>JAWWNH010000066.1:31967500-34467500 GCA_034641385.1 Darevskia mixta
TAATTTGACAATGTGCTTGCGCCCCCCCCCCCAAATGGAGAGCATCATTTATACGTCTGAGACTTCTTCCTGCCCTGAAATGCTCTGTGGAGTATAGCATTCACATCTTCCAAACTGTTCAAGACAAAGAACAATGAGAAATTGAGGATGGCATCTAATCAGATCACTGGAGTTTGTTCAAAAGCTCAAAGCCCATTTTTTTTCATCCTCTTGTCTGTGACTGAGAGAAGGAAACAACAGGTTTGAGTCTGAAGTCACTATGTTCACATGCAAGAGGACCTTTTAAAAAATCCTTTTAGTATTTTGTAGTAGGCTTAAGATTTATTGATGTAGTCAATGAAGAACACAAAACAACTAAAAAAATGTAATCAGTGGTTGTCAAAACAGGGATGCAGAACAGAATTTAGCCAGCAGGCCAGAACCCTGCCAGGCCAGGTTCAGGTAGGCGGAACCAATCTCCTGTCAATCACTTGATGTCACAATGATACCAGGTGATCCTTTTTGCCTTTGCAAAACATGCAAAAGGCTTTCTAAGCCATGACAATCAGCTATTAATCAGGGCTTAGAAAGCACAGTGTTTGGGAGTGCCTGCAAAGTCACTTTCACCCAACTCCCCCCCCCTTTACCTGCTCCACCTCTGATGGTGTATGCATCATGAGTAGGGCAGGTGGGCATGGCTTGGCTGGAGTATAAATAGGCCCCTAGGCCGGAGTTTCCCCACCCCTAATTTAAAAGATCTTATATGGCATGTTTTTCTTCTTAGTGAGGAATCTGATCACTACAAATATTCAAGAGAGGTTTTTCCAGTTCTCCCCCATCTTCAGTCATGAGTGGAAGCAGGTATCAGGAGGAGTAAACACTCTATACAGCTAGTATCAGTTAACCATCTGGACACCTAAGTGCAGCAGTAAAGTGAAGGCCTCTAAGCACATACATGCTATGGCAGTCCTAGTCCATACAGCACAGAGAATACCTATCCAAGAAGCTCACCGGCTTAAGATACAGATAGCGGCATTTGTTTGAAGCACAAATAGCACACTTCCGAGAGAGGTCTCCTTAAAAAACAACAGCAATAAGCCTAAGTCTTTCAGAACTGTTTTAAGAACACAGAATAGCTACTTTGATGAGGACAGAGCAACGGTTTTAGCTCTTCTTCCAATTTGTACTGGCATGCCTCTGTAATCATAAGCTCTGCTTTAAGGCAGCTATTTAAATTCCTCTACAAAAACCTCTGAAAATGGGGAAAAATGCATACTTAAAGTAATATTTTAATAAGTATACATACAGCTTTCAGTCTCTTCACAGCATCTTCACATATATGCATTCCTCTTGATTCATCTACTTCCACATGTCCCAGATACTGAAAGGGAGAGTGGAGGGGAAAAGCACCGATTAGAATAATTGGACTAAACCAGCACTTTGTAGTTGTATTTATCTTCGTGTATCAGATGGATTAAGTAGCCCAGTATTTTCACACATACTATATATCCTCAACATAATTCAGACAAAATATAAGTCTATGGACAAAACTATGACTCAGAACACAGCCTTATTGCAGCTAGGATTCTGAGAATGATTTAAAATATCCTCGGACCAATGAAATCTTGCCATTTTATTGCCCTTCCACCCAAGTCCATAAATAGTAAACCTTCCAAGTGCTGTCTTGAGACATGGTTAAGGTAGTCTTTCATCACAACAAATGATTTTGTGGTTTCCATTAACCCTAGAATTTATAATACTGAAGAATCTTCTCTGGGTGATCAGTCTAATTCTACTTGTTATGATGTACTATATCATAGATAAAACTAATATAATGCCAACTACTGACAAGCCATTTATTTAAACAAGGCTCTAGAACCAGCTCCTCATTTTTAACAGGCTATTATGGATGGGGCTAATACGCAGGAACATGACTGCTGCAGTGTTATACAAAATGACTTTGTATGTCCGGCCAGTCTTCATTCTGAAAAAGGGATGTTATATTTCATCAAGGAACTACAGTATACAAATTATTATACATTCCCAATGACCATGGCATTGTTACTAATTATATAGGCTTGATCTAAGTACTTTGCTTGGCAATTTCCCTCATGCAAATAGGCAAGGAAAAAGGTGTCAAGATTAAATAAAGTTGATTTATTCTAAAGGCCCTATTTGTTGGCCTATTTCTAATAGGAATGAAATCTTAAGTTCCTAATTGCATATAGTGTTACAGAAATTATTTGAGTTCTTATAGCTATTTCATAAGCTTGAGAAAACCCAACTCTTCCCCATCCCACGCCAATAAAAATGAGGCAGAGAGAAGATATGCAATACTAGGCAATTATTGGTACTAGTGGAAGAATTTCAATTCATCAGTACCCAGTTCAGCAAAATTAATATGTTCAGTTCCATTCAAATGCAAGTAGGATGGGTCTCCATGTTGTGGCTACCATTCTATTACAGAACAGTGCCATCTAGAACTTGACTGGTAGTAAGATTGTACTATCATCCATATTTCTTTGAAAAAGTAAGGAAAGCCAAACCAAATCCATTTTTTCTGCAATTTTTGGGTCTTCACAAATGCCCATTAACTTGTGCTTCTTTCTATTTTCTTCTATTCAGCAAGACTTCCACTGTTGTTTTTAAAAAGCAAAAAAACAGGTATCTTCTTGCTATATAAAGCTTCTCAGTACTCTATAAAACCATGCTCTTATCTTTCTGGTCAGGTGTGGGTGTGTGATATTCAGTTGGATGTACACATTCTGACACTGGAAAATGCATCTTAAGTCTCCTCCTTTACTTACCTATTTAATGTTCCAGTGAGGTTTATAAACACAATGCCAAATAAATGACATTGGTGGAAATAGAGTCTTTTTTTAAATAAATAAATAAAAAATTTGAATTGGAAGAGTCGCAAAAAGATTCCACTGAGCATATGGATTGATAATATGGACAGATTAGCTACATACGAAAGAACTGCCTGTCGACGCAAAATAATAATGGATAAATATGAAGAAATTTGGAACAAATATCTAAGTGACAAGGCAGATAACAGTGGAAAATAGAGGGGGGGGAGAGTGGTGATAAACAAGGAGTAGGCATAGGGATATTACTGTATCTAAATTTGTGTTGTCAATTTGTGTTATTATTGTTATTATGTTTTTTTGTTGTATGTGTCTTTTTAGTTTGGTGTTTGTACTGATTGGAAAAAGTGAATAAAAAATTAAAAACAAAACAAAACTCAAGGACACACAATACAGATCTATGAGAACCATTAAAACAGCCATTTCTATTTGCTAAAGAGTGCTTAAGAGTGCAGCATGAAAAAAATAGTTATCCACTAAAGGGTGAGACTTGCTGTGAGAAACAGAGAACAATAATTTTTAACACTGTTCTAAAAGTGTAAATCACACCCTTGCCTTAGCAAGCAACTTTCTATAATGAACTTTTTTTCCCTTTAAAAAAAAATCTGACTAGCATGGAAGACATTAGGAAGTTCTTTTAAAAAAATATGGCTGCATGATGTAATGTTTAAGTACTTTGATCAATCAACGAATACCCTTTTGATTAAAAGGTTCTCCAATTAACCTTTAAAGAGACATTGCTCCTTTCCTATATAACAAATGCATTTAAGATGCCTATTGTATAATTTAATAACAAAATATGCTTATTCTTCGGACTATAGCTTTATGCATGTATAAATGTATGCCAATTTAAACAAGTAAAACTTGTAAGATTTTTTCTTTAACCAACATTTCTTTATTCAGCCCCAGCGATATTTTACATACAGGAAGAACTATAAAGAGCATGTGTGCATAGATTTGTACAAATACAAACATTCTTCCACATAACTATTGTTAACAAGATCCAAACACAAACAGGATTTAGAAGTTTGCTGCAGTTCTTAAAAGAGTAAATATATTTACCTTAACAGGAAAGCTGCATTTGCCAGTCCGAACCCCTTCTTCATCTGTCTGCCACTGATGTGGCCTACTTGCTTCAGGGACATAGACATCTTTCTTTCTTCTGAAGCTCTGTCGTAATTTATTCATTGCTCAGTTCTTGTGCCCTACAAAAAAGGACATGGTTTAAATGAAAATTGAACTCTGATCTCAATATAAATAATGAACCAATCTACCATATTTCTCCAACATGGTAAAAGTCTTGCTCAGGCAGTCCTTTAATATTACACTAACAGGTGGAAGTTTTTCCATGGGTTCGTCCCTTGGTGCATCCCATGGTGCTTATGTAACCTTGGAAGGCTCACAAGCACATGCACAGAGGCCAATTGCATGTCTCTTTTCCATAGAATCAGCAGCCCAGGATGCTGACCTTGTATATAATTGGATGAACCCATGGAAATGTGCTCCTTTCATGTCAGTGCAGTAGTTAAGAGGATACCTTGGGGGGGAGAGCGAAGGAAAGCATTGTGGCATGTGCTTCAGGACCAGCTTAAGTGGCTCTGATCAAACTGTCTATTGTTTCGCATACTGTATTCAAGTTATTACTGATCCATCTTCCACTTCCATTTTCATCTCCTGACACAAGATGATGCCCCTTCCATAAGCACGTAGGTTTTCTGCCATTCCTGTTCATGAGAAAGGCTTACATTTCCTAAAGTCTCCAATACTGTATTACAATTTACCGGTATTTCTAAAATGCAATTCAAGCCTCATACTTAAGTCTTTGCCTATACAACACTAGATCTATTATGCCTCTGTGGAGATCACCCACACATGTTCAGATACCACAGTATACCCTATGGAGCAGGAAATCACTATAATGCTTGGCATTATAGTGATGCCCATACACTTCTGTGCGTTCAAAGTCACTATTTCCTTCAAAAGAAAGCATGGACCAACATAATACCAAAATATGAAGTTTGACAGAGGTCACCACTGTGAATAGCGTCATAGTTGACCTGCTAGACTCCTTAATGAATTAAGCAACAAACATTATAGCTAATGAAATTTATATTTTGACTATGGAAATTAATATTTATCTCAGTACTTAGCTATAAATGCTTTTTAATATAAAATAGCCTATTACTACCTAGCCATTCAGCCCATGTTAATTCTTTAAAACAAAAGATTTATGGATGCAATTGATAACCCTTTTGGGTTATGAAACATTACTGAAGGACTAAGGTGAACATAAACCCAATATGAAAATCAAAACAACTTGTCACTGACTTTTTCAGATGGTACATTTACCTTCTAGCAAGCCAGTAAGTTACTCTTTAGTATCCCAGCAATGTCAAGTATTGAAAGCAGTCTGCCAGCATCCTGGTTATGCTGGTATTACTAAGGCTGCTTGCCAAAGCAAACACTTCCACCCACGTATGAATTCCTAGTTATTACCTGGGGTGCCTTTCATGATCTGATGACAGGAAGTTTACAGCACAGGAAGCAACTTTGGTACACAGTTTGGTAGTGTCTGAACCCCAGAAGTGAAAAACTATCTTATTATTAAAAGACGCAGGTCGGCCCCTGAAAGTGCTTTCAGTACCGTAGCTCTGCAGCCATTGCAATCCAAACCAATAAGGCTAAAATATGATTGGCAGCAAATGATCATTAATTGTACAGTAAAAGATAGCATGCCCTCTCAGTTACTATAACAGCTGCATCATGTATTGACTAGAAGCTAAGCTATTACAAGTGATTGTTATGAAGAGTATCTTAACAGCACATATGTTTGAACCTATCTGTTTTAACAACATGCTGGTAAACAACTTAATAAACAGAATCCCCCCCCCCCAAAAAAAGCCTAACATTTTAGCGGAATATGTAAAACATGTCAAGGCACAATGAATTCATCTGTTGAGTTCAAGTATATTCCAAGGTGAACAAACTATGAAGCAAATTTATCAAATGGCACCTGGTCAAAGCTGCCGAAAGACTGCTTGTTGCTCAGAGACCAGACTGTTTCATTGAAAGCTATTAACGTAGCTGCTGAACTGCTCAGACTGAAGCCTTCAGAGAAGGAAGATGAACGGGCAGTTTTTTCCACTGGCTTCTAATTCATCAGTAGGCACATGTTGTGTCATGCCTTGTTATCCGAGATGAATGGATACACCCCAGATAACTTTCATAGCGAAGATACAGGCATTGCCCTTCTGCAAATACAGAACTGCCTAGCATATACTAAATGGTTTCTCTCCACCCACAATGGCTTGCATCTGCACAGAATGCTAAACCATGGTTTGTTTCAACTGTGGCATGTTCAAATCACAAGTCATCTTACAGACGATCAGACAAGGCACTGCTTGTTTCTTCAAAGCTTAGTTTGTTGTCCAGCTGTTCTTTCTTCATGATTTTTATCTTGCTGAACATCTGGGGTAGAGTAGCCAAACAAGCAACACTGTGGCTGAACAAATCATGTTTTAGTGATATGTGTACATCAGGCCTGAATCAGCACGTCACCCAGCTTCAGAAGGCAGTGCATATATTATGGCTTCTGCAGTCAGCATGAAATGCCTGGTGGCAGAAAATAATATTACTGAGGATGGGAAGAACAATTATGTGCTGCTGGTAGGGGCTGGGATTTGACAGAGGTTTCCCTTTGCTGCTGCAAAAAGACCCTGCTGCAGTGCTGCACCCAAAAGCCTTCCATTGGCATTTTGGGGATGAGCAGAGCCAGCTAGGAATCCACTGGATCCGAAACCAGTCCATCTTCCTTAGAGCTGCCCAATGTGGGCCACTCTGCTGCACCAGTCCAAGAGGAAAATTAACTCTGCACCTGAACCCAGTTAAGATTACTCAGTTAGTGAATCACAAGGTAAAGGAAGCTTCTTAACTGTGGGATTCAACATGCCCTTGCCACTCGTGTGTTGCATGGACAGAACTATAAATGAGGCAGTGTCAGCACAAAGGACACGTTAGAACCAGGACATTGTTAGAACCAGGACCTTGTAAGATTATCTGAGGTTGTTACCAACACAGTACAGTTGTGCAACATTTAACATTTAAACTGAGAAGTGTGGATATCCACCGGCCACAGCCTTCAACAGCAGGGACACGTAGAGCTCATCAATAAGCTTTAAAGCTTTAAAAAAGTGAATTGGCAGGTAACGGGAGGATTATAGCAAATGGACTTGATAAAAATGGATTTCAGCTATCTCTGCAACCAGGCTTTTCAGATAGAGGTGTCAAGGCTATGAATGATGCGAACTATTGGAGTTTGAAGTCCAGTGAACTATCCTTCCGTAACACAAGAACAGCCAATCTATTACCACCACAATCTTGTTGAATAGGATTTGAGAGCTTGACCAAGTTAAATTCTCAGTCACAACTAGACATGTAAGAACTGAAACTATCAGAGCAAGATCACAAACAAAGGAAATGTAGAAGCAGCACATATATTTTTCCAAGTTCTCTCACTATAGGAAGCTGAAATTTTCCCGTTACTTAGGAGTACTGATGCTAAGTTTGTGAACAGCTAAATAGAATACTCCCACCTCTGGAATACCATCAACCTCTTTTCACCTTATTCCTCTCTCACTTAAAAAAATAATGATGATGCATATCTCCATAGTCCATCCAGCAAAATGCAACAATTTAAGACACATCTCATGTAACTCCAGAGCAGCTTCTTCAAATTATGTTGAAACTATTCCCTGAACTCCAGAACTAGAAAACATTATGTACTGCAACAGAAACCAAAGTTTATGGATTTCAACCAACTTTGATTTACTTTTAATCATAACTACTCTTTATTTTACAACTTTTCCTTTATCTGCACTTCTAAAAATGCACACCACATCCCCTTCACTAGCAGAACATCGGTCTTCCTCCCAAGTAATACTGGTGCTGCCAAACTACTTTCAAAACTTATTGCCATTCACTGTCCAAATAATTAGTAAGTAGTAAAATGGCAGACTAGCCCAGGACATATGATTTAATAGTTACAAAAAAGGTCAAACTTTTAACTTGGACTCAGTGACTCTCAGCAGGCAGGAGGAAAGAATGGACAACTAAACCTAGAGAAAAGTAGTCTAGGGAAACTTACAGCTGTATCCTTCACAACTTCAGAGCAGGCACAGAGAGAGGAGTCCAATTCCATTATTTCACCAGCCTCTCCACCCCAACCCCTTTATAGTTATTTCAGCCTCAGAGACACTTCTTGAATGTGCACACAAAAATGGTTTAAATGAATTAAGGGGTTATTCTAGGGCAACAGATGGTTTGCTACAAGCTCCAGATTTTACAAAGGAAAACAAAACTTTTAATTGCTTTTTGTCTTCGTTTTTTCAGGCTTATATACAAGCCTAACTTGATCCCCTTTCCAGCCACAAGTTGTAGCAAAACTTTCACATCTCTACATCAAGTAGCTTTTTTAAAAAGCTATTCATTTTTGGCCAGAGCTATATATGATAAAAATCTGTTACTCTTCAGTCTGCCAGGTTTTACAGAAAGCTCTTCTATGGCACACACTTTTATTTAGCATTTTATGCATCTTCTGTAAGAAACATAATAGCATAAAAGTTCTTTTAAAAAACAGTAGTAACAATACAACCCTATTCTTCCTTATCATTACAGGTTGAGATGATCCAAGAGTCAATGCTGATTGCTGCCGTTTGATGGCACACATTTTTGAAGTTTTAGAGACCTAAACATAAAGGCATGCTCAATTTGGAATTCTAAAGAAGAAAAAGCTGTAGTAGTGCCAATGACTTAAAGACTGTATTTTAGAACCACACCCTGAGTTCTACCGCTTGCCAAAACCAAACAGCTGCATGCTGTTAAGAACTTAACAGGAACAATACATGTAAGAACTCAATTGCTTTTACCACTAGTTACTAGGCATTCCTGGTAGGCAGTGCTGGAGGAGATTCTTGAGAGCCCCATGGACTGCAAGAAGATCAAACCTATCCATTCTTAAAGAAATCAGCCCTGCGTGCTCACTAGAAGGACAGATCCTGAAGTTGAGGCTCCAGTACTTTGGCCACCTCATGAGAAGAGAAGACTCCCTAGAAAAGACCCTGATGTTGGGAAAGGTTGAGGACACAAGGAGAAGGGGACGACAGAGGATGAGATGGTTGGACAGTGTTCTCGAAGCTACTAACATGAGTTTGGCCAAACTGCGAGAGACAGTGAAGGATAGGAGTGCCTGGCGTGCTCTGGTCCATGGGGTCACGAAGAGTCGGACACGACTGAACGACTGAACAAAACAAAAAAACTAGGCATTCCCTCTGCTTTAGGTTATCAACATACCATGCAACTTTTGCTCAGAAACATTTTAACAGGATCATGCCCGCAACTTGCACAAGGGTTATGTTCTGGGGAGTGTGCTAAAGCCAAAATTGTGTACAGGTATAGCCAAAACACAATAGGTTCAACAGCCAGCGGGATTGCCAAAGACTTTGTTCCCCAGACAACTCCCCCCTTTTAATTTTTTTAAAATTTCTGAGTGCGTAAAGCTAAATGTGCACAAGTTAAATGTGTGTAAGTTGCAGGCTTATTGCATAGCCAAAGTCAACAGAAGGGTTTGGACAGGGGTAACTGGTGCCTCCAGGGAGTCAGAATAGTACAAGTCCTGCTCCCTCTACGAAGCCACTCCCATTGCACCTTCCATCAGCTCTACACACTTGAAGCTTCTCCTACCTGTTCCACTCAAACTCTGCCCTCACAAACCCCTCCTATCAGCCACAGAAGGTAAATGGAAGGCAGCTAGGCAGAAGTATTTATCCTTAGAGTTCATTTCATTTCATTATGAAATGAAAAATAGTATTACATAAATCTGCCATCATGAACTTGCTTCTGGAGAGCAAAAAGCCTAATGTCCTCAAGCACAAGAAGAATGCTCGGCTCACCTAATGAATATGCAGGTTCTCATATGTTATGGAGCTGTGCATTCTGCTCCCTAAAGCCCACTATCAAGCCACAAGCAGTAAGCCAAGAACAAACGTTGACTATCGCTTGTGATTTGTTAAGACGGGAAACACACCACAAGTCCATGTTCAGATGGCATGAAAAACAGCCCTGCGCAAAAGAGCGTTCACAGTACACAGTCTGCCCAGGCATATAGCAAGAGCATCTGTTCCAAATGAAATGGGTGCAACATATACAAAACTGCAGGTTTAAGGTCTATTTCAGCTTAGCTAACTATTTTTAGCATGAATTGTGGCTTTGATTTCTTTAGTCTGCCATGTGTTTACATTAAATTTAAAATCAGATACAAACTTAAAAATTATATCTGGGTGTTCTAAAGTGTATGCTGACCCTTAAACCATGACTTTACTATGAAAGCCTCTGCCACAAAAAAAGATCTTAAAATTCATTTCATTACCACCACATGAGTTTCAAACTTTCCCAAGTGAATAAAACTGGAACTGGAACTTTAGAATACTGCTTCTCACAGTGCAATGAATTTTTATACGTAAAAGCAAGAGGAAAAAGTTGTAGGTAAGAGATTCATCAGTTTTAAAAACAGAAGTGGTAAAAGCAAATCATTCCATTAGAACAAGTGTTCAGTCCTTGCAGAAGTTTTATCTTTATATATTCAAGGTACAAAGGCCAATCATATTTATCCAGGAGAAACGGAACTCGAGCAGTGTGTGTGGTTGGTGTAAAGTTTTACCTGTCCTTTGAATACATGTTTTTATCTGCTGCAGGCAGCTTGGCAAGTAAGTACAAAGTTCTTTTGTGGACTGGTAATCGTTAGCAACCAATCCACCTATGGGGTGTAGCTTGGACAGAGAACTTGACAACTTAGATTCTTGGAACAATTGCTACTTGCCTCAAATCAGTGTTCAAAATTAGTCAGGTGCCAGGCGCATTTTGCGACTGGCATGTGTCCAACTCTGACCATGCAGAGATCTCTGGATGCCAGGTTGGTGTCTGACATCTCCATCTGGCTGGCCCCTCTAGCTTCCTTGCAGGGACTTTAAAAGTTATTTAAGAGCTTTGAATTCAGAAGTCAGGATCCTAGAAAATGCTCAGCTAGTATCTATGCCATGAAGTTCAGTTCCAGAACAACTGAACTCTTGGTTTCTCAGCTAGCAGGAACCTTAGATATGATTGGATAAAAACACATTACTGTAAAACAGCCTAAAAAGTGAAGCCCAACATTCTATTCTTAGATCTCTCTTGCAGCAATGGGACTTAAAGCCCTTAAGGGTGAGGATTACTGCTCGAGTACAGAAATCACTTCAGGGAGTTCAACAGAACCAGGAATTAGCTAACAACATGCATGAGAAGGAAACCAAGAGGGTCACCCTTGAAAAATAAATAAAATAATAATAATAATAATAATAATAATAATAATAATAATAATAATAATTTATTTGTACCCCGCCCATCTGGCTGGGTTTCCCCAGCCACTCTGGGCGGCTTCCAGCAAACATTAAAACACATTAACATGTTACAGATTAAAAACTTCCCTAAACAGGGCTGCCTTCAGGTATCTTCTAAATGTGAATGGCACATGAGTATTAGGAGTAAAAAGCATCTCAAACTGTGCTTTAAAAAAAAGAAAGGGGGGGTGCTGTTACTCACCATGAAGTTGCTACCGTAAATGCCACTCTGTTAACATTGGTTGGGTTTGTGTGTGCCAGTACTGTGTACCCTTGAGTACCCCAGAAAAAAGCACTGATGTCAGACATGTGTACTAAGAAACACTTCAATCATCCCTTCAGCCAAAATGTTGGAACTAATCCTTTTCTAGCTTGTTCATGCAAGATCAGTAATGAACAAAGCAGCAGAACTTCATAACCTCATATGGTAGGAAGCTGCCTACCTCATATATATTGACCATTGGTTCTGGCTATGTACTTGGTGCAGCACCAGAGTTGATATTCTTTATGTACAGGTATAGGCAGCCACTGCAGAATACAGTCAACTTTGAATCTTTATACCTAACGTTGGGGGGCAGAGATGTGCCATCAGCCACTCCACCACATGGCGAGGAAAGCTGTCTGTGGACAAACACCGGCTCCCTCAGCCTGAAATGAGGTTAGTGTCACATCCCATGGTCAGGTTTGACTGAACTGTCCAGGGGTCCTTTACCTTTTACCACTCAATTCCTATCAGACGTCTGGACTGTTCTGACAAATGGTCTTGTGCCTGGCATTTGACTAGAGCTTAGGCATGGCATTTAAGTCAGTCGGAATGATCATTTTGGCGGAGTTTTGATACACATCCCAAGACTCCTTTCCTTGGAGATGGCACAGAACTTCACATCTGCCAAGCAAACCCTGATCGGCTTCCCAATTTTACAGGCACAACTGACCCCACATGTGCTGCACTGGATTACATTCAGGTAACCTGACCAATATACATCTAAAACATTAACAGGAGGAAAAACCTGACTGTATTAAACCTCTCCCCAGCAACCTTGGATACTAGGAATAGTCAGTTTTACTGATTAATCTGCAGGTTTTAGCAGGTATAACTGGCTCCATCTTAGGTTGTCGTCATTTGTTTTGCAGGTCATTTTTGGTGTGGGGATGGGCAAATGACTCAGCTTCCTAGAAGCTGATAAGAGGAGTGCTCCAAAAATCTACCTTGCCCCATTGAACATCTCTATGAAATTGCTCAATGGCATTATTCATAGGTCTGTTATGGGTCTGTTCATCACCCTGCCAATGAGACAATTCCATTTTTATCAAATCTATGAGTGTCAGTTTTAGTTCTTATCTCATGTCTGATAGCTGTACTTTGGCTAAAGCTGAATACAGATAAAATGCATTTTAGTCCTCAGATTGCAGGGGACAGTGAACTGTATTTGATTAATCTGCTGTCATTTGTCAATTATGTTTGCAGTCCAGGAGAGATTTTGGCTCTGCCTCTGATGTTAGTTAAATGAGTGAGAGATATAGCCAACACAAGTCTTTTACTATCTGCATTCAGTCTGCTATAGAAGGAAGGAATCTTTACACAACATACAACTGATTGCCTTAAAGCATTTGGAAAATTTAAGCTTGGGCAAAATGCAATAACTTGCCTCCTGCCTGATACAGGATAGCAGGGTACCTGCAGCAACTGCAATGTTGCTGGCTTCCAGATGCCATTCAAGATGTTACTTTGACCTTTAAAGCTATAAATTATCTGTCTCATGTATTTGTACTGCAATGTCTGTCAAAACTATGCATGATGGTGGTGAAACAAGTAGTTAATATATATTTCTGTTGAATATTATCAGCCACATACTGCTCAATAACAGATAAGGCATTATAAAAGTATTCAGGAACTGCCCCTGATTCTGACAACACAGTATTGACACTATATCCCTTTTTCAATGAAGAGACCAGAAAGGTCATAAAGTCTCTGCTTGTAGGACAAACATTTCAGGAAAGAATGGTTATGAAACAAGCATGCCCTCAGAAGTTAAACTAGTATTAACTTGGGAGTCAGCAAAATGAAACACTTTATAATTACAGGTAGGTAGCCGTGTTGGTCTGCCGTAGTCGAAACAAGTGTGCATGCACACGAAAGCTCATACCAAGAACACACTTTATAATGTCTTTGTATAGGTTTATACAGAAATGTAGAAAAACATACTACTCAACACAAAGTGTTTTACTCACAGATGGTATAATGAGAAACTAGATTGTAAGGGGACACATGGAATGCTGGACTTAAATCCTGATTTAAAATGGGCTGCTTTACTATTTCCACCAAATAAACTCACTGCAGTATTCTCTTCCAACAGGGTTAACTGACAAATGTTTAGCCCAAGCAACTGCACTTTAGGGTGAGACTTTTGATTTATCAGACTTATCCAAACAGTGTTTAGGATATAAGCCCAAGAAAAGCTGAATTGCTAGCCTCAGTACAAAGCAATCATTCTGGTCTAAAATCTAAGCTGGAGAGGAACCTAAGTCCTCCCTTTGTCCCTGCCTCCAACTCAACCACTCTCCACTGATTCTAAGCTCCCTCTTACATTTTTGTTGCTCCAGCAGTGAAGCAAGACTACTCTCCCAGCTCTCTCCCCATATGTCTGGCATGCTGCTAGAGAGCTGCAAGGAATGGAGAAAAGTGGACTTTTCCCACACTACTGACCAGGGTGGATAAAAATCGACGATTTTTTAAAAAAAATCGGATTTTTTTGATTTAAATCGATTTTTTTGATTTAAATCGGATTTTTTTGATTTAAATTGGATTTTTAAAATAAAATGCTTTTGGAGAAAAATTCTTTCTAAATATAGTCTTCTATTTAAGTTACATTGTAGTCCAAAGGTTTTCATCAGGAGATAAGGATTTGTTTTAAGTTTATCAAGTGTGCTAAAACTCAGTCTAAGTTTTTTTTTAAAATGTTTAACTACATCAGTTAACAAACATGGATACATATGCTATCATGTTATTGTTTTAGTTAAATAAATTGTTTAAATGGTTATTAAGGAAATGCTTATTTTTCTCCTTCCAATAAAGTACAGCAGAAAAGTTGTCCAAATATAAACAGTTAACTTATTAAACCTCACCATAATTTCATAATTATCTGTCTATGTATTTCTAGTAGTATAACTAAATCAGTAATTTTTGATATAACTGTAAAAACTACTCTGAAAATTTATTATTCCAAAAATGAAACCTTCATATGGTTGTAAATATTAAGATTATACCAGCAAGAATGAGTCTTTCTGTAAAAAAAAATATTTAAATCAAGTCTTACTGACTAGTGATTTAAATCAAATCCACCCTGCTACTGACCCATGTCAGTAACTACATTTTCCAACACCAACATTTGGACTCTTGTGGAAATGACTGGACCTGATCATTTTCCGGTGATATCACGGGCGAGAGGGGATGATAATCTGAAATGAGCACCAGGCAGAGATTGAAAAACAAGCTATTTTCCAAGACTGTTCAATTTTCGAGCCCAGTTTTGAGCCTGACTGGGACAAGTTCACCCATCACTTGATGAGACTATTAAATCCAGCAAGAACTATCCATTTGGTATGTTTTATTATTGATAGCTTTTGTTATACAGTACAAGCCCTCTTAGCAATGATAGCTACTGCCAACTTGCTATTACACTTTCCCAGATATTGTGCCCAAGTTAAAATGTTTTATTCCAAAACTAACAGCAATCCAAACTACAAGGAGCCAGCATTATGCCAGTGTAATTTACCCTAATTCCAAACTCCATTCCGCTAGATTAGTCAGCCCAAGCCTGGCAGAGGGGAAACAAGCTTTTAAAATACAGTTTGACATACACCACCTGCTTCTGCTGGATTGCTAAGTCATGTGACTGAGCTGAATAGCATTTGGAGGGAGGAAAGCCTCCCCCTGCCCTGCCCCCAGCCCAGAAGATTCCTTTACGGTGGGGTGACTTACCCCACCTCAACCTTGGGCTCAGCCAACTTTGGCTCAGCCAGTTGAGCCCCAGTTCAGTCAGGATGGAGGGCTTATGTTGGCATCTCTCTGGATCAGCCATAATCAGGGCGTCAAACAGCTGAGCACCACCTGAGCCAGAGATCTGCCTATTTCAAACTCTGCTCAACACAGTGGATCTTGGGTTTGGACTGCTCCCTAGAAGTTTATACATTCACGTATGATTCATTCAAAAACATTATGTTGTCTTTATGCCTAACATTACCAAATATACCAGGATCAGACAACAGGTGCCCCCCTCTAAATGTTGGACTAAAGCTCCCATCATCTCAGGCCATTACCTCATGCTGGGGTAAATGGGTGCTGTGTTGGTTACCTCTGCAATAAATTACACCAATGAAATTAGTGGTGCAGGAAGTCAAATTTACATAATTTTATATCCTGCATCTTCAATGTAATTTTATATTCCCTGGGCAGAGTAGTACAAAACAAAAATATTATAACGTGGTTAAGTAAAGTAATGCCGCAGCAGACAATTTAAATACAGCAGTTTGATTTTACTATACAAGTTTTTTTTGGGGGGGGGAAGCTTACTTTGCAATTCTTAAAAGCCTGGGAAAACAAATTTGATTTTGTTTGGTGCATAAATAAGATCTATAGGTACTTATGGATATATAGGGCCCAAATGATTGCCCAATAAAATGTTGCTAAAAGTTGCATTACAAAGTGAGTATATACAATTCTGTTACACTGTATGCCATCAAAGGCTACTTACTTGCATGCTATTTTTGTATTGATATGTTTCTTTGTATTGATGCAATGCCTCTGCATGCAGAAACTCCAGAAAAGATTTTCCTTACTAAAGTTCAAGGTAGAATGGAAGCTATTGGTTTTGGAGATGAAAAGAAGCTCGCGCAAAGCCTGAATATCTGGAATGAGACCTTGCCAAGAAATTTTGAAAGCCCTACTCTAGATAAATATTTAAGATTTTAAAACAAATGAATTCTATGCTGTCATTTCCTGACCACTGAGAGACTTCCCCAAGATGGCATTTAACTCTTCTGATCACTCATTAACTACCACAGAACCCTGAGCACAACTAACAATTACATGTAAAATTTGCTTCACAGATTGGAAAGGGAAAATATATTCTTACCACAAATAGCTTGCAGTGAAAATGAGGCTGTCAGCTATAATCACCTCTGTAATAATGACTGAGAAATTCAGCAAGTCTCATACTTAACCCTTTTCTCCTCCTAGACTTCTAGCCTAGACTCCTAGCCTAACCTGCCATGAAGCAGGTTGCACGCCACTCAACACCAGAACTCCAATGCTGCCTGCTGGTCAGAGAATATAGCCTCGGCAAGTTTCCTTTAGGTAACTCTCTCTTGTGTATCCTGTCTTGCTTAGAGCATTTCCTTTTCTCAATCAGACAGCTGAGATTTGCTAAAGACTCTAATCTGCTCCCAGAAAATCAGTCTTGGTTGCTTTCAAGGAACTAGGTGCTATAGCAGCCCCCCAAGATAAGGATGTATGAGTGTGTAACAGTGGCTCCTCCTCCTTCCCCCCCTTCCACTCAAGGTAGCAAGTAGTAAAGAAATGTCTTCACCCACTTTGAATCTGCTTCCACTTTCAAAGGATTCCAAAGGATAGGCATAGGGCTGTGGTAGTCATGCATGCACACAATCTGATGTATAAATTACAAACCGAGGTAGAGGGCAAAATTAGCCCAGTTACATCCAAATAGATTGAATCTTTATTTTTAAATTTTAAATAGGTAAAGGTAAAGGGACCCCTGACCATTAGGTCCAGTCGTGTCCAACTCTGGGGTTGCGGCGCTCATCTCGCTTTATTGGCCGAGAGCCGGTGTACAGCTTCCAGGTCATGTGGCCAGCATGACTAAGCCGCTTCTGGCGAACCAGAGCAGCACACGGAAACGCTGTTTAGCTTCCCGCCAGAGCGGTTCCTATTTATCTACTTGCACTTTGATGTGCTTTCGAACTGCTAGGTGGGAAGGAGCTGGGACCGAGCAACGGGAGCTCACCCTGTCGCAGGGATTCGAACCCCCGACCTTCTGATCAGCAAGCCCTAGGCTCTGTGGTTTAACCCACAGTGCCACCTGGGTCCCCCTCAAAAATGTAAATACCTAACCTCAAATTTTCACGCGTCAGACTGTATAAACTACCGTACTTTTCAAGTATTCTGCTGCAAGCACACCGTTTTCAAAGTTCACTTAGAACTTAAAACTATGAAGACTTATTTCCAAACCTCAAGTATCATAGAATCATGCCAGCACTTAACAAATTCAAAGTTCTATGCCAACAGTTAAGTGGGTCAGTTTTCTGCTTCACTGGGTGTTTTGTCACAGAGGTTCCACTATGCTTTAATAGACAGCTTGTTTCTTCTGCAGCAGACGTACCCCCTATTTCGTCTCCATTATTTTACTGCCTATTCTATCAGGACACCTCTCCATCATGAAACATACAATAATTAATGACACAGGTCAATCAATGTGTCTGAGAGTTACATAGCTATTACTCCAACTGAAAATCAGATCCAATGGGGCTCTCCAAAAACCATATCAGTTATTTCCAGTATTGACATTTACCAGCTAATTTAGCAGGTAATAACAAAAATATGAGCTTGCCTGACTTCAAGAATAATCCTACTCATATGTCATCATGGCTATTTTAACTCATTTGTAAAAATATCTCAAGAAGCAATTAAATTTCAAATGGAGAATGACTCATTCACTCATGCTAAGCTACAGGCTAAAAAGTGCAAAATAAAATAGGATTAATGTCTTAAAAGTGTGAGATTTTGCCATTTATCTTTTATATTGTTACATTACAAGTATACTGTGATTTTGTAATTAGGATAATTCCCCTCAAACAGAAGACATTTTCAAGTAATGGTTGGCTCAACTGTGACCACCTTCACCCATAACCAATTTGCCTAGTCACTGGGCTCATCGGAGACTTTTCTCTGGGTATCATCTTCTGAGGTTCAAGCACATTGGTGACCAGATATAGTACTGTATATGAAATCCGATTAGGAAAGGGATCTCATTTTTATTCACATCAGTCTTGACACTGAAACACTACTGTATTACAGACCTGTTCTTTTGTCAAGAAAGCATGATACTAGCATACGTTTTACACACAGGAGAACTGCTGTCCTGATCTTCTGCATTTCCAGAAACAAAGTTGTATCATCCTTCACAAATATCTCTAGTCCAGCAATTAAATTACACCACAAACTGCAAGCCTTTCCAATTCACCAAACCAGATTTCCCCAGCAAACAATAGTTTAGCATTCAAAATTATCCTGTCCACCTTATATAAGTAACAAACTTAATTAGTTTAGAGCAGGGATGTCCAACTTCCAAGAGACTACGATCTATTCCCACTAAAAAAAAAACTGGCAGTGATCTACCCATTGTATTGACCAAAGTTGTTGAGCTTTTTGGGGGGAGCATTGATCAGAGTTGTTGAGCTGTGTGTGTGTGTGTGTCCCAGCATTTTCATTTGAAGGGTATTCCCAGAAGTGACACGAAAATGAAGCAAACAAACCACAATTTGGATCAACATATGTGAGCCAGCTCAGTAAACCATGGTTAAAGTCAACTGCTACTTTTTAACATTATGCATGAAACAGACATTTATGTGTAACAGCTTTTGCCAGATTTGTAATCAGTGTTAAAAACTCAGATATATAAACTAGGCGCCAAATGGCTCCTTAAACCAGGGTTTAAGCAAATCTCCTTTAGTTCTTCCCATTGAAAAATCAACTTTAAAAAGATGCCTAGTGGAGAAGTCTCATGACATATTTGTCTGCAATTTGGCAGATTTCTTACCCAGGGACATCTCTTTCATGTCGGCAGTTTTCAGACCTATTACCCACAAAGTACTAGAGGAGAGTAAGTGATTCCATTTTTAGACACTCTTAAACTGTAATGGCAGTCTTGCAGGAAAACCACCGAAGCTATCACTTCTTAAGTTTGGCAGGATTCATCCCCTTTGAAGGAGTGACCTTTGCCACCAAATTCTTTCCAATTCTACCCATAAATAAAAGTTAACCTTTAAAGGTGTCCAGTGAAAAAGACCCCACCCAGACTAAGTGGCTTGCAATTTAGCAGGTTTTATCCAGTATAGAGGACTTACTATGCCCGCAAGTTTCTGCAGAAAAGTGAAGAAGTATCACTGCTTTTTCATTTCCCAATAGTGAAAATGTCATATTGGAGTTTAAACCAAATTTTGTGGTCCATGCACATCCTTATTAGTTTCTTCTATTGCTTGCCTACATTGGCCAATTTCCATGAAACAAGGCAAAGCTTACAGAGAGAGAGCCAGTGTGGTGTAGTGGTTAAGAGCGGTAGACTCGTAATCTGGTGAACCGGGTTCGCGTCTCCGCTCCTCCACATGCAGCTGCTGGGTGACCTTGGGCTAGTCACACTTCTCTGAAGTCTCTCAGCCCCACTCACCTCACAGAGTGTTTGTTGTGGGGGAGGAAGGGAAAGGAGAATGTTAGCCGCTTTGAGACTCCTTCGGGTAGTGATAAAGCGGGATATCAAATCCAAACTCTTCTACAGGCACCTGATCTTCCCTATCCATACCAAAAACCTCTAAGAATGAGTGCAAGTATGCTTAGCACATTGTTTTGCCATAAAAAACTTACATGACAAACAGAAGGCTTAAAAGTTTCGAACACAGCAATTTATGTTTCTAGTTCTATTATATGCTAATCACTGCACAGCCTGCAGGCGCCTCAGTTAAAGTTCTGGGGAAATGCTTTTTAAGTAACTGAATCAATTGTCTGACAAGCACAAAACAATTTAAGCTTCAAATACTTTTTATCAAGTTCAGGAGAACTGACTGAGGGCTGTTAAGATCTAATAGTCTTTTTGGTCTTTGTTGCTCTTGTTATGTTTGAAAAGCTGGTCTAGGAGGATGACAAGAAAATCCTGCCCACTAGACACCAATACCCATTAGGGAAATGTACACTGCAGCAGAGCTCAGTTTACAAGTAAATTGTTTTAGGTCTACAAACTGCTTGAAAGTTAAGTTCTAAGCCTTTATATATTGATGTGTTGAGATTTGCTACAATTACTGAAAGTAAAAAAAGCCACCAAGTATGTTCCTAGGGACACAGGTTTTCAACCATCCTGAAGGTGTACATGGACACCAAAGCAACAGCTATGACCTGAACCCAAATTAATCCAAGGTGTAAACTAGGGTTAGAGAACCTCAGGTCTAGGGGCCAAATGTGGCTATCCGGGCCTCTCTGTAAGCCATGCCCCTGCCCAGGCCACCTTCCAAACATCTCTGGCTCCACTCTGTCCTCAAGTGTTTTTCTCCTGTCAGGGATGTGTCTTTGAACTGTAATAATGCCTCCGACTTGCTTAAATGTTTGTGTGGGTTGGTGGAAAACACCTGCTAGCGTGGCTAGAATGTAGTCTACTGTACAAAGGTTAAGAGCACATCCGCTGACTTTTGCTTCTTGCCATAACCACCACTGCCATGGTGGCTTCCAGAAAATTCCCCCACAAAAGAATTCAGTCCTGATGTTGAAAAAGGTTCACCAACACTCCCACCAGCATCCCAAGTCCAGGAAATGTGCAATTTAAGACCTGATTGCATAAAGTTCTTCAGTGAACACAGCTGATTTGGTCGGAGGTTTTCTTGCAGTTTGGTGGCTATGCGCAACTGCTGTTCCTGTGTGGTTTTGGAGACTTGAAGTCATTGCTACAAGTTGCAGTATAGTAGTTGTGAAATCAACATTGCTCACGATGCAAATGAAAGCATTATTTAAGGCAGGTAAATGTTGCATCCCAGAAAACTAAGCAAGCAAACTGTAAGTACCAGAAAGCAGACCCGTGCAGAGCTTGTCTTGTGCCCAGCTGCCCCCCACCTGCCAGGAAGTCTCCTGGTGGTAGACATGGCTTTACTGAAGAAATGCACTGCAATGAAAGTATTGAATATATTCATGCAACAACTAGAATCAAGTGCAAATACTGGAACTAAAGAAGCTAGTTTTCCTACTTGGCATAAACACACCGTTGCAAGAGGGTTGCTCAGGCAGCCATTGCAGTTTAGCAGTAAAACACAGAAGAGCAGCACATGACATATACTGAGAGGAGGTTTAAATGCTTTTGCATAGACATGCAATAAGCTCCTATGCACAATAGAAGCTTTTGATAGTTAGGGTTCAGTTTTTTCATCAGATTGCCTTGCAGGGTTGAACATTATGGAATCATAACCTAGCTTGGAAGAGATGAAAACGTTGTGGATTTATATTAGACACATGGGATTTGCTTCAAATGAGAGAGAAGAAAGCCCTCAGAAAGTCTATTGGTTTTGTGAACTGCACATTTCCATTTGGTAAGAATGTAAGTTTTTTCAGCATCATTGTCTACAATTTCACCTCTACAACTGCTGAGGCGTCTAGCTGAATCCAAATGCAAGTCACAACTTTGCCAAAGTGACAGTCTAAGTTTGAAAAAAGTGTATACCCACTTAATACAGTCCATCAGTATAAACAGACAAAAAATTCTGAGCAAACATACACTGTTCAAGAGTAAGAACATAAGAAGAGTTCTTCCGGATCAGGCCAACCTGATCTGTTCTCAGTGGCTAACTAGATGCCTATGGGAAGCTCTCAAATAGGACACAAGCTGAACAGTGTCTCCCCACCCATGATTCCCAGCAACTAGTATTCAGAGGCATACTGAGATAGCTGTTGTGGCTAGTAGCCATTGATAGCTTTATCCTCCAAGAATTTGCTTAATCTTCTTTTAAAACCATCCAAGTTCATTGCTATCATTGCCTTTTTGTGGGAGAAAATTCCATCGTTTAACTATACATTGTGTGAGGTATTTTTTATTGTCTGTCCTGAATCTTTCAACATTCAGCTTCATTGGATGCCCCGAAGTTCTAGTATTATGAGGGAGAAAAACTTCTCCCTATTCACTTTCTCCACACCATGCACCATTTTATATCCCTCTATCATATCCCCCGTTACTCACATTTTCTCTAAATTATGAAGTTTCAAATGCTGCAGCCTTTCCCTGTATCAGAATTGTTCGCTCTTAAACATATCACCTCCTCTAAAGTAAACAATGAAATAGATATAAGCAGTTTCAACATGGGCAACGTTTTCAAGCCATCATTGTTCATATTCTTTGCACAGCAACTACTGGTTTAAAAAGGAATGAGGCCTTTTAAACTTAGTGCCACAGTGAACTTAAAGGGGGGGAGAGGTAACCTTCGCCAACAGACTTTTGTTATCTCTAAAATTATCTATAAACACATCTCAACTTATGTTATAGTATACAAAGGTTAGGCTGATCTGTAGGAGACCGAAGGCTGTAACTTTGTGCCTTCAAACCCCTGAAGTTCCCAAATTTGCTCCTAGTTGCTACAGACATCAGGATATTGCTGCATATGCCTCTTGTTTAGACTTTGGATGTGTGCCTGCACTACTGCAAGGAGAGAAAGTATACAGCAGCCTTCCAGCAGTCCCCACATGTTGGGACTCTCAACAACCATCAACTCCAGACAGCATGGCCACTGTTCAGGGATAATGGAAATTGTTGTCCAGAACATCTGGAGAGCACCAGGTTGGGAAAGACCGGTATACAGCATAGTGTTCAAATAAATCAGGAAACCGTTCTTAAACCAGGGAGTAGAAAGTCAAATAATTGTCCTTTTCACAAGGCATTTCAAAGGATAGCAATTTTACTTTGAATTCAACCAAGGAATGAATCTGTGATAGCCAAAATCACAATATTCATTTAATCTGTACCACATTTCCCTCTTCAACACACTATATTCACTGGCTATCAGTAGCATGCAACTGCAGTAATTTAGTATTGCACTGTTTTGAATGTCACCATTCCTTTTTCCTCTTCCCCCACTCCACCCACTCCACTTGTGCGAACTTTGGAAGCTAAGGATTAGTCAAAGAATGAACGAACAATGTGAAAGACAGAAGGTCCAAAGGGCAAAAGTTCCAGCTATTTCTGGTTAACTGCTATCAGCATGATTCTATGATCCATCTCTACCAGGAAGAGCATCAGACAAAGTTTACCAATCTAGTCATTTAGATACCTGGATTTTTAGTAATCTGCAGTGTTTTTACAGCACATTTATTTATTTGTTTACTGAATATCTATACCACCCTTCATCTGAGGATCACAGGGGGGTTACAATAAAGAAAACATCTCCCTGTCTCTCTCTCTCTCTCTCTCTCTCTCTCTCTCTCTCTCTCTCACACACACACACACACACACACATTATATATAACAGAATTTAACAAGTATAATGCCCTACATTGATGAAACTGTAGTTTCCTACTTCTTCTTTTTTAAAAAAAACCTGTAATGCATGCATGCAAAAAAAAAAGTATAGAACTACCAAGAAAAGAAGTACAGTGGTGCCTCACAAGATGAAATTAATTCGTTCTGCGAGTTTTGTCGTCTTGCGAGGTTTGTCGTCTTGCGAAGCACGGACCTACGAAGCGCGGTTCCCCATAGGAATGCATTGAAGCGCGGTTTCCCATAGGAATGCATTGGGAACTCGCAAGACGTTTTCGTCTCGCGAAGCAAGCCCATAGGGAAATTCGTCATGCGAAGCGCCTTCAAAAACGAAAAACTCTTTCGTCTAGCGAGTTTTTCGTCTTGAGAGGCATTCGTCTTGCGGGGTACCACTGTACAGGTTATTGTGGGACCCGGGCTATCTTCTATTCACCTCATCTACAGCAACACGTGCTTATCTCTTTCCCCAAAACCATGTGCTTGTGTGGCTGATGCAGCAACCAAATGCACTTAAAAGGTAGGAAAATCTGATAAACTTGAACAGTTATGCAGAAATTATCAGGATGCCAAATGTTATGTCAATTACAGTACTCTATTTCTAAGTGGCATGATCAAAGATTTGGTATACACAGGCACAATTTAGATGCTGAACTACCAGCTTGCTATACAACAGCTTCGTAGCTGGGAATGAGCAATAGTCCTCACTCCTTGCACACAAACACCATACGTACATACTGGTTTAATTAAAACATAGTTAGCTGTAATGCCCAAAAGGGAATAGTGGTTTAATGGTCAGCCGGGATAACTCAGTCAGCAGAGCATGAAACTCTTAATCGCAAGGTTGTAGGTTTGAGCCCCACATTGGGCAGAAGATTCATGGTTAGACTAGATGACCCTCGTGGTCCCTTCAAACTCAACAATTTTATGATTCTATGATGCTTTAAGATCCTGATTTGTAAACTAACTTCTAACTGTGGTTTGATAAAAGATTAAAGCAATCAATAAGTCTCATCATTGAACTCCCTGTAATCTATACATTCTTATATTTTAAAAAATTGTTTGGTTAAATTGCCCTGCTGTTCACATATCATGAAATATTTAATACAGTTCATGATCTCAGTTTACTTTCTGTGGACCAGCACTATATTCATTAACTAGTACATTTTTTTCACAAGCTATTGCTCCAAAACACATTTCTCCTCTACATTGCTACTGCATCAAGACTACTGTAGCACTCCAATATGACAGCAGAGACAGGGCATCAAATTCTACTGCTCAGTACAGTTCTCTCTAGAACTCAAATTGCATTACCCTACTTGTGTTTTAAAATGGTACTTGAAGCAGTCATCAGCTCATAGCACCACAATTCATTTTATCCAAGCCAAAGTTTCAGATTTCCTAATCTAGCAGGCGTGTTGAACAACTGCTATACCATGGGCTAACCATGTCAGGAACATTGCAGGTTAACTTGCTTCCTTGCATTATTCACTTGCATCACCTCCAATGTACATACCTCATTATCTGCCCCCAAATTAGGAAGTTCTTCTGTCTGCATGAACTAGGTTTCATTCTGGGGCCAAGACAATATATATATTTTGTATAGATTCCATAATCTTCAAGTCTTTTGTGTTCTTGCAAAATGTGCCCACCTATATAACTACTGTAACACTTATTTTTTCAACACAATGGCTCAGGAAGTGAATTAAGATCCTACAGATACTGTGTTCTCCCTCCTTTATTTTATTTACAACAGGAACTTAATTTGCACACAACACAGGAAGACAGACTAAAGTGTAAACACACTTCTCAATCAGTACTTTCGCTTTTTACGTATAGCAAGTTATTTCATCTTGCTAATGCTTTGAGCAAGGTAACTGAGCATGTTGTACTTGCACCAATTCCCATCCATTGTCAGTTGTGATGCCCCAAAGAGCTGCAGTTTATAGCTAAGCTACAGTCCAGGCACTGCAGGTCAACAAGTGCTCTACTATAACATGACACTGACCCACCCAGCAGTGTTTGGAAAAAATTAGTTTTCATTATTCATTAACTAGATATTCAAGACCTTGTATCAATACCCATGATATTTTAAAAAGTATTTAAGAATTGATCGATCTTACCAAAAACAGTCAACTGCCTTGCTAAATGATAGTCAATTCTTCAGTTTTCAACATCTGGCTAACAGAGCCTCCAGGAAGCTCATATGCAAGAAATTATGTTGATGTCCATCCAAAATTTACCCCCAGCCTCTGGTACTTAGTAGTATGTTGCCTCTGAACATGGAGGTTCTATTCCTAGCTATCAAGGCCAACAACTGTTGAAATATCTATATAATGTACCGTATATTTGCTTCATCCTTCTTACAAGAAGTCATCACCATATGGTTATCCAGTGGCACCTTGGTTTTTGAACGTAATCTGTTGCAGAAGACCGTTCGAGTTCTGAAACGTTCGAAAACCGAAAACTCAATACGGAAGACTCAATACGGAAGCTGTGTGGCATGTTCGACTTCCAAGGCATGTTCAAAAACCAAAGCATTTACTCCTGGGTTTACAGAGCTCCTGCAGCCAATCCAAAGCCGTGGACGCCTCTGGGCGGGTGGCGACGCTGGCGCGGCTTCGGATTGGCCGCAGGAAGCTCCTGCAGCCAATCCAAAGCCGCAGACGCCTCTGGGCGACGCCCCTTCCTTCCCGCTGAGGCAGCCGCGCATGGCCAAGAGCTGAACGGGATGAAGTGGCAGCGGCGGCGAAGCTGCCACCGCCATCCAGGCCAGCGGCATGGGCTCTGCGCTCCACGGACCCCTGGCCGAGGCAGAGGACGCCGACACCGATGCTGCCAAAGACAAGGTGGTGTCGGCGGCTGCGGCATGAGTGGCGGGGGGGGTCCTTTTGGGAGAGGGTGGGTCCGGCCCCCCACAAGGTCTGAGGGACAGTGGACCAGCCCCCTCCTGAAAAAGTTTGCTGACCCCTGGTCCAAAGCCTAGGAATTAGCATTTGAGCACCCCCTTGGCACACTAGCACCCTCCCATTTGCCATTTGTGACAGCTCTCTACCCTCCATCCATTTCTATTTCCTAAATAGCAATTTTTAACTATTGGCACAAGAAGTGTAGATCTGGGTGATCTGTGAGCATTACTGAATGATTTATTATTTTGTTGGATAGTCTGTATTATTTTGTAACCATTTTATCATTCTGTACCATTGCAATTAGCACTTCAAGTTGAAAAACTATTTAACTGTCTGCCATTTTGCATGAATACCATTTTATCCACATTTATCTTGCAATTTACTGGTGCCCCCAAGCAAGTGTGAATGGGCATTAACATAATGTAATAACCCCTATGGCATGCAGCCATACCCAGATTGAAAATTGCCAAAAACCATGTTTCCAAGGATACATGCATAACTTGCATGTTCAAGTGCACACAAAAATAAGAACACCAGAAAGTGTGATAACACTAGAGTACCCCATCTGAGATGTGGCTAGGACTGTATTCAGAATGTATCTGTACCACAGATTTAAACACCACAATTTTAATACAAATTTTTGCTGTGTCCATAAACAAACAATAAATACAGTTCTGACAATATGCTATTACCATATGGAAAAACTATATAATATCCATATCTCATATCCATATCTCTCATATATTCAATCACTGAGAGCCATTTACCGTATTTACTCAAAGCTAATGCTCACCTTTTTTGGCCAAATTCCGTTGCGAAAATTAAGGTGCGCATTAGATTCAATGGCACATTTACATTCGCCAGCAAATGCTTTTTTTTTGTTTCCAGGTTCTGAAAATTGAGGTGTGCATTAGATTCGATGGCACATTAGATTTGAGTAAATATGGTACTTCTAAAAAGTTTCCTTCCTTTGTCTTCCATCATTCTGTAAGTTTATGCATTTCCATCACTTTCCAAAGTTCAACTGGCCATTATTTTAATTGTAGGCAATAGCTTGATCAGTTTGTTATTCTGTTTTTGGACTATTAACATAATGGCAGCACCTATTAGGTTCCATATCAACCTTTTATGTTTAATTTGGTCATCTAAGCAGCCCAACAGAAGGGACATGGGTGGCGCTGTGAGCCTAGGGCTTGCTGATCAGAAGGTCGGCGATTCGAATCCCCGCGACGGGGTGAGCTCCCGTTGCTCGGTCCCAGCTCCTGCCCACCTAGCAGTTCAAAAGCACGTCAAAGTGCAAGTAGATAAATAGGTACCGCTCCAGCGGGAAGGTAAACGGCGTTTCCGTGCGCTGCTCTGGTTCGCCAGAAGCGGCTTTGCCATGCTGGCCACATGACCTGTAAGCTGTACGGCGGCTCCCTCGGCCAGTAATGCGAGATGAGCGCCGTAACCCCAGAGTCGGACACAACTGGACCTAATGGTCAGGGGCCCCTTTACCTTTACCTTTAAGCAGCCCAACAGATTTGTTAAAGGATCCAAAACTATAACATAATGCATTACTAGTTTGATTAATATTGTAACTTATCCCCCATATTTCATTATTAAAGGACAAGACTGCCATACAGGCAGCGACAATTTTGCGCAGGGGTTCCATTCCTGACCCCCGTGTGCATCAGCGGAACATACATAAGCCCATTACATTCCACCACCACCCCTGTTCCTCAAAAAAACGGGGCTTTTCCCCTTTGCAAAAGAAGCTGCACAACTTTGAGCTGTCAGGCATCAATGTGCTAAATTTGAGTCCTCTGCTTCTTTATAGCAGAAATATTTTGTGGAAAAAATCTATCACATATTTCTCCAAAAATATATTGTTTAGAAGATTTGCAACAATCGATTTTGTCAAATTGAGCAGTTTCAAACTTTGCCATTAACTTTTTTCGGGTGACTGTACCTAGGAAGCATACCTGTACTGTATCTATTATGAACAGCTTTCTAGACTTGCTAAAGCTATATATTATGCAGACACTGTTCATGAATTTTATTTTGTATGACTATGTTAGTTTTGTTATGGCTTATGCTTATGGTCAAACAAGATGTATTCCTACCATATTAACAGCTGACAGCACCCAAATTATTTTCTTAACATTTGAACAATGTTAAGTACCGATATATGCTACTGAGTTGTTTTGTTTTTGAGAAAAGTACAATACATTTCCAAGTACAAATGTGAATTTCTATGAACATTTAAACCACATTAAGTGTGCATTTTTTATTTGGTCTTTATAAAATATTTCAGCTAAACTACTTTTGTGTACTGAAAAGCGTGGGGTAGTTAAACAAAAAAATAGTATTTACTTTTTTGCTTTTAAGACAAATGCTAAATCAAATCCCAATTAATTAAAGGGGCTGGAAAAGTTTCTGAAAACTCTGGACTGCCACTACCAATTGACTTTACCTAGTCTACCACTAGCTTCCTGCTTCTTCAGTGGCAGAAACTAAGAATGCAGCTATAGGCAAAATATAAATCAAAGTTAAATGCACCTGACACATTGTTTTTTGAGTTAAACTTAAGATCTTCTACACTACACAAAGCAAGGCTGCACTTCTATACACACTTACTTGGTAGTAAAGTCCCATTTGTATGAATATATTAGTGTGTTATGGTCAAATAAGATGTATTACTCTGTGGAATATACTTCTGAGCAAATATGCACAGAATCAGGCTATAAGCCTCACCACATTTCAAGATTAACCAATATCAGATATCAATATATGTTTAGTAGCAGAACCGCCATAAAAGGCAGATACGGTAATTCATTTAAAAAGTGCAAGATATTAAATATACAGATGTCCATCAATAAAGCTTCCCACCAGAGAACTCTGTAAAGGCAATAGTTCTAAGCTTTTCAAAACTAGCAGAACAAAGTACCCAGAACTATTCCTTCTGGGAATGTTGCAATTTGCAGATGCAGAATTACAAAAAGTCAGTACAACTCAGAAGCATACCAGGTTTGCATGAGGGGGAAAATGTTGATTTAGTGATTTCCCACAGAACTGTCTCAGCTCTTTCCAATAAAAAAAGAGAGACATAAGCCAGCCAAGGTTTCTCAGGAATTTTATAGTTGGCAAAACTAGATGGCTTTAAAATTCTAAATAAGAGTTTGAAGTTATAAAACATATAAGTACTGTGTAATGACTTACTGACTATCCTCCATCCATAACTGTAATTTGCTATAATAGAGAACTACAAAAAAAATAACATTTCCAACTTTTGTAAGTCAATATACATCACAAAATTTGTAATAATATTATTCTTGCATGAGAAGCAAAATATAATTTCAGAAGACAGTATTCAAAATGTTGAAACCTATTTGCTGAAACTTCAATATGTACTCAGCTGTACTCAAACAGGAAAGTTAGAAGTAACACTATATTGGTAAGTGTACCTTTCAAGAAGGTTGACAATTCCCTGGACTTGCCTCAATCAGGGTGGACAAAAGGTAGATTGGGATCAACAGCGAGATCTTTGGTTTTTCTGCAGTAGATCAGCAAAGATTTCAGATTCCCAATTGTTTAATAGTAGCAACTACAGAAAGGCAGGGTTTGACTAGGCAGGGAAACACCAGATCTGTACCAGTATCCCAGACACAAGATAATCTGCAGATAGAGTGACCCTGTAGATCTCCTCACCAATGCCAACAATTTGGTATGATGGTTGCATGGTCCTGCCATGCTTGAAACAGGAGTCTGTGATTACAGTGGGCAAAGACTGATATAAAGATAACCACCACCACCCCCCTTAACTATTACTAACTTGAAGAGGCAATATAGGTGTATATTGAGTCCACATGTTTCACTCCGCCCGCAAGTACACACAAATCTCTTAGTCTCTTTCATAATGAAGATAAACCTTTGATTCTGTGGCGGCTCCTCCACAGATTGAGAATCTTGGAAGTTCATTATTTTCCCTTGCACAGGGCACTTCCACAGATAAAAAATGGTTCTTCACTACAGAACTTTATCCTCATCATAAGAGAGACTGGGTGAGCTGCATGGTCAGGGGAGGGAAGAGGCAACTAAAGATGAACCTTCACGGTAAAGAACATAAGAGACTTCTGGATTGGGACAAAGGCCCATTTAGTCCAACGTTCTGTTCTCACAGTGCCAACCAGATGCCAGTGAGAAGTCTGCAAACAGGACCAAAGAACAAAAGCATTCTGCTGTCTTGCAGTTTCCAGAAACTGGTATTCACTGGTATGTTGTCTCTTCAAGCCAGTTAATGCCAGAAGAGAGCTACTGAGTACAGAATATTTGAAGTCCAGAAAGACAGTTTACCTATATTCATCACTATGTTTAGACCAGCGTTTCCCAACCGGTGTGCCGCGGCACAGTAGTGTGCCGCAAGACACCGGCTGCTGTGCCGCGGGAAAACTCCCGGCGCATTGGGCTGCGCACACGGCTCCGGCAGGAAAGACTCGAAAAGACTCGAAAAAACGCGCGTTTCGAAAAAACGAGCCGGACGAGGGCGCGGGATCCTACCATAGAGCCTCGGGTGGAGGATGGAGAGGCGCCCGCTTCCGATCCGGCTTCTTTCCCCCTCCGGGCGCGCCGCTTCCGGTGGGCGCGGGCGGGGTGACCGGCGGTGCCCTGGGCCGCTTCCGGGTCGGTCCGGGTGGCTGGCGCCGCGTCGCCTCGGCTCCGCTTCTCGCTCGCCAGCCGCCGCCTTTGCCGGGGCTGCCGGGCGCTTCGCCTGCTGCCTCTGCCGCCCCGGTCGCGGTCGGGGACGGGCGGGAGGTGCCGGTGCCGCCGGGCTCGCTCGGGGCCGGGTGGAGGTGCTGCCGGGGGGCTGGGCGCGGAAGGCGGAGGGGGAGCGGGCGCCTGGCCCGCCGCAGTCGCCGATCTCCCGCTCCGTTTTCGCCCGCCTGGGTCCTTCCCCTCCCTCCCACCGGGGCGCGCGGACACCCCACCCCCTGGGGCGGGGGGGGCGGGGTGCATGTGGTGGTGGTGTGCCGCGAGATTTTTTTCATGGGACAGGTGTGCCGTTGCCCCGAGGAGGTTGAAAAACACTGGTTTAGACAGCAGACAATAAGGGAATTCTGGCACAGCGTGCAATCTACTTTCACTACCATAGCACATTAGTTACGGCACTTGTTCCTATATAAGGCACCTTTTTTAGGCATTGCAAGTGTGTGGAACAAGAGAGGTCATCAACAGACTAAATTTGCAATATATTTTCATTTAGAGTCATGAAATTGTTCTCCCAATGTAATATTTTGTCCAATATTTCTCCAATAAAATATATTAGCCAATAAACGTTTTTATTGCTGATATCTGTTTTATTGATCTGGGTATTGACAATACCCTATTCCAGAGTACTCTAGAGCCTATAAAATCTTCAAAAATGGCTCAGGATTAAAAGACATTATCTGATAAGATTCATTCTCCTAAAACGGAATAGTAAAGTTACTTAATATTGTATCTTCTGCAAGCAAGACTTTAGACAGAACACTTCAAATCCCCAATTGTGCTGCTTTAAACAGAGTGCAAGATAATATCAGTAAGTCTTATTTTCCCACCAATACTTCCACAACATAAAAATCTCCTAAATTTAGAGATTACAAAATATTCCACTTACATCATCCATTCCCTTCATGGACTAACCAAGGCTTGATGATGAAGAGAAGCCAATAAGCTTGGCTTTTTTTTCTTAAAACTGTGTGTGGGCAAGTTGACAGGCTAGATAATATTTATGTGGGCTAGTAACTTTTGTGAGCTTATTTGCAAGCTTGAAAACAGTAAGTATTTAAAAACGATGCAAAAAAAAAAACCAAAACCCTTCCTAGACTACAGCTTGAATTTAATTAAACCGGTATTACATTGTTGCAATAAAGTACCTAGAGTGTTTGCACAAATGATGCTCCAGGCAACACAGGGTAATATATATTATACACACTACTGAATTAAGAACTTAAATCTGATTAGGCAAATAAAACTTTGGACGATGCATCACATCACTGTGGAAATTATTCTCCTTGTCTCTATGTATTTTCTACTAAAAGAGTGCAAATGTCTGAGCCAGGGGTAGGCAACCTAAGGCCCGTGGGCCGAATGCGGCCCAATAGCCTTCGAAATCTGGCCCACGGATTGTCCAGGAATCAGCGTGTTTTTACATGAGTAGAATGTGTCCTTTTATTTAAAATTCATCTCTGGGTTATTTGTGGGGCGTGCTTGGTGTTTTTACATGAGTAGAATGTGTGCTTTTATTTAAAACGCACCTCTGGATTATTTGTGAGGCATAGGAATTCGTTCATTTGTTTTTTTCAAAATATAGTCTGGCCTACCACACGTTTTGAGGAATGGGGGACCGGCCCATGGCTGAAAAAGGTTGCTGACTCTGAGCCAAGGAGGCTTCAGTGACAGAAAGTATTCACTATGCATCTTGGCTTTGCCACTCTTTGTACAGAACTTGTGTAACAGCAACTTTCCCCACCCCGCCATCTATTTATCTGTAGATTAAAGAAATTAGTATGATAAAGGACAAGGATTGAACTGAGGAGGAACAGACAATTTATGATTTTATTTTGCTCACATGACTGATGTCACTGATTTAGTGTTTCCATAAAGAACGGCCAAGAAGGAAAGAATGGAAAAACATTGCAACAATCCAGCAGAAAAACTGTACAGATCAGCACTCTTTTACTATGTCAAACATTAAATAGCAGTTGGCCTTAAGAGACCTATCATGATTTTAACTACAGAACAAGTCCAAGGATTGGAGAAGTGAAATATGCGTAACATGCACACTTTTGCAGCAGAGAAAAACCAGATACAAATGCCATTATGATTCAACTGTATTGCTAAACATCATCTTTGCTAAAGATGCCACACACACAATTTGAGGACCACAAAATGTTTAAGAGTGGCTGGGGAAACCCAGCCAGATGGGCGGGGTATAAATATTGTTATTATTATAATTACGATGACAAATAGCTGATTCCAACCAAATAAATCATTATAAGTGCTTTTATAAGGGTCTTGGAAAACACAACAACCTACACATTAAACAGAATAAATTCTACCAGAAACTTTTAGAGCTTTATGAAAAATTAATGAGCAGGTTACATAAATCTTGTGGATGAAGGAGTTCTGGATGAGAGCTGCTGCAAGACATTACAAGCCAAATAGACACATCATTTCACAATAAGTACTCATAGGAAGGATAAAAAAAATCTGGAGTATTTTGTTATTTGGAAACATGACACACAAAACCTAGTATTTTATGATTCAGTAATTGTTGCACTTTGTATTAATATTAATCCTCTTCTAAAAATGATATACACTTGCTTTGCGCCCAACATCCTGACAGAAAGCCATAAAAAGGAAATGAAGCTCTCCTTTAAATACCAAAGTAATCATATTGCCAGTGCCAACACCCAGTCTTTCAAAGTTTAACCTCGTTGATTTTAACCCTATCACACATCAATTCTGCTTCGCACAAAGCCAAGAAAGAATAGGTGGGACGGCGCTTCGCTCAATTAGCTTATCAGCTCTTTCCCGCCGCCGCCCCCTTTTCCAGGGGTTGCAAAGCCAGGTTTCTCCAAGAAAGGGTTCATTTACAAACAAGTAGTCCCGAAGACAGAATGAAATATAGGGCAGGATATACTCCGAGGAGAAGAAGCCAGTTGGCCACATTCCTTCACGAATCCCTCACTCCCCAGACCGAGCGGGGCCTGGAAGGGAGGCCAGTCCCAGGCAGGCACCCCGGAAGCCGGGAAGGGGCGGCGGGGCAGCTTCGCCCGCCGAGGTCCCTCCGCTCCCGGGGATGCGAGAGCGGCGCTTCTGCCTCTCCCTCCCTCCCTCCTCGCCGCTTCCTGCACTATCCGCCTCTCCCTCTCTCCTTCCTCCCTTCCTTCCGCAGGGCTCCTCATCCGCCCGCATTCCTGGGCCACTCGCCGCAGATCCTCGCCCAGGTTCAGCCTCCGACCATTACATACAGATATATACCCTGTATATATATATGTATGGAGCCGAGAGACGCCCACCCGGCCCATTCCTTTCCCGGGCACCTCGAGCGCCCCACCTCCCCTCCGGCACCCCGACCTCCCCTCTGAGCCGACCCCGCACTCGCACCTACCCGTGCACGCCGGTGCGCTCATTCACACGTACTCAGCGAGCCTGCTTCTCCCCATCCCCGGATTCCCCGCCGCCGACTCCTCTTGAGCGCAGCAGCCACGCACCTCCTTCCTTCCTCCTTCCCTTCCTCCCTTCCCCTTTCGAGGCTCACCCACACGGCTTCGGAGTCGACCAGCCCCGCACCCGGGCCTTCCGCCACAGGTCGCCCCGCCGAGCAGGGAGGGAGGAACCTCGACTCGTCGTCGACCCTTCCCTCGGCCAAGCACCTACCGGGCCCGGCCGCCGCTCGCTCCGTCCCTCGCTCGCTCTCACCTGCTACCCGCGGCCGCCTCCCTTCAGCTCCTCCTCAGCCGCCAAGCAGAGCTGCCTCCTACTCCCTGACAACAACTCCCACCTCCTTCGCTACCCTCTCTCCTTCCCTACTTCAAGCCTCGCGGGCGCATTGGCTGCTTCGGCCGGAGTCGCTCGTAGGTATTGGTGGGAATTTGAGCCCGTCAAGCCCTCGCTCCGCCTTGTCGTTTCGCAGTATTTGATTCACACCGAAGCATTGACGCCCCCACTTCTTTCCGTGTGTGGTTCTTTTTGTCGGTCCAAACCGCAAGAAGCGGCAGCTGCGATAGGTCAGAAGAGATGCGATCATTCAGTCTCCGCCTTCCTGATAAAGTACCCGATGCAAAGTCCCTAGCCCTGCTTGGTTTGGTTGCACAGTAGGGAGGGACACAGTTCAAAAGAGCGGGGCAGGACACACCTGACCTGGAATTAACCCTTCATTGACAGAAACATTGCTGGTTGGTGTCATTCAGTTAACAGGTTTGTCGCTCTCCTCTAAGAGTTGCTAATATTCCCAGGGCAATCCGCACTCTTCTAAGAAGCAGGGGCGTACCCAGGATCAAAACTGGGGGGGGGGGGGCAAGCCATGGTCGTTCAGGTTTGTTTGAATGGACGCTGATCATTTTTGCTTCTAGGGCTGCCTTCTAGGGGGGGCAGCTGCCCCCCTCTGCCCCCCTGGGTACGCCCATGCTAAGAAGCACTATACTCAGAGGCGTAGGAAGGTCAGGTGGTACCCGGTGCAGAAAATTTCTTGTCACCCACCCACCCACACATTGATTTTTTATTTTATTTTTTGCCTACAAAAATGGTTTTACGTTATTTCATATTTTCTTACAAAGGAATAAAAAAAGTAAAAATAAACTTTTATTTATATCCCGCCCTCCCCGGCCAAAGTCGGGCTCAGGGCGGCTAACATCAGATACATAACATTGATATAAAATCAAACAATAATTAAGTTACCTCCTAAAAACATGTCAAAATCAAATTAAAGTCTAATTATATGGCTTTCCACAGGGTTAGGGTTGGGAACAGTAAGTGCTCCACTGAATTGACATTTCAGCCTTCACAACATAGGAAAACAGCCAAGTAAACAGCTATTTTCGTGGAGGAGGATCAGGATTTTTTTATGAACCACCCTAGTAAAGCAGTAAATGTTCCTTGATAATTTGTCACCCCCTCCATGATGGAACCTGGGGCAGACCGCCCCCCCCTGCTCCCCACTTCCTACGCCCCTGACTATACTGTATATTTAAAATATGCCATATTGGGTTCCCATATTTTCTCAGAACTAGGAGACAGGGCCAATGATTTAACTGTTTTTAATTGTTTTAACTGATTTAATTTGTGTGGATTTTTGTTGTTTTTCTTAATGGAGGGAGGATGTGCCTAGGAGGAGGGGGGCAATTACAGTGGTACATGGTAGGGCTAGTCATGATCTGATTATGGATCAGGATGCTGCCTCACCCATTACTGAGACCTGGGTGGTTGAGCAGGGTGGAATTGGTCTCACCCAGCTGTGCCCACCTGGGTCCTCAGAGCAGACTTAGGGTTGGAGAGGGAGAATTGCTGTATTCCTCTCTGTCCCATTGTGGGGATCTAGAGTGTGTGTTCCTGACCTTGAGCAATCGGGGCATATTAAAGAGATTCTGCTGGTTTACTGCCTTGCTGCCAAGGGAGACGCACAGAAAAACATAGAAAAACCTGAGAATACACACTGATCTACTAACCAAGACGTTTCATTCACCAAAGACTCAAACGAAACAGAAAGCATACATTACTCACATTCTGTTTAAAAAGACGAGCTGAAGAAGGCATCGTCCGAAACAGGGCCCTGTCCTGGGTTCCAGTTCTCGTATCTCAGAAGCCCCAACTTTCATCTTCAAAAGACTTTTCTTTGTATAACTATTACTACTGTTTAAGATTGTATTCCAATAGGAAATAGTTAATTTTGTTTGATTCTACTTGTGAGTAAACTTACTCTTATGCTAAAACATTCAGCCTGAGTTCTTGGGAACATTTATTCTAGTGTTAATTGGAACAAGAACTCCTACTTCTTTTGATATTGCTGCCAAGCAGTCTCCTTGGCATTGAGCTGGCAGAGTTGGTCTCAGAGGCATAGTTGAGGACTCCCAGAGTGTTGGTTTCGGGGGAAATCCATGTTGAGGTCGGTGACTGGTTCTGGTGTGGCTGGGGACTTCATGACTGCCATGACAACCATGGGGCTGTCCCAACATGTAATCAGCCCAACATATGTGGCAGGCCACACTCTGGACCTTGTTTTCTCAACTGGGCAGGAAGAGTGTCATCTGAAATTGGGAAATATTGACACCAGTCCCTAGTCAATTTCCTCTTGAGATTTAGGCTTTCAGTGCCTTTTCTTCTTTGTAGAGGCCAGGGAACTATTAGGGTAGAAATCAGCCCGGAGTGCTCACTGGAAGGACAGATCCTGAAGCTGAGGCTCCAATACTTTGGCCACCTCATGAGAAGAGAAGACTCCTTGGAAAAGACCCTGATGCTGGGAAAGATGGAGGGCACAAGGAGAAGGGGACGACAGAGGACGAGATGGTTGGACAGTGTTCTTGAAGCTACCAACATGAGTCTGTCCAAACTGCGGGAGGCAGTGGAAGACAGGAGTGCCTGGCGTGCTCTGGTCCATGGGGTCACAAAGAGTCGGACACAACTAAACGACTAAACAACAACAACCCTCGGAGGCTCTGGCGGATTTTCTGACTGATATGACTGGCAGTCCTGTTGAAGCCCTAGCCAACCTCTGGAACATCTGAATGGCTTGGGCCATTGATGTGATCATTCCTGAACACCCTCTCCTGCTTTGTGGAGCCCATTTAGCTTCCTGGTACACTCCAGAGCTTAGGGCAGGGAAGCAAGCTGGGAGACGGCTCAAAGACAAGTGGAAGACTGGCCCAACTGCACTGGCTGCCAATTAGTTTCCATGCCCAAATCAAAGTGCTGGTTTTGTCCTATAAAGTCTTAAACTTGTCATGACCACAATATTTTAAGTGCTGCCATTCCCCATACGAACCAATCCAGACACTGAGATCTGAGGCCCTTCTTCATGTACCTCCTCTGTAAGAGGTTTGGAGGACTGCAGCATGAGAACAGGCCTTTTCTGCAGTGGCTCCCCGCTTGTGGAATGCTGTCCTCAGGGACATTCGTCTGACACCTTTACATATTTTGCACCAGGCAAAAGCATTCCTCTTCTCCCAAGTGTTTGGCTAGTTAAACAAGCTATGACCTTTCAAACTGCAGCGGGGGCGGTGTTGTTACTATGGTGTGGTTTTTTTGTGTTTTTATATTGTAAGCCACCCTGTGATCCTCGGATGAAGGGTAGCATAGAAATTTGACAAATAATCATCTCTTCTGCTTTGAGGAGAACAACATTCTCTTTTTTTTAAGCCTTTCTGACAACTAGCTGTAGTTGACATTTTAGTCGTGATAATTGGGATGAATTGTTTTCATAATTATAGCTGAGAACATAAAGAAGTCACAGAGAAAAGGGTGGGAATCCCCCAACCTTTGTTCCATGACATCTTTTAAAGATATTTTAACCTGCAGTACTTTTACCCATTCCCCTATATTCCTTTACCTAATCGATCCAGTTAATGGTTCCTCTTTGTTTTTTCTCCAAATTTGGAACTTCTGTGCCACTGAAAATTATAATTCTTATATTATTGAATTTTGTCCAAGTACAGTTTGTGTATCAGGCCATTAAAACAATATACATTTGTATTTTGAAATTCACAAAAGGGAAAGATCAGTTTTAACTGTATGAAATAACACTTTCCCTCAATAAATAGAATGTGAAATTTGGCAGTTTGGTAGCGCAAGGGCATCTGGCACAAAAAAGAACAAGGTTGCCTTCAACTTTTCAATAAAATAGTGTTAATTTGTTAATTAATAAACGTTAGTGATTTACGAGTACATTTACTCATGTTTCCTGCTTGGCAGGGGGTTGGACTGGATGGCCCTTGTGGTCTCTTCCAACTCTATGATTCTATGATACTCATATTTAATAGAAAGTAAAGGGAGACACGTTGGCCCATAAGAAAAATGCTTCAATCTGTATTGGAGTGAGACTTTTATAAAGCCAACCAAAATTACAGAAAATGCTGTGCAAGCTTTTGAGTTCTTCAGAACTCTTGAAACAAAGCAATGGACTGGGCGACAGGGTGGCAGTTAGGAGAGAAAACGACTGCTGTTGAAGCCATGGAGTCTACATCTCCGCACAATCTTAAAACTGAACGAGGGAGGAGGTAGCAGACATTTGGATTACGCTCTTGAGGTCCTGTACAGGTATCAGGTTGCACCAAAGTCTGCTGGGAACAAGAAGCATAACAATGGCTGATTCCCTATCTCTGAAAGCACAAGACCAGGTCTGTCTCTATCCTCCTTAGGTGAAACACACAGGTTTCTTTGAAATATGTCTCATTAATTCCAGTGTGACTTATTTTCAGCCCTACTTTAGATTGCTGCCTAAAGCACAGTATTGCATACCTGTTGTGTTATAGAAGGATGAATTTTGGGAGGTTCTTTGTGGACAGGCACAGGATAAGTTTAAATGGAAAGAAGGAAGTGGGAGAGAGGGGTTTTTCCCCCTTATAGGTAGGTAAGAGGGGGTGACTATCTGTTACATACCCAGCTATGGGTTTTTCCTCCATGCATCTGGGTGGCATCTGCTGGAAACAGAATTCTGGCCTGCATAGATCAATTTTTATATTAGGTTCATGGGAAGAGGAAGACTTCCTCTGTATATCCCCTCCTGAATTGCTTCTCTTTGGTTAAACAGCTTCTTGCCTTCCTTTTCATTAATATTTTGCAGAAAGCTTATGGCTAACTACAGCAGCTGTTTGTGAATGGAAAACCATAAGATAGTCTGATTGGATTTTAAACCACCAAAATTGCTTATGCAAGTCACTCGTTGAAAACCCGTTGTTGGAATTCTTGATACACATTACTAGCCCCAGGTCAGGCATGAATTGCAAGTGTTCAAAATGTTTCCACAATATAGAGTTTGACTTAGGGCTATTTAAGTGTCAAGCATTCCACCCAGAACCATTTGCAGACACAAGGGGTGTCTGAATGTCATGTAGGCACTTGCTTTCTACAGTCACCAACAAGTATTCGGCAACAAGGCCTCAGTAATGTACAAAACAATTACGGTATGTTCCAGTATCCAAGGATATACATTTAGTACTTAAATAAATAGTAAAAAAAATATTGAAAGGAAAGTGAAATAAAGGATGAGCAGCTGTTATGGTGGACAAAGAGGATATGAACCAGAGTGCTTATCATTTTTATTCAGAAGTAAGCCCCAGTGAGTTAGAGTTTATTCTTAGTGTATGTAATCTTAAACCACTGTTTATTAAAGTTGTTGTTGTTGTTCAGTCGTTCAGTCGTGTCCAACTCTTTGTGACCCCATGGACCAGAGCACGCCAGGCACGCCTATCCTTCACTGCCTCTCGCAGTTTGGCCAGTACTTTATTAAAGTACTGTTTATTCTCTTTATTAAAGTACTGTTTATACTCGCAGTACTTTATTAAAGTACTGTTTATTTAATTATCTGAACACTACCTAATGGCACAACTGTAGCCTGTTATCTTCCTACAAACCGTGATCAGACACCATGGTTTATTAAAACTTTGGTTTGTTTTAACTATAGTTGACATTAGAATAATAGAATCTTAGAACTGGAAGGGACCTCAAGGGTTATCTAGTCCAACCTCCTGCAATGCAGGAATCTAAGCTAAAGCATCCATGACAGATGTTTAAAAACCTCTGTTTAAAAAACCTCCAAGGTAGGCAAGTCCACCACCTCTCATGGGAATCTGTTCCACTGCTGAACAGCTACTGTCAGAAAGTTTTTTTGAATGTTTAATCGGAATCTCCTTTCCTGCAGCTTGAAGACATTGGTTCGAGTCCTACCTTCCAGAGCAGGAGAAAACAAGCATGTTCCCTCCTCCATGTGACAGCCCTTAATATATTTGAAGATGGCTATCATATCTTCTCTCAGTCTCCTCTTTTCCAGGCTAAACATATCCAGCTCCTTCAAGCACTCCTCATAAGGCTTAGTTTCCAGACCCTTGATCATCTTGGTTGCTCTCCTCTGCACACGTTCCAGCTTGTCAACATCCTTCTAAAATTGTGGTGCCCAGAATTGGACACAGTATTCCAAGTGTGGTCTGACCAAGGCAGAATAGAGTGAAATTCATTTTGTTAGCTTGCTTGTTCTTCCTCTTCCTTCGGACATAGCCGAAGAAACCCTTTTTATTATTTTTAACCTCTCTTGTAAGCCTGAGCTCATTCTGAGCTTTAGCCAGCCTGACTTTCCCCCTGCAACTGTTGGCTACTCATGTATACTCCTCCTTTGTGATTTCCCCTTTCTTCCATTTATTATACATGCCCTTCTTTACTCTCAGCTCATCTGTGATCTCCTTATGCAGCCACACTGGTTTCTTTAACTGCCTCCCACTTTTCTTTCTTGTTGGTTTTGTCTGCATTTGGGGCTTCAATATTTCTCCTTTTAGAAACTCCCATCCTTATTGGACTCCCTTCTCTGTATCCTGAAACCCACCTGAACCTGGGTCCCCATCCTTGAACCTGGTTTGTTTCGCCACCCTGCTGAAGTCACTTGCCAAGCTACAAGCCGTGAGGCAAAAGGGGCTGGGAAACAAAACTGTTTCCAGGCTAAGCTGTTTGCTTTTGAACTTTTCCTGAAGAAGACCTCACTCCAAACGCTGCCTGGCAACAGGCTCTTTTCCTTGCCCCCCTCCTCCAGGACGAGCCCTCCCTAGCCAGGCAGACAGGTTTGCTTTGCGGCTGCTGGACTATGAGGTGAGGAAAGTTTAAAGAGGCCGCTGTCCACTCTGCCCAGCTTCCATCTCTAAAGGGATAAATAAGAAAGCAGGAACATACCACAGAAAAGGACACAATGATAGTCAAAAGTGCCTTTCTTAAAATTGCTTATGTAATGGGATAGCTTCTCAGAGGGACAGAATTAAGACTGCCATAGCTTATACATTTAAAGCTGCTAAGGTTTCAAAAGTTCACACTTCTGCGGGTAACACTGTGAAATCCTAGAGGGGTAAGAAACGGCTCAATCAACAGTAAAGCCTGACCAATGAAAACAAAGCCTGTTGCTTCAGTTTGCAACTTTAGGGTAATAGTTTTGTTCAGTTACCTAGAGAACAATTAATGCAGTGCCTGGAAGTCTCACTCCCTTGGCTGACCTTGGTAACCTGGAGTGAATATGTGCATTAAGTAGTTGTTTAAAATGTGGTCTTTCAGTACTAGCACTTCAGAGGTATACCTTTAAAAAGTCACCATTCTAGCGCACTTCCACAAAGCTATGGCATGCATCATGGTGCGCAGTTATCGCCCTCCATCAATGACCATACCCAAACCAAAATGATCAAGGCGATGCAGCAACTCCCAGCTATGAGGAAAGCTGGTACCTTTGGGGGCATGCGGTTTTTAAAAGGCACCTGAAGGCAGCCCTGTTCAGGAACGTTTTTGGTGTTTGATGTTGTATTGTGTTTTTACTATTTTTGTTGGGAGCTGCCCAGAGTGGCTGGGGGAACCCAGTCAGATGAGCAGCATATAAATAAATTATTATTATTATTATTAAGTTTAGAGAAAAAGTGAGTAAGCTGTGAACATGTGTTTGAGTCCATGGCAGCAGCTATGAGCTACCTTTGAGAGGCACATGGCACAGAGAGCTTCCTTAATTGAAAAGCAAACCACATTCCGGAATGCATTGTGGAGGCAATATGCAGCGGTGGAGCATATGCCCGCAGTGCCCAGGGTGGGCGCGCTCCCGAGGGGGGCGTGGCGCAGAGGGTGCCCTCCCAGGCACGGGATAGCCACTCAGGTGCCTGGAGTGGCGCACACACCCTGCAGCCGGGGGCGGAGCGAGCCGCCCATGGCGGACATTCGGCATACCGCCACCCACGACTCCCAAGCCTCCCCGAAGCTGTCAAAACAAAGGGGGAAGGGGGGAATGCCACCGGCAAAGCGGCGCAGCTCCCCCCTTACCCTGACGGCTCGGGGTAGGCTTGGGAGTCGCGGGTGCACGGCGTGTTTAATGTCACCCCCCTCAGTGAGGGCACCCGAGGCAGTCTGCCCCCACCGCCCCCCCTTCCTACGCCCCTGGAAATATGTGCACGTCTCCCACAACAATTGTGTCAGCACAGCAATATATGCAAGACAGATCAGTGCTTTCATCCACAACCACCTCCTCCTCTTCTACAAACCTCTATTCCTGAATTACAGTGGGATCCTCCCACTGCTATTAATCTCCTTGAAAACTCTGAAGAGGAGCAAATGGGGCAAGGGGGAAATGCCCCACAGGCATGGGAATCAGTTATGAATTATTGGAGCTAGCTTTGTTATTGTTCAGAATTACATGTTGATATTAAAACACATTGCTTGGTATAGTTTAAAACAGAATAGGTAGCCCCTATTCTGCTTGTTACGTATGTATGTTTGCTTATTTTATTTGGAGCATTTATTACCCCCACCCCAGAAAAATCTATGGATGCCCATGAAACAAGTCATGGCTTGCTTGTCCATGGGATAATCTGTAGTTAATTCATGGTTTGTTAAACAAACTATTGCTTGGTGTTACGTGTGAACCAGACTATCAAGTGGGTATAAGGCTTGTATAAAATTGCTTTTATATAAAGTCAATAACAGAATTTATTATTTTTAATGATAATGCATTAAACAGAAATATTGTTTTGAAGTGTTAAATATGGGAAGAGAAGGAAAAGCATAATTAGTTTTATCTTTTACATGCAGCTCCACATTCTTTTAAATTTAGGCTGCACACACATGACCACAATCCAAAAGCCCCTTTAAAATCAGTTGGCATAAGTATATTTAACTCTGTAGTGGACTGTGATCATTATATTAAGACAACCGGAGTACTCTTAGAATAATTTTACAATTACAAATTAAAGGATAGCTCCAACATGATATTGTTTTGTTAAGGATTTGGTTCAGTTTTATCCAATTTATTGACGGGCAGTTCCGATCTCAGTATTGCTGACAAAGAACTTCAGATAAGGCACTGAGCTTTAAACCTCCATTCCAACAGAACAGACGTCATCTGGCATCATGAAATGACCTCAGACTTTCACAGTAGCTGTAGCTATGAGTTGGAGTTATCATTACAAATTCATTTGTGATTGCTACGCCAGCTAATTGCTACATAGAATGAAGTTAGTCAAGCAATATAGATTGCGGTTATTCTCACATTTTTGAAATGCGTTCCTCGGCTATTTAAATCTATTCGCACAGTAATTTATAATTCTCTTTCCAAGTGTCACAGTTTCCTAGACTAATTTGCTTTTATTGGGGACAAATAGGAGGAAATAATAGAACCAGTGTTCCTGTTGGAATACAAAGGAAACTAACTTCAACTCTGACTTCCAATTTGTATGACAGCCAAAGGGTGCTAAGAAATATTTACTTAGAAGAGTTCTACCTTATGGAAAAGCCGAGGCCTCATAGCAGAAACAAAAACTCTTTAACAGTGGCAGAGATTATGACTAAGTGGATTAACACTCATAAGAGCTATTGTCAGGTTTACTTCAGGTTTACTCAGAGGTGGTATGGCAGTGCAGAAGAAATTCTCCTTCACCCTTGGATCCTCACAGTGTCATCCGAGAGAGATGTTCTTGGTGGTCTGGGGTCTCCTGTAGATCTCAGTGAGCACACTGTGAAATGTTTGCAAGACATTTTTTAGGATAAAATCTGCCATAATTTGGATGCCCTTTCAGGGTCAGGTCAAGTCTGTTGAGTACCACTAAACCCAAATATCATGAAATGGGGCTTTGAAAGAATAGAATAGAATAGAATAGAACAGAATAGAATATAGAATAGAATATTTTTATTGTCATTGTCCCCTTCGGGGACAACGAAATTACTTGGCTGCTCCATCCACCCAGATAGGGCACTCCACTCAAAAACAAAACAACTACAAAAACACTAATTAAAACCATACACACTGATTAAAACCATACACACTAATTAAAACATAACTGGTAAGAGTAGATGACTTCAAAGTCCAGGCTTCCCATTCAAGGCTGCGATTGCTCTGGAGAAGAAGCTGTTTCTAAGACGGCTTGTTCTTGTTGTCATCGTCCTGTATCTCCGTCCCGATGGCAAAAGTTCAAATAGACGGTGACCAGGATGCGATGGATCTTTCACTATGCCCAGTGCCTTTCTGTGGCACCTCATGGCATAAATCTGCTCTAAGGTGGAGAGCGAGCAGCCAACAATGCTCTCTGCTGCCTTAACAACTCTGTCCAACCCCATCCTGTCCTTAGTAGTACAGCTTCCGTACCACACACATAAGCCATAAGTGAGCACGCTCTCAATGGCACAGTGATAGAAGGCAAGCAGCAGCTTCTGTGGAAGATGGTTTTTCCTTAAAGCAGCAAGATGTGAGCACATAGGGAAACTGCACATGTTGTCGTGCAAATGAAGATCACACCCCGGCTGCACAGTTCTTATTTTTCCGTAGGGAAGTTTGTGACACACATTCAGCTACTACCAAGGCCCTTGTTCACAGTGCAGGCAGGATCCGAGTGAATTAAGTCCGTTTGTGCATACTGCCTCTGTTGTGCTTCCTCATGGTAATTCTAGAGTGCAGTGACTTCATCCAGTTTCTCTCCTTGTTCGTTTTATTATCTGAATTCCCCCCCCCCCCGCTCTTGCACATGCTTCCCTCTCTCCCCCTCCCTCTCCCTTGAAAAGTAAGACGCTTGGAGTCTTGGAGTCTGAAGCTTTGTTGTGTAGTCACTGGCTATTGAGACACTACAGATAGCATCTTTTCAATATCACCAAGCGAGCGATCCTTGGATGCCGTGTTTTGTGAGCATCAAATGAGCCTTAATAAATCTAACAATTAATACAGGGGGGAGCCTACAGGAGTCCCCTGTGAACAAGGTGCAGCAGCTTAGCTGGGGATCACTAAATGTGCCCAGTTTCTTTCCGTATCTGAACAGCACAGTGAGTCTTTTTTCAGCCTGTTTCTCAGTTTCCACTGAGTCTATTTCACAGTGGCTTTTGGTTTTTTGGGTTGTTGTTTTTTAAAAAAACATACTGATGTTATTAATCTATTTCAATTAGACTGGCCAAATTTAGATAAAGCTCATTTTCTCAGTGGAACCCTGTGTGCACGAAAACCGGGATTAAGGATCACAAACCAACAGAGAATGGGAAAATCCTGGAGAGAGAGAGAGAGAGAGAAAGCCAGCAAGCTGCAGTTGGAGGGAAGCCAAGATCTCAGATAAGAGATGCTTCATTGATTGAGTGAGTGCATTCATACTGATGGAGGAAGGGGGGGAGCAGGGGAGTAGCGAGCTCTTGAGAAACAGTATTTTGAACAAGCTCTTAGTCTTGCTATCTAGTGGTGGATGTTACAGCAACCACAATGGAGAACAGATTTCACAATCCTGCCCAGTGTCTTTACACTAGTGATATACTGAATGCAACCGGGGCCAAACGGAGAGGCTTTGTCAAGGCCTTCTTTTTTGGGAAGTCTGCAAGAACAAGCCTGGAAATGTTCTTCTCTCATAATAGGATGTTGCTGTTGGCAGCACAGCAAAAGTGACAAGACAGGACTCAGAGTTGCTAATAAAGTGAGGGAAAGTTAAAAAGAAGTGACAAATCAGGATTGGATTGTGGCAGCTCTTAAGCAAACATGGGGTTTTTTTAGGTACTGTTTTCACACATCCAGATCTCTAATCCATTTACTGGTATACATACATACATACATACATATATATATATATATATATATATATATATATATATATATATATACACTCACATGTATGATGATAATGATACTAATAATGTCCAAGAATCGGAGGTTGTGCTGGATACTTTTATTCCATTGTATGATTGCTTTTTTTGCTGCTTTAACCTGCATTTTTCTACACAGTTTAATTACATTGTACTGTTTTATTGTTGTAATTTTATTTTTACTGCTATAATTTGAATTTTTTTACTTTGGGTTTTAAGCTGCTTTGTTTTTTGTTTTGCTTTTGTTTTAGCAAAAGAGGGTGGTATAAAATCATTCAGTAAGACATTTCATCCACCAGCTCCTATGGTAGTAGTTTCTGCTTGCCATTTGCATTCTGCCTTGCTATGGAAGTCTACTCTTTATCAAAACGTAAAAACAGATTTACAGTACCTAATTTAATTTGACAGCTATTGGAAGATGTGCCAGTTTCTATTGGAGATTGCTAACTACTGCTGATAGTGCTGACTTCTTTTTGCTTCTTTTAAGAACAAGGTTCATCCAAGTGACTGAAACTTGCTCAGCCTCAGCTTTTAGGGTGGGAACTGTCCTGTGCTGGAGAAAACTTTTAACCAGTTTTGAAGCATAACTTCTTACCATTTTCAGAAAGAACTTGCAACTTTTTAAGAATAACTTTCTCAATGTACTTTTAAATCCCCTTTTGTATACAATGTGTGTGGCTTTCGGCAATGCTGCTCACTAGTGCTTTTTTTCTTAAAAAAATGTTTAGGGGTACTCTAAAATCACCATTTTATAGTTCAAATCGGGGAAAATAAATACAGTAAATGGACAAAAGTACAAAGATTCGCAAAATTTTAGGGGTATGCGTACCCCTGCGTACCCCCCAGGAAAAAACCACTGCTGGCTTACATACTTGTAAAGATCTGAGCAGAGTTGCTCTTTGCTCTCACTAGGCAGTTTCTAAAATAGGCATGTGCAACCAGTGCCAGAAAAAAGGAACAATTGCAACAATTATGTACTGTTTCAATTGATTGATTATTAAAACAATTGAAGCTACCGGTACATTACTCTGTTCGGCATCTTATTTTATTTATGAGTTTTATAGACTTTTTAAAAGGCCAAGGAAAGCTCCTAGATGAATCATAACTGACACTCTGAATATTTTTTTTCTATTTATTTTACACTGCAATCTAACATCCTTCTGCCAAGGCGATTTGTAGCTTTCCTAAGCAGAGAATCTCCTCTTATGGACACAATAGGACATATTACTTCCCACAGGCATCTGGTTGGCCACTGTGAGATCAGGATGCTGGATTAGATAGGCCATTGGCCTTATCCAACAGGCTCCTCTTACGTTCTTACTTTTGTCCCAGACTTCAAAGAATGTGATGTAGATTAATCTGTTCTCTGCTCTAGGACTCTGTTCTGTACAGTAGAAAAATCGTCAGCACTAGCATGGTCTCCATACATTTCACTACATGAACCGCTATGACATGGGTGAAGAACCTGTAGGCTTCCAGATGTGATTGGACTCCATAGGCCCCGGACAACATGGCCTGTGGTTAGGGATAATGGTAGACTAGCAACATATGGAGGGCCACAGCCCCCCACTGTCATATACTGAAACTATAAGACATTGAGCGTTGCTCAAGTTACAGGGAAGCAACTCGTTTTTTTAGTTGGGCCCTCGCAGCTACTGTTTTAGAAGGGCGCAGAAGGTATGATTTGGCCTACATTGACCTCCTCTGGATTTCTCCACTGTGTGTCTCTGTGCTGGACTGAGGAGAGCAGTCTGGTTTTCTGCATCACTATCCCAGCCCACCTATGTGATGTCCCCTAGGCTGACCTTTAAAGCCCTAAACGGCCTCGGCCCAGTATACCTAAAGGAGCATCTCCACCCTCTTTGTTCAGCCTGGACCCTGAGGTCCAGCTCCGAGGGCCTTCTGGCAGTTCCCTCACTGCAAGAAGTGAAGTTACAGGGAACCAGGCAGAGGGCCTTCTCGGTAGTAGCACCCGCCCTGTGGAACGCCCTCCCATCAGATGTCAAAGAAATAAGCAACTACCTTACTTTTAAAAGACATCTGAAGGCAGCCGTGTTTAGGGAAGTTTTTAATGTTTGATGTTTTATCGTGTTTTTAATACAGTATTCTGTTGGGAGCTGCCCAGAGTGGCTGGGGAAACCCAGCCAGGTGGGCAGGGTATAAATTATTATTATTATTATTATTATTATTATTATTATTATTATTATTATTATTAGGCTGCCTGTCCCTCTCTCCCCTATGTACTTGGTTTACTCAGCTACTCCCTCTTGTCAGTCAGTCAGAGTGTCTTAATACTCACCTACACTTTGCAAGGATCCCAGCTGTCTTAAACTCTGTTTACGCTGGCTGACCTTTTTTCTAGCCAAATTGGAAAAGCCTCCCTGCTTTAAAACATGCCATATGTTTGGACAGAGGCAAAGCTTCTGCCATAGAAGTCCTGGCTGACTCCTTGCTTTGGGGTGATTGCCTCATGTGCTTCCAGACCATCATATAATAGTAAGTAAAGACCTAGGGCCAGAGAGCTCCCAAGCTGCAAAAGTCCCCAGTGAATGATTTCCTTTCCCTGCTGAATGTTGTGTAGAATAAGAGAAAGTATCATTTCTCTACCTTTTCTAATGGCAAGTAGATACACTGGAAAGGAAGAGGAAGGCTGTAGGCCTGAGAGAGTTCCTCCTCGCAAGAGGCTCAGCATCTGCTTTAAATGAAGGCTGATTCACAAACTGCTTCTGGCAACACAATATCTCGAATAGATAGGAAGCTCTTGTTTCCCCTCCTGATAACAGCAAGCTGAACCTAATTTCCACAGAAAGAGAAATGCTAAGCTTGGATATTAGAGAGCCTGTGCACAACAAAATCCTCACCACTGCAGCAGAAATATGTGGAGCTCAATTATCGCAACTTCTGGATGGGATTTATAGAGGGGCAAAGGCGCATCTCTTACATGACATTGAGAGGTTGATAGACAGGTGGAGTTCTAGAACGAAGGAACAGAAGCCTTTCTGGCTACTAGAGAGACCTCAATCCTTCACTGCTAGGAAGGGCTTTCTGCATATACAGGTACAAGAGCACAGAGTGTGGGCACCTCAGGAACAGACCCAAGTGCTGCATCCAGCTGAATGACTAGCCCCTGGAAAAAAACCAAATACAGAAGAATTAGATATACATGATGCACAGGTATTGATGCATGCATTCACATGTGCAAAAATATGTGTATTTGAAAAAGACACATGTTTCAAAGAAGTCTCATTTCTCAAATATTTTGAAATAACTTTCCACTAAGCTCTTAGTTGTTTATCCCTGAGGTGCAGGTGTAAGACACTCTCTCTCTCTCTCTCTCTCTCTCTCTCTCTCTCACACACACACACACACACACACACACACATTTGTGCTGGTTTGGGGATAGAGTGCTTACATTTATCAAACAGGGAAATGGTGCAGGCAAAATATCCAGCTCCCCATTACTGCATGTTGGAAAAGTTAGAACGTCTCAAGTAAAATGTTGTTCTGTACCATACTACCACCTACTGGAACAAGCCATTTCTACAGTGGTGTCTGTCACAATTGTGATGAGCAATGAAACAACTTGTTCACGTATGCCCCTACGCTTATCATCTTTGTCTGCTTTCAACTCACTGGGCACAACTGGCATAATGGCTGTGGTGTCCCTACATGGAATTCATGTTTCTGTTTAGATAACTCCAGCATGTGTTTTGACAGCAACAATGCTTCCAGGAAAGTGATATGGTAGCAGATGCCCTTTGTACAAGATAAAGCACAAATCAGCTAAGCACAAGTACATAGATTTAAGCCAATATACAGCCTGATCCTATGCAGAATTAGATGCCCCCAAGCCAATTAAAATCAATGGGCTTAGGCACTCCTAACCCCACATGAGTCTGGTCTGAGCGACTTATATTGACTCAAATCCAAATATTCTATCTTAAGTAGTTCTGTAGAGCAGATTAACCAAGGAGAGCTTCCTGGTGAATGATGTGCTGTCAGAAAATTCCCCATCATTTTTGTTTTGTTTTAATGTGTTTTTTTATTGCCTAAAATATTGTAAGTTGCTTTGAGTTGCTGTGGCAAAAAGGTGACTACCGGTAATCATTTTAATAAATAGTAACAATTCTGCTTCTACCTTCCTGAAGATTAAACATCTTGCATTACTTTTATGTTGTCCCAGCACTATATAGTAGTAAAATTTCCTGGATGCTCAAGATTCCTACTGAACAATTCCTGCATGCTGTTGCAGGCTCTGGTTGCATGACTCTATGCAGAGCAAGCTACTTATAGATGTTACAGTATATTGCTTTTCTATATTAAGTGCTGAGCAATGTTTAATATATCTCTGTGAGTTTGGGGATTCCATTGAAGGAGCCAAGCATGTTTCTTGGTGAGTTAATGTGCCCTAAGTATTAGTATAAGAAAGGAAGCAGCTCTGTTTCAGAGGGCAAATGGTTGGGCTCCCTCCATCACCTGGCTGGTAGTGAGAAGGACAAAGGCAGATTGGTTGTGTGCGAGAGCTGGGCTAGAAGCAGGTAGCAGCAAGAAGCCTGAAAGTGGGAGCTATGCCTGATTTCTGCTTGAATCCAATGCTGTGACTTTGGGAGAAGCAAGGCTTTCTGGGTTGTTAATGCTGTGGGTTAAACCACAGAGCCTAGGGCTTGCCGATCAGAAGGTCGGCGGTTCAAATCCCCGCGACAGGGTGAGCTCCTGTTGCTCGGTCCCTGCTCCTGCCCACCTAGCAGTTCGAAAGCATGTCAAAGTGCAAGTAGATAAATAGGTACCGCTCCGGCGGGAAGGTGAACGGCATTTCCATGTGCTGCTCTGGTTTGCCAGAAGCGGCTTAGTCATGCTGGCCACATGACCTGGAAGCTGTACGCCGGCTCCCTTGGCCAATAAAGCAAGATGAGTGCCACAACCCCAGAGTCAGTCACGACTGGACCTAATGGTCAGGGGTCCCTTTACCTTTACCTTAATGCTGTGAGCCCCTCAATCATAGGCTCAGGTTGTATGTATGTGTAAATAAACCATATATCATAAAGACACCACAGCCCCTTATTTCAAGGAAAGTGAATCCTGGGCAAGCACCTGGAACCCCTGGAACCTTGAACTGCTTGGAGACTGGGGTGGCATGCAACAATATTATTACCTAACCGCTGCGTTCATCTGATGTTGTCCTGTAACACTCACACTTGTGCAGACTATTCATTCAAGAAGAGAAGTAATGGAAGGGTGAAGGCAGGGAACCGTGGTACACAAAAATATTTGCTTTAATTTTAACTTTTAATTTAATTGAAGAATACTGTTGCACAGGTGTAAAAAATCAAAGCCAGTAAATTACTACAACTTTAAAAAGCATAGAAGTCCATTGACAAATATATATTTGTTGTAACTTTGTCTAGTCATCCCTCTGATCCATTAATTTTCTTCAAGAGTGCACTTCTGCTAGTCAATCAGATGAAGGTCCCAAAGCATTTGAGAATGACAGAGATGTATATTAATGCCCCTCTGCATCTGGAGACAAAATAAACAGTGTAATGCTTAGGATATACAAATGGAGCTATATTGAGGTTTCTACAGACTTCGGGCAAAACACTTGTGCCAGACCTTATTGTTGGCATTGAATAGTACCCACTGAACACTGCAGACACTTTCTCTAAAACTGCCAAGTCTCCTATACGATGCTAACAGTATATTCCTGATGCTTCGTTTTCTTAGGCTTAATAGTGTTATTTAGCTGAGCTTATTCAGCTGTACCCGGTGATGCCAAAACTGGTTTCATACTACAGTTTGTTTTTCATATTAGGTAGTTCTGTGCTGATCTCACTATAAAGTCTCTTTGCAAGAAAAAAGAAACAGGGGGAAATCACTTCACTGCAGGAAAACTTATAAAAACAGTGGATTCATATTATTTTATTTATGGGATTCCTACCACTTGATAGTATCTATCACTTGATAGTATCTATCAAGAGCCATAAAACCACACAGTGTGATATAAAACAATAAATCCAGCTTGACAACAGGACCATACTCTAGAAATCATTTTCTTAATACCCATGAATAATGTGAAAAGGGGTCGCATGAAAAGACAGGAAGAACTGAAGTGACAGTTAAGAATTTCTGCAGGAAAGGTAGAAAGGGATTTAGTTAGTTAGTTAGTTACCTTCTTACTTACTTACTTACTTACTTACTTACTAACTTAAAATATTGTTACCATTTTTAAGCTGGAAAAGACCCCCAAGCGTGGTTTACAATAATATGAGCCCTTGAAATTTAATAAACAATAATGTGGGGGATATTGTTTCATTTGTTACTATGTTATGCATTTTTGTGTTTTTATATTGTAAACCACCATGTGACCCTTGGCTGAAGGGCAGTATAGAAATTTTAATACCAATTCATTTTTTAGGGGCAGTGATGGATGGATGCTATCAATCCTGATTTTACACTGTTCGGCATGCCTAAACCTATTTTAACCAAAGGCCATACCTACTCTGCATAGGATTGACCAGTAAGCTCCTCCAAGGTCACCTTTGTTTTTGAAATGAGATGCTATGCAGAAAATATCACTCTGACTGCATGTTTGATCATCCAATAAAGTGTCCAAGGTAGACAATAAAGTTTCTATTACCCTGGTTTTTCTATTACCCTAGTATCCTGTTTTTCAGGCCAAAATAGTTTTTTAAAACTATGTATTTAGTTCTAAAGCTGGCATAGTTGATATTTGAATCAACAATGACAATTTAATGGTCTTAGGTAAAGAATGGTCCAGGTTACATCACTATACAAAAAGTGAAGCCCTGATTCCAACAATACAAATGGGAATATTGTACAGAAATATTTTATTCATATTTATGTGTATGTATTTTAATCTAAAACTGATACTAAGAGTGATAACCAATGTTGGTCATGCTCAGATTAGACCCACTGAAATAAGCTACAGTTGTACCTCAGAAGTCGAACGGAATCCGTTCTGGAAGTCCGTTCAACTTCCAAAACGTTCGGAAACCAAGTTCCGGCTTCTGATTGGCTGCAGGAAGCTCCTGAGTCTAGGAACACAGCTCTATTTTCCTAAATCCCTTCATGTAGTAAATAACCCTGTGCTTGCCACTAGCTCTATGCTTGCTAGTTATGTTTGACTGCAATTTCCAATAATTCTCTAGTGTCCCATTTGTAAAAAAAGTGTGCTTAGAATTACAGGCTTAAGTACAGCATCATAAACTTGGTAATTATGCAAATAGAATTAAACTGAGGGGAAACTTGGTGGACATGTGCTGTAGTTCATGCAATAAATACACCATAAAACTTTAGGTTGTTTTTTTTATAAAAAACAAACAAACAAAAACAAACCCCAGCTCCTTAGTGAAGAAATATATTGCTTTGCATGGCCAGTATTCCATAATAGGTACCCATCTAATGCAGAAGTATTACCAGGAATGTAATATATGTGTGGCAATACCAGCAATGCTGGAAATACACCCTGAGAGAGCTGAAACTAGATGCAGAAGTAAGCTCAATGATTCAAAATCCTGCAGAGCTGGTTTGACTACTAGAGACCATGGTGGAACACACACACCAATTAACAACTGTATTATGATTTTTCTGCTTCCAAATATCTGAAAAGCTATTTTCTGTACATTACTTTTGTACCTTGTTTCCCACAGTAGAAGAGTCAGCTGAGAGGCTGACTAGTAAATGGACTCTGAGCAGGTTTTTTTTGTTTTTGTTTTCTTGACCCTGGAATTTTTTAGCTTCTCTGTGGGTGCTTTTGGTTTCTTGGCACATTTTGCCTTCTCAGCATTGCGTATTTTCAGTGCTTCTAAGAAGGCTCTTTGTGACCATGGAGTTGGAGGGATTCCCAACCAAGGCTGAAATACAAGTAGCAAAATAAGATTTGACTTTGCAAAGCCATATACAGATTTATCTTATCTTTTTCTTTGCAAATAATAATTAAACTAGAGAAAGGCATAATTTGTTCATTTTTAATATTTGCTGTCAATTTTTACATATATTATGTAATGTATACATATATAATAACATCTAATATTGCTGTTTTTAAAATCAATGTCAGTGATATGCACATATTAGCAATGCAATTCACATTACATGAAGAACAAACTTTTGATTGATTTCTCCTAACCCTCTAAATGCAAAAGGCTGCGCAACATGATACTTGGCATGTCCTACTTGTCCCTAAAGGACTTACTTTAGTAAACATGTTTAGGATTCCAGTAAAAGTCACAAACTGAGCTACTTGTATTTGAATAGCTCAAACTGCACAAGTTGGTGATTTAGGCAGCGATCCTGTGCATGCTTACAAACACAGGATTTACTTCTGAATAAGTGCACATAGCTAAAATGTATTTATAGTGGCTAAAATTATTTGTTGGTAAGTGCCTGTCCTTCTGAGGTCTGTGCCTGCAATCTAGGGAAGCCTCAAAAACACCTCATGGGAATTACTCTTTCATATAAGGGTGACTGTTTATTCTGCTATTATCATATAATTAAATAATTTTGCTGTAGATATTTCACTGGATACATTTTAAATAGCATTAGTATTTATTATTTGTTGAGCAGCTGTAGTTACTTTTATGTCATTTCCATTATCTATGTTAAATCTGGCTGTGTATGAAGATTTGTTAATATGGCAAAGCAGCATCTTGACACAACTATGTGGCTTGAAGCCCAGACTGAACCTCTTTTGACTAATAGGATTTACCTCCAAGTAAATAAATATGGGTTTAGAATGGGTTTATTATTATTATTATTATTATTCCGACCTAATGCACTAAACATAGTTACTCAAGAGTAAGGCATGCTGAGGTGAGCTCCAGCCTATGGGTGTTTGCCCGGAAGTAAGTTAGCTTGTATTCAAAATAATTACTCCCAAGCCTCGGCCTGTAAAGCGAGATGAGCGCCGCAACATCAGAGTTCTCTGCGACTGGACTTAACTGTCAGGGGTCCTTTACCTTTACCTTTAAATCTGATTTACGGTGCAGGAGTAGCAACCTGTTCCACTGTGGTATCTTTCCAAAAAGTTAAGAGTCGCGCAGCCTAATTGTCAAATCTGGGGTGCGTGTGTGATGATACATCATTGGATCCCGTGGTGCCCTGCTGCTTTATTGCGATTGTATGTTGTTTTTAATAGAGCTTTTAGATTTTTAATTCTATTAATGTTCAATTGTTTTTAACGATTATTTCCCCCCTATGTCTTTAGGTGTTCTTATTTTATGAGCGAGTTGCCCTGAGTCCCTGTTAAGGTTAAAGGCAGAGAATAAATATAATAACAACAACACGATTTACACTAGATTAAAATGGGATCGTTCTATACCTTCGTATCTCTATGCTATCCTAGATACTTGTCATGGGACGTTAGAGAAAAAGGGCCCAACTTCCGTTTTAGACCGGAAAAGCCCACTAGGGCTAGAGCGGCTCTCTCTCTCACCGAGTCTCTCTGACCCGTCGCTCGTTGGCCGCGCGGGAATCCCAGGGCGGAGCTAGGTACGAAGCGGCACCGGAAGGAGAGGTAGAAAAGCCTTGTTCCTAAGCCGGAAGCCGTCAGCACGTGTTGGCCGGCGCTTCCCCATCCCGGGTGCAGGCATGGAGCTGCTTCGCCCGCCACGTGTGTCCGCGCTCTCGGCCTACCGCTCCGCCGTGGAACTCGGGGACCGGGAGCTGCCGCAGCGCCCGAGGCACGGGCTGTCCGTCTCGCAGAGGCGCCGGAAGGCCAAGAAGCGGCCCTCTAAGAGGGCGGTGGCCGCCGAGGGCTGCGCGGAGGCACCAGGGGCCGCGAACGGGGAGCCGCCCAGGGATGCTCGCCTCGTCCCGGATGCGGCCGTGAAACTTGCGAAGAGACGGAGAAAGAATGCGAACTCCAGGGATGCGGCGGCGGCGGCGGCCTCCAAGGGTGAGCGCGGCCTGGCAAGCGGAGAAAGCCCTCCGCCAGCACCCCATAAGGAGAAGAAGGCGCCTTCCCCCCAGCGTCCTTTTATGGGCTGCCCACTCCAGCGCCTCCTCCAAGAGCTGGGGCAAGTTCAGCATAGCCGGCAGCGAGCCGCCAAACTCTTCGAGTGGCTCATCGCTCCCACTTCGCCTCGTCACTTCTTTGACTGGTACTGGGAGAAGAAACCCCTCTTGCTCCAGAGGCACAATCCAGGTTATTACCAGGACCTCTTCTCTACAGCAGAGTTTGATGCCATCTTGCGTGACAGCGATGTTCGGTTTGGTGTCAACTTGGATGTGACCAGCTACGAAGATGGGAAGAGGGAGACGCACAATCCGGAGGGCAGGGCGCTGCCGGCTGTGGTGTGGGATTTCTACAGGAATGGCTGTTCCCTCAGGATGCTAAACCCCCAGGCTTTTTCTTTCACCCTCTGGCAGTTCCTCTCCATCCTGCAGGAGCAGTTCAATAGCATGGTGGGGGCAAACACTTACTTGACCCCTGCTGGTACACAGGGCTTTGCTCCTCACTATGATGACATTGAAGCCTTTGTGATCCAGCTGGAAGGAAAGAAGCATTGGCGGGTTTACAGCCCAAGGAAAGAGGCGGAGGTGTTGCCTCAGTTTTCGAGTAGCAACTTTAGCCAGGAGGAGATTGGAGAACCCATTCTGGAGACTGTATTAGAAGCTGGAGACCTGCTCTATTTCCCCCGGGGGTTTATCCACCAAGGTGACTGTCTCCCAGATGCACATTCACTCCATATAACAGTATCCTCATACCAGCGAAACTCCTGGGGAGACCTGTTAGAAAAGCTCCTTCCTGCAGCATTGCAGATGGCCATTGAAGAGGGTGTGGAATATCGCCGTGGGCTACCCACAGACTACCTGGAATACATGGGAGTCCTGAATTCGGATGTTGTTGATCCTCGCCGAGATGCCTTTATGCAAAAGATCAGAACACTAATAACCAAACTAATGGATTTTGCACCAGTTGATGCTGCTGTGGATCAAAAAGCCAAGGCTTTTCTTCATGACTGCCTCCCGCCAGTGCTGACTGAGAGCGAAAAGGCATTGAGTGTGTATGGACATCCAGCACGGTGGGGAAATGGAAATGTCCAAAATCTTGATGTCCAGTTGAAGAAAAAGACACAGGTACGGCTGCTTCAGTATGGAATTGTCAGATTGTGTAATGAAGGAGATGCCACATTGCTGTATTATACTACAGAAAATTCAAGGGTGTACCACAAGGAGGAGCCCAAATACTGTGAAATAGAGCCTGAACATACAGATGCTATTGAATTTTTGCTTTCTTCCTACCCAAAGTATGTCAGTGTGGAAGACCTTCCTTGTGCTACGTTGGATGACAAAATTGCCTTGGCCACAGTCTTATTTGAGAAGGGACTGTTGATTACTAGGAACCCTCTGTTGTCTGTATAACATGTTAAATATGATCAAAATATATGTGTTGGAAGACTACTCTTCTATTGTACTTACTAGTATATTCACGATAGTAATCCAAACCTCTGAGAACTTCCTGCTTGGACATTGAAAGCTTTCTGGATAGGAAAAAAAAATACCTGTTAGTCTAACTACAAACAGATTGATGCTATCTGCCTATTAAAATGCAGAATTGTGTACATAGTACATCTGGTCCAGAGTCAGGCAACATGACACCCTCCAGATGTTCCTAAGCACCATCTCCCTTCTGCCCCACCCAGCATAGCCAATGCACAGGGATGATGGGTGTTGTACTCTAGTGACATTTGGATGCCATCAAATTGGCTACCCAGAATGACACTGTTAATTTGTAAGCCAGCTCTTTTTTATTTGTAGATCAAATTAAGGGTGGTGAAGACCTTCATTTCAGTGAAGTTTGCGGAAGTGTAAATAAGTTTCTTTTCCTTTGGCAAAATAAGACCATCCCATATTTAAATATAATATTTCAAACAGGGATGTTTAAATTGTGTGTTTGATTAGAAATTAAAATATACAGTGACTGTATCTAATACAACTGGTAATAATAATAATAATTTTTTATTTCTATTTATACCCCACCCTTCCCAGTCCAAAAACCGGGCTCAGGGCGGCTAACAACAAATACAAAACAATGATTAAAAACAACTTTAAAAAAACAGCATAAAAAACAAACAGTGGGATCACCAGGGCTAACTGGCCAAGTTAGTCTTGCTATGACTAGGTGACAGTTTAATTACACAACATTTCTATAAATGCATTGAAGCTAATCCTACATATTTTACAGGTGCAGGATCCTAAACTGTTTGAATATGGAACACTTAGTTCTGTAAAGCAAAACAAAACCTACCAAGGATAATGAATGCTTTTTTTGTTTTGGTGTAGATAAGCATTTCAACATGACACATAGAAGCTAAGCTGTCAATTAAAAGCAGTATTTTAACACAATGAGTACATCAACACTGGATTTTTAAAAAAAGCTGATCAAAGCAGACTTAGCAAAATGGGCAAATTTCAATTCCTCATACACTTATGTGGACATCTTCATATCTATAGGACCTACTCCTACAGCTACACTTTACTTTCTGTGAAATGTTGTTATTACCCGTCTTTCATCATAAAGCCCTAGAGCAAGTTGCAGGAACAAAAAAATGTACAATTTAGTAAATTCTTCCCCAAAATGAGGTTTGCATCCAGAGCTGAATTTAAATGCATTGCAGAATACAAGCCTTACCTTTGGCAGGAATCTTTGTATAATAATAATAATATAATAATAATTTATTATTTATACCCTGCCCATCTGGCTGGGTTTCCCCAGCCACTCTGGGCGGCTTTCAACAGAACATTAAAATACAACAATCTATTAAACATTAAAAGCCTCCCTAAACAGGGCTGCCTTCAGATGTCTTCTAAAGGTCTGGTAGTTGTTGTTCTCTTTGACATCTGAAGGGAGGGCCCCGAGAAGGCCCTCTGCCTGGTTCCCTGTAACTTGGCTTCTCGTAGTGAGGGAACCGCCAGAAGGCCCTCGGCACTGGACCTCAGTGTCCAGGCTGACCGATGGGGGTGGATCCTTCAGGTATCCATGCCTTGAACTAAAATGAGAATACTCCTGATTCTTCCTTTGAAGTGGAATTGCCTTACATCATATGTCACATGACTTGACAGCTGTGTGGACCCCCCCCCCAAGAGTGGTCTCTGGATGGTGGACCAGTACTGGAATCAGCCTGCCAGCCAGATCCAGTTCCCCACCCCTACTTTAAAGTTTGTGCCGAGCACCCTTTCTGAAAAAAGAAAAAAAAATAGATATGCGAAAGCAAATGAGCATTCTACCAAACTGCTTTCCCCACCACCCTGATTTACCAGTGAAAATAGCTTGAACAACATCAAGGAAGATGTCCCTTATTGAACGGTACGCAAAGACGTCTCCCTTCTCTCGGTAGATGCGGTGGGCTTCCTGCCACGTGTTCCTTGTTATCTCCTTAAGTTTGAGCACTTTCTCAATTACCAAGTCTTTTTGGCTTAATGTGGCAACCTGCGTCAGAAATAGTTGTTTTTATTAAAATTACGTGCCACTTGTCATGTATAAACTTCTCCAGGTGGTGTACAATGGAAACAAACCAAATCTAATGTACTAAAAACAAAAATACAACAATCAGTAGCCCAAAGATTAAAATTCTGTAGTCTTGGGGATGTAAGACTAAAGGTGAAACTAATACACCAGCCCTTGTAGAAGGGTAGATCACTTGTCACTAGGTGCTCCATTCAGCAGAACTTAATTCTAGTTGACCAGATCGAAACAATATGCTCTTACCTAAATAGGGACAGAGTGGGGCAGATTTGTATTTGGAGAGTAGGACTGCTAAATGTTTTTCACTTTCATAACTGATGTCTGTGTCTGCTTTCCACAATTCCTTCTGATTTATAAATCGACAAACATTGCCTCCACTTCTTTTTCGGGGGCTGGTAGGAGCCAGTTGTGATGTGTAAAATTAGTAATGGTATGACTGGGCTTCAGAGTTGCATTAAGACTGCCCAGAGCCCTGTATGCCTAACAAGCCAGAGCTTAACTCTTCAGTAAGATTCCTAGTTTCCTTAACCTCCAGGGTGTAAGAATAGAGCTAAAACTAACACACTCGCCCTCCTAGAAGGGTAGAGGGACAAAAAGGGGCATCACAGCTAATTGCTCTATAAGCTGCTAGATCTAAGTGCAAGAAGCCATGTGGTCCAGTTTTCACAGGACCATGCCACCTCCAGAATGAACATGAAGATTTTATGTGAAAGTAAGGGCACTTCCAGATGACCTATTTATTGAGCATTTGTACTGATCGGTCTGCAGCAAGATTAGATGATAATGGCTATTTTAATTAATGTTCGTTATGATCTGTGTTTAGGGAGATAAGGGGATGTGTCAAAGCAAGTGCTATCTCACAAGTGCTCTCTCTCAAGTTCAGACTTATGCCATCGCTTACTGCAAAAAGTCTGATTTTAGGGGGAGGGGAGCAGGTTTCCCCCCAATTAGCTATAATTGTACATCCTTGGACAGGGGGAGTATTCATAACGTATTTCTGAGTTCTTTACTCCTACAAAAAAAGAATCTAGTTCTTTCTGCTAATTGCAGTTTTCTCCCACCTTATTCTTGATCATCTGAATCGTTTCGTGTTCCTCTACCTGTTCAAAATTGAAAATCTTCATGGCACGGCTCACTTCCCTAAATTGGAAACAATGGACGGTGTGTTACTTACCTGTACATGCTTCAGAGATCTCAAATGAAAGCCTGGCAGAGGAAGGAGTTCTTGTCAAATCAGTACACTAGCCATCTTCTATTTTCATTTTTTCATTTCACTTTTAATTTGTATGCTGCCTTTCTATATTACTATTCACAAGGCAGTTTACAGCAACAAAAGATACACCAAAGAACACAGACCTTACAATAATCTGATCCGATACAAAAAATACCATAATAAAACATAACTTCAATACAATAAAATAACTTCTCTCAGTCTGTTTCCTATGTGCATACAGCTAGCACCTTATTCTGTGAGATATCTGCAACACTGTAAGTAGATCCTTCTGTTCCTGCAGCAGTGTATAGCTAGAGAAAGCCTCCCCTACGGGTCCTTTGGGCTTATCTAAAGCTGGTTCATGCTTCCACTTGTCTCCATATGTCTGCTGCACCCTCTGAAATCCTTGTGATGCAATACAAGGGGGAGGTTGGTGTAAGAGACACTAAAATCTTTCTTTGCCGTGAATATGAGGCAGGTTGGGGAAGAGATGGGTATTGGTACCACAGACCTGGAGCGGCACTTGGTCCAGACATGCTGGCAAAGGCCACTAATTGTAACCTTACACTGCATTCTTCTATACCACCCTGTGATCTGCTTGGCCTGTGCAGCAGTTCATGGGAGAAGGTTATTAGGGAAGGTGGTAAAAATGATAAACTACTAAAGAAACAGATGTAGCTAGCAATTCCGACTGGTTGAGGTTTGGTGTGTTGGGAAGGAGCACATGACTACATAGAAGAAGGGAGTGGGGTGAGGAATGGATCAGGTTTAGTATAGTACTTCTCAGAAGTAATGTTTATGTTTACAGTGAAAGTTCCAGTTCCATCTAAGGCACTTGGAGGCCACAACTCCAGTTCTCAAGTTAATCTTGAAAGGTAGGCTTCACTGTTTCTTAAAACTCTGTTTGCAGACTTTTGAATAGTCTAGAACAGGCATGTCCAACAGGTAGCTCGTGATCTACTGGTAGATCACTGGACGTCTGTGGTAGATCACCGGTAGATCAGTGGCTCCCTCCAAAGAAGCTAAAATACTTTGGCTCCCCTAAAAAAAGCTCAACACCTTTGCCCTGCCCTCCTAAAATGACCTGAACTACCAGAAATAGGGCTTTCCTTCCTAAAAAAAAGCTCAACGTCACTTTCCCCTTTCCTAAAGAAGCTCAACAACTTTTACGTGAACCCCCAAAACAGGGCTTTCCTTAGATCACTGCCAGTTTTTAACTCTGTGAGTAGATCACAGTCTCTTGGAAGTTGGCCACCCCTGGTCTAGAATAATGAGTTGTATCCAGTGCTGTCTGTGCACAAGTGAAACAGACTTCTGCAGCAGAACTTCACACCACACTCCTCCCTGAAGCCTTCCACATGGGTGGTGGTGGGAGTGCCCAGTGAGAAACAGAACTTAATTTCAGGACTTCAGCTTTCTTTCCCCCCCCCCCAGCTCAAAGTTCATTCCCAGAAGCTGTAAATGTGTTCCATAGGAGCATTATCCTGAAGAAGTAAAGGTATTGCACAGCTGCCAAGAAGAACCCAGGAGAAGGAAGTGGTTTTCTAAATGCAACAAGTTTTTCTCTATTTAGGAAACAAGGGACTTACTCTTTGACCATCTCTTTTGGCTCCATAATCATTCTCTCCAGCAAAGTAGCCCGAACTGTTTCATCCTTCATCTTGAGGGTGATGAGACTACGACAGGCTTCCCTTCGCACCTCGGGATCTTCTTCATAATGAAGGGCCCAGAGGAGAAGGTCTTTCAGGTAAGGACTTGCCTCTCCTATCTGACCCAGAGCTGACAGAAAATAAAAGTGTTCATTTCAACATTTATGCCAGGAAGATGAGGCAATGATCCAAGTGCCACCATCACCTAAAGTTCTACATCCTACACTCTGAAACAAAATGTTACCCTTCTCCCTGAAGTGGAAGGAAGGAATTGCCTTATTGTGGGAATCCCTTTTGTGCTGCAACCTTCCTTGCAGCACAAAACAGATCATACCCAAATCATATTTTGTAGATGCAGGTATTATTGCTGATCTTACTCATCTTTTTTTGGAAATCAAGCCACTGTTGACTTATTAACTCAATGACAGTCCAGGATTGTGCTCCTGGACATACCGTTTTTGGCAAAGTGTTCAATTAGAAAGCAGGATGCTGACTCTAATGCTGACTCTTTTAATGTGAAATTTCAGCAGCAGGAAAACACTTTTGAGGCATGTAAAAAGTTCATTGTATCTGCTAACTAAATAAGTATGCTAGCTGTTGCAGTATCAGATAGGATGTTAAATATGGCTAGTTATTTTTACATGCAAACAACAGCTGCCTCTGGGGCTGATAATTAAACATTTCCTCCTTTGCTGCAGTGAACGTGTTATTTCAGAGGTGGGAAGCCTTTTTTTTAAGCAATCTTCCAGGACAGAGGCAAAAGTGGGTAGATAAATTAATGTAAATTGCACCTTTATATAGTACACTATTTTCTACAGACACTCTTCTCTAACCTCCATTCAGACAATCAAGAGTCACTATCAGAGGTCAAGAACACTTTACAGCCAAGTGAAAACATTCAAGGGGAGTGGGAAGGAAGGCCAGTGCGGGGACTGGCCCAGGAAGAGACAGTGTGGTTGGGAGAGGTTATGCTCTGGGGAGAGTCCCAAGGATTAGAGCCAGGGGTCAGCAACCTTTTCGAGCCGTGGGCCGGTCCACCGTCCCTCAGACCATGTGGTGGGCCGGACTATGTTTTGAAAAAAAATATGAACGAATTCCTGTTCCCCACAAATAAGCCAGAGATGCATTTTAAAGAAAAGGACGCATTATACTCATGTAAAAACACGCTGATTCCCGGACCGTCCGCAGGCCGGATTGAGAAGGCCCATGGGCCGCATCTGGCCCACAGGCCTTAGGTTGCCTACCCCTGGATTAGAGAGGCTTGGCAAGCCGCATTTGGCTGCTGGTTCCAAGGTTCCCTGTTGCTGCGCTATTTGCGTCCAAAGGAAATCCCCGATTGATACTAGTAGGAGGCATCTCCTCCCAGTGCAAATACTAGCTTCAGAGGAGGGATTTTCCTCAGGATCACAACAGGGGAGGAAATGGTTACACTCGCCCACCATGACTTCTTGTGATTCTGATAATCATATCCCTCCCCCTTCCCTTGCAGCTTTAATTTGCAGTTTTTAAAGTGTACATATTCAATGCAAAGTTGCAATTAATGGCATATCCAGCTTGGCCCCAAGAGAGTGTACCAAGAAGTCTCTGGTTGAAATCACTTAGCAGTTATCCCAAGAGGCTTAGGCAAGAGGCTTTGCTCTCAACATCAGACATATACCCTATATACTCGAGTATAAGCCTAGTTTTTCCAGCACATTTTTTATGCTGAAAAAGCCGCCCTCGGCTTATACTCGAGTGAGGCAGGCAGTGGCTCCTATGAAGCTTTCCCAGGTTTTTTGTGGTAAAATTGGGTGCCTCGGCTTATATTCAGGTCGGCTTATACTCGAGTATATACGGTATCTGTAGCATGAGAGATTAAAATATTCACTTATCCTACAGGGCTGTTACAAAGATAACTGGTGACAAACTGGATTTTAATCTGTGGAAGCTGATACCACAATAATGTGATAGTCCATAAAAGGCCACAGAACTCTTTGCTGTTCTTGCTGCAACAGAGTCAGCTACTTCTCTGGAAACAATATGAGACAATATGAAGCGCTAAATGCTTTGAATGCTTGAAATAGGCTATGTAAATGCTAACATAGGATTATCACTAGTCTTGGGGCTGCTTCAGTCCTGATGATTAAAACATCCACAAATGAGCATTTTTAGTGGAACTTGAACATCCCCATACTTTTTACAGGTTGGGTCTGCACCTGAGAAGGAAATATCAGGGTTCTAACCTGTACAATACCTTTGATAGCTAGAGTCTTGATTTTCCAGAGAGGGTCATTCTGCATTATCTTAAAAAGGCACCTGAGCACCTAAGAACAGCAACAAGAAAAAAGGTATTAGTTGACAGAACCTAGTTTGCATGTTGTTTTAAACAGGATGGTTCACAACAAATAAATTACAAGACTGCCCTAATAGGGAATTCCAGACTGTAACATAAAGGCAGCAGGTAGGCACGATGTGGAACCCACCAAGCCAAACATCGCCCATCAGTTGTGTATTGTAACATTTTTCCAGGGCAGACAGGTAGCTCATTCAATTCCATTGTCTTGAAAAAGCAATCTTTCCATTATGTGCAGTATTTTCCTGCCCAAGCCTCATAATAATGAAGGAGAGAAACACAATCACATTTCTGCTTTCATTCACCTCATCAGAAGGTGAAGTTTTTAATATTTAATAGGGAATATTTATAGGGAAGTTTTTAATATTTAATGTTTCATTGTGTTTTTTTATCTGCTGGAAGCCGCCCAGAGTGGCAGGGGCAACCCAGTCGGATGGGCGGTGTACAAATTATCATCACATTCCTTTAACTTTCAATGGGTCTTAGAAGGTCTTGGCAAACTGTGCCTATAATATTTTTTAAAAATAAAGTATGGGAATGAATAAATAATAAACACAGCTTATATTATTTTATTATTTTTAAGCACAGAAAATACAGTCTATGGCGGGATGGACTTTCAGAGACAGCTAACAGAAAGTCCATGAATCAGATCAAAGCCCCAAAGCAACTTCAGCTGGATTCATTGGCTCTACCAAAAAATACTTCGTAGATGTAGCAGAAATGTTTCCCTGGGATGAAACGGGATTGAGCCTGTGGCCCTCCAGATGTTCTTGGAGTACAACTTCCATCACCTCTGATCATTGGCCATGCTGATTGGGACTGACAGGAGTTGGAGTCTAACAACATCTGGATCTAATATAGATCTTGGCCCTAATCCAGCTCAAGTTGCATGTAATGAAGTCTACATCAAAAGGTATAAGAACAGTCAGGTTTGATCAAACCAAAGGCCCATGTAGTCCAGCTTCCTGTACTCACAGTGGTCAACCAGATACCTATGAGAATATTGAATACAACAGCACTCTCCCCGCTTGCAATTCCCTGCAACTGGTATACAGAGGCACACTGCCTCTGACACATGTATCATGACTAGTAGCCACTGATAGCCTTATTCTCCATGAATTTCCCTAATCCTCTTGGAAAAGCATCCAAGTTGACGGCCACCAATACATCTTATGGAGGTGATTTCATGGTTTAACTGTGTTGCGTGAAGAAGGATCTTGTCTGTCCTGATTGTTTTTAATTCAGATTGTTTGGAGGGACCCAGGGTTCTAGTATTATAACAGAGGGAGAATAATTTTTCTTTACCCATTTTCTCCACATCATGCATCCAGGCAGAACCCAGCCTGAAAAAGCATCACAATGTAGATGTAGCGTTATACATCCAGATGTGCGCCTGCATTTATACCACATCTACTATGCATATAGAAGGTTGGTTTTGCACATGGTTCTCCCCAAATAATCAATGGGGAAGATGTATTGTTCCAGCCCTGGACTAGCATCTGAAGGCTGCATTCAAGAAAGGAGTTTATATTTATCTCCGCATATAGGGCTTTTGCCAGTCATTTTGACGGGACTGGCCCAAGAAGAAGAGTTTGGATTTGATATCCCGCTTTATCACTACCTGAAGGAGTCTCAAAGCAGCTAACATTCTCCTTTCCCTTCCTCCCCCACAACAAACACTCTGCGAGGTGAGTGGGGCTGAAAGACTTCAGAGAAGTGTGACTAGCCCAAGGTCACCCAGCAGCTGCATGTGGAGGAGCGGAGACACGAACCCGGTTCACCAGATTACGTGTCGACTGCTTTTAACCTCTACACCACACTTGCACCTGAGGCAAACCACAAAATAGCATCCCCCCAGGGAAGAAGGGGTGGGTGAAGATCTACATCAGGAATTAGCGGGAAATAAATAACCACTTTGGGAACAAGGGTGGGAGAAGACCAGCAGTGCCTCCTATTCACCAAGAGGCTGATGCAAAGGAGGCATGGAGGGGGTGCTGCCAAGGAGGCAGCAGATCTGGCCTTCAAGGAGCAGCACCCCAGCTGTCGCTGCCACTGCAGCAGCATCAGAAGGAGATGCATTGTTTGGAGGCTGAATCTGCCGTCCCTGCGGATCCCGCCACCTGAGGCAGTCACCTCACCTTGCCTCATGGATGCACTGGCCCTACATTTTGAACACTCACCACCTCTTCTTTAATCTGAAGTTCTCCAGCTGCCCAGCAGGCTTCTTTTCGAACTGCTACAAAGTCATCAGTGAAACACTTTAGGAAGCCAGGGAGCAGCCTGGCTGTCATGAATTTCAGCCACCCAATCAATGAAAGAGCTTCCGCCCTCATCCGGACATCTCCTCTTTTTAGCTTCTCCCTGAGGGTACAAGTGTGTTCTTAATGAACAATGGTTGAACACAGTTATTAAGTCCTGGGTGTAAAGACTTCTTTTGAAGTGAAGGGCCATTAATTATAACAAGTGTTAATAGAATCAGCAACAGCATAACTGCCCCCCCCCCATGTTCATGAGCTAGATGTGTTTAGCACAGGCATAGGCAAACTCGGCCCTCCAGATGTTTGGGACTACAACTCTCATGATCCCTAGCTAACAGGACCAGTGGTCAGGGATGATGGGAATTGTAGTCCCAAAACATCTGGAGGGCCGAGTTTGCCTATGCCTGGTTTAGCATAAAGAACTGCAAGGGTAATCACTGTGGTGCTGTCCAAATGTTGTTGGGCCCATCAGGACCAGACAGCATGGCCAATGGTTAGGGATGATGGGAGTTGTTTCCCACCAACACCTGGAGGGCACCACTGTCACACCCACGCTGGAGAAATCCTCTTCGGAGGAGGACCTGGAGCTCCCCAAGTCAAATGGAGCAGCAGGTTGTGTCAGCTAACAAGTCAGACAGAGCCAAGCCTTTCAGGGGTCACAGCCCTCCAACCTCCTCAGGACACAGATGACCCCTGCACAGAATCAGAGGCAGAGGCTGGTCAGCCGCTGAGTCTGGGGGAGTGCAGGCTCAGTCAGACTGCTGCCCTCCTCAAGAGAAAATGGCTACTTGTGAGTAAGATGCTCCTCATTAACAGAGGAACTCTTTAGGCAGCCTTGATGGCCTGCAGCTGCACTCTGGGTTCCAAAGTAAACGCACCAGTGTAATTGCACCAGTTGCCTGATTTGAGTCCAGGCCCCCGTGTCTTGACCTTGGACTGATTCTGGTTTTCCCCTCTCATGTTGCCCCTGTGCATTGCCGTCAGACAATCAGACTTTGGATTTTGTGTCACCCCTGAGAGTAGACTTGGAACTGCTGTATTTTCAGTTTCACATGAAGCAGGGCAACCACATTGGCTACCCTTGACTACATATCTACAACAGGAAGAAATTCCTAGAGATTGTATTGGTTGGTATTGTCCAAGTGGAAGGCACTGCCACTTGCACAAATGGGGTTTTCTGACATCCAGTGACTTCCTCCTTCCCTACAACACATGTCATTCTGTTCAAGAGGTTTCTCCCAATCTTCAAGGGATTTTTAGGGGCTAAATAAGGGGAAAGGGGGAGGCAAAAAAGGCCCTGTTCACATTATGGAGCAGAGGATCAATCAAGCTTTAGTTTTGTGCATTTAAAAGCATAACAGCAATTGTTTATCCTATTCTGTCATTACTAAGAGCTAAGGGTACAAATCCTGTAAATGACTTAGGCCAGCTAAGTGGCCTTAGGAAGCAGCATATATGATGCTCTGCTTGCAGAGATGGAGCTATGCCAGCAGAATGATACTTACCCTGAAGGAACAACCTCCAGTATGTTGGCTGAAAACTCTTGCCAGGATATCTGTGGCACTGGGCACAAATGTGACTGTAGGATTGCTCTGCCTGTCAATGAAGATGATGTTTCTAACATGCCTATGGATCTCTATGTGTCTCATTTCAAATGCCATCAGAGATTATTGAGGTCCTTTGTTTCCAATGCACTGCCTATCTGCATTTCAGAATCTTGCAAAGGAAATGTTTTGTTAGTGGTTGAGATGTCTTACCATGTTGCACGGCTCTCACCTGAGTTGATCATGGACTTCTTTCCCAAGCTCCAAATGCCCCAAAGCCTTGGCAGCTGCCTGGCGTACATCAGACTTCCAATCTGTCCACATGAGCTGGACAATTTTGTTTTTTAGGTCCTACATAGAAGAACTAAGAGTAACTTTAGGCAACAGTTAAATTGACGCTGAAGAAGACAAAGATGAAGATGATCATTAAAAAGCATTTATATACCGCTTAATATTTTTTTAAAAAGCTAAGCAGTGTACAACATAAAAACAAGCAATGTCATTGAAACAGAATGCAACATAAAACCAGTAAAACAATAGTATAAGCGTGTCCAGGGACTGGTTTGAAACAGCCACAGCCTCTCCTGATTCAGATGTAACAGAAACAGAGCCCCAAATCTCCCCATAACACAACTGGCAGGAGGCCGATCCATAGTTTCCCAATGCTGCTCTCTGAAAGCATCCCTGTAGAAGCCGAGCTGCTGCAACACAACCTTGATTCACAAGGCATCGTTTTAAAGGAGTGCAATTGTTTCTGATGTCAGCATCTCTGCGGGGAGCCATGTAGAAAGACTGGACACCTGGAAAAGTCTAGGAATCAAGGAAGCTAGCCCCCTTCGTTGTTGGGTAGCCCTTTGGGAAGGAATGGATATTTTTTGGCAAGCCTAGCATTTCTGCCAGCAGTAGAAACCTTAACCTGTGCATCCCAACCTCAGTGTTCATATACAGAGCTGTGGTCCTACATAATGCAGGCTTGGATTCTAAGGTAAGTTAATTTAAGAAGCTCATAAAAGGAAAGCCTCCCATTCCCTCTGTCTCTCTGAAGACACCTGAACCCTCCAAAAAGCCTGCTCTGGAGGCCCAGTGGCCTTCTAAGCAACGTGGGTTGGGATGCAGTGGGCTGCTGGTAGACAAGGGAATCTTCCAAAATCAGACTTGGATCATAAGATAACTTAAGAAGATCCACAGTAGGAAAGTTTTGTGATTCCCTCCCTTCTCCTTTTATCCCCAGGATACACCTCAGCCCAAGCATCTGCTGTTTAGGAGGGCCTCCTGAGTCTCTGGTGAGGCTTTTCAGGGAACACAGGGGGCTGGGTGGCGAGGAGGCAACAGGAAACTTTCCTTCCATGAGCTTCCTTAAGCTAATTTAGTTTAGGATTCAAACCAAAGAGTTTTCTGTCTATATATTCGCATCTCAGTCTTTACACATTGTTTCGCCATCAGTGCCATTTAGGAGCAATTTTAAATGAATCAGAGTTTTTTGATGCTTAACGGTGGCATCACCCCTGAAAACATTTCCCCCTCCCCGAATTACTATGTGTATGTTGGTGCATGTCATAAATGAAGAGATCAGTGAAACATGTTTTTCCCCACACTCTGAACTGCCAAACAATGGAATCTCTAGTAAGCTTGAATCATGTCAGAAGGAATATTTGACTCTGCTAGTGCTTCCGTCATGAAAATTGCTCTACCAATATTCTCTTATGGATGTTATAGTATGTTAGGTTCATGAGGCATAACTTACTTGGCTGACATTCCCAGGAATACGTGAACATGTTTTACAGGCCAAAACCCGATGCTTCCATTGGTAGCTGTTCAATTCGGATGCCAGTAAGCAATGAACCAAGCCCTGGAAGATTAAGCCAATCAGTGGAAAGTCAGAAAGCACTGAAGTATAGAAGAGGGACAGATAAGCTTGCCAATATTTTAAGGAGAGGAGTTAGGATCACCGATGACCATTTTTGGAGCTGACTGTGAGATAATGATGTATGATAACTTCAAAGCATGCTGTTTGCTTTGAGGAACTGGTACTAATTGACTTGACTGACACTCTACAGCTGAAACTCTTAGTGTGGCTTATGTAACAACCATAGTAACAAATACTAAACTGTATCAACAAAGCAGATTACAAAACACATACATACATATTACAACAAAGCAGATTACAAAACACATACATCCTTAAGACCTGGGAAAATAAACAGGTTTTCACCTGGCACTGAGTATAAAACAAATATGGCACCAGCAAACCTCTCTGGAGAAGGAGGCCACAACGGAAAGCCACTGTCTCTGACCATCACCTACCTTTCTTCAGATGATGTGGGAGACTCAGAGCAAGGCCTCAGAGGTTGATCTTAATATCCAGATAATGACAAATACACCATCAGTTCCTGTGCTTTCTTTCATTACAAGGAAAGAGGCTGCTGCTGTAACTTTTCACCACTCAGGGAAAAGGGGTGAGCTATCCCTGTTTTTGATAGTATATAACAAACAGATGTCCTGCTGGAACTGTGTGTGTGTGTGTGTGTGTGTGTGTGTGTGTGTGTGTGTCTGACCAAACTGCGGGAAGACAAGAGTGTCTGGCGTGCTCTGGTCCATGGGGTCACGAAGAGTCAGACACGACTAAACGACTAAACAACTACACACACACACACTAATGTTAAATTAGGAATTTCCCATTCAGATTTTAACCCACCCCCCAACCCTTTAAAAATAAAACACAATGTGAAGCCATTGACCATGGCATTGTGATAATATGGACTGGAATATTGCAAATAATGGAACCAGGGTCATCTGACTAATCTACTTGGAATCCAGGGAGAAATAATGCCATCATTCACAAATTTATCATTAATCCCCATGGAAAAATCTGTTGAGTACAGCCAACTGACCTGGCCACTTATCCACAGACAGAAAGCAAACTAATTTTTGATGTGAATGTTCCCTGTGGGATTCTGTGCAAGGAAGCTGAAGCTGCGCCCTGGGCCCAAGCCCGCCAAAGTAGAACAGCAAGTCTCACGCCTGTCTTTTCTGCAATATGCATTCCTTGTGCTACAAAGAGTGTCCCGTGTCTGTATTCAACGGTGGGCAAGCCTGAGTCAAATATCAGCAGGCCACAATGGTTGTGTGTTTCCAGCTTGTTCTTTCACCTGAGCCTTGGTACTTACTGTTTGTCGGCTGAGTCGAGATAATAAAAGACAAGCCTGATCTTCTGTGGCATCATCCTTCTGCTCAAAAATTTGAGTCAGGATCCTTTTCACTACATGGAAATGCATATTGCCTTCCATTGCCAGGGCTTGAGCTGCAGTCCAACTGTCTGTACTATTACCTAATAGCAAAAGAAGAATTACTAGTATATAATATGATGCTCCATAAAAAAGAATCTCATTTCAGCTTAGTCTAATGCAGCAGCGGGGAGCCTGGAACATTCCAGATCTCGCTGAACTACAGCTCCCATCATCCCTGGGGGCTGGTCATGCTGACTAGAGCCAGTGGGAGTTGGAGTCCAATAAGTATCTGAAGGGTCACAAGTTAGCCATCCCGTATCAGATGCAAGAACACATAAAACTTTTAGTTTAATACACACCCCGCTTTTAATTATTAGAGCGTTGGCAGTCTAAGAATGTGACTGGTAAGCACAGCAGGCTTGTTGAAAAAGTTACACTGAGGCAGCATGAAGATGACATTTTGTCGCATATCCTCTTTTGAGCTTAAAACATCTAGCTAATTATGATTAATAAATACAGTACTGTTGTTCTCAATGGGTCAGGGAGAGCAGCAGGGCTTAATGTAGTGCCATAGCCACTGCAGCATCTGCAGCCCAGCAACTCTGGGATAGCTCAGTTGGTAGAGCGTGAGACTCATCATCTCAGGGTTGTGGGTTCGAGCCCCACATTGAGCAAAATATTTCTGCACTGCAGAGGGGAGTGGACCAGGTGATCCTTGTGGTCCCTTGCAACTCTACAATTCTATGATTCTAACTTATGCCAGCCAGGATGGAAAGTAGTGGGGGAGGGGAGAATGTCCCTTTTACTGCTACAGTTCCCAGGGTGGCACAGCAAAGAAGACTGGATTGGGCCCACTGCCATCACATATGGCAGCAAGCCCAGGTCACTGTGCACTGGATCATTTGCTAGTCCAGCTCCACGCCCATCCCCACCTTTGAAAAGGCCATTTTAGGAGGAGCATTCTGCCAGGTACCACTGTGGGGCTGGTGTACTGAGCCTGATTATCGTCTTCCAAAGCAACTACTCTATTCTAAACTTTAAAATGGAAATCCTAATGCTGGTGGTCAACAAAAGAGGTTCAAAGGCTCTCTCAAAGCAAATCCAGAAAAATGTAGTATAAACAACGACAACTGGGAAACACTGGCTGTGAGAGCTCCAATTGAAGAACAGCCTTTACCAAAGGTGTAATGGGTTTTGAAGACGTTCAAACTCAGGAAAGGGAGAAACATGTTAAGAGGCAGGCACGTTTGGCAAACCCTCGCCATTATCAACTCCCACCTGGAAACCTATGTCCCCACTGTGGAAGGACGTGTGGGTCCAGAATTGGCCTCCACAGTCACTTACAGACTCACTTTTAAAATCGTGTATATGGAAGACAATCTTACTCGGCTACGAGTGATCACCAAAGCAGAAGAAGAAGGTGTACTGAGACACTCCACAGTGGTGGAGGTCATCAAAGGCCAGCAGAGCCAGTCTGGGCTGTGCAGAGGGACACTTCTGCCTCAACCAAACCCCTTCCATCCTGGCAGATCAGGGCTTTGGATTGCAGCTTTAGCTGTGACTGACAGTGCAATCTTATACGTGTATACTCAGAAGTAAGCCCCATTGAGTTCCCAGGCACATACATGTAGATTTATAGCCTAACTATAGCTGGATCCAGGCCCTAGTCATTTTGAATATTCTTTGTCAGAGAAAATGTTTTCATGGCTTTGGAGATGCTTGATATCCACAAAGCAGTTCCTATATGGAAGGAAGAGGAAAGTTATTTTGCTAACCATTTATCAGAGCATCCTTCATGATGGACCGTGCCACTGGATTCCTCTCCCCCATGGCGTAGAAGCCCACTGCAGCAGCCATTCTCACATGAGCATCCTTATCAAACAATGTATTTCTAAGCAAAGGCTGTATTTGCTTTGGTATATCTTCAACTTCCACATTCTTGCCACCAGTTTCTATCCCTATTACTGAAAGAAAGAGCAGAACATTCGCATGTAAACATTTCTGCCTTCCTATGCAGAAACTATGCCCGCTTTTTAAAACGAGATGTTTCTTTTATTGCTTGTCATTAAGAACACTATGAAAACAGTATGGCACTCTCAAGACCCTGTCCTGTGATGATTTCAGAAAGGTTCTCAAGTACTCATTCAAAAAAAAAGCCTTCTCGTTTTGACAGAAGAAGGCATAACCGCTGAGAAACATGGGGAAATACAAATTCTATAATTTGGCCAAGAACCCAAAGTAAAAGACAGTGCTTTTCACCCTACAACATTCAGATAATATGCTCCAAATATTTGGAGCAGTGTGATTACTTGGTTTCAACTGTACAATCCTAATAGTGCAATCATATACATCTTTACTGGAAAGTAAGTCTCACTGTGTTAAATTAAGCATTCTCCTTAATTTGGGTAGGATGACACCCTAGCTGTTTTGCCTATAAACCAGAGGTGCTTGGATCCATGATAGTCTGTATTCCAGTCCTAAACAGTTGTGCCACCTTACCAGCCTGCTATACCAGAAAAACCACAACAAACGTTATGACAGTTTCCAGTAGAAGCTGCTTATACCTGATTCATCACTTGCATCGTGGCGTGCATGGGGCCGCTCAAGCACAGCAGTTGCGCAGGTAAGTATAGCATTGACCCGATTTTGAACGTGCACATCTGCCAAGTCTTTGATTAATCCTTCTATAGTTGCTGAATACCATCGCGGACCTGAGCATTGAGAAGAAAAATGTCACGCGGTGGCTGTGGCGCAGGAGAAAAAGAAACAGCCTCACCCCAGGGGGAGCTGAGGACATTCAACAGATCATAATTGGGGGAATATGTCACATTAAAAAAACCTGCATTTGCTTGCATGGACTCTTCTTTTTAATATATGGTGTAATGTGAAAGTGAGATTGAATCTTTGATTTTGGCTGGCTTCCCTAGGGCCCGGGGGAGAAAGCTTGGATCTTAGAGGAGCTAAACAATCACCAAACAATTATTGAAATATACCCCACGGCATTGCTTTTTGATGGAAGATTCACATTTGGAACACTAACTTGGAACACTATGGGAGACTCATATTTGGAATACTAACTCATTAAAAGACTCAAAGATTGCTGCGCCATAAATCTTATCAAAAGAAGGCGAGTTGGCGTGTGCTGAGAGAGTTGGGAGAGAGCCCAGAGCCTAAAACATGGGTAGGCAACCTAAGGCCCGTGGGCTGGATGCGGCCCAATCACCTTCTCAATCTGGCCCGCGGATGGTCCAGGAATCAGCGTGTTTTTACATAATGTGTCCTTTTATTTAAAATGCATCTCTGGGTTATCTGTGGGGCATAGGAATTCATTCATCCCACCCCCCAATATAGTCCGGCCCACCACATGGTCTGAGGGACAGTGGACCGGCCCATGGCTGAAAAGGGTTGCTGACCCCTGGCCTAAAAGATAAAATGGTGAAATGAAAGATGGGGCCACTGAGAGGACTACGCTGAAAATCAATTGAAGGAAAACAACACAGAATAAACTGCCTCCTGCATGTTAACAGAAATATGGATTTGTTGGACATGATAGAGAGTCATACACCAGGACTGTGAAAATAAAACAATGGGTTAAGATCGGACTTATTAAACTGGGGAAAAACAAGAGAGATGAATGCAGGAATAACTGAAAGAGATTTTCTCCAGACATCCAGAACATGGGAAGTCCCCTTGAAATTTTTTAATTTGGAATGTATAATTGGCCTTAATGTTTGTATTATGATGTAGCAAGATTTGATCTGATTTGTTACCAATTGGAATATTATTAACTGAAAATTAATAAAAAATATTTACAAAAAAGAGAGAAGAAAAATGTCACAATAAAACCCATAGGTGTGAATATCCATTGCAAATATGTGGGTTTGCAAGCTTTTATCAGCTTATCTAACGAAACAAGTTAGTTATGTCATCTAACTACTATTGGCCATAGCAATGATAATCAATAGGAAAACAGCCGTTATTTTAATGGCCTATGGACAATAAAATGCTCACCATATTTCCAAGCAGTCTTCCACTGTTCCAGCATAGTCTTACGGATACAGATTTCCTCAGACACATCAGTCTCCCCGTGCAAATATCTTCTCTCTCTCGTAGCTGGTGCAAGGGATTCGGCTTCGCTCACTTTGGTGAAGTGTTCAAGGACAGAGGGAAGCGCTGCCCAATGGATGGCTCCCTTCTGCACCCTATTAACTGAACCATCAGCGTTTCAGTGGAAACTGGTTAGTAGCAATGCATAATAACCCTTGCCAACAATGACATGAACGGACACAGAAAGGAAAACTGGAACAGGGTTAAACACCGAGACTATTTCAACCTTGAAAATACTACCAGCTCACATGTAGAGATTTGCAGCACTAGCTTATAAAATAATTGAGAAAGATGGCAGTGGTGCGGCTGATGCCCCAACAATAAATTAATTCAGGTAAATCAAACCAGACCCATCAATTAAGGATTTTTATTATTAGGAAAATTCATTTGCTTTGTGAAATCAATTAAAGTTTTGTTTTTTTCCCAAACAGCCAGCTCTCTTTCAATCCTATTTAGTCTAGGGAAAGTAAAGCAGAAGGAACAACAATTGGCTTTGTAAGGAACTAGAGCTCCCCAAAAGTCCTGTTCCTGCAGAAGAGACAGGATCACAACCAGAGACGGATTTAGGGGAGTGTGACCAGTTTGGTTGTACTGGGCAAGGAACCTCAGGGGCACCACAGGAGGCTATGGAAGGTGAGGGGTGGGGAGTGCCGAATTTTGCCATCACACAGGGTGCTCTGAAATTTAAGACCCCAAAGTCCACTACGGCCATAACTGAGGGAAGGGGAGCTTCCCATTGAAAGGTAGAAGAATGCAGTATAAAGATTAACATGGCCTCCCTCTGTAGAGAGCAGGAGCAGTGATTCATCTCAGAATACACTGAATAGGCAGAGGTGTACCTCGGCTCTCTTGTGCCCTTGGCAAGGAGCTGTATCAACACCTCCAAAGTCAGGAGAGACCATAGACCAGAAACTCAAAAAGTTTGCTTTTCATTGCTCTGCTCCACCTCCCCTCCTCTTCCTTCCGTCCGTCTGTCTGCCTCCCTCCCTCCCCATGCTGCTTTCCTTCCTAGTCACCCTGAGACAGAGTGGAGAGCCAAGGCAAGGAATCATGCATTGCTGTATGTAAATCTCTTGACATGTCTCTTATCCTAAAGCCCTAGAAGTGATCACTCTGGTGTTCTGTGCCTCTTTCTTTGGAATCCCTACAGCTGGATCCTTTGGTGCATCAGTCAATCCTTTGTCCTAGTCTGTACTTGGACCTGTGGGATGAAACAAGTACGTAACTGCCTCTTACCTGTCTTTTTTGGTGGCATGAAGCTCCAGACCCCTGGAGGTCTTGGGTAGCATTGCTGGAGGTGTTTATAATATTCATAATGATTATCCATAACAATAAGATCCTTCTTGGTCTTTTGATGGACAATTTTGGCTGACCCTAAATACATACAGAAGACAAAAGAAACAACAGCTAGATAGGGGATGACATGGATGATCCAGTTCCTGTTGCCCAGAACTTTCTGGTGGCATATGAAAGGCAGTGTTGTGTAGGGGTTACAGCAAGAATAGTCAATGTCATGCCCTCCAGATGTTGAGGACTGCAACTCCCATAATCCTTGACCACTGGCTATGCTTACTGGACCTCATGGGAAAAGTAGTCCACAATGTTTGGAGTGCATCACATCACATTGTACCTCTAGAGTAGACTTGGGGGAGTCCTGGGGAGTTCAAATCACAGCACAGACACAAAGCTTACTGGGAGGCCATAGTCTGGTCATTATAATTCAGCCTTCCCAAGGTTGCTGAGGTCTTTAAAGGTAGATGAGAATAAAACTGAAATAACGCACAAAATAAGTGCATACAAATAGTTCTCTCCTCATTTTCCTGAACTCAGCTACATATAATATTTAAAAATGTGACAGGGAGCAATTTAGGATGGGATGGCAGAAAAATTACAGGATATGCACAGGCTACCAAGCATCACCAGAAATGTATTGAGCTGTGATTGAATGAATCCCACGGTTGATCCAATGCAGTTGATCTTGGGGCAAGTAATCTTGGATCCAAGTAATGCTTGGATCGTTCATATCTATACAATGCTAAGCAAAAGGAATTATAGTTCTACCTACCAAAATAGAGCTCTTGTTCAAACACATTCTGGGTAGTGTATGAGTATTTTCCAACCCGGGCGCTCAGCCGTTCTCGAAGTTTAGTATGTGCCGGATGGCTGAGATCCTTCTTTGATATTTGATCCGCAGTTTTGTTTATATCAACTGAATCTCCCACACCATGCCCTCTCATTTGGTAAGATGGCCTCCTGGGAAATGAGAAGCATACTTCCAGCTGAGACATGGTGTGGAAAGAAACAAAACAATGCTTAGAGCACTGTACGATTTGTAATTCACTCAGAACAAGAATGCAGGTCACCACACACATATGGAAGCCTACCAGGTAGGGTTGTCAATTCTTGAAGTAAAGAATTTGGGTACCTGGGAAGGGCCCTTGGGCAAAGCCCAGAGGGGGACCACGCTGGCATAAAGGCTAGCAGTCTCAGGCAGTCCTTTTTTCTGGGGGGACGCAGGGGTAAGTATACCCCTCAACATTTTGTGAATCTAAGTTTTTCCTCATTGAGGGGCAGTATTTCAATATGAGTGGGAAAATGAGAGTACCCCTAAAAAAGCACTGGTCTCAGGCAAGTTTGGGGACAGAACTCAGTGTGACCAGTCAGAAAACAGAGTTCTGCCCCCCCCAACGTGCCCAGCGCCAAGTATATGTAAAAGCTGCAAAGAAACCAGCTTAAGAAAGAGGGGGGAGCAAATCTAGAGTGATGGTGGAGAAACAGCCTAGCCTCTTGCTTTTTTGGCACTTGCCCTAAAAACCAAACAATTATTTTTCTGTTTGTTTGTTTGGTTGGTTGGTTAGCATCCCTGAAGCCCCAGCCTCAGTGAATCACATGACATTTCTATCTGCCAGGGTGTGCAGAAACACCACTCAGTACAGGCACATTTGGCTTGGGGAGCCACAAGTTGTATAGTCCCAATGTATACAAAAATAACTCCTGTTGCCAAGTGCTTAAAGCATTTTACATACATGATCTCAGCAACCTCAGCTTACACCAGCAGCATTGCTGATAATACTACATTTCTTATTTTTCCCCAGGGTGGGTTACAGGATAGCAAATGTAGTAAATGTTTCATTTAGAAATTAATACTGCCCCTTTTATCTGACACTCTTCCTCCTTCAGAGTACAGTATAATTCCCCTAAGATCTTTTGCAAATAGGACAGGGTTTACTGAATTGTGACCTACTTTACTCTACCTTTGTTTATTAAAAGGAGAACCTGAGGCCAGCAGGTGAACACATTCTTAATCCAGCAGGCTTTTGGGAACTGGTTGATTTTAATGAAAGGGCTGATGTTGTGCTGTATTTTTTAAAAAATAGATAGTTTTAATTATATTAATGTTTAATTGTTTCTATGTTTTTGGCTGTTCTTATTTTATCTGTAAGCCGCCTTGAGCCCGTCAGGGAAAAAGGTGGGATACGAATATATACAATAGTTTTCTAGTGTTATCCTGGCCATTTATTTGTTTCTTTTCTATTCCAGGTCATCCTTTTAATGCAGGGATTATCCAGCCTTTTTGGAATTCTGGGAAAGTGTTGTGGTACCACAAAATACCAATTTCACAGAAGAAAAACTGGTAACGTTCAGAACCTCCACCCAAAACAAGCAACACACTCCCCTCAACTAAAAGACCCTCCCACAAAAAAACACAGTAAAACAAGCAAACAATGCCCACTCCCCAAAAACAGGTGCCTTCCTCAAACAAGAAGCCAACCATCAATTAAAAAATGCATAAAAACATTAGGAGGCCTTGGTGGACACGAAGTAGGTATCTGAGAGCACCATGGTGGTTTTGAACAAAACAGACTGTGCTCAAATAACTGATTCTGTGTTCCCTTTGAAAAAAACTGATACAGGATAATGAAGTCTCCTTCAAGCTCCAAAGATCTCAGAAAGCTGCTGCATAGTGACTCAGAGCAGGGCAACAAATATTTGCAATATCTAGTAGCAATTGAAGGCATTTTTGTTCTGACCAACTTTCCCAGCTGGATGAGTAACTTTCTGCCATATGTGTCCATATTGCATTTTAAAAACTCATCTGTTAATGTTTAGGCTGTTTTGTAACTGTTTTTAACATACATTGTGTATTTTTACTTTGCTAATTACCCATAGAAAGGCCTTCACCGCGGGTGTCACAGAAACCCATATTTTGTCCCATCATTCTTCAAATGAGGATTGGAAAGTGAGGGGAAAGAGCACCTTTTATTGCAAAAATGTATAGGGCTAAACCTAAGATCACAATCTCATGCACAATCCCACGAGGCATGTTTCCAAATACAGTAATGAGATTAGCATCTAAATGTAACACACCTTGATGCTCCAGTTAACCAGGTATTTATTTGCCTTACCTATAATAATAATCAGAGAGAGGTGTCTCCAGTTTCTTCTCTTCATCAATTTGAATCTGACCTTTCACTACTGTATCCTCAGCCTGAATCTGATCCAGTAATTCCACATCACTTTCATCAGGAAGCACGTACCTGATGCTTTCCCAGTTATATTTTTGCTTCTTGAAACCTGGTGGCTTACCCTGAACCCAGCCTCCCCAGGTGGGCTGATTATTCACAATGAATTGAGCTGTAGCCTTGTTTAACTTCATCAACACTGTTCCTTCCCACCTCAGGTCCCCATGATCTGGCTCATGGATTGTGGTGCCCTGGGGTCTTGCTTTTGACCTCTTGATTGTCCAGTCTCCTAACATCTCATGAGGTTCTGTCAGGAACGCCTGTGTGTAAGGAGGTTCACAAGAAGGAGGAGGGGGAGGAGGAGGAATAGGTACCAGGAGACTTGGCTCTGAAAGTGTGCTTTCCACCTTGGCTTTCCAGATAAGCTCTTTCATGCAGACTGGATGGTCAGTGGTGGTTTCCTTGGGAGGGGGAATGTCTGGCTTCATTACCAGGGACTGTGATTTCTTCAGAGGTTTGAGCCTACTTGGTCGCCTTTGCTTCTTAACAACATGTTCACTTTCTTTTCTCTGAAGGACACTGGAAAAATCATACAACCCCCTGGGGTCATATTCCTTAAATGACTGAAGCATTGCCCCTCTGTGGTAAACTGCTTCTTTAGAAAAATACAGGTTCTTGGCTGCATTCTGGAGGCATTGTTTCTGGTACTCTGCATAGTGCTCTTCAGCATGACAAACATCTCTCTGGTACATGAAAGGCATTTTTGCCCTCATTGCAGACAGCATTGCCTTGCGAGATGGCAAGCTCTGTCTGTCAACTCTGGCCTTCAGACTAGACTCAAGGGGGAAGGGATTTTTGCTCTTGAAAAAAGTTGGTATTTCCATCCTTTCAAGACTTGTGAGACTCCTCACTAGTGGCTAACTTTTCATAAATCTTTAAAAATTAGACTTAACGGCTGTGTAAAGAAACAGACATCCCGTTGTTTTCTGAGGGGACACTTGAGCTTTTCCTAAACCACAGTGAGAAAATAAATAACCCTATCAGATTATAAAAGACAATTATTTTAAGATTCAAGCCAGGCTTCCTCAACCTCGGCCCTCCAGATGTTTTTGGCCTACAACTCCCATGATCCCTAGCTAGCAGGACCAGTGGTCAGGGATGATGGGAACTGTAGTCTCAAAACATCTGGAGGCCCAAGGTTGAGGAAGCCTGATTCAAGCAAACACCCAACACCACAATTCTTCCCCAAACAGGCTATCACTGCAGAATGCTGGTATCGCTGAATCTCCATGATGACCTATTTACCGTGCCTTTGATGGTGGATGCAATGTGATGTGGGAGGTGGAGGAGGAGATGCTATCATGCATGATTTAATTTATATCTTACCCTTCCTACCAAAGAAACCCAGGGCATCAAACAACAATAAAAAACCTATTTTAACACAATTCTAATACAGATGCAGACTGGGAAAGATCTCATCTGAAAAGGCTTGTTTAAGGCTGACAATATGAAGCCCATCTGCTGTTCTCTGCTTCTGGCTCTTTATAAGCAGAAAGAGAGTACTGTAGTGGGAAATTATCATTCACTATGTTATCATATTGCTTCACCAGTCTAGTGTCACCTCTTTGGTCACCAAGGCATGCTCCAGAATGGGTTAAAACTCATGTCATGTTGGCACTTGGGATCCTAGGGATACTGCTTCCTCAATAGCCTATTACTTTACAGTACAACCTACAAATCACCCTGCCTGTGTTAAAACCATTGCTCTGCTGAAGCTGCTGGAGCTACAGCAGCATTAGCTTAAAAAAAAGTCCTGGTCCAAGTAAATGTCATTAGGATGCTGCTGTGAATCTCTGATATTAAACTAAGCATAACTTGCCCTGGCACACACAAAATATTTTTCTTTATTCCCAGTGACTATTACACTTGTACAACATGCACTGTGCTGACAATAGTTATTCCTTTCTGCATCGAGGTAAGATTTCTATCCTATTATTGTGCACTTGACATTGTCAGTTCTTGTCCACAAATATTGCTTTTTCTTCAGTACCCTAATCCAATCTGACGTGCTATTAACATTTCTTATTTGCAAATGTTATTGCTGTCAGCTTTGCACCCTGCAGGACTTGTTTCTGCCTGGAATACATGAGCTGGAATAATTTAAGGATCTATGGTTCAAAGAAAACTTGCTCACGAGGAGTTATTTTTAACTGCATTAAATATTAATTTTATTGATTAAAACTATGCATTTATCCTAGTTTATAACCCTGTTCTTTCCTCTTTTAGTGCTTACTTCCTCATAACACTTATGCCACAATGAGGCTACAATGTATACCTGAGAAGAAACCCCACTAGCCTTAATGGGGCTTACTTTTTAATCATACAGTCAGTCTGTTAATCTTTAAGGTGCCCCAAAATGTTTTTGCTGTCTTCTCTTAAAGTAACATACATGTTTCAGAACATACCGTATTTACTTGAGTCTAATGTGCCATCGAATCTAATGCGCACCTCAATTTTCAAAACCTTGAAACCAAAAAATGTATTTGCTGGCCAATGTAAATGTGCCATCGAATCTAATGCACACCCTTAATTTTCACAATGTAATTTGGCTAGAAAATGTAAGCGTTAAACTCAAGAAAATACAGTAATATTGATACAATATGCTACGTTAATTCCTACTACTGTATGGAAATGTTTTCAACCATCTTTTAAATGTTGTGATTACAATCATTAAGAACTTAGGTCTCTACATTAAACTACTACAAGCCACTGTGGGCAGTTACCTTTTTTGTTCACTGCAATCTTTTTGTTAAGTTTAAGCTGGAAAATATACATTGCAATATTGTACAAGAATCTGTTTTTATGTGAACCACTCCCAACTTCTGCCAATTTAATATCCCTACTTCTTTGGATCCATTGTATTTCTTTTTCTTGTTCTTTATGAAGACTGAAAAGTTTGTACTAACCTTTCAGAATAGCTTTCACAAATCTGCTCTTGTAGGAGCAGGAGCAAATTGCAAATACATGCACATTAGAAATCAGATTCTTGTCTCTTCAGACCTCCCTTCTACTTGTGTACAGTTGTTGCCGGGCTACAAATGATGTACTCACATTCTGTCAAATTTGATTTGTTGATTTTAAATAGAGCTCCCAAGCTAAGTTCCCTTTGGCTGTTTGGTATTAAATCTGCTGTTTCACAAGTTGTTGTTGTTTTTTAAATCACTGAGAGAAACAAAGCTAGTGAAGTAACATTTATTGAACTACCTTAGAGTGCACAAGTTTTCAGCATTCAAGTTAGTCGAGATCTCCAGAATGCGTCAGGTTGGATGCATCAAACTCACATTACATGAAATAAATACAGAAGGCAAACTTTTGCTCACTGGCATTTGTCCTGGCAATATGTCTGGCTGTTTACAACATGAATCTCCTGTAACACGAATGTTATCATTTGAAGCTCCCTCCCCTTTATTTTTTATTTTTATCATTAGTTGCTGCAGCACTCTGGTTGTGGGGAGCGAGGGGCCATTTGGCTTTTCCTCCGAAACAAGTATTTTGTTAATTTTCAACATATAACATGGCAATCAACAGGAAAGCAAACGAGAGAGAGAGAGAGAGAGACAGAGAGAGAAGGAAGGAAGGAAGGAAGGAAGGAAGGAAGGAAGGAAGGAAGGAAGGAAAGAAAGAAAGAAAGAAAGAAAGAAAGAAAGAAAGAAAGAAAGAAAGAAAGAAAGAAAGAAGTCTTACATCCACACCTCAGGGATAAACAACTTTTTCTTAATTAAATAAACATACATGTAAGATATCCGTTCAGGTTCAGGATGAGGATCAAAATCTGGTAAACCCCACCATGGCCGTAGCCAAGGAAGGCACGGGGTGCAAGCCGCCACCCATACCCACACACCCGCACACCCAAAATCAACTAAATGAATAGAAATACTGTACTTAACTAACTCGGTTCTGGCCCCCTAACATTGACCCTGCCTCACCCGCAATATAAATCCTGGCTAGGCCCACTGAATTAAATGAAGGAGTTAGAGGACTCGGTGGATTCGGACTGCATGGTGACCATTTGGCAGAAGGGGGAAAGGCCTTGTGCGAAGAGCAGCCTCCTACCCCCGTACCAAAAGAATATCCTTTCAAAACAATTGTTGCGTAATTTGAAACCACGAGGCGGGGCGCCGCCGTTTGATTTGCGTGGTGGGGCTGACAGTTCGTACCGCTGCCATGGCCTCATTTGTGCGCCTGTTCCGGGGACGGGGCCTGGGACTTCGCCTGCGAACGACCCTGCGGCAGAGCAGCGCCTCCCTCATGGACGCCCGCATCGACTTCTCCCCCGCCGGCCGGAGCCTCTTCGACGAGCCGCTGGGCATCTCGGTGTTGGGGCTGCGGCCGCAGCAAGAGGTCACGCTCCGGGCGTCGCTGCAGGACGAGACCGGGGAGCTCTTCGAGTCGCTCGCGCTCTACCGGGCGGACGGCAGCGGGCAGCTGGACCTGAGCCGCTCGCCGGCGCTGGAGGGCGGCAGCTTCTCCGGCCTGGAGCCCATGGGGCTGTTGTGGGCGCTGAAGCCGCGGAAGCCCTTCAGGCGGCTGGTGAAGCGCGACGTGCAGCGCCCCTTCAGCCTGGAGCTGGAGGTGCTCGAAGGACACGGAGAGGCCCTCGCGGGAGGCGTCCTCGCCAAGGGCTCCCACGAGAGGGGCTTCATGGGCGCCGGCGTCCAGAGGATCCCCGTGCGGGACGGGCGGGTCCGCGCCACCCTCTTCCTGCCCCCGGGTGAGTGGCGGACTCTGGCCCCGCGCTTGGCCTTCTTAGACGCTCCTGCGCTTCGTGTCGTTGACACCCACATACTTCTTGTGAGCCAACGCCATGGTTGTTGCATTTCCAAGGACTCCTTAGTCCCAGGCAGCGGAGCCAAGTGTCAGAGAGATCATGGGAGTGGTTGTGGTGAACGACTTCTGGAAGGGCACACACATCCCTAGCTTAGATTTTTCCACCCTGTAATAAACTGTTTCTTTTCTTCCTGCTCAGAAAGGGAGACAGATATGGCACCCAGCAAGCAAAAACAAAACAAAACAAAAAAACCCCACAATTAAGGAAGAGCTGTGGAAGTGTGTTGGCAATAAAACAAGTCAGGTGGCACCTTAAAAGACTTCACACATACAGTGAGGTGGACGTTGTCCCGGCCAGGGCCCACGCTGCAAGGTGTAAAGAGATAGAATTGATTATTTGCCCTACTGTGTCTAATGATGGCCCTGTACCTTGCCTATTCTGTTGTATCGCGTAGCAAGCCTTGCTCACTGGAAACGTGGGTTTGTTTCAACAACAACAACTCATCTGGCACCTCAGACTCCAAACTCTCTCATTCTCTGCTTTTGATCTGCTAATATGAACAGGTTTGAAAAGTATATTATGAAGAATCCAGCCATCAAAGTGGGTCATCAGCAAGGGTCTTTTCAACCCAGGTGGTCAGAGTTAAATTATCTCCAAGGTCCCTTCCAAAACTAAAATTATGTGATTCCATGCTAGGCTTTATTTTCAATAAGGTGAATTCTAAAGAAGTCTAAATAAAGATAATGCAACTTCTTTCTGTCTTTTATAGGTGATGGTCCCTTTCCTGGAATCATTGATATTTCAGGAACTGGAGGAGGACTTCCAGAATACCGAGCCTGTCTGATGGCCAATTATGGCTTTGTAACATTAGCATTGGCCTATTATGCTTATGAAGATCTTCCCAAAGATATGAAGGAATTTCATTTGGAGTATTTTGAAGAAGCTCTTAACTATATGCTGAAACATCCAAAGGTAGGGCCATATGTGGACAGCCTTCACAAAAATAGCAAGTTTCTGAGGGTGCTACATTTGAAACTGGAGAAAGTCTGGTGTGTAGATCCACACCATACATTTGAAGCACATCTAAGGCACATTGAAAACATGTGGCTTCCCCCAAAGTATCCTGGCAACTGCAGTTGCTGGGAATTGTAACTTTGTTGGGGAGAAACTACAGTGTTGTGTTATCGCCCCAACTCACCAAGTACAGAGTGTTTGAGGACCAGGACATTTGCAGGGAAACCAAAGCTCCTGCCAACCTAGCAGTTTGAAAGCACGTCAAAATGCAAATAGATAAATAGGTACCACTCCAGCGGGAAGGTAAATGGCATTTCCGTGCACTGCTCTGGTTCGCCAGAAGCGGCTTAGTCATGCTGGCCACATGACCCGGAAGCTGTCTGCGGACAAACGCCGGCTCCCTCGGCCTATAGAGCGAGATGAGCGCCGCAGCCCCATAGTTGTCTGCGACTGGACCTAACGGTCAGGGGCACCTTTACCTTTATCTTTATATTAGCTTAATTGTAGCTACAACAAGCCAGTGAAGGCCAGAATATCCTGTAGTGCTTTCAGAAGATGTGCCACCTCAGGCTGTGCCAATTCCTCCAGCGGAGAGGGATTTTCACTGGTGAAGTCACCATCAAGAATGTGTATTCCCACATGACAGGGAATGTCCAGATGCTGTTGTGCAGATGGCAGTGCATCATCCTGGAAGTAATTGGGGAGGTTTATCCATTGGGAATATGCCTGATGTATCTCTAGTTGCGGGGGTCATGAAACAAAAATTGTGATACCCTGAAGGTATATGTTGTCTGCAGAAGTATATATTCCGTAGTATTCTTATTCTGAGAGCTGTTGAATTGCTGATTTGAGAGTGTTCTCTGAGCTGAATTCTGATCATCACATGCTTACTTGTATTGCACTAATATTTTAAATTCATTATTTGTGCCAAGCTCCTGAAATAAATAAAAAACACTGAAAGGTTAAAGTTTCCCCCATTTTTGACTGCAAAGATTAGCCAAAGCAGGCAAGCCTTGGGCAGTCACTGTGATAAATTGTTCGGAAATGTTAAATGGTCCTCAGCTCAGCTTTTTCTTTTTCTTTTTTCTTTTTGCCAAACTAAGGGTGAGCAGCATGAGCTTTTGCCCACAGCTTAGTCACGTGGGGGGAGGGGCACATATGTATCTTGTTTCTGTTTCACCTCTTTCTTTCTTACTCTTTAGGTTAAAGGTCCAGGAGTTGGACTGCTGGGACACTCAAAAGGTGGTGACCTGTGTATCTCTATGGCCTCTTTCTTAAAGGGTGTCACTGTTACAGTCACTATTAATAGCGCTGTGGCCAATATAGGTGCGGTACTGCGCTACAAGGACATCACCATTCCACCTCTTGGTTTCAATCCAGAGCGGGTCAAAGTTGACAAGTCTGGTGTTGCTGACATTGTGGATGCCCTGAACAACCCACTTGAGGGCCCCGATCGCCAAAGTTTTATTCCATTGGAGAAGGCTGAAGGACGTTTCCTCTTCATCGTAGGCCAGGATGACCACAATTTTAAGAGCGAATTCTTTGCTGTGGAAGCCTCCAAGCGGCTACAGGCTCATGGAAAAGAAAAACCTGAGATAATTTGCTATCCTGGAGCAGGACATTATATTGAGCCCCCATATTTTTCTATGTGCGCAGCTTCAATGCATCTCTTGGTGGGCAGACCAGCGATCTGGGGAGGGGAGCCCAGGGCTCATGCCGCAGCACAGGTGGATGCATGGGGTCGGATTCAGACCTTCTTCCGCAAACACCTTGATGGAAAACAAGGTGGAGTACACAGCAAGCTGTGAGAATGTTGCTCAGAAGAGGTGTTTTATCAGATAACGGGTGTGTGGCCGATGGTTTTTTGTTCCTGTTCTTATATATAACAATAAATCTGTTTGATATAACAATTCTGCAGGCAGGGGACTCATTATGTTGATAGAGTGCTTTACAGGCAACATGAGAAAGCTTTTGTATAAGGGACCTCTAAGAATCCCCAACTACAAAAATAAACTACAAATGGTGTGTATTATATAAATCTCTGGTGCAACCACATTTGGAATATTGTGTAGACTTCTGGTCACCTCGCCTCATAAAGCAAATGGTAGAGTTGGGAAAGGGCAGCCAAAATGATCAAAGGGATGGAGAAGACTCCATTAGGTTACAAAATTTGGATCTTTCTAGTTTAGAGAAAAAAGTGAGTAAGAGGTGAAAGTGGATAGAGTAAAGTTTTTCTCCTCTCATAATACTAGAACTTGGGAAGATCCAATAAAGCTGAACCTTGGAAGATTCAGGACAAACAGAAGAAAATACTTCACACAGCACAGTGAAAGTATGGACTTTGCTCCCACAAGAGGCAGTCGATCACATGACGCGGTGCATGTACACTGAATGGCAATACCCATCAACTTGGGGGGGCAGACCCCTCAAATATTTTATTGAGTGGGAATGAAGACCCCTCGGCCCCTAGCAGTTGACTCCTGTGGGTAGGAGACCTTCTCTCACGCGTTCAGCTGCTCGCGAATCAACTGTCTGTACTTTGGCAGCGGCGGACGCGACAGCAACTTACAACTGCTCATTATGAAGCGTGCGGTCCGGGATCGATTGATGCTGCCTTTTGTGCTCCCACGTGGACTTCCAGGCAGAGCAGAAGTTGCAGATTGTGTCTCCTCTCCGCTCCGCTCTCCGTTCGAGCAGCGCGCAGACAGCAATAGCAAACGGATCGGATTAGCAACAGCCCATCATGTGGCGACGGGTCACAGTCAGAGCTTGGGACGTCTGCCTGGAGCACTTCGGGGGTGTGGGCCGCCCCTTCGGAAGGACCTCCCTCAAAAGCTGCGGCAGAAGACGGGTAGTGACCGTCTCGGTTGACCCCGCTGCAGGCTTGGCAGATCAGCCCGCGAAGGTGGCGGTTTGGGGACTCCCGCCTCTGCAGGAAGTGACCCTCAGGGCGCTGGCGGCGAACGAGGAGGGCATCCTCTTTGATTCCTGTGCCCATTACCAGGCGGATGAGCAAGGGCAGGTAGATCTGTCCAAAGACCCCTCCAAGGGAGGAGACTACGCGGGCTTGGAGCCCATGGGGCTGTTTTGGAGCCTCTCGCCTGCTGCAATGGAGAACCCCTACCAAAGGCTGGAGCCCAGAAAAGTGAAGGGTCCCATGAAAGTGGAAATGTCAGTGCACCAGGGCTACAGCCAGCCCGGTGCTATCCCTGGACAGGTGCTTGCCAAAACGAACGTGGAAAGGCGGTTCATTCTTCCCGAAGTGAGAAGGATTAGGGTGAAGGAAGGTGCGGTGAGAGGGAGCTTGTTCCTTCCCCCAGGTGAGTTGGGTAGACTTGGCAGTGGGATGGGGCTCAGGCTGCTTATTTGTCCTGAGGGAACCTAGTTAACTCAAAATTTGACAGTCACCTTGCTTTTGCAGTCCCAGACAGGCAGCAAAAACAGGGTAATGCTCAGATCCTTAGTGGGCAGCTGTGCAAGGTTGGTGGGCTGTGTTCAGCTTGGTAGGGCACAAATAGGACAGGCCTTCAGTAGAGATGATAATATTGAGATGATAATATTCCAAAACAATAAGGGTTGCAACTAGCACACTTTCCCTAAAGAGTAGCCATCACTCATTTACCAGCAAGTCATTTCAGAAACAAATACTGTACTTAACGAGCCAGATTTAAACTTTGGTAATAATCATAGTGTATCTGCATTGAATTCAGCCAGAGCCACCAGTCCACAAATATGAATACTGTACATGTTTGCCATATGGGAAGATTTAATTACAAGACGCATGAGTCTATACATTGGTTTTTAAACAAATGCAAAAACAATAACCTTTAAACACTTATTCAGCATTACCTCTAATGGTATTTTTTCTATCCATTGACTTTAGACATAAGCTTACACATTCAGTGTTCAAGTATATTACTTAATAATGTAACCTCTCCACTGAGACAATAGAGCGGTTGGTATTGTCATTAACATAGAAAGGGGGCCACATTTCTTGGAAGCTGCTTCTTTTTGTATTGCCTTTACTTGCTCTCCTGTGTCTAGTGAGATGCTTAGATATTGCTGTCTCCCAAATATTATTTTCCCATATGTTCTGGGGTCTTTCAGACTGGTTTTTCTGTTGTTAAGCTTTCACTAATCATGTTGCGGTCAGTAAGAAGCCTACTAATTCTCCATGGTGCAGGGTGGAGCCCAAGTCTATGTCTAAATATAGTAAGACTAAGGCAGGGTTTGGAGAAAGAATTTGGCTTTTAACTGTGGATATAATGGAGAAGAATTTTTTCCTTCCCTCCTTGTCTGATTGTTCCTCCAGTTTCATAGATAAATCTTCAGTCATCGTTTGTAAGAGTTGCATCTGAGACTGATTGGTTACAGCAAGATTGTGCGCATCGTTTGCTGTTTTAGAAATATCTGACAGTTGTTTAGATAGCATCTCTAATTTCTGCTCAAAAAGAACTAGGGCTGCTCCCCTGTCCAAGATTGGTGCCTTGCCTTCTTTTATTAATGTACTCATCTGAGTCTCTGTCCTCTCCCACTGTGGCAGATACTTTCCTGCCTTTTGGTGCCCTCATATTGCCTTTGGTCATGCCAGTGTCTGATGCCTCCTCTGAAGCCTCAGAAAGGGTTCCTGTTATTTATTCCTGAAGATCTAACCTCACAGATTTGCTTTTTGGTCCCTGTAGTCCTCGGATCATTACCTCGCTGGGGCTGTACAAAATGTTGTGTTTAGATATTAGTAGGATTCACTTTGCCTAGATTTTGCCCCGAGGTGATGGAGACACAGAATTACTTCGCGGTTTAGCTTTCCAGCTAGCCACGCCTCCTGAATTTTACATTTAAAAATAATAACAATACTGACTAACATGATTTAATAATTGTTTACATTGCATGTACCTGGAGGAGTGACTGAGTGAGTTGAAGGAGCTTGACTTCTTTAATTCATCTGCCTCAGTGATGCCCAAGATAACAGGTTGACTTGGCACCTCACTGCTGCATGTTAGTTCAATAATTTAAAAAATCTGGCTTGACGGGGAATACTTACTACTTGCATTTATTTAGTATCAACAATGGGTTATGTCCAACTAAATTTTCTTCATAGGGTAGACCGATTGAAATTAATGAATAACTTGATTCCATTAATCTCAATACAGTGGTACCTCGGGTTACATACGCTTCAGGTTACATACTCTTCAGGTTACAGACTCTGCTAACCCAGAAATATTACCTCGGGTTAAGTCTAGAATAGAATAGAATAGAATAGAATAGAATAGAATATATTTATTGTCATTGTCCCCTTCGGGAACAACGAAATTACTTGGCTGCTCCATCCACCCAGATAGGGCACTCCACGCAAGACAAAACAACTACAAAAACACTGATTAAAACCATACACACTGATTAAAACAATGATAAAACATAACAGGTAAGATTAGGTGACTTCAAAGTCCAGGCTTCCCATTCAAGGCCGCGATCGCTCTGGAAAAGAAGCTGTTTCTAAGACAGCTTGTTCTTGTTGTCATTGTCCTGTATCTCCGTCCTGATGGCAAAAGTTCAAAGAGACGGTGACCAGGATGCAATGGATCTTTCACTATGTCCAGTGCCTTTCTGTGGCACCTCATGGCATAAATCTGCTCTAAGGTGGAGAGCGAGCAGCCAACAATGCTCTCTGCTGCCTTAACAACTCTGCACAACCCCATCCTGTCCTTGGTAGTACAGCTTCCGTACCACACACATAAGCCATAAGTGAGCACGCTCTCAATGGCACAGTGATAGAAGGCAAGCAGCAGCTTTTGTGGAAGATGGTTTTTCCTTAGAACTCTCAGGAAGTACAGTTAATAACTTTGCTTCAGGATGAGAACAGAAATCGGGCAGTGGCGGCACAGCGGCAGCGGGAGGCCCCATTAGCTAAAGTGGTGCTTCAGGTTAAGAACGTTTTCAGGTTATAAAAGTATTAGAGAAATTAGGTATAGGAAATGAAATAATGAAAGCAATTGAATCAATTTACAAAAATCAGAAAGCGAAATTAATAATTAATGGTAAAGCATCCAAAGAAATAGATATCTCCAAAGGCACAAGACAGGGGTGCCCTCTATCACCAACCTTATTCATAATAGTCTTAGAAATCCTACTAAAAAATATTAGAGAAAATAAAGAGATAAAAGGCATAACAATAGGAAAAAAGCAATATAAAACAAGGGCATTCGCAGATGATGTGATTATTACTGTACAAGATCCACTCACCAGTATCCCCAAAACATTAGAGACAATTGATGAATTCGGAAAATTGGCTGGCTTTAAAATTAACTACAAGAAAACCACAATGTTGGTTAAAAATATGGATCAGGACAGCAAAGAAGAACTTCAACATATCACGGGAATAGAAATAAAAAAGAGAATGAAATATCTAGGAATCCAAATGACAGTTAAAAATATCGATTTATATCAGGAAAATTATAAAAAGAAATGGAATGAGATCAAAAAAAAATTGGCAAACTGGACAAAATTAAAACTATCTATGTTGGGGAAAATATCTGTAATCAAAATGTGCATTTTACCACAAATGGTATTTCTATTCCAATGCTTACCCATCCTAGATAAGACAAAATATTTCCAAGAATGGAAGAAAGATTTGTCACAATTCATCTGGAATGCCAAAAAACCCAGAATAAAATATAAAATTATGATAGACAAGAGAGATAGGGGCGGACTTGGATTGCCAGATCTACAAAGGTATCATGATGCAGCCAGCCTAATGTGGTTAAAGGAATGGATAGAACTTAAAGATAGAGAAGTGCTTGACATAGAGGGAGCGGGGACGTGTTTTGGATGGCATAAATACCTTATGGATGACAAAATGAAGATTCACACCAGCTTTACAAACAACCTGATAAGGAAATCAATTTATACCACCTGGAGAAAATATCGAAAAATGTTGGAGCCACAAACTCCGCTATGGATATCCCCACTCGAAATTGTCGCAGTTAAAAGATCCAATTTGGAAGGAACATGGCCAACATATAAAGATTTATTAGAAATAACAGACGACAATATTAAATTGAAAGAATATACAGAAATTAAACCACTACTTAAAGGATGGTTTCAGTATTTTCAAATAAGGGAAAGATTCCAAATAGACAAAAAAGCAGGATTTGGAAAAAAAGCGACCAAATTTGAGAAGATTTTAGTAGAAGGAGAGGGAAAATATATAAAAAATTTGTATGAATTATTAATTGATTGGGAGATAGAAGAGGAGCAAATAATGGATTCGACTAGAAAATGGACCATAGATTTAGGAAAAGAAATTTCAATAGAGAAATGGAGAAGGTTATGGCTAAAAGATATTAAATTTACCCCCAATTACGATCTAAAAGAAAATATATACAAAATGGTTTATAGGTGGTATCTAACACCAAGCAGGATATCTAAGATGTATAACGGGTCCAATAGTAACTGCTGGAGGTGCAATACAGAAACTGGCACTTTTCTACATATATGGTGGAAGTGCGGGAAAGTAAAAATCTTCTGGGAGAAAATTTATAATGAATTAAAAAAAATATTAAAGTACTCATTTAAGAAAAATCCCGAAATTTTCTTATTAGGAATTTTAGGAGACGAAATAAAAGAAAAAGATAAAAGTTTCTTTATGTACGCCATATCAGCGGCGAGACTCATGATAGCTAAGAATTGGAAGTGTGCAAATTTACCTGATCTAGAAGACTGGCAAACTAAGCTAATGGGATATCAAAGGATGGCAATAAAAATAGCAGAAAATAGAGGAATATCTGACCAAGAAGTGGAGAAAAACTGGAAATCATTTCAGGATTACATAGGGAACAAAGTTGAGAGAGCCAATCTTCTGTTGCATATATAAGTGGGCTTACAGCTTTAGCAAATGAGAATAAGCAAAAAAAAGTAAGGTATATAAAGTGATAAGGATAAGATACAAAGCATAATAACGGCTGGACTGGAAGTCAACACGGGGGAAAGGGGGGTTCACTTTTGTGTTTTTTTGTGTGTGTCTTTTTTTTTTATATGTGTGTACTTTGATGAATTTATTTTGAAAATATTTGCTTGTATGTTTTGAAATTTCAATAAAGCAAAAAAAAAAAAAAAGACTTTAAAAAAAAAAAAAAAAAGAACGTTTTCAGGTTAAGAACGGACTTCCAGAACGAATTAAGTACGCAACCAGAGGTACCACTGTATGTCTACTCTGAGTTGAGGTTAGTTGGACACAACCCAGTGGGCTAGCAGCCTTTGACTTAAAACTTATATTCATTTTGTTTATGTATCCCTTCAGTTACTGAGGATTTTATAAAACATAAAATAATTAAACAAGTTATATTTAACACAGTACGTTATGTGAACCTATAAGACTGCCTTATACCACGTAATTGGCCCATCTAGTAGTTAGTTGCCTATATCAGCATTCACTAACTTGTGACCTTCCAGATGTTCATTCAAAGCATTTTCTCTTCTTTCTTCTTTCCTGAAAATGTGGCATCAGTGTTTTGTTGTATTTTTATAATTTAATAATGTAGTTTTAATAGTGTTATTCTTGTTAGCATTTTATGAACATTTCTTTCAATGCTCTGTGCCCCAACAACATTGCTCTCTGCTTTCATTAGGAAATGGCCCCTTTCCAGGAGTGATAGATATGTTTGGTGATGAAGGTGGGTTAACTGAATACCGATCTAGCCTTCTGGCTACTCATGGCTTTGCTGCTCTTTCCCTGCCATATTTTAATTTTGAGGATCTTCCCAAAATCATGGAGGATTTCCACCTTGAATACTTTGAAGAGGCAGCTAGGTTTCTGCTGCGCCATACAAAGGTGAGTATGGTAAGGATTGTTTACCTATACATACAGCTCCTTGCTCTCCTGCAGTTGAAAGAGTCTGTATGGACGACAGTTTTGAGAAAAAGGGCACTTCATCCCTTGAGGAAATACCAATGTTTGTTTTTAGATCTTGTACTTGCTAGCTGAAGAAAACATGGTATCAGGTCAGATCAAATCATCTGCCTTTTTGGAAGAAGACTGGTTCTATTGGGATATGCTTTGGAGAAGGGATTTAAAAAACTGTGTGTATGAGATGGAATAGATTATGCTCTTATTTTAAGAAATTAACAAATAGTTTTATTGTGAATATATTGTAAACCTAGTTTTCCATGCTAATAAAATTAAATTTTTAATGGGTTAGACTATTTGAATTGAAATTTTGGTATCAGCTTTTAGGTTTGATGTGTGTTGTTTTCTCAGACTAAGTTAATAATTTGACATGTTTTTCTATATATCAGGGATGCTCCACAGCACAGACTTCTAACATGTGTTCTCTCTTCTCTTCCCCTCTACAATTCCCACTCGTGCTGTTTCATTTCTGAAGGTTAAAGGGCCAGGAATTGGTGTTATTGGGACTGGCAAAGGAGCAGAATTGGCATCTTCAATGATGACTTTCTTGCCAGAAGTAGTGGCTGCTGTCTGCATTTCTGGTTGCAGCTCCATCACAGCCACTGCCCTCCATTATGGCAAATTTACTTTGCCTGGGCTTTCCTTTAATATGAGCAGAGTCAATATTTTAGAGAATGGTGTTTTCGACATTTATGAAGCCTTGGATGACCCAATGGACCCAGCTAATTCACACAGCCGCATCCCCATAGAAAAAGCAGAAGGGCACTTCCTTTTTGTAGTAGGGGAAGAAGACCGGATTTGGAAGAGTTCTTTATATGCTGAGATAGCCACTGGGTGCCTGTGCCAACACGGGAAGGACAACTTTACACTCTTGAGTTACTCTGGAGCAGGCCATCAAATCAATCCAATATTTACCCCAGTTTGTCTGGTAGCCTTAGACCGTGTTTTAGGGGTGCCTATTCTGGGTGGCGGAGAGAGGAGAGCTCATGCCCATGCCCAAGAACATTCTTGGGGGAAGATTTTGGAGTTTCTGCAGTTCCACTTGAGATGATCACTCAAATAGCTGCACACCGACAACCGAAGTTGTGGGTAAATGTGCCAAAGGGCCTAAGAAGGAACGAAAGACATGCAACATGTTGTATGGACCTAGCTGGATTAAATTATTATCTAAACTGATGACAAGGTAAGTGGAACAGCCAAAGGTGTATGTAATAAGATGTGTTTGGGATGAAGAACTCTAACGATAAAAACATGCAGGTATATGAATTGGTTGAGGATGTAAATATGAAGCTGTAAACCCTGGCCAGCTCTTAAAAGGTCAAAGGCGGCAAACCGTAATGAATCTAAAGGTAAACAAATAAACTTGTTCTTCAAAACCAGCAAAAAAAAAAATCTGCCATTTTGAAATCAAATGTCTTCTAAAAAATCAGATGTCTTCTAAAAGTCTGGTAGTTGTCCTCTTTGACATCTGGTGGGAGGGCGTTCCACAGGGCGGGTGCCACTACCGGGAAGGCCCATTAATGTTACTGCTTCATGAACCCCTTTAGTCAATAATGTTTTTATTTTTCTGATGTATTTTTAATTTTGTCCCACTCTATCCTGTGTTGTTTTTTTACATTACATTAAACTATCAGTGAAATCAGAAAACAAATAATTAGAATCATAGAACTGTAGAGTTGGAAGGGATCTAACGGTCATCTAGTCGAAAGCTCTGCTATGCAGGAATTACAGCTACCGGTAATTAGTTTCCTATATTATTACAACAGGCAGAATTCTTTACACAAAGTATTGGAGATTGCCAACCATAACAAAAATCAAAGAATGAGTCAGAAAATCATGGGCTTTAGCAATTATGGCTAAACTGACTTTAAAATAAAAAAAGAGGACAGAGACAAGATAAAGTTTTGGCAAAATATGAGAATTTCGTTGATTATGCTAAGAGATTGTTTAAAACCAATTAAGACCTATGGCTTTACAATGTATTTATATTTTGGGAAGTGAAATTATGGAAAAATATGTATGTCTGTTTTATTATGAGAATATTACTCAAATTTGGAAATGTGAATTCATAGTTTTCTTTCCTTTGACTTCTTTTTTGAGTAGGAATAGATCAACGATTTCCTTATATTAGTAGTATAATTATCAGATTAATGTCTAGAGTTTTGTTGTGCATTTGGTTATGATTGTTACTCCTTGTGATGTCACAGATTTAGTTATTTTCTTTGATATTATAAATGGAATGGAAGTATTGTGTTAATAAAAGAAAAAAACATTAAAATGTATGCTGAGTCATGCAAAAAATTGTTTTACAGCTATAAAACATAAGCAAGTCACTTGAGACACTGTCTCATAAATGCAAATCATGGTAATTATAAAAACATTAATAGTAACAACAGAGAGAGATCAGACAGTCATTCGTCTGACATGTACACATAAATAATTTGTCTTGATCTTAGTCTGTTGCCTGTAGTTCATTGAGTTTAAAAATACACTGCCTGGGTATTTTTCTTTTATAAAGTATTATGTATTTATTATGTATTTAAATGTTGGATTTGTAAAATTACCATTTGTAACATAACCCCTGCATAAATGGGGAATCGCCTGTATATGTACACACATATAGGGTTGTATTCAATTAAGTTCCGTAAGTAAACTCACTAAGGGACATGAGTGGCGCTGTGGTCTAAACCACAGAGCCTAGGGCTTGCCGATCAGAAGGTTGGCGGTTCGAATCCCTGCGACAGGGTGAGCTCTTGTTGTTCGGTCCCTGCTCCTGCCAACCTAGCAGTTCGAAAACACATCAATATGCAAGTAAATAAATAGGTACCACTCCAGTGGGAAGGTAAACGGCGTTTCTGTGCGTTGCTCTGGCTCTCCAGAAGCGGCTTAGTCATGCTGGCCACATGACCCGGAAGCTGTCAGTGGACAAACGCCGGCTCCCTCGGCCTGTAGAGCGAGATGAGCTCCACAACCCAAGTCGTCCGCGACTGGACCTAACGGTCAGGGGTACCTTTACCTTTACCCAAGTAAACTCACTAAGTTGAGCATATCCACAGCAGCGTAGCTAGCCGCTCGGAAGCAGCTGGGGGCGGGGCGAGCTGCGTGTCGCCTCTCTGCTGCCTCCCCCTCAGCTATAGGGCGGCTGAGGAAGAGGCAGTGGGCAGACAGAAGCCCCCCGCTGCCGTTTCAAGCAGCGTGGAGCCTGCAGGTGCCCAAGCCACCACATCACACCCAGGAGAGACGCGTGACTCGGGCACACTGCAGGCCCTGCCCAGTGCCAGACGCATTTTTTAATGTTTCTTGACTGCATGTCCATTGGCTTACTCTGAGTAGAACTAACAATAGATGCAACCCACAGTTGTTTAATTTACTCAATATATTATATAGTATATATAAAAGAGTGTATAGCCTTTGTTGTTGGCATCCATCTGTCTCGGGAGTCAATGGTGTGTACAAGTCAAGGGGGTGACGTCAAACCTCTGAAGAATCACAGCGCCTGAAGTGTTTTCCTTCTCCTAGATGGGCTCCCTTCCTAGCTTAACAAGCCACATCTGCCCCTCATTTCCCTCTACAGAATGTGCAGTAACTGCCTTCTTGACCAGTGGACTCACTATTGGTCCCATCTGCTCAATCCACTGGAGCCTGTCTTCGCATGCAAGAGAAGTTCTTAACTCACTGAGGGTTTGAAACTTGTATCTTCTGCCAGAAGTAAGATTTTACAGATGACTTAACAATACAATCTTACATTTATGTGGTACTATATCTAGTAATACCTGCAGCACTTTCCAAAATATAGTAAACACTGGACATGGTTTAAAAAAAAAATTTTTTAAAAAAAATCTGGAGAATAATGACTTTAACCAGTGCTTTTCTTCTAGACAAAAGGGTGCCAGTAATGCGTACCCTTGAGTAACCCGAGAGAGAAAAAGCACTGGCTTTAACATAATCCATTCTGAATACTGTAAAGACGTTTCCAGTGCTGGCCTGTTAAGTTCATCTGAAGCGCAGCTCTCCATAAGCAGCTCTCTTGAGCATTAATCAGAGTTGACTGGTTATGTTAACAATAACAGTTAATACGAACGGATGATGATGATGATCTAGCCAATATTAAATAATGGAAGAGATGGGGCCATGACACAGAAGGTGACGACTATTGAAGACAACACTGAAGATTGGTTGGAAACATCAAATATAGTTATATTGCCACACTTTCGTGCAAGCGACCCATGGCTGTTGAAGGGTAGTTTTTAAAATGCTGCAACGGGAGCCCCCTTTGCCTGCCTGTGGTCACTTTCTGTTGCCGACTCTTTTGGCTGTCAGGGGAAGGATCACACTACTTGAGATACGCCCTCGGTTTTCAGAAAAGTTTAATTCCAGTACTTTAAACCGACCCCTCCAAACACACCATCCAACCTCACTTGTACAGACAGGCGTAGACACACAGCAAACAATACCGGAAACCAGGGGGCGTCTGATCTGTCTCGCAGCGACCTTTCTACCTCCTCCCCGTTTCTATGGTCATGGTAAAGAGTTCCGGAATCGAAGCCGTTCTCTTTTTTTCAGGTGAGTCTCTATGATCCCAACTGTTGACTTCACCCTTCTTCCCAGAGGCGTCCGCCCCGGCCCTTTTCTCCCTCCCTCCCTGCAGGTGAGCATGCGCACGGGCTTGGCTTGCCATAGCAACCGGAGCGGCAGACGGTAGCAACCAGAATCATAATAATGGTAAGTCGGCTCGAGGGCTGCAGCCGGAGTAGGAAAGGAGGCCCGGGGGGGGGGCGACTGGACGCGCGTTAGTTGGGCTGAGGCAAAGAAGGCGGAGGAAACCGCCATGGTTTTGCGCAGGGAAGACCCCGCGGGGGACGGGCTGGAGGACAACAGGAACAGGCTCCCCGCCTCCCCCCGTCTCTGTTTGTGTATGGCGGGGAGAGAGCTGCTGGCCGCGGTTTGCGGGAGGAGGAGAAGGGATGGTGGCTGTCGAGGCAGGGGAGAGGGAGGAGGAACATGCACGGCCTGAGGGAAGAGAGTTCTTGGCTCGGGTGCTGGAGAGAGGAGCCTTTTGGGACCTGTGCGTGGTGCGAAACGGGTCTGTGGAGCAGGAGATGCTCGAGGGTGTGCCTTGAAAAGTTCAAGGGAGGGAATGGTTCTTCCAGCATTCGTGCAAATTGAAACAGGGAGGCCCGGGGGGTGGGGGGCGGTGTCACGGAGAGATGGTTCTTTCCTTCAGTGTTTTCACTCCCCTAGCCTAGAGCTTGCAGGGCGGTCTGCTCACATTGTGTGTCAGGCAAACCAGTTCCAGCCCCTCATCTGCAGCGTGCAATAAGGTTTCATGAGCCAGCGCTCACTTGGTACATCTGGTGACTTCTGTTTCAGTGTATCTGAAGAAGTGTGCATGCACACGAAAGCTCATACCAAGAACAAACTTAGTTGGTCTCTAAGGTGCTACTGGAAGGAGTTTTTTTATTTTTTATTTTGTTTTGACTATGACAGACCAACACGGCTACCTACCTGTAATTGGTTCATCTGATGCATGAAGTGGTGGTCTCGACAGGAAAAAAATAATACAGTATATAGTGAGTATAGAAAGAAATACTGCAAGGGTCAAAGTTTCTTTTTAATGAGTGCAAGGGATAACTGTTGCGTCACAGAGCACAGATTAAGGCGAGTTTTACTTAGGAGTAGATGAGAGACAATGTATTTGAATCGCTTTAATCACTCTAAAAACTCTATATAAATGGTGTTGGCTATTGTTAATAAAAGAACCATAAACCAACATAGAACCTTTTTCATTTGTCTTTTACTTGGAGATTATCCCTATGGTGATTGAAGCTCATTCTAACACTTCGGGGTTGTTGTTGTTTTAATAGGAAGGCTGTTCATTTGAAGAGAGATCTACATAAAGTGTTCTTCATCAAAGAGTTGTCTGAGTATCGGAAGTCGCCTTCAGTAGAATGGTAAATAAATAATTTTGAGATTGGCACAAATTGAATCTGCATTAATTAATGAGCTAAAAGTTGACATTCACATGAATTTTTAAAAGAATTTTCAGCGTGATAAATTCCATGACAGAATGCATTTATTGTTTATACTTAAATTTTCTGCTTTGGGCTGTAGAGTTTTTCATTTTATTGTAAAGTCGTTGTGGACAAAAGGTAGATCAGGATCTACTGGAGTATCTGAGTAATTTGCAGCAAGGGTTTTTTTTTTGTTTCTGATTCCCAAGTATCACAACAATAGCAACAACCAAATGACTTATCCCATCTAAATGCTGAAAGGAAGGAAAGTAACTACCGTAGATGTGGAAAGACTGTGAACTCAGTTTAGTTTGATACTGATAACAAATTCCTAGCTTCAGAGGCACCCTTGATTCTTACTGTGTGTCTTTTGTACCTGGATCTGGTTGGTAGATTTTAGGATATGAGAAAGAAACAAATTCTGTTAAGTTTGTGCTCTGCCTATCTCTGTAAAGCTGTAAAGTATCCCTTTTGGTTGGGTACTATTTCAGGCAACTAAGAGCCTGAATCGATCTTGGGTTTAAAAATAAAAGCAAAATACCTAAAACTGCATCCAAAGCAAGGCAGAGCCTTTAAAAGCCCCATAAGCCCCTTTCGTGCAGCACTGCCCTGCTTAAAGCTTAAATGTAAGAAAAACAATGCTCATGTTTTATAGAGAAGACGTGACACACATAGCTGTGTTGATCCTGTCAGTTGGTAGCATTTGAATTTGCTGATTATGTGACAACTGGGACAGAGGGGTTTTTTTAAATTACTGAACTAATATTTGGTGTTTTGTTGCTAATGAGACATTTCATTTGCTATGGTACAGGCTGTACATTTGTACTGATACTTGACAAATTTAAAGTAGTACTTTCCTTCCAGTTTATATGCAAGTTACCAAAGTTTAAATTATTACTTCCCATCCAACAATAAGCAAATGGAACTGTCAGCTGCAATTACTGCTACTGTGTCCTTTAAACCTGGTTCTTCCCTTTTTGCTTTGATATAATGAGGAATAGCCAATATTCCCAAATATAATGGAAATTTGTGTTGTCTTAACACGTTCACTTACCGTACTTTGATTACATATTAAATCATTCATTGAATTTCCGTCATGCCTTGACAAGTATGTCTTTATAATATAATATGTCTATGTATTTAAATATAACTGATCAAAACAAAATTAACTAGTTGACTTCCTAAATTAATTAAAATGTATTTCCATACTCTTTTTTTGTTAGGCAAAAGCAACAACTATTAAGGAAGCTCTAGCCAGATGGGTAAGTAGATTTGTTGTGCTTATGTAGTTGTGTGGATTTCCTTTGTCAAGAATAAGTTTTTGTCAAGTTATTATGCAGCTGAATAGCCACAATAGACTAAATTGAACATTCATAATTATATACTGAATAGGATGTCTTCCTCTATCTGTTTCTCTTTTTAATTAGGAAGAAAAAAATGGTCAGAAGCCATCGGAAGCCAAAGAAGTGAAACTTTATGCCCAGATTCCCCCTATAGAGAAAATGGATGCATCTCTTTCCACTCTAGTTAGCTGCGAGTACGTTCTGCATATTGGTGGGAGCCACTTTGAGTTATTTCTGCTTTCTTTGCTTCTGCTTTTTTATTTTAATTTAGTGTTCATTTTCTTTAAGGAATTTTCCTATCTCTTGACTTGTTAATTACTATGTTTGGATGTCACACAAAACTATGATCCCCTCTCCTCTTCCCAGGTGCCTCCTCCTATGTGCCTGGGAAGAGGAGTTTGGAAATTTTACTTTTGCTTTTGGTTAAGCATAGCTTGTGTCATTCTAACTATTGTGTTTGCCTAAACATTGTGGCATCTAAACTGTGATTAACATTAACAATTGTTAGTTTAAACAACTTAGCTTCAGAAATCAGGATTTGATGTTGGCTTGTTTTAAATTAACCGTCATTCTTTTTTTTAACCCTTATTATTTTAACAAATAGTAACAAAAACACAATCTAAATATTGTAGTGCAGCACCAAATATTATGCAGCATTTAACATCTTTAGCAACTCTCCCACATTCTTTTCTAACAAGATACTGACAATATTTGATGGTCACCTTAGTTGCATGATACTAGAAACTGTGCTTAACCAGAAGTTGAAGCCAAATTTGAATATCTGGAGGACCATGAGTTCTCTATTTGTAACATAGACAGTAAAAAAGCACATATAAAAACATAGGGCAAGATTCAACTAGTGAGTCCCATCATCGGAAGCCCTAATCGAGGACTTCTGCTTGCACAATGGTCAATGTTCTCCTTCTCTTCCCCCAGTGCCCCTGGAAATAGGCTTTGTGGGATTCAGGAGAACCCCTTGAACAGAGAATGAGGAGGACGGGTGTTCTTCCTCCTGGGAAACCACAATGTAGTATTCTGAGCAATTGTTACTTGTAAAAAAAAAAACTACTTTGGTAATTTTTGTGTTGTTCTTCATGTACAATTTCTGGATTTGTCCCCCATTTTAGAAAGCTGTCCTTATCTACAAACTGCATTGAAAAAATTGCCAACTTGAATGGCTTAAGTAAGTAATACGTGAATGATCATGTGTTTTTTCAAGCTGCTTCATTATATGTACCTTCACTCATTTCACACTTTGAGTCTGTTCAGACCCTCCTCCTGCTGCAATTTTTTATGAGCACTGGAACTGGGAGCAGGAGGACTCAGCTTTGAGTTTACCACCCACCTTCCTAGAAGGTAACAATATATTCTGTGTGTATTATATATTGTAGGATCAGGGAGATCATATTTTTTTCAAAGTGGCATTTGAACAGACACTAAGTTTACATTTACTGACTGATTTTAAACAATTGATACCATCTTTAAAAAAGAGGCATTTGGCATTATTTTTTCTCATTGACTACAGCAGAAAACAAATAATTTGAAAATCAAGACTTCACTTGAAAATTGATATAAGCAGTAGAGTTTTAGGAAGCATTGAATAATTATGCTTGACTGCTGATTTGATGATGAAATTCTGCATGCCATGATTTGGGTTGTGAGTGACTTCTAACCCCCTTAACATGCATGCATGTGTATGCACATGCACAACAGAGAAGGGAACCACTTTCTTGGTATAGGTCCCACTGAGGAATGTGTGTGGATATCTCAAACACATGGACAGGTATATTCTAGGTTCATGTTATACTTGTAAGCTGCTGCTTTTTTAGTTCCATGAGCAAAATTCCTCAACTTTGTTGCATCCATTTGTATCTGATCACCAAGCACAGATTAAGACAGTAATATTGCCAGGCGCATTGAGGAAGGGAGACTCTATTAAACAATTGTTTCCAATATATTCAGACACCTCATTCATTATGCTTTTTGCTGAGAAAGATGTCCGCCTACTATGGTTGCTTTGGAAAACATCTCACATAGTGATTCTAAACACATGGGTGAGATGCTGGATGTCTATAAGCTCCATCCATATGAATAACTGATTATTGTTTTCTTATGTTACTGTGCAGAAGTAGGGGAGGGGTGCGGTAAAACTCAGCTCCCTGAATTACCAGAGACCTTATAGATGACTGACTCTCCATATGGTTAGAGCAGGATTAAGGAACTTGTGTCACTGCAAATTCTTTTTAACTCCAGTACCCATCAGCCCCATCTAGCATGGGCAGTGGTTAGGGATGATGAGATTTATAATCCAAAATACCTCTGGATGGCCACAGATTCCTCAGTCCTGGGTTAGAGCAACCATGCAGGATAGTTTCAAGCTGTGTCCATTCAGTGAGTGGCTATCTGTTTCCATTCTTTGACTACACACTTTTCCCTTTGACACAGATGGATGAATAAAAAATAGCTCCTTGGCAATGGCTTGTATGAAGTTTCCACATTACTTAAATAACTAGCGCTGTAGAAAAATACCTGCTTTGTTTCCATTGCAGAAAACTTACGGATATTGTCACTGGGAAGAAACAACGTAAAGAATCTGAATGGGCTGGTAAGTAACCCTCTTAAGACGGCTGCTGCTTATACTACTGCAGAGTAGTTAGCCATATGTTACTGTGCAAGGATATGATGCTAACACTGTTCAAAAATATAGTAGATGCAGGAACATCATCAATACTTGTAGCAACTGTGAAAATTCCCCACCAATAATGAAAACTCCTCTAGTAACTGTGCAGATAAAGCACCTTTGGCACAGCCTACTGCCAACACTCCACCCATTCCATTTCCCAGATCATGACCAGTTTTCAGTGATGAGGAACTGCAGTTGGATGATCTAGCCCTGTGGTTACATATCGCAGTAGGAATCTGGAGATGTAAATTCAGTTTATCCTCTTGATGGATGTTGCCTGTTCTCTGCAAGACTTACTCTTTTACTTAATGAGCTGGCTGGAATACAATTCTCCTCTGTCTTGATGTCAAGGCTGAAGGTCTTGGTTTCTCTCTGAATTACGATGTTGTCCTCTCGTTGGCTTGTATCAACTTGCAGCCTGCTAGTGGGGAAGCAGGGACTCCAGAGGAAAACTTATTTTTTTGATGTGCTCTTTAGGGGTCCAGACAACATACATGATAATAGGAAAATGCAGAGCATTCTTTTCTGAAGCAATATCATATTTCAGGAGGCAGTTGGGGATACTTTAGAGGAGCTGTGGATCTCATACAACCTGATTGAGAAACTGAAAGGGATCCATGTGATGAAGAAGCTGAGGATTCTCTACATGTCAAATAATCTGGTAAAAGACTGGGGTAAGCCAGAGTTGTTTCTCAATAAATATATTGATAATTTATAATGAGTTCATAGCAGGTAACTTAGGTTGGTAAACAAGTTGATATAGCCTGCCCTTCAGCAATTCTATTCCCAAGGTAGTTAACAAATCATATTAAATTATATTGGGAGGTGGGGAATGAAATAATGCATTGATGAAAACAGCAGAACAGTAAAGGCATAAAATCACAATAAAATATGTTCAAATTCAGCTAAGACTGGGGTTGGGGAACAAATTTTGCCTGATGCTGAAAAGACATACTACTGGGTGGCAGGTGAATTTCCCCCAAGGCAGGTGATCACAATGGGAAAGGCCCTTTCTCTGGTAGCCACCCACCTGATCTATGAAGGACTGCGCACTTGGAGAAGAGCCTTCAAGGATGGCCTTAGCCATTCAGGCTTTATGTGGGACCTGGCAGTCTGGGTCCCATATCATATAAAGCTTTAAAAGCAAGCATCAGCACTTTGAATTGTGTTCAGCAATGTACCAGCATCCATTAAAATTGTTTTAAGGACTAGCAAGATATGCTGCTGTCAACTTGTCCCTACTAGTAATCTAGCTAACTGTTTTATGTGCCAACCGAAGCATTTAAGAAGTCCTCAAAGGCAGCCCTGTGTACCACACATAGCAATAATCTAATCTGGTTACCATACCATAACTGTAGTCAGGCTATCTTCATCCCTGAGGGACTACAACTGGTAAACCAACCTCAACTAGTGAAAGGTGCTCTGAACTACAAATGCCACTTGGGTATCCAATGACAATGCTGAATCTAGTCTGAAAACTGGATTCTTTAGTATGGAGTGCAACCTGTCCAGAACTAGTTGAATACCAACTTTCTGAACATCCAAACCACTCACCAACAGTTTCCATCAGATTTAGCAGTAAGAGCTCTAAAGTGAAAGGTTTGAAAACAATTGATTAAGCTGGGTCCAATTATTTCAGTGGGTCTATTCTGAGTATAGCTTAGATATTACTCTAAGTCTTTATTGCATAACAGAAATTTAACACTTGCATGAGCAAAAAATTCCTCGAAACTCCAGAAGACAGCAACTTCTCAATTGTGTGAAATGTGGTGGTATCGTTCTTTTGAGTCTTTAGTGTGTGTGTGTTCCACACACATCTTATGATGTTAAGATGTTGCCCATTGAATATGTTTCACTCAACATCTGCAGTCTTCTGGTCTTGAGAGGAGTATTCATACAACTCTGAGGTTTTTGTTTACTTCATAACATAGCTCTGTTTCCTTCTGTGGTTGCAGCAGAGTTTATAAGGCTGGCAGAGTTGCCATTACTGGAGGATCTGGTGTTTGTAGGTAATCCACTGGAAGAGAAATACTCCGCTGATTCGCAGAGTACCTGGGTTGACGAAGCAACGAGACGAGTGCCCAAACTCAAGAAACTTGATGGTGAGAGCTGGGTAGGAGCAGGGTGGCATTTAGCAGATGAGAAAAGCAAAGTAGATAAAGAATCTTTAGTTGCATCAGTCACTAGCCATAGCAATAAAATAAAATTCTAATTGCCCCTGCTAAAAAAAATGCAGTTTTTGCTGTCACCTGATTATCTTCATCTGCTAGAAGAAAAGACACAGTAGCAATGGTTGAGCAACCTGGTATGGGGTAATAACCTCACTCCTCATATCTTTATAAAGAGTGCAAGCTAGAAGCACATGAGCTACTGATTCAATACTGCCAACTCCACATGGACATAACCGTTTTTCCAGCGGAATTTTTTGAAATCAACCCTCAAGTACAGCTGAAGGCAGTATACTTAATCTTGCATAAGTGAAAGCGCATCTGTATTTTGGAATGGTTAAGTTTTGCAAATAGGGTGCCAATGTGTCAAAATGACTAGGTGGAAAATAATCATATCTTGGACAAAATTTCTTTATCGTGGCCAAATTATTCTGTCGCTTGATATCATATAGGCACTATCTAATTAAATTATTTGCTTTACTGAAGCTCAGTGTTAATAACATGACAATCTTGCGATACTAAGGGTAGTAGACCGGTGGGGTTTAAATTTAGCCAAAGCCAATAATTAAATGTCCTACACCAAGTCTGTAATTCAACAGAGGGGAGAGTAGCATCCAAGCACAGTGAAGCATTTGGAACACAGAATGGAACAGAAAAAAATTCCCTTACCGGTAGGAGCTTAGATTGAACAGCTTCTGTAGATCCAAGATGAGCGCCTGTCCAAATCTGAGCCCCATATAATAACTGTGCTAAGGGTTTAGCTGTAAACACTTCAAGTGCTGACGGTATGTGATTGCCACCTTTTGTATGGAAAAAGCATGTCAGAATTTTGGCGCTTTGAGAAACTTTTTCCTTTGTATATTTCTCATGTGCTCCCCATGACCCTGTTGACTGAAAAATAAGGCCAAGGTATTTAAAGACTTTTAACTTGTTCAATCAACTGATATACCATCTATGGGCCTATAGTTTCTTGAAAACACAATGACTTTAGTTTTCTTGTAATTCACAGCCAGCTGTTCTCTTTGGCAGTATCCTGAGAATGCTCTCATCAATCTTTTTAGGCCCACTTTTATTTGAGATAGAAGTATCGCATCATCTGCGTATAATAATATAGAGATCGCTTTTGTGGTCAATTTAGGGGCATGATACTCTGGGGATGTTAACCTCTGGACAATATCATTTAAATAGAAATTTAACAGTGCGGGAGCTAGGATACAACCCTGCTTAACTCCCTTTGTGGCTGGTATGCATCCTGTGAGCTGCCCATTTGTAGGGGAACGCACTTTCAGCACAGTGTTTTTATATAGATATTTAATCAAGAACAATAATCTTTTATCTATACAGTACTTGAAGAGTTCAACTTATCCCACAATCTTACTTGAGAGATTGAATCAAATGCAGCTTTCAAATCAATGAAAGCTGTATATAGCACACCACTTGGTTTCTTAACATACTTATCTATAAAATGGGCTAGTACAAAGCAATGGTCTATAGTGGATCTGCCTTGTCTAAATCCTACTTGCTCTTTGGCAAGAATAGCTTCATCTGTTAAACAAGCAAAGTATTAACTCATCATTTCCCCATTAAAGTTATTTTGGTAAAGATTTGAATTCTTTTCTGTCCAGAATTTCTGTATATTGGGTGGTTAATGTAATGGTATCTTAATTTTTTAAGAAAACAGATCCATATATATATTTCTGTCAGTTGTTGTTGTTCAGTCGTGTCCGACTCTTCGTGACCCCATGGACCAGAGCACGCCAGGCACGCCTATCCTTCACTGCCTCTCGCAGTTTGGCCAAACTCATGTTAGTAGCTTCCAGAACACTGTCCAACCATCTCATCTTCTGTCGTCCCTGTCAGTTAGTGCTTTAAAATATCTATTTTGCTATGTAGCATTGTAGCCCAAATTATCCAGTATTCCCTAGAGATTGGCAGTTAATACATCACATTGAAAAATTATATTCATATATTTCCATTTTCCAATCAGATACAAATATTGGGTTCAGGCAACAAATTGTAGGTGGACTATGGTGTATTGCTCAGACAATAGAAAATCCATTGGAAAAGGCTTTTCTGGGCTTCTTGAACAATTTGTAGTCAGCCCAGGGAAAGGAGGCAGTTATTAAGCATGCTAGAATCATTGTGTTTTTCTTCCATTAGTTGGTGATGGTGGAATTGAAGCTTTCTCATTAGACTAGGAAACTGTTTCTCATGTATTCTTTCACTTCAGTCCTTTAATATCTGTGCTCCTAGAATACTGTGATATTCCGCAGGTGCATTGATCAGTCTATTTTCCTAAGTACTTAATTGCTGGCATGTTATTAAGTCAGGCCTGGGCAGCAGTTTTAGTTAGCTTTCCTGTTTGTACTGTTTTTTCTCTAACATTTTAGTTAAAAACATGTTTAACGGTTCTCCACTCTCATTTTTAGGTATTCCAGTTATTAAGCAAGAAGAAGGGGACGAAGGGGAAAACCCAGCGTGACTTTTTTCTTGTTTCCTATTAAATTATTGCTGTAGCTCCAGCTCTATACAGTATGTGAAACTTTTGTATAAATATGTCTTTGAAGAAAAACTTGGGCAACATTTTTAATTGGCTTATCTCTGTGTTCTCCTTTCTCACCCAAAGACTTATGTACCAAAACTGGGGATGCCAATTATGTGAAGCATTTGTCTTTTTTCGATTTATTTTTACTATGAGCGTTTACTGTTTTGTTTAAATGTAATTCTTGCAATTACATATTAATTGGGGGGGGCACAATTCAGTCTTCCTAGTAATGGGCACATTTGTTTAATGTGTTTTCTTCAGCAGAGTTTTTAATCATTTTAAAATTGGGGGGGGAGAGAAGCAGCATTTTTTATTAGACTGTTTATACCATCTGCTTTTTTAAAAAAAGCAAGCACCTGAAACTTGGTATGCTCTACATGTTTGTCACAGTGTCTCATCTTTTTCTTCCTATTTGCTATGCTAATTATAGTCATATGAACACTAGTGACAGTGTTGGTTTTGCCTCTTACAAAATGGAACTCATGGTGTAGATAAAAAAAAACAAAATTTGTTGCTGCTAGGAACCCAGTACTTAACATATTGAGCTGTGTTGGTACCTTAATTGTCAATGTTTCTGGAAGCCACTTACTATTTTTATGTACCGTATTAGTTGGAAGAGTGAGGGCAATATATGTGGTTGTAGATGAACCACTAATTTCCTGACCATCAGTTTGATTTGATTCATGGGTTGAATTTTGCATCCTTTGTTTTAAGACTTGGGCTGCTGGTGTGTTACTGAATGGCAGAATCATTCATCAGTCTGGAATTTTAGTAATGTAAGGAGGGGCAGCAGCTGTTTAAAGAGGCCCAAACCTTGCAGCTTATTTGAAAATAAGCTTCAGTTTCAGGGTTCAATCAATGGTGAATGACAGCTGAATAAATTGTTGGAAGGAAAGAAGGGAAAGGGAATGAGGCTGTATGTAGTCTACGTGCTCAAATGCGCTGTATTTTTACATGAAATAAGAAAGCCCTAAACTCCTTTCTTCCCTCACCAATAGATACTTTGTTTATACCATTGGACTTCTAAAGTCAGTCCTAAAAGATTTAAAGGAGAGCAACTGGGTGTTGCTGTTTGCTGTAGGCAGTACAGTAGTTAACCTGAATGCAGAGATTAACCTGTAATGGCATGTTGCAGTCAGTTCTTCCCTTGCTCCAGTTCTTCTTACTAAATGATTGTGACTCTGACAATCAATTTCATTGTTAACATGTGACATAAGAGCATAAAATGTGGTCCATATTACATCATCATTTTCCACATACTCTAATCCCCAGCTCAATAATATCTATAATTTAGCCTTTGGATATGCAAAATAAAAAATAATCTAGTCTAGTCTTAACCAATCTAATCTAGTCTTAACCATTAACCAAACTAGATGAACAAAGAAGTTAAGGGAGAAAGGATTTTAAAAATAATAATTTAATAAACTAAGCTGTCATATCAGTATACAATAAATAACACTGATGAACCTGATAAGATGTATGATGCATGTATATAATAAAATATATCAAATGCCCAAATATGGTTCAACCTCAAAGGGTGTTCTTTGAAATTAACCAATGATTTCAAGCAAAGCTGTACACATGCAGGTTATTCTAAAAAGAAGTAAACAAGTATAAGGTCTGGTAATATTTGTAGTCCATAAATCACCAGCTGATGTTAAGGAGAAGCCACATTTATACATTCATAAGTACAGGTCCATTCAGTCTGTGTATAGAAAGAGTTAATGAAAAGAGATACGGTCCCATGTTAGATTTGTATGAATGGTAAATTCCAGACAAATTTGCCCCAGAACTAACTTGTTTGTTGGATTAGCTAGAACAGTTACCTGTATATATTTTAACAACCACTTTAGCCTTTGGATCATAACAAACTTTAGAACATGGCAGTTGTATAGCACCTGGTTAATCATATAGTACTCTACCAACTGTTCCAAATCTGTCTGTTTTTTATTAGGCATTAACCAATTATTATACCGTCCTCTGATTTATTAGACAGGATGTCTGATTTTAACCATCCTTTTAAGTGAGAGAATGCTCCTCCAGTTTTGGGCTTGTAAAAGTAATCCCATTTAGATTCTTAATTTAGAACAGAGGTGGCTAACACTAATTTTTTTGGGGGGGCTGATCCACCCCAAACCAAAATTTGTCTCCTCCCCGCCCCCTTCAATGTTGATGGCAAATGCGTGTGTGCACCCCCTATACAGTGTCAATGGAACCTAGTGCCCTGGTGAGGATTAAAATAGTTTCCTCCCTTATCATCAGATTGATAATTTGATGTGTGGAGAGGGGGCAATAACCCTTCCTCCTCAGTTGAACCTCATGGGGTGTGTAGACTGTTTATTATTTGTGTGTATGACAAAGGTTTGGCCACACCTGCTGCTGACCTGTGGCTCCTGAAGAGTGGATGCAGCTCTCAGTTAAAATAATAATACTAGAATAGTTAGCCTCACCAATCTAGAATTTGATTAGTGTTGTGGTCGAATCATTGTTTTTTACTATTGTTACATTAGTTAGTTCCCTATAAGAGTATTTGGAATAATAATTTGTGGGATTAAAAGTACCGGTAAATACTATAGAAATAAAGTTGCAATATACTATGCCAATAAATAAAACCTTTCCCCCAGAAACACCTTTTTCTTTTCTAAGAAGCATAGCATTTTTATTTCCATAGTGTATATTTATATTTCATGCTCATTATTTCTATAAATCTTTGTAAGCAAATAAGTTATTTTTTAAAATATGCATATTCACCAATCAGACTTATTTGGCATCGTTTTTCCCAATAGGGACCTTGTTCTAATCTAAACTTTTGACTGTACATCAGCTTAGTAACCCAGGCCAGTGGTAGACAAAGCAGTTAGTCTTCTGTGAATGGATGGGTGAAGTTGATAGCTCCCAGTCTAGCGCATGTTTCTTTAACAGTGTAGAGCAGTGAAGCACTATGTGGGGATAGCATTCTCTGCCCTTGAATAAGATTGGTTCTAACGTAAGAAGAGCCCTGCTGGATGTAGTACTACTCATGTAGTAGACCAACAGTCTGTACTCACAGTGGTCAACCAGATGCCTGTGAGAAGCCCACAAACAGGTTCTGCTGGTAAAGAGGCAGAAGAAGGTGGTGGGCTAATGGGTGTTGCAGAACTGGAGTGGGAGATGCTATTTCTGCACAATGTCATGGGTGCACTCTCAGGATTCAGGGCTGGCAATAAATCCTGCAGGCCTGTTAGAAGCCACTTGTCAGGTAGCCTGTGGCAAAGTATGAATTTCCTCCAGGTGATCAGGCAGGCTAGTTTTTGTATATTGGAAAGGAGGCTGTTCTCTCTCCCCCGCCCCCCTTTGAAATCACCAGTGTGCCCTAGATGACTAACATGTGAACAGGGTAGTTAGTAAGATTTGTGGACTAGTAACTTTATGGATCTATTTTCAAGGCTAGGAAACTGCAAGATGCTTAAACTTTGTCTGGTGTGGTGTTAGCCATGCAAGGAACACGGTTATCTTAGCAGCCAAAATACCCTTTTTCTAAAATAAAATATTTTAGTAAGCAATCCTCTTGGCTACAGAATTCTACATTTGCTGCCATCCCGAAGTTTCACAGTTGTTGCTTATATGCACTGTCAAATGTGCATAAATATACTCAGGAAGTGAGATGCAATACATTTTGGATAATGGGTAGTATTTAGATCATATGCTCTTGTTAAAGCCAGTAGGGTTAATAGCTGTGCTGTCCTTAGATATGATTGTTCTGAAGCCAGTGTTTTGCTTTAAGTTCTTCTGCAAATGTTATTAGAAACAAAATAGTTACAAAGGAATAGTCTTTTGGATAAACCTTTACGCACATCTTGTGGTGTGATGTAAGCTTTTGGTCTAGGAGCAAAACAGATGACCAACAAATAGATCTGCTCTTTAATTAGCAAAATGAGTTTCTTTAAGTCTTGGTGCTAAGCTTTCCCAAAGTAACACATTCTTAAACTCCTACTAGCAGCTGGTGTTGTTTCTCACTAGAGATTAGCTGGACGAATTAGTTCTCAGTCCACATATTATTATTGCTCAAGCTCAAGCTACAGTTGTTTATAGAAAAGATGTCCATAGTGCCCAGCTGTCTGCATCTGGTCTGTTAATTTAATACTGTTGCAGTGTACTTTTACATAAAGGGTTTAGAAAAAAAGCCAAGGGGGTTTAAGAGAGGAAAAGTAGAAATCCAAAACTGTTTACATTATTTTTATATAACTTTTAAGAAAAACATGCCTTTTTTTCCTCATTTGGTCATGGTTGAAACAATGAGCAGAAAAGGTTTTTTCACTCCCATTGATCAGTTTTGTAACTCAGGTTAAAAATCATGGATTATATTGATATTTGTGAAACATCATTAATAATTCTGAAAAATTAAGTAATAATGATGCTAGGACATCCAGACTGGAGCTCCCATTTTACTTGATTTTAGTTTTGTTCAAGCAGAAAATTGTAATGCATTTCTATGCACATTATTCTTCGTCCTGAATTTGCACTGCTGTGCTCATGCATGTATAAACATCACCATCAATTTGGTGCAATGTGTTGGAAAAGGTGGGATATTGGAGAACCCAAAAGATGGTGTCACAATTAGCTGCTACTTAATAATTGTCAGGAGTTAGCAAGACATTTGATGATGGCACAAGTTCAGCATGCAATAAGACAGAAAAGACGGACAATGCAAGATGAGGGGCAGATAAGAGGTTTTTCTTCAGGTCAAGCAAGGTTTCTAAAGAGGTTCAAACTTTTTGTGAGTGGATGTGTGGGAAGTAGTGCATGAAACTGTTTGAGAATACAGCATGTGGTGTAGATGGCAGCAGCTCTTTTAATGTAAGCAGTTATCAGTAGTATCTGTCCCTATGGAAATATATTTCCCCAAGGTTCCCAGCAAACAGTACAGTTGCCTGTCCTTCATCTTGATGTTGAAATTTCTTGTGTGCAAATGTGATATAAATTTAATCAATGTTGAACACGCCAGTTCAGCTTCCTTCAGGAGGAGGGGGTAGAGAATTTTAACAGGAGGAATTTGGGGTTTTCTGGTTTTCATTTAAAGGCTAGAAGGTCAATGAAAGGTCACTATTAAGTTACCTGGGTGCTATACTTTTCTGAAATTTGCCAAGAGTTTAATATCCTTCATAAGGAAAGCTGTTAGGCATAAGCATAGAACTGGCAGAGAAACACAATTGTAGCCATGCCATTTAATATCAGCAGTTTTGCAGAAAAAGCTTTCCCATGCTTCCTGGCTTCCTTAGGGCTGTTCCACATGGCAGAACAAGACAGATAGACCCTTCATGTTTCCACAGTGTGTCACCTGTGCCTTTTTTCCTACAGCACTTGAATGGGAGACATATGCATGCAAGCACCCAGAGAATGTGGCCTGGAGCCTCATTTCCCAACTGCATGCACTCATCTACTGCTAAAACTTTACAAACAACATGGCCAACATATGTGGAAATGCAGGATGGGACTCCTATATTGTCGAATGACTGGAGCAGCCCTTACAATGAGTGTCAATAGTGTTCTGCAATCTTACGAAGGTCATAGACCCATTAAAGCTACATTTTCCAGCAGAGGATGGTGATGGTATTATCCTCTAATAGGCAGAGTTAGGAAAGTAGTCCAAGATCCCTTATACATAAGTCCAAGCATCAGGTTGATTTGACATTGCTATTATTATAAGAATCTTTACTGGTTGAAAGAGGTCACATGTTGGTGAGAAATAGCTGCCATTTATTGTCTTGGTGAATGGACTACTTTACTATTGTGGAACAAATCAGAAGTCAAATTGCCAAAATAAAAATGGGTGTTTCTGAAAAAAAATTGCACTTTAAATTTATGCACTGGATTTTGGTGAAAAGCAAAGCAAATGGTTAGCAGGTATGTGGTTGCTCAGAGAAAAGGGCTGTGTGGTACAGCAAAGAATTAAAAGTGCTTCCTTCCTTCATTGCTTGAACTATCTTGCCTTTCCTGTGATTATTTAGCCTATGTTATTGAACATGGATGAAAGGAGCACCCATGTGAAAACCTGTAAGCTATGTTGAATCCCCGACTTAATTGGAAATAGGAGTGGGTTACATTAATCTTATTTAATGGGGGTTTATACAAATATAAAACAAATATAAAACATATTGGTATCAACTGGAAATGGGTTAATTTGCTTCCCAGTCTGTCTAGCTACTATGTACAATCATTTTTGCAAACATGTCAAAGGGCATTTGAAGTTGGCAGCTCTCACTTGTTGACCATTATGGCTCCATTAGAAGACTCTGCTTCTAAAGTAAACTCTATGGAGAGCAATTTTTAAGCACCTACCATGATGATAATTGGTTTTTATACAGTATAATTATATAGCATGATCATATTCTCAAACTTTTTTGTCAAGTTATTTAGATCTGGTTTTAACTGTTTGTGAAACTTGTTTAAAATAGAAATAAATGTTTTATACAAAGGATGATCTTGGTTATCATTTGTACTAGTGAAATTGTTCAGTAATAACACTATAGTCAGGGAGCCAGTATAAAGAGAGGTGCATTCCAGAATATCCCTAAAACTGAGTTATTGAGAACTGAAAACGGAAAACATACATTTTAGCTTAATCTCCTGTTGTAGAAATGAATATAAAAATATCTTCCACATCAGGGGTCGGCAAAGTTTTTGTGGCTTGGGCCGGTTCACGGTCCTGCAGACGCCGCAGTGGGCCGGAGTGCCTGCGTGCACGCATTCATGCGCAAAAGCTATTTCCGGTGCTCCTTCCAGCGCGGAGGAGGCGTGCGCAGCTTCCCATGGGCTGCAGGAGCTTCTTGCAGCCCATGGGAAGCCGGCCAGCATTGCGGAAGGCGGGGTCCTCGCTCTGCTCCATGCCAGTTTAGCACGGCGCACAGGAGCTGACCGAGCGGGCGGTGGGGGTCCATGGGCCAGTTAAACGACCCCCATGGGCCGCTTGTGGCCCATGGGCCTTAGGTTGCCGACCCGTTCCACATCAACAATATGAATTTAGTGCTCTGCAAGAAATTACTCAGAATATTGCTGCTCCAATACCCAGGAGAGAAACCTTGTAACATTAAAGAAAAAGTACCTGAACAAATGTTCACATAACCCACAGGCTGCACATGTATGCTCAAAGCATGTAGTGAGGCAATAATATTTGACAATGCATTATCCATTGCACAGGAAACTTGATTAATGCTGGCAAAGCTGACTGTCACCTGACTAACAGGTGTACATGTCTAAAAGATCCAGCATGATCACTGCATACTGCCATAAAGGTAGCTTATGTGGCGTTTTCAACCTTGCCCTAGACCCTTTTGTCATGCACAGCATCTAACATAAAAGCAGGGAGGGGATCAAACACCACCAATCCTCAAAGGACTTCACTGGCTAACAGTGAGCTACTGGGCCCAATTGAAGGTGTTGTTACTGTCATAGAAAGTCCTAAACAAGTTAGGACCCAAGCATTGAGAAAGATCGCCTTTCCCAGTAGTAGCAGACTGATCTACAGGGATTGTGCTTGTGCTTCCCTTGATCATTATGGCCCAGGGGCTTAACCACAAGAGACAGAACATCTCAGCTACAGCACTCTCCCTGTAGAGGTCAGATTGCCCCCATGCTGTTTATTCAGGCAACAGCTTCAGCCCTATTCCAGAAAGTGTGTTCTTATTTAGCATTGTGGTTCTACTTTTGTTTAATGCTGTACTCTTACTAATAGCTGCCCTGGGCTCTCATGAGAAGAATGGCAGAATGTAAGAAATGAAAATATTTATTATTATTATTGACATGAGGACAGACTGAGCCAATAATCATACACAAAAATCAAAACTGCCAGCAGGAAAGCAACACCTACTCCTTGGAGCACACGGATCATATTTAATTATGTCAAAACAAACCAAAAGCACCTTTAGCAGATGGGAGAGAAAAAGCTTACCACCCTCTCTCAGATCATTTAATAATAATAAAAAAACGGGTTACAAAAGTTACTTTTAAACCTTATTTAATAAAAGGTTTGAAAAGATACAATGGAACATTCAGAAGTAAATAAGTTACATGAGTACATTAAATCACATCAGCAAGACTTCTTAGTGTATTAATGTTTTGTAAAAAAAAACAAAAGCACAAAAATAAATTGTCTATCACATCTGTACATAAGAGGTATATAATATTTTTGTATGTACAATATTTTAATATGTAACAGTCTTTTAAAAGGTGCAGTAAATACACAAAAGGCAGTTCCTGCATATTTGTTAAAATAAAAGCTCTGTATTTTTGATAAAAAGCATTTATACAATAATTACACAAAGACAGACTATTTCTGTACACCACAAAAGCTCTAGCATTACGAATTAAAACATAGACTCAGGAAAAGCCAATTTGTACCAAATCTGAGCTTCAGAACAACCATAAAACTTGGAAGATGCAAAAAAAAAAGTATTAAAAACAAAAGCTACAATTATATTTTACAAAAATATATATTCACCTCTTTCTCATGATAAGCAGCTGGGCATCTTTATAGGTTCAGCTGTTGATATAAATCCCATATTCCAGAAAGGGGGTGGGTCGGGGCAGAAGAGAGAAAATGTAAGCAGCTGGAGATTAGAGCCATAGCCTATCATGCACTACAGCCAGTCGGGCAACCTTCACTCATTTCAACGCAGCTTGGGGCAGGAATTTTGAGCAGCCCCTCTGAAATGAATGAAGTTGCACAGTCACTGTTCTGGGGGGATTTCAGCTCCAGCAAGTGGCATATAGAAAGGATTAAAGGGACAGCTGAACCCAGTGGATGGGTTTAAGATCTGGGTTTTGGGGGGGGGTGCAGGGGGAGAGACATAGCCAAGGAAGCAGAAGCATTTGTGCTGTTTCCCTATCCTCCAAAAATACTGAATTAACTCCTATGAAAGTGCTCACTAGAAGACCATTTGTGTGAACTTGCAGTAGAGGAAGTAAGTGCATGGGCAAGTCTTGGGACACAAGTATTTATTGACAAACAGAAAAAGCCTTAAAAATATACCCTTTGAGATACACTTAAGATCCCTTGCTAGCAGGTGGAAAAATGGAAGCAAAGCCAGGTGAATACAGATAAACACCCCGCCACCTCTTCACTGTCTTAAATGCAAGAGATAACTGAAATATGGTTCTCTACACCAGTGATTTGCTTGGTTATGCTACCACAAAACATGGGCATGGAATTGGCAAGGTGGTGTTTTCCCAGCGACTGAAAGGACATTAATCTGAAGCTTCAACCATCTTATGTTAATTGGGATATGCAGCATGTTTTCTAAGACTGTCACTAAACCCAGTGGGTCTTACTCCCTAGTAACTGGGCTTAGACTTGCAGTCTTAAGCACGCTTATCTGCTCTTCAGTAAGGCTGGCTACTGATTAGACATGCATATTTTGACTAAAGTGGTATTATAGGAATGCAGTTCAGCCAGGAAACTATTTGGCTAGCTCATCTGCCTATCCAGTTCCTTTTCAATTAAAAAAGAAAAGAAAAAAGATGCACAGCAACCAGAAATTAATGTCTGCTGCAGCACTGAGCCAGTTTCCCAAATTCACTAACCACCTTGAAAATAACTTTTTTAAGTGCTGTGCTGAATGTGAAACTGCATCATACTGTAGAGCTTCAGCTAATCCTCAAGAGTGTGGTCTTCATAAACATCCTCTCTCACAGGATGTTGACTATTACTCAACAGAAAGGCACCAAGTGGGGATTATGCCAGATTCTCCACATGCCATTGGCAGCTCAATAGCAGGAGTGCTTATCATCAAGAGCCATACATTTCTAATACATGTAGATAGCCATGCACTTGATTGTCTGTGATGAAGGAAAATAGCTGCAAGGTAACCAGCCAGGGAAGTATTTGGAAACAGGAAGATTTCCCATACCCCTTCAGGTCATTAAAAGGAGCCACAAATTATTAACAAAGATGGCTGGGTAAGTGGACTGGTCAAAAATTGTGGGCTACTACATTTTGTGAACTTATTTATAAAGATTTTCTCATTTATTAGGAACTTACCATAAAATGATTTCATTGACCAGGCTAAGACATAAAACAGATATTGCTAGTTTCTAAAATAACCTCAAATTCCAAGTGAAGACCACTGGCCATAAAATAATGTCAATTAAAGATAAACTGTAATATGGGGGAAATCAAGATAATGGAAGTAGGTATCCAAGGCGAGTAGTTACAATGATTTAAAGATGGCATTGTGCATTTTAGAACCAAGCATGCTAAACCCAGTATTTATACCACTGATTTCCCACCCAGTGTTGAAGCAAATTCATTTTCAGACAGCAATTAGCAACTTTTTGTGATCTGGGACACACTAGATAATTTTGAGGGGCCCATATTTGGGGATCAACTGCTTAATTGTTAGTGTGTATTTTGATTTATGGAAGTGGTGCTGTTTAGACCCACCTTAGACTAGACTGTGACCCAATACTTGAAATCCAGTGTTCTAGAACACAAGAACTTTGTTCTCACCTCTGTTTCATAAAGGAAGGGACAGCATCTGCTAACTCCTCCCACAATCTGCATGTGTGGATCTCTGATCACGCCAAAAATGCCTTTGCACATACATCTCCTGCATGCATACATTTGTACATCCAGAGACTGTTTTCATTTTAAGATTATCACACAGGATCAAGGCAAAAGAATGCAGAGTTCAGCATCAGTCAGCACAATTGTGCTTTGCCCCTCCGTGTGTTTGCTCTATGTACATCAAAAGGAAGGTAAGAACGGGATAAAGACAATTCAGTCCTGCTTTTGCTTAAAGGAGCACAGTCAATACTAATTTGTTGGATTGCATCCAAGGCCATCCAAAAACAATGGAATGGGGGGGAAAAATCAGAGCTTGCTATGAATTCCCGTTTATTACAATTGGATTTAGTCATGGCTAATCTACTGGATTATGTCCCATGCCTTTGAAGCAGACATGACGCAGAATCCACTCCCATATACAGTGGTACCTCGGGTTACAAACTTATTCATTCCGGGGGTCCATTCTTAACCTGAGGCACGCTTTCGCTAATGGGGCCTCCTGCTGCCGCCGGCGCACAAATTCCGTTCTCATCCTGGGGCAAAGTTCGTAACCCGAGGTACTACTTCTGGGCTAACGGAGTTTGTAACCCGAAGCGTTTGTAACCCAAGGTACCACTGTAAAAGTGTTTCCCATTTTGTTACAATAAAAAATAGACCATTAAAAATTTATCTCTTGCAAAGTTTAACAGATGGGGATAATTAACTTTTTTTCAGACTGACTTGTGATCTTTATTATTCATATACTATAAATAATATTTTGAAGCCTTTTTTATGGAGCCTCTTTTTTCATAGCTACAAGATAGGACACAAGGAAGCCCGGACTGCTCTGTGCTAGATTGTGCAAATTGTATTTGGGAAGGAAGCAGATCAATCATATGTACATCCCCCACCCCAAACAAGAGAGATTTGCTACTTGATTCGCACACACCACCTTTTTCTTTCGAGAAAATGCCCACTGGCTACTTCATTCACTTCTATAAAATATATTCTCTCTCAGCATAAAACATTGTTTTCATTTAGTTCCCACATTTAAGGGAGACCTTTTTAAAAATATCAGTTTCTTATCTAGACCTCTTTTTCAGAGCATTAATGCACGACCAGGGGGCAGATTTCTGTCCAGTTTTCTAGTGAATATCTTAACAGAGCTTTTGAGCCTCGGGGCAGGAATAAGTCTTAGGTACAGACAGAAAATAAAATAAGAGTTGAGATAAGACATTTCTAGAAGATGCAATTAAAAGCTACACACCCCAGAATGAGCCAGATTGAAAAGGGGGGGAATATACTTACTTACTATGATGTATCACAAATGATTGTGCAAATTTTTAAAATCTGAATGCCAAAGGTTCAAATCAAAACAAAGGAAAGGAGTGAAGAAAATAGTCTGGTTGTATTGACAAATTTCTGAAACTGCCAAAAAAAAAGGAAAAAGGAAAAAAAGAAAAAACACAAAACTTGGCTCATCTCATTGAAGACTGTTTTTATGATGTGCTGGAAGGACTCCTATAAGAAATCTAGTGGTACAGTATTTGCATTATACTGCAGTTGAAAAATGTTCAGACAGTAATTTTTTATGTGCATGCGAGTTTTTCCATTATGAAGCACTAAACACATTTTAAGTTGCCTTATACAGAATCAAGCCTATTGGTTCATCTAGCGCAGGGGTAGGCAACCTAAGGCCCATGGGCCGGATGCGGCCCAATCGCCTTCTCAATCCGGCCTGCGGATGGTCCAGGAATCAGCGTGTTTTTACATGAGTAGAATGTGTGCTTTTATTTAAAATGCATCTCTGGGTTATTTGTGGGGCATAGGAATTTCCCTACAAAAAATATAGTCCAGCCCACCACATGGTCTGAGGGATGGTGGACCGGTCCACGGCTGAAAAAGGTTGCTGACCCCTGATCTAGCGCATTACTGTATCCTTTGACTAGCAGCAGTTCTCAAAAATCCTTAGGCAGATGCATTTCTTAGGTCTGCCATCATAAACTCTTAAATGGAGATACTAGGGGTTAAAGCTGGGAGCTCCTGCTTGCAAAACCATGTGCTCTGCTACCAAGGCACACCACTTTCCAAGTTGAAATAAATGGTATTTGCTCTGTCTGTGCATTTTTTAAAAAATATGGATGACAGCATTAAAATATGCAATCATGAGGCTACACTTTTAATCCAGTAAAAACTACAATATATACGATTCCTCTGGTCATGCAGCTAAACTCTCAGAATGTCAACAGCAATCTAGCTGAGTTAGATTATGGTTTACTCAAATTAACCTATTTCTTCAGAGGGATGAAGTCTTTCAATCATCACTTGTCAATCAGATTGCCACTGGCAATGGGAAATAAGGATTTAAAGCTGAAGTTTATAGCAACCTTTTCCACCACTTTTACGTACACTTCTAGAGAGTTGTGATCTCAGCAGTTTTCAGGAGATCCAGCAAACCGCAAAGACACAATCCCATTGTGACACACTCAAAACTTCCGATGCACAATGTTGATAATGCAGTTTACAAAATTCTCAACATCTTAGCTTTCACATCCCTCAAGGTTTTAAAGGGCTAAAACAAAAATTAAACTTGTGGCTTGCATCTAACAGCTAATGAAGATTTACTTCCTCTTCCACAGTTATAGCCCTTTATTTTTAGATTAACATTATTTTAGGAGCAAATAAAACACCAAGTTTGACAACTGAAATTGGCAAATAAATTAATTCATATTTGCATAACTAGGAGGTTATAGATCTGTGAAGTCAAGAATTTTAGTGCCGAGTCCTAGAACTTCCCGAATATAATTTACAGATAGAGTCATTAAAAAGGCATAATCCTCGGGCTACCTAGTGGCCACACATCATAGCTGTCCCTCAGCATTATAATAAATAAACCAGCCCTACTACTGACAGCAACATTTCAGTTTAAGTGTTCTTAAACACTTTCAAATCAGGGCATCTTTTTGGGGGACAGAAATGCCTTCTGCCTTGCTTCTCCCTCCACTGAAAGATTGAAAACTAGTACTCTTTCACCTGCTGATATGTGGAGACAGCTCTCTACACAGTATAAGATGACAACTGCAAACACTGCAGTTAATGATAGCATAGATGCTATTTAAAGTACTAATATTTCTTCCAAAGAGAGAGACCCTGGGACACTATCACTGCAAGTCTAGTTTCCCCCTTCCCAATATGCTAGATATCTTGCATTTTAAAAAAAGGTATTGGGTCCATCGAGTGCTAGTTGTGCAAGTTCTGAATGAAGGCTCTTCTTTGGTTGGCAAATGATAAGCTCAGCAGTGTGGGTTGCAAAATGCTTAGGAATGGGAAAATATGAATATTCATAAATCGGTCAAGTGTTCTCATAAGGGTTTTTCAAAGCCTTTTTTAAAGGAAAGGAAGGAAAAGGAAAAGGAAAAGGAAAAGGAAAAGGAAAAGGAAAAGGAAAGGAAAACATACAATGCTTAATCTTTTTCTTTTAGTAGCTTTTCATTTGTGGAGGTATTGAAAAAGGACTGAACAGGTAAATAAACATGATGCCCAATCTAATTGGGCAGTTCAGGGTGAAATCCAAAGGCTTCCTCTCTGCCACTTCTTGGCATATATACCACAGTAACTGCAATGTATGAATATTTACCTGCCTTACACCAAATCAGACCATTGTTTCATCTAACTCAATCTCATCTATTCAGATTGTCAGTGGTTCTCTAAGATTCTCTATCCCCAATCCTATTAACCTGAGCTCCTTTTATCCATAATCCCAGGGACAGATGCTGTAAGAAAAGCCTGTGTTCTGCCCTCAAAGCTATTGACCATTCCAATAGTTGAGGTGTCAGCAACAGCGTTTGCCCTCCAGTCGCCAGAAGTGTGTGCAAAATATATGGTCAACCCTGCATGACATTTCTAAATTCAACAGCCAAGGGTGAGGCTGAATTAGTGCTAGCAACATATGTGGCTTCCTGTGTTTGGAAAGACAAGTCTTTTACTCTCAAAGGTCATCCCACAGAGGCTGCTCCCTACCAGATTTTTCTGGACATCTTTTTCCTCTGGAAAATAAATTCTCATAACAAAGGATGGAGGAGGTAAAACATGTATTGGCTGGAGCCCTAACCAGGTAGACTGAAAAAGTTAATGAGTGTGGAACTGCAGGTGCTGGAACTGCAGGTGTGGAACCTGGAGGTTGGAAAAGGACGAAACAATATGGGAACAACAACTGATGCCCCAGCTGATTTCTCACCCTGACGCCCCACCCTCACCCTGGCACTGCTCTCATGACTCCCGGAGATCCCATGGAAGGGTAATTTGAACTGAAGGAAAGCTGAATTCCATGCCATGATCATTTGCTCAAATAGGTACCGAAACAGTTAATTTATAAATAAAGTGATTCATAAAATTTTGGTTTTCTTTAAAAAGTAGAAACTTCCAAGGTGATGGTTTCCTTTTCTTTTCAAAATCCACCAGTCTGTGTGAGGCGAGGAAGGAAGTGGAAGCAAGAGGGCTGGGTGTATGTTCAGATGTGGAGCTACACAGGTGCAGCAAGTGGAAAATATCTTCCCAGGTTCAAAGGGCCAGCCCAGCTCTCGCAGCCTCCTCCCGTGACCCTCTGCTACACCTCTCCGTCCTCATCTGAACTGCTGCTGCCACTGCCGCTGCTGCCACTGCTGCTGCCACTGTCGCTGCTTTCCTCCTGCTGAGCTCGGCTACGAGCCGCCGCCACTGCTTCTGCCGCCGCTGCCGCCGCTTCTGCTTCTTCCTTCTCTCGCTGCTTCTGAGCCGCCGCCTTTTTCTCCTGCTCAGCATGGCTTTTCATGTGAGCGCTGCGGCTTTTCACCTTGTAGAAGATTCTGGAGAAAAAACACATAATAGCGCCGTTACTTACTCTAGCTCACCTTGATTTCTCTCGTGAATCGGAGAGATTCAACATCCTCCCTGAAAGACGCTAACTTTCCCAGGCAAGGTCACCAGTGAAAACTGCACTGCAGTAAACAAAACTGCTCCCATGTTATTCTTAATATATGCTTAGTGTTGGCCACTGGGAAGGATAAGTGACCTGGGAGGCCTATATAAAAACTTGAGTCTTCCCTGATTATGTGCTGCAATATCTGTAGCAAACCATATTGTGCTCGTAGCGCAGATTCTGTGAAGTGATTGTGGACTCAACCCTTGTGATTTCCTTTAGCTATGTGTTTGTACTTAGCCAACATACTAAATCTGAGGTACAGGCAGCTGTGGACACGGCTCCACTGCCTCACTGGATCAGATTAATGGTGAGTCTAGCCCAGCATTCTGTCTCCAGCAGGGGCTGGTTAGATGCCCCTAAAAGGATAACAAAGAACAGGGCCTGGTGGAGAGAGCTTCCCCGTTTGTCCCTGGCACCAGCTGATCAACGATCATGGTTGTTTCCAATCTTAGCTTTATGCTAATAGCCACTATTGATGTATCTTAGTTACAGTAAGCTGTCTTTAAAGAGAAAAAAGCACAACTTAATACCTAAAACAAACCCTGAATAAGATGCACAGTTACCGAAATACAATAAGGGGAGAAATCACTCAAGGTATATCATATCCAATAATAGTACACCCAGTTGCTTCTGTGATTATCCTGGTTTGACTGACATGCCTCCTGTCATTCTGCAAAGCCCGAACTCCATTCCAAGACCAAGCAAAATAAATATATATGTATGTTGCACTCTCCTTGTTTAATCCTGTCTGCTGAACAGGGCCTGTCTCTTGTCCAGGGCTTCCTAGCAAAGAGGTACCGGGGGGGGGGCGCATATGCATGCGAGTTCTGGTCTGGATCCAAACAACCACATAATTAGCTCCATATGCCCAAGGAAACTTTGGACTTGCATTAAAAAAAAAAAATCTTTTGCACAGCAACTTCCTCCTGCCCACAATACTGCATGACAAGCCTGTTCTAACACCAAATGAAGTTTCAAAAGCAATTTATGCAATGGCAAGGGCATCTTGAATAATTCCACGGTGCATGTTTAACCTATAATAGCTCTAATCAGCCTAACCCTCCTGTCACCTGGGACCAGTGTACATAATCATCCGTGACTGGCCTAGGTTTAACAGACCCACAAAACAGACTATGATTTTATTTGTCTATGAAAGCATTTTCTATGCCACCAGATCATAAAATAGCAAGGTGGCGTACAGTATGAAACATCATTACAGAAATACAGAAAGTCATGAAGGTGACTGACTAATCAAATTTTAATCTTGTAAGCAAGGTGAGACATGTCACCTCCCTCTCATAAAGCATGGCACTTAGTAAGAGTTCTGTTGAACTGTTTTGATTTTCACTCTGGTTTTACACCAAACATTAGGTTGATCGCGATCTACTGGTAGATCCCCGTGAGGTTTTGGTAGATTGCTGGGTCCCTTTCCTAAGCGTTGGTAAAATAGGAATAGATCACTGTCAGTTTTTAATTCTGTGAGTAGATCGCAGTCTCTTGGGAGTTGGCCACCCCTGGGTCTAGATTGTGTGGCTGCCTGTTTTCTAGAAATGAGTTCCCTGTCATAAACAGCAATGGAAACCTAGCTGGGACACAGAAAGGGTCAGGTGCCTTTGTATAGGTCTTCCCCACGAGTCAAATGTTTTTTGAAGCATCCAACTGGTCCTTAACTTGATATGAGCAGCCATTTAAAAAAAAAGAAAATTTCTTGCTAGCAGATTAACGCACTGAATAGGCTTCAGCTAGATGCTTTACTCCTATGCAAATGTGCCTGGAAGTTTACAAGCAACAAAAAAGTGAAAGTAACACCATTACTCCAATATAGGTAGAAATCATCTGCACCTTGTTCCCTACTACAGTATCTCCAGCAATTGTAATTTGATCTTAAAATCACTGATTTCTCTCTTCACAGTTGGTTTACATCCTTCCATTTCTGATCTTCTAGTTACTTACTTGATGGCTCATTTTCTTAGGAAGCTTCAACAAGAGATTTGGCTAACCCTTAGTGAAAATCCAAGTATCATGACTATCTTCTATCCACATCAGGGTTGGGGAATCTGTGGCCCTCTAGGTGTTGCAGAGTCCCAGCCAGCATGGCCCATGACCAGGGATGATGGGAATTGCAGTCCAACAACATCTGGAGGGTATCATCCTTAAAATAGACGCAGCTGACCCTCAATATTATGTCTACGGCAGCTAAGTGCAAGAAGACAGAACTTGGAATGCTAGTGAGGCTTCACCTCTTTTGCATCTGTGGAAGTGACTAGAAAACAGTGTTGACTACTAGGCCAACACAACTGTGAATACAATGGATTGTTGTTGTTTAGTCGTTTAGTCGTGTCCGACTCTTCGTGACCCCATGGACCAGAGCACACCAGGCACTCCTGTCTTCCACTGCCTCACACAGTTTGGTCAGACTACTCATGTTGGTAGCTTCGAGAACACTGTCCAACCATCTCGCCCTCTGTCGTCCCCTTCTCCTTGTGCCCTCCATCTTTCCCAACATCAGGGTCTTTTCCAGGGAGTCTTCTCTTCTCATGAGGTGGCCAAAGTATTGGAGTCTCAGCTTCAGGATCAGTCCTTCCAGTGAGCACTCAGGGCTGATTTCCTTCAGAATGGATAGGTTTGATCTTCTTGAAGTCCATGGGACTCTCAAGAGTCTCCTCTGATCGCCAAAGAAGGATAGTGATTTCACTCTCTTCATTTCATCATTTTAAGTACTAGGTCCTTACTTCACTGGGTTTATGCAAACCTGGCAGAGAACAACACTTTCTAGCACAATGGACCCTGCAGGCAACAAACGTTCTTTCTTAGTCTACCTCCAGTAGAAGCCTACATGTTCAATCCTGAACTAGTATCTGTTGTTACAGGAAAAAAAGACGACTTCAGTGTCTACTGAAAGACTCCTCTAAAACACTCCCTGAAGCATCTCATCTCTGCAGGAATCATACCATTCATATCGGCAAAATGTACATAACTTCTGAAACGGACCATGGCATTTTTCTGGCAAGATGCACATGTACACTAAGGAATCTCTACAACTGCAGGAAGCACCTTTCCCCCCCTTTTTTTAAAAAAAGGAAAGTTATTTTATTTCAAAAGTTAACAAGACTGAATGAAAAACTACAATAACATAATTATCGGAGCTGTTAAAACACTGATTAACACCACCTCCACCCCAGAAAAATAGGCTACCACTTATTTAGTTCTACATTTTTTTTTACTTCCTCCTGTACAAAAGAAACAATGGAACCCTTGTTTCCGTTTCTGAGTTTCCCCACTCTTACCTTCCACATTTTTTACATGGAAATTCCTCCTCTTGGTTCTGGGCTTTGATGACGGTGTCCTGTTTGGGCTTTGGTTTTCTTTTTCTCTTTTGGGCAGGTGGAGAAGTCTTCCGATATTTAATGGGCGTCTCCTTTGTCCTCCTTGAAGTTCTGCCTCTGGCTTCTGCTGCTCTTGGAGCACCAGGTTCCTGCTGTTTTTCCACGAGGAGACGACCAACCTTCGGAGGAAGGAATAATTATTGCAAGATGGAACAACTAGGAATCCTATGGGCGTGGATGCTGGACAATGGCCAGAGATGAGGATTTTACCAATCAAATCTATTTGGGGGTGGGATGAATCCAGTGACTAAAGCAAGGGGATTAAATATGTAAATATAAAATTAATTTATACATATTAACAGATTTGGGTTTTAAAAAACAAATTGCAAAATAGAAAGTTTCAAATACTACAGGAAAACACGTTGTAACACAGGATCCCTCTAGATCAGGCATCCCCAAACTGCGGCCCTCCAGATGTTTTGGCCTACAACTCCCATGATCCCTAGCTAACAGGACCAGTGGTCAGGGATGATGGGAATTGTAGTCCAAAACATCTGGAGGGCCGAAGTTTGGGGATGCCTGCTCTAGATGTTCTTTTTACTGAGCATTCATTGTGATTTGTGCTCACAATGTTACTGTTCAATACTGTTTGCACAAGGCTACCATACTAACACTTTCAAGCTTAAGGTGACATTAGGAAGAACTAAAAGCACACCCAGTTTGGCAAAATCCTTCTAAGTATAAACTGAATGCCACAAGTCGGTCTACACTTACCTGGTCCTCAGTGTGTAGCGTCTGTGTGGGTTTGGGGTGTGCGGTGTTGCTGTTCTTGTCATGAAACTCATATTCGTCTACTTCTTCCTCTTTTATAACCAACCGATCCTCCACTTCCTCTTCCTCTTCGTCAGTGTTTTCATAGTCTTCGTTATACGTTCTGGGAGGAAGAGTTCGCGTAAGCCTATGGGAGCTCTTCATAAGAGTTAAAAAAAAAAAAGCAGAGGAGGGAAGAAAGTCAGTTTTTTAAAAGAAAAATCAATGCAAAGGCAGAATCCAGGAAGGGGATCTTAAGAAGTCCAATGGAGTCCAGTCAGCACCATCCCAACAGAACCTCCTCAAGTTTTAATAAATGCGTTGGGAAACTGGAAAAGGCTCCTCCTTACACTTTATTTGTAGAAAAGTACATTAAATTTGTTGATGATGTATATTTTATTTGTACTACATTGTATTCTTATGTGCAATGCTCATTTGAAAGTGGGGTAATACATGAGGCAAAGGATCCTTGCGATAAAATGAATGTACAAGATAGGAGCGCTCATAAACTACATTGTTGGATAACTTCCTTGCTTCTCTACTGTGCTTTGCTACGCAGAAGCTTGTGACTGACATGATTTTTGTGGTTATATTTGTTGTTTGCAAAGTTTAATGAACATAATAAAAATTATGAACAAAAGAAACCAACGGACTACTTGTGTGCTCAGGCTGCACAGTCGTCTCGTGCAATTTTACACAAAATGTTACAGCTGTAGGCAGCATAATTTTGTGGGGTGAAGCTGGCATTCCGAACATTACCTTGATATCTACTTCCACTTCATCTTTAACCGCTTTTTCGCTGGCTCCATCAACATCCCCAAATATCAACGCCCCGTTCCGGCCTATTTTTACTTGTTTTTTGTATGTATAATAGAACTCCACACACTGAGCCACAGTCTTTGTTTTAATCTGTAGAATTTATTGAGAGGAGGAGGGGAAGAGACAAGAGAGGAAATGGGAGGAAAATGCAAAAAATAAATAAAAATCAATACACACGTCTGTCACTCACACTCCCCCACACCTATGTGCTTCAAAGCCACAGGCCACAATGCTAAGATCTCATTCATGTCTATCCTTTCTGAAGGCTGGCATGATTTAACTTTTCCTTGTGTTTCCTGGCTTACAGAGCTTGCTTGCAATGTGGGAGTTGTAATGGGGATAGGTTGCTGCAAGTGAAGGAAGAGATTCATAAATTCTACTGGGCACATGCAGTAATAGTGTTTCCTGGCTTGCAGTCAACTGTCTGGTGCTTTGCTTCATCAACATCAATCACAGACTTACAGTGCAATCCTAACCATGTCTACTGAGAGGAAAGCCCTGCGAAATAAAACAAGGTTTACTCCCAGATGACGTGAAGATTTCAGATGTAGGTATAAAAGAAAAAAATTATGGTTAGTATTCAGCTTAGTTGACTATCACCCTGTATCTATTGATATAGACATTTATTCTGGCCCATTCCAAAGACTCAGAAAGCTAACAATATGAAGTGGGGGGGGGGGGATCTAAAGTTGGAACGTGTGAAGAGGAGGGCAACCAAGATGATCTGGAGATCAAGCCTTATGAGGGACGGTTGAGGGACTTGGGTAGGTTTAGCTTGGGAAAAGGGAGACAAAGAAAATACAATAACCATCTTCAAATCTCTAAAGGGCTACCACAGGCAAGATGGAGCATGCTTGTTTTCTTCTGCTCCAGAGGCTAGGGCCCGAACCAATGGCTTCAAGTTACAAGAAAGGAGATTCCAACTAAGCATCGGGATTGTTGACAGTAAGAGCTCTTGACAGTGGAATGGACTCCCTTGGGAGGTGGTGGACTCTCCTTCCCTGGAGGTTTTTAAGTAGAGACTGGATGGCCATCTGCCATGTATGATCTAGTTGAGATTCCTGCATTGCAGGGGGTTGGACTATAAGACCCCTGGGGTCCCTTCCAACTCTATAATTCTATAATTACAATTCTTCCAATGTTTCATAATTTTGGAAGAAAAAATGTGCAAGGGGGAAAAATACCCAAGACTTCAAGTCTCCCCAACATGAATTCCCACAACCACCTTCCTATCACTGGTCCTTTTTAAAACACCCTGAGAATTAGATCAGGCATCCCCAAACTTCGGCCCTCCAGATGTTTTGGACTACAATTCCCATCATCCCTGACCACTGCTCCTGTTAGCTAGGGATCATGGGAGTTGTAGGCCAAAACATCTGGAGGGCCGCAGTTTGGGGATGCCTGAATTAGATGAATGATATCAGGCAATGTAGATACTGACAAAACTACACCTTCAGCTCCCTTCCTCTTTCAATTCCCCTTATTAATATTTTAAGATGTGTTTTGCAGGTCTCACACTGGGTTTTTTTTTGTGTGTGTGTGTGTGTTCACAATTGATGCTCCTTCTGTTTCATTTGTAGTTTTCCCCCTCCACAGGTATCATCTCCAGAAAACTACGTTTTGAAGTATGTTGTGACTATATTTTGTTGTTACAGAGACTGGAGCAAAATAAAGACTTGTCACACTGAACTATGGATGTGAGAGCATAAAGGCTTCTACTGAGGAGAGATTATCTGTATACAGAAAAATCTCACCTCCAAAGTGGCAGTGAGATACTCCATTGAATAAACACTACAGAACACAAGTTCCCAGCTAGAGGATGAAGCAATCCCCAAGGTCAATGATCCAGTGACACTTGCAAATGTCCTGCAACGGCAGATCAATTATTTTGCAATGCACTCAGGAAGCAACAAGCAACTCACAAGTTTCTGAACCAGGAAGAAGTCTTTCTTGTAGATGGCAATCCCCTTATTGAAGAGCCTTTTCTCTAGTGTGCTCCACTTATCTGATCCTGAAAAGAAAGAGTGGAACACAACTTCATTACCTTTTCAAGATTATTTCCAGACATTTAAACGTTTTATTGTTAAGGTGTGTATCTCTTGCATATCTCTGCTACCCTGTCTGGATTGTATTGATGTTATTGCTCTTATGTGAACACCTGTTTTTCTAAAAACTTTTTTGTAGGGAAATGCTATGACAAGCATATTTGAAGCTATACATTGGGGGGGAAATCCCAATCTTGTGTTCTTTTTAGCTAACTCTTTAGTATTAAGTATCGGTAATATACCTCTATTAACTAGCCTGCTCACCATAAAATTATTGTGCACTTATACAGAACCCCCCCTTTTTAGATTACTTTAAACAAATTATACTGCATACCCAAAATACTTTAGTTAAGAGTCTCACTACAGGTGTGTCTCAAATGACAGCATACTCCCGCAACATACAAAGCTGAACCATATACACATAGACTTGAATGCCATCTAACCCTAAACAAACAGAAGGGCTCCTTCCGTTCACTAAGGGAATTGGGATCCAGTGGGTTGGGGTGAAATTCTGCACCAATCTCCCCCATGCAGCCCCCTGCACTGCCTCCCACGCTGTTCCCCCAATAGTCTGTCATAAATTTTCAAGGAGCAAAGGCACTACTGGGGGAAAGTAGAGACTGGTGAAAACCAGTCCCTCTCCTTCTGCTGGCAGAAGCATCCCCATGAATGGAACTCTTCTCATAGGATGTTCCTGCCAGTATAACCTAAGTTAGGATCAAAGCCATAGTCCAAAACACTTTGATTACTAGAGAAGTGTTTAGTGTTACAGTACTTTCTCCTCCAGAGTGTTACAGGGCAAGTGAATGTGAACCCCAAAACACTTTCTCCGTTCATGAAAGGGGAGATATCCAATATTAGTCAGAGTAAATGCACTGAAATCAATGAACTTAAGTCTACTGATTTCAGTGGATTTAGTCTATGGCTTAGTTAGATGTCGTCCAAGGTTTAGAAATGAACATATTGATGATGACCTTAGAAATAACTTCCATTTTCTAATTCAGGAGAAGTAAAGCTTGCAGTAGGAGTTGATTTCTGTCTATGAGTGATAGATAACTTTGACACTATTGAGGCAGACAATACCCATACAATGATTCATTTAAATTGTACCTAGGACTCTTAAAGATTTTAGTTGTCCATTTCCTTTATTCCATGTCTTTAGTCATCATTTTCACAAGTTCACATGCACCACATTAGATACAAAAGGGTATTTTTAGCATCTTTTCTTAAAAGCAGCCTATATTGAAATCAGCCACGCGTTGTCATAGATACTCCAGGATCCAGATGAAAGCATTTTGGTTCCACAGGAAAAACAACAAGTACAAAGAAGCAACTGATGATCCGGAATGGTGCTTGCGGATGTTCTGCACCATTTGTATCTTCACAGCGAAATGCAGAAAAATAACTTGACAGATAACATAATTCAATTTTGCTCCGTGTCTCCCTGCTGTCCAAATATCCAGCAGGGTGGGTGTTCAATATGTTTACCATTCTTTCTCTCTCTCTCTCTCTCTCTCTCTCGCACACACAGCTTGCACGCTGCACATGTCATTGAATGCTTCTTCCTTTAGCTTTGCTCTACAGATGACTGTGCAACAGGTACAGACTCTTTGCCGGTGTACAGAGGAACACACCCTAACATATAGACTGGCTGCCCTCACTGAAAGGCAATTACATGTTCTCATGATACTGTAATACAATACCATTGTTATTTATGACATCTCGAATTATGCACTTAATCTATTGCATTGCACACATAAGCCTCTGTTTGACCTTGATTAGCCTTGGTGAGAACAAAACCTTCCTTCCAACTGGCACTGTCCAACTGATAACCTGATCAATAGCCATTTGCCTCTCCAAACGTTGATGTCAGACACAGGTAATAATTACTTAGAAGAGATAATTATAAGTGATTCGTTCATTCCATTTCTGTCCTAACTCTTGCTGTCTTTTCTGCCCTTGAGTGGGTCATATTTGTGCCATTTATATTCTATTTCCCTGCTATATCGAAATTTCAGTGCAGCCCACTGGATCCTCAGCGCCACTATCGCAGCAATGATAAGTGTATCTGCCATAGCAAAGATAAGTATTGTATACTTAATTGTAAGCTGTTAGCCCAGGGTTTGGGCAGCCCGTGTACAATTTTATTCTATCCATTTCACTCTTTCATAAATATCGCATTTGGTGATTCCAGCTGCAAAACCAGTTTTACTCTCAAATGCCATTTTGGTGCCGTTAAGGAAATAAAACGTTTTCTCCTCAAACCTATAATAGGGATTCAGTGGTTCCTGCTAATTACCCCAACTAAGTTATCCCATGGCATGCAACAGCTCTGAATAAACAATCCTAAAATATCACCCCTCCATGGTTATACGGGTTTGTTTAATGTGCAGTTTGGGACGTGTGAAGGTGAGCTTTGCACCGATCTCACTATGCACTGAGGCAAAAGCAGGACAGTAATATCACCACCAAATGCTGCTAATTCTCAAATAGATATATAAGGCTCTCCCAGTATTAATTAAATTATATCCCCCCCAATGCATTAACAGTAATTATCAGAGTAACAAAATGGAGAGTAGAGAAGCAGCTGTCCCCACTTCCTTGCTCCCAAGCATACCTGTGTAGTGATAGTCGGCCAACGTGTGGTTTGCAGGCCACAAAGACCTCCTCAGCAGCAATTTGGTCAGCGCAGCCTGAGGTGTGGGGGAGCACACACAAAAAACAAGCCTTATCAATAACAGCAAAACCCAAACAAGTGCATTTACATCAAGAAGTCGGAACCCTTATTGTTTACTGCAGTGATGTATTTAGAGCCCACCTGAGGTTCAACGTGACCCATGTCTCCTTATTCATCCTTGTAATTAACCTTTTGAAGTAGGTGGCATGGGAGTTGTTAAGTCTTTTTAGCAATAACGAGGATTGGGGCACCTTAAGAAGGCTAACCAATATACAGTAGCCTAATGTTTTGTGAGCCAAAGCCTGTTTTGTCACATACATCCTTTTTTCATTGTTGTTTGGAGTTGTTTTCCTCAACCTGGTGACCTCCAGATGTTTTGGACTACAACTCCCATCAGTCCCAGTCAGCATGACTGCCAGCTGAGGCTGATGGGAATTGTAGTCCCAAACCCCTGGAGGGGAAGACTGATTTGAGCAACGTATTCTGAAAAGGACAGCCAGAATAGTTGGCCTGTCTCTCTCTCAAATAGAATTTCAAATAATCCAATCACAATCAAAGGATTACATTTTGTCTTATTTTAAAAAGATCCCTCTTCCGCATGGTTTTAGCACTTCATGCCTACCCACGAAGGTATTTGAGGCATAATTAATTACATTTCTTCGCCTACACAGCAGTGTTACCTCAACTGATAATGGTACCTGTCAGCACATGTCCAATTACAGAGGAATTCCCACCCAGGGAATGAGTCATCTCAGAGCCCATTAACGCCCATGTTTAATCAAGTAAACAATACTCCAAAGCAAGGAGATAACTGCAGTCCAAAACCATTCTCAGCCCTCCAAGAAATCAGTTGCTATGACTAGAGCTCAGGCAAAATGTAGGGAAGAGATACTATTAAAGTAGTAGCTGTACTCTGAAGAGACTTCCCAAGAACCTGTAAGCACTTGTGCTGGTATTACTGAAGCAGTTTCATTACACAGCTTATAGGTGGATTTTAAAATTAAGTTTCCCTAAGGTGGCAGGAGATGCTAAAGTACTTATTTAATTCTTAAATTTATATTCACCTTTCCACTGGTAACACTCAACAGAGCCAATTAATAAATAGGAATCTGGTCCAATACTATACAGGGGAAACTTTCCTATTAGATACAGCTTCTAACTGAAGTGAAAAAGTGAAGTTTTACTTTAATAATAATAACAATAACAACAATAACAATAAATTATATTATTATTATTATTATTATTATTATTATTATTATTATTACCGTGTTTCCCCTATTTTAAGACACCGTCTTATATTTTTTTCCCTCAAGAAAACGCACTATGGCTTATTTTGAGGGGATGTCTTATTTTTATTACGTAAGCCCAGCCCAGCCTTTTCCTTGGCGCCCTCCAGAACTGCGCCTATCACTATGGCTTATTTTCGGGGTACGGCTTATATTTCGCAAATGCGAAAAAATCCTGCTATGGCTTATTTTATGACTACGTCTTAAAAAAGGGGAAACAGGGTATTATTATTATTATTATTATCCTACCCATCTGGGAAGTTTCCAACACACATAAACACATTTCCTGGGAAGGAATGGGAGTGAGGATGGCAGTGAGGACATAGTGGTGCTGGCCCACTGGCAGAACTAATCTGGTGCTTCCAGCTGTGCACCTGCACTTTTATTTTTGGACCCTTCTCAAACAGCTAAAAAAAGGTTTTCCAACAGAACCAGACATTTGCAGTTCACATGAAGCTGTCTTATACTTTGCATCTTTGGGTAAGTCTGGGAAATGCTCCTGCCTGAAACCCCAGAGAGCTGCTGCCAGACAGTGTAGACCAGGCATGGCCAAACTTGGCCCTCCAGATGTTTTGGGACTACAACTCCCATCATCCCTAGCTAACAGGACCAGTGGTCAGGGATGATGGGAGTTGTAGTCCCAAAATATCTGATGGGCTGAGTTTGGGGATGCCTGGTGTAGACAGAAGTGAGCTAAATCAACCGGTTTAAGGCAGCTTGCTATGTTTTACATACTGAGTAAGGCCATTGCTCTCAAGCTCAGAAACATCTGCTCTGACTGGCAGTGTTTCCCAAGGTCTCAAGCAGTAGGCATTCTCAGATAGACCCGGAGATGCCAGATGTTGATCCCATCCCCTTACGCATGCAAAACAGATGCTCTACCACTCATCTACCACTTGGCTAAGGGGAAGATGCACCATTAGCAGTGAATCTGGGAGGGATGAGTGAAGAAAGGAAGACTGCCAAAAGGCACATTCTACAAAACGTAGGATTCTAACATAGACACTCCTTGTAGAAGGTGAAAGTGTGCGAAGTGCATAAGCTTGGCAAGTACATGGCTAGTACTTCCCTCACCGAGACCAATACAAACAGCCTCCCTGCCAAATCCAATTAGACGCACAGACGATTGCTGGAGACTTACCAGAACATTTCCTTTCGTTTCATGTAAGCAGTGAAATGCCAGCTCTTGGTTGGTGCCACCTCCAGGAAATATACTTGAGCAAGCAGCAGTTAGCAGGTTCTCCACTGTCACAGCACAAAAAAAAGACAAGCGGTAGGTGCAGGTCGGGATGGAGGGGAGAGAGAAAACCAAAAGATCAGCTTATACATCCCTTCACACCAATTTCCTACCTAGTTTTCCCTTCCTATTTGGCAAGCCTCAACCTTTACAGTGGATCAATGGTCAACAGCAATTAGTGGTTGACCACACAGCAATTTTAAAGACCTAAACCATCACAGACAGTAGTTCAGTTTCCAAGCTCCTTACCATTCTCTTGAGTAGACGCATCCGTTTCAAGCTCCTCCCATGGTTGCCACACCAGTTCTGCCTTGGCTTTGTCAGAGGCTGCCAGAGATCGATCTCTAAGAGGCGGGATTTCTGCTTGAAACCGGGAGCCCACATTGATCCGTCTATCAAAATAAATGCACATTTACAGATGACTCACCCTGCAAGTTCTAATATGGTAATTTGCTAAAGTTAAAAGCTTGCCTCCGCAAAACAAGCTAAACTCCAACTGGTGGAATAGGCAGTACGCAATTCCATGGCTGATTCTTCTTCCAGTTTGAACCAACACTAAGTTTCAGTTTCAAAATACAAGTTTTTTGTCTTTGTCTATAGGATATCTAGCAACATGGATGCTAAAAACAGAAAAGCAAGATTCGGAAGCCGCCCACAAGGAGCACAACTGTAAGTTCCTTTACTTGCATGTAACAGCATGTGAGAGCCAAATATGGCAAATTTCTTCGCCTGCTCTTCACACATTCCATGCATGCATCTTGCTAAATGATAGCCATGGAAGACTCAAAGGTCCAGTTCAAATCTACGAATATAGTCATACCTTGGTTGACAAATGACTTGTGAGCCAAACGTTTTGGCTCCCAAACGCCACAAACCCGGAAGTGAGTATTCCGGTTTGCAGCCAATTTGAAGCTACGCCTTGGTTTCTGAACGTTTTGAAAGTCGAACGGACTGTATGACTATATTTTCATAGCAAGGGTGGGAGAATCACTACAGCATGGATGGCTAATGGATGACCATCCAGATGTTTGTTCAACTCCAGCTCCCCTCTAGCCAGTATGACCAATAGTCAGGGATGGTGGGAGTTTTTGCCCAAGATCTGGAAGGCCACAGCTCAGTCTAGAAGTTGCCAATGTGGCAACCTCCAGATGTTGGACTACAACCCTCATCATCCCCGACTACGGACCACGCTGGCTGAGTATGATAGCAACTGCACTCCACACCATCTGAAGGCAACCCCTGGTTTAGTCATCCCCAAGCCTGGAATGTGGGAACTTGAGGTTCAAAATCCTGCTAACCTGCAAAGCTTTCTTTGGAGTCTTCAGCTAATGTCAATATAAGCTACTTCACCAGTAGTTTATATTGATATACTGTATATTGATTATATATATGCAGCAGGCCTGAAGCCTGAACGACATTTAATCACATGTTATGCTGGAAAAGAATGCTTTATAAGGAATGCTGTGAGATGCCAGTTTGTTTTATTTTTAAAGTAGGGTGAATAAATCTGTTAGCTTGGAGACTGGCTAAGGTTCAGATTTCAACTGCTGTTGCTGAAGAATTAAACACAAATTGTTCTCTTGCATGTCGCTTATTTAAGCCTCAAAACTATTTTTTCTTCTTCTAATCAAGTACATGAAGGTCCTGAAATGATCCAAGGGAAGACTCCTGGACTCAAAGACATAGGATCAAATTCTAGTGCTACCTCCCCATAGTTTTAGTGCCACATCTTGAAAAAGTCACCCACCACCACCTGCAGGCATGTGGAAGAGAGCTCACAGAAGCAACTTCCATACACATATACCCTTGCAGGTTTAGGAGCTGCACTTGCAGCTTACAGGTCCACATCTGCACTGTGATATAAGCATGCTTTGCCCTTAACTTCTGGGGGAATCCCAGCTACACCGGACAGCAAGAGGTGTGAACCCCTTTCCTGGAATGAACTGGGATTGAGGGCTGTCAGTCAGCTCTCTGCCTATTTAGCACATGTGATGTCCTGCCGGTCTAACAACTGTGCACAGAATCAGGCTATAATCCTAAGAACATGTACCAGGTAGTAAGCCCCCGTTAAACTCAGTGGGACATAATTCTGTATAATCATGCTGCAATAACATGTAGGTCAGTGATGGCTAACCTTGACACCCCAGATGTTTTGGAACTACAACTCCCATCATCCCTAGCTAACAGGATCAGTGGTCAGGGATGATGGGAGTTGTAGTCCCAAAACATCTGGAGTGTCAAGGTTAGCCATCACTGATGTAGGTAATACTTTGTGACCTCCAGGAACTAATTGCCGCTATGAAAATAAATTATCAGGTAGCAGGAGTTTGTATCCTGTCTGGTAGCTCTCAAACATCACCATTAATCAGTACCAATGTCTACTATTCAGAGCTACAGAACCTCTGCACACAGAGGCTGGTTAAAGTGCTTAAACTCCAAATACAGTGGTACCTCGGTTTACGAACTTAATCTGTTCCGGAAGTCCATTCTTAAACCGAAACTGTTCTTAAACCGAGGCGCGCTTTCCTTAATGAGGCCTCCCGCCACTGGTGCCCTTCCACCCTTCGGCTTCCGTTCTTAGACTGAGGTAAAGTTCGCAAACCAGGACACTACTTCCGGTTTTGCGGAGTTCGTAAACCGAATAGTTCGTAAACAGGGCTGTTCTTAAACTGAGGTACCACTGTACAGCAATTCCAATATTCCTGTAATGGGAATGTTGTGTGTTCCCATTAAAACACACACATAAAATTGTCAACTCATTACAAGTTTCTGAGACCAGATGGCGGAAATGAATTGCTTCTATAACAACACAGGGTTTTGGGGGGTTGTTTTTTTGGCTTGAATTGTCTCGAGTCCAGTAGCTGCTGCCAGAGAGAGCAGAGTGAGAACAACGACTGAGGAACCACAGGGCTGTAATAAGAACAAGACCGAAGTCTGCCCACCTTCCAAGCCAAGTATTTCAATTCATGTTGCAGTATGGATGGAAATGTGTGTCAGCAGCTACCATCTTGAAATGTGTTGCTGCATGCAACTGCATTTGGGATCTAGCTGCTTGGAGGATGAATGCAATATATATGATTGCACACTTTTTCCAGAATGCTATAGATTAACAGCAAAGGAGTAATTAGAATAATGTCAAAGGAAATATGCAGAAAGAGCTTTTTATGTTTCAATGGAGAAAACACTGGATAAATTCATGAAGGCTATCAAAGGCTACCAGCTGTTGACCAGTACTGGTTATAGGCAGGGCTCTGTTTCAGCCAGAACTCGCTGGAACTCAGTTCTGGCACCTCTCAGGAGGGTGCCATTGACATTCTAAGAGAACAAGGGAGGAGTTCTGGCACCTCTTCTTTGGAAAAATAGCACAGGAGCTCAGTGGATGCACTGTCCTTTTTCTTCTTCTCCCAACTGAGTACTTACGGTTCAATGCTGACAGGAGTACACTCTCCCATTACTGAAAGGACAGGAGGGGTGACTTCTGCGCTATCTGCAAGTCAAGATGACACAATTAATTCATGGTCCTGCTTCTACTTAAGGATGATTTGATATCAGCCTTGCATTTAACAACCCGTGAGGTAGCCATCAGTAACTCAGAACCACATACAGGTGAGTGGGTGAGCTAGTAGAGGAGGGATGGATCACTCCATTTCTCCTTGGCTCTCCTGGGTTTCCACACTTGCTGTGTGGAAGGAAAGAACAGAAACTCAGCAGGCTCTATCCCATCAGACCACTTAGCAACACACACACATCCTTACTTTTTTAAGGTAGTCTACTAGGAGGCAAGTAACCTGTGCTGGCAACAGAAAAAAGAGCTTCTCCCTACTTCAGAGTCAGCATGGAAAAGTAGCTTATTAGCAGGCTAGTAAACTTCATGGGCTTATTTATAAGGTCAACTAAATTTTTTTGTTTGACAAAGTTACATATGGCTATAAGAAAGGTGGGTCTTAATCTTTATCATGCAATCTTTTTGTTATCTAGCATTCTTTCAAATGCAGCAATGATACACTGTTCCAATACCATGTTCTAACTTAAGAAGTCATCATGGTGCATACAGTCCAACCTTCCACAAACAAACAAAAACCCCAACTTGTGAGGGGCCATCTATCTACAATTGCCAAGTCATAATTTATTTCTTCCAGCCGTGATCCTCCTCCCATTCCACCCTCAAAAGGACAATACATGGGAACTTACTGGATCTGAGCAGTGTCCTGTGTGCACTTTTAGGAGTCATAGGAGGTGGAACTGAGTTACCACTAGTAGAAAGGATGGCGTTGAAATACAGTCCGGAACCCTCTCGCACTGGGCTAAGTATTGGTGGGGGAGTGTAAGGAGGTAGCTCAAAGTTCCTGTCGGAAGGGTGATCTGCCAAGCGGACAGGTGAGCGCAAGTGGCTCTGGTAGGGTGTGATATTGGAATAGACAGGTGGAGCAATGAAGGTGCCAGATTTTGGTGGTATGAAGAGAGGCTCTGGCCTGGGCCGCTGCTTCGGTTTCCGTGCAAAGCCTTCCACTTCTTCTTTTGGAGCAGGGCCTTCATACTATGAAAAGGAAACAAGTTTTGGTTCACACAGTTCAAAGTACTTCAATCTAACACACACACACACCCTGACAAACATCAATATCAACCAAATGGAAATAACATGGCTGCTCCACCAGCTCATTCCAGTAACTGGTATGTGCTTGTTTTAACTTATACAGTGGTACCTCCAGTTACGAACTTAATTCATTCCGGAGGTCCATTCTTAAGCCGAAACCACTTGTAACATGAGGTGCGCTTTCGCTAATGGCGCCTCCCGCTGCTGCCGGCGTGCGACTTCCGGACGCATCCCGGGGCGAAGTTCACACCCAGGAGCATCTACTTCCGGGTTAGCAGAGCTCGTAACCCGAAGCGTTCGCAAGGAGGACAGTACCTTGGTTCTTGAACTTAATCTGTTCTGGGAGTCCATTCGACTCCCAAAACTGTTCGAAAACCAAGGTGCGGCTTCCGATTGGCTGCAGGAGCTTCCTGCACTCAAGTAGAAGCCGCGTCGGATGTTCGGCTTCCGAAAAATGTTTGCAAACCGGAACACTCACTTCCGGGTTTGCAGTGTTCAGGAGCCAAAATGTAAGAGTACCAAGGCGTTCGAAAACCAAGGTATGACTGTAAATTGTAGTTATATCCCCCTTTTCCTCACAAGAGCCCAAAGTGGCTCCTCCCTGCTCTTATTCTATCCTCTCAACAGACTGGAAGGAAACAGGCATGTCACCTTGAGCTCCTGGCGGGGGGGGGGGAGATAAATGTAATAAATAAATTTGTTGGAGCTGTGAGCAACACAATATGGCCTTGTAAAGACATCAGACTCGGATGATGTAGCACAGATAAGCCTCTCTCAGAAAACCTTTTCTTCGTGGAAGATTGTATTCTGCCAGTCATTTATGAGGCCGACAAAACCATAATTTCCCCCATCAAGACCCAAGTAAATAAGTTGGGGAAATGCCAGCTGTGGCTACTTAGTGACCACACAATGCTTATAGGCACAGTGAAAGTTTCATGCAAGATCACCATATCCAACTTACTTTTAGGAAAATCACTTGCGTAGGAAGAAACATAGGAAAAAAAGATGTAAAGTCCTCATGTGCAATTATTTACATTTGCTTTCTATGGTCTCTTCTGACACATAAGTGCTTTCACAGTCTCTCAAAAAGATTAATTTCTATACAATTCAAAAATAGTCCACATACTTGACATGATAAAACCTTCTTGAAATCACTCTCAAATGAAAGCTATTCATTTAACCCATTAAATTCCTACTACCAAAGATGACTTGGCTTTCATATCCTTTGCTTCTCCTTTCTATGGTCAAAGCAGCCAGAGAGGTTTCACCATTTTAATACCAGATACAGCCAGAATTGATTTATTCTTTTTTTTAACACAAGTCTGTTTCACCTATTTTCTCCAAGGAGAAAATAGCCCCTTTTCCCTGGCACGGAGGAGGGTGCCATTTTGTGGTTCACCTCAGGTGCCAAAAGATCTTGGGCTAGCCCAATGCGAACCAGGCCAGTGGCAGAGAACAAGAGGGATGACATCAACCAATAAGCTGCAGTCCGTTCTGTGGAAAAGGTGCCACAAAGAACCAACAAGAAAAGACCCAGTAAGATTTCACTTTACTAGCAGAGAAGATTCATCCCACCTCCCTGTCCCATGTCCACAACCAGGATCCCAAACACAAACCTACCTGAGTTGGCACGTCCATGTTCAAATTGCGATTCGACCTCCTCCGGGTGACAATTACGGAAGGCTTGCTTTCAGCGAAGCTTCGGTCATTTGCCACGAACCGCTGTGGCTTCCCTTCCTCTCCCTTCTCACTACCGATATCATGAGAGTCCAGCCTCCTCACGGGCACAGACACGGGCATGATGAGAGGCACAAGGCTGCTGTCTTCCCGGGCTCTCTTCGGGGCTGGCGAAGAACCGGCAAACTCTACGACACTCCTGGGGGCAGTGACTGCCGCCTCACTCCTGTTCCTTTCTTCTGAAGTTTCTGGCTCCTTAGAACAAAAAGATCACGTGAGCATTAAGGTATCTGAATAAGCTAACAAGAAGCCACGGTCAATGGATTTCTCTGTGGTGGTGCCCTTATGTGGAACTTAGGTTAGGTTACATAAGAAGAGCCAGCTGGAACCTATCTGGTTCAGCATCCTGTTCTCACGGCGGCCAACCAGATGCCTGTGGGAAACTAGGGAGCAGAACATGAGCACAACAGCACTCTCCCCTCCTGTGGTTTCCAGCAACTGGTATCCAGAAGCATTGCTGCCTCCAACTATGGAGGTAGATCATAGCTATTGTGGCTAGGAGTCACGGATAGCCCTCTCCTCTTCCTCTTTTATTTGTGTTCTGCCAGTATTCCTTAAAAAAAAAAAGATTTTTATTCTATTGCTAATTTTTTTAAAATTTGGTTTATTGCTGTTTTTTTGTTTGCCTTTTTGTATGTAAGCCATTTCAAGCAACTCCTTTGGTGGAGGATAAATTGTGGGGGGAAAATAAAAATCCTACACTGTTAAACCCTTTGGAATTCAAATGTGATTTGCCACACATGCATCCAACTGCCCCCAGGTTAAAAGTGGTACTGCCAGTACAGACAAGTATGGTAATTTTCTTGACTTGGGAGAGATGCTGCATGAAAGTTTATGAGTCTGGAACTACAGCAAGGGAAAGCAGTAAATAACGGCAGTATCTTCTACCGAGGACACCTAGGCACGCAATGAAGAAGAAGGAAAAGGAGTCAGCCGTGTCTCTCTCTTGTGCACACAATCCAGGAGTCCAGTGCATTTATCCTCCTAGAACTTTGGGTTGATTGTTTTGCATACTCAAACAGATGTTTTTATAAGGATACTGAGTGTAATCCAAATGTTGTGTGAGCAGACTTCTGGTAACACAATGGGATTCCACCTTCCTGTGTTTCCCTGTGCAGCCAAAATTTGCTCCCAAGTCACCCACCCACCCACCTTCCAGAGCAGATTTTGAGTGTGTGCAAGGGCCTGCAGGGAGAAGGTCAAGTCCTCTGGCATAAGCGGAAGTCTGTTTTGCTTGTGCATGAGCACTGGATACTGCGCCCATTACCAACTATCAGATCTGATTTCCTGTAGACTTCTTTGGATTCATGACCTTTTAAAGGTAAATGGTAAGTAAAGGGACCCCTGACCATTAGGTCCAGTCGTGTCCGACTCTGGGGTTGCGTGTTCATCTCGCATTATTGGCCGAGGGAGCCGGCGTACAGCTTCCAGGTCATGTGGCCAGCATGACAAAGCCGCTTCTGGCAAACCAGAGCAGCGCACGGAAACGCCGTTTACAAATATACCAACATCACTATGCATTCTATAGGTGGTCCATCCGGATAGTGAATATTCTGTGGTAAGAGGGTAGAAGGCAAGCTTGGCTGTATTACTGTTTCAGATTCCTGAGTACTACCAAGTCTCGAACTCCCATGTCCAAATCTAACACACTAGTAATTACACCATCCAGGCCAAGCATCCTATCGCTTCCTCCCAATCCCATACTAATCTAGGGGACTAATTCACAATGACTATTAGCATGGGGGAGGATGCAATACTATGTCACATTCAAATGCTCCCAGTTACTAAAGTTATTAGCTGAAATTCCCCACAGGTTTCCAGTTTCAGCAGGCTATACACTTGATGTATTCCCATCTTTAAAAAACTTGAGTTCAGACATTGCAAAAGTTTTGCTGAAAGGGTTTATGTTGGAGACTTCCTTAAGTACTGTGGCAGGAGGAGGGGAAAGAGAGAGATAAGTGTTCTGTCACACAGCAGTTCGTTCTCTTCATTTTACAGCCCTATCCCATTCCATGGAAGGGAGCGGCAAAGCTAGCCTGGCTACCGGGAGACGGAGCTAGCATTTGCTCGCTCTTTATTCAGTTGTCGGAGATGTTTGCTAGAGAGGAAGAGGGAACCAAAAATAAGGCAAAAAGCATAGCACATGCAGACACACACACACACACACACACACACACACACAGAGAGAGAGAGAGAGAGAGAGAGAGAGAGAGAGAGAGAGAGAGAGAAGGTGCTTTGTGTTTGTTTTCCAAATGGTGCAGTTAAGTGTAGAAAGCCTTGTACCTGGCTATGATGTTAACAATCGGTAAACTTGGTCCCAGGACATTAGAGACGTTGACAGGCAATATTCAGCTACATTTTACTCAGAGCAGATGTACTGAAATTAATTGTCCTAAGTCATGTTCATAGATTTCAGTGGATTTACTCCAGGTAAAACATCGTTGAGTACCACCCAACATATTCAGAGCAAAATGCAACGGACAGGGTAAGAATTACCTGTTCCCAGAAACTACACTTATAAGTCATATGTTCTTCAAAAAGAAGAAGACGCAATTTGCTGACTATTATTCTTACTTACAAGCTCTTGCTGGGATTATGCTTTCTAAGTGGACAAACAGGAGAATAGTGGTGCCTGCTAACATTTTTAAGGTGTTGCATCCCGTGAAGTGAGGCAATAGTCACAGTGCGAGTCAGGAAATGCCACTTACTTTGAGATTCTGAAGAGAAGCCAACTCCACAGCCTTCTGAGCCAGGGTTAGCAAATTGGCTTCCTGAGAAACACGCCGTCTCCTCCGCGTGCTCTGGATGACGCCGCCTCTGACCCCACCAAAGTCGTTAGCTCTTTGGCCGAGGCCCTCCGTGGCACCCACCGGCTTTTCTGCCTGCCTGGCGTTCTCATACACGCCCGCTTTCTCCGCTTCGGGCTGGGCGCCAGCTGGCATCTCCCCATGCTCCAGCTCCGCTCTGCCAGGTTGCAAATAGATCTCCTTGTTGTGACTGAACGCTTCGGGCTGGTGTCGAAACTGGACTTCTGGGTGCTGCTGCGGTTGCCAGTGATGTGGCAGCACACCGCCAGAATACTCCTCAGCTGGCTTGGATGCCAAAGCTTCCTCTGCAGAAGACGCTGGCAGCACACCTTCCTTGGAAAGCCTCCGTGATCTCCTTGGGAGAGGGATCTGGGCCTGGGGAAGGACAGTCTGTGGATTTGGTTCCGTCAGGGCTTTCAGCAGCTCCTGGTTCCGCTCGGGAACCGGGTGGAACTGATGGGAAACCATATGATGCTGAGGAGGCTGGGGTGGCCCTGCCCCATGAGGCTGCGTGACAGATGCAGGTTGCTGCATGCCAAAGCCTTGCACAGCCGCCTGCTGCTGCTGCTGCTGCTGATGGTGCTGCTGCTGCTGCTGCTGCGGATAAAAGTTTTCAAAGAGCTGCAACTGTGGAAGAGCTTGTTGCTTCTGCTGGGTGGTAAAGGCTGGGGTGGAAGTAGGGGGGGCTTGCTGAAAGACATGCAACAGTTCGGGGAGACCCTGCTTCTGGCCCTGGTGGCCAAAGGCAAGCTGGAAAGGTTGCAATGGGAGGGTCTGATTCTGCTGCTGCTGCTGCTTCTGCATTTGCTGAAAAGAATTAATCTGGGCTTGCTGCCTGACCAGGGCTTGCTGTTCTAACTGGGCTTTATGAGACATCATCTGTTGCACAGCATCTTCATACAAGTCCAGGTGCGACACCACCACACCTTTCTCCCGGTTCCTCTTCAAGGGATCTTGGTGGCTGAAGAAACCTGGGATGTTGGGGTTGGGGTGCCCCCCTTTCTGGGCACCCCCATACACCATCCCGTGATTCCAGCCTCCAGGTTGAGGCTGCCAGCTGGCATCGCTGCGCTCTGGTAGCCGGTTCCCCACCAGAGAGTTCTGCCACTTGGCAGCAGCCAGCTGCTGGGGGATCATCCTCGCATCGCCTCTATCCTGATAAAGAGAGTTCAGCATAGCAGCATTGCCGTGGACGCCCCCGTATACGCCTGGCTTGGAAAGCTCCATGCCCTGGGAAGGCACATTCCCCCCATGGTTGAAGTACTGCCCTTCTTTAAGCAGCTGCTGCTGCTGCTGCTGCTGTTGTTGCTGCTGCTGCTGTTGTTGCTGCTGCTGCTGTTGCTGCTGCTGAACTTCTTCCTCATTGAAAAAGGCAATGCGCTTCCCAGTCCTCTTGCTTGAAGACTTTGGATGGGCCTGCAGACTCATGGTTCAGTCTAGCCTCCCGAGGATAAGGAAGAGACAAGATATCTCAGATTAACAGCCAACCCATTGCTAGTGCTTGTGCACAAAGGAGAGGGGAAGTATAAAGACAGCAAAAAATAAATTCTCCTCTCTTCAAGTCTAGTCCATGCAGAGATGTAAGAGGCAAGTTTCAGCCCTCTTTCTATTCGGCGGTCCGCTTGGCTTCAGCGCCTGAAAAAGAAAAGAGATAACCAGAAAATTAAACACCTGCAACTCAGGTCAGGATAACCAGTTATCTCAACACTGTTGTGTGAAGCTTTCAAAAACTCAGCCAGTCGATCTATCTCCGTCAGGGACTTGGAGCCACGTTCCCTTTCTTCAAGGGGACTCCAAATCCAAAGCAGACAAGAAGACAGGACCAGATCTAGAAACGCTTCCACAAGACAAGTATAGGAGGCGATGCCCCTCTGGCCCAAGGATGTGGGACTGCCAACCTCAGACTTGGAGCACTCCATTGCAGAAGCTCCAGTGAGACCAGAGGGGAATTGAGAGTGCCTGGTTTTGCTGCTCCTGCCTTTAGTTTTCATTGCAAATTAACCTGTGTATGTTGTAGTTTGTTTAGTTTTAGATTATTAGTTCTTGGTTTTAAATGTATATGTGTTTTCCCCCAGGACATCTGGGTGAAGGGCAGATTATAAATGGCCATAATAAAAGCAAACTGTGCTGTATTATGAAAACTGCAGTCCCTGGGCTGGGGCATTGCTTGCCTCTTTGATAATCTAACCCTGGCCTCAATCCCCATTGTTGGAAAAAATAAAAAGTGTGCAAACCTAAGTGCAGATATATCTGGCTGTTCTGCAATTCTTTTATAGACCAGCTGATTTGAGCTCATGGATAAGAAGTCTAGAGTCCTTCCACTAGCCTAAGGTGGAGGAGCATAATTTAAAAAAAAAACTTGTTTAGAAGTATGACAAATCAAAGTACCAAATAAGTGTTCCATAGCGTATCTTAAGCCTGTTCCCATATACTGTAAGCCAGCCACCATCAACCCTGCCCAAATGGAATTACCCTGTTTTGAAACTAGAGACAAATGTTTGCTTTGTAGAAAGAAGCACTAGATGCATTCCGTGCCTCTGCTGCAAGCAGAATGTTCTCTTCTCCAGTGACTCAGTAGAGTGCATTGTTGCATTACACAGATAGCCCAACTTCATTTGCTGGCTACTACTAGCAATGAACCTTTCTTGACCCGTACTTAAATAGCATGGTTCAGTTTGCCAAGGCATGTCTAGGTCTGGTATGTCCCTTCAGCAAATGGAAGGTCTGCTTTGATCTGTAGAAGGGACTGAGATCGAAAAGAGGATGGGGAAGGAGGTAATTTCCACCATATTCCCCATCCTCCTGCATGCCCACTGCCCCACCAACTGCTCTGGAGGGTCACCCAAGCAGCTGCAGCAACTTTTCATAGGGCACAGGGTGGGAGTGGGGGGGGGGAGAGCTGCAGAAATCTGCAAAGATCACCTCCTCCCCTTCCTTCCAGCAGATGCCTCCCACAAGGGGGTCTCAACTCGTAGGGATTCTGAATCCAACCCAGCATGCTTTACACACAAGGGCTGATGGAAATCCAGCTGACAGATATCCAGCGAATGATCCACTGCTATGAACTATGTCTCTGAGAGCAGAAGATGATGCAGCCAGCAGGTCCTGCAGGGCTGGTCAAACTGCACTTGAGAGCAGAGCTTTCTAGAAAGCAAGGCCACATCTGCTTACTTTTTTCAAAGGGGCTTTCATATAAATTCGATGCTGTCATTTCTGCTTAGGAATTTCCCAGTTTAACTGCTTCCCATTCTACAAGGAGCTGCTTAAAAGCATCCTATATTTTCTTTAGTAACCTTTCAGCATCAAGCAATATACACCAAATAGGAGGGAGGTGAAGGAAAGTACCTAAGTGCAGACAGAAAAAAGGATCAGTCCCTTTATTTGCCCCCCAAAATATCACAACTAGAAATGCCAAACAGAGTTTTGTCACAGACACAGTTTGCCGTGCCCTCAAACCACTGAAAAACTCAAGTGCCAACTGCAGCATACAAAAACTGTTGCAAAATTGATGGAACTTGCTGAGCTGACCGGGAAACTTCGTGACCAGAGGGAGGAAGCGGTGGAGGAAGACTGGAAGAAATTTAAAGTATACCTAAAAAAGTATTGTAAGATTAAAGAGTAGATGTAAGCTGGAAGATAAGGGAGGCTGTAGACTTAGAGGATAGATTTAAGGTTTATAATTGTTGGATTAAATGATATTGACATTAGGATAGAAGAGATAGTGAGGTTAATTAATTAAAAATGTTTTCAATGATGTCAAGAAATTACTAAAGATGATATACAAGGAACGCAGGAAGAGAGGATGGGAGGAAGTCAACCCACAATGACAAGAAGGATTGATAGGTTAAAAGGATTTATGTATGATTTATGTGTAATAATGTCATTTTCTTTTTTGTTGTTTATTGTTCATTGTTGTTTGTTTTTTAACTGTTTTATTTTGTTAAAACCAATAAAAAATTTGGGGGGGAAAACTTGCAAAATTGGACTAAGATATAATGAAACAATATTCACAGTTTTAAACGTAAAAAAAAGAAGCTCTCTGACGGATTGTGATGTTACAAAGTCAAGGCAATTAAAAAGAGCATGATGAATCATACCAGGAAGCTTACCAGCTAAGACACAAGAATACTAAATACCATTGCTAGATAACATAAACAAGCAGCTTGCTTCATAAAGAAAAGAGAAGATAGGGATAGAAAAATTCTTTTCTGTGGGATAGCAATACATTCTGGTGCCAGTGGGTTTGACTTCCAAAGACTGATAATAAAGCAGAGGTATTAGTCAATCAGCTATTTCCCGCCTTATGGATTGTCTCCACTCTCATAGCAATAACCGACACTTAGCCAAACATCTTGCACGCACATTAAGATTAATTAAGATTAAAGCCAACCCTAGTCACCAATGACTTGTCACCAATTAACAACCTGGATTTTAACATTATTTCCAACACCTGCAAGGCCACATGAGGAAACGGAAATATCACCCTTCCCTTTTCTGCAGTACAATTGAAGTAACATATAAAAAGTATTCCCATCTGAAGGCAAATAAAATAACTGGTTGCCCAGAGAGGAGACTAGATAATGCTCTTGGAAAAGCTGAAATCAGCTAGGAAACCACCTGAGAACAGTGATGATTCAGAATTCTACACCTAACACATCTCAATACAGAACTCAAACTTCACATCAGCTCCTCCAACACATCCTGAGGATTCGGAGAGAAGCGGAAACTACTGGGAAACAATGCAAATGGAAGAACACAACTGCAGTGTCAGTATCTGGCATTTATAGTGGCATATTATGTGACATAAGTTTATCATACTGCAATTTGTTTTATCTGATCAGCAGATCCCAAATGTGGACTGTTGGCTGACTTGTATTCATCTGCACGTGCAAATACGTCAGCAGAAGTTATTTGCCCATATATATTTTCAGGAGTTCACCTAGCCACACATACCAGTATGTAGCCATTTGTGTGCATTGTGCATCAGTGAAGAGTAAGAACCATTAGCCCTTCACCCCGACTTCCCTGCCTGGTTAACTGGCTGGTGGGGAGAGTCTTGCCCCTCAAAAGTGCATATCTGCTTAGTGTCTATTCACAGGCCTGCATTCAACTCCACCGGTGCCTCTCTGCACAATTAATTTACTTTTACATATTTGAAAAATAATGTGCATTTCTGTCTTAAACTCCTGTTGGCAGAGCCTTGTCAAAAACGTAAGACAGCTTAAAAGGTAGAGATGTGAAGAAGGGAAAGTAGCATGCAAATAGGGTTGTTAAAAAGAAAGGGGGGGAGGATGTGGCAAGCACTGGCGGGGGGGGGCTGTTCTGCACCTTTTACGTTCTAGGCAGACTTTGATTCCTTGCATGTGGATCATGGCCTTGCATTTTACTGACTCATTTCCTCGTCCATTCACGCTTACCGTTCTCTCTCCCTCCCTCTCCACACTGGCTGCCAGCAGTGGAATCCTGCAATCCAGTATTACAGAGCCAGGGCGTTCCTTCAACAAGTATAAAATGCTCTCAGCTCATTTTTCCACTCCCCTCCAGACAGCACAAAAATATCTCCGGGAGAGAAACGGGACCCCAAGAGATGGAAAAAATTCTGCTTTTAAAAATGCAGCTGATACACAACCTACTTATGTTTATGAAACCCTAGCAGGAGAAAGCACCACAAGAGAACAATTCTTCTTTTACAGGACTTAAAACAAATGCCACTGGTACTCATGTAAGAGGCCTGTGAAAGGTTCTATCCTTCCGTACATGCCCCTTTCACTTCTTGCTTTTTGTGGCGTTGCTAAAAGCAGTAAACAAGGCTGCATGTAACGCTGGAGCAGAAAGCAACATGCTGGCAATAACTGATTGCAAAACAAAGCAGGAGTTTGATTTCTCAGAAGAGTGGCAAGCCAATCCCCCAGTATCATAGAAAAATTAGGCATAATCATTAGTCATCTGCAAATTCATCTTCTGTTTCTTCCACCAAGCATATTGACCTCAGACTCTGCACTCCATTAATTCCCTCACTTGAACATTTCAATACAAAATTCATCCTCCTTGCACTGACCTGAATTACTCCCCCCCACCCCCTAGGGCAAGCAATGGAATATGTTTTGGTGCTTCATGTTCTCCTCTCCTGTCCTCAGGAGACAGCTTTGTTTTTTATGATGACAGAATTCAGTTTCTAAGAATTACAGCTTTGGCCAAACCAGAAACTTTGTGGTCAATCATCTAGCCAAGTCTCCTAGAAATCAGTCTTCCATTTTCATTTAGCCTCTACTATGGACTCAGTTATCCTCTTTGAAGTCTGGGCAACTCCTGATGACATCACTGCCATCATTAGACCAAGTTATCATTATTTTTTAAAGTATTTAACACAAGAGTCACCCTGCTGTTGAAAGAGTAAGCAATCTTAGGTCAGCCAGTGATATCATATATTACTGAAATGCTCACTCTCTCCCCAAGGTACTGTTAAGTTTCATATAAAAAAATCTTGTTTGCAAGATTTGTGAGTGGAGTGGGGATACCAGGAGTGAAGGTTCGTTTATGTACAAACAATTACACTCATACACAAGCCAGAACAACAGTTTGGGTCATATAATAGAAAATGTTAAGGAAATTGGTTGGGAAAATATATTCTGGGAGGGGTGGAATCCTTTCTTCCCTCCAAGTGGCCAGAATGACAGCATTCATTTTGTTCCTCAAATAAATAGGTTGAGCAATATGGATGGACGACAATTTATTAATCTCAAGAGGTACGGTAGTTAATGTGATTGCATCCTTTGGACATAAAGGACTGTTAAGAGTTCATGTGGGTCAGAGGAGCGTTCTACTTTGGATCAAAGTTCAATTCATGTTCTGTGCTCAATGACTGCACTTCCATGTCACACTAAAGCACTTTAGTATGACATGAATGAGCGGCAATGAGCCTTGGGCTCACCCACTCCTCCCTACTCGCTTGCTCCTCCTCCCACATTGCCAAGGAATAATTTGGAATATTCCACTTTTGATTAAGCACATATTGCTATTCTTTCCAGACCTGGAACTGTGGTTAATCTTTGCTACGGTTAGTTTAAACAAGCCAGCTTCAGTAACTTTAGTCTGAAATTGGCTTGTTTGAAGCCAATCATACTCCAGGCAACACAACAAACTGTGGTTAAACACAAGTGTAGGCTTTTGATCACCCCCATGCAAAAGAGGAGAGGGAAAGTGGGGAGCGTGGGAGACCAGGGCTCACTGTGACTCATTCATGTCTTTGCAAACTGTGATGGCCTAAAAGCAATTATTGCTTCCCCAGTTGTAAAATAGGTTCCACCAAACTACAGAACTCTGATATCTCATCAACCATGTCCTCATATTGGCACATTAAAAATAATACTTTTTTAAGCGTGTTCCAAATTTCCAGTCCAACTTGATGCCTTCATTCTGGTTCATACAAAAAAAGATTAATTTTAATTTGTGCTGCCATGTTTTCAGCCTTTTCAAAAATGGAGGTTTTTTTTCAAAACACTATGGCACTGGAGCAACAGATGTTCAAAGCAAAAAATCCCCCAGGGTTGCGCAAGTCCTTCGGAAGTGAATCAAAATCAGCTCTTTGGAAACAAACTTTTATAACTAATCTACAAAGAACAAATTACTTCTTGCCCACATTATTTTTTAAAAAAAATATTGGTAGAAAATTATATCTGCATCATTTTAGGCCAAGGAAATTCTGGCATCTCTCCAAAGTCGTTCCCTGGGTGACCAAAACAAAAAACCTAGTATCAGCGCTTCAAAAGCACAAACCAAAGGGTTCCTGCTACAATATCTTTTTAGAAAATGCAGTAAAATTAAAACAGGAACTTAAAAAAAAAATGCGACCACCATTTCAAAACATTTTCAGAAGTTCAAGAAGCTACTGTAATATAGCACAGACAGTCAAATGAATGCAAATGCTGGATCAGACAGGAAAGATCTGGCTTCAAATAATCCACGAAGCTCACCGGGTCACCCTATACAATCATCTTCCTAACATACCTCTTAAATTTGCTGTACACTTTTCCGACTGCCTTATTCCTGACTGATGTTTTATGGCCTGGACTGTGGTATCTCATTGCTGTGGATAGTGCTTTAATTGGCTGGCTGAATATTTTATGGACTATTCTCAGAGTGGAGGGAAGGAATTTGATGGTTGTTGCATTGTTGACATTTTTTAATTTTTGCAAACCGCCTTAGACAGGCATTGCCCAGAAAGACAGCCTAGAAATATTTTAAACAGATAAAAATAAATACACCATCCTTAGCTCCTTGGAAGAAGGGCAGGATTACAACATATTAAATAAAAGAATGAGCTGTAAATCCGGAAGTTCCTGGTTCACCTCTCATCAGATATGAACTGGGTGGAATTAGGCAAGCCACTGCCACCCAACCTTAATCTGCCATATCGGGAAAATCCTGACCTGCCTCAATGGGTTGCTGTTAAGGATTTATTGAGATAAATGCAGATGAATTGCTTTCCTACAGAGTTCAATGGGTTTAGTCACAAGAAAAAATGTAGTCCTGTGAACAAGCTAGCCAGTTTCTACAACTGTCATCATGAACCACATGGCGAGAACCAAGTGCTCCTCACCTGACACAACTGCTATGACCTGAAGGAGCACCTTCTCTCTCACAAGTTTATTTGTTCCCTCAGGTCACCTGGACAGGCACCGCTACATGCCCTATCTACCAAAACACAAAGTGGAGTCTTTTCAGAAGTTGCCCCTATGTTGTAAAGTAGCCTCTGCAATAAGCCCCCCAGAAACCTTCATTTCCAGTCTTCAGCTTAGACCTCTGCCTGAGTAGCTTATTTACCTATGGCTTGCTGCTATATTATTATTATAGCAGCAAGCCATATTATTATAGCAGCAAGCTATATTATTATTATTATTATTATTATTATTATTAAGTACACCCCACTTTTCCCCACACTTGGGCCTAAAAGCAGTTCACAAACAAGCAAACATGCAATATACAAAACTTTAAACATTTATTAAAATATACAAGAACAAAACATTTACGATGTATAGGCCTCCTAAAATAAAGCCACTTTAACCTGGCATCTGAAACTTAGCAAGGATGGTGCCTGCCTGGTTTCCTAATTTTTATCAGAATCTGTATAAGAAGTTGACAATTTCAACAGCATTCCCTTTACATTAATTGCCTTGTACAATACTTCTTTAAAGATCTTTAAAAGGTTGTTCTGAAAAATTAACTATTCCTCTTCCTTTCAAATATCACTTTCTGTTTAGCCGGCATATCTGTTCTACTTCAAATGCCAAGTTCATGACCTCACATCTAGTAACATTAAACTCCCATTTGCCTACCCATCCGTTGAGAGCCTCGTGCACGAGTTCTGCCTTCTACTCAACAGCATCTGCTATCTCACTTATATCTGGGATCACAAGCAGGCACATAGTTATGAAGACCTTTGCAGTGCAATTCTATGCATATTTCCACAGTGTTCAACTGAGCTAACTCACAGGAAACTGAACAGCACTGCAGCCGTTAACCTGGGTTCTTTGCCAAGGAACAGGGCCTCTTCCTTTAAGAACACTTTATCAAAAGCAGTGTGTTAGAGTAAGGCTGCAATCCTGTATCCACTTATCTCGAGCAAGACCCTTTACACTCAATGTGGCTTAATTCTGGGTAGACGCAGACAGGAATGTGCTGCAAGTATCATGCATTGCTGCTCCATCTATCTCAACACTTTTGACACTGATAAAACTCTCTAGGCAAGAACACAGGAGACTGTCTGTTTTCAGCTCTTCCCGTCCCCAAAAGACTGTGGTAGCATCTGAAGTAGCATCTGAAATCAGTCGAGCAGGTAAAGGGTCACTCACTTATTTGTGGCCTAGTAAGAACCACTGCCAGGCAGCATTCATGAGCTAGAGAAGAGTCTGTTTTTTTTTATTTTCAGAGCAACGAAGTGCCCTATGCGTGGTTAGGGAGGATAATAAAATGTAATCCCTGGGATAATAACCTTTGTGACTTATTTACAAGACTGTAATAAAATTCACATGCAGCTACTAGTTTTGCCTTCAATTTTCGTTTTGTTTTTGTTTGTTAGATCTACATCAGGATTTGGTTAAAATGCCTGCACTGCTTTAACCTGAGCAATGTGCTCTGTCAACCATTCCAATGAAGGAGGTTGTCTTCTCCCAAGAGATTCCACTCTCTTAACTGACTTCCAGTTTTAGAGACCACTCTCTTTTATCTGTATCCTCTTCAAGAAGCTAGTGCCTTTACATCCAATCCCTTTTTCCTACACCTGCTTAGGCAGCTGGCTATTTCCAGATCACTTCCACCAACTTTTCTGGGCCTTAAAAACTATTCTAAGATCCGCTTTAGTTTCAGTATGTTGTTTTAAATTCAAGGTTCACACAGCAATGCCAGCAGAATACAGAGCCACGTTCACACATTAACAATAAGCCAGACTTATTGTGAATGAGAAGCATGCTCCCCAATGACTCCTGCTTTGTTGCTTTCCCGGGGAGAGCTGGATAAACAAACCAGAAAGCTGCAATTAAGATGGACTTCCTGTTACATGTGCATGTTACAATCACTCATCAGCCTTGGACCATGTCTCATCATTGGCTTGCAGATTATGGCTTGCTACAGAGCAACTAACTACGAACCCCAGTTCGGACAAAATGGTTGGTTTATCCCAGTTGTACCAGGGGAGGAGCAAAACAAGAGTGATGGGGCAGAACATTCATAGTAAAGCACATTAAGACCCAAAACCTGGCTTCTTGTTGTATCTGACCAGTATATTGCTGGATAGGGGCCACAGTTTGTCAGGTGAGTACAGTCATACCTTGGTTCTCAGTCAGTATAGCATGAGACTCTTAATTTCAGGGTCATGGTTTCAAGCGCCAGGTTGGGCAAAACATTCCTGCATTGCAGGTGGTTGGACTAGATGACCCTTGTGGTCCCTTCCAACTCTGCAACTCTACAATTCTATGATAACCCTGGCATGTCTAGTTCAAACGATTTCAGAAATCAGGAATAAGCAAGATCTCTGCCTCAGAGACTCGGAAGAACTGCTGCCAAACAGTATACAGATGGTTCAATAATGGCCTGATCAAGGACAAGGCAGATTCATGTACTAGCAGGTTCAAAAGTTGGAAGAAATAAAACCCGTTACTAATAGTTAAGAATTTAGGTGCAATCCTGCTGGATCAGACCAAAAACCTATCTAGTCCAGCACCCTGGACCAACCAGAAGCCTATGGAAGATCTGCAGGCAAGGCAACAGATCAACAGCCTGCCTCCACTGTTATTCCACAGAAAGTGGTATTCAGAGGTATGGCACCTCTGATCCTGGAGGTAAAACAAAGTCATCATGCCCAGTAGCCATGGATAGACACATTTATTTGGGGGAGGGGAGATACAGCTAATTCTCTTTTAAAGCCATCTAAGTTGATGGTCATCACTACATTATGTGGCATGCCATAGTTTTAACTATGCATTGTGATTAACTAGTATTTCTTTTTCTCAGTCCTGAACTTTCTACCATTTAGCTTTATTGGATGGCCCTGGGTTCCAGAATTATGAGAAAGGCAGAACAAAAAAAGCACTTTCCTGAGTCTGGGATCTGCATATAATCTGAAGGCACATGAGGCTACCGCCTTCCTGAAGCTAAGCAGTTCAGGGCCTGATCAGTGTCTGGATGGGTGACTCCTTGAAAAGCACATGTATACAGCCTTGGGTTCCATGATGTCAGAAAGGTGGGCTATAAAATATAAGAAAATGAAATAAACTGAACAAATAGCAAACACACATAGTTTTGTACACCTCTTTATAGATAATTATCTCACATTTATATGCACTAACATTTCCCATACTGTAGGGTTGCCCTAGGTCTGGAATTTCCTGGACATAGCCGAAAAACAGTGTTCAGATTTTGCCGAATTTCCTTAAAAATAGCTTTAATATTATTTTTTTTTGAGATTTTGCAAAAAAAGCTCAATAACTTGTGTGTCTGGATTTTCACTTTTTGAAATATGGCAACCCTAACATACTGTATATCTTTCTTAAAGTATCCTTATTTGATGCACAATGTGGGAGCTTGTTACGTGGAGTCAGTTTCTCTACCTGCCCTAAGGTACCACCCTTAGGATCCCTTGTCTTGGTTATTTATTTTTTGCCTAGATCATTCTATTATCTGCCTGACCAACCAAGATCCATAGGTGCTGAAGAGGAAATGCAGCACCCTAATCTGAACTACTCATTCAAGGTTGCACAAGAAAAACACAGTTTAAGAAAAGTATTGTAGCCTGATCTAAAAATCTGAAGAACTGAGACAGAAACCAATAAAAGATTCTTATGGAGCACCCCACAAGCTCCCATTTAAGTATGGAAGCATTTCTAAGGATGGCACCGTGTAAAAGGTGTCTACCTGAACTTCTAAGCCAAATTGTAGGGGAAATAAACAAAGTAAAGTCCACCTACGCCTGAATATGCTGCATATTTTACCTTCTAGCTTCCTTCTTGTCTCAAACATAACTAATTTTGCAGCATAAAACCTATCGGTGTGATCTAGATTTGGTATGTGGCGTTAACAAAATGGCCTTAGGAAAGGTCAGACGCGAGGAGGTTGCCATCCTTGTCTTGTTGAGGTTCATGCACACCACGAAGCTGCAATCGATAGCGACAGATACTGCTGAGAGCCAGGCAAGCCAGTTAAGGTAAGCAGTGCTCACGTATGTATGGATTAATTATAACTTGGCCAAAATCAGTGCATATCCCTCGTCTCTAAAGCCAGCCTCCAGCCACATGGTCACATCAACCCAATTAATGAAAATCACCCAATTCAAGCTTTGAGAATAGCAGGCACAATTAACATTCCTGCAGGCTGCCTTGCAAACCAGCCTTTTCCCTCCCACTCACCACCCACCGCTCCCTGAAGTGGGAAATGACAGCAGAACAGCCCTCCTACACACTGGTGGTTTGAGGAATAAAAACTCCGAGTCCCCCGGAGAAAAAATCCAGCATTTCTGCAGAAAAGGGGTAGGGTAGCCAAACAGGAAGACTAGGGTGAGCGAGAGGGGAAAGAAGAAAAAATATTTAATCACGAAGGAGGAAAGAAAATGGTTTCTAAAGAGAGAGTGTTAAGCAGTTCCACCATACCAGCAGTGTCCCTCTATCTTCCCATAAGCAGTAAAGCATTTAGAAAGTCTTAAGATGCAAAGGGAACTGAGGAAGGAAATGCACCCACTTAGCACGTAGGAAAGTGGGTCAGAAGCCACCCCCATTGTAAGGGACTAGAGCAATCTGCAGCCCCTCCAAGCCCTGATCTGGTTTTTCCAGCCATGCACTGTGTCAGGGGCAGCAGCACAGGGCTGTGAAGATAGGCATCAGTACAGGCTACACGAGCCTTCATCTACCTGGGGCCTTCCAGATGTTTGGGAGATGGTAATCCAAAACATCTGGAGGGCCCCAGGCTGGCGAAGGCTGGGCTGCACGACAGCTAGACCCACAGGCACTCCTGTTCTTATTCAAAAGTGACACAAACCCTGATGGCTTGTGCCACTTGTGATAGTGTGCACAGGCTGCCCAGTTTGTGGACAGAGAAGCTAAGGTCAAATATTCAGTGGCTTTGCACAGCAATTAATGCTTGCTTTTAGGGGGGGGGGAAATTGCTAAATATTTGGATTTAGAATTTGTGAAGGCTGGCAATTGTCAGCAAGCTTCATTACAGAACTGATGCACCACCTAAACCTTCAGGTAATCATTGCTATAACTGAACTAATCTACTTGTGCTCTGGCTTCTGGGCCTAGGTAGGCCTTCGTTTTCACACATGTTCCCTCCGATTTCCCTTTCGGCGAGGACAGAATGAACTTGTGAGTCACTCGTTTTCCCTGTCACGGTCACCCTGGGTGCCTTGAGTGGGATTTCCCCGTATCGAAAGCCCCCAAACAGTATTGTCACTAAACCACACTGACTTTTACAAGTATGACAAACTTGGATCGAACTATGCTGCCACAAGACTTGTTTACCCCAGTGTTACAAAACCAGACTGCTCTTTAGTTGTTTCAGCAAATGTCACAGTATTAGAAAGAAGAGTGTAACCGCTCCACCCGCAGTACATGTATCCTCTACTCTTCTGGTCTCTTAACACGAAACGTATGGGCTTCGCGCCTTTATTTATTCTTCACTTCAACAGCACTGCTGCCATTCCTTTCAACTGCTTTAATATGCTCCAGCAACTGGCATGTTAAGAGAGATATTATGGTGGTATTAGAGGGTCAAAGGAGCAACATATGTGACTCAGAGGGTGGCTTTCAGCCAAGTACTTTACACAGAAGGGCCCTGTACTTTTAAAGTGACATGTCAGTGCAAACTTTGGTCTCCTGCTTCCCCATTTCCTTGTAATAACTGCTTGCAAACCTTAGTGCAACTGTTGGTTGTTTATTGCAAACTTGGCCTGCGGCTCTTATTTGTTTCTACTGGAAGAACTGTTAATGGACAGTGTTCTTTAACAATAGACAATAGAAGACCCTGCACTTGGCAGTAACCCCTGCAAGAAAAACAACACTGGAGTGTGTGTGTTTTTAAGGTGTCATTGCAGAGAGGGGGAGGGAGTACTTATTACAAAGTTTAGGTGCTGCTTTGGAGTTTGGAAAGATATTTTGGGAATGGCCATGATAAAAATAATAATAATAATCCTGATAAATCTCACCATTAATCCCTACTTAATAACCAAATCAAACTCTGTTTATGTTGCATGAACAGGAAGGTGGAGGTGGTGAAACTTCTCAAACCAGCAGCTGCAAAGAGAGTTTGTTAGGGTGTGTAGGAAAGAAAGCAGCATGCAGAATACAATGGGAAAGGGAAACTGCACACACCTGGAATAGGGCAGGTAGGCGGGAGATGAGGCCTTCTACAGAAAGGCGAAGCAGCACTGCAGATTTTATTTCAGCAGAACTCGATTTGTGGCATTTGTTTTGTCTAACTACTTGATGGTTTAGAAATCGCTCTGACAAATGAGATAGGGCTCACTTTAGCCTAAGTATTGCTTACTGTTGTGAGAAATACTAGTAATTTGAGCTGGCTGGTGTATGGTCCAGCAGGACCTAGAGAAGGTAATCTATACAATCATGACACAAAAGTACACATTTGTTCCTTCTGGAAACAAGTTAGTTGCTAACGATTAACGGAGCTGTTAACTAGGCTATTTCTGGCTCTTCTCTTTGGAACTGCCAAGAAGGTAGTTGCTACCAACAGAAAGCCGTGTTTACGCCAGCCATGCAGGAACTGCAGCCGGCCCTGGAGTTGGAACAACTAAACATGGAGTTGGCCAGAAGTTCTCATCGTTCTTGTATTCCCAGAGCCAAGACAATGCTGTTGCTGCTTGCACCAAGAACAAAATAAACTGGCACAAACAAGCTAAACTATGGAAACTGGAGACAATTCCCAAGCTTAAATTTGCTTTGTTTCTGCATGGTGGTGGGGAGGGAGAGGCAGGGGAATGCAGCCTTTGCAGGAATGCAGTGGAGTATTTGCACGGCAAAGGTAATCTTTGCTCCCTCTTGGACTTTCCACTTCAGTACAAATCAGTATCTAGGCTAAGAGTGAGAAGCAAGGCAGCTTTAAAGCTTTTACACTGTACGGTGGATCAGAATGTGAAGAATCGCTACTGACATAGGGCCCCTCAAAGCAGTAACAAAGCCATAACAGTAGGTGAAATGGGGGTGCAGAGATCTGAATCTGGGGTTAGGGTTGATCAGCAGCTTTGCTCATTTGCACATGCTTTGCATGCCTAAAGTCCCAGGTTCAACCCCTGGCACTTGCAGGTAGGACAAAAAAACAGAAGGAAACTCTAGTTATTGCCTGTCCACACAGACAATGCCGGGCCAGATGGACCACTGCTCTGGTTCAGTATCAGACAAATTCTTATGTTTCTGTCTCCTCCACTGAAGCCAGGAGTCGTGGTGAATAAAATCAGAATGACACAAGTCAGGACTGCCATCATCTGAATCTTAACCCAGCCAATATTTTTCTTGTTATTAATATTCTGAATAAGAAAAATGATATAGCATAAATGTATCTGGTAACTTTAATTAAATTAAAGAAGCAGTTTAGGGTTGATTCAGCCAAACCATCTTATAGACGTATATGTTTGTCTGTATACATCAGCCATGAAATCCAAAACCGTTATTTTTTAATACATGGCTACTGATTTAAATTCACAGCTACTGAAACTGAAAGGAGGCTTGGTATTGAGAAGCTTGGAACTTATTGCAGAGATTTGACTTCCTCAGTGAAGACACAGTTCACACCATTACTTGCACCAAAGAAAGGCAAAGAAATGGCTGAATTCTTCCGATGGCTCACTGCCATCCTACATCTCATTGTCAAGCCATATTCTCAAACACAGAGGTTCTGCATGCTCAGCTTCTGCCGCATGTAACTCAACACGATGACAAAATCTTACACATTTCCAGCGCTGTAACTCTGCTCCACAAGTTCTGTGTTGCAAGTTGGAGGTAGGCAGAAGATGAGGAAGAGGATGTTTCAACACTTCAGGAAGTGACAGCTACAACTGCAGCCAAGGTTCCCGTGCCATTTTTCTGGGTTGTTGTTGTTGTTTTATCCAGAGAAATAAGCTTTCAGCCTTGCTCTTGACCAAATCAAAACAAACCTACAGCAACTCACCTGAAGCCTACTGGGGGACTATTATTACCAATGACTTAAACTCTCATCAAGATGCACAGAAGAGAAAGTTTCACAAGTGGATATATTTCAAACCCTAAAACACCTTGTAGACTGAATACCTTGGTAAAAACCCAGACATAAAGTATGTATACCAGGTATTACATCTAAAAAATACAGTATTTCCTTGGTAATCTAGAGTCCAACTAGTCACATTCTGCACACACTGGCATTTTAGAAACTTTTCCAAGGATAGGAAAGCTCTATATGGATTTCACTCTAGTAGTCCAGTCAGGAGTCAAAATGACACTGTAAATTGAGCAAGTTTCACAAGGATACTGTTATCTGCCATATCAAGTGGGGGGGGGGGAATGCTTCTGGCCACAGCTGTCACTAGGCAATCAACAGTAGCCCAAAGTCACACATCTCCAACAAATGAAGGAGCCAAAAGCTTGACTGTTAACATCTTCCAGCTACTTCTCCTATTACAGCAGCTTCTTTGGATTCAACTCGCAGTCAGTTCACTTTCATCCATGCACTTAATAGCCACAGATCTAGCAGAGTGCAGTTCATAAGAACTGGCCACCTCATACAAACCAAGAGAGGTAAATTAATACAGAAGGTATCATCCATCCAAACTAAGCAGTTTTGACTTCCACCATTTTCAATGGAAAAGGACATACACAGATCTCAGAGAAAAAAGCAGGACCTAAAAGTTCGACTGGATTGTAACTATAATATGCTTTATTAAAAATGAAGTCTTAAGGCAACTTAAAGACTAATAAATTTATTATGTCAAACTTCCATGGACTGGAATCCACTTCATCAGAAGCATTTAGCATCGCTCTAAATTGGCAGGTATATTAGGGGGTGGAAAAATGTGAAGAGTAGGGTCAGAGGGAAATGAAATGTCAAAATTTTAATATATGGTTTTGTGAATGGTAAAAGGTAAAGGACCCCTGACAGTTAAGTCCAGTCGCAGACGACTCTGGGGTTGTGGCGCTCATTTCGTTTTACAGGCCGAGGGAGCCGGCATTTGTCCGCAGACAGTTTTTCTGGGTCATGTAGCCGCTTGTAGCATGACTAAGCCACTTCAGGTGCAACAGAACACCGAAACCAGAGCAGCGCACGGAAACGCCGTTTACCTTCCTGCCGGAGCGGTACCTATTTATCTACTTGCACTTTTGGGCGTGCTTTCGAACTGCTAGGTTGGCAGGACCTGGGACTGAGCAACAGGAGCTCACCCCATCGCAGGGATTCAAACCGCTGACCTTCTGATCGGCAAGCTCAAGAGGCTCAGTGGTTTAGACCACAGCGCCAGCCGCGTTCCTTTTGTAAATGGTAGCAGAACATTATTTTACATATGCTTAAGCTATAATGTACCTGCCACACTCTGTATTAGTTCTCCTCTGCAAAGTGTCAGTGTGGGGTCTTGCTGAACACTGTACCAAAAGCACTACTGATAAGAGAGAATTGTAAATCCCCCTTCAGTGCAGCCCCTAACCCACATATGGCATCAGGTGTACAACAGGTGGGCGTGGCAAGGCTGAGACAACCTCAAGGGTCAAATGTTCTAATGGACATTATTAGACCACACGCCAATGCTTCCCCAGCACCATCATAATAAATGTGTTGGTCTTTAAGCTGCCCAAGACTCTCTTGTTATTACTGAGGCAATACAGCTACCCCTCTGAAAAATGTTGCATTAGGAGTCAGCTGCCAAAGCACTACATCCAAATGTTAAGTACTTCACTTTTGCAACCAACGTGTCTTAGACAAAACAAAATTATCCCCATCTTCATAAAATAAGAGGAATAAAGTGCATTGGGAGGATAAACCCATGGTTATATAATGATGTAGTGGCAGGGATATGTTATATAATCCAAGAATAGCACTCATATGAATCCTAACTGATAAAGGTCAAAGAGAGGGTAAACTTTCTAGTTACCTATATAAATTTTCCCCTTTTACTTTAGGCATTCACTACCTGTTCTGACAGGCTGTGCAATGGCAGAACAATACAAAGGTTTTGTAATTTGTACTTTATAGATCTGTCCTTCAACGTTCTACTTGGTTCCATGCAAGTGACCAAATTTTACAATGTTCATCTGCATGGCTGCTAGGCCAGCAACAGGGTAAATGGTTTTGAAAGTTGCCAGCATCATAAAAATCTGAAAATTAAGTTTCTATACTGGAAGCTCGATGAGTGCATTCTTGCTCAGAGCCTTCATCAAATGCAGATTTTGTGTGTGTGCAAAATTCTAGTCTTTGTTATCTTTAACTATCAGCACCAATTACAGCTCCTATGTACTCAATGCCAACAGTCTTTCTGTGTATAACTGCATCAACTATGAGATGACTTGCATAGCAAGTCAGGCCACAGTGCTACAGGTGAGCACTCCCACCTCTGCACCTGATTCACAGTTCTACCAATGCCCAACAATTGTGGCTACAGAAATTATTCTTATCCCGGAATGCATTTTCCCCTCATGAGAAACTAGGAACATTCATACCACATTCCTGACCATTTTGAGATTATATACTAAGAGCTCTCTTAATGAGATCTATTGCAGGGTATCCAAATATGATCAAGGTTAAGAAATAATTTATTTAATTTTTACAAGTCACTTGTTAAATAATACTTTAATGGTGTTTTTACATTTCAGTTATAATAAGTATTTTTTTTAATGGATTCAGATTCCATTTTAAACGAAGCCGGCACAAATGTTAAATTCTACTCTTATCATTCAACTTATGCTTCTTTATCAAACAGATTTGCTTTTCTATGGAATTTTTTAAAAAAAATAATGGAGAAAAATAACTTATTCCCAAGCCAGGAATTGTAAATATAATGAAACAATTCATGCATTATATCAATTATTACAGCAAATTATTAGTATTTAGGACACCAAGCAGTGCAGACATTTACTTTCCATCTCATGGAGAAACACTATTTTGTCCAATGATTACCAGCCTTTCCTTGCAACATTGCCCACAATCTTGCACACTTAACTTTGCACTGGCTTGTGACTTCTCTTCAGTCTTGCATCCTTGCATGTGTACAGACACCTAAACAGAAATCTAATAATTTCAGTTATCCTCCCCCTCCTTATCTCTAAACAGATAAAATTGTGCAGCACAAAAGACATGTGGGTTGCATGACCAGACATTTCGGATGACGCTCCTAGAAGTATAAACTGGAAGTATAAAACTCTTTACTAAGTTGCAAACCAATATGCTTTCATTGTTACAGTAAACCAGTAGGTATGCACTCTTGGGCAGGAAATGCACAAATTAGAAAAACCATACACTTTGATTTAAATCCACAACGAAATACAAGAACAAGGCGCGAGAATACTGCAGGGCCAGACCTAAAAGTCATGCAGGCATGTAGAACCCAAAAAAAGAACCCAGGACAGCACACTCAGATAGATCCTGGAAGTGTACAGGGAGAAGAGACAGAGTGTTGTTGCACCCAAATCAATTCCACTGAGTCCAAATTTATAGAGATGCAAGACTTGTGTTAACAGCCCACCATCCTCCTTCATCAAAAGTTACCCTAAATCTCAGCATCTGGAGACTTCTGCGCTATAGAAAGGTTCCCACAATTAGTGCCAAAGCACTCTACCAGTACATACATACAGTAGTTGCATGCCTTCTGCCATTCAGGCCTCTTGCCATCATCCACATAAAAAGGCATCCTGTCATCAAGTTCATTCTTTAGTAACCCAAAGCCTCAAGCCAGCGTAGTTTGCATAATTTCTGAAGACAAAGGAACAGACTAAAGTCATTGCAATCACACGCATGGAGGGATAAAGTATCTCTTCCTCAATCCCAACAAGTTCAATATAAAGTTACTAAGTGTGCAAGAAGTAAATGGTTCACCTCAGTCTGCCCAGGACTACTGAACACAGCCTTCATCAACGTGGCCCCCTCCAGGTGCTACGGACAACTCTGTGCTGGCTGGGACCAACGGGAATTGTAGTCTCAATTATCTGGAGAGCACCATGTTGGCAAAGGTTGAATTAACTTATACTAAGCTTGGAGACACGTTTAAGATTTTAGCAAAGCCACTAGTAGTCTTTTAAATAGATTTCTGCATTTCATTACATTGCCCTGGCAGTCCCAACAAGGTGATAAAGTTCTTAAGAACAGTGTGCACATATCTTAAGCCTAGACAAGAGTTAATGTACTTGAAGGCCATTCTTCAGGCATATCCTTGGCTTCCTAGTGTTTCTATTTCTGGAAAATAAGGGGTGTTGACTTATTTATTTAGTGTAGTGTTTTTCCAAATTTCTGCCTTCAAGGAACCCTTACATTTCCACTGCAACATGTGTACAAAGGACCCTCTGCAATTTTGGCATGGAGTGTGGCCAAATCACTTGAGCTAACCCATCACAGAGGAAGTAAAACCATGTGTAGTTCCTGTATTGCTTCAGCCTAAACTGTGCTATTTACAGTGGCCTGGAAACAATCAATGAACTTATCTGTGATTCTGAAGTCAGCCCTAGGCAGAAGCAAACATTATCAACACATCTGCACACGAGAGACATTGCACAGGAACAGGCAATACAACCACCGGGCAAGGCATGAAACCCAAAGCTTTTTTTTTAAAGGTGCATTTAATTCTGTGTATCAGAAGACAATACCTCTCCTGTATAAACAGGCAGATTCTCTTCTCCATGAGAGAAGACCATCTAAATGAACCTTTACACAAATGTCATCAAGAAACACACTTTTGTTGAAAGTTGCCTATCTCAGAGCCAAAACACAACAGCTAGAACTTGTGGGCTTCTGATTAAACTGCATGTTGGAAGATGCAGGACAGATTTTATTATTTTGAAGTGCTTGTTCACACAGTGCATATCAAGAACTACTAGCCAGGATAGCTATGTTCTACCTCCGCTGTCAGAGGAATTATGCCTCTGAATACCAGTTGCTGGGAATTAACGATGGGCAGAGTTGCTTGGGGGTTTCCCACGGGCACCTGGCTGGCCACTATGAGAACAGGATGCTGCACTAAATAGGCAATTGGCCTGATCCAGCAGGCTCCTCTTATGTAGGATGCAGCACTTGTCAAGTACAAGGACCTATTATGCTCCTCTAGTTAATAGCAAAGCTCTGTCATTGATTTCTACAGGAACTAGAACAGCTTCGATGATGTCACCTGCCAGAACTATAGCCATACGCCCTGGCAAGTCACTACGACTGTGATTACACATATCTTTCAACATTACTGCCACTTTTGCTCGAGTGGCTGGTGGATTGCAGGATGAGATCACAGTTCTGGGACCCAGGAGTCACCTGGACTTTAAACCACCACCTTGACTCCCTTTACATCCCTTATCTCATTCTCTAAAAATTTATGAGCACACTGGGACTTGGCTGCCCATAGGAGCACATTCTACAGGTTTGCTAGCCATATGCTCCTATGGGCTGAAACAAGTGGGGAATTTAGGAACTAAATCACAGTGTACTGTATTAAAAAAGAGTATCTCATTCTGCAACCCCAATGCCTGCAAAAAGCATATGAGATGCAGGAACTACCTTACACAAGCACAACTTTTATGCTTCCGGACAGGAATGAACGGCTGCTCTGAAACTTGCAGCCCCCCCTCCCCAAACTAGTAAATAAAGACTCGCAGCCCATCTCTGCACAAGCGGGCGGTGCACGTTGCTCTTAACAAAATGGAAAATATGTACGAGAGAGTTCCAAGATTTTGGCTTGTGTGTGTTTGGGGGAAGGGGGGAAGCTGGCATTGCAATTCCTCATTAAAATACTCTGGTAACGAGGGGTAAGAGAAGGCAAATGGGAGTGGAGGGGGGAAAGAGCAGATAAGGCAATCTTGCACGACTTCCTCCCTCAGACACAAAGCATAGCTTAAATTCCACTTCGGGATTTACCCATTAATCAGGAGCAAAGGATTAGGGTGAATTATATGCGGCGGCGACCGGGAGGGTGGGGATTGCATGGAGGCAGCGTCGTTTTGAAAGCGCGACGTCTTTGGTCAGAAAAATGTCCATCTCATGACCAGAAGAGAGAGAGCAAAGGCCATGCGAATCACCTCTTCCCACTTCTTACTCCCGTTTAGAAGCTGCTCCCATCCGACAAAGGCAACGTTTTGCAAAACACACACACAGAAGAGAGAGACAGAGCACTCCGCCTGCGTCTCATTTCCCGGTTCTGAAGGGAGGAAACCTCCTTTCCGCGGCCGCCCGAGCAGCGCCGAACTGCGTAGCTGCACAAACTAGAGTGAGGCAAAACGCAGGGCTCGCAGTATGCAGACAGGCAGGCTTTAAAGAAAACAGGAAAGGCAACCCAAAAAAGTTCCCCGCGAAGCCCTCGATCCCTCCTCCCCACTCTAACTCTTCCATCCACTCCTTGCAATATATTGCAATAAATCTAAATATATATTCCACGGCTGCAAGCACACACACGCACCCTTTCTTCCCCACGCGCTGCGGCTTCTTCTGGTTTCCAGTACCAGCCCCGCGCTGCAAAGAACAAGCGGAAGAAAAGCAGAGGCCCTCCTCTGGACCGTGCAGACGTCCCCCCCTTTCGCTTTCAAACTTACCTCCTTGTTCTCAAGCGCCAAATAAAAGCCAGGCGAGTTTCCATCGCTCTTCTTCGCTCCAGTGCTTCTCTGCTGACGGTTTAAGTGCCAAATCCAAACAGCAACAAGCGACAGATGAGGAACAGACCTTCCCGCTCCCCCCCCTCCCGCAACCTTGGAAAGAATGCAGGAAGTTTCCTTGCAAAGATCCCGTGCACAAGTTGTCAGCCTGCTCGGTTGCTCGCTCTCTGCGCACAAAGTCCTGCAGTGTTTGCTGGCTGCCGCCCGGGATGTGAAAAAAGCCCCGGTTGCTGTTGCTGTTGCTGCTGCTGCTGCTGCTGCTGCCTTCTCCGCCGCCAACCGCACGTTGCAGTGTCAGGATTGCAAGTCTCTGAGTCACAGGATTTGAGATCACAGCTTGGGGAGCAGAGCGGTGGGGAGGGGGGAGGGAGGAGGAGGAGGGAAGAGAAGCTCCTTAGCTACGAAGGAGGCAGCAACTGCAGCAGCAGCAGCCACAGCAGAGCGCTCTGGCTTCCCACCCACCCGTCTCCCCGCCTCCTTCTGAGAACCAAGAGATTGCACAACTCTCAGGAAAGGAAATTAGGAGCAGCCACCTCCTGCAAAACACATATGCCCTGCTGCAACAGAAGTAAAACCAGCTCTTCCACTTCATCAGCACAACTGCCTCCTGCTCAGGCTCCCCCGCCCGGCAGCAGGCCTAAGCCACGCCCATTTCCTGTGGCCATATAAGGCAAATAAAGTTGCTTTTTTAAAAAAAATATATATATATATAATATAATAACCACTCCATGTAACTCAACACTTTCGTTCGTGCTTGCGTGCCCGTCTGTGGCTATGAGATGGAGAGAGTGGGCCCGTCCGTCCAAAAGGTTCGGTTGCCAGGAAGAGCCAGTTGCTCTGGCACGTATTGCTAGCATCTCGATGCAGCTACAAGGTCAGGGGGAAAGAGCCTGATCACGTTACTGGAAACGCTGTTTTGCCAGGAATAGTGCTGACTTTTTCCCGTTTGGAGGGACGTTTACTTTTGCTCTCTCCTTGCTTTTATAGGCTAAGCCCGTAAATCAGGTTTGTGCGTGATTTTTGCATGGGGGGGGGAGAGACACGTCAAAACAAAAGTAGCAATTAAAGCGCTGGAAACTTACATTTGGGGGCAGGAAATGGAACAGGGCGTGCGGGGCGAAAATGCTCTAGGGCCGAGGACTTCCGGTCTAGCGCTCATGCCAGCCGGCTGGGTCTCCGTTGTGCGCGGCGGGACCGGCTAAAGACGGCCCGAGGGTACCGTTCCCGCGAAACGGACCCTCCTAAAACTTCGGGCAGGGCGGCCCGAAGACGTGGGGAGCCGGCGGGCGCTCGAACGAGCTCCCCCCCCCTCGGAAGACCCGAGCACGGGTCCCAGAAGGGGAAGCGGGTTGAGCTCGGAGCGCTGTGACTCCAGGAGCAACCGTCTTCAGCGATGCGGCAAAGCGGGCAGCATTGAGCGCTAGATTCCTTCGCCAAAATTAAAGAAATCGTGAGTACAAGGATTTGATAAAGCATTTGGACTAATTGGCCAAAAAGCCGGTGATTTTAAACACGGAGGTCGATCCCGGCTGCTGGGGAGTAAGAAGCAGGAGACATTGTAACCGAGGCAATGGTGAACTTTGTGACAGGGGAAAGCTTCAGTTACAAGTTTTCAATGTAACCCCTTTCCTAAATACTCGGAGAAGATTTGGCTGAAGTATAAAGTAACTTTGGAACTATTTTGGAGATTTTGTGAACTTTTAAAAGATGCACCTGGCTATGGAAATACGGGAAGACTTTAATGCAAAAGTGGATGAACTCAGAGACTTAATTATAAAGTATTTCCAAGTGAGGGGCAATACACAAGAGGAGTGCATTCCTAAGCATGAGCAGGAGGAGGAGGAGCTGGGACATGAAATAGTGGAAAATCCCACACCACTGACTGTGAGAAAGTTTAGAAGAAATGCCAGGAGAAAGAAGATACGCCGGAAGCGTGAGTGTCAACAACGGATGAAAACCTGCAGGAAAAAACATAAGAGAAGCTGGAATGACAGCAAACAAGAGAGAGAAAAACAAGGCAAAGAGCTGCAGGGAAGAGAAGATGATGGAATGACAGGCCTTTGCAGGCTGGACACTGAGTGGGTCTGGGTTTCGGACAAGGAGGGAGTGGGGTAAAGTGGATTTAAAGTTGGGGAAACGTTCTGACTCTTTATATGGTTAAAGACATGGTCTGAATATGGAATTGCATAAACGTAATATAATACTATGGAATAAAATTGTTATTAGTAGTATAAGTCAGGTCGGATTCGAGTAAAGGGAGAGGGGGGAATTAAGAGTAGACAAAGTACAGAAGCAGAGGATGGCTAAGGTTGAATTATAATTGATAAAGTGACTATGGTTAAGAATAATTAAGATGTAAATGAAGATAAGATGTGTTAGAATAATTATGAGGTGAATGATGATAAGGAATCCTGAGGATTGGATAATATGATGTAACCAGCTTAAGGGAAACGGGGAAGTCTCATTTAATACCAATATTTGTATTATAATCCTGCACAGGTGAGTGTGCAGGGAAACAGGCAAGATAAAGGAAGATAGTTTAAGGTTAAACATTTAATGAATTGTATGCCTCTGTGAGAGGGGGGTGCTGAATTGTGTATGGGAGCCCCCGAGTGAGAGAGGGGGCACCCAAGAGTGTTTAACGGAGATGTTGTAGGCCGGAAAAATTGTAAAACCAAATAAAAATTATTTAAAAAAAAAAAAAAAAAGAAAATGCTCTAGGGCCACCAATCTGATTAGAAGCGCAAATTTCCCGACTGCATCCTGACCTGAAGGGGTGCAGACCGATCCTAGGCAAGCACGCGCCACTTCGTTCACGGGGGGGGGGAGGGGTTGGTTAAGCCTAAGTAAATCTGCGCAGGATTTCCCCCCCCCTCCCAACGTTATTGCAAGGGAGTAAATCCCACGAAATGGCTTGCGCCCGATCCAAATTAAAAAGGCGTATAGAATTGGGCTGTCGGGACTTGCACAACGAGGCACTCACGATTCGCACCCGCGCCCCTACTTGAACCAGCTACTCTAGGAAGTGCCACGACATTTCCTGCCGTTTGCACAAATGCAAACCAATAACAAAATGCAGACGGGAAGCAGGGGATGGGGGTGGGGGTGGGAATTGTCACCAAAAATGTGGGAAGCAGGAAGGGTGAGCACTGCAGCCCAGAGTAAAACACAACGTTGGATTCGACTATCGAGAGGCCTCTGAGTTGCTTTGCTGTGACTCATCGCTTGTTCTTGTGCAACAGCTCCAGAGCTCCTTTATGTATGTGAAAGAAGGCTATTGATAAGCCCTCCCTTGGAGAGTTGTGAGTTCCGCAACTGTGTGGCCGTCTTCCTCTGGCGCCTCCCACTAAGTAATCTGCATCTCCTCCACCTCCACCGCATTTTCAGTTTTTATTTGCATCTTGCACAGCGCGCAGGATATCCATGCAACAGCAGCCTCCGTTTACTACTACAGCAGGAAAGAAACGTGCATTGCAAATGAGTGCAAGAGCAAGGAACAGTGCTGTGGCAGAACAGGAAGGAATCGAAGCCCTGGTGGCCTGCTGGTTTCTGCACCCGAAAAGGAAAATGAAGAAGAAGAGGAGCAGCCTCATAACAGCTGGGCAAGAGTTCTGTCATGTACCATCTTGCAGCGGCATTCACCGCGTTCCTCTTGCCGGGAAGAGCCAAATGGGACAGCCCAACACTTGCTAGACAGATGCCTCTAGTCAGGAGGAGATTTGGAAAATTCAAATCATCCAGCTACAAGCAGTGGTGCAAAATAGCAGAGTTTAGGGAGGCTCTAAGTGTGAATTTGCCATAAGGTGATACGGTATATAAGGAGATGCCAGAACACAATAAGAAGTTGCTGGATCAGGCCAAAAAGGCTATCCATTCCAGCACTCTTATGGTCAACCACAGATACCCATGCGAAGCAACGGGTATTCATAGACCTACTGTCTCTAATAGAGGAGGTAGAACAACAGCCTATCTCGAGGGTGGTCAAAAGGTAGACCACAATCCACCAGTGGATCATTGATCAATTTCTGGTGGATTGCACAGTGTCTGTTGATAAGTTGGAGTCTTGGAAAGAACTTTGATTGGATATAGAAAAAATACTTTTTTATTATTTAAGCTTTAATTGAACTTATTCAAGTAATACTTTTTGCTTTCCCTGACCATCCCCTCCCCCTTACAGATAGATAAGCCTGCCAACTGAGGATAACCATTCATGCATCTGATACAGTGGCCTCTATTGGCCTTATGCCATAAGAAATTTGTTAGAAATTGCTTAAGTAAATAAATGACTTACACTGCCATCACAATTTCAAAACACACAAATGTAGCAGAAATAAAACACCCCACTATTTTATAAGCAGCAGCAATGAAGTTTCAAAGCACAGCATGTGATAATTAACCAAAACAGACTTTTAAAAAAATGCCTGTTAACTTCTGTTCCCTAGGGAGTTCCAAAGATTAAGAGAAATCACTAAAAAGTCCCTGTCTCTTTAATATGCCACAAGACTGTTATTTCTGTATAGCACACTAATGCAATTAGAAGTCATTTAGCACAAATGCATACTCAGGGTTGCCGAACACAGTTCAATTATGCCATAATTGTTTAAAGATCCTGTATCTGCATCCTTGCTATGTAAATTTAAAACACCTCGGTGGACTGGGTTATTCAAGTACCAAAAGAAAAAGGGGGAAAGCAGGCTGCATACAAGACTGAAGTCAGCCTACAGTACAGGGATGAAAAATCTGTGCCCATCCAGACATTGTGGAACTCAACTCCCACCAGTCCGAGCTACCAAAGCCAATGGTCAGGGATGATGGGAGTTGTAGTCCAACAACATCTGGAGGGCAACCCATTCTCCAGCCCTGCTGTATAACCCAGTCCTGCCTTCTCTGACAGATGCTTCCTAGGCAGAGGAGTTTCCCAATCCTGTAATCTAACTGGTGATACTGGAGACTGAACATGGCACAAGGTATGACACAGACAAAGCATCACTCTTTCCTTGTTGTAAACACCATGTTTGCTTCTGGTAGCAACCCATGAGTTCACTGGTTCTTCATTAGACTTGCACATCCTCTGCCTTAATGTAATCCACTGTCACATAATAATAATAATAATAATAATAATAATAATAATAATAATAATAATATAATAAATAATAATAATAATGCATAGCTTTCAGATCTCAGAGTATGGCATTTGTATATACAGTAAAAGCCTTTGATCGGCTAGACTCTGGCTTCAAACACACCATACATTGAAAGCACACATCCACAAATAATCTGGGAACTGTTATTTATTAAGGGTGCTGGGAGTTGTAGCTCTGTGAAGGGTAAACAGTTCCCAGGATTCTTGTAGGGTGTGTGCTTTCAATGTATGGTGTGTGTGTGTTATGCAGCCTCTGCAGCCACTGCTTATAACCTCCCACAAAGTGAAATCAAACAGTCTAGTGGTACACATTCCAAACCAATGGAAAAAAACCCCAGGTTCCTGGAAAGGATGCCAAGGGTTTTCTGCTCTGTGCACATCTGGGATCAAGTGTTGAGTGTCAAATGGAAATATGAGACCCACAGCATGATTCTACATCAATTCAAAGGGACTCTGAATGTTGTTAAAGACAATATGCAGTTGGTAAAAACAGCAACATTGTCAAATTACCAGCTATGGTGTTTCCAGCTCTACCATAATTCACAGTATCACTTGTGTTCCTGTGGGCTCTTTTATTCAGTATGCAAAAGTGTCAAGTTTGAACACATGCAAACAGGATCCACAGAAAAGGCCTGTGAAACCATCAGCAGCCTTCTAAAGATACAATTAAGAGTAATTATAAGTCATTTCTCTAGATAAAGCTCACATTTGCATGTAGGCTTTGTTCTTATTGTTTCAATGCAGGCTTTGTCATCAAAATATCCTCACGTTTTGGATAAGTGATATGGGGTAAGTGAGATATCACTGCAGTTCCCACTTAAATCAGTGTTTCAGATACGTTTGTGGAAGGCCTTATTACATCATAATCCTATTTATACACTCAGAAGTAAGGCTTAAATGGGGCTTAATCCCGGCATCCTCAGAGTGTATAAGCAGATTCCACATTTTTCACTGTGCAATTTTTAAAATATTGAAATGAAGAGAGACATGCTTTTGAGAGAGCACATGGCTATTTCTTTAGAAGATGCACAATATATGCATCGCCCTCCTAACACCACACGCACACAGAGAGAACAAGACACTCTCCTTATGACATCCTCTCATTTATTTTATCAGCAATTCCATATAACACACTTCAATGCCATACCCTCCAACATTTCTCAAAGAAAATAGGGGCATCTAAAATGTTCCAAGGGTGATTTGGAGTTCTGAAGTGGTGGGCAGTTAAAGCACATACACCTTGCCATTTCTCCACTCAAAATCACTCAACCTACCTGTCCTGGAGAAAATGAGAAAGGGCTGCCAGGGGGACTTTGTTACATGCATCAGAAAGTAACATCTTGTGATCTCTGTACAACCCCACATACAGGCTCCATGTCTGCATATAGCCATCTTCTGGGCTTGCAAAGAAATCACTAGATGTTTGCTGCTCTGAGGGGACATCTTCCGACTCAGGTCTTTTTTGACCTTTGTGATAGTAGCAGTTCAGGGGAGCAGGATATGCTTTAAACATTCAGGATACTACTAGAGAGATTACTGTGTATCTTTCCTTGCCAACCAATTCAATGAGAGTAGTGACAATATATGTACAATAAATCGCCCTATGAGGAGGGGGAAAGAAAGGAAGAGGCACTGTAACATTTTGCTGCTCATTGCTGTCACTTTCAGCTATGCCGTAATTCAAATCTTTGGCTCTAGGCACAGAGTGCAAAGCATGCAGTCCTGAGCCAGAAGAACAACAACAACATGGATATTTCTCTTTTTTTGTGGGGTGGGGTGGGGTGGGGGTGTTATATATTGACGATGCTTTCCAGAAAGCTCTCACACAAATTTGTCTTCAGCTTCTCATGACAATGCAAGAAACCATGACGATTATCAAAACTTCACGAAACAAGAGCTCAAATGGTTTAACTTCAGCAAAAGCTTGCTGCAAGTACCGGCGATAGCAGATTTGCAGCCCAATTATATATACTTTTACTCAGAATTTCCCAGAGTTAAAGCAAGATACACCCCCAAACAAGCCTGAGTAGGACTGCACCATTATCACTGGTGCCAAGAGGCTACCACTCCATATTCACCAAACATTAATCAGTTTGTTGTAGTGACAACAATGTTCATTTTCTATTTCCATGCAATTAAATGTTTTTTGTTTGTTTGGCAACAAACCCATGGACCTCTGCAATAGTTTTCAGGAATTACCCACTTCTGCTTTGTTCACACTGTCACCCTTTAATAATTTTGTGTTCATCACATGAAATTTTAAAGCAACTCATGGTGACTTTCCCACCCAATACTTCTTGTGCAGGGTACTCCTCATAAAGCACCATCACTGAATAGCAACACATTAAAGCTACTGCCCTGCAGGCCAAAAATTGTCTGGTTAGTTCAAATAAATTAACCACATTATGCCATAGCACTTTTGTCTTGGGTGTTCACTGTGGTTTGTCAGATCACAATGCTATGATGACAGGAGAAGCCACATCTTGCAGAATTGTCTTTTCTGTTAAAATTCTGAAAGGTAAATAAACACTTTCCTGACAGCACAGATACAATAGCAGGTTATTCTACGTTGAGGCCAAGAATATCCTGAATAGCAAAAATCTAAAGCTCCAGGATTTTGATAAAAGAGAGGCAGTGACATTTCAGTTGTCAAAGCCTTCACGCTGTGCCTGACTTGATAAAGTTTCATTGAAATATCTGCATTAAAAAGTCACTTTGGAGTAGGTCACTATGTCCTGCCAATTTATTAGCTCCCCAAAATAGACATGTTGAGTAACTAACCATGCCACTAGACTTTCAGATCCCTTCTGTTTAAGCAACAACATACAACTGGAAAGTGACTTCAATTATACTAAGGTATCCACAACGCTCTTAGAAGTGGCACATCACACACACACACACACAACCCAAGTTTTGTCATGTAATGTCCAAGTTGCTCCTATATAAAAACTTAATTCAAATATTGATTTTCCCCTCCCCGCTCTTGAAAGACTTAGAATACATCATATTCTTTTGTTAAATATCACTATTAATGACTCGGCCATGAAACCTGCGGCCTAGAAAGCAGGTGATCCTCTGACCGGGTTAAAGCTAAGCTGATCAGTGCCTGAATCACAGGGCCACATAAGCTGCTCAGTGGCTTCAGATGTTATAGAGAAAAGCTGCCAGCACAGTATCCTCTCACAATTATTAAGAGGTAACATCATTCTACATGATAAGCAAATGCTTTGTAAGTGAGTTTCACAACAGTTTACTTTAAAAAAAAAATAGAGTGGAAAAGGTGGCAAGACAAAGGCAATTTTTATTTATCCTACAGTCACTTGTCTGCTCCAAATTACCCACAGTAGCTTTCCTCTCCACGGCGGTCCAGCTACATGTTTGCAAGGGTAAATGTGGCACAAACCCCATAGGGAAGCTTGTGGGAAGAGTGGAGGGAATTTAGACAGGAATATGGTAGTCGGTGGAGAAATAATTAATTGCTGCTTCTCTGCTGCAACTTCTCTTATTCTTCAGTTCTCTTATTCTTTCTTTCTTATTGGGGCTCTCTTACACAGATTTACATCTAATGCGCATGGAGCCCTTTCACGTAGCGTTGTTTGCTTAGAAAGTCCAAAGAGGCTCCTGGACAGGAAATAGTATAGAATGCAGCCTATTCTCCTCTCCTACCCAAGATACATTTTGAACATTATCATCCATCGTCAGCAGACAATGGAGGAAGAGATTGCATACAGAGCTGCAGGTCCATGTTTGTAATATATCTGAAGCTGCTATGAGTTCCCCAAAGAAGGGATAGGATGCAAATGTAGAAGAACTGCAAAATCTTCCAGTTTTTATTAATGTCAAATATATATCAAGAATGAACAAGAAGACCACTGAGTCTCTCTCCAAATCACATTACAAATTTGCTTTTCTGCATTTCTTGCATAAAACTTAGTTATTTTAACACTTATCCTCCTCAGTTGTTTTAACACCTAGGAAAAGAAACAAGCGCAACAGCTTGAGGACTTTTATACATAAGATATAATAAAATGCCCAATCAATATATAATCAGCCATTAGTCTTAAAATTTGAACATTGTGTACTTAACAACTCTAATGCACTCTGTCATACAGGAGAAGAGCTGTAGCTCAGTAACAGAGCGCCTGCTTTGCACTCAGAAGCTCCCAGGATCAACACCCAGCATCTTCAGACATGGCTTGGAGAGATCCTGCCTGAAACCCCGCAGAGCTGCTGCCAGTCAGTGCAGGCAGTACTGAGCTAAATGGACCAATGGTCCAACTCAGTGAAAGGCAGCTTCCTACGGAGGGTATGCCACTAAGTTGTACTCGGCGTAAACCCATTTAAACTAATAGATCTAAATTAGTTGTGTTTATTAATTTCAGCGGGTCTACTCTAAGCTGAAAAATGATTATAACATGGGTAGGCAAACTAAGGCCCAGGGGCCGGATCCGGCCCAATCACCTTCTAAATCTGGCCCGCGGACGGTCCGGGAATCAGCATGTTTTTACATGAGTAGAATGTGTCCTTTTACAGTATTTAAAATGCATCTCTGGGTTATTTGTGGGATCAGGCCCAACAGCACATCTAGTCCAGCATCCTGTTCTCGCAGTGGCTGAACAGCTGCCTCTAGCAAACCCCCAGCAGAACCCAATCCTAAGAGCACTCTCCCTTCCCGTGGTTTCTAGCAACTGATATTCAGAAGCACAACGATAAGATGATTATTTTACAAGGTAGTGATAAGATAAAGGAGACTATGGGGTTGCGGCGCTCATCTCGCTTTCAGGCCGAGGGAGCTGGCCTTTGTCCACAGACAGCTTTCTGGGTCATGTGGCCAGCATGACTAAACCACTTCTGGTGCAAAGGAACACCGTGACAGAAGCCAGAGCACACGGAGTCACCATTTACCTTCCTGCCGCAACGGTACCTTTTTATCTACCGGTACTTGCACTGGCGTGCTTTTGAACTGCTAGGTTGGCAGGAGCTGGGACAGAACAACAGGAGCTCACCCCATCAAGGGGATTCGAACTGCTGACTTTTTGATCGGCAAGCCCAAGAGGCTCAGTGGTTTAGACCACAGCGCCACCCGCTGTGATAGTGGTGACCTATGATGGCACTGGAGAGACCGTGATGGAAAATATCTTTTCCATGTTGCTGCCACCACCGGTGGGTATGTTTAAACTAAAAGGTGTCATGCACACCATATAAGATAATAGCCCTCCCCCTCCCCGCATGGGTGCTATCTAGCAGTCCAGGGCCAGGCCGTACCAGATGCTTTGATTCCTAGAATTGGGGATCTCCTCATATGGGCAGCTGGACAGTCTGAAGCTCTGATAAGAGGGAATCTTGTAGTCCCAAAACATCTGGAGGCCCAAGGTTGGGGAACACTCTAGAGCAGTGTTCCCCAACCTTGGGCCTCCAGATGTTTTGGGACTACAACTCCCATCATCCCTCGCTAGCAAGACCAGTGGTCAGGGATGATGGGAATTGTAGTCTGAAAACAGCTGGAGGCTCAAGATTGGGGAACACTGCTCTAGAGGAAGGATGACGGAGAGAACCTCCTTCCCAAGCTTCGGGTGTTGCTGTTGCCGTCACTCACACAGCTGCTTCTGTGCACAATTGAAAGCCAACCATTAAAACCCTGAAAGATTTGAGACTGTGGAAGCTAATGTAAACACCTGTTTCCTTTCCTATGAACCTTTCCTGCACACTTAGGTCATTGGGAGAGAGGCCTCTGCTTCAAGTGCCTTAGGCAGCCAAACTCAAGGGGCTTGTTAACCTCTTTCTTCCAGGGGCAACCTGCTCTGTCCATTACTTTTTTATTCCCTCAGCTTTTAGTTAGCATTAATACTGCTGACTAATGGGCTACAGTTCTTGGCTTCTTTTGAATAGCTGGATAGAAGCCAACTATTTTGCTATAACCCAGGCATAGGCAAACTTGGACTTCCAGCTGTTTTGGGACTACAACTCCCATCATCCCTGACCACTGGTCCTGTTAGCTAGGGATGATGGAAGTTGTAGTCCCAAAACAGCTGGAAGGCCAAGTTTGTCTATGCCTGGCTTAACCTGTATTTTAAGTATTTTACCTGAACCATCTCAAGAGCCCATTCAAAGCACAGGTGCAGGGTATACATTGAACTAAATAAAGATGACAACAAAACGTTACTTGTTCTTTCTTTTTTTAAGTTTAGTTACATGGGAATTTTAATACTCAAATTAGTTAATGCCTCATAGTAGAAGTAAATGTACCAATCTGAGCTGGAATTTGAAATGCACACCTCCGCATAGGTATTTTTCCTGTTCTCTTCCAACTCTGTTTAGGCCACAGATGTTTACATACGGAACTAAGTCACACAAGTTGCACAAGTGGAATTATTTGAGAAACGGAACAGTAGGCTCCCTGAAGGAAGTGCCTGAACCTGCCAAGAAGGCAGACAGCAAGACATGCAATTCTGGGGAATATCTGACTGGAAAATAAAAGCCCAAGGGTTTCTGAAGCAATCTAGTTGCCAGAACAAATAACACATCTGTATCACTGTTGCTAAAATTCCACAATTCAATTGCCCTGCCCTGCACTGCAGATGTTCAACCAACCTGCTTCAGTGTCTAGATTTTGTGGGTGTGGGGGTCAACTGTGTGCTGGTTATTACTTGCACTTTAGTCCCAGGCAGTGCAAAAATGTAGCTCTATGTTCTGATGCAGAATTTATTTATTTAGGACCTATTCATGCCTCCTTTCCCAAACAGCATTAACTTACTCCCACATTAAATACAGCAAGATTCACACTGCCCCCTCAGTGGGGTTTAACATTGCTGTTCTTTCTCTGTGCTTCTTATGCAAAGAAAAATAAATAATGACTATTCCATAATTTCTTGCACTGAGCAATTGGCAAACTACATGTAACACATATACACGTAATAAAAACCTTGATTTCCTTTTTGAAAAAAATGAGAAGCAGCCTTGGCAGAGGCGGATTTAGGGGAGCGCAACTGATGGGCCCACACTGGGCACCGAGCCAAGAGGGTGCTGTAACAATGACTTAGGATGGAAGGTGAGAGGCAGGGGGGCACTGAATGTTGGAGTCCCACAGGGCGCCACTGAAATTTTAAGGCCCGAAGTCCACCACTGGCCTTGGGAAGCTTTGATTTTGTGCAGAAGGATGGCAAACAGACACCTGGCTGAAATTGATGGGACTTGTAGCTGAAAACACCTTGAGGGCACTAAACTGGCCAAAGCTGCTCTAAAGAGTCCAGGGAGCCTTCCCACTCTATCCTCAAAAAAGTCCTCTGCGGTATGCCAGGCTGAGAAATAATGACTGCCCATTACATTGCTAGCCCCAAATTTATTATCTGAATCATGCCGCCACCCCCACAAATAAACCAACACCCAAAGTTGCTGTAATTACAGCTCCTGGAAAGGGGGAAAAAACATTGTAATCCACCAGGAGCAATATTTTCATGTATCTGTGGCTGCTTTCACGTGGTAGTTTATTCCATTTCCCTAACTGTAAATTTTTGCATTATATTTCAGCTTTCACATGACATAAAAAGTCACTTTAATTGAATATATTGCGTGTTTAGCACTGATTTCTGTGCCATTTGATGCCAGGGGGGGGTCCGTTTGCAGCCCCCTTAACTCAGAAAATTGTTGGAGTAAAGTGATTAAAATTGCTGCAGTATACCAGCATACAGTTCTTTCTTGTTATTTTCATGGAAGAATCATGGGGTGAAAAAAGTACATATGTGAAGGAGAGAGGTTAGTGATGTCGTCCAATACTGTTTGTTGTTGTGTCACACTGTGCCCACCGGTCTGGTTTAAATTTAGTTTAACATGCTGGCATATTGGTCAGAAATCCACAGCTACCAATACGATAAAGGGTCTGAAAGCCACATCTTATGAGGAACAGCTGCAGGAATTGGGTATGCTTAGCCTGGAGACTGAAAAGAGATGTGATAGCCATCTTCAAATATCTTAAGGGCTGTCACATGGAGGATGTAGCTTGTTTTCTCCTGCTCCAGAGGCTAGGACCCAAACCAATGGATTCAAGTTACAAGAAAGGAGATTCCAGCTAAGCATCAGGAAGATCTTTCTGTCAGTAAGAGCTGTTTGACAGTGGAACAAACTCCCAGGAAAGGTGGTGGACTCTCCTTCCTTGGAGGTTTTTAAAGTAGAGGTTGGATGGCCATGTGTCATATACAGTATGGTCTAGTTGAAATTCCTGCATTGCAGAGGGTTTGACTAGATGACTTTGGGGTTCCCTCCAACTCTACAGTTCTATGATTCTATCATTCTAATGCAATATCTCCTACATCTGTGTAGAATATCAACTTGCATTATTTGTACAGGCCTGCAGATTGGGAGGGTTATTATGGTACTATTCCTTGGATTTGAGAGTCAAAATATATGACCACCTTTTTAGATTTAAAGGTGTTTAAAATTCATTTTAAACATATGGCTAAATACTAGCTCACCTTGATAACTGGCATTTTAAAACACATCAAAGCATGCTGGCCCTTTATTTATTAGCAAATATGAGCGGGTCAGCATGTGCCGCTATTAACAAGTATTTGGGTCATTGCCTTCAGCCTCAACTGCATCTGTTTAGTAATGACTTCAAACAGAGGTAGCATGTAGTAAAGCAATTTCCAAACTCACTTTGAACAACAACAACGTACTGCTGTTACAACTGCTGTGCAACTGAAGGCCAAATAAGAAGTTTAAATGCTCTCCAATTATATTGACTAGATAGCCCCCCCATATAAATCAACATTATTTATTTAAAGCTGATCCAACTATACCATACTCTTTTCTAGGAAAGGCAAATGTTACTAAAATTCATAATGATTTATAAGAGTATTGACAATCTAATGGCCTGTGGACACAATTGGTTACACTAATTTTGCCAGGGATGGATGAAATGTTTTCCATTTACTTCGATCTCCGATGTGCTCCAAAAGTAAGGCTGAAGGATAAGTAAGCTGAAAGTGAGCCAGGAATCCATCGAGATGAGGAGCTCCTGACTCACCTCTTTAGCATTTTGAGAAATGTCATGATCCTGTACTTCATGTAATTGTATACGGTAGCCATAAAGCAGTAGGGCCTACTGTAACAGGAAGCCTGTACCTGTGGACCAGGAGTGTCCTCCTCTTATACAACTACACAAATGGCCCATCAGAATCCTACGCCATGTCCTAATTACATGAGGGGAAGCCAACGTTTTTGGGCCACATTTGCAAACCCAAGCAACTGTCATGGACATCATTTCACACCACAACTATCTTGGCGACCCCTGAGTTACATATTTACAGCTGGATTCAGTGGAAACAAAGAGAAACAAGGCCTGACCGATCACAATTCACCATAATTTAGCAGCCTAAAAACTGGACAAATTTTGTACATAATATATACACTCATTGGATCCAATCTCAACGGCTCCCACTCCTCCAACATAACACCAGCCATGTACATTCGGTGCCGGTTCCCCACCAGGCAGTTGCTCCCAAGTAGTATCACAATGCATGTGTGTGGTGTGTGAGCAAGAAAGAGAGGGGGAGAGGGAGAGGGGGAAGGAAGGAAGGAAGGAAGGAAGGAAGGAAGGAAGGAAGGAAGGAAGGAAAGGTACTTGGGAAGCAGACTTAGCAGGCCTCCCTACTTAAAAGTTTCTCACAGTTCATCCCCAAGGACAAGCAACCCACATGTCTACAGCTTACAGCATGTTGGTAGCGGCAATAGAGGAAGGGTTGGCATCAACCCTTTGAGCTCAGCCCTGGAGCAGTGGGGGCGCCAGCATTTTTGTTGAGCACTGCCTCACACCAGTGACTTGTGGATGAGCCAAAACAGGCAGTCAGCAAAAGGGTGTGTCTGAAGCTTCCTGTTACAGAATGGCAAGCTCCAAAAAAATATGAAAACAAGCCCTAAGATGCATTTGAACACAGGTTATTATCCCATTTAACCACCACGTCCCTGCTTTTGACTTGGAGAGATCTGAAGGCAAGAAGCACCAAGCAGGGAAACCTCATCTTCACACTGCACTGCAGTGGTACCTCAGGTTACAAACACTTTGGGTTACAGACTCCGCTAACCCGGAAGTAGTACCTCGGGTTAAGAACTTTACCTCAGGATGAGAACAGAAATTGTGCGCTGGCGGCACGGCGGCAGCGGGAGGCCCCATTAGCTAAAGTGGTACCTCAGATTAAGAACAGTTTCAGGTTAAGAACGGACCTCCGGAGTGAGGTACCACTGTACTGGTGCAAGAATGGAACAATTAATTGAAGTTTGAGCCTGGGCTCCTCTGGTTTAAACCTCCAGGAATACAGACCTTCCCCCCCCCCAAAGGAAGATTGTCTATGAGTCTTGGTTTTAAAATTATTTATGTACAAATCAACCCAAAGGACACATGCAGGGGGACTTAAAAGATTTAAGATCAGCATACAAATACCCAGTCAGACAGTTCACCTAGATGACTAATTCATTATTTTTAAAAGAAAAAAATAGTTTCTAGTCCATGCTAGTGAAACCAGAGGAAATACTGGAAATATGTGGCCAGCATGTTAAGCCCTCAAATGCATCTGAAACACAATAACTGTAACTGTATCTGACTCTCTTGGGTGGAGAGGGGGCACTCCCACAATTATATACCGGTAGCATTACTCAGCAAACACTGCACTCCCAGTCTAGTTTAGGAAGCCTGGCAAAATTTACAGCACAGGAGTCAAGCACATCTAGGGCACTGGTTAACTTCATAACTTTTTTTAAGGAGGTACCTTTGCACTTAAGCTTTTATGAAAATGGTGTCCTCCAACCTGAGGATCTTTTCTGTAACACCCAGATATGTTAGTGGCTGACAGTAATCACACAAAGTTCATGGAAACCTTCTATATTTCCAACAGCAAAGGTGTGCAGATTACTTGTTTAGTGGGTCAGCCCTGTTAGCTCCAAACATGTTACCTGTAGTTTCCCGGCTGAATTTAATTAAGATGTCCAATAGTCCTGCTCCTGGAGTGAAATTTTATTCCAGCATGTTTCACAATCCACATGTTTTGCAACTCTTGAAACACGCCCTTTCAAAGTCCCACCAGGGAAACAGTTCAGATGTACCCCCCTCCCCCAGTTTTCCCAATAGAAGCTTCTAATCGTTCATTTGATTGTTTCTGGGCTGGGGAAGATCCCTGAATGGGAGACTATTGTCCTCCCCACTCCCAGCACACATCAGGATACAGAGCGGGAACAGAATTATTCACTTTCTGATCAACAACGTAACTTGAGCCATTCCTGCCTCTCTGCCTTGAAACCTTTGTTCATTCAGTGTGGTGTAGTGGTTAGAGTGTTCAACTAGGGCCTGGACCTAGGAGTAAAGGTAAAGGGACCCCTGACCATTTGGTCCAGTCGTGTCCGACTCTGGGGTTGCGGCGCTCATCTCGCTTTATTGGCCGAGAGCCGGCGTACAGCTTCCAGGTCATGTGGCCAGCATGACAAAGCCGCTTCTGGCGAACCAGAGCAGCGCACGGAAACGCCGTTTACCTTCCCGCTGGAGCGGTTCCTATTTATCTACTTGCACTTTGACGTGCTTTCGAACTGCTAGGTGGGCAGGAGCTGGGACCGAGCAACGGGAGCTCACCCCGTCGCAGGGATTCGAACTGCCGACCTTCTGATCAGCAAGCCCTAGGCTCTGTGGTTTAACCCACAGCGCCACCTGGGTCCCTGAATCTAGGAGACCACGGTTCAAAACCCCACTTAGCCATGAAGCTCATTGGGTGACCTTGGGCCAATCACTGCCTCTTAGCTAACCTACCTCACAGGGTTGTTGTGAGGATATAATGGGAACTGGGGGGGGGGACTCTGTATGTCACTTTGAGTTCCTTAGCAAAGGTGAATCCAATACATAAATATGTATTATTTATTATGTATTATCCAATACATAAAAATACATAAATATGTGAATCCAATACATAAAATTCCTCTAGCTCTCCTTTTAACAGCACTGTGATTTGCAGCAATTAGCAGGCAATCAACCATGCCATTAAAAACCCTTGATTATTTCTGCCAAAGAGAGAAAGAAAAGGGCTATGCAAGGGGTTTTCTAGAGAGCTTGAAACCTTTACTGCAGTCAGTGCTGCCATGCTTAGCCAATATACTAAACTACATGAAGAAGCCCAAAGTGTCGCCACACCACTACAACCCCAATTGAAATGTGTGGTGGTGACATGATCAAAAGGAGGGTTCTCAGCATAGCAATTTGCTCCCTTGATTAGCAGCTCAGCACACAGAAGCAGCTGCCACATGTAGCAATGCAAAGCATCCTCTATGAAGCAGATCTGTGGTGCTGGTCTGTATCCACTCTCAGGGCACCTTTCACACTTTAGGGCTGCCGAATGCACCAAATGTTTGTGTGGTCAAAAAGAAATCGGTAAAAGGATTAATCAGGCATGCAGCATGAAGAAACAAAAATCACACACGTAATTTCAACAACTTTCATAACAGTCCTGGAAGGTAGACCTGCATCTTGGAATAATGGCTTGCCTATGGCCAAGTAATTAGTATGTGGCGAAGACAGCATTAGAACCCAGGAATTGCCAGCTGCTGCTTAAGAGTCATAGAATTGTAGAGTTGGAAAGGACCCCCAAGGGTCATCTAGTCCAACCCAACCTTTCTATTAGAACTCTCCAGGCCACCGCCGCCACCACCTACCCAGCCACCCATTATTAGCTGTTTTCCACTCTTGTTGGGTATTTTTGCCTGTTTAGAATGTGTTGTTGAACTAAAAAAAAAAAAGTCTCTTGCTTCCAATTGCTCTACTCAGTTTTGCCTGTGGCCCCTCCCAGCACTGCCTTGCGGCCTCCAGAAGGTTGCTTAGAAGGGAATGTGGCCCTCAGGATGAGCAAGTTTCCCTACCCCTGGCCTATGCAAACAAAAACTACAGCCACAATATAAACACATGCTTTACTGTATTACAATTCACCGTTCCTCCATGCACACGCACCCTGCAGCAAAGCAAGCCCTTCTCAAAGTTCCTATTTTATTTCCCAAGGCTATGCCAATTTCACAGAGGGTGGTGGTGGAGCAGAGCAGAGAATCATTTTTAATCTTCTGTATGCAATTGCTTTGAGCACTCTGTTTTCAAAGCTTCCTGAAATGTTAGATTTTCTTCCAGGACTGTGTTGTCTTTTTTTCCTCTAGGGCTTTTATAGGCATATAATTTTCTTGCACAATTCTTTTTCTTCTCCTTTCCTTTTTTGTAAGTGCAAGTACAACCTTAAATGCACATCTTCCACCTATTATTGGAAAGACTCCAAGGAGGATCATATACTTGAGGTCAAGCAGGAACTTGGCAGCTACCTAAGGAGCAATTTATCAGTTCTTTATTTGCAGCGTGAATCTGCTCCCCTAGTAGAGACAGGGTTTTGCCCAATCCTCTTCATGTACTCTTATGCAATCACCCCCAGAATATTAAAAGATACTGTACGTGTCAGCTATGCTTGTGAGATCCTCATGGTTTTTATATGATGCAACCAGATAAAACTTTTGATCAGACTCCACGTAATACCCAGAAACCATATTTGCAATAAAGTGCTGAGTGCACTTCGATTGCAGGCACTCATACACCAGCAGCAATTTTTTTCCAAAAGTGAGAGGCATATGGATCAGTTGGTGCGTCAGTTGATCTATAATGTAGATCCAAAACATACAGTGACTAAGTTTCTGTTGCACATTCTGTCTTGTATTGACAGTACTGCGAAGCTCACTGAAACATACCCAGATGCACTGTTAAGGTAGCAGCTGCAATAACTTAGAAGCAACTTCCCACGACACAGAGTCATGTGTGTCTGAACAGCTTGTTCAGATTGCACAATTATCATTTTTGTTTTGTTTTCTTTGCTTTTCTTTCCCCAACACCAACACCTCTCTGCAGAAAACACAGGAAATTGCCTTATACTGAATCAAGCCATTGGTCCACCGAGCTCTGTACTGTGTTTACACTGTCAGTGGCTCATCAGTATTTCAGATTGGAGTCTCTTCTAGCTGTACCTGGAAATGCCAGGAATTGAACCTGGGGCCTTTGCATTGAAAGCAGATGCCCTTCCGCTGAGAAACAGCAGCTCCCTTCATCTGTCTCAAACCTCAGTAAAACTTTTGTTTTATCCATGCTGATAATACATATCAATAATACATATAATACAATAATACGTATACAATATCACAGCAAGCGAGAGCTCAGGGCAGAATTCAACAGAACAAAAAAAAAAACACCCATGTCCAATGTGCAGCCTGCAAGCCTAATACATCCAAAATAAACCTTCATCCAGGCTTATCATAAGACTTGGATTGTGCAAGGCACAGTCACATATGCAAGTGGGTGTTTGGACAGCTTTGTCGACAAACTGCCAAAGTACCCGTCCTTTACAGTTACTGCATGATTAACAGCACACAACATCTGCCAGAAGTACCGTGCAACAAGCTTTTGTCCTAAAGGTGTCTTTCTGATTTGTTTTGTTTTATATAAAAAAAAAAACCAGGCCCCGACGGGTGGGGGAAGCTCGTTTAAATCCCAAAGGATCCTTTGCAGCCTGATGAGACGTCATCATTTGTTGCAAGAAGGCGGGCAAGGCTGCTTCTGTTTCCTCAGCACAGGCTCGTCCCATATTTGGAAGAGCCACTTCGACACACTCTCTCCCCCCCCCTCCCGCCCCCGGTGCGAAGTCAGCAGCAAGGGATCGTCCAACAGGACTCTTTTGTCTGCGGAATAAACTTGAGCCACCAGCGCGGGAGTACACAAACGAACAAAAATGCAAAACGTGGATTGTTGAGGTTTTTTTAATGCACGGGCGGATTTAATCCGAGACGAAATATTACTCGCTAAAAGCCTCTTTTGCAGAGCAAAGGGAGACGCTCGCAGGTTCCGGAGAGGAGAAGCGACAGAAGCGAGTTACTCCAAAGAGGCTGAACTTCAGATCCTCCCCCCCCCCCAACTCCACACACACACACACACATACACACACAAAGTTCAGTCGGCTGCTGCTGCAGCTGCTGTCACTTTTGCACGAGCAATGCCAAGCCGTTTTCTCTGCCACTTGCGGCCATTCCAGAAAAACTCCGGATCCCCATTCTGTCCCCTATTCTGTCTGCTCCACTTCACATCTACCCGAGCCAAACCCAATACAGTAATCTACTTGCATCTCTCTCTCTCTCTCTCTCTCTCTTGGAAGTGGGAGGCGGATTGGATGTGGCAAGAAAACGAGGAGATCTCCTGCTACACTACTACCCAGACTATATTAATCCAGGCAGCAAAGGACAAGGAAACAAATATCCAGCGTCCAAACAGAGCGCGAAAGTTTTGCTCACCTTCAATCGCAGAGAGTCGCTGCAATAAGTCCTGTCCTGAGTCAAGTCCGGGACGGAGGAATCCACTGCCAACAAGAAGCCCAAGAAGAAACGGGGGGGGGGGGAATCCCGCAGGCAACCAAACCCCAACTTTTGAGCGCCTTTCGCTAGGATTCTGGGAAGGCGTCACTTCCTAGCGCGGTAAGTAGACGAGGGGTGGATGCCGGAGCAGGCCCTTTAAAAGGCAGCTCCTCCCTCCGCTTGCCTCACCCGCTCTGTGCAGCCTCAGCCACAGAGAGAGGACTGCTGCTGCTGCTCCCCTCCTCCCAAGTATCATCTGAGACTCAGGCCCCCTTTAGCCTTCGGGGCGAGGTGCTTGTTTCGAACCCACGACATGTTAAAATGAAAGAAAGAGAGAACGCAGCTTCAGATTCCTATTGCACTCATTTGTAAAAAGTAAAGTGAGAGAATGGAGGAAGCCCTGGGGTTTCAGCCAGATGCCCCTGGAAAGCTCGCAGGAGCATGGTGGAAACAGGAATCCTGTTGATGGCTTGGGGGTGGTGGGGGTAGTCCTGGTACTGTCATCACCTTCCAAGAGATGTCCCGCTGTGCTTCTGTCATCCCCATCGAAAATGCTAGGCCTGCCATAGCCTTTAAGAACTAGGAGGGATAGTTGGTGTGGATTGCGGTTAATATTGTGTGTGCATTGCTTCTCAGATGTGCACTCCCTTATATAATAATAATTTATAATAATAATAATTTATTATTTATACCCCGCCCATCTGGCTGGGTCTCCCCAGCCACTCTGGGCGGCTTCCAAAAGAACATTAAAATACAGTAATCTATTAAACATTAAAAGCCTCCCTAAACAGGGCTGCCTTCAGATGTCTTCTAAAGGTCTGGTAGTTGTTGTTCTCTTTGACATCTGAAGGGAGGGCGTTCCACAGGGCGGGCGCCACTACCGAGAAGGCCCTCTGCCTGGTTCCCTGTAACTTGGCTTCACGCAGCGAGGGAACCGCCAGAAGGCCCTCGGCGCTGGACCTCAATGTCCGGGCTGACCGATGGGGGTGGAGACGCTCCTTTAGGTATACTGGACCGAAGCCATTTAGGGCTTTAAAGGTCAGCACCAACACTTTTAATTGTGCTCGGAAACGTACTGGGAGCCAATGTAGGTCTTTCAAGACCGGTGTTATGTGGTCTCGGCGGCCGCTCCCAGTCACCAGTCTAGCTGCCGCATTCTGGATTAGTTGTAGTTTCCGGGTCACCTTCAAAGGTAGCCCCACGTAGAGCGCATTGCAGTAATCCAAGCGAGAGATAACTAGAGCATGCACCACTCTGGCGAGACAGTCCGCGGGCAGGTAGGGTCTCAGCCTGCGTACCAGATGGAGCTGGTAGACTGCTGCCCTGGATACAGAATTAACCTGTGCCTCCATGGACAGCTGTGAGTCCAGAATGACTCCCAGGCTGCGCACCTGGTCCTTCAGGGGCACAGTTACCCCATTCAGGACCAGGGAGTCCTCCACACCTGCCCGCCCCCTGTCCCCCAAAAACAGTACTTCTGTCTTGTCAGGATTCAGTCTCAATCTGTTAGCCGCCATCCATCCTCCAACCGCCTCCAGACACTCACACAGGACCTTCACCGCCTTCACTGGTTCTGATTTGAAAGAGAGGTAGAGCTGGGTATCATCCGCATACTGATGAACACCCAGCCCAAACCCCCTGATGATCTCTCCCAGCGGCTGCATATAGATGTTAAAAAGCATGGGGGAGAGGACAGAGCCCTGAGGTACCCCACAAGTGAGAGCCCAGGGGTCTGAACACTCATCCCCCACCACCACTTTCTGAACACGGCCCAGGAGGAAGGAGCGGAACCACTGTATAACAGTGCCCCCAGCTCCCAACCCCTCTAGGCGGTCCAGAAGGATGTTATGGTCGATGGTGTCAAAGGCCGCTGAGAGATCCAGCAGAACTAGGAAACTGCTCTCACCTTTGTCCCTAGCCCGCCGGAGATCATCAACCAGTGCGACCAAGGCAGATTCAGTCCCATGATGAGGTCTGAACCCCGATTGGAAGGGATCCAAATGGTCCGCTTCTTCCAGGCGTGCCTGGAGTTGTTCAGCAACCACCCGCTCAATCACCTTGCCCAAGAATGGAAGATTTGAGACTGGGCGATAGTTGGCCATATTGGCCGCATCCAAAGATGGTTTTTTAAGAAGCGGTTTAATAACCGCCTCTTTTAGCGGGTCTGGGAAGGCTCCCTCACAGAGAGAGGCATTCACCACCCCGCGGAGCCCATCGCCCAGCCCTTCCCGGCTAGCTTTTATTAGCCAGGATGGGCAAGGATCAAGAAGACAGGTGGTCGGTTTCACTCGTCCAAGCAGCCTGTCCACATCCTCGGAGGTAACAGATTGGAATTGATCCCATAAAACATGACTAGACAGGGCTCTAGCACTCTCCCGCCCCGGCTCTGCTCCCACGGTGGAGTCTACCTCCTTCCGAATCTGAGCGACTTTATCTGCAAAAAACTTTGCAAAAGCATTGCAGGAGATCTTGGGGTCCCTATCAGACCCAGATGACGGGGGTGGTTCTGCTAGATTGCGAACCACCTGGAAGAGTCTCCTGCTGCTGTTTTCTGCAGATGCAATAGAAACGGCAAAGAAAGTTCTCTTTGCCGTTGCCATTGCCACTTGGTAGGCTCGAAGTTGAGCTCTAGCCCGTGTCCGGTCTGATTCAGAATGAGTTTTCCGCCACCGGCGCTCTAGCCGTCTCAGCGACTGTTTCATCACCCTCAGCTCCGGAGAAAACCACGGAGCTGTCCGGGCTCCATGCAATCGGAGAGGGCGCTTCGGAGCCAGACAGTCAATAGCCCTGGTTAACTCCACATTCCAGCGGGCCACCAGGGAATCAGCTGAAAGGCCATCAACATGGGATAAAACATCCCCTACCACTCTCTGGAAACCATTTGGATCCATTAAGTGGCGGGGGCGGACCATCCGAATCGGTCCCACCTCCCGGCAGAGGGGAAGGGTCGCGGAGAAGACTAGTTGCACCAGGAAGTGATCTGACCATGGCACTTCTTTTGTATCGCTTTTACTTAGTGTCAGATCACCAACATCCATAGAGGTAAACACTAGGTCTAAGGCATGTCCGCGGCTATGAGTTGGGCCAGACTTATTCAGGGACAGCCCCATGGAGGCCATGCTTTCCACGAAGTCCCGAGCGGCCCCTTGTAAGGTCGTGTCGGCGTGGATATTAAAATCTCCTAAGACAACCAGGCTAGGTGTCTCCAGGAGCACATCTGCCACGACCTGAAGCAGCTCGGGCAGGGAATCCTTGGTGCAGCGGGGAGGTCGGTACACCAAAAGGAATCCTGTACTGCCCCTATTGCCCAACTTCCAGAACATGCACTCAGAAAACTTGGTCTTTCCAATAGGACGCCTGGTGCAAACTAATTACTTCCTAAAAATCACTGCAACCCCCCCTCCCCGCCCAGATGGCCTGGGTTGCTGTGCGTAAGAGAAACCTGGTGGACAAGCAGCGGCAAGGACTGGCCCATCTGCCTCATCCAACCAAGTCTCTGTCACACATGCCAGGTCAAGTCCCCCATCCACAATCAGGTCGTGGATGGCAGTGGTTTTGTTAATCATTGACCTGGCATTACACAGCAACACTTTCAGGTCATGTGGGTATCCCTTGTTGATTCCAGTACCCGTCCAGTCAGGGCCAGACCCGGAGGCAGGGATAGTCCTCAAACAACGACTAAGCCTGCCTCCTCGGTAATGACATGGTCTGGTCCTAGCGTGACTCCTCCTCCTGCCCGTGATCACTGAGATCGGGTGTCCCAGTGCATCCCCCCCTGTAGAACTTGTCCCAGCCATTTTATCGGCTGGGACCCACTCCCGGGCAGCCCTGATCCCACCCCTTAAGAACAAACACCTATATAGAAAGCAACAGAAAAAAACAAGCAAAAAAAACCCCCACAAAAAAAACAATTAAACAATATAAACCAAAACAATAAAGATTACAAGTATACCAAAATTAAACAAATTCCCAAACCAACTAAGAATCCATTCCACCCACCCTACCAGAAAGAATTAAAAACAAAACAAAACAAAAAACCATTTAAAAACATTCTAAAAATAACTCGGTGCTGTTATAAGTTCTGCTGGGCAACAGTAGCAGCTGTCCTTTTGAGGGCCAACAGGCCCTGCCCTGGGCCAGATGGTGAGAGGCAGGGAGAGGTCCTGTGGGCACTCAGGCAGGAGAATCCTGGGCTGTGGCAGCCGTCCTTTTGAGGGCCAACAGGCCCTGCCCTGGGCCAGATGGTGAAAGGCATGGAGAGGTCCTGTAGGCACTCAGGCAGGAGAATCCTGGGCAGCAGTGTTCCAGAGGCCTCTCTGCCGGCCTTTAAGCTGTCGAGGTGAGTGCAGGCCCCACCCCCCAGAGTCCAGGTGAAATTGGCAGGAGGGGAGAGCACAAACACTCACGAGCAGCAGCCAGCAGTGGTGTTCCAGGGCCTCTCTGCCGGCCTTTAAGCTGTCGAGGTGAGTGCAGGCCCCACCCCCCAGAGTCCAGGTGAAATTGGCAGGGCCTGTTGATCTCCTTTGGCAGATCAAAGCCCTCCCCAGCCTCCACTGAGTCTCTCCACTCTGCAGGAAGGTTGGAAGGGAAAGCCAGCATCTCTGCTCCTCCTGCTTCCAAAGCTACTGAAGTTTGGGTAGAAAAGAGATCCAGTCCCCTTTCCTGCAACCCAGTTTCCCCTGTTCAGCATCCTGCTCATTTCTCCTTCCTCTGCCAGAGCCAGCCAATCCAGCCTGTTATATGCAGCTGTTTTGTGCAAGGGCAATTCTGCACAAAAGAGTTGCTGTTGCTTTTCTTTTAATCACCATGCACATTGCACAATGTGCCTTTAGCAGCAACCAGTGGAAAGGGCAGGCTGCATCCTTTCCTTTGGACTGATGGAAACAAAGTGGAAGTAGGGATGTGGCAACAGACGGCACCCAGTAAAATCTGTCCGTGCATGTAAAAAAGGCCAACCTGCATAATGCACGTTAGTGCACCCACAGTCAAGTAATATGCAATTTTTATTGGCTCCTTCCTTTTACTGGATTATCTGTGGGATGGGGAAATCTGTATTTAGTGGGCAGAAATGTGGGGTGCCTCTTGGATGAGGATGACATTGTGTGGATACAGAGAAGAAAAAGGACAGGGAGCAGCTTCAAATCCACATTAAACTTCAGTGTACGAATGACCTCCAACTCTAACCCTGTCCTGGAAGTCCCAATTACTTAATGTACACTTATGGTAAGGAACTTGGTGAAAATAACCTCAGCATAGCTATACTTATACTAACACATATATTTTTATTTATTATTAAGAGAAACTGAATACCTTCTTTCCTACTGCAAATCATGTTACCAGCATTTATTTTTGCATAGCTCCCTTGCAGACAGTCTCTCCATGCTTTACATTTCCCCCTTTAAACCCAACATCAGATTTTTTCTTTTCTTTTCATTGCAGCAGCTGTTGTTGCCAGGCTGTCCTCCCTGTTGCTATGATTTGCAAGCCTTGTGTATTTTCCAGTCCATGATTGTCTCGGATGAACATTGTTCATTCCACACGTACACCCCACCTTTAAGTAATACCTTCCATTTTTGAAATAAACAAGAACAGTTTAGCAAACAAAAAGCAGTTTCTGGAAACACAGAATAGTCTGTTCTGGGAGTTACCATTTGTATCCTCATATAACCTCTCTAAAATGTGGGGATGGAGCAGATTGAAAATTCAAGTGCCATACAATTTGATAATATCACAGCTGTTAAAACTATTTGAGAAAGACACAGGTGAGGCTGAGAATCCGAGAACAGGTCAGCACCACTCCTTTCTGCAACTTTATACTCTGCTGGTGGTACCAACTCCTTTGTTTTTAATTCAGGGAAATAGCCCTGCTGAAGGCAATGGTGCAGGTGGGTAATTTTAGACTGTGACCTTAATAGTCTTACACTCTTACACACACACACACACACACACACACACACACACACACACACACCTGCTATAATGGTCAAGTGTTTTTGTTTTTAAATTATAGTTTTAATTTATATACATTACAACAATTTAACCATAATTTTAACATTTTCAACTTTGACTCCTTTCCTCCTCTTTCTGCAGTTCCTTACATTTGTTTTTGTCCTTTCCTGCATACTTCAAGTTGCCTGAACTTCTTCAGTGTCTCAATCTGTTTACAGTTTGTTTGTAAATACTCAATAAACCATTTCAATTACTTTCGAAAAAGTTTGTTGTCTTGATTTCTTATTATTCTGGTGAGTTTTGCCATTTTTGCATACACCATTAGTTCCTGTATCCATTCTTCTTTCCTTGGGATCTCTTCATCCTTTCACTTTGGGGCAAATACATAATGGTAAAGTGTTTTAGTTGAGTTGTGAAGCACACAATTAACATACCACTTCTCCTGCTATTCCATGCTTTGCAACTGCTTCCGTATTCCTGATATGTTGGAGGAGGAAAACAAACCACTATTTACCAGCTTTGATTTGTATTTTAAATTAAATCGCAGCACCATCATTATTAAAGGGATAAAGCTGATTTTGCTTCTGCTGTCCTGATACTAAACACGACCAATCTACAGCTATGTACTGTGTGTGCCATGTCCAACGAATTTCTGACCAAGACCAGATTAAGGTGGTTGGCAACTCTGATGCAATAAGGCCTCCTTTCCCCCCAAAAAGTACCACAAAATAAATATTGTTGTATCATGGAGCTAGAAGGGGCCATGAGGATCATCTAGTCCAACCCCCTGCAATGCAGGAATATGCAGCTGTCCCATATGGGGATTGAAACTGCAACCTTGGCATTATCAGCACCATGCTCTAACCAACTGAGCTATCCACTGGGCATCTAAAGACTAACAAATTTATTATCACATAAGTCCTTCCAACCCTGCAATTCTGTGGCTGCGAAAAATATTCTGAGCTTCTAGTTTCACAGCCACAGCACCACCCCAAATTAATATTCTGAATTATATGTTGGTAATATACCACAGAGCCTAGGGCTTGCTGATCAGAAGGTTAGCGGTTCGAATCCCCGCGACGGGGTGAGCTCCCGTTGTTCGGTCCCAGCTCCTGCCCACCTACCGGTAGCAGTTCAAAAGCACATCAAAGTGCAAGTAGATAAATAGGTACCGCTCTGGCGGGAAGGTAAACGGCGTTGCCGTGCGGTGCTCTGGTTCGCCAGAAGCAGCTTTGTCATGCTGGCCACATTACCCGGAAGTTGTCTACGGACAAACGCCGGCTCCCTCGGCCTATAGAGCGAGATGAGCGTGCAACCCCAGAGTCATCCGCAACTGGACCTAATAGTCAGAGGTACCTTTACCTAATGATACAGTGGAAGCAGAGAGAAAAATGCATGCAGCAGTTGGAGAAAAAAAAAATCCAGTGCCTAATCATACATAAAGGACGCGGGTGGTGCTATGGGTTAAACCACAGAGCCTAGGGCTTGCCAATCAGAAGGTTGGCAGTTCGAATCCCCGCGACGGGGTGAGCTCCCGTTGCTTGGTCCCAGCTCCTGCCAACCTAGCAGTTCGAAAGCACGTCAAAAGTGCTAGTAGATAAATAGGTACCGTTCCGGCGGGAAGGTAAACAGTGTTTCTGTGTGCTGCTCTGGTTCGCCAGAAGCGGCTTAGTCATGCTGGCCACATGACCTGGAAGCTGTACGCCGGCTCCCTTGGCTCGGCCTATAGAGCGAGATGAGTGCCGCAACCCCAGAGTTGGTCACGACTGGACCTAATGGTCAGGGGTCCCTTTACCTTTAATCATACATCAAATTAATACAGTGAACATGGATTCAAAGCACTGTATACTAGTGTTGTTGGTCTCAATGACAACTTCCTATTACACATCCCAGAGGTCAAAGTTCCCAGGTCAGAAGACCTGTCATTCAAACAGGCTGCACCTCTCCTCTTCCCCGATTATAGGCATACCGACTTGGGAGTCAAATCCCCCCCCCCCCGGTTACGTGGAACTTACTCTCAAATAAGCTTACCTAGGACTGTGGTTTTAAAAGCAGAACAACAAATACGAAAGTGCCTCTGATCCAAAGCAATGTAAGGCTGCAATTTCTTTCTTTCTTTTTAAAATATTTTTTATTCATTTTACAAGAAAAATAAAATACAAACATACAAAAAACATACAAACACAAAACAAAACAAATGCATATCTTGTCTCCACCTTAGTTCCATTACATCTTAGTGTGACTTCCCTTGAACCTTCCTTCTGAATTTCATTAAATTACATCTTTAGCAGTTTATTTAACATTTTTTCCTTAACCAATTCTTATTTTAATTAAAACAAAATAAAATTAAAAAATTCCTTCCAGTAGCACCTTAGAGACCAACTAAGTTTGTTCTTGGTATGAGCTATACCAGATGCATGCACACGAAAGCTCATACCAAGAACAAACTTAGTTGGTCTCTAAGGTGCTACTGGAAGGACTTTTTTATTTTATTTTGTTTTGACTATGATAGACCAACACGGCTATCTACCTTTATTTTAATTAGTTCAATGTCAACTAATCTTTTATTTATTTATACATTTACTAATTTTACCTTCAAATCCATATTTTAGCACGAATAACCAATGAATAACTTTTCTAAGGGAAATAATTTTCTAAATATTGCAATATTTCTTCAAATAAATTTTAAATTTTTTCCAATCTTCTTCCATCGTCTCTTCCTTCAGGTCCCGTAACCTCCCAGTCATTTCGGCGAGTTCCATAAAGTCCATCATCTTCATTTGCCATTCATCTATTGTTGGTATCTCTTGTGTCTTCCAGTTCTTGGCAAGGCAAGGCTGCAATTTCGACTGCTCTTTATCCATGGAGCAACCATACATAAATGGGAGGCTAAAGGGCCGGGGCCGGCGTTGCCCTTTTTAAGTGGGCCCGCGGTTCCCTGCATTACCCTTTTAAGAGGCAGGCTAGGCACATGCTGGGAAGGTCTCCTCCGGAGGGCTAGTTGCCCTTCGCGCGATTTCTTGGCGATCGGGAGCGCAAAGGACTGACTTGGGCCTGCGTGCTTTACCGACAAGGTGATCGGCCGGTTTCTGCCTGGGGGGGGGGAGAAACGGGAGGAGGAGGAACCCAGCCCCCTGCAAAGGGCTTTTCCTTTTCTCCTCTCCAGCAGAAGCAATTGCATTGCAGGGACTAGTAGTTACTAGTTTCTTTGGGGAACCGCCATAGCTCAGCAGTAAAATGTTTGCTTTGCATGCAAAAGGTCCAAGGTTCATTGCCAGGCGTCTCCAGGTAGGCGGGAGCCCCGTCTGAAATCCCGGGATTCGCTGCTAGTCGAGGTACACAATGCTCAGCCTATGGGACAAGCGTTTAAATAAGTTTCCTTGCAAAACTATTGGGTCCCTCGCCTCGCCTTCTGTGCAGCCTGTCGACAGTCCACGCCCACCTCCTGACCACCGAAGCAGCTTTCCTGTCTCTTTTTAGCAGCTGCATGACAAGAGCTGCATGGCAGGCGGAAGTTCAGCAGGTGAAGTCCCCCCCCCCTCCGCTTGCACGGTGGTGCGGTGACTGAACAGTTTCCTTGCCTAAACTTTCTTTTGTGCAGCTATTAAGTTAGCAGGAGCCAGCAAGAAATGAAAACCTAGATGTGAGCTGCCGCCTCTGGTGCGGTTGACAGTTTGGAAAGTGTTACCAATTATTGCGTAGGTGATGATTGGCAGGGGAAAGGGGAGGCATATGGAAATCAAAGGGCAACATGTTGTTTTGTCTGCAAAATAGTAGAATTATAGAATTGAAAGGGACCATCCAGCCCTCTGCAGTGCAGGAATCTTTTGCCCAATGCGGGGCTCAAACTCACAATCCCGAGATTGAGTCACTTGCTCTACCAACTGATCCATCAGAGATTCTCTTGCAGGTGGTGTTCTTGCACATATAAGTCAGGAAAGTAGAATATAGGTTTTGGTGGGACCTATCCTAATATCATATCGGAACTCTGCTCAAAGATGAAAAGTGAATGCCCCTCCCTGGCCCTGCCCCATGTTTTCCTTGATTTGTCCCCCTGGCCAGAATGTGGCCTTGATCTCTGCCTCTTGCATGGATAGAGACGGCTGTGTGGGGTGTACAGAAACTAGCCTGCTGAACTAAGGGCCCACATTTGCCTCTGGCCCTGCTATCACTGGAATGTGGCCCTTGGAAGGGTCACCAGAGGGGGATGTGGCCCTTGGGCAGAAAAAGATATTCACCCACCCAAGTAATATCTGATGGTTATATGTCACCAGATAGCATTTTCCTGCTGTGTTATCTGCAAAGCCTGTAGAGCAAAGGGCATTCACCTACAGCTTCTCTTACTAATGATGATGATTATTCATTCAATTTATATCCTGCCTTTCCTCTCGTAGGAGCTCACCGTGGCAAACAGATCTGCAGTTTAAAACTGAAAGAAAACATAAGTGTCCTAAAACAGTTTAAACATTCTAAAGACGATTACAGTTAGAAACATCTAAAAGCAGTGGCAGTTGAAAACATTATTCCACCCAGTGACCTCAGGGTTGCCAGGAACAGTTTACTTTCTTTTTTTCTTTTAATGCCTGGGTCTGCAGCAATTCAGAACGTAGTTCCAGTAACATGTCTGCAAGGTCAAGGACCAACCAGAACGTCACAGAATTGTGGCAAGCTTTGAATCCTGCAGATCTCTTCATCAGGCAGGATGGGGTGTGGGGGAGAGAACCTAAAACAAGAAGTACGAGAATTAGGCTGGCTGTTGTAGTTTGTAGATTTAGATCCAAGACAGTCACTCCCTGACGTTTAACTATCATGATGCATACCTAGGGTTCGGGGATAAAAAAGCAATGGCTGATCCCCATCTCTGGCTTGTAAACCACACACAAGGGTACTCTCATAGCTTTTTGAAAAATGGTGTGTGCATCTTGCTTTTCCTTTTTCCTTTGCACGTTTAAAAATTGTTATTATTGAATAAAACAAAGCATGTCTAATTACAAACAATTGGACCCCCACCCCAAGTCACTTTTCATAATATATGCATTGGGGGGGGTTGCTTTAAAAAACTGGGGTGCCAGTACTCAAGTGATGTGGGTGCCAGCACAAAATGGCTGCCCTGTAGAGCAAAACAAGAGTTTGTATACATTTGTATACAGTGGACGCTCAGGTTGCGAACGTGATCCGTGCGGGAGGCACGTTCACAACTCGCAGCGTTCGCAACCCGCAGCACTGCTTCTGCGCACGTGTGGGTCGCGATTCGGCACTTCTGTGCATGCACTTCTGCGCGATTTATCGCTTCTGCGCATGTGTGAGCGCCGAAACCCGGAAGTAACCCGTTCTGGTACTTTTGGGTTCGGCACGAGCGCAACTTGAAAAAACGTAACCCGCAGTGTTCGCAGCGTGAGGTATGACTGTACATTAGTCATAACAACAAGTAATAATCCAGCATGTTTTCTGAGTCGGTGCACTACAGTACTAGGATTTGGAGGCACGGATAAATAAGCTACCCTTCCCTTATGCAAGCAAAAGGAAGTGCCTGAAATTATAAGTTGAAGCTCTTTTCAAAGGCTGCCTCTCGTGCCCTGGGCACTCAGGGAAAGTTCAGAAAATCACTGCGTTTTTCTTGGCATGCACATCCCTTTTGCTTATGAATGGGAAACGATGATTAACAGCTTTGAAAACAACCCAGGATATTAAGTCGCAATTTATTCATTTGAAGTTGGTTTAATCATGGCTTTCTCCAGAATTGCTAACCATCGTTTCCCAGTTCAGACAAAATGGGAAAGTATAGACCTGGTTTGCTTGCTGGCTCTTGAAGGCAAGAACATGTGGGTAGTGTGTTTCTCAACATTAAGCTAAGATATGATCAAACACTGTCTCACTCTGTAGGACATGCATGAAGATGAGAGGATTTCCCCTCTTGTGATCCTTGAATTCCATCCCTGTACTTTTGAATCCCACTCCCATGTTGCATTATAAGGTTAAAATGGACCCAATTACTTATTTTGTCCGCCTCCTGCTCTGAAATAAGTGTGTATCTGCTTTAATGTGATAACTGAACGTTCAATGGAATATAATGTCAGCTTTAAAAATGCACTCAAAAACATATGAAGACCTTCTATAAATAGTGTAATTATTTGCTAATGCTGTTCACAAAGTAAAATCTTAGTTTGCCTTGATAATTCACCATTCTTCTTTCAATATCAGCAGAGATTGTCCTTTGCATTTGATTCTAAAGTGTACTTAAGTGTAATGTACATACTACCTGTTGCTCAGTCCAGCATATCTTAATGTGCAACTGTTATTAGAATTGTGAAAACTGTTATTAGAAATGGGCAGCTGTTTCAACATAATGTTGGGCTGCCATACATCTTGATTTCCCAGGACATGTCCTGGAATTCGTCTCCGGAAATGGCGTCCTGGATCATTTCTGAAATCGGGCCAATGTCCGGGGGTAAAATTGGGGCCAAATATGCCCCCAAAAGCTCAACAACTCTGTCCTGATTTTCACTTCTGGAGATATGGCAACGCTAGGTCTGGTTTTTACTTTTTGAAATATGGCAATGCTAATATAATGGGTAGTGTGTATGCCATGGTGTTCTAATTTTAGCATTATGTATCTGCAAAAATAGAGCTTGCATAATCCAAAGGTGAGTGCCCAATCTTTACATAACAACATATTACTTTCAAAGGTTGTGTGGTCTAAATGCTTCATGACAGTTTGTATCACTAATGTGATATTTGACTTCACAGTCACCTCTACTCCTCTTTCAAGCGGCTAAGGACTGCAGACGTTTGGAAGCATGTACATGCTGTGCAGCTATACAGGAATTCCAATTTTCGTTTCTTAAAAACTGAAGATTTCAGCAGCTCCATTGTTTCCCCAAAATGACAGGTCTTCTAATAAATATAATAAAATAGCATGAATGTCACTGGAATCAGGGTGGGTGTGATTTTTTCTTCTACCTGGAACAATATTGCTAATTAAACCCATCCAGATCCATAATTTAACAGCAAGAAGACTTTTACCTTCTTCAAATCAGCATAGTTCACAGGAAAGGATTGTGCTGTTAATGGTGCAGTATCTCTGATGATGATAAAACCATGCCATTAGTAAGAGTTTGTAGGTGCAGTTCCTCAATCGTATTTATGTTGTTATGGTTAGTTAAGTTAATGGTTTATTATTATTATTATTATTATTATGGATTTATTTATAATTAAGTCTGTTTAGGATTGCGGCTTTTGTACTTGAAGATCTACCAACCAACGTGGGCTCTTCTCTGGTGTTGATGTTGGAAAATGCATTGTCCTTGGCAGAAGCTTTGACTTAATGCCCATTGAAATCCAGCTGCATAGAAAAGCCAGGTTGCAAATGCTTTTCAACGGCTGATCCTTGGGTTCCTGCCCATTGCCAGAACAGTTTCTGAAGCATATTAAGACAAAGTGCTAGTGTTTATATTAATGTTATTTTTAAAATGGCTTTTGTTTGCATGGTTCTTGCATATTTTAGCAAGCCTAGCTCTTTCCCACTTTGTTCTTTACACCGTGCTTTTCCAATCTGTTCTTCACCTTCTGTGCCTGCTAACATTGTTTCCCATCAACATACTTGCAAGTCCTAGAGGCAAAGAAGAAAGCGCAGCACTTTGCTGGATTTTCCTACCTAAAACTCTGATAGATGTTTAGTTGTTTGTATTTTCTGTGTCTGTGGGAAGCCAATTAATGTCCAAAGTGATAAATCTAATCCCCCTCTTTGACTTCTTGCGTTGGCTTGGTTAGCCCACAACTCTAAGCCATGGTTTGTCTAGCCCAAGTGTGGTTTGTTTGATCATCCAAACCCTGCCCAACAGACTCACCATGGCTTATTTTCTATCTACAAACACTGATATGAAGCTGTGCCTTGTTTTGGGATTATGAACCTTAGCTTGATTTGATGATGGTTTGGTGTTTTATCTGCACTCAACACCAGCCTTGTTTAACTAAATGCTTGCCAAGTTACAAAAGCACAAGGCAAGGGCAGCTGGAAAACAAAACAAGCCTTGGTGGAACAAGCCATAGCTTGTTTGCTTCTCTGTGAGACAACGCATGATTTGCTAAGCAGACCATGGTTAAAAGAAACCATGGTCTAGTGTTATGTGTGAACACAACCAAAGTCCTCTCATTTATTACCCTAAAACAGACGTCTTGTAACCTTATCTGTGTTGAATATCTTTTGCTTTGCAGTGAAACCTACTTCCATCTGTGCAGGATTTTGGCAAGAGGGCTGATGATTATACAAAGAGTGGTGTTGGGTTCACGCCCTGGTATGTTTCTACTTGTCGGAGAACGATAATGAGTTTGGTGTGCTTGCATAATGTGGAAGCCAGGCAGGAAAAATGCAACTAACAGCCAGATTTCTGCAGAAAGCTTTTGACAGTAGTGCTAAAAAGCCTGTGGTGAAACCTTTTAACGGCCTATGTAAAATCTTCAGCGAGGCATTCACAGCAGGCATTCTTTTTATACCAGAAGTGTTTGTGAAAATTATCTTTGCTGTTGTTGTAAGAATGCAACAGTGTAAGCAATAGGCTTACTAAGAATAGTATCATCTTACAAAGCGTGGTGTGAACTTAAACCCATATGTTGTAAATAGCAAAAGCTGCACATGCATTAGTGATTCATACCAGTAGGGAACAATTTAGTACCAGTAACTAGGGATGGGAAAGAAATCCAGTTCAGTCCACCTTTAATGGCAAAGCTGCTTAATTCACGCTTTCTGAAAGGTTATGTTAACTGAAACCACAGACATCCTCTGAAATCTGCAGTTCTCCAAATTTTACAATTCACGTGCACAAAAACACGTACAAAAGTGCACATACTAGGGTAAAGCATGCATAAAAATGCACATATCCATCAAACTAACATGCAAAATGCATGGTAGGAAAACTTGATTTGTAAAAATATGTATAATAGGCAAAACCTGCATGTAAAAATGTGAAAATTCAATTAATTAGCATTAAAATGCTAATGAATTTTCAAAACAAAAATCACAAGCTGATTTCAAAATGTGGAGAACTGAATATTGGAAAATGGGGAGGAAGAGAATGATTGTACACCACCTTGAGATCCTTGGAAGATAAAACGTGTTTATAAATCTAATAAATAAAATGAAAATGAAAAATTAAAAGTTAAGATTTGAAAAATGATAGAGAATCTGAAATTGGCAAATTTGCCTATCCCTACGAAGAAGTAATTGATGAATGGCATCTAAAATGGCTGCATATATCCTTCTAGCCAGTTGTTCATTTTTCTTTCCTCTCAAGTTTAAAGCAGCTAGACATCCTTGCTCTTAAGTTTTCATTATATTTTCCCAGCTTTTTCCATTTATGTCGCTGGCATGTTGTCCCCAAGCTCCCGAAAACCTGTATCTAATTCAGATAAGTCTCAAAGTCTTTTTCCCGGAGCTTGTTTTCATTTATTTATTTATTTAAAAAATTCTATAACGCTGTTCATTTAAAGAAAAAAAAATCCAGAGGGTTTTACAACAATCACACATAAAACCATATATGATTAAAAACCATGCACTTAAATCAGGAATTGACTAACTATTGAGGAAATGGGCATTCTTAATTGCCTGCACAAGTCTGACAGAATAGAAAAGTTTGCAGCAGACGATTTGAAAGCTGAAACAGACGGTACCTGCTGAAACTCATGTAAGCATAGTTAGAATATCATTGAGCTAAATATGCTTTGTCAGGCCTAGAGTCAGCAGGCAGCCATGGCAGGCGGGTGCTGGGGGCCCAGGAGGGCCGACTACAGCTGATGCTGGCTCAGACAGATCTTCATTGTCGTTTTTTCATTTTTTTAAGTAGGCCTCAATGCTGAGAGGAAAACACAGGCAGTTACAGATACCATGTTTCTTCTCCCAGTGCCTCAAGGCCCAGAGGATTTTTTTTGGAGAAGGAAGATAGCAGTGATTGCAGCTATCTGAACTGGTGCAGTGCTTCTCCTCAGTGGATTGTGGGTAATGCTTGGCAGCTGTGGTGCACTTTTGGGGCACCTCCTGCTCCTCTAATCCTTCTCGCTGCCAGTAGGGGGGGGTACTTGTGGAGGACCTCAGAGGGCTCCCTCAATCTATTCCTGGCATATGTACCACACTCAATTCAGAAGTTTTAGAAATTATAAATAGAGGACTGCCTGGAGGAAGCAAGCAGGGCAGGCAGAAATAGTGGCGAGATGGAGAAATACCTGTATACTAGGAGGAAGGGAAGTTGCAGAGTTGAAACATAAGGAGGCAGGGAGGAACTGATAGGGAGATGCCTGGGGGAGGAGTTCACAGGATGAGGCAATAAAGTTTACTGGAGTTCAGTTAATGGTTTGTTTTGAGTCCTCTGAGCTCAGGTGTAGATTTAAAACCCTGATTTAGCTGCTCTAGCAGCCCTCAGGTGCTCTGACAACTGCCTAAACCAATATGTGAGGGACGGGGAACAAGTTTGCTGGGCTTGCCCCTCATTCCCATCCTGCCCCATGCATGGAAGAGTGCCTGCTTGCTGTCTGAAGTTAGAAATATAACCCTGCTTTCCCCTGGTGCTTACCCAGTTGCTGGAACGCTTGAGGAGGGTGAGCATCTGGCCAAGAGAGAAATTTTGCCATTCAACTTGTAACCTAACCCATTCTAGGTGTCAATGGAGAGCCAGTTGCAGGAAACTTTCGTACGGAGGAAGCTACCCTACCGGATAAAATTGCTGAGGGGCAAGTCAAAGTTCGTACACTTTATCTGTCTGTTGACCCTTATATGGTAAGTATGTGTGGCAGGTGGTTATGTGATAAGCATGCAATAAAATTTGGAGTTCACAGGAGCTCAGTTTGCCAGCTGTAATAATAATAATAATAATAATAATAATAATAATATAATTTATTATTTATACCCCGCCCATCTGGCTGGGTTTCCCCAGCCACTCTGGGCGGCTTTCAACAGAAAATTAAAATACAACAATCTATTAAACATTAAAAGCCTCCCTAAACAGGGCTGCCTTCAGATGTCTTCTAAAAGTAGCATTTAATGTGAACAGAATTATTCATATCTCGGTCCAATATTGGCTTATGTACAGTTTCGGTTTGGGGGTCTTTTGGCCAGCTATGAACTGAGGTCCTGAGCATGCATGCGCAAGATAATGTATGCACATACTTGTCTTTCTTTCCTTGGTGTGGCCCATATAAATTGCCTGAGTTTAAAACAGATTATCATAGTAGTCAGGACCGAAAGTAACATAACTTAGGGTTACCATATTTCTAAAAGTGAAAATCCAGACACAGAAGCTTGGCAAAGTTGTTGAGATTTTTTTGTAAAATCTAAATAATAATAAAAAATGTTTTTGAGCTATTCTTAAGGAAATTCACAAAATCTACACTTCTGACGTGGGTTGCCATACGTCCGGACACCATATATCCGGACCCTAACATAACTGGTTGGGGGGTGTGTGTGTGTGTGTGTGTGTGTGAGGGAGAGAGAGAGAGAGAAGAATATCAGGATCTTATTCTGCTTCTGTCATGAGAATGTGGACATTCCATAATGTTACATGTATGAGCCAACCATGCAATCTCCCAAGTGTTGTTCATAGCTAGATAGCTTTTCTTTGAAGCCTTCTTGAGTGTTTCCAGTTCTCTTAAGATTCCCTCACTGCTCTACATCACAAATATAGAATTACCGGTTTACCTCAGAACAGGGCCCAGAACAAGGGTGAGTGTGGAGGAATGGATTCAGGGAAGTAGCTGTGTTTAGGCTGGGGAACATGCTCTCCTTCAGATGTTGTTGGACTCCAGCTCCTGTCAACCCAGGACTGTTGTCCAGGTTGACTGGGGCTGATGGGAGCTGGAAGTCTAAGCAAAATCTTAAGAGCCACAGGTTCTATACCCCTGGCTTATTGGAACAAAAAGCGGGGGAAGTATTGTGACAAAAGGGCTTCTGAGCCTGCTGTTTTCAATGGGGGGAAAGCTCCTATTGGTGTCAGTGTAGCCTCTCTGCTCCTCGCCTTGAATCAGGATGTGGTGGTTGCAAAGTTCCTGCCCCTCAATTGTCCCTACCCTGTGCTGTCTATTTATTTTCATTTTAAAATGGTCTATGCAAGAACTAAAGATGTGACCAATGTCATGTCTAGTTTGGCCCTTAGTAACCTTATTCTGTAATATTCTGAATAAGGGAACAGGGAATATTTCACAAGCTCACAGGTTCTAATTTGCTTACCAACAAAAGCTGGTAAAGGAAGTGCATTAATCAATGCTAAGGGCATTCCAGTCTAGGAAGATAGGAATCTGCCTTATACAGAACCAGACCATTGTTCTGTCTGGCTCAGCAGTGTGCACTGGCTGGCAGGAGCTCTTCAAGATTTCGACTGGGGATGTTCCCAGTTCTACCTGGAGATTCTTGAGACTTTCTCCATGCCAAGCTGACAGATGCTGTACCATAGAGTTATGGACCTTCCCTTATTCTGTTACAAGTGAGAGTCTGAGCACAAGATTGCTAGATAGATTGCTAGATAGATTGCTAGATAGATTGCTAGATAGATTGCTAGATAGATAGGTAGATAGAGTACAACAGTGCCAATTATTTTCCTGCTCATTGAATAAAACGATTTGGTCCTGTCCCCCCGGTTTTAGATGTTCTTACTTTATCTGGAAGTCCCTGTTGGGGGGGGGGAGGCAGAAAATAAATAAATAGATTGATAATCAGTGTTAGAAACTGAGATATGAAAGCTAGGAGCTAAATGGCACTTTAAATCTAAGTTAGTGGTACAACAAGGGAATGCCTAGATACACTTTTTTTATAACAAGAATACAAAGCTGAAAATGAATGAGTTGCAGCTAAAATCTTATATTCATTTTTCACATGGTCTAGTCCTTTTCTGAAGACTGCAAAAAACAAAGCCATGCTTCCCCTGCCCACCCTCCTAATATTCTTAAGAGGGTCTCTTCTCCAGTCTTCAGAAAGTAGCTGCAAGTGGGGAGGCAGAAAAAGGTCCTCCTTTCCTTCCACTGTGCAGTTTTAATCTGAAATCTTAGGCACAGTCCTGCACTCAGAGCTCAGAAACTACTCGCACTAATGAAATTCCCTGTCGCAAAATGCGCCTAGAACAATGGGAGTTTTGAAAGCTGATGATGATGATGATGATGATGATAATAATAATAATAATAATAATAATAATAATAATAATAATAAATAGCATAGCCCTTTAGTCAAGCGGAACTGAATAGGATTTCCTTCAGTGTTGCTGTGCACTGCCATGCTGTTAATACAGGAAAAATTAAAAGATCCTGTTGTGAAGAGGAATGAATGAAGATAGAAGCAAAAAGCTCCGAAGATAAGACAGGGCTTTAGTTGTTGTTAATTTTAAGAGATGTTCAGAATAACTATACCTGGTTGTATTTTAAAGGATTATCTCACGGCAAACATTTTGTCTTTCAGCGATGTCGTATGAATGAAGACTCTGGTTCTGAGTACCTCCAGTCCTGGAAGTTGTCTGAAGTCACTGATGGTGGGGGAATTGGTTCTGTGGAGGAAAGCAAAGATGCCCGTTTTGCTGCAGGAGACTTTGTAACTTCCTTCAACTGGCCCTGGCAGACAAAGGCCATTCTAGATGGGAAGCAGCTTGAGAAGGTAGAGTTCTTGCACAGAGGAAAGGCATCTGATTGTTCCATTTAATTCAGGGGGTGGGGTGGTATAACACTGGGGTCTATGCCTTTTAAACACCTTGTCTTTGTTCAGATTGATCCACAGCTTGTAGACGGTCATCTTTCCCATTTTCTGGGTGCAGCTGGCTTGACTGGGCTGACATCTTTGCTAGGAATAAGAGAGAAAGGACATGTGTCTCCAGGTGCCAATCAAACTATGGTGGTTAGTGGGGCTGCTGGTGCCTGTGGTTCATTGGCTGGGCAGGTAAGCTGGTTTAAGACTAGTATTTGCATCTTAAGAGGAGGTTTTTGATTTTTTTGCATATTTTGAGGTCAGCTGTATTAGCTGCAGATGTAATTGTGTTCATGTTATCCCAGTGATGTGGGAGCCGCCAGATGAGAAACCATGGGCCATGTAGGGGGGATGCTGAGGCTCCTTCCCATGCCAATGTCCACCCTTGGCAAATGGAGTTGGTACTGATGTGTGGAAGAGCTACAGCAGGGCTCCTCCTTGTGGTTCCAGACTTCTCAACATTACCCCAGTGGTGAAGGATGGAATAGTGCTGTGGTGACTCCAACGGCACAGGAATAGCAACAACAACAACAAACAAGCGTAAGATTTGGAACGACCAATATATCCAAATCTCCTTCATCTCCTCAACACCCCACTGAAAACCACTTATAATCGCTCACCAGAAGCTGGCTGAGCTTTCACCTTGGTGGGGATAGCAGGTGAAATTGAGGGCCTTTGATTAAATCAGTTTTGCGTAGAGGGGGCCAAGGCTGAGAAACAATGGCCCAGGAGAGATGGCCGTGGATGTGTGCAAGACCACAGACTCATGATATAGTTGGCATTTCATAGACCTGCTGGCTGTGTGAACCAGCACCTCCAAGTGGACACATTTGGTGGTGTGATTTTTGTGATTGTAGCAGCTTTTTTTCAGGCAAATCACTGTGGCTATGAGTCTGCTGCATGAGACACGGGCCTGTCCACATTTCATAATTAGTTAGCTGTTAATCCACTCCCCCCGCTCCACATTTGAATTAACTGAAGTAGTCTACAGCAACTTTGGTCTTTGCTATTCATACCACATGGCCCTTTCTGTTGTGCTTTTCCCCTCTTCTGATTTGTTGATTCTATCATGCTGATTAAGTACCAAGAGGGCATGCCCACAGAGGGCATGCACATCTTGTTGTTGTTGTTGTTTAAAAAAACCTTTCCTCTCCCAAGAAGTGCATAAAAGCACAAAGTCAGGCAATTGTCCATTTGCTTGGGCAGTTTTTCTGATTTTGTGGATACCTGAGGGAACAGCAGGTGGAGGAAATCCTCTCTGCATAGGAAATAGTTAAAAGCAGTGCCAGAAGAGATATGAAACCATTGAGGAAGTAGTGGACATGGTAAAAGGAGTAGCAGAAAGTGACAATCGATCCACTCATCCATCCCAATGCACCAAAACAAATTATCTGCAATCCCAAGTGGAGTGAGTTGGAACCAATTTTGTGGATAACCTCTTATGCGCTGACTTCAGACCCTCACTCTCGTGATTCCACTGTACCCCAGGTTTTTTGTTACAAATTTTTTGAAAGAATCATCGTGATGCATGACAAATTGTTGCATGGTGCTAGAAGTTGATGAACTGTGGTGATTGTGGTTATGATGCTTCCAAAGATAGGTTCCCTGGAGGGCTGTTCCAGAGTGGTTGGGATCTGTGGCACCGACGAAAAATGCTCTATTCTGGTGTCAGAAATGGGGTTTGATGCGGCTATCAACTATAAGAAAGAGGATGTGGCACAACGGCTGCACGAGCTCTGCCCGGCGGGAGTGGATGTGTACTTTGACAATGTTGGTGGAGACATCAGTGATACAGTGATCAGTCAAGTGAGTGTGCACGTTACCTGTTTTGTGCCTTCCCATTAATTACTCCGGATTCCGTGCAAACTGGTAGAATTTTATTGTAAATCTGTGTGACCGATGAAAGACAAGATTGTCATGATAACCTTGCCCAGTTATGCTGCCTAGGACCTTTGTGAGGCTTCTTATGAACTCTCTTTAAGCATTTAAAGTGGTTAAAAGTGCATAGACAGGGGCAGGTAGTGCATATACAAGTCTCTGCCCCCCGCCACACACATGTGCTCATCTCAGACTTTTGCATGCTGACTTAAATGGCTTAAAAGAGATTTCTGCATCTGTTTAGCCAAATGCAGGTGGGAGCGAGCAGCTGGGTACACTTGCCCCAGGCATTAGAGGGTTAAGTTGGTTGGGGGCCCCCACCGGGGACCGGCTGCTTTTTGTGTTTGTGTTTATAACTTTATTCTAACAAGACTCATTCCCTGGGCCTCAGACAAGCTCCACACAGGCCTGGCTGAATGTGCCTAGAAGTCTCCAAGTGACTGGGAGCCCTGCTCCATCTGGATTCCCAATCACACAAAAGCTTCTAAGGATCTATCTTTAGTTGAGTGCAACTAGAAGTCCCTTTAGACCTTCACACTCAGCATGCAAAGGCCTGAGAGGAGCTCACACCTGTGGGGACATTGAAGGTGGAACTTCTGTGTGCATCCCTTTCCCTCTACACACTTTAAAGCCTTGCCCGTTCAGGCAAATGTCCAAAGACAGCTATAGGGCCACAACTTATAAAGAGTTTAAAAAAGAACAGTTGTGCTGGGAGTTTAGTGGTGCTGGGGCAGGGGCAGGGAAAGGAGATCTTTCCAGTTATTGGGCTGGCTTGTACTTTGGTCTCTGGAGATTACACAGTTCTCCTCACCCCACTGTGCAGTTTCCACTAGACATATTTTAAAAATGGATGCTGCAATCCTATGCACGCTTACCTGTGAGTCTCATTCAGGGTAGTGTGACTTAAAGGTAAAGGTAAAGGGACCCCTGACCATTAGGTCCAGTTGCGAACGACTCTGGGGTTGCGGCGCTCATCTCGCTTTATTGGCCGAGGGAGCCGGCATTTGTCCGCAGACAGCTTCTGGGTCATGTGGCCAGCATGACTAAGCTGCTTCTAGCGAACCAGAGCAGTGCACGGAAACGCCGTTTACCTTCCCACCGGAGCGGTACCTATTTATCTACTTGCACTTTGATGTGCTTTTGAACTGCTAGGTTGGCAGGAGCAGGGACCGAGCAACGGGAGCTCACCCCATTGCGGGGATTTGAACCGCCGACCTTCTGATTGGCAAGCCCTAGGCTCTGTGGTTTAAGTAAAAATGTGGTGTAAGTAAAAATCATAGGACTGCACTGTAAAAGTGGCCAAGAGCCTTGCAGCATCACCCATTACACTTTCTGAATCTTTTGTTTTAAATTTATTTTTTGTTTAATTAATTGGAGACTGTGTGCTGCCCTTTTGTTCAGCTGTGCACACCTGAAACTTCAGAATGAAGCAGCCAGAGATCTAGAGCACACTCCATCTTTAAGAGTTAAACTAGCTCCCTGTTCTGGAGTCGATTCAAAATGCCAGTACTGACATCCACAGTGCAATCCTTTGTATGTCTACTCAGAAGTGATCCCCATTAAGTTCAATGTTATTGACTCCCATGTACAGTAGGTGCATATAGGATTGCAAACTTGAAGCTTTACAAAAGTATAGCTATCAGAAGGAGCAATTCCTCTCATATGTACCTTTTTAAATGCTTAACCGGGCTCTAGACCCCAGGTGCCACGGCCATCCAAGGTAAGACATGGAGCAAAAAGAGTGTTGCAAGAACTCTCTACCTTCGAGCCTGACTTAACCACCCTTGGTGTGGACTTCCAGACAGGTTGTTATCATTTGAGACAACCTTCTCACCTGCCAAATGTCTGTGGGAGGTGAGAGAGATGGTAATCTGGCCTGTCATCCAGATCCAGTTTCCTGCTCCTGGTATAAAGTGTTCTTGTGGCACATTTCAGCTGGATGGGAGAGAGCTTTCTCCATTTCACTGCTATTTTTCATGTTGCTTGGCATGGTGACAAGTTAAATTTGTTCCCCTGTAATGCACCATTGACTGAGATGGAGGGTATGTTGACATATATTTACTCTTGTTTTTCCTATAAAAGAGTACATGAAAAGACTATATTTCTGGTTGTTGTAGCAGCATGTAGGCCAGATGAACTGAATGTTCTTCAGCTCTGATTCATAGTGCATAGTAAACACACACTGTTTCTTTGGGCTGTTCTCTTAATTGGCATGGGTAAACAATTTAACAACATTTTAACAGTTGCCATTTAACAAGTGTTTTCAAACTGTATACTGGGGTCCCTCAGAAGCCGATTTGAGTTCCCCTATGAGAATATTGTTAGTGGCAAACACATTTCTCCACCAGACAGTTCTGGTTTGCTGGTGGGGGGAGTGCGGGTTGCCCCACCTTTGTTGTGCCAAGTTGCCCCTCCAGATAGCAACAATTCAGTAACACTGGGGAAGCATTGCAGAACAACTATCTAAGTAGAATGGTGTGTGGACAGACCAGTATAAACTACCATCAATGCACTGCTATTGTGTCAACATGTTGCAACATACACCCACAAAAAGGCCTGCCAGTCTGAAGGGCCACCAGTCTTTATTGAGCATCATTTCTTATTTGTTAATGGGACAGTTAAATGACAATAAGCATTCATCCTCATTTGTATGCATGGTGTTTACAGTCATGTCTTCCCATTAATTATTTGTTCATCTTTTACTTTTCAGTTCATTTCCCTGTCACTTTCCTAATTGCAAACAGTTGCTATTTTAAAGTGGATTTGTTGTGCCACGGCAATTTAGGGCTCATCTATACTGTTGTTTAATGTGAATAGTAGGCCCCCTGTACCTCCATTAATTCTCCTTCGCCCATATGATGTTCTCCTCTAAATCACAACCTTCCCACACATTCCGCTCCTTCAATCTGGATCTTCTCATACCCTCTCCTTTTCAGCATATATCTGGTATGAGGAAATCCAGATTGAGGAAGGAGAAAGTGTAGGAAGGAGATGATTTGGAGGAAAACATCGTATGGAAAAGGGAGAATTAATGGAGGTCCAGGAATCCACATTAAACACAGTATGGATTACCCAATTTTAATCAACTTTAATTGTGCACATTTGGACTTCTGATATGTGCTTGAATTCCTCCCACGAAATAGTGACAGTCCGTAGGAGGCACCTTTAGAGTTCCATGATGCTTCCACTTCCTTGTCCTTTTATCACAGTAGCTGAGACTTCACCCTTTTCTGTTTCCACCAACTGCTGCTCGCAGAATCTGGGGGTAGATCTTATTCCTTGAAGGAAATCAAGCACTCGGCAATGCAGCCCTAGATCTCTTCTCGAGGAACAGAGTAATGGAAACAGAATGTACTTTATGTATGTTTACAGCTTAGTCTTTATGGCAAGGCAGTAAAGTATTCTCTCTCATTTTGTCTCCAACAGATGAATCCAAATAGCCATATTATTTTATGCGGCCAGATCTCCCAGTACAACAAGGATGTGCCTTACCCCCCTCCTCTGCCTCCTGCAATAGAAGAAATAAGGAAAGTGCGAAATATCACAAGGTATTTCTCCTTTGTTGACCTAGCCACCTCCTGGACTGAACACATTATTATTGATCATTATTATTTATTAAATTTCTATACCTCCCTGTATCTGAGGATCACCAGGAAGTTTACAATATCAAAACACAAAAATACATAACACAGTAGCAAACAAGAGCAACAATCCCATTATTTAAAAGGCCATAGGTGGTTTAATTAGCCAAATATGTTACTTCTGCTGGGACATGTTAATATTTTTGTCCTAAGGGCAGACTTACTAGATCTTTGCATTGCGGCACCTTTATGGAAAGTTGTCCCCATAATGTTTATTGGAAAATAGAGATCAATCAGATATTTACTGAAACCAATATCCATGTTGCTTACCATCAGGGAGGAAGCCACTTGACAGAAAACAAGCTGGGAAGAATAGCTTCCATTCACTCTTGAGGGAAATCTCCCTAGTGCTTGAGGCACATGAACAAATGTGCAGCTAATAAACTGCTCGTTGCATAAATGTACAGTGGTACCTCTGGTTACGTACCTGATCCGTTCCGGGGTGCTGTTCTCACCCCGAAAAGTACGCAACCAGAGCGGCAATATCATGCATGCGCCGAAGTGTGATATCGCGCTTCTGCTCATGCGCGACCTGCGCAGAACACTTCTGCGCAGGTGCGCACGGCGAAACCCGGATGTAAACACTTCCGGGTTTGCCGCGTTCATAACCCGTGCTGTTCGCAACCCGCAGCGAACGCAACACGAGGTACGGCTGTATGTGAAATTGGGAAATGTTTTATTTTGCAATATTGCTTAACATTGTCAGATGTTTGGTACGCTGAGGATGCACACTTACTTGGGAATGAACTCAGTGGTACTTTCTTTGGAACAGGCCTGCCTAGGGGTGTTTATTGCAAAAGATGGATATGTTGGGCTAGAAAATCTAATTGCTGCTTTAAATTGGTAACTGCTGTAGTAATCCCCTCTTGCACGCAGAATTGAACTTGAAATGAACCTTCTGGAATGTTTTCAACTAGCATCACTACCTAATGAATGAAACACCCATTCTCCTGTTTTGTAGGGAAAGATTTCTAGTTCTGAACTACGTGGAGAAATTTGCAGCTAGTACAATGCAGCTCTGCCAATGGATCAAAGAGGGAAAACTGAAGGTATGACACAAATCTGAAGGTACCGGTAATTGCATATGGGCTGCAGCTCTGGCTTTTAATCATGAAAATCAGCTTTTCTCATTTGTCCTGTAGTGTAGTGCCTCGAATATCCTATTTCATCCAATAAGCATAGAAGCTTTTTTTAGAAAAACAAAAAATTAATAATCTAGACTGCTTTCAGCTTCCAAAATGGGAGCTCAAAAGGAACAATATGGGGTGGCTTGCAAAGCATTGGGGTGCAAAAAGGTTGTTGGGGCAACCCGCCTGTCAATTGTGTAACTGGCAAGCGGGTTGGCTGGCTGGGTTGGGGCTGGCTGAAGATCTGACCCCCAGAGCCAAAAAGGTTCCTCATCTTTGAATCTAGATGAGGTAAAGCTAACTTTTTTTAATTCCCCAATGAGTTGAAAACTGTTTGCTTTTTAGGAAACAAAACCAGAGTAGAAAACAAACACCTTATACGTTGTTATTTTCTACTTTTACAGGCTAAAGAGACTGTAGTAAAAGGCTTAGAAAACATTGGAGGTAAGGTATTATTTGTTCTTCACAGTTACCTGTCCTTAAGTACAGGGCAGGGATGAACTATAGTCTAGTGCAGGGGTAGGCAGCCTAAGGCCCGTGGGCTGGATGCGGCCCAATCGCCTTCTAAATCCGGCCCACGGACGGTCCAGGAATCAGCATGTTTTTACATGAGTAGAATGTGTCCTTTTATTTAAAATGCATATCTGGGTTATTTGTGGGGCATAGGAATTCGTTCATTTCCCCCCAAAAAATATAGTCCGGCCCACCACATGGTCTGAGGGACGGTGGACCGGCCCATGGCTGAAAAAGGTTGCTGACCCCTGGTCTAGTGGTAGAGCAGGTAGACAGCCCCAGGATTTCCAGCTCCAGTTGAAAGGATCTGGTAACAGGTGTTGTAAAACATGTTCCTCAACCTTTCCCTACCCGCAACCCTGCAGAGGATGTTGGACTACATATCCCATCATTCCTGGCCATTGGGTAAGCTGGCAAGTGATGAATAGAGTTGGCTGCATGAGGGCCCCTGTCAGCAGTGTTATTTTTCTAGAAATCAAAGTGCTGGAACTCACCATGAACATCTCCCTTGCTCTCTTAGAATGTGCTGGAACTGAGTTCATGTGAGTTCCCCTGGGGGAAAACAGCCCTGAGTGTAGGCATTATAAATATGGCTTCCTATAACACTAAAGCTATGGAATGCTAACTTTATCCCTTACTCAGTTTAGGAGTTTGATTTAAACTGAATTTACTTCAGTTTAAAAGCATTTGACTATAAATCTATACTGGAATAAAATCTAATAACTGTGTTAAATAGTTGGGCATTAAAAAAAATCTCAGGTAGCCATTGCAATCAGTTTGCATTAATGTATTTTCAGCAACCTGTTCAGCTTAACCTTAACAAAATTGTCAGAAGAAAAATCTATTTACAGGCACAAAACTGATCCTTGCATTATGATTGTTTCTGTAGCAAAGAAACCAAGTATATTTAACTCCAGTAAGAAATGATTCTTTTAAAAAATAAATAAAAAAGGAACAATGCTCTTTTACTACTTATTTTTGTTTTATTGCAGCTGCTTTCCAGTCTATGATGAGCGGGGGCAACATCGGGAAACAAATAGTGCTTGTTTCTGAGTAAATGAGTCATCGTACTGTTTCCTGAGTGTCAACTATGAAGAAAAAGCACCTTATATTTGCAAAAGTTTGGCACGATATTCTCCTTGGATAGGTTCTCCCGTTGCATGACCAGAAACAGATTTCTAGTTTCGTATTCTCATTTAATAGCTGACTTTCTTGTCTCACTATTGTGACACTAACAGAAGGCAAGTCCAAGTTTTGATTCCAGGTCCCCTTATCTGAAGTTCCTTGTGTATTTCTGTACACATTGCCTTAAGACAGGAATTTTGTAAAAGTAAGAGTATTATCTGTGCTGCCCTTCAATCTCAAGTGTCTGAATACTACTATTTAGCAATAATTGTGGCACACTGTTATAGTATACCTTGGTTGCTACTAGATGTGAGAGGACAAAGATAAATGCTTCTGATACTACAGCTGTTAAAGCTGTTTAAAAAAAAAGAAAAGTTCTAACTTGGCTTCTTGATTAATGCGATCAAGTGTCCTTCTAGGTACGGTAACAGACAACCTGATTCTTTCAGTTCTTCATAATCCTGCCCACACTAGAGTATACATATCATTTATTGCATGCAACAAAAGAAATCAAATTTTGTAAGAATAGGCCACACCACAAATTTTATTATCACATTGTATGTATTTGGGTTAAAGATAGGGGAAAGTGTGTTCCTACTTATGTGACTAGGTGCATAAGAATTGTGTAGTGTCATAGCTAATGCAATGAATTTGGGAGGTGCCTGGTTTGAATCTTGAAGCTGTCGTGATCTTGCTAGGTAAGCATAGGCAAGCACATCCTCACCTGCCCCCATCTACAATGTGAAGGATAATAATACTGACTTAGCTTACAGGTTTGTTGTAAGAATAATGAGATTTTATATATGAAATCCTTTGAACATACAAGAGCTACACAAATGTTAATTACCAGCACTGCAATTAAGGTATATGTTTATCTACTTGCTCAGTGATGAAATTTTGCAGGAGCTGATTAGTGGGATAGGAGAGCTGGGGGAGAGGGGAGAACATCTGGCAATCAGTGCGCCCCTTTGATTTCAGATAGTACATGGGTAGATGAGTCTAAAAAGTCTGGGACACAATTTTCACAACTCTCTTGCATCTATGGTGGCAAATTTACCAGAAGGAATTTATTTAGCATTAAGTCTGGAAGTGTATACTTGATTCTGCCAGATGTGAAATATATTGGCATTCTTTTCAGCTCTCCTATCCCACTAGATCTGTTACAGCATTATTGGGAGTACACTACTACGTAACCCTAAATTCATGCATCTGAATCAATGACACCATTTCTGAACTGGAATTGGTAGCTGGTGCATGATGACTCTGTGCATGATCATACCGAAGGAAGCCCATGTTTACCCTGTGAGATAGATCTCTCTTATATTCAAAAGAAAACTGGCAAACAGAAGCCATTACTTGCAACTCCAAGAATGGGTTTAATACGCCTTAGGACGCGGGTGGTGCTGTGGTCTAAACCACAGAGCCTAGGACTTGCTGATCAGAAGGTCGGCGGTTCAAATCCCATGACTGAGTGAGCTCCCGTTGTTCAGTCCCAGCTCCTGCCCACCCAGCAGTTCGAAAGTACATCAAGTGCAAGTAGATAAATAGGTACCGCTCCGGCAGGAAGGTAAACGGCGTTTCCATGCGCTGCTCTGGTTTGCCAGAAGTGGCTTAGTCATGCTGGCCACATGACCTGGAAGCTGTCTGCAGACAAACACCGGCTCCCTCGGCCTATAGAGCAAGATGAGCGCACAACCCCAGAGTCAACCGCGACTGGACCTAATGGTCAGAGGTACCTTTACCTTTAGGTTCTTTCTATGGGTATTACCAGTAATACTGTGCCAAAGTATATATAAATGTAACAGGAATACAGCTGTGCAATTAATCTCTACAATGGGGCTCATCTTTCGGTGGGACAGGATTTACCTTTCTTGGTGTATTCCTGGATGAGCTTGTTAGGAATTTTGTATTATGGTTTTAAATTTTCTGCTTTTCAACGTTGCCTGTATTCTATCTTGCATTGCTTTGGGACTTTTTTTGGGTAGAAATCAACTAACATAATAAATTGTAATAAAATAACTGTTGATATCATCTTTGAAAACAATACAACTTTCAGAGGTTGCCCACTTTGGGGGGGGGGCAGTAGGCAGAGTGGGAATTCTGAGCAAGTGCTGCAGGGGCATAGCACAAAATGGCTAAATAACACACATTGATATTTGCTTATAGCGAGGGTAGACCAGCCAAGCCTCCCCTGCAACTTTATCCCCTGCTTTGATCGGGTGATAAAAACTCTGTCTGCTCTGTACTGTGATCTTTAAAGAGCAAAGTGCTTTATCTTCTGCTCAGGAGATAAAACATCCCTCTGACTGCCTCTTAAGAGTGGATTTTGATGGAGCAGTCAAGACTGATATTATATTTCTAATCTCAGCACAGAGCCGAGAGATAAAAAAGGCAGCATTTCCCACCTAACCTCATTCCAGAGCTATGGGAGGGGAGCTGTCATTTACTCTTAAAGAGAAAGCAGGGGAGAGGTAGAGTGGTGGTGCTTAGCACTGCGACTGGAGGTGGAACATCTCTGAATGCCCTATTTTATTTTGAGAAAGATGCTTTATAAAGGGCAAGCAGAGGGATGTTTTGCATAGACTGTACAAAATAAAAGGTGCAATTTCCAGCTACCGGTACTCTTACTCCACTCCTAGAGGGCTGGAAATGTGGCAAGAGAACATATGTATGAGCATTTGTATATGAATTGAGACTGCATGTCTAGTGTGCTGTATGTACATGTGTGGAGAGTAGGGGGTGTATGAAGTTTGCATTTTTTCAAAATTGTGTATGAAATATCACTTAATTCACTATTTCATGTACTCCTCGAAGTGAGCATGCATTAAGATCCCGCCAGTGTTCACAGGATTAACGCCCCCCCCCCCAATATAGCAACTCCCAAGGCCTTTTAACTTTAATAGGAAGCTGCTTGAAGAGGTCATTCAATTACTTGGCGTAAAGGGTCGCCAGCATGCAGATGACCTCTAATAAGCTCAGAATGAAAACTAGAGTTGAAGTGCAAAATCAGTGATGAGCTGGATCAGGGCCAACACACAAACTTAATGTTAGCAAGACACAGGTGCTACGGATAGGTGATTCATTTGCTCAGGGAAGTGGAGTTCAGTCTATTCTAGATGGAGACATGCTGCCCTTAAAGTATCAGGTTGTGTCTAGATCCGGCTTTGTCACTAAATATCCAAATAAATGTTGTGGCAGCATGAAGAAATATTGTTTATATTGTTGCATGTTCTAGGAGCTTACCGAGGAGCTCATGATTCCTTTCGGAATGAGGCACAGCAGATACTGTGGTGTCTTTAGGATACCGGTATATGGTTTATTTACAACCTGAGCCTATGATGGAGGGGTTCACAGTATGAACACCCCAAGAGGGCATTACTTCCCCCATAGCAGCGGTAAAACAGAAATTAAACATCCCTCTGGCTTCCCAGCCTGAAGCTTTGCTTCTAGCCTCTAGCTCACATCTTTCTTTAAAAAACAACAAACATTGAAAATTTTCAGTGGGGAAGTAAAAGTGCAGAAGGTGAAGAAAACCAAACCAAACCAAAAACAAAAAAGTGCTTTAAACTTTAAATACAATATATGGGTATATAAGTAGTATGATTGTTCTGTTATGGCCAAATCCATAACAGCGTGTGCTTCCAGAGCACCTTATATAAACACAGGTTTCGTGCGCCAGATATAAACAAAAAGTAGAAGCAATTGTATTCCATTACAATATTCCATTTGAGAACTTCATTCAACATGGTGACAGCAATTCAAAACAAAATTACAAATGTAATAAAGAAGCAGCTCCTGGGATCCCTTTACAGCTTTGTATAACTGAACACCCTATTACGCTGCAGTTCGGAAATAAATTAGGGGCAGCTCCAAGCCTCCACATTCAGTTGTTCGGGCTGCAGAGATAGCATCTACACAGACCTGCAGTTCACAGCTTCACCACTTAACAATTCAAGTGAAATGGTACTTCAGTTGCCTATTCAGAACTTTGTGCATTCTTCATTTCAACAATAAAGGTTTTCAGCACAGAAGACTGCAGTGTCCAGATTCTGTAGACCAGAAAGATGGTTAGGCCCACAGTCCACAGTCTCAGTGGAGATAAGAAGAAAGCCACAGTTCCATATGTCCTCAACAGGAAATAGCAGGAATAGAGCTGCCACAAAAACAGGAGTGCCATGGTGAGGTGGATGGGCAGAGTCGACCACTGTTTGGCATGACGCAGATAGCAGCCAAAGTCGTATCCTTCGCAACGCAGCAATAGACACCAACATGTATATGCCATCAATGGTAGGTTAAAGAATACCACCTGCAAAGACAAAATAGATATAGGTCCATAGAATCATACAGCTGGAAGGGACCCCAAGGGCCGTCTAGTCCAATCCCCTGCAATGCAAGAATCTCAACACATGCCCCCCCCATCCTATTTGAAACCATTCTGGACTCTGTTTAGTTGTCTCTAGACAATACCACCATCTTTTTGCCTTGCATTTTGTGCAATTCTGTGATCCCCCAAAGACACACAAGACAGCTGAGTGGGTGCTTTCCTGCAGAATGCAGCAGTTCCATCAAGAAGGGATGCAAAGACATTTTGAAAAGCATGTTAAGAGATTATTGCCTTGTATCCTTACAATACTCCCTTTTCCAGGAAAATACAGATTAGGCTACAGTTGTACATGCCTAGTTTGCATCCAGGCTGGATGATGATGATGATGATAATGGATTGCTGCAATGTGCTTTACATGAGGCTGCCCTTAAAAAAATGTTTGGAAACTTCAACTGGGATCCAGTTCATGGAGCATGTTACTTTGATATTTGCAAGCTACACTGGCTTCCTATTAGTTTCCAGGAACAACTCTTGACTATGATAATAACACACAAATAATAATAATAATAATAATAATAATAATAATAATAAACATATCATATTCATTTCCCCCTCAAAACAAATATTTAGGTTGACCACCCTCACTACAATTTCTTTCAAATGAGATGTTTAAAAAAACATCAAATGAGAGGCTATTTGTTAACCAGTTTACTAAGAATCCTACCTGCAAAATTCCAAAAAGGTAGGTCATACTGCCTTCATAGAATTGGCCATCAACAATTACTCCAAAGGAAAAGCAGACGCCCAGATGTCCATCTATAATCTCACCAACAAACCAGGGCCCTATAGAGAATATATATTATTATTATTATTATTATTATTATTAAATTTTTATTTATATCCTGCCCTCCCCGGTCAAAGACGGGCTCAGAGCGGCTAACAACAAGTAAAAATAGCACAGTGTACATAAAATCACACAGTCAATTAATTAAAATACATTCTAAAATCAATTCAGAATCAAATTAATGGCAACCATTGGGCTAGAGTTCTATGTGGATTACAGAAGGAGAGAGGGGGGTCAGACTGAGCCTTGGCCAAAGGCCTGGTGGAACAGCTCCGTCTTACAGGCCCTGCAGAAAGATGTCAAGTCCCGCAGGTCCCTAGTCTCTTGTGACAGAGCGTTCCACCAGATTGGGGCCATGGCCGAAAAAGCCCTGGCTCTGGTCAAGGCCAGCCTAACCTCCCTGTGGCCCAGGCTCTCCAAGATGTTTTAATTTGAAGACTGTAAGGTCCTCCGTGGGACATACCAGGAGAGGCGGTCCTGTAGGTACGAGGGCCCTAGGCCGTATAGGGCTTTAAAGGTTAAAACCTGATCCTGTACTCCACTTAAACCTGATCCTGTACTCCACCGGGAGCCAGTGCAGCTGGTATAGCACTGGGTGAATGTGATCCCGCGGCAAGGACCCCGTAAGGAGTCTCGCCGCGGCATTCTGCACCCGCTGGAGTTTCTGGGTCAGTCCCAAGGGCAACCCCAGAGAAGAAAAGTGCATTACACTGAATGTGACAAGAACAATTTGTAATGTACCGTATTTTCCGGCGTACAAGACGACTTTTGAACCCCGAAAAATCTGCTCCAAAATCGGGGGTCGTCTTGTACGCCGGATACAGCAGCGCGGCGCGGGGACTTGCCGAGCAGCTCTGGAATTGCGTCCGTGGCTCCGCAGAAGCGATTTCTGGCGCTGCGGACATTTTGGATATGGGCAGCGCAGCACCAGAAATCACTTCTGCACATGTCCAAAATGTCCGCAGCACCAGAAATCGCTTCTGTGGAGTCGCAGACATGCGCAGAAGCAATTTCTGGTGCCGCGCTGCCCATACCCAAAATGTCCGCAGCGCCAGAAATCGCTTCTGCGGAGCCGCAGACGCGATTCCGGCGCTGCTCGACATTTTTTGAGTTAAAATATAGAGTATATCCCAAACTCTATATTTTAACTCGAAAAACTGGGGGTCTTATACCTCCAGTCGTCTTGTACGCCGGAAAATACGGTAGCCTACCTAGCCCCCAAATCGCTGTCTTAAGGAAAAAGTTTTTTTGTCCAATATCAGTTAAAACAAGTCATGACAACAAAAACAGATAGCTGGGTAAGGTATTAGTGTAAATAATGCCATTGATAAGCAGTGACATATTGTTAAAGTTACAGGTAGATAGCCGTGTTGGTCTGTCATAGTCAAAACAAAATAAAAAAATTCCTTCCAATAGCACCTTAGAGACCAACTAAGTTTGTTCTTGGTATGACCAGACCCTTATATATAGTGAGAGGGTGGGGAGGGGTATTACCCCTCTGAGTAATACCCCTCCCCACCCTCTCACTATATATAAGGGTGTGGTGACTTCTGTTTCAGTGTATCTGAAGAAGTGTGCATGCACACGAAAGCTCATACCAAGAACAAACTTAGTTGGTCTCTAAGGTGCTACTGGAAGGAATTTTTTTATTTTATATTGTTAAAGGTTTGGGGATGGGACCGCCCTAAACCCTAGAAATCAATATTGCTAGGATTTTGATTATTTGGGATATGAAAGGAGAAATACCAGCCGCAGAGGAATTCCTGGGCTAGCCTACGAAAAAAGAAACGGAAAAAAAGACCTGACCTGGCTGAGCTAGGGCCATTAAGAAACAACAAAAGGCCACTGAGGGCCTTTCCCAATGTGAAAGGATTTTCCTTCCCCACTCCCCTGTCCTGAGGTGTGAACAGAGTCAGGAGATTTGGAAGGTAACTGGGTGTGATGTCACAGGAACAGTTTGGGGCATTTTGGCATGAGGCTTGGAATAGTTGAAAAAGAGCAGACCAACCTTGGGCAGGTTGGGAAAAATGCCTGACTCCAGTGCTCCACTGCTGTAGGGAACAGGCACCTTACAGCATGAGATAACCATGCTGTAAGATATGGACTCTCTTCAACTAAACCACAGAGCCTAGGGCTTGCTGATCAGAAGGTCGGTGGTTCAAATCCCAGTGACGGGGTGAGCTCCCGTTGTTCAGTCCCAGCTCCTGCCAACCTAGCAGTTCGAAAGCACGTCAAAGTGCAAGTAGATAAATAGGTACCGCTGCAGTGGGAAGGTAAACGGCATTTCCGTGTGCTGCTCTGGTTCGCCAGAAGCGGCTTAGTCATGCTGGCCACATGACCTGGAAGCTGTACGCCAGCTCCCTCGGCCAATAATGCAAGATGAGCGCCGCAACCCCAGAGTCGGTCACGATGGGACCTAATGGTCAGGGGTCCTTTTACCTTACAACTAAATTCAGGGGTAAATATGTGAATAAATCACATTTCGTAAAGCTAAAACAGGCCTCCACTGAGTCTTTAATTCTCAAAAGGAACACAGACACTTGGGTGAGGGCCAAGACCTCAGGAATCCTGTGCATACCTCAGTAGGGATTGGGCTGGCCTGTAACAATATTCAATTTGTTAGATTTATAAGTTAGGCAGAAAATAGAACCCTTAATTTCATTGCATTGCATGATTTTGGTTAGCTTCCTTGAACTGCACAAAGAAACATGGGAGATGAGTATTTTTTCACACATTTCCAAAGTGCCACTGTGATCAAGTAGCTAGAAAGCTGGACTTGGATCTAGGAAACCTGGGTTGTGTCCCACCTATGTCATAGACTGTAGGCAAGTCACTCAGAGCAGCCGAATCTGTAAACTACTTTGTGAAATTAGAAGTGCTAAATCTTAAAACAGTACACCGTAGCAATAAGGGCTGAAATGTGCACATTTTTAAAAGCATTGCTCAACTTGCACTGCATTGTTTAATTTCTAAGAACTAGCATTGTTTTGGGCAGCACTGGTGCTTGCTTACATGGTAGCACAAGGACTTGCTGGGTGCCTCTCAGCAGCATTACTCGGGTATCTTGGGATTGTTATTCAATGCCTCTTACAAAAACCTGTAGCTTGCCAAATATGAAAACATTCCTACGTGGTATGTGATATCTAACAAATTATCTCCTGAAATTTACAAGTTATTTGTAATCACTGTTCAGGCAAGCTTGGGTACCCTACAGATGTTTTCTGCCCCACGTTAAGAGTTGAATTATAAATTTTACAGAATGCAAATGCATGGTTTATTTTTAAAAAAACAAGCCGTTATTTAGTTAAACACAACATAATTGAGGATTTTGAGCTAGAAGCTCTATTGGCAGGTCCATGAACTCGCTGTGCCTGTTTGCATCTTACCCAGAACAGTATAGAAGCTTAACAGCAGAAATGAGTAATAGAAAAAGTTGGTTTTGCTCAAGATGTGAAGAGACAAAGAAGCCCGCATTGCTCTGCCCAGAGGTCCTAAAAAGGAAACAAACTTTTAATTTCAAGTCCCCTTTTAAAAACAGAAATACAGTAACTTTTTACAAAGTGATACATTTACAGCACCATCAAAGGACAGATTCATTCACTGAAATCAATGGGATGTGGTGCAAGAAAACTTCCCGGTGGATTGCGCCCCAAATCCATCCAAGATGCATGCATTCCTGAAGTCTTTGAGACATTTGACATTTTCAAACCAAAACCCACATCACAGATATAACATCCCCCAACAACATGTGAACATTGGAATTCTACAGTGTGGTGTAGTGGTTAAGAGTGGTAGACTCGTAATCTGGTGAACTGGGTTTGCGTCTCCGCTCCTCCACATGCAGCTGCTGGGTGACCTTGGGCTAGTCACACTTCTTTGAAGTCTCTCAGCCTCACTCACCTCACAGAGTGTTTGTTGTGGCGGAGGAAGGGAAAGGAGATTGTTAGCCGCTTTGAGATTCCTTCGGGTAGTGATAAAGCGGGATATCAAATCCAAACTCCTCCTCCTCCTTTTTGTGATACCATATTTGAAACCAGCTTAACCCTGTTCATCGAAAGCTAGCCTAAATGAAAAGGTTTTACTATATACAGTACAAGTGTTCACTGAACACCATATTCCATCTATGAAGAGTGCCCTATGCCCATCTCAACTACAAAAGCTACTATTAGCCTTGTCTAGATTGAGCTTCAATTTTATTAACGTGCACCTAGCACAGTGCCAAATGCAGAAATGCAAGGTCCCTTACTAGTCAGGCAGCCACACCCCCTCACAGTCATGGCCCTTCAAAGATTATTAATATTGTATAATTATAAGATGACGATATAATCAGGGATGCACTGCAGTGATCAAAGCAGATCACCATGAGCTGCCTTTCAGCTGGATATACTATTTTCTGTGAGCGTACATGGACAAATGATTTGGAGAGCTCCAGTACCTTTTTTCAGAGTGACTTAAGAGGCATCACCCCTGGCAGCATTTTATGACTCAGTTTTTGAGAAATGGCAATAAACATGACTTAAAAAACCCAGATAGTAACAGGATGCATCCTTCCAGCCTTGAGAGATCACCAAACAAGTGGCAACCAACAGATATAGAATTATTTGTTGAAAATAAGGACAGCATTGGCACCATCAAAAACAGATAAAAGACATAACTTGGTGTCCAAGGTGACCTGTTTGCCAATAATAATACCAATCTCCATTACAACCTGTTTCCAGAACTTGTACATAGTTACAGAAAGGCTGGAAAAGGGATCACTGGTCAAGAAGTTTATACCACTATTCCATCTGGTGGGTCTGGGGCTGAACAAATCTAAGTCCTGATCACTGGGATATTGACAGGCCCTGCTGATCAAAGTCCTAGCTTCTCTGTAAGGGCATGAATCCAACACGTAACCAATAATTTCTGCAAATAGCAGTAAGACACAGGAATTCCATGAGAGTTATTTTCCACAACGTCTCTCCTTTTCCAAAGCTTGATTTGGATCTTCCCAAGTGATTTAAACCTTTTAACATTTGAGAAGTATTTAGAGACAAAGGGTGATATTGACCCGTATTTTTCGCACCATAAGACACACTTTTTTCCTCCTAAAAAGTAAGGGGAAATGTCTGTGCGTCTTATGGAGTGAATGCGTGGTCCCTGTAGCCAAATTGCCCAGGGGCAAAAAGCAGATCATGCTTTTTTTTTTTTTAGAAAGAGGAAGGGGGTGTTGAAAGGAAGCCGCCGAGCAGCTGATTGGCAAGCAATTGGGAGGAAGATAAGGCTGGGGGGGGGGGGAGGTAAAGACAGCGAACTTGCAAGGATTTATCCCGGTAGAGCGCTGCTTTCCTGGCTCTGGGAGCCAAGACTGCCCCGCCCTTTCCTTCCTGGCCTCAGCCTGGAACGTTGAGGGGGGAAAGCCGCCGCGAGCCCCTCTGCCCCCATCTCGGCCTGCCTGCCTCCTCACTCGCTCGCTCGCTCTGGCTGGAGCCGAGCGTGGAGGAGGAGTTTGCGGGGAGGGGGCCAATAGGGCTGCCTCGCGCGCACGCCTGCCTGCCTGCCTCCAAAGCGGGCAGGCGGGGAGGCAAAAATGAAAGGGGGTCGCCGCTGCCTCTGAGGCTCGCTTCTGTCACTGCCTTTGCTTGAGCGAGAGTCGGGCACAGCGTGTACCGTAAGCGACTCTTGCTCCGCTTGCTTTACAGAGAGCCAGGAGAAGGGGCAGCCGGGAGCCTCCTTTTAAATTTACCCCTATTTACATAAATGTGAATATAAGCAGTATTTCAGAGGGCTTTCTTTCGTTGTTCCAAGGTGGACGCTTTTTTTGCTGCTTGTTCAGCCGCAACACATGTGAAACAGATCATACTGAAGTAACCAGATTCCTTTTCTTTTTCAGTCGTTGTCACACCCACATACCTGTCTGATTACTGGTACTTTTTTCGGTGTTAACATTCATGTTGGTTCCCTCCTTATATAGTGTATGTTCTACCTCCTCCAAAAAAAATTTGCCTTAAAAATAGAATCAACCCCATACACACTTTCATGGAAGTGTTTATTTACTTCTCTGAAGCATTCTGAGAAAATGTACACAGGATCAGACTGGAAGACAGATTTCTATTCTAGGTGAGGCATATTTTCCTGAAAATATACCGGTTGTTTATTAAATACCTAGTTTGGTACAACATTTGATTCAGAATATTTTTTTTCTTGTTTTCCTCCTCTAAAAACTAGGTGCGCCTTATGGTTAGGTGCGTCTTTTGGAGCGAAAAATACGGGTAAGTTTTACACAGAGTAGAATAGATGCATTGAAATTAATTAACATGAATGTTAGGGACATTAATTTCAATAGGCCTACTCTGAGTAAAACCTGAATACCAACCCAAGAGAAGCGTGAAACAAAATTTAGCTGTTCATTAGTATCTATCTTTTGAAGAATAGAATACTCAGCCTACAGAGGTTATTAGATTCTTTAAAGGGGCAGGAGTAGAATCAATCTGAATATCACACTGGTGCATTTACTTAATTTAAAGTACTTAATGAAAAAGAAAAAAGGTAAGGAAGGATCAAAATTGTGTTGAAGAAAAAGAATTTCTCTTACTTTTAAGTGTAGGCTTTCCTCGATACCGGAAAATAACCAACAAGGCAATTTGAAATACAACCATTAATATAAACACTGCTTCAATCTGAAAAAGAAAGAATACAAAAAAAAAGTTTATATTTAGTAAGCCAAACACAGTCCCCACAATATTGATCTCTCATAATGTGGTGGGAGAATAAAATTTATTTACCACCATTTGGGAATCACTGGCAATAGACCAAAAAAATACTAAAGGATCAAGAGGGAAAGGAGATCACACCCACCAACAGCAAAAGTCAAATCCAGCATGATGATGTTTCCCATGAGTTCTAATTTTTTCTTCTTTTAAAATAGTGCAACAAGGATTCTGGAAAGGATGCAAAACTTTTCTTACCCAAAACGCTTTTGGATGCATTGAGACTCCCGTGTATTTTGTAACCTTTTATTTTCTACATTGTTTTAGCTGATTTTGTTATCTTTATTTTTTATTGTCAGCTGTTGCGAACTGCCAAAAAAAGCAGTTGCTGGCGAAGTGTGTTAAAGAAACTTCTGTCCACACACAACTCACTCACTCTTTCCCCCTCTGGAATACTCACCGCTTTATAGTGGTCAGTAAGAAGCACCCAAGATGCCAGAAGGTTAAATGGGAGGGAGAGGTTTTCCTCCATAGAAAATGTATGAAGCCGAGTGGTATTCCTATTACTGGCATCCTAAATATGGGAACACAAAGAAATCAACAACAACAACAACAACTTTCAAATGTGCAATAGCCTCACCTTCCATTTCTTTGGTTACACTACCAGGGAGAGTCATAAATACTGGGAAAGCAAGCATAAAATACACAAAAGCCCTTATATATTCTCACCCTCTGTCATCCAGAACAACTCTGTGGTATTTCTACTGCTTTCATTTTAATGATGAGAAATAATAATTTGCCCGGCGTCAATCAATAAGTAATCATGGATGAACAGGGATTGACCTTGCGCTTCCAAGCAAAAACTTGCTCTTAAATACATTTTTTTCAGTAGCTTGAATGCTATAAAATCTATGATAAATTTATAAGCATCAGCAGAGAACTCACCCGAGCTGTCACTTCTATCTGATGAAACCATTCACTGTAGTTTTGAGGGGCCCATTTCAGTACATAGAGAGGTCCAGACACATGAACAGCATTCCCCAGATGAATGCCATCAACACTGACCTTGACAAACTTGATAGGAGAAGGAGAGAATGCCAAAATTCTAAGTAAAAGAAATAAACCAGTATATCATGGAACTTGTTAAGATATAGCACTTGTAAGCGTAAAATAAAAATTACCATGTACTGTATAAATCAGGCATCTCCAACCTGCGGCCCTCCAGATGTTTTGGCCTACAACTCCCATGATCCCTAGCTAACAGGACCAGTGGTCAGGGATGATGGGAATTGTAGTCCAAAACATCTGGAGGGCCAAAGGTTGGGGATGCCTGGTATAAATGATTCCTCAGTCAAGGCATACTATAGTGGGTGACGCAGAAATTACTTTGGGGTGCACAGGATTGACTTTTCTGTTCTACTTTTCTGTAGAACTGGATGTTCCTTTTTAAAATTATTGTTAACGTAAGAGATTGTTAACCCATTTAACAGCACACACAATGTGGCCTGTTGAACATCTTTTACAATGCATTCAAAATTGACAGCATTTGCCGTGTTAATGTCTGTATATGTCACATTTGCACAAGAAAATGTTTTTTTTTAAAGTTTAGAAGTAGCAAAGATACATCAGATTACCGGATGTGGGTAGAGTGAAGGATTCTCTGCAGTGGTTCATGAGCAGCACTACTATAAAGGAGTGGTTTGGGATTGGTGATAAGAACCACAGGCCATTCTTCAAACTTCAGGTCAGCAAAGCTGAGGAGATCATGATCAAAAGCAAGGATCCTGTACCTGATGTTCAGCAATCAAAACAGTACACTTCTGGTTAACAAATAACATCTTATGGATAGAAGATTTATACTGCCTGGTGATACGTTTTAATGATTTTTCCAATTTCCTCTGCTTCCAATTAATCCATTTTTTATGAAAAGCTGATGCATTGAGTAGATACCTTGCACCAGCCAGGATTTCTTCTAGAAGTGTCAAACACACAACTTTTTTTTAAAAAAAGTGATAACAACATAGAGCAGTGTGACAACTCTAAACACGAAGTGTTGCTTTTGTCACAGTTGCTTGGACGCAACTGTGAGATGGGTGAGGAAAAACAAGCTGAGCCTGAATCCTGGCAAGATGAAGGTACTGTGGCCTCCCTGAATTGCTATCCCATACCCCTGCACTAACAATGCCTGGTTCTCCTTCACCCACATTTGAATCGTCATCCATTTTATCATCGTCATCCCAGTGGGGAGATTCATTCTGAACCAGCTAAAATGACATTTGCACTGATTTTACATTGCTATAAGAACAGTACTATAAAAAAGGCCAAAGCACAAATGTTCTTACTTCCTGTTATCTTTCCAGTCTCCCAGTTCCAGCTCTAGAGTTCCGTCACGATGGCGAGTATGTAGACATGGCATCAGACCACCCAGCGTATGCAAATGCCCACACAAGTATGCTGTGGCAGAGCTAATAGAAACATTAATGATTATTGTTGATTTTGGAGAAGAAATACTAACCTGTAGCCAATTAACAACAACAGCTGAAAAACATTAATACATTTGCACCAGAAAGGAAAAGAAAATGTTACCGCATTGCTGTTCGTATTCCTGGAGATGCAGAGATGATTGATGAGGTGGGAAAATGGCCAAACCAAATGGAATGGTTACTGTCGCGACTTTCTGCAGCCAGTGAAGCCAGTTCTTGCATTTTATTCTGAAATGAAAGAGCAACTACAAGAGCTTTAGCAGCATGTAATAAATAAAATAAAGAAGAAGAAGAAGAAGAAGAAGAAGAAGAAGAAGAAGAAGGAGAAGAAGAAGAAGAAGAAGAAGAAGAAGAGGTTATTATTTATACCCCGCCCACCTGGCTGGGTTTTCCCAGACACTCCGTTGGCTACCAGGTCTTAAACATAATGCAAAGTTTAGGGGATATTAAGGCTGCAGTCCTAGGTACACACACTAGGGTGTTAAGTCTTATTTAACTCAGCAGGACTTGCTTTTGAGTGAATCATCCATCAGGCTGGGCTGCAAGAGGCATTTATAAACGGCTGCTCTAAAAAGCATGGATACTGCGAGCAGATACTTCCGAATTATTTCTCAAAGTTCTTTTTGTCATTAAAATGCCAATATGCAAGTTTGAAGAAATAAACCTGCGTATCATGTAAACCACATTCCATATACAGTAACAATGGGGGCGGGGAAGCAGAATAGTATAAGCACTAGGGACCTGATCTTGAGGAGGACCAGAGACATGAGGGTACCGGGGATATGTCTTTGCTCCCTGCTGTGGTCCCAATCTGGCCCACCTCACCTACAATTGGCATTACCAAAATATTGATCCTTTCTTGGCAATGTAAGAAAGGATCAAAGGGTCAAAGCTCCTCTACTGACTTGTCTCATGAAAGGATCCAATCCAGATCAGGTTCCTAGTGCCCATGGGCATAGCCAGGATTCTTGTTAGGAGGGGGCAGGACCTTTGTTAGGGGGGCAGAACCAATGTGATTGGTCAGTTTGTTAAGTATTTCTATTGTTTTACTTGATCGGGGGGGGGGGGGAGCTGCTCTCCTGCCTATGCCCATTCTAGTGCCTGTTATTTTCATGGTGGGTGGGGAGAACTGCCACTGGAAACTCTCAGAATGCCTCCCCTAGTACCGACGTCCACCACAATATTCTTCATATAAAGCAAAACTATGATTTATACATAACAGTTTGTGCAGGCAAATGGAAATAATTGACAATGAGCATCCCAGTCTGCAGCTGAAATGTAAAAAAACAGAGGGAAAATATATGAAAACTATAATTACCAGATCCAATAGATTAATATGGATATGTGTTTTGCTATCAGATAATAAATAATAATAATAATAATAATAATAATAATAATAATAATAATAATAATAAATTTTTATTTGTACCCCGCCCATCTGGCCAGGTCTCCCCAGCTACTCTGGGCGGCCTCCAACAGATATTAAAATACATTAAAATATCACAGGTTAAAAACTTCCCTAAACAGGGCTGCCTTCAGGTATTTTCTGAATGTCAGATACGGTAGTTGTTTATCTCTTTAACCTCTGATGGGAGGGCGTTCCACAGGGCGGGCGCCACTACTGAGAAGGCCCTCTCGCAGTGAGCGAACCGCCAGAAGGCCCTCGGCGCTGGATCTCAGTGCACGATGGGGGTGGAGACGCCCATCAGATTACTGCAAATCATCACTGTGGATTTCAGTCTTGGCCTGCAAGGGGTCCAATTTGGTACATGATGTCATTTTTCCCAAGTCAACCTGTCCATCAGCTGATATCACCAGTGAGTGGGGTGAACAGGGTTAAACCCTGCATTGGCAGCCAAAGTAGCAGGATTTAATCCAGGGGTCAGCAAGGTTTATGTTGCCTGGGCCGGATCGGTCCCACGGAGATCCCTCTGTGGGCCGGATTGTGGGCGGGCGTTAGTGCGTGTGCTCACGATTTTCGGCATCTGTGCATGCGCAGACGAGATTTTCAGCACCGCAGAAGCAAGTCCCCACGCCACACTGCACTGGTTTAGCGCAGCGCGTGAGTCGGCAACTCAGTTTGGGGGCGGCTCGTGGGCTGGTCAAATTACCTCTGTGGGCTGCTTCCGGCCCATGAGCCTTAGGTTGCTGACCCCTGATTTAATCTCTACTCATCAGTGGGAGTTAAATCCTGCTCAGTTTAAGCAGCCCAGCATTCCAAACCTGCATGGAATCCCCTGCTGAACAACAGGAAAATAACTCCTGTTGCTAGCAGCACCTTGCAAGGTGTCTGAAGCCATGACTTCTAAACACTTTGCACAATGCCATTGCAACACCCATGCCATGGATAAGACTGATGGCCCCATCTACCTGTCACATTTTACCTGCAAGTCTGATCTTGATAAGGATGTGGCTCATGGGGCAAAAACAGTTCCCTATTCCTATCTCAAGGCAACGCTTGTCCAGTAATGTTAATAGCCTGAGATAGCAGGTGTTTCCTTACTGGAGCCCAACTGTTAGAACAGGGGTGGGGAACTAGATCTGGCCAGTGGGTTGGATTCTTAATTCCTACATCCCCAATCAGCACTTACTGCAACCTTGTTTTAAATGCATGCTGATTGACGCAGGCACTGCACCTTCAAAGGGGCTTGCTGTAACTGCCAATCAAGCCCATTTGGGAAAGGAAAGATGCTCTGTTTGGAGGAAATTGAATCTTCCTGCAAACTGAGAACAACAAGCGTGCTTGAGAATTCTCAACAAGGAGTTTCCTAGCATGGCTGATCCCAGAGGGGAGCCCCACCTGTAAAGAAACAATCAGGAGCTAATTTTAATTTGTAGCTGTGTCTATAACTGTGTTACCCCTCACATCACATATGATGCCAAGGGCAGGGCAGATGGGTGTCATTTGTGGGTAACACAGCCTTATGGGCCAAATTGGGATCCGTGCCAGGACTAATTAGACCTGTGGGTTAGAGTTTCCTCTCCTCTGTGTTGGAAGATTGCTTTGAGAAAGAGAAAAAGGGTATTTCTTTATTTATTTTCTACAGGTTTGCCATCAGTATATGTTCTCTGAGCCAGTTGCAGAATAAAGTATAAGATACTTATATATTATTTACTTTATAAATCAAAGTGGCTAAAATAAAAGGTGATATTAAAATGTTGCATATGAACTTTCCTTTTTAGCAAAGAAAAAGCAACAATAAAATAATAAAAACATCTAGCAGTTCATATTATAGAATGGAACACATATTTAAGGCAGTGTTATTCTTTTAAACGCACAAACACAAGTTGAATAAAAAGATCTTCAGCTGCCACTGCAAAGTTCATAAATAAGGTACCAGGTGAGTTTGCCTCAACCTGTGCTCAATCTGCACATTTGAGAATAAATTCAAATACTGTGAAATGCTGAAAGTCACCACTGATCCCTCCTTCCAAAAGAAATGAAATCCAAGTAAGCACTGTACTCCTGGAACTTCTTGCCATATAGGGAAATAGTGCACACCTGAATAAATGTTATATACATCTCAAGGGGATGAAAACAGGAAGAAATCAAAATAGTAACAGAAAGTGTTGTAATACACAATTACTCCTCTATTGCTCTAAAGCAGTGTTTCTCAAAGTGGGCAGTACCACCCCGGGGGGGATTACTTAGGGGGGCATTAAGAGGCAAGGGGGGCACAGGGGGGCACTGGAAATGCAAATGAGATTTTGAAATGATGGTAACACTGAATCAAGTTCATCAATTTGGTTGGATTACTAAACTAGTTTTAACTGGATTTCGAATAAATGTGCAATTAATTGTTGCTGTTTTGAATTTTATTGTGTTATTATCTTCCTTAGTGGGTCATGCAAACTGCTATTCTGAATAATGCTTTTTATAGGGGTAGGGTAGGGGGCACTGGGGATGAGTTCATGAAATCACACAGGCCCCAGAAAGTTTGAGAGCTACTGCTCTAAAGGCTTCCCGCAGACTTTAGACTTCAGGCAGGTGTAACACACAGGCTTAGGATTTTATTAGCCAGAGAAGAAAGACAAGGTAAGGCTGAAGTACATGGTGTTTTACATTACCGCTTTCAATATCCCACAGAAATTGTAGGGTCTCTTGGGGCCTTTACTGAGAGTCGCATCCACACAGATGAAAGAATATTTGCCAAAAGGTGTGCTGTGGACATAATGGAAGGAGCCGTCCTTTTTCCAAGCAGAATATTTCCTACCAAAATGAGATGGGAATACTGTAGTCAAAAAATCTGGAAGAAAGAGAAATGTGAAAAGGAATAAATGCACACATTGCCTAGTGCTCAACGAAGCTTTACTCAAAGTAGACCCACTGAAATTAATGGACCTAGCTTAGTCCTATTCATTACTTTCAATGGGTCTACTCTGAGTAAAGCTTAGTTGACTACTGCCCAGTAAGACTAAGGGAGGGAGAAACAAAGCGGCATTTGACTCAGTTCATCACCTATGGCATCTTTTAACACAGAAAGGTACAAAATAGTGGCTAGGAGAGAGAAAATCTAAGGGCAAAAACAGAGGAATAGCACAGAAATCCTAACAGTGGCAGCAGGGAAGGAGGAACAACACAGGCAAGCCAAAGACTGAGGCAGATGACTACTTCCTAAATAATTATTTCCTAGGCTACTTTAATGAAGTCATTCTTCCAAACACTTATATACCTTGTTTAAACAGAATCTCTCTGTCCCACACACAATCGACTCTCCTTCTGGATTCCTGAATGCAGTATGTGTCACAGTGCTGTCAGACAAGAATGTCCAGAGGGAGGAATCAACTCTTTATTGTCAAAAGCACACTTACAAGTTAGGGAAAGGTACCGGTATGTCCATCAGTCCTATGTGTCTCAGCTACTTCTGAGAGTGCATCTGATGAGGCAGATACCCCCAACATTGGCTTACCTATCTCCCCTATCCAAGCTGCGCACAAGCAGGCGCAGACTCCGCCTGTGTTTCACCTTCTGCTCCTCCCTCTTCAATCCTCTTTTGGTCCTGGGAAACAGTTGAGCAGGAGAGGTGAGGACAGGAGGATGAGGTCTGGAAGTCCTTGACTCTACACTGGCCTGACCTATCGCTCCCTCCTCCTGCATCCGTTCCTTCACTCTCCAATCCTGCAGCTTCTCCTGCCTCTGACTCTGGTCTCCTGGCTGTTACAGGTTCACCTACTTCACTGATCCCTTCTTCCAAGTCATTCTCCAATCCCCCTTCTCCCACTCAGCAGAATACAGTCACCATCAGCCAGTCTCTGACATCATGGTACGCTGACATACCTGTAGTAGTTCCGGACATTATCCAGACCTGGAATGTTGAATGTATCTGCAATCAAAGTGGCAAACAACGTTTCAAAACAAATTTAGAATTCAGCAAGAGACTGCGAAAAAAATAAGTCCAGGTTAAGACAAGCCCAGTGTAGTATGAATCTGAGATTGCAGCAGGATATCCAGGGAGCCATCAAAGCTTTAATTCCAGTTTGACCAGGACAGCAAGATTTGCTCTACAATGCATATGCTGAGACAGCCTTTATTTTGGAATAATAAGTATAGATAATAGGGCACTGGATAATGCCTAAACTGCTATAGAACAAAAACAAGAACCAATTGATTTAATTTATTTTATAATTATATTTTATCCTGCTTTCCAGCCAAAGAGGCATGCAATTAAAGTACACATAAAGATACAATTATAGTAACACTAGTAAATTAAGCCTGTTAACAAAAACAGGCGCTAGAAAGCTCTCTCTCTCTCTCTCTCTCTCTCACACACACACACACACACGGCGGGAAGGCTGCAGGAGCCGCAGCGGCAAGGCAGAAGCAGCCGGCGGCGCTTCGCTTATGGGCGCAGCTGAAAGCTGCGCTCCAAAGACGGCAAGCCAGCCGGAGCGCAGCCTAAGGAGGCGACGCTCCCTCGGCCGGCGTCGCCGTTTCTGCTGCTCGTTGTGGCCGCCCTGGGCTCCCCTTCTCGGGCCGTTCCCTCTTGCAGCCTCCCCACTTCCCCAGAGAAGCCCCATAGCCACGCGCGCAGGGGGATAGGGAGGCACACGGAGGCCGGGGGCTATGGGGGCTGGGGCGGGCTCGGTGCGGCGGTTGAGTCGCCTCCTCCTCCTTTCCGCAGGCCGGGCGGAGGGGCTGGTGTGGGTGTGCGCCCTTTCGGCGCCGCCGCCCGCCCGCTCGCTCACCTCCTCGATGGCGGCCACGGTCTAGTCCGGCATGGCGAGGAAAAGGGAGGGAAGGAAGGAAAGGAAGGAAGGCAGGGAAAGAGAGAGGAGGAGAGCGGCGGGGCGGGCGGGCGGGCAGGAGGCTCCTGCAAGAGGAGGGAACGGGGTGGGGGGAAAGCGGTGGAAGGAGGAGAGCGAGAGAGACGCAGAGGCAGAGAGGCAAGGCAAAGGCAGGCGAAGCGGGAGCCTCCCCGCCTCACATCGCCGCCTCCGCTCCTGGGGCAGGTAAAGAGGTTCAGGGGCTCCTCCGGGGAGGGAGAGGTGGCGGAGTGGAGCAGGGCGGCTGGGAGCTCCGTGCGAGGTGGCGGCGCTGCCCCAACTGAGACGCGCATGCGCTGCCTCTGCCTCTCGGACACGCCCCCCTCTCCCGTCGTCCAATCCGTGTGTGACTGGAACGCACGCGCAGTTGCGAATTCCTGTGACACACGGAAAATGGTACGTACGGACAGAGGCTCTTTATTATATAGGATGACATGGGAGTTTGTATTGCCATCTCTTTGGGCCTCTGGGAGTTGCTGACACTGTCCAGGTTCCAGGTTCTATTTTTTCAGAAATAATGGGCCGAAGAACCGCAGAAGAACTTGGGGGCTGGCCAATGCCAAAGATGACAGACTACAAATGGACCCACAGAAATATTTTCAGGACTGACAACAAACAGGTCTTACTGGCCAAAAATATATATACCGGTACATTTGAGATTGGTAAATATGATAAATGACTATTTCTAAAAAAGAATAATACTTCTATGAGAAGTTTTGGATAACTGCCACTCAAGACAATGTTTGACCATATTCAGAAGAATTTTTCAAGGCCACTGCCGATGGAGGAGAACAAAATTGGGGACTAAAATTGGCGGTTACTCTTCCAGTTGAGATGAGGATTCTACTGCATTTAAGACTTCCTGAAGCAAAAAGAATGAGTAACCCGCATCTTCCTACCATCCTTCACATAGGGAGAATAAATGGGAATCCCACCTCTAGAGTCTCACATCTTTCTTACCATGATTCCCTCTTATGTCTATCCATTTGGTTTTTTCCATGACTTTAGTTCTTTTTAAGATTGTCTGGTAAGTTTGCCATTCCACCTCAATCTGATCAGACCCAAGTTTATCTTCTGTTTTGGCATCAGTCAAATCACCTGTTAATGAAAGAAAAGAGACACAGAACATTAAAGATATAAAAACATCACAGATAAACGAAAATATTGTTATTAAATAGGTCATCTAGGCACAGATTCCGAGACTTACAGTAGCAGACTTTACTGCTGTAAGTAATAGAGAGAGAGAGAGAGAGAGAGAGAGAGAGAGGAAGAAGAAGAAGAAGAAGAAGAAGAAGAAGAAGAAGAAGAAGAAGAAAAAACCCAGCAACCCAAAGTCGTGCTATGTAGGTAAGCTGTGCTCAATTTAAAATTGTTCACATTAATTCTGTATGGCGAGCGGCATAGTTCTGTCTCTCCAATCTCCCTGGGACAAAATCTAAGCAGAGTGGATCCTATTGGCATCTAAACAAAAAGTTTTACACAACAAGGTTAGTTCTTCAGGAAGAAATAGAGCTCTGTCTGAGGCTTCAGAGGATGCATGGCCAAAAGCAATATGAAGGTCACCAAAGGCATGAAAGTATCTACCACAATGGAGAAGGAGAGAGACTCAGGGGAATACTGGCCTTGGACTGGGGAACAGCTTTAGCTCCAATTGAACAGAACTTTGATATGCTATGTGACCAACTGTCAGATATTTCTAAAATGATACACACAGTCTTGCTCTAACCAACCTGCCTGAGATCCATGACGACTGAAGATTTAGCTGAAAAGCTGGAGGAACAAATGGACAGGGATGGGAATTGTCTATGAGGCCTACTGGAGGACCAGGAAGTGGGGGGGGGGACATGGTTCATTTCATTATTGACTTGTTACTCTCCCTGAATTTAAACATACCACTGTCCCCCAATGACATATTTCTTTATGGCAAAACAAGGAGGCCGAAATATGGAACACAGTCAGGTGTGCATGTACTAAATTATCCAGCTTTATATTCTGGAGTTGCTAGTGTCTGCAGGAGCAGGCACACCCCCTGCACATCACAGGTCGCTTTTGCGCCACTGCCCAGGGAATGAAAGGTTCCATTTTACTTAAAGGACATAAAAATGAATTGGCTCGAATTAAAAAACTGAACATAATGGTTTACGAGGGAAACTGCCCAGAGACAGTGGGGCCAGCAGAACAGAAAGAAATCAGCTGCCATTCTCAAATATACCTATGAGTGTACTTTATTTTTAACTTTACTGGCAGCCATGGGGAAAAGAAGGGCTGCACTTGGAGACACCTTGGAAGTTGGATCAAAACTGACCATCAGCCCAAGAGCAGAAAGTCAAAGTAACAATTAGGACTTTCTGGGAGGAGTCTAGGGCATCCTTCACAGATCTCCCACACATGGCAGAGGCAGTACCATCCTAATTACTGTCTTTTCACTAGTACGTAATCATTATAATTCTGAAGTTAGCAAGGATTGTAAGAAAATAACCTTTATCTCTAGAATTCTAAACCTTTATCTCTAGAATTCTTCCTGTAAGTCCCATGCTATCCAGGAAGCTACTAGCCAAGATTTCAAGGGCACTGCCATTGCTACCCATCCCTTTAGAAACAATCCATCCTGACCTTGGATTCTCATTATTCAAATGTTTGTGCTTTTTTAATCATCCTGCTGCCTGGCCAAAGCAATTTTCAGGATAGGGTTATACATATATAATTATATGCAAACAAAACACAATATTAGTTTTTAGTTTGCTCCTCTTTGTTTCCTCTTAGTATCCAGATTAAGGTTGCAACCCTAACCCCACCTATCTGGGAGTAAGACGCATTTATTTCAATAGGATTTTCTTCTGAATAAACATGGTTAGGTTTGCACTGGTAAAACTGTTGAGGGACAGAAATGGATACCAATGAAATTGTTCTAACCTAAACACACATGCTAGGGTGTAATATAAATAGAATAACAAAGAATGAAACAACATAATGATGTAAAACAGGAAGTCCTGGGTCATACTTCTAAATATGCATAGGGAGGGAGCCAGCCTTGCCTTTGTAGGGGTTCCCAAGAAGGTGTCACAACAGAGGAAGCACTGGTTTAATTTATTATTATTATTATTAATAATAATAATAATAATTAATTAATTAAATTTGTATAATGCCCTTCATCTGGAGACCACAGAGTGTTTCACAAGAAAAAAACACGAGAACACAAAATACATAACAAAACAAAACATAAACAAATAACCCCTCTCCCACAAACACATATAATGCTAATCAACCAAAGGCCTGTTTTCATCTGGTGCCTATTTTCATCTGGTGCCTAAATATATGTAATGAAGGCACCAGGCAAGCCTCCCTGGGGAGAGCATTCCACAAACGGGGAGCCACCACACAAAAAGCCCTCTCTTGTGTTGCCACCCTCCTGACCTCTCATGGAGGCGGCACACGAAGAAGGACCTCAGATGATGATCACAGGGTCTGCATTGGTTTATATGGGGAGAGGTGGTCCTTGAGGTATTGGAGTCCTGAGCCGTTTCAGGCTTTATAGGTCAAAACCAGCACTTTGAGTTGGAGCTGGAAACTAATTGGCAGTCAGTGCAGTTGGGCTGGATCAGTGTTATGTGCTCAAACTGTCTTGCCCCAGTGAGCAGCCTGGCTGCCAAACTCTGCAGCAGCTGAAGTTTCCAAACCATCATCAGAGGAAGCCCTATGTATAACACTTTGAAGTAGTCTAACCTAGCAGTTACCAGAAGTTAGGCTATCCCTGTCCAGAGGTGCAGCTGGGTCACCAGCCAAAGCTGATGAAAGGCAGTCTTCCCTACTGAGGCCACCTGAGCCTCAGAGGATCCAGAAGTACCCCCAAGCTACGTACCTGCTCCTTCAGAGGGAGTGTAACCCCATCAAGAGCAGGCAACCTCCCAGCCATCCGGTCTAGGGAACCACCCACTAACAGTGCCTCAGTCTTATCTGGATTGAGCTTCAGTTTGTTGGCTCTGATCCAGGCCACGCCTGCAGATGTAAAGGAGAAGTAGAGCTGTGTGTCATCAGCATATTCCTGACAACGTTGTTGTAGGAATTTTAGGTATTTTATTTATATATATATTAATTCTTAGTGTGCCAAGCAAAACAAGGCCTCATGTCTGAAGCACAGTCCTGAAACCATTTTGACCCCTGACACAATTTTGACTCCTAGCTGGCCAGGTATCAGATGGCCCAATTGACTTACAAAGGACAGTAGTTAGTCTGCATATGCCATGCCCTGCCAAGGCAGGGAACCTTTTGTTCTCCAGAAATGTTTGTCTGGGAGGGGTCGAGGAGGGATGACCAGGTGTTTCTCTGCAAGGGAGTGAGAAAAAACCTTTCCATTGTCTCAGAAATAAACTAATCACAATCTCAAGGAATGGCCAGGCTGCCCAGGAAGGGCAATCAGATAAGACATTATCACATGAAGTGGCAGACAGGAGGTAAACAGTGCATTCAAGATTTCTGCTGAACACCGCCTTTTCCTATGATGTAGCTGTGATGTATCTGAGGGGTGGTCCTGGGTTACACCCCTTTTAGTGATGTATGTATGATGTATAGGGGGTTGGTCTTGAGGGGAAAGGGGGGGAATTTCAAAGTCTATATAGGAGCTGGCACACCATTGTTCTGGGTTCTCCCTCCTTATCGTACCTGCTATGTGATGGGGAACCTCTGTTGCAACAGATTCAATAAATGGGAAGCTGTGCTTTGCTTTTGATAACTCTGGTGTGGTCTCTGTCTGTGGCACAAAGGGAAAAGCTCTAAAATTCCAGCTCTTCCCAGGGAGAAAAATCCGGACTCCCCCTTGGGAAAACCGGACCCAACTTTATGCCTTTCCTAGTAAAATTTTGCTTATATCAACGTACTCCAAAATGCCTGATAATCTCACTCAGTGGTTTCATGTAGATGTTAAACAGTGTAGGGGATAAAACTGAACTCTGAGGAACCCCACACTGAAGGCTCCACTGCAAAGTGCTGCCACCTATCCCTAATACCAGAAGGATACCATGGTCAATGGTATTGAAAGCCACCGACAGGTCGAGAAGAATTAACAGGGGCACATTTCCCCTGTCTCTTTCTCATACTACTTCCAAAGACTGCTGACTCATAAAAGGGCCTCTGAGGTAAAAAGAAGAAGTATAAGTGGGAAGACCTGGTGCTCCCAAACAAACTGAAGCTGAATTCTTACAAGATTAAAGCAATCATATGATGGAACTGGGAAAGTAATGGAGGGTGGAGGAGCACAGGAATTGTTATTCCCATATGAGGGAAGGCTACAACATTCGGGGCTTTTCAGTTTGGAGAAAAGGTGAGTAAGAAAATTGTATAAAATTATGAATGGTGTAAGTTTTTCTCCCTCTCATGGGCATCCAATGTTGGAAGAATCAGGACAGACAAAAGAAAGTACTTCTTCACACAATGCATACAGTACTATGCAATCCACTCTCACAAGAGGCAGTGATGGCCACCAACCTAATGGCTTTAAAAGAGTGTTAGAAAGCAGCTATTGATAGCCTCAACATACCGGTAATTTGTCTATCTCCACTTTCTGAGACAGTATGCTTCTGAAGAAGAGTGTTGTGGTTTTCCTGCCTGTGGTTTTCCCATAGGCATCTGATTGCTCACTATAAAAACAGGATGCTGGACTAGATAGGCCATTGGGTCCAATCCAACAGCCTCTTATTAGGTTACTGATCATGGAGTTCCAACTCCCCTGCTCCACTATTCATTCCTGTGCTTATACTTCCCTAGTCACACATCTGATGACAATGCTACCACTTTTTACTTCAGATCCAGACCAGCAACTAACATTCATTACCTCAGAAACCCAAACCTCAAGTACTATAATGCATTCTACAAAGTAATTAGAGGGGGAGGTGAGGGATGAGGAGATGATGTCTCACCTGTTGCTAAAGTAAGGACAGGTTGAATGACAGGAACCGTTTCCGCACAGAACTTTTCAAAATCAGAAGTTCGTTTGGGACTCCGAAACCTACTGATGTGTATATCTGTTACCTACAAGGGGGGAAAAAGGAGGCTGGCAAAATGCCTACAGAATGGCATATTTAGGAAATTGTGTATAGAAACAGTTCCAAATATTGCCTACACTGAACAAGAGTTAAAACATTGACAGCTTAATTTCACAACGAGCACTTTTGGATTTTTTTTATTCATATCAATTAGCTATGTAAATTATCAATAGCCTTTTACAGTTTTTATTTCCAGAAAAACTGACTGTCCTAGCACCATGTGAACATTTAACAGAGGTTCACCTGACATATCCTCACCAGAGCAAGGTCTACCCATGCAACATACCTATCTAACAGCATACTATTTCATACATATTGCAAACATAGGACTTCTCCACACTTCTTTGTCCTGCCGCTGTTCCCAGGGGAAACCTGCAGTTTATCACTGAATCAGAACAAATGGCAATCAGGTTTTCTACTTATTGCCATTTGTTCTGATTTAGCACTAAAGAACAGGTTTTCTGGGGGAAAGTGGTGGGGCAAAGGGAAAACTGATCAGACCTGTGTTTTCTAAGCATGGGACAACACGGGCATAGCCAGGGGGTGCAGGGAGTGCAGCTGCCCCCCATCAAGTAAATACTGTATTTTCTGGCGTATAAGACTACTTTTTAATCCAGGAAAATCTTCTCAAAAGTCAGGGGTCGTCTTATACGCCGGGTGTCGTCTTATAGGGCGGGTGCTGAAAAGCCGCGGGCTCGGAGGAGACGGCGCCATTGTCCCCGTCCCGGCCCCACCGCCTCCTCAGCCCCTCTCACGCCCCCTTGCAGGGAGCCAGCGAGCGAGAGACGGGCAGGGGGGCGCACAAACAGACGCCTCTCACCCAGTCCTGGCCTGCCTGCTCCTGGCGCGTACGCCCCGCCCCCAAGACACAGGCAGGCAGGTGAGAGACGTGCACCCCTCCCCTCACGGCTGCTCTCGCCTTCATCGCCTCAGCCGCTAGATGAGACGGGCGCTCATGGTGAAAAACGCTGCCTCCAGTGTGCATTGGTGTGCGTTGGAAGAGGGGTAGTCTTATGCAGCGAGTATATCCCAAACTCTATATTTTAACTGGAAAAGTTGGGGGGTCGTCTTATATGCCCAGTCGTCTTATACTCCGGAAAATACGGTAAATAGAAATACTTAGCTAACTGGTTAATTGCGTTGCAGATATTTCGGTTTTGCCCCTCCATAAAGCCTGCCCCCCTAAAATAAATCCAGGCTATGTCCATATGGGACATGCAGAAGTGTGGACAAACCCACAAGCCAGACCCTTCAATGCATTAATGCCAGTTTCTGATCTCAGTTATCAGAACTTGGCAAGCCGTGTGCCTGTTGCAAAGCATATCCAGGAGAGGACAATAACCTCTCTGTGCATTAATGTAGTTTCCTGATCTCAGTTATCAGAATAACTATTTGCCATTCATTAGTTGCCTCACAGCAACAGTCTGCATTTCTCCCCTATCCAATACACCAGTTTATTTGTGCCTTTAACCCCTCCGATTCTGAAAAGAGGAAAACAATAGGTGAAAAACACAGTGCGACCGTTGGACAGTTATCATCTATACCAGGTATATGATCATGATTTGCCTTAAGAATTAAACAGCCCCAAGTGGTGCTGCGGTTTTCCCGCAGGGCCCCCTTCTCACGGGGCGCTGGGGCGCGTATCTGTCTCCCAGTAGTTCATGAAAGGGTCACGAGGCGGCTCCGCCTCGGCTCGACTCGCCTGCATTATCCAGAAGAGGTTGTTGGCCTCCGCTCCGGGCGCCGGCTCAGAGGAGAAGGAGTGAGGCTGGCGTCGCAACGGCTCGGACCCCGAAGGGCTGTGCCAGTTCACCAGCACGGCAGCGAGGACGGCCGCCAAGAGCCCGGCAGCTAAGCGCAGCATTTTCCGCCAGCTCGCTGTCCTCCACGCGAGCGCAAACCTCCGCCGGTCCCTGCTGCGGCGAAGCGCGGCTGGGAAAGCCGTCCGCTTCCGCCTCGGCCCACTTGAAGGGTAGGGCGGCCGCCCACCCGCCCCGCCGTGTTCGGTTAGGCCCTCCCTTCCTCGGTTCCATTGGAGAACCGCCTCCGCTGTCAGAACTCGCGAGGTGAAGCAACAAGCGCCCGGCCACGCAGTGCAGAAGCTGCTTAAGCTCCGCTTAGCCTGCAAGCCGCGGTGGACCGGTCCAAAGGGCTGCGTGCGGCATGGATAGATGGGCACGCCTCCCGCACTGGCGCCTTCTTTCCCAAGCCAAATGGCGGGAGCTGCTCTCCCGTACGTGACATCAGGACTCAACCCTCGCTTAGGACCTGCTGTTTGCAGCAACATACAGCAGGGGCGGAGCGAGGATTGGGGGAGGGGCAGGGCACCCACCTGCCATCCTGTGCAAATTCATAGAATCATAGAAATGCCTCAGCAACAGTTGTTTTAAATTACTTCCTTTTGACCCTCAGTGCTCAGACAAATCTGTCAAAATCTTTCTACATTTTAAAAAGTTAAATATTTGTATTTATTTACATGATTTAGGGTTAGGCTTAGTCATGCTGGCAGCTGGCCACATGACCTGGAAAAACTCTGCGGACAAAGTCGGCTCCCTCGGCCAGTAAAGCGAGATGAGCGCCGCAACCTCAGAGTCGTTCACGACTGGACTTAACTGTTAGGGGTCCCTTTACTTTTACCTTACTTGATTTAGGGTTAGGCAGCTGCTAAGCCCATGGGCAGTAGCATACCCCTGAAAAACAAGGGGGGGGGACATTTTCTGTTGTAGAAACAGTTTTCTATCTTTTTTTATTATCTCGCTGTACACTGCTTTGATGGCTTCAGGCTGTGAATCAGTTTAAATTAAATTAAATATCGCAAGAGAAGAAGGCTTGAGGATATGGTGCCAAAGCGGCTGGAATATGGAAAGCTTCTTGAAGGGTGCCTGGTATTTTAATTTGAATAGCACACCTCATTACAAATTAGTTTTGAAATCTCTGTGAGCTTCAAGACCAGGGAGGTAGGTGAAGTTCTCATTGCCCCTAGATTGTAGCTGGTAGCTTCAATTTGAGTTGCTGGATAGACCAGTCACAAAACTCTTGACAGCACAATCTGTTCTATCACAAGTCCATCATAGTTAAGATTTATTTGGCAGAAAGTCCCATTAAGCTCAATAAAGCCTACTTCCGTGTAAATGGGTATAGGATTGCAGCTTCGAAGTTGAAGCCTCCAGAAGGGCGCCATTGAGGTTCCCAGCCTGTGTGTGTGCAGGCGCGCAAATGTGCATAATAATAATAATAATAACAATAATTTATTATTTATACCCCGCTCATCTGGCTGGGTTTCCCCAGCCACTCTGGGTGGCTCCCAACATAATATTAAAAACACGATAAAACATCAAACATTAAAAACTTCCATAAACAGGGTTGCCTTCAGATGTCTTCTAAAAGTCGGGTAGTTGTTTATTTCTTTGACATCTGATGGGAGAGCATTCCACAGGGTGGGCACCACTACCAAGGTGGGCGCCACTACCCTCTGCCTGGTTCCCTGTAACCTCACTTCTAATAATAATATGCATAATAAAATTATATTATTATATGCATCATCATCATCATTTATTATTTATACCCCGCCCATCTGGCTGGGTTTCCCCAGCCACTCTGGGCGGCTTCCAACCGAATATTAAAAAGACAATACAGCATTAAACATTAAAAACTTCCCTAAACCTTCAGATGTCTTTTAAAAGTAAGACATGGGGGAGGGGGGTGCCAAACTGGGTCTTTGCCCTGGGTGAAAAAGGCTAGTTTCACTCCTGGGTTGGAGATGACCCTTGAGGCCATTCCCAATGCTGTGAATTCTATGATTCTAAGTTCAGTTGACCTTTTACCTTTAAACACGCAACTCCTAGGGACATTGGCCCCCTACCAGGGCCGGATTTAGGTTTGATGAGGCCCTAAGCTACTGAAGCCCTTTATATGTCCAGCTGTCCTTTGTCAACAACAATTTGTCGCTGTTTTTTGTGTTGAATATATGCTATATGGTAATTTATGGAACTAATAGGTATCTAAAGCCATTTACACGCAACAAAATATGTATTTTATCAAAGTAATTGTTGAACTGAATTACAATTAATAGGTTTTTTTCCTTTAAATTTTTTGGGCCCCCCAAGAGAGTGGGGCCCTAAGCTATAGCTTGTTTAGCTTATACGTAAATCCGGCACTGCCCCTGACGTCAGAATTCGCACCCGGTACCTAGGCGAAGTGGGGTCCGACTCCAAGGGGAGTTCGGAGAAGTTTTCCCCGGTGAAGGTTAAGTTGAAGCCTTCCCGTGCCGAAGAAACAGAGACCACACGGAGCTGTCAAAGCAAAGCGATGTCCCGCAGGTTTATTTTCTGGTGCAGCAGAGGTTCCCACCAGCGTAGCAGGTACGAGGCAAAGAACCCCGATTATTGTTACAGGCAGTTTATATATGTTTTGGTTTTCAATACAGATACATGGACAGAAAGGGCGGGAAGGCAAGATTTACAAAAGGTGAGTACAATTTAATCTTTCTTGGGTGGGGGCAACAATATAGGGTGGGCCTTCTTCCTGGCGGTGTTTTGTTTACTGACAGTTCTATATTATTTACTTGCAGGGTGTTGCCGGAGATTGGATCTTCCTTTGTTCAAATAAACTTATTGTTTTCTTGCATTCCTGGTGTCTTGCTGCTTCCTTTTAGATGCTGTAGGTGGCACTGTGGTGCACTGATGACAGTTCAGAGTTTCCTTGAATGAGCGGGAAAGGTTTTATGAATGAGGGGGAGTTTTATGAATGAAGGTCCACCTTTTTAGCCAGTTCCTTCCAGCAAACAAGAAGTAATACATACATTGGTATAGAGGGGAACACTTTACACATGGAGAGGTTACACTTTTCTGTTACAACACAGGATAGATACGAAATGCAATACTTATACAGTGTAATAGGAATGATACATTTAGAGGTCGTATAGTAAAAGGTGACACATTGAAGACAGCTCGCTTTTACGGAGCTGGAAGGGTATAAGGGAAAGGAAAAAAGGGGGGGTGCGTTTTTACAGCACTGTACCAAGGTAAGGGAAGACATTTTAAGGTGACTTTTCAGTTCTTCCCCTGTAAAAGAAGGGGGGTAGGAGGGTGCCAGGAACTGGGTGAGAGGTCACAACGGGTGGCTCCGCTCCAGGATTAGGAAGTGCCTGGACGGGAGGGGTCGAGAAGGAGGGTTTTGAGGAGATAGCTTATGTAGATGCCATCGGCTCAGGGATCTGCGATTTAGATATGCAAACTATATTGCCCGGGAGGGGAAGGGTGGCGGCTGAGGATCCCGGGGTAACCTGGAGGTCATGCTCCTTTACCAGCGGGCGTTTCCAAGATGGCTTGAAGAATGACAGAGTGAGGGTTGGTTTGGTGTGATGTTTCAAACAAGATGGAGACCAGGTCCCTTCTCTGGTCATGTCCCTTCTCTGGCCATGCGGTGTCTCCTCCCTCCTATAACAATCCCTACCCCAATAAAATATTTGAGGGGGTCGCCCCCCAAAAAATTGAATGGTGCGAGTGCGCCGCGTCTTGCAATTGATTATGGAGAAGGGGCTTTATGTGCCCCCCATATTTTATTCAAGTTGGCCCCCTTGCCTCCAAATATGTGTGTGCCGGACGGAAGCTTATGCAGCTCGTAGAAAAGCTTCCCGAGATGACTCCCTAATGCAACACAGAGGTAAAAAGCGCCACTTCCTCGCGCTCTGCATCTCCCGCCCGCTTGACAAGCCGTGGCTGCACCGGCGCCCTCCTTTCCCGGCAGTGGAGGAGCGTTCTCCTGAGCATGCGTGTGCGATCTCCCGCGCATGCTCTGTGTGGCCCAGGACCAAATTCGCCTCGGTTTCCAGCGCTGGGCGTCGGGTCAAGTTTTTTGGGTGAATCCCACCCTCCGCCGCTCCTCCCCCCTCCCCCCCCGCAGCTGGTTTCCGGTGGGGCCGCGGCGGGGCTCGGCTTGGAGATTGGCAGGTCTCCTAAGATGGCGGACGCAGGCGACGGAGCCGGAGGGATGGCTGGAGCGGGAGGCGCTGCCCCCCCTGCGAAACCCTCGGAGTTGGCCAGGGTGAGATGCCGCCGCCGCCGCCGCGTGGGCTTCGTTCGCGGTGCTTAGCAGCCCTCTGGGCTGGGCGCTGGGAGCTTCCCCGTCCGTCAGCCTGTGTCGTAGGAAGGGGGGAAGTCTGTTCCTCGCGGGTAACAACGCCCCACGTCGCCCGCATTCATGAGGCTGCCGGCTGCTTCCTTGCATGTGTGGAAGGGGCTCTTCTCCAGAAGTGCTCGGGGGTCTGGTTCCTGATAATCCCCGATTGCCCGCTGCTCTGCAAACGGTTAATCTCTGCCGCTCTGTCAGGTGTTGGAAGTGGACACCTGCACGGTGTGCCACACAGCATGCATGCTCTCCCGAGGTCTCGTTTAAATGACCGGCAAGAATTAGGACCGTTTCTTCGCGATCCTTATGGTGTCTAAAACAGGCGACTTGCTATGAGCCGCAGCTGTTGTTTTAAATGTAAGCGTTTCCTCCTCTCTCCCGGTCTTGAGAAGATCTTCTCTTGCGCCGCGAACAGGCAGGGCACAATCTAGGGCAGTGGTTGTGATCAGGCAGAAGATTTTGTTATTGTAAAGTTGGAGAGAGGAAAGAAAGAGGGCCGAGTCCAAAGATCTTACCTTCTTCCTCCTAATTCTGGTTGGGTTTAGTGGATTGTTTTGTTTTTTTCTTTTTAGGCCACAATAATACCAAGAAAAGATTAAACCACATCAAACTCACTGGGTCTGATATGACACAGTTCTTTTAAATATGTTTATGATAGTGTGTGTTTATTTACAAATGGCTCCTGTAGGGTGACCAGCAATGCCATTACCCCCCTCCACCAGTTCTCTATTTAACGTTTTAGTAAAGCACCTAACCCTTTCCAAATATATTAATTTAATCTCATAAATACTTTTAAGGTGTAATAAACAAATGCAATGCTCAGACTCTTCTTTTTTTTTAGTTAATTTTGGTTTTATTCTGTCTACTGTCATTCTAAAAGTGCATCAATTTAATACATGTTGATTCTGATGCTATTGACACGTAAACAGGCGAAATACATAGACAATCCAAGGACTTGCAGCTTAACAGTATGAAATAACAGTTCGAGGAAGTAGTGGGTTTTCAGGAAGTGCATACGCTGTTCTGAGTAAAAGGAACAGCATAGCCAGAATTTATATGTCGTGTTCCTAGACAAGAAATTCTTGGAAACAGTGTGAAACAAATTTGACAGGATTTTTCATTAAATGATTTCTTCATGGAAAGGAGTTAATGTGTAAAAGCCAGAAATGGAAAAAGAAAGTGGACTGGTAATAACCAAATGTGCAGAATGATAGGCAGACCTAAATGTGCAGAAAGAGAAGTGAAATGATAGCATGAGGAAACTGGAAAGTGTAAAATGGGAGGACTGGAAGCCTGAAGTGATAAGCAATAGAGAAATGAGCAGAAGATACCTAAAATGGATCATTATTTGAGTTAGTGCATATACTACTTGTTTAGCATTACTTGTTTTTCATATTCAAAATTGGTTTCAGTTTCTATTTAAACAAAACAAACTGCATTCCAGTTCCAGCCATTTCTTTCTCTTTTGAGCTGTCTGAACTTCCAGAGCAACTAAACTTAGTGAATACCATGTCAAAATGTTTTCATCTTTATCAACAGGAAAGGTGGCAGTATCATAACCCAATTTATTGACATAAAGGGAGATGGGTTGCAGGCAGCCAGGGACATGTGTTGTCCAACTTACCATATCAAATAAGAAGGGCACACACACACATATTCTGTTTATTTCTTTAAAGTGCATGTGAGCGGGAGATGATTGGACACTGATTCATGTATTTTTTGAAAGGCACTGTAACGGTTTATCAATGGACTATCATATGTTTCAGATATGGGAAAGGAAAACATCAATAGAAAGGCACTCAAAGTGCTCTGGGGTGATATTAATTACTAGTAGATATGATGCCCGTTAACATAACGGGCGCTAGAAGGTTAGTCTGCCCTGCGCCGCCATAGCCTTGGCCCCGGCCGCCTTTGCTCTCGGAGCGTCTCGGAGCAGCAGCCGCCGCCGCAGCAGCCGCGCCGGCCGGGCGCCCAACCGCCCCTTCCTGCGCGTCGCCTCATGGCCGCCGCTCCTCTGTCCCCTCAGCCATGTTCGCAGCTGCTCAGCTCATCCTCCCCAGCTCCGTGCGAGGCGGCGGCACTGACCCAACTGACGACGCGCGTGCGCCACCGCTGCCTCTCGGACATGCCCCCCTCTCCGCCCGCTCCAATCCCTGTGTCCGTGAGGCACATGCGCAGTAGCGCAATTCCACTGACACGGACTGGACGCAGAGACACAGGGACTTTATTATATAGGATTTATATCAGTCTTGGTTGAGACCTGTGTTTAGAATGGAAACAGCCTTGGTTTCCTTGGCAGATGTCTTATGCTGGAGAATGGATATAGGAAGTGCAAGCTTGTGTGCAACCATATCTAAAGAGGATGGACACAGTCCTGGCTTCTCATGTGGTAGTGTTGGTCAATACTGTAATTCACTCTGTGGGGGACTGCCTCTAAAATCCAGAAACTTTTGTAGTATTATTGGTATGAATCTGATGCTAAAGTGGTATTACCCGGTAAGTATTTTAGCTGGTTTTGATAGTTTTAAGCTTCTCTGGTATTGCTATTTATACTTCTACAGTTATTTTATTGTTGTTGGATTTTAACTTTTTGCCTATGTGTGTTGTGGTTTTGGTTTTTATGGAAGCTACTTTGTGAGAGGACTTTAAAAAAAGAAAAAAAACTGTTTTATTGGTTTTCCATAGTGGAACAGTAAACAGAAACAAAACAAAACTTGGAGTACAGTTTGCCAATATGTCATTTACAGTTGGTAAAATTAAGGTACATATGATGATATTTTAAGGTTAGATTAAGCCTCTCCATAACAATACACGTGCCACAGGTGGTTGTAGTAGCAGTGCTGCCTATCTGTAAACAATGACCACATACTGAAGAACTTATCCTTCTTACATTGTCCATTTATCACTCTGCCATGCTGAGGCAAGCATTCAGAAAGTGCTATTTTCTACACATGAGTAAGCCAGGAATGTAAAGTAAGACTTCCCCATGTTTTCCACCTGACAACTTTTCCATTCTGACAGCAGCTATCAGAAAGGAAACCAAAGCCCAAGAAGTACCGGTAATCTCAGAATTGATATCGCCCTCCGATACCAGTTTATGATAAATTATAATAGAAATTTCAGAAAAGACATTTTGCCAAAATTATTGTACTGGGGCTCAGTCCTACCACATATGGATCTGGGATCCCAAAGCATCACTCACCCTTCAACATTTTGGGGATTGATTATGGGTGATTTGAAAAAGTTTGGGTGGGGTCCAATGCCAATTAAGTATAGTTTTCATGTGAGAGGACCTTTGTCCTAAAAGATGGCCAACCTCCTCTAACTTTAATTAACTAATCAATCAATCAATCAATCAATCCCATGTGAAGAACAATTTTGTAATACGCAGTGGCAAGAGAGATGTTGGAACCACTAGCGACCCTTACAGAGCATCCTAACCATGTCTACTTAATTAAATGGGATTTACTCCCAGGTAAGTAGGTTTAGGATTGCAACCTTACTAATAATCTTGCAACATGGGTCTGAAGATGACAGCAGATTCTGCAATTTATAGAAGCTTTATTTTTGATGTGCACAATACTAGGAATCTAGTGTTGAATATAATCACAAGTTAAATATGAAATTGAAATGTTGCATGTATTGATAGGATATTGAAATAAGAAGTACTAATGCCTTAAATTGCTTTAGTTTTTCAAAGAAAGGCTAGTATGGGGACAGCGGTAAGAGATCAGTTCAAACTTTAGTGTCTGTACTATCCTATTTGGTAAGGAGGATTTTCAATGCATTTGCAAATATTTAGTAGAATGTATAGTACAATGACAAGGGCACATAACTTACAATATGGCATAACAGATTAAGAAGGATCATGTAGACTTGCACAATATTTAAATAAAGTGCTATCCCATTCATTTACTTTGTTTTGCATGTCCTCATGGCATTTAGCATGTTAATATTGATTCTGCTGAAGGCACATTATAAGAGTATAAAAAGGTAAAAGGACCCCTCACCATTAGGTCCAGTCGTGACCGACACTGGGGTTGCGGCGCTCATCTTGCGTTATTGGCTGAGGGAGCCGGCGTACAGCTTCCAGGTTTTTGGCCAGCATGACTAAGCCGCTTCTGGCAAACCAGAGCAGCGCATGGAAACGCCATTTACCTTCCCGCTGCAGCGGTACCTACCGGTATTTATCTACTTGCACTTTGACGTGCTTTCGAACTGCTAGGTTGGCAGGAGCTGGGACCAAGCAACGGGAGCTCACCCCATCGCGGGGATTCGAACCGCCGACTTGATTGGCAAGCCCTAGGCTCTGTGGTTTAACCCACAGAAGTTAATAAGCAAGATACTTATTGTCTTTACTGTTGCAAATCTTGAGTAAAATTGAAGGGGTTCAGAGAAACTACATTGAAATTAGACTTTTTCAATGTTTCTACTTTGCATTTCCACATAATTCAATATCAGAATCTTTGTAAGAAGCAAAGAACATGTATCTAAATGAAGAGGAGAGGACTTTGCCCTGTCTTTGCTAGTGAGCTTTTCAGTGAGCTTTTAAAATGAAAAATATTACAAGGTGAAACCTGTGTAATTTATTCTTCCTGCTGATTTTAGAATTGTGTCCTCTTCCCTTTTTCAAGTACTGGTTGTACTGTGCAGTGTGCCAGATAATTCAGTGAAGATGGCAGGGTGTTAATCAGAGATGGCTTTATGAGCTAGGATTGATTATAGGCTATTATTTAGCTATTAGGAAAAGGTGCTGCCTTTTCATTTTGGCCTTTGATGTTCCACACATGACTAATATGCCTGCAGGTGGCCTAGCAAATTTTGCTGACTTATTTTCAAGACTATTTTAAACCCTAAAAAACCAAAGGCAGACTATCGAACAGAATGTGTTTGTCCAATGATGAGCCTTTCATTTGAAATCTGATGTGGAGGCCTTGCTCCCAAGTGTTCACTCCAGTATGTTAGCCTGGAATCATTATAAGATGTAAGGTAGAATGGTGCAGTGGTTACAGCATTGGACTTAGACTAGGAAGAGCCTGGTTTAAATCTTTGCTCAGCCACAAAGCCAACTGGGTAACTTTGGGTTGGTCAGTCTCCCTCTCAGCCCAACCTTACAAGGTAGGTACGGTAAAAGGGGACTAGAACCACCAGGTGTACAGCATAAAAAATTATCAGCAAGCAGTACCGGTACTTAAAATTGTAATTTGTTGGCTGTTTTAAATGATGTAATTATTGTTTTACTGCTGTAACATAGTACTGTACTTCAGATGTTACAGCTTTCCAATTCTGTTAACCTCTTTATGAAAGAAAAGTTGTATAAAATATATTTTTTAAAAATACAAACACTGTAGATTTCCACATGTGATCGTTCCGTGGACGGGAAACATATAGCACCTCTCCCTTGGTAGCAGGTCATGAGAACGTAAGTGTTCTGCTGGATCACATCAGGGGTTTATTTAGCCCAGGCTTCCTCAAGCTTGGCCCTCCAGATATTTTTGGCCTACAACTCCCATGATCCCTAGCTAGCAGGACCAGTGGTCAGGGATGATGGAAATTGTAGTCTCAAAACATCTGGAGGGCTGAGGTTGAGGAAGCCTGCTCTAACCTACTCTTAGATGCCTCAGATATACTTAACAACCAAGCATGAACAAAATATTATTTCCCTATTGTTTGCCATCAGCAGTTGGTATTCAGAGTGGCTGAGTAGGGAATTGAACCCTTGTCTCCCCTGACCCAGTCTGGCAGTCTAGACCATCCTTGCTATGGTGATGTATATATATAAACCAATACTTTATCTGTTATTCTGGTCTTTTAACAACTGATATATTGGGATCAGCCGTATTCTTTTGACTGTGTTGTAACCAGCTCCGGCACCTTATGGTGAAGAGTGGGTGAGAAATGCATCATCATCATAATCAGAAACTGTTCCTTGGTGCCTTTGGGGAAAATGTTGGTTGAATGGCATATGGGAGTATGTTTGTAAATCATGTATACATGCTGGCATCTAATTTTATGACTTATTGTAGCTAGAGTGATGCTCAACCTGGCTTAAGCTAACATTGCTGCAATGGTAGAGCATGAGACTCTTAATCTCAGGGTCGTGGGTTAGAGCCCCACGCTGGGAAAATATCTCTGCATTGCAGTGGGTTGGACTAGATGACCCACATGGCCTCTTCCAACTCTGCAATTCTGTGATTTACAAGTGGAGCATTTTCCCACTTGTTATATTGCATGCCAGTTGTAATCCTGTTATGAACAGTTATAGCCCGCTATTAGAAAAGTGTGGTTATGCTGATGAAGTTGATTGTAATGGGAGAAATGCTTCTAGAGTATTATATATCATGTGAGTCATCCCAGCTCTGCTCTTGTAGCTTCTCCTGATGCTTCCTAGCCATAAAGATCTGAGGGTGGGGGAAGAAAAGGAGGAGCTGAGGACAGCTAACTCATGCCTGTAGCTCCTGAAAGGTTTTGGAAATGGCTAGTGGAAAACGCAGCTTCAGAGCTTTTGTCCAGGACCGAAAGATGGAAACCTATATTGCCTATTCTTAAGCATCTTTATTGATTACCACCCTCTTTCCAAGTACAATTCAAAGCAGTTATTTTTCTCTTTAAAGTACTGTACAGCTTAACTTGAGATCCATGATACAGGTGAAACTTGAAAAATTAGAATATCATGGAAAAGTTCATTTATGTAAGCATTGTTTTCATTAGCTCCTGGAGTTTAATATATGAGATAGACTCATGACATGACATGCGAGATATGTCAAGCCTTTGTTTGTTATAATTGTGATGATTATGGCGTACAGCTGATGAAAACCCCAAAGTTGAAATTGTTAATTTGGGGTTCTCATCAGCTGTACGCCATAATAATCACAATTATAACAAATAAAGGCTTGACATATCTCGCATGTCATGTCATGTCATGAGTCTATCTAATTTTAGTCTATCAATTCAAAGTGTTGGTGCTGACCTTTAAAGCCCTAAACGGCCTCGGTCCTGTATACCTGAAGGAGCGTCTCCACCCCCACCGTTCAGCCCGGACACTGAGATCTAGTGCCGAGGGCCTTCTGGTGGTTCCCTTACTGCGAGAAGCAAAGCTACAGGAAACCAGGCAGAGGGCCTTCTCGGTAGTGGCGCCCGCCCTGTGGAACACCCTCCCATCCCATGTCAAAGAGATAAATAACTACCTGACATTTAGAAAACACCTGAAGGCAGCCCTGTTTAGAGAAGTTTTTAATGTGTGATATTTTAATGTATTTTAGTGTTTGTTGGAAGCCGCCCAGAGTGGCTGGGGGGACCCGGCCAGATGGGCGGGGTACAAATAATAAATTATTATTATTATTATTATTATTATTATTATTATTATTATTATATATCTCATATATTAGTTTCACCTTTTAAGTTGAATTACTGAAAGAAATGACCCTTTCCACAATATTCTAATTTTTCGAGTTTCACCTGTACATGAAAGAATGCCTGTTCATGTGCTCCGATTATACAGCCCCCCCCCCGCCATGTCTAAGTATACTTTTGTGTTTCTTGCAGTGGTGGGATGAGAAGCTTGACTTTCATACTGCCTTTCTTCAGCATCTGGCAAAAGTTGTTCCCGACATTTATTTTGATGAAATGGATCCCTTGCCAGAGAAGGAGGAAGAAATAGCTCAGATGACCATACTTTACCCTCTGGAGTGGTATCTGTTCGGTGAAGATCCAGATACCTGTCTAGAGAAGCTACGGCAGAGTGGCACTCCTCAGCTCTGTGGAAAGGTGTTCAAAGGTGGAGAGACAACATATTCATGCAGGTGAGTAGTTACACTCTTGCTCTTCAATATTTCCTACTGTTATGTGATACAACAACATGTAGATTGCAAAATAGATTTGGTGCATCACGTATTTCTAATACGTTTGCACTTTCTGAGGATACTAGTATAAGGTAATAGTCATATAAGGGCAAGCGATAACAGGGATGGGGAAGAGGAGAGTCTTGCAACTTAAAATAAAAGGGAAAACAATGGTAAAAGCAGATAAACTTCCATTTAAAATACATGGGCACAACAGCTGGGCCTCGGACATGGGGAGTTGAGAAAACCCCTGTTACTTACATCTAGTCCCCCAGCTCCCAATATTGCTTCTGTGTGAGGTGTAGAGCTGCAGCTATCTGTTGCTGTTGTAATGCATTTGTAGGTGGGGCTGCCCTTGAAGACAACCTGGAAACTTCAGTTAGCGCAGAATGTGGCTGCCAGACTTTTAACTAGTGTAACTAGGCTGAATCACATTATATTTATTTTGCAAAAACTGCATTGATTACCTGCTTGCTTCTAAGCCCTATTCAGGATACTGGTATTTAACTTTAAGGCTGGAGGTTCAAATACCTGAAGGAGTGCCTCTCTTTATATCAACCTACTGGAGTCTTAAGATCTTCAGTTAAGGCTTTTCTCTGTGTACTCTTGCTAGGGGAAGTACATTATATAACAGTGATGGCTAACCTTGACACTCCAGATGTTTTGGAACTACAACTCCCATCATCCCTAGCTAACAGGACCAGTGGTCAGGGATGATGGGAGTTGTAGTTCCAAAACATCTGGAGTGTCAAGGTTAGCCATCACTGTTATATAACAAAAAGGGAGAGAGCCTACTCTGTGCTGCCCTGAGTTTGAAGTACTCCCCCTATAGAGGCATGGCTAGCACTGACTTCACGATTTGTAGGCACTAGGTCAAACGTTTATACATTTTAAGTTGCAGTTTATGTAGTTCATGTTGGTTAGTCTGCTATGTTGTTTTAACTGCTTCTAAATAGTTTGTATACCACCTGGTATCTGTGAGGATGAAGGGTCTAAATATCTTTTTAAATAATAAATATTTTTATAATAACTATTATAACATGGTGACTCAGTTTTGATAAAGAACTGAACTGTAGTTCAGGTGTGTGGAGACAAGTCTTGGTGAGCCTTGGGGTTGCACATTTCCTCTTCTTCATGAACAAGAGAGTGAAAGCTTCTGCCTTTACTTCTGAACAAACTGCAGTTTCATGTCATATAGTTCCACCTAATATTGAAGCCAAAATATTAATATTGAATTTGTAATGTTCATACTTTGACTGAAAATGAATAGAGTGTCTAAAACTTTTCTACCAACATTGCTGGAATATGGGAGGTTTGTGGTGTTTTGGAGTGGGTGGTTATACAGTGGTTTCTTACTTTTGTTGCAGAGACTGTGCAATTGATCCAACTTGTGTACTCTGCATGGATTGTTTCCAGAACAGCATTCACAAAAACCACCGTTACAAGGTAATAAAATGTATGCTTTTCTTTTCTTTTTAAAACTTGCTTTTATTATTGTATTAAATATATAATAAGCAAGACCAAGAGAGTATTTCAAGAATTCAACAAAAGGTAAAGAGGCAAAAAATAGAAAGAAAAATATTTTTAAAAAACTTGTACAAAAGAAGCAGTGTGACAGTATTCCAAGATAAGATGTAAACAGTGAATCAAAAACTCATCTAATCAAAAACAGCACCAGATGAAATCAAACCTAGATGGAATTTCTCATTTGTGTGACTGTGTTAAACAAGCTACAAAAAACCACCAGACAGCTGTGAAGTCCAATGAGTCCACTTCCCCTCTGAGAACCTGGAGTTGGTGGGTCAATTTCTCTGTTGGTGCTATAAGTAAAGCTTTTTATAACTAGTTTGTAATACATAGAAGGGTCTTTCCAGCCTTGAGTCACGACTAAAGGGGCAGCTGTTAGCAAATGAGTTATCAGTATCTTGCTATGTAAATTGGAATTATCTCCCACAAACGTGGAAAGTAAGCACAACCTGGATAGACCTATAGATCTTTGGTCTGGTGATGGTGTTCAAAAACCACTGAGCCTTTCACATTGCAACTCCACCAACAAAATGGGAAGCACCCTTTTAGTACGTGGCTTAAACATACTGGGGTTAAAAACCATTTCTGTATTTAATGAATTTTCTCTACCAGAGCTGAAACTGAAATGAAAGGTTTAGAGGACCACATTCTTGACTACTGTGAGGGATCGATTTCTAAGGCTACATCAGCCTCCCCATGCTAATCAAAGGTTTTCAAAGGGAGAAAATTGAAAGTCTAGAAGCCAGAGCATAAAGTGTTGAAACAAATCTCTTCCGAGAACCCTTGGATACCCTGAGATTCAAATCTCTTCAAAGATCTGTCTCCAGTCTGTAATTCCTCGTCTTTAATAAAATGAGAGATATGTTTGATGCTCAAGTAATCTATTGCTCTCGCAACTTGTTGCATAAGGCTAGTTTGTCTGCTTCCTTATATTGAGGAAGAAAAGGCGAGGGAGTCAGTGGAGATGGAGAGGAAACCAACTTCCCTCTCCATCTACACCAGACACTCAGCATACAACTAGTTTCCCAGGTTTCGCCATAACAGCCATAATCCTGGTTGGCAAGGGAGAGCAGCCAGCCAGGAAGTTGACTCCTGGCTCCCGATGGCAATCCAGCATTTAACGTCATCAGTGGTTAACTGTGGGATCATGTGGCATAACTGCAGCACATCAAAATAAGTTTGTAGGTTGGGGAAGCTTCATCCTCCTGTTCTTGACTTTGCAAACGAGAGACGTAGCAAATTTTGCTTTACGGGCCTGCAAGATGAACATGTTGAGAGCTGATTGCCAGCCTTTAATAGTTTTACCTGGAAATAAAATAAGGAGCACTTGGAAAATGAACAGGAGCTTGGGCATGGCAACCATTTTAACTTTGGTTGCCCTGCCCTGGGTCAAGAGGTTTAAATTCCTCCAGGCTCCAAGGTATTGTTTAATCTGTTTAAGCGTCGGTAAAAAAGAAATTTAAGCAAATAATCCAAATAATCCCTTGTGCTTTCTAATAAGGGTTATACATCGTGAAATAAGGTTATGCAAAGACAACTCGAATTCTGAAGAAGTGTGCATGCACACGAAAGCTCATACCAAGAACAAACTTAGTTGGTCTCTAAGGTGCTACTGGAAGGAATTTTTTTATTTTGTTTTGACTATGGCAGACGAACGGCTACCTACCTGTAACTCAAATTCATATATTTGCTTTCAGGCTCTGAATATGTTTTTAGTTACTAGTTTATGACTTGGGGAGGACTAGTTTAAATGCTTTCCTAAATTCCAGACTTCTAATAAACTTTGACTAGGTGTCTTAGCAGTTGAATTCTTAACATATAGATTGAGATCTAATGAACTCCGCAACTTTTTCCACTATTGAGAAGGGGTTGGGGGCTTGTTTTTCTTGAACAGCAGGTTCCATGTCACATACCAAACCATTTTTTTAACTGATGACTTACCAAACCAATTTGTGAGATTTGTTGAAAGAAAAAAGTAAAGTGATATACCCAAGCCCTTGTACACACCTGCAGTAGCTTTGTAGATCACAGCGGTCAGTGTGGAGATTGCTCGAACTGCATTGAAGGTTTGCCTAGCTGGTGACATCTCAGCCTATGTCTACCCCTGCCTCTCAATTCACCTAACCTCTGAAGAAAAGGAATTTTGAGAGTTTGATGTAACTTTCAACTTCTATCTCCCCTGTTATTGCTGAACGAGTTCAGCCTGTTTTCTCTTGGTCAAAGCATTTAGTTAGCATGAAAGTGTGGTGCATCATAATAGTATACAGTCAAACCCAAGAAGCTTTACTGCAATTAAGGAAGGAAATAGAAGGAATAGGAAAGAAAACAGGTAGAATACAAAAGGGTGGAATCCTTTGTATTCCTTAGATCTGCATCATCCATGATGTTTAGTAGATGGTAGTTTTTTCATAGAGAGCAATCCCCATTTTTAATGCTGTAGGATCGGGGAGTGGATTGATGGGAGCAGGAGAATTGTTCAGTCAGGTATGGTCATACGGACTTGAATAAAACTCTAATGCAAGAGTATGGAATCTGCAGCCTCCACCTAATTTCACACTGTTGGGGAAAGCTAAAATGGAGGGAATGATGGAAGGAGTCATATGGGACAAAGTTTTGGTGCTTGGAACATGGCATGTCCAGCACATAGTTAGAAGAGCACCTGGGAAGATGGGATGCTGAGTTATGATTTTGGCTTCTTTCGAATAAACCATAGTTTAAACTCAGCAGAGTTTCCTCATGTTTCTAAAACAAAAGTGAAAGCTTACGATCTCTTTGTGGCCCTGCCAGAGGAGAAGATAAGAGCATCCAAGCCTGAGGCTCGTTATTGCTCATACACATGATGCTAATACATAGTTGAGCATAGTGTTCTAAAAGGGCTTTGGGTGTAAATTTTTATTTTTATTTATTTAATATTTATTTGTTTAATAAAATTTGTTTGATGGTGTAACAAAACCAACACCCGAAACCTCAAAGAGGTTTACAAAAAGGATGAACCAATACAGTCATTAGTAAAAACAGCTATTTAAAACATTCAGATAATAAATAAAATCAGTGATAAGCGAAAGACTGATGAAAATACATGGAAACATTCTACGTATCCGAGTAGACTTGCCTGTTTTTAGCAACTCTGAAAAGAGTAGAATGAAGAGGCCTGCCTTACATAAGTAGGCAGGGAATTCCAAATTGTGGGAACTGCCACAGAGATTCATTTCTTACAAATGTGGAACGAGTATTCTGTGGCACCTGTAACAGTGCCAGTTCCACAGAATGAAGTGGTTGAGTGGGAATGTATGGGGGAAGGTGACCTCTCAGGTAAACTGATTCCAAATCATGTAGGGCTTTTTGAAATAATAGTAACACCTTGTGTCTGATGGCCTTAATTGTTTCAGATGCACACTTCTACTGGAGGAGGTTTTTGTGATTGTGGAGATACAGAAGCATGGAAGACTGGACCGCTGTGTACAAATCACGAGCCTGGAGCAGCAGGAAGCATGGAAGAGGTAACACACCTGCCTGTAATATATTGGAAAACAGATATTGTAAGACCTCACACTTCATGATGTACTTGTTGCTGTTATGGGATGTTAAAATGAGAGGCAGTATAAAAATACCGGTATATTTTAATAAATAAATAAATAACCGCTCACTTATTTTCAGAGTGCTGCATTTACTATATATTTTTAAGCTTTTTATTAAATTCCCATTAATCAGATTATTGTAACAACAGTTGGAGGAAGAGTGTTCTTTGTGCCCAACAGATTAATATTGCACAGCATTTCCTAATTCATATTAGCGTTTCCCTCCCTGTAGAACGTGGAATGCCAGTTGAATGAAGAGCTAATAGCGCAAGCAAGAAAAATGTTCCCTTCAGTGATAAAATATATTGTAGATATGACTGTTTGGGAGGAAGAGAAGGAGCTGCCTCCAGAGCTTATAACTAGGTAAGTGATGTGCTGGAGTTGGTGGCAAGTGTTTTACTTGCCTATAAGTGGTAAAATCTTAGAAAATAAATCAGAGTCATTCAGTTACTTAGTATGGAAAGCCAAAAGGACTAGTCAGACTAGTGAGAAGCATGACTGCATTTGAAAACAACAATGATAAGGCACAGGAAGGTAGGAAAGTGACGGTCTGCTGGCATTATCTCTGATTATCGGCTGAATTATCTCTGATACTACCAAGGACCTTCTTGAACCATAATTCAATAATGTTAACTCTACATGGGGAAGTGAGCTCACATCGTGGATGGAGATTAAACGAAGAACTATTAAACAATATAGAAATAAGAGAAAAAGGTAAAACAATAATGAAAGAATATTTTGAAGTCAACCTCAACCAAGGGGTAGATGAGAAAGTGGTCTGGGATGCAAGTAAGGCATTTCTTACTTCTGGATCAATGGCTATTCTAATGTAAATAAGAACATTATTTATGTAAATCAGAGCTTGATCAATTCCTCCAATTTGATTGCTTGTCCCTTTTTTACTTAATGGCTTACATTTGTTTTGTTGCCCAATATGTATGTTGGAGTTTATTTTAGTATTCTCTTGTTAGAATGATATTTTGGTTTCCTCCCAGTAGAGAGAAGCTGGACAAATACTACTGTGTCCTTTTCAATGATGAACATCATTCTTATGACCATGTTATCTATAGCCTACAAAGAACTCTTGGCTGTGAGCTTGGAGAAGCCCAGATATATACTGCTGCTATAGATAAAGAGGTTGGTAGTATGCACCATTCCTGTTACAAGTGTACCATACTGTAGCCCAGTTGAGAGAGAGCCAATTGTACTGTTGTGGTCCATAATTTGCTTCCATTACTCAGCAAGGAAAGCCAAAATGCTTCATAAGCAGTAGGTGAGAAAACAATAAGAGTTATCAGCTAATACAGTCAAACCTTGGTTGTCAAACGTAATCCGTTCTTGAAGACCGTTCGACTTCCAAAACATTTGACAACCGAGGGGCGGCTTCCAGTTGGTTGCAAGAGCTTCTTTCATTCAAGCGGAAGCTGCATTGGACATTCAAGTTCCAAGGAACGTTCGAAAACCGGAGCATTTACTTCCGGGTTTTCAGCATTCGGGAACCGAAACGTTTGAAAACGGAGCCGTTCGACAACCAAGGTTTGACTGTACCCTGTGGTTGTGGGTTTGCCACATTCCTGCCACCATATTCTGTAACAATTGTGTTTTGGAGATAAGGGATTATTTGCATGGAAGAGAAGAGAGAGGAATAGAACGTCACCATTTCCCAACAGTATTGGCATTGCACTGCCTCTTGGTGGAACATGACAGCATTTTTCTCTCTCTGAAGCAATATCACTTGGTGTGCGATGTTGCTTGTGGCACTCCATATTGTGATCCTACTTTTCCAGGCAATTATATGAAATATATTTTGAAAGGAGTGTCTTTTATCTAGGGAAATCTCAGCAGGAATATGTCTATGTATAGCTGTGTCAACTATATCTCTCTATATGTAGATTTGGGCAATGAATCATGAAGGAAGGAATCATTGGGATGAATTGGGCCATATAGTAACACTCTTCAGGGTTAGGGCCTGTCTTGAGAGACATGAAGCTGCCTTACACTAAGCTAAGGCACCCCATTGGTCCATCTTGCTCAGTATTGTCTGCACTGTTTGGGGACAGCTCTCCTGGGTTTAAGACAGGTGTCTTTTTCAACCCTACCTGGAAATGCCAGGAATTGAATCTGGGACCTTCTGCAAATGCTCTGACACTGAGCTACAGCCCTTACCCATCCATAGAAATTGAGCTACACACCACAACATTACAACATTACAACCAAAACAATACTCTAAATGCGCCCACACCATAGGGTGCATCGTGTGGTAGGAAAGACTCCCCTTCCTTACATCAGTCCAGTGAAATCTCCAAAGATAAAGAGTTGAAACCATGCAATATCATTAGCTGCTTATGAAACAGTTGAACATCCTTAGTTCAGTCTTGCCTTTGTTTACATATTGTTATAAGATCAAGATCTGCCATTACCTGACCTAAATATGTCACTTCTTCTAATTATTCAGGGCCGGAAGGCTGTTAAGGCAGGATCATATGCTGTTTGCCAGGAAGCAAAAGAAGAGATTAAGGTAACTTCCTGAAATGTGTCAAATATACCCAGTTAATACTGAATAATTGTTCTGTTCCTCCACAGATGCAAAGACTTCGAATCATTCTTGACCTTTTTAGATTTTTCTTATCCTACATCTTTTGTAACATTTAATCAATTAAGCTTCAGACACTGTGCTCCAACTGTTCCAGCTGTCGCTCTCTTTTCCTTGTTTGGAAGTACAAATGGCATGGTAGAGAAGATGACAGGAAAAAACTAGGCAAGATCAAAGAATCGGTTAATATCCTCTCATTCTAATGTCATTTTTTTTTTATCTTCTAGAAACATTCGAACAATGTTTCCCAAGGTCCCCTAAATGTTAAGGTTCTTCATGCTGATATTATGGCTCACCAGAAATTTGCTCTGCGTCTTGGTTCCTGGTTAAACAAACTTATGAGCTACTCAAGTAAGCATCTTAAATTGCTCTGTATCATAATCAAATGCCGAAACATTGACAAGAGAATTCTTTCCTTAGCAGTATATGTAATTGCAGGACCAGTCTTTCTTAAATGGCCGAAGCTATTATTGATACTAAAAATCATTTTTCATGTGCAAACATTTTATACTAAGGATTTGCATCTTACAAAATGTCCGGATATAAAACTCGCAGATGTGTTTGGGAAATATTCCCATTCACTTGAATTCCAGCCTCAATTTCCTTGTGTTTTTCTGGGGTAGCGGAAGTAATGCTATTCTGGTCGTCTTGTCCCTGGCTGACCCAGAAATAAATATTCAGTTATATGGGGATGGCTAGCTAGGGTATGTTCTTGTAGGCCATGTTCCTAATTATCAATTCATGTGCTCCTCATGGCTGCTTTTAATTCAGAATAAAAGTCGCTAGCATAAATACCATGAGTTTGCTTAAACTTATTTTAATATTATATTTTAAAATTGTTGTAACCTGCCCTGGGACCTTACGATGGAGGCAGGGTTGGAAATTGAATAAGTAGTCGTAAGTTATTGGTATTGTTTGTTCAAAGCTGGTCCAGAATAACATCTCAAATATGCAAGGCAATAGCAGTTCTAGAAACTTTACACTCTTATTTCAAAAGAAATAATATTGATTGAAAGATAAACATGGCGATACAGGGTCAGTGATGAGGTGGGGTCACTGCAAATGTAAGGAATTTATTTCAGAATAGAGATATTATTCTGTTACATCTGAAGATTTATTTGCAAAAGTTTTTTTTTAATCAAAAGAATACAACATTTAAGCAGGCCACAATCATTCCAATAACCCATCCAAATTATGTTATTCTATCTTAGGTGACTTTCGCCAGATCTTTTGTCAAATATGTCTAAAAGAAGAAATTGATTCAGAGAAACCTTGTCTTATAAGCACATTGATGCTTTGGGATGCAAAACTTTACAAAGGTAAGTTGAATTGATGTTAATTGAGCTTCTTCACAATTAGCTGTGTGATGTATTAAACCTTCAATGTCTGCCACTCAGTTTAAGATGAGTGATACTTTGATATTTGGAAATAGTCTGACAGCTATTTTTTAAATTTTCAAAAAAGATTGATGTCCAGGCTTTCAAACAAATATGGTTTCCCAACTGGACTATACTTATGTATATTTGGCAATTGTGTAGATTTAGAAATGTAAGCACTTACTGTTATTACTTACTCCGTTATTGACATAAACATTGTATTTTGTAAAATGGAACAAAATATTCTTATAATTAGATATTCATTCTCTTTTTCTTATTGGAGTAAACATGAACTGTTGAATTTTTCAGGAGCCAGGAAGATCTTGCATGAACTAATCTTCAGCAGTTTTTTCATGGAAATGGAGTACAAAAAAAGGTTTGCCATGGAATTTGTTAAGGTAATTTATCTCTCCTGTTACTTTTCACCCTTATAATAGCAAGGTATGTTCTGCAAAGCCTTTTAAAAAAATTATTGACTGCAGCTTGCCCAGTGGGGCAGAGCCACAGCAATATCGTCATGGCAGCAACATCACTGCCACTCACTAGGAGGCAGAGGTGAGAGATGGTGAGGCAAGGTGGTAGACTGGCAAAAGCATCAAACTGACTGTGCTGATACACCATGCAGCCCCAGCTTTGCCACTACCTTGACCTCTGGCTATCTTGGCTGGGGCTGACGGGAGTTGGGCATCCAACAACTTTGTACTGTAAACTGCCCTGTGATCTTTGGATGAAGGGCAGCATATAAATTTAATAAATAATGACAGTGATAATGTTCTTAAACCCCTTGTTTACTTATTATTTATTTTAAGCATTTGTAAGTCACTTTTTTGGTACATGTTCAAAACTGGTAATAGAATAATAAACATACAGTAGAGATTAAATTCTTCATTAAATGAGTTCATTAAATGTCCTCCCCAAAGGGAAAATTGAGTGAGGTTCAACCAGTGGATGAGGTTCAGCAATCATTAACATCACTCAAAGTTGAATTTGGGGGAGAAAAGACTTTTACAACAAACTTCATCAAAGTCAATAGTGTTCATCTAAATGACTGCCATTTAATTACTGTGCTCAAAGCATCTACAGAGAAGACTTCCCCATTCTTTGGCCGATAAGATCACTCTGTTACCTTGTGCCAAAGATGACTTGCCTGTGCTGTACATTGAAAGTATGGGAGTGTCCAACTGCCTGCTGCAGTCTTGGAAGACACGAGCAGAACCATGCTGCCCAGTGGTCCAAACAGAGTCCTTCTTTGTCTTAAATTTTAAAAAGGAAAGAACATTGGTCCGTCACAGTTGTCTGGTGAAATAGTGTGTGTTCCTGCTGGAAGGTGGGGATTTCACTTACCGTATGCTCTCCTCATGATGCCTCTGGCCTTAAGTTCCTGCCAGGCAATCACCTTTTTTGTGTATTCTTCTCTTCACAGCATTACAAAAAACTACAGAGTGAATACATCAGTGATGATCATGAAAGGCAAATTTCTGTGACAGCACTTTCGGTTCAGATGTTCACCGTTCCTACATTGGTACATACAGCCAATCATCTGAGTATATAAAGAACATTTTGTATTGTGTTAATCTCAATCCTTGTAGGTAACTTGGACACTGCAAGAAATTTTCCAAAGAAAGACTTGGTTGAATTCTGCTTAAGATACATTGCTTATTTGTATTCCTATCTGACTTGGTCTGGCATCATACAGTGGAAACAATAAACAATATGTGAGAAGAAGACTTGCAAATAACCTTTATAGTACTTATGAGTTCATTTTTAAAATAAGCAAACCTATTTAATTTTTGTTTCAGTCACTATAACCAAAGGGGCAACCATATCTCTATATTCTACTTTTTTCCTTTTGTCAAGAGCCTACAGTCAGCCTTATTATAGTTTGGATACCATGAATCACAGGCAGTGTCGCACTTACAAAACAAGGCCTTATTGCCCTCTCTTCTGTACTGAAGCCCACCCCAAAAGCCAAATTTTTGGTGGTGTTCTGACAGTGTGTCATTATTTATATCATAAAATTTATATGCTGCTTGATGGTAGAAAAAAACAAACTCAAAGCAGTTTAATTATTTAAGCCTTGCTGGCATATTTGATTTGCAAAGACAGATGACAGTGATATGATAAAATATGCTCTGAAACCCATCATCCCTGACCAAGCTGGCTGGGACTGGTGAGAGGTAGAGTCCAACAAATCCAGAGGGTCAGTGGTTCCCTGTGCCTACACTGTACTTCTGTAGTACTGCCTACATAAAGCAGCAATACATCTGAAGGTTTTACCTTTTTTGAATAAAATAGAAAATGAAATAAAAACAACAATTGTTACTGTTTCCCTCGCAGGCCCGCCATCTCATTGAAGAGCAAAATGTAATCTCTGTCATAACAGAGACGCTGCTTGAAGAGCTCCCCAAATATCTGGATAAAAATGGCAAATTCAACTTCCAGGATTACAGTCAAGAGAAAATGGGTCGAGTATATGCAGTCATATATGACCTCAAGTAAGTGTTCTTGTTTGTGGAGATGAGTAAGTGCTTCATTAGGCAATAATATTTGTTTTATCCTACCTACCGGTAGCTCTTTACATATTGCAGAAAAGTGTTTGTGTCTGGGATAAGCATTGCAAAACATGCCACATTAGAACTGAATCATCTTGTGGATATGCAACTACAACCTTAGGCAAATTAATATAAATGAAGCATTGCCTGATCAGACGTAGCCCACTATCCAGTGTCTCAACCGAAATTTAGAATCATGGTCAGAAATTAGATTGGTCATTTTGTCATTCTAGAACCAATTACTGGCACAATTCACTGGCAGTGGAGAATAATAATTTATGTGTCTGTCATTACCACCACCAGGGCATTCTTCCTTACTATATGTTGCAAACTGATCAATATCTATTAAAAAAACAATCTATCTCTTGCGTTGTGTTTTATGTCACCCTTTTCTGGGTAGACCTAGTGCAGACACAGTTGTGCAAGAGGGTATCAGTGATCAAGGTCAGCTTGTTCTTCCACATTTCAGCCAGGCTGTCACTATTTCCAAGAGAGAGGAATCATAGAATCATAGGCTTGAAGAGTTGGAAGGGATCCTGAGGGTCATGTAGTCCAACCCCCTGCAATGCAGGAATCTCAACACACAGTTCCTCATCCAGTTTGGACCCTGTTTAGCTTTGCATATGTGGTAGCCATTTTTTTGCTGCACCAGTGGGTATTTCCTCAAAGGAGTTTCAAAATCTTGCCCAGCCACATACGATTCCAGGCCCATATCCCAACTTAAAGCCTGCTTTGTCTAGAAAAAGACTTCTGAAATTCAACATTTTTTTTGCAACAGGTATATTTTAATCAGTAAGCCTACAGTGTGGACAGACAAACTGCGAGAGCAGTTTTTGGAAGGGTTCCGTTCTTTCCTGAAGATTCTTATTTGCATGCAGGTACAGTATACAATCTATGCATCTCTAATTTGCTATTTGAATATATATATTAGGCCATTGGATTATGAACCTGCCCATATGCCCAATACAGTATTAATGTGCTGTTATAATATGATTCATAAGCATTCTTCTCAGATGTTTTAAAGAAAATCAGTTTCTTTCAAGTGAGTATGAATTAACTTTATTCAGCAGAGCTCTGGATTTTACAAACACAATTACTTAGGTATATAATTTGGGATGCTATTAAAACACACACCATAACTGCTTAGAGTTTTCCTGTTGATTAAGCAGTAAATAAACCTTATTAATTAATTATCCACACTGTGGAAATATAAATGACCTTGTTTTAGTTGGCGCTTACTTCTGTTTGCTTAGAATCATGGTTTGAACATCTGTCTGATATAAGCCTCAGTTTAGTCACATACTGTTTGGGGCGGGGATTTCATTACAGGGCATGGAGGAAATAAAAAGGCAAGTTGGTCAGCACATTGAGGTGGATCCAGATTGGGAAGCAGCCATTGTCATCCAGATGCAATTGAAGATTATTCTCCTGATGTTTCAGGAGTGGTGTGCCTGCGACGTAAGCCTGTTTCAATAAAATTGCAGCATTATCTGTAGAAACAAATACTTGTTTATGGAGGTGCCTTGTGAGCACGCCACTCTCCATGACCTTGACAAGCCTGGTGCTTCAACATGGATGTTTTTTTACCTTGAACTCTTAAAAGTTCACATAGCAAAATTTTGCTATGATAATTTCAATTGATTTTTACTCGGCAGGATCTGTGGAAGTATTTGTATTTAGCAAAAAAACGAAAGAAGATTTCCCTCCTAATTGAAGCTGGATGCGATACAATTGGCTCATCCCATACACAAGGGTTTGGTTCTGGGGGGTCTGTAAAATCACACAGAGTCAGGAACCCCTGGAACTGCCCTCCTGCAAGGTGGAGGGCTGTTTACCAGGCTGTGGAAAGGTCATAGGAGGTCTGGTAAGCGAGGTGGACCTTCCATACCAGCCTCTGGGACACTTCCAGAGCCCTCGCATCTCATTTCCAGAGGCTGGCAAGGAAGGCGCCACCTTGCTTGCCGGACATTGGGAAGGTGGCTCTGGGAGCATCCCAGAGGCTGGTAAGCATGGAAAACCCACTGGGTTTTCCGGGGGGGGGGATAATAAATAGGGGGCAGGAAATGGCGGGTTTCCCCTGTTCATTCATTTATTTACCTACCAACCACCAACCCCACCCCTTGGTGTAAGGTTGCAATTGTATATGTAAAGTGAGCGTAAGTTCTGGGCCTGCTGTATATGATAAACAACACTGAATAGTGAGAAGATATAGATTCCGGATTTGGCTGATGATCTGAACCTTTGCTAAGCTTGTTGTTTCAAAATCTGTTTTGAGAGTCTCCTACTTATTTTCACAATCCTCTATATAGAAAGCTGAAAAGTGGCTTCTGGAGATGCAGATCATTCATAAAGCTATGGAGTTGAAAACATGTGGTTAAGCAGCAAAGTATCTGAAAGTCACCTGGAAAAGACAGTTCTGTAATTATATTTACGTGTGGTTGACCAGAATTGTGACAGAAGAAATGACTAGAAAGTTGTTCCTAAGAGATGCAACTGAACAATCCATATTCTCATCGGATAATTTGTAACCAATTTCCTTAGGAGTTAGGTTTATTTTAAACGTATAGTAATGCACAATTCCATTGCTGCTGATCAAAAATAAAACGCATGACCCATATAAAAACATATAAATGAGACAGTATGATTTTTTTAGCACAATTAAATTGAAGTAGAAAAAATAAGGCTGTATATTTAAATATAATTATAAAAATTGTCCATTCTAGGAAGCACTGTTGGTGACTGCTTACAAGGAATGCCATGCAACAGTGTTGAGATGTAGTGCAAGTAATTATTCATGGGACAAGACAGTGATTCATTTATGTGGCCATACTTTGGAAAGCAAGCGCTTCAGGGTGTCTGCAGATCCTGTCAGCATACATCTACCATTGTCCAGGATGCTTGCTGGTGAGTGTCTTGTGCTTGCAGCTTGTGAAAATTGCAGTCAGTTCCTGCTCACATTTTGAGAAGGATTCTGAACCTGGAGGTTGTATTTAACTATCATGGATAATAATAGCTACTGTGAGATCTCTGTGAATTTTTCAAATCATCTTTACAATCTATCTAAGCACATAACACCATTTTGAATTCCTGTTCTTGTAAAGGGGGAAAAATTATTTTGCTGTTCTGAATCTACTTGCCAATCAGTTTGATTGGGTGGCTGGCTTCTATTACGGCAGAGAGCCAAAAGTATCCCTTCACAGCATGTATAAATTTATTAGGGCTTGGTTCATATGGCATAGTAAGCCAAATTATGACTAACCTGGACTGTTAAAATGTGCAGACTCCCAGAGAGGATCTTGCGGCTGCTTAGTTCCCCCTGATTCCATTTTCTCCCACACTGCACTGAGCTAAGCCAAAGTTGGACTTAGCATGCTCTCTGAACCCAGGCTTGTGACTATGCTCTCTGGCCAATGTTGGTTCTTGGCTACAGATCATGGTTAGTGAGGAGAGAGCTTAATTATGAGCCCGTATTCAGACAACAAGCATACAAATGCATCTTGTAGCTTACAAATCGATACAAACATTCCTGTTAATGTATTTCCTAGGTCTGCACATACAGTTGAGCAAAACAAATGTAATCTCCAGACTCCAAGAATTCATAACATCTGTAAGTATCTCCCCTGGATACTCAATAGTATTTGAAAGTTCAGCCAGTATGAGAGTCATTGTGGTGTAGTGGTTAACTTGTTGGGTCTCCCTGATAAATTTCCAGGCTCAATTCCCTACCCATTGGTGAAGATCACTAAGTGAGCTTCAGCCAGCCATTCCCTCTAAACCTAACCTGCCTCAAAAAGTTATTCTGAGGATAAAATGGGAAGGGGAAGAACCAGGTATGGCGTCTTGAGTTCCATAGAAAGAAGGTGGGATATAAATGTAGCAGAGAACTAATAAAGGATACAAATAAGCTCTTAATGGCAGGAGATCTTAAGCTGCAGTACCCTGGCTGCTAAATATAAATAATTATTCTGCAAAAAAGATCGATGCTGTTTCTCATCAATAATTGACAATACAGAATCATTAGTCATCTTCCTTAAGGAAGAATATAGGTCTGTAGTGGCTGAACATTGAATGAATACTGACTTGACTTGGCTGAAACCACACAGTACAGTGTTAGAGCCTAGCGTAATAAAGTGCAATTAAATTCTGCCTCTAACCTTCTGTTGTGTTTTTCTTTTAACGATAGCAGAGAAAATCCCCCCCCCTTTTAAACTAACTTATCTATAGTGATTGATTTCCTTATGCAAATCCCAGTTGTTTTAACAATCAATTTTTTAAAAAACCTTTAGGAAGAATTCCAGGTGCAGATGTTGGTAGAATATCCTTTGCGTTGTCTAGTATTGGTTGCTCAGGTTGCTGCCGAAATGTGGAGAAGGAATGGGCTGTCTCTGATAAGCCAGGTACCAAACCAAATTTCACTACAAATATGTTCTCGCATGTAGTGCTATATATCCCACAGAGGTTAAGTTGCCAATATAAGTATTGCAAGCAAATCAGTGGACAAAAACTTACTCCAAGGCTTATTCAGTAGGTAGAAAGGGTACAGTAGGTACATTGGGCCAGTTACCAACTCTTAATAGTTGTTATGAGAGTTGTTTTGAGCGTACAAGCAGGGGATTGTGTGTGCTGCTTTGAGTTCCTTGGAGGAAGGACAGGATAAAAATCTGATAGATAATACTGTAGATCTTATATTTGTCTGTCCCTAAAGTACAAGACAGAAACTTTAAAATCATGGTATGTACCGTAAGCCTCGAACAAGGACTTTCCAGATAGCTCTAATTTTGTATACATAAGATTATTTTCACTGGGTATCATGTAACAATGAAGGGTCAGATACTTGATCCTAAAATTTGTGGTACAAAGCCCATGTAATGCCCATTAGCTATAAAAAAATAAAAATAAAATCTGTCTAGTACAAAGTCCAGGTAAAGTGGTTAATGGAAGACATACTGGTAGATAGAAATAATCAAACTTGATTTTGTTAGTAATGTATGAATGCAGTCTTTCCTATCCTATCCTATGTTCTTAGATACAATTAATGAGTGTAAGTGTGGGAAACTATTTCGTGACAAATGCACAACTTTAAGGGAAGGCATGTGGATTGTGTCCAACAAACAGGAAGTAAATAGAAAGGCATGAGGTAGATATAAAGTTATATTTTGAAATTACAATAAATATATATGCCAATGTTTAATCCTTCTGTTGGCCATGTTTCCATGTAATGCTAACCACTAAAACTTAGTTCACAATTCTGAACTGAAAATGGAAGCAGCCTCTGTCACTAAATGTTAATGTTTCCTCAAAATGTTTGTAAAGTTGTGATTATGAGCTTAAATAAACAAATGTTTGGATCCAAAGGAGGCCTGGTAGAAAGGGACTCAGTGAAACGAGACGTCCTGCCTGATTTTGGGTGATTCCTCTCATTCCTCTGGCAGTTTCCTAGAAAATCTCTCTTGGGAGTTGGAGGATGATCCTGAATGGTGGGGGCTGTAATTCAAGAGGAAATAAGGGATCTCCTAAAATTAGGAAAAGGCATCCTCTGTGAGTGAGGAGTTGGAGAAGGGAGTCACCTTTTGGCCACCTTCTGCTGGTCTTTCTCTGGATTGAAGCCAAGAGGTTTTGCCATATGCAGTTTCAGGGGTTATTGCCAGCATCATAAATGTGCTAGCTGAAAACTTTTTATAGCAAAGTTAAGGGTAGGAAGGAGTAGTGTTTTGCTGAATTGAATTGAATGCCTATGCCAAAGAGGATGGCTTTGTATATGAAGCTTTATATACTTTTTAAAAGGTTTTATTTACTTTTATTTACTTTCAGATGTTTTATTACCAGGATGTTAAATGTCGAGAAGAAATGTATGATAAGGATATAATTTTCCTTCAGGTGAGTATGTTTGCAATTTCTTTGGTCTTATAGTAACAGTGTGTTGTGTGTTGCCTATATTCTCTATTCTCTAATGCTATTGAATGTGTATATTTCTGATAGATTGGGGCATCACTTATGGATCCAAACAGTTTCCTCTTGCTTGTACTCCAACGATATGAACTGCTTGATGCCTTTAAGAGAATTGTGCCAACCAAAGACCAGGTACAGAGCTCCATGCTGTTAATTTTCACCATTGAAATCATAAGCATGTGGAAACCCACTGTTTCTATCTCCTTCAATGACATTACAATATTTTGCTAAAAACAGTAATTTCCACTGAAGAGACTTTCTTAAATCGCATAGACTTTTGATACCATAAGTTTTTGCAGCTTTACAACTTAAAAATTGAACTTTTCCCTCCCCTCCCCTCCCCTCCCCTCCCTTCCCCACCCCACCCCACCCCACCCTACCCTACCCTACCCTACCCTACCCTACCCTACCCTACCCTAGATTATTTCCATCCAGTTTGTAGGCTTCATTTTCTGACATGAGTGCTGGTGAGGGAACTTTTAAATTCTGGGTGGAATCCAGTTGCTGCCCTTCTGGTCATGGAAGGACCTTTGACACAGCCAAACAGGAGAGGGATTCTTGGCAGTTTGCCCTTTCTGCTGCTTCCCTGCTCTGTAGGTTTCCCTAGCACTCTGGAGCTGATTTTTGGGTGGCAGTTGGGGCTGCAGTGGGAAGCAGGAATTGGCAAAAATTGCCTCCCTACTTTTCCTGTTTGCAGAGACATCAAAAGCCCTTCTGTAAATTCAAGGGCGCCAACTAGTTTCCACCCTCTATTTTTCCAGTTATTTTTCTGTTCATAAAGCTTTGAGTCAGCTTAATATGTTTTCAAGTGCTTCAGAAAACATCAGGCTTCAGTATTTCACATAATTATATTTCCCAAGAACTTCATTTGTGCTTTCTTGAAATATTACAGGATTTGAATAAGCAGTGTAACACATTAATAGAAGAGATGCTTCAAGTTCTTATCTACGTGGTGGGTAAGGAATTTTATTTTTTTAAAAAAGAAAAGATGGAGGTTGTTTAGAATATGTAATAGGTTCTCCAGTAATGGAAACTTTAATATCTGAAACTATCACACTTAACACAAATGTGTTAGGTGGCATATTAATTACATATCTAATCTGGGTTAATTATGAGCCACCTTTTAATGTTGTCCGTTCCCCCCCCCCTTCCTCCACCATCAGCTGGTTCTTTAGGCCCTTAAAAAGGTTCATTTCCTTTGCAGCCATATGTAGATTTACCTTCAGCTATTCAGAGTGGTTATGTATCTCCAAGGAATAGCCCAGGTGTGATGTATACACAGGCAGCTCATTGAATAGTCTGCACATGCCATTGTGAAAAGTTGGGTTTCCAGTGGCTGTTGATGGTTGTGGCAGCACTGCACTTCTTTAAACAGTACATGTGAATACTATATACATGGGCTTCTGGAAGTGGCTGATGGAAGACAATGGCAGACAGTGCATTTGTATAGCGAATGAAAAGTATTTTCTTTCAATAAAACCTGAAAATCATGTGTACAGATATGATTGTGGTTAGGTACACTGTACTAAATGCCTCTTTGGGCAATACATTTTTTAATATTGATCCAGTGCTGGGGTTTCAAAACTAGCTTGGACAGAAGGCGGTTATCCTTCTGAAATTAGAGCAAAATCAAGAAGGAATGAAAGGAAAATTAACCGTGGGACTATTAGAAGCAACAGGAAATAGAGAGAAGACTGCAAAAATGCAAAACAGAAAAATCCCACCAAAATAAAAACAGCTGGCTCATTATCAATCTAAGGGATAGGCTGTGCTTTGAAAGGGGCTTTTGAAGACTGCATATGTGAAAAAGATAATTTGGCCCATGAGGGTTCGTGGAGAAAATGATCTGTCCTACTGGCTAGATCCAGTTCCCCACCCATGGGATAGGACATAGAACAGGGGTGGGGAACCTCCAGCCCATGGACCAAATGCTTCCAGGCCTCTTTGTCTCATCCTCGGACTTCTTTCCATGCCATGATCATTGGCTCTGTTTCTCCTCACTCCTCCCAAGTGCTTTTCCTGGCAGAAATGTGTTCTGTGATGTGTTCTGGCAGAAATCAAATGTGTTCTGGCAGAAATCATCTGTGATGATATATTTTACTTGCTTGGATGGAGAGAGGGTTGGTGTGTGTGTGTGTGTGTGTGCGTGCGTGCATATGTATGTATGTATGTATGTATGTATGTATGTGTAGGAGCCCCCAGATTTTGTATGACTATAACCTCACTTTAGTATTCTCGGCCTCTTTATCTAACCTACTATATATTCAGCCTTGCCCATGCATCCCCTTGCAGCTCTCCATGCCACTTCCAAGGAATTTTTAGTCTAGGAACCATCATCATTACAGTATGATCTCTTGTATGCATGAAAATGTATTCCACTGTGTATATGTGAGATTACCTTTTTCTTCTTTTTGCTTCCAGGAGAAAGATATGTACCAGGAGTCAGTAATGTGACAAAAGATGATGTCACTATGCGAGAAATTATTCATCTGCTTTGTATTGAACCAATGGCTCACAGTGCTATCGCAAAATCTTTGCCCAAGGATGTGAGTGATTTCTTCCTTTGATTCCTATTAATCTAGAATGGTTCACAGATTGCTTAACCACAGAACTCCTTAGTGGCGTGTATGATAAAATTATCAATGAAACACAGCTCAAGTTCCTCCTGTACTTGATGTTTCCTCTATCTTGTGTTCCCCTTTCAGCAGAAATGTTTAACATCCTTCTCTTAGACAATCCAGACTCCTTGTAGCACAAGAGCACCCTTTCTCTTTTGCTTGTGTGGGTGGGTGTGCAGGCATGCAAACACACACACACACACACACACCCACACACACACACACACACACACACACCCTTTATATACACAGAACTTCTTCAATAGTACTGTGACTGCAAAAAGCCATGCACTCTAGAAGCTCCATGTGCCCATGTCATTTTGGACTAATCAGCTTAAAAGTACATGATTGTATTTTAACTATTTGCTAAGACACAGTGGCCTTCATAATAACATTTCAATTTTGAAAATTTTGATTGTATTTAATAACAATCTGCTTCTTAGCTCCCCATGCCCTTGCTCTCGTTTGAATTGTTGCTGCGTTAATATAGCATGGTGACAAATGCCTACATGCGGTTTTATCTGGATATCTGTAGATGTTTATCGGCTACTGATTCTTAGGCAGCTTGATTTGCTTTTAATTTACTGTTTTTCACCACATATATTTTGTTCTTACTACTTTAGCATATCAAATGTTTTTAACAGGAAAACAATGAGACTGGTTTGGAGAAGGTCATCCACAAAGTGGCCATATTCAAGTAAGCTCTTGTTCCTTTTAAATCAGTAGTTAAAGCAGAGTGATAGCATATAATAATAATAATAATAATAATAATAATAATAATAATAATAATAATAAAAAATTAAAATTGTATACTGCCCTTCAACCGAAGATAACAGGGCAGTTCAAAACGAGAACACAAAATGCATACAGTGGTACCTTGGTTCCTGAACGGCTTAGTTGACAAACAAATCGGCTTCCAAACGCCGCAAACCCAGAGGTAAGTGTTCCGGTTTGCGAACGTTTTTCAGAAGCCAAACATGTGTTTCGGCTGTCAGCATTGTTTCTGGAACCATTCCGCCAATCAGAAGCCATGCGCCTTGGTTTGCGAACGTCTTGGAAATCGAACAGATTCCCAGAACGGATTGAGTTCAAGAACCCAAGGTACCACTGTACTGAAACAAAAACAAACCCAATAGTCCTCTTCCCAGAAACACATTTGAAAGGCATAGAATGTTAATCAGCCAAATGCCTGGTTGAAGAGGAACATTCTCATGTGTTTGCCACACATAAAGAAGCCAGACATTTGAAATATATATGCTTTCAGAGTTTCACAGAAAGAATTAAAAACTGTTGAAGCAGTGATCCATTCACTCAGATTCCAAAAGCATTCGCTATGTTTCAGTAGTGGTTTTTCATGTTCAGTTTACCTTGAGAGGGAAGGGTTTTACAAATCAGCTTGGCGAAGAACTGTGTGTCTGCGGAAGGAATTTGCATGTTGCAGAGGATTCTGTGGCCTGTTCCAAGGAACACCCTAAATTAAACTGGCTGGATGCCACTGTGCTGTTCTGTGCACACTCAGTGTGTCCTTCAAAATTCCTAACGTCCTGTGGCTTTGAATTGTGAGGTTATTCAGGATAGAGGCAGCATGCCTCTGAGTAATGGTTGCTATTGCCCTCATTCCTTGCTTACTCATTTCTCTTAGGCATATAGTTAGCCACTGTGGGAAGCTGGATGCTGGACAAGATAGGCCCTTGGTTGGAGTCAGCAGGATTCTTTGTATGTTGTGTGTATGAAATGACTGTGTGTTCTCCTTAATGCTTTGCTGAAAATAATTGCATCGTTTGTATGCTTTTCAAATAAAGGAAACCAGGTGTATCAGGCCATGGGGTCTATGAACTGAAGGAAGAATGCCGCAGAGAGTACAATATATTCTTTTACCATTACACCAAAACACAGCGCAGCAAGGTAAGGAAATAATGATGTGACACTCGCAACCTTCCCACCAAGTGGGAAAGTTACCATGTTGCTTGCATGCCTGTCGCAAACCTAGCTGTCTATGTCCCTTATGATCAAATCGCCTAGTACTCAGAGGCCCCTGCCCCCTGGAGTATTATCCATAGTGCTGAACCCCTAGAGGACAGGAAGACAGACAAACCACTTTCCAAAATACATAGTAGATTGCAAGCCACTGTGGATAGCAGCCAATTATTAGTGTGGTTATATCTTTTGAAGAAACAATATTAACCTAGGAACCAGGAGTTTGCATATGGGGTCTCAGACCCAGGTTTCCTGTCCTTTCCCCCCTTTTTAAAATTGTGTTTCTACTTTGGTTGTAGGGCATATAGGTACATTACAAAGCACTGTGCTGGTGAGATCCCAGCCACCTACCATGTCAATTTGCATAGAGGCACTTGTTTTAGTTTTAATGTACATATGCAGCATTTCTTGCCAGTAGATTGTGGATGGAGCAGAGGGCTCAAGCCACATATAGTGTACTGGGCCCAGAAAATCCTGTTGGCTTAGAGATCTCTGATACCCAGAATTTGTTTTCCCCCCTCTGAAAGTCAGACTAAATTTGCAACTTTACATTTTTATGCATATTTATGTCATGGGCCTGTACCTTGAGTCTTTTAAGATGAGGGTATACCGTATATACTCGAGTATAAGCCGACCCGAATATAAGCCGAGGCACCCAATTTCACCACAAAAAACCTGGGAAAGCTTCATAGGAGCCACTGCCTGCCTCACTCGAGTATAAGCCGAGGGCGGCTTTTTCAACACAAAAAATGTGCTGAAAAACTAGGCTTATACTCGAGTATATAGGGTAAGTTGTGGAGTTTAAGAAAAACCCTGCTTGACTCACGGGTCTCTATTACAGTGTTTCTCAACCAGTGTGCCTCTATTACTCATTTTTGTTTATTTCTCCCCCGTATCATTCTTGTTCTAGGAATAAGTAATTGCGTATATATTTTATTGTTTTAGATTAATTCATATTTATTGAGTCTAGATTGACTTTGACGTGCCACATGGATTTTCAGCTTTCATGTTCTTATGTATTTAATATCTAGAGTGCAGAGGTCCTAATGAATTCATTCATTACATAGTAGAATAAGGTATTTTTCCAAGTGAAAATTATACATTTACAGAACTTTGAAACAATGCTGCTAAAAACCTTTTTTTCTAGATAAGGGTCAGATTAAATTTAGTAAAGCATCTTTTTGGAATCCTATTGGCATCAGCATAAAGGCTGACACTCATAATTTCCTCACCCTTGCACTATTTCACTAATTTTGTTAGCTTAAACGTGTGAGTGAGCATCTGCCTGCCTGTACTGCAAAGAAAAATATTTAGTTTATGCTCATAGATGGATACAAAAAGGAAAGGGAGCAATTGCTTTATTCAATTGCTTTACTCCCAGTGCCTCTTTAACAAGTGTGTGTTTTCAGGGATATGTGTGTGTGTCTTTTTCTCTTCACTAGATTCTCTTTTTTGTGCCTTCAGAGAATTCCTAGTACTTGGTTGTTAATTGCTTTTGATGGAATCTAATCTAAGCTCTTTGTCTATACATTCAGTCAAAATACCTCATTGGTATCTTGAGAATAAACAAGTTGACTCTTCTTACAGGCTGAGCATATGGAAAAGAAAAGAAGAGTGCAAGAAAACAGAGATGAAGGTAAAAAGTTGGAACAATGAATGAAATAAGTGCAAGGAAGTGATGGTGAAGTGTTTTTAAAAAATAAATAAAATAAAAACAGCTTTGATCCAGAAATTATTCATCCTCATTCCTCATAAAGATTAGAGAATGTAAACATATTACTGATTGCCAAGTCATTTATTTGAAAACTTATAATATATGGTGACTTCCATTGAGAGAACGAATTGCACTTTGTGCCACTTTTGTGTGCTACTGTTGGGATCATCTATCCACTTTCGTCACAGTTAGGACTGCTTCTTAAGATTGGCTTGGCTATTGCTATAGAGCAGGGGTCAGCAACCTTTTTCAGCCGTGGGCCGGCCCATCGTCCCTCAGACCATGTGGTGGGCCAGAATTGTTATTTTGGGGGGGGGGGGATGAACGAATTCCTATGCCCCACAAATAACCCAGAGATGCATTTTAAATAAAAGCACACATTCTACTCATGTAAAAACACGCTGATTCCCGGACTGTCCGCAGGCCGGATTGAGAAGGTGATTGGGCCGCATCCGGCCCATGGGCCTTAGGTTGCCTACCCGTGCTATGGAGGCTGCGGTACTGGCAGTGCGCCCTAGGCTGTGAGATTGCGTATAGATATTCTTCATCAGTACTAATGTCCCACTCTACCATGGGGGAGGTGGATACACTTCCTGCACTCTTGTCCACTGCTACAAATGTGGGTCAGAGCCATTTCTGTTTACCTTGTTTCACTTATTCATGTTTCAGCTCTTATGTTATTGCTTGGTCCCTGTAGTTTTTCTTTACAAAGATTGTGATTTGCATAGAGGAGCTGATGTGTAGTGATACGTTAAACATTAACATACAAGTTTCCAGGAATGCCAATCAGTTACTCTAAGGTTAATGCCCTGTGATTTACAGTAGTACAAAACATTTTAAATCCAAAAAGGGCGTTATGCAATTGTTAAACAGTATCAGTGTGCTTAGGAAAATGTTGTTACTTTGTAGTTGGCATGTTCAGATGTAAATGTTTCCAACTGAGCAATTACATTTGGATAGCCCATTGCTCAGTGCTAGAACACATGCTTTGCATCCGTTAGGTCCCAGATTCAGTCCCCAAGCATTGCCACTTAGAGTTCTCTGAGTAGTTAAGTAGGGAATTCTGCCTCAAACATTGGAGAGAGAGGCAATACTGAACCCAAAATACAGTATATGTTCATATATCTGCTGCAGTTAGTCGAGAGTTCTACCAGATCACTTTACAGGAGGACGTATATATGGCAGGACTTTGTTTCATACAAGTTTGATACATTAAAGTACCATCCACTGCTTATATATCCTTTGACAGCTCGTAGCCAAATATGAACGTCTATGCTCTTTACTTTCATAAGACTGCCAGGAAGTTAGTAATGCATGAGTGTTTGTTTACTTTTTTTATAGCACTGCCACCGCCTCCTCCGCCTGAATTCAGTGCTGCTTTCAGAAATGTGGTGAACGTTCTGAATTCTGATGTCATGATGCATATTCTCAGAACTGTGTTGCAAAGAGCGCTAGAGCTGGAAAGCCACTTGTGGACAGAAGCCATGATCCAGATGGTATGCTTGTCGACTGTATCTTCTGAGATTTCTGCTTTGGGGTGTAGGTTGCTTTTGGAATGCTCTTCCCTAGAGTGATGTGAGGGGTTTCCCCATGTATTTAAGGTACCTTTACCCTGTTCATCATGCCATTCCCAGGACAGCTATTAGTGTCATAAAACGGTGAATATTGCAGGCTGTAATTGCTTGGATTGAGCTGTGCACGAATAGTCTAGCAAGTGACTGAGGTGTAGAGGGAGGGGGTTTTGGGTCAAGTGTGCGGGAAAGGTGGTTGGGAAAGGAGTAGGTGCGAGCAGAGCAAAGAAGGGCAGCAGCCCCTAGTAAATAAATAAAAAGTAGTCTCTGCAGGACAGCTCAACAGCACCTCGATGATCAACAGTTCATTTGTCTGTTGCTGCAGCACATTTCCCTTAGGTTTACTATCATTTAGGCATGCAGATCATGGCCAGTGTTTCCCCCTCCTAAATGCCAACCTGGGGAGGGGCGCTTAGCTTGCTAACCCAGGGATGGGGAGCCTCAGGGCCAAATGTTTGTCATCCTAGTCTCTGTGCAGCCCTCAGGACTCCCCAGGCAACACCCCTCTCCACCTTATTTCACACCCTCCTTTGGGGGTTTTGCCTGCTTAGAATGTGTCTTCAAGTTCATCATGCTGCTTGCCTGCCTGGATGGAGAGAGATATGTGAATAAGTTAACATTTGTTGTTCCGCCCAATTTTGCTTCTGGCCCTGCCCACAGCTGGCAAGTGGCCCCTGAAAAGGTTGCCTAGAAGGGAATGTGGCCATTTGGGCTGAAAAATGTTCCCCAGCCCCATGCTAACCAGAGGGTGTTTCATTCTAAGCAGCCTAGGTTTAGTACTTGTTTACATTTCTCTAGGTTCTTCACCTTCTTGCTTTGGGTCTACTTGAAGAAAAGCAGCAGTTAGAGAAGGTTCCAGAGGAAGAAGTGGCCTTTGACTTCTACCACAAAGCATCAAGTAAGTGTGCCATCTTGTAAAACAAGAATCTTAATTTTAAAGTTATTTCTGAAGGGCAGTGTGAACTCACCGACAGGCATTTGAAGCAGAATTGCTACCCTTGATCTTAGATATGAAAAGCCACCAAGAGTTTATTTCCAGCAGAAAAAGGCTTACTTAGATAAATATTTTGAAGTAAACACCATTTTAAAACAAGGAAGGAGAAAATTATTCAGTTTTAATTTGTCTACAGATACTGTACTACATTAATTTAGGGAAAATATATCTTACCAGGTTTAATCTGTAGCCACCACTATTCAGCATTTGATGGTGAATACTTGTTCAAAACTACAATGTAAAACTAATTGCTTGCAGTTATTACCTACATGCTATAAGGGAAATTATTATTTATTAAATTTATATACTGCCCTTCATCCGAAGATCCATAGTCAAACATTTGGATTATATTACATTTGGTGAGAAACAATGAAACATAGAACCAAAACACAATGCATTGATTATGTTTGTAGTTTGTTACCACCATCATTTTGTAAGGTAGCGAAAAGCAATAATTGACAAAGAAGTCATACAACATCTGTGATATAAAGCGGTGTTGTAACAATAAAATGTCCTATGTCTAGTCTTTTAAGTCGTTGTAATGATTAGTAAAAGGGGGAAATGATGATCTTTTACGAGAGAACATGTGTGGTTGTTTTTTTTAAAAAGTCTTCCATCTGTTTGCAAAGGAATGGGAAGCTCTGCTTTGAATGCAATGAACATACTAATGATTTTGGAAAAACTAAAAGGAATTCAACCTCTGGAATCGCAAAAAGACATGATCAACTGGGTATTACAGGTAAAAAAGCAAAAAAAAAAAAATGTCCCGCGTTATTTTTTTTTTTAAAGAACTTGACACATTTACTCCACAGAATGTTGCTGGTGCATAAAGTAATCCCTTTAAAAGATAACATATACAGATAATGTTGTTACTATCATTGTTTGTTGCAGAAAACTCATAATGAATTAATGCTTGTTTATCCATGTGATAGAATTGGCTAGTGGGAGGGGGATTTTAACAAAAACTAGCTTAGTGGAATAAGACAGTATCTCTGTTCTGGTTCAAATGAGATATGCAACAGTTGCTACTGAAATGTTGCTCTTTATTGGCTTTTAAAGGCTATATGAAACTAACGATCTTTCTTTATATCTTTATTGTCATTGTACAAGTACAACGAAATTGGATTTAAATAATAATAATAATAATAATAATAATAATAATAAATTTTAAAAAAATAAATTCATTTTTCATTTAAACAATTGTTTCCCCAACCAAAAATGTTCCTCGTGTAAAGGATTGTGTGACAAAACATGATCCCCTGTAAATACAGCAGATTTGAGGTGACCGGGCTCCTGCTTTGGCACAACCATGGACTACTATGAATGTTTCGTTGCTGATATTTAAAGTCCTTAATGACTTATAACCAGGATACTATACTCAGTAGACTGCCTCTCCCAATCTTTAGGATCTTCCGAGAAGACTCTACTGGTTGTTTCACAACCAGCGATTGTTACTTGGTAGGAATGCAGAAATGGGCCTTCTTGGTGATAACACACAGCCTCCAGAATGTGCTCCCTTGGATAATTTATGAGGCAGTGTTTGTAATAACTTTTAAGTGTCTCACAAGCTTACATATTTGTAAGCAGGTTTACCAAACTTGGGCTTGCCAATCAGAAGGTTGATGGTTCGAATCCCCGTGACGGGGTGAGCTCCCGTTGCTGTGTCCCAATTCCTGCCAACCTAGCAGTTCAAAAGCACGTCAAAGTGCAAGTAGATAAATAGGTACCACTGTGGTGGGAAGGTAAACAGCGTTTCATTGCGCTCTGGCTTCTGTCACGGTGTCCCGTTGCGCCAGAAGCAGTTCAGTCATTCTGGCCACATAACCTGGAAAGCTGTCTGTGGACAAACACAGGCTCCCTCGGCCTGAAGTGAGATGAGCACCACAACCCCATAGTCGCCTTTGATTGGACTTAACCATCCAGGGGTCCTTTACCATTATCTTTACCTACATATTTACCAAAGGTTTCCTGGACTGTGACTCTTATTTTTTTATTTTTTTGTTTTGCGTACTGCTTAGTTTTATTTGTGATATTTTTTGTTTTGTTTTCAGGAAATTTTAATGCACATTACATTTTTATTGTTTTTATTTAAATGCTTTAGAATATTTTTTTTATTATATAAGCAATATACATTTGTTAATAAATACCACAGGCAAGACATTTTTGAATAGCCTATACAAAAAAGTACATAATGGTTAAAGCCATTTTATAACTATGTATAGTTTTTTGTACACTGAGCAGCTCCATTTGTACACACCATTATTACCTGTAGTCTTTGTAGCGACTGACTAGAGAAAAGTGAATCTTTCCAAATGTAAAGATGGTGACAAATGGTATTGATTGTGTTAAATACTGGTGCTGCTACTAATGGGGTATATCTTGACCAGCATGTTTTATTTCATGGGGCAAACCATAATGTGGCTTGGAAATATAGAAATATCATAGTCTATTAGTACTGTAACTATTAAATCTCTGTTCCCAGATGTTTGACACAATAAAACGGCTGAGAGAGAAGTCATCTTTTCCCACAGCAGCCATTGCATCTGGGCCAGAATCTGCAAAAGCCAATGAGGTAACTATAAAATAGGAAAGAAATAATATATTCACAAGAAGATGTGGCTGTTTCTACATTCGGAATTCTAGGCCCTGGGCTCACAGCTCCATGCATTTAAATGCAAGGTTAAATATCCCATCCCAAAATTAATACAAGTGGGAACTGATTTGGAATGGTGAACCTCCTGGCTCCTTGATTCTTTTTTCTTCCCCCCATATTCCTTGCTGGCAGAACCCTCTGTAACCAATCTCTCTGGAGGCTGTTCTCTCTAGGAAGCTGTTCCCAGTGGTCCCAGCCACATCTCCATTATACGTGAAGTTGTAATCTCTCTTGCCCTGAGAACAATCTGTAGACACTGGAACTTTAGGTTTAAGCTGAAGGGTAGCATTATGGTGCCTGCGCCTAAAATCTGTTATTAGCCCTGTACAGCATTGCACTGATAAGAAATTCTCATTACCTTTTGGGGACAGAGTCTGTTCATAGGTTAGCTGTGAGAGGCTTGGGATATGGAGGTGGAGTAGTGTCACATTATTTTTTGTTAAGCAGAGTTTCACAAGTGCTAAGCAATACTCCATTGTTATGTTATTGAAAAGTGATTATGTTTTAAAGATTTATTCCAGTTACCTTTTTTGTTAATAAATAGCTTGCCTGGGTGTTTTTGTTTGTTTGCTTGCTTGCTTGCTTTGCTGCTAAATAAGATGCAAAGAACTCAGGACAAGGAAAAGGCTGAGAGGAAGAGAAAGGCCGAAGCAGCCAGACTTCATCGCCAGAAGATCATGGCCCAGATGTCTGCTTTGCAGAAGAACTTCATTGAAACTCACAAGCTCTTATATGAAAACACTCAAGAAACACAGGGAAGGGATGTTATGGAAGAGGAGAGGTAGGAAAATAACAATTAGTAATAGATTTTGGAGTAGCTTTTGACAATATAAAATACAGTAGTACAAAATTAGAAGTCATTGGACAGTTTTATTGGCTCTCGTGGTGTTGGGATATAATCGACATCTATTCAGCATGTGGTTGCAGTCCTGTTTTGCTGTGGAGGGTGAGGTAAAGCTATTCATGTATAAATTTTAAATCATATGTGATTTTATTTAAATGTAAATCGCAAATAATTGTTCGCTGACAGGAATATGTTAGTTTGACTTTTGTTGTGTCTTTATAACAGCCCACCAATTATAGATTATACCAGAATTGCCTTGGGACCCAAGCAAGGGCCATCTGTTGCAGAAAAAGAAGTGCTGACATGTATTCTGTGTCAGGAAGAGCAGGAAGTGAGGTTAGAGTGTGCTGCCATGGTTTTATCTGCCTGTGTCCAGAGATCCACTGCCTTAACCCAACATAGAGGGAAAATGCTTGAACTTTCTGGGGGTATGTATCCTCTCTTCAAGTCACCTGCTTGCATATTGCTTCAGGTTTCGTTTTGTTAGCTCAAGTTACAGAACTGAAAGTCACGTTACGAAACATTGATGTGAATAGATTTAGAAGCCATCTCAAATGCAGTTGAGAAATCCACCGTTTTATCCCTTCTAATTGAAATCAAAGTCCCCCAAACCAGAACTATATTGAATGTATGAGCAAAGCTCAAAATCTCATTTGAGGGTCGGTTTCTTAGTTGGTGTTAATAAAGAAGGTCAATAATTATTTCTTCAGTGAGTATAAGATGTACAAGATTTAAAAGATGCTCCTCTGGCAAAATTTTTGCTTGAATAGTCTTTGCAAAATCTTTCATTTGACACTAAATGATGTAATCATCCTTCATATCATTTTTTCTTCAATAGATAGAATAGATCCTCTTTTCATGGATCCTGACTTGTCATGTGGAACTCATACAGGAAGTTGCGGTCATGTGATGCATGCTGCCTGCTGGCAGAAGTAAGTAGATACATTTAGTAAACTTTTTTTTTTTTTTTTTTGCTTTAGTTATAGTCAATTTTTAAAGTATCTCTTCCAGCATATCTCAAGACATATTTAATGTCCAGCAGCTTTAAGCATCTCAGCAAAATATATGAAACCAGGCTAGCATAAGTAATCAAAAGGCAAATATGGACAACAATATGGGCTGTTTTGCCTGGGGCTGATGAGAATTGTGGTCCAAAATATCTGAAGGGCACCAGGCTGGGGATATCACATTAACCAGGAAATTCTGCTTCCTGAACTACCTATTGGGGCTTGATCCTGAGTTCTCTCACTGCACTCTACTTCTTGTTATCTCCCACAATATCTCATAGCTCATTGACATGGTACATTGGTACAAAGTTTTGTATGATGGGTTCAAAGTTCTGATCATTGTCCCTCTCTTTCTCTTGTGCTCAAGAACAAAATTATAACAGTAAGCCAAGTGCGTAACAACAAAGGGTATCATAGCTCTGCTTTTCCTTGTTAACACTCAACACTAAAGACTTTCTTTTGGTTGTCTCTTTCAATATTGCAGGTACTTTGAAGCCATTCAGTTAAACTCTCGGCAGCGACATCATGTCGAACAAGTTTTTGACTTGGAGAATGGAGAGTACCTCTGCCCACTTTGCAAATCTCTGTGCAACACTGTGATACCTATTCTTCCTTTGCAAGCGCACAAGATAAACAGGTAAGTTTAAACATTTAAATAGCCCATTAATTAATTTTGCAGACCGCCCTATACCTGCAGGTCTCAGGGCATTTCACAGGATAAAATCACAATATAAAAACACAAAATACATAATCAAAATAAAAACAAAAGGAGCCCAATAACACACACACCCCAACATATTTTTAAAGGCACGGGATGTCAGTTCTACTCTGATAGCAGTTTTCTCGTTGCATGTATGGAGAAAATATATGATGATGATGAAGGTGATGACGAATTACATTTCTATACCACCCTTCAACTGAGGATCGCAAGGAAGTTTACAATATAAAAACACAAAAATGCATAGCATAGTAACAAACAAAAACAGTATCCTCCCCTGCAGTTTAAAAGGCCATAAATTGTTTAATTAGCCAAAGGCTTGTGAGAAGAGGAATATTTTTGCCTGGCATTGTAATGAAGGCACCAGGGGAGCCTCCCTAGCAGAGCATTCCACAAGTGGGGAGCCACCACAGAAAAGGCCCATTCTGTTATTTTATTTACCCATCAATTTTGGGTGTCTAGAAGAAGTTTTATAAAATGAAGTTATTCACATATGAACCAAACGACCAAATAGCTGTTTAAATTCTCTGGTATAAGGCACAAGCATCTCAGACTGGGCTCCACGGGTTATATTTTTTGCTATACTTGTGAAAACTACAGCTACCTTTTTGTATTGTCAGTGAGGATGCCGAGGTGGTGGTTCAGCTTCTGTCTTTGACAAAATGGATAGAGATTGTTATGGCCAGGATATCTGGTTACAACAAGAAAAACACTGAAGGTCTGTATATGTTACACTTCACATTTTTAAAATGTTTTTAGGAGGTTGCCAAATCTTTATAAAACACTTTATTTTGCTATTGGTTACAGGTACCATTTTGAGGATCATTGCAATCCTATTGTCTGCCTTAAAAATAAATAATTGAAATATCTTTTAAAGTCGTGAATCTCTAACAGAGTGTGGAAAGTTATGAATGCAAATTGAAGGGCTTATAATTCCATTGTTTTGTGTTGATGGATAGTGCTGAAGTCTGGTGCAGACTTTTTTGAATTTTTATTTAGGTATATACTAATCATGAAGTCATTGAAGATATAGACTCCATTTTATTAGGTTGGTTCCCCCAGCCCCACCTTAAAATGTTGTGTTCTGTTAACTTTTTGACTGTTCTGCAAATGAAGCTCACAGACTTAGACTGAAAATCGATATTCAAAGATTAATCCATTTGCGTATTAATAGAGTCAGCTGCACATAGCACTTAACACCTAATGGCATCTAATAGGCTGTTATATAAGATTTATTATGTCTTAATCCATGGGTTAGGCAAACTACGGCCCAACCGCCTTCTAAATCCGGCCCGCGGATGGTCCAGGAATCAGCGTGTTTTTACATGAGTAGAATGTGTCCTTTTATTCAAAATGCATCTCTGGGTTATTTGTGGAGCCTGCCTGGTGTTTTTACATGAGTAGAATGTGTGCTTTTATTTAAAATGCATCTCTGGGTTATTTGTGGGGCATAGGAATTCATTCATCCCCCCCAAATATAGTCCAGCCCCCCACAAGGTCTGAGGGACAGTGGACAGACCCCCTGCTGAAAAAGTTTGCTGACCCCAATCTCTCATTCATGATCTAATAATTTTTACCATAGTAAGGACTGCTGCCCCTGCTTGCTCCGGCTGCCAACCCCTTTCCAAACCTCTCCTCCCTTTATACCTGACCAACTCCCCCTCTCTTTACATCTCATGCATCCCCTTGCCCATCCCTGCATAGCTCACCCCCATTCCTTCTCCTCACAGCTCATCCGAAGCTCCACTCATTCCAGGCTTGCCCCAGGCCCCTCCCTCTCTCCTCACGGCTTGTCCCAACATCCTGCCCCTTTTAGAGGGGAGAGGCACTTCAGAGAGCACTTTGCCAAACCACGCCTCCCCTCTGTTAAACAGCTTGCCTCAGCTGCCTGCCGCCCTGTCAGCACACAGGGTAGCCAAATGAGCTGCACCGTGACAACAGCCTTACGTTTTTAGGTATATAGGAGAAAATAAATAATTTTACTTCATTTAGTTGAACTGCAGTCTGACATGAATTTATTTCTCTTTTTAAAAGAAGCAAAACAGATTGCTCCATCTTTATGCGACAGAGAAATGGAAGAGACTTCATCTGATTTCCATTCCATTCTTAGCTTTGGAGTAGATCCTTTGTAAGTGTTAAGAATCACATTTCAACTTTAGATTAAAAAAAAACATTTAAATTAAATCTGGAATCTATACAGTGGGCATTCTTTTCTGCTTAGGGGGAAATAATATTTTCATTAAAATATCTACATTCTACAACATTTATATGGGCCATTATCATTATTATCTCTGATCAAGCAAACCTCTGCCAGAGTTTTATTTAATTATTGGTCACTGTTATCTCAGGATATAACTTGAAAGCTTGTGATTTCTACCTTAAGGATATAAGCAGTCTATAATAATGAGCAAAAGCTGAGAGATGATTTCCTGTTACCAGGAACTGCTGATTTAAAGATAATTATGAAATGCAAATAAATACAACTGTGCAAATATTGTCATAATCAGTTCTTTGAACTTTTTCTAGCCTCACTTATTCACAATCTGACATTCTCCTGGCTTCCTCCACAGAGTTAAGTATTCTAATAGTATCAAGGAGATGGTGGTTCTATTTGCCACTGCAATTTACAGAATTGGATTAAAAGTTGCACCCAATGAAACTGATCCACGCATTCCTATGATGACTTGGAGCACATGTGCGTTTACTATCCAGTGTTTAGGTAAATCAAAAATAGAATTACTTTCACAATTGGATTTCAGCTTTTATTTTATTAGACATGAAAATAGCCAGGGTTTTAAACTTGAAAATATAAGAAAGCTACTACAACGGAGTTTCTAAAATACTGATATAGGGCAAAATCCTATATAACATGTACAAATACTGTACAAAAACCAGACTTTTACAGTCCCCGTTATCAAGCTATCCCATTTAAAATTGACAGCAAAATGCTGGGGTCCCCAAAATGGCAAAAGGTTGGAACACTTTGTTTTAATTTGAGGAAGTGTTTTCAAGATCTGCTTCTTGTACTTGTTCTAAACCACTGAGCCCTAGGGCTTGCTGATCAGAAGGTTGGCAGTTCGAATCCCCGTGACGGGGTGAGCTCCCATTGTTCGGTCCCAGCTCCTGCCGACCTAGCAGTTTGAAAGCAGTCAAGTGCAAGTAGATAAATAGGTACCGCTCCGGCGGGAAGGTAAATGGCGTTTCTGTGCGCTGCTCTGGTTCGCCAGAAGCGGCTTAGTCATGCTGGCCACATGACCCGGAAGCTGTCTGCGGACAAACGCCAGCTCCCTTGGCCTATAGAGCAAGATGAGCACCGCAACCCCAGAGTCGTCCACAACTGGACCTAATGGTCAGGGGTACCTTTACCTTTATGGGCATTTGTCTACTTAACAATTCACTTCAAAATCTATTTTAGTTGGGAATGCTCAATTCCCACAGACTGCAAAATGGCACAGTAGCCTATATTTTATTTGCTCTAGAATTTATATGAACACTGTGTTCAGACTTGGAAGCAAGCATACAGATGTGTGTGTGTAAAAATTAGATACTTTCATTCAAAGACATTGCTCCAGTTTGTTACCTCTTTCCATAGATCAAAAGTTAATTAAAATGAACAGTAAGCTAAAAAGAGATTGAAAGCCAAAACAAGCAGATTCCTTAACTTATTTGAAAACTGAAATGCAAAACATTTTGACTGCTTGTAGAGTACATGACTCACTACCAGCTTTGTTTCTTTTTAAGAGAATCTTCTGGAAGACGAGGGCAAGCCTTTATTTGGTTCTCTGCAAAACCGACAGGTAGGAACAATCAAGGATGTAATTGTTACTGTGAGGCAATTACCATAGCAATGCCAAATATTTTGCCAACTATATTAGCAAGTCGCTAAGAGGACCCCCCGCCTCCAGAGAGCTATTTAATAGCCATCTTCCGTATTGTGTTATGTGTGCGTTGCTGGAAAGTATTCATTCTACTTGGAAAATGGGAACATTATAATTTACAACAAACCTAGAGACAAGTGTATCAGTTATTTATTTATTTAATGGATTTATTTATTGAATTTATATACTGCCCCATACCCAGAGGTCTCAGCGTGGTTCACAGAAAAGATCACAATATATAAAATCAAAGCAAGAACAATAACCAATAACACCCCCCCCCCAAAAAAAAGAGCCACATTTTTAAAAGGTATAGGATGTGTCCATCAGGTCAACCAAAGGCCTGGTTAAAAAGGAACATTTTTGCCTGGCGCCTAAAGGTGTACAATGCAGGCGCCAGACGAACGTCCCTGGGGAGAGCATTCCACAGACAGGGAGCTACTGCAGAGAAGGCCCCGTTCTCGTGTTGCCATGAGGCAAGGTCCCAATGTGCTGCTGTACACATTGCTGGGGAACCTATGAGTGACATCCAGTGGTATCATCCTGCTGGCACAATGGCCTTTGGCTTGTGCAGTAGGATTTCCCCCTCCTCTCAAATGCTGCCTTAACCACATGGAGCAAGTGTTTTTTTTTTTGGGGGGGGTGCTCAGGGGGCTTCAGAAAAAGAGAGAAAGGGGGACTCCCCAGGGGCAGAGCTACCTACCCTGGCACCCGGAGCGGTGTGGGGGCAAAGCTAGCCGGCCTGAGCAGTGAGCGTCCCTAGCCGCCTGCAGAACTTGAGGGGGGGTGCCACTCATCGCCCGCTGCAGCATCGTCCCTAGGTGCCCGCCACCCGCACAGCAAGCGTCCGGGGGTGCCGCCCACGCGGCGAGCATGGGGTGGGGTTGGGCGTGGCGTGGCGATGTCACCCTCCCTCACGGCTGACACCCAGTGCGCACCGCACCCGCCTTCCTCCATCATTGGGACTCCCTTACATTTGCTGGCTTGACATTGGCTATTGCCTGGTGTATTGTCTTATTCATGTGCTCAGCAAGGCCTTGGACTTTGATTATCTCAAGTCAACAGTTGGCCTAGCATTGCAACCCAATTAAACAAAACAAGTAAGTTTGAAAACTCTGGAGTAAGGATTCTGTTCCAGTGGATTGGCCCGGGGGGGGGGTGGAGGGAGATCATGTATATTTATCTCCGGCCGCTAGAACACAAATATTTTTAACGAAAAGGGATGCGGAAGCACAGCCCTCTTCTAACCAAACCTTTCTCCTATATCTCCTCACCCTCTAGCACAGTGGTCTTAAAGCATTGCTGCAGTTTACAGTTGCTCAGAGGATTACATTGCCACAAAGCCTGATCCAGCAACATCTTGTACGTCTCCTAGGAGGTAACATGGTGTTTTTTCCCCCATTATAAGTTTTGGAAATAAGTAATGTCTTCTTGGAAAGATTCCTTCCCTGAAACAGTAACACAATTCAGATAAGAGGCATAAGCTTTTATGGGTTTTTATTTTTCGTCTAGTAAGCTTGAAGAAACAAGAATTGACAAAAAGGGGGAGCATGGAATCTTACATCATTGCAAACCCTTTCTTTGCAATCTGTTTTATTGAAAGCAGACAGTCAGAATTTCCATATAATATATATTTTGCTCTTGTAGTTCTTCTGCCCAGTTTAAAAGTGGAAGACACACCATCCCTTCTAGACGTGGATCTGTTTCATGTTTTGGTAAGTGTGTGTAGGCTTTTCTCGGCAATGATGCTTTTAAAAGTTTGAGATTGTGTGCAGATATTAGTTCCATGGCTTATACAGGCTGGAGTCGTGTCTGTAACAGTTCGGGGGGGGGCAGTCCTTTGTGGGAATTACCTTGAGAGTGCCTTTGATTCATTTTGGATTTGACTTGTGTTTGTTTCCTAAGCCTTGAGTCTGTCATGTAAAAAATGCCCTTGCAAATGGACAGTTTAATTTGTGATGAGTGCCAGGCCTATCAGTGTCTTATTTCCTTTTTAGGTTGGTGCTGTGTTATCATTTCCATCTTTGTATTGGGAGGATACTGTAGACTTACAACCTTCATCGATCAGCTCTGCCTGTAACAATCTCTACCTCTTCCACTTGGTCACTATGGCACACATAACCCAAATTATTCTCACTACAACTACAGGTAATGGTATCCTTTGTGTTTAGATTTTTCTAGATAACATAATAAAGTACTTTTAGATGTTTTGGCAGGAGGCTTTTATGCCTTCCAGTTCTCAAAAATAGTTCCACATATTTGTAAGGTAGAGTGCTCACTTGCTGACATTCAAGACCTAAGGGGCAAGGAAAAAGATCTGCCGACAGTAGAAATTTCCTTAATGGATCTTAAAATTATCTCTTGCCTCCGTCCAGCTACAGAATCCAAGCATGGTTGCACACACCTAACTCTTCCCTATCTCTAGCAACTGTGTGGAGCATATAGGTGCTATCCCTGGACTGATGATTTGTGTCTCTCCAAACAAATCAGTAAGCCAAAAAGAAACCTTGGTTATAGCTTTTGGCTTGCTTGGAGAGACACAAACCATGAGCCTGGATTTGAATATAATGCTAAGCTAAGCCTAGCAGCATGGCAGGAGTGATGGAGGCTCAAACCAACCACAGGTTTTGCTCCATGCATATTTATCTTTAAAACATAGTTAACCTTAACCGTGTTCAAAGGGATGTGTGAACCATTGGCCCCTGGTTTACAACGTATCTGTTTAGAGCAGTTACTGTGTTCATTGACTAGGGCAGCTGTATAAGAGTGTCAACAACTTGCTGGAAACTCCCATACTGGTGAACAGCATGCTGAAAAGATATGTGTCTAAATAAGGAAAACGGAATACAGCTTTCGATTTCCCATCTGTCATTGCACATGTGTATATTAGTGCTTTTAAAGTTCCTATCTTTTCATACAGAACTTTTCCTCTTGTTTATAGTCCTGAGTTTAACCACTGTGTTTTAGAAGACTGGGTCTTATATCTCCAAAACTCCACTTGCTTGGTTCCATAATTTTAACTGGGTATCTCTGGTAAAGTAGTGATTAAATAAAGGGCCTGAAAAGAGACAGTATGAAAGCTACTCCATCTACCTACTTTTGTGTGTTAGTTGTCCGCAAGCTGAATGTGAAGTTGGTAAGCGTGTTGTTCCAACAAAATCAGCCCATGTCTACAACACTGCCACACTGTTTTCACTCTAGTCAACAGCATCAGGATATCTGCCCCAACAATCTTATCAAGGCGGTGACTACAAGTTCCAGCCTGCCTTTTGATTTGCATGGATATCTTCTGGACTTTATGGTTAATTTTCCCCCTGGCCTGGCATTGTGGAGTTGAGCCAAATTATAGTCCACTTCTATGCTCATCCTGGATTTAGAAGTGACTTGGGACATGCTGTTTCTCCCATGCACATTGATGGCATTACATAAATAAGTGAATAATAATATAAAAAGAGTGGATCGTTATAAAAGAGGAAAAGTACACAAAAAATTGTAAATACTATTAAGGGAAAAGACCAAATATTTTTAAAATTATTTTTTGCACAGAGTGCCTGTCTGCACAAGCACAGCATGACAGTGAGGAAGCACGAGCAGCTGATTCTTTCTGTAAAGAAATTTGCAGGTACACAAGTGGGTAAGTAGCTTTTCTGCAACGTTTTGATGGATAAGGAGTGCATTGTGTTGATTCCAACACCTTTGTTAGGACAAACAAAATGTCACAAAATAGTGTGCCAGCTTTAAGGTTCTCTAGAACTCTTCACTAGGGTAGATGGTAAACAAAGCTGAGGAGGGGAGTTTAAAATGTGGCTGGTTGTGAAACAATGGAGTCTGCGTCTGGTCAGAGTCTTAAGATGGAATATGAGAAGGAAGTATCAAGTACAGTGGACCCTCGACTTATGAAGGTAATCCATTCCGACGGGACTGTCGGATGTCAAAAAAATCGTAAGTCGATTCCCCATAGGAATGCATTGGGCGAAAAAAATTTCTTACTTCGAAAAAAACCCCATCTAAACTTCAGAAGTTGAGGAAACCCTATCTAAAAGGGCCGCGACTTCCTTTCCTTTCATCCCTCGTAACTTGAAAAATACGGAAGTCGGGTCACTCGTAAGTCGAGGGATCACTGTATTCCAGTGAGGTTGTGAGAGGTGCTGTGCAGGTTTGAAGTTGCACCTAAGGCTTCTGGAAGATGGAATACATTCACCACCAGCCAAGCATCCTACTCCCATCTCCAAACCTTGCTTTGTTTATAATCTAGACCAGCTTTTCTCAACTTCGGGTGCCTAGACTACAACTCCCATCATTCCTAACCAGCATAGCCAGTGGTCATGGGTTGTAGTTGTAGTTCTAGCCTGATGAAGTGTTATGGAGAATTCAAAAGCTTGCACACATTTTGTAATGTTTTCATTGGCTTAATAAAAGTATTGCCCTAATACGATTTGGGTTTTCTTTCTTTCTTATGGACTAGCATTGCTACCTTACTGTACTGATGTTTCACATTCCCCAGGAAAGAAGGGAGAAAGGTTGATTATCAAATCAGGATTTGACATAGTTGTAATACTATGTGCAAAGTTCCTGTAACAGTTTTTTACTTCCACATTTTTAAAAAATTGCCTTCAAGCTCTTGGGCAGGGGTAGAGAAACCTTTTTGGCAAGAGTACCTGATCTTTACCTTCCCCACCCCTGATTGGCCAAAGTTGACAGGCAGGCTAGGCCACTCACCTGTCAGTCATGTGTTTGTCGAACTTCAAAGTTAACCACAGGTTTTCAAACAGTGCCTTGTAAACATCATTGAGCAGGGATGTTTACAAATTGGCTTTCAGACCACCATCCCATTTCTCCTTTGAACCACAGAAGTTTGAAGAAGAAGTGGGGAGGAAGAGATGCGCTGTCACCTGCCCATCAACTGAGATATTTTTGTAGTCACTTCTCAGCAAAGCATCCAAGTGTGTATATATACATGTATGTGTGAGGGAGATATTGGTATTTTATTAAAAAGCAGCTTAAGAAGTATCTCTCTCTCAGTGAGGGATCTTTTTAATCTTCACCATTAAACCATTTGTATTTAATCAGTCAGGAATTTATATCATGTTTTAAAACCTGACCCGTGGCAGGACCTCCTTGGTGGTGGCTCTCCATTTGTGGTTCTCCCTCCCTGGTGAGGTGTGTCTGTCTCCTTCATTAGTAACATTCAGGGGGGATTTAAAAATATTGATAGCAATTGATAGCTGAAAGATGCTTGCCTGGCAACCTTGAAAACATTAGTTAGGAAGAATTTGTGACTCTTTTTTCTATGTTTTTAGATGTACTTAATATTTTTCACTTTGTTTTTTAATTGTATTGTTTTTCTGCTTGGTTGCCACCCTGCACTCCTTTGGGAGGAAGTGCGGGATAGAATTTTAATGAATAAATTAAATATTGTTGACAACCTAAGACACTAAATATACATATTCAAATCTTTATTGCAGTTGTTATAGCCAAACAGTTGCAGGCTGGTATTTGTGGGATTGCATTAAGAAGGGCATCATGCCATACCTCCGTTGTGCTGCTTTGTTTTTCCACTATTTGCTGGGAGTGCCTCCACCAGAAGAACTTTCATCGGGTAAGTAGCAGAGCATGGTAATCTCAGCACGCCATCTTTGTCCATAAATAATCTCTAGTTTAACATTGGTCACCGGGGCAAGACTGTTTGAGCGTATGACACCAATCCTGAGTGCCAGTTAGTTTCCAGGCCCAATTCAAAGTGTTGATGTTGACCAATAAAGCCTTAAATGCTCTGGATTGCAATACCCGGTACCTTTAACCCCAGTGGCACAAGATTGTCCTGGCCACACTCCCCATTTCCTCTCTCATACGAAGTGCTTTCTTCCCAGACCTTCAGTCTAAATCTACTCTTCCATAACGGGCACACCAGCACTAAGAAATTCACATCTGACAAAGAGTAGGGGTATCCCCAAAGTAATTTGCTCCCACCTATCCCCACACAGAGGCAACTGTAGTCTTCCTTAACATGGGGAGGAAGTTACAATTTGTGCTTTCACAACAACAGTTCACATTGACTTACAGAGAAAAATAACTGACAGCTTTCAGTGTGACTACGTACATTCCCTCCACAGCAGCAAGAGTCTTATCCAAAGTAGTTACTGGCTGTCATTCCAAACTGGCTATTGTCTTCATCTGATACATTTTTACTTTCTAAATCTGCACCGAGTATTCACTTTTGACAGAAAAAAGATTTTTTTATGTTAGTTGCTGCACTTGAAGGTACGTCTAACATCTTTTTCCTTTGCAGTTTCAGAAGAAGGCCAATTCAAGGCACTTTGTGGATACTTGTCTCTACCCACCAATCTGTTCTTGCTTTTCCAAGAATATTGGGATACTATAGAGCCCTTGCTCCAGAGGTATGACTGCTGTTGGGAGAACAATATGTGGGGATTTTCAGGTTCTCACACTGAGCATAAGATTGTCCCAACACCTAGAAACTGTTGGCTGGGTTTCTAGATGTTCCCAGTGGGCTGGGAACCATAGTGTGCAGTGGAATTGAAACTGTCTAGTCCAGCCTTTGTCAACTTGGTGCCCTCTGGATGTTTTGGACTACAACTCCCACCAGTCTTAGCCTTCACAGGGGTGGTGGGATTTATAGTTCAGGATGTCCAGTGGGGAACCAAGTTGGCAAAGGCTGATCTAATCTAACCCCCTGCCTCAAAGTGGGATCATTTAGCCACCATCATTGCACAACTTAGGCCACTGTGTGTTGTGATCATAGGTAAGCTATATGAAGGTGCCTGTTGATCCAAAAGACTTGGAACCAGTTTGCAAAGTTGCACTGGGGTAAAAGGACAGACCCAGAAATGTGATGGGGATGGGGTGTGAGGATACAGAGTGCGTTGATGTGTCTTTCAGGGAAGAGCAGGCATAACCTAAATACAGGCAGCCTGACATATTTCAGCTTACTTAACTGTGTTAAACATTAGTTATATTATATTATATTATATTATATTATATTATATTATATTATATTATTAGCAAAACTTAGTTTTGCTAATACAGTATATAAGGGCCTGGTTCTCATTTGTTATCTGAGCACCTTTGCATCAAGGGAGATGGTTCTGCCTTTGTTTATGGCCTTAGGAAAAGCAAACGGGGTTGCTGACCAGTCATACCGACCCAAAATCTTTGTGGGCATCCAGTGTGCCGAACTGAAGTCGAAATATATAAGAAAATAAAAAAATTGTCCAGTAGCATCTTAGAGACCAACTAAGTTTGTTCTTGGTATAAGCTTTCGTGTGCATGCACACTTCTAATCTGTGACAGGATTTATTCACCACTCCAGGGCAGGAGAGGGAATGATTCCAGTTATGAGTAAGAGTAGCAAAACACCAATTTAACTGATAGTTTTGGGGACCAAGCTAGCGATGGACAGTACTACAATATATTATTGTCCTGATGGAGAATTTCACATACAGGTGGTGTGCGGATCCTGCTGTACTCAGCTTTCTGAAGGGGAAAAGTATTGGAATAAGGTCAGTTTTACCTCTTCTTTTTTCTGAAACAGCAGTCTTGGTTGTATTTGAATATTTAGCAGTGTGTTTTCATCAGTGCCCCTTTCCCCTTTGCTATTAGATATATTGCTCCCCCAAACATCTGCTCTTGTGTAAATACAGAAATGTCAGGAGAGTAGATAACCAAACTCCCACAAAATTTCTGTTCTGATAAGAACAGTAGTGCACATGGCGCCAGCTGCATTGTGTGGAGAAGGTGGGTGCTCAGGACAGCCTCTCACACCACCTTCCTTGCCCAGCTGCTGCCAGTTGGTTCTTGTTATCTGGTAGTTGCTGCCACCACCCCATTTTCAGTCATGTACAGCCCTAGAAACAAGAGGAAAAGGGGGAACACCCAGTGAACTTAAAGCTTGCACCAGTATGCCTCGTGCCTCCAGCCAATTTCTTGCCATTACGCAAAGCATAACGCCACCTCTCTAGCCATTTGCTTCTCCTTGAGAATATGGCAAATTCCTGGCTTTACCACTCTAGCCCTAGACTTCTAATAGCATGTGACCCAAAGTGATCTAGGCACGTGGCAGTCACACACTGATCCGATCAGCCCAGTTGTGAAACTTTGTTAGAAATAAAGGGGAAAGCAAGCAACAGGTCAAACAGAACACACAGTCTAAAGTTTGACTATTCCTGGCCTGTCCTCTGCAATATAATTTCCCTGGACCGCTTACTCATAGGCTGAATTCCCTATAGCAAGGTTCTAATGTATAACTATCACTTGCAAGCTCCTACTGTAGAGATCATAGCTGTCTTTGTGTCATCAGCCTTTGCAAATTTTGGATGAAATGTGAACGTTTTAAAGTTCAGCAGAAGAATACTTTGTAGCTGTTTCTTTGATGTGCTTTTGTATCCTGGAGTATCGTGTAATTCTTCTTACTTGAATTAACTAGGTACCCAAGAAAAAGAAATAAATTGGTAGAGCTTCCAGAAGACTACAGTTGCCTTCTCAATAAAGGCTCTCAGTTTAGGTGAGAATTAGAAGTTTCTTTTGTGACTTTTTACAGATTTGTTCTTCATAAAACTGTTCTGTCTAAGCGATCAAAGTATGTTGCATAATTGTGCCAAGAGAATAATTTTAAGGTAGACACAGTGCTTTTTTCTGGGTGGATGCAGGGGCACGTATACCCCTAAACATTTTGTGAAGTTTGGCCTCATTGAGGGGCAGTACCGTATTTCAATATGAGTAGGAAAATGAGAGTACCCCTAAACTTTTTTTTAGAAAACAAGCACTGGGTAGACATATGTAGCCTTTTTGTAAAAAAATGAAAAAGCAGCACAATTTGATTGTGCAAATGGTATTGCAAAAAAAATAATTTAAAATTAGTAAATTGACTTGGTTCAAATATCAGGTTCCCCCCTTGCAGTTTAAGTTTATAAAAGCTAAAGTAGTCTTTAAATTTTGTATATATGGAGAAATTGTGTATAAAACCAATGGTTTGGAAGCACGGATTCCTTTTAGCTGTAGATCATATAATTTTCATTTTAGGATAAGGAGATATTATTACCACTGGAGTAGTAACAAGTCATACTGACTAACAAAACGGTTAAACTTGTGCAATATTGTTATTTTATTATATCATAATGCATTATATATTCACGAAATGCCTCATCCCCTAGTCTGTTGGCCCAGCCCGCTATGTTCCATGAAATAATGTTAAGGCTGCTCGTTTCATAAATGGCTTGGCTTCATTGTGGTGGGGAAGTTGTTATCAGTTCTTCCACAGATTCAGTAATGACGCAACCATTCTTAGGGTATACGGGGTACTGGTTGTTCAAATTGAGCATTGCTTTGTAACGAACTGATGGGTCTATAGACCGTAATAAAGATTGTTGCTGTTATTTTATTATGTTCAGAATTTGCAAAGTGCATTGGAAATCTCACTTGCCATCACAACATTTCTGAAGTGAATTATTTATTTTATTTAAAATAATTTATAATCCCCTTAATATTTTTTAAATCTCTTAAGTGGTGTACAGTGTAAAAACATAAACAATATGATTACAACTTCCGTTCCCATTGGGCTCAGACATTAGAACGAGCTATGGTTTCGCAATCCATCTGAACCTAAACCATGCCTCCTTCAGCATTCAGAACCATTGAAAGTAACTTTGAAGCATAAAACTGTATTTTAATTTGAATGGCATGCTAGTTTCAGAATCAGCCTAGCTAGTTTTTCTGTACATCAGCTGCTGTACATCTGGAGGCATCCAATTAGAAAAAAGGATATTTTATCAAGTTTCTAAAGAAGGCCTGATAAGATGAATGTTAGCAATGAAGCAGGTTTTTGTTCACAAGGCATCTTGGGAAATAGTGTCCTTCTCACATTTTTGTTTTCTAATCTTCCTCTTGGTTCCAAATGTCATTCTCCAGTTAACTTTACCTTTTCAGATGCCCTCGATCCTCTGATGATGAAACCAAGCACCCCGTGTTGTGCTTGTTCTGTGGGGCTATGCTATGCTCTGAAAATACCTGCTGTCAGGAGCTGGTGAACGGGGAGGAGCTGGGAGCCTGCACTTCGCATGCTGTCCATTGCGGTGCTGGAGTGTGCATTTTTCTCAAGTAGGTAACAGACTAGAGTGTAAAGCCCACTGAAATTAATCGGAAGGATGGGGTGTTGATGTGCCAAATGCTATGCAGATTTTTCTTTTAGACTGTTACAAGAACATTACTGTCGTACTTTGGTTGTCAAACTTAATCCGTTCCGGGAACCGTTTGAAAACCAAGGCGCGGCTTCCGATTGGCTGCAGGAGCTTCCTGCACTCAATCAGAAGTTGCGGAAGCCATGTTGTTGGCTTCCAAAGAACATTTGAAAACTGGAACACTTACGTCCAGGTTTTCGGTGTTTGGGAGCCAAAACGTACGAGTACCAAGGTGTTCAACAACCAAGGTTGACTGTACTTAGATAGGAAGAGATGAACACTGGTTTTAGCTTGTTCATTTCCCATAATACAATTTAAAATACTAGAACTGGTGATACTTGGGAATTTCTTTATCTTTAGGATCAGATCATCTTAACCTAAATCATAAAATGGGGCTGACTACAGAGGTCTCTGTTTCTTTTTAATTCTTTACACTATAGCCCAGAGCTGCTCATTAAGGGCAGAAATGTTTTTTGTGCTATAATTGCACATACCCTGATCTGGTCATAGTAGCTCAGCATCCTACCGTTCACACATACAAATTCAGGGAGTTGAGTAGCTGGTTCATTTTCTCACCTTCCCAGAAAGTCTGCATACGAAAGGATGTTGGAAATTGTTGTTGGCATCTGTCTGTCTCAAGAGACAGCGCCTGCTGTGTCTGTAGAGACCGATATAGAAGAGACATGTTTTGTTGCAGCTGGGGTAGATGAAAGTGTCTGTTTGTGCTGCTGCAGATGCACCATGGCGTTTCTTCTCTCTGCGCTCCTCCCAGCGGTCATTCCTCCTCTGGTCTCTGCCAAGGATACTGCTATGTTGGAAATATCAGGCTTTAAATAAGCAACACTATTTACTGTGTTTACATATTCTTCAAATTGAATGGTGTACTGAGACCACTGCCATATTGGGGGTTTTCTCTTTAACATAGCTGTTTCTCCTTTAGAATCAGGGACTGCAAAGTTATCTTAATAGGAGGGAAAACCAGAGGCTCTTTCTATCCTGCACCATATCTAGATGAATATGGAGAAACAGACCCAAATCTGGCGTAAGTAGATGTTTTCCTCTGTTGCCTAGGAAATTTCACTTTGCTGCTTTTTATGTTATCTTATTATGCTTTTTTACTGCAGTTATCTGATGCCAAAAATCTGGCAAATAACCTTCTCTTGGTATTTTTAAGTAACTGTTTGGATGCCTTCTGACTGTTCTTATCCTTTTCAACATAAACATGCATTTACAATGCCAGTAACTTGTTGTTTGACTGCTTAACAACAGAGGCTTTTGTTGCTAGCAAAAGTTCTTTGGTGAGACTGGTGGCTAGCCATAAATGCATTTTTTTGCGAGTTAACTGTGACTATTCACTGTTAGTAGCTAGCATGTTATACTTACATCAACCTAAATATGTCAGAATAAAGCAAAGTTAAAAGTACTTGCCACTTACAGTTTTCTCAAACCCTAATGTGTATATTCTTCTTGTTTCTCTTCCAAAGGCGAGGCAATCCTCTGCATTTGTGTCATGAAAGGTACAGGAAACTCCACTTGCTCTGGCAGCAACACTGCATCATAGAAGAGATTGCTCGAAGCCAGGAAACTAATCAGATCTTCTTTGGATTCAACTGGCACCTGCTCTGAGTGTCAGACTCTTCTAGTTTACTATGACTGAGTCTTTTTAAAATTTACACATGAAATAATAAGATGCTTATTTTAAGGAGAAATCCCTAGCCCACTAAACTAAACAGTTTTTGGTGGGTCAACTTTGTTTAGAGAAATACGCATGCATACAACCTCTCAGTGTGATTACTGATTGATCAGAACCAGAAATTGCTGGGTTCTGTAGAAGCGGGTTGGTCAGTGGATGTCTTCGGGGGAATTACTTTTCCGCCGGGGTCTGCTTTTCATAGGACTAATTTAGGTGCTTCAATTTTCCGCCTGTCATCTTTCGATGAAAGGATCAGATAATATTTCCCTTCATGTATATCAGCAGCAGTTCAGAATAGAACTGCTATTACTTAAATGGCTCCAGTGCATCTGAATATGAGAACAATGTACTTAAACCTATTTAATCCTTCCTCCCACAACTCTGCACCTGGCTTCCTCCTCCAGCTTAGCAGCACTCAGAGTAACCACACCCTGTGACTTATTCTTAGGGGAAGTAGTGTTGCCAGGCATCTAGTAATCCATAGGAACCGTGTGAGGATGGAGCAGCGCCGGTAAAAAGTGCACAGAGGGGGATTTTAGAAGTTACTGAAAATGCTTTGAGACTTGTGAGCACCCGTTCACTGATTAATTCACCACAAAAGCTTTAAGGCATCAGAAGGTCAATGTTTTGCTTTTGACATAGCCAGATGAGCACCTTGTAACTATAGTTGTTGTGCTCTCCAGCATTGCAGCCCAGGAGTTTGGCTACCTGCTGCCATGGGTAGCCAGATGTTCCCCATAGCAACCTTTCTTACTGTGGACCATCATAGGCCCCAGACTGCAGCAAAAGAAGCCATTTAAATGAGCACCTGCTCTCAAGCAGCTACTAACGCCATCTTAGAGGTTAATAGGAACAATTAAATAAAAATGGAAATTAGTTCAGTGTATGTACAAAGGGCTTTTCATTCAGTTTTATGTTTTTGGTTCTGTGGAGACTTCAGTGACTGCATGTTGTCTGATTTCATCATGCTGATTCCACAAGCAAGTTGTTTTCAATAGCTCTCGAGGGTGCCCCATTTATAGAAGTTGATATTGAAATGTTGTAGTCACATCTTCCTTGTATATTGATTATAGCCATAACTATGTCAGAGGGACATAGTGATGAGAGGGGGAAAACTTTCCCAATAAGCCTTTTGTAACTACCCCCTTCAAGGAACCATCCTTTTTTTGGTCTTAAAAGTTAAATTATCCCGATGGTGCATTTTATTTGTGTACTCTAGCTTTCCTACTTTCTTTTTGGAGTCTTTTGTGTATATTTAAGATTTTAAGAGTGAGGATAAGAAAATGTGTGGGTTTGTGTGTGAGAAAATAAATGTTCTGAGTATTTGAAAAACAACAACCCCATCTCCATTTGGCAAAGAAAGAAGACATGACAGTGAAATCCAAAGATAGGATTTCACATTTCATATTGTATAAATCCTAATTAGTGCACTGATGAGTTATCACTGTTTATAGGATAGTGGGTGGTGGAGCCAAGGCAGCCACACTTATCTGATATCCTGGCAGTGGAGTCTCTGCTGCCTCCCCGGGAATGGGAGGGGCAAGGCAGCATGGAGGTCAGCACTGTGCAAATGCACTGGCAGAGCCACTAGGGCATTGACACAGCACTGATCTTCCTGTGGCCTTGCCCTTCCCAATTCCCCTCCTGGTCAGCAGCAGAGACTTCACTGCCAAGTGGTAAAGTAAGCACCACTGCCCCACCCCAATGTCTGCTTCTGAACTACAGTGAGTTAGACTTTTTAATTATGTTTTGGTACCTGGATAAATTCTTTAAAATCTTTGTTTGCTTATCCACTTAAGTTTCCTTGTGCATTTCAAATAGTGTCCAGACTATTGCCATGAAGATTTTGTTGTTTTCTTGGATAGTTTTCTGGGTATTAGAAACTCTGCACATAAACATCATTTTGGAAAATTCCAAACAGAGGTTTACGCTGGTTATAGAGGGGGGAAACAGTCATTGCAAAAAACATGTGTGCTGAGATTACTGCAAAATGTTCCAGAAGCACTGCATGGCAAGAAGAGATTAGATAGTGTTCATGGTGTCTTGGTCATGTTCACTCTACTGTGATATGTTTTGATTATATATCCATTTGCTCATACTATTCTACTTTGGATTTAAAAGGGGAACTATGCTTGGACTTGCCTTGCCACTGTAGATTTAGCATGTCCTCCATGGTAGCTCTGTGCTAGTGCAGGAGGATCTCACCCCGATTTGGACATCCTGCTCTATTTTTCTGGGGTGGGTGGTTCTCACACATGGAAGAATCACTTCTCCTCTCCCAATCAAAAATAGTGATGTAGCAAGATCCCTCATTCAGCATGGTAATTGCAAAGAGAGGCTTGTAAACAGATGTCTAATGAGGAGAATGTGAGAGCTAATTTCACTGCGAAGTTCTCAAACAATGGATTGGTTCTTGAAAACAATGAGCATGATTCAGGCAGCACCTGAGTTCCGTTGGTTCAGTTAGAAAGTTAGGTGCATTCTTGATTTTGAAATAGGAAATCACACTTTAAAATGTTTTTAATTCAGTTGCATGTGAACATTGCTTTTTGTTGAATTCAATAGTGTACAACCACAGCAGCTAGAGGTGAACATCCCTAGTCCCTTAAAGGAAGCTAAACGTTCACCCATAAGCAGAGGGGAGAGGAATGTAGAGGATCCAAAATGTGTGACTCCTTTTCTTGCTGATCAACCAGTAACTGGGATTCTAGCTTCCTTGAAAGGGTCCTGTGCAGTCAAGCCCTGCTGTCTGATCAGATTGAGGAATAATGCAGGCAGTTGATGTTTGTGTGCAGTTTCCTACCCAGCTAAGGATACACATATAGGAATATAGCTGAACAGTGTTTACTCCAGTGATCAGTTTTTTTGTTCAGTTTACTCTGATTTTTTTTAATAACCTGACTTGAGAAAAATCGGAGGCAAAATGAACAAACTAACTTCTGTACTTACATGTTTTTACTTTTCTAGCAAATAAGCTCATGCACAGATGAGAGTGAATGGTCATTTTTAGTTTCATTAATTACTATGCAGTTTAGCTCACTGTGAGGATTATTTGTATTTAGTGAACACACAGTGCTAATGCCACTGACAGGAATCATAAGGAAGATGAATGGAGTTTTATTTACATACATGCATATATTGTTATCCTTTAATTGCAAAAATGTAAATTTGAGCCTTGTATAATGTTCTTGTCCTTTTAAAATATCTTGTATCTGTATATTTAAAAAGGAAATAAAGTAACTTCTCATACCTTGTGGACTTCCATTTCAAAATGTTACGTTTCTAGACAACTGTAATGGATGATATCCGGTAAGGAAAATGAAGAGCTAAGAAATTATCAGGCAATATTTTAATGCCACCTTTTGCCACACTACTGAAGTGTATCTACCAGGCAGAGAGATATGGCCAACATTTTAACCAGAAATTACACCTATGTGTCTTCCTTAAAAAAACAAAAAACAAAAAAACCCTAATCTGTCATATAAACAGCTATGTCAGTAATACCTGTGACTGGTACATACTGGTTGCCTGTTATAACAAGAGTTATAAGCACTAACTCAGTGTTTCCCCACCCCACAAAAAAAATTGATGTAACATTTTCATTGCTTAGTGCCACAAGAAATTATGAAACTCTGTATGTGAAACTGCCATAACATAACAAAAACTACAGAGAGGCATTAGCTAATCACAGTTCACAATATTTGAAGATGAGGCAGTGGTTCACATTTCAGCTATATACCACCAATATATATTCGAGTAAGTATATGTGATGTATATACCTGTCAAGTGAGTGGATATTGTGTTGGTTCTTATATAGGTGCCTTAAGACCAGTGTCTTGAACTGTTTGAACGCAGTGGATCTATTTCCATGTATGACAAGGTGTGTGTTCTTTTTAAAAAGAAGTATTGCTCTTCCTATTTCTGATTGGCTTACACATTGATGATAAATAGGAGCAGAAGTCTACAACAAATCGTATTTATTTCTGTATCTGAGCAGATGCTGCAGCTTACAGACTTGCCTTGCTAATGCCATCTGTGTCTTCTCTAATGAGAATTCGAATAAGGACCGTGCTGCTATTTGAGTTAGTTTTCCTTGGTTGGAACACAAATATTTCTAAACTCTGGAAAATGTTGGAAGTATCATTGTACTGGTGCACTAGGAAAGGCTGACTTGCTCATTTTACATTTTAAAAAAGAAAATGAGAGATTACTTAACAGTTAAAGCTTAATTAATCCGCGTTAAGTGATCCTGGTTATATACTCTTACTTAACTGATACGCCTTGCTGGGTCAACCTTATTTGTGAGAATTCCAGCAAGCTCTAGGTAACAGACCAACAGAAAACTGGACATGGGCTGCACTCTGCCTACCCTGGGACTAGATGCTTATTTACATCCATGGTTTCCAACCTGTCATGATAATCTTGGTGGTACATGTTCTCAAACAAAAGTGTATGAGAAAGAAGAAAGAGAAATCACCCTTAGAGGTGTCATCCTACAAGCAATGCTGAGACTATTCTGGGTTAGAATCTTTTCTGCCAAAGATTCTAAGGAATATGCCTGTCATATCTCTCCAAGTTACTAGTCCCCTCACTTTTAAACAAGTGTTGCTGCTTTAGTGTCTACTTTTTCTAAACACGAAACCTTTTTGAAAGCCTTGCCACTTCTCTGCCTGTCTAGTTTCATTTCTGGAGGACTATTGCTTACTTCACATTTATAACAGGAACCGGCTGGTTGTCCTTTTAAGAGCTAATAATAATAATAATAATAATAATAATAATAATAATAATAATAATAATTTATTATTTATACCCCGCCCATCTGGCTGGGTTTCCCCAGCCACTCTGGGCGGCTTCCAACTGGCGAGACAGTCCGCGGGCAGGTAGGGTCTCCGCCTGCGTACCAGATGGAGCTGGTAGACAGCTGCCCTGGACACAGAATTAACCTGCGCCTCCATGGACAGCTGTAAATCCAAAATGACTCCCAGGCTGCGCACCTGGTCCTTCAGGGGCACAGTTACCCCATTCAGGACCAGGGAGTCCTCTACACCTGCCCGCCTCCTGTCCCCCAAGAACAGTACTTCTGTCTTGTCAGGATTCAACCTCAATCTGTTAGCCGCCATCCATCCTCCAACCGCCTCCAGACACTCACACAGGACCTTCACCGCCTTCACTGGTTCTGATTTAAATGAGAGGTAGAGCTGGGTATCATCCGCATACTGATGAACACCCAGCCCAAACCCCTTGATGATCTCTCCCAGCAGCTGCATGTAAATGTTGAAAAGCATGGGGGAGAGGACAGAACCCTGAGGCACCCTACAAGTGAGAGCCCAGGGGTCTGAACACTCATCCCCCACCACCGCTTTCTGAACATGGCCCAGGAGGAAGGAGCGGAACCACTGTATAACAGTGCCCCCAGCTCCCAACCCCTCTAGTCTAGACGGTCCAGAAGGATGTTATGGTCGATGGTGTCAAAAGCCGCTGAGAGATCCAGCAGAAGGCAGTATACAAATTAGATTGATAGATAGATGATAGATAGATAATCTATCTATCTATCATCTATATCTATCTATCTATCTATCTATCTATCTATCTATCTATCTATCTATCTATCTATCAATTTGTATACTGCCTTCATCTGAAGATCATAGGGCAGTTCACAACACAAAAATGAGAACATAAAATACCGGTACATAAAGAGAATGTTCCTAAAGAAGGATGCTGGCCCACAAAATCTCTGTCTAGGTAACATACCAACCCACCCATCCACCAGAGAAAGAATATGAAGATGACTTGGCTGTTTCCAAATGAGTGATGCAGTCAAAGCTACAAAAAGGGTCTCTGCAAGTCTGCAACTCGGCTCATGAAAGAAAATCTGACATTCATGCTGATGAATTTGAAGGGTTGGTGCCAACCCAGCAGTTCAAAAGCATGTCAGTGCAAGTAGATAAATAGGTACCACTGTGGTGCAGAAGCATAGCATGGGGGGTGCCATGAGCACAATTTTGAAAGGGCGCAAACAGGCACTCCCACAGCAGGCTCCTTCATCAGAGCCTGGCTCCACGCCAGAAGGAGTTGCACCTAATCACTTGATTCGTGTAATCATGTATGTAGCATTAAGCACAATTAAGTTACCATAAAAAGATTGGTTCACCATCAACTGAAATGGTGATTTCAACACCGCCTGAGGTCAGTTATCTGAAGTGACCACTAGTAGTCCAAATATGTCCAGAGAAACTGCTCTTGCCCCCAACTCTCCTCCCTAGAGCTCGTGATTTGCAAAAGGGGTTGAGCTGCAGCTGCCATTCTTCAACAAATTACAGGTAGGTCACATGTCTAAGAAGGAATAATTTTCTCCTTACTGCACAATCTGCTACTGAGAAAATTGGGAGAAAGTCAGACTAAATGATCATAATGGCCCCTTGTGCAGGAGAAAGCAGAGTGGAATATCTCCTAGCATCCTTATAAAAGAATGAATGGACACACACACACTTTCATGTAATTTAATGGATTAATTTTATTTGGACATTTTCACCCTTTGCAAGTGCAAACCAAACATTATATTTACAAAAACTATACTAATAGATAAATAGAGCATAATCTCTTTCTTTTTCAGTCTGTAACTTCTGGGATTTTTTGAAAAAGAGCAGAGTGAAATAGTAATGTATTTACATATTTTCAAAATTTAAATTATGAGCTACTGGTACCTAGCAGCATAACCAGTGCTTTTCCCCCAGGTGGTACTCAAGGGTATGCAGTACTGACACTTCATTTTTTGTTGTTAAAAAGTGTGACACTTACTGTAACAGCGTCATGGTGAGTATCGGCACCAATTTTTTTTTAGAAAAAAAGCATTGAATTTTTTATTCACTTAGTCACCATTGCTAATAAATATCTAAAAGACTTGAAAATGTTTTTATTTGATGTCTGGTTCTGAATTACATACTGTAAAGTTGCTATCTGCTAGTTACTCACAACATGCACATATTTTAGTTTATGCTAAATCGTATATTGTAAGGTCCACTGTGGTTTCATTTCTGTTCATGGAACCTTCTTTCTCTCTCTCTAACTTCATTATTCGCTTAGGATTTGAGGCCAACCTTTATTCACTTTAGCACCTTTATGAGGGAGCCCTATTTCAGAATGCAAATCTATAACTGCCCTGAATGATTTGCTTTCAAATTACAAGTTAAAGAAACAGGTTTGAAGCGTTTAAGTTATAAACTTACAGTGACAATAAATTGCATTCAGTTCAGGCAGCCTTACAGCAGTTAAGTGAATAAAGATACTTCTACCACATTAAGATAAAATATATTCAGATGATCTAAGAAGCTTTTTTGTGACGAGAGTGCAGAAAGTGGACTTGCGAATTTTAGAAAGCTGTGCTTTAGGCAGGTACAGTCACTGCAAAATATAGGAACAACTTGACCTACAAAAAGACTGAGCGATAAATGATTTAAAAACCCGCCACTCCTAAAGCTATATGGTGTTCAGTCTGTTCCATACAGCAACGTAGTTATCTTTCTGGTGTTCACATTTCATAAACACTGGGCATAACATATTGAGAGAGAGAAGAGCTGTATAAAACTAGGTAACACTGTAGATTCAGAAACTGGGTGAGTACGTTGAAGTTCTACCCCCTGCCAGAAGTCTTATTGTTTTGTCCTGTTGCCAGGATGTGATTTACTGATTCCATTCTTTGGATTCTGGTTTTATTCTCATCTGTGGGGGGGGAAATGCACAGTAAAAATGCGCAGTAGTGACTGTGGTGCCAAACCATATTAGAAGTCTTGAGTGCTGCATCCAGTTAAACTGTGGGGATTGATTTTGTTGGAACATTCTCTGGACCGTGACTTGCAGTTTTAACATCCATGTTAGGGTCATTCCCTGAAACCGTTGATATCTGATTAGCCTTGCCAAGATTCTTAATGATGTTGATGTTGTTTTTGGCAGTTTCTACAAAGCTGTTCTCAAGCAACCAACCATCTGAGTCACACTGCGGATCACCCAGGAGGAGAACATTACTCATTGCCGTTTGAAGGTAACGAACCCCAGTAAGCACAGACAGCTAGAGAGAGAGAAAGAACCAAATTAACATTACAAACCATTAACCAATGGGAAAAAAAGAAAACCTTATTAAAAATACTGTTATGACCACTGGGAACTGGAATTGCTTAGTTTTGCTTTCCCTTTATTATTATTATTATTTGCATTTAAATTATTTACTATTAATGTTTTAATGTTAGGCTTAATGGAATATTTTAGCAATGAATCTCTTGGCTTTCTCAAATTTTATTACAGTATACACAAAAGAAGAGGATTTCCAAGTGAAGCATGCTACTAGCGCAGCTAGGTGGTGTCATGCTTTAGCTTACATAAAGGGTGGGCTATGGCTCAATGACAGAGCATCTGCTTTGCATGCAGAAGTTACCAGGTTCAATCACATGTCCAGAAAGAGCCAGAAAGGAACACTGTTTGAAATCCTAGAGCTCCACAACCAAGTCTGTGTAGAAGAAGAAGAAGAGTTTGGATTTGATATCCCGCTTTATCACTACCCTAAGGTGTCTCAAAGCGGCTAACAATCTCCTTTCCCTTCCTCCCCCACAACAAACACTCTGTGAGGTGAGTGAGGCTGAGAGACTTCAGAGAAGTATGACTAGCCCAAGGTCACCCAATAGCTGCATGTGGAGGAGCGGAGACGCGAACCCGGTTCACCAGATTACGAGTCTACTGCTCTTAACCACTACATCACACTGGCTCTATTGTGTAGACAATAGTGAGCTAGATGAAGCGTATGGTATGAAGCAGCTTCTTATATTCCATTCTCTCCCAGGACCCCCACAATGGCCCTCCAATATTCCTTCTTTTCTCTCTCTCTCTCTCTCTCTCTCTCTCTCTCTCTCTCTGTCTGTCTGTCTGTCTGTCTGTCTCCCCCTCCCTCCCTCCCTCCCTCTCAAAAGACAAACTAGCCAATTGAGAAATAGCAAAACAAAACACAACACTGAATTTGAGTATTTTCTGCCTCAATCTCTTTCATACAATTTCGGCCCTGTATACCTGAAGGAGTGTCTCCACCCTTATTGCTTAGCCCAGACATTGAGGTCCAGCTCCATGAGCCTTCTGGTGATTCCCTCACTACGAGAAGTGAGGTTACAGGGAACAAGGCAGAGGGCCTTCTCGGTAGTGGCACCCTTCCTGTGGAACACCCTCCCATTTTAGAAGACATCAAGCATAAAAAAAACCCCCTTCCCTATACAGGGCTGCCTTCAGATGTTTGATGTATTACTATGTTTTCATTCATTGGAAGCCGCCCAGAGTGGGCGCCGCCCAGTCAGATGGGTGACATATAAATAATAAATTATTATAATTATAATTATAAATTATTATATCTCCTTTTGGTTCACCTTTCCATGCATTATCTGAATGTATGAACCCCAGGTACACACATTTGAGACCCTTAATTGTTTTCAGAATGGTAAGTCTGAGGTAATTTAGACTGTGTCCCAATGCCAACTGAAAATTTGAGGAATTATCTAGTGGCCAGGCTGCTGTTATTGTGCTTTTAGTCTTCAGCTAGAACCTTCCCTGCCTTGATGTAGCTTCGCAACAAGCATAGTAAGGGATAAAAATGCTGGTATTTTTGGATGCCCCAGACTCAAAAGGTCACTGTTACTTGTAAGCATCATCAGACATAAGAAGCTTTTATTTGTCACAGTCTTGTTATTTGCCCTACATTAAAGGAGACTGTGAAAAGGAGAGGTGTGCTGTTGGAACGTCCTGTTCCCTCCCCCCCAAAAAGAACAAACTGATGAATTTTAAGGAATCTTATTCTTATCTACATATAAAGCCTGATGAATATTTTATACTGCATGTTGTTTCCTCCATAAACAGTGATTTTTGTATATACATTAAAAAAACACCAACAATTCAATTATATATATTTCCCCCCCTGAGGGGTGTGGCGCCCCGATGATGAGGAATATATATATATATATATATATATATATATATATATCCAACAATTCAAATCTATTCATATTGATTTAGTGAAGGCAACATAGATTGAGCAAGGATATTGTTGTGTATTTACCAAAATTCTGGATAATGCAGACATCCTCAACTATTTGTTCTCTGCAGTGCTTTTTTTCTTTAAAAATGTTTAGGGGTACTCTCAATTTGACTCAAGAAAATCACCATTTTATAGTTCATATTAGGGAAAATAAATACAGTAAATGGACAAAAGTACAAAGATTCACAAATTGTTTAGGGGTATGTTTACCCCTGCATCCCCCAAGAAAAAAGCACTTGTTCTCTGTATCGGGGATTAAACAATTACCGGTATGTCCTTTTGGAGGTTGTTGAACTCCAGCTCCCATCAACTCCTGTAAGCACAGTCAGAGGTCAAAGATGATGAGAGTTGTAGTCCAGATTTGAGTGGGGGCACAGGTTCCTGATTCCTGCACTGTATAGTATAACACTATATAATGTATAACATGGATGGGGCACTTTTTTTCAGGCTGAGGACTACATTCCCTCAAGGGCAGTCTTCTGGGGTTGCATGAAAATGGTGGATGTGGCTGGACAGAGCCAAAAATGTATATGACTCCTATCTGTTATGATTTTTGTCCAACCCAAGCGGCAACAGCTGCGAGGAATGGTTTCACTTTTGCCTGTCTCACTGAACCATGAGAACGTTGTCTTATTACTTCCTGCATGGAATGTTTTTGTTATTACTGTACTGTTGTAATCTGAGCCTTTGTGTTCACACTCTTCTGGCTGTCCTCATGCTGGAAGGACGGAAATTATGGCAGCACCGTATTAACAGGCTGGCAGCAGAGAATCTCTCTGCACTATTAAGACAATAAATAGCTTTAGCCTTATTTATGGATTGTGTGTGTTGTTACTCAATCTGGGAACAATCACATATTACAGCGCCACCGGACTCTCAGTAGCCGGGGATGTGCGCACACGGCTTTGCTCTTGCTTTGGGGCAGTCTCACAACCTGCCCCAGGCGGGGTAAGTCATAACACTATATTGGAGGCTATATTCAAGATATGTGTGAATACCAGAGGTTTCTACATATGCACACCCACACACACCCACACACCACTGTCCAGCCAAACAAGAGGCACCACAGCTCAAGGGCACATTCCAGTCAGCCCAAAGCATTTATGGTGCTTAAACACAGCAGGTCGAGTGAGGGTCATTGCCTATGGAGAGCCTCAAGGGTCAGACAGAACGGCCTGGAAGACTGAATTCATCATAGTACTTGCGAAACAAGAAACTCTGAAAGTTGTGCTGTAATATTTTACCTCAAACAACCAGATGAGGAGCACAGTGATACCAATGGATCTCATGATGTCAGTGTAATAATCCAGTAGGGCTTCCCTGCATCCTCTCATCCAAATATTAAGCTCTTCTGTCATAAAATCATAGTTGTAGTGAGCTGTATTGTTTGTTAGCTGATACTGGATGCAGGGCCGGGGTGAGTTTGGGTTGCAACAACTGAAGGGGACTCCATCCACCAAGAACTTCCCATCGACGTTACTTTTTAGGCGGCTGCAACAAAGATGTGGAAAACAGACATTGTGAGAGTAGTAAACAGGTCAGCTTGCTAGTGTGGACACACTCCATCCTTAAAGCACATTCAGGGCACATTTCCTCCCCTCAGAGAATTCTGGGCACTGTCATTTACCCTTACAATGCCCAGCAATCCTTAACAAACTACAGTCCCCATAATTCCTTGAGGGGGGACAATGTGTTTAAAATGCACTTAAAGGTGTCGCCTTTTACTGGATTTAACCGTCCAGATGCATTCAGTCTTAGAATCATAGAATCATAGAGTTGGAAGAGACTACAAGGGCCATCCAGTCCAACCCCCTGCCAAGCAGGAAACACCATCAAAGCATTCCTGACAGGTGGCTGTCAAGCCTCTGCTTACAGACCTCCAAAGAAGGAGACTCCACCACACTCCTTGGCAGCAAATTCCACTGTCGAACAGCTCTTACTGTCAGGAAGTTCTTTCTAATGTTTAGGTGGAATCTTCTTTCTTGTAGTTTGAATCCATTGCTCCGTGTCTGCTTCTCTGGAGCAGCAGAAAACAACCTTTCTCCCTCCTCTATATGACATCCTTTTATATATTTGAACATGGCTATCATATCACCCCTTAACCTTCTCTTCTCCAGGCTAAACATACCCAGCTCCCTAAGCCGTTCCTCATAAGGCATCATTTCCAGGCCTTTGACCATTTTGGTTGCCCTCCTCTGGACACGTTCCAGCTTGTCAGTATCCTTCTTGAACTGTGGTGCCCAGAACTGGACACAGTATTCCAGGTGAGGTCTGACCAGAGCGGAATACAGTGGTACTATTACTTCCCTTGATCTAGATGCTATACTCCTATTGATGCAGCCCAGAATTGCATTGGCTTTTTTAGCTGTTGCATCACACTGTTGACTCATATCAAGTCTTCTCCTGTGTTACAGGTACAGATTTCATGCATCTGGTGAAGTGGACTGTAGTCCACAAAAACCGATGCCATAATACATTTGTTAGTCTTTAAGTGGCCACAATACTTGGTTGCTGTTGTTGTTGACTTTGCTGTAACAAACTAGCTTAGCTATTCCTCTGGAAACTGGAAACTTCACTTGGTGCAAAATAGAGTGGCAAGATCCCTAACTAGGCAACTAGTAGAACAGATCATAAACACATCACTTTTGGAAACAGCTGAATTGGCTGCTGGTTTGTTTCCAAGCAGTTTATTTCTTTTCAATTTGCAAGCAGTGCAGACCTGGGTTTCCGAAGGACCCTCTTATTCTGCATGAAATTGCCCAGCTGTTAAGCTCTTCCTCATATATCTTTCACTGACTTCCCACACCTTCAGCAGAGTGGGTGCCCACTGTGGGAAGAACTCCCCCCCCCCCATTGCAGCGGCCTGGATGTAGAATAGTCCCCCTCTAGTGAGGCTAGCCTGGCGCTGACCATAATGTCTCTTTGACACAACTGAAGTCCTTTTCATTTGCCCAAGCCTCTGAGTTATCTTTTAGGTCTTTTACTCTTGAGCTGAATGTAATTTTTCCTTGTTTGTGATGCTGCTTCTGAATATTTATTGTGTGTGTTTTGATTTATTTTTAGCACTGTTTTAAAATTGAAAGCAGCCATGTAAGTCTTTGGACTAATAGAGTGGGATAATTAAATAGTTTACAATGGTTTTGTTTATTTCTATATGTCAACAGACTAGGCACTTCTCTTTAAAATTATATTTGTCCTATTTAAATAAATTTGCTTTATTAGTTCAACAGCACCACTGTGTGCCATGTGTAATTATGCCTCTACTTCACTCCTGCCTGGTTACCGTCTTGGATGCCTCTCTTCAAAAATGATATTATAGAGCTGGAAAAGGGCAACCAAAACGATCAAGGGCTGGGGCACCTCCCCTATGAGGAAAGCTTATAACATTTGGGGCTTTTTAGTTTAGAGACAAGGTGACTAAGGAGGGCATGACAGAATGTTTAACAGTATGCATGGCGTAGAGAGGGAGAAGTCATATACCGGTAGTACTAGAACTCAGAGCCATCCAATGTAGCTGAATGGTAGAAGATTCAGGACAGACAAAAAAAGAGAGCTTCTTCACAGGACATATATTTAAACTATGGAATTTGCTTCCACAAGATGTATTGATGAACACAAATTTGGATGGTTTTTTTTAAAGAAGATTAAGCAAATCAATGAGAGATAAGGCTAGTCGCTGTCAGGGGAAGCATGCCTCTGAATATCAGCCGCTGAGAACCATAAGTGGGAGGACTGCTGTTCCAGTCAGGTCTTACTTGTGAGATTCCCATAGGCATCTGGTTGGCGACTCTAAGAACAGGATGCTGAACTAGATGAGCCTTTGGCCTGATCCAGTTGGGTTGCTCTTAAATTAATTGCTTTCTCTAGGCTACCATGACATTCCCTAGTGTTTTCCAGTTATATACTCAGATTCATTTGCTCAACCAAAACTGATTTTATGAGACAACATCAAAAAATATTATACATTTAATACTTACTCTTGAACATCCTTTGAAACCATATCCAGATAGCGAACTGAGACCCACTGAATTTCGAACCAATCCCTGAAACCATTGTTTCCACAGCATTGGAATCTGATTTGTAATATGTCAATGGTTTTCTTTAAAAAGCACCTTCCAGGAATGTCTGTGTCCTTGTAGAACTTAATAGCGTCCCTCAGCCCCAGATACAGAGATTCCTCCAGTTCATTTCTCATGGTATAACACATGACAGCACCTACCAAAATGCAGAAGGTGAAGCAGAACGTGCAAACAATGTAAGGGAGCATAAACAACTTCCATCGGTTGAATTTGTTGGAGTCTGTGCAGTCATAGCAGATTTTACCTCCAAGAAAGTTGATGATGCATGCTACAACCCCTACAGATATTAGCATGTTGGGGACAGAGTTAATATCCCCTTTGCCCATCAACTCACTTCGCTTTCTGAGTTCGATCTTCAGGAAAAGTCCCAGGCTGAACAGAATTACACCAGACACCACAGAAATCCAGTTGAGGATCCACAGGATTTGAGCCAATTTGTCTCTCTTAGTTTTGGTGAATTTTACTCTCAGGACAGCCATGGTCACAGCGTTAGGAAAAGAAGTGTTGCTCAACAAAATCTCCTAATCAGATTATCAGGATGCACGGGCAAAGGCCTTCACAGAAGCCTGTGAAACAGAAAGAGAGAGATATTACTGCCTTTCTCCTGCGTATTAATATAACGTGCATTCTAGCATCCTGTATAGCCTCTTAAGATGTTATCCAAGACTTGCAAGAACTTGCAAGTTCTCACGCCAGTCTCACAGCCCACGTGCTGTTTTCACAGTGACTGACCAGATGCCTAAGGAAAGCCTGAAAGCATGACTTGAACACAATAGCACTTTCCCCACTGGTTTACCCAGCTGCTAGGACACAGGCAACTCTCAGTTTGTGCATATACCTGTACCATGCATGCACGACCGTGGGCCGTGTTCGGCACTGGAAGAGGGTAGAATGGGGTTATGCATGCTCTGCGTAATGACCCAGAATGTAATCCCTACGTAAATAGGAAGTTGCCTGTACTGCCTTTGTTAGTGGAGGCAGAACATAGACCATTAATTTGTCTAAGTCTCCTTTAAAACAATCCAAATTGGTGGTCCTCACCACTACAGTGGTACCTCTGGTTACGTACTTAATTCATTCCGGAGGTCCGTTCTTAACCTGAAAACTTTCTTAACCTGAAGCACCACTTTAGCTAATGGGGCCTCCCGCTGCCGCTGCGCCGCCACTGCCCGATTTCTGTTCTCATCCTGAAGCAAAGTTCTTAACCTGAAGTAATATTTCTGGGTTAGCAGAGTCTGTAACCTGAAGTGTATGTAACCTGAAGCGTATGTAACCCGAGGTACCACTGTACATCCAGTGGAAGCAAGTTCCATAGTTTAACTATGTGCTGCGTGAATGAGTTCTTCCTTTGCTTTGTTCTGAATCTTCCAACACTCAGCTCATAGTGTTATGAGAGAAGAGGAAAACTTCACTTTCTTTGCATCATACAAAACCTCTACCATATTCCCTGTTAGTTGCCTTTTTACTAAACCACTTGATAACTTGGATTGCCCTTTTCCGGCCCTCTTCCAGTATCCTTTTTAAAATAAGGCAACTAGAACTGTACACAGCATTCCAAGTGTTTTCACACCATATATTTTTTTGTAATGGCATTATCTTGGCTGCGTTGTCTTCAGTTCCTTTCCTAATGGCCCCTCACATGGAATTCTGATTAAAGCTCTGCTTGATTTAAGCAACGTATTGGCTTCTTACTCAAGACACTGTAAAATAAGAAAAGTAAGTCTGACGATGGCAGTTTTATTTTGAATTCTTTTCCCAATGATCCCAAACATGGAATTTGCTTTCTTCACAGCTGCTGCACACTGTTATAATTAACGATAGTTAACCATGGGCAGGAACTGTATGAGCAGGCTAATCAAGGGTAGGGGGCAATAACAGGCAGCACAACTACATCCCACCAAGCAGAGCTGGTGTGGATGGGAAACACCAAGATAGATTTCATAGGCATAAAACTGAAAGGGCTGACGTGTGAACAAAGACACAAAAATGTGCACACAGAGGAAACAGTGAGCTGCATATGCGCAAACAATGGCAAAAGATGTGATGGGAAAAGTGCTTTTTTAGGGGCTTGTACAAAACTGACAACAAAATAGATTGCTGTTATCCTTTTGAGGAGTAGGGCATGGGGGATAAGAATTCACAAGCACAAGGTAATAATTTACGTTATACAGAAAAATGTGCAGGTTTTGTTGCTGTTTGTTGACCGTAGAATTAAATATTTTGCAGTTGCTATAAAAAATTATATGAACTCCAAGATTGTATTTTATCTTTCATATACAGTACTTCTGATTTATATTTCACCATCTTTTAAAAAAAAAAATAGCAAACAATTTATTAACTGTGTGTATATATGTATTTATGCGTCATTTAAAAACGAGTGCTCTTTATGGGCATACTAGGAATGGCATTTTTTGAGCAATCAAGCTGCAATTGTGTAACAATGCTCTCTAGTTGAAGCAATTGATTCATGTCATTTGGAATAACTATTCACAGCATTGGGTGCTTATGGAAACTCATGGCCTCCAGCGTTTGTCCTTGAGAGCTCTTCCCTGTCTTCCGTCTGCTTTATGTAATTTAGTTATCATTATTAATCCATTTGCAAAAGCTATTTTCGAAGTATGGACAAACCGGGCACAAAAGCTAGCCCCTCTAATTTCCCCTTTAATCCCTGCTTTATAATCATTTGTTATTCTTTGACAAGGAAAAATGTCATCAATTTGCAACATGGGAAAATAGAGGTCTACATGCAATTATGGACTTATTAGATAAAGGTCAGCTTCTCTCAGGGGAGCAACATTTTGCTAAATGTAATAATGCACATATAAAATGGTTCTACCAGATATTTCAGGTGCACCACCTAACTACTAATTCTATCATACAAGCTACTCACATTCTTACACAATTGGATTATCTTATTTATTCCAATTTAGACTGAACAGGAGTCTTTGTCCCAGACCAAAAAGTATGGAGTACAATTATTCTTCTAGGCAAGGTAAGTGCAATTGTACACTACGATCCAGGGGGAAAGTATGTTATATGTACCTTTATCAGTAACCAGGATCATTTTACCTTTTATTGCAACAGCAAATGTAAACCAAGAACTGTAATACCAATACCCAATTGCCAAATTTATGGTAAATTAATTTATGCATCGTAAAATACTTTATCCATTATGTATTAATTGCGAATTAATTATATCCACCGGTAATGATGATTTATAAAAATTGTTCTTAAGGAAAATATTACTATTTGTTGAGTTCATTTTGATTTGTCGCCTTGTCAGTTGAAAGTTGTTTCTGAATTGCTTAAATAACATAAGGTACTTTTTGATTTTCCTAATTTTATTTTCTGTTATTATTTGTGTGCTGTTATATGTAATCAATGAAAAATTAGGTATGGGCTCAAGTATTGCTTCTTGGGGTCCTTCAGGAAGAGCAATGGGATATACATTTAATAAACAAACTAAAATATATATTTATTAAATTGTCTTTGAGAGAAACAGTACAACTTGGTAGATCGTGAGACTCTTAATCTCAGAGTCCTGGGTTCAAACCCCATGTTGGGCAAAAGATTCCTGCATGGCAGGGGGTTGGACTAGATGACCCTTGTGACTCCTTCCAACTCTACAAGTCTATGATTACAGTATAATCAATCACAGACACTATTGGATATGTTTGGGGTTTTTTAAAGAGATAAGTCAATTGTAAAAGTATTGCATTTAGTATCCCTCAAAACTGAACTTCAAATGTGAAAGGATCAGATTCTTAAGTTTTATCTCTAAAACCAGGGACAAATGAGATATGAGGTTGAAGATCTTATGTGGACTTTAAAAAGAAGTTAATATCACTTGAAGGAGACCTGAATCAGATCAGCAGGGACGGAGAAAGGGCGAGACGTTGGGGGCGGGCTGCCCCGGGTTTCACCCTCTAGGGGGCGACACTCTGGGCACCCCCCGCGACGCCCAAGCTGCGCCCCGCCACCCGGCACCCCGTCCTTGCGGCGGCTGCTTGTGCGGCAACTTGTAAGGCTGCCACGCGCGAAAAGCAGCACGAACAGGGCAGCCTTACGTGCGCTGTTCATGCATAGGAGCCTTACGAGTTGACACTCGCTCGGCGGCTCGTAAGGTTGCCGTGGGAGCAGCAGCACCAGCACGGACAGACAGGATGAACGGCGCATGCGAGGCCATCCCACACATGCGAGGTTCGTACCAACGTGTGCGTCGTGACGTCCTGACGCTGCAGAGACGCGTTTGCTGCCCCGGGCGGCCAAGTGGCACCGTTCACCACTGCAGATCAGTGCTAGAGTCCTATGGGTTGGGGTGGAGATCCTTCGTCATTTTCCTATTAAAACTACCCTATTATCTGATAAACCACAGATAATTAATGATAACCAAGCAGGTGAGGAGGGGGGAAGTTAGCCCTTTACTTCTCTGCTGCCATTGTGGAGAAAATATTTAATTTGGAGGTGTGGTTGCACTGGGAATTTATCATTGGTGCCAATTGTGGGATTTCTTCCCAAAGTCAATGCAAGTTTCAGAAGGGGTAAGGACCCTAGCTCAGTGGGAGAACAACTGGTTTGTATCTCCAAGTCGGGCTAGCAGAAAACCCTGGAGAGCTCCTCTCAGTCTGTATTGGCAATACTGAGCTAAATGACAATGTGTTAATTATTTGTTAAACTTTATCCAGCTTTTCTTCTAAGAAAGCTTGGGTTAGGCTTCCCTGGAAGTCTCCCATCTAAGTATTAGATGCAGATTTGCTTAGCTTGATTAAAAGAGTGAGGGAAAATCCACCCTGATCATTACTGTACTTAAAAACCTGTTAAGGTGCAACCAATCCATAAGCATTGAAAAAGGCTTTCTGCAGGAATATTTCAGGACCTGTGGCTTCCTACTGGTGTTCTCAATTAGGGAGAGGTGGAGAGCAGTGCAGACTTTTGCCCCAGACGGCAAAATCTGTAGATCCGGCACTGCTATTCAAACTGTTTTGGCCAAACTGTAAACAGGCACTGCTGAAATGCTTCCATTGCTGGGGTTTTTCCACAGACTTGTCATATACATAAATTAATGTCAGCGCAGTAATAGAGGGGCTGTGATGCCATAGGTACCTGTAGTGGTTGCATAGTTTCTTTACATTTCCTTTTTTTAAAAAGGATTATAACAAATATTATCTATCACTCTGGAACGTAGAGATTTCAGAGGATTTCAGAGGAAATCAAGTCAAGTAGAGATTTCAGAGGAAAGCCTTGCTGTTCATTGTAAAGGCCTTTGGCTATACACAAAGTGATTGATGAAGATGAAGATTTAATACTTTTTATTTTTACAACACTTTCCTTGGAGTTATCCATTAATGGACACTTTCTATTTCTTCTACAATTGCCGTTGGGTACTGTCCATCACAATCCTAACCATAACTACTCAGAAGTAAGTCCTATTGAGTATTCCTCACATCATTGCTCCCTACCCATGAGAGTGAAGCTCCTCTCACTGTAGAAAATGGACTAAATAATGAGGAGCTGCAGAAGGACACCCTAAGTGTTTGAAAGCAGAAACAAACACTGGGCTGCTAAAGATGTGGCTGTCTTGATGTAAAACAAATAGGTACCCAAGACAGCAGCAATGATTTTGTGTAAGTGGGTAAACATTTCACTTATGTTTTGACTAATGGCAGATACTGTATTATGTAATCATCTGGATGGGAAGCATTTAAGGGGACAGTTTTGTAGAGCAAGAAAAACATTTATTGGTGCTAGAGTTATTGATGGTTCACCATTCCAGAGAAAGAGAAATACCTTTGTAAATAGCTGACCATTCATCACCTTGCCAGTTCATAAGGTTTTGCAGCTAGCTTGTACATCTATTTTATCTTCCAGGAAGAGCTGTGGGCTAAATAGAGAACTCTTGGTTGCAGCAACAAGGCTTCACAGGCAGATTTCCCTCATGACGTCTTTACCAGTGCTTGTATATATGTAAGCAAAACAAAGACTACAAAGCCACAGTAAGCTCTCACCGTAAGTTCATTCAAAGAAATTAAATGCTGTAGTGCTCTTCCTAGACTTCTTGCCACTCAGCGAAGTGGCAGGTTCATAACAATTTGGTGAAGTGGCTAGGTAACGTGGTAATTTGGCGGGAGTTATGGACCACCTGCTTGTAATTCTGAACTTTGCTTTGTAATTGCTGGTGCATAGAGGCTGTGCCTGTACATAAAACCAAACCATCATTTAGAGTGGTGTGCATGAACTAAAATGAACCTGAGTGAGCTGCAATTCACAATCCACGCATCCTCCTGCACAAGTGGGAGGATGCCTCAGTAGTGTTTACTGTTGTTTCCCCTGAATTTTGGCATGCCATGACATCTGGACAAGGGATTGAAGTATATATATTTTAAAATCCTGGTTAGCTTCAGCCGGCCTATTGAATTGAAGTTGGGTTCTTTGGAAACTGACTAGAGTTTGTTATAACCCATTATCCCTGATGTGATCAATACAACAAGCCAAAATTTGGGGGAGATGAAAGTAAATGCTGCTGAGGTCCTCATCCCTGCAGGAAGAGGGGAGGGGAGAGCTTAAATCATTAATAGGGCCATGGGCGTAGCCAGGATTTTTGTTGGGGGGCTGAACCTCGGTTAGCTATGTATTTTTATTGATTTGGGAGGGAGTAGCTGCCCCTCCCTGCCCCCTGGCTACGCCCATGAATAGGGCCCTAAAGAAGATGAATTATTTTACCCATAAGGTGTCCTAAGTATAATGTTCCCATTGGATCTGCAGGTCTTTCAGTCATGTTGACATGTAATATATATTTGAAATATGAAGAGACGACGATCGTTCTTAAAGATAATTGAGATTATACTTTTGGAAACCACTAAAATTGCTTATGCCTGAGCTATTGCTTAAAAACAATTGACCTAAATGGAAGTATTGTTATAAATTAATCTTAAAGTTTGGGCTTGTAAATCTGATAATAAACAACCTGATCCCATAAATTCACTATTCAAGGATGGCTGTCTGCAGTGCTATGATTTTGATTCTCCTGGAGGAACAAAGGTGCTCTAAATGGTTTGCACATATTACAAATTTGTGCCGTATGAGAGTACATAGTTAGATAACATTAAGTACTGCAAATCCACTTTTGTGAATAGGTCTTCAAATAAATGTATTTCTAATACTAGCCTTTTTATCATTCCAGATAAACTTTCTAGATTACAAGCGCATTACAATTAAAGGCTATTTGAAGATAATCAAAGCACAAACATTAGATTCCCTTTGCAGTCTAATGTTTCTGCTTTGCAGTAAAAACTAAACAAAAACAACATTGCAGTGTCCTATATTGTCTGCATATAATGCTATCCTTTAAGTCTGTAATTCTATACACACCTGGGAAGTTCCCTTGAATAAATGTGGCTTACTTCCAAGTAGACATGCATAGGATTATGCTGCACGTATTAGGTTTTACCTGGAAAATAGAAATAATTGAGCTTTTATTTCTATTGACCCTTTGAAGGCAACACTTGTCTGTTTAAATTGCTTGGGAATATTAGCAACTACATATTTTTTATTACCCCTATGTTCAATAATCACAAATCCCTTTCTTTTCTCTCTCTCTCTCTGAAATAGCTATATTCTGTTAATGAAGAAAAACTGAGAAATACATTTTTCTTTTTTAAAAAAGCAAAGCTGGCGTGCAACCAATATGGAACTTCTTCTTTTTTTCATTGTTGATACTTTCCCTCATCCAGACTGCAATTCTATATGCACTTATCATGGAATGAGCTTCATTGAAATGCATAGGAACTGTACTGTTAAACATGCACTTTGAAAACGGTACCAAATGCAACATGTTGTAGCATTTTCATACTTCTCCTATTCCTTTATTAAATCACACTCCAGACAGTTTCTTTTAGACAGAGCTACATCGGACACAAATTTACCAGCAAAACTGAAAGTAAAAAAGGCTGCTTCAAAATATAACAACGAGGCACAGATTAGATTTAGTAAGGGTAGAGAGAAAAGGCTTTTTCACATATATGTGCTTCTTTAAAATGAACAGTTGATGGGAATAAAGCCACTAACCTGTTTTAGTGCTCTGAGCATCTTCTCAGAGAGGGCACTTGGTGAAGTGTGGCCAGTTTTGGAGGGGAGGCTGACTCCCCCAGCCTCAGGACAGTTTGGCTCCTGTCACGTCAGCCTAGGAGTGCTGCACTTGAGAGGACAGACAGAGAAAATGGTTTCTCTGTGCCAGCCCTTGCTAATCCCCGCTGCATCCCTAATCATGCCTAAGAGATTTATTGTAGGAGACTTATGTCTTCATGTTAAACCCTGCAAAACATGCCACTTAACCAAATGTAATTTGAAACCCCTGTGACTGTCTGCTTTCAGGGCACCCACTTTCACCTGTTTCCCCACCACCACCACCAGTCTTCACAGATACATTAGTTGCCCTTAGATTTCTTGTATTAAAGCCCTCATAAGAAAAACATTGAATTAGCTTAGGCTGTGTTCACTCTCCTGTTTACTGTACATTCACTGTGTTTTCAGTGCTGGGTTTTTAATCCATGTTCACATGACATTATCCAAAAAATCGTATGTCTCCTGTGCTTTGTTATAAGATACCGGTACTGCCGTTTGATGAGTTGTTTCTCAAAAGCCTCACGCTGAAGTCATTTCTAGTCAAGATGTGAACACCTTTGCATGGGGTAAGGAGGCATGCCTGCCCTGTCCTCTCATTTGATTATTTTTTTCTCCAAATGGAGTAATTTTTGGGCAAAGCCATCACATGTGTATTAGGGAGCCAGTCCAGTTTTATGGCTTGTGCTCTTGGTAGCCTTTGCTTTCCTCCAATAAAATAACGAAACCTGGGCATAAATAAGGATAGTGAAGTAGAGAAACTGGAGACAAAGCTGGGGCTCAAAACAAGACAACGTTTTTCCTTTCAGAAGCATGAATTTGCTTTATTTGTAGACTGGGAGGGAAGTATCAGCTTGCTTCTCCATTTGGGTTGCCTAAACTAATGGCAGACGTTTTGCTGGAAACCGTTGTAATGGAGGTCGGGCCTGCAAGTTACACAAAAAATAATATAGACAGATTGCTGTTCAGAAAGGGACAATTCCTTCTTCTGGAAAACCATTCAGAAACCTTAACTCAGTATGGCACTTAAACCATTTGTCTACCAAAATACAGTGGTACCTCAGGTTACATACGCTTCAGGTTACATATGCTTCAGGTTAAGAACTCTGCTAACCCAGAAATAATGCTTCAGGTTAAGAACTTTGCTTCAGGTTAAGAACAGAAATTGTGCTCTGGCGGCGCAGCGGCAGCGGGAGGCCCCATTAGCTAAAGTGGTGCTCAGGTTAAGAACAGTTTCAGGTTAAGAACGGACCTCTGGAACGAATTAAGAACTTAACCAGAGGTACCACTGTACCCCGCTCAGGAATCAGGGCTAGGAAGGGCTTCAAATACCTTAAGGCAAATAACGAATAATGTATGTGCTCCTGTTTTGTTGACTCCTGTCCTTGTTAGCAGTGAAAGACACAAAACAATAGATGGCAGTATTGGCATGAATATCCACTTGTGTGTTTTACTTTAAAAATTCTTCCCCAGCCAGTGTCCAAATTCTCTCTGCTGGTAGCCCTGCCATTTGTCTCTACTTCCCTGCTTCTCACCTGTCATCTAACTGTATACTCTCCTCCATTATCCTTCTTCATCCTCTTTTTGGCTATGTAGAAGAATGTCTTTAAACGCAGGAAGGTTGTCCCCCAACACAACTGCATTTCAAGTAACATTTGCATTTGCTGTACACACCAGAGAGAGGGTGGGGGAGTCTTCACCCAATGACCATTACTGATGGGTCAGGGCAAAGGTCCATATCTAGTCCCATATCCTGTTCTCATAGTGGCAACCAGAGGATCTAACTGGAAGTCTGCAAGTAGAACCCAAATGCAACTGTACTCTGCCCACTTGGGATTCCCAGCAACTGGTATACAGAAGTGTATTGCCTCAAACATAGCCATTATGGCTAGTAGCCACTGAAAGCTTTATTTCTTTAATAAAAGACAGCAAATTTTAATAAAATTAATAAAAATGTAATAAAACAGCAAATTAAGATATAAATTGTACAAATATGTGCCAAATTCTGACAGGTTCTTAAAAGACTACAGTTGTGTGTGTGTGTGTGTGTGGAGCTTACTCCACATTATTTATTTTCCTAGTTTAGGCTGAAATCCTTATCCCATTTACTTGGGTAAATGGGATAAGGATTTCAGCCTAAACTAGGAAAATAAATAATGTGCAATGCAAGGCTTGCAATGCAAATATTATCGTAAAGCAGGGTTTCCCAAACTTGGTTTTCCAGCTGTTTTGGGACCAAAATTCCATCTCTTCCCCCATTCTTTCAGGGGTGAAGTTGGAGAGATTCTGCACTCAGATAAATTGATGCAGGCTATGACAACCAGAACTTGCTGCTTTCTTGTAGTTAAGAAACTGGGGACGAGCGACTGCAATTTGATACTCTTAACTGGGAGAACATTTATCCCTTGCTGTGATTCCTGTATCGAAGGAGTTGGGCTAGATGATGCTTGGGGTCCCTTAAAACTCAACAATTTTATGATTCTAAGTAACATCTGATTAGGCTCTGGGCACCTGCATGGATTTTTCTTTGTCTATGGTGGCTTATCCTTAAAACCCCCCCAAAAAATTTTTATGCATTTTTATAACTGTTGTACATACATCATACACTGTCCATCACACAATGCTTTTCTTCTAAAAAAAATGTTTAGGGGTACTCTCATTTCCCTACTCATATTGAAATACTGCCCCTCAATGAGGCCAAACTTAGATTCACAAAATGTTTAGGGGTATGTGTCCCCCTGTGTCCTCCCCAGCAAAAAGCATCCATCACATATCCATTTCGTAAGGACTTCCCAGTCCACCTTTCCATGGCATTCTATCAGCTGCATATCCTGCTCTACCCATTTTTATCTCAAATCTTCCTTTATTTTATATTATTTTCTGCTCATATGTTTACTTCCACTTGCAGGTTGAATTGAATATTATACCCTCTAAGATATTATCCAAAACACTTCCACTCTTCTCTTAACTTTGTCTCATCTTATCCTGTAAGCCTTTTACTTCCTTTTGCACTGCGTTTGCTCCAATTTGGTGGTAAAATACCATCACTTGAACACAGAGCTTTAAAGCCCAGACCTGTGCTAGAAACATGGCACAAAAGGAAGTCTGGATGAGCCCTAAGACACACACATGAGGATAAATATGGTAAAATAAATGTCCTACATTATTTACAGTATAAACTGAACTGAAAGCTATATTGTCCTTCTGTTCCACTATATTCTATTTCTTACTACATTTTTAAAATGTATTTGTTCATATCTTCCAGGCAATCTTTCTAACGAACAATTTTGTCATTTAATGGAAGAGACTTGAAGGCTTAGCATAATTAATGGGGCCACTTTCTTTGTTTCTCCCTCTGCTGTTCCCATCTGCAGCACTTATTTTCCTTCCTCTTTCAGTCTGGAGACACATGAGTCCTGTAGCACAGCATTAATACTCGACAAGGTCTGTTTTATTGGTTTACATGCCCTCTTTGGCCACTTGAGACATTTATTAGTCTTTAGCTAATGTATATGGGACTTTCTGTCTTTTGAACATTAATTAAGAAAGCATTCCCAACTGGACATTGATGTTATTATGAAGCAGGCTATGCTATGCTGTGTTTAAGAGTATGTTGCACAACCGCATGGTTTAAATAGTCCCTTAAGACAGACAAAAGCTTTTTAACATTTATAAAGCGATGACACCACGGCTTTCTGACTTTTTGTAAAGCAAACACTACTTGGAGTCAGTATAATGATATTGTGAATGCTTGTTCCATCTTACAAATAGTCAGCTGATGATCTCATGGCCAAGCCAAGTTAGATTCAATTATGCTAAGAATTTAGCACACTTGTAAAGTTATTATCTATGTTGTCCTAGGATTCTGTCTTAAATTTGAACCAAGCTGAGAGAATTTGTTTCCTCACTTCAATTTTTTTTAAAAAACTATTTATTACTGTATTGCTGCAGATTATATTAGTGACATAAATGTACACTACAGCCAAACTTTTCCAAATGACACAAGAAAGGAGTTTGTCCTTTTACCTTGCCATGCTGAATAATGCCTGCAAGAAGCTATGCTTTGATATAATGGGTTAGGTGTCTCATATCTGTAGACTTCCACTCTTGTTTCAGTGGGTCTTATTAAAGGCTAAAGCCTATGATTAGTAAGGAGATTTATCCTACACTATATTGTGACATTAGGCGAGACACCTTTTCCCTTTCACTTGCTCTACACTTCTGTGGTTACTGCTCCCCTTCCCACAACCACTTTCCCAACTCCCATAGTTCATCAAGAAAAATCCCTTTGGAATCTCCTTTATACCTCTGTTCACAAGTACTGTATCTATACCTTTCTTACAGATGTGGCACTCACAACCATTTATCTTATGTCTTAATATAGCCTTCTACAACTTGGTGTTCTCCAGATGTTGCTAAACTACAACTCTCCTCATCCTTGCCCATTGGCAACACTGGCTAGGGTTGATGGAATTTGGAGTCCAATGACATGGGGGTGGGCAGGCCAGACTGCCTTAATATACAGTTCCCATGCTCACATAGGCCCAACTCTAAGTGGGATGTTAACTTTTTGATTGTAACCCACCCTGAGATCCTTGGATGAAGGGCAGTATAGACATTTAATAAATAAAAATAATGCCCACCCCTCCCTAATCTCAACAGAATGAAGGCACACAGGGGGCAGGGGAGAAGGCAGCATCCAGTTCAAACAATATTTTGTTTCAGCGTATTTATTTAAACTATTTCTTAATCATTCTTCATCAAAAGGTTCCAGGGTATTGTACATAATCCACACAACATATAAAATATAATTTAAAACCAACACATAACCATAACAAAATAAATGAAAAACAAAGCTATAATAATAATAATAATAATAATAATAATAATAATAATTTTATTATTTCTTCCCCAGCCACTCTGGGTGGCTTCCAACAAAATATTAAAAATACATTAAAACATCAGTCATTAAAAACTTCCCTAAACAGAGCTGACACAACTGGTACCTTAAGTGGTTTACCATGCATGATATAAGAATATATAGTGATCCTGTCAAATTTCTAGCTAAGTACTTATCAATCAAGACATTAAATCCAGGGGTCAGTGTATGATGAGAATAGTGCTATCCTGGACTATAAGAGTCTCTCCCACCCCCTCAAAAATTATTAAGGGCATAGGCCTTTACTCTTGATCAGTCTTCACCCACCTAGTGCCCTCCAGATGTTTGGGACTACAGCTCCCATCACCATGGTCCTGCTGGCTCGAAGTTGTGGTCAAACTCTGGGGGGTACCAGGTTGGTAAACGTTCATCTAGATCTACTGATGAGGGGCTATAGGAATCAGTAGAAACTGCTACACCAGCAGAACATAAGCTATGCATAACACCTCAGATAACACCAGCAGAGTATGCTGCTGGCAGAGCTGTTCCTTTATTTATTTTAAGTATTTATATACCACTGTTAATCAGAAAAGACCACAAAGTGTTTTATGTGATATACAGCTGCTCGGGGGGGGGGGCATGTATGTGAAATAACCAACACAGCTGGCTAGATTTTAGGACTCTACTTGGATGTACCGGTAGTTCAAAATTTACTGCCACACTACTGGATTGCATCTCCTTTTTTCACCTTCCCTGACCTTCCCTCCTTTCCTTAAATATGGTAAAAAAAAACAACCCATGGTTCTAATATCTTATGGCACTAGAAATGTGTGGCAACCATCACTGCACATGTGGCAGGAGGAATCAAGTACACTATATACCATTTTTTGAATCATGGGATCAAAATTCTTATTGTTGTGTTAATTTGTAAGGTTCTGGAATAATTTTGTTGGCTACCAGTTTAGATATGGAAATAAAAGAGAGTAACAACAAATTATATTTTGAAATTGTGTTCTGTGTAATGATAATCTATGACTTAAGGCAATCAGTCCTAAGTCTGCTTTCTGACCTCTAGAATTACTAGCAAAGCTATTTGACCTAAATACAATCTTCCAAAGCAGAGTATGCAAGATATTGTTTTACAGGAAGCGGTAAGCAATGACAAAGAATTTCCCCAAGGCTTTATTTTATTCTGAAATGAATTTGGGTATAATGCATTACAATTCTGTCTGGGAAAACGCTTAGCTCCACAGTTACATAGAGTATGCATTTACGTATGGTATCAAATGGTAAAACGATAGGGAGAAATATGATGCCTCTCTGTTATTTTATGTTACACCCTAGTACTTTTAAACAATGGAGGCCTCCTGCATCATCATCTTAAATGAGGTATCAACCCATCCTGGGCAGATTGCGGAACAGTTTCCTACCACCCTAAAGTTTTGTAATATAAATGGACTAATTATAAAATTATAAATATAGATTCTGCCCCCAGCCCCCGTTTTAAAAACATATCAGTGTTGGTTTATTGTGATGTGCTGGAATATAACTTTAAAAAAAAGTATGCCAAATTAGAAAAATCTGGTATAGGCTTCAGGTATGGCAGAGATGCCCTTCTGCTGCCAGTGAATAAGGTCACATACCGGTACAAACCCTGGTCTCCCAGGCAGCCAGGTACACCTGCTCCAGGCCTCGGAGGTCTAAGATGGCCGGGGGACCAGCTCCTTTTCCTTTTCAGTTTATAACTGAACTCCCTTACTGGGGTCTCAGAAAATCTCTGCACAGGCCTGCTTCCAGGTCTGGCACTCTAACTACTACACAACCCAGGGATTTGACTCATGTTGCTTTTCTACTTTAAAAAGCCCTCTAAGCACATTTATGTATAAATGTGTTGTGCATATTGGTATTTTAAAAATCACATTGTTTTTGAAACATAGCTGTTCTGTTTTGTTCAGAAGCCCTCTTTGCTCCCCAAACTTGTATCTCGAACCTGAGGGCTGGTAGACCATGTTAGGACACAGAAATTTCCTTCCACAAAAATTATGGAAGAATGCGGGGGCAGTTATCTTTTCAACCCCCTTCTGTGTGTGCCTACTGCCATTGCACACTGATGCTGGTTTTTTTAATGAGCATGAGCCCAAGGTTTTTTCTCTCTGGGTTTTCCTAGCTTACTTTGGATATACCGCATAAACAATTATCGCACTTTTTACTAAAGACCCCACCAAAAACATTTTATTTTTCAGTATATTTCCCAGCTTAGTGGCTTCTGCAGCTTTAATCTTGAGTGGCTCATAGCAATAAACATTATCTCCCTTTTTGTTACGGGAAAACAAATGGCTTTCACCAGCGCGTGTTTCGGTACTTTAATATTCCAAAAAAGAGGAAACCCCCAGCGTGGAAGAAAACATCGACAGCCATCTGTCAAGCCCCCATGACGCAGCCGCCACCCACCACCTCCCTGCAAGCTACCATTTGGGAAACCCTTAAAAGACCCTTTCCGACAAAGGCCGGGCTAAACTACAATTCCCAGAATTCTCTTCAGACCAGCGCAATACGAACAAACTCGCTGGATTCGCCTCATAAGCAAACGTGAGCACAGCGGCGTTTCTAAGAGACGGCCGCCCGCCAGGACGACTGATGGGGCCGCTGTCCAATCGGCTCAACGGGCTCTTCGCGAACGGTCCAATAGCGTTTCAAGGCGTCGGAAGGGTGGGCGGGCACCCTTGAGGGAATAGCTGGCTCACTGGCCCTTGGATGGAGGGCAAGGGAAAAGGAGGGGGCTTGTTGCGAAGGTAGAGCGAGCGAGGAGCGAGGGGGACGGGCCAGTCGCGTCCTGCGGGGACTGCAGCTGAGGCGGCGGGGAGTTGGCGACGAAGCGGTTAACCCTGCAGCGACAGAGACAACGGCCGTTCGGCGACTGCCGCTGAGCCGCTGACTGGATTGCCTGTCGCCTCCTCCTCCTCCTCGCCTCCGTTAGCTGCTCCGCCCGCCGGTCCCTGCGCCTAGTCCGGCCCGGCCCCGCAGTCACCATAGAGACAGCGGCGGCGGCGGCGGAGGCGACGAGGGCGCCGCTTGCTCGTAAGCCATGGGCAGGAGCCTGCTGCTGGGCTGCGCCGGGCTGAACCGGAGGGCGCCGCGGGACAACCGGTAATATCGCCGCCCCACCACCACCACCTCAGGCGCGTTTCCTTCTCTCCTCGGAGGCCCTCGAGAGGAAGAGTGAACCCCGCGCCGGCCTCGCTCTGAGGGGGAAGGAGCGCCGGCCGCCGCGTTCCAGGTAGGCGCTTCCCCTCAGGGGCTGAGCGGGGCTTGGGCTGGCGAGCGGGGGATGGGGGAGCGCGGTCGCCACCCGGCCTCTGGCCTCCCCTAGCCAGCGAGAGGCCGCTTCGGCGGGGTGTGCGCCAGTGCCGCCGGCCCTCCTGGTCGGGTGGGGGCGGGAGGGATGCTGCTTCAGAGGCGCCGGGGGAGGGGGTTGGCGGGGCCTCGCGGGATGCGCCTCTGGTAGAGCTTAATAGCGGAGGGAGCAGCGCCGGGTTTCTGGGGTCGGAGGAGGAGGTGGCTACACGGAGGGTAACCTTCAGAGCATCAGTAAATCACCCGTAATTTCGTCCCGCGGGTTATCTATCCCGGTTTTCCGTGCAGGGGCAGGAGGGGGCGGGGATGCTGCATTATTAGGGGGGGGATCATCTCCCAGCCTCGGATGGGAGAAGATCTGGCAGCGCTTGGCCACTTCTGGTGTGTCTTCTCCTAAGGCCCCTCTGTTCGCTTTGCAGGGTTGGGGAGCGGGATAGCTGCTCGTTGTGGGTGTTTGGTAACTGGGCAGCAGCTGTGAGGCGCATCGCAGAAGTTTCCTGCCTGGTACCGATGAGATGGCAGGTGATGCTCCCGCGGTTTGAGAGCGGTTCTGCTGCAAAAATACAGGCTCTGCGGGGTGGTGGGGAAAGAGCTCTTTTGCTTATTTCGGCTAAGGTCTGGCTTTCCCTGCCTTTCTTTCATTTATTGGTGAGGAGAATGCTCCCCGAGGGGAAAACTAGGCTGCTTGACTTGTAAATCTGCTAATGTTGATGCTTCTGTGTTTCCTTTAGTCATACAAATATGCTCTGGCATACAGGCAGATGGAGGCTGAGGCTAAACATTGCCGCTGCTATCAGCAGTTGCATGAAGATATGAATACAGATACATAGACTTTCTTTTAAAAGAGAAAGGTATGGTCCTCTGCCAGAGATCTTTAAAGAGACCAACTGCCAGCAATGAGTGTAGGGAAAATCTGCTAGAGGGTTGGCAATGTTGTGTCTTTCCGCCAGGAAACAGCAAGAGGGGTGATTAAATGATACTTAACCTTAAGTATAGCACCAAGTATTAGTGGGTTAAAAATGTTGATAAAATATAGGTGCTTTGAGATTAGCATTTTCTGTTAGTAACAGTAAGATATATCACAGATGTATCCTACCATACAAGTTATTTAAGACTAATATATGTAGATGACCAGATTTTAAAAAAATAATCAAGCAGTTTATAAATTTCATGAAATAAATAAACTTGCTCTGATGTTGGTTAGTCAGGAAGTAGCTATTTTAGGCTATAGCAGGTAATGTTTTAAATTTGCTTCTATGATTGGGACATACCAAATGGTTTTTAAGCCAACAATTAATTGTTATTCTTATAAAGATTATATACATTTCACATTTTTTGCTTAGTGTGGTCTTGACCTTTTGTGCTTATTGTTGATGTTTGTTCAGAAATAAGCCCCACTGAGATAAACTGGATATACTCCCAGGTAACTGTGCATAGGGTTGCAGCCCAAGGTGTGTAAAATGAGATAAAGTAATTTTTTTCTGATGTCTTTAAACCAGTCATTGAAAATGCATTTGCAGAGAAGTATCAAATGAATCACAACAATGAAGGTGAATATTTAAAAGGACCCGTAACTTTCAAAAACCTTTGCAGTATATTTTATATATTGTGTCATCTAGAATACTTTATTTTTCCCCAACCACAATGTTGAAAACTTTCATGGTGAAAGCAATGAAGTAAAGAATATGACAGAACAGCACTTACCCAGAGAAAGAGAGTCTGATATTAGTGCAGAATATCCTGCACTATATCAAGTGTTCTTGGCACTGATAATCAATATTTAAATTATAAGTGAGATGTGCCAAGGCTTGAGTTTACATAAATTTCTGTGAGTAGCTGTTTCAAAATATTTTCAGTGGGATTCTTTCTTTAAATGTTTGGAACTGATCCCTGGTCTCTGATCAAGTCTTGTGAATAGTAATCTTGCCTTTCTTTGGTTGTGTGCTCTTATGGGAAGTAGAAGAAACTTATGCAGATATGTCCCAAGACAAAAGAGAAAAATTATCATAATCACAAAAGACAGTATTTGGCATCACTTGTTCTCTTGAGGTTCAAAAAAGCAAGGGAGCTTTGAAGTCCTTTAGACTGACATAAGAAAGCATGTGGAAAACAAGGGATGGGATGCTTTACTTGTCTGGGCTATAAGGTTTTGTGGGGGGCAGGTACTGGAAGTGATTATTGCAGAATATGAAAGGGTGGGATGTGCTTTGTGTCTTCTAACACGTCCATTCAAGAAAAAATCATGCACAAAATGGGGTTGGTGTGAAGGTTAGGATGCAACTTACACCTCCTGGACACCGTCTTCTTAGGGAAAACATCTCCATACTTTTAAGAACTGAGTTTGGAGTAAACAAGTTGCACATTGCATCCTAATTTAGTAAGAAAAGCGTAAAACACTTCCAAGGCTGGTAAAATACAAGGAATATATGTTTGGAACTTAATAGACTTTTTTATCGGATAAAAGCTTGGTTAAATACAAACCGATTAGAACTTGTTCAGAATGACTACCGTATTCCAGTTCACCGGTTTTGACTGTGACTGTATCTCTCAGCTGACTAAAATTTTAATCTGACTGATGTGATCTGTTCTAAGTGTAAGGTTCACATGACCTTACTAAAAACACAGCCCTATAATTTTATTTTAGGAGTGGTGGTGGCGGCAGCAGAATACAATTATTACAAGTTGCAAAACAGAAAGCTGGTGTGTTATCATGGCTTGACATAAACTATGCAGTACATTGATTTATTCCTTGTTTTTCTGTTGGAGAAGCTGTGTCTAGCATCTCTTAAAGAGACAGAACATTGGGTTTTTTAAATAGCTTTGGAAGAATTTCAGTGTTCATATATTGCTGGTTTTATTAGAATTAATGATTACTGTATTTGAGTAGTCTTTGATACTTGGGCTATAAAAACATGTTGCCCACCCCCCGCCAGTAACATTTGAAAAACTTTATATTGCTTTAAGTTTACTGGAAACATATATTGTAAAATGATCTGCTAGTGCTAGTGTGTTGGGTTTCTTTTTTGGATAGTACACTGGATGGAATATGTCAGTACTTTTCAGTAAAAAGATTCCTTCTGCCCCAATTCTGGTTTGAATCCTCAGATCTTATGAACAGAACATAATTCATAAGACACCTACTGGTAGAACTGGAGGAGGCCTTTCTTGCTGTGGAGGACAAGTGTGGAGGGGTGGTGTGGGACTGTGGGGGAAAGGTTGAGTTAACTTCCTCCTTCTGCAAGTGGAAATCTCAGCTGGAGCAAAGTCCTTTCCATAAGCAGAAGGAGTCCTTTCTTCTGTTCATGGAAGGGCAACTGCAGACCCTAGCACATTTTCCTAAATTTAAGATTAATTGTACTTCATATAGCCTTAATGATTCACCTTTGCATCTTGGTATGTAGCATTAGTTTCTTGTGGTGTGGAAGGAGTTGCATCGTGGTGAGGATTGTAGTGGCCTGATGTGGCTCTGATTTCATTGCCTGATTGGGCAATGAAATGTCATTCACCATGGATGTGCTTGTTGGCAAAAGTGAGTGGGGTCTGTGATGTAATATGGAAGGCACTACAGCTCACTGAGGAGAACCTATTTTGTTTACAAAACTAGAAATCTCTCTTCCTTCTCAAGAGTGGCGTGGGTTTTTAAAATAATCTCTTCTTGGAAAATTCGGTGTGGAGATAGCAATAGTATTGATGCTGCAATACTGGAATTAAAAGAACTGTTAACTGGTTCCTCATGTCCAAGGAAGCTTTTGGCTTGGATTTTCAAAAGCCATTTGTGTTATAGTGTAGGAATCTTGTGTTCAAAGGGAGCAACATCAGAACTTTTATTGGGAATGAGCTAGCTCTTGGACACATCTTTGGATGATGGCTACATTCTTTAGTATTGATTACTTGAAAAATAGTGTCTGCATTAGCTGGCATATAACAAAAACAATAGGCTGGATGAATGTCAGTAAACTAAAATGGAATTGCTATAATAAAGAGGTGTTGTGGGTAGGTAGTTATTGTATCCAGGAACCGGCTGCACACCCTGCTTTAGAGGGGCTTGCCTTCTCCTTGAGGGGTCAGGTATGTAGATTGGTGGTACTTCAAGATCCAGCTTCGTCACTGAGTCCATATGGGCTCAGTGGCACCAAGTGTCCTTTTCCAGCTTCAATTGGTTCATTGGCTATGGCCATTCCTTGACAAGAGATGGCTTTGCCTTAGTGACCCATGCCATGGTAAGCTCCTATTTTGGTTACTATAATGTGTTTTGTGTTGGGGTGTGTGTGTGTGCCCAAGAAGTTGAGATGGAAGCAGCAGTTCATGCAGAACATGCTGTAAGATTGTTGACTAGTTCATCCAAATGAAATCTCATCATACTGATTCTGAAGGAGTTACGCTGCCTGCCTATAAGCTTCTAGGCTGTATTCAAATTGCTGGTGCTGTTTACCATAAAGTGATAAACAGCTTGGGATCCAAAGATCTCCATAGCTTATCTCCATACCATCCTGTCCATGCCCGGCCTAAGATATTCCAAGGAGCTCTTCTCTGTGTACAATGGTTCGGGGATATGTGGTGACTTTTTCCCAGGCACATACAGAATTTTAGTATATTATTTTGTGGTGATAGGATTGCCTGCTCTATTGTTTTAGCTGCTCAAACTGTTTGCATTGGTTTTATGGTTGCATTTTATTCTATGTGATTTTATGAATTTATATTTTGTACCCTGTTCTGGGATCTATCAAGTTGAAGGGCAGGCTATAAATATTCTTAAACAAAATAACACAATGCTCAATAGGGGATTTTGCTGTTTTGTAAAGGTGACTGCAATATTTCCTTTCCTAATTGGTTAAAAGGGATTGATCCTTTTCTTAATAGCTTCCCAGATTCTTGTTTTCGGGCTTCTTGTTCTTCTGTCTCTACATTTGTAAGACAGTTTATTTTTACTCACCACCTGTCATTAAATATTGAGAATGCTAAAACAATGGTCACAACATTTCTGGTAGTTGATTAGATGGTTAGTTTAAATAGTTGTCCATAAATGCAGTAGGTGCTACAGATATGTGAAATCATGGTTATAAATAGTATCTGTAGTTCTTTCACACTCCTCTATATGGAGGTCAAGCAAAGTCAGTTAAATCTGAGAGGAAAAAATTATTGTGATTCTTGCATTGGTAGTCTGCCTGTGGTTTCAATAAATATAAACCGTGGATTTCTTTTGTTTCTCGTTTATGGGTGAGCAAGAACCATTAAGAATTGTCTGCTCCAAAGCAGTATTTATGGAAATATTATGTTGAACTTGTATTAGTTACCGGTATTTTACAACAAATCTCCAAAGTGCAGTAAGTTATGGGAGAAACAAACCTATGGTGCCTTCATACTGGTGGAATGTTAGCTTAGTGAAGTCAGGATTCTACATGTGCTTAGCAGAAAAGGCAAAATGATATTGCTTTAAACTACAGAAAATGTAGTAACACTGTGTACATATGCACACAGCATCTGTGGCAACATTGCTGACATATACTAATTGTAGCTTGGTGCATCATCACCGTTTCATCAATCATGCATAGAAGCAACCAATCAATGCATGGTGATGGTAGAATGTCCCCAATCAATGCATGATGATGGCAGAATGTCTCCAAGGCATCATTCCACTACTTAGGTGGTCACAAATCCACCACACTGCATTCAGCAGTGTAAATCATCATGACACATCCCAGCATGACCCTGGCAACAGCCACTTTTCAGGCATATTTGCCGACAGGGTTTGAAATCCTCCTATATCTTTTCCATGCAGTAAAACACATTTTTTGGGGACAGGAACACAAACAATAGCTTGAACAAGTTCATCATATTCTTATGAAATGGGAACTGACAGTTTGTTGCGAACAGCAAGTACTGTAGAAGCTTTTGATCTTCTCCCTTTGTGCATGGAGGAGGAGGTCCATAAGCCCAATACAAGTGCCCATTCACATTCATAACAATACTGTAATTATTTTATTTATTAACAAAATGTAAATACCACTTGATTTTAGTAAAGCCTCTAAATGGTTCACAAGAAATAGTAAAACTATCAATAAAAACAGTTAAAACATTTAAAAATAATTAAAATTAACAGCAAAAAAAGAATGCATGTCAACATAAACTCAGTTGGTTAGAGTGGTGTGGTGCTGATAATGCCAAGGTTGCATGTTTGATCCCCATAAGGGACAGCTGCATATTCCTGCATTGCAGGGGGTTAGACTACTAGATGATTCTCAGGGTCCCTTCCAACTCTACGGTTCTATGCTTCTATATGTCTGCATAGGCCTACCTAAACAAAAACGTTTTAAGCAGGCTCCAAAAAGAGTACAGTGGAGGCATTTGTCTGATGTCAGTAGGCAGGGAGTATAGGTAATGCCATGCTAAAAGAGAAATTTTTTAGCGCTGCAGAATGGGTATTGTGCAGCACATGTAAAAATGCCAATTCTTCAGATTGAAGCATGGGAACCACTCACCCACAGTGCCTCCATTTTGCCAGCATTGTGGCACCACTGTGTCCAGGTACCAGGATCCAGATGTTATGGAGATATAATAATAATAATAATAATAATAATAATAATTCATTTCTTATACTCCACACATCTGACTGGGTTACCCCAGCCACTCTGGGTAGCTTCCAACAAAATATAAAAGAACAAAACATCACACATTAAAAGCTTCCCAATATAGGGCTGTCTACGAAAAGTCATATAATTGTTCAGTTCTTTGACATCTGACAGGAAGGTGTTCCACAGGGTGGATGCAATAACCGAGAAGGCCCTCTGCCTGTTTCCCTGTAACTTCACTTCTCTCAATGAGGGAACTGCCAGAAGGCCCTTGGAGCTGGGGACCTCAGTGTCCAAGCTGAACAATGGGGGTGGAGACGCTCCTTCAGGTATACAGGGCTGAAGCCGTTTAGGACTTTAAAGGTCAACACCAAGACTTTGAATTGTGCTCGGATATGAAAATTATGCAGTCTATTGATATAACTTCTTCTAAACACCCTTCACCCAATGATAGCACCCTTCAGCTTGGTTGCAGTTTGTGGAGCTGCAGGCAGTTGTCAAAACAGTTGAGTCAACAGTTGGAGCTCAAGTGTTGAAAAAATCGTGATGAATATGAGAAACCAATATAGGGGTTGTTCTGTGGCTCATCATCTTTGGCCTCTTTTGGTATAATATAGGTGCAGCTTGTTTCACTTGCCTTGCCGTCACAAATAGCTAGGCACATTTTGCCTCAGTCTTTAAGGTGTGCCTTACAGTAGTTCAGCCTGGATACTGTTGGTGCATGGGCAACTGAGGCAGGCTCCATGCTCTCCGGATAGTCTCAGTTGGTGTATCAGCCTAAGCTGGTAAAAACACTTCTGGCCGTTGTTGCCACTTGAGTTTTCCCAATTTTTCCAGCTGCATATTGCATCCTTCTATGGGAGTGCCATCCTGTCTAAGACCTGTTGCAAACTTACCCACCCACACTATCTCTGTCTATAGCAATTGGCCTAGTGAGCTACTAAAGCTGTGGAAGATCTTTGTTTATATATAAGCACCTGACCCTACTGGTGAACTGCCTCCAAGATTAAAAGTTGCTGCACATGAGCTGTAGATTTGCTATCAATGGGTATCTGACACCTACAATAATTTTTGCGTCAATAATAGTGTGAGTATTTTTCTCCATTGAATTGTATAGTGGTTTCTCCTGTAGCTGTCAACGATCCATTATTGATAGAAGGTATATTTTGTCCTATTATATAGGTTGTAATACAGCTTTCTTAAAGGAGAAAATAATCTATTTCAATGGACTTCACAGTGTGGTCTGGCGGGGGATAATCATTTCTCTGATGTAATAATTTGGTTAGGAGAGGAGTTAGAATAAAGGAAAGCTGATATGGTAAGGGTTTATGTAGAGAGCACAACCTTGGCCATGACCTCATTTTTTTAGCCTTGTACAAGTCAGTGGTTCTCAGCTTAACCCTCCTGCATATAATGTGGGGTGTTAAAAAGATAATGGATTATCCACAGAGGTGTTATAAGAATTAGTTTGATGCGTATGAAAGAATTGGGAAGAATTATTGTTATATTCTAATGTTGCTCATTTGAGGCGAGGATAACACTCCTCAATTGGCATAAAGCTTTGCAACTTTTTAAAAGGTATCTGTTGCAGATACTTTTATTTCTAAAGGAATGTACTTACACATATAGCAAGCTGACTTCACTACATAAAATATTTTAAAATATTTTTGTTTCGTTTGAAATTTTATTTCAGTTCTGAATTGTAAGATTGAAAAATAACTTACAATAGAGTTAGGAAGGCATTTGTTTTGCCATTTTTTAATTATCAAGTTCTCATAAACTTGATAAGTATTGCTGTTTATCTTTATAGCCTCTGCTTAAATGGAAGCCACCTTTGGGAGCTGGATGGTCTCTATTGACGTAGACTTTGCATAGCAGCTGCACCACCCCAGGAGATTGCAATGAGTGGAGGAGGGGAACAGCCAGATATCCTGAGTGTAGGAGTATTGGTCAAAGAAAGATGGAAAGTGGTAAGTATATTAAATCCTTCCTATTTCCTCCCCAGATATATGAAAGCACTAGACTAAATAAAAAAAATATTGCAAGGAACCAAGTAAAATGAAGACATAGTCACAAACTGCATCCTGTTAGCAATATATGAAAGCATAGTAATACAGAATTGGAGAAATTTCCCTCTCTTGGTCACCTTTTTTTGGCAAATAAATACACATGTTAGCAGTCTCCTTGCCTGTACTTTGGTGTGCTGGTCTTTTCTGGCACATTGATAGTGTCAAATAAAGAAAGAATTAACTCTTTCCTGAGAGTTTATTTGTTTGTGACATTGAGCATAGTGGCTCTAGGTAAGTGATGTGGTTTTCCTCAGCTTGAAAGGCACTTTAAAAAGTGCTGCTGGCTGTTGTTCATCTTTATCTTAATGTGGCCCTATGGAACAAAAATCTCACATAAGATGCCTGTTACCTGTATTTATAAAAATATTTATTTACCGCTATATTGTAAATATATATCATAGTGGTTTGCAACAATATAAAACACCAAACAATAGAATTTTAAAAAGTTAAAAATAAGTCAAAAGAAATTAAAAACAAACATCAGTAGATTGCATAGGACCAGCGGAATAGAAACATTTTCAGCAGGCATTTAACAGTTTGCACAGAAGGCAGCCACTGAATCTATATTGGCAGGGTGTTCCACAGGACTGGGCAAATGACACTAAAGCAGTGGTTCTCAAAGTGGTTCTCAAACTGGTGTGGCAGTCACACTGGTGTGACAGAAGAGGATGGCAAGTGTCAGCTCTGATAAATATGAAATATCTTTGTCTTGATGAGGAAGTGAGAGTTTATTTGTCTCAAATTAGGCCTAAAATAAATGAGATCACTTGGCAAAGGCAAGCTCACACTTCTTATTGAGTTTGTATACAGGTACATATGATAGAGACTTGTTTGGTAGAGCCAGTGTGGTGTAGTGGTTAAGAGCGGTAGACTTGTAATCTGGTGAACCGGGTTCGCGTCTCCGCTCCTCCACACGCAGCTGCTGGGTGACCTTGGGCTAGTCACACTTCTTTGAAGTCTCTCAGCCCCACTCACCTCACAGAGTGTTTGTTGTGGGGGAGGAAGGGAAAGGAGAATGTTAGCCGCTTTGAGACTCCTTCGGGTAGTGATAAAGCGGGATATCAAATCCAAACTCCTCTTCTTCTTCTATAATAATTATATTTTGGGAATGATTTATGTTCTTACGTTGCAGTATTGTTTTATACTTTCTGGATGTCCTATGATCATATTATAAAGGAGTTGTGTTCTATGTTATAAATCAAGCAATGCTAGGAGTTGTTTCTTTTTGTTTTCCAATGTATTTCTTATTTTAAAAAAAAATTGGTGTTGCACGAGCAATTTTTTATTCTGAAAGTGTGGGCCAGAGGAAAAAGTTTGAGAACCACTGTGCTAAAGGCTTGATTTCTTGCCACATTAACAGTAGTTAATAGATTAAGAAATAAATTTTAAAATGAGTCTTACATTATGTAGGGAAAGAGGTAACCTAATACCAGGTTTAGTGGCTAGATAATATTCATAGTCTAGGCTTGTTAATTCAAAAGTTCTGTATTTTTTAAACAATGCAGAATTAATATTCTTATTCATTACAGTTCAAAAAGATAGGAGGTGGAGGGTTTGGAGAAATTTACGATGCAATGGACTTGCTTACCCGAGACAATGTTGCATTGAAAGTCGAGTCAGCTCAGCAACCAAAGCAGGTTCTGAAAATGGAAGTAGCTGTGTTGAAAAAACTGCAAGGTAAGGAGGATAAAAGATCCTTGTTTTGAATGTACAGTATGTCTGATTCTTGGAAATCTGATAGGCTCAGTGTATCAAAGTATACAGTGGTACCTCGACTTACGAATTTAATGCGTTCCAAATGCACATTCGGAAGTCGAAAAACTCGATTTCCCATAGGAATGCATTAAAAACGGATTAATGCGCTCCTATGGGAAGAGAAATCGGGGGTCACTTACCTTTTCGATGTGGACGGCCAGGCTCCCGCAGCTCTCCTTCTCTGAGGGGTGCTCGCCGCCGCCATGGCGCGGCAAAAAGCCGCGCTGGGCCGTTTTGGCCCGAAAAAAAAAAACCTTGCCGGGCTCCCCCGGCATGCCCAAAAAGCCGCGCGGGGCGCCCCCGACGCGGTAAAAAGCCGCGTGGGGCCGTTTCAGCCCGAAAAAAACCCTTGCCGGGCTCCCCCGGCATGCCAAAAAAGCCGCACGGGGCGTCCCCGACGCAGTAAAAAGCTGCGCTGGGCCAAAACGGCCCGAAAAAAAAGCCCTGAAAAAAAACCAGAAGGAGGAGAATAAGCAGCCTCCAGCTGCTCCGGGCTCCGCTCGCATCCAAAATGGCTGCTGGAGCGAAGTCCCGCCTTCTCTCCCCTTCCATGTGACCTGTACCAAAGAAAAAAACCAAAAAAAACCCTCGGCTTCCGATTCGGAAGTCGAAGAATTCGTAAGCGGGCGCCCGGATTCTTCGCTTCGTAACTCGAAAAATACGTAAGTTGAGTTACTCATAAGTCGAGGTACCACTGTACTATATTGGTCAGTATGGATTCCAAATATAATAAGGAAGAATTAAGATTTAGTGTGCAATCCTGTGCATGTCTATTGAGTAAAAAGGAAGTCCCACTGATATCACTGGGGCTCACTACCAGGTAAGTGGGTATAGGATTGCAGCCTTGCATTGAGGACAAGAATAGGAAAGTTTTACTGATTTTTAAAATAATAATGATTCAAGTTGATGATGTGCCTTAAATCTGAGGTAGGTGAAAAGATGGCAAGTATTGTTCTGAGAGAATGTGCGAGGCAGATTGAGATGTGAACCTATGACTGCTGTCCTTGAAAAATGTTGTGAAATATTTTGATCACCACAAAATCCCTGAGCAACTTCTGAAATTACAAGATGACCTAGCTTACTCTCCCTGACAGTGTTCCTAAAATTTAAATAGTTCTGTAGTAGAGGGAATTTCAACAAGTGTCATTTGTTCACCTGGTCACCCTAAGAAAGCTTAAGCTGTATGAACATTTTTGATACTCAGCATGTATCTGTTCAGGCTTTTGGTTTCACTTTAATAGAGGCATAAATTGTGGTGCAGCAGAACCAAAACAAAGCAGAGTAAAAATAAATATTTTTCAGACCATTAATTTTGTAAGTGTGTCAATAGTCTTGGTGATAGCTGTCAATTTACCTCATGGGATATTGGGGCCAATGGTGTTGGTTGATCCTCGTCACGTGGTCACAGGGCGGAGAGAATAATTGTGGGAGGCAGGCACGCTCCTCTCAGTTTTTTCCTCCTGCCTGTCGCAGCAGTATGTTTCTGTATGTTTTTGTTGCATCTCAGTGGCCATGTTTGCAAATCACAAATTGGGTTTATGTTCAAATCCAGGCAGTGGCAAGCCCTGCTTATGTTCATCTTCATGCAGCATTGTCATGGGGTGAGGTGTTTAAGAGTAACTAAAAAATGTTAACACTGAAATATGTTTACTTCCATGAATGCTAACAACTTTTGGATAATGAGGCACTGTTTAATTATGAATTGGTGCAGAGAATTAGAGACAAAGTGGTTTTTATTTTTGACAAGTTTCTTCCACATGTCTGAGTTGCTCCTTAAGTTCTGTTTCCTTTTTTTGCCACCCAGAAATGTAAGTAATAGATTTAGGGAAGCGCTTGGGGAGAGTGGGGTTAGTGAAAAGTAATCTTTCTACCACCTCCTTCCCCAGCAGCTTCCTGAAAAGTCTCTCTTGAGGACTGGGGACCCTCCTGAGTGGGGTGTGCTGGGGTGGAGGGAATTGCTGAAAATAGGGTGGAGGCATGTCCGGTGAGAGGAAGTCTCTGCCCGGTTTTTGGCTTATCTCCCCTTTCAGCCCCCTGAGCCACAGTGCACCCCATTCAGGAAGGTCCCTTGACTTTTAGGACAGGCTTCTCTAGAGGAGGTGTTGCCTTCCTCCAACCTCATTTCTGTAGTAGGTGACTCTCTGGATCCAAGCTTGTGAGAAGAAAAATATGGAAACATAAAAAGGGTATATTTTATTTCTGCAGGAAAAGATCATGTCTGCAAATTCATTGGCTGTGGAAGGAATGACAGATTCAACTATGTGGTTATGCAGTTGCAGGTAAGTTTGTTACATTTATTTATTCTCTAAAACAGGGGTAGTCTACCCTTTTATACCTACCACCCACTAATGCATCTTTCTTGATGGTAAAATTTCCTTACCGCCCCCCAGTGCTCGATGGAAGGAGGATTCAGCTTGTGCCGTGGAACCCCCTACCTCCCACTTAGAATCCTGAAACGCCCACTAGTCGGCGGTAGGGACCAGGTTGACAACCCCTGCTCTAAAAGGATGTTCACAGATATAAATTAAATCTCCACAACCCCCTAAAAGAAAGAATGTCCAGCTAATGTAACATTGCTAATTTGATAGGAGAAGGGTAAATAGAAACCACAGGCCCTTCTCCATGTGCCTTATCTGAAGCAATTGCAGAGGGTGGCTAAACAAGAATGGGATTTTTTTAGTGGTACCTCCATGTCTTTGGAACTCTATCTCCCAGGAAAATGTACATGGCACCATCCTAGTACAGGTTTATTTACCCAGACTGATTAAGTTGACCTCTACTGTGCTGCTCGTCTTTTACAGGGGTAGAATAGATTTTTCCTTTTTGTATTGTTAGATGTGCAATTTATAAATTTTGCATTGCACACTGATTTTAATTTGGGCTTTACTTGATTTTTACTTATCTTGCAGTTATATTGCTTTGAGACTTATTTGTGTTTAGCAACTACTAAATGCAATAATAACAACTGCTTCTGCTGCTACAGCTTATCATGCCTTGTGATCTGGGCCACCTCTTGGAAATTTTTTTTGATAGCTTAATTGATACCCTATTCTCTTCTTGATCAGTTCAATGTAAAAAATAAATAAATCCTAATGTTGATTTATTTTGCCCATTATAAAATGATTATGAAAGCTAAATGAAAGAAGTATTATTGGAAATGTCTGTCTTCCTCATTTTGGATGGGCAGAGGGAAATTTCCACTGAAAGTACTTTACTTTACTTGCTTTTTCAGGGTCGGAACCTGGCCGATCTGCGTCGAAGCCAAACTAGAGGGACCTTCACAATCAGTACTACCTTGCGACTTGGCAAGCAAATTCTAGAGTCTATTGAGAGCATTCATTCTGTTGGTTTTTTACACAGAGATATTAAGCCAGTGAGTTTATTCACAAATTTTGTCAAAACCAAGAACTTATTAGGGGGTGATGGTGCAGTTAGAACAATCAGAAATTTGGATATAAAACTATTAAGATGAAAAAGCTAATCCATGATTGTTTCTTTTATATATTGATTCTCAGTAACATTAGAACTCTTTAACTGTAATGGTCTTATCTAGCAAATAATAATTGCTTTCGGTTTTAAAAGTAAGTTCTTAATTTAGGAAAGCGTAAGATGATTGCATCCACTGAGAATATATTACTCTGTACTTTATTTCAAAGTATTAAGATGTTCTGTTTAACATGACTGAATAGCACAATCCTATGCATGTCTACCCAAAAGTTTAAATAATTGTACCTAGTGTTAGTCCTACGCAGAGTAGTTTAAGTAATTGATTGCAGCCTTAATGTTGTATTCAGCATTTGTCTTGTGTGGAGATTGTTGTTGAATAACAAGTATGGTATTATCAATCAGTATGTCATCTTTTTCCTCCCCAGTCCAACTTTGCTATGGGACGTTTCCCTAGCACTTGGAGGAAGTGTTACATGCTGGATTTTGGCTTGGCGCGTCAGTTTACAAATTCATGTGGGGATGTCAGACCGGTAAGAAATTCTAATAAAACTTTTTATTAATAATTTAAAATTTGATATATTGGACTGCTTTTAAAATAACTGTCAGGCTGAACTGATTTATCCATGCTTGATGCATTACACCAGAGGTCTGAGCGCCAAGTTCTAATCTGGCCAACCCTCCGAGGGTTAAGTGAGTGGGACCAAACCATGGTTTAAACAATCTATGGTTTAATGTTAATGGGCAGCATGCTAGTACCGGTATGTGCTGTTACAAAGTTTTCAGGGTAGTCCTCCCTCATTTTGCTGCCGCTATGCTCTGAGCAAAATAGACAAAGTGTGGCTTGTCATGTCATACAAATATGAGCATGTGGGTTCTTTCACCCAAAAACCCCACGAGTGGTAACCAAGGTTTCTTTTTCACTTATTACTTGTTTGTTTGAGCAAAGGAAACCACAAGGCCAGGTTTGGATAACATGACAAGCCACAGTCTGACTTATTTTGTCTGGCACAGTAGGAGCAGAGGGAGGGGGAGCACCATGGTAACTTTTTGTTTTAAACCATGGTTTAATATCACATAAAAGTGAGGTAATTGTGTCAGTGAGTAGGTTCATTGTCCCCTGATGTTGTTGCTGTACATTTTTAGTAATATGTATCTACTTGCACTGGTGTGCTTTTGAACTGCTAGGTTGGCAGAAGCTGGGACAGAGCAATGGGAGCTCACCCTGTCGTGCGGATTCAAACTGCTAACCTTCTGATCAGCAAGCTGAAGAGGCTCAGTGGTTTAGACCACAGCACCACCCACTCCCTATTAAGCAGTATATAAATATGTAAATAGAATAATAAATAAATAAAAAGGTGCTGGCTACTACTGACTTGTGATGAAACTTTTGCCTTATTCCCTGATCTCCCAAAATAAGGAATAAAAAAGTGTCTGTCTGGAGCTTCTTGCACTTTCTATTAGCAACGAGCATTAGTACTTTGCATACAGCAACTAGGCGTATGTTTGCAAAGAGCTGAAAAAGTGCTTTGTATGAAGGGGACAGGTTTTTGTTTGTCTGGGCACTTAGTTGCCTAGTCGTGGAGCGAATAGGAAATTAGCAATTAAAGTAAAATGCACTGGAATTTGGCTGCTGAGAAAAAAGGGAAATAACAAAATGGCTTCTTTAAGATTGAATAAAATGGAACTATTGGAATAGGAACAGAAGGGCCCTGCTGGACCCATCCAGTCTAGTAAACTCTTCTCACAGTGCCTAACCAGATGCCTATTGTAAAGCCTGTAAGCAGGTCCTGAGTGCAAAAGCATTTTCACCACTTTTGATTCCCAGCAGCTGATAGTTAATAAATCTGGTTAAATATAATTTTTTTTCTGAACTATTTAAAACATGTTCAATATGTGTTTACTTATTTACCATACCTATTTAAATTTTATTTATTATACATGTTGCCCCAATAACATATAGATCAAACAGACCTGTGCATTCTTAGCGGAGGAAGACTCCAGAGTAGAAGGCCTACATTATTCTTTGTAGTGTCGCTTTTATGTACAGTATATCTTTAACTAACACAGTGTAACACAGAATTCCCCCCCTCTGTTGTATTGATAGCCCAGAGCTGTTGCTGGTTTTAGAGGGACTGTGCGGTATGCGTCAGTCAATGCTCACAGGAACAGAGTGAGTATTAGTACTTGCAATAGCCTGAATGTTTAGTTACTGAAACAATTATAAATGGTGTGATTATCTTAACTTTCTGCTTCACCTGTCTTTTTCCTATAGGTGATTTATAATTGTAAGTAATACTGCCTGAAATATTTAAAGTGTTAGCAAGAGAAAATGTCTATTTCTGCATCTTTAATCATACTGGATGTTCTTACAATGGAAATAATACTGTGACTGAAATTTGCTAAATAAATTGATTACCATTTTAATTACATGGCATATTAAAAGAGTGCTAATTAATTTTTAGTAGGTATGGATCCCCTCCCCTCCCCCTGAGAGGTTAATACAGACTAGGGTAGGGTTTGGCTTCGCTGGGAAAATGTTGTTCTTGTGGGATGTGAGAACTGACAGAAAGGATCACAGTCTCTTTTGGCCACTTTTGACTTTCTGTTTTATCGAGGTGTTGCACAGCAGATGGTAACTGCTAGTTCTAGATGGTTGGTACAAAAGCACCAACAATAAAATTTTCCTTGTGATTACAGAAGACAGGTGGGATCCTGTTTATCTGTCTCCAGTTTTAAAACTTGAAGGTTAGCAGGAAGCCTCTTTCTGCTGTTGAACTAAAATGTGATTTTCAGTGAAATACTAGATAATTATGTAGTTCAGGAAGAGGCAACTCTTCTTGCATATACTTCCAGACAGGCAGCTGACCATGGGTGTTCAGTGGTGCACTAACTGAGCCAATACCTGGACCTTGTACAATCTGTAACCAACTTTCTTTGTTGCTCTCCTGGAACTTGGTATACCATCAGAAGAGTGGATTAAGGTTCATAGGAATGACACAAGGGTGTATATTTGCTAAGGGCAGACAAAATCTCTGGTTCAGGAGCAGGCCCAGAAAGACCTACAAATACACAAATCACTGCCTAGCCAATAATTCAGCAAAGTACTTGAAACCACATAAAATAATTTAAGGAAGGAGGTGAAACACATTTAAACTAATTGCTAGCTTGCTTTGCTTCTGTGAGTATATTTATATTTCTTCCCCCATCTATTTTGAATCTATGGAGAACATGTCAACTCTTTAAGCAATGTTTTCTTACAAGTGAGTCTTGCCACAAAATGTTGCAGTGTAGAGTGCTTCTTCTAGGGTTCCAACCAGCCATGTCCTTTCCCAGGCTATGTCTCATTTTATGTCTCCTCCGCTCTGGCAGTCTATTTCCACGCCCCCAATCAGGCCACTGAATGTGCTCAGTTTGCTCTTGGGCTGTTTTGTTCCCCTCACCCACCAAGAACTTTTTAAAATGGTACTTGTGTAACCCCAAGAGTCTACTAATCTCCTCCCCTGTGCATGGATGGTGCTGATTTATTACGATGGACAATGAAGTGTTCTGATTGGGTGGTTCATCTTGCACAAGACTCAGGCAGGAGCAAAGAATTATGGGAGGTAGACAGTTTCTCCTCAATTTTTCCCTCCTCGGCTCTCACTGTTTTGTTGTCTGTTAGTTAGCAGAGTCCTCTTTAACTACTTTCTTTGTTATTCTTAGTTACTTAGTAATTGGCTACTTTTCCTGTCCTTTTATGCGTCCTCTACTGAGGTGTAAAAAAACAAACAACCATGTCTCCCTGCTAAATATATTTCCCTGTTCTGTGTTCAGTGTTTTACTTCTATTTTCCATTAATTTCTTAATTTTTATCTTTATTTATTGTTGCTGGCCATTGCCCTTTTGGCAGATGGGCTGTCTTTTTTTCCAACTTTTTTTGCGCCTCGTGCAGCGACTGCGCACTGCTTCCCTAACAGCCACTCTGCGCCTTACCCTCAGCGCGTCCTTTTGGACCCTTTATTCAGCGCATTGGCTTTTCTTCAAGAATTGCTGCTTCTGCAAAGAAAGAAAGGGACAAAGAAAATAAGCTTCAACTCCTTGTTCTCCTGTCCGCTTCAGCAGCGCAAAGGGCTGTTGCGACACATTTTACCTGCAGTAATATTTGAATCAGCAGTCTGGTTCAGCGGCTCAGTTTCCTCCCAATAAATTTCAATGGCGTCCTTAGAGTCTCTGCAAGGCTTAGGTGCCTCTCCGCATAAAAAAAGCGGTTGCTCAAATCACTCCTCCCATGCTAAGGGCCATCGTTTTCCAGTGTTGTCAGTAAGGTAAGGTCTACCCATGTAAACAAACCTCCTTCGGAGCAATCCATGGCTCAGCCACAGAGTGCTGCTCAGTTATTTGGTGAGATTTTACTGCCATCTGCTGGCAGTACTAATAATGACATAGCCATATCCTCTGATCCTGAGCCTGAATTTCAGGGTTTTGCTGATGACCAATTAGGATCTACTGTAATGAGCAAAGTTCATTGCCACCAATGGGTCAAGGTTTATCAGAGGTTTCAAATGTGAACTTGTCTGTTACTTTAATTAATCAGCTGAAGGATGCCCTTCTTGCCTCCTTATCATCAGACCTTAAGCATAACTTATGTCCCAATGCTGCCCTTCCTGTGCGTATTAAATCAAAGTTTCTTGTACGCATATGCTACATTCTGCAGGGAATTCTTCCCCTAACCCTTTTCAAGTTATGTCTGAGGAATTACAGGAGGCTGATTTTACTATGCCATAATCTCATGCATCACTGGATGTGGAAGAAGAGGATGCATGGAGTTATGGTTCAGTGCAGGAAGAGCCATAATCTTCCAGGGTGTTTCAAGATTTTCAGGCAGCAACTTTGCTGTGTAAGATTATGAGCACTTTGTCCTCTAAGCAAGCAAAGGAGGCTGAGGCAGTTTCTGGAAGTTTTGTGTCTTTTCTAACAGATACGAGTCCATCAACCAACTTCATGCGGGTTCCATCTCTTCTAAAATTGATAGTAAAGGCAGAGCTAGATGCTCCTATGCATTTGAAAAGGACTAATGGATTGGTGAATAAATTATATTCTTTAGAGCCAGAATTTATGGCTTATATTAAGTCACCTTCCGTAGATCCTCCTCTGCTGCATCTTTCCTTACGTCATTTGGCCCCAAAGGATGAGGATGCTCAATTGCATGATATTACAGATAGGAGAATCGAGTTTGCCCTTCACGAAGTACATGAGACTGCTTCATTCTCATTGAAAGCTTCTTGTATAGCTTCCTCCTGCACACATGCCTGTGTGGTATGGCCGGAGGATTTGCTCCATAATCCTCAGGATGTGGTGCGTCACCATCAAATCCTTTCAAAACTCCTAAAAGCACAAGCCTTCATGGTGGATGAAACTATGGATGCTATGCAGTTTGCGCCAAGAGCCATATCTGCACAGGTAACAAACAGTGTGCTGCACTTTGCGGCTTAAGAACTAGCAGGCTGACTCTGCCGCTAAGGCTAACTTGTCTGTGGTACCGTTTGTGGGAGGCCAACTACCTGTACTTGGAGAGTCAGCTCTGAAAGATGTTTTGGTGGAATCAAAGGATAAGTGTAAGGTTTTGTTAAGTCAGAAGGCTGATAGAAGGTATGCTAGGCATTTTGTTCCATACCCCACTCAGTTTCATTCCTTTCACTACTCAGGTTCCAGAATAGGCAGCGAGATTCAAGTCTCAACCCTTTAAGCAGCGTTACCAAGGTAGACAGCCATTCCAACGTTTTTCTGCCGCCCCAGCCACCAAGGGTGGTAAGCAACATACTCAATGACTCTGTGTCACAACAGGTAGGGGGATGCCTAAAATGGTTTCTCCCTACTTGGCAGCAGACCATATGATTTATTATATGCTTGAGTTTTATTATGGAGGTTTCGTTTTCTTGACATGCAGGTTTTTTCATGTTGCTGCACATTACTTTCTTTACTCTTGCTCCTGTTCATGTGTTAGCCAGGAGGAGGTAGGCCTTGTGTTTAATTTAGTTTTAGATTTTTTGTCATGATGCTCCTGGTTGGCAAGTCTAAAAATCTGAGGAGAAACAGTCTACCACAATTCTTTGCTCCTGCCTGATTCTCGTGCAAGAGGAACAGCCCAATCCAAATACTTCATCGTCCACCTAATAAAACTACTATTCAGGTAAGACCAATCATCATTTTTAGCTGCATCTTGTCTGTCTGCTTACATGTTGAGATCAATCTTTTTTTGCTACATACTTCGCTATTGTGGCATTAGAATTTTAGCATGTGATACATTGTGTTTGGTAGTACAAGAAAATGGGGAATTGACTACGTACTGTCTCTTTTTCTTTAGGAAATGGGACGTCATGATGACCTCTGGTCTTTGTTTTACATGTTGGTCGAATTTGTGGTTGGACAGCTGCCCTGGAGAAAAATTAAGGACAAGGTCTGTTGAGAAATGTACCATTGGAGATAAACCACGGATAATGTCTTTGAATATGTTCATGAGATTCCTTTCAATATATTAAAGTTCTTTAAAAACAATGTTTGCTTATTTCAATGCATTTGTTTTTTAATTAACATAGCCGGCATGAGTACAGAATTTCATTAATCTTAGTTAAAAGTAATAAAATCCATCTTCTACACAAGAGGTTGGGAATGGGATCTGGTTGGCAGGCCAGATCCAGAAGTGACCAACCTTCCATGGTTCATTTTTGATAGATGCACAGGGCTACCCTCCTGTCAGTTATCAGTCATACGATGTCAGATTATTAAACTTGAAAGGAATAATTGGGAACACACTCTAAAAGTACTCTTATTCTTATTTGCATAATCTTTGCCGAGTATGCTGGCTGTTTGCCATAATAATAAGCATTGACATTGAGAATTTTGTAGCCACAGCTTGAATTCAACCTGCAGCTGCAAAGATTCCTGTCAAATGGAAGTCCCACCTTCTGTGGGAATCCAGTCTATTTAGGAGCTCTGAGCTGAACCCAGTGGGGTTTGCATTTGGTGCCAAATTAAAAAGACACCTAATTCAAGCCCTGCTTGCAGAGGAACAATTAGGAGCACATTCTAGGTCTCCTGAATGTTTCTTCTCAGCCATAACTTTATTGATCTCACATCTGACATCATATGATGGCTGGTAGGCATGGCTGGGGAAAAATGATATTGTTGGACAGATTATGCTCTCTGGTGTGCCTAATGTGGCCTGCAGGCTGGAAGTGCCCCATGTTTGTGCTACACAATCAAGCCAGTGTCTTTTGTACATAATTTAATATATCTCTTCACTATATCTGACCGACCAGCTGTTAGTTCCCCACTTGCTGTTTGGAGAAGAGCAACTTGGATCTTGGCAGAAGTTCAGTTTTATTTCAAATGGCTCTTTAGGTGTTTTTAGGCTTGAGTTAACAGGGAGGTATATCCAAGAGCATTTGTTTTATTTTAAAGATGGTTCATGTTAAAGCTTGTTACAGACCTTTACCTTTAAAACCAGAGCTATTAATTTTGATCTGAATAAAGATTAGAAACTCAGATTTGATATGGTTACTGAGGACCCTAATGCATTAAGAAAAACACATTCATATCCTCAGAACCTATCAAATCTAGGCTTCAGGTAAGACCAATCATCCTATCTGAGGTCCTACTATGCAGATAAGAAGTTAAAATAATGCAAAATATACTCTAACGGAAGAAAGAAGAGAGGAAGGTGAGGGAGACAATTTGGCACCTGCTCCAGCTGGGCTGTCTTCTCGCCTGGCCAACTTTATTTTCATTTATTTGTTTAGCATTTTAAAATTCTTTACTGCTTTCACTTCCTTGGCAGAGGGGTGGCATATAAATAAATAATGTCTATAAAGAACTGATGGAAAGTATGGTAAATATTTCATTTCCCTACTTGTAGGAGCAAGTGGGCTCCATAAAAGAGAGGTATGACCATCGGCTGATGCTGAAACATCTCCCTCAAGAATTTAACACCTTTCTAGATCACATTTCTACTTTAGATTATTTTACTAAACCTGACTACCAGGTATGATTTTTTTATGTCTTAATTTTATGTCTTATTGGAAACCCATGTCTTGTTAAACACTTCAACATGCATTCACACATCTGTTCCAACGAGTAGCAATGGCTAATTAGGTACACTATCATTATACCTTACTTTTGCCTCTTGTGTTTTGTCATATCGTACCTAGAACAACCCATACTAACTTTATCACGGGACTTCTAAAGTAAAAGAATGACAAGCAGCTGAAGTGAATGGTTTCATTTTTACTCTTTTTAAGCTGCTTTTGCATGTTTTATTGTGTCTAAATGGAGTGGACATATTTCAATACATTGATTTCCAAACACAATTCAGATGGCCACTGCATGTTTTGTGCAGTGTGTATATGAAACCATTTGTCTGCAGGAATTGTACCCCTGTGTCAGTTAGAGAAATTAGCTGATGAGGCAGAATTCTACAATGTTCATATTTGGGTAGTTAGGCAAAGAATTGCAGAAGAAATTGGAAAGTATTTTTAAAAATAGAATATATCAAAGTGTCTAGTTCCTCGTTTCTTCCATTGTATTCTTTGTGCTTGCTCATACTGTGTTCTTTTTATTGCCCACTCTGCCTGTTAATCCTCATGCCACAATATGCACTGTACTTAACCTGTAATAGAAAACAGGTGTAAGGAAAATGTCTTGTGATGACAGCCATGCAAATATAATGGCTTCAACTTATTAATGAAATCATTTGAATGCTGTGTTCCCTTTTTTAACAGATATCAATATAATGTCTGCTTTTCATAGGATATGAAACATTCCTCTTCTCCAAGCCTCTGGCAAATTAAACCATCTATGGCCTTTTAAACTGTGGGGGTGTCATTGTTTGTTATTATGTTGTGTAGTTTTTTGTTTTTTATATTGTAAACTGCTCTGTGATCCTTGAATGAAGTGTATAGAAGAAATTCAATAAATAAATATTAGGATTTTTTTTAATGCTTTAATGAATGGCATGAAAGAATAACTTTCGTGAGTTTTCTCAATGTAACCTGGGAGCATACCAACTCTTCTCTTTTGTTTATATAGCTTCTCATGTCCGTCTTTGACAACAGCATGAAGACTTCTGGGGTGACTGAGAGTGACCTATTTGACTGGGAAAAGAGTGGAGCTGATGGCTCTTTAACAACCACCACCACTTCAACTACTCCTCAACTGCACACTCGTCAGACCCCAGCTGCCATAGGGTATGTTGGAGCATTCCTTTTGATGTCATCCAGTTAATGAAGTGCCATGTGACATTCTGGATAGTAGGCATTCTTTCTCTGTCCCAAGACCTTGATCTAAAGGCATCTAGACTTCTGTTCCTTATGTGATAGCATTGTAATGGTGAGGGAACCAGATGTGCTTCTTCCATAACCAGGTGTTGACAGACACTCTGGAGAGCTTGCTTGGAAGAACCTTTCATACTTATCTAAAAAGTCAGTGCTTCTGTTTTGAATAGTTTTAGGAATCACTGATGGGATTATATATGATTCTCATTATAAATTGTGTTGCAGCATTAAGAAAAACAGATTGCTCAGTTTCCATTTGGGAGAGTACCTGGAGAGTGTACTACTACCCAGATAACTTTGTGAACAGCCTAGAGGTCTTTGTTGAATAGGTGACAAAATGTAAATCTTTGTATTAATTCTGTTGGACAAACCCATCAATGTGGATTAGATATCTCCTGACATCCCCCCACTTCATAGCATGGTAGCAAAATAACACAATACAGCCATACCTTGGTTCTAGAATGCCTTGGTACCCGTATGTTTTGGCTTCCGAATGCCGAAAACCCGGAAGTAACGTTCTTTGGAAGCTTCCACAGCTTCCGATTGAGTGCAAGAAGCTCTTGCAACCAATTGAAAGCCACGCCTTTGTTTTTGAACAGTTCCAGGAGTTGAACGGACTCCCGGAACGGATTAAGTTCAACAACCAATGTACCACTGTACCAGCATTCTAATCTTGCTCCTGCATGCTGCGCTATGACTAAGGAAGATGCAGAAACACAGAGCTGCCCTTCAGTCTAGGAACTGATGGAAATGTTCTGAGTTCAGATTCCCTAAGGTTTGAGCTGAAAGGAGGTGGAGTATACAGCCAGTAGAGAGTAAAGCTCTGTTTGATTCTCAGTGTTTGATACCAGGTCTGACCAATCCAGGTGCTTCTTACTTGCTGCCAGATGCAAAGGCCTGAACCCTGAAGAGTTCTGAGGGTGGAGCACACACTGTTTTACAATAGCTTCGTAGATGAGGCCTGAGACTTTAAGGATCATGGTTTAAGCTCTTAGAGCATAGATGGGAACCTGTAGTCCTCCTGATGTTGCTGGATTGCAGCTCCCATCATCCCTGACCATTGGCTATGCTGGCTTATAGTCTAACAATATCCAGAGGAAGAAAGGAGGGTGTAACCTGTGCTGCATCCTTGAGTCAAACTTTCATATCGCAATGCTGTTTCTTTGTTATTTTTCTTATTCTTTATAGAATTGCCAATGCTACACCAATACCAGGAGATATGTTGAGAGAGAATACAGATGATGTGTTTCCAGATGAACATCTTAGTGATGGTGAGAATGGTATCCCTATCGGAATCTCTCCAGAAAAGCTACCAGAGTCTCCTGGACATCGTCTTCAGGAAAAGGATGTGTGGGAGGAAATGGATGCAAACAGGAATAAGATAAAAGCAGGTGTCCATAAAGTAAGTACTATAATTGAGCAGACAATAACATTCAATTCTTTCTTTGTTCTATATCTTAAGATTTGCAAATAAAATCATTATACTATCAGCAAGTCAGATGTCCCGGGAAATGAAGAAGTTGGGTATGCTGGGGACAACTATGTCATTTGTCCCAGCATTTGATATATTTCTTTTAACATTAAGGTTTTCTTTTCTGCTGTTTGATAAAGAGTTATTCATTCCTGAAAGCCATACAAGATAATGAACTATATAAGATAGTGGACATCTCTCTATCCTGTTTCAGTGGTTTTCATATGCTAATTATGCTTTATTCTGTTTGTCCTGAACCTACTGACAGCTTTCCATTGGATAACTCAGAGTTCTAGTGTATTGAGAGAATTGTTCATTTGTTTATAATTTTATAAACCTACATTTGCTCTTATTGTGGTAGTTCTTTTCCACCATCACAGAACCTTCCATTTTTAAGCACGTCTTCATGGGGAAGATACTTTGTTGTTATTTTCTATATCTTCTCCAGCTCTGTGCTAACTTTTGAGCATGGCCATAACTGCATTATATTCTTTATATTGGTGCACCTTAGGTTACATAGTAGTATTGTGATAATTCTTTCCTAAATTTTGTTAAATTGCTAAGGACACCTGGCTGGCATTACAGTGAGCAATTTTACTGTGGCCCCAGACACAGCATTTGGGACATATATCAGAGTATATACTTGAAGTAGGCTATTTTCAACCCCATTGTTCATTGCTTTATGTTTTCACCTTTTGACCACTGATCACAGGAAGAAGCTGAAGATTCAGCTTTGTCTTCTGTGGCTGCTTGATCCTGTAGCATATTACAATCTGTCTTCCTGATGCTTATATTGGTCACAGCTAAGGTGGCACAAAGTAGTGTTATTTTAGACAAAACAGCCCTTTCTTAGAACGGTAATGGGACATGTAGTTCCTTCTGTGTGGTGGTAGGGATGTTGGATAGAGTTCAGTTGTTTTGTTCTGTTCCACAGATGGAAGATATTTCAGTTTGGTGAGCACCTCTGCTAATGGAAGGAGTGGTACATCTCCCTGCCTCAGCTGCTTCACAAATAATCTGATCTGAAGAGTTTTGGGAACCCTTTAGAACAGCATGGAAAGTGGCATGGGGGACTGCAGGAGGGAGGTAGAATTAGTGAAAAAATCTCATTGATTCTGTTAGCAGAGGCCTCTGCTAAATGAATTGCATAAGAGCACCTATAGAATCACAGAACTGTAGAGTTGAAAGGTACCCAAGAGTCATCTTGTCCAATTCCCTGCAATGCATGAATCTCAGCTAGAGCATCCATGACAGATGGCCATCCAACCCCTGCTTAAAAACCTCACATGAAGGAGAGTCCACAACCTCCCGAGGGAGACTGCTCCTCTGTCAGGAGAAAACAGGGTTGCTCCATCTTGCCTGTGACAGCTCTTTAGATATTTGTGTTTGCTAGTGGGATCAGCTGTGTGTGAGTGAAATCAGAAAACATTAAAACTTAATTTTTGAAAAGGGCTATCTGCTCAATGATAAGAGTACAGTATATTGTTTGCAACTTAGGGGCCTCTGTTTCAATCCTGGTCTTTCCACATAGACTAGGAAAGACTCTTGCTTGAAACCTTGGATTGCTGCTATTGAGCTAGGTCTAATTTGAAATAAGGCAGTTTTCTATGTTCATTAGGATCTAAATCCTGAATGCTAGGTAGTATATAGGGCTGCTTTTAGATATAGATACTGATTTGGAGTTAAAGTCCACAAGCAAACAATTTCAAAAGCACATTTACAGAAGACTGAATATTAGCCACAAGCAAAATTGAAAGTTCATGTGGAAATTAGTTCTGGTGGTAAATCAAGTTGAGCAGCGATCTTTCTGCTGCAGTTCTGACTACATTTAGAATTGCAAGTTTATCAAATAGAAGAACTGAAAGTATTTTGACAGAATGAAAAGTCGGGATGCCAACAACTAAATGTTACACTTTGTGTCTTTTACATAATGTTTTATAGTTCTCTTATGGTGTTTTTAATCACAGACTGCTACAGAAGAGGAAAACAGCCATGGACCAATTAATGGAATGCTTAATGCACCAAGCCTTGGTTCTCCAATTAGAGTCCGCTCAGAGACCACACAGCTAGATCGGGATGTTCCTTTGGTGCGGAAGCTACGATCAATTCACAGTTTTGAACTGGAGAAACGTCTGACCTTGGAGTCCAAACCAGATACAGATAAATTTCTGGAAGTCTGGTATGTAATGGCTTTTTTTTGCTGAGCTTTCTTAGCAGGTGCTTTGCTTATAGTGAGTCATCTTTAATTGATTAGTTATTTGGCACAGATTTCACTGTTACTTATGCCATATGATTGACCCTACAAATGCAGGGAAAGTAAATTCAGGTTTTGGGAATGGGGAGCCAGTAATACATAGTATAATTTGAGAAATCCAGTTCTAAAAGATTAGTAATTCCCGGTCATTGACATGCTGAGTGTTTATGAGAGTTGTAGTCTAAGAACATCTGGAGGATACCATATCAGCTACCCCAGAACATCTACTAGAAATAGAAATGTAGTGATATTGATAACAAATGGCCTAATTTGTCTACATTAGATAGTATCCTGTTATTTTTCACTTAACATGGTTCACACAATCCTAATTTTCCTTAATTTTTCTCAACATTCCCAAGCATGGAGAAGAAGAAAAGAGAGCTGAATCCTGGCAAAGAATCTGCTGTTGCAGCTTTTCAAAAACCACCCATGCCTCAAGTTGCTTCCAGTCATGAGCATGTTTGGCACTATGATGAAGAATACCTACCTGAAGCTTCCAAGCCCATTTCTGGCAGCTCTCCAGAACAGGGTGATGGTGTTGTCAGCAATGGATATGTGGCAGTCAATTTGAGTTCCTGCCAGCAGGAGGTTGACTCCAAAGAATGGGTGATAGTGGATAAAGAAAGAGACTTGCAGGATTTCAGGACTAATGGAGTTTTAGGGCATAAAACAACTGGAAGCCCCTCTGATGAGGAGCCTGAGGTGCTTCAAGTCCTTGAAGAGCCCCCACAAGAAGATAAGCTTAGAGCTCATACCAAGAATACAGCTATGGGAGCAGCATTGGATCTAGATATTGAGTGTCATGGTACAGCAGCTTCTGAACAGTTTACAGATCAACTAGAACTCCCAGTTGGAACTGCTGGTCATCTTCTTGCAGTCACACCCACAAGCCTAATGGAGGCCCAAGCAGAAGGGGCCCTTACTCCAGTAAGTGAACTGTTAATAGCTGTAGCTCATCTCTGTTGTATTCAGACACTGTGAGAAATCTTTAACTGAAAGCATGAGATCTGAAGCCTAATCAAAATACTGCTTGCAGTCAATTTAAGTTAGTTCCTTAAGAAGAGTATGATAGCTAATTGCACTTTGCAGAAGCAATTTTTCAGGATTTAGCATGTATTTCAACAACGTCCACAGCTCTCAATTTTGATTTAAGATACAGTACATGCTAAGAAAGCACAAGAATGATGGTATGCTTGAGAATTATCAAAAATACTAAGGTTTTGCAATGACGTAATATAAATAATGTTGTTCCTTTATTGCAGAAAAAAGTGGCTTGTTCAGTTCCAAAAACCACTTTTGAAATATAGAAAACATGAGGAATGCACCTAGTTTGAATAATTACCTGATATAATTTAACTTTTCTTGAATTCTATTTTTATTACCAGAGGCCAGTAACTGTTCCTTGTAGCTACTGAAGTATTTTGAAAAATATTAACTCACCCACCCAGGTGTAAACTGTTGTTTTCAGTTCTCTGGTTCTTCACATCCCACTGTTTATTCAGTTCTTCGTCACTTTTGCTTACTTTGAAACTCTTAACCTTTCTCAACACTATAGCTCTGTCTCTGTCTGTTCTAATCAGCATCATGTGGCTGCCAGTATTTACTCTTTGTAATATTGGCTACTGGAGGAAACAAAGTTCAAAGCTACAGAGAGCAGACCGAAATAAAGTGATCTTTATATATTTGAAGCATTTTCTTTTTTTCCTTGCCATGTTGTTCTCACAGCTCAACTCACTTCACATGCTGCATTTCTCCATCCCAAGAATTTCAAGTCCCATCCTCCGTACCCTGAGCCCTATAACCCACCTCACCACCCACCCGGACCCTGTGAAAGAGGCTGGCTTTCCAAGGAGTCAATCAGCAGACAGCCACTCTTCCTCTTCCTGGTCAGCTGCCCGTAGGCAACTTCCTGTCATTCCCAGTGGAAACAAGTTCCCCCCTGTCATTCGCATCTCAAAAGCACAACTTCAGCAGGTGAATGCATCTTCATCTAAGCAACTACACTGTGTCAGTCATTTGCCATGTTTTATGGGTTCCCAGCTACTTTGCATTGCTCAAATGTAGACTTATGTACTCTAAATACTTATCTTTTGAAAAAATTGGTCTTGAGAAATAAAAATAATAACTTAAGAGATGTAAATTTCAGACAAAAGCACAACTTAAATATGCAGTGGCTAGAGCAGGAAAAATCCATTAAGTTGATTTACTATGCAGAAAATGAAATTTCTTAATTTTAAGAAACGATGAATGAGAACCTCTGTAGTTTTAACCTTAGGTAAAAGCACTGTCAGTAGGTAACAGCCATGAAGCATAGGTGACTTGAACATTTTTTTAATTAATATACTAAAGTGTGTGTGTGTGTGTGTGTGTGAGAGAGAGAGAGAGAGAGAGAGAGAGAGAAAGAGAAAGAGAGAAAGAGAGAAAGAGAAAAGAGAAAGAAGGCATAGGGAACTTGTAGCCTGTGGTCAAATTAGGCCCAACAAGGATCCTAATTTGGTTCACTAGGCCATTTCTTGCAAGCCACACCTACATATCCCACACCTGACAACATAAATGACATTGGGGTAAATTAGGTAAAAATGAGGCCAAAAAGAAATAATTGGATGCTTAAAGTGCACTCTTGATTTTCCCTTGGAAAGTGGGGCTCACTAACTCTACTGACAGCAAGCCTTTTTGAAGTTTCCCATATGTAACTGTGGTTTGGGTTCTGCTTGTGTCTGCAAACAAATTATTTTCCTCTGTAGACCAGCTTTGCATATAGTTTTGCTGGTCTGCAGAGGAAAACTGACCATTTGCAGGCATGGTTCGAATCCAAACCCTGTGTGCAAACAGACAATGCAGGACCTGCTGTCAAAGTGCATCGTGGGATGTGTGGGAGGTCAGGATCTAGCCCAGTGTTTCCCAACCTCCTCGGGGCAACGGCACACCTGTCCCACGAAAAAAATCTCGCGGCACACCACCACCACATGCACCCCGACCCCCCCGACCCCGTTTCATCTTGTAACAGCATGCTTATGTGTATTTTGTCAACATGCTCAAATCTACAACATAAACGAAGCCGGTCCCCCTTCCGAGCTACGCGGGCCAAGAGGCGGGGAGGGAGAGGAGGAGAGCCCCAGCTCTGAGCCCCCAAACCTCCAGGTTCTTTAGCCCACGGACGGAGATAACCCCCCCCCACCCCGACTTGAGGAGGTGGCGGCACCGCCTTCGCAAGCGGGTGCGCCCACCCTCCACCCTGTCACGAAAAGAGGGTCCTCGCCCCTCCCCTGCCGAAGGGAGGAGGAGGAGGAAGGCGGGCCTTGGTCGCCCCGGCGACAGCAGCAACTGCCGCGGCCGCCTCGCTCCCCCACCGCGCCCTTTCCCCGACGTACCCGAAGGAGAGCAAAACAGCGGCAGCGGCGCCAGCGGCAGCAACAGCTGGGCGGCCCCGCGCACCATCCCGCGCCGGTGACCGGCGGCCGCGGAAGCTCCTCCTCCTCCTCCCCTTCGCTGCGGCTCCACAGGGCAACCTCAGGCGCCGCCGCCCGGAGGGCAAGAGCGGGAAGCGGAGCCGAGGCGACGCCAGCCCGGACCGAAGCGGAAGCGGCCCAGGGCGGCACAGCAGCCGGTGTCTTCCCGCGGCACAGGAGCCGGTGACTTGCGGCACACTCCTGTGCCGCGGCACACCGGTTGGGAAACGCTGATCTAGCCTACCGGCTGGGAAAAAGTATTGACTCTTGTGTTTGAGTATTTCCCAATTGATAGAACTAACAAAATCGTTAGCTACCGGTATTTCCACAACAAATAGGAAGTGTATTGTCCAGGGCACTAAAATGAATGGTAGGAGTATGTAGCATAAGGGAAAGTAATATAGAAAACACTGAGAACCTAATATCCAAGCTATTTTTCTTTCCAGGAAAAAATACTAGTATTCAAAATAATTATAGCACTTAGAATTGTTAATAGCAGCTGAGGAACTTATACATGAAATGACTATTAAACAGTGTGGTTTTAACCTCTCATTTTAATCCATCCCACCGAAATACTGTCGTGCGTATAGGACATTCCAGCATAGCTCTTCATTTTGCTTTTTATACAAAATAACATTTGTTTCAATTGTCATGTTCTGTCACTGAATTAAATCATCACTGCTTTCTGTGCTGCTGCATGAAGATTGACTTATATATTGAACTTGGATACTTTTAGTTTGTTACTTGGTTTCTTATTTTTTTAAGGCTGAAACTTCAGTAGGGTTTAATATTATTGCTACTGGGAATACGATAATCAAAATCATGATCCCATCGTCTTAATACACATGTTGCTGCAGTCTTTCTAAAGCTGAGCAAGTCTTAGTCTGGTCAATTCCTGGATAAGAGATAGCTTGAATTTAATGGAAGAAAGCATGGATATATATGATCTGCTTTTAGAAAGATAATGTATTTTAGAAGCTCAACTAGAATAGTACTGTGTATCATATTTTGTGTCCTGAGGCTAGAATGCAGTTTTACTTTTCTAATATACCGTATTTTTCTGTCTATAAGATGCCCCCATGTATAAGATGCCCCCTATTTTTGGGGACTCAGATTTAAGAAAATTGGGAGGGGATATATCCGTGTATAAGACACCCCCCTAAGTTTTGACATTATTTTTTAGGGGAAAAACCTAGTCTTATACATGGGAAAATACAGTATGTCTAACAAATGGCAAACATTGTATCAGATAAATTTCTGGCAAGATAAAAATAGAAGACAACATTTAGTTTTTCACTAAATGAAAAACTAAGGAATACACTAGACCAGTTGTTCCCAAGGGGGAATGAGTATTACCACCTTATTGTCCCCTAACTTCATTGGGGAGCCTCCATTGGTTTCCAGTTTTCTCCATGAACAGCAGTCCTTCTGTTTATGTAGAGGAGGCCAAGGCACTGTATGCTACCAGTGATGAATATTCCCTTTTGGGCAAGGTGCTCAAAAAGGTGGTGGTGGTCCCACATCAGACAAGTTTGGAGAAAACTGGTTGCTTGGATCCATTCCTGGCTGGCCTGGTCATGGTACTGAAGCTGCCTTTGGTAGCCCTGATGGATGACATGCCGCAGGAGAGAGATTGGGGGGGGAGTGTGACCCTGTTCGTTGTCTTTGATCTCTTAGTGGCTTTCAGTACTGTTGACCGTGGTATTCTGGAATGTCTCAGGGAAGTGGGGGGGGCAGGGGCGTAGGAAAGGGGGGCGGGGGCAGTTTGCCCCAGGTTCCATCATGGAGGGGGTGACAAATTATCAAGGAACAATTACTGCCCTACTAGGGCAGTTCATAAAAAACTTTTTTTTTAAAATGCCTGCTCCGAAGTTCTTATCTTACTACACTAGGGATTATATACCGGTAGCTATACCCTGTTTCCCCTATTTTAAGACGTAGTCATAAAATAAGCCATAGCAGGATTTTTTCGCATTTGCGAAATATAAGCCGTACCCCGAAAATAAGCCATAGTGATAGGCGCAGTTCTGGAGGGCGCCAAGGAAAACGCGGGGCTGGGCTTACGTAATAAAAATAAGACATCCCTTCAAAATAAGTCATAGTGCGTTTTCTTGAGGGAAAAAAATATATAAGACGGTGTCTTAAAATAGGGGAAACACGGTATATGAAATTTCATGCATATCAGTTAATATCTTGATCCTCCTCCACAAAAATAGCTGTTTACTTGGCCGTTTTCCTATGTCATGATGGCAGCTGATTTTTCTTGATTTTACTGCTGTGGTGGTTTTTTGTTTTTTGTTTCGGTAAACCACTTTGCAGGTTTTTTAAAATAAATTTTATTAAATAAATAAACAATAAATATAAATAAAATAACACAAGCCAAAACACAATCCATTCTGTAGATTTAAGTATCTGTCCATAGTCACCTACTTATTATCAGAGGCCCAGAATCCACATTCCTTTGTAAGAAAATATGAAATAACGTAAAACCATTTTTGCAGGCAAAAATAATAATAATAAAAATCAATGGGGGGGGGGTGACAAGAAATTTTTCGCACCGGGTACCACCTGACCTTCCTACGCCTCTGTTGGGGGGGGGGCACTCTGTTTCAGCGGTTTTGCTCATACTCCTAGGGTTGTTTCCCAAATTTAGCTATGAGAGGCTACCCTTCAGCGCCATGAGAGTTGTTCTGTGGTGTCTCACATGGTTCCATCTTGTCCCCCTTGGTATTAAACATATATATGAAGCCTCTGGGAGCTGTCCCCAGGGGATTCGGAGTGAAGTGCTATCAATATGCAGATGACACCCAGCTCTGTCTTTCTGCACCATCTGAATCAGGAGAGGCAGCTGAAGTGTTAGACCAGTGCTGGGAGGTGGTGATGGGCCAAATGTTGATCCAATAAACTGAATCTGAATCTTGAAAAGGCAGAGATGTTATGTATCCTGAGTTACCACATCTGGGTTGGGGGGAGACCACCTGTCTTGGACAGGGTTGCACTTCCCTAGAAGGAGCAGGTCTGCAGCTTGAGGTGCTCCTGGGTTAAGCACTGTCACTGGAGGCTCAACTGACTTTGGTGACAAGGAATTTTGCCTTTTTCCAGCTCTGGCTGGTTTACCAGCTACAGCCCATTTTGGACATAAATGACTTGGTCATGTTGTGGTATCTTCCAGATTAGATTATTGCAATGTGTACTATGTCGGGCTGACCTTAACGATGACTCGGGTACTTCAGTTAGTTCAAAATAGGGTAACCAGATTACTGACTAGCCCCTCATAGAGATGCATCTGGCATCTTCATTACACAGCTTTTGGTGAATGCTAAAGACACACCTCTCTACCTAGCTTTTCATATCTGGGATGTATATTTTAAGGACCCACCTTATTTCAGGGGTTGTAAATTATTTTTACAACGCGGGTGGCGCTGTGGGTTAAACCACAGAGCCTAGGGCTTGCCGATCAGAAGGTCGGCGGTTTGAATCCCCGCAACGGGGTGAGCTCCTGTTGCTCGGTCCCTGTTCCTGCCAACCTAGCAGTTCGAAAGCATGTCAAAGTGTAAGTAGATAAATAGGTACCGCTGCAGCGGGAAGGTAAACGTCGTTTCCATGCACTGCTCTGGTTTGCCAGAAGCGGCTTAGTTATGCTGGCCACATGACCTGGAAGCTGTACGCCGGCTCCCTCGGCCAATAAAGTGAGATGAGCGCCGCAACCCCAGAGTCGGTCATGACTGGACCTAATGGTCAGGGGTCCCTTTACCTTTACTAAATTATTTTCAACTGTTTTCAATATTGTGTTTTAATTTTAATAATAATAATTAATACTAAATAATAATAATAATAATAATAATAATAATAATAATAATAATATACAGCATAAAACAAAAATGACAATGAGTAAACTCCACCTGCAGGCTTACAATATAATAATAATAATAATAATAATAATAATAATAATAATAATAATAATAATAATAATTTATTATTTGTACCCCGCCCATCTGGCCGGGTCTCCCCAGCCACTCTGGGCGGCTTCCAACAAATATAAAGATACATTAAAATATCACAGATTAAAAACCTCCCTGAACAGGGCTGCCTTCAGGTGTTTTCTAAAGGTCATGTGGTTGTTTACAGACATATAAACAACATGTGGAAAAAAGGAAAGAATTAGGGAAAGAAAGCACCAAGGAAGAAGACAAAATATAAATTGAATATAGAAGACTTTAGCTGTGGAGGTGTAACTTCCATAACCTTGAAAACAATTGTACTGTAAGAATACATTTAACTCTACAACTTTCATACTTTGATAATTTCAAATAAAAAGGACCAGTGATTAAATCCCAAAGTTTAATCTGTTTTAGTCTTTTAACTTTTGTATGTTTTAAAGTATGGTTGTATTTTTCCCCCTTGATTTTATTATTTTATCTTTTTGTATGCCTTTTTGAGGCTTTTTACAATCAAGCAGTATATAAATTTTAAGAAATAAATAACTTCAGTACTACAATATTCGGCATTAACTTCATAGGCATTTCATTATTGGGGGGGCGCATATGCTGCCCTTCAAACTTTTTTTGAATTTGATTTGTTCGGCCTCAAAACCCAAGAACCCTTCAGTAGGTGTTAATGGAATTAGGGGGATGGAAAAGAAACGCTTCTGTCTCTCTGTTACAGCAAGAAGGACCTTTGTTCTGTTACCTTGCTTAACCTGAGCATGAACAAATGGCTCCTTGAAATTGGTTGCTTAGTGTAAAGTTTTCCAGTTGCTGGAGTAGGGAGGAAGGCCCACTGATTTCTTATACTATAGCAAGGCTAACCAGCAGTTCCGGCTGCTCTAAACTGTTTTATTACCATAATGCCCTTTAAAAAGAATCTCTAAAGATAATGAGAAGGCCTCTTTTAAGTATTGACTATGTATCATAGTTTTGACCTAATTTTTATTCTTACGAAAAAAACAATTGTTTCAAATCATTGCTATCTTTCATACTTTAAATAATATCACTTAGTCTTTGCCCGCCAGAAGGAGACAGTGAGCTATTTTTTCGAAGAGCGTTTCTTCAGTCATGTGAGCTACTGCATGATTAAAAGTAGAAATGTCAATTTCTAAAAAATCTCTTTTCATAATAAGTCTATAACTTAAATGGGAGATGGTAAAAAGCCAGAAATTAAATTTTTGATTCTTATCATTTTCATAGTGTTAGCTAATATCCATATGATGATGGCTTCCAAATCTGCTCTCTATCACCTCTTTCTGTTCAGTCCTATATCTCTGTGTTGCTGATTTCTTTTCCTGAATGCCTTGCCAGTCTCGAAGACAGAAGACCTAATATTTCTACCTAACCCCCAGCCCTACCACCTGAGAAGTGTAGCTACATTTTGTTTAGCTTCATTTCCTAACTCATAAGCATGCAACCTTAGTCACCTTCAGCAGTTACAAATGTAAATATTTATTTTTGCTGTGTAGTTTAGGAAGTAGCATGATTTTCCGATTAAGAACCTATGTGCTAGCAAGGAAAGAATTAAAAATCATGAATACTATTCAACTAAGACTTATTCAGAGTACTGTATACTCATAGAGAGTAGAGAGAGAATAGCAAGGAACCAAGAATGGAACCCTGAAGAACTCCACAAAACAGTGGGAAGGCGGAAGAGGACTATATTTCTGTGGAAATGCTGAAAGAGTGATCCAGCCGGGATAAAGACAATCATCTATGAATAGAGTCATGGATGTTAAGTCATAGAGAAGCATCAAGGGGGTCAGCCGTATCAAACGCCACATAAAGATTGAGTTGTATGAGGACAGAGCAGAGACCTGTAGAACTGGCAGTGAGGAGATTAGTGATTTTGATGAGGACTGTTAATGTTACCACACACAAACATACATTGAATTGCCATGTTAACCCTAATTTACAACCTAGCTTAAAATTTTCCTGTTGTCTTCCAGTTTTTTCCAGTAGAGATTGCACCAGTTGGCCCAACACAGAGATACAAAAATATACAGCTGTGTAGTTGTGCAGGAGCAAGTTATCTATTACTTGTCTTTTTGAACCTGAAAAGATGATATGGCAATATTTAATTTCAAAGCCAATAAAAATCTTTTCTGTAATATCATTTCTTTCTTCCTGTTTTCTGTATAGGTTACAATACCCAGACCATCAATGGCATCCACACAGTCTGCTTCTGAAAGTTTTCATTTTGGCCAGCAACTGGAGAAGAAGGACCGGGATCCTCGGCTTTTGGAACGTACTGTTGAACTTTCCTCTCCTAAGGAGAACTTGGTTGGCTTGGCAGCGGCAAACGATGCACTAACTCCTAGTGGCAGTAGAACAGATGTGGTACACAAGTTAGACCATAACCTAGAGGCAATTGGAAAGGATGAGTGTATTGAAGAATGTGTTGGAATCCAAGATCATAGCCAAACAGACCTACTTGAACAATACATGAAGAGACAAGGAGAAAATCTCTTCGAAAAAGTGGAAGAGAATCAGCTTCCTGTGGCTTATGAAAATGATATTGAAATACAGATTGAAGGACCATGTTCAACTGCTCAAGGAAACACTGAATCTGTATTGGAAGGTCCTCAGGCTGTTACAGAAGCTGAAGAACTGAGGCCAATTCCTTCCTCCTCCTTGCCAAATCAGGATGCAAAACAGGAGTTACAGAAGCAGTCAGCAGCCGAAACATCAGATGTTTCTTTATCAAGAAGTACTGATCCATTTGCTCAAAAACAGGAAAACCAAGTAGTACCAGTGCAAGAAAATGGTTTCCATGATGATGGGGATATTGATCATGCTGAAGAATTGCAATGCCAACAGGTGAACCTTGCCACCTTTTTGCACCAAGAGGGGAAAGAAGAGCAAAATGTCCAGAGAAATGGAGAATTGTTGCACTCCAGTTCAGAGAATGAGAGTTCTAATCCATCCAAGAAGGAGTTAGTTAGATCTGCATTTGTGGCTAGACAGAGTCGCATTCCAGTTTTAGCACAAGAGGTAGACTCCTCATCAGAATCGTCTCCTGTTTCAGCAAAGGAGAAGCTGCTTCTTAAAAAGGCTCATCAGACAGACTTGGTTAGATTACTTGTAGAAAAGAGACAGCTCAAATCTTTCCTTGGTGACCTCTCAAGTGCCTCTGACAAGTCACTGAAAGAAAAAGTAGTTGCTGGTCCATTACCACTTCCTGAAGATGTGTTGTCCTCCTTTTCAAAACTGACACTGGACACTCATTTGCACAGCCAAGTAGAGGAGAGTTTTTTGTCACCAAGCAATCCTCAGTCCAGAAAGAGCAAAATCCCAAGACCCGTATCTTGGACTCCCACAGATCACGTTAGCAGTTCAAATTCAGCTCAGTTTTTTCCTCGTCCACCACCAGGAAGACCACCAACAAGGCCTGGAGTAGAAGCCAGGTAAGTAAAAACAGCTACACCTTTGAAGCAGATTTGAGCAGTTTTGGGAAGGCTTTGTATTATACCATGCAAATTGCACTAAGTACTCTCCCCACCACCACCACAAATATCTGCAATCAAGCTTATGTGCATACACACATACAGAATATTTTTCTCTTTCAAAATTCAGAAAAAAATTACCTGAATAAGAACATTAACAACATTTGTATACAATATTAATTTAAAACACTAGGTTTCTAAAACATTTTGCTTCTAGATTTAAGTGAACCCAGATTGCCCATAAAGACCTAAGAGTAAACACCAAGTGAGCTGGATATGATAGTAAGAAAATCAAGCTATAGCTCTAATATAAACCATTCCTTATCATGTATCTTTGGGTAATGCCATTAAGAATACACCTTTTCTGTTACCATTCCTTGTCTGATTTACCCAAAAACCAACCAGCCACTCAACCAACAACTGATCATATGCTTTTTCTTAAAGCTGGACCTTTGAATATTAAGTATTTAAAGGACACAATAGCAGAGTGTAAGCAGAAACAAAATATTTTTTATTTGTAGCTTTTATTTCAAGCAAAAGCTTTTCCTGGGTGGTGTTTACAAGGTAATGCAGACTATGGCTGAGAATCATGGCTTTTCAGAGGCTTTGAAGCTGGTATGAGGCAGCTCTTGCCTTTTGCGCTACACACACTCTCTTTTTCCTCTTGTCTCGCTATGGATTCTGGTTAAACAAGTTTTTGTACTGCAGGAAAGAGTAATTGTAACATGCTGCCTTCAAGTCACTAAAAAATTATCAGCGAAGAACAATAGCCAAGACCTCCTGATGGTCCTGTGCAGCACTTGTACAGCTTCTGAATACAGATTGCATTCTTATAGGCTTTGTAGCCACACTTAATGAAGTTTAAAAGTTGCTTTTAGGATGTTAAATTGGGTGTCAAATACCAGATTTTGCATTTTACAGTGAATGCATGCAGTATACTTATTCCTATGTATTATTTATTCAATTTATTTATTTATTTACTGCTATGTCGTTTTAAAAAATCAAATCAGTTTACAGCAGTAAAACTTAAAAACCATGCAATAAAAACCATAAAAAGTTAAAAACTAAAAGCAGACATCAGTTAACCATTGTGGAAGGATGTATTCTTAATCGCCCATATAGGCCTTGTGGAATAGTTTCAGGAGGCATTTAAAAGTTGGTGCAGAAGCTGCCTACTGAATCTCTATTGGCAGAGTATTACACAGGACTGGGCTGATGGCACCAAAGGTTCAGTTTCTTGTGCTTGTCAAATTAGTTCTTGCCTGGATTCAATAAGAGACGGAGCCTACTGGATCACATGAGGAAGGCCTTTCCTCTTTGGTGTTATCACTAAAAAAGCTATATTCCTTGTATCCACCCATCCCATCTCTATGATGGAACAGAGAGCAGGACCTCAGGTTGATTTCAGGACTTGGACAGCTTCATTTGGGATAAGGCAGTTCTTGATTTGCCTTGGTCCTTTTACAGTAGCACTTTAGGCCGGGCCTGGAAATAAGTAGTAAAGATGGCACATTGTAGTAGTAGTTATTGTAGAGTTAATGTATTCATTGCTTTCCACAAAAGTACCTCAAAGTGACCTATAAAGGTAAAAAATCTATACCAATACAACATTTAAAACAGCAATGATACATTAAAAGTGACCATCTACTAATTATAATTCATCAGATTGCTCCATCCCATACACAATATAAGCATGATCACCAAGAAATACCTAGCTAAAATTTCCACAGGAACCACAGTGATATTAATGCTCAAATACATGGGAAGAGAGGATTTCACCTGGCAGCAGAAGGTTGTTAATGCCAGTGCCAGCTGAGCTTCCCTGCAAATAACATTCTACAGATGGGGAGCTGCCACTGAAAACAACTCCACCCCTTGGACTTTTGCTAGAGGGGCACACAGAGAAGTGCCTCTGTTCTTAGATCAAAGATTATGAGCCTACCCAGACCTTCTCATGGCAATGGAGAAGGAGGAAATGGTACTAATCAACTTCTCTTTCTCTTGAAGGTTGCGTAGGTACAAAGTACTAGGAAGTAGCAGCTCTGATTCAGACCTGATCTCTCGCCTGGCTCAAATTCTTCAGAATGGATCTCAGAAACCACGAAGCTCTTCTCAGTGTAAGAGTCCAGGGTCTCCACATAGCCCCAAAACACCACCCAAAAGCCCAGTCGTCCCCAGACGCAGTCCCAGTGCCTCCCCTAGGAGCTCTTCTTTGCCTCGTACTACCAGCTCCTCACCATCCCGGGGTGGGCGTACTCACCATGAGCAGAGGAGCTCATCCCCACATCTTGGAAGGAGTAAATCACCTCCCAGTCTTTCAGGCTCTTCATCTTCCAGGAGATCCTGCCAACAAGAGCACTGCTACAACAAGTCTAACAAGAATGGGTTGAAAGGATCTAGTGGCTCCTGCCACCACTCCTCTAACGTTAAGTCTCCCACAGGGAAGAGCAAATCAGCCAGTAAACTTAGCAGATAGGAACTGAGTTTGTGTCTGGTGTCAAAGCCCCTTAATCTGATGCATGTTGTGTTTGTGTACTGTGTATTTAAACAAAAGTCTTCAAAAATCAGTGTTCATCCTGACTTTCAAAGGAAAAAAAATAAGATGAATTATTTATAAGGTCCACTTTGTATATGAGTGGCCAGGCATTTCCTAAGAACATGCAGCAAGCAGATCAGGGAGGCTAGAGGGCAGGGATGGAGCATCCGGAAAGTCCAAGATGTGTGAAACAGAACAGTGTCTTGGAGGTGAGTGTTTTTAATAAGATTTTAGTTTACTTTTTATTTAATATAAAAGCATGACCTGTTTTAGGCTCTTTCACAGTTATCAAACCTGAAACCTGAAATTAATTTCACCTTGGCACTTTTACATCTGAGGTACTACTCAGCTGTGTGTCTGTAGAGTTTTTTAAAAGCACATTATTTGAAACAGCAATACTCCTGTAAGTTTCTATCAATGTTGGGCTTCACACATCTGTTTTCAAGTTGCTCACTGCCCATGTTCCTTGTTGGTTTCTACTTCCCTCCTTTTAAAGCAAAAACAGAAAAACTCAACATCTTGTACCACTGTATATTTAATGTGGGCTACATTCTTATATGCAGTAAATGTGTATAAATCCACTGAAACCAATGTAATTTAACATTTATGTAAATTTACCTATATTTTCAGATTGGTAACATTCTATTAACTGCTGTTCAGATCCTGATTCTTGGACAACTTGATCATTTATCTGTGTGTGAATTTCTGGAGTTATGGCAGGTTTACATCATATCATATATGAAGGATCTGGAGATGATGCTCACAGTCTGAGTTAAGAAGGAAAACCAGAAGAGTTTGGACCCTGGAGCATTCCTATAATTAAAACATTTGTTTGTGCAATAGTCTCTCAGGGTACAAAGGAGAGCCACTGTTAAAGCTGATCAGAATTTACCCATTGGGGTGAGATGTTTAGTCCATTTACCTACCTTATTTACAGTGTTCCTCTCAGTGTAACTGTACTGAGGAAGAGCAAAAATGTTTACACACTTAGACTTCTTACTTGAGAATGTAATCTAAATCTGGAAGAAAAATGAAGCTTTCACCTTCTACTAAAAGGACACTGCAGAGCCTTCATATGTAGTAGGCTAGAAAGAAGCAGCAATTCCTTTGTTTTCTTAAGAATCTTAAAAATAATACTTGATAGTAAAACCTACAATGCTATTTCTCACATGTCAACATCCCTAAACCTATATTGTATGTCAAGACCAAGTCTGTACAATTTGCAGATGTTGCTACCAAAATCTGAACCTGGTAATCATACATGTTTATTGGGGGTTGGGGTGGAAGCCAGCACCTCTGTAGCTTCCCTGCAATACAATATACATAGTTCCTTATTCAGACATATTTTTGCGTTTAGGGATATTATAATTTGGAAAACATACTGAAAACTCATGTTTAAGGATTGTCTTCCATTCCCTCTGAATAAGATCAGTGGCTTTTAGTTTTCCCAAACTTTACATGGGTATCATTTTGTGACTATTAGAAGAATGATTTGTTTTGCTAGATTTAGAAACCAATGGTGGATCGCATAGGGATGTTTTAAAATGGATACAACTAGCTCTCCAAAAAGGTTCCTGTTGTAGGGGATACTGGATGTGTGGGTAAATTTGGAAATTACTGATCTGCTTGCTATAGTCATATGCCTGTAGCCAGCATAAATTATTTTTAATTTAACTTTGTTTTATTTAACTTTGTTTGCTGCCAAAATAGTATCTTTGGATGGAAAAGGGAATATTTTCTCTCTGAGCTAACACATTTCTAATGCTGCATTGAAGCTGCACTGAATTTCTCTGGTTCTGTCAGAATGTGTTGGAATTTTTTTACTCTTAAATGTGTATATTGTTTCCCATAAGTAATGTAGCACAGTGTGAAACCTTAGCCTCATTCAGGTTTCAAACACTACAGAGGAATGCAGTAGGGAGAGCATACCTGCTGTTTCTTGAGAAACTATATGATTTATAAGACCTATTATGTTGTATTATATTGTATGATAGGTGCTATACCAATAATTGCATGTTCTCATGGTAAATTATATATTATAAATATTTATAAATATAAATATATATATATATATACATATGCTTCTATATCCTTAACTCTCTCATTTGCATTTGTAACATTATGGACCGCAGACAATGCAGTACTCCTTCAGTTCCGTGCCTGAATTAAATACCCTTGGCCTTGCTGCTCCCATTTCCTGGCATGCACAAAGCTGAATATTCTTCATGCTTCAGTTCAGGACTGAAGGGTTGGTGGTTGCTCAGCAACTCAGTGTTCAATATTAGCTTTGTCGCTTCACTTTTAAATTTCAGAATGAAATGGAATGAATCAGGAGAGCTATGTATCTGATGGCCAAGTGAGATGTGTATTCATGATTTTGACTTTTCATCTTTCCCCCACATCTTTCCATCAGCAGGCTTTCATGTTGAAATTGTTCCTTGTAACACTGGGCAGTGAGTGATGATAATAGATCAATATGATACAAGCAAAGAAAATTAATTTTCTCTTTGCCCTTGCCTTGTCAGCTCTTTTCTCTTGCCCTCTCCCATGTATATGAGAAGCTGCTGGGACTCTCAACCCTTCCCTGAGGCTGCAATCCAAGTGTTCGTGTTCTGGTCTTCGCATGTTACCAAATTTTATAGAGTTAATTTCAGCTAACAAATTATCCTCATAGAGTGTAGTTGAAACATTCTACATCAGTTCTTCCCCAACCTGGTGTCCACCAGATGTCTGGACTATGGCTCCCTTCATCCATGATGGCGAGTTATGCTGGCTGGGACTGTTGGAAATTGTCCCAAACTTCTGGAGGACACCAGGTTGGGAAAACTGGTCTACATGACATGCCCCCTTTTGAGATGGTACATAAGTGCTTCCAGGGAATAATTTATCTTGAAGGTAAATAATTCTTGTTGATACAGAGGTACATCACTTTGTGAAAACCTGCCTTGAAACAACAAAGTTATGAATTCTTCATGCTCATTCTTACATTTTTGTGAGGCATTTAATGTCATATAACCATTTGGTTTCTAAAGTTCAGCTTAAAAAGGCATTCCTTTATTTATGACTTGTTTAAACTGCTTGCAATATTCAGTTATTATATTTTATGCTACGGACATGATGCTTCTAGAAGAGCCCTGGAGGAAAATCTTTATAAACATGTCCAGAGCATCAGTATTAGAAAAACAGTTCCCCTTGCATGTAGGGAGATGCATATCCCAAAGATGTATTTTCATGCTTTGCTGTCAGGGACAAAATAATTCCTATCCTATGCATTGACTTAAAAAGAATGTTGTCAAAATACTGTTATACATTCCTCTTCCTTATGGTATATGTATGCTAATGTTCAAACTATTTTGTGTTGAAATGCATTTGTATTTCATTCCATGTTGTACAAATGCAGTAGAGATATAGGCCAGACTAGAAGGTAATTGTGGAAAGCACAGGAGGTTGCCTATGTGTTTTTTTTAATGCAGTGACTGAAAAAACTATTTTCTGGAGGTGTCACTTTGCCAAACATCTGATCCAATAGTGATTAGAAATCCTTTAGTTTACTAATGAAGCTTTAAATTAGCATGTTGGCTTACTATTAACCAACTCATTTTCTCTGTCTTAATCCGTGGTTTAGTTTCTCCATGTAATGTCTTACACGGAGATCTGCATTACCTTTACCACTTCCGGAAGTGAACCAAATAGATATTGTGAATGAATTTTGATTACAACAACTCTAGCTACACAGTAGTGAAGTGATTGCTGTCATGGGGTTAATTTGAATTGCTTAATCTAGTTTGTGTTGGATAATAAATTTCAAATTTGAATACGTAAATCAAGCGCAGCAAAGAATTAATAAGCATGGTTGGGTTGAATCAGAACAAATAAAACTAATTTCCTCATTGGCTTGAGCCAATAGTTGCACAATTTTCTGAATAGGCTGCAAACATTTACCCACAAACAGCATCATTTTGCCAATGAAACTCAATTGGTTGTATCCAGCAGCGTCAATCAGCTGATGATAAGGAGGGTTTCCCAACTCTTTGGAGCAGGTTTAGCAGGGGCAAACGGACTGCAGCAGCGGATTGGGGGAATCACCACAAATTGCTTCCTTTCCTGTTCTGATGACGAAAGCCTTACTGTCAACTGAGCAGCACAGCTCAACTTAGGTTGAGAATACTACCCCAAAGCAGTGACAGGTATAATAGATACAGTACCTACTCTACAGATTCTCTAAACTGTTGCCACTTTGTGCTGAATACACTTTATTTCACTGCTTCCGGGAACATCACAGCATCTTTTGCAGAGTTTTTAGAAGTGTTATCATTTTTAGGCTGCTATATTATGGTATGTAGTTCACACTTCTAAATGGCATTGATGGGAAACATCTCAGAATTTGAGGTTTATTGCTGGCAAACTCAATTTTTACCTTGTTCCATAAACTCTTCTATAGTAGTTGGAGGGACACTTGTCACATCCCTGACACATGTTATGGCTACAATATAGCCTTGCTATATGGAAAGGGAATGCAGTTTGAAACTTATGTGTAGCACCTTTGTAGGGTAACAATAAGCCTAGTATTCCTGGGATACTCATGTACTGCCTGTGGAAAGGGTAATTCAGAGGTTTTAACACCTGCCTTTGAGATTATCTGTCCCTAATGCTATTCTTTAATAGTAACAAGAAAATATAGAGTTGTCTTTTTGATTCAGGTTTCCTTTGATTTTAATTCTACAGTACAACAAGTGTATTTGTGGGAAATGTTTTGAGTATAGTCTCTTGATGAGTTCTATCTGCTACACCTTGCTGAACATCATCTCCATCAAGCCTAATTAAAAGAAATTACCAATATTCAAAACCCTGCTCTAATTTTACCTATGGCTGCTTATTTTTATAATTTACAAATTTAATGTTCTCTAATGCCACCAAATGCAATTCCTCCCTGAAGTAAGCATAAGCAATACACTGATTTGTCTACAATAGTTAATCTATGAAATGCTTTTGTATCACCTCCCGTTTCCAGAAAACACAGGACAATAATTCTAATAACATAAGGAAGACAATGAATATATGCCAATAATGTACTTAAATTCCTTGAGTATGAAAGCGTAACTGTGCCTGAATCTATTCCTTCAATTTATCTAAAATATTATTTGCACATTTTCTTTTATTTCCTCAAAACAAACCAATTAAAAATGGTAAAACTGTAATAGGCCAACTGGTTTATTGGCATAGCCGAGAGAAAACATAACCTTGCTGCTTTTATAGGCTCAATGCTGCAAGATGCAGGACAGTGTTATTTTCCCAGTTAATGCTAATAGGAAATTTAGATAGTGTGTATCTTGTTGCATTGAGCCCCCAAGTTATATGCTGTAATTCCCAAATCACTATGCTGCTATACTGTCTCCTGTAGTCTTGGTCTTTCTGCATTTTGAATTAAGGACAGCTCAACCCGCCAGGATCTCCTTTGCCCAGCCTTGCACAGAGGAAGGATCCTCTGACGGCTTCCTTTTGTCCTAAGATCAGGTTTGTTATTGTAGTGACTCCTCAAAAGTAACATTTATTTAAGAGGGGAAAGTGGTCAGAGAATCCACTACAATGCTTGCTGCTCTCTGTATTAGTATGAAACATACGTGGTTGCATAGAGGAAATTTCTCCAGAGCACTGACTCCTATGCACCTGAAGATTCCGGGAGCTGTGACAACACATGGGGGCTCAATGAATGAATGAAGACCCCATCCCACAGTATGTTGTCCCAGCTGCCTTTGAGGATTGGGCTGTAAAGGCTGTAAAAGCTGACTTACCCAACTGATCCCTTAACTGTTTGAGGATTGCCTAGAGCATTCTGACATTTTAGGGTAGTGCCTAACCCCTTCCTTTGTCTCAAAGCAAAATAAGAAATAAGAAAAGCGACTTTTTTGCTTTTGTTCTTGTGTAGTCTGCTTTTCCACCAACTAAATCTGTTGTTAGTAAAACAGGTTGGTGGAATGAGTGGGCACAGGCCTTAAACCAGATATGTAGTATGCTTATTGTTGTGCATGTCTTTTAGTGATAAATTGATTGATATCTGTACTTATGAACAAGAATTTGTATATAACATAGCTTTCTCCAAATTTTGGCCTTCCATTTCAGAGGAACTTTTTTTCTCCTCACAACCCTACAAGAATAGTTTTCTGAAAACAAACAAATTGAGTAAGATGGAATATTAACAATTCTAGTCATATGATCTTAGGCGAGTGTGTTGCCTATATCATCTACATTTATGTAATTATTATCACAGCAGGCTGTGTGCGTGTATGTATATATATATATATATATATATATATATATATATATATATATATAGAAGCGTATTGTATGTTGGTCTTGTTTTTTAACTTGGTGATAGCTCCATAATTTTATTACTTTTAAATGGCTTTGGTCTCTAGTAACAGTGTCTATTAACAGTTAATAATGGCCAAAAACCCCTAGTGCTAGAAAATATTTAAATTGAACTTCTGCAGCTTTAGACTAGCAACTTGCTTTTATGAGCTCAACTCAGCTTGCTTGTAGGTAACTTAAAGGAATACAACTTATTTCCTTCTGCAATAAGTGGTCACAAGGACATCACACAGAGAGGGACTTCTGAGCAGTGGTGCACTCCATTATATCTAAAACTTTCATATAGTTCTATAGGCTTAGGAATTTGGGTTAAAGTTAAGAGTTCATCTGTCATTCGTACTAGAGATAGCAGTGCAACATCTAAGTAGGCTTTACCTTGAGTGTTCATTCAACAAAAGAGATTTGCTGACATCTGAGCGTATGTAGATTTAGAAATTTAATTCCTTGGGTCTTTCACAAGATCTTTGCTTTGGTAAGCGTTGACTTTTGCTGTTCTACATTTGGATCTTGCTATCTTAGTTTTCTGCCGGACATACTATGTTGTACTTTTGTCCATTTTTATGCAGGCATAATTCCCCATGGCATTAGCCAAATTATTGCCTTTAAAGGAACTAAAAGAATGAGCCACAGAGGATAATTGTGTTTGCCATGATTTTTTTCCTTAGATATACAAAATACACATTTTGTGTAAAAGTGTATAGATTGTGGATTGCACCAGGAAATGTTTCAGCTGTTCTATCCAATGTTAGTCAGACCTGGAGGAGACTCAATGAAATTAATGGTCATGAGTAACAGGTCTGTTAATTTCACTGCGTCTGAGTATGAATAATGTTAGATACAACTCACTGTCATAAAAGGCTGCCTTTTAAAAAGGCTTTTTACACAGGTCTTCAGATCCTTCAGAAGAGCAGTATTATGCATCTAGGTGGTCCTCCAACCTCTCTTGCATACTGTTCCTTGGTGGCCAGAAAGTAAGTTTCTGTAAGTCTCTCCCTAAACATCTGCTTTCTTACTGAACTATTCATGCCTGATCATGTTTTATATTTGGGTTTCCCCCCCTAACTACTTTACAACAGAATCCAAAAATGAAGGAAATGAAGGCTTTGAAACCAGGAGTGACCTCTGAAGCACTTAACTTCTAACTAATCTGAAATTGCTTAACAATATTTTTAAAATGAATTATTTCAAAATTAGAAAAAATGCACTTGTTATTTACTAGAAAACATTTAGCATCTCAAGAATAACAGTTATGATGATGAATTTAGGTAGAAAGTTGTTCTGGAGAGGTAACTTAGTATTGTCAAGTATTCCAGTCTTTCCCCACTTCTTGTTTCCAAAATTCAAATTGGATGTCTTTTTATTTATAATTTTTGCTCAGTTGTTTAAGAACATAAGGTACTGACATAGTGTCTTTGTAATGGTCATTTGTACATAAAGGTGTAGTTATTTATTTCCCTTCCCCCATTTGTATCATATCAAGGCTTTGTAAATGTTTTAAGTTCTGTTTTTCAAATTATTTTGTATTTTATTTTTATAAACTGGTTCTAAATAAAAAAAATCATTCAGCATGCAAACAATAATTTTGCCTAGATTTGTTCAATTTATTCTATATGGAACTTGACCAAAAATAGTTCTGGAAATACCTTCCTTTGAAAAGCAATGAAGTTTGTTTCCTATGAAATGGAAGTGTGGTGTTGATCTGTGAATTACCAGTTTTGCAATGTTGATGACATCTCCCCCCCCCCTACAGTAGTGAAATGAAAATGGACATTTTCCTCATTGCTTGATTTCTCACCATTGCATTCCATGAATCACTGCCAGGTACAAATTGCAATTTGGAAATATCCACCAAGTTCCTTTCAATGGGAGCAAATATGATAGTGTTTAAACATCAGTGAATGCTGAGTTTTGTCCAGAAAATAAATACATAACAGGCAGGGTAATATTTATAGGGATAGCTTATTTTCATAAAGGTGTGTGCAAAGATTAAGATCTATAGTGAAGTCTCCATCAAACAAAGTGAATTGTAAATCTTAAGTATTCAGAAAGAAGCATAATCACAAACACCTACTGTACAATTAGGTATTCATAGAACTGTAGAGTTGGAAGGGACCACAAGAGATGTCTAGTCCAACCCCCTGCAAGAATCTTTTGCCCAAGGTGCCCAATCTTTTGCCACAACCCTGAGATTAAGAGTTTTATAGTCTACTGACTGAGCTGTGCCAGACACATTGGCTTGTTGAGAATTGCAGACTGCTTTAACAACCCATAGGTAGTTAACTGTTACATCTCTGGAACAACTTGTAAACTTCCTTTTGGTCAGCTATGTTTCAAGTGCTAAGTGGGTTAGATTAAAGCTGTGAACTGTTGGGAATGACCCGGTACTATTTCATATACTGACACACAAACTCTTGGTTGGAGAGATCCCACACTAAAAGTAAATTGGGATTTCTTTGATACACTTCTCTCCATCGTGTGAGGAGCGAGTGCAAAAGGCTTTTTGGTAGAATCCATGACAAAGTGTTGGTTGAATAAGCTCTATGACGTTTGGGTCTTTTTAAAAAAAAATCCCACATTTTTTAAAAACTATCAAGCAGTATATAAATTTTATTAATAAAATAAATACAGTAACATTGGTTGTCTCTTCAGCTTTCTGCTTATTTCCTGTCCCTCACATCGAATGTTCAAGCAGGTAGATGTGTTTTCTAGAATCAGCTTAGACTGGAATAACCAAAGAAAATGTCCACAGCTGCCTTTGTTCTATATTAGGAACCTCTATTAACTGGGGTGAACAGTAAGGGGTGTGGGCAACTAGCAAAGAAGGACTTCATGAAATCTGAAACTGCTGGGAGAGGAGCTAGAAGCTGGGAACTTACGGCTTGGAACCTCGAGCGATGGGAAAGCTGCTCATGAAGCCCCACCCCTTCTCCAAATTGAGGGAAATCTTTTTACTTCAATGACTGCATTAAGAAAAGGTAATTTCTGGATGCTGTTACAGTATAGTAAATTTGGTACCAGGTTTCATCCTGGTTCAACTTTTTTTTGGTGACTTTTGCACTTCAAGCAACAATTACAGGACATTAGTGCGATGAGAGGTTTTGCTTCTACTGTTCAGTTTCTACCCCACCTTTATGTTACTTGACGCAGTTCTCAACGAAACACTTCTTGCAATAATACAATTCAACAAGACAGTAAAAGTAGTAAATTTATATTGGGATCAGCTGCAAAAGAAGCATCTGTGTGGGTTGGCTCTATAGAATACAGGGCTGTGAAAAAAAAAGCTTGATTCACGGGTCTGAAAAGGATCCAGTGGTCATCTGGTTTATTATCTTGCTCAAAGACAACGTGGGAAATTTCGGACCCCATAGATGTTGTGCATTAAACTATATTCAATTCTATCACCCAGACCCCAATAGTAGTACTCTTAGATGCTAGCAGAAGAATGTATCTTAAAGTCATTGCAGGGGAAAAGTGATCCTGTAATAGAAGTTAGAGGTGAGTGTATTTCAAACTTGAAAGATTTGTACTGTGTCAAAAGTGTGCAAATTCTGCAAAGCATGGAACACATTATTTATGTGGTTCAATACCTTTGGGAGGCAGAAGAGAATAAAGAAGAGTGCTGCACCACAGCAGAAGTTGCAGAAGACCCTTTATCCATGACACAGCCATGTATTTAGAATACTGTTTTTGTCTATACCGAGGCTGGCCAAAGACATTTTGACACCTTCTAGGGAAGAAGTGACTGAGTGCAGATTTATATCGGGATCTGCTGCCCCTGTGAATCTGAACCTAACGGTCAGGGGTAACTTTACCTTTACCTTCACTGTATTACTATCCTTGATCTGGGCACTGCTTCTGTGGATGCAGCCTAGAATTGCGTTAGCTATTTTCACTGCTGCATCACACTGTTGACTCATGCTAAGCTTGTGATCTACAAAGACCTGCAAATCCTTCTAAGTGCTTGCAGACCAACTGCTTCATTGTGTGTTCTAGGACCCTTATTGGTACTGACATCAAACTGACTGGTCAGTGGTTGCCCGATCCTCTTTTTGAAGATGGGGACACTTGCCAGCCTCCAGTCCACAGGGTCATTTCATTATCACAAGAGAGTTAAGCTGTCTTGTCCCGAAATTCTTAATCTGTAATTAAAAAAGAGGCTAAACATCCATGCTGATTTTGTTCCATCATCAGCAACTGTCTCAGATTATTTGTGTGTTTCATAGCAACAAGGCAGGGGACAGGTAAAAGCCACCTGGAGGCTTAAGGCTTTGGTTTAAGGAATCATTGGTGGATCTTGGGGTCTCAAATTTGAGCGGCACCCTGTGTGATGCCAAAATTCAGCACCCCTCTTCCTCTCAAGTTCCATTGTGCCCAATCTGGTCACGCTCCTCTAAATCTGCCTCTGAAGGAATGTACATCACCCCCCTGCTGCAAATAATTGTTCCCATACACCATTGTAAGGATGTGGTTGCACAAAACATTGCTTCCCCTACTCAGCTGTAAACTGACTTGTTCTTTTTTGAGGAGGGGTGTTTGCATATTTCCCAATATGTAATTTAATTATGATTTGAGACAAAGGGTGTTATATTTTTTTTAAAAAAAAGAGATTAGCATATGCTATCAGAAGCCTAATTACATCAGAAACATTTATTAATATTGATACTGAGAAAATGTGGTTGTAGAGCCAACCTAGAAGTAAAAGGAGGAAATTATTGTGTGTAATGTATTTGAAACACTTTGGGACCACACTATTACCATTAGATGTTCTGTTCTAACAATATTTCTTCAACCAAATTTCATAAAGTATCCCCCTTTAAGTGGCTTAGCCTCTGCCTCATTTTCTCCATAAATTATATTATGCCATATTTATTTTTACCTGTATATTAAATTTAAAATATACATTATTTTCCTAAATCTGGTATTGATAAAGTTGCTCCTGTCTCCTTCAGTCTTCCATGGAGCAAAGGCTTCAGAATGCAATACCTTTTCCTTTCCAATCATCACCCAACTGGTAGGCTGTCTGCTATTCACCTGGGGCAAGTTATGTCTTTGAGTCCCAGTGATATAGCTATATATCCAAGGAAAACAGTCCCATGTATCTACAATGGCAGATAAAACTGCTCCGTGCATTCATAGACCTCTGCTCCTCCCAGCAACCACTATTCCAGTATCTTAAGGAAAAAATAGGTGTTTCTGAAAGTAATTTTTAAAAATTTAATAATGTAAAACAAATGCACATAGGAAGGTATCTTATATTGTGTCAGATGATTGATCCATCAAGCTTGCTGAGTGGCAGCAGCTCTCTCACCAAGGTTTCAGGTAGGAATCTTTCCCAGCCTACATGGAAATGCCATGTACAGGCTCTTCCTCCACTTACAATTTCAAATATCTCCAAAGTAAAACAGAATAAGCTGTGGACCACAGCTCAGCACTACCTGAATGAGCTTTCCACCTCTGGCAGAGTGTGGAGGGGAAGTATCTGAATGGGGAATGCTAATGTTTTATTTACAGGCTCAAACCAATGTTTATGATCCCATACATTAAACTAACCAGTAATCTCAGATCAGAACTAATAAAATAATCCAGTGGAGTGTGTGAGATGGAGGCTTGCTGCTCCATCAAGTCAGGTCCTGCTAAATCATTATTTCAAACTACATCCAAAACAGGGGTCCAATAATGTGTTTTGCAGCATCTAAGTACCAAACATACCCTCACAGGGAGCAGATTCACTCTACTTATGAGTATCAAGCACATTGAGCACTCTGATTCTTTCTTTTTTTGGAAAATTTTCTTTAATTATGCAACATAAGGCAGCCTCCCCACGACTGCATATTGTGAGCAGAGAAGATGCATTTTGAGGAGCTGGACATGAGCAACGAAGAATGACGAGCAAGGAAAATTTAAAGCACTTTGCTTGTGGCTCAGTACCCACATTCATTCCCAGTCCCACAACAGATAAACTCCATGTGCTCCTTACAGTAGTAGTAGTATTAGGCAGCTTTTCTTTTTTCTATTTTTAAAAAAGTACCATCAAGTACAGTACTAAATTCTCACTAATCTGCAGTTAGGTTGGCTAAAAAATAAAAACCGAATGTATGATCAATTCTGTGTCCCAGATACTAGATAAATTAGCTGCTCCCTTTTCATACTGCTTTGTTTTAAAAGGTCAAATTAATACCAAGAAGATCTAGATGAGTCAAGATTTCCTCTTCCTCCACTGGCAAAGACAGCAGGGGAGATGCAATGTAAGACGTATCAACCAGCTGCAGAACCTACTGGGTAACTACTAATGTTGCAATCCTATGCACTGGGCACTAGTCCTGAGTAGACCTAGATAGGACTGGGCTCTAAGAGCTGAAGTTATTTTAAAAAATTATACCCCACCCTTCCAATGCATTCACATTGCTCAGAGTTGCCAACAACGATTAAAATACAAGCCCATAATCAATGTAAAAACAGTTAGCATTATGCCTCCTACAATGTAAGGTTTCCCCAACTGGCGGTGGTGGAGCTCTTACAGATTTAGCAGTGTAGACGGCGGCAAGGCAAGCCCGCTCTGTGACGACGATGCATTCTTGAGTGGGGTACAAAACAGCCCCTTCTCAAGTAACATCGTATTCAAGTCTTACACATCTGCAAAACAGAAATAGTAACAGCCATTCGGATGTTCCTTCTTAATGGTTCTGTGGGGGGGCCTGGGGAATTCTGAAGGGCCTGGCTCTTGCGACATGGAGCTGGAGCTGCAGCTGCTGCTTCTGCTACTGCTTCCAGCCATTGGCGCTCTGACTCTGTCCTCCACCAGCGGGGACCCAGGGCTCAAGTACCCCGAGGTGGTCTGAGTAGCAACCGTAGCAAAGGTGGTTGGGCCAGCATTGTTTTTCACGTAGACATTTTTTATAGCCACTAAAGTATGTGCTGCCATGCTGAGGCTGTTGTTGAGATCTTGCATGCCTTGCTGCAGCAGCCGGAGATTATGGTTGATTGTATCAAAGCCAGACTGGATGATGTGGAGTTGGTTCTGCTGGATCTGCAGGAGATCCTCTTCTGTAATTTCACTGGGGTCTATCTGGGGCTGAGTTTTTGTTTTGGCTTTTACTTTTCCACAGGGGCCTCCATTTGGCAACCCCAAAAAAGGGAGTGACTCTTGGCTAGGAGGAGCTACAGACATGTCCTCTGAACTTTCTTCTGGCTCCACGACTTTGACTACTATTTCTTCTTTTAGATTCATCTTCTCCACACATGGCTGGTGGGATGGGCCTGGATCATCTGTAAAACCTAAAAAGGTAATAGAGGAGGGGGAGAAACGAGGTTAGACTTCACTCTCTTTGGGGATTCAACTTCTCGCTACAAGCCTGACTATCATAACCACATAAAATGCTGCCTAAATTTATCTCTAGACCACAGTTTTTATTGAGTTTTTAGCTCCAACTGGTGATTAAGATATACAGGAAATGTGTCTGCTAATTAGGTGACACCTGCCATTGTGATAGCTCCTGCCCCTTGCACCCCCATCTGTGCTGGAGCCCCCTCCCCAATTTTCAACAGCAGATTGGGGGGGTGCAGTGAGGAAGAAAAGTTGCACAAGAAGACATCCTTTCTGCTCAAGGACTTAAAAACCACTTCTAATAGTTTTTTAGAGAGTGATATTCAACGGTACCATTAGCCATGTCTTCCCGTGTGACACTCGATCCCATAGCCAATCCCTGCAGAAAGCAGCTTTGCTAGCTCTGTGTTTGGTACTTGCTTCTCAAGTGCTAACATAGGGCTGGCTTAAGCCATTTGTGGTGCAGTTCCCAAGAACCTGACAACCAGCAGGCTGCTGGGCACTCTGGAAGCCTTGTGCAAGGGATTTTTGCAGGTGGGTGGGACAACCCACCTGTCAATCATCTGCCATCGTTATGTCAGGTGACTGACTGTCCAACCCACCTGTCAAAGTTGGCCCACAGGGCCAAAAAGGTTCCCCATCCCTGAGCTAAATTATATACATCATGCCTTGGTCTGCGATTAAGATTGCACCCAGTTATTATTAGACAGTTCCCCACCTTTTAAAAAGAAATATAGGCACAATTGTGTCAGAGATTTCCAAAAAATAGCAAGGAGAGACAAGAGGGCCTTTTTAAACGAGCAATGCAAAGAAATAGAGGAAAACAACAGAATGGGGAAAACCAGAGATCTGTTCAAGAAAATTGGAGATATGAAAGGAACATTTCGTACAAAGATTACCATAATTAAGGACAAAAGTGGAAAGGACCTAACAGAAGCAGAAGACATCAAAAAGAGGTGGCAAGAATACACAGAGGAATTATACCAGAAAGATATGGAGGTCTCACATACCCCAGGTAGTGTGGTTGCTGACCTTGAGCCAGACATCCTGGAGAGTGAAGTCAAATGGGCCTTAGAAAGCCTTGCTAACAACAAGGCCAGTGGAAGTGATGATATTCCAGCTGAACTATTTAAAATTTTAAAAGATGATGCTGTTAAGGTGCTACACTCAATATGCCAGAAAGTTTGGAAAACTCAGCAGTGGCCAGAGGATTGGAGAAGATCAGTCTACATCCCAATCCCAAAGAAGGGCAGTGCCAAAGAATGCTTCAACTACCGCACAATTGCGCTCATTTCACACGCTAGCAAGGTTTTGCTAAAAATTCTACAAGGCAGGCTTAAGCAGTATGTGGACCGAGAACTCCCAGAAGTGCAAGCTGGATTTCGAAGGGGCAGAGGAACCAGAGACCAAATTGCAAACATGCGCTGGATTATGGAGAAAGCTAGAGAGTTCCAGAAAAACATTTACTTCTGCTTCATTGACTACGCAAAAGCTTTTGACTGTGTCGACCACAGCAAACTATGGCAAGTTCTTAAAGAAATGGGAGTGCCTGATCACCTCATCCATCTCCTGAGAAATCTCTATGTGGGACAAGAAGCTACAGTTAGAACTGGATATGGAATAACTGATTGGTTCAAAATTGGGAAAGGAGTACGACAAGGCTGTATATTGTCTCCCTGCTTATTTAACTTATATGCAGAATTCATCATGCGAAAGGCTGGCCTGGATGAAGCCCAAACCGGAATTAAGATTGCCGGAAGAAATATCAACAACCTCAGATATGCTGATGATACAACCTTGATGGCAGAAAGTGAGGAGGAATTAAAGAACCTTTTAATGAGGGTGAAAGAGGAGAGCGCAAAATATGGTCTGAAGCTCAACATCAAAAAAACTAAGATCATGGCCACTGGTCCCATCACCTCCTGGCAAATAGAAGGGGAAGAAATGGAGGCAGTGAGAGATTTCACTTTCTTGGGTTCCATGATCACTGCAGATGGTGACATCACTCACGAAATTAGAAGACGCCTGCTTCTTGGGAGAAAAGCAATGACAAACCTAGACAGCATCTTAAAAAGCAAAGACATCACCTTGCCAACAAAGGTCCGTATAGTTAAAGCTATGGTTTTCCCAGTAGTAATGTACGGAAGTGAGAGCTGGACCATAAAGAAGGCTGATCGCCGAAGAATTGATGCTTTTGAATTATGGTGCTGGAGGAGACTCTTGAGAGTCCCATGGACTGCAAGAAGATCAAACCTATCCATTCTTAAAGAAATCAGCCCTGAGTGCTCACTAGAAGGACAGATCCTGAAGTTGAGGCTCCAGTACTTTGGCCACCTCATGAGAAGAGAAGACTCCCTAGAAAAGACCCTGATGTTGGGAAAGATTGAGGGCACAAGGAGAAGGGGACGACAGAAGATGAGATGGTTGGACAGTGTTCTCGAAGCTACTAACATGAGTTTGGCCAAACTGCGAGAGGCAGTGAAGGATAGGCGTGCCTGGCGTGCTCTGGTCCATGGGGTCACGAAGAGTCGGACACGACTGAACGACTGAACAACAACAGTGTCAGAGAAGCAAAACTCTCAATAGGATAATGAAGCTTTTTGAACATAATGCCTTGCTAGCATTATGTAGGAAACACAGAATAGGACAACAATTGGTGAGATCATTTCAGATCTGACCACCCTATGTGTGCTATCCTGAGCAGTTGGGAGGAGACGTGGGATACAAATATGTGTGGGGGGATGACAAAAGATGCTCAGCACCTATCCAATACCCCTTGCTCATCATCACATTGATTAAGTATAAATGACTGACAATCTATAAGGGGGAAGGTGGCGAAAAATGCTGCCTTGTTTTGTATACTGCTTCAGGCATTTCAAATTCTGAACTGAAGCTGCCAACTAGACATATTGCATGTAGACATGCCCATAGATTGAAGTTCTGAGTACCTAATAGCAAATAACATTTGCAAAAAAGGTGAAGAGTATTAGAAGACTGTGCTTGGAATGTAAAGTTGGAAAAACAAATAGGCAAGTCTATTTTTCATAAGTAATATGCAAATTGCTTTTTTAGTTTCCTAGCCTTTGAAACAATACAATGTTTACTTCAGCTACAGTGGAGACTGAATTAAAATGGACTTGCTTCCACCTTCTCCTCCAGATTAACATTAAAACAAGAGAAGGGTGGCTGCAGAGCACATGGTATGCATGCAAAAGGTAAAGAGGGCAATATATAAAAAACGTCAAAAAATAGATAAGGTTCAGTCCCCAACATCTCTGGAATAGTACTGCGAAAGACTCCAGTGTGAAACTTCTAAGACAGAGCACCCCTGCCTGTAAGTGTAGAGGAGACTGAGTTAGATAACTTATGTTCACAAGTGACTCACTAACTTTAGCATACGGTATAATTCGCTTGTCCCGTTGTGAAAGCATCCTTCACAACAGAAAGGCCCAGTTGTCGACTCTTGGACCCCAGAACCTATCCTCGGGGCAAGCTTTCTGGTACTTTAATGGCGCAATCCCAGTCAATGGGGAAAGCGGGGATGGGATATGGCGAGCGATCCCGAGCATCTGCAACTGTTCAAAAAGCTGTGAGGTCAGAAAAAAAGGCACAGCACGGAAAGCTCTGTAGCGGGGAGAGGACGGGAGCGGTTCCTCGCCCCCCCCTTCGAGGTTTTGTGGGGTGAGAGGGGCAGCCCACACACGAGGCACCAGCTGTGCGCGAAGGAGCCCCCGACCTGCGCCGGCCAAGGTGGAAGCCCCAGCATCGCAGCAGCATCTCCGCGGCAGAGAGAGGGGCTCCCTGCTGCCCGCCTCCCTCTTTCCCCTACTCACCGATCTCCGCCACCGAAGCAGCGGCGGCGGCAGCTCCGGGCAAGTCGAGCGTGTCGATGCCGCCGACGATGGGCAGCGCCTCGCTGGCGGCGGCGGCCATCCCCGGGGCGTAGGATCGGAGGTGGTCGGGGGGCGAGATGTCCTCGCCGGCCATGAGGAGGCCGAGCGAGGCCGGGTGCGGGACGGGCCCCTGGGTGACGCGGCAGAGCTTGCTCCGGTCGCGGCGCTTGAGGTCCCGCCAGCGCTTCTTGAGGTCCTCCACCTCGCGCGGGCAGGCGGCCACCGGGTTCACCTTGTGCCGGATCAGCTCCCACACTTTGCGCTTCTGCCCCGGGGAGGCCCGGCCGGGCCCCGCCGCGAACAGCACCTGCTCGTGCTTCAGCACCTGCTCGATCAGCACCTCCGTCTCCGCCTCGTTGAAGTTGGCCTTGCGCCGCTTCGGGGAGTCGTCCGCCATCCTGAGCCAGCAGACCCACCGACCGCCCGGCGGGAGCCGCTGCGGCCGGAGCGCTGCGCCCGATCGCGCTGCGCCCTCTGCCCGCCGCCGGCTCTAGGCCAAACCCCGGGCCCGACTCGGGAAGCAAATACCGCGCATGAGAGGAAAAGACGCGCAAACCCCCGGCGCAGGCGCCCCGCTTGTTGACACGGGAAGGGGGGGGGAGAGGAAAGGCTGCTGGTGCCGCTGCTCCTCGGCGGCGGCTCCTCCTCTCAGCCCGCCCTGCCTACATTTGCGCCAATCCCCGCCCACTAAAGCCTTCGCGCCTCCCAATGGGAAGCCTTGCCGGGCGGCGGCCGCTGCTGCCTGAGAGTTCTAAAGCCACGCCCACTTTCCCAGAGACTGGCGGTTCTGAGGGACCCAGGGCAGGGCGGGCGGGCGCGCGCGCGCTTCTTGCTGCCCGGGTGGTTGCTCTAATCCCGCCCTTCCCTGGGAGGGACGGCGGTGGCCGCGAGCGTCCGGGGAGGGGCGCGCGCTGGCTCTCCCTCGCGGCCCCCACGCCTGGCGTTCTATCAGTGCGCCCGCCCGCCCGCCTCCTCGCTCTTTCCCCACCCATCCTCCACGTGCTGCGCTCTAACCCGGAGTTAGAAGGGAATTAGAACACGCCCCGTTGTTTGTTTTTTTTTTTTTGCTGCTTCTTTTTTTTAGGGCTTTTGGCGGCTTTTGGGACGGCGGCGAGGGGTGGCGCCCCCGCTCCTTGCGCGCCCGCCCCGGAGGCTCGCAGGCGCGGTAGTTCTAGAGGAGGAGGAGAGAGGTGGGCATGGCGGCTGTTTTGGAGCTGTTGCTGCAGGACGAGGTGGCAGCCAGCGCTGTCGTGCGGTGGCTGAAGGCGAGCCAGAGCCCCTGCGCCGTGGAGGTAAAACGCGCAGCGCCGCCCTTTCTTCACCCCGCCCTCGGTTCGAGCGGGAAGTTTCCGGGAAAACGGAGTTGATGCCGGCCTTCAAAACTCTGCGCTCCGAAAGGGAGGCGGGAGGAAAAAAATAGGTCGACCTCCACAACTCGAGGTTTCCTCCTCTGGCGGTATGCTAAGTGGGAAGCGCGTGGGAAGCTGCAGCCTTCAGGCCTGCGCTGTGTGAGCTCCTTCAGGGCTCTTGTCGTAGCACTTCGGGAGCCCAGGTGTATATATGTGCCCCCCTGAGGGGAGCCCTTCCCTGAACCTGAGAGCCCTGCTGTGGAGTTGGTGGGGCTGAGTTGCTGCGCGCCCTTACGAGCCGATACCATATGCAGCTTTAATGATCCTGAAACAAGACCTACGGAATTGGTTGGAAGTTGCAAATAATCGTGCACAGGATTTCAGCCGTAGTCGAAATCACATTGACGCCTCTCTTCTGCACATGTGTGAACGACTATAATTTTCAAAGAGGTTTGGATGCTCAAAATATCGTGGAGCGGGGACTCTTACACAGGAGAGTAGGCTTATACTTCATCGAAAAGTTTCAGTCTTTGGTCTACCTGAAGCACGGGGTTGGATAACCATCTAGGGAACGAGCGATCAGGGTTCAGAGTGCCCACGAAGCTGTCTAAAGCAACAGATTCCACATAGTATATCCTCCCTCTAGTATCTTGTGTAATAGTATAGGGCTAGGGATTCCTAGGTGATGATTAGCAGGCCAGTTCTGTGTAGAAATAAGTTCCTTTTAGTTCATTGGGGCTTCTATCTAAGCATGCATAGGATTGAAGTCTAAATCACTTAATTTTATGTCTGATGAATGCCACAGCCTGTTAGTGTGAAATGGGTCAGTAGTGTTTGAATATATTTTTGTATTTGTTTTCATATGCTAACTTGTGCATACCTGATTCCAAAGTGGTTCTTTTCTGTTTTCTGTGCTCTGTATTCATAACTATGAATTTCAGATTAAAACTTTTTGTGTTACTTGTGAAAATGTTCTCACTCACAATCTTTGGTGTATGGCTGGAAGATGGGAACTAGCCAGTTCTCCTGTCTTGGCTCAATTAAATGAAAAATACGCTCCCCCCTGACAAAGCAAAGATGCTAACCACTAGTTGCTGGGGAAGCTCTAGTTATTGCACCTAATGGTCACATTGTATGATCAAGATAACAAAAATAAGCATTGCATGAAAATTGCTAAAATCATGGTTCAGTGGTTGAGTTCAGAGGTAATGCTAAATGTTATTGCATAATATTAGAAAAATGAGCTACAGTGAGTATTGGGTTCATGTGTTCTCACCCCACCTCCTGTTCCATTGTGAGGAGACTGGAAGCTTATGTTTCCATTGTAGTCTTGTTGTTGTTTATTACATGATAACAAAGAAAAACAATACTCCCCAGTATAAAAGGCCGTAGGTTGCTTAATTAGCCAAAGGCCTGGGAGAAGTGAAATGTTTTTGCCTGGTGCCTATAGATATGTAATGAAGGTGCCAGGCGAGCCTCCTTGGGGAGAGCATTCCACAAGTGGGTAGCCACCACAGAAAAGGCCTGTTTTCATGTTGCCACCCTCCAGACCTTTCTTGGAGAAGTCACACGATAATGAGCACAGGGTCTGGGTCAGTTCATATAGGGAGAGTGTTGCTCAAACCCTATACTGTTGCAAATCTTTACTATGGTTTGTTGAAACAAATCAGCTTTATAAATTATGCTTTGAAGTTGGCATTTTTTAAACAAACAATAGTTGAGATGAACAACTGTTTGTTTAGATTTGCTTGATGTGACAAGATGCAATTAGTCTAAAACGGAAATAAATGTTTCCAAACTCATTTTTTTCAGTCATGCTGGAATGGTAGGTGGATAAGTTACAAGGGTGCTAAATCATGATTCAACATTATGTCTAAATGAGGCCAGTATATCTTCTATCACCAGTTCAGCATGGAAGTAATGTTGGTAAGGAACACTAGAGGGCAATGTACCTCCTGCTTAGTGATTTTTCTCACTTTGTGCAATGTATTACAACTTATTCTAAAACTATCTGATGTGGACTAGCAATCTCCCCCCCCCCCCAAGTGTGCCAGGGCCCAGTACCATATTTGGTCCCTGAAGCGTCCCACCCAACATGGGCTGTGGTGGAGTCACTGGACTGGCAGCCGATGTTTTGTGGGCCAACATCCACGGACCACCACTTTGAGTAGTATGGTACTGCATTAAAGTTGCATTCCTAAACACACAGCCTAGGGAGTAAATCCCATTTGATTCATTATTAGGTCTTTTGGGTAAATGTGCTTAGGATCATACTAAAATTTGCCTGGCGTGCTCTGGTCCATGGGGTCACGAAGAGTTGGACACGACTGAACGACTAAGCAACAACAAAAATTTCCAAACTTCAGGGACGAGTGTCTATCTTTATATAAAATAAAAAATAAAAAAATTCCTTCTAGTAGCACCTTAGAGACCAAACTAAGTTGGTCTCTAAGGTGTTACTGGAAGGAATTTTTTTATTTTTTATTTTGTTTCGACTATGGCAGACCAACACAGCTACCCACCTGTAACTATCTTTATATAGCTAAATGACTATATAAAGTTTCTGGCTACAACAATGGTGAAACTTAGTAAGTACAGTAGTAAATCATATGTGAGAAAAAATAAGTTTCCTGCTTTAATAAATTGTGGAGAATGTTTGCTTCCTAGTTTTATATCCTTTGAATGGGGTTAGTCTTTTCAGATTGGTTCACTTTGCTTTATATGTTCATAATAAATATTCTATTCTATTCTATTCTAACCGCCTTATTCTTATCAAAATGGCAAAATATCAGTTACTTTATAGCTGCTGTCCCTCTATTATTTTTTTAAATCAAGTTTATATTAATCATGGTTTGCTTTGTTATGTTTGTGTGTGTAGGAAAGCCAAGTCCACCCCAAGCTATCCCTCCTGAACTTGCTTCAGAGAGACTTTGTGCCTTTTTTGCTGAATTATTTAAGGGAACAGACTAGTCGGATACTGACCAATGGACCACCTACTCCTGCTAAAGCGCCAAATTCCAAGATCCTGGGAAGTTCTTCTAGTTACAGGAATCAAAGGCTGGGGTCTGAAAGGAGGTCTCGTAGCATAGCAGGGTCCGGCAGTAGTCGAGGGCAGCTTTTCTTTGATTCAGCTCCCATCACCAGCAATTCTGCCTTGGAATCGCATGGATCTTCTGTCATTACGGGATCAAGCTTATTGGGTTCCTTCAGCGAATGCCTAAATACGGATTCTGGCACCAGCACGAGTTTTGGTTCAAGCCCCATTTTTTCTCGCAACGAGAGGCGCTCCGCTCAGAAAATAAGTTTAGGGAGTTTCCTTGTTGCTACCCCAGCGAGGCGGGGCAGAAAAAAAGGCAGCGGCTCTGCAAGTGCCTCTGGCCGGCCAGTGGCACAAGAAGCGGGCAGAGGCTTGAACGAAGAAGTAAAAGGTGACAGTCCATCACTGGGTTCACTGAGGCAGAGGAAACAAGGTGAAGTGAGTCCTGTCTCTATAAGTTCCCCACCTGACCAGCTTAACCTAAATGACTTGGAGGAATTTCCGCTGATGTGTGCTGCTGGAATGACAAAGTAAGTCTTTATGCTTACTTTGATGAAGCTTTCTCAATTCCCACTGGTATCTATTGAGAGAGTAGTTTTACAGCTTACTGTTCTGTATCAATAAACGGGAGGAAGGTAGTACTTCTAAAAATGGCCCCTCCCAGAGCAGGAGCAACTTGCCAGGTGGGCAGAGCCACAGTAGTAAACCTCCCGACAGCAACATTGCTGCTGTTTACTGTGGAGGAGGAGGTGGCAATGAGTTCAGGGCTGTGCTAGCACACTAATGGAGCCAATCCTGAGCATCCACTGGTGCACAGGGATGCACAGCCCTGACCTTGCCCTGGCCTCTCTCCTCCCAGTAAGCAGCAGTGACACCCCAGCTGGGAGGCTTTTGACGCCATTCCACCCCACTAGGTGGGCAGCTCCTGTCTCGGTGGTTTGCTCTGGAGGGGGGAGCACTAGCCCAGTGCCCACTTGATTAGCTGGGCATGCTCCTCCCTCCCAGCGCTGGGGCCTAGAATGCCCCCTTTCACTCCTTGGCTTCTGTTTGCCAGCCACCTTACAAATGCCATCGTTTTAAGTCCCGTTCTCCCCCCTTGCCTTGAGATTCTGAAGCTAGCTTTGCTCCAAGTAAGCATGCTTAAAGTTCATATATGCTTGTTTGATTACTCTTAAGCCTGTAACTCTGACCAAGGTATTCTGTGATATTTTAATACCTCAGACAATATCTAGAGATATTGTGGCCGAAAGATAGCAGCTGTGGTAGCAGCTTCTCTTTTTTTAAACCTGCTGTTGGACAAGGAGCAGAACTATTTCTTAGTAAAACTACATGTTTTATACTTCGATTTCTCACTTCACACTTCCATTTGTGCTGTCCTCCCCAGGCACAGGTCTATGCTTTAAAGCTCTATGTCTGAGTGCTGGTTTTTGTTTGTTTGTTTGTTTAGGCAGTTTCCCTGCGAAAACCTGCATTTTACCGCTGAATAGGAGCAAACGACAATCTGTGGAAAGCTCCATCGTTGTTTGCTTTGATTGAGCATTAAAACCTGGGTTTTCCCAAGGAAAGCTCTGGAACAAACAAACAAACAAACAAACAAACAAACAAACAAACAAACAACACTGCTTGGGCATGGAGCTTTAAAGCTTAGACCTATGCCTAGAAATGCAGCACAAAAGGAAGTCTGGATGAGCCCTTGGTTAGTGAATCTAGGACCATAGTAGTATGTGTCATCAGCTGGCATCCGCATAGGTGATTGGAGTAGAGGGATAATATACCGTTGTGTTTTCATCCTCTTTACTTCCCGTTTCAGCAAAGACAAACCGTCGAGAAGAATCAACCCTACTCCAGTGAGTACTGAGCGAACCTTCTCCAAGCCCAAGATGTGCTTCACTTCCACTCCTGTTGGCCAGTCTCAAACTTTTCAGTCTCAGTCCGGAACAAGTCCCGAGGCCCTTGTTATCTCTCAAGAAGTGACCCTGTCTTCCAGTTCAGGTAGCCTTCAGGAGGAGAGAGAGATGCTGAAGAAGGAACGGTACGTTATGAAATCTGTGATGGGGTGCTTAGTGAAGGGAAGCATCTGCGATCTGAGAAATGTTGATTTACATTGCCTTAGAGAAGTAGACGCGGGTGGCGCTGTGGGTTAAACAACAGAGCCTAGGGCGTGCTGATCAGAAGGTCGGCGGTTCGAATCCCCGCAACAGGGTGAGCTCCCGTTGCTCAGTCCCTGCTCCGTCAAAGTGCAAGTAGATAAATAGGTACCGCTCCGGCGGGAAGGTAAACGGCGTCTCCGTGCACTGCTCTGGTTTGCCAGAAGAGGCTTAGTCATGCTGGCCACATGACCCGGAAGCTGTATGCCGGCTCCCTCGGCCAGTAAAGCGAGATGAGCGCCACAACCCCAGAGTCGTCCGCGACTGGACCTAATGGTCAGGGGTCCCTTTACTTTAGAGAAGTAGAGCTGAATGGCCCATATTGTCTTTTTGTGAACATGCCGCATTTTATTATGCTTTCTGTATTGATTTGCTTTTGCACACTGCATAGCTACATGGTATAAAGAATGAATGAACAAACAAGTAATATTTCTAGGGGCTGTAATTTGAATATTAAAAATGGTTGCTTTCTCCGTCACATTCTGCAGCAACATGGTTCACTAGCTCAGAAATCCTACGCTAAAGCTAAGCAATGTTCCTAGAATCACATGTGAATATGATTTAATTCTTGATATCCTTCAACCTTACAAGTGCTAAGATTAGAATTTGATCCGTAATGCTGAAGGATCTTTAACTGTTTTAACATGCTGCAAATTGCATTTGTGAAACATGTTATGCTTCAATGAAGAAATTGCTTTCTTAATGAATTGGTGAGCGTTTGAAAGAATCCCACTGGATACTACAACAGAATAGGAGTTTTTCAGTCTTCTCTTATTTCATACCTTTGAATTGCAGGTCCAAGTTGCTGCATCCCACATCTTCACCAACAGGATTATCTCTGGATTCTGGCATACCAATGAAACCTAATGTCAGTCAGAATGCAAGCCTTCCCTCTGAAAACCAGTTGGTAACCTCTGCCGATGTCAACAAGGTTTCCTGCAGGAAACAGCTGGAACAGCTGGCCCAACTTTATTCATTTTGCATAGCAGGTGAAGAAATGGCAGTGGATGCTTTTCAGTCCATATTGATTTGGGAGGATGCTAAGAATGGCGACCCATAGAAATGTCCTCAAATTAAATTTTTTAGTAGTAATTAAATTTTAAATGAGCCTTAACTTCGCAAATATATCATGGCTTGGATTTTCCTATTGTATGACAAATGGCAATTTTTGACCTTTCATAGAATTTCTGACAAAATTCCCAACACTGATAAATAATTTTAATGTTTTGGGAGTTGTACAAAGGAAAGCAATGGATTCTATATCCTTTAAAAAAAAATCCTATGTATTTAAGCACTTTTTTGCTTACATCCAGATGATGGTTTTTTAGTTGTAGATATTTCTATCTTCTTTAAAAAATGCATCTTATATAGTTTTAAAATTAATGTGATTAATCCTATCATTCAGGGTACAAGTACAAATCAAAGGTCCTTTTGCATGTTTTCCTCTGTTCCTTTACTTTTGCAGAAAACCTTGTGCCAAATATCTTCTTGGAGATATTTTTTGTGTTCCAGCTGCTAACATCCAAGGGAACTTCCTCTTTAGAAGATGGAGAGAATGACCTGAGTTTCAATGGAGAGTATAAAGGTTAGGACTTAGATTGTATAAATATTCTTGGCTATTGTCAGGTCCACGTGGTGATTGCTCATGAGTAAAGACAAAGTCCGTCTTGTCTATTAACTGTTTTATTAGTGCAAACTATATACAGTGCAGAGCTACATAAAACATGACCACCTAGTCGCTAGCAGAATCCGGAAGTGCACCTTTCCGGTTGCGGTGCCAACACCAGAGTTTGGGCACCCTAAAGTGCCGCCTCCTTGGTCCCCTGACCCCTCTGCGCAAAGCAGGCGCTGGAAGCAGTGTCTTCCCCTCAGAATGAGTCTGCAGGGCGGTGCTGGGTCTCTGTGCAGCATCCTGCATACCCCTCTCCACCCAACTGCTCACGGCTAGCTCCTCCTCCCCAAGGGAGTCGCTGGAAGACTCGCTGGGAGACCTGTCCGTCGACAGAAGAGGCTGGGGCTGCCGGTACCCCACTCAGCGCCGGACTGGCAGGGGAGGGCAGGTCCCTGACAGCTATTAACAGGATTGAGATTATAGCACCTGCTAAACAGAGTTAGAGGAGGATATACATTAAATAAATTCATTCATTTAATGAATTTTAAATGTAATGCAAATTAAAAAATGTAATAAGAGTACCAACGGCTCAAAATTAAGGATATAATAATTCAGTCCATCACACATGGATCACTGTATACAGTACTTGTATGTGTATATAAATCAAATACAACTGTGGGGTTTCAACTATCATATTTACTCGAATCTAATGGTAACCTTTTTTGGCCAAATTATGTTGTGAAAATTAAGGTGCACATTAGATTCAATGACACATTTACATTCGCCAGCAAATACTTTTTTTTTTTTTCAAGGTTCTGAAAATTGAGGTGTGTATTAGATTTGAGTATATATGTATGGTTAAAATCATGCAAGTTACATGCACATAAGACATTATCATACTGTAATGTCTAGGACTACTTTACCCTTATATATTAGCATTTATTCTTATGCTTCCAGTACAGGACTGAACAAACTTGCCCCATTGTTCTAAAGTATACAATTTTGTAACCCTCTTCCCATATCATCTTAAAATACACAACCATAGACATTTATATACAATGCTATATGGTACTCTTCCACTCATGTAATGTTGGCATTTCCCTCCCCTCCCCCCTCCCATCTTTTCAGCTGTTAACATTCGCACTGCAACTAACATATAAACAATCATGATTGTGCACTTAAGTGGTACTACCCTACCCAGGTTACTCTGTAAAACTACAGGGTCTGTGGATAATTTACATCCAGAAATGTAGTAAAACTACAGTGTTTGATCCTGCTGCCAGGAATTCTTGCTGTCAATGTTTCAAAAAAGAAAGAAAGAAGCCCCTCCTCCTTTGAGATATGTGCATAGACAGTGGAAATCTATAAGTGTCTTCATGAAAATGTGGATTACGCACGTGCGCACATGCACACACACCCCGGCAAAAAAATACCCCAAGTTAAGCTTAAGCTTTGAATAAAGAATAATGTACTTTTGGCACATTTTATTGTTTGGGGCAATCTTTCATTTTATGATACTGCTCCCCAAAACAGGCTGATAAATTGACACAACCTATTAGATGTTTGATGTTCCTCTGATATTTGAGATGAATGAGAAGTAATAAAGGCAGGGATTTTGTGATCTGTTGGTGACCAGTGGCTGATCTGCCTGTGGTTTTTTTTGGGTGGGGGGAGTTATTGCACAGAACCAGTTCTTCCACCACAGGGATTACTTGCAGCTTTCTGTCTGATGATTTAAATTTTTGTTTTGTTTTGTTTACAGATGCAGTAGAGAGGCAACACTTTCGAAGTGTACACAACTGTGTTTATTTTGCTGTGAAAGTCTTGGATTATCAGTTTCAGTAAGTTGAATGGTTTAGGTTATTCTCATCAGTGTACATATACTTGCACTTTCAAGTGCTTGGTTTATTGCTATCGTAAGTTAGAATATCTTGCATCACATTCACACTGTTAACATATCCTTAAGTTTGAAAAATTGGGTTCTGTCATCTATTAACTGACAGATAGTTCCAGTTGAACAGCTGCTCTACTTCTGTAGAAGAGTATTTTCTGTTGTGTTTGGAGATGGTGTTTTTGCTTCTAGTGCCATCAAAACTTTAAAAAATCTGAGAACTTCCTTCTCTAACGACTTGAGTTTAGTATATATGTTGGCTTTTATCAATGGGGATTAGAGATAGGAATCCGGTGGAATAGGCTTAAACTGAAAGATCAAATCTAAATAATATAGTGGAGTGTTCCTCTTCTTTTTGTTTTTTTTTTTCTTGGCAGAATTATATCACATTTAGAGAAAGGAACACTGAAGCTCTTGGCTGAGAATGACAGGATTACATCCTTTTCCCCTGACTTGCATGAGAGGCTTATGGCAGTCTATGAAAACAGCACAGCAAAGGTAAAAACTAAGCATGTTCTAGAAGAACAGTGTGAAATCAAGGTCCTCCCAACAGTTATTGAAACTGTTTTTACTCAGTATCCTTCTCACTATTATGGTATCTGCAGAATTCCATCCTCTGCTAGAAACATATTAGTTCTCTTGGTATATACTATGTAGAAGCTTCCTTTGCAGCTGAGGAGTGAAAATACTATAGCACTGTGACCAAAACGAAAAACAGAGTGAGATAATGAGATTGACTAGCATTTGGTGGGTTAGAAAATGTTGATCTATTGCAAACTGGCAAGTTAGTACACGTTACACCATTAAGATCATGGGACTTTAAAGCTGCAACAATGGACAGAAGGGAGAACAAATTGTGATTCCACCCTCCTTGTTTGTGTTTATGGTGAAATGCATGTTACATTAGGAGGAATGTATTACACTTAACATTATTTTGTATATTGAACAGGTCTCCCTGTTGCTGCCTTCAAGCATACAGTCAGTTTCCTTTCAGCCAGAAACTGACAACCGGTCTAACTTTTCCAGTGATAAGGCATTTCATGTGTTTAAGAAACAAAGGTATCATCTGTTTTTTTATCATGGGATTTTGTCAAAATGTACAATTTGTCAGTTGTTTTAGTATATTAAACATGCATCAGAGAATAGTTTAGCTGTCAAGACTCTTATTGGTTATCCAAACCCATAGGTCTGGTTTGGACATATCCTCTCAAGCTTCATAAATTATGTTTCATGAAACCAGGAACAAGTGTCTGGATCTCAGCTCTGAAGTCATCCCTAAGGAGAGAGGAGCCACAGCACTGACACTTGACCCCAGCTGCATAAACCAGGGTCTCCGTATACAGCAGAGATGGAGAACCTGTGGCCCTTCAGATATTGTTGGGCTCTTTGTTAGCCACAAAAAGAGGCCTAGACCATTAAATTTTGTCTGTGACCATCTCACTATCCTGGCTGTGAGTCCTGCAAGTCCTGCTCCCTGACTTGCAGGCCTTTTCCCACCTAGCATTGGAGGGTGGGGCCTTGACTGACTCCAACTACGAAAGCTGAGGCTGCTCAACAGACTCTTGGGCAGGGGTATTGTTTAGGGGGGTTGTTGCTGTTATTGCTATTATTTTTTTGTAGGTTTATTTTAGAGCTTATGATTTCTCTGGAAATCATTCAATTTGGTTGTGCACTTTTGATTTTTTAATTGTTTATGACTACTTTTGTTAGGTTTGTAATTACATACTATTTTACATTTAGTAAGCCACCCTGAGCATGGTTTTAACTATGAAAAGGGAGCTTACAAATAAAATAGAGTTCAGCTGTAAGTGTGCCTGCTAGGTTCTTTGGTCTTTATTCTCGAACTATTCTTTAACTAGGGGGATATTTGTCAATCGTCAGCTTTGGAGTGAAAATGCTTCTTGTAGGAATGGTCAAAGGGACAGATTCAACTAACTTGTTCTGCCAGCAGGAGCCAGTCCTGTTGCACAAATGATCCTTTCCTGCCTCTCTCTCTTTACCCCACCCTCACCCCCCACCCCCCACCGTCACCTTCCTAAGTCTGCTTGGGAGGACCCCTGGAACAGTAGGCAGGAGGAAGAGAGGGAAGATGGTTCTGTTTGACAAGCAAAAATGCTTGTGCTGACAGAACAGTCAACTTATTGCGATATTGAGTTCCACCCACAATTTTGTCGGAACTGTGGTGCTTGTTGTACATAAGCAGAATGACATGGCCCCATTTTCGCATGTTGATAGTACATCTGATGACTTTGATTTTGGATGTTGAAACTAACATGTTTGCCTTGCTCAATAGATGTTGCCTTGCTCAAGGCTAACATGTTTGCCTTGCTCAATTATTATTATTATAGAGATATTTTCTATGAGTTGCTGCGCGAATGGGAAGATAACTGTGAAAAAACAGGATGGGATTTTGAGAAGTGTCTGGGAGACAGGATCAGGTAGGAATCTTTGGTCCATAAATTTAACAAGACATTAAAGAGTGCTGCTTGTTGCTTATGTCTAGCGTGGTCCTCCATTGAGCAGCTGTTCACGTTCCTTCAGGAGGATTGTTTTTAAAGCACAGATTGCAGCAGCTGGAAATGGCTTCTGATTCCATATTATGGTTCCATGGTGGGACACGTTGCAAAACTGACTTGCATTTGGTCATAAGACCATGTCACCACTGTTACCTATTAAACTTGCAATCATTACTTTGGACAAATGAAAACCTCATTTGAAAATAAGATAAGAAAACTGAGCATCTCCTCTCCCTTAACTTAATTTGTTTTGATATAATGGGGTCTCAAAAGACTGTAATTTGATTACTACCCTTTGTCCCCCCCGCAAAAAAGAGGGGTAAATTTTCCAAGAATGACAACTACTTCATAAACTTATGCTTTATAGAGTCCCACTGTCTTTCTGTATTAAAGTCTTAAAATTGAAGATGCAAATGTCTTTGAGTGCCAACACACATGTTGCATTTAATTCTGAAAGACAAGAGTATACTGTAAAGGAATATTACTGGTAATGAACATTTAGCAAACCAATTTGGCAACAAAAACCAATTCTACAGTAAGCTACTTAGTTTCACGGAGGCAAAGATAATAACATAAATATTTTTTGAGGGGTTAGGGGAGAATTCTCAGTTCACATAGAACTTTTTCAGAATAGTATTTTCATAATTACTTTTAAAACATTTAAGTCCCCCAGACATTTGCTGTCTTCTATATATCCGCATAGAGAATAATGTTCTCCTTATTTTTCTTTGCAGCACTATTAATTTGTTTCTGGTTTCACAGGGTCATGATGGCTCACCTCTCTGCTGCTTGCAACTACAGCCATTTTGCCAGGCTCTTTCAGAAGCAGCTTCTTCAGGTAAAGAAATGCTCGCTTCCCATAAGGAAAAAAGAGTATATTCTGCAAGTAAAACTTTTCTTCAATTCATACCTAACAGGTGAAAATACTTGTTCATTGAATGCATAATTAATTCATAATCTAATTTCCTCAGTTAGTCTGAGGTACATCCACCTAACAGTTTATGGTTTGGGCTGTAGAGACTGCTTGTAGTCATAATCAGATCACAGAGTTAAAGTTAGCACAGCTCACAAATTTGGCACAAATTTGACCTCTCTTTCTCTCCCCTCCCTCTATGCCATAGATGTGTAAAGGTCCAGTTGGTGGTAGTACAAGTTGGGGAGACACCCCAGACCAGGATGTCCTTAACATGCTGGGTTCCGATAATCTGAGCCGCTTGAAGAGGTTGCAAGAGAGATTCCTTGTCCCTCAGAGCATCCGAGGGCCTTGCCCACCTCCCTCCTTCCCTGGATGCCAGCAGTTCTTCAGGGACTTCATCCTCAGTGCAGGAAGGTTAGATACTTGCTGCTATTTCTGTCTAGGATGTGTCTGGGTGAGTGAACCCAACTGTATGGTGGTGGCTGGGATTCCTAAATGAAATAATGCAATGGCCTTGTTCAGTGTCACAGTAAACCGTGGTTAGTTTATGATAAACATACTAATCTTGACTTCGTGTTCTTGGTTTCTTTGGAGCGAAGCAAACCATGTCTGGACATCCTGCTAAGCCAGGGATTGTGTTTCTCCTATGTGTTAGCAAGGAGGGACAAAGCAGTTGAAATCAGCACGTTCACAGTAAAGCATACATTGTTTAGTAGCTGGATCCATAACCTAAACAGATGAGCATAAGATCATTGCAGAAAGAAAATGATTTAGATGAAACGGCTTTGGAAAAGAATAAGGTCTTTGCCTGGTGCTAGAATGACATTAAGTGGGCTTCACCAGGGAGTGTTTGCAGCAGTGCCGACTACCAGCCGTGAGGGGTTTGGTAGGAATTAATCTGATTTTAAACTTGCGTTGTGGTAACCATTCTCAAATGCTGCTGTGGTCACTTAAGAGGTTACACTCTTTGCTGAAATTAAGTTGAGCTCATTATCTTTTTTTTTGGTTAAGTTATCAATTTAATCAGCACCTTATGGACAGCCTGAGCCTGCAAATACTTGAACTGGATGGCCTTGCCTTGGTGGAACATGAACCCAGTGATGGAGAAGCAATGGATGAGCAGGTATGTATTGCATAGAAACAGCCATTCACAGTTGAACTTCAGAGGTGTCCACGTGGGTTATGATCTCTCCTACTGCTTGGAAAGGAAGAATTTGACTCGTGGCTCTCTCTCTCTCCCCCCCCCCCCTTCTGTCTCTATTGGTTTCATGGTTCGTTTCGGGCCTTCATTTGGAGTGCTACTCATTTCACACCCTGTGTGTCTTCCAGTTCAGGCTTGTTTGTCGTTCTTTGTCTAATTGTCTTTAATAACATGTTGCTGTTCTAGTGTGGGTCTCCTTTACTCCTCTTTTTGTTGCTCCTCCCTTCTGTCCTGCATTGTCCTTTCTGAAAAGAGGTGCCTGTCCTTCAAATGGTCTTTCTCTCTTGTGATGTCCCCCTGCCTCAACTCCTCCATCATTGCTCCTCCAAAACCACCTGCCCTCCGTCCAAGTGGTGGAGTGACAGTAGAAAGCCTGGGTGGCAGCTGCAGTGGAAGCCCCATCCCACTCCTTCTCCAATACAGTGCAAGCATATAGAAGACAGTAGCGTTCTCTGATGAGCACCAGTTGTCCTAGGTAGAGCTGCGACTGGGGAGATAAATACCACCATGCTGATTTGTCTCTGATTTGGATAGTCCTGTCCTTGCTGCACACCCCACAAAGTAAAAAATAGATAATAATAAAAAAGAACCACCAAAGTGGGAACATAAGACTTATAGGTTTGTTGTGAGCATTCAAAATGTTAGGCATTGCTGCTGTTATCTGTGACTATAATATGTCTGGCTTTTCTTTCCACTGCAGGATGAAAAGAAGCGTTTTGCTGCTGTCCTTATGAGCCTCCGACTCCTGGCAAAGTTTTTTGGTTTCCTTGTCTTCTTGCCTTATCACACATCGGAACCAGCAACTGGAGACTTGCTAGAATCTGCAGTGATGTTAAGAAACCAAGTGCGTAACCAGCCACATTTACCTAACAGAAGTATTTAATTAAGTTGTTATCAGCGGAGTCTCTGGGCTCCTCCTGAGGAGGTAGATACTTGCTGTTAAAACTCCTATCCTAGTTAATCAACCTCCAGTATGGGGGTGGATGGGGTCCTGTGGCCCTGCAGATGTTGTTGGGGAGCCACAGCTCCCGTGAGGCCGAGAGGATGCTGAGAGCTGTTCAACAACATTTAGAGGGCTGCAGGTTCCCCTGCTGTGCACTATTATTGTTTCAATGATGCTGCTTGCGTTGCTGCTATAAACTGAGGGAAGATTGAGTTACTCATGTGGTACAGCCATATGAATCAACGACACTCTTGATATGGAAGGAAGGGGAAGTGTTTCATTTATTGGTGAACACAGTTGCATCAGAAGCTTGCACATTTGCAGAAAGCGTCCTTTTTGATGTAAACCTCTGATACAGGGATGCTCCAAACAAGTAACCAATAATGTCAGTAACTAATTCAGTACATTGTACAAACCACTCTTCTGGAATAGTCTCCATGGACCATTATTTGCAGTTACATTGTTTACTAGATTCATGCTTCCCCACCCGCTCACGTCAAAGTCCAACACTCTTGTTGCTAAACTGCACTGGCTCTCTTGACATCAGATTGTGCTGTGTGGTTTGTCAATGTGCCGGCTGAATGTGGAAAGCGCGAGGGGTGGTTATTATTACAGTGGTACCTCGGGTTAAGTACACTTCAGGTTAAGTACGCTTCAGGTTAAGAACTCTGCTAAGAACAGAAATCGTGCTCTGGTGGCGCAGCGGCAGCAGGAGGTCCCATTAGCTAAAGTAGTGCTTCAGGTTAAGTACGCTTCAGGTTAAGAACGGACCTCCGGAACGAATTAAGTACTTAACCCGAGGTACCACTGTATTTCAGTTTATTACCTGCTTTTCACTCCAAGGTCATAGGGCAGGGTACAACCATTTGAAATACAGTTTAGCCAGATGAGTGACTTAAGATTGCTGGATTTGAATAAGCTTCATATGCCAAAATATATTGGGTCTCTCTAAGATACTGCTCTGATACCTTTCCTTGATATGTGAAACTGATTGCACCCTTGTGTCTTTCTGTCTCCCCTGCCCCACTTCCCCACAAAAACTGTTTTTTGAGCTCGGAACTTAACTGGCTGCTCTGAGTGATGTTAGCTAAAAACACCCCCCTTTCTTTGCCAAATTAAAAAGTATACAAAGGAAGATGCAACAAGACCTGAATAATAAGCCCAGGTGCTTGTGTGCTTATGGCTTACCTCCATCTCTGCAAGAGGAGAGTGTTCTGTTCACACAGAATAGCCAAGGAAAGAGTTTTCCTCTTAGTGGTGAAGGAAAGAGAACCCAATGGAGGGAAATAGGGACAGAAATGAAAGAGGAGTTGGATATGTTTATTTCCCTTTCCTACTTTTTGGTGTTTCATCATCAAACACTCTGGTGGTTGCCCATGATAGTAAGTAATGTGTGCTGAAGAGGAATTAAAGTTAACATTTTCCTAATGTTTTCCCTTAAGACCCATCCTGTGCTGGATATATTGAAGCTGCTTAGGCAATCAATACAGAAACGATGCACCGTCTTGACTGTACCTTGGGTTGTAGAGTTCCTTTCCCTTATGGATCATATCGCCCCATTTCTGGACTACTATGGGAAGATATTTGCTCTCCTCTTGCAGCTGTACAGGTAAGAGGTTGGAAAGAAATATTTGCATCTTAATTGAGATCTGCATCAAGGACTAAACTCTTGTGAGGGTAGAACATTGGCTTCGTAGTAAAGCTTTTATTGTACTCATTAACAATTTCTGGGTCTATGGAAATGACTTAAAGCTTTCTTTTACTGTATGTACCAAGAAATTTATAGCACAGAGTTAAATATATAATTACCACAATATAGGAACTCTCCACTGATGACTTGAAATGTATCATATTCCTCCAGCTGCAAATGTTCACATCCTTCCATTACATCTCAATATTTGCAGAAACAAATGAAGAAGTTGAAAGTCAAATTTTTCTAGTAGTGCATTTCAAATGGTAGTTGTGTTGTACAGTTAACCATAGCCGACAGTGAACGTGCAGCATGCTAGTGCCTTCTTCTGAATTGCTCCCATTTTGTTCCTTTGTTCATGGAGCCAGGAGCAACAAACCATGAGTCATAGCTCTTACCATGGGAGAAACAAACCACACACGTTGGTTCAGATATCACGGTAAGCCAAGGTTTGTTGTATGTTGCGCCTTGGCTTCATGAAGAATGTAGGGAAATGGAACAGTGTAGTAGCTTGTACTAGCACATGTCTTGTTTACAGGTTTGCTGCTATGCACAAATGGGGCCAGAGTTTTAATATGCAAGGGAAATGAGAGAGGCACAGCAAAAGAAACTTGCAAAAGGGGGAAATGCAGAGGTGGTATAACTGATAAAAACTGATAAAAGTTTATTGTTCTCTATTCTCTAACCTTTTGTTACAGATACCTGCTGATTTCTGAAAATAAAGAGATGTGTTTCCTGAACAAGCTGCTGATCCTTGCCATTTTGGGATGGCTTTTTCATGTACGGATGAGTGTTTGTAACAAACATTGTACCTTTGAAAAAACTTCACAAACGCTGTAGAAATTGTCAAGTAAAACTTTCCTTGCTGTACTTTCCTTAAGCCTTTTAAGTGTTTCACCCATGTAAGCATTCATCCACTCCTGTATGTGAAGCTGAATTTTTGCTTAGCTCTGCCCTCCTTGGAGGATTAACTGTTTGGGGCTTGTATTCCAGGTGCCTACTGTCCCAGGGAATCTGTTCTTTGCGGGCGAAGTGAGATCAGAAGAACTGGCAACAGACTCTGCAGCAACAGTTCAAGCTCTGGTAAACTTACGTAGATGAGTGTCGGAGGGTGTGTTTGAAAGAGAGCAACTGTAACGTTATTTGTTTAAGACACACGAAGCCTAAGAGTGACCTGAAGAATAAAGAGCAGTCTGTGGGCTTCTGTGCACTTATCTAGTGCTTCTGAAAGGAATCAATCTGTTGTTTGTTCTTTTCCCTTAGGATTCTGTGCCTGTGGTGGATCAGCAGTTACTTTATACCTGCTGTCCATATCTTGGTAAGTCATTTATCAAAGTATGTCCTGTATCAGAAACAATATGCTGCTTGAGAAATCTGGAATCTCTCCTTTGCCTGGCACTAGAAAGGGGGGGGGGGAGTTGAGTTTCCTACTCCAAAATTGAGTTACAACTACCAGTATCTGTTAAAAAGTTTTTTGTGTTAAAAAGTTTTGTTTCAATGTGACACTTAAACTGGGCCCACAGATTAGGGGGTTGTGACCTGTGGAAATACTGTTTGGTGATTTGTCCTCGCTTTTCCATTCACCATGAATAACATCCCAAACTGCTTATGATTCTGAGCTCCTACTCAAGTGTGGTTGGGATCATGGCTGCTTTTTCCTCCAGCGTTCAGTCTCATACACTTCTCTGCAATTTTCTGTCTCCAACACTTGCTGGATTTAATTATATTTCACTCATTTCATTGTGTCTGACCTGAATAAAAGTTAGTTGGATACCACCCCTAAATTTTAAAATTGTCAATCAGGTTGAATTTTAAAAACCAGAGTGTTCAGATATCTACGTGTGCCGTCTTGTAATCTGCGTATCCTTCTGCTTTAGGTGAGTTGAGGAAACTGCTGTCGTCTTTTGTGTTGGGAAGCGGAGGAAAGAACGGTGGTTATGTAAGGAAAATAACTCCGACTGCTGCAGAGACCTTGGTTCCAAAGCCTCCCATCACACAGCAGAAGCTTCAGGTGAGAGGTGTTTTGGGACTGCCACTCCCATCATCCTTGACCATTGGTTGGTCATGTTTGCTTGGGATTATTAGAGCTGGAGTCCAGCAAGATCTGTAAGGCAGCAGGTTGGGGAAGGCTGGATTTTTTCAGGAAGAAATTTTTCAACTTGCACTTTGATTTTTTTTTTTTTTTAGTGGAGCTGTGCAAGAAGTAGCCATATACCCTATGCCACTAATTTTGTGTGAATTGAAAGCATGCAAGAGGTAATTGACTCCTAGCTAAATAAATAAATGGAAAAGGGAATTAGGGAACAAAGTTAGGAAAAACCTGAATTTGCTGCCAAGCTTATGGAATGCTAAGGAAACTGCTTCGGTGGTTTTCATTGTTTGTTTTGCAATCAAGCGGTATATAGATTTCATGAAATAAATCATATGTAAGCATTAAAAAAGTCTTATTTTGGGGGCAGGCAATTGAAAATTCAACATGCTCCTTTTTTATATTTGTCTCTGGTTCCTTGCTCCCCATTTATGGGACATTATTTGGAAGGCAGTTTTTTGAAGTTTTGTTCCAAGGGTGGTGGCGTTCAACTAACTTTTACTGAGAGCTGACCCATTGAAATTGATTGAGTTGATTATGTCCACTCATTTCAGTGGGTCTGCCCTGAATAAAATTTAGTTGGGTACCCCCCCCTTAAATTTAAAAAATGCCAATCAAATAGAATAAACAATCAAAGCATTCAGATATACTTTAGGAATGGCTCGTGTTGGGGGAGACAATGCTTCATGTAGAATGCCTTGGTTTCCTTAGGATTCTTGTTCTTCCTGTTTTTAACAGGCAGAGCTGGAACAAGCCTTCTTCCACAATCAGCCCCCATCTCTGCGGAGAACTGTAGAATTTGTGGCAGAGAGAATTGGATCCAACTGTGTCAAGCACATCAAGTAAGGGCAGGAAAGCCACCTGTAACCTGCTGGGCTTCATAAATGGTTTGGTGGGGAGAATTTACGTCGAAAGACCTTTCCCCCTTGTATTAATCATATAAGCAGGCAGCTTTTAAATGATGCAAGGACATGCCTGTGGGTTTTACTGTTATGTCTCTTAGTCTTGTGCATTCTTTATATTGTTGTTGTGAAATTTGTCAGTAGAGCAAATGGTGATGGTGAATTGTGAAATGTGAGATCATCAACTGGTTTTATTATTAAATGTAAGTGCTAAGCCTTCTTTGTGCTGAGCCTCACTACAGAAGCTCTTCTCTGGGTGTCATTTTGGTGCCTGGCAAAGGCCCTTTTATTTTCCTGCTCTTTTAAATCTCCAGTACATTGCTTTTAAGCTCCTTTGGGTTTGTTCTCATTTGTTTGTCTGTTTCTGTAATGCTTCCCCTTCTTAATTCACTTTTAGTGTGAGTTCTGTGGCAAATATAACACACACACACTCTTTAGGCTCTTTGGATCAGGTTGTGCATGTGTGATTGCTGCCTGCTTATATTGTAGCTTTATCCACATATTCTCACTTATATTTTATATAAAGTTATGCCATGACCTACAGTAATAAACAATAGAAAAATGTTAAGATTGGCACACACACACCCCATTATGTTTCTAGGTCAACAAACCCTGTTTTTTTGGATCGGCAGTGAGAAGCTCAAGAGCATCTCCCTCTCATGCATCTAGATTCACAGCAGACGTCTGTTAAACCATAGTTTCCCATGGTATCCAAACCATTAATAGAAGGCTTTCCTGCAAACCTGATTGAGGATGTAAATTCTGAACCTGTAATTTCTCAGGATATATTTTTGTGTTTTTTTTTTTATTGTGCTATTACCATTGGCTTTTGCAGGGCAACTCTGGTAGCAGAGCTGGTGAAAAGAGCCAGAGTCATGTTACAGGACAAAGTGAAGGCGGAAGTTGGCAATTACGACAAACTGCTGGATGAAGTCTGCTCTCAGCTGTATGAAGAAGGGGCACAGGCTCTTATTCAAGGCAAAGAGTAAGGAACAACAGCTGGGTGACATCATAAATCTTCCCTTGTGGTCATGCTGCTGTCCTGGGCTGTCACACCGAGACTGCGCCCAGTACAGTGGTACCTCTAGTTACGTACTTAATTCGTTCCGGAGGTTCATTCTTAACCTGAAAACGTTCTTAACCTGAAGCACCACTTTAGCTAATGGGGCCTCCCGCTGCCCGATTTCTGTTCTCATCCTGAAGCAAAGTTCTTAACCCGAGGTAATATTTCTGGGCTAGCAGAGTCTGTAACCTGAAGCGTATGTAATCCGAGGTACCACTGTATGTGGTCACTTCACTTTTCACCTTGGTATCAGCCAGGATAACTACTTAAGATCAAGTCACTGGCAGATTGGCTCAGTTTCCCCTCTGGCTTTCAGGTGTAGGTACCCATCTATAGAGGAGCTGAATAGGAAACTGTTCTGCTTGTAGTTACTCCCAGCAATTTGAATCCATTTGAATTCATATTCTTGGCTGTATCCCGGGGGGGGGGGGGGACTAAAAATACAGATTTTCTAATGTCATGCCTTACATATAATGTTTTAGGCGGTACTTTTTATAATGCCTGCTATGTACATCTACAGATTTTGCAGGAAGAAGGGCCCTGAGGCTGTGAAAATCTTGCTGCCAGAAGAGACATCTGCAGCAGTATGTATATTTTAGGATACTTGTCCTTTTTTTCTGATGCTTTCTTTTTGCTTTTTCTGTATTGGAAAATTGTGCTCTTTTTTTTTGACACAGTGACTTAAAAATGGCCAGAAGCCAAAAACTTCTGAACCTCGTGATCATCTAAAATTTGTTTATGTTTTTGCTAAAATGAACAAGCATTTGAAACATTAAAGCTGTTTCTAAAATCTCAACATCCTCATTCAGTCAGTCACGTTAAAAGGAGGTGCGGCCTTTCCTAGCTTTTAAGGCCCAAGTAATGCTCCTCTGCATTATTTCCAGCTAGAAAATAAAATAGTCCAATTGCCATATTGGGCTGTTCAAGGAACAGTTGTTTTATATTCCTCCTAATCAACATTTTAGCAGCAGTTGGAGGAGCCAAAGCCAATCCCCATTTATCGTTTCAGCAGGATGGTGAGAGACCAATATCAGTCCCTCGATTTTCATTCGAGGCTAATTTTCCATCTTATTTCTTGTGCTTGCTGCAGCTTTGTATTGATTTGTTGTGACTGTTGTTGATTGTGTATTCACAGCCTTGAATGTAATCAGTGGAACTAACTATAAATCTCACCTGCTCTTCCACCCAAGGTTTTGAGCTGTGCAGCAAATATTGCGGTGGGACTAGCTACCGAGAAGGCCTGCAGTTGGCTCACCACTAACATCACAGGTAGGCTTTTCCACCGTTTGTACGTGCTTCACCCCTAGGTGCCAGTTGGTAGCTATGGTGGGAAAGGCCTTTTCCCAGGATAAGCTGGTGTGGTAGCTGCGTCTGTTTCTGAAAGAGGCAGATCTATGGTTACTAGTTATCTTAAGTACTTTGGACCTCGTTTTTCAAAAGCCAAGCCATGGACCTACTTTTGAAAATGTTTGTTGTGTGAATGGTGCTACCATACCCTTCAATGTGTCCCAGCACAAAACTGGGATGTGTATCTTCCGGCCATGCTCCTGCATAAGTCGTGTGACCCGTGTGAACGCCAAATGGGATGTCCCACACAGCTGATGGGTACATGCCACAGACCCCCCTGGGTGGGCATCGGCATGCGACTGAAGGTCTACAGACCACCAATTGGACGCATAGGTGGCTTTCTATTATGTAATGGGTGTCCAGTTTTCAGTGTTCAGGGTGTGAAAGCGAGTGTATGTTTTGGTTCCTTTTACAGCCTTGATTAAGAGAGAAGTGAAGGCCACCTTCAGCCGCATGCTGAAAACGCAGGCGCTTTCTCTGCCTAGTACTAGTGAAGCTGTGCAGAAGAAGAAGGGGTGCTCCCTAGGCTGTCAGCATCAGGCCGCATTCCCCTCGCAGATCATAAACGAAATCAAGGTATGAATCCGTCACTCTCTCCTCTTAACCTGTGTTGTTATTTTGGCTATTTATTAACAATATTTCTATGCCTCCCAATGACAAAATTCTCTGGGTGGTTTACAGTAACCATAAAATCGTGAAATAAACAATGCAATACAGCTTAGAAATTAAATAAACAGATTTTAGGTAAAAATAAAAAGGTTTTCACCTGGCACCAAAGAAGTTGCAGAGGAGGCAGGCCAGGCGAGCCTCTCAAGTGAGAGCATTCAGCAACTAGGGTGTCACCACCCAAAAGGCCCTCTCCCCAGCAGCTGCCTGTGACACCTTACTTTGTGGGTGCAGACAAAGCAGGGCCTTCGAAGATCATCTGTGGGCCTGGGAGGGGATCCTTTAGGGAATTTCCAGCCAATGGGCCAGTCGTGGTCTGCCATGGTGGCCAGTTTGGCCCACAAGGCCATTTTCCTCAGAGACTGAAACAGGTGTGGGTTTCATCTGAAAGTCCTTTGCAAAAAACTTCAAAGTAGCTGCCACCCCACCTTTAAAGGAGAATAGAGGTGGCTGCCAGGGCAAAGCGGCTTTGAAGCTGCAACAGGTTCCCAGCTGGCTGTTGGGCACTTGGAAACCCCACACATTTTGAGAGTTGGGTGGTTGCTGCCTGCCTGTCAATCATGTGGTGTCATTGATGATGCCACGTGACTAACAGGTGGGTGGCATCACCCAACCACCAAATTTGGCCTGTAAGGCCAGTCCTGATAAGGATCCGATCTATGGAGGTTCTGCTTTAGGTAACCTGCTCCCATTAGTAATTCACTTGATGGCGAAAGCCACCACTCTCCCACCCCAAGCTTTTACCATGTGACATATTTCTAAGCATCCTTGTCTAAAAATGGGTGGGATAGCCCAGCCCTGTGCTGCCTTCCTTGCATTTTCTCAGGCTTCACTGTGATATTTTGTCTTTTCTATATGGTTAGCAGAGCTCTCTAGGATTCCAGAACGTATACGTGCATTCTGAGTCACAAATGCTGTTATATCTAGGATGTGCTGTGCCTTGCTGTCGGCCCAAGGAATGAGGATGAAGCAATCCAGTTTGTCGATTTGGAAAATTTGTTGGGAAGGCTGAGTCAGACCCTTGGATGCAGAAAGGTAGAAATGAGTGCATTACTTGCAGAATTATTTCTGACGTAGCATTTTATCGGCAGTGGAGATGTAGAGAGGGGAGAGAGAGAGAGAGAGAGAAAGAGAGAGAGGAGGGTGGGGGAGTAGTGTTAATATATGTACTAGGTTCAGCAGTTGTTTTCACTTTTCCTAATTAACTTACGGTTTATATGTATGCGAGAGTCATTTCTAAATTAAACCGCCCTCCTAAGGTTTATTTCTTGTAAATCTTATGAAAGGCACTGTAACGGTCACCTTAGAGGGTAGCTTGGTTAAGAAAGGGTTAACCATTTTGACAGTTTAGAACCCAAGGGGAGGGGCTGAGGCGTAGTATAAAAACCCACCCTGGGGGGAAGAGGGGGAGTGTGTGAGGAGATTGAGTTGAGTAGAGAGAGAGCCCCTCCCCTTGGGTTCTAAACTGTCAAAATGGTTAACCCTTTCTTAACCAAGCTACCCTCTAAGGTGACCGTTACAGGCACATACATGTATTAGTTAACAGCTTTCCCCCTTTTATCCACTAGGAAAGACTCAAACCCCCTGCTGGCCTGTATATAAAGCCATAGCTGTGCATGTCTTCGTAATAGCTTGCAATACTTGAATACTCAAAATGCGAAGTGTTTGATAAGATAGCCGCCTCAGATACGTTCTCTGTACCTGTGAAAGCATTTCTTTGTAGTAAGTTTTCAGCTTTGTGTTTTTCAGTTCATATGCCCAGCGTCAGAGCAGCAACTGGCCAAGTGCACAGTAGAGCTGGCTTCCCTTCTAGGTAAGAGCTGTAATTCTTATCCCTGTTCCTCTTCCCTTCGATCTTAATTAGACCATCTCATTTTGGAGGAGTGGCTGTCCTGAATGGTATCAAACCGTCAGGGCTTGCTTGCTTATGTATTTATTTTCTATACCCCTCTTATCTGAGAATCATCTGGTTTACAGTATAAAAACACCAAAATACATACTATAGTAACAAACTATAACAAGTACACACACACCCCGGCCATAGATTGTTTAATTAGCAATAAAGGCACCAGGCGACTTCCACTGGAGATAGCATTCCACAAATGGGAAGCCACCAGAGAAAAGGCCTGTGTTGCCACCCTCTGGACCTCTCATGGATGAGGCACACGAAGAAGAGCCTCAGATGATGATCGCAGGGTCCAGGCATGATCCCACAGTAGTATTTGGGGAAGCCTAATTCATCTGTTAGCTGTGAAGGTCTCCTAAACCGAGAGAGCTCACCCCATACCCTGGAGGTTCCTGAAGCCCTTCTCCTCTTGCGTGGATGGAAAGAGTTGCCACCATCATGATATGATGTCACTTTTTCAGAATTAAAAATAACTCGCATGAATGAGTAAGTCCAGCATTTCTATCTCAGTTGCTTCTAGTTTCAGATCGGGTTCCTATCCATGGGCTGACCTTCCCAGCCCCAAAGAAGCAGGAGCAGCAGCAAGCAAAGAACCGCTTCATCTCTAGCCTTCTGAAGTCCCTGCTCTCCATCTGGAAAGAAGACTTTGAGGCACCTGTACCCTTGCAGCTGATCTTCAGTAGGAAAAATGCTGCCTACCTTGCAGAAAACAAACAGGACAAGGTGGGAGGCTTCTGAGTGCTTTCAAAGCCACTTGCTAAACCTCCTTGTGCTCCTTACGTTTGGCATAACCCTACATAAGATTGGGGAGTGCTGGGCTTTCACTGTTCAGTGAAAGAGGAAAGTTGTCACATACTATTTCTGCAAAGGTGCCAGTGAGAGATATGGGTAAAAGCATGTGGAAATGAGTATTTAGTTCAGGGATTGCCAAGCTGGCACCAGTGAAGGTCTTATTGGCCACCAGGTTGACAACCCTTGTGAGTTTTTTTACTTTCTTTTGGGGGGGGCGGGGGACGGGGACGATGACGACTGGTAGACACTTACTTTGCCAGGGAGGGGCATGACAGACATCCTAATTTCTGATGGGTGCTGGGTTAACGTGGTCACTATTTAGAGTTAATTTCTCCCTGTATTCCCACAGCAGAGGTCTTATAGCATTAACTCTTTGCGGTGGCGTTCTTATTTACCGGCAGCAAGATGTTACAAGGATGAAGCACTTTTAAAACAAAGCAGGAATGTTATTTGGTTACACTCAAAAGCTTTGTGGTTACTGTTGCAAGGCACAATACTTGGTTTCAAATAGACACTCTTAATAGAGATGTTCAATAACTATCTTAACACTGTAATCCTGTTACTGGTTAATGTAAGTTCTCTGTAGGACAGCTATTGTTTTACCCTAAAACCCATCCAGCCCCTCCTGCAGTCCTAGCCTTTTCTTAACTTAGGTAGATTTTAAATCGTATGGCTGTACTGTTATATCCTGCCCTGGGAGTTTACAGTGAAGGGCAGGTAAAAAATCCTGTAATAAATATAAATAAATAAATGGACAAACCTGAGAAGGTGATATAAGGAATGGAGACCAGCTGTGCCGGAGAAATTAAGCTACCGGTAGGTGATCCTGCCTCCCTGTGTATGTATGTTCTGCCTCTTCCATCTTTCTGTGCCTAGTCCCAGGGAGGTTTCAGAATCCTCAGGAGTTCATGTTGGGAGCATGCTATACCTCCAGGCTTTTAGATGGATGAACTTGTTATCAGTGGAACACTTTATTCCTTCCAAAGGTCAACACACACAACCAATTAGTAGCGTTCCCATCTAGGGAAAAAGCATAGGATCTAATTTGGAAATTTTGGCTAGCGGGAGAAACAGCTGCAGGCTTCCGTGCCAGACAGCTTCATGGCACTTGTGCCTTGCCAGCTGGGTTTGTTCTTGTCCTGCCCCTTTCAAACCATCAGTTGGCAAATGTGATTAGGCAGTGGCCCTTTCTGGTGTGAAATTGCCCTCACAATTTTATGTAGGAGAGATGTGGCTTTTGTTTCTTAGCCTTGTGCCTGGTGTATGATTTCATGCAACTGTTTCCTTGATGTATCAGGTAGTATTTTCATTTAAGCAGGATTTTAATCACAAGGAAGTTCATTGGCATATTACTTGGAGGCCTTGATGCTCCCTGTTTCTTTTGCAGTGGGATTTGTTCTTGTTCATGCTTCGTGGTCTTGTTGAGCATGGCTTAATGGCAGATACGGAGATACAGTGCTGCTTGCATGACCTCCAGAAACTGCCTTGGCCTTCAGTAAGTATGCCCATTTCAGGTTTTGGGGGGTTCAGAGCACAGTTCACACACAAACATTTTACTTCTCGTTTCCCTTATGCCAGCTGTGATAGCTACAGAGTGAGCTCATGTAATTCCTTGCTGACTAAGTGACTATCAGTTTGTTTCTTGGGCTTAAATCCCAAGGTGCTGGCTTTGACTGTTTAAAACCCTAAACCAGGGGATGGGAGCCTGTGGGCCCTCCTAGGTGTTGCTGGATTTCTGCTTCAATGAGCCGCAGCCAGTATGGCCACTAGTTAGGGATGAAAGGAGTTGTAGTCCAACATCTGGAGAGCCACAGGTTCCCCACCCATGTCCCCAAACACCTGGTTTCAGGATGGTTTATGAGACCATCACTTTGGATTCTACCACCATGTGTAGTGAGTGCATCCTCCAGAAATAGGTGCCATCATGGAAAGATCTACCTTCTAGCAATCCCTCTCAAGATCTGCCAGGTCCACTATTGCAATCTTCATGTGGATAGCAAAAAACTACTTTAGCAGACTTGGGGTTTAGTTTTTCCTGTATATTTAAAACAGTCTACATCTCTCTGCTTGTCAGCTCATTGTAGTATTTTATGTTAATTATTTGTATAAGCCACTTTGCGGTTGAAAGGCAGCCCATACATTTTAATTGAAAATACTGTCTCACTTCAGCCTACATAAAAGTTTCTAATTTTTTCCCAGTTCCCATGGAACTAGAAATTAAAGAGGGACAAACTGATGTAAAGGCACAGGGACCACACCAAAGTAAGAGTGCTGTATGATGCTGCCGATTTATTTATTTAGAAAGTAATTATGCTGTACTTCATTGAAAGCCCTCCATGTACAGTAAGGTAATAAAAGCAGTCAGTATAAATGACAAAGAATACAGCAGCAGCAATAGCACTTATGGGCAGTGTTAATAGGACAGCTCGCAAGCATAGTGATTAGCTCTGCTAAGGCTTGTTGTGAACCTTCTCTACATTATCCAAAGAATTGCATATTCCCTTACGCTAATTCAAATTTTGCTCTGCATTTCCCCCCCACAGGACTTCTCCAAGGAACTGGAAGCACTGTTACGAATATTTATTTCTGAGGAGTGCATTGCAGAACCAAAGACCCTGCCTTGTGAATTGGTGGGGCAATCTAGAGGCCCTGTAGCAGCACAAAGCTAGCACAGGCATGCTTAAAAGCTGCTGAAATCGTTCATCACTTCCTGGCTCTGGTTGCGCTTGGGCATTACTGTGGAGCTCCTTGGTCTTCTGCAAATAATGCCCAGATGTTTCAAGGGGAACAGTGTTGCAAAAGGAGCCGTTTTAAGCACCTTAATCGGAATCGCAGGAGCAAGTCAATGTTTCTGCATGTGACAGCATATAGGGTTTAGGCCTAGAGCAGCAATGGGGATCCCGTGGCCCTCCAGATGTTGTTGGACTTCAACTTCCATTAGGCCCAGCCAGCATGGTCAGTTGTCAGGGATGATGGGAGTCCAGCAGCAGCTGGAGACCAGAGGCTCATTCCTGTTCTGGAGTGTTGGGAGATCCTGGAATCTGAACAGATGTATAATAGACTCCTAGGAGTCTGAGGATTCTTACTTAGGAAATTCTCAGTTCTAGTAATGTTCATGTGTGGCCTTTGGGGCAGAACTCCAATGTAAGACTTCTATTTATCAAGAACTCAAGTTTGAAAAAATTTAAATCCTTTACTCCTTTTTAAAAGGTCAAATCATGTCTTAAAATACAACAATTTCAAAAGCACTGGCTTATTGGTTTTTTATGAGTGTTTGCTCATAAAGTAGATTTTAGTACAGTATATGGGTTTTTTTTAATAATGAAGGAAGGTTTTCTTTTATTAGAGAATCAGCTTTAAGTGGCAGCATTTAATAAATATTTTCCCTTTTTGATAGAATGCTCTGAAGAACTGCAGAGTTGGAAACTCTGGCATTCCAGCATGTTTTAAAAGACAATCCTTTCTTGGGTGTGCTCTATAACTTTGTAGACTTGCCTATAAAAACGGACATTTCCTGTGAGCTGTAGCCCCTCTTCTCCCCTTCCTTTATTCTTGCACCACATACTTTTTCTTCAGGAGTCCTGCTTGTCTTTTACTTTATTAAAAAGTAATAAAATGATGGTATATGCCCCAATTGTCCGTTCTTTATCCTTTGTATAACTATTTCAACAAATTACACGAATCCTCTAGATGAGGGTATCGCTCACTGTATAACAAAATCTTCAATTTAGGCTACTTGAATGTTACTGATATTGATCCAAGGAAGAGATTTGTGGGGGGAAATAAATTATGCTGTTGCAATAGTTCCACACCTGCCATTTTATGTAGTGGTGGACAGACAAGACTCGCAGCATTTATCTTCTACTTTACCTGTTTTTTGCTGCTCCTGCTATATTAACAGTGTCTGGAACAAGGCAAACAGGAAGACTGATGAAAGATTATGGGAGGGGAAGGGGGGCAAGCTTAGCAACATCTCTTGATGCATATCCTATTCAAAATAGGCCAAGAAATAATGCAGCTTTTCTGTCATTTCCATATATAGAAAATTATTTTTATTGTGAGGATATGAAAATAGCAATCTTGGTTAAAAGCAGATATGGGCTAAAGATATGGTACAGTAACTGAGTATATTTTTCCCCACATTCAATAGAAGATTTCACAGAAAATAGTTTTGCCTCACTTTAAGACTATTCTCATTCTAGGCATTCACAGGTACCATAGTGTTATAGTTGCAAAAGAAACCAGTTATTATATAAATAGTACTGTTGAAGTATCAAGTATTTCTAAAAAGCATACATTAATCGAATACCTGGAAAAATAATAATTAGCTTCAGCATATAAAACCATATATAAATAACTTAATTTGTAAACATAGAAAAACAACTGTGTGCAATTATAAAAATAAACATCTGATGCACTGTACAATAAGACATTATCCTTCAATAGGCACCATCTGTGTTGAGAGTAGAGTCCATCTTAGATGTTGTTCCTGCTAAAGCTGTTTGGTTCGTTAACAGAGTGCCATGTCCAAAAAAATTAAAAAGAAACAAACTAATGTAGCAAATACTTGGCCAGTGATTGGAAATATCTCCTAAAATATGTTGCTAGTTCCCTCTTAAATTATGTGATTGCTGGTACTGTGGGCAATTTACAGAATACCCCCCTCCCCCCAAAAAAATATAGGCAATACTAAGCTGGTGTTCTTGATTCTGCAAATCATTTCCAGTTTCAATTGCCTCACAGGATTTCCATAATACTGTATTTGGCATATTTCACCAAACTTTTTTTTTACCAAATAAAATTTCTGTGCTTTGATTTCTTGATAACTAATAGCATCATTGATGCTGACAGAAGGGTTAACGATCCTATCCCTGTTTATTCTGAAGCAAACCCTATTAGAGTCAACGTAAGTGTCTTGAAGTAACACTGCATTGGACTACAGCTTCAGTTGTGGCGCGAAGAGCTCTTCTACACAACCAGCAGCTAAATGAGACTTGTGAAATTACTGAAATTTGAAGCAGAGTACCACCCCCATTTTTTGAAAACGCACGAGTGCTAGGGTCCAGGCTCCAGCCAGCACCATCCCAGAGCACAAGGCACGTCTACCAATCGGGGCAGGAAGGGGAGTGTCCCTCTTCCCCAAACTTCTGCCACAGCAGGAAGGAGTTAAAGAAACACTATGGCGCCGGTACACAACTACTTGGGATTACTATATAGCAGTTATCAAGATTACTTATTAAGCTCACATACCAACAATGTATGCAAACAGCCTTAGTCTTTGCCTCGTTTCCATTGTGAGAAGAGGTTCACTTCATTAGCTAGAGAAGTATTGCAGCAAAGGGAAGAAAGCTCATGGTCAGGTATCTCCTGTTACTCACATGGAATGCTGCAAACAAGTTCCGAGCAGTGAAAAGTTCTAAGAAAACTGCTCGAGAAGCAAGTTCCTATTGGACAAAAAGCAGGCTGGCAGAAAATGATGCAATAGCTATAATACGATGACATTGTACTACTTGCTTGCTAGGAGTCTTATTTTTAGAAACAACCTGAATCAAGTTGTCTACACCTTCACATGAAGAAAACATGCTTTTGGACACTACAGAGTAAGTGGGGGGTTGGGAAAGAGAATGCTAATGCTATTCCTTCACTACGAACAACTGGAGTGGAACAAATCATAACGTGATTTATTTGATATAATTGGGTTTGATGGGTTACTGCAGACGAGACGTTGAGCAGCAGAAAGTGCAGTTACGTAATAAAGAGGAAGGAGTCATGGGGAATACTGATAAGCATGGTGGAGCTGGGAGCAGAGGAAGAAAAACTCTCGCTCAGGCCTGTGCAGAGGGGGCAGGCAGCTACTCTGTTTCTCCTAAAATAAGACATAGCCATAAAATAAACCGTAGCAGGATTTCTACGCATTTGTGAAATATAAGCCATACCCTGAAAATAAGACATAGTGACCCGGCGCCTCTCCCTTAAGATGGCCTGGATAGGCGTGGCTATACAGTGTACCGACATGGAGCGGTTAAAATAAGACATCCCCCCCAAAATAAGCCATACTGTGTTTTTTTGAGGGGGAAAAAATATAAGACGGTGTCTTATTTTAGGAGAAACACAGTAGGTACACTTGCCCTGGTCCTCAGAGGGCTAAGTCAGCCAGGGAGCCCCACCAGGGACTGGCTGGTTTTTGTTTGAGTTTATCACACTATGCTTTCCCACCCACAGGCCTCAGACAAGCTCTGCATGGGCTTGCTTCCACTGACCCCTAAAACCAAATTCATCTTGGTAGGGTAAGCATCTTAGTGAATTTACCCTGCTCTGAGCTTATCTTCACAATAATTTAACCTGCTGCTGATACAGAGATTTGATGAGTTTTTAATCTAATGGCTTCACTAGAGAATGCGTAAGAAGTTTCTATCTGTAAGTATAGAGCAGTTGCTGCTGTACAGTACACTAGTCCCTGTTCTTGTGTTGAGCTCTCGGTTTGGTGTGGCTCAACCCCTTAGGCTTATGGCGCAGTTATTCTGTAGTAGAACAGTGTGTCTCTTCCTGAGTTATGGTTCTGACTGAGGGCAAGCAGTGACCACAAGAGCTATCACATCAACCACTCTTGTTGAACGCCTGGAACTTGGTATACCCTCACTTCCCCTGGACAGGACTGGAAAGTTATCCAATCAGTAAGCTGACATTGTACAATGATTACTACAATGCATTCTTCATTCACAAGTACCCTTTTGTTCAGGCACTCTGCAAAGGACATTACAGTAGTTTTGCTTCAGTGGTGAAGTGCTCCTTTAAAATAAACCTATCACTAAGTTTCAAGTTTTTTTTTACATGGCTTACAGCAACAGCAGTCTTCCAATAGTCTTGCAAGTTTTCAACTGAAAACTGCTAGTGGTTACAAGCAGGTTTTCGCCTACCAATGTTGGTAGTTTGCAAAAGGAACACTTTTCGCTTGGCCATTGTTTCTGTTGAAGTTGCATTTCTCTAAAAGGCTGAACGGGAAAACTCAGCCGAACGACAGATGCTTCATTAAGGTTTGGTCTCCGGTTGCCATATCGAAAGCAGGTGCTCCTTAGTGGTTTTGTGTTGTGCAGTGAGCTTTCCTAGGATTTCTTTTGTCCTCCCATTTTTTAGTTGTCTAGAAAACAAGTTCTGGCATTGCTGGTATCTTACATTTTGAGTTTGTGGACAATGTATACCACACATACCTAACCAGCCAGAAAGTGGCCAAGCCTAGCAATCACCAAAGGCTGTCGCTTGGCAATGGAGCTCAGAAGCCTTGCAGGGATGGCTGGGGCACCAAGGTCAACCTGAAGCAGCAATAAAAGAAAGCTTTGTCAGTAAGCGTTGAGAGTCCATTTCAGGCGCTTCTGTAGAAACATGCCAAATTGTATCCTCTGCAATGAGATGGGAAAGGCTAGCTGAAGGAGGTTGCATTTGTCAGGCAGGTAGAAACTGGATCAGTAGAAGCCCCCTTCACATGTTCCAACAAACGTGTTAAATGATAAACAGCTGCTACACGCATGGGCTTCCCGCTGCCAGCATCCAGAACACAATCATCCTTCATTAGGTTCCCAAGCATGCTAGATTTTTAGTTTCTAAATTTGCACAGACACTTACCTGTACCATGTAGATAACTTTAGTGATATCTTTTCCATTCACCATATCGGGCTCTAATATCCAAGCACTGGACAAAATCTCCCCTCGTACCATATCTTTACAAGGACGAGGCATCGACTCTTCATACACAGATTGAATGGCCAGGATGCACACATTCTCCTGGATACAAAGAAATCAGAATAATGAGCTACCCTGAGAAAAACCCAGTAGGCACAAGTGTGGAGTTTCTCTTCCTGGCTGTTTCCCCTGTCTTCTGTTAATTAGGCTGCTAGGCTTCACATAGTTCAGCTGCTTGTGATGAACTGTTCTTTCCTATCAACAATATCAGTCTGATTTGAGTCACTGGATTTGTGTCCAACCATCCATGTGTAGCATGGGATCCAAAATCACCTATCAACAGATAAACCCAAACCCATAACATAGCAAAAAATAAAAAGCCCCCAAACAAAAGAGTTAATTGCAATAGAGAGCATAAAAAAGCTCGGATGTAACACACAATTAAAATGCTATGGTAAATAAAAAGCTATTCATGAAAATATAATCGTCGCAGTGATATTGTATGAAAGGTGTCCCAACTTTCATCACAAAACTAGTTTTGATTATTTTTCTTACGCTGTGTTGGGTGAGTATCATTGAACATTGATATAGTTACCTCTTTGGCTTCTACAGAGATGCAGCAGAAGTCTCTTGGTTGCTTCTGGTAGCACAAAGAAACGTCACTCACCACGTACACTGGAATTAAATCCATAGAGTAGAAATGAGAACCATTTCCCCATTCATTTAGGCAGACTTCAATCAGACTTCACATAAAAAATACAGCACTTGGAGGATTAACCTAGCTCTTCTCCCAGCTGCTTGTTCCCATGATGCAGCAAACATGTCTCAGGAAATCTGGGAGAAGGGGTTTTAGGGCGGAAAGCAGTAGATGGAGGGAAGGGTTAAGATTTCCCTCCCACTTGCTCCTTTTCATACTCACCCAGCTCAATGTTGCTGGTGATTTTCTTATGCACTTGAGCCGTGGTAATGGTTTTGTCATACAGATGTCTCTTACTAGGATCCTTCAACATGCACAATACAGTGGAAAGGGGTTTGTTGATCATGCCTGCTCCCAGGAACCCATGTTTGGTTGCTGAAGATGAGAAGGCTTTATAATAAACTAATACATCCTTCTCCACACATTGGTATCTGATTGGAAAGGCAACATGAAAGCGCATTTTCATTAAGAATATAATAAAAGGAGTATTGAGAATACTTGAAGGAACAGTTGCTATAAACTTACTTCCAACCAGCTGTTGCCTGGCCATTGTAAAGATTCCTCAGGTCATTTGAGCATACTGCCATAACCTTTAAAAGCAATTAAAATTCCTTGTTATAGTTATGGACGTTACAAATCCCTTACATTTAATTCAGCTTTGTTTCAATTCCGTGACTGAGTCCAGCTTGAGAATGGAATTCAGTATCCTCTTGTGAATGCCATATAATTATTCATTAATGAAATTATCCATTAAAATATAGACTGGGAACTATGTTTTGCTATTCTTTGAAGAACTTTCATAGTAAACAAGCAGGCTAACTGGGAAGCATAAACTGCTGCTTTCCTTGGATCGTAATTCATACTTCCATTTGTTGTCATTATAAAAACATCCACCATTCTGGATAAAAAATGCAGCAGCTGGTCAAAATCACATGAGTTGCTGTTTCAGATATATAAAAACACTTTCAGTGTTTTTTCTAAACCAGACCTTGGCAAATACGTTCAAACTATGTTAAGGTCCTTTCAGATGTATAAACTGCAATTGTACAAAACATTTTCACTTCAGATTAGAAACAGCCAGTAAGATTATTATGGAGCATTGTGGCTTGACATACTACCACACTTTACGTCTTGGTTTTCTTATCCAATGGTGGGAAAGTACACTTGGACAGATAAAAGGATATCTATTGTTCTCTCTGAGAATCTTCTGATTCCCTCTCTCATTAAAGCAATATTTTACATTCAGCAGAGTACATTGGTATTTTATTGCAGCTTTAAAGCAGTGAATTTTGTACAATTTGTATTCCCTTAGATTACATAGGGCCACCTCACGAATGACAGCTTGCATTCATGGACCCAACATCTGTATAAGGAAAACAGGTGTAGACAATTGTGGAAAAAATCATGTCAGTGCTTTTTGTTGTTGCCATTATGTGTGTATAGGAGTTGCATACTCAGCATCTTTCTGATATACACACAACCAGAGAAATTATCCTGTGCTAGTGTCAGGACCCTACACATTCTTCCTTATGTAGATGTTGCCCCCATGTAAGAAAAATATCAGATGTGAGGAGGCCCTTGTAAAGGGAAAGTTAAGTAGCAAATGTATAAAGCTTTTCTACAGCCTCCTCTAGGCCAGATAAAAAAAGAGTCACAATCACATTCACTCACTCACCTCTGCAGTAGCATTGGCCAAGACGTGTTTGGACAGATCTTCATATCCTTTCGTAGGAGAGGATGGGAAGGCGCTAGGTGAAACAACTAGGCTCTGAGAATACCTATGGCTGGAAGCAAGTGGTGACGGGATACTGCTCCTTCCCGAAGATGAAGAGGTCATAGGAAAAGTCTCTGAAACAGATGAGACAAATAAGGAATCGATGCCACACCAGATGCTGCAGAGAGCTGGATTTGATTTGGATTATTCTTTCACACATGCATGATGATCTTTAGTGAATCAGTTCAACAGTCTATTTAGCAAACAGGTCGTGATACTACCTACGTAGGTTCAAAAACAACAGTGCAGATATTCCCAGCTGTGATGCCCAGATGTATTCTGAGGTGAGCTCCCTCACCCTGAAATTCTTCCTCATAATTTAAATCAAGAGTTACAAATTCATGCATGGTCTGCATTCATCATACTAGGCACTCAGTGTGACCATTGCTGCTGGCTTTGTCAGAAGCTGATTCCTTGAACTCCACCCTCTATTGACCAAATTCTAATGTGTAACAAGTCTAACATGGCCACCCCTATGGACCTGTGGTCAACTAGAGGTTTAAAAAAATATAATACACAGAACATCTTTGCTCCAGAGAAATCGGTTGGGTTGGGAATTTCCAAGGTTGAAGTCTGTTGTACTTACGTGCAACCCAGTCCTCGTGGAGACTATCCATTTGGATCTTAACTAAGCAAGAGCTCTGCAACAGGTAAGTATTACACCAAAGAAAAACTCCACTTGCTCCATAAGGCCAAAGTTGTGCATTTGTTTCCTGATTGGTTGGTTGCATTTGATTCCTCATTGGTTACTTGCTTGCTCTTTTCGCTTGTTCACTGCTGGGGTGGGTTGGAGTGGAGGAGTTTCATGCCTTGGAGCTTTTGTGCTCAATGGGTGATCTTTGCTCACAGCTGCCTTCCCTTACTCCCACACTACATTTCTCAAGCAGCATGTGTGAACATATATGCAATTTGGAAAGGAATACATGCACAAAGAATTATGAGCCAATAAAGAACTGAAAACGGAGGACTGGATGGGAGAGCCTTCTCCAATGGTTGCTTATAATCGTCATCTCATTGCTGAGCTGAAAGGAGTTAGCCCATTTACCCAGGAAGTGCACAATAACAAAGGATCCAGTGCATTCCTATCAGCAGACATACATCCAATTGATTTAATATTGATATTCTTCTCCCCCATGAATTTTACAATGTCTTACCACCAGCTTTTCTACAATATGTAAAGGAAAATTAAGTAGATGACCCTCGAAGTCTTGTTCAATTCTATAATTCTATGAAGGTAATACATGTTTCCCATTGCCTGCATTTTCTTGGAACATGTGAAATAGCTACTGCTCAACAACTGTATCTGCTAACTGCTTTATCAAACTGCTGATGCGTGAAATACATGTTTATAACGCCATGGTTATTTTACTTTTCTCCTTTTAAAAAACAGATGACCCATCCCATGGAATTCATGATAAGCAGATTTATTTAACCCTCACCACTTGCAGAACCCTTTTGAAGCTGTTCAAGTACATAAAGCTGACGGTTTCTGATAGATGAGCGGCCTCTTGCATCGTCTCTTGTGTGTTCTGCATCTTTGGGAGAAGTCTGCTAGATAGGGGAAAAAGGCAATGTGCATTCACAGGTGAAAATCAATAGCCATACTCAAATCTATCAGCTCAATATCAGAGAGCCCCTTTCCTTGCCTTCTGTTACCCTTCGTGACTTCTGCAGCAAACTTCCAAAGCAATCACATGCTTGCTTCACTTTTTTATGCCCTAAATAAGGTGTGACTAGCACTTTTCAGACCAAAAATCATATTAACCCATGACCAACTCTCCAGGGTCTCATGATAAGGTGGGTGTGGCCATATCCCTGCAAAAGGCCACTTTTTTGGGGGGGGTGATTTCAAGGGCATCAGAACTTTTGGCATGACAATGTTGAATTCCACCCAGTGTATTTCCTTCACTGACACACATTGTTTTCCCAGTAGTGATGTATGGAAATGAGAGCTGGACCATAAAGAAGGCTGGTCGCCGGAGAATTGATGCTTTTGAATTATGGTGCTGGAGGAGACTCTTGAGAGTCCCATGGACTGCAAGAAGATCAAACCTATCCATTCTGAAGGAAATCAGCCCTGAGTGCTCACTGGAAGGACAGATCCTGAAGCTGAGGCTCCAATACTTTGGCCACATCATGAGAAGAGAAGACTCCCTGGAAAAGACCCTGATGTTGGGAAAGATTTGAGGGCACAAGGAGAAAGGGACGACAGAGGACGAGATGGTTGGACAATGTTCTCGAAACTACCAACATGAATTTGATGAAACTGCGGGAGGCAGTGGAAGACAGGAGTGCCTGACGTGCTCTGGTTCACGGGATCACGAAGAGTCGGACATGACTAAACGACTAAACAACAACAAGCCAAGCATCAATTTGGACTGCATCAATTTGCCTACCCTTATGCTTCTTTGACATATAAGTTTTTGTTTTACCTGGCATTCTTGTTTGCCAAGGATGCTAGTAGGATAAGTGGCTGTGTTACTACTGTTGTATCCAGATGTTGGTCCCGAAGACAGACTGAGGGTGGAATCTGTGCATAAAGTGCTTGTGCTTACAAGGGTCTTCAGTTTGGTTTCCTCCTGTAATTAATAGACCAATGTTATTAATTCTAGAAAAGCAAATAGTTTTGGAGTTTGTTCACAGAACCACTTAAGATGCTTATTTTCCATCTGTTTTTGCCAGCTTGCAATTTATATGATGCTAAAGTGAGTGACTGGTCCTGTCTGCACTTTTGCTTAACATACAAGTAATAGATTTCCTGAAAACATAAGCAACTGACAACTTTATGAGAAATTTAACCTACCTATGGGAACCAGTGCATTTTCTTCTTCCCACTTTCTCTCCTCTGATGTACACACCTGACTCTGAATCTAGCACTGATTTCCACCCCTTCCAGATACTTGGCATCTTTATCCAGAGTCCTCTTTAAAAAATAAAAATCTAAATGTAGGGTTTTCACACACACACCCACACACACACACACACACAGCAACAACAACAACTGCTACATTTTAAACAAATAGCTTAAATAGTTAAATTCTTATCTGAAAAATGGAAATGGGAAAAAAGTGCTTCTCATTATTTTTGTTGATTAATTTTAGTCAGTTGCTCCTGTACTACTAGAGAAATGTTTAATGTTTGATGTTTATCACTTAATAATAATTATTATTATTATTATTATTATTATTATTATTATTATTCCGTGGCTGGGGAAACCCAGTCAGATGGGCAGGGTATGAATGAAGGAAAGAAAGAATGAATGAATAATAAAGTGATAAAAATTATTATTATTACACTGTTTAGCATTTTTAGGACAAAAATGTGGATGCAGCTCAGAACCTTCTGACATTGGGGTGGGGTGCCATTTCCATGAGTGATAAACTGTGTTTTACCTATTTAATGTGTTTATATCCCACTTTCCTTCTGTGGAAATCAAGGTGGTATACATGGGGTCCCCATGCCATCTCCCATCCAAGCACTGATCATAATGTATTGGCTTTGCTTTAGAAAGGTTATTGCATCATATGCCTCTAAACAGACACAATCTTCAGTGGTTTAAAACTTGCCTTTTGTAGTTGAGAGTGCATCTGCTCTCGAATGCGCCTCTTTTCTTGCTCAGCTCTTTCCCGAAGTTTGTCCCTGGCTCGTGCAATTTCCATTTTGGTCTCCTCTCGCGCCCTCTGGTAATCTCGGAGCAGCAACTCAATCTCCGAAGGGTGCTGGATCTTTTTTGGTTCTTGAATTCTTGGGGGGGGGGGAATGAAAAAATCATTACAGTCATTGTTTTTTATTAACAGTGGTAAATATTAGAGCAAGCACTGCTTTATGACACTAGAATGAGAATGCACTTTACAAAAAATAATAATATTGCTTTCTCCTTTAGCTTTTCCAATTTTACAATATCTTTTTCAATGAGAAATCATGGGATGTGGTGTGGATTGTGCTTCTTCCCTACTGAAAAATCCTTTAGTGAAGGATTATGGGGAGAATTCAGTTTGACAACAACCCAGGAAATGAAGCAAGAGAGGCATCAACATAATAAGGGGGAGGGGGAATACTTCTATCTACTTCCAAGACCACCCTTCTTGAGATGTGATTTTGTTTTAATGGCTGAGAAGAGAGTTCAGACGGATCAAATAAGGCCTTCAGCTGAAGGCCAAGCAAAAGAGCGGCATTTATGTTAATAGATGCCGAGAAGGTTTTTGATAACTTATCACGGGCATTTCTACAGAGAGTACTGAAATCAGCATCATTGGGAGAATACTATTGCAGAGGTATAAAAGCGATATATGAGAAGCAGCAAGCTAGTTTAATAATTAACAGTGTCAAGACTGAATGTTTTTCAGTGGAAAAGGGCACCACAATATTACAAAATAATAAGAAAATATTGTCTAAAACATATAATCTTTTACTTGATTGGTTAATAATTGGGTGCCCTCTCTCACCTCTGCTTTTTATACTGAAATTAGAGATTTTGATTTCAGAAATAAGAGAAGATAAAGAGATCAAAAGAATTACACTAGGTAAAGAGGTTTTTAAAATCAGAGCCTTCGCGGATGACATTATTTTAACAATGGAAGAACCAGAAACAAGCATCGCTAAAGCAATAGAGATAATAGATAATTTTGGTAAGGTGTCCGGTTAACAGATGAATAGGGCAAAGACAAAACTTATGGTTAAAAATATGCAGGAACAAGAACAAAAAGAACTCCAGGAGAAGATGGGTCTGGAAGTTGTCAAAAAGGCAAAATACTTAGGTATAGAACAAACAATGAAAAATATAAATTTGTTCGAAAATAGTTATGAGAAAGTGTGGAAAGAAATTAGGAAAGATTTTGAAACCTGGAGCAGATTAAGACTGTCACTATGGGGAAGAATCTCTATAATTAAGATGAATGTTCTACCAAAAATGTTATATTTGTTCCAAACAATACCAATAATAAATAAGGAAAAATGCTTCGAAGAATGGAGGAAAGATATAATGAGATTCATTTGGCAAGGCAAGAAACCTCGTATAAAATATAAACTTTTGACAGATAAAATAGAGAGGGGAGGGCTAGCACTGCCAAATTTAAAATTATACAACGAGGCAGAATGTTTAATATGGGCAAAAGATTGGATTATACCAGAGAAAACTAACATCTTAGATCTTGAAAGTTTTAACAACAGATACGGATGGCATGCCTATCTCATTTACCAAAAGTCCATAAAGATTTTATAAATAATTTACTCAGGAACGCATTATATAAAGTCTGGAACAAATATAAATTGCAACTGGAACCACAGACCCCCTGGTGGCTTTCGCCGCTAGAGGCACATGAGTGAAAAAACTTAATATGAGAACAAACTGGGCATCATATAGACAACAACTGGAGGAAGATAAAGGAAAACTAAAAATAAAACCCTATGAGAAGATACGACAATATGTGTCAGATAGATGGCAATACCTGCAACTAAGAAGTGTATTTAATTCAGATCTAAAAGAAGGTTTTGCAAAAGAGGATTCTAAATTGAGCACCACAATATTACAAAATAATAAGAAAATATTGTCTAAAACATATAATCTTTTACTTGATTGGGAATTGATGGATGAAGAAGTGAAAGAAACTATGATCAAATGGGCTAAAGATGTCGGACATACGATATACTTAGAGCAATGGGAGAAATTCTGGTGAGAGGATATAAGATTTACCGCCTCTTATACGATTAAAGAAAATTTTGTTAAAATGTTCCACAGGTAGTATTTAACACCAGTTAAGCTGACCAAAATCTATAAATTGAAATCCAACCTCTGTTGGAAATGTGACAAAGAAGCAGGAACAACAATACACATGTGGTGGGGTTGTGAGGAGATTAAGAAATTTTGGGGAATAATACATGAGGAATTAAAGTAAATGTTGAAAATCCTAATTGTTAAAAAAACCAGAGGCATAACGCCTAGGATTGATAGGGAAAGATATACCGCAAGCGGAAAAAAGAATTTTTCTATATGCAACTACGGCAGCCAGGGTGGTGGTTGCTTCTAAATGGAAATCTCAAATCTTGCCCTCAAAAGAGGAGTGGATTTGCAAATTAAATGAATATTTAGAACTGGCAAAGCTAACCTCAATCATAAGATATCAGTCAAATAAAAAATTAAAAAAGGAATGGAAATGTTTCGAAGATTATATGTTAAAAAATTGCTCTAAGAAAGATATGCTAATATGCCTAGAATAAAAATGTAAAGTATATCTATGATTTAGAAAAGAGATAAAAGAAATACAAAGAATGATACATTTGGAGAATGCAAAGATAAAGGTGGAAACAGTCGAATTGTGGCGGAGGGAAGCTGCGGGGGGGGAGAGTATTATATGATAAGTATGTAATATTTGCTTTCAATATTTTTGGATTGTCTTCAATCTAATTTTCTTTCTTTTTTGCTGTTGTTGGTGTTCTTTCTGTACTACTTGTTCAAACAAAATATTTTTTTTAAAAAAATAAAATAAAATAAATAAGGCCTTCAGCTGTCTGGAACATGAACATGAGCTATCTTCTAGTCTCATCAAATGTATCATCAGTGCTGTCATGCAATATGAGTGTTTTGACACCAGTAAAGGCTCTTGGCCATTTCTACCTTGTATTTTCCACAACATCCCGTCTCAGTTGTTGTAGGTATTCACGGCGGCGGCTAGGGAGATCTAAATCCCTCTGGTTTGTTTCCACGGTCTGCAAAAGGCTGAGATGCTTTTGTGGGCTGAGGCTACGGCTCCTTCTGAAACACTGAAGCTTCTCCTCCCGCTGCTTTCTCAGTATTTCAATTGACTTCCTGTGCCTATAGTGGGGGCGGGGGAAGAAAGGTTGATACTTCATATAAAATTTAGGGCCATCTGAGTTTTCAATCTCAATGGAAGAAGAATTTTTAGGTACTAGTGATAAAATCTTGCTTTCAGACATAAAGGCTGATCCTAAGAATAATTACGGTACTCAGAAGTAAGTGCCAATTGAATTTATGGGGCTTACTCCCAGGCTAGTGAGTACTGGACTGCAGCTTTATCTGCTAAAGAGTTTTATCTTTGTATTTTTATTGCTACCCCAGTGTATTGTGTATGGCAGCTTTGTCAGCAGATTGGAATCTTAAACACAGGCATGGCCAAACTTGGCCCTCCAGATGTTTTGGGACTACAACTCCCATCATCTCTAGCTAACAGGACCAGTGGTCAGAGATGATGGGAATTGTAGTCCCAAAACAGCTGGAGGGCAAAGTTCGACCTACCTACCACTGCCTTAACTGTGTCAGAGAAGAATTTGATTGCCTATTAGGAGCAATGATAAGTGGCGGTGCTGAATAGATGTTTATGTTGTTGAAATGATAATCATGCCCTTGAAGGCTGAGTGGCTTATTCATATATATATATATATATATATATATGCCACTCAGCTTATTCATATATATATATATCCTCTACCCAATGAAACTCTTGCAACTTTGAGGGAAGAATGAGAGTTGGATTACATGAGATACAGGGCTGTTGCTGAAAACAGTAGCTCTAAGTGAAGTTCCCAACTTTCCTCTCTGTAACAGCTAATATAACTTTTCCAGGATGATGGTGTTGGAACATACCTTGGCTGAAGCTCATGATTAGTGAGGAGAGAGCTTAATCACAATCCCAGGTTTGAACGGTGCACTAAGCCAAACCTTGGTTTGGCTCAGTGCAGCCAGAAAGCAAAAGGGACTGTCGAGGACCAATTCATGTGGTCCTGGTTAGTCAAACCATGTCTAAGTTTCTCTTCTCCCAACCTTACCTCAATGACAGCTGCCAGAGGCGGGGAGAGAATATACTGCATCATGAAGTTAAGACTCTGGGTAACTGAGGCTGTATTATTACAGAAAGGGAGAATGTGACACATGGAGGCTGTTGTCAGCAGCTGCTTTGTGTCTTCAGAACACCTGGTTCTGTTGTTGTTTATTAAATTTGTACACTGCCCTATAGCCGTAGATCTCAGGGTGGTTCACAACATGGAATTACATTATAAGAGACACAAAATACATAATAAAATACAGAACAAAAATAAGAACAAAAACAAACCAATAACCCCCCCCCCGTTCTAAACAAATACATCCAACAGATCCTGTAGTTTATTAAGAATAAATATTCAAGCTTGAAAAGCACTACTTCTAGCCAATTTTCTATTATTTTAAATGTAAAGTAATTCACCTTTCATAGAGTCGCTGTTTTATGGGTACTGATGTCAAGTCCTCGACTACTCCACTCTGAAGAATCCTCAGCTGGGCATCTGTTTCTCCAATGCCATAATTCAGCTTTGCTTCAGTAAGTTCCACGGTAAGAGGATGCTGGTTCATCTCTAAGTGTATGCCAGACATAATCTGGGCACGCTCTCTTCGGAGCCCCTCAATCTCCCTGGCTCTCCTTTCACTAAACTGGGCTCTCTCTTCTGCTTCAGATGCTCTTGTGTTAACGGTCTTCCTTTCTGCCTGGCTGTGGATATCACCAGCACTTCTAGTCAGGCTAGTTAAAGAACGAGAACCTCCCTGCACACCACACCAGTTGCTGAATTTATTGTGCAGAGGCAGGTCACGAAGACTGTAGCTTCGAAGTCTGTGGGTCTTTACTAAGGAGGTATTCTCACTTAGTAGAATTTCAGTATTACACTCACTTTCGGTATCAGAACCTGTGTCGTCATCTTCATCATCATCTTGCACACTGCTCCTTTCAGACATTGGAAAAGGGCAGTGCTTTTGGTTTCTCCATGTCTGTTGGTGTTGCAGAGAAAAAGAATCAGGCACACATTCTGGTGTCTCATTTAACGTTCTCTGAAATGACTTTTTAGTGGGTGAGCATTCTGAATTTCTAATGGGACTTTCATATTTGATTCCTCCAGAGAAGTTTCTCGCCCTCCTCGTGGCTCGTATCTGACGAAATGAACGTTCCACTGGAACAGCCTCTCTGTGATCATCAACTAAGTATTCCCCATGGCTAGAAAGTTCTAAAGTGCTGCTTGAATGATAGAGTCTTTTGGTGTGAACTGCAGTATGCGTGTCAATCGTAAACCTGTGCTTTTGTTTTGAAGCACCTGAAAATTCTCTAGCTGCATTGTTATCAAAGCCATTTTCAGGCATTTTGTACATTTCCTTGCTCTCTCTAGACGTGGTAGACTCACTGTCCACCTCAGTTTGTGAAGAAGAGTCTACACATGGCTCCCAAGATCCAAAGTCATATTGTGGATCTGAACCATTTTCCCTAAAATTTGTTTCTGAGCTTGCAGTATGTTTCCGTTGTCCAACAGATCCTTTGAAAGAACAAGCAGACTTGCCTGATGTAAGTTGCTGGCTTACTGGAGTGGCACTAAGAGTCAAAATTGGGGAAGAGGCTCGGTCAACTAGCAAGCTATTATCCCTTATTCTTGGAATGTCAGTTTTACCAACAGGCTTCCTGTCCTGAGAGTAGCATGCTGGAGACAGAGAAATGCTAGAGGCAGGGTTACTAACCACAACATCTGAAGACTCAGGTCTAGAACCAAGTGAAGATGCAACAGGGAAAAGTACTGCTGGGGCATGTAATGGTACTATTGGCACCTTTGATGAAGAACTGGAATTTCTACTTAAGGAAGACTGAGGCATAAAAGAATCTTCTGGAATATCATCATGGCTTCCCTTGTCAAGCATGCCCTGCAATTTGTGTCCCATGCCTTCTGACATTCTCTCCTTAGCCAGAGCTACAGTATCTGTATGTACCAACTTCACAATAACATTTACCTCCTGAGACTTCATTGTCTCACTTTCCACATTAGTGTTGATTGTCCTTTCCTTGTCTTTGTTCTGAGGGTGTCCTAACATATCTGTTTGAATGCCTATGTCTTCTGTTGTTTGGGTGCAGCTGTCAGTCACAGTGGTTCTTGAGCTTTCTTCAATTGCTTTATGGTCACTTGGTTCGCTATCTTTAGCATTCTGTAAGGACAAATTTCCTAGCAGCTCAGAAGTGTTGTGAAGCAGCTGTGAAAGGTGCAGGGAAAGATTCTGCACGCTTGACCAAGAAGAAGGCTGTTGGAATGTATCCTTGCTTGGCTCAGGATTTCTTGCAGATATATCTGTGTTGCTTCTCCGGTGTCTCCTCTGCCTTCTATGCCTTGTTGGTGCCTCTGTCTGTGTTTCCCGTTCACAAGTGAGTAGTTCTTGTGGTTTACTGGAGGATTTCTCTGACTCAGAAGGGTAGAGAAGAACAATTTCGTCAACTTGCATGGAAGCATTTCCAGACTGCTGAGAACCATTTTCACATCTGGAAATGCAGTTTTCTGGTGTAGCCTCAAGTTCATCATGAGAAACGTTGGTACAAGGCTTGCCACTCTCATCTGAATGGGTAGAGTCAAAGCCTTCTCTCGCAACATCCCATCCCTGGAGATCTTCTGTGCTACTTATGGTGCTGGATAACATTCTTGCATTAGCATATGAACTGAGATGAGAACGGAAAGGGGAGATTTGAGAATTCAAACCATTATCCACACTGGAGCACCTCATAACTGCTTGATTATCCAAACTCAATGGAGGTGGGTTACTAGAGACATCACTTGCACTTCCAAAAACATATTGTTTCCAACCCATCTTGCAGCATTCATCTTGCTGCCATGGATGAATATATGGGTTGATATCGCTTGAACTGAAGTGCATTGCATCTTTATTGTCTGTTGCCTCCATTTGATGCCTTGGATCTTCATGTGTACTCAAACTGTGTCGGTGTGCCGAAGAAACATTATTTGAGTACTTCTCTGTTTCTGTAGCCACGGGATTGCCAGTTGTGTGGGCAACAGCTACTGGATAGTGAGCAGAGGAAGGATCTGAAGAGTGACTTTCCTGAGTGCTCTCTCTACAGTTTCTTTTATCACAGTAATTATACCTGTGGGCTTGAATGGATTTCTTTTGAAATCTGGGTTTATATTTAACTGGCACAACATTGTCTGTCTTTAATTTGGATAAGCTTTCAGTTCTGTGCAGGTCATCCTCAGTTGGAGATGGTGGTTCAACACTCATATTTAACTCTTGTAATGACTTAGAGGTAGAATGTACAGAAAGGTCGACTTTAGAAGTTTCTGAAGCACACTCAAAATTAGATATAACAGTAATAGATGGTGCTGATAAGCTATGACTCTGCAAACATGGTCGTTGTCCATCTTCTTTACTTCTGTTTGAATTCTGTGAAGTAAAAACTGCATTTTCACTTTTAATTATCTCTGGTGCAGGTTCTTCCTGCAAAGTCAAACAGCTGCTTCCTGATAAATACTTTGAGGACATGCTGTCATTTACTATTGAAATATTTAGCTGTTCCGACACTAAAGATTCTCTCTTACTCTTCATCACCTTATGTGCAATTATATTATCATTATCTGCATTTGTATTAGGGAAGTTGTCTAAATCAACCCTGCTACTTAACTGTGGTGTACTCTGATCTTCTTGCAAATCAAGACTTGAATGCAATGTGTGATGTAAAGTTTTGCCAATGTTTTCTAAATAGCCTTTTTGCGCTGAAGCAGTATCCTTTGGTTCTTCACAGACATCTCTTTCACAATGGATTTTTTCAGTTTTAAATTTGTGTATTTCGCTGCAATCTAAAGTTGAGTTTCTTTGAGAGCTAGAGTTAGTATCAGAAAGTGGGAGACAACCACTTTCTTTCATAAGAGAAAAAGAAGTAGTTTCAGAAGCACATGGCTGTGGGTCTACTATCACAGAATTGTCACACTGGCTCTCCTGCATCAGACTGCTGGCAAGTGCAGGACAGTTTGATGCAACAGCATTCAGAGGACCATGTCTCTCGGCATCATTGTAACTAGTATTGAGGCTAGAAGGGGTATCTGGAGAATAGCAAGCAACGTTTGGAAAACCCTGATGACAAAATGCTCGACTTTCTTGTACTCGAAATGAAGTTGGCGAAAAAGTATCCTGCAGTGAGTCAGTATATGGTGGACAGAGAGAAGATGTGAAGCCTTCCGGTGATCTTGGGGACTCTAGAATGTCAACATTTTTAAGCCCAGTACTAGTGGGGATATCTTCAACTGAACATAAAGCAGGTGGCAATGCTTTGTCACTTAGATCTATTTGTTCTAAACTTTGATAAGTAAGCAAGCTTTCCGCTTGCAATTTTATTTCTGTCCTATCCACACAATCCCCAGGCTGTGAAGACTTAGTATTTTCTTGTTTATGTAGACATTCAGGGAAATAATCTTGACCTTGGTTTTCCTTCTGATACATTTCCGCCACTCGCTGAGTATTTTTGGTACTATAACTAGGATTAGTGATTTTGCTGTCTTGCTGGTGTACAGAGTAATCACCCACAGTTGAGGCAGGGACATTAAAAATGCCTGAGTCCAAATATTTGCTTCCCCCAAAATACAAAGCATCAGCTTTGTAGTTGCCCATAGGGCATTCTAACAAATGCGTGGGAAGCACTGTTGAGCTGTTCAAGTGACTAGCAGAGTATTCAGACAAATAAGAACTCATCCTGCATTCTGCAGCTTTGTCTTCACCAAAATGAGCATTTCCCCATAGGGCTTGGTCAGAACACCCTGAAAGTTTTGCTCCATCCTCAGATACTGCTATAGAGTCATTTAAGCACCCCATACAGAGATCATTAGAAGTTCTGAACACACGAATCTTAGTTTCTGGTTGGCACTCCATTTCTCCAATACTATTTGTTCTGCATTCTGTCTTAATGCAATCAGTGCCTAGGGATTTATTTGTCTGTTCATATGGGACTAATGAAGTTAAATCTTTCTGACTGACAATACTGTTAAAACACTCGTGAGAAGTAAGCTCTGGTAGCAATGGTGTTGCTTCTTCTACATTTTCTCTGAAACCTGAAGAGGGATAAGTAGTTGTTTTATCTGAGGTCAATGCGTCTGATGTGGCAGCTTCTTTTTGCGATGTGTTTGATGAATTTAAACACTTTTCTTCTTCTTTTGTGCTGCATTCTCCTCGAAACCTGTCCATATCATCACTTGTACTTTCAGAAGAAAACAATGTCTTGAGAGGACTAGCTTTGTTTTGTGGGTCATCAGTAGAAGCTGATACTAGTGATGCATGGCATTCTGCAATATATGGTTTTGAAAACGTGTCATCCATACTAGGATTCTGCTCAGGTGCAGTGTAATTAGACATTTTATTGGATATGAAGTCTCCCTTCCCCTGTCCATTCTGTTCTAGCTGATCAGGAGGAAATGTAATACAATTATTGTTCATGACAATGTCAGAAAGTGAGTCATTTTCCTCCCCTTTGTTAAAGGTATGTGACATTCTAGCTTGCAAGTCACTATCCATTTGTGTTTCATAGTACTGGAGAACTACTTCATTGTTGATACTATTACTTAATAGCATTTCAGGACTGCTTATTATAGTATGGTCACCCTTCATATTTTCTTCATCTGTATTTATTCCAGGCAGCGAAGAACTATATGCAGATTGATTACAAAGGTCTTCAACAGTTGCAGAAGTTAACCCATAGTTGTGATTTCTCTGTTCTAGCGGATCTGTTTGGTTAATGGACATTGAATCATCAAAAAGTTCATCCCTTGAAAAAATGAAAGGCAGCCTTTTCTTTTCTTCTGATAAATCACTTAACACAGTGTCATTGTTTGAAAACCAGTAACTACATTTGTTCTCTGATAGAAATTCAGCTTGATTTTGTGAAACATCCACTTCTAGGCTTTCTCTATTTTCTTCCAAATTTTCCCCAACCTTTTGTGTTTTTAAAATATACACATTTTGTATATTAGTACTTTGGTCCAGTTCCTTAGCTGTTGCCAATGGTAGGGGGCTTGTTGGATGTATTGTTTCTTTTTCTTTAGGTGTGCAGTTAACTGGCATACATTCATCATCACATATGCTTCCACCAGAATTTGTATCACAGTGTTCTGAAATATTTCCATGAGAATTTGTAGAAATACATTTAGATCCATTAATATTTTCACCACTGCAAGTTTGTTTACATTCTTCACTTATCCCACACTGTCCAATTGCAGCTCTTTTGTCACCTGCACAACCATTACTATTGTCTTCTGGTGTCTCATTAATTATACCTGTGTAAGTCCAAAGCCCTGATGGTTTTTCATGCTGTTGTGTTTTAATAATATCAAGACACACTTCTGTTATCTGGTGCACATCCTGTTCTTCTTCCAGATTGGAAGAAGTGAAGTATATTTCTGGTATTTCAGAATTTGTTCCATTATTGGTGTTGTCACAATTAATAAAACCATGTACTGGATTTTCTTGCTGCAATACAACATTGTCATCAGTGTGTAGCCTAGTTAACCTGGAATTCACATTTTCTGTTGCATCACAATGTTCTTTGCTCACCGTTTCAGAACAAATCATGTCCCCATTAACTTCATTTTCTTGAAGAACAGTCTTGGGGTACATTAACAAGCTTTCTATTACAGATGTCTCATTGTCAGTATATATATATTTATCATCTTCACTATAGGTTAAAGCATCTTCTTGCCTACACTCAATGGTTATTGCAGTTGCCGAGGGCTCAAAACTCAGGACATTTTCTAAAATTCTGTCAACCTGAACTGGTTCTTCACATTCGTCAAGTAAGTCTGAAATATTTTGAGTAAAAATGGTTGGGCTAGAACACCCAGCTGGCACAGTGCACTTAGAGCTCGCTTCTATGTCTGCAGGACAATCACTCTGTTTTACAGTTTCATGGATTTTATTTTCATTAACACTGCTTGAATGAATAATGCTATCGGGTTCCATTGCTGGTTTTGTTGGACATGGTTCTCCTTTGTTTTCATCAATCAGCTGGATATTTGTTTCTTCATGCGTCACTGTTGCAGCCAGCTTCTTATAATGTTCCTCGCTGGTACTCTGAACCAAGCTAACATTTTCTGAGTTCATCCTACTCTCTACAGTTTCACTTTGAAATTCACCTCTATGGTAACTGTGCAACCTCTGACTATATTTAATTTCCGATATGTCATATTCCAACTTATTGACACTATTCATTAATTTAATAAGTTCTTCAGTGTTTATCGTCTTACTGTTAAGTTCACATTTATTATCTTCAGAAGTAGTTAAAGCTCCAGTATCAACACCATTTTTGAGATGTTCAGATTCTTTATCCACATACAGATTCTGTTCTTGGAAGCCTGTGACTGATTCAATTTCATCATTTCCCACCATTCGCACACAGTCCTTTTCAATGTTATTTCTGGCTTGATTAGAATTCACTTCCACTCCTGAGCCATCATTTTTGCTAAAGTCCACATGGAAAACTGCAGCTTCCTTCCCCACTCTTGATGCAGGTATATGCCAAGCTTTGGTTTTGCCAGACTGAACACTGGAGCCAGACAAGAAAGTATCTTCAACTTCCTGTTGCACTGTGAGTTTCTGATCAGTGGTGCCAACAGAGTTAGGATCATTTCCATTATTTTCCACAGAACTAGATTTGGTCAGATGAACATCCTTAAGTGCCATGGAACCCTGACATTTCCCAGCAGATTTTTCCATTCCAGCTGTGTCTTGATAGTGAACATTTGAATTAGATTGGAAAGTGGATTTATCACTATCAACTGAAAGTTTAGTTTCCCCCCCATTTTTGTCCATAGTTGAACACATTGATTTGTCAGTCAACAAATCCATAGAAGTAGATAAAGATGTTCCCTGGCCAGAAAGAAAGAGCATGGTCTTTCCCCCTTCACTGGTCTGTTCCATCATATTTTCAGCATCAGAAGTTAATAAAACATTTTGGCTAACACTACTTCCAGAACAGTCAAGTTCTGAACCTGAATGAGAATCACTTGTTAATAATTTAGTCTGAATTTTACAGTTACTTTCTGAACACAAGTCTTTCTCTTGAGCTCCTTCTTCTACTTCTCTAAATGAAGGTACCTCTAAAGCAGATTCTGTCACCGCATCTCTCTTTTCTTGCATACTGAATCTCTCAGTCTCAGAAATTTGTATTGGTAGAGCAAACTGATCACTGTGACAAAAATCTGTTTTCTCACTTTGACACAATTTATTCTGTATACCAATTTCTTCTGCAGCCACTTGTTGGTATCTTGTTTTTGGCACCAGATCAAAATTACTTCCATCATGTATTAATAAGTATATCTTGTCACTAGAATATTCTTCTTCCCCAACATTGTTGGTACTCTTGCTTAATGCATCACAGAGATAGAAACTTTCATCACTAAATAAATTTACTCCCTCTTTTGAAAACAAATGTTTATGACCTTGATACTTTTTCTGTGCTTTACCCAATGCAATCAAGTCTGGAGATCCACTAGGTATCGCACAGGTGGATTTATATATGGGGTTTAAGTCAACTACCTCCAAGTCTCTTATGTTGCTGTTAGAGTCAAAGTCAAAGTCTTCTTTTTCAATTGTTCTAAAGAGGCATTCTTTGAAATTAGTATTTACATAAATGTCTTCTTTCTGTATAGTAGCAGATCCACCCTCAGATAATTCATCAGGCTGCTGGCAATTAGACTCAGGTGGAGAAGCAACTTCAGAATAACCATATTTTGTAATAAATGTAGAACCATGACCAAACTGAATGTTTTTGGTTGACAGAGAAAACGATGGCATGGCTCCTGGAGCTTCAATTTCAAGGTGTTTCCTTGTCTCTGGAAAAGGTACTGATGGTGAAAATAATGTTTCTATTGTGTCTGGCTCATGAGAAACCCAATACGGTTTTTTATAACAGGAGACAAATGATAATTCTGCAGCTGACTGCCTTAGGTCATCTTTCTTCATCCAGCAGTTTGACTTGTTAATAGGGTGAAGCTGAGCAACCCGGAACTCTGAGTGATCTTGGGAAGAAGGAATTGTTATGATGGGGCTGGTCTTTCCATTTTTTGAGTCACAAGACAACCAAGCATCTGGGAAAACAGGAAGGTTTTCACCTACAGCATTTGATCTTTGATCAAATGAACTCTCTGGTCCCGAAACACAAATTTCCATTTCTTTTACTGATTGATCATAAATGCTACTAGAACTAGACTGTGTACTAGCATCCAGATAAAAAGAATCAGTATTCAGATTCAAGTCATTGGGTCTTTTTACACTTTCCTTACAGATCTCATGGTTTTGCTGCTTGTTGCTCTTTATGGATTTTGACCTTGGGTTTTGCAAATTCCAAAAAGCCTCTGCGGGAACTTCATCAAATGACTCTAATTTGGATTCCTCTGCTATATCTTCTGAAACTTCATCAACATCCCCTAGACTATCGAGAGAAAAGCTTCTTTCATTCATAGTCCAATTCTTGTTTGATAAAGATGTGTTTGCTAACAGTGAGGCAGACTGACAGTTATTAACAGGTTCCTGATGGACCTCAAGAAAATTAATTGTATCTTGACTTTCAGTTTTCTTTACTTTTTCTGAAAGAGAATCTTGGGAAATCTGGCTGTCATCACTTTCAGAACCTTCCAGCTCAACTGTGTCCTTGATTCCAGATGACTCCGTATAACTCAGTTGACTTGTCAGGATATTTGCACTAGCAGATGAAAGAGAATCTACAGAATAGGCACTATCTGTATCAGAAAACTCAATGTCATCATCTTCTTGCCAGCTTCTCAGTGGCTTGGGGACTGCTTTTGAGATTCCATCGCTCAACACCTCAGCACTGTGCCATCTTTTTTCCTCATGACAGAGCGGTGTGGGGGCATTTATATTGTTAAGGCTTCTTGCTGAAGTTGCTAACCTCAGGAGTTCAAGCTCTTCCTCTGCTTGTTTGTCCTTTAAATGTATTTTCACATTATTTGCTGTTTGGCTTAGATGCTTTTCTGGTGGTTCACCATATATTGCTGATTTTTTAAGTTCCTTAGAGGAATTTCCTGGAAGTGAAGTTTTGTGCTTTTTCCTTGTATCAGTTCTAGTCTTTCTGCTAGCTTCCTGAGTGTCACTCTTTTCTAAGTGCTTCCCTTTATGCGGATTTGAATCTGCCGGTGCTTTTAGTTTTCTCACCTGTCTTCCTGTTTCAGATTCACTTTTTTTCTTGAAGTGGTCAGGAGAACTGGTCTTAGAAATCTGGGCTTTAGATCTAGTTTGCCTTGGTCTGCTATCTGATTTCTCCATTGTTTTGTTATCTTCGCAGATAAGAGAAATTACTTCTGTATTACTACTGTCATTGTTCACTCTTCCTTTACTTCCCAAATATAATGACTTTTGAATTTTGATCTGCTGTCTGTTGGTTGGGAAGGCATAATCTCTGTCATCATGAATGTTATCTCTTCTGGAAAGTTCTTTAATTGCTCTTGGAAGATACTCTACAGACAATGATTTCCTTGGTTGGTTAACTTCACAGCATCTATGGCTGTGTGCTGAGGTAGGTACTTGAGAGGGATCCCTCTTCGAGAAAAAACTGTAAAAACAAAACCAACAATATGTTAAGAAATTTGCTTTATGGGGTTTTTTTTAAGGCAGGGACAACATTGCTTTCATAATCATGCTTACCCCAATTGAAATCCTATCATTGTCATTTGCTTAGGAGTCAAGTGGTTGCTCTGTGGTGGACTAATAGGCAAAGTACCTAAGTTGATGCTAAGAGCCTACAGCAGGAATGGGCATCCTGTGCCCCTCCATCTGATGTTGGAATCCAACTCCCACCAGCCCCAGCCAGCATAGCCAATGCACAGAGCTAATGGGAATCGAACGACGTTGAAGATTACAGGCTCCCCATCCTTGAACCTATAGTATGATTGCTGCTTCCAACCCAAGATCATAGGGACAGTATTCAATTAAATATTTCAACCAGTGCAACAGGATTTCCCCCTTCTTCTCCCCACACATGCCCTGCACTGTCCCCAAATCTGATCCAGAGGGTTGAGGGAACCCCAAGTACAGAGTTGGGGGGTGAGGCGGAGAACATTCAGCTGGACAGGCAGAAATCCTTGCCCTGATAGAACAGTCTCCTTAGCACTATGTTGAATACAGTCCTATGTAGACAAACATACCAAGTCAACAGAGTTATGAAGCACTAGTCCTTATCTGAATGGTCCAGCAATTGAGAGACCAATAGGAGGCCTTGTCAAGCTATCAAATCTTGTTGGGATGAATCTGCTGACCAGCAAATCTTAATATGACATGGTCTGGATTACACTGGATCTGAGAGGATCGCAGTGTTTGTTGAACTGATATGTTCAGTCTTGAAAACTGTATATTACTATATAGGCAACCTCTGAGCTAGTGAAGGAAGTGTGGCAATTTATACAACATTTCACCAGTTCTTAAACAGGTGATCTGTTTCCAAGTACAAGCTTGGTCTATAAAGTCCTAAATGCTTTGGAACTACTGCATTAAAAGAACAGCCTTCCACCTTCCAAGGCAAGATATTGACAGGGGACCATGCTTTCTCTTATGGCAAGCTGCCTCAACAATTCCCTCCCCAGAGAGGTTTGCCAAGTGCTGTCCTTTTCTTTCCAATGTCACATCAAATCATTTTCATTTGCCTTAACTCTCACTCCTGTCAGTTATGACAGGGCTCTAATGATTAATCAACTAAAAGTTTAGTTGACACATCTGCTGATGAGACTGAGTAAGCTTGGAGCCATGACACTTAAATGCACTTTGAAGTTAATGAAAAATGTGCTTTGTCAGAACAGATTAGTGTTTTGAGAAGTATTGTGCGAAGTATTCACCTGCAATGTGTTGACTGATGATTTAAAAAGCTGTTTCTTCTGCATTGCAAGGAGCATGAATCTGATTCTGGCTGTGAACACTTGAAGTCCCCAGAAGTTACTGCGGTATCTTGGTCCAGAGACTGGGAATGTTTCACATTATCCTCATTAATCCAGCAATTAGCTTCTAAGTGTTCCAGGTTTTTCTTGGCCTCTAGCAATTTTTGCTTCTTCACAATTCTCTCAAGATGCACTTTAACCTTCTTCCGGCTTAAATGTCTTTCTGCTTTCTTCAAAGAGTATTTTCGCAAAAGTTCTAGCTGTACCAGTTTCTTCTTGTTCTGCTCTGTCAGGGGTGGGCCAGTTTCTGACTCCAATACATTCTGGACTCCAGCTTCTGCATATGATTTGACTTCTGTCTGCACAGCAGATTCCTGCTGCTGTTGCTGGACAGCCAGCCGTTTCTTTTCATCAATGAGCCACTGCTGGTCTAGGAAAACAAGCAAATAAATGAACAAAAAGCATGAAAATCAGCAAGTCTTGTCAGTTCTGTTGTAATTTATCAACAGCACCGAGAATTTATGAGGAGAATAATCAACTCTATGTCAATTTTACCATTTGTTTTGAGAAATAATTTAAGCAAGATCAGTCTGACATTGTGGGTTCTAGGTGCAGTGAAGTTGTGGTGGAGGGGCCAAGGCATGTTGAAGCTACAGTAAACACAGGACAACCAACTGGGATTCAAACAGGCCACAACTTTATTGATTACAGATGTCAGCAGGTTTTGGAACAAACATTGGGTGTGTATCCTGAATCAACCAGTCTAGTCTGTCTGCTGGTTGATTATTTGGTTAACCAAGGTTAAGGATTGCCCTATGTCTTACATCAGGCACTCCCAAACTCGGCCCTCCAGCTGTTTTGGGACTACAAATCCCATCATCCCTAGTTAACAGGGTCAGTGTTCAGGGATGATGGGATTGTAGTCCCAAAACAGCTGGAGGGCCAAGTTTGGGGATGCCTGTCTTACATCAAATCAGGGTGAACTTCCCACCCGAGATCATCATTTTGAGGGTGTTATAGCCCACCAGCCATCTTTTGGGTATCCGGAAAGAAGTACCTCACCCAGGATCCCTTTAATGGAGGGGCAGGAATTCCCGATTCCTTGGAGGGGCAGGGCTCCACCTAGACTAAGGATCCAACCTAATGCCTTATCTGCTATCAAGTTGTGGCAATTGCTATGATGTAGGCAAAACCCTCAGACAAGCCCAATTTGTCTGCAGGTAAATTCCTTCCTGTCCCTGAATATGGCGACTCAAGATGTTCATAGCAAGGTCTTACGCAGGACCTACCGGCTCACCCTTAAGCAGTCCTACACATAAAGTGTGGGGTGGGCAATTGATGAATCCAGCATTGACTGAGGCCAAGGCCTAGGCACAGCTGGTTTTTATAACCAGGGAGTCCACTTCCTAAACCACGCCCCCAAGCTCGCCCGTGATTGGCTGCATCCGCAGGTAAGCCCCAGCAGCCAGGGTGACCGATGGAGAAGAAAGTGACATCCCCTTTCAGCAGCGCCAAAGTTGGAAGATTGCACCACAGCAGATCCCTGGGTGGCTTACAATAATTAAAAATTCTGTATTAAAAACAGTAGTCCTAAAAACCACTGGTCTTAAAAACACAGAAGCAAAGGGCATTGTGGGGAGAAGGGAAACAAAAACACAACAGGTCTGGGATGGTAATCCTTGCTGATGGTGAATTTTCCAGTACAGTGGTACCTTGGTTCTCGAACGAAATCCATTCCGGAAGTCCGTTCCACTTCTGAAACATTTGAAAACCAAAGCGTGGCTTCCGATTGGTTGTAGGAGCTTCCTGCACTCAAGTGGAAGCTGCATCGGACATTCAGCTTCCGAAAAACGTTCGAAAACTGGAACACTTACTTCCGGGTTTTCGGCATTCGGGAGCCAATTTGTTCATCAACTAAGCTGTTTGAGGACCAAGGTTTCACTGTACTTGAAACACTGGCTGTTCTTGTTTTTTGTTTTAAAGAAAGTGTTTTTACATAAATAAAAACTGAAGTTTTGAACTCTGAAGTTTGAAGTATATATGTGTGGGTAACATATTTGGATCATACTAGGATTGTAATGTTGGGGGAACCCCAAAAACAGATTTGGGGGGCACATACACCCACCAAATTTCTGTTGGAAAAGTTTTCTACAGTATGGGATCAGTTGAGGCCCACACGGGGGGACAACTAAAAGCGCTCATCTGGACAACTTAGTGATCAAGCAGGGATATAAGGGTCTAAGTTGTTCAGGGCTTTATACATCAACACATATCAACTTGCTCCTTCTTCTCAAGTATCCTCAGTAACACCCCCCTGTAGCCAAATCTGATGGGCATTAAGCATATGACTGCTGATTGGTTGGAATAATCACTGAGATTAACCTAGGAAAGAGAAAGAAGCACCAGCATGGGAATAATGACACTGACAGCAGCAGAAGCAAGATAAAACAATGACACCCAAAGGAGCTGAAAAAAGTTGGGCATTCATATATCTTGTTTTGTGGGAAGGGGGATTTCTACCCCATCCATAAAGGTATTTTTGACCTGAGAAATAAGACTGCGGAATATCTTATACAGCCTTAATTCCAATTTCTGCAGCTATATCCGAATTTTAAAGGCAGAGAACATCTCAAGCTGGTAGTTTTAAGAAGGACAAGAGTATATCTTAAAAGTATCGTAGAGAAGACTCATCCAGCCAATGAATATAAAATATAAACTGCTGCTTGAGCTCTAACCTCACTTTGAGAATGATAAAATAATGGGTGAAAGAAACCAGAGTAAAATGAGAAAATTATGCATCAACAGTGTAAGTAGGAAAAAAATGAGAATGGAAAGTGATAATGGGAAAGAGAACTCACTTTCTTTGATCCACTGATTGATTATGGCTTGATCATGCTCTAGTTCTTGCTCAGCTTTGATCTGCCCATCCAAGATCTGCTGTTGTAATTTTTCAACATACTGTTGCTGCTTTTGAATTTCCTTGCTGTGAAGAACCTCCTGGTTCTTCAGCTTTGGCTGACATTCTTCATGTACAGCATCTCTCTGTTCACTGCTGGAAAATTTAAAAATAAAATTAAACCAGGAAAGCAACATTATTGCAGTTCAAACATATATCTCTTTAAATCGGGTAAGTTTCTGTCAGTCAAAATCAAAGTATCTATTTGTGCAATGAAAAGTTCAGGTCCTAATGAAGGGTCCTAATGAAGGAGGATGGGTAAAGGAAAGGATATGACGTGTGTGTGTGTGTTGCATGTGTGTTTGCATGTGTGTGATGTCACAGTAAGGTCAGAATGTTGACGGGTAGCATGAAATTTAAAAGAAGCTTAATAGTGGACTCCACATAGTAATACCACTAGCCACATAATAGTTATTTTATTTTAAAATATTTATAAACTGTTCGCAATATATCAGAATGGTGTACAGAAGATCAAAAATAGTTAAGCTGTTATTTTAAGGTGGTCAATGAACAATCATTCAAATTTTATTTCAGAAATGTCTTGGGTAAATTAAAAAAAAAGTCTTAAGAATGCATCTAAAAGTATAGTTTATTGGAGCATGCCTTATCTCAAATGGCAATGAATTCCAAATCAAGGGGGATGGGGTCTTCCGCTAAAGGTCATCCATCAGCTTGACCAAGAGTGAATCAGTCCCAAACCCAGGTCGGAACCCATATTGGTACAGGTCAAGATAAACTACTTCATTCATACTAGCAGAGCAGTAGCACCCACTCAGAAGAAGTAGCACTCAAATTACCAAGGGAGGGCTGTAGAAGTCCCAGTCCCCTCAATCTAGCTGCAGGAGGCCCATGATTTGTCTAAAATTGGGGAAGTGAGGGGACAGAGCTTTGGATTTCATTGAGAACTCCCTTACCTTTTGCTTCATAATCTGAGCACTGGCCAGAATGATGAGAAAGTTCCAAGGAACATACTCCCAACAAGTAAGTGTACACATTCTAATCTGTCTTTATATCATCAAGGCCATTTTACAGATGGGACTCTGAGGGAATTTTTATCAAGAATATTTGGGAGAAACAAAATAAAAAATAAAAAAATTCCTTCCAGTAGCACCTTAGAGACCAACTAAGTTTGTTATTGGTATGAGCTTTCATGTGCATGCACACTTCTTCTTTCTTTCACACGAAAGCTCATACCAATAACAAACTTAGTTGGTCTCTAAGGTGCTACTGGAAGGAATTTTTGTTGTTGTTTTGTTTTGACTACGGCAGACCAACACGGCTACCTACCTGTATTTGGGAGAAAGATTGTGAGAATCAGGGCAATGCATATGGAGCAGAGAAAGGAAAGGAAAGGAAAGATGGACCATTCTGAAAAGTGGCTCCAGTTGATGCTGATGAGTCCTCAAAGACTTGCTCCCTCCCTGCCTTGCAGGCCTTTTCCCACCTCGCATGGTACCGGTAGGGAGGCGCTCTGACTGATTCCAGCTACAAAAGCTGAGGTTGCTGAACAGATTCATGGGCTGGGGTATGGTTTAAGGGAGGTTACTGTTGGGGAGGGTGGTTGTTGCTAGTTCTAATCAGTCAAGAGGGGAAGGGTTGAGATGGCAAGTTGTCAAGCACAATGCTACAAGGAGACATTAAGCCCTAATAACTGAAAATGATCACACAAACATTCGCTCAGATGGTGTGTTGGGCACCTCAGCAGATTCTGCAATAACAGCATCAAGAGTGTTACAATAGTGACTGGCTTTATTCTTAAACTATATTGCCAACAATTTGCAGTGGACTCTATAGCTCCACTCACAGGAGTAGATGATAACAGCCCTCTGAACAGTCTAAAGAGCTCTGCCAGATAACTTACTTGAGGATGCAGTGGAGGAAGCACTTCATTGCTTCCTACACTACCATGCAGTAGGCATGATCATGCACCTCTAACTAGTGTTCAGTTGGCTTCAGACTGTGTCTTGTGCCATCCGCAGCTAGTCTTCCCAACAGTTTCATCACACAAAGTTTGCAGGGATACCAGCCAGCCAGCCATACATGCTTTACAACACTGGAAAGAGCACTGATGAGTGATTGTGCCAAAAGTCTGTTGTATCTCCTCATTCCAGAAGGCCAGGGCTTTGAAAATCCTCATGAGCATTCAGGAATCTTCCAGGTTCCACCAGAAAGTGCCCTGATCATGACACTGGGGTTATTTGGAACCCCTCTCTCCTATTTTGAGATTGCCCATCTCACCTGGAGCAAAGACAAAGCGAGGGTGTGGTCCTGCCATGTGTATAGGGCTGATGGCAATCTAAGACAGCCCTACCGTTGCCAAGGTGGCCATGAAGTACCAAGCCAACCTCACCCCACAGATACAGTCTCGGCACGGACACTGAAAATGCTAAGACCACCATCCTGGGTTCTTTACCTTCCATACCTCAGTCAGAGAGGCTACTGGCAACAGGGTGGACAGGATGAGCATAATCCCTCATCTGTCTCTATGGTCCAGCACCAGATACAAGCCATATAAACCCACTCCAATGTGGAGTGGTATTCTTGTGATGGAATCCGTATGTACCATGGGCAAAACCCTTCTGGCACTCTGGCCTATGCTGGTGCTGAACTGAGTACTCAGCCCATTCCATCTACTCAGGTCCCAGTATCCAAGTCATCACCCTCATCCCTATGAAACCATGGAATAATGAGGTCTTCAGCTGCAGTGTGGCATCTGGTACCATTGCCTATTAAAATTCATTCTAAGCAAAAATTGCTAAGTTTTTTCCTTGTAAAGTTTTACAACTTTTTATAGAAAGGGAAAACCCGATTTCAAATTCAAAGTTGTATGACTCATTATTAGAGACCAATATATTTATTGTGCTTTGTATTCAACTGTTTCAGTCCAGCAAAATAACTTGCTAAGAGGGGCATGTATCATTAGCTCTGTTTTGAAGAATGGAAACCTGCTTTTTACACCACCAGCAGCAGTTAAGATCCTCACTTAAAGCAATAATTTCATTATTTGCCTCTCCTTCTCCACTGCATGTGCGTTAGTGCATTCCCATACAAGAAAATTTGTTTTGAGTTGAGTTGAAGATGTTTTGTGCTCAATTGGTACAAGAGTCTGTAAATATAGCCAGTGAAGATTCCCATAGCGCTACCTTGTTAGGAGGCAGAAACTGTATAATAGCTGAAACCTCTGGACAGTTATGGATGTCAGTCCTGATGAAATGAATGGAAAGTGTACCCAGCTATCAATATAAGGTGCATCCATTCTAGTTCCAGGATTATCTGGAGGCTATGAAACATCTGGTTGCCAAGGAGACAAATAAATGACCCTACACCTGACAAGTCATAAGCCATATTTACTCCCAAGCTTTCTAAATGCATATGTCTTCCCCTCAACTGAAGAAGAAGAAAGGCTTATCTAAAGTCTCTTGTGGCTCTAAGCTTACCAGAAGGCTCCTTTTACCCTTTTTCTAAAACACAAGAACTTGTCATTTAAACTAAACACCCCATTTAAATGGGAAGCTGTAGTTCAGTTCAAAAAGTAATTAGACCAATTCAAGGAGAACAGGTCTTTTAAAAGCTGTTAAATGAGAGGCTATTAACCTTCACGCAGACCCAGCTGGCTTTTTTTTTTACACACAGAAGCTGCAGCTGAATAAAGATCAACTGCTGTACACCAGTCCTATTCATGGTCATCAAAGCATTTGCTAATGGACACTACAAAAGACAGGATATTAGGCTTTATGAACCATTCATTGCTCAGGTCTTGAAAAACAGCTGTTATAAAATGCAACAGTGCACACCGTATTATGATACAGTACTGCAGATCTCTACAATTTTTGCTATCTCAGTGATTAATGCCACAGAACGAGAAAATAACTGAGGGTGTTGCATTACATAAAGTATAGAAAGCATTGGTTTCTATGCTCCCGTATTTCCCAACAATTCTTAAAAATGTCAGCAGATTCAAGTACTCAATCCAAGAACAAACAGAAAACATCCTATATGTATTCAGAGCACAGAGACAACTGCATTAAGTAGATTGGTAATAAAAATTCATCCAGCCTGACACTTGCATCACATAGGTAATGCAGAATGCATGAGGTGCCTCTCCTGAAACACGAAAGGACTGGAAAATGGCAGGACCTGGGACTTGGATGTCAGTCCCATCCACATCAATACTGTTTTTGTTGTCGTATATGCCAATGTTTAGGCATGAACACTTCACTGCCATGAAGTATAATTGCTTGTTCTGTGGATAATCATTGACATGGTAATCTTAAGTAACATGACAGCAGTTGAAATCAGATGTTCTGCCACAGCTTATCCCCCCCACCCCAACGTTCCACATGGAGAAGAATTTCAAAATAAATGCATTAAAAAATATTATTATAAAGCAGGCCTCTATACAGTACTCCAAAATTCACACAGGTGGTTGTTTTACTGGTCCACAGAAACATCGTCACCCAGATACTGATACAACTTCAGCTTATTTCAGGAACTGTTAAATTCCTACGTTTCATGCACTAAGAAATAAACCTACTGATCAGGTTTCCCTTCTTTCAAATTTAAAAAAACCCCAAACCAGTTAATGAAGCCTTACTGTCATTTTTTTTAAAAAAAACAACAACACACCTTTACTCTAGAAAATATTGTCCCTTGCTTTTCCAGACCCGACTCTCATCATGGAATGACACAGGCAAAACAAACAAATTAAGGCATGTGGAGAACAGAAACCCTTTGTGGAATATAACAAACATTGCTCACTAGATTTAACAAACATTAAAAGCATCATTACAATGATAGCATTCATATCAATAAATAGTAATTAACACATTCAGTGTTTATTTTCTAAATGTCACTGACCTTAAACCAATTCTAAGTACCAATTATCGAGAACATTTCCAGGATTATGAAAACAGCTGATTCATTTTTCATCTTCTCGTCCTATGCGTTAACTTGGCAGTCGGCATACTAAATCAACCTTTTGTAGAATCACATTTTCTCCCGGCTGTTTTGTCATCAGCTTCCCAGGATTCTATTGTGTAACTCCCTCCCCTCTTCCCCCCAAAAAACGCCTCTAAGGCTTATGCAGAATCTGGCGGCTTCTACAGCATAATGCAGTTTTCAGTAGCTATGGCAGCCACAGCCAAGTAATGAAGCAGAATGCTTTGCTGCAACCATATATGGAGGCTCGGATCACAGAACCCAAGCAAAAGGCAAAAAACCATTAAGATTTTTTTAAAAAAACAAAAAACCTCAACCAAATCAGATTCCCCAACTCCCTAAATATTAGGTATAAGTTAGTTTTGAGATTTTAAAAAACAGACTAGGGATGAAAAGAAAGCTATTCAGTATACCTGCAAATCAATTAAGGCTAGCACTTAAAGCACTTAGGAGTCTGAGTTATAACACAACAAGCTCATCCATTGATTTGCATTTTTGACCGATACCTCTCCCAACTGGCACATCTATCCAATCAAGAGGCTGTTTTCAATACCACACCATAACCTCGGCATAACACAGCAGCAGCAGCAGCAGAGGACTACAGCAGCTGCGCAGGACCAGACATAAAATTTAACCCATACAGCACAGCTCAGGCTACATACTGTTCTTTCTTCAAGCTCTTATTTCTATCACTAGTAAATTAAGCCCGTTGAAATAACGGGGGCTAGATATGTGTTGAAACATGTTAACACGCGGTCAAACCCCCACCCACCCACCCACCCACCCCTCCACAAACAGTGTGCCTCCCTCTCCCTCCCCCTCCCACACCCATCCCCGCCACACACATGTCCCCACCTCCACACCCGCGCCCGGCGGCAGCGGCCGGGGCGAGGAGGTTGCGGGGCGGCGTTGGCGGCGTCAGGCCCCCGGGGCAGCCGCAGCCTGCTCGGTCCGGCTGTTGGCGCTGGGCTCGCTCGGCCTGTGCCTGCCGCCGCTGCTCCTCTTTCCCCGGCCGCTGGCAGGCGAGCGAGAGTCCCGCGTCGGGCAGAGCTCCTTGCCGGGCAGGCTCCTCGCGGCGGCCAGGGGAGCTCCAGAACCGCCGCCGCCACCACCAGCTGAGGCCAAGAGTGTCCGGGCCGGGCGGGGGCCTCGGCAGTCTCGGAGGCAGCGGCAGCGGGTGAGCGCAGGCGGACAGGGGCACCCCGGCAGCGCGCTCAGCTCCATGCGAGGCGGCGGCAGTGAGGCAACTGACGACGCGCATGCGCCGCCGCCGCCTCTCGGACACCCCCCCTCCAATCCCTGCTCCAATCCCTGTGTCACTGGAACGCACGCGCACTGCCGATTTCCTCTGACTGACGGAAAGTGGTACGGACGGACACAGGCTCTTTATTATATAGGATGAGACAGTGCAGCTGGGATGCAGACCCAGAATCATTAAAAGAGAAGGTGTGTGTGAACTTCAGAATATACATTATGTAAACATTCCCAATGGTCTTCCCTAATATTAAGAGTAGTGGGAAGGCTTCAGAACTGTGAAAGCGTGGCCATGCTACTATTAAAAAATTAATGCATTTGTAGGCTACTGAATTGTTAAAAAGGAAGCGAAGATTATGGGTGGAATTCAACAACTTTTACAAATGTGATAGCATTTCAGTATGCCAGATGGAATGACCCCCTCCTTCCCTTGTCCCATGCTGTCCAGGGGGTTCTTCTGACACATACACCAGTAGCCGATTTCAGGGGTCAGAGGGAGGGGGGGGGACAGCCCTCCTGTGCAAGTGGAAGTTGACAGAGTTTGTTAGATGAATTCTGCCCAAATATCATTGCAACCTTAAAAAAAATGAAATCAGCAGAATTCAGATGAATGTCATTTTATTTCAGTTAAATCCTTTTAAACATACCTTTCTGTTTCAGCTGGATAAAAGCTATGAGGAAGGGAAGGGAAGTCACCATCCAAATCCAGCCATTCAAGAGCTCTGCAACTCGCCACAGAAGAGGACTCACTGATCTATAAAACAAAAAAGATGGGGAAGGAAGTAGGAATCATAGAATCATAGAGTTGGAAGAGACCACAAGGGCCATCCAGTCCAACCCCCTGCCAAGCAGGAAACACCATCAAAGCATTCCTGACAGGTGGCTGTCAAGCCTCTGCTTAAAGACCTCCAAAGAAGGAGACTCCACCACACTCCTTGGCAGCAAATTCCACTGTCGAACAGCTCTTACTTGTGTAAATACCACAAGATGATTAAAGGAATTGCTAGAATCATTGTTGCGAGTTTTTGATGTAAAATACAGCCCCTGCTCCATAGAACAATAGTGTCAATAATGAAACCTAGATTTAAATCCCACTTTCATGTCTTAGGCTGGGCCTTATATCCAAGCCAACCATGAAACAAAGAGCTTGGTCCTCCTGGCTGACAATGTCCCTTGCACAATGTTTTCACTAATGATGGCTATAAATATGTACGCAGGAAGAGGACTTATGTTACATTCAGGGTTTTCCCAGTGATTCTGAATGCTAATGTGCACAATCTACTGGATACAGATTCAGGACAAACCCTAAAGAAGTGAATAGGAATCCTCAAAAGATGTGCCGTTTTTCCTAAACCTGAATTTAATTTCAATGAGAACAGGAAAAGGTCCTGTAAAATTGTGCCCATTTCAGCTACTGTACAGCAGACCTACTACCTCAAGATTCCTGTACTGCAGTTCCAACTCTATGTGTGTTGGGGGGGGGGGCACAATGCATGAAAGTATGCCAGAATCAAACTAATTGCTGCCCACTGCTGTTTATTGATCGAGAGCAGTACATGTGTACAGGATCTAGGGATTTAAGTTGAGCAGAAGCTTAACATCAGTCAACATTGTGATTCAGCAGTAAAAAAAAAAAAAGCTAGCGCTATTCTATGATTCAGTGAAGGCGGGAATGCTTAAGGACTCCAGCAGAAGAGAACCCTGAAGGACTCTGGAGGAGAAGTCCAAGTGGCATGCCACATCACCTTCTTCTGAAATTGCCCTTCTAGGAAGGACCAGAACCACTATAAAACATGTGACCCAAAACACCATCCTGACCAAGCAACGCAAAGGACGCCACAGTCAATGGTATCAAGCGGGATGCAACAGCAATTCCCTAACCTTTTCTTTGGGGCATGCTGTCATTTTAGAAGATACATAATAATAATAATAATAATAATAATTTATTATTTGTACCCCGCCCATCTGACCAGGTCCCCCCAGCCACTCTGGGCGGCCTCCAACAAACACTAAAATACATTAAAATATTACAGATTAAAAACTTCCCTAAACAGGGCTGCCTTCAGGTGTTTTCTAAAGGTCATGTAGTTGTTGATCGTTTTGACCTCTGAAGGGAGGGCGTTCCACAGGGCGGGCGCCACTACCGAGAAGGCCCTCTGCCTGGTTCCCTGTAGCTTTGCTTCTCGCAGTGAGGGAACCACCAGAAGGCCCTCGGCGCTGGATCTCAGTGTCCATAACTTTTCTGCTGGCAAATAAGTAACCATGGAAAGCATTAGGTGTTCTCATATTGACTACAGAGTACTGACATTAGGGACGCGGGTGGCGCTGTGGGTTAAACCACAGAGCCTAGGACTTGCCGATCAGAAGGTTGGCGGTTCGAATCCCAGTGACGGGGTGAGCTCCCGTTGTTTGGTCCCTGCTCCTGCCAACCTAGCAGTTCGAAAGCACATCAAAGAGCAAGTAGATAAATAGGTACCGCTCCGGCGAGAAGGTAAACGTCATTTCTGTGCGCTGCTCTGGTTCGCCAGAAGTGGCTTAGTCATGCTGGCCACATGACCTGGAAGCTGTACGCCGGCTCCCTCGGCCAATAAAGCTAGATGAGCGCCGCAACCCCAGAGTCGGTCACGACTGGACCTAATGGTCAGGGGTCCCTTTACCTTTACCTTTACTGACATTAGCAGTCAATGAAACAATGGGCGGGGGTAAGCAACAAACAATACTCCAAACTTACGGATCGTCTTTGTCTTAAAACGGCAGCCTCAGCTGGGTGGTTGAACCTAAATTTGTGAGCTTTGCCCAGAATAACCAGAGCTCCTAAAAACAGGAGTAAGAAAAGGCAAATTAAGAAACCAGCAGTTATTTAATCTGTTATGCGAATATTTGACTTTTCCTGTGTATTTATAGTACATTTTACTACAAATATGGTATTTTTTAAAGCTACAATTAGAAATAACATATTATCTGTTACAGGTAGGTAGCCGTGTTGGTCTGCCATAGTCGAAACAAAATAAAAAAATTCCTTCCAGTAGCACCTGAGAGACCAACTAAGTTTTTTCTTGGTATGAGCTTTCGTGTGCATGCACACTTTTTTGGTATCTGAAGAAGTATGCATGCACACGAAAGCTCATACCAAGAAAAAACTTAGTTGGTCTCTAAGGAATTTTTTTATTTTGTTTCAACATATTATCTGTTATTAACAATTTATTTTTGTTAACAGTCTAATTCTGAAAATATCCTGGTAACAAAAAGACATTTTAGCTCCCACTTGGAATTAACTGGGCTTCTCAAATTTTTCAAAATACCTCGAACACTTTTTATATATATTTTATTTTATTAATAGTTTTAGCCTCCCTTCATAAGGAAGATGCCCAATCCCCTTTGATCATTTTGGTTGCCTTTTTCCTGCAGATTTTCCTGCTCAGTTGTATTTTTATTTTAACTGTACACAGTATTCCAGATTCAGCTGCACCATAACGGTATCATGATGTTGGCAGATTTATTTTCATTCTCTTTCCAAGCAGCATTATAAAATTATTAATACAGATACGCCAAAGTATGTTCACCACTGCCGGCACTGCAAGTAGGATGAGCTTGCACACCAGTGCTGAAGGCACCTTTACAGTGCTTCTACTTTGAAAGTTACTTGAAATGAAATGAGATGAATCCAGAACTTTAAGACTACCAATATATCTGGTGCATCACATCATTAATATATTCACAACTGAACTCAGAGACATTCAGCTATTGACTTTCATTGTAAATATCTAAGGCACTGAGCCAAAGCTATCAGGTATACGCAGCAGAAATAAAACTAATGTGTTTTAGAAGAAAGTATTCATCCTGGGACTTCTGAGAAAACATGGCTAGGATCAGGTCATGCAATGCTTCAATGTACTTTATAATCTTGTTCCATAAATCTGTTCTCAAGTCATTTTACATATCTACCAGGTGTGCTTGACAGCATCAGTACTGTAAAAGAAGAAGTACAGGAATTACCTTGTGACAAACGAACAGAACCTGTGACTTCATGACCATTCACAATGCAATGCGCTCCCTGAAGAGGCCGCAGAGTCACAATCCCATGCTGGTTGTCTACAATGCAATGGTCCCTTTCAATGCACTGACCCTGCAAAACTGCAAAACACATGGATTTATTATTTAATCAATTATTATTGTTTTTTGCAGGGTGGTGGTGGTGGTGGAGAAACATTATTTTCTTGGTACAAAACTCCAGTGCAAATATCCAGAAACACTAGTAAGGATAATCGTGCTATTTGTTATTAATTTGTACTACCCTTAAAATAATTCACGCAATGCAAAGAAAATTTATGACAAGTCTCTGCCAGATGGCTCACAATTTAAGCAGCAGAGTTATACAGTATTCTTGAAGAATTAGGTTAATCTACTATACAGGATTTAAATTTATTCTTTGCAAATGATAATTCTAATTTTATTTGAAAATAAAACCAATTTGTTCTGAAGGCATCTGTACTGCTCTGTCAATTTGTTTCCTGGTATAGTACAGCAACCATGTTATTTATTTTCCAATTTGAGATGCTATTTTAATAAACATCTTTTTTACTTGCTTTCTGTGTGAGACAGAGTGCAAGAAGTTTGTGAAAATAAACCAGTTCTTCATCAGATCACCCTCCCATCCTCCATTTGATTAATTTCTTTCATGTGTAATTTTGACGTTGCTATGGACTATTTGTTGGTCTCCGTATTTATAGCCGGACAGGAATTTGTCTAGTAGGAATTTGTTTACCAGGCCAATTGGCCCCCGTCTGATGGTTGTGTCTACCTCAGTACAATACTCACAACTTTGGTGGTTTAAGCATTAGATAAACCTTAGTCTTGGCAGTGGCAGAGGAAGGGGGTGCAGTGGTTGCAGGCCGCCCCGGGTGTCACCACTGATGGGGGTGACAAAATGCTGGGCGGCACTCACCGCAGGGCCTGCAGCGTTCCCGAGCCATGTGTCTCTCCGCCTGCTGCCTCCTCCCCCAACTGTAGAGCGGCTGAGTGGGAGGAGGCAGGCAGACCTATGAGTGGCTCACCCTACCCCTATGGGCTGCTCGCCCCGTCCCTGGGCGCGTCGCCCCAGGCGCCTGAGCAGCTTCCTCCGCCGCTGAGTCTTGGATGGAGGGGAGGTTATGGTCTCTGCCTACCCCTCCAAATGTAATGGTATCCCACTAAAGGGATCCAAGACAGTGATCCCTGTGGGGGTCCTTCTATCTGATGCAAGTCTAGTCTGGTGCAAGTTGGGTGGCCTAGGGTTTCACTTCTGGCAGGTGGGCCAGAAGTCAATGGTTGTGGCCCAATGTCTATGCCAAACTTCTTGCATCTGTAACCAATAAAGTTGCAGCCTTATTTGACACAATAAGTTGTGTCTGGTTCTTCCTAATTAGTAGAGACACTGTGGGGGTGTGGAACTTTGGCACACAATACACAGGTCCTCTCAGAGTTGTAATACTTTTAAAACATCTGCCTCCAGTTCAGCAGAATGTCTGTATAGACCCAATAAAAGAACACTAAAAGAACCCAAAAGAGACCCAGTCATTATGGGGACCTTGGGGTAGCCGTCAGCACATCACCCCAAAACCAAATTAACTTTTCCCACAGCTCTAGCATATGCATGCTAACCTTTCCTACCAGGTCTACTCCCCACTGGAGTGAGGCAACTGTACACGAACAATCCTTGTTATGTTAGGTGTAGGTTTTGGAGAAATCACAGGATGTTGCATTTCTCATGATTTCTCTGCAAGAGTTTGGGGTCTCCCTCGTAATTCTTACCGATATCCTGCTCCTGGTTTGAATCACTTCTTCCAATTTTGGTTGTTCCTTCCTACAAAATTGGAACAATCACAGTAAGTTATTATTATCATTACTATTATTATTTTAAAGAGACTTGGATAGATTTATATATCCCTTCCCACGCATGTCTGCAGATTTTTATACTTCGTTGTTTAACATTTCCACTGCATTTATCAATTATCTGCTAGAGGTAAGCGATTTGGTTTTTAAAATTTCATGTGAGAGAAATGACTCTAGACAATAAGATTCAAAAGCCTATGGACTTCACATGGTTCAGAACATTTAGATTTTCCAACACAAACTTTCCTGATGCATTCAATCAGAAAGTATTTCTTCACACAGTGCACAGTTAAACTATGGAATTGACTGTCACAAAGGGTGGTGATTAGAGGATTATACAAATTCATAGAGAATGAAGCTTGCAGTGGCTACAAGTCATGATAGCTATATGTTCTACCTTCAGCGAGAGGCCTCAAGTTTATAAAACCATACCATGTAAATCTTGGCTTTCTGTGTGTTGCAATGCTGATTTCTGCTATGTGACATAAAATGTTTCATCCTTCCGACTTTTCTCATAGCAAGCTATCAATCTACCATATTTTAGCTTTCTAGATGGTTTGGAAGCGTTTAATACAATGAAGCACAAGATTCCAAACCTACAACTCTAAAATCTAGCAAATGTATTACTGAGCACTGTAATTTTAATACCTATCTTCTTGCATAAAAAGAGCTATTCACTCAATAAGGTATCATTTGCTATATAAAATATTTAAACGGTCAACGTGCTTGTTATTATACACACATCCTAAATCAGCTTTTTTTAAAAGGGCAATAATAGAATGCTGGGCTAAAGTTTAGTAGTGTACTTAAGTGCCATTGATTTCAATAAGAACCACAAAGCAATCTAAATTATGAACTGGATTACAGCCTTAAATTAATTAAGACAGATCTTATTTCCAAATAAAACAGATGCAGAAATAATCCTTGTCTAGAAAAATTTGCAGATAACAACAAAAAATAAAAAATGAAATCAAGTCCCTGCAAGAGCTGAAGTGAAGGGAGGAAGTTCAACAGATAACACTGTACAATAGTAACACAGTTATTAAACATAGCAATGATGAGGGAGTTATATTGTTGTGTAGTGTTGTATGAGACTCATATGGGAAAAATGATTAGTTGCCCTAACAAACTTCTTATGTAGGAAAGGTTATAAAGATGCAAGAAGTTCAACCCCTGCTTCTTCAGAATATTTATCAGCAGACCAGAAAAACAGCAAACAACTGCTGCCTAAATTAGTTTCTGAGGGTCCAGAAACATTTTCAGATGTATTTTCTGTACACTACATGTTCAGCAAGTTGACACGAGGAGATGGCATGCGGAAGAAAGTGCACAAAATGAAAAGAAAGTTGAGAGGGAGACAAAAAGGTGAAAAGAAGTAGAAGAAATTGAAGGGGGGGGGTTTGAAGAAAGCTTATAAATATTTGAGAACCTAAAGAAGCAGAGATAAAAAGGTATGGGGTGGGGTCCAGAATAGAGGAAGAATATGCTTTGGAGAGGAAAGGGAAGAGGCAAGGGGTCTGTTTGTACCCTGTGTTTCCAAGTCCCCTCAGAAACGTGGAGCTGGCCCCTCTCCTCCTTAGCGCTCGCCAACCTTCATTCCCATTAACCCTCCTCCTGCTCATACTGCCCGCCTCACACAGACAATGCTGTTTCAGCCACAGCAGCAGGAGGCAAGGCGGAGGGAAGTGCCGGACTGCAGAAGCACAGCAGGATAGATAGAGATGCCCTGGATTGTGTCAATTGTTTCCCTGCAACTTGCCTGGACCATCCAACTGCCTCAGTCTCCCTTCCTCAGCTTCCATTCTCCTCACATTCACAGTGCCGCTGCGATGACCCAGCTCTCAGAAGTATGCCATCACACTATAGTTTGCAGCACCATCTGTCTACAGGCATGTGAACTACAGTGTGATGACAGCATTGCACAAATAAATATGTAAGAGGATAAACTGCTTTGTGAACGTGTTTTGCTTTGAAAATAATAATAATAATAATTTATTATTTGTACCCCGCCCATCTGACCAGGTCCCCCCAGCCACTCTGGGCGGCCTCCAACAAGGTAAGGTATATGTATCTAAATAAATAAATAAAATCTGGACCTAGTTCACACAAAGAGCAAACGTTCCTAGATATGTGAATGTCAAAAGACAAGGCATGCTATTTTTCAAAAGATAAAACCAAGGATTATGTGAGCCCTGTCCTGAGAGAACATTTTAATGATACAGTAATTTCTCTCCTAAATATATTCAGGCTCTTTGTCGCAAGTAAATCCTATACTTTTTTTTTTACGCAAAACTGCTGTCACACCTGGTAGACATTGTAAAATACAGGTAAACAAGAAGAGTGCAAGGGTTAAAGCACCTCTCATGTAGCATGATCTTAAGCAGGCTTCTTCTCCTTTGCTATTCATGCGAGATAGCAAGACAGCACTGTTCACTATGTAGAGGGAAAATATTAACATTTTACCTTCTTGCTCCTCAGATGAAGGTAACAGACACCTGAATCTAAAAAGGCAAAGCATAAAGAAAAGAAAAGGCAGCATCTAGAAGCAAAGAAAGAGGGGACAAAGTTGTTAGTGCAGCGTAAATGAAACAGACAAGAGGGTTTAATGAAAATCCCTGTTAGTGAGTATGCAAATAAGGTTTCTTTCTATATAAAGATATATTCAATCTCTCAGGTATTGCAAAATTGACTCTTGTGCAAAAGCGACTATGAAAGCCATTCTTTCGACTGTGTCAGAACTGTTACCTTGATTAGACTTCTGGTAGTCTCAGTAACTAACAAAGGGAATAAATATTTTGAAGAAGTCTCGGCTTTCTGTTTCACTGGGACACCAAGGGAAATATGGGGAAATATTGCATCTTGCACCAGTCCCAAACAATGGCATGTACATTCAGTCATGGGGGCCTATATGATATAAACTTTAATATGAAAAAGTATATTAAGAATGAGCCATAAAGAATGTGCAAAAGAAAAAGCAAACACCAACACTCTTGGATCTGAAATGGTCTTAGAGAAGTAAAAGGGATAGAATAAATAAATCATCTGCAGGTAAATTATCCGAAATTTAAGATATTCTATGTCAGTTGAAGTGGGATGATACTCACGTTTTAAACAGTGGAAGTTAGTTTAGGAAAAGGGAAAAAATATGAGAATGTCAGGTGTATTGTTAATGCATATATTGCACATGCTTCCTAGACTAGGTTCCTTAATGGAGAATTTTAAATTCACACAAAAACATTGTAAAGCACAAGCTCTTTCTATAATTTTGCTGCCAGAATTTCTAGGAAGTTGAACTCTAGCTTTAAATGCATGCACCAAGCAAAAAGTGTCCAAACATGTATCACAGAATCATTTTAAAATAAGAATTACACTTTTAATAAAGGCACAAAAGTGGTTGTTCGGATTGCTGCCTTCTTTTTCTTATGCAGTTAATTTTCCTCTTTCTGGCTTAAATGGTTCTTCAGTTACTTACTCATAATAAGTACGCAAAAATTCTACCATTGCTTTCCAAAAAGAAACTTTGTTTTAAAAGTACTTTGCTAAGATAAAACTATTCATCATGTCATTAAACTAAGCTTCACACTTGAAACAAAATAATGAGAGCTAAATGAAAGTAGTATTTAGTTGGGCCTTTCTTTCTCTTTTTAGTATAAATCTTTATACCCAAACTGCTATACTGTTAAAAATAAATTTCTCTATTTCCAAAAAGTTAGTGCCTTTTAAAAAGTCATCTTGCCTATGAGTCTGGCCTCAATAGGTCATCACTGTACACTGTACTTATAGAGAAAACATAGCATACTTTGCACTTTCAGTTAAAATATGTTTACAAACAGACTAATATGGGGAAATTTAAATAAAATTATGTTTCATATTTTCTCTTTCAGAATGATTACTGAAATGCTTTTTATAACAATGTTTTAAAATAGTATAAGGAAAACTACAATATTAACAATGATAATCCGTGTATCTGATACCTGCTGTGCACTACAGCTTTGTATAATAACCAGGAACTATTAAATAATCCATCGTTATTGAAAAATTTGGTTAAATATCCAAATTCACTGCTTGTCCATAATGCTGTGATTTTTGCTTCCATTGCTAAATTATTATATCCACTTCATTAAAATTTTACCCTAAAAGCATGCGTTTCTTCTGTTTCCCCATGGCAATGAGGTAGTCTACATGGTATTACTAAGCCCAAATAATATAACTTTCCCTTTTGTTTTCCAGACATATGAGTAGAAGTATTAAGAAAGAGGTGCAAAATACACCATTGGTTTTTTCTATTGATGGAATAGTATAGATTTCAGATTCTTTCAAAACCTTAGAGAAGAATGCAATTATATTATCTCATCTCACAATGATTAACTTTATACTATTTCAAACTATTTGTGTCCATATTATTACTATTAAGCAAACATAGCAGGTTAAACCTTTTTTCTATATTCAGCATAACTACAGCTATTGCTATCTGAAAGTAAAAACAAACAAACAAACAAACCAACCAAGTGTTGCATCTCACCCTGAGATGATACAGCATAACTCCCGTACTAAGGATATCATAATCCATGGCCATTAAATGAGGTAAACTGGAATCTATCATCACTCCAGCTTTTTCCTTGTTGATATCCACACTGTATTCTTCCATGATAGCTTTCCTGTTAATCCACTTATCTGTCCAGTCTTTGGTCAACTGCTCAATCTTTGGAAACAGTAAATGAGGGGGGAAATGTACTTATTATAAAACGTTACATAAAACCATTTTTTCCTGCAAGAAAGTACAAATTACATAAGTTACTCTGATGGTTGCTTGGCAATTGTTCCTATCAGCATGCTTGTGAAGAGGATTCTAATCTAGAAGCAAGAATATGGTTCCACAGCGGTCAAATAGGTAGAAAAGCAATTTGATCTGTACTAAACGACAAGTTGCCCAGAAGGAAGAGCTGAGTCAGCCGCTCTACAGAGACTAACTGGGACTATTTTGGTTCCTTATGTCACATGACCCCTGCTGGGCTGGTATCCCAGCCATCTCTAGTGGTGATAGCAATGCAGTCAAGTTCAGGCCAGCAGCTTCCTCCACTTACAAGTTGTAATGGTAGTAAAAGGAGTAAGGTGCCTGGTCCTCATTGCAAATGTTCCCAGTATGAGACCCTGACACTTTAAAGTTGCTTTTCCCATGCAGCTGCATTCATAAGGGCACTCTTTATGGGCCTTGGGGAAATATTCATGCATATTTGCTAAGCTATATATACACTCAGGTATTAGGGAAATTATTAATTATGCACACCTTAAGTTCATTCTGAAGAACTAATTCTGTAAGATTTCCTTCTCTGTCATCACTCCACGAAGGACTATAATTCCTCTGTTGAAACAAAATATTAGGGAGATCTGTGTAATGTTTCCATATTCAAAATGAAGACGAATGATCTGAAGTCACAAGGTAAAGTAATATGTCAGAATTATCCTATATTTGACCATCCATAGCTACATATGAAGTATTCCTAACCACAGCAGTGAGCACTGGGCAGAGCAGTGATATAGAAATTTTGATATTAATTCTTGATATAGATTTTGCTTTAGTTGTTTCATACATTTACTCTGCAATATTATGTATCAATGAGTGATTTGATTCTTGTGTTCCTGGTTGGGTTCCTGCATTTTGCAAATCTCTCATGCCTTACTCCTACACTGCATTTCATACTTAGCTGACCCTGAAGGGGTATATGTAATTTTTCAAAAATGAACAAACTCACTATTTTGGTCAATATGCTTGATTAAAGTTAACAATCATATCAACGTTATATTTTTGTTATATAGCAAGTGACATTTGCACATCAACTAATAACAATTCCAAGTTTGATTTGTATTTTGCTTTAAGCTGGAGGTTTCTGGGTGTGTGCTGGGAGCATGTTACAGCATGCTTAGACCAGGCATGAGGAACCTGTGTGCCGTCAGATGTTTTTGGATTACAGCTCTCATCATCCCTGACCACTGGCCATGCTGGTTGGGGCTGATAAGAGTTAAAATCCATTAACATCTGAGGGCCAGTAATCGGCTCCATCCCTGACTTACTTATTAATGATATCATTTGAGTTCTAGATTATTCAATTTTAAAGACATAAATATATTTAACTTATTTATTAAGACAAGCTTCAGTGGTACAGCGCATGCTGTGTACTCAGGAAGTCCCAGGTACAATGTCCACCTAATCTCCACCTAAAAGCGACTAGTAACATCTGCCTGAGAGCCTGGGAGATACCCCCAGTCAGAGCAAGGACTACTGGGCTGGAGGAACAAATTGACTGACATGGTATAAAGCAGTTTCCTGTATTCTTAATAACCCAATTCACAAAAAAAATTATATTGCTAAAATATATATATTTATATACAGATCTAATGACTGGCCAATTTAGACTCCATTTAATTAAACATTTGTACAAACCAGCTCAAAGCTCATCAGCATAGCCTTCAATCTATCAATTTCTTCTCGCAATTCTCTAATCAGCTTCACATTTGCATCCTGAAATATAGCAAATATTAGAGAACAAACATGCTTTTCAAAAAAATAATAATACAGCAGTCATATGAAAGTATGGAAGTAACTGATTCCATATAGCTTGTTCTAAAAAAAATATGCTGGATACTTGAGGGCGTTGCTGCTCCTTATTTATTTATTTATTTATTTATTTATTTATTTATTTATTTTAGTGGGGAAGAGAAATCATGGATCTCATGCTGAGTTCATAAATTCACCTACTGCACAGCATATCTAGAAGAAGAAGAGAAGAAGAGTTTGGATTTGATATCCCGCTTTATCACTACCCGAAGGAGTCTCAAAGCGGCTAACATTCTCCTTTCCCTTCCTCCCCCACAACAAACACTCTGTGAGGTGAGTGGGGCTGAGAGACTTCAAAGAAGTGTGACTAGCCCAAGGTCACCCAGCAGCTGCATGTGGAGGAGCGGAGACGCGAACCCGGTTCACCAGATTACGAGTCTACCACTCTTTAACCACTACACCACACTGGCTCTCTAGACTGAATCTCCCCCTTATCTCTCTGTTAACATTCAAACAGTGATGATAATTGGTGTGAACATGTGTAGTAGGTACATATATGATGAAATCATACCTTAAGTATTAACTAACAGTACCACGTTGAAATAGTAACATTTTTATATGCACGTAAACAGTAAGGCAAAAATGCTGCGGCCCTTCACAGATTATTGGGCTTTCACTTGTACTTTTGTAAAAGATATACTCCTTTACCTGTTACATGGAGAAGAACATTGATTAATAAATGATAAAATAACAACATGGTAGCTCACCTCATTTACCCGGGGTTTGTTAATAATGTTTTTGGCATTTGAGGCATACCGCAACGTACTCATGGTCTCATTGTAACATGAGTTTGCAGGTGAGATAGCTACAGATAAAAAAATACTGTGTAAATAAAATTTTGATTGCAAAAGCACACCACAGTTTTTATCCCTCCATGCAAAAACCACAGGACTATATAAACCCTATTTTCAATTTAGTCTGTCTGCATGAAGATGTCCAAGAGGGCTGAAAACAACAATACAGTGTTTCCGCCTTTGCAGAAATACCCCTCCAAACCAAACCCTCTTTACACTACCTACAGTCTTGCCCAAGGCCAATCGACAAGTCCTTGACTAAGCTGGAATTTGAAGTCTCATCTTAAGACTTATTCTGCATTGTGACTATAAAGTACTAGTGAGCCTCCCACTGGTTATTGTTAATTCAAGATAAATCACAGCAGATAAATCAAATGTACATTTTTGACAAAGCATGTATTGTTGAAAACATGGGTTATTATGGCTGACCTTCCTCTGGAGTAGAGGCTCACTCAACCAAGCCTCTTAAATTTCAAGCTCCATAGAAACAGACAGGCACACAAGCAAACAGACGATGAGCCTGCAAGCACAGGTGCATGGTTTAAAAGGGCTTAGCAGAAGCTGCCCCTATTCTCAGGAAGGTCAGACACATGGTGACACATGCTTTAATTGTGCTCAGATTAGATTACTGCAATGCACTGTACATGGGCTGCCTTTGAGCAGCCTCCAGAACCTTCAGCTGATCCAGAAGGTGGCAACTAAGGGTCTTCATAGGTGCCTGACTTTGAAAACGCATGCCACTCATTTTACAATAGCTTCACTGGGGAAAAATTAATGTACACTGGATTTCTAAATGACCATCCCCTCTCATACAAGCCTGCCTGCTCTTGAAGATCGGCAGAGTAGGCCCTCATTGGTGGCAGGAACATGACCAGCTGGAATGCAGGAGAAAGCCTTCTCTGTGGCAGCACCTAAATCATGAAATTCCTTGTCTCTTCAGTCCTTTCTCTCTTGCCTAGCCAAGGCACTATTATTCTGGCAGGCATTTGGCCTGCTGTGTTGATCAACTATTGGTAGAGCGACCTCTTGTTTTAGCCTGTTGCTTTTGATTGTACGACTAAAACAGCCCTGCTCCTTCAGACTAAAGACCTGCCTAGTTTATCACATCCTGTCTCGCACAGTGGCTAACCAGATGCCTATGGGAACCCACAAGCAATATAGGAGTGCATTAACCCTCTCCCACTTCTGTTCCTCAGTAATAGTGCATAATAACTAGTAGCTATGGATAGATTTATTCTCCATGAATCTGTCTAATTCCATTTTAAAGCTAAGATGTACTAATATTTTATAAATGGATTTTATAGTTTTGCTTTAAAAAAAAAAAAGATCTTAGCAACTCTGAGCATTATGACTACAGTATAGGAGAGTGGCATAAAAAAATCTGCTGAAATAAGTAAATGGCACACTCAACAGGGCAATCCTTCCGGCTCCTTTTTTTTTATTCCAGCAGACATTTTAATTGATGTTTGATTTTATAGCTTTTGCTGATGTTGATGTTTTGTATTGTATCTTTGTAAATACCTTGGAAACTACTGTAGTTAAGTGGTACATAAACTGTTTAAATAAATAAAATACACCCTGCAAGGAAAATAGGATTGTTAACTTACTTGCGATCATAATGGTCTTGGAATTGCCACCCAGACTATCCTTCAGAAGCCATGTGAGGATGGAGTCACGGTATGGAGTGTAAGCTTGACGCCTCTGGCTGCTGATACTGGCTCCAGAGTTATTGTCTGTGTGACTGCTATCCACTTCACTGGTTATGCTGTTTATACTCTGGCAGCTGCTGAACATCTGAGAATTTTGTGCTGAGAACAGGGAAAACAGTCGTAAGCCTCTGACGTGTACAATTTTAATCTCTGGTGGGGATCCTATGGCCCTCCAGATGTGCTTGGACTACAACTCCCAACAGTGATGGCCAATGGTCAGGGATGATGAGAGCTGTAATCTATCAACATCTGAAGGGTCAACAGATTTCCCATCCCTGTGATAAATATACAGTCATCACTCAATTGTTGTGGGAGAGCCACAGATATTTACTTAATGTAGCACTTGTGTTAAAACTAAAATCATGATGGTTTGTTGCTGGGTTAATATTATTCCATAATAGATAGTACCACCACTGCAAATGGATTGCTGGGTCGAATGTGAGTTGTATACCTAATGAATTACTGTATAGTAAATGTCACAATTCCTCCACTTGGGGCTCATCCAAACTCACAGATCTGTGCTGGGTCCCCCCCCCCCAATACCTGCTATTTATCACTGAATTGGAACAAATGTCAATCTGCAGAAAACTCAACTAATGTTTGTTCTGATTCAGTGGTAAACAGGTTTTTCCAGCGAGATGGAAAAAACACACCACTCAAACCCGTGTTTGGAAAGCACAAAGCTGTGCCTACAAATCATGGCACAAATGGAAGCTTGGATGAGCCCTCACTGTATCTTCCTCCAAGCGTTTTTTATTTACAGATGCTAGATACATGTTCCGTTGTTGTATAGCTCCCATGCAAGCATACTAACCCAGCACTATTTTTTTTAATGGCACGAGGCCCCTTCCTGTTAGCCATTGCTATTCGGAGTCAGAAGGTAGTTTACTTGCAACTTCATTCAGCATCTTTCAGCTCTTACTTCCCTGCGCCAGAGCACACTGTCCTTATAGAGGTTTTTCTTTTTGAAAATGCTGGAAGCAGACTGTATGTTTCCCCACATAAACAGAAACAAAATCACACAACTGAACTGTTAAAAGAGTTTGTTCTTGGGTATAGCTTGTGGTGAGTAGGAGGAGAGCTTAAACAAAAGCATAGGTGCGGACGACACAGTAAACCTTGGCTTAGCTCAGCACAATATGGGAATGAAAAACTGGGGATGAAAAGAGTAGCAAGTCTGTATGCTGCCGGTAAATCATAGTTTGGCTTACTGTGATGCTCAAATGAGGCCAATGTTTAATTTATTGTCCTACGTTGAAGTCGTTTCCCTTGTGAGTAACTGCAATAGTTTACAAACACTTAATTGATTTACCATGCCAAGTGAGAATATAATGCATCATCATTATTGTTTGCCTGGTAAATTTTAAAGTAAGATTCAATAAGGCATTTTGTATGGCAGCATTATGTCTAGCCATTGCTCCGATGAAAGATAACATTATTTATACCTAATGTAGAGATGACAATGCCAAGAGTAACCAATGATTTGTTAATATTGGCACCTTCTGTAATCCGATCTTTGCAGTAACTTGGATCAGCTCTTTCACTAAAACAAATCATGGAAAGAAGGAGATAAGTAACACTGTTCTATGGAATGCAACAGTATAGCATCAAACTTTGAACATAGTGAGTGGAATTCATTGTACTAATACGAACGCTTCCTTTGTACGAGCATAACAGTTTGCTAGTCGGAAAAACCCTCCCCACATGTTTGGAGGGTTCTCCTGACCTCCCGGAGCTGATTTCAGGGGCACCCAGGGAACACTGGAGGAAGCAGCGGGGGAAGCCTCATTGTGGGCTTCCACTGACAGTGTTCGCTGGCGAAACCAAATATCTTCAGATTGTCAATACATTGATATTTAAAAGAACAACATTTGTTATCTGTTGAATTTTGTACATTCATAGAACTGGAGAGTTGGAAGGGACCCTGGGGGGCATTCTAACATATTTACAAGATATGTGATCACCGTTATTTCATTCTGCTCCCATCTTTCATACAATTATAAGAAGAAGAAGAAGAAGAAGAAGAAGAAGAGTTTGGATTTGAGATCCCGCTTTATCACTACCCGAAGGAGTCTCAAAGCGGCTCACATTCTCCTTTCCCTTCCTCCCCCACAACAAACACTCTGTGAGGTGAGTGGGGCTGAGAGACTTCAAAGAAGTATGACTAGCCCAAGGTCACCCGGCAGCAGCATGTGGAGGAGCGGGGAAGCGAACCCGGTTCCCCAGATTACGAGTCCACTGCTCTTAACCACTGTATGTCTACTTATCGCTAACCGGAGTGCTCTTGTTCTGTATCTGGAACAGAAATCTTATAGAGTTGTTGGGTCTCACTGGCAGGCAATGAGGTTTCAAGGGGGAAAGGCTCAGCTTCAAGACTGGTTGCCAACCCTAAACCTGAGCATCTGATTGCTATACAGATGGGGAGGAAGAGACTAGCAAAGGAAACAAGTGTTGTTTCCTTTGTTTCCTTCTGAAACCTCCCTATATATAACCCGAAGAGGGTGTCCGTTTGTTTGTTTGTCTCATGGCATGCATCCACTCTATCCTATATAATAATCTTGAAGTGTCCCTGCGTCCACCTTATTTTTCCGTGTGTCACGGAAGTGCGCTCTGCGCATGACACACGCGGACGCAGGGATTGGCCAGCGGAAGGAAGTGACGGCCGCCCGCCCGCCTCCCTCACAGCCCCGCCGGAGGACGGCCGGCCCGGCCTGGAGGCAGCGGCAGTGAGGAGAACGAGGAGCCCGGGCCAGGCCGTGGCAGTGGCGGCGGGGCCTCGAGCAACCAGCTCGCCCTGGCGCTGCTGCTCCTGCGGAGGGGCGGCGAGGTGGGCGCTGGCGGGTTCCGCGGAGCGCGCTCGAAGCGGGGGCCGGGAGCAGGGCGCGCCGGGGCTCCGCGAGCCGCTCGGAGGGGCGGCGAGGCGGGCGCTGCCGGAGCGTGCTCGAAGCGGGGGCCGGGAGCAGGGCGCGCCGGGGCCCCGCGAGCCGCTCTGCCGCCTCCTGCCTCCTCTTCCTCTAGAGCTCGTTAGTCAACGGGCTAACTTCAACTAGTACTAAATACAGTAAAAGCTTTTAGGCCAATTCTAGCCCTCTCCCCTATTTCCCCTCTTTTAAAAACAGATTCCCTCAATGTTCTATATAGCCAGTGTTTTTAGGTCCTTGTCAAGCTATTTTGTTTTTAGAAATACTTTCTTAATTTTACAATCATATTCTTTTGCATACCCGAGGAGTTCCTCAACTATGAAGAAACTGCTACTTTGTGGTGGTCCTATTTTCTTCCTCAATGATTGCCATTCACCCACCCAAGTTCACTATTACCGTAGAGTAAATGATAGTATCTCTAAACGATCCCTCTCTACCCCTTTTGTTTTCATTTATCCTCAACAGATTAAATAGCATTTGCCTCTCCAGTTTCATTCAAAATAATGCAAATATACTTGCTTCCAAAGGACCTAGATATGTTCAATAGGAGGTAAAAACATTCCAAAGCTTTTTAACATTGCTAACCTAAATTGCTAACCTAAATTGCACTAAACAACCAGAAATGTACAGTACACATACATCTTTACTTTTCTGGTGCTTGATACTATTCCAATCAAATCCGTATCTTCTTCCTACTTTGCCTCCTCTGTCTCCAGGATTTAGCTTAATTTCTATACTTTCACTGTACAATTTAAAATATTATTGAGTGCATCAAAAGTAAAAATTGTAATATGGCACCCGTTTATGACTGTGGTTTTCAGCTTTCAGTGTTTGGGTAATTCTGAAGTACCCCAAAACCACAAGTTATTAATCAGTAATGGCAGACAAGCTTCCTTGAAACACAGTTTTCCCTTCCAATGACAATGTGGGATTTTGTTAAGGTGATTACATTGAAGTTAGGTGTGAACATGCCCCAGAGTCCTCTGCAATACACAGGAGTCCCATGACAAGCAAGTTGATATGAAAATTGTTCTCTAAAAAGCAGAAAGTTTAAAAACAACTGGCTTACAAAATGCTATATTGAAAAGCAAAATATTACCTGCCTGCAAGGTCCACCAAGTTGATCTTGCTTGCAATTTCAGAGGGCAGATTGTTCTCTAATATAGCCTTAAAGGAAACAAATTCATATATTATAATAATTCACACTAATTCAAGCCAAATTTAGTTAGTTTTAGGTGCGTATTATCTTTTTCTTCTTTTTCCTGCATCCTCCAAGAAATTCGCAAAGTAGTTAGAGGTTTAGCATAGGAACTGCTATGTGAGAAGCCAAAACAAGCTCTCCAGTTCATGTACATTAACAGGCATGGATTTTGCCACACAAGAACACCACAAAAGGTAATAATATATATCATGACCTTCACAAAACAGAATTGTACAGAGGGTTTCAATAGTCTGGATCCTAATGTGTGCTACCCTAAGGACTAAGGTGGTCAAAAATCTCCATCACATCAGTGTCGGAACTTCATACTCCAGCACCGGGGGCGGAGAGCAGGTGGGGGCGTGGCGCGCCACACGCAGGGGCTTGGCACGCGTCCTAGGGGCATGATGTGCTGCCTGCAGGGGCATGGCACCCAGCGCGGGGGAGGAGCAGCCGTGATGACACCCCACCGGGATCGTGGTGCCGGGGGCGGTGCGCTCCCCCTGCCCTCTTCCTCCACCAGTGCATCACATACATAGTTTTAGGCAAAGATTGGACTCAATGTGGTCCAATTGAAATTAACTAACTAAAAAAAGAAAGAAAATAAATAGACTTATAAGCATTCCAGTCATTTTGATAAAATGGATTTATTGTTCAAATCAAAGCCAATAACTTTTATCTTTATGGGTTTGAAAAATTCTCCAATGGAAAATGGGACTAACCTGAGTATACTGGATGGTGAAGATAGCATGGGATCTGCTGCTGGCATCATGAATGTGTGTGGCTGCTGTAATTCTACATAGAAGAAAAAGCAGAAAAGTTTAAAAGTAATTGTCTCTAAGTCGGTATAGAAAACAGATGATAGCCAATATTAAGAAGCAGAAGAATCAAGTTAACACCAAAATTCCAAGATCTGGATTGGGAACACTATCCATATCTGTTGTCAGGTATGTTTTTCAAACAGCAGTAAGGAACCTGTAGCAATCCAGATGTTTGTGGACTAAAATCCCATCTGGTAGTGCTAGCTGGTGCTGATGGGAGTTTGGGTCATCATCTGGAGGGCCACAGGTACCCCACCTGTGCTCTAAAGTTCTACCCTAGCAACCAGAAGTGAAAGGACTTTCCATTAGAGTATTAATCTGTTAATTGTGATTGGAAGTAAAAAGGAGTAACTGGAATAAAAAACAGTATTGTATAAATAGGGAGGCAACATATTTTGGAGTTTTAAAAAGCAAAATACCTGTTTGCTATTCCTTCTTCCAGAAGTCCAACTACTTGTTTGTAGTCTGTAACCACATGTTGAGACAGACCTAACAGAGATTTTAAACACAATAGGACCTATCATTAATGAAACGTGCTTTCTATTTTTAGACCTAATATAGTTAGGTACATTCAGATAACCCCATGCAAGAGCATTTCTGCATGTGTACTGCTGAGAGGAAAGAGCGTAGCGGCAAATATTATTCCAGAGAGTCTCTGCAAGAAACAAGGCATGTGTGTTATGTCACTTAAGAGTCGTTGGGATCCTGAACTGTGGTTGATTGTGCAGGAAGAAAACAAAATCAAAACAACTTATTTGACAATGTAATGTGAACCTTTCAAAAACTAGGTTATCACTTCTGTGTTGAGTACAGATAAATAAACCAAAACAAATTAGTACAAGAAAAAAGTGAAAACAATTTTTAACTATAAAAAAAAACATTCTGTAAGCTTGCAAGAAAGGAAACTACAAGACAGAGATGCTGCACTGCAGAATTCAGAATTAGTCTCTGCAGTCCCACTAGAGAGCAGCATACTGCAGCAATGCAACTTCAGTACTAATAATATACCGTAAAAGGCCCATCATAGGAAAGATGAGCTGCTGCATTGGTAGTGACACACTGCTCTGTATTTACAGCTGCATGCAAGCACGTTGCTACTAAATTATGTTGCAACAAAAATAAAGAATGCATAAACACAAGCCTCTTGCAGTTCTGTAATACCCCTCCGCTACAGCATCTCAAATAGGATTCAGAGAGCGCAACTGCTGGAAGATCTCTCACAGCTACTGCAGTAGTTTGCACATTTTACTCCTGAAAGTCATATAAAATTAAGGTATGTCAATGGTGGTAGAGATGGAATAGCAGGAAAAGCACAATGTGGTTGTTTTAGAAAAGAGTGGCCATTTTAAAATATCACAAAGATCTGGAAGTCTTTCTAGGCTAAAAATTGGTCTGGCGTTGCATCATTTCCTGATGTTAAAAGATGCTGGTTCCTTAACAGCTGAACCATCTGGAAGAGAGAATATTGAAACCATTCTAATAAAAGGCTTTCTATTAAAAGGCTTTCAGAGTTTTAAAAGGCTAAGATCTAGAAATTATTTCCTGTAAATAATGATGGCATGGAAACTACCAAAAACATTTGGTACAGTTTCTTTCTTTTTAAAAACTGAGATTTGCAACTGGAAAATGTGCTGCTTGTAAACAGAGTGATGCAAAATGCAGCTGACGCAAAGATGGGTGCCTTGTTCATACATAAGGTTACTAGGAATGCAAGAAGCATACGACCAAAACTTGCATATTTTAATTGCACCTAAGGCCAGAACTAAACATTACTGAGGATGTGAGACTGCTGCTCAAAGTCTTCTCTCTCCCCACATAGTGTTTCCCACCCCCAAAACATGTATTAAAACAAAATGTGTGACAGATGCATCTTGCTCCAAGTTTCCTTACTAGTAGCAGTCAATGGAGTGGAGCAGAGCAGAGGAATTAGCAATGAAATGATGTCATATTCCACATTTTATTTTACTAGACTCATGAGGGACACATGATAACAAAAAACGCTGCTTTCAGTGACAGCCATTAGCATGCAATTATGACCATTTCTAATTAAATTGAAACCAACAGGTACACACACTTCACAACTCTCCTGCAAACTGCTGGCTTTTTGGGTTGCTTTTGCTACCTATAAACTCTTTACTGCCTGGACTTTTAAAAAGCATAATACGTGCAAGAATAGAAAAATTAAGTTTTGCCCTTTGTTCGATAAATTAAAACTGTGCTAATGCTATCCATGTAACAAAATTCCATGATGGAAAAAACATGGACTGGTGTAATTCAGCTCACTTTGAATAGTCAGAAGCTGCTGGCTTGGTGGGGTGGAGCTGCAACATTAGCTTCCTGGCAGGTGTGTGGCTGCTGCTTACCAGGAGTGGGAAAGACAATGGGGTAGGGACACTGGCATGATGCAGGCAAACCAAGAGGAGGAGAAGATTGGCTCCATTGGTGCACTTGCATTTCCAATTACTTTAAAATCCTGTGATCTGTCTTTAAGGTAGGCAATGCCCGCAATGCAGAAGTGGAAGTATTTTATAGTTTCCACTTCTATGGAGGAGGCAGCTCCATCCCTTTATAATAATAATAATAATAATTTATTATTTCTACCCCGCCCATCTGGCCGGGTCTCCCCAGCCACTCTGGGCGGCTTCCAGTAAACATTAAAATACATCAACACATCACAGATTAAAAGCTTCCCTAAAGAGAGCTGCCTTCAGGTATTTTCTAAAGGTCATATAGTTGTTGATCCCTTTGACCTCTGATGGGAGGGCGTTCCACAGGGCGGGCGCCACCACCGAGAAGGCCCTCTGCCTGGTTCCCTGTAGCTTTGCTTCTCGTAGTGAGGGAACCGCCAGAAGGCCCTCGGCGCTGGATCTCAGTGTCCGGGCTGAACGGTGGGGGTGGAGATAGTTATGTTTGCAGAACTATCCCTTCATGGGAATAATTTACAGGCAAGGAAGTTTGTTGTTTTGGAACAAGTTCCAGCAAGATGTCACTAGATTAGGGGGAGTTTGGCTGAACAATTTACAAAGCCATCTTGACTGTAGGGCTACACACATAATCCACCATCCTTGGCAGTTAAGTCCCATGAAATGCAATGGAATTTATGTCTGAGTAAACAGGCATAAGATCAGGCTGTAAATTGCTTAAAACCCATGCGCCTATTGCAGTTACATACCCTCCAAGACGTTGAGGTGAAAAACTGGGATGCGTGTCCAGGGTCATGCTCCTATGCAAGTCACGTGATCTGCGTGGGATTGCGCCCCCCAAAATATGTGTTTTAAGGGGGCTGTGCTCTCATGCCCCCAAACTCACATTTTGGGGTGCCACACAAGATCGTGGCCCCGCTTTTTTCAGGATGAGATCGCAGCACCCAAAATGGGTGCCATGCTCTTGTGCGAAAAAACTGGATGTCCCGCTTTTATCGAGACAGTTGAAGGCTATGCAGTTACTAGGATATAGTGTTCCTTTTTAAAATGTCACCATTTTCTGAAAAGCTTAGCTTGAGAATATATGCAGAAATATATGGACCACACTTTTCTTTGCCAACTGTTCATCTAAAAGCAGCCTTTCCCAACATCAGTCACCCCAGGGCCATTGGCCATACTGATTGAGCCAGATTGAAATTACAGTCTAAAACATCTGAAGGTCCACTTAGGTTGGGAAAGGCTCCTCTAAATAAATAATTCAAACGAAAGAGGGGAGAAGTAAAGTGAGATATTATCCTACTTTCTAAAAAGCTTTTAAATATGCATATACATGCACCAAGCTACCATCTGGCTAGTAACTCACTCAAACTGAATCACCAGTTTAAAATCAATTCAGTTTATGTGGTCTCACAACAGCATTTTAAGTCTACCACATGACACTGTTCAACAAAGGCAGTATTTCACATATTTCAGGCATCTAGCCAAATCCTTCTGAACATTTGAACTGCTAATGTTTCATCATTAGCAACAGAAGTGCACCAGAGCTTTGCTGGAACTTATGGGCCTATCAGAAGACACAGACGCTAGGCAACAACCACCGTATATGGAATGTTCAAGCAGGATTCCCAGAATTTGGACAGATGCCATTTCCACTACAGTGTACTTTTTATGCCGTTGCTCAGGCTGCTATTATTATCCACATCTTTCTTACCAATATATAATTAATGAAAGCAAAGGAACAACAAAAAGGAACAAATTACGCACATAGTATCAATTTGCCGTGTTAAAAGTCACTGACCTTGAACATATGGACCCATCTCAGGATGTTCACGGACACGAAGTGTATATGGCTTCTTATGGCCTGACTGCCTTAACAAGTCTCGGACTCGCTCGTTATAGATTTCAAGGAAACTGAAAAGTAGAGGTAATGATACAGGAATTCTGGGCCAGCCTGAATGTACTTTTTCACAAGCAGAAGCTATGAATGATGAGGAAAGAAGATTGTGCCTTTCTGCCCTGCCCACCAGATACACCTACTAGGCACACCGGTTATCCAATCATAACATTGTCTAAAGCCTAACATTCGGATCTTTCCTCCATTTGCGTTCAATCCATCTCCCAGCTTGTTTCCTCGCCCTAAGCTCTGGAGTATATCAGGGGGCCAAACAGGCTCCATGAAGTGGGAGAGGATAGCCTACTCAGGGGCGATTGTGTCAATAGCCCGAGGCATTAGGGTGTTCCAGAAGTCGGCCAGGGCTTTGATAGGGGCACCAGTCATATCAGCTGAAAAAAACCCCAGAGCCGTTTGGAATCCCACTGGATCCATCAGCCTCTGAGGGCGGACCTTCCTAAAAGGTCCCCCCCTTGCCTCTGTGGAGGGGGAAAGGTGCTGACAGCCTAAATTTCAACAGGAAGTGATCTGACCATAACAAGGGACTGATATCAATGTCCCCCCACCTTCAAACCACCCTCTTCCTGCTCAGTCGAGAAAACAAGGTCCAGAGTGTGGCATGCCATGTATGTTGGGCCAGTGACATATTGGGACAGCCCCATGGTTGTCATGGTGACCATGAAGTCCTGAGCCGCCCCAGAGCCAGCTGCCTCGGCATGGATGTTGAAGTGTCCCGGAACCAGCAGTACATTTTAACTACTCCAGTCACAATCATTGAGGGTGTTACGGCTACAGCCTTAGAGGACGAATTAGAATGGTGAAGACCTACAGAATCACATGACAAAGGGAAATAAAAACACACATACCTGACTTCTACTCTGCATGATGCTGACTGTTTTGTATAGTCATCTTCCCTTGAAAACAGACCCTACAGAAATCAGACATTTTCATTTTTTGCTTTCTGGATCAGGGTGGAGGGGTAGAATTAATGAAATTTTAACAATGTAAATATTTGGTTTAATTAAATAAATACCTCACATATACGAGGTGTTAATCCAATGGATGCCTTGAAAAGTGAAGAAAGAGACAAGATTGCTGTTCATTTATGTTTATAAAGAGTCGCTTGGTATTTAAACAATGGTAAAATTTCCTTCGTACCATGTGACTATAGCATGGAAAGCTAAAAAAAAAGAGGGAATCAATATGGGAGCAAAACTGTTTTAGATAACTTGTAGTGTCAGATCATAAAACTGGAGATTTGTTCTGCGACAGAATTGGGGAGTGAAACAAGAACAGCATTGTGCAGAAGTCCACTTGTGCAGTTTCTGACCCACTCATCCTCACTGCTGCCCCCCCATGTCTCCATTGAGAGTGCAAAGTGTTTGTGCTCAAAATCAGTGAAGACTGTTTGAACTCACACACTTGTGGCCTCTACACACACTACATGCTGCCTCTGTCCAGTTTTTCCTGATTCCCACCACCTAATGCATTCCCCACACAAATAACAAATCCCAGGCTTTTCCTGAAGGCCGCTCAATTCTCAAGAGAAACTATAGCGAAAAGCAAAGGAGGCGGCAATGGGGAGGAGAGGGTGAGAAAGCCCTGCTGTGACAGAAGACTTGTTCACGTAATTTTGGCTACAAACCAATAAGTTATAATAATTGAAAATCATATAGACCAGACCTCTGTGCAACAAGAAACTCTTTTTAATCAAACACTCCGGTTAATTTAAATCATACAGATTCAAAGTACGTAGCAGGAATATGCAAGATTCACAAAACTAGAAGTGGACTTCCGGACTGGACTACTGCAGTCAAAAGAAGTTAGGATGGCAAAAGCAAGAATGCCTTGAAGGACTGAAATGTTTCAGCTATGCTGATATCTATACTGGTGCACATGTAACTTGCTCATTGTCCGTATTAATGTGAACTTCCTCTATTTTTAGCATCAAAAAATTAACATTTGATAGTGCCTAATGTTGAACATATAGGGTGAAAGAGGGAAAGAATCCCAAGAGACAGTTTCAAAAACAAGCCTTGATTACCACTTTGTGGTCTGAAGAGAAACAAGCCTATGTTTAGATGTCACTACAAGCTTGACTTGCTCTCTGGTATTGCAGCAGTGGCAGGAATGAGAGAGAAGCAGAATAATAAGTTTTCATCAGCACGCATTAGCACACTCTGTGTGCATATCACATCATCGTTTACTTCTAACTATGGTTTTTAATGTGATATGTGAACCAGGCCAAGATGACATCACTTTCATACATCCATCTCATTAATGTGGAATCCAGACACATATAAAAAAAAACATTGTGAAAATGTTTTTTTAATAAACGTTTCAAAAAATATATTGAATTTGCCATTAAGCTCACCATCGCCATCTAGTGTCACATTTGTACAATGCACTTAAAACATTATATTTGCAGCTATATAGCTGAGTCCTAAGTCACCAATGCTTAAAATCCAAAAGATTCTGTTGCAATTGAAATTGAGGCCTTAGCACATTTAAAGTAAAACACATAATGTAGTGAAGAATGTAACTCACTGGAGTGCCCATCATGGTGTATGTTTTTCCTGAACCTGTCTGTCCATATGCAAAAAGACAAATGTTGTATCCTTTAAAAGCACCGGATAATACTGAAGTACCAAGGTCTTGGAAAACCTGAAATGAAAAAGAGAGAGAGAAATTATATTTACAGTTGTATCTTGGAAGTCAAATGGAATCTATTCCGGAAGTCCGTTCAACTTCCAAAATGTTCAAAAACCAAATCACGGCTTCCGTGATTTGGTTTTTGAACATTGGAAGCTCCTGCAGCCAATCAGAAGCTGCAGAAGCCCCGCCGGATGTTTTGGTTCCGAAAGAACGTTTGCAAACCAGAACAATCACTTCCGGGTTTGTGGCGCTCGGGAGCCAATATGTCTGAGTTCCAGGGTGTTCGACAACCAAGGTATGACTATTATGTATACTTATCCTCAGTAATGTTCAGGAAGCAGGGAGATTAAAGTGAGGCTCTATTTGCCACACAATTTTATGAAAGTCACACCCAATTAACAGAGAACCCCCCCCCAAAACCCAACAACCTGTAGAGTACCTAATCAATGCAACAGTAGGTGCTTTATAAACCCCTCCTCCTCCAAGAAAGCTGTAACATCTGCAAATCGGAAGTGCTCCTCCAACCCTGCTTTCACAAAAACCTCATGACTTTTTGTTTCTGTATGCTTGTTGTATTTGGCATAAGGAATCTTGTTTCAAAAGATTCAGGCTTTCAGATAATATACAAAGTTTCAGCACATACAGAGGGTACGCAGAGAGAAGGAAAGGTGCAAAGAATCTGGGAACAGTGGGCTACAGAGGTGGTGCCATGAAACAGAACCCAGCTATTTTCTAATAGCTGCTCTAAATTTTGTATAAATTTTCAGATTTTGCACTTTGATGACTGTCCTGCAGATGTTCCAAATCCACACTAGCCTGAAGAACAAAGCCTTCCAAAAATGCAGCACAGAAAAAGTTCTGTCACATGACAGGAGGACACCATATGTTTACAAGGCAGTAAAACAAACACAGTATATTAAAAACAAAAATGACTTAGTTTATTGCACAAAGGAAGTAAATCACTTGCTATTCAAGCACAGTTAGCTCAGATGACATATTTTGCTAACATACGAAAAGACAATCTGTGAACTTGAGAGGAAAGTCTGAGAATATCTGAAAACCATTTTGTCTGGTTTGAATATATTCTGGTTAGTCTTTCTATAAGTCTAGTAGTATATGTCTAGTAGTAATAACTTCAGAAGTCCCTATTATATACTTCATACTTTTTCATCTAAAAAAATTGGGTCAGGCTTATGAAAACCTTATAGACCTGACCATGGAGAAAACTGTACACTTCCATGTCCAAGCTGTGGAGCTCAATATGGTCAAAATGTTTTGCTTTTAGGAACATCTCAAATTAACATCTGCTGCTTCTCATTTTAGACTCAAATAGTCTCAAATACCGCAACTAGAATTTTCAAGAGATTTTGCTCCACTGTAATCACATATATACACTTGTTTTATAAAATAAGATCACAGGCAACCTTTTGCCCTTGAGGCTTTTATTTCCAGCTCTGGAAAAACATTGTGGTGGAAGTCTGGTTTTGGCCTGACATAATCTTGAAGGCTGCTTTATAGCACTATAGTAACATCTGTTTTTACTTAAGTTTGTTTCTATGAAGAATTCAGTGGGTGCTATCCAACTAAGTCATAGACTAGGCCCACTGAAATCTTTGGTCATAAGTTACTTAAGTACATTTACTTCCATAGGTCTTCTCTGAGAATGATGGGTAAACTACAGTTCCCATGATTCTTTGTAGGAAGCTATGTGCTTTAAATATATGGTGTGTATACACCCACACATATAAACAGAATTCTTGGGGAAAGAATAGTGTTCTATCAGAGGTGAAATAAGTACAGTCGTACCTTGGAAGTCAAACGGAATCCATTCCAGAAGTCCGTTTGACTTCCAAAACGTTCAGAAACCAAAGCGTGGCTTCTGATTGGCTGCAGGAAGCTCCTGCAACCAAATGGAAGCTGCAGAAGCCCCATTGGATATTTGGGTTCCAAAGAATGTTCGCAAACCGAAACACTCACTTCCAGGTTTGCGGCATTCAGAAGGCAAAACGACTGAGTACCAAGGCATTTGGGATCCAAGGTATGACTGTACATGCCTTCACTACAAACAGACAATTCATAGAGTGGTAAGAGGTTGCTTAACCCCATCCTTTTAAGCTGCCATCTGCTCAACAGCTCACCACTGGCTTTCTCCTTGCAAAATCAGAGATACAGCAGTTTGAGGAGCTACTTTGAGCAGACAGGGCTAAGGAAGAAAGAGTTAAACACACACACACACACACACACATCCCTATCTGGTCTTTGGCTTGGCCTGAAACTATCCTCAGCTGCTGATACAAACATAACGGACCAACACATAATGGATTGTTCCACTCTACGTTGACATAAAACTGTTAGCTATCGTCAGACCTTCACCTCTTATTAAACTAGCCAAATAATCCACCCCTCTATCAAAATAGTAAAAGCCAATGACAAAAAGCCATAGGAATCTTCATAGAAAGGATGCAGAGAATGCAGCCCTTTCTTATTATTTTTTAAAGTACTGTAATAGACTATAATGCGGGAAGGAAGGACTAATGTAATAGCTTTGTCTCAATGATACTGGGTCTTTTCTGCATGTGAACTCTCACGAGGAATACCAAATTAATCCCAGCTGAAGGCTTTCTGTGTGCAAAGAAAGCAGCCACCAGAACACAGGGAACTCCATTATATTCCTTAATGGAGCAAGAAACTTCTGCTATGACACTGGGTTTATTTAAGCAACATTACACTATTCATGACGAAGAAGAAAGAGTGAGACTGTGGTCATTTTGAAGCATTTCTCTCTCTTGTAAATAGATGACTGGCTACACTACTAGGAAGCCTAGCCAATCTTCAGATCCTCACTTCTTTGCTCAATTAAACAGGAAATGGTGAAACGGAAGAGACGGCTGCTCTCCAACAGATAAATCTATAGGGAAAATCCTATTGGCTGTGTGGCTAGAATGGGGTCTGAAGATTTGAAACAACATCCTGGCTCTCTTGGTTGGCAACAGGTACATCAATGTGCATGTCTGCAAGTGTGCTACCATGCTGTGGGCAAGGAAGCTATTAGTCTACCTCATCTCTTTTGACAGTTTCTCAGGGTAAAAACTAGGCAATTGCTACACAAGACCCAGCTGGATTCCCGACACTTGACTGTTTTGCCCAAGGGGAAAGGCAGCGTAGAAGCCCTGACATTTATATGTAATTTTTAAAATTAAGGAATACAACTCAGTGCTTTTTTTCTGGGGGGACACAGGGGTACGCATACCCCTAAACATTTTGTGAATCTTTGTGCTTTTGTCCATTTACTGTATTTATTTTCCCTGATTTGAACTATAAAATGGTGATTTTCTTGAGTCAAAATGAGAGTACCCCTAAACATTTTTTTTAGAAAAAAAAGCACTGATACAACTTAACTATGTGTTGCATTGAACAAAATTGGTGCAACTTCCCTCTCTCCATGCACCCCCTAAATCTCTTCTGGGAGTTTCTCCAAGCCTCTGGGGCATATGGAGGGCATGATGGGTATGTGGGGAAAGGAGAGGGAGGGGAGATTCCTTGCACAAGCAGAAATCCTTGTGCAAATGGGACAACTTCATTGGAGACAACGAAGTTAGGCAACACACAGCTTGGAAATCAGCACCCCAGAGATTCCAGCAGCTGCCTAGAGCACAATTCTGTCAAGACACACAAGAAAGGGTTCTACCAAGTCTCTAGAAATTGTTGTTGTTGTCCGACTCTTCGTGACCCTATGGACCAGAGCACGCCAGGCACTCCTGTCTTCCACTGCCTCCCGCAGTTTGGTCAGACTTATGTTGGTGGCTTCGAGAACACTGTCCAACCATCTCATCTTCTGTCGTCCCCTTCTACTTGTGCCCTCAATCTTTCCCAACATCAGGGTCTTTGCTAGGGACTAGAAATAGTCTCCCTGAAAATTTGGTACTGCAGCAAGTATCTCCCTCCTTCTTCTAATACAGTACAACAAAACAAGAGACTGTGGCATTGTTAATTTGGTTTATCCAAGGAAAGGGGATCAACTCCAAAGGTTAATTAGGGAGAGATTCAACTTAGTATGTGTTTCTGGTAGTGGTCAGCACATGCTAACATGCACACACACCTTTTACATAGCCCCCCAGTCTGGCACAGAGATATTGGATGCACGATGTGGTGGGAAATAATGCAGTTATTATTTGCACAACATTAGGGAGACCAACACAGGTTGTAATTTCAGATGGTAAATTCACAGTCAGAAGAACTGTACATTTCCAAGGACAAACGTCAAATTTTAAAAGGGCTTTAAGGTCACAAGTGGTTCCTTTTCACATTCTGTGCTGATAAGAACCAACCACTAAGTTTTAGTTTTCTATTATCATGAAACAAAAGGTTATTTTAAAAACACAACCTTGGTTCTCAGCCTTCAGAATGAGCTGTTAGCCACCATGTATCAATCTCTGAAAAGCTCGCTAAAGACAAATATTCCCTGTTCCTCCCTTCTAAGACCTTGAAAGGGTTTTCCAGATTTTAGGGCATTTCAGTACAATACCTAGTAGGGGGTCTAACTGTATCATCTGATGCTCAAATACATTAGATACTTCAGCTAAAAGATGTGGAAATAGCACTTTGAAATCTCCTCCTTCTTTCTCACTTCAGATGATAGAAGAGAAACAAGAAAGAGTGCCTATACCAGGCATAGGCAAACTCGGCCCTCCAGATGTTTTGGGACTACAACTCCCATCATCCCTGGTTCTGTTAGCTAGGGATAATGGGAGTTGTAGTCCCAAAACATCTGGAGGGCCGAGTTTGCCTATGCCTGGCCTATACCGAGTTCTCTTACCCAAAAAATGGGAGGATGGGATTCTAGCAAGAAATACACTGTCATATGTATGCATTGGATTATATCTATTGGTGGTTTTGCCTTCCACTTCTTGCGGAAGCTAGTTCAGATAATTTCCCCTGCTTCTCTCTTCTGCTCTAAATACCACATCTCATACTGTTCCAGAGCGGCTCCCCAAACTCTCAAGAGCAGCTACAGTATTTTGGAAGCACAGGAGCTGCAGTTCCCGCCTTCCAAATGCAGAAGTGTTCTCTGTTAGTTCACGCCACCATTGGATACAATCCATTGGTCTTACATACTCATTAGTCAAATACTGTAAATGAATCACCCAAAATTATTTTCTCAGGTATTTTATATCTCACAATACTGGTGCATAGTCTATCAGATAAGCATTAAAAATTGTCTGATATATACTTTGTGGATGTCTTCCTAGTTGTATTCCTAATTCCTTCAAATGATTGATACATTTTCTTAGTTCAGCTGTTCATTGTATACATTGCATGCAATATGTCCATTCAGGATCCTGTGAAAAACACTTCCAACTTGGTTCAGTGAAATATGAATCAGATGTGTTTTGGGGCAACGATCCCCTGTACAACACCAGGGTCAGATTAAGAGACACAAATAACCAATTTATAAGAGATAGAGAAACCTATTACAATGATCCTGATTTATTTTTAATCGTCCTTTTACAGGCAAGATTAAAACTAATGCACTGGTGGCATTATAAGGGCTGTCTCAGCCATTAGGTGGGGTGCGATAGCATCCATTTGGTGTGAGGTTTCATCCAAAATCGGTGCCAGTGGAGGCAGCACTTTTCCTCCAGCAGTGCATGTGGCAGGGTGTGTGGTGCAAGCAATGGTCGCGGAGCAGGTGGTGCAAGTGGCGGTAGCAAGTATGGTGGCGCTGGCGGTGGCAGGAGTGGCAGCAGGGCAGGCTGGCATGTCCTGTTTCACCTCAAGGGGGGGTGGGAGTGGAATGTTGCACCCCGGGCCACTATACACTACTGTTATTCCTTTTCCTCCTTCCACTTCCAAACTAGAACAGCCACCAAGAACTACAGTGCAACTATGTAAGTTGCCATGGATGCACAACAGTGGGCCAGGTGTCATACTCTTCAATAGGCAGTATAGGTGTGTCCCTGTTTTCCTTTCTTTCCAAAATAAAATGTAACGGAACTAATTTTTTAATGTGAGCACTGATTCCACTAATTCCTTTCCTGTTAAGATAAAAATATTTAAAGCTTCAGTTTATTTAAGTCTTTAAGACCAACCTATGTACTTCATAAGAAACTGAAAATATTGTTAAGTTTAGCTGCAACAGTGGCACATTCACTTCCCGCGACCGTCAAGATCTCAATACTTGGCAAAAGCAGCTTTTGATACCAGCTTTCCTGTGGGATTGCAAATACTTTTTAAACTTTTATTTTCACAGTCACCCCTCCCTATGACATTCAATTGTAGCGAACTATTCATACGAAGTTATTATTCCATCTACTGTAATCAGGGAATAAATGTATGCAAATTATACCCAGTAGGATGTGAAACAATGCGCACATTGTACTATGCAAAGCTAAGTGCAGACAGAGCCTGTGAGTCTACAGGCAGAAATGCCAAGGCTATGAAAACGGGAAATACATGAGAATCTGGGTTGCCGATTGTCTAAAATGAATGTTGTTTAGTGACTCCAGAATTACCATTTCTACTAACTCTTTCAAAACAACTGATGGCACCTAATTAAATCTAAAATCATAACAAAAAAAATTAAAATCTAAACTTACTTGGGGGGAAAACTCAGTTCTTTTTCAACATTTCAAATCTTAAAAGAAATCACTGCATATCTACAAGGTAAACTGAAGAATTGTGCAACAGACGTATCATATGTTCTATATTATTGTTCTTATGTGATTTTTCTTTACCTGAAATATTAAGTAAACAAGAGTACTTGAGCTAATGAGAATTCATGTACCATGCACAATTCTTACAAAATAGAAATATACTGGCTAGGAGCCAATGGGGAAACTATGAAAAATAGTTACTGTACAGCTAAATCACATTCTTGGCAAGCCCAAAGATAGTTCACTTACATGAAACAAAGGACAAGATGCAAGCCCCAATGTCATGTACAGAAACTGACTGACAGTAAAGCTCACTTCAACACTGGCATTGGGAAAGCATTGTCTAGACCCTGGTGTTCTTCCGGGCAGGAGGTTAGTTTAGGGGGTGTATGGCAGGTCTGTGGCACACATAGCTCTGATCTTCAACAGAGGAGAATGGCCAGAGGGCTCAGGAGGTACTGGGGTTTGAAACTGGTGCCTCCAACAGCTACCACCTGAGACAACTGGTTCACTCTGCCTAATGGTATGGTGAGCCCTGGTTTTTGGTTATTAAATTACCTTAAGCACACACTATAACAGAGTTGACCAGCAGAAAATCCATGCTGCTCTGAGGGTAGTCAACTGTATCATGGCTGCTACTTAGGAAATAACTTTACTAAAAAGCTAATTGATTAACTTAAATAAAAACTGAGTGGCATCAGAAGGCAATCACAGAAGCATTATTTTCAAGGATAAGATGACATCATAGTAAGCAACATAAATACAACTCAGGAACACACTTAGAAAACATTTCCTAAATGTTACCACTGAAAGGAGCAGCTGCAAGGGGAAATGTATTTAAAGCTCTGTTTGGACTCAGCCAGGGAAATGCATGACGGTATTAATGTTTATTCTTATTTTGAAGGCTTTTGGAGGTACAACCGGAAGACCAGGAGACTTTTCTTCCTGCAGCTGGAGAGAGGATGGAGAGGGCTAATACTATTTCTCACTCAAAAATGTCTGAACATGTTAATTTTTGATTGCGATCCTGTCTGAGCTTATTCACGGCTGCTTGGTACCAGCTTGATATACAGGACGTATGGGGGGAAATCACCTGCGGCTCTTTTTTAAAACTACAATTCTGTTGCCAGCATGTATAGCTCAGTTGTTTGGTGCTGATAACGACAAGGTTGCAGGTTTGATCCCCAAATGGGGCAACTGCATATTCCTGCATTACAGGGGGTTGGACTAGATGATATTCATGGTCCCTTCCAACTCTACAATTAGGGTTGCTATATCTGGAATACTGCAGCCGCAAGCTAAATTCCCATGTTGACAGTGTCGTTTTTGCCAATTTCCCTTAGAAAGAGCTCAAAAACGTCCAATTTCTTTGCGATTTCTATTTCTAGGTTTATATTACGTATTCTATGTAGGCCTATGAAAGTCTAATTCAAATTATTCCCATGTGTAATATATTAGTAGAGTTGTGATTCCCAAGAAAAGTAGGGCTTATTTTCAAACATATAGAATTATCAGGAATCTCAGTCAGTATTAAAAGGGCTAGGGAGGTGATATTATCATAATTATACCACATTCCTAAATGTGTCTAATCAGAAAGAAGTCCTATTAATTTGAAGTGTCATCAGTGGTGAGAAAGCATCATACGTCCGTCCATTTCTCCTGCAACTACAGCCACTGCTGGTCTGAATAAATGTTTGCTTTCCTTTGAACTAACATCTACTTAGTCACTAGGAGACAGGGGTGCCAACTTGAATAAAATAGGCCCCGCCTCACATAATCAATCACATGACACAATGCACACACACCATTTAAATGGGAATTCCCATCAATGTTGGTCCCCCCGGGCCCCTCAAATATTTTATTGGGGGGCCAAAGCCCCCATGGCCCCTAGGAGTTGACTCCTATGCTAGGAGATGCATTAATACTTTTCAAAGAGGCATTGGGGACAATGAGAAGACCCTTCCCCAATGTCATTAGTTTTATTACAGGGCAGAGATTATGCTGGTGAAGGAAATTGAAATGGCTGTGCGATAGTCTATAACCGTAGGAAGACATCCAAGTCTATAATATGGCAGTATGGGGAGTCAGATGGAAAGAAGCTGGATTATGCTGTCCGGAAGAGTTGTAGTAACATTTTAAGTGGGAAAGTGTAATGTGAAAATGGTTTTGGCAGTTCACCATGCTTGCCTTCTGGTTGACCACCGTGAGAACAAAATGGTGAGATAGATGGACCATTGGCCTGATCTAGCAGGCTTTTTTATGATGTTAAAGTACTAACACACACTAAGAATCATAGTGCTAACCTGAAGGGTGAGCCCTCTGCCTACTCTTTAAGACAACAGATGTATAGAACATGCTAACACACCACATACTTTAGGAGCTGGAAGAATATCTGTATGCAGCAGCTGTCATTCCATTATTCAAGATAAGTACAGATGCATCCAACAGCCTTTCCAGTTGTTACAAATTTCACTGTCCATTTATGTATAATTCCCCCCCCCAAACACTACCCATATCTGTTGAAGGTCTTAAGGGACTGTATGATGGTTGAAAATGAAACCAGTGCTTTTTACTTTTAAACCATAACCATTTATTATTACTTATACAAATTGTCAGGGTAAACAGTGGCTGACCACAGGGAAGCTCAATTTAACTTATTTCAACAAATCAGAAACCCAAGAGGCCAATCTAATGGTTTGGCTGGTGAGGTCTTAGGTTATTATGAAATGGAAAAAGGAAAGAAATAATTTTCTAGCGACTATATCCATTTACCTGGAAATATATTCTGTTTAACTTAATTGGACTTGCAACAATTTGATCAAGAGTACTTGCTTTCATCAAGCACTAACAACACTATTGAACACTATGCATTTCTACCTAGAAGTAAGTTCTATTAGATCTTATTCTCAGGTAAGCATGCATTGGACTGCAGACTAAAGCAGACAAATACTATACATACTGTTAATACCATCCTACCTCTGGATTTCCACTGCCTGATCCGAAGTCTCCTCTCTCCCCTCTACAACCCCCTAACAGCATTGAACTTCTATATCTACATTCTGTTTCAGGTTTCATTCTCAATGGCCTCTACTTTCCTTAACTTTGACTACTACATTAAAGCTATTCTTCTCTCAGGTTGCTGTTTCTGAACACACTGTCTTCTATCAATCACCTCTTCTTTGGACTTTTTCTGGGTTGTCTTCTTAATTGGCTTCCCAGCTTTCAAGCTCCCAACTTGACCACAGTGATGAACCTCTTCCTGCCTCTAAGACCTGTGTGAGATTTTGCTTGTCTTAACTGACATTTTAGTCTGTTATTGAGGCTGTACCACTGAGCCTCTTGGGCTTGCCGATCAGAAGGTCAGCGGTTTGAATCCCTGCAACGGCGTGAGCTCCTGTTGCTCTGTCCCAGCTCCTGCCAACCTAGCAGTTTGAAAGCATGCCAGTGCAAGTAGATAAATAGGTACCGCTGTGGTGGGAAGGTAAATGGCGTTTCCATGCGCTCTGGTTTCCATCACAGTGTTCTGTTGCGCCAGAAGCGGTTTAGTCATGCTGCCCACATGACCCGGAAAGCTGTCTGTGGACAAACGCTGGCTCCTTCGGCCTGAAAACAACCCCATAGTTCCCTTTGACTGGACTTAACCTTCCAGGGGTCCTTTACCTTTACCTTTTTACTCTGTCAATATTCTAGCTATTGACTCATTCACAACAAAATCAATTACTAAGAAAGACTCTCAAACAAGTCAGTGGCAGCAACAACTAGCTTTAACTTATTTTTTCAAAAATTACTTACCCACAAAGTGTTATTAAAATTAATATGCCAGTAATGTCATTTGTGGATCACAGCCCCCAAAGAGAGACAATTCTATATAATTTTATACTAATAACTCTTTTGTTTTCAATGTATACCAAGATATTAAAAAGTAAAATGGAATTTGAGGGGTTTTTTTGTTTCTCACTGTATGATATCTTTTCTTAACATAGGACTAATTCAGGATGCTCACTGATTCCAACTTAGGAATTCTGGAGAGGGAATAAAACAGGCTAAAGCCAAAAAAGTGACCTTATTCGTGTAAAATCCGAACCATTTCAATGCCTATTGAATGCAGCAGCTGTGTCGCTGGCAGAAGAAATGTAGCATAACTAAAACATTCATAGAGGAGATTTCCCTCCCCCTCATGCAGATCCAATTTTTGCACAAAAAAACCTTTTCTTATATCATGCTCTCTTTTCACATCTCTCTCTCTTTCTCTCTCTCTCTCTCTCTCTCTCTCTCTCTCTCTCTCTCTCTCAAGATTAGGAAAACAATAACAGTTGACTGCTCAGCACTTTGCAAGTATTTCATGGGGGAAATGCCACTTTATACCCACATACATGGCATATATCACTTCCTAATCAATGTATTTTAAAGCTAATTATTAAGTTGTTTTTGCAATGAAAAACTCTAATCTTTCTATTATGGATACCGTTTCTGCCAAAGCCTCTAAGCCAAATGCAACTTGAATTTCACAACTGCTATCTGGAAGAGGGGGGAAAAACCAACAATCTTTTTAATCATATTTAGTAAAAATAATCATTTTCTTCTATCGTAATTATTTCATTGTATCTGTTAACCAATTAATATGTGATCCTTCCTTTAAATATGTGTTTCCCATTTAAATTCTCTCCCTTGTTTTTTCTCTTTTAAATTCCCCATTCTTTATTCAGCTAAGTCTCAAAATATACACATTTTATTAAAATGTATTTTCAAGAGCAAAAGCTCTTTAACTGCAAGCACTCTTTCATCAATGTTTATAAAATCCCTGTCTTTAAATCTCATGTGCATTGACTCACTATATGCCTGGCTTCAACAATATCCACTTCTGTCCCTAGGGAGCAAAAAATTCTAACAAAACCTCGTAATGGAAAACAATATGATCTGTTAAACAGATGGCTTGGTGTAGGGGTGTTGCCTACCATACAGTTGTACAGGAACAAAGATAAGATTTATTATTCTATTTGGAAATTCACATTATCAACTATCAAACATTTAACCATTTTTATTAATGCTTAATTAATGAATTTCCATTAAGTTGTTCAGCACACATAATATTTCCCCAACCTGTCCTCCACTCCAGAATTTCCAGGCTTTGGCATAGAGTATGCAAACTACTGTACAGGCAGATAATCAAGATGATACAGTATACAATAAAATTATATTGATGGTATTAGAGCAGGGGGTCAGCAAACTTTTTCAGCAGGGAGTTGGTCCACTGTCCCTCAGACCTTGTGGGGGGGCCGGACTATATTTTGAAAAAAATAATGAACGAATTCCTATGCCCCACAAATAACCCAGAGATGCATTTTAAATAAAAGCACACATTCTACTCATGTAAAAACATGCTGATTCCTGGACCGTCCGCGGGCCGGATTGAGAAGGCGATTGGGCCGGATCCGGCCCCCGGGCCTTAGTTTGCCTACCCATGTATTAGAGCATCCACAATCTACGCAGGAATAAATAATGCAAGAATGCAAATGAAACTGACATCAGCTAAGCCGCATTGTAATTGATGGATACTCGTTACTCTGGCAAGTGAATGAAGCAATAATAAGTACTTCAAGCATTGCTATTATTTGTGACAGATTAGCATAAAGTCAAAGAATGAGGAAAATAATTATTTGAATCTATGGCAATGATACTCACTGTAACACTCTTTGCAATGGCCGGCTTTTGTTAAACGTGTTTTACATGTTGAACATGTGCTCTCCAAAGTGACCACCAAAGGAACTTATTCCCAGGCACCTGGCCAATGACTGATCAGGGATGTGAACCCAGATCATCCCACCCAAATACCAACCACTACATGACCCTTTGCCACTATTCTGTGACAGCTGGCTGATCCTAAAAACATAAGAAGAATGCTGATAGATCAGACCAAAGGCCTATCCAGTCCAGCCCAACTTTCTGAAAGTTTGGGTCAATGTTAAGAACATTTGGAGTGGGTTGTAAGGGGCATTATTGGTCTTACACAGTACAACAGTTCACACACACACCTAAGACCCATGGATTAGAAACTGCTAATTTCAATGTGTTACTGATTTTATAAAGAAACCAGTTTCATTTTATAGATTTCCAAGAAATAAAAAATACCACTTTTTTCCTTACCACTTCTTGAGATGCATATGTGGGATCCTCAGGATCAACTGACCAATAGCAGTAATCAAATCCAAATGCCACAACTTTCTCCCTTGTGTCCCAAACACCCTCATATCTGTTGTCCACCTGAGATGAAAGAAAATAGAAGCAGCATGTATTTAGTTGTATTTACCAGATTTATTCTAAACCACTTCTGATGTTTACACAGTACATTTCTTTCAATTAAAAGTATTTAGAGTCAAACACACTCTGCACATTCCTCTTCCTATTTTTACATTTCAAATAAAGATAACAAATATCACTTAAACAAGGGTGTCCAGAAATTCTGCAATGGAAATAATGATGATGATGACGACGATGATCTCAAACCCTCTTTCTCAGATACCCAAACTATATATTATTATGCATACTGGTAAAATGGCACAATTAGATAAGGAGTGGTCCATACAAGCATTTTCACTACTTGATTATTGTTTAATCAAGTGGCAAACTACAGGTGTGAATGAGCCATCACAAACATAACTTGTATTTCACTTCAAATAACCAGAACACAAATAAATCACTTCATACTTCTGCTGCAAATCATCCAGCCTTTATGAACTGATCCTCATTTGTGCACTTTATGACTTTTGTTTTTGATAACAAAAACCTGAAAAGAAGTTCAGAATTCATGAGGTAATACTGGGAGAAAAGAATTGAGGGATCTGTTAGTACCACCATCTCTGGTTACTCAAATCTCTTGCTAAAATGCCTGAAGCAGAAACTTTCAGTGTCTGTGTGTTGGGGGATCTGCCCTACAGTCACACAAGGGCAGCTGTCTACCAGTTCCATCTGGTACACAGGCTGAGACCCTACCTGCCCGCGGACTGTCTCACCAGAGTGGTGCATGCTCTAGTTATCTCTCGCTTGCACTACTGCAATGTGCTCTATGTGGGGCTACCTTTGAAGGTGACCCGGAAACTACAACTAATCCAGAATGCAGCAGCTAGACTGGTGACTGGGAGCGGCCACCGAGACCACATAACACCGGTCCTGAAAGACCTACATTGGCTCCCAGTACGTTTCCGAGCACAATTCAAAGTGTTGGTGCTGACCTTTAAAGCCCTAAACAGCCTCGGTCCAGTATACCTGAAGGAGCATCTCCATCCTCATCACACTGAGGTCCAGCGCCGAGGGCCTTCTGGCGGTTCCCTCACTGCGAGAAGCCAAGTTACAGGGAACCAGGCAGAGGGCCTTCTCGGTAGTGGCACCCGCCCTGTGGAACGCCCCCCCCCACCAGATGTCAAAGAGAAAAACAACTACCAAACTTTTAGAAGACATCTGAAGGCAGCCCTGTTTAGGAAAGCTTTTAATGTTTAATAGACTATTGTATTTTAATATTCTGTTGGAAGCCACCCAGAGTGGCTGGGGAAACCCAGCCAAATGGGCGGGGTATAAATTATTTATTATTATTATTATTATTATTATTATTATTATTATTATTATTATCCTTTCTTTAAAACACACACACACAAAACCCCAACAACACTTAACCATAAGAACCAGAGGATGCAGCAAAAATGAAGAATGCCATATTACTTTATCTAAAGTATTGCACATGATTGCTTTAACATATTTTCTCCATCACCAATTTGATTCACACGTAATTTCTGGTGACTTCTTTCACCTGCAAGAGTGATCTACAAATATGAGCAGCAAAATTAAACAAATATTGTATCCTAAATGTTGCAGAAGATGCCCAAGCTGACTTGATTCACATTCACACAGGTGCACAAGGGAAAATTTGCATATGCTGGTTTCCAAATCCCATGGTAAGCTGGTTTGTATGTAGAGCTAGGATCCAATGGTGTATAAGCACCACAAGCTCACCAGAGACTGGGGAACAGTACACCAATAGGCTTTTCAAGTGTTTTCACTGTGACTATCATACCACCATACATCTCCAATAGTTGTGGAAGCAGATGCTGAGGACTGCAAGCTTCAACTCACTATATACAACTCACATAAGACTTACTGTGAGCAAAGGACAATGGCCACAATCTGTGAATTGGCCACATACTTGACATGCTGGCTGTTTGTAACATTATTTCATCTTTTTCACATTAAAAAAAAAATGTTTCTTACGCTTTTACTGCTGAACCAATGGCAGCCACAAAAAGGGAGAGAGGTGAAAAATACACAAGCTATTGTTTTGACTTCTGGTATGGCTACTCTATTACTAATCTGCCTGCACCAGGAAAGCAGGCAGGGCATGTTGCCAAACAAATATATTTTTACTTTGTGCTCATCAAAAGAGGAAAGCACTGAGTCACCACACGGAGGAGAAATAGCAGTACCCTAATGGCAGTAAAAACAAACAGCAATTCAACATTTTACAATGATTTCCAAATTTTATTTTATTGTGTAAATAAGTTTTTTTTAAAAATAATAATAATCTATGCAGTATGACAAATCATACTGCAGTATCTTAAAGTAAAAGCACTATTTAAAGAGCTGGTTTTGAAAAATACACCCAAATCAATCAGATAATGCTTTGACGCCTAGCAAAATTAACTGTGAAGTGACAGGCATTAATTAAAACCCAAGGCTAACCAGAGCTAATAGATGCTTGAGGCTCCATTAGTGTCCCAAAGCAGATCAGCTGCTTAGAACAAAGCCTTCTCCATCTATTTAGATTGCCCTTTCAAAATAACTTTGATAATTTAAAACTAGCATATCTCAATGCTATCTATAAAATGTTTAATTTTATGCTGTGATGCCACTGATGATCCTTTCAAACTCTAAGAGGATACATTCTGTTTTTCAGATACAGGTGCTCCTTGGCTTCCAGTGATACAAGGATATGACACTATTATACTCTGCTAATGAAAAAATGTACAAAGACAACCTGAAGCATCAGCAACAAATGGTTACCAAATCAATTTTTTCCCCCATCTGTTATGATTCTATCTATGATCCTTTAAGAGAGTGTTATCTGTATGGAAGGACCTATAAGATTCTATTTGCCATGCTAACTAACTTGAACTGATGTTTGCTTTGCCTACTGGTACAATATAAACTGGTCTTTTCAACAATTATATCAAAAGGATTACCTTTAATAATGAAGCTTATATTGCACAATCATTCAGAGGCATGCCTCATTTAGCTCACTATGTTCTACAATGGCTATTATGTTTGACTGAGAGCTCTTGACTTGCTACAAAGATAAAATGAACACACACACCCCAGGCAGTTACTGATCATTCTGTCATACTAAGAAGAAAATAGAAAGCAAATTATTTTGCTGGTCACCTCTCCTGAAATACCAAAAGCATTATTTATTAAACTTATTAATCACTTTTCTAAGCAAAAAGTAACTCAAAGTGACTTGCAACAATAAATAAATTACACATGCATTACAACATAAACAGATTATTATTACAAATTCTGCTGATTCCTGATAAATTAGATTAATTCATTGAGGAGGATAAGGCTTTGCATACTTGTTGGTGGGGAGCAAATGAGTGAGAGTAGCCTAATGCATATGCCCTACAAACTTTCCTACATGGATCTGGTTGGCCTTTGTGGGAGACCAGATGCTGAACTGAGGGCTGGGCCACCCATGAGGCAGACTGAGGCAGATGCCTTGGGTAGTGGAATTCCATGGTGCAGTGCCTCTGCAGGTGCCCCACTCACCCAGGCCACTGCTGCAGAAGCGAGAAGGGGTGGCTACCAGAGAGATCTTGCTAGAGCTCTATAAGATCTCACCGGAAGCCACCATGTGACCCCAGTAAATGAGTTTGAGGGAAGGGCTACCATGGGGGTGGGTGGGTGGACTTCCCATTTTGCCACGATGCCACCCATGGCTGAACTTGATATGGCCTTTGGTTGGATTCCATTAAAAAAAATCTTATATTTAGAAGGTAAGTGCTACAAAGCTTTCGTTTCCTAATCAAAGAAACCACACTGCAATCCCAATAAATATTTCTGAATGTATGCATTTCTCATACCGGGTAGTTGCTTATGGAAAAGGAAAATTCCACATATGCATCCAATGAAAGTAGAGATCTTTCCTCATGTGTCCATAAGAAATAGAATATATGATACCAAACTACGGTAGTTCTGCATGTGAGTTGGCATAAAATGGCTATCTCCCTTAACTCTCAAACTTGCCTGTGATGAGAGAAGGAAACAGACATTACGACAGTGTTTAAAATTGTAATTGTGTTCATCTATTTTAATTATATATTTGAAAACACTCTAACTGGTATCATAATAAGCTTCAGTTCTCCTTTAGTTCTGTTAGATGTAAGCATTTCACATAGCTGCTCCATGTCTGCATGCTTGCAACCAGAAGAGTATGTAGATATATATTTGGGTCAACACCTTGCAGTGTCTTACAAATTACAAGAAAAATTATACATTACTTATGCCCTCCATATCCCAACCACAATAAAGAACCAGCCAACTGATCTCATGAATGTCCTAAAAGACACTGAACACCATCTATCTACTGGCACCCTCCTAGAACAGGTCCAAGAATTATCCCAGCTCCGGAAAGACTATAAAGGAAGGAGGAAAACACTTATCTAGTTATTTGATTTCTGCCAACAGCCTCTTAAGACATTTAAAATACTAATTATCTTAAGCAAGTCACCTAAAATAATCAGGCGGACATGCATATACAAATAAAGACTAAGCAAGAAATAGAAAGCATCTGTCCTGCAGAATTCCCACAGTAATCATGGTTACTCTATAATTCACTTATCTGCCTTTATTCCGAGTAGTAAGATACATTGCCAACAGAAACTGATTTTGGCCCCATTTTACTATTTGACTAAAAGAGTACAGTAGCATTCAGGAGTCCCAATGTCTGGAAAAAACCAGTTCTGTTTCCCATGCCCTATAAAAGAAGCCTCCAAGAATCTCAAAACGGAAAGGATGTACAGTCCAACTAAGTCAATTCTAAATGTAGCCCGTCACCCATCAGGATGTTAACCGTGGCTCAATACACAGTTCTGTTACGTTTCCTAGAGATTAGTTGCAATCCTATTAGACTGCAATTAAAAGAGAGGGCAAGGGAGAGAGAAATAAGGAAAAGTTATCCAGATGTTTGAAATTTTGCGCTTATCTTACTGTTACTAACAATTTACTGACAGCCTTGACAAAATAAAGGCATTCAACTGAAATGCAGGGAGCTGCAGCAACAGAAGCATGGCTAGAAGAAGGTTATGTTATCATCTGTTTTAAAGATCAACAGATGTTTACTTCAATTCCATAAGGAACTCAGAAGCTGTGCCAATTTAGGCTTCTCCCCCCCCCCCTTGCATTTCCTTCCCAGTTTATTTTTAAATTTGCTTTTGGGATACGGAAGAATGATTTTCAGCAGATTTTTCTAAAGGACTAGCAACTGCTTAAAACAACAACAATGTAGCAAAACAGTAGATTTACTGTTTTCCAGACATAGAACTAAAGTCCTCTTAATACATAACATAAGAATATAATAAGAGCCTGCTGGATCAGGCTAGTAGCCCATCTAGCCTGGCATCCTGTTCTCACAGTTGCCAACCAGATGCCTGTGGGAAACCTGCAAGCAGGGCTTAAGCACAATATCATTCTCCCCTCCTGTGGCTTCCAGCAACTGATAAAACTCTGCATTGCCCTCAAGACTCACACTTATACCTCAGTATAATTGTGGCTTCAGATTTTGCTCTTGTGCCAAAATCGAGAGGGCCATGTTTGTATGAGCATTCCGCCGCCCCCTCCCGAAAGATACCACAGGTATCTCAAAATGATGTTTAGACACATGTGCTTTCAGAAAGCAGTATGAGAATTTGATGCAAGAATCCATCCACACAGGGAAAACACATGCAAAACATAAGAAATGGTAAGTGAAGTCACCGCAAGTTGAAGCTAGGATTCAACCTGCACAAATGTAAGCTATACATGTAAACCAAAGGAGAGTGCAAAGTACTGATCTATATAATGCCTCTGCATGTTCTGATTGGTGAGATACAGACTAGCCTCAGATTGTCAACTCAAGCTCCTCTTGCAATGGTTCTGTTTAAACATTCCTATTCCACCTGTTCCCCAATAAACTCAAAGGGCAGCACATATAGGGTGATCCCATTTTCTCCTTCACAACAACCCTGTGATGCAGCTTCGATGAAGAAATTGGCCGAAGCTCACCCAGCGAACTTCATGGCTAAATACCAGTAGTAATAAATGCTTGCCTCTTCTGTTCCAAGTCTAATGCTATATCCATTACACCACATTGTCTCTACTCTACAGGCAACAAGAATTGCACTAGAGATGTCAGGCTTTTCAGATGCCAAAATAAAAAATAAAGCATACCTTTAGGTTTCTGACTTTTGCCACTCTATCTTCAACCTCTACAATTATTCTTCTTCCTTCTGTGAGCTCTCTGAAAATCAGATGAAAACAAATTATATAACTATGAAGATACAAAGCTTTTCTGTATTAAAAAACAATAATGATATGTATTAAAACATTATGGGCATGTTTCAGAACTTTCAGGTCGCACTGGTTTAAACAGGAGTGAGTTAAGAGTATTTTTCATTCTCCCAGTAAACTGTACCTGATAATGCTTAACTTCAATGGGCCCAGTCCCCTTATTTCTGCATTTTGGTATGTAATAACTTGCTTATAGTCCTAATATTGTAATGGTCAAAATTGTTTCTAGATGCATTCACAAACGACTCTGAAGCAATACAATCAGGAGAATTAATAGTTCAGTCACATACACCATTGAATATTCTATACATTTAGAACTTTAAAGGTATAAAAAGTAACAGATCATAACGTTAAACAGAAGAATACTTTTCATGAAGAGAGATAAAAGTCTTAAAGTCAAATGAATTATTTTATTTTGACTTTTGAGAGATTTTCTAAAAGTACTTAGAGATGCTTTAAAAGCAGATGATATAAACTAACTACCCAAAGCTTGACACTATTTAGTTTCTACAAATTGAAGAAAGTTGTCTAGCTCATTTTTAAAGGCAAGTCAACACAGATTGCCTCTTGAAGGTAAATGCTGGGAGCTTAAATCTCTTCAAGAGTACTGGTCAAGGCAGAGAAAAATAATGCTGCTATGAGACTTCTCCATTAAAGTACCACAAGACCTGCTCAGAAACAGAGAGTGACTTAAGGATGGGTAGGCAAACTAAGGTCCAGGGGCCGGATCCAGCCCAATCGCCTTCTAAATCTGGCCCGCAGACAGTCCGGGAATCAGCATGTTTTTACATGAGTAGAATCTGTCCTTTTTATTTAAAATGCATCTCTGGGTTATTTGTGGGGCATAGGAATTCGTTCATTATTTTTTTCAAAATATAGTCCGGCCCCCCACAAGGTCTGAGGGACAGTGGACCGGCCCCCTGCTGAAAAAGTTTGCTGACCCCTGAACTTAAGAGTTTACTATGTGAAGAAACCTCAGAGCTATTCCCTTGTTTCATTTGCATTAATTTATTTTTGTTTTCTCCTGATTAATGGCAGAGAGTACAAGCCAACTAAAATATACTCAGAGTAAGCCCAGTGAAATAAATAGACAAGCAAATTGTTTTGAATGGGTCTACTCATAGTATGATTTAGATGGATATCATACAGAGGCACTACAATTCCACTATTACCTGATTCCTGGAAGCTGCATTACTTAGTTCCTGCATAAAAATGCAGGGTTTAACTTTAGATTTGCTTCTAACTTTCTGGATTGAGACATGGTTGCCCAAGTCATCTTAAAACTCTGCTTAATTCTGTAAAAAGTATACTGGAATTTGTTTAAAGGCTGAGAAACTATACCACCTAGGACATAAATGGTTATTTATTATAAGGGTCAGTGGTCCAAAAACATGACCCAAGTTAATAAAAAAAAATGAAAGTAGTAAAACAAGCAAACAGCATATTGAAATATTCAATCTGTTTCTTTGTTGCTGTTCTCTCTTTTCTCCAGAGGAGGAGTTACATTACTAGTCATACAAAGTTTTGCAACCGCTCCAAAGTTTTCTCTCTCCCACCCTCCCCAAATTTCCACAGTACACATGGTTTTAATCATCCCATTAGACACAGGCACTCACTCAAACAATGGTCTTTCCAGCACGTATGAGAACTGAATTTGCAATCTTGTACATCAGCTTTTAGGATGTGTGGAATTGCTAAATGCATAAACTCAGCCTACAAAGCAGGGAGAATGAAGGGGATTGGTTAGCAGCATTGCTTGAGCCCATAGCACCCGAGGTGGGTGGACGCAAGCGCCGGGAGCAGGGTGCACTGGGAGCAGGGGTGAAGGGAGGAGCCCACCGCGGAACCCCAGCAGCCCCACACACCCGGCACGCCTTGGCCACAGCCCCTCACAGGGTCAGGGCTGATGGAGCCTGCTCCTCTGCGCTCTGGGTGCAGAGCAACACGTGGAGACATGGCCAATGGAGCTTGTTCGTCCCTCTGCATGCCAGGTGTGCGGAGGGAGAAAGGAGCTCCATTTGGGCCCACAAGGCACAATAGCCAATGAAGCTTGTCCCTCCCTCGGCTGCAGTGCCGCCACCGATGGGCGACTGCAGGGGATCGCAGCATTGGAGAGGGGCACTGCTGCCACCTCTTAAACACTTCTGCCCCTGGGTCAGGCCTGACCTGGGAGTGGAGCGGCTGCTGCCACCGCCCACACCCCAGCCCCAAAGACCAGCCCAGGCGTAGCTTCCATTGTTGTGCCCCCTCAAAAATGTGCCCAGGACAACAGCCCCCCACGCTATGCCACTGCTGGTACAGGTAGAAATATTACAGAAGTTTAGAACTGACCTAGTTCCATCTATGGTAACACCAGCATTTCTATATTTAAAATGGAAAGACCTCCCATAACCGGATAGTAGAAACAGAGACCCCAAAATTTAATCCTTAGCACTTTAGCCACAGTCCATTGGCAGTAGTGCAATATTTTCTCCTCATATAATAGATGGGGAGCATGACCAGCATAAGCCTATTTGGGTGCTTCAGGAAAAGGACAAGATGATGCCCTCACCAATTCAGGGACGGAGGTTGGAGGTTGACTTGACTAGCAATGAAATGTCCTTCACTGCACCTGAGAAAAGCTAGTTTTGAGGGTGCAGAACAGGCCACGTGAAGACAAGCAGCTCTGTTCTGCAACAGAATGGTACAGAAAGGGGTCACCATCACTGTCCCCCTGGAACTGTTGCCTAAGGTGGTCATATCACTCAGCCAGGATATGTATTTAGATTTTACACAGCCAGAGAGTGTGCCCTCATCAATAAATTAAGTAACAACTTAAGGTTTTCTGAACTGGCAGGGCTCTGTCGGAGAGGAGTATCTTGCCTTTCAAGTTTTTTGGTAATTACAAAGTAATCTTAGATGAGCACTCCATCACTGGAATAGCAAACTCCTGAGAGGGCATAGAAACCAAGGATGTCAAGTGATTAAAAATAACAAGTTTATAAAACAGCATGGGAAAGTTTTGTCTTGCTCATCTTTAGGCACCGCAGGTACAGTTTCAACGGTTGTCTATTAAACTTTGAGTTCCACGAAGCAATCACAAAAGCAGTGAACATGGCAACTGGAAAAAAACAATCACATTCTCAGAGTCCTAAGTGTGCAGTTTGCATGGAAAATGCAGTATTTTAGCAACAAAAGTGGAGTCTTGGGAGAAGACAACTGGATCCCATAGCAATTGCAAATTTAATACACTAGTATAAACTCATTGCCTTTAAATAATTCAACTGTAGCCAAGTTGTTATGAACTCAAAACACGTTTTTAATAATGCAGAGCATTCCTATAACAAATATCTCATGTAGACAAAGCACAGCGTACTCAGCATGCTTGCTTCATGGGAATAAAGAAGTCTCACTGAATGGAGTTCCGAGTACTATATACCTAAACAGAAATGTGTCACACTTCTTATAGCCCCCTTTAACACAACCCGTCTCCATTTCAGAGGTGCCAACTTGAATAAAGTATTTGGGGGGGGGCGGCAGGTCACTCCAACCCCACATAATCTATCACAAGACACGGTGTGCACACACCATTTCAATGGTGGCGCCCATCAACTTTTTTGGGGATGCACTGCACCCTCAAATATTTTACTGGGGGGCTGAGGGAACCTCGGCCCCTAGGAGTTGGCTCCTATGCTCCATTTGCACCTTTTTCACTGATGCCCAGCCCTACCATCTCTCTGGCCACGCATTCCTATCACCTCCCGTTACTGCACAATACAGTATACTTTATAGTCCCACAACATCAGGCTGAGCGAGGCGATACCACGACCTTTCTTGCCCCATCACGTCACAGCACCACCAGCTTCCCGCCTCCTCTCAGCCCAGCCCAGCGCTTCAGTTCCTGGGCTGCCCAGGTTTTCTGCAAGCGACGCAACCATTGCAACCAGCGCATGTAACACCTGGCAGCTCCTCCACACAGGAGACGCGAGCGCCGCACATAACGGTCACACCAACCCCACATTGGTGCGCTACAAGCCGCGCTACGGTGCAAACAAGTTGGTAGCGCACGTTGGTGCGCTACAAGCCGCGCTACGGTGCAAACAAGTTGGCGGCGCGTGCGTGCAAAAAGCGTCCTCTCCCACCCTTTGTGCACATAGACGTGTGTTTGTGTATTCGAGGTCGACTCCCTCTCTTGCCACCCTCAGGCGCCCCAGCGCCACCCCCGGCCCACCTTTTGCTGAGAGGCCGGACCCGCACCGCCACTTTGACATTCGCCATGTCCCGTCTTGAGTTGCAGCAAAAGGCGCCCCCTCCTCCTCCCCTCCACCGCGGCCGCCGAAGTCACGACTCCGCATCACATCCCCGCCGTCCTCCGAGCGCCTCGGTTCTCCGCAGAGCCCTGGGCAGGGGAAGCGCGGCCCAACCCCGCCCAGCGCAGCTGCTCTTGAGGGAAGGGCCTGGCCGCCTGGGGAGAGGAGAGGAAATGGGGAGGGAGGGGCTGCTGCTGCTGCTGCTGCTGAGCCGGTCTGAGGGAAGCGGGTGTCTCCAATTTCCCTCCGTTTTCCTTGAGGCGCTGGGTCTGCGGCTAAGTAGCCGGCTGCTCCAACTTCTGGGCGGGTGGGGGAATACTCCAAGTGGAGGGTGAAACTTGAGAGAAGTTCATGGAGTGTGGAAAAGACGCTTAACTCGACAACTTTCCACTCTTGGCCTAAAGAGGGCGCTGGGTAACGCTGTAATAATAATAATAATAATAATAATAATAATAATAATAATAATAATAATAATAATAATAATAGAAAGTCCAGCAATATCTCGCCCCAATGCGGGTGAGACATGTGCGTTAAAAAAGAAAATAAACCACAGCTGGCTTCTCAAGAACAGTGCGTGTGGTGAGGTGGGCTCTGGCTCGCTTAATAGCAAAACAGGAATCTTCTTGGTGCATTGTTTTATTTAGAAAGAGGTCAAGTGTGATTGGCACATAATTCATAGCTGTCAACTTTCCCCCTTTTTTTGCCGGAAATTCCCTTATTCTGAATAGGATTCCTCGCAAGAAAAGGGAAAGGTTGACAGCTATGACATAATTCTGTAGTAAGCAATCCTAAAGGTATGGAATTAAATTGCCTTTGCTGAATCAGGCCAAAGTTCTTAATCCAGCATTCTTTGCAAAAATGCCAGCAATTACTGGGCAATAGAGTCGACCAGAAACTGATCACCAATACATGGATACACCTGTAAGCCACAAGGAGCCTTCTGACCCCATGACTGATCTTATCTGACTGGAACGCTCTGTTTGCTGCTATGTTTGTGATACATACCTTTGTTCACCATCCAAACACCCCATCTTGCAATTTGAGCTTTATCTGTTGTGGGCCCACTGCTCTGAGCCTCATCTAACACCCCTGATGGCATGTTTCCTGGATCCTTGGCTGCTTTGGGTCCACTCTATAGTGTATACATGAGTAGATCTATAGGTAAAGGTAAAGGTACCCCTGACCGTAAGGTCGTCGTGGACAACTCTGAGGTTGCAGCGCTCATAGATCTATAGTGGCCTGCTAAAATGCAGATTCTCATATATACAAAACTTCCCTAGAAAGATACCCAAACTAATACTGCACATAAGTAGAAGAGTCAGCTTATGTAGTATTACAACAAAATTAATTTTGTATTGCTACAAAATTCTTGGTAGCCAACTTTACAAGGTTCAATATGATTTATATTAACAAAACCATTCAAAATTAAATTATAAAACTCAAAGGGCAAACCAAGAATATAAAGTGCAGCTACCCACTAAGGAAAAACTGCACACCTCATTCCAAAACCTTGGAGCAGCTGATGAAGGAAAGGCCCTGTTATGTTCCTGATAAGTCTGTATATGGAGCAAGGTTTGACTCAATAACTAAAAGTGGCATAGTTAATACTAGGGAGGTGGTTGCAGAAATATGGGGCCCAACATATGAAATGCTTCTAAGAGGGACATCTAGTAAGTATACTGGCAGCCAGTGCAGGTGACACAGTATTGGGTGAATACAATCACACCTTCTATCTGCAAGGAAAGAATGCACTCTGGTGCATTCACACTGTACAGTTATCTTCATATTGCTAAAAATACTATTTATGCAGCACTTTTTCACTTTCACAGGAGAGCTTTAATGTCTTTAAGGTATTTGCCTTCAAAGTACTAGAGTTTAGTATTGTTTCCATTTTGCAATATAGAGCTAATACTGATAACTATAATATTGTTCAAAACTGCACTGTGAGCAAATAGTTATAAAAGTTAAAAATAAAGCGGGTGTGTGGTGGAAAGCATGTAAAATTTCAGACTGTTACTGGTAACAAAAGGGAACCATTCACAATTATGCCCCCTAGTGACAAATGCACCAGCACTCCAAGACTATTAGAGATGAGCATTCAAATTTGTGCGATTACTAAGTTATCTGTTCAATGTTGTCATCACCTGTCAGGAGTCAACCACTGTTATCTTCCTTTTTCTCAGACAGCATATAACAGTATGAAGTTCCATTTGCCATCATAAATCTTTGTGAAAAGATTTTGAGATTGCTCAAATGAAAAAATCTGTGTAACATGTAGGAATTTACCAGCTAGTTGTATTTAAACATGTCCTAGTGCAATGCATGGATCATGGACCCACAATGTTTTGCAACTCTCAATAAATACAAACCAAGGTTTTTGAGAAATTCTATTTGCTTTTCATTATTTTATCTGAAACCTTCTCAGGTACTGTATTCATTTCTTTTAAATTAAATCGCGGAGGATTATGAAACATAGGCATTTGTTAGCCAGTTTTGCACAGTGACAGGCTCATCTGTATACAGTTGCTTAATTTTTTCTCTTTCAAATACAAACTAAGGAAAAAAGTATTTATTTAGTTTGTTTATTACTAACTGAATACTGTTTCCCATACTCTTCCTCTGCATTATTTTCTAGTACAGTATTCAACAGTATGAAGAGCAAAGGTATCAAGCTACAGATTTTCATATATGCACATGAAGATAGGGTGGAATCCAAAGGTTTCCCACCCATACAAAAGAATCTATTGTCCAGAATTTTGATTGAAGTTTTGTACCAAGCTATGAGAGGCCTCACTTTTAAAAATATATAATGTTTCTATAAAATATAAAACATATGTACATGAAGCTGGTCTTGTTAAGGCAACATCATAAAATTGCTTCTTTAAAATATTCCTCAGAACCTCGAGGGCCATTTAACATCCGTTGTCAGTTTCTAACACAGCACTAGTTCTATGTACAAACATACATTTCAGACAAGACACAAGTGACTTTAAATGTGATAGAACACATGGATTTTATCAACACACAAAATTGCTAAGTAGCCTGAGAATTGGGAAGGAGAAGGCATGGAGGGGAGTGTGCACTATTACAGAGTTATACTTCTGAACCAGGAATCTGATTCAGTAGTCAGCTGTGAATTTTCAAAGATCTCCTTTACTTTCTCTCTCCACTCCAGTATTTGTTCTGCCAGTGCTTTTGTGTCTGTTACTAACAAGTCCATCTTTGTTAGTGCACTGTCCTGGAATGAAACAGGAAAACAAGTATTTTAGCACGCTATGCTAAAACTTCAACAACATAAGAACTCATCACAGGGACTGCTGCTCAAAGGAAGTGACTGGCATTTGTCAACGTACTCCAGGGAAAGATTCCTTCATATAGCTTTAGGGGTAGCCATATTTGTTGCAGCAGAAACTCAAGAATTGAGGCACCTTAAAGACTAAGAAATTTATCCTGGAATAATCTTTTGTGGAGCAGAGTCCACTTTATCAGATGCGTTATGTAAGCCTCATCTGGCAGATATATAATGCGCACATGGGTATTAAGAAATGCCAAGCTTGCTATTAAGTCAAATTTAACGTTTTGTTATTCACTTTTAATTCCCTAGAACCGGGTTATCTGAAAGAGCAACTCCCATATAGATCTGCTCGTTCACCAAGATCTTTGGAGGAGGCCCTATTAGTTATGCCAGATTGCAGAGGCTCATCTTGTGCCCCTAGCTTGAGCAATGACCCTTCCTACTCTTGAGATATGGCAAGCACCTATTTAACAGCTTCTGCCAGCTGTTAAACACATATCTATTCACTCAAGCTTTCCCTTGCTTCTGGTATCAGTTGAATGATACCTGACTGCTCTAACAGTGATATGCTGACTTTTAAAAATAGTTTTTTATCGTATACTGAATTGTTTTGCATTTAACTGCTTTGTTGTACATCACTTAGGTACTATTTTAAGGAGGGGATGTTGAATAAAGGAAAAATGTAAAAGTTGGAATTAAATGGCAATGAAAAGCAAAATAAAATACAGTCCAACGGAACTGTACAGTTCAACTGTACAGTATGCAGAATAATTAGACTGACCCTTCACAACAGCAATAATTAGTGATAATACAATCATCTTAGCACTGACGGGAAATTAAGACCTGTAACAGGACAGAAAACCAGTCACTATTCAGGCTCAAATAGAAGGCATTGAACTTTCTGATCAATTGATTCAGCAGTTGACGCTCCTTTGTTCAAGGACAGAGATACAGATTCACAGTTTCTCTAATTCCAGGGGAAGCTTAGTGGGAAGTGAAGCAGAAGTTACAGTGCTTCACATACATTATGCCAGGTACAGGCCTATTAGCCAGCATTCTGAGTGAGACAACCCAGGGAATCCATAGCCTGGTGAGATTTGAACTGGAGACTTCCAGCTAAGACTTCCATGCACTTAGCCACTACTTTACTATCAAAGGAAACTAGTATAGTTATATGACAGACCACTCACCATGTTTTTCATAACTAGAGGTATTTGAGGAATGCTCCTTACTGTGGTTAGATGGGTTTCTAGTTTTTCAATGAAAGCCACTGCCGACACCAACAATTCTACTACATGCCTGCATGAAAAAGAAAAATTTAATGGAAAATGATACTATCTTTGTGAGGTGGTATTTCACACTATGGAGGCTAAATATACTGTACTTTTGCGTGTATAAGACTAGGTTTTTTTAATTAAGAAATTATGTTCAAAATTGTGGGTCGTCTTATACACAGATACAATCTCCCTCAATTTTCTCAATTTGGAGTCCCCCCAAATAGGGGGTGTTTTATATATGGGTGTGTGTTATACACGGAAAAATACAGTATGTATCACCTAGGAATCTTTCAAGTTGTTAGCACTGTAAAAGAGTAAACATAATCAGGGGGATTTGCGAGGGAGGGGAGATTGCTCAATAATTCACGTTACAATTGTTGTTGTTGTTGTGTTTTGGTTTCTAACAGAACCCCCCCCAAGAGATAATAGGAAGAGAAATTTCAATTGACTCTATACTGATGGTGCTGGAAACAGATTCAGATGAATGACACTGAACCAATATATTACTTAGTAATGGCAGCAAATGTTTGAACAGCCCAATATTGGGGAAAAGCAGCCACCTACTATCACTGACTGGTTGATCTTTATTGGTCCTTAATGAAATGCATTAAATGAACATGGATGAGAATTAAGAAGGGAAAACAGAACACAAAAGCTATTTAGATAATTTATTTTAATGTTATAGCAGAAACAATGCCTTAATATGAATTGGACTGAGCTGATAAATGATTTAGAATAATTTAGCTGTGAGACTAACGTAAGATTTAGAAAACAGGCTGTATATAACACAGGGTGATTTAAAATACGGTAGGAACTTATCGGGAAACAGAGGAAAAAGAAAAATGTAATGAATAAAGTAAGGATTGTGTGTCTTGTAAGAAATGTTAGTAACTATGGTTAAAATAAAATGAATTTGTGATACACCGAATGTATGTTTGAAGTGTACCTTTGATGAAAATTGAAATAAAGGATGTTATCTGGTAGCAGAAGGGAACTTATTGTGGCTGTTTATAGAGTTCTGCAGTAACTTGGGTGTTTGTTTATTTTTTAAAAAAGTTTTAGCACCACCATTTGCAGTTTTAACTGTAATTGGATTTTGTTCCCAATGTATTTTATTGATCTGAAAAAGAAATAAGGAGTACACAACATATAAGTAAAATAACAAAGCAGTTTGTTACCTGTGGAAGATAGCTTCAATAGGCAGACTTTCTTGACGCACTGGTTTCATTAGCCTCTGCCTAAGAACCCATTTCTCTTTCAGCACTGCTTCTAGGTGTTTGTTCATCGCTTGCAGAGCCTGGCATTTCTGAGCTACAGATTTATTAATTTTTTTAAAAATGAAAAACTTTCAGATTTAAGCGTGAATTGAAGTGAGAGCAGGTTCTTTGTAAAACATAATTTTATGCTTTGAAACACAGGCTTCCAAAATACTGGTAGCATGCTGTGTTAATCTGTAATTGTCTAACAAAAGTGTGTGGCTCACACAGCACCTGCAAGGTGAATCACATCAAGACTCCTATGGAAGCAAGCAACAGCTGCTGAGGAATAAAGACCACAGGTTTCTAAGTATATCCCTAGGGAATGCTGTGTACCTTTGATAACAGGACAAGTAACAGCAGACAAACTGGTGAAAAGGGTCATTTGTCCACCATTCCCAATCTTTCCCTCCAGTGCAGATATATGTGTACTCTCTATTAATGCAGGGTAACAGCAGTACGCCCTAACCAACTACTCAAGATATGCCCATTGTGTTCAATGGGACCTGTCCCCATGTAAATACAGCCTTAATGTTTCAAACGTACACATACGTACACCTGTGAAGAACATCTTACATTTAAAAATTTTTGATTCTTGTTTCTACTCATTTCAGTCAACAATGGTAGCCTCTGTGAGTCTTTCACCAAGATCTTGGGACTTTCCGCCTTCACTCAATACACGTAGGATTGCCATAGTTATGGATGCAATGTTTAGTAGCTTGCATGGAATAAAGGGTTTTGGGGAATGGCATCCATGTATGGCAGGTATAGCAAACCTCCAGCTTGCAGGTCTAATTAGGCCCACCTCAGGTCTCAGTCTGGCCCATTAGTTTGTTTCCCCGAAACCATACCAACCTGCTTCATACCCAACATCATATGTGACATTGGGTGAGGGGCACACAGCTGCCCATGCACAATTGGGAACCTAAAATGCACTCCTGGTTGTGTATTGGCAAGGAAGCCTGATTCACACAAACAAGCTGGAATCAGCTGTGCTATGGAGCTCTCAATGGGGAACTCCGTAGCACAGATGACCACTACAGAAAGCAGAGCTTGGAGTCAGTCAACACCAATCAGCTGATTGGCAGTAACTTCAACCTCTTTCTAGAGTGGTTTGAACCAATAACCTGTCAAAATGCTACACTGCCCGCCCTCAAGGTGGAAGAACCTAGGATCCAGCCCACTGGCCAGATCCAGTTCCCTATCCCTGGTGTATGGATTTTTCTCATGCAACATGCCTAACTACTCATCACTGAAGTGGTATCAGGATGGTGTGCCACCTGCAGCCAAGCCAAATTGCTTCCCAACCTAGGGATATGTTTTTGTCTTTCCTCATAGTGTATGGCTTGGATGGTTGGCTTAAGTTGCTCACAGTTGTCTTAAATGAAACGCTCAGGATTCTGAATGAAATGCACATTTCAGCATATGTGCAATGCATCTATGGAGTTGATGAATACAAACACCTCTAATTACTTGTTTCCTTTTTCAGGGATCGTTCCTGTTCAAACTTTTTCACTGATAATTCGTCACCTGTTAAGTGTGTTAAGTATGCTACTTCCTCAACAGACTTCTTCTACTCTCCTGTTGCAGCCTCCCATGCACCCAAAAATCTGCTTTGGAAGGTTGGTGAGCCAGATGTAGAGTGGCACCAGGCTGCAAAGGGGAGGAGAGAAAGGTAGGTCCCATTGTGTCCACTGGCACAATGCTGGATCTTGTTCATAGATGGCAGCTTTGTTACTCAACCAACCTCTCTGACAGCAGGATTCTTACAGCAGTATGAAGATGTGAGGCTTTGTCTAAACTCTTAAGATTAATCCCCCAAACAGCACTCCTAGAAGATCAAATAATAGCATAAAACAAAATACTTACTTAGGTAGAATGGATGAGTAATGTCTGCTGTATCTTTTTCCATCTGCAGGATTTCAGCATCTAGCTTCATCTATACACATTAAAATAGTTACACTTATATCCATGCAGTATGTTTAACATATTTACAGTTGCATTCCTAACTGCTTTAAAAACCCCAACAACCCTGACCATTTTCAAGTATTTTTATAAAAGTAATTCTTCTATGCTTGCAGGAACCACAACATAATTTTATTTCTGATAAGATTTGTGGGAAGCTTATTTTTTAATGTATCTAACTAAAATCTCATAATTTCTTTTTTTTAAAAATAGTTCAATTTATCATCCCTTAATTCCAGCTTTAGTAAGACTTCCAGTCGCCTAGTTGTCTTCTGTTTTCCAACATCCAAAACCTGTAGTTGCACAGAACACAGAATCTGTTCTAGGTGGAACTATTACAGGCTAAATTCCTGTAATAATGCAGTTTTCATGGCTATGTCACTAAATCACATCTCTGTAGAAGAGGATTAGGTGTGATAATTTGACAAGCTTCTCAACCTCAGTTGAGGCACCAAAGAACAAAGAGGGAGAGAGAGTCCTGGCTAAAAAAAAAAAAAAAGGATTGATTTCAGAATATATTGTTCACATGATAAGAAGTGCTTCTTACCAAGTGAAAAATATATTTTAGAAAACGTTATCTTTTGAAACCAGGCATAAGAGAAAAAGAAAGAAATGCAGAGTTATAGTAAGGGGATACCTGGTTTGGCAGTAGTACATATGAAAACCAGCTCAGGTTTACAGCTGATCATGAACTAAAATGAATCAGTGGTGTAATGGCCAAAGAAAAAGGGAGGGGGGACACAACTTTAAGATGCATTAATCAAACCACAGTTTCTAAATTCACTTTATCTTGTCCATCTGAAAAACTGTCCAATTCTGGGCACCACACTTTAAGAAGCATATATAGACAAATTAAAATAGGTGAAGAGGAGGAAATGAAGATGATTAAGGGTAAGGAGGGCAAACAGTTGTTCTCTCCTGCTCCAAAGGGCAGGACTAAGTAGAGACCCAGGTGGCGCTGTGGGTTAAACCAGAGCCTAGGGCTTGCTGATCAGAAGGTCGGCGGTTCGAATCCCCGCGACGGGGTGAGCTCCCACTGCTCGGTTCCAGCTCCTGCCAACCTAGCAGTTCGAAAGCACGTCAAAGTGCAAGTAGATAAATAGGTACCGCTCCGGCGGGAAGGTAAACAGCGTTTCTGTGCGCTGCTCTGGTTCGCCAGAAGCGGCTTTGTCATGCTGGCCACATGACCCGGCCAGTAACGCGAGATTAGCGCTGCAACCCCAGAGTTGGACACGACTGGACCTAATGGTCAGGGGTCTCTTTACCTTTACCTTAAGTTACAGTAGGGTTAGTTTCAGCTGAATATTTGGTGAAACCTCTTAAATGTAAGAACAGTTCAACAATAGAAAAATTACATAAGGAGGCAGTGGCCTCTTCCTCATTGGAGGTCTTCAAGCAGAGGCTGGACAGTCATCTGGTGGAGATATTGTAGCTCTGGATTTCATGCATTGGACTAGATAGCCTACAAAGCCCCTCAAACTATAGTACTATAGTACTGTTTCATCACTATGAAATGATTTATTACAATTCAGAGGAAATTGTATGTATGGCCTATTCAGTAGCGCTCCTATTCTGATGCTCAAATATTATTTTACCTCACTGATTTCAGCTTGGAGATCAGCAATTTGTTCTGCCTCCGAGAGGCGAACAAAGCAAGGAGCTGGTTTTCCACATCTATCCACAGTTTCCTGAAACAGAAACATGAAAATTCTCAATAAACATAAGCAATTCAAGCTTCCTTGAAATTAGGGTTCCAGTCTTAAATACATTTAGGTTGCAATCCTAATGTATTTGCCTAGAGAAATGAAGGACAAGCCAGTGAAAATGAATAATGGGTGGTGTGGAGGAGCAGTTCACATTTCTGAAATTGTCACCCTTACATTTATTAGGGGTATTTATTAGGTTGTCTTACCTCAGTAACGGACTGGATGAGAGCCAACAAACTGAAGCTCAATCTAGATACCACTGTTTGTGGGTGGTTTCCCAGACCAGATAGGTAGAAGGTTGCCTGATCTTGACTGGGGTTACACTTCCTCTGAAGGAGCAGGTACCTAGCTTGGAGATACTTCTGAATCCATTGGTGTCGCTTGAGGCTCAGAGGCGCAGAGTGCCTTCCATAAGCTTCAGCTGGTAGCCCAACTGCACCCCTAACTGGACAGGGATAGCCTAACTACTGTTGTCTATGCTCTGGTAACCTCTAGGTTAGATTACTGCAACGTGTTATATGGCTGCCTCTAAAGACAGTGCAACTGGTGCAGAATTCAGCAGCCAGCTTGCTCACTGGGGCATGGCAGTTTGAGCATATTACACCCATCCTACTTCCAGACCCTAACACGCATCGGCAAGGCTTGCGTAAAGTGTTCCACTCTGCTGTTTTAGTGATGTTTTCGGGACATTTATGGGTTCAGCACAACACACACATGTGCAATTGCACCTCCATCAGACGCGTGTAAATCGGTCGTTGCCTGTATCTGCCCATACCTCCCATCAAGCCTTTTCTCTCCACTTTGGGGAAGGGCTGTGGCTCAGTAGCGGAACATCTCTTTTGCACGCAGGGGATGCCGTGTTCAATCCCTGTCATCTCCAGACAGTGCTGGGAGGGAGCCCAGACTGAAGCTATGGAGACGCACTGACAGAGCTGACAGTATTGAGCATGGATAAATGATTTGACTCAGTACAAGGCAGCTTTCTATGTTTCACTTTGTGTAAGTTACTTGTGCTCTGGAACAAAAGTCACTTCTATGGAATTAAAAACAACGTGGGTTACACATGCACAGACCCCCATTTCCCCCCACTGAACTTATGGGAATTCTCCATCCACAGTTACACAGAGTGAAGTGGATCAGCCTTTTAGTATTTAAATAACCATGCAGAGTTTTCCTGAGGATGCAAGATATAAACGAAAGGAAAACAAGATATTTCGTTTCTATTTAGGAACAGAATCCAATCCAGGTGTTCCAGAGAGCTACAAGAACTGACAACTATAAAACTACAACTAGGGTGGAAGTTAATTTTTTTTTTATCATAAGCATGTTTCTTTCACAGTAAGCCCACCACCTAGACGTACTTTTAAGCAAAAGTAAACACACCACAAGCACACCAGCACTGTTGCAGCCGGAGGAAGGAACAAGGACAAAAAGCTACGTTTGCAAAAGGTGTCAGGTAGCAAGGCTACAAAAAGGGCCTCCCTTGACTTCTTGGAGAAATGCTGCCAGCCAGGAGAGAACATACTGGGCGGCCTATGAACATATCGATATTATCAGCATCTTTTAAAAGCAGCAGGCAGCTTCAAATATGCCCTTTCTATCCCAGTGCAATCGAATTTAATAAACTGAGCAGCAGCACATTCCCAAACGAACACATTTCAGACTATGGTTTTGCATAACGCGTATTTACATGGTGGTTTTGCGTTACAACGTGGGGAGGGGGGGGAAACCCGGCCCGTCTCACCTGGGACACCACCCCCGCGGACAGGCAGCCAGCCAGCAGCATCCCAGCCGCCGACGGCTGCACAGGAGCCCACGGATTCGAAGAAGCCATGGCAAGGCGAGCATCCGCCGCCGCGCGGAAACTCTTGCGCGCGCCTCGCCTTCGAATGCGAAGCGCCTTCTCGCGCTTCCTTTCAAACTCGCGCCGCCATTTCGAGTGCGGGCAAGCGGCTCACCGACACATTAGAAGAGGGGTTGCTTATATATATATTTGTGGCAGGGAATGAGGGGACCCCAGACATAGGAGGCGCAACCCCGACACAGCCCTCCCTGGCGCCTACTTATAGCGGTACCGGGCTGCGGCGAGACCGGGATACCCTGTGGAGCCCAACGACACCCGCGCGTCGTGGCCTTTCCCGCCATGTTGATTGTTGGCGGAAGTGAACCCGGCCGTGTGGGTAATGTCCACCCCCGGAGAACCTCCACCTAAAGCTTATTCCGGGCAGAGGCTTCGCCATTATTCGCGTTAGGCGACGGGGTTCTGCTGTCATCCGGGGCTTGCGATTCGCCACGGGGGATTAAAAACAGTGAGGCTGGCGTTTCTTGTACTGCGTGTGCTTGTTGCTAGGATGCGAAGCGGCGGCGACCGTAGTTACAGGTAAGACACGCTCAGGTGCTTGTTCACCTCTTAGGTCATTCTCCCGAGAAAGCCCCTGGTTCCCGTCCTCCTTCCTCAGAGGGAAAGGGCAGCAGGGATGAGATCCCTCCGTTTATAGCCTGTGCATCTTTACCTAAAAGTAGCTGCACCTGGGAAGTACCGGTAAAAACTCAGCTAAACTACGTGGCAGCGCATCTGGGCAGCCCACTTCAATGCGTGTCTACTCGGAAGTAAGTCCTGTTCGAATGCGATGGTTGCTGCTCCAAGCCAGTATGCTGAAGCTTGCAGCCTAGTCGCATTGAATTCAGTGTGGCTGACTTCTCTGAGTAAAGATAAACTTGGGCTCTTTCCCTCTAACGTAGGACAACTTGGACAACGCCCATCTTAGATAAATATGCTGCTCTGTTTTCCCCACCTCACCCATAGTCCGCCTGGGTTGTATCCAAGTACTCGGAGTAGACCCATAGAAATTAGTGTTAGTCATGTCTATTAATTTCAATGCGCTTACTCTGAGCATCGCCAGCCTCTTCGCTGGATAGAGATGGCATATTGTTTGATAGCCATATGTGGAAGTGAAAAGTTAGGCGGAGTGTTGTTTTCAATTCCACCAGCTGAGATGGAGGAAGATGGGGCAGCTGGGTTTCATCTTGTCCTCTTTATTTAGATCAGAACTGTCTTCACCTACCCACAGCCTCTCTTCCCAGCTGAGGAGTGAGGAGGCGGCTTGGAGAACAGGCAAAAGCTGGTTCAGGGGAACTGAGACGCATTGTTTAAATACTGTTATTGAGTGAATAAGGATTTTGTTATATGCATATACCAGTAGTTGGGTGGTGCAGAAAAGAAACAGTGTTGACACTGGGAAGTTAAAAATCCATAGGCCTTTGTGATTCCTATTGCTGTGGAACCTAAACTTGAATTGATTATGTGAGCTCATATCTGCAACCTTTGTTTGCAGTACTGTATTCTGTAGAGTAGTTGGGATTGAGGAAAGCAAAAAGTGGAACCATTGAGGGGTTAAATATTTTATGGTATCTTCTGCTAACGTCTATGCTTTTGATCCTTTAAGAATGTGAATATAATAAGCTCCGTTACTTATCACTTGATAATCTGGAATTTTCAGGAATAAATATCAAAACTATGTTTACAAATAAATCTTTTTTCTATGCTGGCTCATTAGTTTAATAGTTTGTGAGCTTGGTTGAGGGATATGTGCTAGAACCTGTTGTGCAAGTACCTTTCCACCATCCTATGTGACTGCTGGTATTCCTTTGTGGCCCCGTTCACATGTCAGGGTAAGCTAACTATGGCTTACCTGGACTGTGCAAGCATACAGGCTCTGGGAGAGGAGCTTGTAGCTACTTTACTCCAGTCGTTTTTTGCTTAGCTTAACCAAAGTTTGACTTAACATGTCCGAAACCGAACTTGTGGTTAAGATTTCTTCTCAATAACCTGAGCTATAGCCAAGCTGGGTTTTTTTCACTGTGTACAGTACTTGTTTTTTTAAACAATTGTCAATTCTGTCTTGTTCTTAATGGATTTGTAAGTAGCTTTGAGACATTTTCTTGTGAATAATGAATAAATCTAATACACAAGAAGTAAGCCCCTGTGAATGTGACTTATGCTGAGCCTAGGGTAGACTATAAATAGGTTCTCATGGCTTCTAACATAAAGCTTGTTACTGGATGGGCCTGCCTGCCTGATTACATAACCTACTTAGTAGAGCTTTTTCTACAAGGCTGAATAAATTACAGTAAAAACCTGGGCATGTCTACTCAGAAATATGTCCCATTGAGTTCAGTGGGATTTACTCCCAGATAGGTGCATGTAGGATTGCAGCCTTAATCTTCTTGGACTATAAGTATCAGCATGCTGACCTGGAAACAAATTGTTTTCAGTACAGCTTAAAACACATTCAGTATTGCAGTCTTTGTCTAAATCTTTGTCCTACGTACTGCATATGCCCATATTTCCATATAGTTCTTTTTCATTAACTGTCCAGCTCAACCTTTATGTCATGATGATCAGATCAATTTACGCTTGATTTCTTATCCCCTGAGAAATAAGCCCGAGTGCTTTTCTTTTCTTGTAAAGATGATTGCACTGCTGGGAAAAAGTGACTTTGATAATCCTGTATCATAAGTGTTATAAATTTACCTTTTAATAGAACATAAACTTATTTTGCCTGATGTGGTGTGAATGAAAGTGACCCAGCTGAACTTGTGCTACACACATTTGTTAGTATCTGATACAAGAACAGGAGGATGGGAAACAGTGCCTTAAAAGCGCATTTGGAGACAGCACAGAAAACGGGAGTATTCCAGCTGACGGGAAAAGGCCTTTCTGAGGTAAAGACCTATATCATAAACATGTGCCACAAATGATTTTATACTGCATAATGCAAGAGACAGAGATAAATATTTGTGCTTTGAAGAGTTTTTAAATTTTTGAAATCAAATTTTGATAGGTTAGTGGGATAAGAAGCATAGACATGTCAGTTGAATGGGTTCTAATTAATGTATCTTATCCTAGCTATAAAAATAAAAGCTATTGGGTTTAGTGAGGCTTATTCCCCAGTAAATGTGTTTTGGATTACAACTTTAGACCATTGCTACTCAGTTGAGATAGGATGGGAACATAACAGATATTGCATTGCTTATGCTACCTATAGTAGTGGACATGACATACTGTGATAAATAATTACATAAATTTTGTGTAATATGTAGTTTAATTGTCAATTTTGGAGGATATTCCCAAATTAAATTGTCCCTCCAGTCTTTTCACACCATTTATAGTTTTGTAATTCTGTCCTGCAACCTTATAAACCTAAAAAGCTCCTTGCCTGCACCTTTTATTATCTTACCTACCCACATATACTTAATGCAATTTGTGTCATTCTGGAATTTTCACATGATTTCTGAATTGCTTTTTCAGTTTCCCGAAGATCTGCAGAAGCTTGCAAGTAACCTCAGAACAATAGATTTGTCGAACAATAAGATTGAAGTCCTACCACCACTAATGGGGAAATTCTCTGTGTTGAAGAGCCTTGCTTTAAATCACAACAAGCTGAGTAAGACTTCTTAAATAACTCATCAACTTGCTGAAATAAATTCAGTGGGACTTAGTGACAGGAAAACTATATTTAGGGTTGCAGCCTACATTGCCACAAGTTTAATTCCATCATTTCTTTCAGACTAATAGAGATACACTCAATACATTGGTTAAAAGCTTTGCAGTTTAGGAGAGGATGCTGTAAACCTTGCAAGTACAGAGTTGTCACCATTGCGATTCCAGGTTGCTAAGATACTCAAAATTATCCTGTCTTATTGAAATGCTCGTGACTTGTGAACCAAGCACTTAACTTGAAAAATTGCCTTTAACCATGCCCTACCTCTCCTCCTCTTTTCCCCCAAGCAGCTAGAGTTCCAAAGAGAAGGTAGAGCCTGCACACTAATTCAGGCAATTGTAGCTTATCCATTATATATCTTCATGTATTGTAAAATAAAATGTTGACTATATCCTAACACAATGGGGTGCTGTATGATTCCACAACAGTGACCTTTATACTATAATTGTTCTTTCCTCTGAACAGCTTGATTTTATTTGTTTATGTATATATTTTTGCTAGCTGCATTGCCTGAAGAGCTGTGCAAGCTGAAAAAATTAGAGGCTTTGCATCTGAACAGCAACCAGCTGACGCAGTTACCAGCTGCCTTTGGACAACTTTCGGCACTAAGGACCCTGAGTCTTTCTGGAAACAAGCTCCGAACTGTACCTGTCCAGCTCTGCAGCCTTCGTCACCTAGATGTGGTGGATCTCTCCAGAAATCAGATCCAGAGTGTGCCAGATACAGTTGGGGATTTGCAGGCCATTGAACTAAACTTGAATCAAAACCAGGTCTGGAAACTAGTTTTTGTAGGTGTATATCATTCAGGAGGAAAGAGCTTCTCAAAGCACAAGCGTCACCTAAAATTCTACTGAAATGGGGATCTCACTTAGAGTTGCAAGCAAAATTTAACATATTCCTTTTGTTTTGTTTGCCCCTGTGGAAAACCTGCCAGGTTATCCTCTATTTTGTAACACAATTTTCCATTTGTTGAGAAGAACGTTGTAGCGTTTATGCTTTGAACATCATGTCTTTCTTCAACTAGTCTTAATTCCATTCCATTAGAACAATACATTCTTAGTGCTAATTTAATGCTCGCGCACCAATGAAGTTGCATTCAAACCTTGTACGAGTAGAAGACAGCTCATGCAGCTGAACCTTCTGTTTCCCCCTCCTTTCCTCCTGTAGCCTCCAAAAAGCCTTTCTAGAGGGTTAAAGGGGGACTGATTGAATATTGTATGCTATATTTGATGAAGCTACAGTGGGAGGGAGGAAAAAAAACCAGAAATCTAGCTTCGGTGATTCTCCCCCCCCCCCTTCGCATACACACAGAGCATAGCGCACAATGTTCTGTAGAGAGGCTTTTGGAGATGGTGCAGAAAAGAGAAGGGACAAGGACACAAAGCTGTTTGTACAACACGGTTCACCCCATTGGAGGCAGTTCTATAGGGAAAATAGATTGCTTGAAGTTATGGAGTTGTTTTTTGGTTGGTATTATAGGGCTTGACTTTGCATATTGTGCAAGCTGAAATGACAGTGCTTTTACCATAATTTTATGCTTGCATGTCTTAAAATGCATTGAAATTTTTGTAACACTTTTTAAAAAAACAAGATCACACCAAAGCACTGAATTGCTGCTATAGCCAGGATGGACAAGCATAGTCATCGTGTTCCATCAGATGTTTTCAGATCAAGCCCCATCCCCTCAGCATTGGTAATATAAAGATACCTTAGAAATGGGGAACTACAAAATTCATGGCCCTGTGATGTTCATAACTAAGTACTCAGACTCAGTGTTGGAATGCTTAATTGTAACTCTCTGTGCTACTTCCTGCAGTGAGTCCATCCTAGCTACCCAATCAATTCCCCAATAGTTTTGTGTAGCTGCATTTTGAGCATTCCTGCCTCTGACTATTGAGGCTGAGCATAGTAATCATGGCTAGTAGCCATTGATAGCTTTATCCTCTATGAATTTGTCCAATCCTCTCTTAAAGTCACCCAAGTTAGTGGCCATCACTGCCTACTGTGGGAGCAAGTTCTATAGTTTTAACTATGAGCTGCTTAAGATAGGATTTCTTTTATCTGTCCTGAATGTTTCAACTTAGCAGTGGCAGAGCAATAACTTTTTTCCCTTTCCCTGTTTGATGCACGATAGATTTCCCAGATCTCCCCACAGATATCTTACTGTCCACGCCTCAAGGTCCTGCGCCTGGAAGAAAACTGTTTAGAACTAAGCATGCTTCCTCAGAGTATTCTCAGCGATTCTCAGATCTCTCTGCTTGCTGTAGAGGGCAATCTCTTTGAAATCAAGAAACTTCGAGAATTGGATGGATATGACCAGGTCTGTACTATTCTCTCCCCTCCCTCACCCTGCTGTAATCCAATAGGCTTGGGGGTAATAAGGCTTCCATTGGTGAATGAAATCAGGGGGAAATGTTTGACTAGCACCTTGTCCCTCATTGAATCCTAATCTCTCCTACTTCCAAGACTTCTGTTAGATGTAGCATTGTACAGTTACATTCAGTTAGGAATATTACAATTCTGTTCTTAATTTGAAGAGAGTTGTTTCAATCAATTACTTAATACTATTTTACTTTTAAATTTTCTAATTCATTTGTCCAGCGCAGAACATGAGTTTGTAGCTAACTTCAGTTATTTTTCTGAGTAGACCCAACTGAAGTTAAGAGACCAGTTAGTCATGTCAATTAGTATCAGTTGGCCTGCTCTGATTTTGGATGAGTAATGGCTACAACCCATGATCTTGAATTGGTTCAGTAATAGAAACTGCTGGATAGGAAACATTCTTGAGAATCTCTCATTTATCTTCATTTATCTTGCATTTATTCCACCCAAACTCCTAATTTTATCGTCTTCTTTTTTTTAAGTACATGGAGAGATTCACAGCCACGAAGAAAAAATTTGCCTGATGGATTGCTATCGGTCTTATTTCATGAAGGAGAGACAAGAGGTGTGATGCACGTAGCTTATATGCTGCTAAGTCTTTTCAGGAGAAGTAAATTCAAGGCTTTAACTGCAAGAGAACTTTGAAGTGGTTGAATATGTTGCTTTTAAGGCCACAAAGTGAAACCAGGAATTGGTGAAACTATCTTGTACGTTATGCTTTACACCTTTGCTGCTAACAAGGCACTTCTGCTTATGTGATTCTCCATCTTCAGGGATCATTGTTTTAAGAAGAAAAATGTTGTACAACTCACTTGGGCTGCAGAGGTTTTATTACAGATGTTGGCAGCCTTACATAAAGTAAGGAGTACATGGAGATAACACTAAGGGGAACATTTGCCAAGGAGTACACTGAGGTTCTGTAACAGGATTAACTCTAGAATGCAAAGTCATCTCTTTGCATTAAATGTTTTAGTGTAGAGACTGATCTTTTTAACAAATAAATAAAAATCATGTACATTTTAAAGCACAAGTAATTGGGCTGATAGTAGCTCAATATGTCTAATCAAAAATAGTTGTCCTAGCTTCATCTCATGCTCACCTCCCCTTGAATGGCTTGTCTTCCATTTGACGGTGAAGTGCTCTCTAGTTCACCTGAGCATGCTAAATGAATGAAATACAGGATCATAATGTCTACACTGTATTTGAGGGGGGAGGGAGCTGACATCTTTGCACTCTTGTGTTCATGGCAGGAGCAAACTCAACTGCTTAAAGGGGATGATCACCTTATTACTGCCTTATACAAAGCACCCAGGAGGACCTAAGATATGCAACTTTCTTGAATAACTTGTATATTTTTATTAAAAAGATACTGCATCCACAACTGTCTTAAGCTTTTTGGCACCTTTTGACAAACTTCAGTTAATATATAAATTCACATCATGTAATCTGAATAGTAAAGAATAAATATGCACAGCTAAAATTGTTCCTGTAAAATACATTGCTCCTTATAAACTATTTAAAATAAAATACCTAGGAAAAAAGCAGTACAGTATAATTCATCTTTCTATATAGTGTGTGGCTGTCAAGATCAATATGCATGCCTGTTGCTACTGGTGGCTGCTTTGGTGTGATTGAAGGAACAACATACAGTCTTTTTTTTGTAACTTGGATTTAATTGCTGGGGAAGGAGTGGAGAGTTTGGAGTTTAAAGGCTGTGTAAAGAATTTCCCTTGGAAATCTATACTCTTGCTTCCCACCCCCAGTTCTTGCATATACAGTTCCATGTAGTACAAAAAACACATCTGTTGAGTCTAAATTTCAGGGAGATGCGTGTGACTTGGAAGTTGCCATTTGAAAACCTAAGTGGTCTGCAAAAGCACTCTGAGAATGTGCTGTTTCACGTGTTAAGCTCACTTAACTGATTGTTTTTGTTTCCTACCTTGGGTCAGCCACTAACTCTCAGCTAACCTCGCTCATATAGTTGTAAAGATCTAGAAAGTGATATAAAATGACTGCAAAATCAGACGATGTGTGCTCTTATCATATGTACCAAAATCTGAGTGCAAAGTTGGGCAGATGTATTTGTTAAGGCTAGTTTTATCAAGTGCCTTACCACTCACCCTTCTTATGCAATGCTAAGAAAACCTGATTTGAGAACCTTTATGCACATTAAGCGTATATTCTCCCCCTTCCCCCACCATGTTTATCTTCTACTAGCCAGTGAGGAGTAGGGATCAAACAAGTATACAGGAGAAAATATTTTACTAAACAAGACTATATGGATCAACTGTTCCATTTTGGGGAGTACAGCTACTTGGGAGAGTTCTGGCAAGATTAAGCCACCCCCACAAAACTAAACAAAAGAATTGCACATAGCCAGTGTAACACTAAATTCTTAGAAATTCCTCAGAAATTTGACAAACTTCAGGGGTTATGCTACTTGACACAAATATATGGAAAGGAGAATATCTGAGGCTTGAGTTTCTCCTAATACTTGAATAAGGCATCTATACTTCCTCTTCTGCCACATAAAATATAGGTTGTTTTTAGAAAAGGTTGCTGCCGCCGCAGCAGCAAAAAAGCATTCAGTGTAAGTCAGTTTTGATGAGTTCTCAGATGAGAAAATCACTTGTAGCTTATTCTCTTTAAAGTAGGCAACAAGGTAGTACTAAGTTTGATTTTCAATGCTAGTCAGCATTACATGTGTTTTTGAAAGAGATAGGCAATGCAGGTAACCATAAGTTAATTTATTCAGTCCAGCAAGTAGAAACCTGAGGCATTCGCTTAATTACAGCTTAAAATGGGCAATCTAGAAAGCAAAAAATAAGGTATAGTTTGATGTAGAGCACTATGCAGTTAAAAACTATTTAAGAATTCAAAGTTTCAGTTATAACTCAAGAAATTATGCTATCCACATCCAAGTACTTTTTCACACTGCTGTAGAGTTTCCACAGAGGCTAATGAACACATGTGCATTAGACAGCCACATTTTTACTTTATCTGTGATGGTAGCCTGGTAAATCTGAAATTAACAGTAACAGTTACTATAGCACTTGAATGTTCACCATTTTATTTCCATAGACTAGTAAGGTTTAGTGTGTGAACTGCCATTTCCAGCTTTGAGGATTGTATGTTTCACTATTACTAATACAAGTAAACAAACCGACAGTGATGTGTGCAGTTTCTACCCTACACAGCTAGAATTACCACCTCACCCTTGTTGACAGGAGGTTACATGGAAGACTGAGCTTTGTCTTAATAAAAATTATGACTCAGTTGGAATTGATATGCAGAGTGGTAGAAAAATGAGGTATCCTCCTGTCATCTATGGGAAGTGACAATACAATGAGCCAATTTGTTTTAAGCTCTTGTCTGGCAAGACTTAAAAGACTACTGCAGCAACCACCACAAGGCACTGCTATTTACTGGGCAGTCTCTTTAGAAAGAAGCACTCAGAAACCGTCTACATGAACTATTTTTTTTTTCTTCTATGGAAGGGTTGGGAACTATGCTCCACCTTCAAATTATGATCAATTTATAATTTTTACATATGATAAAAAACATTCAGCTTAAACATATACAACAGCACAAAGCACTAAGTCCATTTCTCTTTAGAAAACAAAATTATTCCAATGCGGTTTGGTGAACTCTTAATCAGAAGAGTGAACTAAAATGTTCTTGAGAATCCTTGGAACTGTAACATTTTTCATTGAACCAGTCCTATAAGAAAGCTAAATCGAGCACCTTCATCCTGAAACAGAAATGAACTGAAGGTTATATGCTAAGCACTCACTACAGAAGGTCTGTACAACTTGCAACCCATCAAATTAAATGTAGTCTAGAAGTCATGAATGGTAGTTCCTCATGGGCTCCAAGATCTGCTACCTGCTTCAGGATTACACAAAAAGCTTAGTTCACAAGGGCCTAGCAAGGCACAACGCATAGTTGATGGTGTACATTCAAGCTTGAGGGATCACAATTTGTAGAGCAGGCATAACCTACAGCCAAGCCACAGCTTTAAAGTTTGTAAAATAAGCACAAGTTCAGTCTCATGATAAGAAAGATAGAAGCAGCAAAGCTATGTTTCAATACTGACTTCAGTCTTTCACATATTTCAGTACAGGTTTGAAGCTTGAACACCCATATGGTTCCAACTAAAAGATGACACAACTCTTATTTTGTAATGAGTTGCTGAAGAAAACCAGGTGAGCACATAACTGTAGTCAATTAAAAACAATTTAAAGAACTGAGTTTTATCAAGCCACAGCAGATGCGAACTCACTGTAACAACCATAGCTTTTGTTCTCATTGGAAACTAGATTGTGCCCTGCTTTGGATGTATTTATAGAAATCCTGTAGGTGTTTTGCTCTGAATAAATATCTCAAGATGCTGCTCTCCAGATGTCGGCTTTTTGGTACACAACTAGATTCATAGTTTGTGTAGGGAAGGATGAATTTATTTAGGAAACAGCATTACAAAATAGTTTTCACTCAACCTTAAGCTCTGCATCACTTTCCAAACGTTGCTTTTTGATGGAACATTTCGCAGATCAAAATATCTTTTCAGCAGTAACAGCGTCCAAAGAATATGCAGCATTTACCAAAAAAGGAAAAGGAAAAGATGTTTTCTGACAACTCATACAATAATTTGCAACAGAGCTCTTCACCTGGAAGTGTTTTGCTTGGAATCCTGAGTTGATCATTAGGTGCTGTGTAAACACTTTCACCTCCCCTAGGTCCTCTGGCCACCATAAAGTATCTCTGAGTAGAGCAATAACTAGTAGGGTTGGTGGCAAACACCCAGTCTTTCCGGAATAAAATGGGGGATAAACTCCTAAGAGTTTTGTGGGAGTCCCATGTCCAACTATTCTGGGGTTTTTGTGTGTGTAGCTGGACTACTCATCCCCTTGGTATCCAAATGAGAATTGCTATGGCTCAGAAAATGTACTTCTCTCCTATATATATATATCTTGAATGTCAACAATGATGTGTTTTAAAGCCCCATTCTCAAAAGTAGTAGTTGCTGAACCACACATTCCAATTATAAGAATATAAAATGCACCCCCACCCCACCCCACCCCATCATGTATGGCTTGACCATGAAATCTAGGTGTTTTGTAAACTAAGGTCAGCTTACAGACAAAGTTCATGAAAATTACTCATCCACCATTTTAGTGATGACGAAGTATTGAGTGAGGTAATGACATTCACTGAATGCATCCTGCCTTTGCTCAGTTGCCTCACACTCTACTATCCTACTGCAAAAGGGGGAGAAGGTACCATGGAGATATTTGAAGCCAGAAAACGAAACCCTGAGGACATATTTAAAAAAGTAAGAAAGCCAAGTCTCTGTTGTGCTATTTTCCTGGATTCTCAAACTAAGTCTGTATACAAGCAACAAAAGAAGCCATATGATGCATGTCCTGCTTTGTTCCCTCTTCTGAATCCTGCCATCTTTCTTCTTTGGAAATTGAGGTTTGTAGACTAAAATGGACGTCTTCAGTTGGATAAAGAGTTGGAAGAAGGCTGCTAGTTTTCAATGAGTTTTTTGGCTCTTACATTGGCTTGCTCAATGCGATCTTTGTTGGTTTCAGCCTGGAATACAAAATATAGCATAAGACTGCTACTAAACTAGAAAGATGAAAACAAACTGTATCATACTGTGATTCAACCATTTCTTCAGGAGCTGGCTCAGAATAAGTTTGATATTATGGTGAGTCAGTAGTTAAGTGGTACTTGAAACCATCTGAGCAGAAGAGCCTTTCACTCCTGCAACTCATTCAGAATTTAGAGCAAATACCACCTACCAATTAAGATATGCTTAAAGTACTGGAAGGAATGCTTTGGACCAGTGATGGCTAACCTTGACACTCCAGATGTTTTGGAACTACAACTCCCATCATCCCTAGCTAACAGGATCAGTGGTCAGGGATGATGGGAGTTGTAGTCCCAAAACATCTGGAGTGTCAAGGTTAGCCATCACTGCTTTGGACCCTGGGTGAACTGGCCACTGGCTGACTATTACACCAGAAGTTTAGGATTTAAGCTGGCTTCTAGAAAGTGTTCTAGAAGAGCAAAATTCAATGCACTCATTTTCATCAATGAAGACCTAAAGGGGTTGGGCCTTACGTATCTGAGCCAACTTCCTTTCCCATGATCTGTTGTATGTTAAGAACAGCAAAACCATGATGTGAGACAATCTTGGGACCACTCTCCATATTTGGCACACCCTGCTTCAAGGAAGTCCAACCCAAACTACGCCAGAGTGTTTTCCAAAAGCAGCTAAACCTTCCTATTCAGTTAACTGTTTAGTGGCAGTAGATTTACCAACATCAATGTCTGAATTCTTTGTTTCTTACCTTAATATTTATCTGATCTATCTGCTGGTTTTGTGTATCAATTGTGTTGCCCATCTCCACGGCCATATTTTTCAGGTTCCCCAATATGTTTCCAACTTGAGTTAGGTTTTCCTCCATTTCATCTTCTCTAGCGTCATTTGTTACCCTGTTGAAAGTAGCAAGGGAAACCAACATTGAGAAATCCCAAGTTCCTTTCTCCTGAATGTTAACGCATCCCAAGTTGTCAGAAGAATTTTCTGCTATAGAGGTTTCTATGCAAGATTGCTTTAAAAATTGAATCAGAAAGTGACACTATAGATCTACTAGAAGCGTCTCAGAATGATCTCATGAATTACACAGAACAGCCATGTTTGAATGTCCAAATCAGAAGCTCTGTGAACCTGTGAAAAGCCCCTTGGTGCAAAGTAGAAAAGATTCCAGAAATGGTAGTTAACCACAGCTTCTAGTTATAAATTGGGTGATTAACGGCTTCCAGTCAAGCCAAGATTCATAAGTCAACTTTAAAACATGACTTCATATTCTGAATTGTTTGGAATCCATTAACCATAGTTCCTGCTTCAAAAGTAGTGAGATGCTGTGGTTAACTATGGCTTCTTGGCTTGTTTCCCCCACTCACACAAAGGGAAAAGGGAACTGTGTGCAACTGCACGGAGCTTATGTATATCCTGGCTAATGAAGCAAAGATTTGATTGTGTGGACCAGGTCAAAAGGTTTGTCCTCAAGCTTTTCAAAATGCAGTCATTACTACTGCAGATAAAGAAGCATTTAGTCCTATAAATATTCAGGAGTGGGCAGGAGAAGTATCTTACCGTTTTATGTAGCCTCCAGTTGTTTTTCCTCCCGAATTCTGTTGCTGATTGTTTGCAACACGCCCTGGTTGTTTAGACACTACATGATCATTCTCTATACTATCACCCCAGGTTGTCTTGTAAGCTCTGCTAGTCTCAAAATTCTTTGTTCTACAAGAAAAGCCAGACCGCACATTATTAGATCAAAGATACAAAGTTTTAACAAACCTAATGTACAATATAACAAGTAATAGAAAGGACTATTTCATACATGACAGCCCCAGGTTTGCCATAGAAGATGTATTCCATAGGGAGACCCAACCAATCCTGACTTCCTGATGTGTGTTCATGTTTTCAAATACACATTCTTTACATTTGCACTGAGCTTTGTGTGCGCACCAAAAATGTACTATACCAAGTGAATTTAAGACATATACAGTAATTTCACACTGGAAGAAATCTTATACAAAAATAAACACAATAATTTTATTTTTCTAAAGTTTGTATGTTATATTTAAATCTCTGACTGCTTTGGCATACGAGCTGTTTTCTTACTCCTCAGCCTCATTGTTGCCACTAATGGCTGCTATGTTAAAGAAAATCAACCAAATTACAATCTAAGATATAGGACTACAATGCGTGTTTAAGGAGAAATAATGTATAATCTCCCAGCATTATATCTTTGGAACAGATGAATGGAGTATCAGTAGTTCATAATTCTAATACAGTGGTACCTTGTTTTGAGTCCGGGATCCGTTCCGGAGCCCTGGACGCTCGACGAAAGAGACGCTTGACAAAGCGCCGCTCTGTGCATGAGCGGTTTAGCGCTTCTGCGCGTGCGGCAAACCCGGAAGTAACCCGTTCTGGTACTTCCGTTTTTGCCGTGGACGTTCCACGAAATGGACGCTAAACGGGGCGGACTCACAACGAGGTACTACTGTATTGTATGACCAAATTCAAATCATCACTAGAGTTTTTAGCAAGTTGTATGTAAGATAATGATTCACGGAATAGTATACATGAGGGATTGGGAATCTGTGGTGCTCCATATGTTCTTGGACTCCCAACTCCCATGAGTCTCAGTCAGCACTCAAGCATAGCAGGAGCTGGAGTTCAACAATATTTGGAGAGCTATAGGTTCCCCGTCCCTGGTATAGATATATGGGAAATAATTGCTAAAAACAAATGCAGTTTTGGAACTTTATGTGAGCCAATGGTGACTAGAAAACCCCCACTGTTAGCTTTTAGTGTCATTTCACAATATCCCTCCAACATTTTCCCCATTGTATACAATCCACCAATTTTCCTGAATCAAAATCCAATAGATTTACAACCAGATATCAACCAATAGTATCATCCTAGAAGACTATTTCAGGTTTATGAGGCCGGAACAAGTAGTTTAAACACAATCTATAGGCGACATAGCACAGATACAAACACAACTACAGACCATCACAAAATAGCTTGCATGTTAAGACAGCATGCACATGCATATATGCACCCAGTTAGGACATCACCTTCAGGCAGCTGGTTAACAGTACAGGCTGCTTCATAAGATTGACCTTTTTCTAAAGTCCACTTTGACCAGTTAAGCGAATCCAACCTCTGCTGCTAAATCTTCATTTTATTAAGCAAGGAAAAGTGGGGTGGTTAGGAGAGAGAATGAGAAAAGAGTGAGCAGTAAGACCAGCAAACAGATAAATAGTTGTTAGCAAACTATTTCAAAAGTACAGCTGAGATTATGTTTGTGTTTAGGGTGGGGGGAAGCAGCCTAACCCTAACACAGGGAGAAGGAAAAAACGATTAAGACTGCAATCCTCGTCTACTCAGAAGAAGGTCCTACTAAATTCAATGGGGGTCACTTCCTTGTAAGTGGGGTTAGTACTGAAACTTAATTCTGCAAGTGCTGTACAGTGGTACCTCAGGTTAAGTACGCTTCAGGTTAAGAACTCCGCTAAGAACAGAAATCGTGCTCTGGCGACGCAGTGGCAGCAGCTGGTCCCATTAGCTAAAATGGTGCTTCAGGTTAAGTACGCTTCAGGTTAAGAATGGACTTCTGGAACGAAGTACTTAACCCGAGGTACCACTGTATTCACTACTTGTGTTAAGGCCAGACCACCCCAAAATTACTAGAAGGTTATATTGTCCCTCTTCCTCTACTTAAGCAAACTGAAATAGATTCTATACAGATCTCTCCAATGTGCATATGTCAAAATAAGAATATTTAGAACTATCACAAAAGCCCTCAAACAAGCTAAGCACTCTCCAGGAAAAAGGAGTTAGAATGTGATAGCAAAAGGAAGAAGAAACAGGTATTTAGAATGTATATCGTACTCCTACCTGCCAAGCTCTCAAAGCATTTCCAAATATTCCTTGCTTCTAGTTAACCTACTGTGTGTGAAATCTGTACCTTAACCATACCAACCAGGTATTATTTTAACAATAACAAACAATACTGGCACTGAGTAATATATACGCAAAACATTCAATAATGGTAACTAAGAATGTCATCCAAGCTTTTATTGTTACTTTATTATTTTGCCCTTATACATAATCAGGTTTAAGGAATTTGTACTACTAAAAATTTTAGAACTTTCACTTAAACTTGGGGAAATAGTCTAAAGCACACCAGTTTAAAAAAACCTCCCAATCTTGATCTTCTGGGCATTTCTCAATGGCCTCAATTTTCCCCCTTGAATTTTGGAATTCATCAACCTGTCTTTAACTGACCTATTGCAAGGACAGACACAGAGACCACAACACTTGTTGAGCTCTGTCAAGTTCTTCTCAGCTTCTCTCATGTCTTTGTTTATCTGGTCCATTCCTTCTTCTATACGGGTTAACTGTTCTAAGAAAAGTATAAAGAAAAAGGAATTTTAGAGAACTTAAATGCTGCAAGATGCTTGGATCTTCAGATGAGAACTTTAATGGTTTGTGTTCAAAATGCTTCTTTTAAAAAGAAAAAGGAAAAAACCCAAGGAAATGCATTAAAAAGCAACTTTGGAGTTGCAAGAGAAACTTTTTTGAATACCAGTGAGTGATATGCAAGTGAATCATACCAGTATCCACACCTGGGTGGACTCAGGCCCCAAATATCTGAAAGACCGCCTTCTTCCCTACAGACACTCTCGGATGCTGAGTTCAGCAGAGGAGGCCCTCTTGGTAATTCCTTCACCCTCAGAGGTTTGGGGTGGGGGAGCAAGAGGGCATTCTCTGTGGAGGCCCCCAAGCTGTGGAACTTCCTCCCCAGAGGTGCATCTGGCACCTTCATTATACAGCTTCTGGAGGATGCTGAAGACACACCTATTTACCCTGGCTTTTGACACTTGAGGTGCATAGTTTTAGAACGCACCTTATTTTTTTATTATTGTAATTTGTTTTAAACTGTTTTTAATGTTGTGTTTTAATGTTGCAACCCACCCCAGGATCTAAAGTAGAAGGGCGGGTAAACAAACAAAGAAACAATATTCATGTGCCTCAGGTCTCAAAACTGAAGTAAAAAAATACTGCATGCTGCACGCAATATATTTTAGATAACCCAAGCCATAATACTATCAAACAAACTTATTCTGATCCAGCTCTTGAAGAAACGGTCGAATCACAGCATGATATAAACAGCTTGTTTTCATCTTTCTAGTTTAGTAGCAGTCTTACGCTATGTTTTGTATTCCAGGCTGAAACCAACAAAGATCGTATTGAGCAAGCCAATGTAAGAGCATCTATCTATCTATCTATCTATCTATCTATCTATCTATCTATCTATCTATCTATCATTACACATGCACAACTCACCCCCTTGTTCATCTAGCATGGTGAGGGTTTTGATTCCTGTATCTTGGGACTGTAAGGAAGAAAAAAAATGATAGGAGATACAAAACCAGCAAAATCTAATGCTAGAATTGGACACACGTTTGGACTACAACAGGCCATTCTACAGAGTTTCTAGTGAAGAGTACAATATTTGCATTAGCACCATGTAAACCTCAAGGAAGTCCATTTTTTTGTGATAAAAGTATGTTCAGAATCTTGCAGAAGATGAGCAATTCAGATGCAAGTATCTGACAGCTAATTAATTTTGAATTTGAACCCTAAATACAGCAGCAATGCAAATATTTAAAGTTGCAAAGCTGTTCCACCCATAGTCATCATCTACACATGCCACATAATGGCACCCACATGCTTTAAAAATAGCAACAGCTGGTGACAGAACTGCAGGAATGAACTGCTCTCAAACAATTCGATTTGTTCTTCCTCATCCCTCACTCCCGCAAAAGCTTTTCCTTACCTCAATGGCCATGCCAAGAATTCTCCTTGTGCTTTCCAAAGACTAAAACAAAAAAGAGATCTATTTTCAGCCATATGGACTTATAAAGACATTTAGTAATCACACTATATACAGAGTTTCATGTAACTGAGCATGATGTTATATTCCTGAATCTGAATAGATCCTATTAGGTTATACTGCTCATTTCAAATAGCAATATTCTGAAAACAGTATTTTTGTTTTCTAAATTAAAAGCTTGACGTATTAAGAGAGCTTTTTTCTTCAGTGGTACAGAAACCATTTTGGACAGCAAATCTCCTTTACTATGATAGGGCTTCATGCATCCTAAATAGCTTTCCTTAATATGAGGTCTACTTTCCACTACACAAGCAATAGGAGAAAGAGAATAACCTAATGTAATTACCTCATCTGTAACTTGATGGGCTCTCAGTTGAATTTCATCAGGCGACAGCTCAGCCATGATTAACACTTATTTTCTGATCTCTGACTATACACAAACAATGGTATTTCCTCTGTAACAAAGAATACATTATTTAGAAGCAGAATTCTAATAAATGTCAAATGATACAAGTGCTCTAAAGATGTGGTAACACAGTTCCTATTATATTTACATTCAGCTCAATTCTCAGGTCTCAAGACAAGGAACACACAATTTAAAATTTCAGTATCAATCAATGACTGGAATATATAGGGAAAAGTCATAATGAAATAGCCCCTCTATTGGAGATATGTTGATTGCTTAAAAGGTATAATTTAGTAACAGCAGTGTCCATTCACACTGGCACCTCGGTCAGTAAGAAGTTTAAATGAGGTTTTGCACTTTTACTTGATTAGTCAAATGAAGGAATGAGAAAAGACCAAGTTCAGCCCAGCCCCATTTTTCGGTGACCTGATCAGAAAGATACTGTCAGGGGCTGGCCGGGTTCCGAAGCGGTGCCAGAGGAGACAGCGGACCTAGACAGAGCCCCGCTGACGCCCGAGGAGTTATTGAGGGTCTGGGACCAGGAGCAGGCACAGCCCCTGCTGACACCAGAGCAGATGGTGCAGCAATGGGAGGAAGCCTCCACCAGAGGGCTAGCACAGCCAATGGGAAGGGACCAGGAGAGGGAGTCCGAGGAGGAGGGGAGGCTTAGAGAGCCTGCCAGAGCATCAGACACAACCAGCGTGGAGGGCGAAAGCGAAAGGGAAGAGGGGGCAGGAGGACCACCTCGGTCAAGGGCACGGAAGTGGAAAAAGGAGAGGCGGAGACTAGGGTTTCCGAAGCTCCTCTGCTGGGGGCGGAGCCGCAAATCAGTACTCGAAGGATCTGACTCCGAGGGGTCGGATGCATAGCCGTGAAGTCTGGACTGTTCAATGTTATAAAATAAAGTGATTAGTTAATAGACGGCGTTTGTGGATGCTTACTTCCGAGGAGACACACATCCGTCTCACAGATACCTATAATAGCTGGAATCAGGCAAGACACAGATGACAAGTGTAACCCATTCACCCCAAAGCAAAACACATTCTTCCTGGAATCATATACCAAGTGCAGCAGCTGGGACCAAACAAAGAAAATGGCAGGCTGTAAAGCCCCTGCCTCATCCACATCTTAACACACCCTAATTCTTTGCTCCTCACTTTTAGCCTTTGTAATTCTGAGCCCTCTATATGCTTTGCTCTAGTCTACGTAGTCCAAGACAGCACAATCGAGGAAGGCAAATATTTAACTGTTTTAAATGGTTTCATATTTGTTGAAATGAAAGCACAGGAGGCAAAATTGCTATGTTAACCTACAAGGGTGTGAATCTGGGAGGGAATGGAGAATATGGAGTATGCAGAGGCATTGTTTCCCAATTTCCACCACAAACAAAAATGAAGTTTGTTCTTCCACCTTGGAGTCAGCAGGTATTAATTATTGTTACTCTGCTTCAGTTGTTAGGAAGTTGAGGTTTGCTGTCAACGGTGACTTCAGCTCTTAAAACACCCTGGGCTTCCCCTTGATTTTTATCACTGTGTTGTTAAGACTTCAACAAAAAAACACCCCCACTCCCTCTTTTTCTCTTATGAATCATTATACTGTAATTGCTAAACAATTTAAAGCTGAATTTTGTTGCTGCAATCCTAAAAAATGAACTGCTATTCCTTTGTGCAATGCTATCTTTTTCAGTTAGTTATTCAGAAGATATAATTTTGTTGATTTAGGGTCCTCTAGTTCTTGAGAAAGAAAAATACCAACAGGGAATCAAATCAGAATATAAAAAATTACATTAGCACTTCCCATAGAGAAAGCATTATGGCCTCCCTAAAAAGATGCCACAACCACAACTTTCAACAATAAGGTAAAAAGGTAAGGTAAAGGACCCCTGGATGGTTAAGTCCAGTCAAAGGTGACTATGGGGTTGCGGCACTCATCTCACCTTCAGGCTGAGGGAGCCGGCGTTTGTCTACAGACAGCTTTCCTGGTCATGTGGCCAGCATGACTAAACCACTTCTGGCGCAACAGAACACCGTGACAAGTGCCAGAGCGCACGGAAACGCCGTTTACCTTCCCGTCGCAGCAGTACCTATTTATCTACTTGCACTGGTGTGCTTTTGAACTGCTAGGCTAGCAGAAGCTGGGACAGAGCAATGGGAGGTCACCCCATCATGCGGATTCGAACCCCCGACCTTACGATCGGCAAGCCCAAGAGGCTCAGTGGTTTAGACCACAGTGCAACAAACAAAATGACCACAGTGATAATAATTCAGAAACAATGTCATATCTTCTTCAGAACCAATAGTTCCTCTGAAAATGTCCACCCATACCTAGCATATTACTTCCAGGGTGGCAGGCAATTTTAATGTCAATAACATCAGTTAAAATTTGGCTAATTTTCATGTAGTGCACAGCCCACAGCATTTTGTCACAGCTCTTCCCTTTAAAGTTTAAACCATTCTACTCCCATCCTCTGAACCTCACACAAAAGATTCCATTCTCCATCTTTACCTTTACATTCCTCCTCACAATCTATCATTTCGTCCTAGCTTGTCTTAGCTCCCCCAATATGTTGTCTGGGCATTTTTTAAACCTTCCCCAGAAATGCATATTGACTATTGAATGTTAAACGTTCTTAAAATAAACTTTTTGTTCCATTATGCTCTCATGACTCAGATTTTTTTAAAGGGTGACATCAAGTGATTTGACAGGTGGGCAGACCCACCAATCTGTCAAAATGGCTCACAATGGTTGGAGCAGGTTCCCTACCTCTTGCCGCATGTATTTGACATGGCCTGGGACTTGAACAATACAAATTTAACTAAGAAGAGCATCAGGAATATTTAGCAGAATATCACAAGCAGAGATTTTTTTAAAAGTTGCACACTTAAATCTCATCAGAAGCCTGAAGGATCCAAGAATTTTGCAACACATTAGCTACCAACATTTGTGGTATCTCTAGTACTATTTTGCAGCAGAAAAGTTATTTCCCTATTACTTTACACTGACTAAAAAATAAATAAATGTGAAAACAAAGACACCACTCAACATCTCTTCCTGTCTTTTTTATCAGCTTCCTAAATATGCTACAAGGACAATAGTGTTATTGCTGCTCTTTCAGATAGCACAGGAACAGCATGTTGATTGCTTTGCTTGTTTAACACTTGAAACAGCCTAACTACTACTTAGGAAGGCCTTCTGGAGTTAAGTAACAGCAGTATCTACTATCTACACTACAAATCAAAACATCCAAAGCTTTCAAACTACCCTTCCCAGAATATTTTTTTGAAACGCAACGACAGGTAAATCAGTATAAATTTGACTTCATTTTGTAGTTTGCTTCTGCTTTGTTTTTCAAAACTTTAGGAGTGGTCACATTCAAAGATAATTTGAAAAGAAGAATGTGTGGGTATGAACATTGTCTTGGAGGTAGTTTTCATGTATACTACAGCAAAGGAACTCCAAATACCTGCACCTACCTTAGAGAAGACCCAAAGACCCAAGTTCTGGAGACTGCATTTATACAAAGGCAAGTATGTTACCGGTACTTGATTTTATCATTGAATATAAGAGTAACTTTCATGAGCAAACAGGTCTCCATAACCCAAGATACAATCCAAAATACAATTAGTAGTGGAACAACTAATTCCCCACAAATCGGCTTCTTTTTAGGGAGGAAACTTCTTTTATAAATCTGTCTCAAGTGACTGCATACTTTCATGTTGATGTAAGGCGCTCTCTCTCAACTTCTTGGTCCCAAAAATGAAACAGCGCAATAGTGCTAGAAGACAGCCAATGCTGGAATTACTAAAATCCCCAGCAAGGAATTCCCCATGTGATATTAGCAAGCATTCTGTTGCTAAAGATCTATCTTTTGTATTAATATTCACCCGAGTATAAGTACTTCCACTTGCAGGGGAATAACTGCCAATTTTAATTTATAAATGCACCCTTTCACATCCCTTTTAATCCCCTCCCGAGTTCCCCAAAATTTGTTAAGAAGTTACCGGTACTCAGTAGTCACAAGCAACTGCTGTGCAGGAAGAAAAAGAGCACCAACTTTGGTAGCATGCACTGTGCAAAGGGGCATTGGAAACGTGAACATAGTGATTTGCATCACAGCCTATATCTTTAAACAGAACACTTCCTGAGTAAATATCTTTTATTGCTTTGTGACTTACTCTGAAGTGTATGATAGAAGCAATTGTGAGATATAAAGAATGTTATTAGAAAGGGTATTTAGGTTAGTTGGAACATTGATGCAATTCTCATGGCAGACCTCACGGCTCAAGTATTTTGTATATATTAAAACGGTAAGTAGGATATGACAATCTGCGCCTTGGAACATCAAGCTATTCCTGATGTTCATTTTTCCTCTCTAAACTTGGTCTTAAAGGCTGAATGCACTGAGGCTATTCAGTTCCCCTTTTCCCCTCAGCCCATTACCTTCCCTCAAAACACTTAGCCTGAAAATCTGGAGACTCTCCAGCTTGGCACTCAATGCAATGGAAGGGTTTTGGCTAGAAAGGGAAATTGCTACATCCTCTATGCATGCATAAAGTTGCCTTCAACATTCACAAGGGGCTCTTTGGATCCCAGTCCTAATCGTCAAGATGGAACAGAACTGAATATGTATGCATCTAAGTTAAAAATGTATAGAGTACAGTGGTACCTCTGGTTACGTACTTAATTCGTTCCGGAGGTCCGTTCTTAACCTGAAGCACCACTTTAGCTAATGGGGCCTCCCGCTGCCGCTGTGCCGCCGCTGCCTGATTTCTGTTCTCATCCTGAAGCAAAGTTCTTAACCCGAGGTAATATTTCTGGGTTACAAGAGTCTGTAACCTGAAGCATATGTAACCTGAAGCGTATGTAACCCAAGGTACCACTGTACTATTTGCAGTATTCTTAAGAGTATGAATACATTAAGAAACAAGAGAAGGGAATAAAACGCAGGAATGGCAAATGTTGTGCGAGTGCTAACATATGAAAGTAAGCTGATAGTGCTGGATGCGTAGGCCTGCAGACTACCATAACCAGTACTACTGTATGTGTGAATAAGACGTCAAGTCATACAAGAAGGCAAGCTTATGGCAGCCTTGTAATTTCCTGCTCATCCCTGGAAACTGTGATTGCCAGGGATTCCTGCAAGCAACTTTTGAAGGGTTCTGAAAAAGCTGTGCTTGCTCTATATTTCACTAACAGCTTGTCTGCTGCATTAGATACCAAAGCTGATGGCAAATATAGTCCTCAGAAGGACTATGAACCAGATGGAGAATAGCCAACACAGCCTGGAATAGTTTATAATTGTACTGAATGGGTAGAGGATGAGGAGAGACTGCTCTTTGATCAGACGTTGCTGCATAGGGCTGTGCATTCAAGGGAGGAAGGAGCATGTTTACATATAATAGTTAATAGTTATCTCTATGTACAAAAGACATGGGGTGAAGAGTAGAAAAAAAGAAGTGGGAGGAGTTAGAAAAGATCAAGTAGAAGGGAAAATGGGGAGCCAGCCATATGGGAGAATAGAAGAACAGGAAATAGCAAAAGAGTAGAAAGCATGGGCAGAAATAAATTATTGGAAATAAGATGAATAGGTCCATATTGCACAATCTTCTTCATGTACCATACCAAAGATTCAAGTTATATCATGTTCTCGACATTATGAAGATGTAAAGGCTTTCAAACTAGTGTTGGGTTCAGATTTGGACAATATATCCGTTGCTAGCTTTTCTTCCAGCCACTCTTACATTGCCCAGTCATTTGCCTTCTGCTTCTTGGACTAATGTGGACCACTGCCCTGAAGTAGAGAATGAGTGGAAGCTGCTCTCCTTGCCCTTGACCATACTCTTGGACTGTGTACGTACCACAGTTCCCAGGATTCTTTGGGAGAAGTCATGTGTTTTAAACGAATGGCATGTCTTGGAGAGGGCACATAAATACCGTAAGGCGTAAGCAGTACCGGTAATAGCAAGGAGGAAAAAGACCAGCAGACCCTGCTTTGGTGTGGGCCTTTGCAGGTGCCCTACAACACTGACTCCTGGGTGAACTTTCAATTGTGGAGTATACTGTGAAGGATAAAAGTATGCCTTAAACTCTGTTTTCCATAAACCAGCTAGTACTATTACTCTGAAATGCCTACTCACTTGTTTTATGTACCCTCTGCTGGGAACGCCCCAAAACAAAAGTCACCTTCTCCCTCAAGTGCCTTTCCATTCTAAACCACCCTCAGGAATTAAGTGCTCAGAAAAAGGATTCACACCTTATACAGTAATGATATAGCATGAAATATAGGGCAGCTCTGGGGAGAGGAAGCCAGTTGGCCACATTCCTTCACGAATCCCTCACTCCCCAGACCGAGCGGGGCCTGGAAGGGAGGCCAGTCCCAGGCAGGCACCCCGGAAGCCGGGAAGGGGGGGCAGGGCAGCTTCGCCCGCCGAGGTCCCTCCGCTCCCGGAGATGCGAGAGCGGCGCTTCTGCCTCTCCCTCCCTCCCTCCTCGCCGCTTCCTGCACTATCCGCCTCTCCCTCTCTCCTTCCTCCCTTCCGCAGGGCTCCTCATCCGCCCGCATTCCTGGGCCACTCGCCGCAGATCCTCGCCCAGGTTCAGCCTCCAGCCCAGCCGACCATTACATACAGATATATACCCTGTATGGAGCCGAAAGACGCCCACCCGGCCCCTTCCTTTCCCGGCCACCTCGAGCGCCCCACCTCCCCTCCGGCACCCCGACCTCGCCCGACCTCCCCTCCCAGCCGACCCCGCACTCGCACCTTCCCGTGCACGCCGCTGCGCTCATTCACACGTACTCAGCGAGGCTGCTTCCCCTCCCCATCCCCAGATTCCCCACCCCCACGCTGCCCCCTCCTTGCTTTCCCTTTCGAGGCTCACTCACACGGCTTCGGAGTCGACCAGCCCTCGCCCTCCTCTCCAGCCCCGCACCCGGGAGCTCGGGCCTTCCGCCACAGGCCGCTCCGCTCTGCCTCGAGTCTGCGGGGGCCCCTTCGCTCGGCGAAGCCCCACCCGGGCTACTTCCTCACAGCCTCCGCCCTCCAGTTCCTCCTGGACAGCCGAGGTGTCGCCTCCTCCCTCCTTGACGACAACACCCGCCTCCTCCGCAACCCCCACTCAGGGTTGCACTAGTCGCTTCCGCTTCGAGTTATTGGCGAAAGCTAGTGACTGTCAAACTCCGCGTCCTCCTTTCGCTTTCCAGAACACCAATACAGTAATCACTGTTTGGGTTTCTGCATCCCGCTTCCACCTGGCCTCGCTTTCTATAACCTCCCCTCCCAAACTCTGGGTGACGCTTCTTGCCTCTAACGCAATGCACAGTGGTCCGCAAACACTTCACTTATGCTATAACAACTTTGTTGATCTCTCAGGTGTCACAAGACTCTTTATTTTGCTGTCCCGTCCCCCCCGTCGCTCTCTTTTCCTCTCCGTTAGTTGGTTATGGATTCAAAGTGCCAAAGCCGGTGGCAATTGTTGCATCAGGTCAGATACCTTCGGTGGAGACGTCCTTGCTTTTTGATATACAGTACAGTATAGGCTAATCTAAGTTTACGGTAGGTTTTTGAGAAGTGTGTCTACCTTTATGATCGACATAGCTGAATTTTCCAGATTCTTCTCTGAACATGATATGATAATAAACAGACTTAAGCAAGGAATAAAGAAATCTCCTTAAAGTCCCATGTACTGACTGGAAGGGCAATAGCAAATCATTACAATCCCGCTAAAGTGTAATAAATAAAGATTTGTGATTTAGCTTTCAGGTTTGTCTGCGCACGCAGGTTTATTATTATTATTATTCAGCTGAGTTTATGTTTAATAACTGAATTCTCGGGGATGACAAGTTTAGTCTCCAAGACAGGCTTCTTAGTAGTAATCATAATGTCTAATTCCTGTATATGGCTGCATTTCAGGGAGCTTAGAAAGACGTCCCACTGTGAACTGTGTCGGAAGGGCCTCGTCCCAACTAAGGATCCATGCCTTACAACCGGCTCCCGCGCATGGCCATCTGGAAGCAACACCAATCGAATTCAACAGAAAGTGCCCAAGTTCCGCCCCCTCCGCGAGCAAAACTACAACTCCCGAAATGCCCCGCGCCCTATGGCCGTGGCCACAATTTTCTCTCGCAAGAGTCGTTTTCCGGTCGAAAACAGCGCCGCCGAGTTCTGTGAGGCACGAAAACTACTCTTCCCAGAATGCAAAGGCGCGTACGGTTTGGGCTTTCCGATTGGCTGAATCGATGGGGGCGCTTCCTGCGTTGTGGCGCGGGTCTCTTTCGGGTCGGCAAGTGTCCGAAGGAGGAGGAGGAGGAGGCGGCACCGGGGAAGGCGGCGGCGGCGGAGGAGGCGGAGGAGGGAGGGGGCCCTGGCCAGCCCTTCTTGCTGGGCGATGGGCCTGGGCTACGCAGCGGGGTGAGGAGGGTACGACCTGTGAGTACTGAGAGGTGGACGGGCGGTGCCTGGCTCTCCAGTGCGTGGGGAGGAGGAGAGGCTGAGATTAAGTGCAGGCACGGCGGCAATGGAGATGGGGCGGCTGTAGGTCACGAGTATGCGAGACCTACAGCTACGGTTATTTGTGGGATGGGGCAGTTCGGGGGAACCATCTTAAATGAAGTTGTTAGGGCTGCCGAGCACGTAAGGCTGGAGGGCAGCGTGCAAGCAGCCTTTGCGCGAGGTTTTGTACTTTTGAAGCACACATTGGAGGACTAACACAAAGCCCCACTTGTGGCAGTAAAAGCCTAACCTAGAAGCCTTGTTGGGGGGCTTGATATTGGAGACATAAATTTTCTTGCACTATGCACTATAGCTTTCACAACTTTTACGCACCATGCAGACAGCATTGTAATTAGGAGCATCCTATAAAGTAAAGGGAGGCTAACCATTAATGTATACATTTTGCATACCATTTAATATGCTGCTACAAATGGGTGCGTCGGCATCTGCTAGTGCTTCTTAAACTGTGGTGTGGAAACTTTGGGGCACTTTCCTCAGGGTTACAATATTCTCTCTACAGTAGAGAATAATGCTGAAGATGCAGCTGCTTTATTTTTACAATAAAAATTGTATTGGCTGTGGGGAATACTTCAGAGGTGTAGTTTTTTCAATACTTCAATAATGATGTTTGACACATTTTCTTGGATCATTCTAAAAAGTGTGTGTAACTTGTAAGCCTTTCAAGAGTTGTCCGATGTAAAAGATATGAATGCAGTCCACAAAGAACAAATGAGAATAGCCCTTGGTACAACTTAATATGTATATATGTAGTTTGTTTTCAAGAATGAAACTGGTAATTGTAAATTATGACCCAAACTTAAGAGTTACTATCATATCAAATCTTAACAGCTGGGTTGGTTCATATGGAGAAAGGCAGACCCTGAGGCATTCGGGTCCTGAGCTGCATAAGGCTGCTTAGGTCAAATCCAGCACTCTGCACCACTGAAGCCATGAAAGCATTTGATGGGACAACATTTTCCTTGAAAGAGAAGAGTTTATCTTTTATCTGCGGCACAGCCAAACTTACTTATTTGAGAAGCAAATCTATTTATTTCCAGCATGCAGTTGCAGGTAGGATGTGGACACAGGTGTTTCCTGCGGTGTTGAATGATTCTCATTTGGAGCTGCTGCAGCAAGTCCCTGGAGAAGGTAGCAGTGGTGGGTGGGCCTGTCTGGACCATCTTGCTGGGTGATAGCTTCTGGGTTGACACTGTCCAGTGAAGTTAGGACGGGCAGGTTGCAATTCTGTATGTAGCACAGGAGTTCTTATGCGGTGTATGGTTTGGTTTTGTAGTCTGCTACAGAAGAGGCCATTATGGCTGGTTTTCTCCACTAGGTGGTGTACTGGTTGGAATAGACAACAGAACATTTGCTTATGTAGTTTGTTACATTTATATCCTGCCTTTCTGCCGAGGCACTCAAAGTGGCATACAATGGTACCTTGGTTTACAACCATAATCCGTTCCGCAGGTCCGTTTGTAAACCAAAACAGGTTGTAACCCAAGGTGCGCTTTCGCCAATGGGGCCTCCCAAAAATTTTTGTTCGTAATCCCCCCAAAAATGGGTTGTAATCCAAAAAAAGCTTGCAAACTGGGACACACACTTTAGGGTTTGATGTGTTTGTAATCCAAAACGTATGCAAACCAAGGTACCACTGTACATGGTTCCACCACTCTATTTCATCCTTGTCACAACCCTGTGAGTTAGGTCAGACTGATTGGCCTGAGGTCACCCAGTGAACTTCATGGAACCATTGTTTCCACAGTGCTGTCAAGCTGGTGCTAAACATATTTCTCTGCTTTCCTTTAGACTACATCAATGAGGCTGAGAGGGGGGGTCTTGTCAACTGGGCAGGCCAGGACCTCCATATATACTGCCCGAGCTTGTGCCCCGGAGAGGTCACTTCTGTGCTAACGCAGCAAAAACAGTGTGGGAGGCAGCACTTACTAGTTACCGATCTTTGTAGCAGGCACTGTGGTTCTTCAGCAGTTTGGCTTTGCCCCTGGAGGCGCACTCCATTGTCTCTCTAGACCAGGGGTCGGCAAACTAAGGCCTGCAGGCCGGATCAGGCCCAATTGCCTTAAGGATCCTGCCCACAGACTGTCCATGGATCGGTGTGGGGATTCTGTTCATTCGGGCTGCGCCATTTCCCTCCTGCGCCAATCCATTCCCCTCCACACACACACCGCAGCGGCGCCTCCTCCTGGCTTCTCCTTGCCCTACGTAGAGGAGGAAGGGGGCTGGGCTGAGCTGACTGAGTGCCATTTTAAGCAGCCCCTCTCCAGAGCCAGCCCTTTCGCGCTGCTCATCTTCCCTTTGCCACCACCGCCCTGGTGCTCCTGTGGGCCAGAGCGTGGAACGGATGAGCTCGCTCTACCTACCTACGAGAAGCGGCAACGGCCCAGGGAAGGTAAGTGCAGCTGCTGGGGCTGGGGGGTGGGGAGGAGGACTACTCCCCACCACCTCTTCTTCCAGCTTCCCCGCCCCCGGTGCCGCTTCTCTGACTGAGGGACTGAGGTCTGAGGGACAGTGGACCAGCCTGTGGCAAAAAAAAATTGCCAACCCTTGCTCTAGACAGATGGATGCCAAACTGGACTGGGTCCACCACTCACTACTTCCTAAAAAGCGCTGTGGGGTAGGTTTGGAGGTTCTACCTCCATGGAACCATAAGTCCAGGACATATTCTGGACTTGGTTTTTTTGTTCTGTACAGGAGGAGGGTGATCTGGGTATGGAAGGGCAATATGTGGTCCTTTTCAACTCACAAAAGCTTCTAACCTCTGAAAAGGTGTGGGACATCTACCTTTGGAGCAAGGTAGAGCCAAAAGGTTTCCTAGGTGAGTTTCCGACTGCTTCAGCCTGTGATCCTGTCAGTCCCTGGAATAACCAGTGTAGTGTAATGGTTAGACCTGGGTTCAAATCCCCACTCTGCCATGAAGTTCACTACAAAATAAAATAAAAAAAATCCTTCCAGTAGCACCTTAGAGACCAACTAAGTTTGTTCTTGGTATAAGTTTGAGACCAAGTAAGTTTGTTCTTAGTTGGTCTCTAAGGTGCTACTGGAAGGATTTTTTTTTTTTATTTTGTTTTGACTATGACAGACCAACACGGCTATCTACCTTTAAATGAAGTTCACTGTCTCTCAGCCTGACTTACTTCAAAGGATGGTTGGGAGGATAAAATGCGGGGAGGAAGAACTGTGTAGGCTACCTTGAGTTCCTTGGAGCAAATGTGGGATATAAATGTTTTATTTTTTATAATTATATAGGGAAGGGCAATGTGTTATGCATGGGACTACCTTTGAAGAGTCTTTGGAAGCTACAGTTGATCCAGAATGCAGCAGCAAGGATTCTAGGGGCCACATAACCATTGGACCATGTTATATCTGTTCTGTGTCTTCCGACTGCCAGTTTGCTCCAAGGCACAGCTCATCTTATTGATGATTACCTTTAAAGCCTTCATGCAGGGGTGGGGAACCTCAGGCCTAGGGGTGAAATGTAGCCCTCCAAGCTTCTCTACCTGGTCCTCAGAACCCTTCCCAGACCACACCTCTCACTGGCCCTGTTTGCAACCCCTTGAGTGTTTTTGCCCACCTGAAATGTGTCCTTCCGTTCTGATGATGCTTCCCTCCATGGGTGATACAAAGGGTGTCTTGGACCTCGGTTACTGTACAAAGACAAAATTTACATTTGTTGCTCCTTCCACTTTTGCCTCTGGCTTCACCTGCCGCTGGTATGTGGCTCCTGGAAGGTTGCCCAGAAGGAATGTGGCTGTTGGTCTGAAAAAGGTTCGGCCGGCTGGCCAGCCCTAATGGCTTGGACCCAGGATTCCTGAGGGATTGCCTCAGGAATTTATCTGCTCCCAGAACTCTTGACTTCTGCTCTAGGAAACTGGTACCCTTCTTTCATTGGAGGAAAGCCTGCGCCTTGGGGTTCTGCCACCTCTTTGCATAGATTTCTTGTTCCTCTTTTGAACCAGCACTCCCTGTGCTGCTCCCATTGCCCAAATGGTCCTTAGTTTCCTTGCTTTGCCTGCTGTATCCAAGTGGGTGTGGCGCAAATCCCAAGGCCTTCCTGATGGGGTGTCACACCTGCCAGGTAAATGGATGTGCGAGGTCACCTGGCTCACAAATAGAACAAGGAGGGCCCTGCTGCACCCCTCTTTTCTTCACAGGCATTTTATTCCTCCTGTGACCTTCCCTGGGTGACATGAAAGAGCCCTTGAGAACTTGATTCTAGACCAGAACCTGTTGCCTCTTTGAGTGCAGTCTGAGTGGTCCCTTTGCAGAAAGAAGCTTGTCCTTGCCTCTCATAGTGACAGCCAATAGCAGCTGACCTCAGCCAGTATTTTTAGCCTTCTCTCATAAGTGGCTGCAGTTGATTGGGCAGCTGACGGGAATCCTTTTAAACTCCTCTTGTGATCATGTATAGTTACTCTGATACTCTAATTCACCAAAGCAGGTATAATTTTAGATCCGCTTGGTAAAAGTCATTTTAACGGAGTGTGCTAACTGATGCTAAAAGCCGGGCCTACTCTAGTGACCTTGCTGTGCCTATTAAGTATTTGGCTTCCCTTCTGCCCAACAAATTCCAGAAACACTGAGCCAATTTTAAGCAATATGCTAAACATACAGTGAGCATTAATTCATCAACTACAAAGCAATGCTCACATAGAATATTAGGCACAGAGAGCAGGTTATAGCCGACAAGGAAATCCACAATATTCCGTATAAGGATTAGCACCTCCTGCTTTTAAGAATACAGTACTTGCAAGTTCCTTTTCACATTAAAGTAAGCTTCAGAAGTTTAAAGGGATGTTTATAATTTTGCCGCTTGACTGCAGTGATCTTGAACGGCATTCTTTTCATCTTAGAGTCATGAAAGTTATGCCGTAGCTATTGAGGGTTGGGCTCCCCCCACCCAAATAGATGCTTTAAAGTTTTCTGCTTGGAGTGGGAGACACTTTCCAGCGTAACACAAACACACACACAAAAAACCTTAAATGTCTGTACCTGACAGAATTTCACCAGGTAGTTTGTTGATGACTCTCTCTACATAAGAGCTCTTCCTCAGTTACTTACAACTGCTTTATACTTCGGAAACATTCCTTCCTGTGAGTTAAAACCTTCAACAGTTCCTGCATGCAACTGCTAGTCAGTGTGTACAAATGGTACAAGAAAGATGAAAGCATGCATTCTAATAATGGCAGATTCTGCAGTCTCTTAACATAGCAGCTGTTATGCAGCGGTTTGCGTCCTGTATTAAGGGTGTTTTAAATATTGACCCTCGACCTATGTTTCTGGGAAAATACTTTTATGCAGTCATGTCCTGTAATCTTATCTGCGCATGTTGTCTGGTATTCTCAATATGCTATAATATTATAGTAGGATTGTCTGTTTCAGTTAGGAGAAGGCAACACAAGCCCCAGAGCTTGTGTTTAGCCCAGTGAGACTTCCTGTTTAATACTAGTCAAGCAGAATACTATAAGTATTTATTGCTATCACATCCCACCTATTATCTCAGTAGTTCTTAAAATAAACTTGTACGTTAGTGCAGTGTTATTCCTGTATTAGCAGTAGCAGCTGGCAATTAACCTAAGATGCCCCAATAAGAGCCCAAAACCGACATAGAAAGTGAGGCTCATAGCTATTGCTCTTACGTTTCACCAGCTGTATCCTAGTTTGCAAAGCCCTATGCATTCAGCATGTGACAGTTCACCTTCAGACAGTTTATTCCAGGAAAGAATCCCCCCACCCCACCCCGAAAAATACTGGACTTACATTACTGCTTCCTGAAATGCCTAATTTCATATACTATTTATTTATTTATTTAATAAAGCTATATACCACTCAATTGTAAAAAAAATACCTACCGTTATATACTACTCAAAGCAGTTATACATATTTCTGATATATCTGTTAGTATGAATATATAGCATGGTTAAATAAACAGTGTAGAAGACATATTTGCGTATATCTACTTTAACCTGACTGTTTAGGATGTGAACAAAAACTGATGTGCTGTGTGATGGCATTGCTATACAGCATTTGCTATTTTATTCATCATATGCTGCTTAATCTTTAAAATTCAATCGTTTTCTGTAGTGGTCAAGACATGCTCCCGGTTTTATCTTGAATTTATCAGACTTTGATTTGATTTTCATCTGAAATAGCAAGAAAAATGATTAATAAAAATGTAGTTTTTACAAAAGAACTATCCTTTCATGACAATAATGTCATTAAATTTCACCATTTGTACCTGCATTTTTGCTCCAGGAACATTACTGCAAGTAAAATTTGAATTTTATCCAATGTATTTCGGTTCTTCAATGTATCCATCTTCCAGTCCAAGATTAAATGGCCACCATTGGTGCTCAGAAACATTACTTTAGTGCTTGATCAAAGAGAGATAGGAGTTAGGTTGCTATGAAAAAGAACTATAGCTAAACTGAAGATGTGAATGACAGAATGAAAATAAAATGTTATGCTTTGTTGTTTTAATGTCACACTTGGTTTTTCATAAAAACTAGGAAACTGTTGAAGTGTTACTGAATACGGTTTATTTTTTCCCTGTTTGTAGGGGTCGGATAAGACATTTTCAAAGTGTTCACTATGGTCCGAGAAAGAAAATGTATATTGTGTCACATCATATACAGCTCAAAAAAGGTAAACTGAAATGTCAACTATCCCAATAAAATAGTTTTCTGAAAGAGGCTATGTTGATTTAAGATGCATATCTTAATTTTCCAGAGGTGTTTCCAGAGGTGTTCTAGGTAGCTTTCCTTACATTAAAACCACTGCATATTAATAATGGTAATAATAAATATTAAGCTCACAATGTTAAGAAACAACAGCAACCACCATAACCTTACTCCAGGAGAACCAAAAAGTTGAAGTGAGAAAGGGCCCAAAAAGGTCTTAAGCTGAGAGCAGAGTAACAACATAGAAGGGGTTAAATGGCTCTTCTGTGGCAATGTGTTCTGAATCCTTTGTGGTGCTCAGAGAAAGCCTCTTTTCATGTTTCCACCGACCATGCTTCAGATGATGGCACTGGGATTTACAAAAGGGCCCATCTGTGGGGAATTAAATATATGATTCCCTGTGGACCCACAAGTGTGGGTGAACAATAAAAGAATCAGCTGGGTGCCCCCCCCCAAAAAACCCCACATTGGAAGTGGTGGCCAGGAAAATTGAATTTCTGAAAGTAATGCAGATTGAATTGTACGTGTATACACTCTTCATACCTGGTGAGGTGCACATATAATGTGTACTTGGGTACAAAATGTAAAGTAAGAATTGGACCTTAGAAGAAGTTAATCAGGCAGAGCTCTCAGAGCAAAAATAGAATAAGACGAAATGCATTTGTATAGGTCAGGTCAAGTCCTTAACCACCGAGGAATTTTTGAGGAGGAGAAGGGGTGGGTGGGAGAGGTCTCTTAATAACTATTTTCTCTTCTATTAGAACTGACACGTCCCCATGAGCAGAGAGTCGGATTTCTCAGAGCTCTGCTACAGAGACTAGCCTCACTTTCTGCCCAGAATACACACTAAACTACAGGATGAATTCCCAGAAACAAATTAGACTAGCACAATACACATTTTCACATTGTTGAGCTAAAATACTTAAGTGTTGCCCAGTTATCCTTAACACTGTGCGCTTTGTGATCTTCTAATATGGCTCTCTGGATAGTACACATTTAAGAAATGGAGGCCAAATATAATCCCATATATAACCGGGGAGGGAAGATACATAATTGGGAGGGAAGAAGAGCATGTAAAAGACCTAGATATGATTATACAAAGGAAACTAATGAGAAAAAATGGCTGGAAATGTGCAGGCCTTTTCAGATCCATACACAAGATCCAGAAGAGTGTGTGCAATAATTGCCCAATCAAATAATTGAATCCTAAGAGAAAAAGAGAGAATATTATATCTTTGTAGAACAGAACATGTATAATGTGCTCTATGAACAGTAGAAAAGCAGATATTCCTTCTTCATTTCTATATTATAAAACATTGTTTCTCCTCTGTTTAGTGCCACCTTTTCTGCAAAGGTGACTTCACATTCTAATGCCAGTAAAAACCATTAGACAGTGGGATAAGCCATCAAAGAAACTGACAGAAAATATATATTTAATAGGATCCGGAAGAGGAGGAAATTGATAGATGGATGAGGAGTACTTAATTATGCTCTGTTTTCTAGCTATTTATACTTTAACACCTTTTCTGCTTTTAGGAGATGGATGAGCACATGAGAAGCATGCTTCACCACAGGGAACTTGAAAATCTGAAAGGGAGGTATGCTTATAACAGTATCAGCTACGTCTTGCTGAAACCCGATGAAGGGCTTTGGAACACAACCCTTCTATCTTGTGTGGAATGCAGTCACTTTAACTATAATGATATTGGTACCACGCCTTGTATCTAAGCACTAGCCTGGTAGCCATAGGCGACGAGGAACTCCATGCATGCAAGTGAATGCTCTGTCCATCCTCAGCGCAGCAGCTGAGCCGGCTGCCAGAGAAGGAAAGCACAGAAGTAGAGTGGGCTCCTGTAGGAGGGACAGGGGTTCTCTGTTCCTCCTCTGCCAGCCCTCAGCACGCTACTAAAAATGTTTACAGGCTAGCGATTTGCGTGAACTTGTTTACAAGGATGATTTAAAAGTATTTTCTAGGGGTTTAAGCTTGTTAAGCTCACAGGGCAATGTCCAGTGAAGTAGTTCTGTTATGGCAAGGATTTGTGTTTGCACAGTGGAACTTCCCTTCTCTCTGCTGTCCCCATGTGTCCCCCCCCCAATCTGCTCCATAGGGTTGAAAGAACCCCCCAGAGCAGATTTAGGGAGCACATGGGGAGTGGAGGAGAAGGGGAAGTTCCACAACCCAAAGTCATTGCACTGACATTGCAACTTCGTGGATATCTCCCCTACTGTTTTAAAGTTCAAATCAACAGTGATTAATTATGATTTGGTGACTGGGCCAGGGGTTGTTGTTGATGATGTTTATGCTCAGCTTCTTAGGCAGACTTTTGTCATTACTTCAGATTCTGTCCTGAGGGCTAGGGATGTTTGTTAACAATTACAGTGGTACCTCTGGTTACGAATTCTAATTCGTTCCGGAGGTCTGTTCTTCACCTGAAACCGTTCTTAACCTGAGGTACCACTTTAGCTAATGGGGCCTCCCGCTGCTGCCAGGCGATTTCTCTTCTCATCCTGAGGTAAAGTTCTTAACCCGAGGTACTACTTCCGGGTTAGCAGAGTCTGTAACCCAAAGTGTTTGTAACGTGAGGTGTTTGTAACCTGAGGTACCACTGTAAAAGAATTGGTTAAATACAATTTGTGCATCTAGTTACATGCAGCTTGAGTCCATTGACTTCAGATGAACAGATATTTTTATTTTACAGAAAGATACAGTAATGTGCAAGTGTTAGAAGATGTCCATTAAAAAAAAAAAGGTGAAATTGAGCTCAGGGCCTGTGGCGAGTGTTGGCATTCTTATTTTCAAGTGAATCCTGGGTTAGTGGATAAAAATATTGGCTTTGTTACAGAAGGTCTGGACTTGGTTACCATCTCTGCAGTGGACTTAGCCAAAGAGCACAATGGATGGATGCTGGTCCCATAGCACAAATGGCAGTGGATCAAAACCATCCTCTGCTATGCCTCTTTGCTTTTTCATGTTGCTAGGGATGGCTTAGAAACAGATTAGAAAAATGTCTGGCGGTTGGGTCACAACTGATATATGACGGCCACAGCAGTTAAAAACAGAAGCATGTTTAGAGGTGATACGCTTCTGGTTATCAAGCATGGCTAACCTCCATCATGACCCACTTGTGAACTTCCTAGCTAGCCACTATGGGGAGACCAGCAATTGACCTGAGCCTTTTGGTATTTCAAAGTTCAGTCAATGTGTGTGCGGGGGGGGGGCTTATTTGTATGTGCACATGCGTGCATAATTTTCAGAGGTGGAGCAAAGCGGGTAAAGTGTTGGAGTGGCTGTCCAAGGAAGAATTTATCTTTCCTCAGCTTTTAGAAATGCTTTAGAGTAAGATGCATTTTGTTCATTCTTCGAATCAAGCCTTACAGGGGGCTGACCTTGTTCTTGGCAATGAGACCCCATCTGTTCTATTGCAGAACAGCTGAGGTGGTTGCTCTGATACCAGAATGTCATCAGCATTAACTTGAGCAGTGTAACTCGAGCTTTGCTTATTCTAGCTAATTTTTAGAACAATAATTTTAAACAACTTCCTAAAATATCCCATTAGGAACCAACCTTTTTTTTTTTAACAACTGCTAACATTTCTATAAGTTCTGATGCCAAATGTGGTTCACACTGAAGGTTTAAGCAAGGTTCTGTTGGTTTTTATATTCATAATTCTCCTGTGTGTGTGTCTTTGATTGGTTAACATTCACATTAGGCCAGATATGAATGTGTATCATTTATTTCAGTGGTGCGGTGCTAATGCCTGTCTGTGGTGCATTGGATTAGGTTTCCTTTTTAACATGCATACGAAAACTTCACCACAGGGACTTGCTTTTCCCTTGTTTAGAGGTATCCTAGTCTAAATCCAGAGGCAACTCATTCCACACAAAGTTATTTTTGCTATCTATGTGACATCCATGAGAGCAGGGAACACTCCTGTTGTATAGATAGTGAGAGGGCAAGTAGTGGTATCCAGGGAGCGAACTGTGCTATACTAAGATCCACTGTATGGGGCGGGGTGTGTGTGTGTTGAGACAAATATTTTATTTATTGATTTATGTATACTTAATTAACACATCATAAACATGTTCTCTTCATGTTATACAAATCAATTCTAAGCACAACCATTATCCACAATAAATCTTAAAAATCCATCTGTCTTGTGAGACAATGGAAGAGTGCGCCTTTGGGTTTGCTGTCAAACTACAGTGCAGATTACAGGCGCTAAAACCAACGAATGAGCGGACATACCATAGGGACTTAAAATATGATCTTAAAATGCTGGGAAGAATACAAAAAGGCTTATCCTGATGCTGAAACAATAACAATGTGGGCATTCCAAAGTGGTGGGCAGACCCACCACTAAAAAGGTCTCTCTCATTCACCTCAGCTTTGGTTTGAGGGGGCACTATAGAAAGATGGCTATTGTTGTTGTTGTTATAATATTAAACCACCATCTCAATGCAATTTACATGTAAAACAGTTGAAAACACAAAACAATAAACACATTTAAAACAATACTAAAACCCTATCGAGCTACAAAAACCTGCTGGACTAAAAATCATAGAATCATAGATTTGGAAGGGTCCCTGAGGATCATCTCATCCAACCCCCTACAATGCAGCTGTCCTATAATTGTTTCTGGAAAGTGCAGATAGCTGGTGTCAGTCATATTTCAACAGGAATGCTATTACACAGAACGGAGGCAGCCACGCTAAAAGCCCTCCTCTGAGTTACTGCAGAGTTGGCTTCTGAAATCTCTGGCTCTTGCAGGAAATACTTTCCAGTAGACCACAGCATTCTACTGGATGTATAAGGCATAAGGTGACCTGTCCAGCACTGTGAACTTGGCCTGGTAGCAAATGGGCAGCCAGTGTAAAGGCTGCAAGCAAGTTGTTATATGCTGCTGGTAGTCCACCCCACCCCCAACAAGCAGCTTAGCCACTGCATTCTGTACCAGCTGCAACCTCTGAATCAATCCAAAGGGTAGCCTCACATTGCAGTAATCCAACTGTGAGGTTACCAACACATGTTCAGTCCAAAGCTCCCTTGAGCTTGCAATAGGTGTACAATTCTTTAGTTCCTAGCCTTTGCATTTAAATAGAAGTTAGTAGAAAGTACACATTTGAAAGCCTTTTAAAGAGGCCTAACACTTTATTTAACAATCAGCTGGTCTCTCTTAGTAAACGGTGTAAAAGGCTGTTAGCCTAATATATTGTGAGTGGGTGAAATATTCCCCCCCCCACCGGTTTTGTTTTTCACATTTTTTAAAAAACTGCAGAGGTGGACGAAAGTTCCTAGGCCTCAACTTCCTTTGGGAAGAATTCTTTACAGGATAGTGAAGATGTTTGTGATCTAGGAGGTGTGTGTGGCGGGGGTGTTCTCTCACTTCATTATGAATATTTTAGCCTTGTGACTTCACAGCTATGCAGAAACTCACATATGTAATATATAACAGCACTAAGCTTTAAAACAAAGCAAAATGCCTAAACTGTATTTGCCTTTCCCCATATAATGTACATTTTTGGTTGTTGTTTTTTAAGTGTGCCTGAGTGAGTACAATGTTTCCCAGAGTGAGATGCAGAAAATTTGAGGGGGTTGTCAGTATTTGGGACAGTGTAGGCTAAGAGAGGTTATTTCTGGTCAAATCACATGGGGCTTGAACAAAGTTTCAAGAGTCTTAGAATTTCAAAAGTGGAGGTTCTAAATGCAAATTCTCCCCACCCCCTTCCCTTGTGGGCTGAAGGAGAGTTAAATTGAGTCTCAATACAGTAGTACCTCAGATTACAGATGCTTCAGTTTACAGACTCCACTAACCCAGAAATAGTACCTCGGGTTAAGAACTTTGCTTCAGGATGAGTCTGAGAACAGAAATCGTGTGGCGGCGGTGCAGGAGGCCCCATTAGCTAAAGTGGTACCTCAGGTTAAGAACAGTTTCAGGTTAAGAACGGACCTCCAGAATGAATTAAGTTCTTAACCCGAGGTACCACTGTAGTCTGCAAAATGTCATTAACCTCTCTATGAAGATCTGTTTCCCCCTTCTATTGCCTTAGGCCTATTATGTACATGTGAAAGTATAACATTCAGCACCTAATGAAGTCTGAAGTTCTTGGATAAGTGTTGCAGATCATACTTACGAAAAAACAAAAATAGTTCATTTGAGAAAATAGTGAAGGTGAATAGCAAAATAAACATTTTGAATGTGGGTTGCCCAAAGGACTGCAAATATGTATTTTTTTCTGCCCCTCACCCAAAACATGAAAAAAAAAAATGTGTGTGTGATTTCCCCCCCCCCCCTTTTCTTGGCCGACTTAGATAAAATCAGAGTTCACACACTTGTCTGAAACAGTTGTTGCCTTCCTCCAACTGAAACAATTTTGTATCTTTACAATAATCCTTGTGGAGCAGAGAGTGGATTTAGCTTGCATCTTATGAACCAAATAAATGAACCAAATAAAGTAGAGCAAGCAGGCGACTCCCTCCCTTCATTTGCTGTGCTGTAAAGTCTTTGGATTCCAGGCCACTGTGCCAGCTGTCCCAGTTTAGGTTTCACTGTGTTAGGATTGGCTGTAGAGGTGTAATCTCCCCTCCTCTTTTGCTGATGCTCATTGGGGGAGCGCTGAGACAGAGCTTAAATCTAGAATCTTATCGCTGGGCTTCCCCAGTGCAGCTGGCACCATGGAGGTGCTTCAGAGCAGCTTCTGCTAGCTCTGCAAGCCCTCCACTCTGCCACCTCCTCCACTATGTTTCCTCTGACAAGGTTTTGAGTACAACAATCCAAGAAGAATCCCAGCTGACACTCTGATTATTCTCAAGTCCTTTACCTCTTGATTGTTGGAAAGAAATCTGAAATCCACCCAGACATCGTTGAAATTAACTACAACCGCAAAAGAAAGAACTTTTAAATCTGCAGGGTTTTCAAAAAGCTACAATGCAGATTGCTAGACCTTGTGCACGTTTGATCTGAGACTTGCACATTCAGAGGAAACTGAGTTAAGATCAGCAGCGTTTGCCATGCCTGTGGGAAAAATTGAATGCCCAGCTTCTCCATCTTTTCCCAGGGACAGCAATCATGAGTGCCAGGTGTGCAGGGTGACAGTGGTGGGCTTGTCAGCGTATGCTAAGCACATCTCCAGCCAGCTGCACAAAGATAACATCGAAGCCCACGATGGAGAAGAAGGGAAAGAAGAGACTAATGAAGAATACTTTGACAAGGAACTCATCCAGTTAATTAAACAAAGAAATGAGCAGAACCGGTGAGTTTTTTCACGTTTTCTTGGCAGTTGCAATGTGGAGTTCTTTAACACTCTTTGAATATAGGGAAATGATGCCAAGAGTGTACTGTGCCTTTAGTACAGTCTGTGGCTGTGGCTGGGAAAGTTGTAAGAGCTGCATAAGTTACTATTTTTAGTATGCAAGTTTTGTAGCATTATCCAAAGACCACTTGTAGACCAACGGAGCAGATAACTCTGGGATTGACCGTTAAACTTGGTTGATACCGTTTCCCTGGCTTTAAATCAATATATGGGGCCTCTTCTTGCAAACTTATCTGTTGTAAGTTTTTGCTCATGCTGCATACGGCAGAACTGGAAAACCTTTTGCTAACTGAGCCTATATCATTTGTAGCCTACTTTATTAGACCATACAAAATTAACTTGCATCCAATGTAATGGGAATGCATTATGTTTCGTAGTTAAATATGCATGCTCGTATTTAATAGAAATTATTTAATTGTGAAAACTATTATAGGGGACATAACTGTGAAACAAGACTATTTATAGCTTTGTTCCTTACTGTTCTGTCTGTCAGCTGAAACTGGAACCATTTTTACTTCTCCATTGTCTAGAAATGCATTTGGGTGTTGAATGAAATCCTTTATCCAATTTATGGATAGATTTCTGTTCTCTAGGTTTTTCTGCATAACTTCAAATTGTGTTTTAACCTGCTGTGTAGTGTTCACTGCTTGCGTCATGATACATTTTGTTATGTGTGGTTTAAATAACATGAATCTACTTTGGCTTTATTGCACCTTTCTTGCCTTCCAAGGGGTGGATCTGTGGACACTTCTGATCCCATGGGGTGTAATAGTGGTTACCAATTCCTCTACCTCCTGCTGCCTTCCCTAGTATGTGTTGGAGGGTGGTCAAAACTCTGGAGCCTGCTTTGCTTTGAGGGGGGGGGTTGCTGGTGGTGGAGAAGAAAACAGTGAACTACCATTGCCATCCCATTTCAGCCATTCCATTCCATTCACACAGCAGGATCTTCGCATCCAAGTAAATCTAATCTTTAGGATACACTCTTTGTGTTGTAAGTGAGCCACGTTGATCAGCTTTCTTCTAATAACTTTCAACATAGTGAACATTTCTCTAGCCGGCAGAAATTCATTTTTTTCCCTATTCCTCTGTTTGGATTCTTTGTAGGGGATGTTTGAAACTTCCTAATGAATCAAACTTGGCAGAGGAGGAAAGTATTAAGCACACATTCTTGATCTAGCATGAGCAGAGGTGATGGGAGGGGTGTGTGGAATCTATCAGTCCTTGTGACTTTCTTTTCTCCTTGTAAGTTGCAATGATCTACAGAGTCAATAATAATTGAAGTCCATTTATGGAACTACTAGAGCAATTGAGTCTTGTCAGAGTTAAAAAGGGACCTGGAACTTGAAACCTGAAGCATACCCGTGATCAGGGGTTGTGAAGATGGATGCCATAGTGTGAAATTTTCCTATCCTTATGTCTCCGGTGGCCTACAGGGAGAAAGGAAAAATAGCCTTCTTGATTTTTTTACAGGATAATGTAGTTCAGGAATTTGGCCTAATGTTGCTGGGAATATTGCGCTTACTATGAAAAAGCAAGCATTTTTCCTTGGAATGTGTGATAAGCCTTTTTATGCATTTTGCTGGCAAATTTAAATCCTGCCCTTTGGGCAACCTGCCAGCAGATTGCCAAATCACAAGCATTGTAATACGTGGTCTTAGAAAATCCCATTATATACGGTATAATGCATATAAACTGAATCTTTTTTCTGAAGCTAAAGAATCTTTCACTGAAGCTAGGCAAGATAGCTGACTACATACAGCACAGATGTTGAATTTGCATCTTTGGGAGGACTGGTTACTTTTCTTAACTTATTTTTAGACAATATTTTAAAACATATCCTTCCAATATACTTTCCAGTTCACTATCATGTAGTAGGTGGACGGTGAAGCTGCTATCTCCCTTTAAGGTATATGACATCTCTCTCCCTGATGAATAATGCCAAATGGGAGAAGAAATATTTTCTTCATTCTTCAACAGCACAGAAGCATGCTTCCTCCCAGAGATCCTTTCTGCCTTCCATGGCTATCCTCTGAGACTGGGGGAGTGACCAATAGGACTGCCATCATTGTCATGTTGCCAGTGTGCAATTAATCCTTGTTTCATTTAACGACTGACTGTAACATAATTATGCTGTATTTATGTGATGAAGCAGTGGAGACTGATTTGTATATGACATTTCTGCCGGTTGACTAATTGAAAGGCTATCTCAGACTTACCTCACTCTGAAGTACAAATCTCCAGCCTCTGCTTGCCTTTGGTCAGTAAACCAGGGACAAAATGCAGGTCTATTATTCAGAGATATTTTAGATTAGGCCTAATAAATTTTTTGAAAACTGTTATTGCAAATGAGTGAAAATGTAGGTTATTTAGTCTCCAGATTAAAATACTTCTATCTTTATAGGGCAGGTGAAGTGTGCCGTGTGAACCATGAAACAGAAAACAATGACAGGAGATTACAAAGAAGACAAGATGAAAGAACTTATCAAGACCGAGACACTTACGATTCATCATCAAGATATCATTGTGGACCATCGCAGAGGGAGTGGAACTGGGAAAGTGACGGTTTCTTAAATCCCAGACAAGGCCAATTCACACATCCTGCAAGGAATCCTAAGAATGCAAACAGGCATCTGAGCAAGCAAAGAGGACGACCTGGGTGGCATCAAAATAATACTGGAGTGTCTCCAAATCGCTATCATAACTATGGGAATAATGGAGGTGCTTGGCATCAGAATGCCAGAGGAGGAATACCAGGCTGGCACCATGGCGGCAGGGGAAGAAGTTCCAAGTGGAATTCCGAAGGAGAAAATACCTTTTCTTACTGGCAAGCCAAAAATTCAGGTGGAAACTGGAAGCCTGGTCGACAAAAAGGAAGGGGATGGAATTTAGGAAGAAGCAGGGCTCCAAACAATAGTTCCCAGTTAGATAGTGTGGATGCTTCCTGGTTAAAAAGCAAAAGTGCGCAGGATAAATACAATATAGAAAGATATGCATGGCAGTGGCAAGACAGTAGTTCTATGGTGCCTTATATGGGCCTTGCTAATGAAAATGACAACAGGGATTGTGTTTTGGATTTCACTAGTGATCAGCTTCCTTCAGATGGGTTACTAAACTTTGGTGTTTCTGAGCAACCAGAGAGCAAGACCTCCAAAGTCAATGGAAAGAGCAACAGCCCTTCCCGAGAAAAAACAAATCGCTGGGCTCCATATCCCTCTCAGAAAACGATAGAACAGCAGCCACTGTGTGATGAGAATGTAGCTACAACTCCAGAGAAAGCAGATGCCGGTCGCCTGTCATGCTCTCCATTGTCTCCAAAATGCACAGATCCTAAAACCAATAACCCCAAACTGAAAAAATGGGAAGAGACTTATTCAGCATCCCCCAATTACAAAATGGCATCCAACAAACTTGTACCATGTAAGAAGGCAGTAGACGTAACCAGTGAGAAAAAATCAGACCAAGCTGAAGGCAAAGGTAACAGGATGCCATCTTTGAAGTCCCCACTTCTGGCTATTCCCGATATAAAGCCATCTTCTCAAAAAAGAAGCCCAAAGAATCTCTTGAAACATGTCCAGCTTTTGTTATCCTCATCATCTGGAGAAAGCCAGAGCCAACTAAATGCACTAAATTTAGATGCTAACAATTCCTCCTCGTTTGGATCCAAGCTGAGTAATGAATGTAATGGCCATAACAATTTAAAAGGCATCACACATGTGCGTAGCAGCAATGAAAATCTAAGCGAAGCATTACAAAATGCCAAAGAAGAACTTGAGTATAGCCAGTCTTTCCGAAACTCTTGCTTGATCCCTTGTAGAGATACTCAGACTGATGGGAATGACAAATGGAGTACTGAAGGTCCAGGATTGTCTCTGAAAATGCATGAGCCCCAGATAGATGGACTGGAGGATGAGAACTCTGGAGATGGAACAGGAACCAAAAGTACTCACTCTAATGCTTTCTCAACTTGTGATCTTGGTGAACCTGACCATACGGCAACTAAAAAAGGTGGCTATCTATTAGAGTTGAAGAATACTGATAACAAATATACCAAATTCCAAATGGGCTCTCTATCTCTATCCAACTTTCAAGATGACCTAGATACAGACTTGAAAGCATCCCTGGAAGAGGATGGTGACGGAAGCACTACAAAATCAAATGATGCTCCAGAAGAGGAAAGCTATGCAGTTCATTCTAATCACGAGCTGCAGAAAGATGCAGGAGGGCAGCCCTCTGGCCCTCTTCTTCCTGAACTGAGTAAACTTGGCTTTCCAGCTTCTCTCCAAAGAGACCTAACGTGGCGCACCAACTTGAAGAGCAAAACTGGCTCACATCTACCTGAGCCCAACCTGAACAGTGCAAGGCGCATTCGCAATGTCAGTGGCCACCGGAAGAGCGAAGCTGAGAAAGAATCGGGGCTCAAGCCTACTTTGCGGCAGATTATTAGCGTGTCTCGTAGAAATGTAAACTGGGAGCAGGTAATTCAGCAGGTGACAAAGAAGAAGCAAGAACTTGGCAAAGGTTTACCCAGGTTTGTAGTCTTAATCAGATTTGAAACTGTGTTGTAATCAAAGATCTATGCATTTAGCAAATGTATAGGCCACCCTTTGGTGCAAAACTCCTAGGGTGGCCTATGCATTTGCCAAATAAATAAAACTGCAGGTTTCTTGGTTGAGAAGATGCTTGAGGGACTTAACAGTTTGTTTTAAAGGAGTATTATGTGGTTAGGAAAAGGGATGTAATAATAAGAAATAGTTTCACATTTTTATTTACATTTATATGCAAGATTTCCCACAGTATAGGTTCCTCTCTGCCTAGCTCACCATTTGCCTTCAGTTAACTGCCACCAAATCTTTGTTCCCAGATACAATCTTGACCTTTAAACCGACTGATCAAGGCACAGCTGCAGCGTTCTCAGCCCAGTGAGTCAGACTTACTACGGTTGTTCTAGACTTCCAGCTTTTAAAGAGGAACTGCAGCTGCTGCAGATACGTTAGTTTAAAATTTTCAGTGGAACAATAACCAAATCTCTTCCACTTCCACCCTTCTCAATGAAAGATGATCCACTGGTTTAATGTAGGCAGTCAGTGTAATTTTGCCATCACAATTACGTTTACCAGAGGTAAATTGCTTTTGCAGTATCCTCCTAGTTTCCTTCTATGTTGGGGAAAATATCATTAACCTGTTGCTATGTCGCTGCTTGCTATTTGAAAGTTTTATTTTGGGTTGTGATTTCCTGGAAAGCTGTCCTCATTGGTGGATCTTCAGGAACTCTGTAGCCAAAAAGATAAGGCAACTCTGAATTTCAGATCTTTGGGTAATAACACAGCATCATTGCTATTGCAGAGCTAGCCATACACGAAACTTAATTGTTAACAGTTGTGTGTTAGCCTTTATTTTTGGTAGAGCTTCCACTATAGAGTGTTTCACTATCACTATTGTTTTTTAAGGTTTGGCATTGAGATGGTTCCTCTCATCCAGAATGAACAAGAGGACCTTGAGTTGGATGAAGAAGGTGACCTGACCAGCCTTGAAGGATTCCACTGGGAAGGGATATCCATAGGCTCCCCTGGGACTGTTAGGAAACGTAGTCTCTCCGAAAGCAGTGTGGCTGTAGATAAGACCGCCTCCGTTTATAGTTTTTTCAGCAGTCAAGGCTCAAGCAAAGAAAATGAACAAATGAGCTCAGTTGCCAACACTGAGGATGTAACATACAGATCCCAGATGCTTGCAGTTGCTGTGGCTGGTGTGAAACAAGAGTCCTCTTCTCTTCCTTCCTCACCATACATGTCTGACAGGACTGATTCCAGGGGAAGGAGGCTCAGCCTACAGACTCCCCCTAATGTTAACAGACTCACAGCGTTTAGTGCAGGACAAAGCCCAAGAATCCCTGACTACAGGGTCCAGGCACTTGAAACCCAAGACATGCTGGAGAGTCCAGGGGAAAGGTTCTGTATGGCTTCAGCCCTTGCAGCATTCAGCACTCTAGATGCTGCTACAGACAGCAGCTACACATCGGGCAACGAGCAGAATGACAGCCAGGGAATTGGCAAAAAAAGAAGAGCAACCGGAGTAAGTGGGCCAAATATTCATGGAATCCATTGTACATTTAAAATCTTGTGACAGAATCTGAAAACGGCCATGGGTGTAAGAATAACCGACACATCTTCTCTAACCACTCTCTTTATATCAAATGCCTTATTTCCACTAGCACCAAGGACTTCTGGCTGTGTGAACTTCCCCTCCCTCTCCTCTTCCTTCTATGCCCCCTAAATATTTTCTGGGGCTTTCTGAACCCTCCAGAGCAGATTTGGGGATGGCGTGTGAAGTTTCATTATGCAAATCGTAACCATTGCACTAGCGGAACTACTTTGTTCGATTCCTCCAATTACAGTTGGTCATGGCAGCTTCTTTGGCCCATAGCAGAAATGAGAAGCTCAGGGGCCATATGCGGCCTTCATCTGGCCCCTAGAACTCTCCCTAGGCCACACACCTCATTGGCTTCACACTTTCCTTGAGCTATTATGCCAGACTAGAATATGTCCTTGAGCACTAATTATGCCTGTTAAGTGGATGTATGATCAAGGGGACTGTGTGCAGGAATTCGGTTACTATTCAAAAACAAAATTGACACCTCAATGGAAATGCATAGAATCATAGAATCTTACAGAGTTGAAAGCGACCCCAAGGGTCATCTAGTCCAACTCCCTGCAATACTGTATGTTTATCTCACTTTAGGTTCTGCGGGGCCTAATTTAAATTGTGTCTAACTTGTCCCTTTGATTTCACTGGAGCCAAAGTCCAACCTATAGGTTGAATCCAACCAATTATGTCTCCTGTGTGTTCAAACACTTCTGCCTCAAATAGGCTTGGTACACAATTTGTGTCTTGGAATATCTACAAAATCGTGTTATATGCTAGTTTAGCTAACAAAAATATATATTTAATTTGCAGGAGGGATCCTCTCCTGAAATTCCAAGTCTAGAAAGAAAGAATAAGAGAAGAAAGATTAAAGGCAAAAAAGGTGGGTCACAGTGATAAATTAGTTGGCACTGCATTATTTTTTCCAGTCTAAATGTTTTAGGAGGCCAGTCAAATGTGTAATGATAAAGTGGGCAAAGGATGTGGTACATAATATCCAAATGTCAGAATGGGAATTTTTTTGGAAAAATGATTTGAAATTTACAGCTTGTTCATTGATAAAAGAAAATTATATGAAAATGATGTATAGGTGGTATTTAACACCAGTTAAATTAGGACAAAAGTACAAATCAAGAGGAAAAAATGCTGGAAATGTAAAGAAGTAGACGGTACGTTTTATCATGTGGTGGCAATGTAAAGTTATAAAAAACCAAAAAAGATTGGCAAATTAAGTTAATGCAATATGTGGAAATGGCTAAATTAACAGAGAAACTCAGAAATCAGGATAATAACAAATTTTAAAACGAATGGGAGGTTATTATATATATATATCAAAGTATTACATACAAGTTGATACATTAGCAGGATTCTAAGAAACATTTGCATTATTATGATAAAAGAAAGAATTGGATATAATGAGATGGACAATATAACTTGGACATAATCGTGCAATAATGGAACCATGGGAGGGGGTAGAGGAAAGTCAGGGGATTGGAGAAATCCCACTTTTGGATATTTTATTGAATGTATAAACAATATTATGAAGTTTTTATTACTTTCTTTTTTAAACTTTTTTTATTAATGTTTATATATATATATGTGATTGTTACAATGAAAATTAATAAAAATATTATAAAGTAAAATAAAATAAATGTTTTAGAACGCCCACCAAACAAATTCTGATTATTTTTGTTCTCCTCCCTTGAGGCCAAACTCTGTTGCATGGGTTTCCCATGAGTGGTGCCTTCCTTGGGCTGATAAAGGAAGACTGACCATTACTTGTGGACTATGCCAAGCTCATCAAACAGAAGTACAAATTTAATACTGTGCTTGATACCTCGTCTCTTCCAGTCTGCTTTCACTGGGAAGCGATGTGGCAACTTACTCTAATGAACTGCATCTCAGAAAGCTGACATTTTCCAAATACCTTCTGAGTGTCCTAAAAGTGGCAGCAGGCTGTGTCACATCTTGAAACTCACTTTCTCTTGCAGAGCGTTCACAGGTAGACCAGTTGTTGTCTATTTCTCTGAGGGAAGAAGAATTGAGTAAGTCCTTGCACTGTGTGGACGGAAGCCTTGTGCCAGCCCGAGCTGCTCTGCAGGCAGCTTATATTGAAGTCCAGCGACTGCTTGTACTGAAACAGCAGGTACTTTGACATTTCGAAGGCCTTCAGCTGTAACTCTGATGATTTCAGAAGGATGTCTTTTGATGGACCTGACTGAATCTCTCTTGTCTCCTAGATATCAGTAGAAATGGGCACTTTGAGAAGCCAAAGAATTCAGATCCTGCAGGGATTGCAAGGTACTTGAAGCAGACCTTGCATTGCTTTGGGAGTCCATATTTATTAAAGTTGCTCAGGTGCTCAGTAGTAATGCAGAATCATGATGATAATCTGAGACCACCTCTTGGCAGTTCAGGCAGAGAGGCTTGTGAGCAGCTGGGTCCATGGAATATAGCAGCAGAATCTGTCCCAAGTGTATATAGTAAGAACGTATTTTCTCTTGTAGTTTGGTTCCTTTGAATTATTCAAGGCAGAGATTCTAAAACTCAGCCATAACGAGTCTCTCCAAATAGTAGTTAAAGTAAAAACCAAGGAAAAGAGGATTTGGTGAATGTTGTAATGCAGGGGTGGCACTGTAGATATTGTTGGACTACACATCCCATCAGTCTCAGCCAGTGTGATCAGTGGTCAGGGATGATGAGAGTTGTAGTCAAGCAACCTCTGGAGATCCTCAGGTCCCTGCTGTAGCATTTACTCAAGACACGGGTATGTAAGGTTCCTGAGTGCTTTGAATTCTTTGAGGTACTGACAGTCAAAGAAAATAAATAGTGGAATAAGAGACGGCTCACTGATCAGTTAACACGAGAGTGGGTGAAGAGGTTAGGAGAGCAGCCCCTATTTTTTCTGTCAACAGCCGTGAAGCCATTGTTTATTGGATTACAAACCATGACTTGTTTCAGCTATGGTTTGGCATTATGCCTGAACTCAGCAGTCATGCTTAACCATAGTTCATTGGGCCATCTTATCCTATATGCTCACCGAGTTACAAAAACAAGAACAGTGGGAAAACAAACCAAGCTTTGAAGAAACAAGCCATAGGAGTTTTTATTTTGTTTGTTTATCTGTAGGACTACTTGTGGCTTCTTGAGCAGACCATGGCTAAAATGAAACCTGGACTACTGTTATATGTGAACTTAGATTTGGGGAAATTCAGGGCAGAGCTTGTCCCTCATAAGCCTTGTTTGCTTAAGAGATTTTAATGTGAAATGCATCCATGTTGTCTTCTTAGAAACCTATGAACCTTCCGAACAGCTGCAGCAACTTCAACCCAGTGGCTCAAATGAAAAAAGAAATAACAAACTTCAGCCAACACAGGATCTAATTGCTAATCCAGGTGGTCTTGTTCCTCTTTTGGAAGCTGCTTCACCTCTCTCTGCCCAGATACCTGCAGTTCCTTTGGCAGATTCTGTCCATGCAAGCACTCCACCTACATTCCAAACCACTGGTGGCATTGGAGCCATCACAATCCCGGATTCATCTGTTCAAATCAAGCAAGAACCTGCCTCTCCAAAGCTCAGAGAAGAGAGCATGAATAATCCTGAACAGAGGTATCCATGTTCTCCGCAGGCAGAGACTCTGTTTCAGAATGGTATGTTGTCTTCTGCAGGTGATAATTCTGTCTATTAATATTGTTTGTTTGTTTAATTTCTATACCGCCCTTCATCCAAGGATCACAGGGCAGTTTGCAGTGGAAAAACACAAAACACCTAACATAGTAACAAACAAAACCAATACCCCCTCATAGTAGTATTTATTATTATCTATGTGTGTGCCCCAGAATTTCCCAGTCAGCCCAGAGACATGCCAGTGGTGCACAAAACTCTGAGCATGTGGTCTGTCAAGAGGCCTATTGGCTTCTCATCTCCAAAGTATACTTCTTACTTGCATCCTTGGAACAATCCTATAGAGTGGTTCAGGGATGGGGAACTGTGGCACTCTCACATGGCCAATGATCAGGGATGATGGTTAACAGCATCTGGAAGGCTGCAGGTTCCTCATCCCTGATGCAGGTGTAGGTTAGAGAGCAAGACCTTGCAAGTTCTCACAGAAAGAGGTTGGAACCCAAAGTCTTTCTGGTTGCAATCCACTGTTTGACGCTAGATTACATGAGCTATCAATGTGTTTATATGGAGGCGACCATGTTGATTAATAGTTTGTACATCTGGGATGCTCTGTAAGTTACCACTTAAGGTCACATATGACTAAGGCTGGGATTCATGAATGCCTAATTGGCCATGTCAAAGTGAAAAGGGCTATTTTATCTTCTTCAGGGAATACGAGCCAACAATCTTTGCTGTACCCAGTTATCTCTGCTGCCATGTCTTTGTCTGCACTTACTGATTTCCAAGAGTCTAATCAAGATATGCAGAAACCTGTTCCAGATAAGGGAAGGGCCAGGTCTTCCCCCAGCTATTCACCGTCGCTCTTGGCAGAGAAGGCAGAAGAAAACAAAATCCCACCAGACAACACCGTTATGGAACAGTGCAGTAGCTCCTTTCAGAGCCCAACCTTTCCCTCTGAACTGCCCGCGGATGAAGATCCCAGACAGGCAACGGAGCAGATGGCGGTTTCTGCACTGGTCTCCGTGGAGAGTAAAATGAGCAAGAAAAAGAAGAAGTTGAAGAAGAAGAAAGCACTGCGAGCAGCCCATGTCCCTGAGAACAGCGATACAGAGCAGGATGTAAGTGACTCAAAGCCTTTAAGGAAAGTCAAGATGGTAAAGGGGACCAGAGGGGGGAAAGTTACAACGTCCACCCCTCCAAAGCAAGAGGATGCAGAGGCTGCCCGGGAAGGAAAGTGGAAGAAAGACGAGAATGAGAGTGACACGTCTCTGGAATTTGTGGAAGTCCCCAAATCTCCTCTGGAAGTGGTTGCCATCGGTTCATCAGAATCGGGGAATGAAAAACCAGACAGCCCTTCTAAGAGGGATGCGCTGAGTTCCTCAGAGCAGCTTCTGAGAGAGGCGTCTCGGTCTGGCTACGATGAAGTGAGCTCTACCAGTGAGATTGGAACAAACTATAAGGATGGCATTGGTAGAAGGTAAGCTGGAAAATGGGTGTTATATCCAGGGAAGTCATCCCATTTGTGCAAGGACTTACACTTACGCAACAGAACTTCCTCTCCCTCACCCCATGCCCCCGAATTCGTTCTGAGGGCCGCTCCAAACCTCCAGAGCAGATCCGGCGGGGGTGGGAGGAGAAGAAGCAATGGGAAGTTCCATGGTGCAAGCAGAAGTCCTTGCACGAACAGGGTGACTTTGTTGGACACAACTCTCTGTGTGTACATTGATTGTGTATTCATGAGCAACTGTGTTTTTTAAAAATCTATGATGTACTCTTAGTGATGTTATAGTCTCTCTATTTTGAGTTTGTGCATTGCCTCAGGAACCTTTGGACAGAGAAGTGGTTTATAAATACCATAAAAGAGATTGCAGGAAATTTTCCATACTGAAGCACATTTAAATAATTGAAGAATAATTATTGGAGAATGGAAACTTAGTGTCACAGAGTGCTTTGTGATTGCTGCTTCACTGTCCTGGTGATCAGCTATGTTCCTTTTCCCTATACACATTTTCCCTACAAGACCTTGTAGCCAAGCATTTTAAATTAATGTCCTTTTGTGTTAGCATTCTGTAATAGCCGTGGCATTCTCTATCTTCTGTAGTGTGGCTGAGACTCAAACGTCCATATCTTCAATAAGAGGATCAAAAAACTCATCAGGTATATATATATTTTCTAATGGAAAAAATAAGCACATGGGCTTTGTGGGGAGGTGGGAGAGAGCTGAGCAGCTCTTTGCAATATGGAGTGCTGTAGCATCATCTGTGTTCCCAAACATGACTCCAAACCCAGAAAGCTTGCTTAAAAACACACAACAACAAACGCTAATACTCTGCTTCAGTCAGTATGGCCAGTGGTTGCGGAAAATGGGAGCTGTAATCAAGCAGGCACCTCCACTGTATCCTTTTTGGTGCCTGCTAAAAACATGCTTGTTTAATCAGTTTCTCAGAAACAGGAACTGTTCACCCACAGTGCCTCCATCTTGCCAAGAGTCAAGCTCATCTTATTCCTAATGTGTTCTTAAGCCAAAGACTTGTTTAGATATACTTATGAGGTAGCTCATTTCATATTGTGATTTCCTCACCTACCCTAGCTTACAACTTGACTCCCTTTCTTATTCCTTCAGTCAAGGAGCTTATTACAGTTACAATATGTTGGAGTTTTTTGGGGGTTTATTATTATTCTATTGCTGTTTGTTTGCTGTTGTTTGTTTTGCTATAGTGAGATACCGCTCATTGGTTCAGCACCTGGTAGTTTTGAGTGGATGTTTTCTTTCTTTCTTTTTTCAGTTTTCTTTTACCATGGTGTTATGAGCAGTATGTTTAGTTAACGGAAGGTTTTGACAATTGCATTTGACAGAAGTCTCCTCAGAGCCAGGTGAAGAGGAAGAACCTACGGAAGGGGCCTTTGAGGGTCATTCAGCTTCAGTGAATGCAATTCAGATTTTTGGGAATTTGTTGTACACCTGTTCAGCAGACAAAACCATCCATGCATATAACTTGGTGGTAAGTAGACTGGCTAAAGAGGCTGGCTGTGGAGTGTCTCGCTGCCTTCTGAGTCTGCAGTCGCTTTCCCCCCATAAGCTCTATTGAAGCAACAATCAGCCACTGAAACTATTGAGAAATGAGCATGGCTTAGATCAGATAAATACAACTAAAGCAGAGCAAAATGGCATCAAGATTTGAGATGGGAGAAGGGGTGAGAAGTGTGTTTTAGCAATGAATACCTTTTAGCAAATTTTGTGATACCTAGCTTCCTCCTTGGGAAAGGGAATTTTTGCCAGTGAGTTAAGATCCAAAACTGTTAATGTGGTGCATCAAAATATATGGACTCTTCTTCCTATAAGTAACATAGTGATAGAGCATTTAGAAGGGAATGTCCTGTCTGAAATTCTGGAGAGCTGCTGCCAATCATTGCAGACAGTATTGAGCTAGGTGGACCAATGATCTGCATACAGCAGCTTCATGGTGTTAGTCCACTAGGTCAGTAAGTTGAGCCTGACAAAAGGGCTGAACACTGAATTCCATTTTCCCTGTTAACTTCCTTAACATGGAGATAGGGAGATGGCTGAAGCAATGACATTCATCTTTCATAAAGCGCAAGAATGAAAAGCAGTCTGAGATGCGTATCTCTCGGACCAACCTCTGATAAGCCACGCAGTTAATAGGTTTGTGCTTGAATGGCTGCATGTTACAGATACCTGCATTTTTGAGAATACAAACCATGGAAGTGCAGCTTAGAGGTCTGTGTGCACAGCTGTCGTGTGCCCTTGCCGCATGCTTATTTTCACGAGTCTAAATGCACATAAGCAGGAAATAGGCGATTGGTGTGGAAGCCACAGTGGTTGGGTGGTACCCCAGTTTGCTATCTTAGGGCCCTGCCCTTGCCTCCTTCCACCTGGCTTCGGACGGGGCTTGACAGGCTTCACACTGCGGCTGCTGCTCAGCAGAGAGGGCTCCTCTTTTAAATTGTTTTTAATTTTTATCTGTGTTGTTTTAAATGAGACCATCTTTTCTGTGAGCCCCGGAAGACCTGCACCCTGCCTTGCTGGCCCTTTCCCATCTGGCCTGGGAGACTGGAGTGCTGACTGACTCCAGCTACAAAAACTGAGGCTGTTGAACAGATTCTTGGGCTGGAGCATTGTTTACGGGGAGTTGAGAGAGCTTGTTGCTGTTATTGATATTATTGTTGTATCTTTAGTTTTAGATCTTATGATTTATGTGGAAATTGTTTCCATTAGGGTGTGTACTTTTTGATGTGTTCTATTTATTGTTTATGACTTCTGTTATGTTTGTAATTATGTAAATCTTGTCGTGTTGTAAGCTGCCTTGAGCATAGTTTCAACTGTGGAAAGGCGGCATACAAATAAAATGATGATGATGATTTGAGTAATTAAACCTTGTAACTCTCTGCCTCTCACAGAGCAGGAAGTGTGTTGGTGTCTTTGAAGGGCACACCTCGAAAGTGAACTGCATCCTGGTGACTCAGACAACAGGGAAGAATGCAGTGCTCTTTTCGGGCTCCAGTGACCACAATATAAATTGTTACAACATCAAGGTAAGTGTTCACTCAAGCCGGTTATATCTTAGGAGGGGGTTACAAATGTGAAGACAACTTAAAAGAAGACTGAAATGTGCACATTTTAGTGAACGAGGTTATATAGAATTCCACATAAAAAGGGAATATTTGTGCAATTAAGGTCACATTTTAGGTTTTTACTTCATCCACTGATCACCAGAGGGCCGTTTGGAGTGAGGGCCTGTAGCCTTGTGTCATACGAGCCAAAGGCTTGTTTCCTTGCTTCCAAACTGGAAGAGCCTCTCATAACTAAAATGATTTATAAACAAAGCTAGTTTCTCGGTTTCTTCTTTAGATTCGCTTATTGAAAGATGTTGTTTTCCTCCTACCAGACTAGGGAACTTGTGGATCAAATTAAATTGGACGATCGTATACTCTGCCTGCACAGTAGATGGAGAATTCTTTATGCCGGACTTGCTAATGGCAGCGTGGCCACTTTCAGTATAAAGGTCAGTATGAAAGGGGTATATTCCATTAGAACCTGTGCCGATGTTGAATTATTTACACTCAGAAATAGCTGCTCACACTGCTGTTCAGTCACATGAGCAGTGCTAGATTTGGGGACTTTGCAAATGTCAGGGGTTCCTTAAACTGAATCTTGCAGGGAATGCAAAAACTTCTGAACTCCTTCTCCTTGGCCATGGGTGGGTGGAGGTGTCACAAGCCCAGGAAGTGGCTAAGTTCATTCATTTAGCACTAAACCATGGCATTGTTTGGCTTCTAAGAAAACCAGTCCTTAAGATCCGACCTGTGTGTAAATTTCACTGGCTTCATATATTTTCCTTGCACCGTATTTCTGAAACTGATTTCTGAAAGTCATTTTACAGAGAAGCATTTTATTCTGAAACGTTTAAAAATAATTATATAAGCAGCCTTAGCAACATAATTATGAAACAGTACTTGTGGTAAGCCGAATAGGGCAACTAGGGTTTTGAGTGCAACTTGTTGCAACTTGACTTCTGTGGCTGCAAAAGTAAAGCAGAAACCAAGCACATGTGCAAAACAAGCCATGGGAAGAGTCCATAGACTCTCTGACAGTGCAGTCCTGTACCTAGAATTCAGTCCCATTAAGTTCCGTGGGACATACTCCAAGGTCAGTGGGTAGGACTGACGGGTAAGAAAATTCTGTTTCTTAGATAGATCCACCCCATAAAAGCATACAGAGAATTCAAAGCAAATAAGGCATCAGAGACTTCAGAGCAAAACCAGTATCCTTAATCTTTAAAAAAAAATAAAAATAAAAATGGAAAATTGAAGTGTTGTGTGTTCTCTGGATAGTTCTGCCTTAGTATGTAGTTGGATTAGTAAGAAAACATTGACTGTGTTTCTACTGTGTGTGGTGTGTTTTTTTCCAGAATAACAAACCACTTGATAACTTTGAGTGCCATGCTCCTAGGGCAATCAGTTGTCTTGCCACAGCTCAGGAAGGAGCACGGAGGCTGCTGATTGTGGGATCCTACGATTGTACAATCAGTGTGCGAGATGCCCGGAATGGTTTGTTGCTTCGAACCCTTGAAGGCCATAGCAAAACGGTGCTCTGTATGAAGGCAAGTAACTTGAAAGGAACGCTCTGTGTGGGCAGACTTCTCTTGCAAGTTCCCTGCTTCTCGGCAGCAGTTCAAAACTTGTAAAAGAACCTCCCTCCCTTCCAGTTGTTTATAATTAGGAATACTGTATATTGCATGTGATTTACCACTGAGATATGGGCCTCTCGTGATTGCCATCACTCATTCAGCATTTCCAGAGAGCTCTTGCTTTGCTCAACCTGCCCCATCTCAGTTGGGATCTCTCAGGAATCTTTTTTCATGCCTTCACATATCTCTCTGTCTCTGTCTCTCCATTGTCCTTGGGTGATTTCATCAAATTCCACGGTTTTTGGTACCACTGGTAACGTGCTGAAACCCAGCTCTACCTCTATATTCCATAATCCACAACAGACTATCCAGTATTTCTGCATAGATGCAAGTTTGCCATCCCTCAATACCCCTCACCTTTCCTTCTAAGCCTTCCTCAACCTTGTATAAGCTCAGTGTCCATTGACAACATCACCATCCACCCTTTTGCTCAGGCACAAAGCCTTGGGGTAGGCTTACTTCATTTGGCCATCATGTTCAGTCTGTTACCATGCTGTGTAGCTGTCCAATACAACATTGAAAAAATACAGTCCTTCCTCTTTGCCTGCTCTGTGAAAACGCCAATTTCCGTCAGCCTTGACTTGCACCATTTACCTTGCTGGCCTTCTGTTGTTTGATTGTGCTGTATAAAGTGGTGATGATAATGACCATCTCTGAGTGAATATTATGCTCTCCTTTTTCGTGGCAGCCTTTGAAAGTTGTTGATAATTGCTTTTAGTTATAAATAATGATGCAACAAAGAGTAATATTTAGAATATACTGGACCCCATTACTTTTGTTTAAAAAAGAGCTATCTAAGGTATCTAACTGTTGGAGATGCAATAGGGATAATGCTTCTCTAAAACATTTGTTTTTTCATTGTCCTATAATGAAAGATTTTTGGCAGACGTTAACTGAAATTACCAACAGAACTGTACAGATCAACCTTACATTTACAGAGCAAAATATCCTTTTGAATTATATACCCTGCACATGGAACCTTACAAAAGGGCAATTTAAGTAGACTCTCTGTGCCCTTACCGCAGCAAAAAGACTGATACTGATGAATTGGAAAAATAAAAATGCGGCTCCCTTCTACGATTGGATCGAAGACTTCTACAAACTTGCAACATAGGAACAACTTGCACATAAACACAGACTTGCTATGGACAAATTCAATGATATTTGGAATCCATTCTTACAAATACTGTAATAGGTTATGATCTGGTGAAGTACAATAACAACTTTGTAAAGTAAAAAGCAAAACAAACAAACAAACAAAAACCACAAGGTTAAATAATAAAGATAGATAGATAGATAGATAGATAGATAGATAGATAGATAGATAGATAGATGATAACCCCGATAAGGAGCTGAAATGGAAATGCAGTAATTTGTCAAAAGGCTCCCCACTGAATCCTTGGCTGATTTGGGATTTGAACCCAATTCAACTCACTCCCAACTGGTGCTCTGTCAGCCTTTCTAATGCATTTTTCAATGTGACATATTGAATTGGATTGTCACAGCAGCCCTTAATTGTGAAAGAGAGTGTGGGTGAAAGAAAGCCATTATCTGTTGGTGAAATGTTGCGGGTAATCTGTCTGTCTGGTTGTCTCTTCAAAGGTTGTGAATGATCTGGTCTTCAGTGGTTCCAGTGACCAGTCTGTCCATGCCCACAATATACATGTAAGTTGCTTATATGGTTAAAATTGAGCAAATATTACTCCATTTGAATCCTGAAGCAGGAAGCATTTCAGACTTCCTCGTTTTTGATGAAATCATTTACTTTGCAGATACGAAAATGTTGTAACGCTACTTTAATGAAACCAAATTCTTAACCACTTCTGCAGATTTCCTAAAGGGATATTTAGCTGTCTTACAGTGCAATCCTAACCATGTTTACTTAAAAGTAAAGTCCCATTGAGACTTATTTCCAGAGGATTGCAGCCTAAGGGTATCTTCTGGCACTACGTTTTGTACTGGAGTATTAAAGTTTTTGATGAGTTTTAATTGTTGATTTATTTTGTTGTTTGTCTTCTGTTGTGCATCACCCTGGGCTCTGTTGAGGAAGGAGTGGTTTGTAAAAATAAAAAAATAAAGCTGCAATTGTAAGCTTACTTACCTGGGAGTAACCCTGTAGAATTAAGTAGGAGTTACTTCTGAATAGACATGATTTGGACTGCGATGGAAACAATGCAAGAGGTCCACATGCTTACCACTTGCATATCCACTTATGTAGTGCGGATTATCTTGTTGCAGACTGGAGAGCTGGTGCGGATTTATAAAGGACACAACCATGCAGTGACAGTTGTGAACATCCTGGGTAAAGTGATGTTAACAGCTTGCTTGGACAAATGTGTTCGTGTTTATGAGCTACAGGTAAAAAAAGAAGATATTTATTCTAATTTCGATTGTTTGTGGTGACATACCACTGCTGGCAGCAGGTGGGGAGTGATGTCCTTTGCTTTGCTGAAACCTCTTCCTCTCCTAGTGGAATCCAGCACAACAGGACTTTCCCCTCTCTCCTGCCCCGCTGCAAATCTGCTCCAGAGGGTCAGGAGAACTTCGAGAACAGCACATGGGAGGAGGGGAGATCATTCTGTTGGGTAGGCGGAAATACTGGCACTGACGGGACACTCTCCTTAGCGCTGTGTGGAATGCAACCCATACAGTTTTTGGCTTGATGAGATGATGTCCCTTGTAGTTCCAAGCTGGGCTTTAACAGTTAGGAAGTCTTGCAAAAGTTGTGCAGTTGCTGTGTGGCCTGTTCCTGCAGCACAATCCTTTGCTAGATGCCTCTTTATTCTTAGGTTTGTGTTACATGCTTGTCATGCACTCAAAAAGTTTGTGAGGTTTCCCAGATAGTCAGATGCCTTCCATTGTTTAAAAACTTTTCTAGAGGGAATCTAATTCATCCACCCTCCTGATGCCGGAAGGCAGCAGCATTTTATAGGAAGAGTGAGGTACAGTTCTGGAACGTGGGACATCCCAGGAGGTAGAAGGTTATCATAATGTTCATGCATCTTCTTATAAGCTGCTTTTTCCCCCTTGAATGAATGAATGAATGAATGAATGCTGAACTCTCAGCTTATTAAAATACATTTTTCTTTCTCTTTTCTTGTCCCAAGTCCCATGATCGTTTGCAAGTCTACGGAGGACACTCGGATATGATTATGTGCATGACCATTCACAAGAGCATGGTAACGAATACCTCAGTTTCCATAAAATCAGTGATTCTCTATCCGCGGTTGCGGTTATCCAGAAGTGGCTCCTGCTTCTCATTTGCTATGTGGGTGGTGCTATGTAAACTAACTACATACTTGGTTCTTTCTGGTGTGAGGAGCACCTCATTCTCCACAGGACTGGTGCTGCTATGAAACGATAGGGCTTTTCAGCACCCACCCCCACCAAAAACCCTCAGATGTCAGAAGACTTCCCAAGCAGTGCCTCATGAGACACTTCCACCTGAAAGAACGCAAGCGTACATCTGTAGCTGTCTTTGGGAGCATATGAAGCTGTCCTGCTTTATTCCAGAGCAGATTATTTGACTATGTAGCCTGTATTGTCTGCTTTGACTGGCAGCAGCACTCTGGACTTTTGAGCAGAGGAAGACAGAGAGTCACAGGCAAAAGCTGCAGTTCCATTCTAGCCTTTTTTCTTCTGCCTGCATCTCTTTCTCTGTCTGCCTCCCCTCTGACTTTGTCTCAGCCCACCCCACCCCTTCCCCATTGGTTGTCACACCTGAGGGAACCGGGTTGCTGCTGCAACACCCCAGAGAAGTCTTGCTACGCAGAAAACTACAAGCTGGAGCTGAGCACATACAATTGAATTTGCACAAGTTAAATGCACATGTAATGTGACTATACTATACTGTAAAACAGCTGTTACTTTTTCATAACTATTAAAACTGAAAGTGATTTAATACTGACCCCTTTTTATCATGTGTACAGATTATTTGAAAGAGTAGTGAATCAAAAAAGATAAGCCCCCCCCCCCTCTGGTTTGTAAACTCCTGCAGATCAAATCAGGAATGTTCAGCTCAGGATGACATTATAAATTTATCAATGTTGATTGATACATTTAGCATGTTAGTTTTTCTCGTATGCTTTAATTTTGTTGCCATTTAAATCAATTTCTCTTTTTCAGATCTACACTGGCTGCTACGATGGTAGTATCCAAGCTGTGCGGCTCAACTTGATGCAGAATTATCGTTGTTGGGTAAAGGATTTTCATGTTCCCTTTAGACCATTTAGAATGGCTTACATCATGAGCCATATCCAGGCAAAGGGTTAGATGGGGCAGGGGCACACATGGAAACTCCTCCCTTGGGTTTTCCAGATGCTCTTGAGAGATTAGCACAAAAGTCTGTGCTAACAGAGTTTTAAAATGTGTTCAATTGAGCCACATAGAAACTTCTGTGCTAGATGGAACTCTGCCTTATCAGGTTAAGAGGGAGAGTTTCCACACACATTCAGTTGACTACACACTCAGTCTCTCTATAGACATCTTCACTCGTTGTGCGAAGATCTCAAGAGCAGCTGATGTGTCCGGGGACATGGGGGGAGGCTTGCATGGGACTCTCTCTTCCATCTCCTGTTAGCATTAACCACGCCGAACGTATTTGTTGGTTCCAAAATCCGTATGTAAGGCCAATCAATGTTACAAGATCGTGAACAAGCTTTCGAGCTTTCCAGAACTCTTCATCAGGCTAGTTGGTAAACAAAGCGGGTTTTGAGGTGGGAAGTTGCTGGTAGTGAAGCTAAGGGTCATGTGGCAAGATTGCAGACATTCAGAGGACAAATTGCACAAAAGGAAAAGGTAGCGTTAACATAGCCTCATATGAATGTCTGCTACTGCCTCCGACATTCCAGACTCTGGCTACATCACCAGCCAGTTTTTGATTCCCACTTTATTTACCATCAAGCCCAATGAATAATTATAAAAAGTTTGCACACCATTTTGTGACATTTTGGTTGACCTAATAAAGCTCTTGTCCTAATAGATTTTGGAGCTTTGTCATTGCCATTGTCATTCCATCTCTCTAATGTCTGTCTTAAAACCTCTCTTGCCAGTGGCACGGGTGTTCGCTGATATTTGGAGTTGTGGACCACCTAAAACAGCATTTGTTAAATGACCATACAAATCCAAATTTTCAAACGCTGAAATGTCGCTGGAAGAATTGTGATGCTTTCTTCACTTCTCGGAAATGTTCCAAGCAGGTACGTAGCAGAAGAAGCTGAATTAAACCATCAGTTTGAGAGGGAACAATTGAGGTGCAATGGATACCTGCTGTTTTGTTAAGATGGATGAACAAATAGCATATCAGGTTGGGCCTGATTTAAGTCTAGATGCAAATAGCACAGTTTTAAATATAGATGGAAAAGGAAGATGAGGTTCTGATTTACACTCGGGTCTCCCACTTCTACTGTGTAATGCAACATGTACAGTGCTGCCCTAAAACAAAAGTGAACAAAAAAAGTGCTTAAATCTTTACATGGGTGTAGAAGTATTGTTTGTACAGGTTGGTAGAAATTTGGTGAAATCTATCTCTCTTTCTCTAGGATGCTGTGGGACATATTGAAAAACATGCAGAAGAAGATAGCAAGATTGACTTATGAAGGTGTTTTTTTTTTGCCTCCCACATTGGGAAGTACCTTTTATATACTGGAAGTATTCCATGCCTTGTCCACCTCTTGCCCTCTCCTTTTTTCACCTTCAGTTTATATTTGGACTGCAAAAAGGACGTGGGCCGTTTTCTTTTCTTTCTTTCTTTTGCTACAGAGACAGCATTTTACTTGCAACTCTGTAGAGAAGGGAATGATGAACAGACTCAGACCAAACAAATTGTTTAAATTTGTTAGCAGAAACGAAAACAAAAAATTCCTGTTGTCCTATCAAAGAAGTACATTGTGCACATCTAAGCCTTTATTAGTACTCACACTGGTGCCTAAAAAACACTGTTGAGCCATCTATTTTTTATGTTGTACGCAGGATTGCCCAGGCATTTTACACTTCTGGCTTTAAACAATTTAAATAAAGAAACAACAACTCAGACTAGAAATACCAACAAAGCATTCAGCTCTCTATTTCCTTTTGTTATAACATCTTTTGATGAAAGATATTAATGGGGAATATTAGAAGAAATTGATTCCTTTTTTATTTTTTGGTTGACCTTCAGCGGGTTATCTTAAATTCCAAATGCCACATCTGAGCAGTGAGTTGCCACAGTCCTTGTACCTCTCTGTATCTGTTACAAAGAGGTTTGTGATGATGTGCGACATACTGCATTGCTTAAACAGCAAAATAGCTGTTTTCTAAACACATTGGGTGTTAGTTAATGTTGCTCTTACTCTGAATAGACCTGCTGAAATCAATTAAGTAACTTCAGTCCATTGATTTCATTGGGTGCACTCTTATAACTTAGGGGGTATCACCGATTTACTGTAACTTTTTTGTTATTTTTATATTGATAAGCACGTTGATGCAAAGACCGCTGCAGATAATGATTTCGGCTTTTAAACATTCGTTATCTGTATGTTTATATCCAGTGCTCTCTTGCCACATTAATGGGACTATACCCCTGATTCTTAAGAGCTTGTTTTGTAAATGGATGACCTTGTGGTGTTTTTAAATTGCCGAGTTTTTGGAGTGTCTACTTCTTTCTGTCCAGCACCCAATATTTTCAATGTAGCTTTTGGATGGCCATCTTCTCCTACTATAACCTGGTTTTGTTTCTGATGACTACATTATTCAAAGTTACCATGCAACAGAAAATGCTGCGGGGTGTAAAATGCGAAATTGTGAAGTCCAAGGAGCCCAAGCAGAAGCTGAGAGTAGTGTGTGTGTGTGTGTGTGTGTGTGTGTGTGTGTGTTGCCACTGTGTAGTGCATAATGACTGAAGTAACAACCTGAGAAACTAATGCAATTTTAAAACAATAGTCACAATGCAAAGAAATGAAAGCTGTGCATGTGTGTTGGAAAGAAATGTGCATACATGCAGTGGTGTTTGGGGTTTTTTGAGGCAGCAGTTCCTAGTTTGGTTCATGAAGAGTTTTGTTCCTTAAGTCTCAGCCAGTGGTTTTGTTCTCATCAGCTTCAGTCTTTTTCTGGATTGTTTCAGAGGAAAAATGGAATTCTCAATAACAGTCTAGAGCTGTCTGGCTGTGTAGGTCTTGACTTGTTTCAGTTTTCTTACTTCAGATTATGTATACATATTAAAAGAGCAATGTGTGTTTGACACCAGCATTTTAAAAGTGAAAGGTAATGCTCCCATAGGGAAAGTGTTCTCAGCAGCTTGGTGTAAGACAGGCACCCCCAACCTTCGGCCCTCCAGACGTTTTGGACTGCAATTCCCATCATCCCTGACCACTGGTCCTGTTAGCTAGGGATCATGGGAGTTGTAGGCCAAAACATCTGGAGGGCCGCAGGTTGGGGATGCCTGGTGTAAGATACAGAACAGACCTACAGCTGGAGATTGCATTTCACCTTGCCAAAGAACTTGGAGATATTAAGGACTTTTGGAACACCCTCCAGTATTCTTACTGCATTTTAACCTTTAGCTTTTTGATGAGTGAAAAAGACCATCAAGGGAATATCACCCCCACCCCAATGCCTACAAATCTGGCTTGCATGATCTTAAGAAATTGCGCTAGCAGAGAAGTGAAACAAGTTCTCCCTTTGAAATCACCATGTCTGTCTCAAGATACTGTGTTCTCCTTCGGCCTTTCGCACATGTCCAAACTGTCTTCAAACCAGCTTGCTGCTAGAGTTCGGTTGTTGGAGAGGAGAAAACTTTCCGATGAGTAGTGGTAACCTTCTGCAATCTGTTTCTGGGAGGTTTCTGAGGCGTGTTGTCTCCTGTTGCCATTTTTGAAAGCTTTTCTCACAATGTGGCCATCAGAAATAAATAATAAAGTGAGCAAATTGTTAGCGCATTCAGTCCATAGCGGGGAGCATGTAAGTGTGTGTGTGTTTTAAAAAAGGATTGTTTTTATATCTTCCTTAGTTGAATGTGATTGAAATGAAATTGCAGAGCCAGGGAGAGTGTAAGAAAATTATGTGGAGTGCCGTGTTTGTCTTGAGGATTAGTCAGTGAATGGATTTTAATTTTGTATCGTCCTCAAAGGTTCTTCTCTTTACTGGAAGAGGATGGTAACTTTTTTTTTTTTTGCAAAAATGTATTCTTAAGTGTGTGTGTGTGTTATACTAAATTGTTGCAAGTGATGCACAACTTGCACCATTTACTTACGTTCTTGGTTGTTTTGGTAGATAAGAGGTGTGGGTGTGGGTGGGTGTGTTTAAGGTGAGTGTAAAGACAGATTTTCCTTTAATCCATTTTGAGATGCTTAGATCAGCATTCTCCAACATGGTGCCCTCCAGATGTCTTGAACTGCAACATCAGCCCCCAGCCAGCATGGCCAATGATCAGGGATGATTGTGGTCTAGAACAAGTGGAAAGCACTATGTTAGGGAATACCGCCTTAGATAATTTTCAAATTGGTTTAGCAATAAGGTTGAGTCATGTCTTAACAAACGTTGGTTCCATATGTTTGTCTTTATTTGAGAAGAACTGTTCTAAACGATGTGACATGTTCATAATTTATTATAAAATTATAGGTCTCATCGCTTCAGTTCACTGCAGTAATTTCTCCCTAGAACTGCAGAGTTGCTTCATTCAGATTGTATTTTTTTCTTTTTAGTTCAGGAATATTTTAATTTTTTGGTTTGAAGTTCTGTTCTCTTACTTCTTCCTTCAGATTCTGCCAAAAGCATGGAGACAGAAAGGATAGTAGTAATTTGTTAATTGTAGGAATTGTGAAATGGGTACATCAAGATGATGTATTCCTCAGACCGTCATGTTTTTGGTTCTGGGTTTCTGGCACCGTCCCACATGGAAGTTGAAATTATCTTGAAAATTTTGAAAGAGAAACATTGTGCATTTTTATTTTATTTTTTGTGGGGAGGGGGAACTAGTCTTGGAAAGGAAGTAGAAATGAAGTGGCTAGAGGGGGAGTTGTGGAGTGTTCTTGAATTGTGTGGAAAGTGTGTTAATGTATGTGTTACTGTTTGAGTAAGCTGTTGTGTTGCTGCATCTGAAGTGAATTTGGACTGCATTGTCAGTGCAGTTTCCCAACACAATAGTGGGGTTTTTTTATGCCATTTATCTTGTTGATTGGATGCAAGTGTTTGTTTGGTGTGTGCTGCAGCTATGCTGCAGGGGACTGGTTTTCATATCACCTTTCAGGGAATTGGCTCAGCTATTCGCATCTTTTGTGCCGTTAAACGCAACTGAATGTCATTGGCTACTCCAGCTTCTGTTTTCCCCTTGAGACAAATACTTGGGCTTGAAGGAATAGACTTCTGTAATGTTAAATCAAAACACAAAAGTGACAGTCTACATCCCTGCTGAATTGAGTAGTTAAACTCCCATCTCAATGGCTCTGGATTTTATCCTAAATGTCAAGTAGAATATAAACCTATGTTCAAGCTTTATGATTGTCTTTAAAAATACAAGTTCTAGATTCATATTTGTAGAGCTCTTACACCTTGAGTGGCAGTTAGTTAAAAATCAGTATGAAAGCAATGCAACCGCTAGCTCATTTGCCCTTCCTAGATCTTTAGAGTCCTAGCAGGATGGCTTTCACATAGCATTGTATGACAAAAGTACGAACTTCTCATTTTCCTTCACGTGCATACTATGAACTTAACACAACTAGGATGTCTCAAATTATATAATATACCTTGTGAGGCAAGAACAGATTGGTGTGACCTTGAGTAATACTAGTTGAGAAACTGCATAGGTAATACACACTATAACAAATGTATTTGCAGCTTTCGCAACTCATTTTGTTTCAGTTGGATGACCTGTGTGGCTCAAATGCACAAAGTGACTTGGTCTTTCCTTTCCTTTTTTTACTATGAAGCTGTGAAGTAAAAAAACAAAACAGACAATAAAAATTACTTTGTACCATGAGAAATATGGTGTGGCCTTTATTCCTCTGATCCCACTTCTGATACTTGTAAAAGTGTTTTAGCTGGCTTGCTAGTGTGGGTAGAAAGAGCAGAAAAGTGGTTCTTTGACATGGGATTTGGCAATAATCTTTCGACAGATAAATGAAAGCACATAGTTAAACTATGGAACTCACTCCTTACAGGAGGCTGTGATGGCTACCAACTTGGATGGCATTGGACAAGTTCATGAAGGCTAAGACTATCAATAGGTAGTAGTCAGGATGGCCCTGCTGTTCTTCCATGGTTGAAGGCAGCATATTTCTGAATGCCAGCTGCTGGAAATCGTGGGAAGGGAGGACTGTTGCGTTCAAGTTCTATTTCTTGGCTTCCCATGAGCATCCGGTTGGCTACTGGTCTGATTTGGATGCTGGACTAGATCCAGCAGGGCTGCTCTTATTCTCAAAAGCTGACACCAAAGATGACAGCAACTCAGAACATAAGCAGAAATGTTTATTGGATGGCACTGTTAAAATATTTCCAGTTGTGGCTGTCTAGATACCTTTCTAGCCTTAGTATGCGCTGTAGCTTTTGTCAAATGTATTACATCAGGGGTCAGCAACCTTTTTCAGCCGTGAAACCTTTTTCAGTCCACTGTCCCTCAGACCAGGTGGTGGGCCAGACTATATTTTGGAGGGGGGGAATAAACGAATGCCTATGCCCCACAAATAACCCAGAGATGCATTTTACGTATCATTCCAATTTTAGTATATGTGCTGCCGAAGCGAGCACCCAGAGATGCATTTTAAATAAAAGGACACATTCTACTCATGTAAAAACACACTGATTCTGCGGGCCAGATTTAGAAGCCAAAATGCTTCCCTGACGGAACAACTACCTTAGTGCAACATTGAATTCCATTAAAAATTAGATCCACCGCTTTTAGGTGACTTTAGAAATAACTGTTTTAATAATGATAACTTGTCCAAAATTCCTGGCCCCTTAGGATCTCTTACTGCAAAATATTTCAAGCTTAAAACAATAGTTGTTGTTTGCAATGCCAGGAGGGAGGACCACCTTAAAACAAAACAAAAAACAACACCACCTCCTGTCAGTGGTGGGCAGAATAACAGGTGCAGTTCTTACCTTTGTATACAGCATCTACATTTCAAGAACATGAGCCAGAGGTTTCAACGCACATCCTCAAGACGCATTTCTCCATGCTGCATCTGGGCAAGCAAGCGGCATTATCACATTTCACAGGCATATTCCAGCCAGGCAAAAGCACTTGAGCACAGAGCATGGAGCAGGGCTGCTGAGGCATGTTGTGGAGGTGAGGAGCCCCAAGGGTTGGATAAAGAGGCCCAGAGGCCCAGATTCAGGTTTGCAGGCCTGAGGTTCACCACCCCTGTTGTAAAGAATTGCCGTCGTGCCCTAGAACAATGCATTTCCCACCAGAGCGATGGCTGCAACTTTCTCATGCAAAATATGCCTTCGTCCTGGTGTCAGTTATCAATAACTGGAAAAGTACGTTTTCAATTTACTGTCATTTGGTAAAGGGAGATAGATGCTGATTCTTTATGTTCCTCTCGAGTTGTGCTGCCCTCGCCATCTAAGCTGTTAAAGGATGGAGATTCACAGAAGTCCGTGTCTTGCAAGTGAATATCGACCGGCTTCTTTCAGTTCAAAAGACAAGGTGCGATTTTGAGACGGAAGACAGAAACAGAAGTGATGTTTTTCAGGCATACATGGTTAGCTGCAGCCACTGGAAGGAAGGGAGAAATGTTAAGTGAAAACAGCAATGTTTAAAGTGCAGAACAATCGTTAGGCTATCTGTAACCTTCCTAAGTTTATCATTCCACTTGCAAGCCCCATTAAACACAGTGGGATTTACTTCTGAGTAAACATGGATTGGGTCAGATTTTAAATTATGTTGGGGGCTGTCGACAGCAACACTCTCAGGTTTCTTGAAGGGCCCAACTGAATGGTCCACATCATGGTGGGCCCACAATCAGGCCAACTCTCCCCACACTTGGACTCGTTATGGGCTAGCAGTTGGGCTGCTAGATATCATGTCATGCCCAATCGGGTGGCGCTGTGGGTTAAACCACAGAGCCTAGGGCTTACCGATCAGAAGGTCGGCGGTTGGATTCCCCGTGACGGGGTGAGCTCCCGTTGCTCGGTCCCAGCTCCTGCCAACCTAGCAGTTCGAAAGCACGTCAAAGTGCAAGTAGATAAATAGGTACCACTCCAGCGGGAAGGTAAACGGTGTTTCCGTGCACTGCTCTGGTTCGCCAGAAGTGGCTTAGTCATGCTGGCCACATGGCCCGGAAGCTGTACGCCGACTCCCTCAGCCAGTAATGCGAGATGAGTGCCGCAACCCGAGAGTCGGACATGACTGGCCCTAATGGTCAGGGGTCCCTTTACCTTTACTATAAATAAGAAAGGCGTGAGCTTGCTAAACCCACAAAAGTTGGTGTTTTATTTATTGCTCCCAATACTTCTGTATGGGTGCACAATACAAACAAGCATGCATGCATTTAGGAAGAAGTGCAACATGAGAATCAGCCCCCAAACTGATTTTATTTTCAGTCTTCCTATTCTTTTTAGTATGCCCCCTCATTAAGGAGGAGAAAAATTGGAACAGTTACAGTACAGCTGTAAACTGAAGTACAACATAAAGTAAAAGTGGTTACCTCTAAGACATTGAGTTTAATAATACCATCGCCATCTTTATCAAAGGCATGAAACGCACCTAAGGGGACATGAGGAAAAAAAGCATACGGTCAATCTATGTAAAATATAGAGCACTAGTTGAATTTAGCCCGTTAATAACGGGCGCTAGAACATATGCCGCCGCCTCGGGCTGGGAGTGGCGAAGGGCAGGCAGAAAGAACACGCGTCCCGCTGCCAGCCCGCTCCCCAAGTGCGGAGCGAGCGAGCGCGCACCTACTAGCTGGGCGTCCGCCGGGGATCGCGCTTCCTGGGCCGCCTGGCGCGCTCTCCGCCCGGCCAGCCCGCCGACAGCGACCTTTGCTCCGGCCGCCCACGTGCCGCCGCCACCGGGTCCCTCCTCCTCTCCGCCGCGGCCGGAGTGCGCGCTGCGCGGTGGAGCTGACATTGCCAAGGACAGGCGCCGCCTCCGCCCTCGCGGCCCTCCGCTGATCGCCCCACCCAAGCAGCCACCCGCCCGCCGGGGCTGCTGAGACGGGCGCGCACGTCGGAGGAGCGGGCCGCTGCGCTCTGCTGCTGCTGCTAACGGAGCTGCTGCTCGGCGGGTGAGGCGAAGATGGCGCGCCCGGGGAGCGGAGGGGCTCTCCTCCTCGGCGCCGCCGCTCTTCTGCTGGCCGTGGGCAGCCTGGCGTCGGGAGCCCGCGAAGAGAAGGACATAGGAGGAGGGCACGGAGGCGGCGGGCCAGGGAAGGAGCGTGGCGGCGGCCGGAGGAGGCTCCGTGCAAGGCGGTGGCGCTGCCCCAAGTGACACCGCGCGTGCGCCGCCGCTGCCTTCCAGACATGCCCCCCTCTCCGGCCGCTCCAATGCCTGCGTCCCTGTTGGGGGGGGGGACAGTAGAGCTGCCCAATCCCTGCGTCCCTGTGGGACATGCGCAGTAGCGCACTTCCGTGACACACGGAAAGTTGGACGCAGGGACACAGCCACTTTATTATATAGGATTCCAACTAGCAAACTAGACAGCAGCCCTCAGAATTGTGAGGTTTCAAGAACTTCAGTGTTTCAAATGCTAGAAACAAATACCAGTCATCTCCTGAACAGTGTGATGTGTGTGCTAGGAATTCATAAATATCGGGAATGATATTAGTAAGCTTAGAAGATCCTGATAGCTGCCATATTTGAGAGCTAATCTCCTTCAAACAGAACGGCAAAAACAAAGCAATAACCAAAATTTGAATAAAAAATGGCATAGCAATTTCTAATAATTTGATTTCAGGATTGCCCTTCCCTCTCAAGAGATTAATAATGTTAAAAAAATTAACAGTCAATATGGTACATACTGCTTGTTTCTAGGGCCTTTCCCCCATTCTTTTCCTTGGTACCGTGTTTCTCCTAAAATAAGACACCGTCTTATAATCTTTTTATCCTCCAAAAAACACAGTATGGCTTATTTTTGGGGGATGTCTTATTTTTATTAAGTGTGGTACAGCAATCTACATTTATTCCATTATAATAAAGTTGTCTTCTTCTGGAACATCATCATAACTCTCCAAACCCGAAGGAGAAGGAGACTCCACCACACTCATTGGCAGCAAATTCCACTGTCGAACAGCTCTTACTGTCAGGAAGTTCTTCCTAATGTTTAGGTGGAATCTTCTTTCTTGTAGTTTGAATCCATTGCTCCGTGTCCGCTTCTCTGGAGCAGCAGAAAACTTTTCTCCCTCTTCTATGACATCCTTTTACATATTTGAACATGGCTATCATATCACCCCTTAACCTTCTCTTCTCCAGGCTAAACATACTCAGCTCCCTAAGCCATTCCTCATAAGGCATCATTTCCAGGCCTTTGACCATTTTGGTTGCCCTCCTCTGGACACGTTCCAGCTTGTCAGTATCCTTCTTGAACAGTGGTGCCCAGAATTGGACACAGTATTCCAGGTGGGGTCTGACCAGAGCGGAATACAGTGGTACTATTACTTCCCTTGATCTAGATGCTATACTCCTATTGATGCAGCCCAGAATTGCATTGGCTTTTTTAGCTGCTGTTGACTCATGTCAAGTTTGTGGTCTACCAAGACTCCTAGATCCTTTTCACATGTACTGCTCTCAAGCCAGGTGTCACCCATCCTGTATTTGTGCCTTTCATATTTTTTTTTTGCCCAAGTGTAGTACTTTATATTTCTCCCTGTTAAACTTCATCTTGTTTGGTTTGGTCCAGTTCTCTAATCTGCTAAGGTCATTTTGAAGTGTGATCCTGTCCTCTGGGGTATTAGCCACCCCCTCCCAATTTGGTGTCATCTGCAAACTTGATCAGGAGAGAGATGGTAATTACTTAATTCTGGAGGAAATGGGAAGGTTTTTTCACCTCCTCCCTTCTTGCAGAGAAACACCTTAAGATTCTTATAACAACACAAAGGAGAAATCCCAAAATGCAAGGTTTATTGGGAACAAGGAAAGTATGATGAAATTATAAAATAATATACTAAAGCTGCAAAGCTGGCTGCTCTTATATGCAGGGCTGCAGCAGTAAGAAATCTGGAGTTTAACTTGTTGGAACAGAAACAGAGTGTATTTGCCTTGTTGTTCCTTTGATATGCTAATTACTTAATCCAAGGTAAACAAAGAGGGTTGAGCACACGGAGCAAAAAGACGGGCTCTGCTCCCTTCCCCCACAACCAAGCTACCTTAACCTCAGCGCAGGGGAGATCTGTGCTATCTCTATCTCCGATCTCTGTTATCTACGATCGCTGGCTGAGGGGAACTTCAGCGGCAATGGATATCGCTTCCAGGGCTTTTCTCTGCAAAGAGCCGAAGGGGGAGAGGGAGAGGAGCTGTTTTCTTTAACCCGAGAATTTCAAGGGATATAAATTTTCAGGGAGAGCAGCGGGAAAAGGCTTAGAATACGAGGGTTTCCCGCCAAAAACGGGAGGGCTGACAGCTCTGCACCAGGTACCCGATCTCACTACCAGTACCCGGTACGTCTTATTTTCGGGGTATGCCTTATATTTTGCGACCCCTTGAAAATCCTGCTATGCCTTATATTTTAGGTATGTCTTATATTATGAGAAACACGGTATGGTGTTGAGCTGAGGCAGGGCTGGAATAATCATTAAGCAAAATAAGCATGTACTTAGGACAGGCATATGCCCTCCAGATGTTTGGGACTACAATTCCCATCATCCCTGACCACTGGGTCCTGTTAGCTAGGGATGATGGGAATTGTTGTCCCAAACATCTGGGGGGCCGGAGTTTGCCTATGCCTGGCTTAGGACATCAAGGGAAGGGGGGCACCACAGATATTTTCCATTGCCAGATTTACCGTGGACCATATGGTGCAGCTGGGGGGGAAGGCAACCCCCCCAAATGAAAACAACAACAGCAAAAATAAATAGAAATAATAGAGATTAATAATATACATTAATTTTGGGATTAATGCTGCTTGGTCCACCAAGGCTCACATGTTTATATTTTGAATACGGGTGCACCAAAACCTTTTAAGTACTTAGTGCCTCTAAAGGCTAGAGGATAAGTAAATGAACCAGCAGCTAGAACACAAACGGAAAAGTTTGGAAGGCAAGTCTTCCAAAACCCAAAAAGGCCTCCTGGCTGTGAAGAGTGTTTACATCTCAACTGTCCACATTACATGCATGCATTGGAATCAATCGGAACATTTCCACGTGGTATGGAGCTTTTTACACTCCGAGTTAACCTCCTTGGCCACTCCTCGGATAAAACCGTTTTAAATACATTTTTAAAAATACTCACGGAACATCCCCTCTAGTCGCACGAAACAACAGATGAAGCTGTCAAACTGAATGTTCATATTTCTGTCAGCGTATCGCATTGTAATGATGTCATACAACTGGTTATTCAGGTGAAACCCTGAGGAGAGAAACAAAATGGAATGTCCTGGGTGGTAGGAATTTGCTTTTGTCTATTCTCTTGCTTTTTTTAGAGGTAATATCACTTGGATAAGTAATGGGAAACTCCAGATCCCATCAGCCCCAGATAAGCTTGGCTAATGGTAAAGGAAGGTAGGAGTTTAGTCTAGAAACTTCTGGAAGGTCCCAGGTCCCCTTTCTCTACATTTCCTGCTAAAACGAAAGCATAGTGTTGAATCAAAGTAAGTCTTACTCAGAGTTGAGCCATTGAAATTAATGGACATATCTAACTTAGGTCTATGTTGATAGGTCTAATCTGAGAATGACTTAGTTGGATATAACCCACTTTATCAAAGACAAAATAGGAATAAAATGCTCTTTAAGCAATATACAGCATTGATCCCTGTGTGATACCTGCATCATTAACTGCATTACGCATCTCGTAGCTGTTAATAGTTCCTGAATGATCAGCATCATAATGTCTGAAAATTGTCTGAAAAGGAAAAAATGAAGTGATGGAGAGAGGAGCCCAGTCATCTTTTGTGGTTCAATTTTGTCGTGCTAAGTGTCGACTTTGACATTCACAAGCTACTTTACCCTCTATCTTTTAAAATATGCAAGAAACAAAGAATACCTGCCAGCTCTTAATCTTATTCCAAAGGTGTCGAAACTCATCAAGGTTTATCTTCCCAGAACCATCTGTCTGTGATGTTGTTTAGTTAAAAATAAAAAGTAAATATAGTGAGCAAAGTCTGACTTCTTTTGGGGAACGTAGAAGGTGATAAGTGATACCCAACTGAGAAGGATTTACTGTCCAGAGATAGAAAAAGTGAATAAAATCTCCTACTTAGCCACTTATTTGACTGACTTTCTTCAATAAGAGGAGAAACAGCTTTTCTTTACCACAGCTCATTCACCCCCTTTATCTCTAAATCAGTAACAGTGGTATTTTAGACATAGCACAAAACTAGAGAGAAGGATAGATTTTTATAACAAAAGTAATATTTTTATATATTTGTATTATAATTATAATTATAATTATATGATAAAGTGAATACAGTCGTACCTTGGTTCTCGAATTTAATCCGTTCAGTCCGTTCGACTCCCGGAACAGTTTGGAAACCAAGGCATGGCTTCCGATTGGCTGCAGGAGCTTCCTGCAGCCAATCAGAAGTTGCAGAAGCCGTGTCGGACGTTCGGCTTCCAAAAAACGTTCGCAAACCGGAACACTCGCTTCCAGGTTTGCAACGTTTGGGAGTCGATCTGTTCAACAACTAAGGCATTCGATTACCAAGGTACCACTGTACTATATTTCAGTTGGTTACTGTTTCTTTGAGCCAAGCTTGCAGGTATTTCTCGCTCCTGTCTGCTCCAGAAGCTCCTTGCAGAATTATCCTCACTGTTCAATACCTCTATATGGCCTGACTACCTATTGATAAGGCACAGTGAAGCATCCACCTCAGGCACCCCTCCCACCCCAACATTTCCGCTGCAGTCAGAATGCCCCTTTCTTGCTGGCAGGTTGGACAAAAAGATTCCTGCATTACAGGGGGTTGAACTAGACGGCCCTTGCGGCCCCTTCGAACCCTACCATTCTATGCTTCTAGGAACAGTATTGAGATATGAAGCGACTGTGCATGATTTGAAAAGGATACGTCCATTAAAGCAATCATGCTGCGGCAGGACTCCAGCGCAAACCCTTTTGTCTTCAGGTCCTGGTCTAAAATAATTGAGTTAAATTAGATAAAACATTAATATATAATTGCACATGTTTTATTGGTCAGTTAATCGGGTCAATGACTAATAGCAGAGTAGGTCTGCTTGAGAAACAAACCTTGGGATTTATTATGGCACAGAACAAGAAACTCCTTACATAGCTCAAATGTACTTTGATCTATAGCAACTACTTTAAGGGTCTGGATTAAACACCAGCAACTGTTAAGTCTGCGATTGTCACCAATGTCATTGGCACCATATAATACAAATAAACTGACAACCAAAACTTCACAACTATTAGGTGATTTAAGATTCTGGCAACAGAAGAATGTTGTGAACATTTGCAAACTGATGCCTAGCCATCAAATAATTGACAAAGACGAATTTATTACTCTTCTGGAAGGCCTTCATTCATATTTTTAAAAATATCTTCAAATAAAGACTTATTATGATGATTTATTAGTTGCTCATTAACGAAGTCTCCAAGTGACTTACATTTAAAAGTGTAAACATACAGTAAATACATTATATCATTAAGCAATCTATGGTCTCTTAAATTGTGGGTGGTATTTTTGTGTTTTTCTATTGTAAACTGCCATGTGATCCTCAGATGAAGGGTGGTACAGTATAGAAATTTAATTTTTAAAAAATCTAAGCAAAGAAGTGGTACTCATGCAAAATCCCGGGGTTTGGCAATTTTTTGGCAGGCAGAATAGAAGGACAAAAAGGGAAACCAAGCTTACGTTTCTTCAGAACATTGTTGAGGACATTCTGGAGTTCATCAGCACTGATCTCCATGTCCTGTGTGGAAAAGAAGGGGGCAAGAAAGCGGTAAAGTTTATCAGGGAGTAAAAAGTTGCAAGAATGGCAGGTCCAATCTCTTTCCACAGCAGGAATGTGTGCATGCAGATGTGGACAAAAGAAATGTATGTAGGAGCTTAAAAGCAGATTTCTAACATGACAGAGAAAGTGGCCTAATTCAAAATCAGAGCAGGCTGTGTAGGATAATCAGATGGAAAAGAGGACAGAGCTCCAATGTATTCTTTTAGTTGTGTAGAAGATTTCACTCCAATAACCCTCATGATTGTTTGTTCTTTACTTGTGAATTGGATCAGTGTATACCGGTATAGATATGCTGTAAAGGTAAAGGGACCCCTGACCGTTAGGTCCAGTCGCGGATGACTCTGGGGTTGCGGCGCTCATCTCGCTTTATTGGCCGAGGGAGCCGCCGTACAGCTTCCGGGTCAGGTGGCCAGCATGACTTAGCCGCTTCTGGCGAACCAGAGCAGTGCACGGAAACACCGTTTACCTTCCCGCGGAAGCAGTACCTATTTATCTACTTGCACTTTAATGTGCTTTCAAACTGCTAGGTTGGCAGGAGCAGGGATCGAGCAACGGGAGCTCACCCCATCGCGGGGATTCAAACTGGCTACCTTCTGATCGGTAAGCCCTAGGCTCTGGGGTTTAGACCATAGCGCCACCCGCCACTCCTATAGCCTACCTCAGACACGAAATTCCATTTAACCAGAAATTTATGACAAGAGACAGTGGGTACATTGGAAACTAAGCTGCCCGGTTAAGGACAGATCATATTACCACACAAAAATATTTTGAGACAATTCAAACTAGCAGACCCAGTAGAAAGTTAGGCTACTTCAGAGCTTGTAGTTATAGTCTGAATTGTTTTAATTTGAAGACTGTATTTAGATTATTCAACTAGAGTTATGAAGATTAAACATCTTCCTTTGTAAGGGTGGAATAGGAGTAGAGGGAAGCTGTGCCACCCCCAGTTTTTCCACCTGCAAATAGGGTGGATAATTTTAGGGGGGCATTTTCATTCAGCCCTACCTTTGCACTGACAGGAAGGATACATACTTTCAAATATTCTGCAAATAGCTTTACATGGCTTAAGGCATTGGAGAAACTACTTATGTATTTATTTACATGTTGCCAGTATTGGTCTGACACAAAATAGAAACAGTTGTGTACTCACATCTCCAGCAATCTGCTGGAAAATATTTCTGAACTGTTTCTCTTCCTCACTCTCCTTGGAATCTCTTTGTGCAGGCTGCAAAGACACAAAATGCAAAGGATTGATTGAAATGAAACTACTGATCAATGCGTTTTCGGAAGAGAAAAGATGGTGTTTATTGGGACGCTTCCTTGCAATTCAGTCAAATGACACTTACCGGTATATAGGATATGATTTCTGTCCAAGGGCCCCTTCATTCTGAGTTTATATCTGGGTGGGTGGGTGATTTCTGCAACTTGCCATCAACTCAATAATAGGGCCTTAGAGATTGATTTATACTGGATCATCCATACATCATTCTGCTTTATTACTTGTTCTGCAATGCATCTCCAGTGCTACCACATTATTGCTGGAGGGGCACTCGGTCACTATAGCGCAATAAAAGCAGGGCAGGAAATAAACCAGGCCATTTGTGGCATAAAAAGTTACAGGGTTTCAGCAGGAAGTTACAGGACATGCACTCATTGGAAACAAAACAGTATGTCAACCCCGAACCATTTGCAAGACATCGGGAGAGGTCCCAAGTCAGTTTCTTCCCACCCTCCTATATTTGGTTGCTTCTTTGGGAGCTACTCTGTCCAGGGACCTGTCAAAGTTGCTTTGTTTGGTGCCTCAACACTTTCTAAGGCTGCAATCCTATGCACACATACTTAGGAATAACTCCCATTGATCATGGTGGGACTTACTTCTGAGTAAACATGCATAACACCGGGCTCCGTGGTTCCCAGAGTAAGGATTGTCTCTGCTTCACTGGTTGTTCTCCTGCTGGCGCTAAACCATGATTTGACTTGCTGTTATGCCTGAACCTGTGCTCATGGTTTGTCTCATTCCAGACAAACTATGAGCTGTACCAAATATTTGTTCTTGGTTTGCCACTCATGGTTTGTCTGAAGGGGGTTTGGTCGTAATACTAAGTCAGACAAGGACTTAGCCTCAGGTAGCATCGCAGCAGCAGAACCAGGGTGGGGGAGATGGAGCACAGATGCCACCACAATCTTTTGCTCTGGAAACCTGCACATTTGGTCATTCATGCTAAACCATGGTTTGACTTAGCTTTACATGCAAGCAGGGTCATGAGCATTATGTATGTTTTCCTCTGTAAGGTATAATTCTCCCAAGGAGATGTTTTCCGAAGGAGGCAAATATTATGTATGAAGCCGCATGCAGGCTTAGACCCTGTTCAGCCACTTGGACATGCTAGTTAGAGCACACACAGCTATCCTCATGCTGACCGATACAGACACCTCATCACTTTTCTTTTTCTTATCTGTGCTTGCTTTCCCCTTGTCCTTTTTAGGCCCATCATCACCTTTTGGATCTTTGTTCTTGTTTGCTCTGTCTGAGACAAATATGATTGGCTAGAGAGAGAGATGAAGAAGAAGTGGAGAAGCAGCAGCAAATCAGAGTGTGGCAGTTAGAAAGAGGGCAGTGAATTCACAAAACACAGTCTACATATTGGCTCATCATCACACACCCTGATGCCATCAGATTTGTCAGTTAGACACCCACTCAGTGAATAAAAATAATATTAATAAGCTGAGAGCAAAGAAGGCTCAGGGGTGGGGTTTTCATTGCAGCCATTCTACAGCACAAACGACAGCAATACTGCAGTTGCAATGAAGTTTAGAAACAGGCAATAGAGTCTTGACAGAGTGACATCAATTATAACCTTTCGTGTCATTTCACAAATCAACCAAGGGCTCCAATAGGGAAAACGTCAAAGACAATGTACTCACAGAAAGATGTCCTACTTCAATCTTGTTTTCAACTTCCCTGTAAAATTGAAAGGGTTGAGTAAAGGGAGAAATTATGGGCAGAGGGATAAGATATTTCTATGATGTGCCTCTTTTTACTTGGCTTGGAAAGCACTGCATGATGACACATTTCAATAGAGAAGCCAGGCTTGGTTTTAAGCAGCCTTTCTTTGTACACAGCGCAATTCTATTCATCTTTTCTCATAAGCAAGTTCCACTGTGTTCAATGGTAAGTGTGCATAGGATGGCAGGCTTAGACTGCGATCATTCTAATCCAGGTGTATAACAAAAGAGCACAGCATGATGGACAGGGGGACTTGTTGCCTTCATGTAATGAGTTGGTGCAGCGAAATCCCAGGTTCCAGTATTACTTTACCCATGGAGTGGCCTTAGATCAGGCGTGAGGAACCTTAGGCCCCAGGGGCCAAATGTGGCCCCTCAGGTTGCTCTGTTTGGTCCCCAGGAGTCTCCTTAGGCCATACCCCTCCACAGCCCTGATCTACCACACCTTCTTCAAGTGTTCTGCCTGGCTGGAATGTGTCCTTGAAATGTGATAACATCTCTTGTTTACCTGGATAATGAGAAACCTTTGGCTTGTGACTCCATGTGACTTTTTAGCCAACAGGACACATTCCTTTATAGGGAACCTTCCAGATGCCACATGCCATTGTCAGGCGAGGCAACAGAGGTAGTGCAACTTTTTACAATATGCTACATCACCTTTGTTGCTCCACCCGGCACTGGAATGTGGCCCCTGGAAAGTTCTCTATAAGGCAAGGTGGCCCTCAGGTTAAAAAAAAAAAAGGTTACCTACCCCTGCCTGAGGAAAATCATTATTGCCTCAGCCATCCCCATCTGCAATATGTGAAGAATAACATTTGATAGGATTGGTATAAGTAATATGGAAATCATGGGCCATCCAATTAAGTTGAATGTTGGAAGATTCAGGACAGACAAAAGGAAGCACTATTCCACACAGGACAAAGTTAAAATGTGGAAGGTTCTTCCAATATATGTAGTGATGGCCACCAACATGGATGGTTTTAAGACAGAATAAGACAAATTCATGGAGGATATATTGTTCCATCTCCACTGTCTGAGGCAGTACGCCTCTGAATACCAGTTGCTGGAAATGATACGTGGAGAGAGGGCTATTGCGCTTGGCTCCTGCTTGCGGGGTTTCCCTTAGGCATCTGATTGGCTCCTGGGAGAACAGGATGCTGCACTAGATGGGCCTTAGATCTGATCCAGCGGGTTTCTTCTTGTGTTCTTAGACACGAAACACTCCAAACACATTATACTCAAAAAGTATAATAATGCTATTTTTATAACTGTTTTGGAATACAAAACTCGGATCTTCTACTTACTCCGAATGGCTTTGTTTTTCTGAGAAAACTCTTAGGATAAAATCTCCCTCTTGGTGAGGTTCATACGTGGATGGGATGATGACATATTCATTTGGAGGCAACCGGAACCGTTCAGAAACCTCTCTCATGTTTATGTAGCTCTTGCACTTTACTTTGGAGGCATTGTAGAGGAAAAAATCCTTCTGTAAATGCTTCTTGTCACCCTGCATCTGTAAACAAAAACAATAAATAGCCGAACAAAAAACTGTGTACGCCCCAGAACTTTAAAACGGCATGCTTAAAAACAGAGAGCAACGCTCCATTGACCACTTGGCAATGTATTGCACCTAAATACATTGCCCCAATCCAGCTACGGTTAGATAGATGTGACTAAGAGCTGAACTGGATATAGTATAAAAGATATTTGATCAGGATCTTCTCTTTCTAATTCAGTGCACGGACATGGGCTTGCTCGTTTGCTTGGGAAAGTGATGTTGCAACAGATGCTGTACTTTTGCTGACCTGCTCTGGGTGGTTGAATATTCCATCCTGCCCATTTCTCACTTCCCCAAACAAATTAACAGCCCAATGCAGATGCTTTGAAGAAAAACAAGAAACCCCAGATCAGAATTTCCTGCATCCTATCTAGTTGGCCATAACTGCTTCTGCTGGTTTCAATGGGATTTAGTCATGATGGCTAAAGATGACCTGTTTAATCCTTCTTTCCATGTGATGAAACTTGAAGGGTGGTTTAGGATTGTAAGCTACTCACATTATCTAGAAACGTTACCTATCAAATGATGGGTGACATTTATTTAAAAGTATGTGACAGGTTTTATCTCTACTTGAGTGATTTCTCCAGATTCTATGTAGTTACATATAAAACACCTTCTCATATTTTCAGTGAAACCATAGAGATATTTTTCTACATATAATACTCCACACCTTTCATTTCTGGTAACACATTCCCCTTTTAATATTGTTATGTGTGCTCTTGGGTATTACCTCTTGCATGTGTATCTGAGTGCATGGCTTGGGATGCCTGACACAGGAAAAATACAAATGTCTAAGATATGTGCAAATCCACATTTCACATTTGTGGCAAGTCACTATTAAGAAACATGACTGGACACTTCCAAACAGCTGTCACAGAGAAACATAAAGCAGTAATATTTGAGAACGTTAAACTGAGAAGATATTTGAGAACGTTCCACCAGGTCTTTCTTCATTCTGTTCATACCTCTTTTGGCACCTGCGATAAAAACAACGTAGAAATGCCATTAGGAATGGATGGAGGAAAGCTTATTGCATATTTATTTACATCTACCATTCACAGCCTAAGTTCACAGCTTTGACAAACATCTGCTCAGTGAAAATCTAAGTAGCAGCTTCTGTATTCCATTTACTTAGGGAGGTATATAAGACAACGCCCCTGCCTATGTGTGGTCCTGGGCTCTTTTCAAAATTAATAAAATTGAAAGTTAAAGTTAGTAAGTAAGGGACGAAATCAATAAGAAGCTGATTCAAACATTGCCTCAAAAGCCAATCTTTGGGAAGCAACAAACCACTAAGTAGATAGGTAAACCAGTAACTATTCTTTTAATTCCACAATTATACAAGGTCTTGTGATTTCTTCTATGTTGTAGGCCAATTTTCACCATCAGTTCCAGCCAGCGCAGCACAACTGACAGGAGTTTTAGTCCAAAACATCTGGAGGGCATGAAGCTGGCAAAGGCTGTTATATAGGCATTACGCAAGGGTCTACTGTCTACAAAAATAATATTTCTGAAGTAGCTCACGTCATGTTTTATAAGTGTGATGTTTAAAAGCAGACTACTGCAATATTCCCCATTCACAGCTTGCTTCACATACAGTCAGCTAGCTATGAGAGGAGCATATATCACTGGGGCCAGAACATGACCAGCTCTATTGTTCAGTTCTAACTGAGGCGACGGGTAACATGGCAGTGTGGCAACTATGCTACCTCATAGATGGCAAAGCCAATGGTGAGAATCTTGGCTCCCAGCTTGCGTTCTTTCCTCCTGTTCTTCTGCATCAGCGCAACTAGGAAACTGCACGCAACTTCATCATCTTCTGGGTCATCATCTTCTTCCAGGAGTTTCAAGCGGTATTGAGGATTGGTCCAAAATGTGTCTGTAACCAACCCCAAAACATTCAAATTTGAAATAATATTTTAACACTCAAAACAGTTATATTGACAGTCCCCGTGATAATCATATTTTTTTTGCTCCAGTTTTGATATATAATTCTTTCAGAAAATGAAAAAGGACAATCTTTTATGTATTTCTAGACTTTTCTCTGGGCAAAGCAAACAGACCTGCTTTGCTATGAGCTTCACCATGTTTGCTCTCCACACTTCTCTGGAATAAGATGCTCATTTAAAGCAGGAGTGGGTAAACTTTTCTGGTCAGATGGCCTCATTCACTCCTGGCCAATCCTCCTGGGATCACGTGCCAGCAGTGGGTGTGGCCAAAAGTGGGTATGACCCCTGTCTCTCATATGCACACATGGAAGAAGCTGGGTGGGTCCTTGTTTCTTACCAGGAGGGAGAGGGACAGATGGCATGGGAAGTCAATGCAGTGCAAATACACTGCCAGGAGCACTGAATTGGCTGCACTGATGAGTTTGCACAATGCTGACCACCCGCCAGGAAGCGAGCAAAGCAGCTCTGCTCCATCCACTTCTGACACACAGGCGAAGAAAAACGACCTCCTTAAAAACTGGCCAAACACAACTGTTTGAAAAGAAAAGGCATCCTGTCCTTGATTTTAGAAAGCACATACATATATTGTGTTGTGTATTGATTCAAAGGTTATCATGTCTGTATTACTATTGTCTGTAAAGTAACTGCATTCCTGTTCCAGAAGGAACAGCTACTATTGGTTCATTCAAGCTGCTGCATTTGGATCTTCAGTCTTATTGGTTCCCACCAAAAAGCAGCAGTGTGATTGCTTGAGATTGTTCCCTCCAAAATGTATCCTTGTATAGTAAACCTTCTGTCTCTATAAATGTCGCTCCCCCTACCCTCAGTTCCCCAGTCTTGTCTTGTTGCCTGAATAAAGAGTTGTTACATGAAGACGCTGTCTCCTTGCCTGCAATGTCAGAGAGCTGAAATCACTTGCTGAAATCATTAGCCCCACGCTACAACATATTGCATGAGGCAGCATCTCGGAGGCATCCCCTTCTGTGTTTGAGAGATAGAGGAATACCTCTTCTAAGACAGACACTATTATGGATCTTTTGATAAATACTTCTTTTTCCTATTTTATTATTTAAAAAATATTCTGCCTGATTAATCAGAGGATTCTTTAAAATATGTTAATGCCATTCAAATCAACCAATATTTTATTTACCTGGATAGTTCCGGCAGCCCCCTGCTGTGCAGCCTCGCACCCACCGCCCTTCGGTCACTGAAACAGTCCAGGTTTGAAGCTTATCAACCTCCAGGGTATCAGGTGTGAGATTACACATCTCCAGCTTTGTGAAGTACCTGAGGAAATCTTGGAATGACATCCTAGAGGTAGAAAAAAATATGGAAGAAACCTTTAATGCTCCAATACTGTATGTAAGGCATCCAGAGTGGCTGGGACAACCCAGTCAGATGGGCAGGGTACAAATAATAAAATTCTTCTTCACCTTCATATGATGCGGCGCACGCGCACCATTTGAATGCCCATCAACTTGGGGGTGGCGGCCCCCTCAAATATTTTATTGGGGGAGCCAATGGGACCTTAGCCCCAAGAGTTGGCTCCTACGATGTGAACTAATCTGGAGAAGGGCTTGTGGTTTGCCTCTAGGCCAGTGGTTCCCAAATGGGGGTCCACGGACACAAGGAGGTCCATGTAACCTACCTAGGTTGTCCGTAGCACTGTTCACAACAAAAACTACCATAGATATATCCAAATTTTCAAAAGCAGGGGGTTCCATGGCTTAGCTCTGGAAAAACAGCTCATTGGGAACCAATAATCTAAGGCAGTAGATTTTGAGTCAGACATAGGACACTTCTGAAGGAAAAGCATATTAAGACAGAGAGAGGCAAAAATGGGATATTTACCAGAACTCTCCATCCTCTGCAACTTTATGTTGTAGGCGTGTCTTCTCTGCTTTGTCAATAACATTCCATTCATCTGAACTGCAATATAATGAAGAAGAAACTTTCAGTATACAACTGATTTTTAAAAGGTAACTGTGCTTCGCTTCTCAAATCATAAATCATACAAACATTTCTGTCCTTGATCTAGAAATTAAAAGTTTACCCTTCGTTTATTCAGCAAATGGTGAACTGTATTCAGTTACTTCCCTTCTTCAGATGTAACCTAACAGAAAGCCCTACTTGTTTTTTTTAAATTAATATCTGCACATTACATTTGCTGTTCCATACTTAACTGGAACACAAAGTGCTGCAAATAACTGTCCTGTCTTTTGATTCTCTGTTAGCCACAGAGAGGATGCAGGTTTCTCAGGTCTCTCTAATTGGAAAACACAAGGTAGAATCTCACTCATCCTATTAATATAGTCAAAGACATGTTGAAACTTATTTAATAAAAACCGAACGTCCTTATATTTAGCTGGACCATGTCTCTAAGTGTTGATTACTTTTATCAATCTCCTTTATGTGCACTGTAGTATTCTGTAGCCATGGAACTCTTTGAAGTAAGAAAGCATGTCTTGTCATCCATTGCTATTTCTTTGCCTAAGGCTTCATTAACACGTAAGAATATAAGAGCCCCACTAAATCATGCCAAAGGCCAATCTAATCCAGCATCCTGTTCTCACAGTGGTCAATGAGATGCCTGCAACAGCACTCCTGTGATTCCCAGGAACAGGTATTCAGAGATATACGACCCCAGGATAGCCATCAAGGCTAGCAACTATCAATAGCTCTATTCTCCATGATTTGTCGAAAGCAATCCAGATTGGTGGCCATCACTACATCTTCCATAGTTAATCTATCCCAGAGTTTAACATGCACTTAAAACCATGAAGCTGAAATCCTAAACATGCTTACTAGGAAGTAACCCCCCCCCCCCTGAGCTCAGTGGATCTTACCCTTCAGCAGAGTTGCTTAGGAAAGCAGTGAATATTATTATTATTATTATTATTATTATTATTAATAATAATAATAATAATAATAATAATAATAATAATAATAACAATTTATTTGTACCCTGCCCATCTGGCCGGGTCTCCCCAACCACTCTGGGCGGTTTCCAACAAATATCAAAATACATTAAAATATCACAGATTAAAAAATTCCCTAAACAGGGCTGCCTTCAAGTATTTTCTAAAGGTCACGTAGTTGTTGATCCTTCTAATCTCTGATGGGAGGGCATTCCACAGGGCGGGCGCCACTACAGAGAAGGCCCTCTGCCTGGTTCCCTGTAGCTTTGCTTCTCGCAGTGAGGGAACCGCCAGAAGGCCCTCGGCGCTGGATCTCAGTGTCCGGGCTGAACGGTCGGGGTGGAGACGCTCCTTCAGGTATACAGGACCGAGGCCGTTTAGGGCTTTAAAGGTCAGCACCAACACTTTGAATTGTGCTCGGAAACGTACTGGGAGCCAATGTAGATCTCTCAGGACCGGTGTTACGTGGTCCCGGCGGCCACTCCCAGTCACCAGTCTAGCTGCTGCATTCTGGATTAATTGCAATTTCCGGGTCACTTTCAAAGGTAGCCCCACGTAGAACTTGTTACATAACTTGATTACTCAAAATGTGATGGCTCACTTGAATCTGCAGGCCATTGGGTGGTATGAGGCAATACAAAAGCGCCATCACTGGTACTGTATCAGTCATGGCCATTTCATAACTGAAAGACCACTTTGTAGTTTAGGCACTGAGCAATGAGCATGCAGGTAGGAACTCACCCAATGACACTTTAACTTGGCATTACACTCTTTCAAAACAGTTAAGCACACTTTAAAGCATCTTTGGAGAAATTACATATATATCACTAACTTCTGAATTTTACACCAGAACACAAAAGGACATTTATCTTTCTTGGTAAACATGCAGAAGAACCAAAGTGTATTAAGTGAAATTAAAATATCTTTTAAAATCAAATGGCTTGACTCACTTGTCACTCCAGGCTCCATTCCATTCTACTTGCCCCCAAGGATTTCTTAGCCGCACGAGTTTTAGCTTGTCCCCTTTAAATGTTATCTTGGAAGGGGGGAAAACATAATTAATTCAACCAGCCTGTGTAGTATGCATCCTTTTACAGACTCCACCTTAAACGAGAACGGATGCTATCATTAGTGGAGTCCCTTTAAGATCTCCCCATTTTTCTCTTCTAAAAGTACTTTATTTGTATCTCTGATCTTGACTGAAACCAGTGAATATATTTTCCTTTCTTTTCAAGGTGAGGTTGCTTAACCACTTAATTTGTGTACATGAGCTACATGGTTTTCTTGTATCCTAGCAAAACACATTTACTTTTTGCATCTATACTTACCTCTTCCACTGCTGTAACTGAATAGGCATGACCTGTCACCAGTCCGTTCGTCATGCGTCTCTCAAACAGCATCGGAACTACAAGCTGTAAAATGCAGAGGAAGCACGTTAAGAACAAGAACTGTGCTGTGTGTGGAATTTTTCAAAGGACAACATGTTCTGCCCATTTCTGTTTTGTTTTCTTCTGTTCCACGTTCTTGAACAGGAGAAGGCAAATTGATATGCATGTCCTGTGATAAAGATGAGGTTTCCTAATAGGGCAATAAAACAGAAGTTCTGCCATTTATAGTCTAGAACAGGGCTGTCCAACAGGTCGATTGCGATCTACCGGTTGATTGCGGGACGCCCTTGGTCGATACCAATGGGTAGATCACTTCCAGTTTATTTTATAGTGGGAGTAGATCGCAGTCTCTAGGAAGTTGGACATCCCTGTTCTAGAAGAACACTCTGCTTCAGGGCCCATGTGCGGCTTTGCAAACTGCACAGCAATCCACGGTTTCTGCAGCAAATCCCAAGGCCAAACACACAGTTAGGCTTCAACTTACGGGACCGCCTCTCCTGGTATGCCCCACAGAGGACCTTAAGGTCCACGAATAACAATAGCTTAAGGGCCCCGGGCCCCAAGGAAGCCAGATTATCGTCCACAAGGGCCAAGACTTTTTCAGTGTTGGCTCCGACCTGGTGGAATGCTCTGTCCCATGAGACTAGGGCCCTGCAGGACCTGACCTCCTTCTGCAGGGCCTGTAAAACAGAGTTATTCCGCCTGGCCTTCAATCTAGCCTGATCCCCTATTCCTTTCCCCCCTTCCCTTTTTTCTGAAGAAATCCTTCTGGGTCCCCACATTAAAATTCTTCCTTGGTCTCCCTACTGGCCTAGCAAGACTAACTTGGTGAGTTAGCCCTGGTGATCCCACTGATGTTTGTTTTTTATGCAGTTTTTAAAGTTGTTTTTAATCATTGTTTTGCATTTGTTGTTAGCTGCCCTGAGCCCAGTTTTTGGACCGAGAAGGGTGGGGTATAAATAAATTATTATTATTATTATTATTATTATTATTATTATTATTATTATTATCCTATATCCGCTTACTTGGGAGTAAGCCTCACTGGAACTTTATTGAGTATTAATAGGATTTTACTGAGCAGAGTAAATCAATTTGTTTGCATGCAATAACCTAGGTTATTGGCAAGGAATACAAACCCGTTTCGTCATCTCCTCTGCCTGCTGAACTGAGTCATTTGGAAATTCATTCATATTCTTCAACATTTGGGCAATTAATAATCCAAGATTTGTTTCAGGAGCAGATCCATAAATAAACCCTGAACTGTCCTGGAACAAAGAAAAGGGGGGAGGGAGGAAAATAATAGGAAGGCATTATGAAGAATAAGGCAGAATAGCAAAATTAGTTAATAAAAGTTGGGAAAACTTTTTTTTTTCTATTTCCTCTTGCCCACAGGACAGAAGAATGTATGTTTTCACCAGTGGTGCTTACTAGTGACATAAGAGCACTAAAATGGTATCTCAAGTTTAGATTCAGGTATGGGGAATATTTGGTGCTCCATGTGTTACTGAACTACAACTCCCATCAACCCCAGCAAGCATGGCCAATGGCCAGGGATGATGGGAGTGGTAGTTCAGTCTTACGCTTACTGAATATGAGTGGTATGAAATTAACCCCAGAAAAGGCCTGTGATCAATGGATGTACCTCAATAGAGCAGGCCATGAGTGACCCTCTTTCAAAGGCATGTTTCATGATTTTATAGATATCTTTAGGAACGTCCTTTATCTCATAGAACTCTGTTACTCCTCCTGTGAAATCTTCCATGGCCTCGGTGGTGTTACCTCCTTTGAGAGCCTCATAAGACCCATGGAGCCTGAGAAGGAACAAGAAAACAAAATTAACACTCCAAATAAACTCTGATGATTCATTTCCATTTGGGTATAGGTCATCTTTGAATCTGTTCTATTATAAAATAAAAATGCATCTGAATAATATACATTTGTTATCAGAATAAAACATTATTTTAATTACCTCAGTTTAAACACATGTACAGTTGAATAGGGGTATTATATATTTATGCATACAGTATACAGAAACGGAATGTGTAGAAAGTATATTTACTTTGCATAAGCTTTTTCCAGTAAGGCACTCCAAAATTCATTTTGCTGGGAGGATTTTGTGAAGACCAGTTGACTGCCATACGTTGGTAAACGGTCATCAATGATAACTTCCACCCAATTTCCATAACGCCAAAACTGGAGAGAAAAGATGATGATAGATAGATAGATAGATAGATAGATAGATAGATAGATAGATATAGATAGATGATAGATAGAGATAGATAGATAGATAGATAGATAGAGATAGATAGATAGATAGATAGATAGATGATATAGATAGATGATAGATAGATAGATGATATAATTTGCAGTTATAGTGTGTGTTAGAAAAAAAGTGATGTGTGGATTGTGATTAAGAACTGGTTTGCACACTATAATTGGGACTAGACTTTGTTATGTGATAGTATTGTTAGATAGATAGATGATAGATAGATAGATAGATAGATAGATAGATAGATAGAGAGATAGATAGATAGATGATAGATTTGTTAAGTGATAGTAGCAAATAAGTCATTAAAATAGGCCTTTGATATCAGTGCCTATTAATCTATTCCATGCAGCTGGTTAGTGTAGCATAGCTGTACTGCAAAAGGCAGCATCTTCTTGTGTCTGATCAACAACTCATACCTGGAAGTGAAAGATTCCAGCATAATCTTTTATGAAGGTCTGCTCCCGTGGTATGACCCGGAACAGCAATTTCTCATGCAAGGTGAGACAAGCAATGGCAGCCAGGAACCAACAGTCACCTGAGAGGAATTATATAGAGCAGGGCAAATTAAGTGTCAAAATTACTAGGAGGAACAGAGAATGTATGCCGATGAAGAATTAGTGCTTCTACAAATATTTTTTTGGTCTTCAGAGCAATTTGCATTTAACTGCCATACAGTGTATTAGTTAGGACAGGGCTGGTCCAAGACATTTTGGCACCTGAGGCAAACCACACCATTTTGGGTGGTGATGTTGAATGTGCAAGTATATGCCTAGAGACAATGGATAAAACAAACACTATTAGCTGTACTGCTAGATAAGTATTTAATGGTTATTGTATTTGTATAAAAACCAATTAAAACTTGTTTGTTTGTTTTTTTAAAAAAAGAGGGCGTGAGTGAAGATCTACATCAGGATCACAGGGGTAAATCAAAATACCCAACATTTGAATTGGGAACCAAAGGTCATTGCAGGGGGGGAAAGGGACTTGCTCAATAAACTTATCAGACACACAAAACAGCTTCGAAGAAAGGACTTGTTACCTAATTCTCCTTGACAAATGTCACTCCTGTTGGCTCCACCAATGATAAAGCGTGGATTCTCACAAATTTCCTACAAAACAGAAATAAATTGCTGAAAAAGTTCACGTTACTCTAAACTAACCACTTATGTGCCACCTGAACCAAGCAAAATGTGGTTGATAATAATAATAATAATAATAATAATAATAATAATAATAATAAGTGAAAATGGCCAAGGCTCATTCTTTTTATGCCAAAATCCACACAGTGTGCGCTTTGATAATTACAGACTAAAAGAAATTGTAAGCTGCACTGGCAAGGGCTGCAAAACCTCTGTAATTTTGTTTATGATGAATCATATAAATTGATGGAATTGTATAAATATTGTGATAAATTATTTAATGAAAATGAAATGCAATGTTAAGGAAATAAAATATTGTTGCTAATAAAAGCATTCCATGTTCACTTACCTAGGAGTAAGTCTCATTGGAAATGTGGAATTTACTTCTGAGTAAACATGTACCTGATTAAGAGACCAGGATTCAAATCCCCACTCAGCTATGAAGTTCTGTGGGTGAGCTTGGGCCAGTTACTGTCTCTCAGCCTAACCTACCTCACAGGGTTGTTGTGAAGATAAAATAGGAAGGAGGAGAACCATGTATACCACCTTGGAGGAAAGGTGGGCTATAAAGGTAGTAAATGGATATATAAGACTAAAGTATGTCACCCATAGCATTTTACTGCCATTTAGAAACATAGCTATTCTTCTGCAACATGCAAGTGTCTTCCCTATTTTTAGTGTATTTATTTACTAGAGTATAACGTAGATTCCATTCAATCATAGTAGAGAATAATTTTCATAGAATGCACAAATTATAAAATCTTATGCAATCTAGCCTTGAACTTCTGGTGGTTTTCAGCATGCTTCTAACTGAATACTCTTGATTGAATTTCCAGGGTTTGTCCACAGTAGAGTTTATTGTTTATTTGCAGCAGTTTGCATTCCTATTTAGTTTGTGTAGCCCACATGGTGTTACTCACAAACAACACAAATCATGGTGTTTCCCCCTGAAAATTTGGATATACCTGACAAAAGGGATTTTTCAATAAATCAGGGTAAATCAGTTGAAGGAGCATGTGAATCCTCTTAGAATCTCATCATTTTCCAGATATCATTTTTTCTATCTATGCTTTCTTTCTTCTTCAACTTGGAACGAAAAAAATGTCTTTATTACATTTGCAAACATTCAAATATAAACAACTTTACGTGAGATAAGAAGCCTACTTACTAGTGGTCTCTTCCACTCAAATTTGACAGGGAGCTTTTGGCTGAAGAAGAGGGAGGAGTCATTAGCCGGGAAATCTGGATCCTCATAAAGAATCTTCTTCTCAAGGCATTTCTTGTGGAGCTCATGAAAGGTCTTTTCCTTTACTCCAATGATGGGCTGGTTGCGGCTGAGGATAGCAGAGTAGATCCCCGCTGGACCTCCGCCTGGCTCAGTTGTTGTGCTCATATGCTGGCGGGGAACCTGCCCAGCTCCAGTCTCTTGAACCACAGTGGCACCACCAACAGCCGACGGCATGGAGATCAGGTTTGGCAAACTTATCAACTTAACAGAAACAAGCAAGTAAGGAAGATCTTGGTGCCTGGAAGGAAGTGACAGGAAAGAGGAAGTTGCTCTGCAAACGGTTTCTCAGGCACAGATCTCTCTTTCCCTCCCTTTTGCCTGAAAAAGAGCTTCAAATAAATTTATGAAGAACCACCATGACACCAGGTTGTGCATGTTTCATCCTGAGAAAGCTGCTACAGGAAGCAAGAGAAATTGTTGGGCAACTTTCACCTCCGAATTGGTGTGTGCGAGCGTACCACTGGCATGCTTTCCAAAGGTTGCAGCTCAGAAAACTAAAAATAAACTCTCAGGGAGAGTGCCGATGTGGAGGCGGGGATGAAGAAAGTTCAGAGTTGGTTCTTTCAGAAGGACTGAAAGGCAGTTTACGTCACTTTTTCACCTCATGTAAAAATCAAGCAAAGCCAAAACACAACCTAAATTTACAGGATGCTTGAAAGTTCTTTTGATAAACACACCTTAATGATAAGATAGGCCAACATGTTTAAGAGTCCATATAAACCATGTTTCTACATATTTAGAAGTGACTTAGCAAAACTAGAATTCAAAGTACTATCATGCAGAGTCACCAGCCAGTTGAGTACTTAAGTCCTGAGAGCTGATGTTAATGTATTCAAATTATATTTTATTCTCTGAGGGAATATTTCCTTCAGCTGCTGGGTAAAGCTGCTAAGTTTTCCACCTATTGGTGTCTTGCCTAGCACAGCAATGTAATTTAATCACCTTTGCTAAGAAAGAAAACAGGAATGAAGAGAAAGTAAATCTATTGAGGAACATGTGCAACAATTTAATCTCTATGAACGAATCTGCAGGTAGCACTCAACCGGAAAGCATTCTGAAGAATGATATCCAGACTTTACAATGCCATGCCTGCTAATTTATTAATCTCAGTGCTTTTAACAGTACTAAACTGACCCTCCTCTCCTCATTCCTCTCAAAACAGATTAAGGAGAAGAATCCGAACAGCACCAGCTGCTCTCCAAGATCTCCTCACACCAGCTGCCTAAGGATGGGCTGCTCCACTCTATGCCCTGTTGCCTTATTCCTCTATTTAATTTTGGTGAGGGGGCACACTGGGGTTGTCAAAGGGTAAGCCTCTTTTCAGTCCTAAGGAATAAGTAATGAAAAATGGCACGCTACTTGGTCTGCAATCACTTTATTTTAAGCATTCTATTGTGTTCATATTTTATATCCGGGTTCTGTTTACCTCTGATAGTGTGAGGCACATGTAAACTATCTTCTGGCAGCTGTGACCAGGGGAAATACTAGAAGCAAATTAAGCTTGGTGAGCTCACTGCTATGCAAATACTCAAGTTATTCAGGTTACAGCAGCATTCTAACACTACCAGCACCAATGAAAGAATGCTGCAAACTGTGAAAAACATCTGCCTACTTTTATTCTTTTGGTTTATTTCTCTACCAGTGCTGCCGTTGGGAGAGAAAGAGAGCCTAAAGCTTTGGGCTCTCATAAGCTGGCCTCATATTGAAAGAATCCTCTGTATCAAGATAGTCGTAAAAACTATTTTTAAACAAACCAGCTGGAGCACTGCTACGAAATCCCAGTCAACATTTTTCTGTGGAACACTTGGCACTGCCTCAATGCAATGTTCTGAACATAAGAATGATAACCAATTGTGGCCACTACATTTGGGCACAGACAACTGTTGGAGGCAGAAAACCAGTTGCTGAGAACCACAGGTGGGGTGGCTGCTGTTATGCTAAGCTCCTGCTTGACAGCTTCCTATAGGCCAGGCACTGTCCATCTCCCAAGAGACTGATCTACTCCCAGTATAAAAAAACTGGCGGTGATCTACCCATTGTCATTGGAGGGAGGAGGAGTGTGCATGGGGTGCGTGGGTGGGGAGAATTGAGCAGTGTTGTTGAGCTTTTTGTGGGGAGGATTGCCCTGCACAGAGTTGTTTAGCTTTTGGGGGAATGATCCTGCAATCTACCAGGATCAACCAGGGATCTACCGGTAGATCATGATCTACTGGTTGGACATACCTGCTATAGGCATTTGGTGGGCCACTGTGAGAACAGGATGTTGGATTAGATAGCCTTTGGCGTAATCAAGCAGTGTTGTGATGTCAGGCTCCAAAACTTATGTGCTTTTTCTTGGGGGTTAAGTCCCAAGTGGAACTTGCTTCCAGTTAAAAATACATAGGCTCAATCTACTACACAAAACACAAGTAAAACTAACTTTAGCTTCAACAGACAAACCTTGGTTGATGTAACAGCATGCAAGCTTTCAAGTTACATAGAATCCTTTGTCATTGGTCAAGAAACACATGGATTCTAACAAGTTTGCCCCATAAAAGTTACTACCTTAGTTATTTGGCATTGGCTGCTATGATGTATATCTGAAGGAAGCTGAACAAAGCCGAGATACCCAATCTTTGAGACTGATTTTTACAGCAATGATTTGTGCCACTGGAACTAGAGCCACATCCTCTACAAGTTAGGGAAGCTTTGGTAACTGTGCCTTGGTTGTCACAAAATGATCTTGGCCTCTATCTTATGCTTATATTTATAAACTGCTATGGGTTTCTGGTGGTCTCAGCAGCTTCTATTTGACAAAAGAAAAAAAAGTGCAGAGTTGGACTGAAGAAGACAACAGTAATAATAGTATGTGACAACATTTAAACAGTTTTAAACTATTTCTGACTGGCAAATTTGTACATTCAGGCTGAAGATGGACAGTAGAGTTTAAGACAGTTGAAAACAGTTTGAGAAAGACATCGCTTCTCTTGCTGTACATATATATAATTCCCTTCACCCCTCCCAATGTCTTCTCATTTAGTAGCTTTAGGTGTCAAGCATTATTTCAAATACTGACCAATCAGAAGGCTATCAGTTATTCTCTCTTTTTGGGGGGTGGGGGTGGGGGAGAGACAGACCTGTAGCTCTCCAGACATTGTTGAACTACTGCTGTCATCATCCCTGACTGTAGGCCATGCTGGTGGGAGTCTTACAACATCTGAAGGGCTGCAGGTTCTCCATCCCTGTTATATGTCAAACAACAAACTAAGCTAAGAGTATTTGGATTTAGTACAGGCTACAGTCCTACAAAGGGAAGCAGGTGGCGCTATGGGTTAAACCACAGAGGTTGGTGGTTCGAATTCCCACAACGGGGTGAGCTCCCATTGCTCGGTCCCTGCTCCTGCCAACCTAGCAGTTCGAAAGCACGTCAAAGTGCAAGTAGATAAATAGGTACCGCTCTGGTGGGAAGGTAAACGCTGCTCTGGTTCCCCAGAAGTGGCTTAGTCATGCTGGTCACATGACCCGGAAGCTGTACACCGGCTCCCTCGGCCAATAAAGCGAGATGAGCACAGCAACCCCAGAGTCGTTCACGACTGGACCTAATGGTCAGGGGTCCCCTTACCTTTACAGTCCTACAAACACACTTACCCAGTTGTAAACCCCACTGAATGGCTTCCTGTTGAATGTATAGGATTGTAGTGTTAAACTCTGAGTCTTCAGCATGCATTACCCGTCCATTTCTGAACATATTTTTACAACCATAAGAGCTCAAATACTAGATACAGCAAGGTTATCTCCAAGCCACAGAGGAATGCAGAAATATAAGCACATTTATATCGAGTCTTTCTTCTACCATGAAGCGCCAGGCAGTATACATGCTGCCCAGATTCCAACTTGCTTAGCTTCAGAAAGTGCCTGCATAAAGTTCCCTCAAGACTATGCCCTGTGACCAGAATACACACTGTCCTCAGAACAGTACTATGGAATAAGTGAGCAAGAGCCCTTACATCCCTTGGAAAGCAGGCTTATGTGGATCAATTTACATTCACAGCATCTTAAAATGCAGTGATAGCAATTTGTTCAGCAAATCTTGGCTCTGCCAGACATTCTCTCTACAGAAAGGGGGAAAGTTCAGCAGCAGGTGGAACTATGTGCTAAGACACAGCAGGAAAATGTATTTCAAATGTGTTGCTGCACATTGAAGGAGTTAGATTTTTCTATCTACACTTCAGGATCTGCTTGCTTGTGAATGCAACTAACTTATTTCTAGTTAGAAAAACCTTGGACAAGACACTGCCTCCCCTTCTTTGAGAGGCATTGCATGCTCAGCACTAGAAGGCAGTGAATAAAAGGTAACAGGAGAAGTAAGAAAGATTCTTTATTTCCTTTTATTATTAAAACCTATTATAAAACAGAAATCTTGAGGGTAAGCGAGGGACCTGCTTATGACACTGAGCAGCTTGTGAGATTAAAAACTGTTAATTTCGTTGTTGTTGAAGCCATGGAATCTGTATCTGGTCACATTCTTAAGCTGGAATGGAGGAGGAAGCAGCAGATATTAAAATGAAGCTACTATGCAAGTTATCAGGTTGAACCAAGGCCTGGTGGGAACAATAACTTAGCGTAACAATGGCTGATTCCCCACCTCTGCAAACGTAAAAATTGGCTTCTACCCAGGTCTGGTCTCCACCCTTAAGTGAAACATACAAGTTCCTTGATAAGAATCAAGAGGAACTAGGTAGTCAAGTTAATTTTAGGTGGTGTGCTAGGCAGAAAGTCAATAAAAGTCAAACTTTTATTGAAGAAGTGTGCATGCACACGAAAGCTCATACCAAGAAAAAACTTAGTTGGTCTCTAAGGTGCTACTGGAAGGAATTTTTTTATTTTTTATTTTGTTTTGACTATGACAGACCAACACGGCTACCTACCTGTAACTAAAAGTCAAACTGGATAACTTTACCCAACAGTTGTGGGAATGTTCCCTCAAGGAATAATGCTCTGCCTGCAAGTTGTCTAGAATTTGATGTCTTGCACACTATTCTGTAATATATGTGTTGGCCCAATTAAGATTTGCCTTAATCTGGATTTCTGGCATTTTTATTAATGCTCACCTTTACTTTTTATGGAATCCAGTACTGTACTCTGATGTGTTCTGCAATATCTATGAATCATTCTAAAATATGGGACAGCACTTAAGATATGGGACAACACAAGAAGGTTGCATTTTGTTTAGTTGTATACCATAAAATGAGACAAACTGCGAAGCTTTGTGTTTTGATCTGACTGAAGTGCTCAGGAAAGGAAAGTTTGAACCAGCCGAATGCTTAAAAGATCCATTGGGGACCTCTCTGTCATATCTCAGTCACTCCAAATTCATCGTGATACTTGTTTGGTTTGTTCTTGCAACAGAAGCACAGTGTCCACAATGATGCAGGCTATATGAACTATGTTAACTGATGAATGTTCGCCCAAGACTTCATTTTTTCCCAAGTAAGAAAACTGGACATTGTTCTATGGATAAGGAAGTCTCTGTAGGAAGTGAATATGGATTATAAAAAAAGAGTTGTCATTTTTCCTGTCAAATGCCATCTTGCTGAAAAAAATCTGTTTTACATTGGTGGGTTTGGTAGAGATTCTTCCAGGCTATTACCTTCTTCGAAATATTCATTATATCAATAAGAAACTGGTATTTCATAATGCTGAAAAACAGTCTAGAGCAGAAGTCTTTAAAAAAACAGTGAATAGAAGCAAGAAAGCGTCACTTATTCCAGATATTGTTGCATGGCTCTGAGGCACAAATCCACAATTATCCTGGAAGCCAGCCGTCTTCACATAACAGTTGTTGCCAATGGTATCAGAAAGTCATAATTCAATTAATTAAATATAACTATGTTTTGTCCATTTCAAAAGAGTGATCTGAGTCACCCTCAACCATTATTGTTCGGCTTTCCTTCCAATTCTCCGGTTCTGCTGTTTCACTTGATATGAAGCACCCAGTCAATGCCAACATTTAGTGAAAGCTTCTGAAGGGTCAACACAGAGATCTTGGCATCATATGTGAAAGCCACTGCTTGGTCTTTCCCATCTGAATGTCAACAGAATTAAAAACACAAACGTTATATTCATTTTAAAAATCTACTGAAGAAAGACACATACTGTATGAAGCTCATAAGGCTGATCAGAGCACAACCTTAGTTTACCCCTGCTGCGCTGAAGCAAACTCCTGTACACCAAACAACCCTTAGAATAAGAGCTTGTCCAAATCTCCATTTGCCCTGCTGCTTTCTCCTGGGAAAACGCACTCTTTACCACTGAATTGGACCAAATCGCAGCTGGGTTTTCTGCAGATTGCCATTTGTTCTGAATCAGCGGTAAAGAGTGGGGAAAGCTGTGAGGCAAACACAAAACTGCTTTCTAGGCATAGGACAAGCAGGTGTGTGGATGAGCCTTCAGATCATATCACTGGGGCTGTGTCAAGATGGGACAGTAGCTTGCAAATGGGTCGTTCAGATCCAATTTTCTGTGTGCATCTTAGGCGTGTGAGAGTCCACACATTTTTTGTTATTTCACTTACCATATTCTTTGCTAAAAGGTAAAAGGTAAAGGGACCCCTGACCATTAGGTCCAGTCGTAGATGACTCTGGGGTTGTGGTGCTCATCTTGCTTTACTGGCCGAGGGAGCCGGCGTACAGCTTCCGGGTCATGTGGCCAGCATGACTAAGCCGCTTCTTGCGAACCAGAGCAGCGCACGGAAACGCCGTTTACCTTCCCGCCAGAGCGGTTACCTATTTATCTACTTGCACTTTGACATGCTTTCGAACTGCTAGGTTGGCAGGAGCAGGGACCAAGCAACGGGAGCTCACCCCGTAGCAGCATAGCTCAAGTCCTGGAATAATGAAAACAAACTGGGACTGATTAGTGCTCCGAATGAAGTGTGTGCTTTCAGATAATTCCTCTTCTCCAACTTCAGCTCAAAACACCTCAGGATCTGATTGCATGGCTGAAAGGGGGTTGGGAAATCAACTCAGTTATGAACCTCTTCAGGTGTTTTTCCAAACCTTCCCCAAAATCTCCAGCAGCTCAGGAGATGGGGGAGTGAGAGGAAGCAAGGGAACTTCCTTCTGCACAGAGATGCTTCCTGCTGTCCCTGCTCCACTGATAGGTCTCTGTGCAGCAGGAAAGCCAGTGCCTTAACTGCACTGAAGGACTCTAGAGTGGAAGAATCTTAAGAAGCATCTTTAGATGGCATAAAATATTTCTGTCTCTTACCATGAATGCTAGCCGTCACAGAAGATGGTTGCTTTTTTATTCCCAAGATCAATATCTGCTCAACTACACACTTTGTATGAAATTGCCCATTTTCATCTGCACACCTGTGAGAATCAAAAGACAGAATCAGAATCTAGGGTATATGACAAAATGGCTATGTCTTATGTGTGTACTATGTATGTTTTCTTCTTTAGCATACTGCCTTGTCAATAATAAAAATAGCAGTTTATTTTAAAAAATAGTGTGTTTTGAAAATCTATGGATACGTGAGGGGTATCTGGAAAATAGTTAGCTGTACTGTGAAGGTTTTGACCCCTAAAAGCAGTCTGTATTTTAAACAAATACTTTAATTAAATAAGTTAAGGCTCTTTATACTCCTCCCCTCCCAAAAAGACCCTTGTTGGAAATGGTGTGGCATAGTCAGAATCATAACAGGATGAACCATTCGCTCTACACAGAGGTGGCTTTAGGGCAGCACAGCCAGTTCAGAGTCTTGGGGTCGCCTCCGTGGATGCTGCAGCTATGATTTAGAATGGAGCGAGAGAGGAGAAGGAACACTGAATTTTGGGATCGTACTGAGTGCCGCTGAAATTTGGGACCCCAAGATCCTTCCACCATCTGAAGCCCACCTGATATTTTGAACTATAACTCCCATCAACCACTGCCAGTACTGCTAGGAGTTGTAGTCTGCAACATCTGGAAGGCACCAGATTGGGGAAGGCTTTTAGACCCTTTATGGCTTCTGGACTCAGAAACAGATATCAGCAGAGCAAAATTCTCCTGTGTTTCTTACTATCCAATCCTGTAGGATTTGCTGCTCATTCTTTGCACTAATTTGACTGCCAGTCGTTTTATTTCCCCCTAAATACAGTAAATTCCTGCTATGTTCACTACACCTGGACCATGCCAGAACAACTGTCAGTCACTTTAGGTAACATTTCATTATGTTGTGAGCGTATTTTGCCCAGCTCACAGTGTAGTTATTAAAGTATTTATCATTATTAAACTACCGGCCTAGGATTCTTGACACCACCATCTGCCTCTGCTTTTTCAGTGCACATTACCTAGATGAGAAGACATTCTTGCGGAAGGTGAACTTCCTGAGCAGGAACTTCTTCTCGTGGAGATACTGGAACGAATGGCCATCATCCAGGTAAAGCTCACCCACTGCAGACTCCTACACAGCAAGAAAAAATGTCAAACAGCTAACAAAGCTGTACAGGGTTACTAACTGCCACGTGTTGATTTTTGAACGCTTCAAAACACTTCTGAAGATCTTAAGGGCAATCTATACATTCAGACTAGAGACAGATAATAAATGAGTCCTATCAGCAGCAGCCGTGTGCAAGGACTTCCGCTTGGGTAAAGCGACTTCCTCCCCTCCCCCTGACCTCCCTCAAAATTGGCTCTTGAAAAGAAACAAAAATACGTCACAAACAGTCAGACCTCGGTTGTCAAATGTAATCCATTCCAGAAGCCTGTTCGGCTTCCGAAATGTTCGACAACCGAGGCGCGGCTTCCGATCGGCTGCAAGAGCTTCTTGCACTCAAGCGGAAGCCGTGTTGGACGTTCGGCTTCCGAAAAACGTTCAAAAACCGGAACACTTACTTCCAGGTTTTGGGCATTCGGGAGCCGAAATGTACGATAACAGAGGCGTTTGGGAACTGAGGTTTGACTGTAGTAACCATACACAAGTAGATTTTACTGAAAACAGTTTGTCGGGTTCATGTTTAAATCTGCACAAATTTAAATGAATTTTGAGAGAATGAAATTCGACATGATCTAGTTTAATCTTGGCGTGGGTAGGAGAAAAAGCATGGCTGCTTACAGAGGGAAAACAGGAACCAAGGGTGTAGTGATGACAAAATGGAGGGTCAGAACAGATACAGGGCTGGAAATTTCCAATGGGTACATACACTTTTAAAAAATCCAGCAAAATATACAAGTAAGTGTGTAAAATATAATTTCACAGTACCTTTGTATCTAAGGCAACACGCAGTTCATATGGAACATCTACCATCAGTTCTGTAGATTTTCCTACAGAAGTCTTTAATGGTATAACAGTTCCCCCACGCTGCATTACAGGAATCTGCAAACAGGAAAGGACAGAAAATTTTAAATACAGTAAGCTTCCTTGGAATGAAGAATAGCAGACAACAATACACATCCCACAAGCCTGCTCCTGTGCACCTTTCTTTTCTGGAGCAGTTAACCAATCCCAATTGCATAGGTGTCTTATATTTCAGGGAGTAACTGTTTACAGGTACATATGATGAAACTTAATAGGGCTTACTTCTGAGTGAACATGCATAGGATTTCAGTCTTAGTGACAGCACAACTGACTTGGGTTGCATCCTACACCCTTATATGAGAGTAAAACAATGGAAGTAGACACATATAGATACTATATATTTAATATGACAGATTTTGTAGCCTCTGAAAGGAAAATAAAATTTCATATTTACTTATACTTTCAAAATTTGCTAAAATCTGACTATTTGTACATATACTGTTTTTCCATAGCTTCGTGTGAAACTGCAATACAGTACCATTTGTGAATCATTTGAAGTTTATTATTTTATTTCATAGTTTATTCTTTTATTTCATGCATGCCAATGAATACAATCATGTTCTGATGAATAATATATAGAATTACAGTGGTACCTTGGTTCTCGAAGTTAATCCGTTCTGGAAGTCTGTTCGACTCCCGAGACCGTTCGAAAACCAAGGTTCGGCTTCTGATTGGCTGCAGGAGCTTCCTGCACTCAAGTGGAAGCCGTGTCAGACGTTCGGCTTCTGAAAAACACTTACTTCCGGGTTTTCGGCGTTCGGGAGCCAATTTGTTCATCAACTAAGCCATTTGAGAACCAAAGGTACCACTGTATTGGATGTCTGTATGCTTTTATATGTATATATTTCTAGATAAATGTTGTAATTTAAGGTGGAAGTGTATTCAAAGCCTTCAACGGTTACGCATTCGGGCCTATTAAAATCTACATTACATTCTTGCATTAAAATTCTTTCCTCATAGTACCTTCTTAACCTTGTAGACTCAAAAATAATTCTTGTCTGTGTTGGGTGCATATACAGCCCTATCCGCAAGTCTTGAAGCGAGTCCCACCCCCCATTAGTCAAATCAGTGACATAAAAACACAAACATACACTGTTCAGTGTCACTGGAATCTTCACTGTGCCGTGACCTTCCAGACGGATAAATTTTCGAAAGTCATACCAGATCTGCAGCAGGAAAAAGGAAGAACCCTGAATGAGTTCTACAAATTTAGAACCACCTCCTTACCTTGTTTAAGGGAGGTCATGACATAAAATCCTGACAGAATATCAAATCAACCAATAATTAACAAGTATCTACACATGTAAAAGCAATAAGAAAGTGATAATAAAACCAGAGTATTAAGAACAATTATCTTGTAACACCTTAAAGACTAGCACATTTATGACAGCACAAGCTTTCATGGACCACAACACTGTTCTTGGTGACACATCAGCAGCCTGGTACCGGTGCCTGTTATGTGAATTACCAACATTTACATCAATGCCTATACTTTTTTTTTTTTGTATTTCCCCCTAATCTCAATTTTTTACACCCCCTCTAAAAAAAACCCTAAAACCAATGGGTTGTATCCAATGCTGCCGTTCTGCTCATGCAACAGACTTCCACTTGTGCAATGGAACTCTTCTGTCTCTTCTGCAGTCCCCCGTGCACCCTCAAATTTTGCTCCAGAGGGTTTGGGAACATTTCAGAGCCGATTTCGGGGGAGGCAAAGGGAGGGCAGAGGAAGTCCTGTTGCATGAGTGGAATGCCATTCACACAGCGCTAGATACAACCCAATGTGTACGTACAATTGCAACGTGTATATACAATATACAGTTGCAATTCCAAGGCCTTCATGGAACCTGCATTTCACCTGATGCATGAAGTGTTATGCTGAGTTATGTTACACTTCATGCATTGGATGAAATGTAAGTCCAAGGCCATGAAGGGCTTGGAATTGCAATTTTGTAGGAAAGCAAAGCAGCATCTTGAATTGGGACCAGAAGGCAGTGCTGTTGTCACAAGCATGTTTGAGAGCTAGTGGAGGGACACACAAGGAGCTACCCCACTGATTGCCAAAATCCATCCAAATATCAATCAAAGCATTGAATACACACAATGCCTGCTGCAGCACTTTCTAGAAAAGTCTAGAAACCATTTGGAAACATAGGTCACTGCGGGTGCACCATGAGGGATGCAACTGAAGGAGTATTAGCCCTTGCAATTTGAGGTCCAACTCCTATTGAATGTTTAAAATACATTTTATTTAAAACATTCCTGCCTTGCTCTTTGTTGCAAAAAGCAAGTTCATATTGAGTAACAATCAAATATATATAAAACAACAGCAAAAATGTAAATTAGTATAAAAACAAGGCTGATAAACTATTTGTCTGAATGCTGTGCAGAAGCTTTCAGAGGAAGCTAGGTAACTTATTTTTTATTAGACTATTGCTTAGATTAAATTTGATTACGGTGAGCGCTGCTTTGTGTAGTCCCGGATGATGTACTATTGCAGAAATACCTAGTAGCCTAACTTTGATTGAGAGTCCCATAGAAACACAAGGCTATATAAAAAAGGAAATAAAGGAATCGATAGTAGTTTTCATTACCTCTTGAGAGCCAGGCAGAAAGACATTGACTGCAGTGACTTTTGGTTCAGTGACTGGATACACCAACAAAGCATTTCCTGAATTACATATAGAAGAAAAGCAATACTACTATGGGATTATGCCATTATTTAGCCATTTGCTGATATTTCTACCATGGATTCAGTATACCATTTGGAAAAGTAGTACCTTATTAGTTGGTCTCTAAGGTGCTACTGGACAACTTAAAAAAAAAAAAATTCTACTGTGTCAAACCAACACGGCAACCTACCTGAATCTAGAACCTTATTTTCTATTAGAGGTGTGACTATGCCAAATTTTTGAAAAAAACTTGTCTAGAATATGCAAGAGGCCTTGTTTGAATATGCAAATAGCAGGTTCCTAATACAGTGGTACCTCTGGTTATGTACTTAATTTGTTCCGGAGGTCCGTTCTTAACCTGAAAACGTTCTTAACCTGAAGCACCACTTTAGCTAATAGGGCCTCCCGCTGCCGCTGTGCTGCCAGAGCACGATTTCTGTTCTCATCCTGAAGTAAAGTTCTTAACCCGAGGTAATATTTCTGGGTTAGCAGAGTCTGTAACCTGAAGCGTATGTAACCCGAGGTACCACTGTAGTTAATCCTTTCTCACAAAACTTCCCAGTGTTCAAAGATGCTTTACAAATTTTATCTAATTTGTCCTCACAACAACCCTGTAGTTTCTGAGGTAGTGATTTGCTAAAGGCTACCCAGGGGCCTTCCTGACTGAGCTGGAATTTGAAGATGGGCTTTTTGTACCCGAACCCAGCCTGCTATCCACAACATTATAGAGGATAGCCTTGAGCTGACAGAAGTGATTGACATTAATCTGTGAGAAAAATTATTCAACACATAGTATAAAACAACTTCAATTCTTTCCTAAGATTAAGAGGCGAAGATTAATAGGCAGGTCTAATCAGAATGCAATCCATAAGGAAATGCTAGAATTAATTTCCCCTCATTATCAGAACACTCAATGAGTTCACATTTCTACTTCTGTAGTTATTCCCTGTGTCCCAAGGAAGGATTTCCACAAACACCTCTCCATACCCATCATGAGGGGTCCAGTGACTGTCTAACTAGCTTTGCCAGCCAAGGAGACCGGAAGCAACGAGTGCAGAATGAAGCAACCTCACATCTGGTCTGGGAATTCTGAAACTGTAAGCCTGGTCTCCTCAAGAGTTCTCTGGATGAATCCTAACCACTAACATGAGACATCTTCCTCATCCCTTCCAGTTTATGTGTTGCCTTTCTAGCACAGCTGTTGCATCTTCAGATTACACCACTGCCATGTTTTATACAAGATTCCTTCAACCTTTAAACTTACCAAGCATATACTCATCTTCGATGCCAAACGTTTCCAGTTCCTTGGGGAATTCTACCCAAACAGGCCTATGTAAAGGAAGAAAGTGGAAGCATCAAAGACTTTTTAGAAGACGTACACTAGTATTCATATCAGATACCGAGGGTCACTATTTTCTGTTTATAATTTGAGTATTATTTAACTGCTATTTTAATCATTTAAGATTCACTAGAAGAAGAGGAGTTTGGATTTGATATCCCGAAGGAGTCTTAAAGCAGCTAACATTCTCCTTTCCCTTCCCCCCCCACAACAAACACTCTGTGAGGTGAGTGGGGCTGAGAGACTTCAAAGAAGTGTGACTAGCCCAAGGTCACCCAGCAGCTGCATGTGGAGGAGTGGAGACACAAACCCGGTTCACCAGATTACTAGTCTACCACTCTTAACCACTACACCACACTGGCTCTCTCACTAGGATTTATAGTAGTCCCATAACGAATTACAAAGCAGAAATTAGTCTCTTTAATTCCGAGCTTACCTCATGACCGGCTCAGCAAATGTATGTGCTCGGTAAAACAAAGCATAGAGATATGGAAGAAGGGAGTAGCGCTCCTTGATAGCATTTCGGATGATCCGCGTGTTCTCCTCACCAAACAACCAGGGCTCACGGCGCTTGGTGTTCATATTGGCATGGCCTCTAAAGAAAGGCTGTAGGGCTCCAGCCTGATACCATCGAACTAGCAGCTCTGGTTCTGGGTTTCCAATAAATCCGCCCACATCAGCTGGATTTCAGAAAAGTATGAATTGGTTTGTGAGAAAGGGTTGGAAAACGCAAACTTCCCAAATTCTTCCCCAGTTGGGCTGTATTTTCAGAAAAACAATTTCCCCCCAACACAGAAACTACGTCAGAGAAGAAGGAATAAGAAAACTACCGGAAACCTGTGACCCCAAACTGGATATGCCTGTCATCATAGATCATACTTGACTAGATGGCACAATGATCTGACTTAGTATAAGGCAGTTTCCTATGTTCCCTGTGGATGGACGCCCTCTTAAGGTATGGTTACTAGATATTTTTCAATGAATCCGGGGACACTTTTTTTTTTTAAGCTGAGTAGCAACAGGGAGTCAGTAGTGGGGATGGTGAGGCAAAAGACCCTAGGCCTAAGCACACATGCATATTGTATAAAGGTGCAAAGCCCTTCTTTCACACCCTGCGAAACATAAATGTGCAGAGTTTTTAAAAAACTGGGCAACTGCATGCCACCCGCCCGTGACTCCCGAGCCTTCCCCGATTTCCTTCCCCCTTCCCCCTTCCCCCTTTGTTTTTCAGATCGGGGGAGGCTCGGGAGTTGCAGGCGGGCGGCTGTTGCCCAGGAGGGGCGCAAGGAGTACGGTTTCTCTGCCAGGCAAGGTGCAAAGCCCTTCGTTCGCACCCTGTGAAATATAAATGCGCAGTTTTTTTAAAAAAAAAACACTGGGCAATGCCTGCCTGCCCGAGCCTCCCCCGATCTGTCAAAACAAAGGGGGAAGGGGGGAAGAGAAGAAGAAGAAAAGTTTGGATTTGATATCCCGCTTTATCACTACCCGAAGGAGTCTCAAAGCGGCTAACAATCTCCTTTCCCTTCCTCCCCCACAACAAACACTCTGTGAGGTGAGTGGGGCTGAGAGACTTCAGAGAAGTGTGACTAGCCCAAGGTCACCCAGCAGCTGCATGTGGAGGAGTGGAGACACGAACCCGGTTCACCAGATTACGAGTCCACCGCTCTTAACCACTACACCACGCTGGCTCTCTGGGGAGAAGATCTGTATCGCCGAACGTCCCCGGTTCCCTTTCGGCAGTGGCAGCGGCAGCGAGCAGGAAGCAGCTCCTGAAGCCAGCCAGAGCCAACTGTGCTACCAGGCTGGCTCTGGGCTGCTGAGGCTGCCGCTGCCACGTTTCCCGGGGACAGATTTGCAAATCTGGGGACATTCCGGGGACGGAATATGTCCAGGGACAGATTTGCAAATCTGGGGACTGTCCCTGGGATCCAGGGACGTCTGGTAACCCTATCTTAAGGTCAGCTATAACTCACCATATGAAAGTTAATTTATTTAGATTTTTAAGAAGAAAAAAGTTAATCAACAGACATCTCTAAGCAGTATACATTAAGGTGTATAAAATAAATATCAATGATACCCAGACAAAAACAGCAAAAAATAAAGAAAGAGTAAACTAAGACTAAACTCTGTGTCTGAATATTGTTGTTAAAATAAATATGATTTCAGCAGGCATCTAAAACAATACAGTGAAACTTCTTTTATTCATAGAAATAATTGAGGCTTTTGAAAAGGCACAAGTGAAATGAGCTCAACTGCTGAGTAAGATGGAGACTGCAATCCAACACATCCCTTACCTCCACAGAAAGAAATGCCTGCCATACTGATTGTCAGCAACATTGGAATGGAGATTTTCAAGTATTGCCATTTTGCTGTATTGTCTCCAGTCCATACGGCACCTAGAAATATCAAGTTACAGACTGTGTTTGTGAACATTGGGTGTTAAGTTCAAAAGATATCCATAGGTATTGCTTCTAAGTAGATGAGCATCAGGCTCATGCTATGTGTGTGCAGATGTACAAATCCATATGTTACTCTTATCAGCTGTTTGCTAATGACTCATATAAACTGCACTGTGTGATAGGTCAGCCATACATCACATATGATCCCTGTTCTGGTGTCTGCATGGTGACAAGATCAGTGTCAGTTGTCACACTGTTTTTGATTTAAGAAGAACAAGGATAGAGGAAATGCACCCTAAAATCAGCCCAGCAGGTCCTCTGCTCAATCCTCACCCCCTGAAAAGGAAGCTGGCAAACAGACTGATTGCAGTCTGATCAGCACATGTGTCTTTTTGATGACAGCACTCAATACGTGTCATTGAGATAATAACACGATCTCTCAGAACATCAATGAGTGAGTTACAATCTGGGTTTTCAGCGTCTTAAAAATCTACCTATTGCGAAAGCCTGAAAGCTACAGCCCAATATTAAGTAGCTATTCATTACTTATTTCCAGCCCTATTAGACTCTTGAGTTGACAATGTTCCTTATTTAACTTATAACATTCCTTCTTTAACTTATTTGCAGTACAAGAAGAGGCAACAGCTCAATATTATGACAACTCCACAGCATGACAGATGCTCTGAATGTCTGAAGTCTCAAATTCAATCCTTGGCATTTCAAGCTAAAGGGGTTTCAGATAGCACGAGCTGGCAAAGACCTCTTTCTGAGGCCCTGGGACCCAACAGAAAAAGATACAGTGACTTGTTGACGGGATTTCAAAAATCCTTGTGCACAGATATAAAATGAATTCCGCCAACGTCCCTCAGAAGGAGGGAAGGAGAATAGTATTGTGAGGAACCCCAAGAGAATCTTGTCCTCAAAAGAATGTTATTTGCTCCCAAGACACACCTAGTAAGTTTCAATCACGACTTAGAAGAAATTTTCATTCATAAGAAAAGAAATGTTTTTAATTGTTACAGAATATGATTATTTAGACTTGTTAGCTGATTGTTCTGCATTTCCCCCCACACCCTCAGACATCTGAGAGTTTTCTGTACGTTTGGGGAACTTGTCTCTCTCTCACACACCTGATTATAAAACAAGACTATATTTGAGGTTAGCCTGGCTAATTGGGGAAGCAAAGTTTAAAGATCATTCATTCATTCCTTACATTTTCATCCTGCCCTTTCCCCAATGAGCTCTTGGTGGCACACATGATTGTCCCTTCCACCCATTTTAGCTTCACAACAAGCCTGTGAACTGTGAGATAGGGCAGGTTGAGATGGTGACTAGCCCAAAATAACTCAGTGAGTTTGATGGTTGTGTGGGGATTTAATTGATGTTTGAAGATTATGCTTGAAAAGGGGCGCTATGTCACGTTGTTCATCAAAAGTGCTTACCATACTTTTGTGAGCCAGCAAAGAACGAGCGAGTGAGAACAAAAGGCCTCTCCAGCCCTCCACTTCGTCTGATCAGTCCTTCTGCCGTTGCCATTTGCTGAAACGCACCAGAGGAAACATGTCTGCTTTAACACAGCTGTTATAACTCTAATACAGAGAGAAGGCCATGAACAGTAAAAACAGAACAGCATTTCTGGACTTGGAAGAGCCAGATAGAACACTTGAAAATGGCAACAGAGAAGGCTGACATGAATCAATCTCCCTGTGGCTTGTACAGGAAAAAACAGGAGCTGGCAAGACTGATTTTTGAAATGCACGATCTTCATAAAGGAAGAGTTATTGACAGTATGAGGCATTGTTTCTAAGAGTAAACAGATGAATTTAAACATGGAAGGAATATAGAAAAGAATGATCTGTTTTACTGTCTTAGAATAGCAAAGTACCAAGACGATTCTGAGCCATACTTCTTGTTGAAGCCACAATAAATTACTGTAACTATCATTTAATGGTATGCTTTTGTTATTCTTAATTAAGAAGAGTTAAAATGTATGTTAAAATGTAAAATATACAATAACAATAATTAATCATCATAAATCAGTAGCATGAGGATTGGAATTGCAACTGTTCACCTGCAAAGGCCATACCTGGTAGAAACCATAGAGATTATGGACTTCTCGGTGTTCCCATTTGCCATCATGGACAGCATCCTTCTGCATGGTTAGCTCTACCCCTCTGAAGACTGAGGGCTCATTCATATCATTCCAGGCAAAAAGGATTTCAGAAGAACCCTATCAACATTTTAATTACCGGTACATCAAAGTTGTTGGTTTAATCCACAATTAACACACACACACACAGTCTGGGTAGGTATACACATGCTAACAAAGCTCTCAAAAATGTAAAGCAGACTACTCTAAGGAGAGGAAAGCAGTTGTCAGAGAAGCTTCTTTTGGACTCTTATGGGCTTCAATATTAGGTGGGATCTATCTACCCATTAGAATCAGTGGTGGGAAAACTAATCCCATCAGCAATATACAGTAATTAAATTAAATTACTAATCCCATGATAAAAGCTCAAATAAAGCTTCTCTGTTATTTTTAAATCTCTTAAGTATCTATGAGAACTGGTCTTGGTACCCATATATAAACTCTTAATAGATTCAACCTGAAAACTGCATAGTTTTGAGTTTTGGCAGCACCACCATATGCAATGAGTACTATATATCTCAGGTATTTGCTTTGACATTTGCTTCTGACAGTGGCAACCCTACATTTTTTATCAGCTGCTGGCTTCTTTGGAGGTTTCTAAGCAGAATGCTTATAGGGTTCTTTTCTTCTTTCTTGGGCACCCTTGGGCAACTGGGACAAGAATGAATGAAGAACATGCACAACACAAGCAAGTTTCCTTCCAGGTTAGCATCCCAAATGGTAAAATTCCCATATCATGTTCAACACAAAAGGATTTGGAATTGGTTAGACGCTACAGTTCTCCAATGGAACTTGCATAAGCCAAGTTGTCCCTTTGGTGTCATATGCAGAAACGACTGCATGGAAACCTTTCACTTATCTTAGTACGGTATATTTTGAATCAATCCTCTTCCTTGGTCATCAAATGAAAGCCCCCGTTTCTTACTTTTTAAGAGCTTGGTTTTTCTGCCAAGGATCCTGCCACACAGGGTCAAGAAAAAAGAACACAAACCTTGTATGCGCTGAAGGCAAATTGATCTGCATACCATTCTCGGACTTCAGGACGGGTGAAATCCAGGTAAGATGAGAGACCTGCAGGTGTGAGGACATTATGACATTTGCAGGACTTGATTCAGGATGGCGGCTTATATTTAAATAAATAACATATGGCCTTCATGCTGTGGTTGACAAATACAATGCTAAAATATCCTACTAATATTCAAGCAAATACAATAATACAACAAAGAGGGTTTTTACATACACCCCCCCAGCAAATACTAGCTTCATACAAGAGATTTTCCCTCAGAACCACAGCATAGGAGGAAAGGGTTTAATTTCCAATCCTTGCCTGAGGCAATCCTGATAATTACCAGCCACCAACCCAGCTGATGCTATTTTTTATTTAACATCATCTGTAGTTTGTCTATTTAACTTCCAACGGTGGAGACTGGAAGAGTTCACTACATTACTCTGCACCCTCTGCAATGTTAGTCTTGTTGTTAGTCTTGTTGCTTACAGGCCAAATGTTTATATCTTCTTATATATATAATAAAAATGTAAGGTGTCATCATGCCCGCCCAGGCAAGCTGTTTAATGGTGGTGGTGGGGAGGTCATTCACATAGCTGCCCTGTGAACTGCCTGATCCCTCCTTTAAAAGAGAGTTGGGCTTGAGACAGAAGGGGAGATGCCTGGGTGAGCTGTGGGTAGATAGGGGAGGGGGTTGGGGTGTAAAGGGGACCTTGTCAGGTGAGGGGGAAGGGCAAAGGGCTGGTGAGTCGAGTGAGCAAGGGAAGCAGCTCCTAGTCTTAGAATGTTGAAGCCGTTGCCATCATTGCCTTGTCATGATCAATAAATAGAGACATAGGGTCTCTTGGGTTCAGCTGACTGACACCTGGTAGCAATACCTGTTTAAATAAATTTAGAGGTATTAAGGAGGAAATTAAGGATCAATAGCTTTTTAAAAAAATGTCAGTGAGGAGAAGTCAATTTTTAAAATTTTCTTCAAACTTCTGACCATAAGAAAAACATTTTAACCCTTTTAAAAAAGGAATTCTATATTACATTAAGTTTTCAACACAGATTTGAAAAAGGAGAATAGAAAGACAATATCATGCACACAATTAATGTATAGAATAAAACTTATTTCTACCGGTATTTATTAATAAATTTTAACTTCCACAAATGTCAGTCATCAGATTTGTAAAAGTAAAGGAGGGGCTTTATTACCTGGCCAACAGATGCCCTCGAAATCTTTGCCTTTACGGTCTTTCACAAAGTAACCTCTTTCTTTTGCTTGTGAGTATATGGTATACAGAGGATCAACTTTAATATGGGGGTCCAGAATGACGACCAGCTGCCAACATGAGAGACGGCACAATATTATCATGTATGGATTAGCATTATTTACATCCTGTCTTTCAGAATACAAATCCTTCCAAGGTGGCTTACAGGTAACATTAAATTACATATTTTTAAAAATGCAACAGTATCAACGCATTAAAAAGTAACCAGGATCTGTCCTACAGGGCAGTTGAAGGTACATCACCCTATCTGGAGAGGGAAGGAGTGAGGAATGCCCAGAGATGGTTTTCATCTGCCTCCCTTTCTCTCTGGAAATCCTTCCTAAATGGCAGCTGATGATAGATAGCACCGGCTCCCACTTCCTCATGGCATTTCGGAACTGCTGATTGTTTTATTTGCTACATCAAGTTTAGTATTCATTCAAACGTGCCGCTGGTAGGCTCTAACAAGTTATTACTATCTCATGGGGCACCTAGGCTTTGCAAAGGGCTAAGACCATTGGAAGCACTTGATTCCAGCTTGTAGAACAACCTTAACATGGAGACGGCACAAATATTCTGAGCCATAATGGTGTGGGGTGGAGCCACAGAGCTGCCCCCCCTTACCAACACTGCTGCTACTTACCTGCATGGGGCTGGGGCAGGTAGTGTGGTCAGGGGCCCAAAGTTGCACCAATAGCACTGACCTGCAACCCTGACCTTGAGGGCCCCTGTCCAGGTAAGCAGCAATGACGGCAGTGTGGCAAGAGTGGGTCTGCCCCACCAAACATATCACAACTGAGCTATATACCATAGCCCCCCTCACGTTTTTGTTCAATGGATCAGGGCCAGCCCGCCCTGTTTCACCACCTGAGGCAAAATGGGAGTTGCTTTCTCCTTTCCTACCCACCCTGGCTCTTGCTGAACTTGGCAGGAGCAGGGGGGCTCCTGGAAGCCTTACTGCTTGGTTTCTGTTATGTGTTATGAAACGGTCTCTACTCATTAGTAGAGGCTCAGCAGAGACACATGCCCGACTGGCATGTTCCCTCCTTCCTGGGCGATCGTTCGGGAGCTTCTCAGCTTCTTCAGCCCGAACATCACAGTGACTGGTGTCAGAAGACATCCAGCACACTTAGGGATCCGCAGAGTGTGTGCAGTAGCGTAACAGACCACAGCAGCTCAGCATCTTGGCTAAATCTACTTTATTACATATCTACACACACGGAGCTCTACATCATGGCTCCCTCTCTCACTAGCATAAGGCAGCAAAGAGAAAGAACAAAGGACAATAATCCTACTTTAGGGAACATAGCAAGACAAGACATCCTGTCTGCCGTCACTTCCCACTTCCCACTCTGTGGAATGAAAACATATACCCGGTCATGTGAAAAACAATAAACCCATGACTGCACACAGGGAATGAATATTACGACATAGGGTAGGGCAGACAAGCAGCAATGCGGCATGCCAGAATGCCACCCTCACAGCAGCGGAAGCGGTCAAGGGGGCGGAGCACTGCCTTTTTCAATTACATCATCTGAAGCGAGCGCTTGACCCCCACCTCAGGGGCGGCCTGGCTCTGCTTTGCCGCACATGGAGGCCACAAACAAATTTTTCTCCCTGCTTCCTCTACGTTGCTCACCTTGCGCTTTTTCTTCATAAGTATCTGCTTCTGCATCCTCTCGGGATTGGCAAACTTCTCCTTATCCCATGTGAAGTACCGCTTGCCATCTGTGTGCTCGATGTCGAGCCATATGACGTCATATGGGATGTCATGCATATCGAAACCTGCGTCTACCGCTTCTACGTCGTCCTCGTCTTCGTAATTCCAGCGGCACTGGTGGTAGCCAAGGGAGAAGAGTGGGGGCAGGGCTTGAGTGCCTAGTTTAAAAAAATATGAAAATAAGGGAAAGGGAAAACAATGCTATCATCCAAATTAAAACCAAAGTCACGATTAAGTGCTAAATGTTTTTTATTTTTGCTTGAACTTTCTCAGCTGCACTAGAGGCATTAAAAGTGTACAAGAAGAGTCTTGTTGTAATGAAAGTAGCACAGAATCCTTTTCCCAGTACGTTTCCGAGCACAATTCAAAGTGTTGGTGCTGACCTTTAAAGCCCTAAACGGCCTCGGTCCTGTATACCTGAAGGAGCGTCTCCACCCCACTGAGATCCAGCGCCAAGGGCCTTCTGGCGGTTCCCTCACTGTGAGAAGCAAAGCTACAGGGAACCAGGCAGAGGGCCTTCTCGGTAGTGGCGCCCGCCCTGTGGAACGCCCTCCTAGCAGAGGTTAAAGAGATAAACAACTATCTGACATTCAGAAAATACCTGAAGGCAGCCCTATTCAGGGAAGTTTTTAACCTGTGACATTTTAATGTATTTTAATATCTGTTGGAGGCCGCCCAGAGTGGCTGGGGAGACCCGGCCAGATGGGCGGGGTAAAAATAAAAAAAAAATATTATTATTATTATTATTATTATTATTATTATTATTATTATTCCTTACTTTGAAACTAGAAAGTGCTTTGGGCTGCTGATAATAAATAATAAATAATAAATAATAATAATAATAATAATAATAATAATAATAATATTTTATTATTTATACCTCACCCATCTGGCTGTGTTTCCCCAGCCACTCTGGGCGGCTTCCAACAGAATAATAAAATATAATAGTCTATTAAACATTAAAAGCTTCCCTAAACAGGGAATGTAGCTTTGTGAGCAGTTATTTGCCCACCTGCCAAAGGCTATGTCCTGAAGGCACATGCTATGTTCTCCTTGCTGCAGCTAAGCAGATCTGGGCCTGCACAATGCTGTCCTGAGTTCCACGATATGTGAAAGGTGAGACAGAAACAAAATACAGGGGTGGATATGTTCCTTTTTGGTGAGTGGCTTGTCAGTGTTACCAATGAAGCTGAAGCTGTGACACAGATGTGGTAGATGCAGACAGATGGGGGAATGAACTCGGTAGTTTAGATTTAGATTTAGATTTAGATAAATTTATTGTCATTGTCCGTATATACACAGTATACACAACAACGAAAATCAAACACCCAAAGACCGGATTTACCGTACACATTTGCACATATCTCCAACACTCTCATCCTATTAAGACATAATCTATTAAAACATAACATAATCCAGAATGTAACATAACCTATTAAAAGCATAACATAACCTAAAACCTATCTCGTTCCTTACTACTCACTGCTTGCTATTTCTTACTACTGGCCCTGAGATCATTATTTAGTGCAATCAAAGCTCTTGAATAGAAACTATTCAGAAGGCGTGTGGTTCGAGTTTTCAGAATCACAGAATCATAGAGTTGGAAGAGACCACAAGGGCCATCCAGTCCAACCCCCTGCCAAGCAGGAAACACCATCAAAGCATTCCTGACAGGTGGCTGTCAAGCCTCTGCTTAAAGACCTCCAAAGAAGGAGACTCCACCACACTCCTTGGCAGCAAATTCCACTGTCGAACAGCTCTTACTGTCAGGAAGTTCTTCCTAATGTTTAGGTGGAATCTTCTTTCTTGTAGTTTGAATCCATTGCTCCGTGTCCGCTTCTCTGGAGCAGCAGAAAACAACCTTTCTCCCTCCTCTATATGACATCCTTTTATATATTTGAACATGGCTATCATATCACCCCTTAACCTTCTCTTCTCCAGGCTAAACATACCCAGCTCCCTAAGCCGTTCCTCATAAGGCATCGTTTCCAGGCCTTTGACCATTTTGGTTGCCCTCCTCTGGACACGTTCCAGCTTGTCAATATCCTTCTTGAACTGTGGTGCCCAGAACTGGACACAGTATTCCAGGTGGGGTCTGACCAGAGCGGAATACAGTGGTACTATTACTTCCCTTGATCTAGATGCTATACTCCTATTGATGCAGCCCAGAATTGCATTGGCTTTTTTAGCTGCTGCATCACACTGTTGACTCATGTCAAGTTTGTGGTCTACCAAGACTCCTAGATCCTTTTCACTTGTACTGCTCTCAAGCCAGGTATCACCCATCCTGTATTTGTGCCTTTCATTTTTTTTGCCCAAGTGTAGTACTTTACATTTCTCCCTGTTAAAATTCATCCTGTTTGCCTTGGCCCAGTTCTCTAATCTGTTAAGGTCATTTTGAAGTGTGATCCTGTCCTCTGGGGTATTAGCCACCCCTCCCAATTTGGTGTCATCTGCAAACTTGATCAGGATGCCCTCAAGCCCATCATCCAAGTCATTGATAAAGATGTTGAATAAGACTGGGCCCAAGACAGAACCCTGTGGCACCCCACTAGTCACTTCTCTCCAGGATGAAGAGGAGCCATTGATGAGCACCCTTTGGGTTCGGTCAGTCAGCCAGTTACAAATCCACTGAATGGTAGCATTGTCTAGCCCGCATTTTACCAGCTTCTTTACAAGAATATCATGGGGCACCTTGTCAAAGGCCTTGCTGAAATCAAGATAGGCTACATCCACAGTGTTCCCTTCGTCTACCAGGCTTGTAATTCTGTCAAAAAATGAGATCAGATTAGTCTGACATGACTTATTTTTCAGAAACCCATGCTGACTTTTAGTGATCACAGCGTTCCTTTCTAGGTGCTCACAGACCGTTTGCTTAATGATCTGCTCTAGAATCTTTCCTGGTATTGATGTCAGGCTGACTGGGCGGTAATTGTTTGGGTCCTCTCTTTTCCCCTTTTTGAAGATAGGGACAACATTTGCCCTCCTCCAGTCTGCTGGGACTTCACCTGTTTTCCAGGAATTCTCAAAGATTACTGCCAGTGGTTCTGAAATCACCTCTGCCAGTTCTTTTAATACTCTGGGATGTAGTTCATCTGGCCCTGGAGACTTGAATACATCTAAACTAGCCAAGTGTTCTTGTACTACCTCCTTACTTATTCTGGGCTGTGTTTCCCCTGCTGAATCATCTGCTCCATATTCTTCAGGTCGGGCATTGTTTTCTTTTTTGGAGAAGACTGAGGCAAAGAAGGTATTGAGGAGTTCTGCCCTTTCTGCGTCCCCTGTTCGCATTTCACCATCTTCTCCTCTAAGTGACCCCACTGTTTCCTTGTTCTTCCTTTTGCTACGGACATACCCATAAAAACTCTTTTTATTGCTTTTAACCTCTCTAGCAAGCCTGAGTTCATTCTGTGCTTTAGCTTTTCTGACTTTGTCTCTACATGTGCTGGCTATTTGTTTGAATTCCTCTCTGGTGGTTTCCCCCTTTTTCCATTTCTTGTACATATCCCTTTTAAATCTTAACTCAGTTAAAAGTTCATTAGATAGCCACCCTGGCTTCTTTAGGCACCTACCATGTTTTCGTCTCATTGGTACTGCTTGAAGTTGTGCTTTTAATATCTACCTTTTAACAAACTCCCATCCATCATGAACTCCCTTCCCTTTTAGTATTACTGACCATGGGATCACACCCAGCATTTCCCTAAGTTTTCTGAAGTCGGCTTTCTTAAAGTCTAGAATTTGAGTCTTAGTATGCTTGGTTGCTCCTTTCTGATGTATAATAAACTCCAGAAGAGCATGATCACTCCCACCTAATGATCCTGCCACTTCTACCCCACTAACCAGGTCATCACTGTTGGTTAGGACCAGATCTAAAATGGTTGATCCTCTTGTTGCTTCTCCCACTTTCTGGACAATGAAATTGTCTGCAAGGCCAGCGAGGAATCTGTTCGACCTTATGCTCTTGGCTGAGTTTGACATCCAACAAATATCAGGATAGTTGAAATCCCCCATTACTACTATCTCATTTCCTTTTGAATGCTTGGTCATCTGTTCCAGGAAGGCATCATCTATGTCCTCAGTTTGGCTTGGGGATCTATAGTAAACTCCCACCATGAGATCACTGTTATTTTTCTCTCCCTTAATTTTGACCCAGATACTCTCAATTTGGCTTTGAAGTTTTAAATCATGGATCTCTTCACAGGTATACACATCCCTGACATATAACGCCACTCCTCCTCCTTTCCTGTTTGGTCTATTTCTCTTAAATAGATTGTATCCCTCTATTACTACATTCCAATCATGAGACTCATCCCACCAGGTTTCAGTGATGCCTATTATGTCGTATTTAGTTTGCTGTACCAAGAGCTCAAGTTCATCTTGTTTATTTCCCATGCTCTGTGCATTTGTATACAGACATTGAAAACCATTGATCATTCCCCCTAGTCTCCTACTTAAGGATTTTTTCCTCCCACCACTAGGTCTGTGCGCTGTTTGCTCCTTTTGGTCCTTGACTTTTGGATGATCATCTTCAGCATTTGATAGACTCCTACCTTCAGGACCACTGTCTCCCTCCCCCACATAAGTCAGTTTAAAGCCCTCCTGATGAGGTTTTTGAGATTGTTGGCAAAAACATTCCTCCCAACCCTTGTGAGGTGCAGCCCATCACTTGCCAGAAGTCCATCTTCAAGAAACTGCAGACCGTGATCTAAGAAACCAAACCGTTCCTGCCGGCACCATTTGCGAAGCCAGTTGTTCACTTCTCCTATTTTCCCCTCTCTTCCTGGGCCACGGCGTTCAACTGGGAGGACAGATGAGATGACAATTTGTGCATTTAATTGCTTCAGCTTCCTGCCCAGAGCCTCATAATCACTTTTGATCTTCTGGAGGCTATGGCTTGCAGTGTCATTGGTTCCCACATGGACTAAAAGGAAGGGGTTTTTATCCGTGGGTTTAATTATCCCTTGCAGCCGTTCTGTAACATCATGGATCTTGGCCCCGGGGAGACAGCATACCTCTCGCGACATCTTGTCAGGCCCACAGATCACTGCTTCCGTACCCCTCAGTAGGGAATCCCCTATCACTACTACACGCCTCCTCTTAGGCTTGGTCGGGATCCTTACATGTGCTGTCCCTTCCAAGGTTGCCTGCACATTCCCAGAGGACTGACTATGTTGCTCGTCTTCATATACCTCATCAACTGTGATGAGGGAGAGATCTTCCAATGGAGTCTGTTCTTCATCTTCCAGATTTGAGAGCACTTCAAATCGATTTTGTAGTTCTAAACACTCAGAGCGATCCCTGGGCATTCTACTTCTGTGAGTCACGTTCCTCCATACATCTGGCTCCTGAGTTGGGGAACTGATCTCCTCCTCAGAGATGTGCCCTGTCTCCTGCTTGGTGGAGACAGTGTGCTCTGCTGCATCCAAGAAAAGCTCCAGCTCTTTAATTTTCTGGAGCGTAGATACACGGGCCTGAAGTTGCTGGACCTTGTCTTCGAGTAGGGCAACCAACTTGCAGTTGCTGCAGGTGTAGCTGTCTACAACCTTTGGCAAGAAGACAAACATTGCGCAGGAATTACAGGCGACTACAGTTGTTCCCTCCCCCTTCTGAAGTTGCCGGACCTTGTCTTCTAGAAGGGCAACCAACTTGCACTTGCTGCAGGTGTAGCTGCCTACATCCTTTGGCAAGAAGGCAAACATTGCGCAGGAATTGCAGGCGACTACAGTTGTTCCCTCACCCTCCATCTTGAAGCTTGAAGTCAGGACACTCAAAAAAGAAGCCTAGGTCTCCCCAAGTAAACGTTTGAGACTAGCTCTCCTCTATCAAAAGATAGGTCAAACTGCGCGCGCCGCCAGGCGCGCGCCGCTGCCCTCTAGGCACTGATTAGCTCCGCCCACAGCTAGTCACCAGACAAACACACACACACAAGCCAGAAACAAACTCTCTCACACACACAAGCCTGGGAAACACGGAAACAAATAAGGAAACAAATAAGCACACAAACTTAATCACACACAGCCCCAAAAAGACAAACCCACAAAACCTACAAGCTCAGCTCACCTTGTGCTCCCTCCTCAGTCGCTGCCCTCCAGGCACTGATTAGCTCCGCCCTACAAGCTCAGCTCACCTTTTGCCTACTTCCTCAGTCGCTGCCCTCTAGGCACTGATTAGCTCCGCCCACAGCTAGTCACCAGACAAACACACACACACAAGCCAGAAACAAACTCTCTCACACACACAAGCCTGGGAAACACACAAACAAATAAGGAAACAAATAAGCACACAAACTTAATCACACACAGCCCCAAAAAGACAAACCCACAAAACCTACAAGCTCAGCTCACCTTGTGCTCCCTCCTCAGTCGCTGCCCTCCAGGCACTGATTAGCTCCGCCCTACAAGCTCAGCTCACCTTTTGCCTACTTCCTCAGTCGCTGCCCTCTAGGCACTGATTAGCTCCGCCCACAGCTAGTCACCAGACAAACACACACACACAAGCCAGAAACAAACTCTCTCACACACACAAGCCTGGGAAACACACAAACAAATAAGGAAACAAATAAGCACACAAACTTAATCACACACAGCCCCAAAAAGACAAACCCACAAAACCTACAAGCTCAGCTCACCTTGTGCTCCCTCCTCAGTCGCTGCCCTCCAGGCACTGATTAGCTCCGCCCTACAAGCTCAGCTCACCTTTTGCCTACTTCCTCAGTCGCTGCCCTCTAGGCACTGATTAGCTCCGCCCACAGCTAGTCACCAGACAAACACACACACACAAGCCAGAAACAAACTCTCTCACACACACAAGCCTGGGAAACACACAAACAAATAAGGAAACAAATAAGCACACAAACTTAATCACACACAGCCCCAAAAAGACAAACCCACAAAACCTACAAGCTCAGCTCACCTTGTGCTCCCTCCTCAGTCGCTGCCCTCCAGGCACTGATTAGCTCCGCCCTACAAGCTCAGCTCACCTTTTGCCTACTTCCTCAGTCGCTGCCCTCTAGGCACTGATTAGCTCCGCCCACAGCTAGTCACCAGACAAACACACACACACAAGCCAGAAACAAACTCTCTCACACACACAAGCCTGGGAAACACACAAACAAATAAGGAAACAAATAAGCACACAAACTTAATCACACACAGCCCCAAAAAGACAAACCCACAAAACCTACAAGCTCAGCTCACCTTGTGCTCCCTCCTCAGTCGCTGCCCTCCAGGCACTGATTAGCTCCGCCCTACAAGCTCAGCTCACCTTTTGCCTACTTCCTCAGTCGCTGCCCTCTAGGCACTGATTAGCTCCGCCCACAGCTAGTCACCAGACAAACACACACACACAAGCCAGAAACAAACTCTCTCACACACACAAGCCTGGGAAACACACAAACAAATAAGGAAACAAATAAGCACACAAACTTAATCACACACAGCCCCAAAAAGACAAACCCACAAAACCTACAAGCTCAGCTCACCTTGTGCTCCCTCCTCAGTCGCTGCCCTCCAGGCACTGATTAGCTCCGCCTTACAAGCTCAGCTCACCTTTTGCCTACTTCCTCAGTCGCTGCCCTCTAGGCACTGATTAGCTCCGCCCACAGCTAGTCACCAGACAAACACACACACACAAGCCAGAAACAAACTCTCTCACACACACAAGCCTGGGAAACACACAAACAAATAAGGAAACAAATAAGCACACAAACTTAATCACACACAGCCCCAAAAAGACAAACCCACAAAACCTACAAGCTCAGCTCACCTTGTGCTCCCTCCTCAGTCGCTGCCCTCCAGGCACTGATTAGCTCCGCCCTACAAGCTCAGCTCACCTTTTGCCTACTTCCTCAGTCGCTGCCCTCTAGGCACTGATTAGCTCCGCCCACAGCTAGTCACCAGACAAACACACACACACAAGCCAGAAACAAACTCTCTCACACACACAAGCCTGGGAAACACACAAACAAATAAGGAAACAAATAAGCACACAAACTTAATCACACACAGCCCCAAAAAGACAAACCCACAAAACCTACAAGCTCAGCTCACCTTGTGCTCCCTCCTCAGTCGCTGCCCTCCAGGCACTGATTAGCTCCGCCCTACAAGCTCAGCTCACCTTTTGCCTACTTCCTCAGTCGCTGCCCTCTAGGCACTGATTAGCTCCGCCCACAGCTAGTCACCAGACAAACACACACACACAAGCCAGAAACAAACTCTCTCACACACACAAGCCTGGGAAACACATAAACAAATAAGGAAACAAATAAGCACACAAACTTAATCACACACAGCCCCAAAAAGACAAACCCACAAAACCTACAAGCTCAGCTCACCTTGTGCTCCCTCCTCAGTCGCTGCCCTCCAGGCACTGATTAGCTCCGCCTTACAAGCTCAGCTCACCTTTTGCCTACTTCCTCAGTCGCTGCCCTCTAGGCACTGATTAGCTCCGCCCACAGCTAGTCACCAGACAAACACACACACACAAGCCAGAAACAAACTCTCTCACACACACAAGCCTGGGAAACACACAAACAAATAAGGAAACAAATAAGCACACAAACTTAATCACACACAGCCCCAAAAAGACAAACCCACAAAACCTACAAGCTCAGCTCACCTTGTGCTCCCTCCTCAGTCGCTGCCCTCCAGGCACTGATTAGCTCCGCCCTACAAGCTCAGCTCACCTTTTGCCTACTTCCTCAGTCGCTGCCCTCTAGGCACTGATTAGCTCCGCCCACAGCTAGTCACCAGACAAACACACACACACAAGCCAGAAACAAACTCTCTCACACACACAAGCCTGGGAAACACACAAACAAATAAGGAAACAAATAAGCACACAAACTTAATCACACACAGCCCCAAAAAGACAAACCCACAAAACCTACAAGCTCAGCTCACCTTGTGCTCCCTCCTCAGTCGCTGCCCTCCAGGCACTGATTAGCTCCGCCCTACAAGCTCAGCTCACCTTTTGCCTACTTCCTCAGTCGCTGCCCTCTAGGCACTGATTAGCTCCGCCCACAGCTAGTCACCAGACAAACACACACACACAAGCCAGAAACAAACTCTCTCACACACACAAGCCTTGTGCTCCCTCCTCAGTCGCTGCCCTCCAGGCACTGATTAGCTCCGCCCTACAAGCTCAGCTCACCTTTTGCCTACTTCCTCAGTCGCTGCCCTCTAGGCACTGATTAGCTCCGCCCACAGCTAGTCACCAGACAAACACACACACACAAGCCAGAAACAAACTCTCTCACACACACAAGCCTTGTGCTCCCTCCTCAGTCGCTGCCCTCCAGGCACTGATTAGCTCCGCCCTACAAGCTCAGCTCACCTTTTGCCTACTTCCTCAGCCGCTGCCCTCTAGGCACTGATTTTCATCGTCCTGTATCTTCTGCCCGAAGGCAACAATGCAAAGAGGTTGTGAGCAGGGTGGGTGGGATCTCTCAGGATATTGTGTGACTTCTTCAAGCAGCGAGACATGAAGATCTCATCCAGGGTTGGTAGTTGGAGCCCAATAACATTCTGGGCAATTTTAATTATTCTCTGTAAAGCTTTTTTGTCCATTACAGAGCTGCTCCCATACCACGATAATATACTATAGGTTAGGACACTCTCAATGGTACTGTGATAATAGGACAGAAGTAGGTGCTGAGATAGATTCAATCCCCTGAGCATTCTCAGGAAATACAACCTCCCCTGCACCTTCCTCACAACCATATTAATGTTTGCAGTCCATGAGAGGTCCTCAGAGATGTAAATGCCCAGGTATTTAAAACTGTCAACCCTCTCCACCTCCTCGCCATTTATGTACAATGGTAAAAATACACTTTTCTTCCTCCTAAAGTCAATTATGAGTTCTTTAGTTTTTTTGGTGTTAAGCATAAGATTATTTCTTTACACCATTGAATTAACCCCTGTACTTCTTTCCTATAAGCAGACTCATCATTCTCATCATAGTGAACTGCTGCTTTTTATTTTTAATCCCCCCTGACTCTGTTACAATGGTTCTGTATCTTTAACTGCTTAGAAATAGATCTCTCTCTCTCTCTCTCTTACATACACAAGCTGGGTGTGCCACCTTAATGTTTATTCTTGCCACTTAAAGCAGATTCAGGATGTAGAACGCTACATTTGTATTGTAAGACAGTACCTGTCAATTGTGCATACTGCTTAAAAATATCAAAGGGTTGGGGCCCCATTAGGATGAAAGTGTCGATTATCCCACTTTCCGACATCCAGCGCACATCAGTTTGAGGAAGCACTCTCTGCTTCGAAGCTTCTGGAGTTCTGGAGGACAAAACCTGTCAAACAAAACCATCAGAAAAAGGTAACAGTATGGCTTTTGAGACACATTGAGGTCCCACATGGTGTGTTTCTAGGTGCCTGTCATCACTCAACCTTTCACGCCCCAGCAGAGGTGAGAGGATGCCCACTCAGCATCCATTCTGCATTGCTCGCAGAGTTATCTAGAATGGCACACTAACCCCCATGCACTGCAGAAGCACTTCCATGCAGGAGCAAGATTCCAGCGCTGGTCTCACCTCCATTGCGGCTTTTGTAGCAATCTCCACCAGAGTTTCTGAGGAATTCAGCCAGAAGATCCCAGCGGTTCTGCTGGGTTTGTGAGCCAAGAGCAAGGGCACTGAACCATAAACGCCCATTTTGCTGTGAACTTCGTATCCGAAGACATCCAGGTTATAAAGCCGGTAGACATCATCATCGCTGGAACTGACAGAGAAGACGTTTGCACAGAGCACTTTGCTGATGCTGGAGGTAGAAGCTACTTCTGTTTTTGTCCAATGCAAGAGACTGATGGCTATAGATTTAATACTTGCTAACGGCACCGGTGGAAGCAGCTGTCCATAGAAATGGTTTATTATGCTATAACTGGAGTGCATTACACTGTACAGTGGGACCTCGACTTACGGCGATAATGCGTTCCGACGCAATTTCCGCAAGTCGAAAACATTCGTAAGTCGAATCCCCATAGGAATGCATTGAGCGAAAAAAAATCATAAGTCGAAAATTCGTAAGTCGAAAATTCGTAAGTCGAAAAAATCCTATTAAAGCGGCCGCAACTTCCATTTGTAAGTCGAAAAATTCGGTTGCGGCGGCCATTTTGTTTCTCCCGGAAGTCATTCGTAAGTCGAAAAACACGTATGTTGAATCGCTCGTAAGTCGAGGTCCCACTGTACTTGATGGGGGATGGGGCTCCTCCAAGGTGCTGGGATGGAGAAGGTGATGCTGCTCTTCCCCGTGAGCACAAGCTACGCTGCTGGGGAACAACATTCCCAGATGATGCCCCTGAACATCCACATTTGCTTCCCAAGATGACCTAGTAAGGGACCTGAAAAGGGAACAAGAGCACTTTCCCAAAACCCTGATTCTGAACAAGCAAATAAGGGAGAGTAAAGCAAATCACTGCAGCCCCAGAGGAGAACAAGACAGCTGTGGTGCCACTAAACCATCAAATCCTATGAAGAGGGGAAGGCAAAAAGAGAGTTGGTTTTTTTTGGGGGGGGTTGCCAGAAGAGAGAGAGAGAGAGAGATGGGATAGCAGACAGACAGCAAATCCATGCTGAACACTCCACCCACTTTTGGCACTAAATCCCAATGGACTTTTCTTGTGAATCAACTAGCCCTCAATATTAATAATAAAGAAATATACAGGATTGTACCATAGGCTTCAGCTCACTGTTACTTCAGAGGTGAATACTGTATTGTTTAAACTCTGCATGTTCTACAATGACAATTAGAACTGGGATTTGAATAAATACAGACTGTCATCTCTGTCGCTCTTTTTTTTATAGTTGGCTGAATGTAATTCTGGCTCCTAATGAGATCACTGCTGCTCCGGCTTAAGGCTGCCAGCCCCTTTCTAAGCATGTTTGCTCAGAGGTGAGTTCAGCTAAATCTGATTCGTAACAAATATGCTTAGGACTGCAACCCACTGATCTCTCCTGGTCTCAGTATCCCTAGACACCTCTGTACCTTTTATTAGCTTATTTGCATACTATATAAACCTAGCAGAGCAAAAAAACACCACAGCAACCCTGAAAGGAACAATAGAGCAAGGTGTGAAAACAGGTGTGGGATGAGGCACCAAATAAAACTGTCCCCAGAACTGGTTTTTTTCTTTTCTTTTCCTAGATGAGGTATTTGGCAAAAGATGTATTTGCTTAGGGTGGAGCTCTCGGGGAAGAAGAGAGTTCATCAAACAAAGCAAAGGTCAAGTTCAACTTGTCCCGCTTTCACTCTGCATTCTCAGGCATCTTTGCTGAGATATGAATGCCATGTGCAAGGATTTACTGATGAGGCTTTACAGGGGAGGAGGGCTCCTCCGTTGACGTCCCTTTCCATCATTTACCTGAGCATTAGTACTCTTCCACTGCCACTGCCTGAGCTGATGCAGTAACACAGAAGTTTAGGTAAGTTCTAACAACACCACTGGGGCAACCCAGTCAGATGGGCAGTATATAAATAATAAAATTGTCGTTGTTGTTACTTGAAAAGGTCAGTAACAAATTGCTATACAGTCATACCTTGGTTCTCGAACAGAGTGTTTTCCGGGAGTCTGTTCGACTCCTGGAACCATTTGAAAGCCAAGGCGCGGCTTCTGATTGGCTGCAGGAGCGTCCTGCAGCCAATCGGAAGCCGCGCCAGATGTTCGGCTTCTGAAAATCCTTCAAAAACCGGAACACTCACTTCCGGGTTTCGATCATTCGAGAGCCAATTTGTTTGGGAGCCAAGGCGTTTGAGATCCAAGGTACGACTGTACACAAAGAAGAAGAAGAAGAGTTTGGATTTGATATCCTGCTTTATCACTACCCTAAGGAGTCTCAAAGCAGCTAACAATCTCCTTTCCCTCCCTCCCCCACAGCAAACACTCTGTGAGGTGAGTGGGGCTGAGAGACTTCAAAGAAGTGTGACTAGCCCAAGGTCACCTAGTAGCTGCATGTGGAGGAGCGGGGAATCGAACCCAGTTCACCAGATTACAAGTCTACCGCTCTTAACCACTACACCACACTGGTTCAACACACAAAGCTGTTTCTGTAGCGGATGCAACTTTTGTGAGTAATTTTTTACATTTATAGACCACCCATTAGCCACATCCTCTTCTCTCTTTTTTTGAAAAAAGAAGAACCAAAACCAAACAAAAACTCCAGGATGTCTGAGAACAACCTGGGAAAGGGGAAGCTGTGTGAAGAAAAATGGAGCTGATGCTGAGGACTAGGAAGCTGCCTGAGATGAGGGCCTGGAAGGCAAGAAAATTAAGGTGCAGAAGAAGCATGGCATAAGAAAGCAGTGGGCACTGTAGCAGAGATTTGATTGGTGGAAGTGGCAGAGGGGGAAAAGGTGTCCTCAGACACCATCTTGAGGAAAGCCTTATATAGGGCTTAAGGAGGAAAAAAGTGCTCCATGCTGTGAGTTGGAAGGTCTAGAGGCAGAGGCTGCTTCCAGATGGGTGTTTATTGTGAGGCGGGTGCTCCTCATGCAGGCCAATTTCACCTGGCATCTATGCAACATCAAAATGCCATCCTGCATGCCCTGCCACTTGCTGCCAATGACCCACTTGCGATATCTGAATGACCCATTCACAGGATCAAGCCCCCAGCTGGAAGCACCCTGGATGGCTAAAGAAAAATAACAGAGCAGGCAGTGGCAAGAGAACCAGAGGCCTGAAGATTGCAGGAGGCAGCAGAACTTTAAGGGAAAGAGGGGGAGAAAACAGAGAAAAGGAGAGAGTAAGATACATTTATTTCTTTATTCAACACATTAAAATGTCACTTAATTACTCCCATTTCTAAGCAGCATACATAAAACCAATGCACGGAAAATGGAAGAAGAAAGGCTTAATCGTGCGCCTGAAGTTCAACAAGGAGGGTGCCTGTCTAATCTCAGTTTGGGAGGGAATTCCAGAGACTTGGGCAAAGCTGCCCTTTTGTCAGCATTTGATGCATACCCAGTTACATTACCTGGTGTTTTTAAGGAGAAGTGTCTCTGCATGCTGAGGTATTCCATAGACATGTTCAAATCCATGTAAAGAAAAATCTAAGCCTATACTGCTGGGACCTGTAAGAAGAATCGTAGAAGTGCAGAGTTGGAAGGGATGCAAAGGGTCATATAGCCCAACCCCCTGCAATCTGGGAATCACAGCTCAATAATCCCTGACAAATGGTATAAGAAAGAGTATGAAGTCAGAAAATCACTCTGGAAACACATGCCATGTAAAAACGTCAGGGATAGTAACTGATTCACAAGTGCCCTTCGATGAGGTTCTTTGTCACCTGCTATATATATGCACAGTTAGTGGCTTATATCCTGATGGTGCTAAAACTGGATTTACTCAAAAATCATAGAGGTATACAAGACCGATGCGTTTAGCACATATGTGCTCACCATTTCCAGCCCCTGCAGCTAAATGTACAGTCTGAACCACAGCATATAACAAGCAGAAGAGATGTCAGCTATGGAAAAATGACTACAAAACAGTGCCAGGTTACTTTTGCAAGTGATCCAGTCCACATATGACACACGAACACATATATTACAGATATTACAAACCAATTTGAAAGACACTATACTTACCATTAGCTTTGATGTCTGAAAATTTGCCAAATTTTTCTTCCCAGAGACCCAGGTCATCTTGATTTTCCTGCTTGGATAAAAATTATCCATATCTAAGCTATAGGGCAATTGTATTCATGTCAACTCTAAGATCCATGGATTGCAGTGGGGCTTACTCCCACAAAAGTGTGTTTAGGTTTGCAGTTTTACTGACTCTGGTCAACTGCCAACTAAGGCCATAGTCCTAATTCCACCACCCTGGAAGAAAGCCTATTGAATTCATTAGCAATGCTAAACTATCTGTTCCCAGTTAGAAGGACTGATTTGTCTCTTGGAGAATCCATAAGGCAAAACTCTACAAATAAAAGCATAGTTTACCTTAGAGGAATTAGCTGATTCTTCTTTCTCTTCTTGCAATGTAGATTTCCTAATTACCCCCCCCCCAAAGAAGAGTGATCAGTTGTTATATTTATATATAGACTTGCCTACAAATATGTACTAGTAAGAGTTTTAGGACTGCACCCCAAGATAATTTAACTCCAGTTGGATTGTGGAGACAGTGACATATCATACCTGCTTTGTGGGGCTGGCTGGAGGTGCTCAAAATACAGCAGGCCATTTGAGTTTGTACTCCATACAATCTCACCCTTGCAAACAAACTGTATCTGAAAAGGATTTGCAGTGACGTGAAGTTGCTGGTCTTCATTGGCACAAGCCAACACAAGTTTGTCTGCATCTTTCTGCAATACTGTTAGACTGGAAGATGAGAAAATGGCAGTCACAGATAAAACCTTGTTCTCAAATTGCAAACACCTGCACATTAAGAAACTGATAATTCTACTTGAACGAAAAACATCAACTTCTAATTTCATTCCCAGGGCATATACGACTTTTTCACACTTAAATGCATCTCTGGCCATACAGATCTACACATTATATGCAAGGGTGAGTAGAGCAACAACCCACCCTTGGATTCCAAGTTAACTCAAGTTGTGATGTCACTGAAAATATCATAGTACAATCCTATACACATCTACTCAGAAATAAACCCCACGGATTACAGCCCAAATCACATACCTGTACATGCGTCCTCAGATTCCATCTTATTTAGCAAATTCTGCTTCATAGCTTACCTAAGGCAGACAGGTTCTTTAATGAGAACATCGGGGACTTCATATCTTGGTTTGAATGGCACTTTCTCATTAATTTTAAGCCTGAAAATATTGCCCTCTATTTCAGAAATTTCTATTAAAAGAGGTTCCTGGGGATAAGCAGAAAAAGAGTAACAATTAGAATATTCATGTGCTGATGAATCACATTGATTCATATATCTACTGTTACCATAATTGGTGTGGGGGGAGCCATGGTGGAAAGTGTTTCTCCTGGCATGTTTTGGGTCACAAGAAATAAATGCAGTTAATGTCACTAGAAATAAAGGCAGTTAATCCCTTCTTGCATGCATCTGTTTGCACAGCAGCAAAGATAAAGCATATAAAAATGGAAATCCAAACCAACCACAGACTATTGGAGAATATTTTAATGTTTATATTGGTTTTTAATTGATTCTATATTTGCTTTAGTGTCTGATTTGTGAGTTGTTTTCAGCACTTGGTGGCAAAGCAGGGTAGAAAATAGTTATTAATAATTCTCACACTTTAGCATTTTTGCTTTTGAGTAAGAAATATATGACTGATCTGAGATAACTGATTAACTGTATACTTGTCAAGAAGCTGGGAGATCATGTGCATCACTGATTTTACTTAATCATAGTTACCAGTAGATTAAGCCGGAGTTTGCAAACTAAAGTCTAACCATGGTTAGACTGCTTCAAAGCTATCCACAGTTAGCATTTCCACTGTTGCAGAGGTAGTACTATAATATGGTTAGTTCCAAAAAGGATGGGGAGAGGAGCATTAATGTGCCAGAGAGAGAGAGAGAGAGAGAGAGAGAGAGAGAGAGAGAGAGAGAGAGAGAAGGAGCAGTTAGACCCACAGGGTGATCCCAATCCTCTAACCATGTTTAGGAATGTTGCATCTGTACCAGGCTCTGTTCTTTAAAATAATAATTATAATAATGTTATGAGTACTTGGACTTGATCCATTTGAAAAACACAATCTTGATGCCTTACCTCAACTGACTTTTTTTACAGCACCACCACTGTGGGTTAATGTGCTGAAAAGGAAATGTTAATACAGGGGATCAAAATGGCATCAAATACATAGCATCAAAATTGCTATGGGTGGAATCCAGTTGGTGACGTTCCGATACAGTAGAAGTGCCACTGTAAATTTTTACATTTACTGTCCCCGCTGCAGCGAGTTGTGGGACTCGCCAGGTCAGGGCGGTAGGTGCCATGGGAGACTGCAGAAGTGAAGGGAATAATAAAAAATGGCCTCACCTCCTTTTCGGTAAGCAGAAGGTGGTGGAATTCAAAGTAGCGATAAAGAGATTGCTATGTCAACGCAAGCGTTTCTGTTTGCCTGATGGAACCATCTCCCCACTCCTCCTCCCATGTGCTGTTCTGGGGCTTCTTCTGCCGCCCCCCCCCCAGCTGATCTGGGTGGTGCATGGAGAGAAGGGGAGGGGAGGGGAGAGGCCCCATTGAGATAATGGGACTTGTGCAGGCCCCTGCTGGCACAACTATTTAGTTGAATCCAGCCCAATGGTACCAACTGGGTACCAACGCCCTGTGTCTTTTATTTCAATTATTTGTGGCTTGTAGGGTTTTTTAAATCAACATTTTAACTATCATTTTCATCAATTTCAGTAACAAACTTTAGAAAGCTAGGACACAAATTGGTTTAACAAATAAACGAACCCACTTCTTCAGAGGATCTCAGAGTAAAATCAATTAGCTGTGGAAGAAAAGCTTTAACTTCTCACTTGCACAAGAGATCTGTAGTTCCCTGGTCATGCACAAATCTCAAAACTGAGTAAATATCATCAGTAAATATCTGAGTAAACATTGTCTAAGAAAATGAATATTATCTGGGTAAATAGTATCAGTATAATATTACATAAGCAATAATCTGTAAAGTGCTCATTCCTTTTCTTGATCAGTGATATTCAGAGTACAGTATATGCCAACCTTGCATTCTTCACTGACTATTTGGAATTTGACACGGCTGTGGGATAATTCCACTGTATCCAGCAATGCTCGGTATAAGGACTTCCCAGGACATAAACGTTTCTGACGCCTGGCAGATAAACAAGAGAACACAATCAAATTACTTATTTAATGATCCAGGGTGCAATTCTGCTCACTATTAGGCTACTTAAACCACGTTGATTCCAAAATGACTTAAACAGTATTGCTGCCCAGATTTACATGTTTTCAGAGCTTCATAAACTAGTAACAGTGGGAATCAACTATCTACTTAGGGTTTTGCATATACAGTATATGTTAATATATATCATCCTAACCTGAAAATTGAAAATGCTATTCAATTCTCTGGTACAGCTTTCCTCAGCAAAGCACATCTTCTCACTATTTACAAAACCAACTCAATTCGTGATTTTAAAAAATACTTAGCCATGGTGTGACCATTGCATGCAGTATTTTCTCCATTATGATATGCTGGAAATCTTTTAAGAAGTTTTGATGCCAACAAACAGTACTGTTTTACTGGTGCAATGTCCTGGAACTCTGGAAAGAATATAATGTTATGCACTTCTGGTAGTTCTGTTAGCGCAAGCATTTCTGCTTCCCAGATGATGAAATAATCCCACTTCTTCACCCCTATACTAGGGGTTTTCCCAACCCTCCAGAGCAGATTTGGGGGTAGTGCGAGGGAGGATGGGGGCAGGGAGGATGGGAGGGAAGGTGCCGTTAGGCCAGCTGGAGCCCTTCCCTGGCTTTTCCTAGAGCACCAGGATAACTGAATCTAGTCCTCCATTTTCATAGTGCTATGGTTTGCAATGTGGTGTTAGCACAGTAGTCATGTGCCTTTAAGAGTGATAAACATTCACATTCCTTACCTGTAGAAGGCAATTTGCTTGCATGTCTTAAAATTGCTTTTGCTCACAGCCTCATCTTCGACACTAGAAAAAAAATTTAATGCAGTATAATTTAAGGAGATACTGAGAAAATGAATATGCATCCCTCTCATGATGACCATGTTAGCATAAACTCAGGGTGCTTCCAGATGGTTGCTGTTTTCTAGGTAGAATTAAATTCCATACCAGCAACTTCAGGTTGTGCAATTAAAGTGAAGTTGGCACTGCAGTGCAACAACAAGAACAACAACAAAAAACTTTTTGTGCTTAGGAAAGTGCTGGGGAAAGGCACTGGAAAGTCTGGAGTAGCAATAGTTTGATATAACCTCTGCACAAAATATAAAAATGAATGCATAATGAACAGTTGATGATGTCTAATCTTCCTTCAAACTTGGTGTAGACAAATCAGGATAAGTCATAATAAACAGGTCATCTAGAAGCGACCTCAGATTGTCCAGTATAAAGGGTATACTGTGCAAAAGTAGCCTCCAGTCATTGTTTTCTAGTTACTATGTTATACAAATGAAGCCTGCTAGCAATATTTTGGTATAAGAAACTGTTGCTTTTCTTTTCTGTGACACTGGAATGACTTGTTATTAGACAGATATTAAATATGAGCTTCTAGCTGTTCCTTTCACTTATTCCTAATTTTTCATTTACTTGTGTAAATACTCTCTTATAACACCAGTGCTTTTTCTTTCCCCTAAAAATGTTTAGGGGTACTCTCATTTTCCTACTCATATTGAAATACTGCCCCTCAATGAGGCCAAACTTAGATTCACAAAATGTTTAGGGGTATGCGTCCCCCTAGAAAAAAAAAGCACTGATTATAACACTTCATATCTATCGCTGCATGTTACCACTGACATGTTACCAGCTGTATCTATGTCAGAAAACAAGCTAACTTAAGGGTGGGTTAAGAACAAATAAATACTTCTATTTTTCTCTTTAGAAGCATGCACTATGATTTCAACATAGGTTTGCTAAACAACTATTGCAGAATCATATGGCATTTTACCTTACTTCTTCCTGGCTACTTGATGCCATGATATCCCACTCCCGGAGCTATTTTTGAATAGTCACTACCGTCGCTGCCGGCTAGAAGCGGAGAAAACCCCCCAACCAATGGAGAGTTTTGGTTTCACTCTCCCATAGCATGCTGGGAAATGGAGTTTTTGTTTCTCGTAGTCCGGCCCACCGGATATCTTCGCGAGGTGGTATGGAACGAGGATGCAAGAGGTTTGACATTTGCAGTGTCTAAAATTGGGTCACTGTCTTCTAATCAATACACTCAGCTCTTCGTATTGCATATTAATATCTTTGTCAGTAGATACACAACTTCTTGCTGCATTTGAAGCAAGATTCTTAAGAGAGTACAGGTGGGGTTATTGGATGAGATTCTTTGCATGCCTATTGGATTGACTTCCAATACACTTCCAATAAAAATGGATAGGATCACACTGTTGTGATTTAGTGGGCTTGTTTCGACATATTATTTCAGAATTTAATACTGTATGTCTATTGATCATATGCCCTATATTGTGTCATTTCACCTGCTTCTTCAGGAAAGACACAAACATGGTGTCGCCTGCCCTACAAAGGCAGGTGAGAGAAAGTCACTCATCCAAGCAGACACACTCCCCATTAATGTGTCACCTGTACCCGTAAAGAGTTTATAATGAACTCTGACTCTGACTCAAATGAAACGTTGCAAGGTGTCAGGTGTGAGTGGAATAAATAACTCAGGTTGATAATCATATTGTTGCACAGCAGCCCAATCTCCAAGCAGCGTGAGATCCCCATGGTCTGTGCTTCCTTTGGAGTAAAGTATAGGCAGCAGAGACTGTGGTTTCTTTCTGATAGATGGTTTATTTACATGTATATATAGCAGCCTGAGGAGTTTGCCGCATTAACATCCCAAGAAGACCATGCTTCCCACATAGCCCACAGCCTATTAAAACAGAAATCAAACATTGCTCGGACTCTCTGCCTTCCCAGCTTGCTCTTTTTTCAGCTTCTGCCTCACCTCGTCCATGTCCGAAGCATGAGCCATGACGTCACGCCTCTGACGTCCCTGTCCCCCGGTGACGACTAGAGGGCCGTGACGTGCGGAGGCGCCTCGCCCCGCCCACCGCGGTGCGCCGCCCGAGCCAATCCGACGCGGCCCCATCACCCTCCCCGCGTCCCTGGGCGCAGAGCCTGGCGGGCCTGGGGGCGGAAGGGGCGGGGCGAGAGTGCCGGAGCGGGTTCTGCTACTGACACTTCGCTGCGGAGGGGATGGCGGCGGGAGTGGCGTCGCTCTGCGGGATGCTGCAGCCTCTGTGGCGGCGCCGCCGCTCAGGGCCGACGCTGCTGCTTCTCCAGCTGCTGCTCGTGTGGCCGCCGGGCCCCGCTGCGGCCGGCCAGCTCTCCAAGTGGCGGCTGCCGGTGCCCATGGTGAGCCAGCAGGGCCCCTCTCGCCGCCTCCGTCCCGTCCGGCGGGCTGCACGGACGGATCCCCGGGAGAAAGAGGGAGGAGGGGTGGCGGGGATCGGCCGCCCTGGGCGGTTCTGGCGGCTCAATTTAGGACCCCGGCGGGCGAGTCTCCTGACCCGCGTCGCCAAGCTGCACGTGTGAGCAGCGCAACCCGGAGCTGCCCTCCGTTCCTACGCGCTGCCTTGTCGTTGCTCCAGGTGCATCGAGGGCCGGGGGCCTTGCTGGCTTCTCGTTGCTGCTGCAAAGGCACTGCCAGCGCAGCGTGACTGCGGGGAGTGCCGTTTGCCGATTTTGTGCACCCGGACAACGGTTTGCTCTACTTCCTCGTTTTGAACACCACGTTTAATTCGATCTCAGACCCTGGCCTCCTAACCTGTGGTCCGTGTCTTGCAAAGGATGACTGTGAAATAATAACCAGGAAGCGTAGCTCCCTGAGCAGGTGCAGAGTGCATTTTCATCCTCACCTCATTATTCGCTGCCTTCCCCCCCCCCCCCGCACTGGGGGATAAAGATATAATTGTTCCTGTAGTGCTGAAACGTTGCCAGGCCGAGATCTCAGCCCCAGACCACGGTTTTCCAACAAAAATTGCACATTAATCAGAAAGAATCGCCTGATGCTAGCTGCTAGTAAGGAATGGATTAATACGGATAATTGGATCTGTCAAGACTGGTGAACATGCATGGGTGCACTGTTTGTACAAAAAGTGAGAGACAGTACAGGTGTTGTTTTTCAGAGATAATCTGTGCAAATAACTGCTCATGTGAGCAGGCAACATAGGAGGAGTGATTCATGGAGAATCACAGTACTGTAGTTGTGTCCTGTACACAGAAGTAGCTGCTGTAATCTTTTGTGTGTACCTGCTCCAGGGTTGCATTGCTCACAAAAGAGGATCACTGTTCATTTGTGATGGAGGTAGTAACAGAATCCAGTACCTCATCTTTTGCAACCAGAGTCCATGGCTGGAATATCATGAGGGTTTTTTGTTTTTTGGGGGGGTAGTGATAATATACTTTTTGTAGGATTCCCATCAATTTTATACTTATTTAATTTCCTCCACACCCATCAGAGAGCTTTGGTATGTGTGCAACACTCCTGTGAGGTAGGCTAGCTTGACACAATGGCTGATACTAGAATGCTCAGTGAGCTTTGTGCTTGGGTTGGGATTTGAACCTGGGTCTCCCATTTCACCACATTGGCACCATGTAATCTATACATGTGTAGCCATTTTTTTTCTTTATAGGCAGTCTTTAGTATCTGATGTACATTGTATGCATCACAGAGCTGCCTTGAACTGCTCAGATACTGACAAGTGTCTTTTAAATGGCGCTGGCAAGTTGCCAAATGCAATGTTTGCTAACTGATCCACATTTAAGGCAGCACACATACAAATATGTGAAAACCCACTGACATGAGAGTCTTTTCACAAGTTAAATGAACTGTGTCACACTGTTGTCAAAACCAAACAATTTATCCTGCAAAGTAGAGTGACTCATGCTAACACCAGATAATTTATAATGATCTGACAAACACTGAAAAGAATTGTAACACTCCTGTTTCCTGTGATTTTTGCTTCTGGTTTATATGTGTGGCCAAATTATCTTCACTACTTGGCTGAACGTTAAAAGATGAAGGATTGGAATAGATCCACTGATTTCAAGACTAAGTCTGACTCAAATCTCAATGCTTTTATCTCCTGGTTATGAATACTCTGCGGTAACTTAGCACTGGATAAATTGTTGATTATAGCTCTGAAGAGATCAAAGGTATATGAATAATATGTGAATTAATTATCATGTCTGTGCCACTCTTCATCAGAATTGAGTGCCAGGTAGTTTGCAAAAAAAAATTATAATACAGTGGAATCCTACAGATGTTTTCTTACAAGTTAATGCGTACACGGCTATTAGCATTTATGTGGTGTTTTTCCTCAGTGCTAAAAGCACTTGTCATACATCATCTTAATGATGGAGCTGTACAGTTTTCTCCACATGGCTAATAGAGACTGAGGAGATATATTTGGTGCTGGCTGGGGCTGATGGGAATTGCAGTCTTAAATATCAGGAGAGCATCTGGTTGGTGAAGGCTAGCTTAAAGTATCAATTGATTTTATGGATGAGTAAGATTCGAAATTGACACCTGATGCCTGCATGTTTCACCCTCACCACCAACAAGAATCAATCAAAACAGATCACCTTCGTTCAAGATCAAGGGAAGTAATAGTACCACTGTATTCCGCTCTGGTCAGACCTCACCTGGAATACTGTGTCCAGTTCTGGGCACCACAGTTCAAGAAGGATACTGACAAGCTGGAAAGTGTCCAAAGGAGGGCAACCAAAATGGTCAAAGGCCTGGAAACGATGCCTTATGAGGAACGGCTTAGGGAGCTGGGTATGTTTAGCCTGGAGAAGAGAAGGTTAAGGGCGGGGTGATATGATAGCCATGTTCAAATATATAAAAGGATGTCATATAGAGGAGGGAGAAAGGTTGTTTTCTGCTGCTCCAGAGAAGCGGACACGGAGCAATGGATTCAAACTACAAGAAAGAAGATTCCACCTAAACATTAGAAAGAACTTCCTGACAGAGCTGTTCGACAGTGGAATTTGCTGCCAAGGAGTGTGGTGGAGTCTCCTTCTTTGGAGGTCTTTAAGCAGAGCCTTGACAGCCACCTGTCAGGAATGCTTTGATGGTGTTTCCTGCTTGGCAGGGGGTTGGACTGGATGGCCCTTGTGGTCTCTTCCAACTCTATGATTCTATGATTCCTTACTTAGGAGTTTTTAACACATGCATGTTCTTTGCTTGACAGCATCAAGTAATGACATGCTTGTGTGAATGAGCCTTCATAGATAAAATTTACATGGTGATGCATGTAAATATGAAAAATAAAGTAGTGTCACTTTAAATAACAGGGCCAGATTCAACTAACCTGTTGTGCTAGTAGAAGCGAGTGCAAAGACCGCTGCTAATGAAGCCCGGGCTTCACCCCTCCCCACATACCCCTTGCATTTCCTCCAAATCTGCTGTGTAGGGTTGGGAGAATTCCCGGAATAGTGGAGGAGATGGGAGATGGTTCCATTTGGCACTGTTGAATTCTACCCTATTCTTTGTGGAATTCATTTAGATGTGACCCATCAAGCACTGAGTAAACAAGTGGTATACAGCAATGTATGTACCAACTTGTGATGCCTCATCTGTCTATGTTTACTCAGAAACATACGGTAGTAATTAATAAATAAGTAATTTCTCATTTCAGTAGGAATTATTCCCAGACAAATGGGCAGATGGCTGTAACTTTAGCACTTCCCATTTCTGCCATTAATACAGCAACACGTAAGAGTACAGTACAAACGTAATGTGTATACAGGAGTACTTGAGATCAGGGGTGGGGAACTCATGGCTCTCCAGATGTTGGCCTCCATCTCCCATCAGCCTCAACCAGAACGACCGATGGCCAGAGATGATGGGAGCTGTAGTCGGGCACCAAGTAGAAAGCTACAGGTTCCCTTTTCCTGCTTCAGATCACGCTTTTACAGATACAAAGGAGTTTGACATTCTTGGGGTAATATGATATATTCTTATTTACCTAGCATTATTGCCAAGTAAAATATATACTAACTAACGACTGGGTGTATAAGACGACCCCCAACTTTCCCAGTTAAAATATAGAGTTTGGGATATACTCGCCATATAAGAAATACGACCCGGCGTATAAGACGACCCCCGACTTTTGAGAAGATTTTCCTGGGTTAAAAAGTAGTCTTATACGCAGGAAAATACTGTATATATGATGGCCTTCCATTAGAGCTTCTTCTGTTTGCTTCCGTTTTTCCTCTATAGGAGAAGAATTTATTTAACTTTGGAAAGATTCTCTTCAGCAACACTACCATTTTCCTAAAATGTAAGTGCATTTATACTATAGCTTATTGTATAATATGGCAGGTATTTTGTAATAGTTGAACATGGCCCTGTTGGCCTTGTTTTTAAGACATCTGAAGGCAATCCTGTATCGGGAAATTTTTAATGTCTAATGTTTTACCATTTTTAATATGCTGTAAGCAGCCCAGAGTGGCTGGGGAAACACAGCTAGATGGGCAGGGTATAATAATAATAATAATAATAATAATAATAATAATAATAATAATAATATTTATGAGATTTTATCATCATACAAATCTCATAAATATTACAAAATCACATACAAATTAATACAATCACCAGAGTAATTCACCTACACAGTCACACTACACAATAATAATTTAAACGCACAACCCACATACACAGTCACTAGGCATTCTCTCTCCTTATACCCACCAAATCACTCTACTCAGTTCTCCTTTTAATAAAGCATTCAAACATTCAGCTAAGCAGTAATCATGTACCAAAAAAATAAGTCTGCTAAAAACAAAATTGGCATTGCCCAAAATTAGTTTGCAAGGCTAATCAGTGTAATGTCCATGGACCATATACATATAACCTAGCAAAGCCCCCCCACCCCGGGAAATTGATTTGTTAAGTTGCCTACATGGGTTGTGCATTCTGGAGGTTAAGCTTTGTTCAGCATTTTACTGCCTGTTCCTTATTTTATAGATTTTATTTCTATTTCAAAAGGGCAGCATGCATAAAAATGTCATATGTTTATTATAATTATTATAATTATAATTATTTAAATTTATATACCACCCTATACCCACAAGTCTCAGGGTGGTTCACAGGATAAAATTACAATATAAAAACAAACAATACATAATCCAAATAAAAGCAGAAACAACTGAATTACCCCCCCCCCCAACCCCAGCCCCCCACAGATCAAAAGGGCATTGGATGACAATCAACCATAGGCCTGGTTAAAGATGTGTAGTGTGTGATAGATTTTCTGGTCAGGCCACTTTTAAAAAAACATAAAACGCGTAAAAGGCACGATATAAAATGCACAGCAGTGAACTGTAAAGCTCATTTGTTAGCCCTTTTCTTGATACAAAGGGAGTCATTTGTTAGTGTGAGCTTGTGGCATTTCATGTTTTGTCCTGAAGGTTGCATTCTTGGCATTAACTACCCTGTTTATCAGAGTTCACCGTATGGCTAGATGTTTGGGATACAGCTCTCTCCATCTTCCTGCCTCACTGCAATGTAATAAGCTGAGGTTCCAAATTATGACAGGCTGCTGTGTCAGCAAAGCACTCCTTTGTATGGAAAGGATCTTACCATGCTGGATTATTATTACTAAAGCATTATTATTACAATTGTTTCCAGATTGCGTAAACAGATAAGATGTTATTCATAAAACAAAAAGAAGACATGGGTTGTTAAGGGAAGCCCTCATGCCCTCTTAATCTGCTCTGGAGTGTGGGGTTAATGAGATACTATCAAGAACCTTTTAGTACCGGTAATACAAAAAAGAGAATATGATGCTTCCTGTTTTTCTTAAGTACTTATCTTATTTCTTTAGTTGAAGGCGAGGAAAGTGCATGCGATCCGTCTCAAGGCTACAATGTCAGCTGGTACTTGAGGTATTGTGACTGCTACAACGAGGTCTTCAATTTTGGGGTAAGGAATTGGCATTAGGAATGACTAAAGTCATGCAAACTGTCGCTTAAATTATGCAGCCTGCAAATTATGCAGTAGCAAATAACCCCAGCTGCCGTGATAGTTGAGCATAGTTCGTCAGCCATTACTGCTGGAGTTAGAGCTGTGCTAACTTAATTGATTTATGTTCCACTACATCCTTACATGCAGGTGGCGCTGTGGTCTAAACCACTGAGCCTAGGGCTTGCCGATCAGAAGGTCGGCGGTTCGAATCCCTGCGATGGGGTGAGCTTCCGTCGTTTGGTCCCTGCTCCTGCCAACCTAGCAGTTCGAAAGCACTTCAAAGTGCAAGTAGATAAATAGGTACCGCTCTGGCAGGAAGGTAAACAGCGTTTCCGTGCACTGCTCTGGTTCGCTAGAAGCGGCTTAGTCCTGCTGGCCACATGACCTGGAAGCTGTCTGCGGACAAACGCCGGCTCCCTCGGCCTATAGAGCGAGATGAGCGTGCAACCCCAGAGTCATCCGCAACTGGACCTAACGGTCAGGGGTACCTTTACCTTTATATCCTTACAGGTTCAGGATACAGAATTCGGCCTCTGTCTCCAACAAGTTCACAAACTAAATGTGAGGTTGGCTGTCTTGAGGGAACAAAAAGGGGCAAACTAAAAGTAATATCCATGTCCCTCCCACTCGGCTTTTAAAGAACAGGGGAGGCAGCGCATCATTCATGTGGTTCTTGTTCCATGTGAGAAGGCTGAGCTTGCAAGTGTGCACTCCTACTGGGGGCTGGGAGGGTTTGGCACAGACAATGGTGTGACCTTAGTAATGGGACCCAAGTTCAACCCTCCGATTCTCCCTCCACCTCGAATTTGGCCAGCCCTGCTGATTGGCCAGCCTCCACTTCACCTGCCCTGGGAACTTCTCTCAGGAGGTGGGACTGACTCAACCATCTCCTCCTCCCTTGCTGGGACATCTGACAACAACAACAAAGCGGAATCCTCTCGTGTTGCTGCTTGAATTCTCCCCAATAATGCCAAGGTTGCAAGTTCGAGCCCCGTATGGCATCGTTCTTCAACCTTGGGTCCCTAGATGTTGGTGGACTACAACTCCCATCATCCCTGACCATTGACTAAGATGACTGGGGATTATGGGTATTGGAGTCCAACAACATATGGGGACCCAAGGTTGAAGACCACTGCTGTATGGGACATCTGCATATTCCTGCATTGCAGAGGGTTGGACTAGACAATCCTCAGGGTCCCTTCTAACTTTATGATTTTGTGATTCTGTTTCCCCTGCCCTGTATTTCATGGGAGGAGTTTGCTACTTAAAGGGGGAACCTTCCCGGAAATTGTAGATATAAAATCAGTGCCCTTTAATGGTGTCATGAAAGGAGCAAATGAAGCTGCCTTGATAGAAGACATTTTGACCGCCTAACCCAGTATTATCTCCACTGTCTGTAACTCCTTAGGGCCGCAGGCCATAATGTCATTCCTTCAAAGTGTTGTAACAGCCCACAAGCATAATTTCAGTATTTCTATTTTAATATTTTGCCAAACCTCAACTGGATTTTTAAATTGCATTTTGATATGTATTGACCTTTTCCTTGTGATTTTATGATTGTAATGTGTGTGGCCCACTTAGAGATTTTTTTTTTTTTAAAGTTACTTTAAAAACGAAAAATCAACCTGTCTTTCACATCACCTGTTACTGGATGCTTTTAATGGGGGGTGGGTGGGTGGGGTGCCTGGCATTGATGTTTTAGGTGAGATGCAGGGTTGGCTGTCTTTTCAGTTTCTTAGCTGCTTGTTGAGTTAACCCCTTGTTTTCACTGACCCTTCAGCTAGATAGAGTCATGCCATGTTGTCTTGACAGGATGAACAGGCAGAACTTTACGTTGGAAATACTGTAGAAAACCGGCCAGGCTGGGCAGGATACTACGCCATGTCTTCGCGCTACTTCCCCAACTGTTCTGAACTCTTCAGACCGCAGGTAGGGTGGAGGGGGGCAGGGTGGGGGGAAATTGTTGGAGCTAAGGTTTTCTGGTGACTTGAAGGTACACCTATGGGGTACCTGTATATCCATATTACTGGCCCTGAAAGAGCTTGTGGCATTATGCTGCCTTCGCAAAAGGCCATGTGAATTGCTACCGTAAGGGACAGAAACTCCCCGGAAGATGGGGTTGCAAGGAGACTGGGTTCTGAGTGAAGTGGGATGTTTCTATTTATAGGTCCTGTTTGGCCAGTAAGATGGTTTGAGTGCAGTTTATTTGCATTTTAATTATTTTTCTATTCTCTTTTTTATGTAAACTGCACTTGGAGCTTTTATTGAAGGTGGTATAAAAAATGGCTATAACTAAGTAGGTAAAATGTTGCTGCATTGTTGTAATATGACCATTGTTGTAATATGACACGATATGGAGTTTTTGGGGTTAAGTAATTATATAGATATAGATATATAGAATATGTCCCCCTTTTTTGAATTATATTATGAAATGTATTACATATTTAATTAAAAATGCTTCTTTTATTACTATTTTATTAGAGGGCGTACATTGGGACAATATACATTTTTTAAATCTAAAACTTCTGCGTACTTGAACTCAGTCCCCACATAGTTCTGTGTCATTGTAACACTATGTAAAGAGTATTTTTGTTTATCTGAAATTCTTGCTATCCATTTTTTATATCTTCTGGAACACACACACACACACACACACACACACACGTACCGTCTTTCCCCCTTTTTAAGACACCGTCTTATAATTTTTTTTCCTCAAAAAAACACAGGGTGGCTTATTTTCGGGGGGATGTCTTATTTTTATTACGTCAGTATGGTACGGTACAGCCTCCCCCTGTGGCGGCACCACGGCTTACTTTGGGGGTACGTCTTACTTCTCACAAAGGTAAAAAAACCCTGCCATGGCTTACTTTATGACTATGTATTAAAAAAGGGGAAACACGGTATATAATGCTTTGTCTGGATGGGGGTTGTTTTTTGGGTGTGTGTGTGCGTCTTTCTGTATATATGTATACATGCACATGAAGAGTTTTTAATTTTTTTACTAGATTTTATACAAAGAATTTGTTCACCCAGAACCCCTCTCAGGTGGAAAACAAGAGGATGGAGCAAACTTTACCACTGTATCAGAGAATTCTGTAAGTATGAGAGAGGTGATACAGGAGAGGATCACTTTTGTGTTGGACCGTTCTTGGTCCCTCTGCCTGGCTACTGGTTGGCTTGTGTGTGCTGCTGATAATGTCTGTGCTTGTGCTTGAGAGCCAGTGTGGTGTAGTGGTTAAGAGCGATGGACTCGTAATCTGGTGAACCGGGTTCGCGTCTCTGCTCCTCCACATGCAGCTACTGGGCATAGATGTCAACTTTTGGATTTGAAAATAAGGGATTTTAAAACACTTTTGGATTTGAGAATAAGGGATGCTGCGAGGGCGATGCAATGGCACCAAGTAGCCTAGCCACCCTGCGCTCCAGAGGCTGCGTGCGAATGGGTGAGCGAAAGAGCGAGCGCGTGGATGGCAGGCAGGCTGTCTGTCTGGTTGGGCGTGAGGGTCTGGCTGCACAAGGCATGCAAGCTCCGCCCCCAGTCAGTCTCAGACTCCTTATTGGCAGCCGAGCAACGCAGCTGAGGAGCCTCCCTGGCTGGCAGGGAGGGAGAGGAGCTGCTTCCTTTGAAATCCGGGAAATTTAAGGGATATCAACAACCCGGGATAGCAGCGGGAAACGGCATTGGAATAAGGGAGTTTCCCGCAAAAAACGGGAGGGTTGACAGCTATGCTATTGGGTGACCTTGGGCTAGTCACACTTCTCTGAAGTCTCTCAGCCCCACTCACCTCACAGAGTGTTTGTTGTGGGGGAGGAAGGGAAAGGAGATTGTTAGCCGCTTTGAGACTCCTTCAGGTAGTGATAAAGCGGGATATCAATTCCAAACTCTTCTCTTCTTCTTCTTCTTGGCTTTCTCCCATTAAAACCACTAGGAATTGAAAATGCCTAATGCTGATTTCATAGTGCACATGATAGATTTGTACAAACTGTATGCTGATTTGTGGTTTAGGTTAGATTTGCACCTTTCCCACTGAGGTAATGTTCTTTATTGGTTGCTTGAATTCTTAGGAAAGAAGATGCAAAGCTTCTTTCTGGGTGGTGATTTATACTCCTGCAATTTCTTTTTTTCCCCAGGCAATGAATGCCGTGATGAGAACCTGGCAAGATGGGCCTTATATCTTTATTGTGCAGATTGGAATTGTATCGTCAAAGGATGCCAATGTGAAAACTAAAAGAGCAACAAGTGACGAATTGCCAAAAGTTACGGCTTCCTCTGAGCCACAGGGGACACATTTTCACAGTGAGCCACAGTAGTTCATTTATGTTTGAAGTTTGTTCTAAATGCTTAGACACCACTCGCTGTTTAATCTCCAGGATTGTATCTGCGGCAAATTTTCAAAGTGAGCTTTGAGCTTGCTGCAGGTGTAGCCTTGGTGGATGCCAAGTGTTGTCGGACTGGATTCCAGAAGCGGAAGGAGGCAAGAGTTCATTGCTATTGTATACTAGGCCTTGGGCATTCAAGTGTAGTAATGGCTGCAGACACTTCAATTCTTGGAGTCTATTTGATACTCTCCCCCCCAGGTGTCGCTCCTTTTTCCTTAAGAGCAAGAGAGAGAAAATTGTAGCCCAATATTTAGATAGATAGACACAGTGCCTTTCCCCCTAAAAAATGTTTAGGGGTACTCTCATTTTCCTACTCATATTGAAATACTGCCCCTCAATGAGGCCAAACTTTGATTCACAAAATGTTTAGGGGTATGCGTCCCTCTGCGTCCCCCCAGAAAAAAAGCACTGGATAGATGTTTAAAATCCCATTTATTTCTGGAATGTTGCCAATACATGGGGACTTCTTCATAAATTTTAGTAGAGAAAAAGGAGAGGCTCAGACCACTCCTTGTTCTGACATTAAAGGATATATATGCAGGCAGTAATCTGATTGTACTCCTTTGTGTATTTGAATGAACAATCTGTTAAAGGAGCAGTTTGCCAGTTCTTGTACTACTAGCTTATGTGAGCATTACAAGAGTAGAGGCTGTTACATTCTTTCTCAGTGTACCATGATCCAAAACAATAATAATAATAATTCCATAATTGCATTGTGGAGAGCAGAAGCAAGAAGAATGCTGGAATATCCTTACATGAATTCACTGAATAGAATCTTTGTGGTCACTGGTTGTTACTGCTACTGCTAGTAGATTGTTCTGAGTTGCTGCTTTATGTTTTTAGAGGTTGTGTTCTTTTATGGATTTCACACATTGCTTTTATTTAGTTTGATTTTGCTGTAAACCACCCTGTGGCTTGTGAAAAGGGCGGTGTATATATCTCCTAAATAAATAAATTAAAAAAGAATATTGTAGAGCTGGAAAAGATGCAGAAAAAGTCAAGCACAATAACCTGGGGGCTAAAATAACTACCCTATTGGGGATTTTTAGATTAGAAGGGGGAAAGGGTGAATAGGAAGGGACATTGTGCATTATAGGGAGAACATGGATAGATCCCCCCCTCCTCATAATATTAGAACCCAGGTCATCCATTGAACAGTGAGAGATTGAGGGCAGGTAAAAAGAAGTACTCCCCCCCCCAATAAATAGTTGTACTATGGAATTCACTGCCACAGCATGTGATGATAGTTATTAACTTATATGGCTTTAAAATGGCAATTCATGGAGGGTAAAGCTATCAATGACTGCTAATAAGTTATGATGACTATATTCTGCCTCCCAGGATTAGCTGCAGAAAGCCTCTGGATACCTTCTGGTGGGGAACCAAAGTGGGAGAGCGCCTTCTCCTCCCCCTTGTGGGGTTTCCAGAGGGATTTGGTTTGCCGCTGTACAAAACAGGATGTGGGACTATATTGGCTTTTGGTCTGATCCAGCAGGCTCTTTTCATGGTCTTATGTATTCCTGATTCCCTACTCTTTTCTTTGTGTGCTTGTTTTTTGGCAGTGATCGTGGAAGTGAAGGGTCCGTATGAGTACCTCTCCCTAGCAGATTATCCTCTCATGATCGTAAGTTAATGCCCGTGGTTTGTTTTTCATTTTTCACAAGTCTGGATGACAAGTGACCATTCTCAAAAAACTGGGGTGGGGGTGTAGCTCAGGGGCTTAAGCTTAGCATCAGATGTCACTGTTACTGAACATTTTTTGAGTGTTGTTGGCACTGGCACTGGACACTGTGCAGAACACAGAAGCGAAAGGTTCCCTACTTTAACAGCTTAGAGGCTGTTTCAGATACACAGGTGTTTCAGATACAAGTGTGGGTTAGGATGGCTCAGTAGTGAAAAGACTATACAACTTAAACTGTGAAGAATTGTTAGATGAATAAATGCAGGTAAGTAAACAGCTACAGAAATGCTGGTTGTAACTGGTTGAAATTGATACCCTTCTTTTGTCTCTGTTTCATAGTTTTTCATGGTGATGTGCATTGTATATGTGTTGTTTGGAGTTCTGTGGCTTGCGTGGTCAGCCTGCTACTGGCGAGACCTCCTGAGGATCCAGTTCTGGATTGGTGCAGTTATCTTACTGGGAATGTTAGAGAAAGCTGTTTTCTACGCGGAATTCCAGAATATCCGCTACAAAGGAGAATCTGGTATGTGGGAATAACATGGTTAAATATTTCTGAGGACACAAAAACATGGATTATTTGAAACCATTGATCCATTAGCAATTTTATTTTTAGTGACAGAGTAGAAACATACAAACCTTCATCTCTTGTCACTATCTGTAGCTGATATCAGTCACAGGTAGGTAGCCGTGTTGGTCTGCCGTAGTCGAAACAAAATAAAAAATAAAAAAATTCCTTCCAGTAGCACCTTGGAGACCAACTAAGTTTGTTATTGGTCTGAGCTTTTGTGTGCATGCACACTTCTTCAGATACACAGTTTCAGATATCAGTCAGTTTAGCTTTTGTGGAGGGAGCAGTGTTCATTTGATGAAGACAGCTAGATTATCAATCATGGAAACATAAATCTTATTTCTGAAGTGGTTTTGCATCCCGAGCCATCCTTTATGTGTGTATTAGTTAATGGATATTATTCTAAACACGTTTACTTCCGGTTTTGTGGGAAATGCTTTCAAATAAGTGTGCTCAGGATTTCCGCCATTGTGCAGATACCTCTCTTACCTGCATATTGTTGTACTGTGTATTTTATCCTGTGCATTCTTTGTTCACAGTCCAAGGGGCATTGATACTGGCTGAGCTGCTCTCAGCACTGAAGCGCTCACTCGCTCGAACTCTCGTGATTATAGTGAGCCTGGGATACGGCATTGTCAAGTGAGTACTAGCGTTGGGCAAGCAGCAAATCATTTATTCTCCTCGATCATTAGGATCAAACTCCCGAGTGTCCCTCAAGGGTGCGTGTCCTCCATTTGACTTCTAATGCTTGGCATTCCCAATGCCAGGCCTCCTCAGCCTGGTACCGCTCTCCCTCCTCTAAAGCACAGACACCAGATCTTGGGGAAGGGGGAGTCTGTAGGAGGTGAAGGAGGGTTCCAGTGATGTTGGGAGAAGACTCAGAAGCAAAAGACGCACTCTTTCCCCATTGAGGATGATGGGACTGAACCACAAGTGGAATTGAGGTGACTGGTCCATTCAAGGTGGGCTGTGCCCACCTCATTCTGCTTGCTGTAAGTTGTGCGCTCTTTCTTTGACTGCTCACCCCATTTGTAGTGAATGCTAACCTGTCTGAAATTTCATACCTTTTGAATCTGTGTTGTCAGAGGAGTTAGATGCATTTCACGTCTAGTTGACCAGTTTTGATGGAAAACAGTAAATGCAGCAATATGAGCAATATGAACAAAACTGGCTAGGACTTGCTCTTGGGTGTGTTTCACATCCGAGTCTGTTATCAGCAGTACTAGGAAATTGGAGGTGATTTGCAACTGATATTATTGCTAAATTATAATCCAGTTCCCGGTTAGACCAGTTACCTAGATGTGAAAATGACATTGGAGATGACCTAGATGATATGACTGATGTAATCTGTATAGCAGATATATGTCTTCCCATTGTTTTTCATTTCTCCTTTTATTCTCATTTCAGACCTCGCCTTGGAGTTACTCTTCACAAAGTAGTTGTGGCTGGAGCTCTCTATTTATTATTTTCTGGCATGGAAGGTGTCCTTAGAGTCACGGGGGTTAGTAATCACTTACTGCAATTTCATACCTCTCATATATAGACCTTCGCTTCCTACCAGGCAAGGCTGTATATATGCAGGTTCCACATACTGAACACAATGCATTCCATGGAAACTGTTAGTTAGGCACACGTTCACATAATGAGTCCACAATTTCCACTATTTACTATGGAAATATTTCTAATGTGGGATTTGTCGGATCTCTCCCCCCTCCCCCATGGTTTCTTCTTGAAATGGCTGCAGTTAATCAGCAAAAGAGAGACAAAGGAAAAAACAGATTTGTCCAATTTCTCCTGCTCCCTGATTTGTTCGCTCTCGCTCCCACACCCATCACTCTGGTTTCTGCCCCAAAGCACAAACAAACTAGGAAGTAAGGAAGTTGACTGTTTGTATGTCTGACTCTGCAGAGCATATAATGAGGTTGGGGCATATTTATTTACATGCCGATAAGTGAATTTTTGGGTAGTGGGTATGCAGTTTGCAGGACCTGCGTATAATAGGTAATAAGGGATGTTTGAATTTTGTTGAATGAGCCTTTTTACTGTGCATCTGGTCTACACTCTTTCCACTAAAACATGTTTAAAAAGAGGCTGTTCCCCCTTATCCTACTGTACTGTAATGTGCTGTAAAGGCTTGTGCAGATTAATATTGACTTCATTTTTGTCTTTTGTGACTCGACCCTGCTATGTTCCTATTATATATCTGTTGCTTCCTTCCTTCCTGTGTGTGTGTGTGTGTGTGTGTGCGCGCACACACACACACACACACGCACACACATTCAAATGATGAAATTCACTGACAGCTCTTCCTCACTTTCATTTGGTTTGCATTTCTTCATTGCTATATGTTGTGCAGCTGTGTAATGTTACAGCCCCGTGTGCAGAAAGGTGATTATGCCTCTAATACGGGAACCTTGAAAAGACCAGCTAACCAGCTGTGAATACATTGTGTAGATAATGCAGATCTGTGTCATGTGGAATAAAGTAGAGATAGTGTGCATTCTTAGCTGCAGTAAAATTAGAAAAGGAAGTTCCTTCTTTTTTCAGTGGATTTTAGCAGGTGATTGTGGTATAAGGTGGTATTCAACTAAGTCATAGAGTGGGCCCATTGAAATCATACTCTGGGTATGATTTAATCAGATATCATCCATAGGTTATATTATCTGTTTCTAAAAATGTAGCTATATGTTACTGGAAATATTTTTGGCAGTCAGGAAGTATAACATTTTTGAAACGTTTCCCCTGAGTTGGGTTTTGAATAATACCGTAATAACATGAAGAGGAACATGAGTTTTACATAAATCATGCACAAGTCAGTTATCTATATATATAAAATCGTTCAAGTTGGATGTTTGTTAACAATCGCCTTTCTCCGTAACCCCTTGATCGATTCCGTTCAAATTTGGACACAACGTTCCATGCCCATATGGGAGTGATCATGTGTACTTACATTGCACAAATACCACACCTTTCCCAGGTAAAAATGTGATTTTGTGCAAAAAAATATAGCGTCCTCCAGTGGACGTTAAACAGCACAGCACAACACACGCTTTCTCTTTCATACTGTATCTTACTTTTGCATTTCACCAAATCAGCCACAGCAAGGCATGGCCCGGTCAGCTAGTAGCATATAAAGCTGTGAAGTCACATGGCTTTGACCATCCTTTGAAGAACATTTGCCCCTGGGTGACCTGTTGTCCTGTGCTTGATAGAGGTCAACTGTGTAGCAGCCATTGTTGTGCTGAGCCTTGTTTTGCAGGAGCGGTTCATCTTTTAACCATGCATTTATCATGTATTTCAGTAAACTGATTCTCTTTTTGGTACTTTTCCAGTCTTTCCATGGTGTTACAGCTGTGGTAGCTAACTTCGGGCTGTCTATCATTGACTCCTGTATTATTTATTGGATATCCTTTCAGAAGTGTCGTAGTACGGTTTTCATTTATGAACAATGTCAGTATAAATCCTGGATGTTTGGTGATTGAGAAAATAAGTTGTACAAAGAGGTATGGGAAGAAGTGAACAGCTAGTTAAATTACCCTTGTATCATTCCTTCCTAAAGCTTTCCTAGTTTGTTTTTAGAGCTCAGCAATGAGTAAGCCACCTTATGAATGAACGGCAACATTTGCCAGAGCTATGAGCAATAAGCAGATGGTCCAACCACAGAAATTTCAGCATCGGTGGGGTGTAAATCTCAACGGTGTACTGAAATTCCATTGATTTCGATGAGATTAATACTCCTTTTCTTCCCTTTAATTGTGTGTGCTGTAAATGTTACGGTTTATTGGCTGGGTGTGTATTTTGTGCTGTGTAAGTTCTTGTAAAACCAGGGCAATCTCCCCTCACTGCTGCTTGATGGAATGGTTCTTGCTTGGTGTCAGAATTATGCAGCTTTCAATAGATCAATAGCTTTCCTGTCAGCCAGAATGGCTGGACAGCACTCTGGTCCACCAATGGAGCCTTAAACTCCCAGTGCAGTTTTGGATCTAGAAAATATCTTAATGCTGTGAATCTGAGGGATCAGGACTTGTATCTTTCAGCTTTTCTGCAACATTTTTTTAAAAAATCGGCTTATTACTAACTTCTTTTTTCTTTCAACAAAGAAAATACATATTTGGTGTTCTACATTAATGTAATAACTGGCAGTAATAATAATAATAATAATAATAATAATAATAATAATAATTTATTTACACCCTGCCCATCTGGCTGGGTTTCCCCTGCCACTCTGGGGAACTGCATGCTTGGGGTTGCAGTCCTTTACACGCTTCCCTGGGAGTAAATCCCACTGAACTCAGTTGGACTTCTGAGTAGACATGCTTAGGACTACGCTGTAAGTCTTGTATCTTGCTTCCAATCGGCCTTGGTCTCAATGCCTTTTTCTCTTTGTCTCTCTAGGCACAGAATGATCTTGCCTCCTTGGCTTTTATTCCACTGGCTTTCCTAGATACTGCCCTCTGTTGGTGGATATCCTTCTTCACTGGGTTATTTCAAGGACTGCTATTTCTTTGGAGTTGGGTTTTCATGGTGGGTGGTATCTATTGCAGGTGTTCTGCCCGATTCTGTTGTTGCTTTATTTTCCTTCACAAACAAAATTTCTTTAAGGTGGTCATCCTAACTACACTTCCAAGGGGAAAATCCCCATTGAATTCAATGGAATTTTCTACCGAGTCAGAATGCTTAACGCCACACTCGCAGTCTGTTGACTCAAGAACATGGTGAAGGATGTACTTTTACAGCTAGCATGGCAAATCTGATGGAGTAAGAAATGGCTGCCGGTTTTGGAGATGACCTTGGTGCAGTGATGTCAACTGGCTTCTGATTGGTGAGGTGCTTCCTTCGCATTTCTGTAACAGGAAGAGCTATCTCTACTGCAAACATTATGTGCAGGCTAGCCTTCAGAAGTCAGATAACTAAAGTGGGCAGAGTTGTTCCTTATCTGCAAATACGTAGCTCTTCCTGGTGCAGCCTCATGTTTTCCTGCCGCCCTCGTGTGGACACCACTGAGCGTTGTGTTCACATGAGAGTGCTTAACACTGGAGATGTGTTGTTTGAAAACAAGTCACCACATTGATGCCCTGGTATCATAGAGGGTCCCCACACCATCGCTGCATATTCTGTCTGTGTGGGTGGGCTTATATGCCTTTTTAAAGTGAGAAGCCTTTGAGGATCACCATACCAAAGCATTTTTTGTAGCCTTATGTGAGGACCACAATATTTGAGTCACTGCTGAGTGTAAGTGGTAATTGAAGCGCAGTGTAGGAATAATGGGTGTCTGATTTGTATAAATTCCTTCTTTATTTTAATAGGCTATCATTGCTTCGGGGTTCATAAGCTTCAGGTTCAGTTTGATATGTTAGTATTTCTGTGTATATTGAATCTGAATATCTTTAGTAATTGGGCTATGCCTGTTGTCAAGCTTGATTTTTCTTGACTTACCATACATATTCATCAGTTTGACCCAGACAATGAAGTTGTTAAAACTTAGGAGGAATGTTGTGAAGCTCTCTCTCTACCGACACTTCACCAACACTCTAATTTTGGCAATAGCAGGTGAGCTTTCGAAATATTTCCTTCCAAAATGTTTCATGGGACCTTTTTGAGCCAGATGTTATTTGAGATATCTACCGCTTCATTGTTCATTCTGTCACGTCTGTGTTATAGTTTGCCCTAAGTTCAGTGCCTGTATCCTAAATAGAAAGTGCAGAGAGCTGTTCAACAGTGGTGCGGACTCCCTCGGAAGGTGGTGGACTCTCGGAGGTTTTAAATCAGGGGTTTAAATTCATGACCATTTGTCACGAATGCTTTAGTTGACAGTTCTCATTGCAGGGGGTTGGGGTGATCCTCAGGGTCTCTCTTAACTCTACAATTCTATGATTCTATGAAATAAAAGGGGATGCCTGAAAACAAATAAAAAAGTTCTAATTTCATGACTTGTTGGCCATGTTTGGACACAACGCTGAGTCATTAGCTAAGGTTAAATAAATCACATTGTGCATGAGCATTCCTGCTTTGTTCTTCCTCTAGTGGAGAAAAAAATCATGAAGTGGCTGGCTTAGTGTTGTGTCTGAACTAGGACTTGCGGATTGTTTCTCTCCAGACAAACCGCGATCTGAAATCAAAGTTTGTTTTCGGCTTCCTGGTCATGGCTTGTTTCTTAATGTTGCCTGCAAACCAGTGTTTGTTTGTGTTTTGTTTCTTCCAAGCAAACCCAAGCTTTGGATACAATACCAAGCCAGCCGTTCCTCACCCCAACAGGTCTACTGAACTTACTATCAAGCTGCCAGAGCAGAATTTTCATTCCCCCGTCTTTCATTTTCATTTTCAAGGTTTGGCTCTTACTATACAAGGTCCTTAAGAGCCTGGGATCAGTTAAGTAAGCCCCATATATGCTTACTTATCATTCCACATTAGTTAGAAGTTATCTTTCAGCAAAGCAGCCCCTGTGTTTTGGAACTCCCTGCCTATTAACACCAGGCAGCTGCTCTCACTATATTGTACTAGACACCTGCTGCAAAGGCTATCTAGATATGTAATTCTAAGTCTGCTTACAGATGTAGACTTTGCTTGGATAAATATGACAATATTTTGAACGAGTTTATACAAAATGTAGTAGGCTATTAATATTTATGTAAGTGTTAGGATAATAATATCAAATTTATAAATTAATTTATAGGTTAGGGTATTTTTTGGTATATAGTCATATAATATTTTTCTCCCCTTTACACATTTTTTGCCTTTTCTTTTTCTTTGTATCTCTTTATTTCTTTATAATTGAAAACCTTTCAATAAAATATTAGTATAAAAATAGATCTATAATTCTGCATTGCATTTAAATTTTGCTAGCTTTATTTGTGCATTATTGATAATTATTTTATATTGTTTTACATTAAATGCTTAGAGATTAGTTTAGATTCAGCAGTTTAGAATCCTTTCTAGATAAATATTTTTAGACAGATTTTAGACAGATGCAGAACAAATGCTCAGAGGGGCTTTTACTGCACAAAGAAATGTGGCACAAGCCCAATAACACACCTTGCTACTTGACACAATCCCCATGGTTATAGATGATTTAAAAGTAAATAACCTAAAACGTCTTAATCTTAAAAGAAGAGTTCTGCAGTTCATTTGCACTTGCTAATATTTCACCAAATGTGTGTGTCTATCCCCACTCTTTAGCATCTGTTGTTTTTATCATCTGGACCACTATGAAATTCAGGCTGGTAGACTGTCAGTCGGTAAGTGTGATGTGACTTTTCCCCTACTCCAAACTGCTATGGAGAGTATGCTTTTGTTTGATAAGCTGGTGGCTAAGGATTGGGATGCAGGTGGATCTGTGGGTTAAACCACAGAGCCTAGGGCTTGCTGATCAGAAGGTTGGCAGTTCGAATCCCTGTGACAGAGTGAGCTCCCGTTGCTCGGTCCCTGCTCCTGCCAACCCAGCAGTTCGAAAGCACATCAAAGTGCAAGTAGATAAATAGGTACCGCTCTGGCGGGAAGGTAAACGCCGTTTCCGGGCGCTGCTCTGGTTCGCCAGAAAGCAGCTTAGTCATGCTGGCCACATGACCCGGAAGCTGTACGCCAGCTCTCTGGGCCAGTAAAGCGAGATGAGCGCCGCAACCCCAGAGTCATCCGTGACTGGACCTAATGGTCAGGGGTCCCTTTACCTTTAAGGATTGTGAATGGATTTAATACAAATTCTGTGCCTTGTTTCTCCTTGAAAACACTGACATTTCTCTTTCCTTTTTGAAGTAGTCTTTCCTTCCTGGGTGTGTATCTTAAAGGTGTGTGTCTTACCTATCTTTTAATAACAGGATTGGCGGGAGCTGTGGGTGGATGACGCCATCTGGCGACTTTTGTTTTCGATGATCCTTTTTGCCATCATGGTTCTTTGGAGGCCGTCTGCCAACAATCAGAGGTATAACATTATCTTTATTATTATTATTAAAAAATAACAACACCATAACAGTCAGGTTGATCCACAGCAGCCTTTGCCAACCTGGTTCCAGGCACTGATGGGAGTTGTAGCCCAACAACATCTGGAGGGCACCAGGTTGGTGAAGACTGATTCAAAGCAGCCATCTTGTCCTGTCTAACTATTTCTGGTATCCAGTAACTTTCAGATGTAAAACATGTAACCATTACACATAATAATATTACTGGTGGCGCTATGGTCTAAACCACTGAGCCTCTTGGGCTTGCTGATTGGAAGCTTGGCGGTTCGAATCTCCCATTGCTCTGTCCCAGCTTTTGCCAACCTAGCAGTTCAAAAGCACGCTAGTGCAAGTAGATAAATAGGTACCGCTGCGGCGGGAAGGTAAACAGCGTTTCCGTGCGCTCTGGCTTCCATCATGGTGTTCTGTTGCGCCAGAAGTAGTTTAGTCATGCTGGCCACATGACCCGGAAAGCTGTCTGTGGACAAACGCCGGCTCTCTTGGCCTGAAAGTGAGATGAGCGCCTCAACCCCCTAGTCGCCTTTGACTGGACTTAACCGTCCAGGGGTCCTTTACCTTAATAAAGAAAGAAGTGTGAAAAATGTGTGTGTGTTTGTATTTCTCTCTGTGTGTGCTTTATTAATTTTTTTCTTTCTGAAAGGTTTGCTTTTTCACCATTGTCTGAGGAAGAGGAGGAGGATGAACAGAAGGAGCCAATGCTGAAAGAAAGCTTTGGTAAGAAGAAAATCTTCTGCTGTATAAATGCAATTTTAGTTCCAGTGGCCACCCTTATACCATTGCCCTGCTTCCCTCTCCCAGGAATTGCTTCCCAACAAGCCTATCCACACCTAGCACTGGCGCAATTCCCCCGCCCCATCAGTTAGTAATAGGAAAATATCTTGTCTGCTGTAATGCCGATGATGTGGTGCTCCTATCGCTCTCCCGATTAGGTCTTAACAATCTGCTTACAGCGTTTAGCATGTATTGCAAGCGGGAAGACCTCGTCGTGAATTACTCCAAGACCAAAATTATGGTCTTTGGGAAGCGTAGTCCCAGATTCAAATGGAAAATGGATCAGCAGAATCTGGAGCAAACACGCTCCTTCAGATATCTGGGAGTTCTCTTCACTGAGACGCTATCATGGAAGGGGCACATTGAGGTGTAGTGGTTAAGAGCGGTAGACTCCAATGGAAAGATTTAAATGACTATTTGAATAGAAAAGGTGATAATATAAAATATCGGTTATGTTTGGAATGAAATAAATGAGAATTTTGGATAATAACATACCGGGAAAATGAATAACAGATGAATATTGGTCTTGAGGAATTTAGGAAGTGCTATGGTCTGTGGTGGAAGTCACTTGTGCTTCTTCGCTTTTCATGTTTTGTTTTGTGTCTATTATTTTCTTGTGTGTACTTTACCTTTCACTTTTTCTCTTTCTCTTTTTCCCCTTTTCTTCTTTTCCTTTCTTTTTTCTTTTTATTTATCTCTCTCTCTGAGAGGTTGATTTTATAGGATACAAATGTTATTGACATGTAATATGTATATATATGTAACTTGTATATATATGTGTAGGAAATGTTAGTGATATTGTGTATGTTTTTTTTTTTGTACAATCAATAAATAATTAAATTTATAAAAAAAAAGACCGGTAGATTCGTAATCTGGTGAACTGGGTTCGCGTCTCCCCTCCTCCACATGCAGCTGCTGGGTGACCTTGGGCTAGTCACACTTCTCTGAAGTCTCTCAGCCTCACTCACCTCACAGAGTGTTTGTTGTGGGGGAGGAAGGGAAAGGAGAATGTTAGCCGCTTTGAGACTCCTTAAGGGGAGTGAAAGGCAGGATATCAAATCCTAGTGATAAAGCGGGATATCAAATCCAAACTCTTCTTTTTCTTCTTCTTCTTAAAAGTGCAGAAAGCTTGTGGGGCATTAATGAAATTCTATTTTACGTTGGGTTGCCTGTTACTAGAACCTGTGTTGAAAATCTTTGCCAGCAAACTGGTTTCCCAGATGCTCCATGGAGTAGCGCTATGGGGCATGGACCCAAATGCTAACAAAGCCTTAGCAGAACAAATTCCTCAGGAAAGTGCTCTTGCTCCCCAACGGGACCCCAGCTGCTCTTCTTTGTGCTGAAGCTGATGTGACAACAATACAGGCTAGAATTGATTACCTGTGCCTAAATTATGTGAAACAAACCTATCTCCGGTGCACTTACCAGAAGCCATTTAACTGGGTTCTATATTCCTTCCCCCTCTGAGCGTGGCATAGAAATAAGATGTTGGGGACTTCTATTATAGATTCTCATTGAAACAATAATAAAGTTGAATCATAACCCTGGTGGCACTGTTGAATGAGCTTTCTTTCTTTCTGGTATCCTACACAGAGGGAATGAAAATGAGGAGTTCAAAACAAGAGTCAAATGGAAACCCCAAAGCCAGCAAAGCAGTAAGTTTGATTTTAAATTATTTTAAGAGGCTTGACTAGATGATAAGTTGCTCCTAGGAATCTGCCCATACTTCATATGGCACAATTCGTGCCCAATGTTGGTAATGTAAAAAATAAGTGACTTAAGATCAGGCCAAGACATTTTGAGGAAAACAAGAGATGCAACAACAACAATCCCTATAAATGTTGATTTAGAACCTTTTTGAACTATTCCAAAGAATAGAATGAGATCGTGAAAGTCTCTTATATCTGCTAAATCTTGGAATGTGTCTTTCATATCTATTGCACAGTAGTAAAATGGAAAAATGAAATAGAGTAAACCTTGTGACTTGCATGCTTTTAACTTGTACACATTCAGCTTTATGTGTGTGGCAAAAAAATTAAAAGTGGGTGGAAAAGGGGTGGGGTTCTGGGAGAAATGACTTTTGCAATGCCACCTGCCATTGAAGTCAATGGGTTTTGGCTACACAGGATTTTGGCTTTAGGTGTGATCCCCAGAACATACGGTAACTGTATACAGGCCTACTGTATATGAATTATCTATAGTAGCCATATTAACTAACTATTTTAGAATTAGAGAAGGAAGGGAATGTGGTTTTTTAGTGTTTTTTAATGAAAATGGCTATTGAGTACTGGAAAAACAAATCATTTTTGATATTGCATGTTTATTTAATTGCCCTTTAAAGGGAATTTTTTTTTATAGTTTTCAGCTTAGCTTTTTCATATCTTTTTGCAAACCATAGATTTTCTTTTTATTTAAGATGTCGTAAATTATTTATATCCTCCTCCACAAAAAATAAGCAGAAGAGACAGAGGAATGTCAAGTATAGTTAATCGGCTTTTCCGTAGGGAAAATGTACACAACATATTTTTGGTGGTTTCATAGCAAAATGTTATGTAATGTTATTTTTTAAGTAGAATAACCATTTCTATTTTTATTTTAATGTATTTTAATATCTGTTGGAGGCCGCCCAGAGTGGCTGGGGAGACCCAGCCAGATGGGCGGGGTACAAAAAAAATTATTATTATTATTATTTCTGAAACACATGACCTCTTTTTTTAAAATAAAAAAATCTAGCAGGAAGATGATTTGAAATGGGTGGAAGAGAATGTTCCTTCTTCGGTGACGGACGTGTAAGTACATGTAATTTGACTTAGATTTATAGTAAATATACTGGGAGCAAAATGAATGAAAACAGTCATAATTTTCTAGAATATTGGTAATGTTGCCAGTTGCATCCTAGAACTGGTGTGGACTTTTTCTGGTTTCTGCTTGTGGGGTGCCAGCTGGCAGTCCCTAATATAGACTCCAAATCCAACTTGTGACCTGCTGCTACGGTAGTTGCTGCTGCAGTTCAGGAAAGTCACTGTTGGTCAGCGTTAGGGACAGGGACTATTGCCAATTGTGTTTATTGTGCTTTCTTTTATACTGTGCTGTAAATCTTCATTTGGTAAAATGTACCGGTACTTTCTGCTCTAAACCTTGGGAAACTACCTGCATTTCACACTAGCGCTATTGCGATAAATTCCCAGTGATAATGTTTCTTGTCCGTACTGTGCCTGTTGTTAAAGTGCTTTCTTTCTTTCTTTCCATTCCTCTCAATCCAGGGCTCTCCCGGCGCTTCTGGATTCTGATGAGGTCAGTAAGCAAACCTTCAGCAGCAGTTTAAGTCTTGTGACACAACAGGGGAGTCATGAGCCAAGTATTAAGGAAATGATTTTGGCCTTTCAAAACTGAAATGCTCTCTCTGTTCCAGTCAGTGCATCAAGGAACTAATAAAAGCAAAACGGAAGCACTGTTAAATACAGATCAGAGCTTTTATATGACGCAAATACTTTGGAACTTTTAACCATCTGATTTTTTTAATTTTATATTATTTGCTACATGGAGCCACTGCTTTTTTGACAGTGCACTTATAGCATTTGAGGGCAAGGCTGTGGCGCAGTGCCGGAGCATGTGCTTTGCATGCAAAATTAGGTTCAAATTAGGTAGGGCTAGCTACCTTCAGCTGCTACCAGTCAGTGTGGACATTACTGAGTTACATGAACCCAGTGGTCTGACTCTAAGGCAGGTTCCTGTGTTCTGTTTCACACTTTTAAATAGTGGCTTGCCATTTAATAGACACGACACAAAAGGAAAAAAAGGGACTTTGTGGGATGAGGACAATAAACAAAATTCAGGATACCAAACCTGATTGTTTCCATCTCTGCTCATGAGAGTTGTATCAGTTTTGAATTGTTAATTTGTGGCTTCAACTTTGTTGTTAGCTGCTTTGAGTTTTTCAGGGGGGCAGGATAGCTATGTTTTAAATGAATGAGTGAATGCAGTTACTCATAGTTAAAGTTTGATTGAGGAGGACTAAAATGGAGTGAAGCTTTGTGGGCTTTTGAAGAGACTTGAAAGACTAGAGAAATGATTTCACTGAGGAATTCTGGTTGTGCTCTAGGCATATGGAGTGGAAAGGTGAAATGGAGAATATCCTTTAAGAGCAAACAACCTTTAGGCAGCTAAGTGTAGTAGGGTTTGCTGACTGAAGGTCATGGGAAGGAGTACATTGGGATATTAGGATAGATTGGGTGGAACAAGTTTAGAGAGCTGTAAGGGCAAGGACAAGGGGTTTGTGTAGGCAGTAAAAGGAACAGGAAGCCATTGCTGGGATTTGAGGAGTGATGAGAGATGAATGCTGCAAATTCAGCAGACAAATTCTGAGCATTACAGTATGCATTCCAAGCCCATAAATAAGCATTCAGAGTGTGTTTCAGGAAAACACGTTTTCTGACATTCTCTGTTCAGTCTCTGACCTGAAACATGTATGACTGCAGTTTGCATACACTGATTTGATTTTCATTTTCAGTATGGTAAAGTTCCTTGCAGTGTGATTTCCATCCATTATTTTTTGTGCCAAATAGTTCTTTTGGACGTGCTCCAATTGGATATTTTCCAAGCTTTCAGTCAATCTTTAGGGCATGTAACAGTTTTCACTTATAGCTCAAAACAATGTTCATCACATGAATGACAAAAGTCACATGATGTTTACTTAACCGTGCCTAAAAGGAATTAGTTCTAAGTATAACTGTTAGAGAAGAAGCATTTGCTTTGTGTTTTGAACTTTGGATAGTACACTAATGTTAATGTTTTTTAAAAAAAGAAATGTGAAACCTCATTGTGATACATATATTAATATTGCAGGAAAGAATGATCACACATTTTGAAAGATCCAAAATGGAATGAATAAGGACAGTTTGCTTGACAAGGCTTCCTGCTCTTGAAGAAAGGAAGAAATGTTTTTCTCCCATGGAATGCTGCATTCTTCTGATATGTTCTGTGACGTTCACCTTTGGACATGGTTCTCGGAGGGAGAACATTTTGCTTGGATCACTGTGGAAGGAATCACACACATGTTGATAAACCTAGGAAAATGTTTGAATTTGCATTGCTGCTGCAAGTGTGGGTTTTAAGCCATTTAAACGTCTTTATTGCAGCACGTCTTTACTTTTTAAACATTATAGTCAAGCTAAATCTAAAACTGTTTTAACAACTGCCTGAGGAATGGTTAATTCAATATTACAGCTAAATCCCTCATGTTTTAACCACAGTGGGAAGAGGGATTGATGGTTTCCCCAAACCGGCACGGGTGTTCCAGGCACAAAGGCAAGCTCAACCTTATAGACAGGTACCAGCGATTGCTCAGTAAGATGCTACATATATTAAAAAAACTCTGTATCCAGTATCTGGGGCAGTGTGTGTAGGATTGAATCCCCCCCAGCCCAGTAAAGGACCTGGTACCCATGAGAGATGCCAGAATCAACCATCTGTAAATGAGCCTTGCTCACAGTAGTGTGCATGCAGCAAACTGCTGTGTGCAATAATCTATGGATCAGGGTCAGTGCCTTGCATTTTTATTGGATGTAGCAGCTTCTGACTGAAGATTCTGGTACCTGGCTTGTGAAAAGGCGAAAGTTTTAGAATGAGAACTCCTAGTTATGGGAAAGAGTTAACGTATCATGAGGGAGGTATTTGGGGAAATTTATGATTCCTAATATTTTTGACAAGATCAAGTGCAATTTTATTCCCTCCACTGTGTAGGAAAGATGGTCTATTTTAAGTTTTGCATACGTAGATGCAGTGATCACTTATGTGTTTGGTACATATCTCGTTGCTGGCAATGGGGTGTGAGCATGAGCAGTTAACTATTCAAATCAGAGCAGAGTGTAATTTAAATAATTAAAAAAACAAAAACCCTCAGCACTTACTCATTGACCCTGACCAACCCCATGCCTTTAGCCTGTGCTTCTAATATTGTTGCATTGGAGCATATTCCATAGACTCACAAATGTGCTTGTGTTGGAGTCAACCTCCCCATACATATTGACTCTCTGAATCAGGCCCGTTCAGGCTGTGACCCACCGAGTCCATTACAGCCCGTAGGTGTGTCTGTGGTTTGTCAAATGCTTGACAACCTTCCTTCCTGTTTTTGCAGCTCTAGATAGACAGCAAAAGCAGTCGGGGTGTGTTAGGCAATAAGTTGTGCAGTCCTATCCTAAAAGTTTGTATATGGCAGACTAACCTGTCCTAGATGTTCACATATTCTACACGGAACTGTGACTTCAGATAGCAGCTTGTTCCTGTTGCTCTTCTCAGATAACTCCTGAATAGACCTGGTGTCTGCACTACGTATCCTTGCCAGCTTCCAGGTCGCCCAGTACCTGTCCTGGGTTTATTGAGCCACAATGTGGCATCATTCTGATGCAGTGTAGGAAAGTTACAAGTGGTGGCTTATAGCCACCCGCCATTCCTTCCAAGTAAATTATGTCCAGGGGCCCAGGGCCCACCTGAGAGCACCTCCAAACCTGAATCTGGACCTAAATACACATTCATATACCATAGCCAACACTTTGTCAACTTATAAAGTTCCTAACAGCCCAGTCCCTAGGGCCAGAAGCATCCTATTATACTTCCAGTGACTCCAAACATTCTGCTACAATTATTCCCATCTAGTCGCCTTTCAGTTAGTTGTTCCTTGTCCCACCTTCCTTCCTACTGTGATCTTTAATAAAGAGCCATCTCTGACAACACACTTTTATAATTAAATGTATTTGAAAATTCAAGTACCTCACAGGATTTTGTAAAAGAGATTCTCAGAAAATTAAGCCTGTCATTGAGAAGATGTTGAAAGTCCTGTAAAGGGGGCAAATTGTTTATAATAACAACAAACATTCTCCTGCAATAATTTATGCAAATATGCTGTTTTGGGATGTTTCTGTTCTGGGTGTCTTGTGGGAGGGAAGGATATTTTGGGGGTATTTTTCAAATGTTAGTGCCAAAATTTGGGCTTCAATGCTGGTTTTTGACACTTCCAGCCCTCTAGCAGCAGAACCTGGAATTACGATTTCACATTAAATGTGGCATTGTTTGGATTTTGCTTTCCAGAGGCGTTTTAGATGTATTTATGTATAAGTGGTTTGGTAATGGGTTTTCCTGTACCTTACAGGCACTCTTTCATTTGATTCAATCTGAGTTGCAGATTTCTGTTCTGTATAATAAAATTCTTTTTTTTCTTAAATTCAGTTTTTAAGTGTAGCTTTCTGACCTTTGAGCTTGACTTCTTATACCGGTACTTGTTTGCTAAATGAGGGCCATAAAGTATAATGACTGGGCACTGTATTTTTGCAGAAACATAGTCTCCTTTATGAACATATCAGTTCATAAAGCACATATGGGCCTGCTTTCTACTTCCTATCCTTGGGAAGTTCAGCTTGTGGAACTTGTTATATCTTACACATCAAAACAGGTCCCCCCCTGCCCCCCCCCCCAGTGCAGCCTTTCAGTTTTGGCATCAGAACTGCAATATGCTCCTTGTATATGCAAATGGCTGATTTGTCATAATTGTTCCATAAGCCAGCCACTAACACAGGGGGTTCCAGGTTCAAGCTCTGACATCTCCAGTTGATGAATCCAGGTATTAGGATGGGGAAGACCCTTCCATGAAATGCCTTGGAAATATGCTACCAGTCTTCATACAATGTTCCGAATTAATGACCAACAGCCTTGACTCCTATGCGACAGCTCCACTAGTAAGCTGCTTAATTGAAAGTCACCAGGCATTTAAATGTATAATTAACCATTTCCCTGCAATGTAATAAGTAAGACCTTGATTAAATATCATGGTTCGGCCCCCAGAATTACATATGAGGGTTATATTTCTTTGATCTTTGGATGAAGGGCAGAATAGAAATTTAATAAATAATAATGGTGAGTGGTAGAGCAGATGCTTTGTATGCGAAAGTTCACCGTTTCTAGCCCTGGTTGGAAAAGGGGCTGGAAAAGGATCCCTATCGGAAATCCTGGAGGACTGCTGCCGCATAGTAGACAGTATTGAACTGCATGGTCCACCAACCTGAGTATAAAGCAGCTTCTTGTGAAGTTATACCTCATCAGATGCAGAGTGCATCTAGCTCAGTCTTCGCCAACCTGATGCCCTCCAGATGTTTTGGACTATGACTCCCATGATCCCTAACCAAGCTGTGCGCGGTTGTGGTCCAAACCATCAGAAAGCAGCTGGTAAATAACCACAGGCTACCCATATGAAGTGAGAGCTGGACCATAATGAAGGCTGATCACCGACGAATTGATGCTTTTGAATTATGGTGCTGGAGGAGACTCTTGAGAGTCCCATGGACTGCAAGAAGATCAAACATATCCATTCTTAAAGAAATCAGCCCTGAGTGCTCATTAGAAGGACAGATCCTGAAGTTGAGGCTCCAGTACTTTGGCCACCTCATGAGAAGAGAAGACTCCCTAGAAAAGACTCCCTAGAAAAGACCCTGATGTTGGGAAAGATTGAGGGCACAAGGAGAAGGGGACGACAGAGGATGAGATGGTTGGACAGTGTTCTCGAAGCTACTAACATGAGTTTGGCCAAACTACGAGAGGCAGTGAAGGATAGGCGTGCCTGGTGTGCTCTGGTCCATAGGGTCACGAAGAGTCGGACACGACTGAACGACTGAACAACAACAACAACCCATATGAACGACCAGGATGCAAAAAATGAGATCTGAATAGTCTGGCTTATGCCCTTGTCAGATAAGATGCCCACAATCGAAATGACCACTACGGTATCTTCTTGTATGATTGGCGTGCCGGACTTGAGGGATACCCCTTTCCAAAGAATGGCCTGATTTGCCCTTTACTATCCCAGTCCCATAAGTAACAGCTCCATGGTCTTATGGGGGGTGAGGGGGGCAGCCTAAATCAATACAAATCTGAGGCTCTCCCCCCAACCAAAAGCCTGCTCCCCCTAACAAATATCTTTGCTACGCCCATGAACAGCCCTACACAATCATTCCCAATAGTGGTTAATGAACGTCCCCACGTTTTATACAATGGGCTCCGAAAGTCACTCTTCATGTTGAAAATATGCCCCCTTTCTGCACCATGAACAGTAACTGCTGAGGCCGCAACGGGGCTGGATTTAGGTTTGATGGGGCCCCAAGCTACTGATGGTAATGGGGTCCTTTATATGTCCAGCTGTCCTTTGTCAACAACAAATTGTCACTGTTTTTCCGAATGGTAATTTATGGACCTAATAGGTATCTAAAGCCATTTGCACATAACAAATTTTATTTGTATTTTATCAAAGTAAGTGTTGAATTGAAATACAATTAATAGGTATATTAATTAAGAAGATATATTAATTAATAGGTATATTAATAGGTATATTAATAGGTATATTAATTAATAGGTATATTAATTAAGAAGAGGTATATGTTGCTGTGTGTAGGTTTTATTTTATTTGTTTTTTTATCTTATATTTTGGAAATGTACATCCAGGGTTTTTTTTCTTTACATTTTTTTGGGAGCCCCAAAGGAGTGGGGCCCTGAGCTATAGCTTCTTTAGCTTACACGTAAATCCGACACTATGGAATCCCAATACATTATGGAATCCGCACCGCAAACAGCAACTGCTGATTTGCCTGCGAGAGGCTCCGCCAGCGAGACAGAAACGAGGGGAAGCGGCTGACCGGGCTCCCGGGGGGGTTTCCCGGAGGTGGAGCCTGGCCGCGGAAGTGAAGCGGGAGCCGGAAGCGCCTGGGCCGGGCCTGGAAGGAGGCGTCTGGGGCGGCTGCTCCGGAGCCGGACTCTCGAAGGGAGCTGCCCCCGGAGTCCTCTCGGCGGGCGTTTGCCGGGCCCCGCGTAGCCGCCGCCGCCGTCATCATGCACGACGCCTTCGAGCCGGTGCCGATTCTGGAGAAGCTGCCTCTGCAGATCGACTGCTTGGCGGCGTGGGGTGAGTGGGGCATCTCGGCAAAGGCGTCCCTCGCCGTCCCCGCCTCCCTCTTACCGCCGCCCGCTTGGCTCGTTTTTTAAAGCCCTGCTGCCAGCTCCCGATCCGGTTCTCCTTCCTGGCCACGGAAGGGGGGTTTGGCGCCTGTTATGTCGGTGCGCTTGAAGCGGGTGGGAGCGGCAAAGCCCTGCCCTCTTCCCGATGAGGCAACCGCTTTAATTTTTATTTTTTGGGGGTGTGTGTGTGTTTTATATCCGCTGGGTACCCGAAGGGTCACTCGACGTTGTGGTTTTTGAAGCCTGTCAGCTGCCGGACACGTGACGGACACTGACGTGTGGCGTGTTTTGTCAACATATGAATCAGTGGTTGCTTGCGACTTTGCCCTCAGCCCCTTAACACGCGTCATGGTGCGGTGGACGGGTTTTAAAAAATTGAATCTGGCGCATATACCCTTCCGATGAAATCGAGGTGGAAAGATTGCTAGCTGTATTTTGTATTCTCCTGCTTTCTGAAAAGAGTGCATTATAAGTGGGATTGAATTTCCCCAGTGCTTCCCCCCCCCAAAAAAAATGTTTAGGGGTACTCTCATTTTGACTCAAGAAAATCACCATTTTATAGTTCAAATCGGGGAAAATAAATACAGTAAATGGACAAAATGTTTAGGGGGTATGCATCCCCCCCAGGAAAAAAAGCACCGAACTTACCTCATATCTTTTCTGTGGGCTGCATCTTTCCCATTATCTGGTTTTGAGAGTAGTTGCCATGTTAATGCCATTTCACACATTGCAGAAAATGATTGCAATTTTTTAATTTTTTAAAAAGCACCCTTTTTAAAACAAATGTTTATAAACAAATGTTTATAAACAAATGTTTATCATTTGTGAATAACTTTCAAGTATGGCTGACTTGCAGTGGAAATACGGAGATCTGGCTTTTGCAACATGTGAAGCAGTCTGATGTAGGCTATATGAGATGAAGTATGATTTGTGAATTGTGACTGCTTTCAGCTATTAAACCCTAGATGTTCTTAGACTACAACTCCCACAATCCTTTAAGCTGGCCAAGGATGATGGACGTTGTAGTCCAACTACAGTAGTGCTGCAAGGTTGGAGAAGGCTAGTTTACTAACTGAGTAGTTTACTGAATGAGTGGAATATTATATGAACTTAATTCAGTTCTTCAGTCAGGAATATTCTCCAATTCCTAACTTAGAGTTCAATTGCAGGCTTCAAAGGCCTGTTACTTCCCCAGAGGGATACCATTAAATAGTACCATCTGAACCAGTTTGTGTCCTGTTATTTTTCTTTCAACTTTAAATCCTCCGCATTCCCTTGCAAGGTATATCCGGCGACAGTTGTGTGTACTTTAAAATTGCATGTGTCTTCGGCAACCTGTAACTTTGTGCATCCAAATGATATCCATCTGAATTATTGATCTCCGTACTGAGTCAGGCCTTCTCATCTGAATTGACTGCTTTTTCCAGTCAGAAATCTTGCCTGGCCATCAGGAGGCTGAGATAACTGTACTTGCTTAAATGATATATTCTTGCATTTCATCATTGATTTACATTGCTCGTTATTTCCTAGAATTTTATTACGGGGTGGGTAGGGAGGGAAAAAAAACCATAGGTATTTTCAATGAGATGCAATTGATGATACTGAGTCTGTATGCTCTGGCCCAAAGTAATGCAAGCCTTTATTTACGTAGAAATAGATAACTTATGGGGAGATTGAGCAAAGGAAGGTTTGTGGCATTGTGTTCACAACAAAATATGAGAAATTGGGACACTATCAAAAGTTAATAATTTTCTATATGGGAAGCACTCTGGTGTAAGAAAAAAAGTGTGAAAACTCTGCTTATTGTCATGTGTGGTGATTGCATGCTTTTTTGCTGTGTTTACATGCATGTGAAGCTGTGGGAGACAGGGAAGTTGCCTTGTGTGTACATGTGATGTCACAAGTGATAATATATGTGCTGCTTGCACTTTTTCCTACTTGACAGGCATTTTGTGTACAAAATTAATAATGCTGAAAATGCTCTTGGAGCAAGCACCATTTTCTGGAATTATTATTATTATTTTGTGTGTGTGTGTGTGTTTGCCAAGAGGAAAATAATTTGTGGCAATATTTTATGATACAGATGGCTATAAATGATTTGCATGTCTTTAAATATACCATAAGTGTGTGCTTTTCAGTTGGCAGTACAATTTGCATAGCACCTAATAGGATAATTTTGGGGCTCAACTTATACATTACTAACATTGAGCATTAGCAAGACTGCTTAGTACACATACTGTTAAAGAAAGAAGCTTTTTGGGCCAGATTTGGGTATGACATTTTACTCAAAAAACATGCAAGATAAAGAAGAGTCTTGCTTTGTTCATCAACTTTTATTAATAAGTAATTAATAAAATTACTTGTTAAGTAATCTATTTTACAAAGATAATCTAAATATCAGTGGTTATCTGGGGATGGTGATATCCAGCCAATTTTTTTATCTCTATCTTTTTATAAAATACTGCTCAGGCAAAGACTGTTGCATCTTCAGAAAAGATTTCCTGCAGCATAGCCACCCTTCAATTATGACTTTTGAGCTTTTAATGGTAAACAGGGTTTATTTTCTTCACCATATTCTAAGCAAGGAACTTTTAAAATGAAAGCTAGAATTTTAACAAAGGCTGTAGTTCTTACTAGGTACACTTGGTAATGATGTGTGTTTTCTGGAAATTTTTGAATTGTAAAATTTCCTAATCCCCCTCCCACCACAACACACTAAATTGATTGGTATCGGCTTTAAACAGAATTCAAAGTTGACACAGTTATGCTTTTGTACTGTATAAACAGAATTTTAAAATAACACAAATGTTACTTTTTTGTACTGTATAATGTATTTTAAAAAAAGAATAACAAAAAATGAAATGCTTGATTTAGGGAAAAAATCAATGAAGGGCACTTAGGCTGCCATCATGTACATGCTTTTCCTGGAAGAAAGCCCGGCTGAAGTTAGAGGGACTTGTATTTGAGTAAAAATGCATGGGATTGCATTGTAAATTTTGTTTAAATGTTACATTTAAACAAATTTAAAGCTTTACTTGCAAATACTTTTATTGGAATGCTTATATAAATACATCTAGAAATAGTATGAATTTCTCTTACATTGTTCATACTTTAAGGGGGAAATCGAAGGTTTTAAAATCCGTTGACATGTTAATTTTAGTGTTTCCAAAGAACTGTGTGGAGAAGTTTCAACTCATATGTTTATTCATTAGCACTTCCCAGAATGAGATGTAAGGGTTACATAAATTATGCACAGCTGGAAGAAATGTGATCTTACTGCAATTTATAAAATGTTTGTTTTTATTGCAGAGGAATGGCTCCTCGTTGGGACAAAACAAGGCCACCTTCTTCTTTACAGAATTCGAAAGGAAACTGGTGGGTGTGGAAAAAAATTAGCCAAGTTTCTGTAAGCCCTTGGAGCACGTGCAATGGAGCACATTTGTTTAACTGTATTTTAGGGTGGCTTTACACGGTTTTCTGTGCTGTGCTTGGTGGCGATGAGAGTGTGTGCAGGAGCCTGATACTCACATAAGAACCACACTGTATAAAGCTTAAATACTAGAGACTGCATTGACTGCCCCTAAATGTCATAGGGTCCCTGCAGCATTTCTAGTTTCCCTTTCTATGGGAACTTCAACAGACCCAAATCCTTAAAAGCATGTGTAACTAATGGCATAACTTTGAAAGCTGAAGTAGGTCAGCAGTTGGCTTGAAGATAGCATTCACTGTGCATAGGCTTGATTGTAGGCTCGATTTGCACAATCTGATAGCAGTGAGGGCCAAACTTGCTGTGAAGATAATCACACAACTGACAGTTACATGACTATTTTTTATTTAGTTAAAAACAGGCGAGGGAGATGAATGCTTTCCACTTCTCCTGCCCATACCTTCTGTCACTGAATAGATCAGGTTGCAAGTTACAGGACAATTTAATAAAGAACTACATGTAGTACATCCTAGGTCAGCTGTGTGCCTATTGTCTTTTGGGTGGTTTATGGGGCTTTCACTGGAGGTGGACTCTTCTTCCTGGTCATCTGCCATGTATTGAGTTGAGATTCCTGCATTACAGAGGATTGAACTAGATTACCCTCAGGGCCCCGTCTAACTCTACAATTCTGTGATTCTGTTTTTCACTGTATTTCAGGACAAGGTGTAGGATTTAAGGGAGCATAAAGCTCAGATAGAGCTGTTGTGTGCAAAACCCAACCTATATAACCTATGGTATGATTTAGAATGGAAAAGCAAAAACAAAACCCTACAGCACCTACATTTTGGCTCATTGGTGCATTAGCAGCAGTCCTTTCCTCAATTGTTTTCCCGTGTTGTCCTAAGTCCGGATAGAATGAATGCCAATTCTTGCAACCTCTTTTGAAGTGGAAGAATTGCTTAAAGGGACCCAGGTGGCGCTGTGGGTTAAACCACAGAGCCTAGGGCTTGCTGATCAGAAGGTCGGCAGTTCAAATCCCTGCGACGGGGTGAGCTCCCGTTGCTCGGTCCCAGCTCCTGCCAACCTAGCAGTTTGAAATCATGTCAAAGTGCAAGTAGATAAATAGGAACCGCTCTGGCGGGAAGGTAAACGGCGTTTCCGTGCGCTGCTCTGGTTCGCCAGAAGCGGCTTAGTCATGCTGGCCACATGTCCTGGAAGCTGTACGCCGGCTCTCGTCCAATAAAGCGAGATGAGCGCCGCAACCCCAGAGTCGGACACGACTGGACCTAATGGTCAGGGGTCCCTTTACCTTTTAACCTTCCTTCCGCAGTTTTCAGTGATGATGTGGTTTTGTGAGAGCATCCCCACAATACATTTTCCGGTATTGTACTGAAAAATTACACAGTTGCATGAGCAGTCTAAATTTACAGGGTTGTATCAAATGCTGCCTCTGTGCTGGCAGAAGTGCTTCTATTAGCACAAGGCAAGGCACCCCATTTCCGTCAACATGCCCTGCTATTTCCAGCTTTCTGTGCCATACCCCATATAATTCCAGAGGATCCCCGGCCTTCAGGAGTGGCATTTAAGGGACATGGAATGCTGCATTGGGTTGAAGGGACTGGTGAACATCAGGCCAGCCTCCAAGCTCAAAGCAAACATTGGATTCAAGCTCCATTCTCTGCATGTTGACAGTGGATAGGAACATAGGAATCTGCCTTGTAGAGTTAGACCAGGCCTCCCCAACCTTCGGCCCTCCAGATGTTTTGGACTACAATTCCCATCATCCCTGAGCACTGGTCCTGTTAGCTAGGGATCATGGGTGTTGTAGGCCAAAACATCTGGGGATGCCTGAGTTTGACCATTGCTCCATCTAGCTCAGTATTACATATTCTGACTGGCAGCAGCTCTCCAGACCTTCAGACAGGGGATGAGAAGATACGAAGAAGAGGAAGGCAAGGGCAGACAACTGAGGAGATGAATGCAATAAATGAGGATAACAGGGAATGATGGCGAGTAAATGCAGTTATGTGCACTTAGGCTTCATTTTGGTTAAGGATGTTACCAATGAATGCAAGTAATGGCGGGGTGGCCCAATGGACATGAATTGGGAGTTGACATTTTAACCTGTTCCTCAGGAAAGTTATGAAAACAGGGGAAGTGAGCATGAGGTGCTGCTTTTTCCTGCTCTGGGCAACACCACTACCATCTTAGAGAAGCCATTTTTCTAGCTTTGCTGAAAAAGACATGATTATTTTAAGAAAACTGAATTTATTCTCAAACCACCTTAGCCAGTGTTCCAGTCAAATCATGATAGTTTTCAGTTGCTCTTGTCTCACTTGGTAAATTTCTCTCCCTTTTTGCATCAACGTCAGGAGAGGTTACGACATCAGAAAGTGGCTGTAAGTTTGTATCCATAAACCTTTAAACCCTTGTGGTGAAGTGTTTTTATTCTTTGTCCCTCTTGCGAAACTCCCTAGGGATCTTATTTGCTAGTGGCTGATGTAGTGATAAAGGGTGCTGGGGGCTTGCCTTTTCCTAAACTAGATTTTTGAAGTCTTTTGTTAAATCCCTTCCATCCATGAGATGACAATGCCCAGTTTACTGGTGGGGTAATTGGGTATGCTGTAATGTATAATTGCTCATTTATTTATTTTTTGCAAACTTCAGGTGGACATGTGAGACTTGCATCTCCTCTAAACTGATAGCAGAACTTTGTGGGATATTTTGCCTTAGCTGATGAAATACATGTTGATGAAATAGTTAACGTGAAAAGTATCTGTAGTCTAAAAGAATCCCTTTGCTGTCTGCTAGGTTGCAACAGATTTGAAGTGACATTAGAGAAGTCAAACAAGAACTTCTCCAAGAAGATTCAGCAGGTACATGGGATATCTCTGGACCCACCTAAAATCGTAAAAGGCATTTGACTTCGTTTTACTGGGGTGGGGTGAGATGGAAGTTGTTGTGCCGCTGATCTTGTCTTCTCTTACAATATTGGCATTTGCTGCAGCAATCCTAATGTGGGAAGCTGCCATAAGTCTTGTAGAGTTCCACTAGCTTTGATCCCAAGTAAATGTGTTTGGGGTTACTGTAATAAAATCGGAGACACTGCTTCAAAGACATTGGGAAATTGCAGTACATGCCTCTTGGCGTAGCAGCACCAATGCAGAATGGAAGTTACTGCAGCCTTGTGCTTTCAAGTGACTAGCTTTTTCTGAGTAGCTTATTATATTTATATCCTGCTGTGCAGCCAAGATAGCTTACAAAATGCACACAAAGCTACAACTAGAATAGGGGATATGCGGCGGTATGCTCCAATCTTCTGGTCTCCTGCACTTGATGACATAAGCCTGGTTTGCACATATAAGACTAAACCGTGGTGTTTTTAGCCAAATGGGGCTTGTTTGAAGGTTTGAACCCAGCCCAGCAAACTATTTGTTGTTGGTTTATCAACCATAGCTTATACTAACTATATTTTGGCACTATATCCAAAACTAATGGCCTTGCTTAACTATGGTTTGTTTGGCTACACATTTCAAGTACCCAAAACAGAGGCATGAGGCTAGAGGAGTAAGGGGGGAAATCAAGCATTTGAGAAGCAAGCCATGACTGCTTTCCTCATATGGAAGTCAATTGATGGTGCTTTTTTAAACAAAAAAAACAAACAAAAAAACACAGCTTAGTTTTATGTGCAGACATAGCCACTATCAATATTCCTTTTAGGAAAAGGGAGCAGAAGGACTTGGGCTGGTTAATGGTAAAGATGTCAACCCAAATAAGCAGCTCCTTTGTTAAGCTACAAAGTCTGTTAATTAAAATTTAATTAAAAACCTTACATAATAAACTAGAATATTTTGAGGGAGCGAAACAGCCTATTTTGAGTAACTGTTCTTATAAAAGCTTACTGTGTTGGTGCTCATTCCTTTTTCCGGCCTGCTGAATAATAAACAGCACTGGTGTGATTTTCTTTTGGGGTTTTCATTCCTATTTGCATATGCTTTGTTCCTTGTGCAACTCAATTCTTTGTTGTTGGCTGGAATCTTAAGAATTATTTCTGGCTTATAATGCCTTAATAGCGGCATTTGGATATAGCACTAAACCATAGTTCTCCTCTCCAAGTAAAGGCACTATTATTTAATATCTATACAATGCTATATGTGCTAAGCAAAATTGTTGTGCCTATAAAGTATAAATATATATTTTATATAGTTCAAGAAACTTCTTGGGAGTTCATGTTGAAATGGTATTTATTGCCTGTAACTGAAGCTGTTAATGTCATCAGAAATATCATGACTATTGCTGCAAGGTTACTCCGCTAGAGGTTGATAGCTTGCATATAAGTTGATTTTAATTTGAGTCCCTTTCTGTTAAGTAAGAGTCATTTCTAGCAAAGGTTTGCCTGCAACTTATTTACAACATTCTTTTTAATTATTATTTTTGTAGATCCATGTTGTGCCCCAGTTCAAAATTTTGGTCAGTTTATTAGGTAAGTGAATTCACAGCATTATGTTTTGAGACAGAGTAATTGAAGCTGCAATCTTATGCATCTCTTACTTCAGAGTAAGCCCCTTTAAACTCAATAGGACTTACCTATGGGTATGCATAGGATACACATGCATAGGATTGTGTTATTATTCATCTGAGCATGATTATCCTTGATCTCCTTCATTTATGTTGCAAGTCTTTCTCTTAAGACCCTTGTGTCTTTTCTCCCACATACATGGAATGTTTTTCTCTGCATTCTTACATAGAGGAGATTGCATTAGCTTACTTTATATCTATTTGCCACCCACCTATTTTTAAAACAAGTTAAATCTTGTCTCCTGCTGATAAGAATTGTTGAATTTGTAGCGCATAATTCTGTAAATACTGCAGATATGCATCAGTGAGGTCTTTGGCAATGCAATGTACCTTAGAATTGGCAAGACATCTGAGAGATGTTTGCAAAATTGTGTCCAAACACTTATTAACCCATTTCTCTGTTTTCAAATTTGAAATACGTAGTTATGAGGGCATGTGGAATTACAATAATGTTCCTGTCTTGTTCCAAACAGAAAACAACATTTACGTTCATGACCTGTTGACATTTCAACAGATCACAACAGTTTCCAAGGCGAAGGGTGCAACTCTCTTCACCTGTGACCTGAAGGCAAGTATAAGAAGATGGCATGCCTTATCCAATCTTGAAAAGGGGATTGACTGTGAGACCTTGGTGTGTGAAGTAAAAAATGAACAGAATATTGTTCTCAATAAAGGCTGGTTTCATGAGAGGAAAGTTCTATAGTTTTTATATACCAAGTGCATGTGAATGTACTTGATGAAGTGCCTTCTACACTAATACGTAGAGAACTATTTCCCCACCCCCCACAGCACTCTGACACAGGTGAAGAGGTCTTGAGGATGTGTGTGGCAGTGAAAAAGAAGCTCCAGCTGTATTACTGGAAGGACAGAGAGTTCTACGAGCTGCAGGTTTGTTTAGTACTTGTTTTTAAGATGTTTTTCTTGTTTTTTTGCTTGCTTGCCACCCTTGGCTCATTTGGGAGAAAGGGCAGGATGTAATTATAGATTTTAGTGCTTGGGCACATGAATGCAAGCCTTCAGTCTTTCTGGTATTAAAGGCCTCCTCACTTATGGCCAATTCAGATGTACTGCTTTTTTCTTCATGGAAAAGATGGAAGCTATCTAGTGCTTTGTTCATGGATCTTTGCTGCGAAATTCATATGGATTTTGCTTTCCCTCAAAACATATTAAAGGTATAAGGGAAGGGAGAGAGTATGTTGGCCTTGGCCTTGGATGAGAAGGTATAGAAAGGGATTTGAAGTTTGTGTTCGTGTTTTTGTTTAGAGCAGGGGTAAAGGTAAAGGTAAAGGGACTCCTGACTCCTGACCATTAGGTCCAGTCGTGTCCGACTCTGGGATTGCGGCGCTTATCTCGCGATACTGGCCGAGGGAGCCAGCGTACAGTTTCCGGGTCATGTGGCCAGCATGACAAAGCCGCTTCTGGCGAACAGAGCAGCACACAGAAACGCCGTTTACCTTCCCGCCAGAGCGGTACCTATTTATCTACTTGCACTTTGACGTGCTTTCGAATTGCTAGGTGGGCAGGAGCTGGGACCGAGCAACGGGAGCTCACCCCGTCGTGGGGATTTGAACCACCGACCTTCTGATCAGCAAGCCCTAGGCTCTGTGGTTTAACCCACAGCGCCACCCGCGTCCCATAGAGCAGGGGTAGTCAACCTTTTTATACCTACCACCCACTAATGCATCTTTCTTGATGGTAAAATTTCCTTACTGCCCACCAGTGCTCGATGGAAGGAGGATTCAGCTTGTGCCGTAGAACCCCCTACCGCCCACCTAGAATCCTGAAGTGCCCACTAGTGGGCGGTAGGGACCAGGTTTAGAGGATAGATTAGAAATGCTACCATTATTTAGTTTCTGTTAAAGCAGTTTGCTTTGGTGTAGATAATTGAGATGGCAGTACAGACAAGCAAAGGATAGTGCTATGCAGATATGTATAAAGCAGTTTTAAAACCAGAGCAACTCATTTGTAGGCAATTAGACCTTTTCTCTTCTTGTTCTCCAGGGAGACTTCAGTGTGCCAGATGTACCCAAGTCAATGGCATGGTGTGAAGATTCAATCTGTGTGGGTTTCAAGAGGGACTATTATCTAATAAGGGTAAGAGAGAGTTTGGACTCGGTCAGAATAATAAAGGTTGATTCTGCTTCGGATTCAATGGAGATGGGGATACAGTATGAACTACTTGTATATAATTAAGGCTGCAATCCTATGCAGACTTCTTTGGGAGCAAGCCCCATTGAACCTAATGAGAGTTACGGTAATTCCAAGTGAACATGTATAGGATTGCTCTATAAGGTCATATTCACACCATACGTTAACGTGCTATGATGCCACTAAAGCAAGCCATGGCTTCGCCAAAAGAATTCCGGAAGCTGTAGTTCGTTAAGGGTGCTGAAAGTTGTTAGGAGACCCTTTCCCTCACAGAGCTACAATTCCCAGAGTTCTCAGGAAGAGGGATTGATGGTTAAACCTTTCTGGGAATTGTAGCTTGAGGAAGGAAACGGGTTTACTAACACCTCTCAGCACCCTTAACAAAGACTACAGCTCCCAGGATTCTTCGGGGGACTGTTTAAAGTGGTATCATTGTGTGAATGTGGTAGCCTCAATGGAAGTTAGTTATGTTTGGGAGTTCTCAAAGGCATATGTTGGTACTGGATCTGCAGGGTTTATAAGTGAAGTAATCTTGGTGGATGGGCTCCTGAAAGGAGAGACCCTTTTCCTTCCTCTGATGCATGGGTAGGCAAACTAAGGCCTGGGGGCCTGATCTGGCCCAATCACCTTCTAAATCCGGCATGCGGATGGTCCAGGAATCAACGTGTTTTTACATGAGTAGAATGTGTCCTTTTATTTAAAATGCATCTCTGGGTTATTTGTGGGGCATAGGAATTTGTTCATCCCCCCCTCCCAAAATAGTCTGGCCCCACCCCAAGGTCTGAGGGACAGTGGACCAGCCCCCTGCTGAAAAAGTTTGCTGACCCCTGCTCTAATGATAAAAATCAGTCTAATGTAGCTATTCTGTATGGATTGACTGGCTTTGATTATTCCTTTTGCAGGTGGATGGTAAAGGTTCCATCAAAGAACTCTTCCCCACAGGAAAGCAGCTTGAGCCACTGGTAGCCCCTTTGGCAGATGGGAAAGTTGCTGTAGGCCAGGATGATCTTACTGTTGTATTAAATGAAGAAGGAACTTGTACACAGAAATGTGCCTTGAACTGGACAGATATCCCAATAGCCATGGGTGAGAACTAGATCTTTGTATAATGATGATGATGATAAATAATAATTTATTATTTCTACCCTGCCCATCTGGCTGAGTTTCCCCAGCCACTCTGGGTGACTTTCAACAGAACATTAAATACAGAATAAAACTTCAAACATTAAAAACTTACCTAAACAGGGCTGCCTTCAGATGTCTTCTAAAAGTCAGATAGTTGTTTATTTCCTTGACATCTGATGGAAGGGCGTTCCACAGGGCGGGCGCCACTACCAAGAAGGCCCTCTGCCTGGTTCCCTGTGACCTCACTTCTCACAGCGAGGGAACCACCAGAACGCCCTCGGAGCTGGACCTCAGTATCCGGGCAGAACAATGGAGGTGGAGACGCTCCTTCAGGTATACTGGGCCGAGGCCGTTTCAGTCAGTGACCACTGCCCTTTTCCTTAACAGCCTCCTCTGAAACAAACAAATTACCTTGTTCTGGCCTCAACCCATGTTAGACTGCTGCCCATGTTAGCTAAATTCGTGCCTAATCCACATTTTCACGTAAATCAATATAGAAGGTTAACTTGAGCAGCAAATGGCTTGTAAATGCAAATGATTCGATACTTAGAAGGAAGAGGAATGGAAGGTTGAATCTAAGGTGAAAAGGCAGAGAACAAGGTCACTGGGAGGCTTTTCTCCTGAGGTGGAGAATTGAAACAAAAAGGATTCTTACTATTATTTATTGTTATTAATTTATGAGTCTTCTTTTACATATGTCTCAAGGTGATTTACAGACTTACAATAAAAACAGCTAAAATGGTTTTAAAAACAGTACAACCCCCCACCAGAAGATAGGTTTTAAAACAATACAAAAGGAATACAGAAGGTTATTATTATTTATTAATTAATGGTTGGATTTTCCTATGCAGGATATCCAATCAGTGCAGGGTACTTGATGCTAAGACTAGATAAATTGCTTACAGATAAAGGGAACATTTATCTGGGGATGCGGGTGGCGCTGTGGGTTAAACCACAGAGCCTAGGGCTTGCCGATCAGAAGGTCGGCGGTTCGAATCCCTGTGATGGGGTGAGCTCCCGTTGTTTGTCCCTGCTCCTGCCAACCTAGCAGTTCGAAAGCACGTCAAAGTGCAAGTAGATAAATAGGTACCGCTGCAGCGGGAAGGCAAACGGCGTTTCTGTGTGCTGCTCTGGTTCGCCAGAAGCGGCTTTGTCATGCTGGCCACATGACCTGGAAGCTGTACGCCGGCTCCCTCGACCAATAATGCGAGATGAGCGCCGCAACCCCAGAGTCGGTCGCGACTGGACCTAATGGTCAGGGGTCCCTTTACCTTTAAAGGGAACATTAATAACAGTTCTGAATGCAAGCACTAGGGGGCAACATAACAAAAGACACAGTGCCCAGTTGGAGCAGAACAAGGATGCACGGGCAGAATGAAAGAGTGACATACCTGAAATGAAGTTTGGTTTCTTGGTTATGCCTTCTTTTCAGTTTCTTTGCCTCTTTTTTCCCTGCCATTAAAGTGGACCAATGGGAAGGGGCTTTGGAAAGCCTGAAAGGCACGAAGGTATAAAGCATGCTAATGCATAAAATGCAATAGATTCACTGTTTCCGAATGTAAATTTGGGGAATACTATTGTAGAACCATATGCTGTTGCTGACTGTTCCATTTTCAAAACAGAACATCAACCGCCGTACATTGTGGCAGTACTGCCAAGATATGTAGAGATTCGTACTTTTGAGCCCCGACTCCTAGTGCAGAGTATTGAGCTTCAGAGACCACGCTTCATTACTTCTGGAGGGTATGGACGTTTCAGTTGCTTACTTTTTTTCTCCCATCTAAACTTTATAAATTCTGATCTTGTGTATTCTGATCTTCTACTGAATTATTAATTTTTACATATTTATGAAGCAAAGGGGAGGGGGGAAGTCCTTTCATTTTATTATGATCATGTTGATAACCCGACTTCTTTCCTTTTTTTCTTTTTAGTACAAATATTGTGTATGTGGCCAGCAATCATTTTGTTTGGCGTCTCATTCCGGTTTCCATTGCAACCCAGATCCAGCAGCTTCTTCAAGATAAGCAATTTGAACTGGCTCTGCAATTGGCAGTAAGTGGCAGGATGGAAGCATTTGAAATCTGTATTGATTGATAACTTCTGTAAGCTGCTACCTAGTATAATAATAATAATAATAATAATAATAATAATAATAATAATGATAATTTATTATTTATACCCCGCCCATCTGGCTTTGTTTCCCCAGCCACTCTGGGGAAAGCTGCATCTAATACACAGCCTAAATCCTCTTGTTATTTGAATGTCTTGGCATTAAACAACTCCAGAATTTAGCATTCATCTGGGTCTGATCAGTGTCTGGGGATGGGTGAGTGTTTAGGAACCATGTATACATGACTTGCTACGTGATGGAAGAAAGGGTGTATGTGTAAAGAAATTAATAATAATTGTGCAAGATATGTGCTTCTAGTATGTGTATTTATTTACAGTCCATGGCTCAAATTCCCTTGCAGTCCTGTTTAGTATAAGCCACTTTTGTGAAAAAGAAACCTGCACGGGGAACATGTGACTTGCCTAAGGCAACTCTGTGACCTTTAGGTGTTTCAGAAATTAGCATAAATATTTGGTAGAACAATCAGTTGATTATCTATTTCTTTCAAGATGATCCTATGCATTCCCTTTTTTCCAGATTTAGTGCTATGAAGTTTTTAACATGCGGTTTGTTTAGCTTAATATTGCATAAATATTTGTAACAGTTATACTGAGAATGAAATCTTGCGGTGCAACAATTGCAAGATAAAGGAGTGGGGAAAGACTTCAATTATAACTTTTACTGGGTCAGCTGCTTATGAAGATGGGAAGATTTGTGTTTCTGCTGAACTCTCTGAAGAATTTTGTACAGTTCAATACTTTCTTCCTAGAAGCATACTTGACCTGATAACAGACATTGTCTGAATTCCGACGTTATCTGTCTGTCAAAAACTGACATGACAGATATTTCTGTCAACACAAAATGTTATTGATTGCATATACCGGTACTTGGATTAAATAGCAGTTACTAACTGGAGGTTTTTTTTTTTTTTTTAAATAATATTTATTTGATTTTCCAATTTTATAAGCACATTACAACACGGTTAAATTTCTTTTGTTTCCCACCTCTCACATTGAGAAACAATACATAACTTCCCCCCCCTCTCACGGAGGTATCTTTTAACATTGTTCATTTAACCATCTAAACACAACCCTCACTTTGCTTGTACCTGGTCCCTTTCCAGACTAGGCATCTATATTACTAACTTTTATCAAATGGCTTCCACAGCTTCTCACTGCTGAATCCATAGATAATTCTTGGCTCACGGGTTCTTATCTTGGTATTTATACATTATCTTCTAATTTTTTAACTTAACTTACACATATCATCTTCTAAACATTTTTCTCCTAACATCATAATATCCTAATTTATAACATTCTCATTATCGCAATTTCTAATCTTAATTTTCCCCTCGGCCTTAAATCCTAATTTTTTTAACTTGCTTTCCCCCCCCTCCCCCCCTCCCCCAGAACCTGGTTTTCAAATATTCCACGACAAAACTTATATAACTTCTATAATTCCCACCATACCAGAAATTAAATCCACATGCTTTGGTCAAACCGTCAAATCAATCCAAGAAAGAAAAAAAATAACCACTCTCACCCCACACCCACCCGCCGTGTCACCCATGTCCGATCTGAATGGGCCAGCAAAACTTCTTTGGGAACAGTCTGTTGCATTCTTCTTTGCTTTCCCAATCTTCTTACAACGTCAATGTCCCAGAGATCCATTCTTACTTTCTCATCCTGTTTGAAAATCTTCTTCTTAATGATTCTCCTCTTATGGTTTCTAGCTTTCTTTTTCTTTTTGTTGACATCATGCGGCCGGGTGCGTAATCTTTTTTTCAAAGTCATAAGTTCTTTTTGGTTCTCACGCTTCGCAGCGTGGGAACATCCTGTTGTTGGTTCCTCTGATATGATCCTGTTCAAACGTATCTCCATCCTATCCAAGGCATCATTCAAACGTATCTCCATCCTATCCATAGCATCACTGAATTTCTGCATTCCTTGTAGAAATAGGTGCACATCTAGCTTTGCCATCTGTGCTCCTGTCATTCTGTCAAATGTAGATACAATCGTTCCATTCAGCAATCCATTTAGATATCTTGTTGCAAAAAGTATTCCTTGCCAGATTCCTCCAGCACAGGGGGAGAGGGGGGCTGGTTACACTGAAGCAAATTCCTTTTCAATGGCCACTTTCATTTTGCCTCGGCTGCCACATCCCCGTCTCTTAAGCTTCAGCAGTGATAGGGCTGGCCTCCATTTTAAGCCCTACACTTTACCCAGAAATAAGTCCAAAACATCCATTTTACTCACAGTCTTCAGGTCCGAATTGATAATTTGGCAGGAGAAATCCCGGCGCACGATCAGGAGAGATCTGGCAGCTGCGCCCGTCAGGGGGATAGATGTTCTCAGATCCAAAGGGTTCAGGCTCCCCCCGCTCGCGTCCCGGAGTCCCTTATTAGGTTCTCCTCGGGAGGAGGGAAGCCCCGCGAACCACCGCCGGACCGACCGGTCCCGGGACGCCCTTCCCGGGAGTTTTGGGGGCTGAGGCGCTGTCTCAAGACACCCCTTTCACCCCTTTTCGGGCAGGGAACATCAGAGCGATGTTCCCCCCGACCTCTCCAGCCAGCAGCCGGAACCGGAAGCCGCTACTAACTGGAGGTTTTATCAACAAGCCCATGTTTCCTCCATGTAGTTTATGAATAACGGTGACTCTTTGTTGCGATTGCCAAGAGTTCTCTTTTAAACTGAAATGATATTTTTGGATTGTAAAAATGTTGTGGGGTCAAAAATACATGATGTTAGCAGTTTACATTGATGTCTGGCTGCAAGAACAAATTAGAATTCTGAGAGGCAGTTGTCTGTATTTTCCATTCATGTGTGCATGAGTGAAACAGGATACATGCGATTCAGACTTGAGCTGCTCTTGTTACTGTATAAACATAGATAGAAACCTTGTTTCTCATACTGCAGCACATTCCTCTTTTTTTTTACTAGTATTTTTTTTTTTACTATTTCTGAACAATTTGCTTAAAACAGTGTGCTGATTTCAAGAGGCTCACAACCTTTTCAGTAAAGAATTTTCTCTTAAATACTGGAACTATCTTGCATTGTTTAAAGAGTAATACTTCTTAAATCTTTTGCCTATTTTTGTACGTGTTAGGATATGAAGGATGACTCTGATACTGAAAAGCGACAACAAATCCATCATATTAAGAATCTGTATGCCTTCAACCTTTTCTGCCAAAAGCGCTTTGATGAATCCATGCAAGTCTTTGCCAAGCTTGGGACAGGTAAGTTAGTTGTGTTGCCTGGACTTAATAGACAGATAGGTATGGGAGATTGCTGTGACCTCTAAAGTCTTCAAAGCAGAATGGAAGCAGAAAGATATCGCACTAGGTGGAATCCTAATGTCCACTGGAGAATGACCTCTGCTAAAACAGTTCATGTTGACCTCAAGATCATAACAACTTAAATGACATCTACTTAATTCACATGACATTGAGCTGTGGTCACTGGTCACACTGGAGGAAAGCAGCCTTTGGCTAGATATCAGGAAATGTGTTCTAAAGTACCCATGTGGAAGGCCTATGCATGGCAAGTGTGAGGCTTCTATTGTGTGAGACATCCTTATAGCTCTGGTCCGACCAGGTTAAATACTTTCAATCCACATACCGTAGTAATAAACTCTCAAATCTTATATCTCTACCACTCTCAATGGAGCTACCATGGAAACACTTACCGTTGTCTCCCACATGATACCCAGTGTGTTAAAGCTGGCCATAAGAACAGTTGGCCAAGGCACCAGTTTGTTGATGGAAGCTGTGGAAATGTGAAATTTCCTGCCTTCCAACTTCCACTCTGAGATCCTTATTATTGTTTATGGTAACTTGTAACTGGAAACTTGGTAGTACTGAGTTTGAAAACAGAATACACTTTGAAGTATAGTTTGGAATTTTTGTGACTTAACTACAGTCATATATTTTGTTTAGATCCTACCCATGTCATGGGTCTCTATCCTGAACTGTTGCCCAGTGATTACAAGAAACAGCTCCAGTATCCCAACCCTGTTCCAGTTCTGTCTCCAGCAGAGCTGGAGAAAGCACACTTGGCACTTATAGACTACCTAACACAGGTAAGTGTCTAGCGCAGGGGTAGGCAACCTAAGGCCCGGGGGCCAGATGCGGCCCAATCGCCTTCTCAATCCGGCCCGCGGACGGTCCAGGAATCAGCATGTTTTTACATGAATAGAATGTGTCCTTTTATTTAAAATGCATTTCTGGGTTATTTGTGGGGCATAGGAATTTGTTCATTTCCGCTCCAAAAATAGTCCGGTCCACCACATGGTCTGAGGGACGGTGGACTGGCCCACGGCTGAAAAAGGTTGCTGACCCCCTTGAGCATCCTATTTTTGGTAGTAGATGGTCATGTGAATGTTTTGACATTGCAGGACCTCCTGAAATTATTTTTCATGTGTTTTGGGCTTACCAGCTATTGCCTCACCTAACATGTTAAAAGGAGGGTGTGAAGCACGATCTCTTGTACATATCAGAGCAGTCTCATGAAAAGCTTTCATGCTTAAAAAAGGCACATCGCCATGGGGTGTGGGTGGGATTCATTATCATACACTGCATCAGCTCTTTCTTTGCTGTTCATATAGTAGCACTGTCAGCATACACAGCACTGGACAGAGTAACAAACACATGAAAGACATCTCCTTCTGCCCAGTGAGCTTACAGTATAAAATTTGTTGACCATGTGCAGAGAGAAGGGGGAGGGGCTTCAAGGTTAACAAAATAGTAGAAAAAGGAAAAGAATGGGAGAAGCCAGTACAACAAGAACTAACTAAATGCAGTTTGTCTGAACCCATGTGGATAAAAAGGTCACAGTCACTTGCAGTTTTTCTCTGAGGTAATGTGGGTGAAGTGTGGCATGACTTCACTTCTTTTGACTCTTAATTTCTGCAGAAAAGAAGTCAATTAGTGAAAAAGCTGAATGACTCAGACCATCAGTCCAGCACTTCTCCCCTCATGGAGGGGACCCCCACCATCAAATCAAAGAAGAAGTTGCTGCAGATCATTGATACCACCCTGTTGAAATGCTACCTCCATGTGAGTTCTCTGCATTTTCTGAAATACACACGTCTTCCTCAAACCAGGCATTTAGAGTTTTGGTGTTGGAAACTCAGGACTAATAGCGGAAAGGATTTAGATTGAGTTTAAGTCCCTCTTTAAGCTTAAAATGCTAAAGGTGAAAACAGACACAACACTTTGGGGCACCTGCACTTATCTCAGATCTTTTCTGGGTGCAACCTAAGCTGTGGTCAGTATCTTCCGTGAAACTCTTAACAGCCAAAATATATCCTGCTTGCCTTTAAATTGCACCAAGATATTTTAGAGGACATGGATATGTAGAGGAGAAATTAAATATATGATGGGTTTGTTTTGGTCATGCTGAATCTTAGTAACTGTTGTTTGCTAAAATTGTAGATTCTTAATACGGCAATCTCTTATTAAACAATAAAAGGGGCCAGTGGAATTGGTTGTCTGGTTGTTTGAGATACAAATCTGAATATGCAGGAATGTGCCTGCATGATTTTTTAAAGGAGGAGAGTAAATACCCTGGAATATTATTGTTTTCCCTTGCTTAATTTTTTAAAATAAAAAAATGGAATAGAAAGACTAACAAACTAGCTCTTTGATAGTTTAAGCACATAAGTACATAGCCCTACTACTTGTGAAGACTTGTTTTTAAATAAATACTTAGATTTGTGATAAGTATCTTCCTTTTCCTGGTTCTAAATGCATGCCTCTTTTGGTGCACAGTAAACTGTTTCTGATTCCCTCAAATTGCTCCTCCTTACTGACAGACCAATGTGGCCCTAGTGGCACCACTGTTGCGACTGGAGAACAATCACTGCCACATAGAGGAAAGTGAGCATGTGCTCAAGAAAGCTCACAAATACAGCGAGCTGATCATACTGTATGAGAAGAAAGGTCTGCATGAGAAAGGTAAGTTCTGTGGGGTGGGAATCAATTGGTATGTAATATAGACCTTGTAAATCTATCTGGCTTAGATCTATCCTGGCTAAAAGGTGCCCAAAAGTATTGTTTAATGACCTCTGCCATTTGGGTCACTTCAAAAAATGTAGCTGCTATATGTTTGGGGCACGTTTTCCTAATGCCCCTTAGATGTGCTTTTATTTAGGTCAGTGATACCTGTGTAGCAGGTTGGCCCTATGCATCATGTTATGGTCTCTCATTTGTGGGGAGACACAGGGAGGGGCACCAACATTTGAAGGGATGGAACTGACAAGTAGGTTGCTAACACCAAGTTTCAGGATTTGAATATATTATTATTATTTACATTTGTTTGTTTACCAAAAAAAAGTGAGTCTCAAAGTGACTTAAGATAAAATACAACTGATAAAAACAGCGGAAGCCAGAAAGTTAAAACAACAGATAATACAAAATATCTAAAATGCCCACCCAATAACATAATGTAAGTCCTACCCACCCCACTAAAAGATGAACTCCACCATAGAAGCCATAGTTATCAAAGGCCTGAGTGGATAAAAATAGATAATGATGGCATGAGGCATGCTTTCTAGTATAAAGATATAGAGCTGTTATTTGAAGCCGGGGGTGGGGTGTGGGGGGGCGGGCGGCTGTGTTGAGGGGATCCTTTAGTTTGCAATCTCAACAGACCTTTTGTGATCAGGGGTACCTTTACCTTTATTTTAACTTTTTAGTTGATCGCAACTTTACAATATCAAATGGCTTCATAGGGCAAAGACAAAGCTACATCCAAAGGATACTCTTGATGCTATGAATTTTATCTTTTTCTGCTGTTCATGTTTCTCTGTCAATTAACTCTTACTGGATAGCCATTCTATTGCTGCTGCTACGCTCTTCTGTTAGGGAACTGGTTTTAGAGCACTTTGTTCCCCAATACTTCCATATCCTGGGCAGAACAGCATGGGGAATGGCAGACAAATAGATTCCCAGAGGCAGGGGGGGAAAGAAAGAGGAAGCATGCAAGAAGCTGTCATAGTAGCATATGCTACGCTACAGACATGTGGATGTTAAAAATAGAATTCAAAGTACTGTCTTGACCTTTTGCTCAAGAGTGAACAGACTCCTGGCTTGTTGGATCTATTTTGTCCAGCAACCAGATTCTGGTGCAAACCACATACAGATAGAATTAAAGAATAGATTCCATTCTGAGCCTGAAAACTTGTTTTCAGTGCTGGAATTGAGGTGAACTTGCTGTCTTTTCACACAAAAGTCCAATACTACTTAGTTTTCTTCATTTCAGCAGTCTAATTAAGGTGGGGAAAGTCATTTTGTTGTTGCTATAAACAACCGGGACTCAGAAATTCTTGCTACATGACTGCAAAGCACCCAGAGATTTATCAGTAGATCCCAATCCACCTTCATGCTCATCCCCACCAAACATTATTGTGTGTGTTTATGTAGGGGAAGACTGCTTCTGGTTTGTCATGGCACGAAACACACAGTTCTTTGTATTAACTGAGGAGCCTTGGTCATGGGTAACTAAAGGAAAATCCCAGTAGGCCTTTCTTCTGTTTCTTCAGCTTTGCAGGTGCTAGTGGATCAGTCAAAGAAAGCTAACTCCCCCTTGAAGGGCCATGAGAGGACCGTGCAGTATTTGCAACACTTGGGTGAGTGCAGCTGAATATACCTTCTGTTTTCACATCTTGTCCTGCCCTTCCATGGAACAAATAGATTGTGGTGGCTCACAAAAGACAAATGGGGGAAAAACCACCCCACAGTGCAAAATAATTCACAGAATTATTTATAAATCAGTTTCATAAATTTGGTTGACCATACAGTAAAAATATGAAAACCTGTGGACATCAGTCAGCTCATCCCAAAATTTTAAGTGAAGCGGGTTCTCTTGATCTCCCAGAGATGGAGCTTAAGCCTGATAGGCTTCTTTGAGAGCAGCATTAGAAATTATGGTGGCATTAACAGTCATGTCCTAATACTCAGAGAAAGGCATCCCAGCAGCATAATTTTTCCCTAAAAGGGACTCAAGGTGGCTTGTAAAAAGTGCCTTTAAAAAAAAAACATTTAAAAAGTGATGGATCTAGTTGTCATTTACACCTTACTCTATAGCTTGCAGTCTAGTTCAATTCCATTTTGCTTTGTTTCTTATTCTAGGCACCGACAACTTGAACTTAATATTCTCCTATTCTGTTTGGGTACTTAGAGACTTTCCTGAAGATGGATTGAAAGTAAGCACTCTTGGTCACATTTGAAAATAAAGGTGGAGAGAATTTGGGTGCGCCTACTCACTGTGCTGATAGTAAAGCAAATAATATTAGGCAGGTCCTTCTAATATTTCGCTCGCTTAGTTCACACTCATAAGGCTATGATAATTGTAAATAAAGGGCTGCTTTAAGTGTTCTGGGTCCACACAAAGACTGTTATAAATTGCTCTAAATAGCAGCTTTCCCCGTGTGTCCCCATATACAGCCTCTCTCACATAGATTGGTAAACACTGACCATTCTACCTCATGTGTCCAAAAAGAAAGCTACTGCATATACCGTATTTACTCAAGTCTAATGCGCCATCAAATCTAACGCACACCTTAATTTTCAGAACCTTGAAACCAAAAAAATAAGTATTTGCTGGCAAATGTAAATCTGCCATCGAATCTAATGCACACCTTAATTTTCATAATTTGGCCAAAAAAGGTGAGCGTTAGATTAGAGTAAATATGGTAATACCTACCATAACATGTTGGCAGAAGCCACACTTACAAGTTAGCACAACTCAGATTATCTGTTTGTATGCAGCAGCTTTGCAGTACTTGAAAAATGCATCTTACTTACTTTATTGAAAGCTTATCTCGCTTATCCTTACTTACCAGTAATGTCTAGAGTCGACTAATGAAAGCAAAAAGAAACTGTGAAATGATATCTAGAGTACATCAAGCCCACAATAGCATTTTGAACCCAGTCACTGAAAGGCAGGATGAAATTGGTAGCTCTGAGTGAGGTTTCATCAATTCTTGAGTTGCATCAGTTCTTGTTGTTTGCTTTTAGAAGACAAGAATTGCCTGTTGCTGTGCTGAATGTGGCCTGGTTTGCACAACCTAGTAAGCCAAACTATGACTTACCAAGGCTGCAAGCAGTTCTGGAGAAGAACTTCCAGTCAAGAACAAACCTTGACTACAGCTTGTGGTTAGGGTGGGGAGAGTTTAACCAAAAGTCCCAGTTCACATGATGTGCTAAGCCAAACCCTGGGTTAGTTCAGTGTGGCACAATAGTAGGACCAGAAAGAAGCAAAGTGGCTGCAAGTTCCTTTCCAGAACCTGGTCAATAAGTGGAGGTCATGAATGCATGTGATATCTCAGTTTAATAGGGACACTGACTATAGAATGCTACTTGCTGATACAGAGAAATAGGGCAAGAGGTTTACCCCCAGTGTTCTGTGTTTGTATATTGTGTTTTCAGTTAGAGAACATTGAAGATTAATTGCTGCTGCTCCTTCAGAAAGATATTGAGTGTCATTTTGGAGCATTTTGTGAATTGAAGTGTTTGACTTCCCTTGGAAAAACGAGTGTAAATGTATAAAAATTAACTTTGTGAAATTCAACCTTTTTGATTGGCAGATATTCACAGAAGATCTTCCTGAAGTGGAATCCCTTCCTCGAAACAAAGTCCTCAGTTTCTTGATAGAGAACTTTAAAAACCTGGCTGTTCCGTACTTGGTAAGAACTCATGCTGTTACCTGCACGCCCTGTTCTGATAACAGCAATTCGTGCCTGACTTCTAGGTCTGTCTGACACAATTTTTGAAGGTGAACAAATTATAAGCATGTAGCAGTAGCTAATCCAGGAGGTATGAAGCCGTTTTTGTAGGATTCCTGGTTTATATGTAGAAAGAAAAAAGTGGCTTCTCTTGAACACACATTGATATATTGATGGGAAGAGGCAGGGTCTTCTATGGTCAGCTTTCATACATGGGTTGTGGACATGTATTTACAGGAACATATAATCCAAACCTGGGAAGATGCTGGTTCAGAGTTCCACAACTGCCTGATTCAGCTCTACTGTGAAAAAGTGCAAGGATTAATGAAGGAATATCTCAGCTCTTTTCCTCCAGGTATTTTCACCCCTGGCCTACTTCAGTGTGCCCAAATAAGAAACTATGGGACAAACTATGGAGAAGAGGTAGTTGAATAACATAATCGGAGGCAGTATGCTTCTGAATACCAGTTGCTGGCAATTGCAGGTGGGGAGAGAACTGTTGGATTGGCCACTGTGAGGACAGGAAGCTGGATTAGATGGACCTTTGTTTTTAAACACAAGGGTGATTCTGTAGATTGCAGACTGTAAGTAGCTACTGTTAGGTAATGTATCTCAGTTGTGTGCTGTTAGGAACATTATTAAATTTTACTTCGCATGAGATGTTCAGAAGCATATTTGTTTCAGTGGGTCTCCTGTCTAATGGGAGTGGGACTTCAGATAACTTCATTTTATGGCTTCACATTTGCTGATGCTAACCAATGATATTCTTCTGTTTCAGATAAACCACCGGTGGCAGCTGGAGAAGAGGAGGGGGAACTCGGAGAGTATCGGCAAAAACTTCTTTTCTTCCTTGAGACTTCCAGTTGCTACAATGCTGAGCAGCTCATCAGTGACTTCCCCTTTGATGGTAAGAGATGGTGCAGCCATATTGGTGTCCTTCATTGCTGGGGGCAATTAGCTATAGTTATTGCAGTGGAATCGTATTTTTCTTTAGTTCTTTTTTTTTAAAAAAAATTAAAGACATTTTAAGTGCTGGAAAAGAGAATGTTATCCTCTGCTATAGGCATTCTGCACAAGTGCCATGTCTCAGTAATGTAAAGGGATTTCCCCTTATTATTAAATTTTATATTGCCACCCCCTCCATCCTGCCAAAGGAGCCTAGGGCAGCATGTCTGTGTTGGCCTATGGTGGAAGAGATGCTGTATAAATATATCTGTTACTGTTGATAGAGGACAATTGACTGTTTTATGTGAAGAGCAATGTTTAAAATGCTCACTGTTTGTTTGAAAAGCTATGGGTAACTGAAAAAGTGGTGTACAGAGGAATAAAAACAACAACAACTGACAGTGTGATGCTACCGAATTCTAGAATAAACTGAGCTCTTCCTCTTCCTTCTGTCCAGGTATTGTAACAAAAGGTGGTCTTCCTCTGCTGCTTAGTTTGCATGTTTTCATGACAAATTCCCATAGCCAACTTTGCAGAATTGTGTTGCTGATGAAGGCAATAATAGCTACTTTTGTTCTACTCCTGCCTGCAGGCCTCCTAGAAGAACGTGCTCTGCTGCTGGGACGGATGGGAAATCATGAACAAGCTCTCTTCATATATGTTCACATCCTGAAGGATACAAAAATGGCTGAAAAGTACGTCTCTGCTTAACAGTAACACTTTGTTAGTTTTTTAAAGAAGCAAACCAACTTAGTTCATTCTTACCTGTTTAAGTGGGAGGTGTAGGTAGTCATTTCCCACCTTAATTTGCCCCCCTCTGCATCAGGGGTCGCCAACCTTTGTGGCCCATGGGCACATCTGCAAACTAGAGAAATTGTTGCAGGCACCATATACACACATTGCAGCCTATTAGAAAGGAAATGAGCCTAATTTGAGCAGATGAAAGGTGGGGAAGAGAGCCTTGTGTGCACCAGGGAAGCTTTTGTGGTTGCATATGACCATGGACACCATGTTGTTGACCCCTGCTGTACTAATGCTGAAGCCGGTACTAACCACAGCTTCAGAGGTGCATTGTCTTATTTCCTTTCCTTGCTGAAAGTGAGTTTCCCAGGCAGATACCCATATATGTACAGCTTTAACGTCATATCGTAATTAGCAAGGGGTCCTAGTAGCCAGTTCATTAACAGTCTTGAGAACATAAGAAATTAACAGGTGCACTTACCAAGCGACCCTTGTTTGTTTGTTTTGTTGCATAGACATATGATTCATTGTACAAATATGTATGCATAAATATGGCATAGAAAAATGTTTTAATCCTGGAAAGTATTTTTCTTTCTTACACATGATCAGTCCTTTTTAACATTTTAATTTGCAAACTGAGAAACCAGTTGAAATGCCTTTCCAGTTGATAGGCATCCATCTGCCTTGGGAGACAATGGAAGAGTTTGCCTTTTGGGGGTAAAGTCAAACTGTTGGAAGGTTGCAGCACAGTACTCACTGATAATTGTAAGGTAATAAGTCAAAATATGTAATTTTTAAAATAAGCTGGACTTCAAGGCCACTCTGAGTTTCCTGTATACGCTGTTGTGTTTCAGTTACTGCCACAAACACTACGACAAAAGCAAAGATGGCAACAAAGATGTGAGTAGCTTATTTTCTGTTATCTTGGAGTTTACAAAACACGCTTCCTTTAATGATCCTATTTCTGTTACATAGTTTGTAGCATCAACAAATTTCATGGCAGGTAATTGGAGTGAGTAAAAGATTTTATGCCTGAAACAAATGAGCTTGCAAGACTTGAAATTTTATAAGGATTCAAGTCTTTTAAATACTCTGGGGTGCTGCTCGGTGTGTGTGTGTGTGCAAATAAAGCAATTTCTTATTTCCAAGCAAGTTGCTTTGGAAAATATACTGTTGTATTTGAAGCAACTTCCCACTTTGCAGCAGTGAGTGAGGCTCATTGCCAAGGCCATCATTTCTCCCCTGGTGGAGGAGCTTCATCCTCCTTGGCCTTCTAGCATTATATTGCTACAAAACTTGTTTCAGGCAGTTACTGCACAGGCATGACTGAGCTTGTGCGGTTTCAGTTGGCCAGCCTCATGCAAAAGGTCCCTGGAGCAGCAGCAACCTCGTCATTAGGCCCCCTTTCTTCCCATTAATCACAATTGTGTGTGAGGTGCGAAAAGGAGTGGTGGCTTGGGCAGCAGGAGGCTATGTAGCTAACAGAGGATTAAATGGAGGGTAGAACAGGGCTACTAGCCACAATGGCTGTGCTCTGCCTTCACGGTCGGAGGTACTAATGCTTCCGAGTATCAGCTGAACAGGAGGGGAGAGCACTCTTGTGCTCAATTTCTGCTTGTGGGTTTCCCATGGATCTGGTTGGACACTGTAAGAACAGGATGCTGGACCTGATGGGCAGGCTCTTAAGTTTTTACAAGAAAATAGGTGCGTGTGCACACTCAGACATTTATGTCTGTTACTTAGTTTTACCTTTGTACAGTAGGATTGTTTCTACACATAGGCATTGCACTATACCCTCCATTGCAAGCATAAATACCGAAGGGTGTTGCAATATACTAATTAGTGCATTTCGTTCGCAGATAAAGATCAGCTTTATCTTCTGAAATAAATGGGAAACACTGTTTTCCCAGGAGCGCTGTGGACTCTTGTTCATACCATTTGAGCAAGAGCTTATATAAAGCTGTACTTCTGGTCAAGATAAGAGTATTGTTATAAGATGGGCACTGTCTCTGTTGTGGGGTGGCGTACTTAGTCCCAGACATTTTGGAGTGGATTTTAAATACAGTGGTTTGCTTTGTGTCAAACAGGTATACTTGTCTCTTCTCCGGATGTACCTCTCGCCGCCTAGCGTTCACTGCTTGGGACCAATCAAGATGAAACTATTGGAGCCTCAGGCCAATCTCCAGGCTGCATTGCAGGTTTTGGAACTTCATCACAGCAAGTTGGACACTACCAAAGTAAGGATTCTTTTTTTTTTTTTTAATGTAGCATACTACATTGTGGAATGGAGTAGATAATGATGCAATAAACCTCTATTGCATTAAAATAAACTAGCTTTTGTGTATGAAGACCCCTTTTTCTTCCACAAGCTGCTTGAAGGACCACTTTCTTTGCAAAGAAAATTAAGCTGTTTCCAGAGAATTTTTTTTTAAGAGCTAACGTAACGTAACTTGTAAATTTATTTCTACCAGGCACCCCCAAACTCGGCCCTCCAGATGTTTTGGGACTACAATTCCCATCATCCCTGACTACTGGTACTGTTAGCTAGGGACGATGGGAGTTGTAGTCCCAAAACATCTGGAGAGCCGAGTTTGGGGGTGCCTGATTTATACCAAACTTGGCAAGATATATTCCCCCCCCCCCCAGCCCATACTCACAACCATGAAAAGTTGGAATACTGGAACTGTATTTTGGAAGAATCCTAACACATTAATTTCCCTTTGGTTGTATCTGTAGGCAATAAACCTCCTCCCAGCAAATACTCAAATTAGCGAGATTCGAATCTTCCTGGAAAAAGTCCTTGAAGAAAATGCCCAGAAGAAAAGATTCAGTCAAGTACTTAAAAATCTTCTCCATGCTGAATTCCTGAGAGTATGTTGTTCATGTTACTTCTCCATATTTATCAAAGGGAATGTTTAAAGCAAATGTTGAGCTGTTGTATGTGAGGGGGTTATTAGGTAGAGAAATTGGAAAATTGTACCTTTACCTTTTTAATACCAAAAAACAGCAACAATAATTAGTATAACTGTTATAAAGGTATTTTTCATATTTCTTCAGGGTGTGAAGGAATGTTCTATTCTATTTGTTCTTATTTTGCCATAGGTACAGGAGGAACGGATTTTACACCAGCAAGTGAAATGTATAATCACAGAGGAAAAGCTTTGCAGTGTGTGTAAAAAGAAGATTGGAAATAGGTATGTGGAAATTGCTACTCAGTTTGATTTTTGCACAATTTTTGTAGAAGAGCAGCAGTAGGCTAGGATGCCTGCCGAAGCATTCTTAGAGTGTACAGTTAATTCTCTGACAGTGCACTCCTAAGCATGTTTATTCAGAAGAAAGAACCGCTAGATTCAATGAGAGTTCTTCCTTGATAAGTGGGTATCAGGAGGGGGGCATGGTGGTGGAATTCACTTGGCTTGCCTCTTAGTGTGAACTTTTCTGAATCAAATAAGTGAACTGACATAGCTATCCTTTGGAATTCATGCTTACTCAACGTTTGTGATGCAGTTCTCCAAAAAGGATGCACAAAAATGCATCATGAAAACTACTAAATGTCTCTGGTTTTGGAATTTTCGAAAATATATTTTAAGTCTCGCCAAACACTAGATAAGCCACCTACTAGCAAGAAGGGAAGGAAACAGGCACACGCTGCTACAGGAACACAAAGGAAACAAAACACTAAGAACCGCAGAGAGAAATGCTGGTTGAGACGTGACCTTTCAAAAAGTGTAGATTTTTGTAAAGAGCAGCCTGTTCTGTGCCCTTCTAAAGATAACTAAACCAAGTGGTGTTTTTAATATTATTTTTAAATTATTAAGATAACCAGCTAACTTGATGCACCGACCTTTTCTCTTCCTATAGTGCCTTCGCCCGCTATCCTAATGCAATAGTCGTGCATTATTTCTGTTCCAAAGAAGTGAGTGCAGCAGACACCTGAAATGATTGTCATGTGGACTGCAGAAGCCATGGTGCTTACCTGGAAGGAGAGCGAAGAGAATTGGAGGCATTGGAGAAGTTGGAGAAATCTTCTGAGGCATGTTGCTTACAAACAACTTGAGCCCCACGTCGCTTTACCAGATGACTCGCCATGTAATCTGCCAATGCTGGCATAGTAGGGGAAACTGACATCTAACTCTTATTTTATATACTTGGCATCAGGTTAGCCTCAGAGCACTTCAGCATGAGGAAGAATGAAAGCTAAATAGCAAAGAGATGCCATCATGCTCCAGTTTTTGTAGCAGTTCTCATTCCAAGGAAGACCCAAGTCAAATTGTCAAGTCAAGCAAGGCAAAATTGCATTTTGTGTTGGATTCCGTATATGATCATAGTTGTGGGGAATTATATGATTGTTTCATCAGCATTACATTGATATCCACTTTTATCAGTCATTTGGAGGCAGGCACTTCCAGAGAGGCTGTACCCAGATTTCCTTACTGCTAATGTTGGATATAAATAGGCATTGGCCATCAAACCTTATCCTTTGTATTTGGGAGTGGTTATTACCACTGCTATAAAAGTTCCAAGGGAACTAGTCTAATAACAATATGATCAGAACTGAAAAATGTGTATTTTTTTTTTAGAAGCATGTAAATATGAATGAGCATAATATTTGCACTGTGTATAGTCACTTCGATTATGAGTAGAATGAAAAGTGACAATGATTTTTCTGAAGGGAGGGAGAAGTAGCATCTGCACTTGTACCAAAAAGTTAAAAGAGCAACTTCTTTAAAAATCAGATTTCAAAGAGGGTGTGTGTTTTATATTGAGCACCTGGTCTACACTTTGGAGTCACGATTGTGTTGAAGTGGTTAAGTCTTCATGAATACTCCAGCTTTTGAGTAATGCAGACACTTCCATTGCAGTATTTTTAGTTTCCTATTATGTTCCCACTGGTGCTCCTCTGTAGCTTTGTTGTACCCTCATTGCTGTGATACTGAAAAATCCTGGGCCCTTGCAGGTTGTAATATTATTGTCTTAACATTATTTTTTAAAAGCCTAATCTTTTATGAAGGTGATAAAGATGAATTTGAGAGTTCAGCAGCAGGTGAACAAAGGCTTGTGATAGGAGCAATTGGTTCAGAGGATCTGAATGGGGAAGTTATCTCAACATCCCATAACAGCTATTTATTATTTTTTTGTGACTGTAATCATTCAGTGATTATAGTTTTTGGCAGAAAGTCACCATAGTTGAGGAAATAAAAGTTAAGGAACAGCCTTTCTATGCTGTTTTGATTTCACTACGTGCTTGGTAAGATCCTAAGATGAGTGAAACACTAGGATAAATTTAGTGCGTAATTTGATCTGCTGCAAAACAGCTTGGCCTTTTCTAGGAGCTGCTTCCCTGGCTACCTTAAGTACATTTTACGGTGAAGTCTATCCTCAAGGTCACATCTATTTCTCTGTTATGTGCAGTGAATACCAACTGTGTCTTACTACTGGGTTTGGGATTTGTTCTGCTAAGATTAAACTGATTTTTGGTACTTTGTTCCCTTAAATCCATACTGTGTCAATGCATTATGTTTGTTGCATTTGTTCAGCTTCCTAGACTAGACAGGTACTGCAGGTGAAGACTACACGAGATATTCATATGTAAAGGACAGCAAAACGAAGTGTTTACATAGAAAGTATTATTTGTGCAGTCCATTCTGACACAGCTTAATGATATGTCTGCTGCCAGTAAAGCCGCATGCTCCACTGAGGCATCTCAAGTGTACTTTTCTCCTTCACAGAAAAGCTTTTATGTGCCTCGATTCAGCTTCATTACATACCTTCTGCAGAGAAGTGGCTTACGCTATAATTGCGTGCTGGTAGCCTTGCACAGTGTCTGGGATTCACTAACTGTACAACAGGTTAATTTGAAGCAATAAATTATTATAAACATTTGGGAAACCTGCATATTCTTTCCCCCCTTAAAATAAAATTTTATATTGTACTTCCTTTTCAGACTTAGCTGTGTGTAGTATCAAACATTAATTTTTGTCATACGGGTTGTGTGATTCAGACAAAAGGATGTTGCTAATCTAGTTCCCAAAGGTGAGGCACAGTTGCTGCACTACAAAATTATTGCTGTTCAAACCTGAACCACAGGATCTACCTGTATTATGACATTCAGGTTTTTTAATCATGCTGTGCTATTATTTCAGAAGCTGTTCACATTTAGCCTACATTTTCAAGTATGGCTGTTAAACAATATTTTGCTGATCTGTGGAAACACAAGTTGGAAAAGTTCTTAAAATGATAACAGATTTTCATGTAGATAATGCAGGGTTAAAAAAGGTAAAGGTACCCCTGACCGTTAGGTCCAGTCGCAGATGACGGTTAGAAGTAGTAAATAAAGCTTTCCAGTTGACAGTTATTTCAATTGATTCTTTCTTAAGCAGTTCCATTGATCTTTTAATTGGTCTACCCAGGAGTAATCAGGCAATGGTGTGCAAAGTATTTAGGTTTCCATTGTCCTGAGCATTCACGATGTGTTACTGTAGTGTAAGAGTCATGACCTTTCTCATTATATTGCCAATGCATTAGTGACATGGACATGGGGTGTTAGGGGATAAGTAGTACGTTGTACTCCTTCTGGGTTTTTCCACCTTTGGTCCCCACTTCGCACTCCGCTCTCACCTGTGGCATGTGACAGCAGCCACACCCCAGGAACAGCTTCGACTGGTCGGCTAAACCAGGTGAGAGTAGCTGATGGGTCTCAGACCCTTGGTGGGTTAAGAATTTCCATTGCATGCAAAGGCAGATTTAGTAGACGAGACCTATAGTGGGTCCCAACAGTCCAAAAGGCTGTTTCTGCATGTGCTATAGAGGGGCAGATGGGGCTTGTTCACCTAGGTAGGTAGACCATCTAGAAGGAAAACTCTGATCCTAAGCCTCTGCTGCCTTGCACAACATCTCCAGAAGAGGAAAAGGCTAAGGAGTAAACCCTACACAAATATGGAGTGGAGTTTCCTAAGACGGTTGGATGGCACCTTGTACGCCTCCTTCCAGTAACTCCTGCAGCCAATTTGTGCCACATCAGCAAGGCCGAGAATGAGGTATTGCCATTTGGGCAGCCCAGGACCTCCATCCACACTGCCCAGCTTTGCACCCCAGGGAGGTAAATTCATCCCCAGAGGCACATCCCATTAACTTGCAGATGCCAACAGTGACATGGAAAGAAATTAGTCAGCCTCTAATTCTTTTTAGAGATTGAGCATATGCTGAAAGAATGCAGATGGGTAAGCAATCCTTACAACCCCATCGGCAAAATAACACGTGGACTGTAGTAAGGCAACTAGCTCAGGCTCAGGCTCTCGGTATCCTATAAAGAGGTGAACAAACTGGAACTTGGAGATGTGTTCTCATGACCACTATTCTGCTGTAAAAATATGATCCAGTTTTTGCAATTATTTCAAAAATCCCTGCATTTTAAATTTATTTTTGGTTTCACATTCCACAGGACATTGGAAGAATAACTAAAGATACTAACTAAAGAAATTTCATAATCTCTGCCATAAATTGTTTTCCCAGAACGCTGATACATGATTATTGAGATGTACCATTTTTAAATCATATAAGCAAAACAGATCAATCTAAACATTTATGTTAACTATCTACAAGTACTGATTTAAGAAATATGGATTGTATTCAATATGTAATATTAAGCAGAGTGTTGTCTTAGCACAAGGTTTTCCCTATATTCCCTCTAAATTTGGGAGTTCCCCTCAATCCTCCAGAATAGATTTGGGGATGGTAGGGATGGAATTCTGTTGCGCTAGTATTAATCTTTGCACTAGCGTAACTATTTAGTCTGCCCCATGCAACAACGTGTCAATATGACTCAATATTTGGAAACATGTTATTTCCAATGAAGACACATTTGAATTGTTTCCTCTACAGTGGTTTAAAATGGATCATTAGACAAAAGAAATAGCTCAGGGTCAGGATTGCCATATCTCCGGAATTTCCCAGACATATCCGGAATACTGCAGCCGCAAGCAGTGTCTGGGCAAAAATCGGCGAAATGTCTGGGAAAATCTGGACGTATGGCAGTGTTGTTTTTGCTGATTTCCCTCAGAAATAGCTCAAAAACACCCAATTTCTTTACGAATAAACTGTAGAAGAGAAATACATACCACAAAAACTGAAAAAGTCTTAAAAGAGCAGGAGCATATGTTACAGATCTATATCCTGCCTGTAGTCTAAAAAGCACAGGAAAGGGTGCTACTGAAGATCTTGCTGCATCAAGTCCACATCCAATAAGGCAAGCTGCTTTGTCTTGTTGGCTGCAGAAGCTACAGCCAGTGTTAACTACCAGGAAACTTGATGATTTACTAGCTAAACTTATAAATGCTCACCTCACCTTGTGGATGGCAGCTTCTGTTTATTAGACAAGAATAAGCAGTTGAGTTCCTAAACCTCAAAACAATGCCTTCTAAAACATATTTTTTCTATGGATTCCAGACTTTTAAATATTGCACGCACGTGCACACACAGGCACAGAGAGCATATGTATTTGCCCCATTTCTAGATCGAGCAGATTCCTGTCGACCAAAAACTTGTGTATTCCACACATTCTTTTGAGTAAGTTTTGTGTATCAGTTTAATATTTTAAAAATTGCAGGAATTAAGGGAATACATTTTCACCCAGGCAATAGCAGAGGAAGTACAACAGAACTACCACAGTACTGGCAGAAGTGGGCAGTACTGGAAAACTCTAGTCATTCTATGCATCTTGTTTGGGATATGTTTAAATCCATTACTTTTACCCTGTTATCATTAGTTTCTCTCTTCAACTAAATTTCCTTTCTGTCCTTAGTGTGTCTTCTAGTTTACCAACCTAGACCCTGCAACAATCATCCGAGACCCTTCCTTGTGCGCCTCCCCTATGAGAGGTCAGGAGGGTGGCAATATGAGAACAGGCCTTTTCTGTGGCAGTACTGTATAGAAATTTAATAATCATATCTCAACCACTACAGACTCACAAACTTTGTAATGCATTTGTGTATTTGTCCTGACCATTTTAGCCCTAAGACACACAGTGGAAGTTTCAAAATACAGTCATATCTCATGTTGCGAACGCTGCGGGTTGCGTTTTTTTGGATTGAACTCAAGTCGAACCCGGAAGTACCGGAACGGGTTACTTCTGGGTTTTGGTGCATGCGCAGAAGCAGGGTGGATAAAAATCAAATATTTTTTTGAAAAAATCAAAAAAATCGGATTTTTTTGATTTAAATAGGATTTTTTTGATTTAAATTGGATTTTTAAAATAAAATGCTTTTGGAGGAAAAAACTTTCTAAATATAGTCTTCTATTTAAGTTACATTGTAGTCCAAAGGCTATTCATCAGGAAATAAGGATTTGTTTTAAGTTTATCAAGTGTGCTAAACTCAGTAAGTTTTTTTTTAATGTTTAACCACATCAGTTAACAAACATGGATACATATGCTATCATGTTATTGTTTTAGTTAAATAAATTGTTTAAATGGTTATTAAGGAAATGATTATTTTTCTCCTTCCAATAAAGTACAGCAGAAAAGTTGTCCAAATATAAACAGTTAACTTATTAAACCTCACCATAATTTCATAATTAGCTGTCTATGTATTTCTAGTAGTATAACCAAATCAGTAATTTTTGATATAACTGTAAAAACTACTCTGAAAATTTATTATTCCAAAAATGAAACCTTCATATGGTTGTAAATATTAAGATTATACCAGCAAGAATGAGTCTTTCTGTAAAAAAAATATTTAAATCAAGCCTTACTGACTAGTGATTTAAATCGTGATTCAAATCGTGATTTAAATCAATTTGATTTAAATCAAATCCACCCTGCGCAGAAGCGCCGAAACGCGACCCACACGTGCACAGAAGCGGCGCTGCAGGTTGCGAATGCTGCGGGTTGCGAACGTGCCTCCTGCATGGATCACGTTCGCAACCTGAGAGTCCACTGTATATCTAATTAATAATGCCGCCACTGAATAGCTGCACATATATTATTGTCTACAGGAGTTGACCTTATTAAACTGCAGGGAGCTTGCATAAGTATTGAAACACATTTGTAATCTCCCTTTCTCACTTGGGCAATTATTGGATGTGGTTGCAGCATTGCCCTTTGCACTACTTTGTATATCTCAGTAGAGCAATGGCAGAGGGCCAATGGTACACAGGCAGAGATAAGTTGCAGTATGCACAATTTTTGAAAGCACTGAAATGTTGGCATGATAAATGAATTTGGGGTGAAGCGTATAGATGCATTCTGTCCTTTTCGTATGTGAAAAACAAGACCAACCATAGCTGTAATTTTTAGATAGATAGATAGATAGATAGATAGATAGATAGATAGATAATTTATTGTTACGGTTGTCCACCAGCACGATGTAATTTTTAGCTTTCCCATTTGCATTTGTAAATGACAGATATGTTCTACATAACACCAAGGTTGTGAAAATAAATATGAAGACACATTCAAGAAAATTGAGGTATACCTCTTGCAGTCAATGGACTTCTTTTGTGCAGAATATTGATCTCTGTGGCTCTAATTTCAGAAATAATATAAAACATATACAGTGGTACCTCGGGTTAAGTACGCTTCAGGTTAAGTACGCTTCAGGTTAAGAACTCCGATAAGAACAGAAATCGTGCTCTGGCGGCGCAGCTGCAGCAGGAGGTCCCATTAGCTAAAGTGGTGCTTCAGGTTAAGAACGGACCTCCGAAACGAATTAAGTTCTTAACCTGAGGTACCACTGTATTCTAATATTCAAAATTAGGCAATAAATATGTGTATGTTTTTACTTGACCAAGGAATCCACAAGTCCATTTAAAACCACAAAATAAGAAGTTATAACCTAAAAGCCAAACTACAAATACTAGGTCTGTGAGCAAGCACAAGATTTACCTTGTAGCTGGATCTGCTCTGTGGTGTTCTAATTTGTTCTGTTATTTGGATCTGAATCTGATCTGTTAAATCTGAAGCTCTGTTTCATTCCCACTGACTATAATGAGGAATCTGTAAATGGCCATTGCTTATTTTCCTTTTCACATAAGTGGATAAAATTTGATGAGAAAGGAACATGGATTAAGCCTTCAAATTTCAGAGAGACTTTGTTGTTGTTGTTCAGTCGTGTCCGACTCTTCGTGACCCCATGGACCAGAGCACGCCAGGCACGCCTATCCTTCACTGTCTCTCGCAGTTTGGTCAGACTCATGTTGGTAGCTTCGAGAACACTGTCCAACCATCTTGTCCTCTGACGTCCCCTTCTCCTTATGCCCTCCATCTTTCCCAACATCAGGGTCTTTTCCAAGGAGTCTTCTCTTCTCATGAGGTGGCCAAAGTGTTGGAGCCTCAGCTTCAGGATCTGTCCTTCCAGTGGGCACTCCGGGGTGATTTCCTTAAGAATGGATAGGTTTGATCTTCTTGCAGTCCATGGGACTCTCAAGAGTCTCCTCCAGCACCATAATTCAAAAGCATCAATTCTTCAGCGATCAGCCTTCTTGATGGTCCAGCTCTCACTTCCATACATCACTACTGGGAAAACCATAGCTTTAACTATACGGACCTTTGTTGGCAAGGTGATGTCTCTGCTTTAATAATAATAGTATTATTATTATTATTATTATTATTATTATTATTATTACCCCGCCCATCTGGCTGGGTTTCCCCAGTCACTCTGGGCGGCTTATAGCATATATAAAACTGTAAAACATTACAATTGTGTGAGAGGAACCAAAGATTTTCTGGGAACTGATTGTTTTACAGGGAAGCTGTGAAACGTTGGAGTTCTTCTGACTTGCCCAAAGCCTGGCAGAGAGAGAGAGAAAGCACGCATACCTAACTCTTTGAAAGCCTGGCCTTTTGCGTCCAGGGTGCTCTGCCTTTTCCAGAAGTGCTTCCAGACCAGTCACCCTCTTTGCCCTCTCTGCTCTCTCCCGTCTGAAGCGAACCCTGCCAGGTAGGCAAGCTGCACACCTGAGGCACTTTAAGCCACGCCCCCTCCCCGCGCGCCAGGGCCGAGCTCCGTGACCGCGGCGAGCGCAAGGTGAGGGACGACTCGGCCCAACCTGCTCGGAGGATCCCCCGCTCCTCTCCCGCTTGGCTGGCTGTGGCCGCGCTCAGGAAAAAGGCTCCTCATGTTCCGCCAGGTGCTGCGGGGCCGCCTGTCGCCCCACATGCTGCCCCTCATGGCTGCCGTGCTGCTGGAGCGGAAGGGGAGGAAAGAGACCGGCTTCTATCACTGGAGGGTAATGTGAGGCTTGGGGAAAAAAGTGCCGTCCGCGCTTCTTCGAGGAAACCTCCGCGCGCATAAGCCGTAGCAATTTTAGTTTCTCGTGTTAGGGGGCGATTTTCGCTCCAAAGCAGAACAAAACGAATACAGTTTGTTGGGACATCTGCGGAAGGAAAGGGGCTTGATTTATCTGCCTCTGTTTTAATTTTAACGTTTTCCAGCTAAATAAATAAGGGTGAGCAGGGGCGAAGAAGGAACGGCGTCCGGCAACCTTAGTGGTTGGTAGCGCCTCTGAAATTTCAGCTCTGCAAACTTTTCTTAACTTTGCAAAGGAAGCTTCAGCGACCCCAGGAGCCAGGGATTTATGACCCAGCGGTTCTGTAGTTTCTCGTCTTCCTCTATTTATCTCCAGTGGAGACTTGTCCCAAAGTGAGAATTTTAAGCTGCACGCTTGCTTTGGGAGAAAGCAATTTAGTGGGACTTCTAAGCAGACAATGGTTAGGGATGTGTCGTTAGGGACGCTGTTGTTAGTGCAGATTCTGCAGGAAATAGTGCAAAGTCAGGTTTACTTCTGGGACAGAAGAGTCTAGTCAGTTGAGTGTTTGCAATATCTGTGTAGAATGAACCAAATTGTTCGGTCTATTATCACTGACAAAAAAGAGAGCTGTATTTGTTTTTATGAATTTAAGAAACTGCCTCAGAACATAGATTGTCGGTCCATTTAGCTTACAGTAGTACCGTATTGTGACTCAGACTGGCAGGGACTCTCCGGAGTTTCAGGCAAGAATCTTTTACAAGCCCAACCTGGAGATGCCAGGGATCGAACATGGGACTTCTTGCATACGAAGCATGTGCTTGTCTGTGCCTTCTGTCCCCCGACTTTGATGTTGGTGTGGGGGATGGAAAGAGTGTTGCTCAGCCATCCAGTGAAGCCTGTTTTTTTTTAACAAATAAAAAAATGACTGATTAGTGACAATGTCAAATCCCAGTCAGAAATATAGGCTAATATGGGTCGTGTGTGCATGTACCTTGAAAGCACATTTGAAGCATGTTTCCCTGCTCAAAGAATTCTGGGTACTGCAGTCTCACTTTTTGTTTACAATGGATCTGTTAGTACAGGCCTAGCTGCTGGGTGGAATGTTATCTTTTTACGTGTTTTATAGGCATAGTTAATGTTCAATGTAATTCAACTTATCATTGCAGCGTGAGAAGCACCCTTACTATAACCTCACAGTGAAAATCCTCCGAGCCAGAAACATTAAAGGAACAGATCTTTGTGAGTGTCTGGAGACTTTATTTTGCTTATTCTCTGAACTGATCCTCCACGTGTCTTATTATTGTTAAGACCAGGCATAGGCAAACTCCGGCCTTCCAGATGTTTGGGGCTACAATTCCCATCATCCCTGACCACTGGTCCTGTTAACTAGGGATGATGGGAATTGTAGTCCCAAACATCTGGAGGGCCAGAGTTTGCCTATGCCTGGTTAAGACAGTCTCTTCAGCAGATTGATTTGCTGTGCTGTTGTGAAAATTACTGAAACGTATACAAGCAAAAAGCAACGTGTTTCTAATAATGGACATAAGAAGAGCTAAGAGTCCATTTAATTCACCATCCTGACTCCCACAGTGATGATTCGGACACCTAGAGAGCCCATCCAGCTACCAGTAGTAGCCAAATGTCGGACTACAACTCCTATCAGCCATAGAAAGTGTAGCCAATATATGGAAGTTGAGAATATCTGAATGGCACCATATTGGTTACCTCTGGTCTATGCTGTATGGGAGTGTCTCTCCAGTGTTTCGTACAGGTTTTCCTTGCTGTGGGTTTGGCCATGTTTAATTTAGTTTCCCTGACTGATCTGATGGAGCGGATCTTAAGCATTCATGCTGAGTCTAACTTGTCAAAAGTGGCTCATGATTTCACGACCTCTGTGGCAGCCATAGGTTTGCCTCAAATTCTATCTGAGCCAAAATATGAGGCAGCACACATTTTGGAATTGGAGAGTGTGTGGAATAGATAGGGGGAAATGATCTGTGGGTGTGGGAAGCCCTTTTTGGTTTTGTTGCTTCATTTTGTTTATTTAAAAATTTATGCTCTGCTTCCTGCACAAAGCAGTTTATAGTCTGCAATAAAAACCAACTCCACCTGACAATAAAATATAAAATACAACTGAACAAGCAAACAAAAAGTATAAAAGGTGGAGTCCATTAATAGACTATAAAACCTAAAGCAGGTCACAAAAACCTTTGAAAAACAACAAGAATTAATGTGTGCACTGGGGGTGGTGGGGGTGGTTATTATGTTATGTATTTTTGTGGTTTTATACTATAAACCACCCTGGGATCTTCAGATGATGGGCAATATATAAATTCAACCAATAATAAATGAATAATTGAAACATGTAAATTAAACTAGGCTAATTTGAGAAAGCTTGAAAGAAAAGAAACGTTTTCAACAAAATGTTGAAAACTTAACAATGTTGGGACATGCTTGCTTCGTTTCTAAGGAAAGAGAATTGCTTCACTTCTAGAGGAAGAGAATTCCAGAGAGCTGGTGCCACAACAGTGTTAATGTTCTCAAGTCACAGCATGTGTTACCAATTGGGCATGTGGCACCATCCACAGAACTAAGTGGCTGAGTTAGGGTGTGGATGTAGGGGAAGAGGTGGTTTCTTGGATAACCTGATCCTGAACTGTTAGAGATTTATACACTAGTAGTAAAAAAATTGAATGTAGATCAGTAGCAAATTCGCAGCCAGTGCAGCGTTTTCAATGGCAGTGCAACATCTTATCAATAGGTTGTCCCAGACACCAGCTGTGCAGCAGTTCTCAGTGACACAGCATTGACCTTCAGGCCACCTATAAATAACATCTGCAAAAGTAGAGAACCAAATTTGTTGTTATGACCCTGGAGGCTGATGAATCCAGATCGTTTTCTGAACCTTGGGGGCAGGGGATGGGGCTTCCCCATATAGTTTCACGTTGATGTGGAGAAGTCATCCAGACACTTGCACTTAACTGTCCATTAATGACAGTCAGCTCTAACTCTCATTTCCCTCTATTCATCCGAACTGAGGCTGTCAAACCATTAAACCAAAGTCTCAAGACAATTTTGGGCTGAATAAGGATGAACAAATTGAAACTTTTTCCAGATAAGACAGAAGTACTGTGGAAATTGGCTACTCTGGATGGAGCTATGCAAGCCATCTTAGATGTGGTTCCACTCCCTCTGAAGTACCAAGTATATGTTTGGAAGTAGTACTGGACTTCAGGCTAACTAGGCAAGCTCAGGTGGCAGCAGTAACTAATAGTGCTTTTTACCTATATAGGCTGATATACTAACTGAGATCCTATCTAGAGACCTTGCCTCTGTTACCCATCTTGCTTGAAACATGCAGGCAGGACTATTGCAAAAATAGTTGAGATAATGAATGTTAAATAGGGGGGAAACCCCAATAAATGTCTCTTGCATAACTTACTTTGAGTAGAATCTGGACTGTTTTCAGTGCATGCTGAATTAATATAGAACAGCAATGAAAGAAAAGAAAGAAAAAGAAAGAAAGAATTTTTCTGTGACAATCAATGCCTCCAGTAATCATGGATACTTGACTTTGTTCACAATTCCAAAGGAGATTTTATTCACATCTGATAGGGGTGCCTGAAAGTTATGGTACCATTTAACCCAACATGACTACATAGTTTAAGAGCATAACATACTAAGCTAATAGGGAACTAGGAAGCTGCATTGTATTTCTCAACCATGGCTAAATTGGCATACAGGGAAGACGATTCTCAACCTTCAGAATAAGAATTGGATTCTTATCCAATTATACATGACAAAGCTTTTTTAACCTTCTCACCCCTTGCTTTTTCCTGTAAGACTAATTGCAGCCGTTAACAGTCGTCAACAGGTTTACCACAGCTATCAACCTTTCACCCATTTCCACCACCCCTCTGAGTAATACCCCTTCCCACCCTCTCACTATATATCAGGGTCTGGTGACTTCTGTTTCAGTGTATCTGAAGAAGTGTGCATGCACACGAAAGCTCATACTAAGAACAAACTTAGTTGGTCTCTAAGGTGCTACTGGAAGGAATTTTTATTTATTTATTTTGTTTTGACTTCAGAATGGTGGTTGAAGATTTGGGAAACCATGAAATTATTTTGCTAAATTATCTGTCTTTTAAGAAATCTGTGTACAGCAGGGGTGAGGAACCTGTGTCCCACATAGATGTTTTTGCATTCCAGCTCCCATCAGTCCCAGTCAGCATGGCCGGATGGGGTGGGGTGAGAGCAGTAACATCTGAAGGATCACATGCTCCCCATCTCTGCTTTACTCACTTAATCAAGGTTGAAAACAGATAATTCTGCATATTGGAAAAGAACATACCGGTATTAGCACATTATTCTCTTTAGTTACATTTGTTCTACATCTAAAACCCACTGGTAGATTTCATGAGTTAATACCACTCCTGTTGTTCTTTGTTTTAGTATTTATTAAGCTGCTACTTTGGACTACTTTGAAAAGCACCTTCCCATTCTCTTAGTCTGCTGTTAGTTAGTTAGTTAGTTACCCTATATACTCGAGTATAAGCCTAGTTTTTCAGCACATTTTTTGTGCTGAAAAAGCCGCCCTCGGCTTATACTCGAGTGAGGCAGGCAGTGGCTCCTATGAAGCTTTCCCAGGTTTTTTGTGGTAAAATTGGGTGCCTCGGCTTGTATTCGGGTCGGCTTATACTCGAGTATATAGGTAGTTAGTTAGTTAGTTATTTGTTTGTTTGTCTTTTGGAGAGACATTTCTGCCCTTTCCCCCTCTAGTGTCCGAGGCAGATTGCTATGTAGAACTGCGTATGCCGACTGCATCACCGCTCACTTACCGAACGCGAGTTATTGACAACTCCAGTGATCCAGAATGGAATGAAACTTTCCAGTATAGAATTCACAATGCTGTCAAGGTAAAAAAAAGATCAATACTTCTTGATTCAGAACAATTGCTAAATCCCTTGATTTAGGAAGGAGGGAAAGTGGTTTGATTTCCCCCACAGAACCAAATATATTAATATTGAGGGGTGGGGAGTAGTCTAATTCAGTCTTGAAAATCTTTATCGGAACCCCAGTGCCTTGTAAATCTCTTCCACCCACCCTTGCCTTACTCCTGAAATATTATTCTTGTCACCTGTCACTGATCTTACAACTGAGATAGGCAGCCTTGAATGGCCTGTGCTGTTTGTTGTTCTCTTAAGCTTGAGAAACGGCAGGGAGGAAAACATTCCAGTTGGCTGCTCACCTCAGGCAAGCAGACAGGTAGCAAAATGAACGGCTGATCTAATCTCTCACAGAATATGCATTGCCTTGACATCTCTCTGTAATCCACAAGCCTGGATTTTATATTAGCAAAGCAATTCAGAGCTAAATAGAGGGGTGGGTACTTGGTTTTTTTTTAAAGACTTTAACTGAAGAATTTGTTAAGTCACTGTCTAACAAAATTTTAGGTTTGAATTCTGTTAGTGGCTTGGGACCATAGACTAGCATGATTCCGGACGTATGGCAGCCCATATCAGAAGTGTTGGTTTTTTGGCAAATTTCCTAAAAAATAGCTCAAAACCCTTTTTGTTTTGTTTTGGAGATTTTGCGATATGGCAACCCTGGCACGATAGAATAGAATAATTAAGCAAACCTCAACTTTCTGAGGCAGGCAACCCTGACATCTGATAAGTCAGGAAAAGAAAAAGCCTTTCCAATGTATGGTTTACACTCTGGGGTGGGGTGGGGGATGGGGGACCTGTGACTTAAGGCCTAATTTCATATGGATGAGGAAAGCCTGGAGGCACAGAAAGTGGGATGGAGTGAGTATGAAGGAGAGAGAGCTGAAGCAGATAGGAGGAGTGAGGAGGGGTGTGTGTGGAAGCCCTCTACACGAGATCAGTTTAGACTTTTGGTAAGAACAATATGGCAGTCCACTGGTTAGTGTGAGAGATGGGGCCGCGGAGAGGAATAGGAAAGAGGTAGCTCCACCTGCTTTTGGATCTTGTCCTGCCCACTGCCAGTCCCACAACAGATTAGCCCTGAGGGAATACTATCTCCAACAGAAAAATAGTTTGCCCACCCCTAATTTACACAAATGAGAGTTTTTTAATGGTGTGGTGGTTGTCTATGGATGAATACAGATAAGCAATGTCATGCTAGGGATGGGGAAGAAGGAATCTGTCCGCATCTGATTCCCAGGTAGACTCAGTTGATTTCATCTGGATCATGACTCAGATAGGTTTAGTGGTCCACTTCAGAATCCACAGTCTGGCACAGTTCTTAACAAGGTTATCCAAGGTTTGTATACTGCCACCATCTCTCCCAAACCCCTTCTCTATAAATGTGGTAAAACAATTGAAAATAGGGCATCCTGCTGCCAAAGCCTGGAGCAGTTAGCATATGGGGTTCTTAATACACATACAGTAAGCCCCCCCAGGGAGCAGGATTTAATCATGTTATTTTGCTCTCAGGGCAAATTATATGGAAAACACATGGCTTCCCCCAATGTCATCAGATCTTGTTGCTCACAGTGGATCAGCCCTGAACTTTTACTTTTTATCTCAGAACAGCTCAGCTTTTATCTGAAATATGATATTTAATGCACACTTTCTTTCCCTACTGTTTCAGTTCTGGACTTCTGTTGTTTCAGAACACGCTTGAGTTGACACTCTTTGATAAAGATGTTCTCTTAAGTGATGAACTTACTTCTCTCGTGTATGATGTGACAGCGATGAAGACAGGCCGCCCTCTGAAACAAACATTTAAACTAAAAGAGGTTAGTTTTTTTGTTTATTGAATTGGGGGTGGGGGGGGGAGAATCAGGTTCATAGGAATGTTCTTGAACCTAATTTTGCTCCTTGATATCTAGGTAGCTTTGGCCAGGACTTCACCAGTTACTTGTGTCCTGAGCTATTTTTTTTTTTTAGCTTGTTCCTGCTGCTAACATATCTTAGAGTCACAAAAGTTGGAAGATACCTCAAATACAATACAGTCCAGCCCTGTGCTGATGTAAGAAGTCTGTATGTTAATATATTTATTTATTTGTAGGACAAAGAAGAGCTGGATGTAGAGTTCCTTCTGGAGAAAAGGTGAGAGCTGCTAAATTTTCCATTGCCATAATGGCTCAGAGGCGTAGTGGGGGGAGGGGCACGGGGACCATGGCCTCAGGCGCAATTTTGTGAGGGGACACAAACAGGCGCCCCATCAGCAGGTTCCTTCATCAGAGCCTGGTTCCAAGTGAGAAGGAGCTGCGCCTTGGCTACGACACTCATGCCTGGCCACATCTCCGCCCCCGGATCAGACCTGACCCGGGGGAGGAGAGCAGGAGAATGGGCGGATTGCTGTCGCCCACCCTCCTCGGCCATGGCGCACCTTGCGCCCGGCTGCAGCAGCTCTGCCACCAGGTCATGCCTGACCCAGCGGCGGAGAGCAGGAGAGTGGGTGACAATGATGCCGCCCACCTCCCTTGGCCGTGGCACACCTCACGCCCAGCTGCAGCAGCTCTGCCACTGGGTCAGGCGTGACCTGGTGGTGGAGAGCAGGAGGAGAGTGGGAGGAGAGACAGCTTCCCCTCTCTTCCCCTGGACTGTGGCGCCCGGGAAGGCACCCTCTACGGCCCACCCCCCTTGAGGGTGCACCCCGCACATGGGCATACGCTCCGCCGCTGTAGTGGCTGCAGTTCTAAACATTCAAGCAATGAAGGAAGTCATTGTATTCAGTGTGGCTTACTTTTAATCTGATGCTAGAAGGTTTCTGAGCTCTTAGGGGTGGCTTTTTGGAGTGTACAGGGCACTGCAGTGAGGAAGGGGGATAGCCCCATTGCCCAAGTGGAATCCTGCTTGCTTCTCTTTGGTTCTAAGCCTTTGTCTTGTATCACTGGCATTGCAGCCATATGCAGCTTTATCTTGGTCTCTTGGGCCTTGCCTTTATTGGCTTATTCTAGGGGTGACTGAAATGATTTAGGTGTATATAGGCATGATTTCACCCCCTTTCATTTCCTTTCTGGATCATTGCACATTCATACGCCCAATGGCCTTTCCCCTTGCCTTTGACATCTGAGATGTATAGTTTCAGGACCCACCCTATTTTTGTGATTACGTTTTTTTGTAATGGTAAGTTTTAAAAACTGTTTTTAATGTTGTGTTTTAAATAGTTGTCACCCACCCTGGGAAGTAAGGGTAAAGGCTGTGTAAAATACTACTACTACTACTACTACTACTAATGATAATAATAATAATAATATACAAAGTTAATGCATTCTTTCTTTTTGTCTTCTGTGTTAATTCTCATTATTGTAGCCGACTAAGCAGATTTCTATGAAATATAAACAGTGCGTAATTCCTGTCTCAACAAGCTTCTTTTTTAAAAAGTAGGTAGTAGAAAGCGAAGGGTAGATGTGGTGATAAGCATGTCACAGGCTCCTTTCACAGATAGTAAATGTAATATTTGATTCATGGGAATTCTGCCTCGTGAGAAACTATTCCTAAGACTGTGCTGCATTTTAGATATGTTTTAGGACCCACCCTATTCTCTTGACTGCAATTTGTTTTAAGCTGATTTGGGTATTTTCTTTTTAAAATACCCAAATGTCTGCAACCTAGCATGGAGCCTTATGGTGAAGTTTGGGAAGAAATCAATATAAAATAATGTGGAACCCTGCCTTAAAAGCACCTGGGGGTCTTTTTATTTTCCCTCCTTCCTCTTTTCTAATGGCACATGTAAACATATTTTTATGTTTGTTTATGGCAGTATTTTGCCTTTACAGCACGGATGCTCCTGGTGAAGTTATCACAAATGGTGTCCTTGTGGTGAGTGTTCAGAGAGCCAGATGTTTGGGAATTGTGTTTTGTGGTGTGCACACTCAGCAGGAGAGCCCTTTCAAAATCAAAGCATTTTTCCTCTCTTGGAAATACTTAGAGCAATTAGTTTTGCCGTTGTGTATGCGGGTAGAGGATGTTCAAGATGAAAAGTGAGGAAGAGACTGGAGCACAGCAGCGACCGACAACACTTCATTTTCGCTGGTGTGATCTTCTCTATCTTTTCCCCTTCGGTTGTCTGCTGGGAAAGCTTTGGAAACTGCAGTGGGGTGGGGTGGGGTGGGGTGGGGTGGGGGGAACCAAAACATTTCCCTGGAATTCAGTCTAAACCCTTCACTGTATGAGAAGTCATTTCAAAACCAGTATTTTAAAATTTTGATTTGTTCGATGTAGGCGTACCCTTGCCTTTGCCTGCAAGGGGTTATTAACAAAGATGAAAAGCCACCTCTGAGAGAGCAGGGTAAGTCCAATTTTGGTTTTGTTCCTCTCCTGCTCTGCCCAAATTTCAAAGTAGATAAACCAGGTATGCTTTAATTTGGATGTTCCATGAGTTAGTTGAGGCAAGAAAGTCTATACAAGTTCTCGGCTACAGCTCATGGTTAGTAAGAGGAGAGAGCTTAACCACAATTCTTGGATTGGATGATATGCCAGTGTGGTGTAGTGGTTAAGAGCGGTAGACTCGTAATCTGGTGAACCGGGTTCGCGTCTCTACTCCTCCACATGCAGCTGCTGGGTGACCTTGGGCTAGTCACACTTCTTTGAAGTCTCTCAGCCCCACTCACCTCACAGAGTGTTTGTTGTGGGGGAGGAAGGGAAAGGAGAATGTTAGCCGCTTTGAGACTCCTTCGGGTAGTGATAAAGCGGGATATCAAATCCAAACTCTTCTTCTTAAAAGTTGGCTTAGTGTAGTGTAGCAGCAAAAAGGACTGGGGAGCTGCAAAGCAGCTGCAGGTTCTTCTCAGGGGGCCAGTACATTTGCATGGTCTTGTCTCAACACGTTGAGTAAACTGTCTCTTTGTGTCACCACTTCCTTCTTGGCTCTCTGTCTCCCAGGCCAATATGCATCCTTGGGAAGACTGTGTTATGAAATAAGGAAAGTAGAGAACCTCTAAAGTGGCTTGCTTAAAGTGTACATTTGTTAGGAAAGAACGTGGGTGATAGGGTGGATCTAGACACAGGTTAAAAACTCTATAAATAAGTCAGAAATTAAATCATTGCAACAAAAGGGGGAAAAAAAGCCTATGTAAAAATCCATATAAACTCCTTTTTGCTCTCTGGCCCCATCTGGTGTTGTATGTTTATAATGCATCCAAAGTGTATTACTGTATTGTGACGAATGTAGCTGAGTCCTTAGTCTTTCCATCGTGGGTTTTTTTTTTTGTTTTTTTTGCCTTTTAGGACGAAAGTGTTAATGCTTACAAGTTTTTAAAGTGATACAAAAAATCGGGTACAACAATTTGAAGTCTACGTCGTCAGCTTCTTCTTCTTCTTCATTTCATAACCATTAATACCTAAGTGTGGTATATACATGGAGGAGGCAGTAGGCTTCATTGCTTTCAGAATCCAGATTTTCCATTACTTTAACCAAATTTCAATCCATTAATATTAATAACAAAGAGAATTTTTAATATCTTATCCATGATGTAGGAGCTTGGCATTTTGTTATTGATACTTTGGTTGCTCTGCCATCTCTAAGAGTAGTCTCTGCTTACATATTGTATAGTACTTCTCTTAGGAATGCATGTCCTAAATGTCTCACTGTCGTTTTTAGGAAGCAGGCTGTTCAAGCTCTCACTTCCAGGTGCCTATGAGAAGCAGTTGTCCATTCCTTTTAAATCGGACTCCGATCAGAGTGGTGGAAACCCATTTGTCTTTCATGTAGGCCAAGAGATGTGTTCGGAACTGGATGTGGAGTTAGAGCGAACCATTACCATCCTTCAGGTGAGAAATCACCACACATCCCATTAGAGAATGCTTACAAACTTGTTTTCCTTATGAAATGTATTTATTTATTCTTAGGATGGAGTGAGCCCAGACTTTGAAGAACATAGTACAATTCTTGGATCAGGGATTGTTCCATTGCAGTCACTTCCTCTGGGAAAGGAAGTTGATATGGCTGTTTCGCTAGGAAAGGTAACAGTATGATTTATTTATTTTTTAACTTCATCTTAGCAATCTTGGGTGGGTTGTTGTGGAAACTCCTCTTGTAAGGTCTTTCAGGTGTAGAGTGGGGTGGCTAATCTGTAGGCAGCTAAGCACACCTGGCCCCCCAAGGCAATCTGTTGCCTTCGTTTTAAGGTTTTATTCAGTTAAGCACATGGAATGGTGCTGGGATTGCCTGAAAAGGTATGTTCTGTGTTTATTTGTTCTGTGGGTAAGGTCCTGCAAAACTGACCCAAAGTAAGGTATATGGGGTGGAGGTAGCATGGGGTTGAGGGACCAAAAGGAAGATATCATTTCACTAGCATGAGTTAATTAATTGGGAAATTTCCTCCGCAACCTCTTTCAGTGTGTGCTGTCTTTCATCTTAGGATTTAAGTGTGGATCTACACGTGAAGGCTGAAAAAATGTGAGTCTTGCACCCAGGAGCTGTTTTAGGGGCATAATTTTAATTTGCTTTTCTGGATTTATGATTGCCAGCCAAAGAAAACACAGGTGCATATGGGTGAGGATGCTGTGCAACGAGCTAGTGTGCTCTTTGAACCTTTTCCTGCAAAAGCTCCCAGTGCAGAAAGAGGCATTGCTTAGTTTCAAAAGCTATGTGCCTTTTTGGGTGCTAGAGCTGCAGGGAAAAATACACATGTATTTCCAATGCACTGCATGTCTGATTCTCAACCACTTTTGACTTCCTTCTTTTTCAGCCATGACTTAGCTTAGTTTTTTTTAAAGCCTCCAGTCTATTGTCTTGAAATTTCTCAAGCCTGACTTGATTTTTGAGATGAACTTTTTCAGAATACTGAAACACTTAATACATATTTCCATTATTTTTTAAGGTAGGGGGAAACTGTATGTGTGTGTGTGTGGAGGGGGGAGAGTACATGTATTTAAGAGGTGAGAGGGATGTTGGATCTTGTCCCACATATGACATGCATCTCTCACCCCACATCGCATGTTGGCCAAAAAGGTTGCCAGGCCCTTTATACTGTATATACCCACCATCTTTTCTCCTTTAACACTGTTTTCTATACTAGGACAAAGGACCTTGATGTACGTCTGGGTTTTGATCTTTGTAAAGAAGAGAAACAGTTTCTGGACCAGAGGAAGGAAATAGTATCTCAGGCGATAAAGAAGACGCTGCAATTGAGAGAGGACCTTGATAAAGAAGAGGTATGTGACTTATCAATATGATATGCAGAGCCGTTCGTAATTGGCTACAGCTCATAATAAAACAGGGCATCTTGTTGTTCAAGAGTTCATTCATTTAATTTCTTTTATTGCATTTATTTCCCACCTTTTCCCCCCTCCAAGGACCTCAAGCTGGTATACATGGATCTCTCTCTCTCTCTCCTCATTTTAATCCTCACAACAGCCCTGTGAGGTAGGTTAGGCTGAGGGGCAGTGAGTGGTCCAGGGTCACCCAGTGAGCTTCATGGCCGGGTAGGGATTCGAACCCTAGTCTCCCAGGTCCTAGTCCATCACTCAAACCACTACACCACACTGGCTCTCACATATCCCATGTTACATATCTCATTTAACTAGGTGTCTTGGTTTGTCTAAAAATATTTAAAAATGATTCTGTCAGACAAATAGTGGAATAATAGGAATAGTCTGTAACATATACAACGCACAATTTTGTTCACCTGCTTTCTCTCTCCGCCCTCCCCCCCTTTTAAGGTACCTGTTATAGCAGTCCTAGGATCTGGTGGAGGCATCAGAGCACTGACATCATTTTATGGCAGCCTGTTTGGGCTTCAGCAACTAAATCTTCTTGACTCTATCACATATCTCTCTGGGATCTCAGGCTCTACATGGTATGTGAACATGAAAATTCTTATTTCTTATCTTGAACCAGAGGAGGGAATAACATTTATTCTTGTGCTTTTTCGAGTATTGATTAAAATAGTGTTTCATTCTAGCATCTGATGAAGTAAATAATTGCCTACAAAAGCTTTCAGTAAGCTTAAAAGTGAAACTGCACACTTTCCAAATAAGTTTTTTAAAAATAGGACAGTCAGTTGATTTCCCAGCAGCCCCCCCCCCACCCCATGCACACACTCTGTCACACTCACACAAATACACATACAAATAGAATGTATGCTTCTGTAGCCCTTAAATAAAACCATGTATTTCTGTACAAAATATGCTTCTTCAACTTTGTGTTTGTTTCTTAGAGTGCTTAAAAATCATATCATGAACTCTGTCTTGTCCTGTTCACGTCTCCTACAGCTTATAATTCCCTTTCTAAGCTAGAAAGTCTCCCTTACAGCTTCTTTGTGCTGTAGCCACAACGGAAGAGAACACTTTCTTCTCAGGTTTATTTAGAGCTCATCCACACTTCCATTTGGCCCACTGCTTCCCCCCAGGAAAACCAGCATGGCAAAACCAAAACCAATTGGACCTGTGCTTAGAAAACATGGACAAACAGAAAACCGCTCAGACCCTTGCTTTCTAGGCACGGGACGAGCCCTTAGTCTTTTTAAGCAGACAGTGACTTCTAAAATACTCTTACTTTAGAAAAAGTAGTGGATAGTATATAAAGCTTAGATTTGATGCAGAAATTTAATATTTTATCTTTGCAGGTGCATGTCAATGCTGTATAAAGATTCTGAGTGGTCCAGTAAAGATCCCAGAGGCTTTATCAGCACTGCCCGGGATAAAATGTCAAGCAGTAAAGTAGGAGCTTTTTCTTCAGAGCAGCTGAAGTATTATTTTCAAGAACTGGTTGCAATGGAGAATGCTGGACGGAAAGTGTCTTTTACAGACCTGTGGGGACTTATTGTAGAGTTCTTCCTACAGCAGAAGGTGTGTTTTTGTTTTTGTTTTATTATGCACTTTGTGTTTTTATTTTGTATTTTTATGTTGTGAGCTGCCCTGTGATTTTGTTTTGCCGTAGTCAAAACAAAATAAAAAATAAAAAAATTCCTTCCAGTAGCACCTTAGAGACCAACTAAGTTTGTTCTTGGTATGAGCTTTCGTGTGCATGCACACTTCTTCAGATACTTCAGATTCTTCAGATGAGCTTTCGTGTGCATGCACACTTCTTCAGATTCTTTCGTGCATGCACACGAAAGCTCATACCAAGAACAAACTTAGTTGGTCTCTAAGGTGCTACTGGAAGGAATTTTTTTATTTTTTATTTTGTTTTGACTATGACAGACCAACACGGCTACCTACCTGTAACTTCAGATATAGGGTTGTATACAAATTTAATAAATCATCACCATCACCATAATCAAATCAAATCAGGAAATGCACACACAGTCGTACCTTGGAAGTCGAATGGAAGTCTGTTCGACTTCCAAAATGTTCGGAAACCAAACCGCAGCTTCTGATTGGCTGCAGGAAGCTCCTGCAGCCAATTGGAAGCTGCAGAAGCCCCGTCGGACCTTTGGCTTCCAAAAATAGTTTACAAACCGGAACAGTCACTTCCGGGTTTGCGGCGTTTGGGAGCAAAAACGTTCGACTTGTAAGGCGTTTGGGATCCAAGGTACGACTGTATATGTAATATATATGCATTGCAAGTAAATTCTAAATTTGAAACACTTATTGCCTTTCCCCTTTTCAGGAAGACCAGTCAAAGCTGTCCGACCAGCAAGAAGCTGTGAAACGGGGGCAGAATCCCTACCCAATCTATGCATCCGTTAATGTGAGGCCCAATGTTAGTGGTGACGACTTTGCAGGTATAGTAAGGCAGGTGTATTTCTTTCTCATAAAATCTGTAAGTAGTGTTTTTTCTCTCTAGCATGGGCCATTTACTTGCCATTGCACAGTTGATCATTTCCCTGCCCATTAAGGAGGAAGGTGAAGTGAAAGGATGGGGATGGCGGTGGCTGGTGATGGAGGAGAAATAGTAAGGGTTGAAAAGTGAATGATTACTGGTAATTGAGATGGGTCAGCCTTAACTCCTCTCATAGTATTTTGCTCTCCCTTTTTTCATACCTCATGATTTGAGAGCACGGTTTCTTTATTGTAGTGAACATGTGAATGCTAAACATGTGAGCAACATATAAACTAGCCTTAGTACTTTGCCTGGGGGGGAATACAGCAGTCTTGTTTGCTTACCTGTTTCTGATGTGGTGCTGGTATTTTCCCTGTTAGAATGGTGTGAGTTCACGCCCTATGAGGTTGGATTTCGCAAGTATGGTGCTTTTGTCCGAACAGAAGATTTTGACAGCGAGTTCTTCATGGGGCGACTGATTAAGAAACATCCTGAGCCCAGGATCTGCTACCTGCAGGGTATGAACTTCTGTACTGTTTGTAAGGCAGAGATGATAACTTCATGAAGCATAATGTGCTGTTACCTTCTGATTCCTCAGTTATTATTTTTTTTTTTTTTAAATAATTTTTATTAATTTTAAAATTTTATAAACATAGAACATTACATTTCGGTCAGGATTCATTACCCCCCACCTCTCACCATGGGGAGTTATTTAATCTTACCCTCCCTCTCACGGAGGTAAACCCATTCATTATTTCCCCTGACCTTAAACTAAACATTATCTGGCTTCGGCCTAACCCTCTTCTCGGGTAGACCACTCTTAGTTACAAAACATAATCATAGTGACTTCCTCCGCACCTCCCCAGTGGCTGCATTAAACAAAACATAATTCTGGTTCAGGTACATAGATATACTAAACATATCTTTAACATTATTTCAAAACATAATTCTAGCTCAAATACAGTATCTTAATTCTTATTTCCCCTCATCTTCTAGTTCCAACCTCCGCGTCCTCCTCCCAAATCTTCTATAAGTTTCCTTCTGACTCCCCTTAATCTTCAGGCTCCTAACTTCGAAAGATCCTAACATAATCCTAGCTCAAAACCATGTCCGGCGTAAATACTCCAAATCCGCAAATATAATCAGTCCCAGGTTACCCACCTGCCCTGCTCAGCCCTCCCCTCGCCTTTCCCCAGTCCAAGCCCAAGTGCTTGCTTGCAGTTGGGCTCCATCATCTCTTTGTCTTCTCAGCTGTTCCAACTCCCAGTTTTTAGAGAAATTCTTCTTCTCCTTCATTGGTGTCCTCTTGCGTCGAAAAGAGTAGACTTTTGTAGATGTTGTTTTCTTAATTCTTTTCTCAAGTCTAGCTATCTTGCGCCGAGAAGGAATTTTCTTGCGGCGAGGCTTGTCTTTAACCTTGAGGGGGATTTCTCCCCCTTCCATCCTTTGTGCAGCTGGCATGACATCACTGTTGTTTACGTCTCCTCTCATTCTTGCAGTCTCCGCTTGGAACTCCTTTCTCAGTTCCCAGATTTTTTCAAGGACCTTCTTCCAGCCTCCATTTTCCAAATCATCCTCCATTTTCAAAGACATAGTTGTACAAAATTCCACACCGAACCAAATCCAAAGCCAAAATCCAAATTTCCACAGCAGAATCCAACAGGTCCGATTCAGATCCTCTAGCTGTCAAAATTGTTAGTTAGTTGCCCCCCCGATCAGGGGTGTCAAAAGGATCGAATCTCTGTTGCAAAGCCAAATTCCGTTACAGTTTCAACCGCATCGGTAATAAAGTTCCTGATTTAGTGCCACAGTAGCAAGGGACGGACCTCCGTAAATTACATCCCTATACTTCACCAAATTAGTCCAAATTCTTCAGTACTGTCCTAGTACTCACGTTTAAGGTATCCAATCTTGTCCTTTTGCGGAGAAATCAGCGCGCTCAGATGGGAAGGGCTCGCAGCTTCAGCCCGACGGGCAATGGCGATCCGAGGAGCTCCGTCTCCCCGCGTCTCGCACGGCGGCCTCTACTGTGGTCACCGTGGGAGTTGGAGAGACGTTAAGAGCTATAGCCGGATCAGAAGGTCCCGGGATCAACCTCCCGGGAGTTTTGGGGGCTGCGTCGCTGTCGCAAGCACCCCTTTAAGCCGGTCGGGTCGGGGAATGCCAGCAGCGGCATGTCCCCCGACCTTCCCCTCCGGCGCGCCGACCGGAAGCCCTGATTCCTCAGTTATGGCCTACAGAGATTTTGTTGGGTGGGTTTTGTCATGGTCTGTTATTTCAGGTTGAGAAGCAATATCTTTGCAAGTCACATTAGTAGAGATGTGGGTGAGCAGGGCTGTCATCTCCTGAGGGCCGATCCCTTTTCAGCCCCTCAATATTTTTGGGGTAGGGGCTGCCACACCTCCATGTCCCAAAAGCATGGAGGCAAAGCGCAGAGCCGAGCACACCATGGCTAGTTCCTCCTCCTCCTCCTCCTCCTCCTCCTTCTGCAGAGAGGAAGGAGAGTCGAGGTAGCCTCCTGCCAGTGGCAGTTCCAGGAGGAGCAGCCAGCCAATGAAGCCAAGGGGTCGCCGTGTTCAACTCCACCCCCAGCTCCTCCTGATATCCTGATGTTGCAAAACCCCCTCCCCACTGCCCTTGCAAGCTGGCACATCTGTGGATGAGGATTTGCTTTCTATTGTGGTTTGGCTTGGAGTCATAACAAACCATTTCCTGACAACACTCTGCTTTTCATGTACAGTACAAGCTACACTGAATGCTGTAGGTAGATCTGTTGGAGTTTTGGTGGGTTGGTAGGCCTGCTATTTTGTATCTTAGGACGGATGGTCCTCTGGCCCCTTCCAACTATCTAATCTCAAACTATTCATGAGTCACAGCCTTTAAAAGTACTTGCCACCATATCCTTTGGCTTATATGCCAAAATGCCTTCTAAGCAACGTACAACCATGAATTCATAATTAAAATACCGGTATGCAATAACAGTTGCACCTGCGGCAACTTTGCAAAAGTTAGCAATAATGTCCCAGCAATAATGTTTCAGCTTTAAGCTGAAAACAGTTGCAGCCTTTGTGTTGCTAATGTCCTGTGCACTATTTTGAAATAATCTTATTTGAAACACCACTAGAGGAAGCACACACAAAGAACTCAGACCTACCTCTTCATGTGGAGAATCTATGGTTTAATATTAGCTAACACAAGATAAGGTTGTAGCCTGTACCTTGATCAAGTGTATATTTTTGTTTGCCAAAGTAGGGAGAGCCTTTAAGTTTGATTTAAAATAATTTCCTAATTACTCTACAGGAATGTGGGGCAGTGCCTTTGCTGCGAGTCTGGATGATGTATTTTTGAAGGTGGTTGGTTCAGGACTGAGTTTTCTAGAATCTCTTGGTGATGTTGTCAAAGTTATTGGTAAGGAACGAAGTTGCTCTGCATTATTTTGCACAATAAAATCTTCGAGCGAGAATTTGGTTTGGCAGATTATGTACCTTCTTGTTAACATAATGTTGAAACTTTCAAAGAATAGCCATTCAACAGAAGAGGCATAAATTTAAAGGGTAGTTGAACTTTTTGTTCTATGAATACCATCAAAATTGTTCTCATCTGCTAAGTGTTAGGCAACCCTGGGATGATGATTCCAACTTTGTTCTTGAGAAAAGCGGAGGAGCTACTTAATTGATTGCAAAATTTCTTACAAGGCAGGGAAATGTTTGAAAAAACTGCAATTGAAACAAAGCTGTTGAGAAGAATGTGTGACCCTGCCAGAGCCAACCAGGAGTTCCTTGGCAGCATTAGGAGTCAGGCCCATATCTTAAGATTTTTTTCCTGATACGTTATTTTTAGTCATCTCTCTTCATTCTAACACATGTTACATTTTTGTAACAGTCTTCAACTTGAATTCAGAGCATCTTAAGTTCAGCAATGAGTGTGACTTTGGGCCAATCATCATAACTCAACCTAACATACTCACAGTTGTTTGTTTGAGGATAAAATGTTTGGGGCAGGGGAGAGAGGGGAAGGTAAATCCATGCATACCATTCTTGGAAAAAAATATGGGATTGTTGCTGGTTAATGACCAGCTCGATCCCATCCAACTCAGCTGTAGCTCCCATGTACTGCTGAAGGGATCCCAAGACAGTATTACAGAAGTCTATTTCTGTCTACTCCTTGTGCACATCTGGGACACTCAATGCACCAAGCCGTTACAGTGATAGGAGGTCTGTGGATGCCTCCCATATACTCAGCCAGCCCTACCCTCTCCAATTGATCCAGGAATGTAAGTTTGAGCTGATAAGAGGGACAAATTTGGATAGGAGTGTGGGTGGTGTGCGTTGTCTTCCTGTGGCTCATAATAGCTTGGCACATTGTTTGCCTATGCAATGTGCTGCACTCCAGATGTCATTGAACTACAACTTCCATCATCATCTGGAAGACACCACATTGGCTGCCTCTGCCTAGAAAGATGCCTCCACAGATGAGTGTTGTACTTACTTAAACAGTAAGTTTCACATGGTCGCAGTGTCTGTGACTTTTCTTATCGATTAGCATTGGCAATACTGTAGGAATGTTTACTGGTCAATGGTGAGAATGGTATATAAAGAGCTATCAGTTACAGATCACATGGTAGCATAGTGTTTACACATATGAAAGTCAGAAATGGCTGTCTTCTTCATGAGTGGTGAAACCATGAGAGGTACACTTAAACTCCAAATCTGAACTTTACCCTTAAATTATTTTACATGTGGTGGAACAAACTTAACTCTTTTAGTCTTGGTATCAGTTTTACCTGGCCTTCTTAATAACTGTTAATGTTGCTGCCTTTGTTAATGTTGGTTATTTAAAATAATTTTATTTATTGTGTTTTTATTTATTGAGGCACCACAAAAGTGGCATATAAATTAATATTTCAACAGCAGATATACGGCAAAGTGAAATACCCAAATCTTGTGCGCATTGTTACAAGGGATCACAAAGTGTAAATAGTGTTCATGCTAATTGAAGTATCTGTTTTCTCAAAACCTAAAGATGACACAGGCTAGATATGTATATATATATATTAAAAACACTGCATGATTCATGATTGTAGATGACTGTCGACGATTCCATCTCCGGGATCCTATGAGGCTGAAGACTCGTCTGGTTATACCTGGCGGACCCTTGATACAAATTTTCCAGGACTTCTTCAAGTCTCGTGTTACAGCTGGGGAAACTTTTAATTTCATGCAAGGATTGTACCTGCACAAGGATTACATCAGGGTCAATAAATTTGTTCTCGGGAAAGGTAAAATTTCTTTTTGAATAAAAACCGACCTTCCCCAAAGTTTATAGATTAGCAGATGAAACCTGGGTAGTGGGAAAATCCTCTGTTACTAGTGTCAGATCTTCACTAAAATCCAGTCAGGTGCCAAATACAGACATGGCTTTTCCTCTCTTAGTATAAAACATTCAATTATAAAATACTCTGGATTCCATTGAAGGTATTGGCGGTTCTGTTTCACCATTGGTAATTTTTTTTTTTTTTTAGCATACTGTGTTGCTTTTTTCCAGGTACTGATTTAGACGCTTTCCCTAATAAGTTGACTCCAATGGAAGAAAGTCTGTACCTTGTGGATGGTGGCTTTTCCATCAATTCTCCCTTTCCCTTGGTACTGCAGCCAGAGAGAGATGTTGATGTCATCCTATCATTCAATTATTCTTGGGAAGCGCCATTTGAGGTGAGGCAAATCATTGTAGACTGCCAAGTCAACTTGGTCAAGTTTTTCCAGTATGGTTCCAGTTCAAGCAAATGAGCATAGGGAAAAGGTGCTAATAACTGCCTGACCATTTTTTATGTCCCTCTCATGCTTCAGGTCTTAGAATTGACTCAGAGGTACTGCAAAGAACGGGACATTCCTTTCCCAGAAATCATCTTCACCAAAGAAGATGAAGAAAATCCCAAGGAATGTTATATGTTTATGGATGCTGAGAATCCCAAGGTTCCCATAGTCCTTCACTTCCCTCTCGTTAATGACACCTTCCACAAATACAAAGCACCAGGTAAGCATGTGAGCTTACATAGCCTGCATTTTAAAGCATCTAGTTGTTATTCCCAAGTATAATGTTGAACTGACTGAACATTTTGAACTTGATTTTGGTGTGGTCATTAAGCTGTTCTGGAGAACAGCAAAAGGTGAGGAAATGAACTGAGTGTCCTCAGAACAGTCTATTTTAAGGAGTAGAACTTGAAAATCTAAATAGAAAATTACTAATTCCTTTATGAATAAGGCTCTACCCTACCAACCAGTTCTGTCACGTATGCTGGTGATCTGGTTTAATATTTCAGTGCTTTATAATTAGCTAGTGGGACAGCATCAATACTGACATATTATGAAGAACTTGGATCATCATTTTTGCTTGGGACTTCCAATAAAAACACACACATCTTAAACATGAATGTTGTTTATTATAACGCAAGACGGACTTTCTTGGAAATTTGGGAGAACAGGGAGCAGTTAATTTAATAGTCATGGTTAGCCAACTATCCCTCCCCAGTTGATTGATAAATTAGTTATGCTTGTTTGTAATGTGGTATAGTAAAATGCAGTATATAGCAAAATGCAGTCATGTTCATACTTCAGAACGGGGTGGGGGAACCTGTTGTTGGAATCAAACTCCAATTAGCCCTAGCCAACATGATCAGTTGCCAGGAAGAATGGGAGTTGTGGCCCTCCAGGTGCTGTTTGACTACAGACCCCTCATTCCTGCCTCAGAACAAGTTTGAAGGAAGGTATTCACGCAATGTATCTTTTCCCTGTCCTCTGTCTGCAGGAATAGAGCGTGAATCAGAAGAGGAGAAATCCTTTGGTGATTTTAAGATTGAAGGAAAAGACTCGCCATACTGGACACTAAACTTCACCTACGAACCGGAAGACTTTGACAAACTTGTAGAATTGAGTCGCTATAATGTACTGAATAACAAGGATGCTGTTTTTAAAGCATTAAGTATGGCTTTAAGCAGACGAAAGAAGAAAAGAGGATTAGTGTTTCTTTGAAAACTGGGAAGTGAATGGATTGCAGTGCTTTTATGAAAGATCCCAGTAGAAATAAATGAATCTTCGCGGGGGCCTTTTTATGTGAATGGATGTTGCACTGTGAAATTCTCTTCTGATTGCACTGGAAACTTAAGTTTACATACAAAGAAAGCTGTTCTTTCCTTTTTCTGTGCAATAAGGAAATTCCTCAGTGGACAAAACATGGCAGTAGGTTTCTAGTGCTACAGGTCCAATATTTAAGAAGTCAATTTCTGAATGTCCACTGGAGTATATATTTCATCTGACATTGGGGTGGGGAAATCTGAGAACTGTTTTATATTTATTTTTATTGTAATCATATTGTAAATAGTCTTAATCAAAGAATATGAAATTAATGTTACATGTTGTTCTGCTGGGTAAAGGGATGCAATTACTACACCTTGAAAGAGAATACCTTTGAAGAAGAAACACTGATACCATCAAATTTAACCCTCATCTTGAGTGACTGGCATTCTACATCAGTGCACAAATAATATTATTTATTTTAAGAAATCACCATGTGTTTGAATAGTGAGGACAGGAGTCTTCATATCATAGAAATTCACAAGAAAGTAATTATTATTATTTTTTACAAAATTTTTGTTAAGCTTTATTTTGGTAATGAAGCACAACAGTACTTTTATAAATAAAAAATATTTTTCTAGTCTCCCTGTCATTCTGAGCATTTGATATATGTGCATTGATTGATTGATTGATTGATTGATTGAATTTATATACCCGGGGGTATAGGGTCCACTGGGATAACGTAATGCTGGACTTCAAATGCTCTATATAACAACAACAACAATAATATTGGTAATTTATTATTTATACCCCGCCCATCCAGCTGGGTTTCCCCAGCCACTATATGGCCTTGTGTCATATATTCATTACAAAGTCCTTCTCCATGAAAATAAACAATGTTTCACCTTTGACATTTGAACTATGATAGTTAGAATACAACCTTTGGTAAAAGTTCTTGTAGAATCTACTGCCCAGTGTCTCTAGGATTCAATTACAAGATCTGGATCACCCCGATACCAGTAGCCTCTAAGAGCTGTTGTTGTACTTTGAGGTCTAAGCCAAGGTGACTACGAAATATTTAGTTGTTGTTATTGATTTACATTATGATTGACATATAAAATGTTAAAGTGAAATGCTTCATGACACAAGACACTTTTGTGTGACTGGAAAGCACTTCTGCTCACACAAGGCAGAGAGCTGGTTGAGTACTGCAATTTATTGACCTTTTCGCACCTGGGTGAGAATGCTAAGTCCTTAACACGTTAAACCAAAAGAGTTTCTTTTTTAATCAAATATAGTTAGTGGTCATGACAATCCGTGAACTGATCTTGAACTGCGCAACAGAGACGTTGCTTAAGTGTCCAGTATCAAAATCTGCTTTTGCACTTCTTAGTGGTCTAATAAGGCAAACAACTTCAAGCCTTTAAAATTGCTTATATTAGGCCTGTGGAGCGGCTTGTTTATGCATGGGAGGCAGGTTTGGCTCTTTAAGTTCCAATTAAGTGTATATTTTTCAATCTGTGAACCTTTCAACCAGTTCCATTTTTTTAAATGCACGAACATTGAAAAGGAACATCCAATCCACAAATAATTTAAATGTCACACCAAACTCACACAAACAGGAAATTCATAACTGAGGATAGTTCTCCACCCATTTTTACACCCACAGTTAATCATTTCTGCAACAAAATGATGGGTGGGATGATTTGAGATAGGTGATACTAAATAAAAATAATTTGGAAAAAGAGAGAGAGAAAAGGGTGATACTTGCTGTAGCAGAAGAGTAGATTGAAAACAAAGGCGGAGAGGTCTTAGCAGAAAGACCATGCATGGTAAATTCACTTTTATACACAGCATGAGGACCACTGAGGATATGTGGTGGGAAGTCAGCAATCCTGTTAAGGCTCTTACCGCAGTGTGGAACACAGAGAAGAGGAGGGCTATTGACAACAGTGGTGCCTGACTGGGCACTGCAGAACTTGGCCAGAGCAAAAGCGGCAAAAGGCCCAGTGCATCCTTCGCTTACTCAAGTAGCTGCCCAGAGGAGCTCCTTTGCATGGTCAAAGTGTTAATGAATCTAGAAAATTTAAATATTGTGTATGTTTTAATTAAAAGATGAATAATTTTGTTGTTGCATGAGTGGGACATTGTTGTTTTTGTTAGTTCTTAGGGTATTTATTTTTGTGTTTCTATATTGTAAACTGCCCTGTGATCTTCAGATGAAGGGCGCCATAGAAATTAATAATAATAATAGTCAGATAAAAGAGTCTAGATCATATGATCTGGACCAGGTTGCTAAAGGTGATATATGGATTACGTTGTTCTAGTGACTTCTTGTTACAATTATTTGTAAAACTATACAGGAAAACATGTTTTTTTTGAGTACAGCTGAATGTGAGGTGATGCTGTGATTTACAATGAAGGAGTAGTGCAGTGATCTAATATTACAATTTTGTATTGCTTAAATGAAGTGGTTACATGTATTTATATTGGCGATGCCAACGAAATGAATCAAGAGGACGAATGGTTGTCCTAAGGCTTTTCTCATGGCTGTTTAAAAATAAGCAAAATATTTTTAAAATCATCACCATCATCGCTATGTTTATTTCCTATATTAACAAGTAGACATTAAGCAAACCTTTAGCACACACTGGGTTTTGAAATGGACCTTGCTTCACATGCCAATTATAACTGTGAGAGAAACAACCTGAAATGTTAAGGTCAAACTGTGACACCACCTTTGTGAGGAATTTTGCTTAGCCTACACCCAGGCACCCATGGGCTGGGAGCTCATGACATCTCTCAGTCGCTGACAGCACCAATTTGTAGAATCAGCCACCAGTGTCAGGGACAGTAACTGGTGCACCATTTATCCTTGCCATTCTGCAGATCAGATGTGTAATGTAATGATACCTATTTGGTTTGGTATAGTGAGGAAACAGCCTCATAGTGGGGTATTCTGTTAGGCCACCTGCAAGTAGGCAATGCCCCAATGCATGCAACCAGATTTGATGTTTGTATACAAATAGATGCAATATTTCTAATGCTTTTTGAGCAGAGGTGGCTTCAAATGAAAAGCCATTTGTGAGACACGAACATAATGCGAGACCTTTTTTAAATAATAAAAAAATAGCATGCATTCATTTTATAGCACTAGGGAAGCTAAAATGCCTCAAATCATAGCACCATAGAGATGGAAGGTACCCTGAGGCTCACCTACTGGTAGTACAGTCAAACCTCAGTTTTCGAACATCTTGGCTACCGAACGTTTTGGAAGCCGAACGCCGAAAACCCGGAAGTGAATGCTTCCGTTTTCAAACGCGCCTCAGAAGTTGAACAGCTTCCGAGGCATGTTTCTCAATTCCCCCCATTGAACTTGCTGACAGCCCTTTGAACGTTTCGGAAGTTGAACAGGCTTCCAGAACGGATTGCGTTCGAAAACCGAGGTTCCGCTGTACACAGTGTTCCAAGTGTGGTTGCACCAAATATAAGGACGTTCTTATATTGGCAGTTTTATTTTTTGATTCCTTTTCTAATGATCCCTAACTTAGAATCCACCTTTTTCACAGCTGTTGCAAACTACATTTTCACTTTCATGGAACTATTCCCCACAATCCAAATAACCCTTTCCTGGTTGGTCACCACTAGTTCAGTCCTTATCAGTTTATATGTGAAGATAGGATTTATTTATTTCTCTAATTAGCCTCTATGTGTGCATCACATCACATCTGTTTACACTGAATCACATTTGCCTTTTTACAGCACATTTGCCCAGTTCGGAGAGATCCCTTTGGAGCCCCTTGCGATCCATATTGCCTTTTAGTACTCTGAATAATTTTACCACCCTGAACCACAATAAACTCCTGGCAGTACTGCAATCTTCAGTCCCCCTCAATACAGCTAATCTGGGTACTGGCTATTATACTAGGTAAAAACTGATGGCTACATTGCATGATTTAACAACAATCTGGGCATGACTTGATTTAGCATCTGGAGAAGCTCTGAGGTCACATTTGGTAATGGATACCAGGAAAGGAACTCTGGAATTTTGTCAGCTAGTGATGTGCATAACTCAGTTGGCCACACCATAAAAATGCAGTGCAAACTTGTTAAAAATAATAATTTTCTATTTATATGTGGATGGAGCACTCTTAAAGTATTCGTTTTTAATCACCGAGGGTGGGGTTGTGTTTCTGCTTATATTAAAACGATTTCCAAGTTCTGTCACTTTAAAGGCAGACACAACCAGGACTAGTCCCCTTCAGCCAAGGAACCAGTTCCCTCAAGCACAACCTGACACTTTTCTCATCTGACTGCATGAGGCTTGAGAGTACAGGATGTCTGAGGATCCAACTACCAGTTTACCGGAGGTAAATTTAAAAGTACAGGTATTCAATAATTTGTTTTTTTGATGCAATGTATCACCTGGAAGGGGAGGGGGCAAATGGAGGAACACATTTTGGGCTAGTGTGTGTGTGTGTTGTGTACATATGCAGAACATGCACTACAGGGTCAAGACACTTGAGGGCATTTCAACAAGATTAGCATGTGATGGGGAAGGAATGAAGAGTTGAAGAAAGAAAGAATGAATGAAAGAAGGAAGGAAGTAATGGGTATGTATGTGTAGGTAGGTTGAAGTATGTATAGATGAATGTAAGATGAATGTGTTGATGATTGTATTGATGAATGTAACAATGTATATTATGAGTGTATATTTTAAGATAAGTTTAATAAAGTTACTTCTTTAAAAAAAAAAGATTAGCATGTGATGGGTGGAATCTATACACATATAAAAAACGCTGTGAAAATGCTTTTTTTAAAAAATGTTTTGAAAAATAAATTGAATTTTGCATAGCTCACTGTTGCTATCTAGTGTCACATCTGCAGTGTTTTTTCCTGGGGGTATGCAGGGGTATGTATACCCCGAAACATTTTGTGAATCTTTGTACTTTTGTCCATTTACTGTATTTATTTTTCCTGATTTGAACTGTAAAATGGTGATTTTCTTGAGTCAAAATAAGAGTACCCCTAAACATTTTTAAAGAAAAAAAGCATTGCACATTTGTATACTGCACTTTACAACACATTTAAAATATTTTATTTGCAACTGTACAAGGTCTTGAGATTAAGTAGGTAAAGCATTGTATGAGATTCTATGAGATTGTAACTCATAGAAGGGCTCTTTTAAATATCACCTCCTCATCTGTTTTGAACCTTACCTTCAAATTACTGAGCAGCAATTAACAGAATGCCACCCCTATAGAAGAGATGGTAGAGCCCACTTCCTCCTATTTGAACCCCAAGCAAGCATGGATCTATTCAGTAGTCTCCCGCTCCCTTGATCATCATTCACTGTTTCTGGGAGAAGTTGCAGGTACCAAGTTGCATACTTCAATAGAGATGAAGAATTTGGTTCTTGAAGATACGGGGATCTTTGTTGGGTTGCTGTAATGTAGAAATCATATCTGACATTTAGGAAATGGAAACTGGATTTGAAGGGAGCTTGCCAGATCATGAAAGTGGATTGAGCCATTACAAAACGAGCAAACGACAGATCATCTGAAAGGTTTTAATAACAAAAATGAATGGAGTAAATGAAATTGTTTTGTTTGTGGACCTAAGTGTAGTGGAACTGGTGGGGTGTGGGAGACAGGTGGAAATAATGACATACACAAACTGGTGTTGGATTAAATTAGACCACAACTGTATTGATTACAGTGCAATGGGTTTGGTGTAGTCATTGGGCATTGTCCATGTGATCAATAATAATAATAATAATAATAATAATAATAATAATAATAATAAAAATAATATTATTTATACCCCGCCCATCTGGCTGGGCTTCCCCAACCACTCTGGGCGGCTTCCAACAAAATATTAAAATACAATAATCCATCAAACATTAAAAGCTTCCCTAAACAGGGCTGCCTTCAGATGTCTTCTAAAAGTCTGGTAGTTGTTGTTCTCTTTGACATCTGGCATGCCCATCAAGCATGCGGATGATGAGCTGTTGTTTGAAAACTGGGGTTGACCGTTGCTGAGCTCCACTATGGTGTGAACTACCTCTGGCAGAGTTCATCCAGTTATCCAGTTGTGACCCATCAGCCCCTGATGATGGTGATGATGATGAATATTAATTTCATTTCTGTTCCAATTTATGTATTTTTTACAACCTACATTATAACATCAATTAAAACAATTTGGAATAAAACATGACAGAAGACTGTCAAATATAAAGTATACAATCAAAGCAGCACAATTAACAGGAAACTAAAACACCATCTTAAAGATTTCAAAAGAAAACATTACAAAGGTCAATTACAGGATGCACATTTAACACAACAAAGTTAACAGAAAAATTATCTATGTTACAAAAGGAAGAAAAATATAAAATGCACATTTAAAGTAGCATAATTAGCAAGAAAATCAAATATCACGAGTTTAGAACATATCTGCTGCTGTTGCTGCCAATTCTGCTAATGGTGGTCCATGGCGGCTGGCGGCTGGCGGCTGTGGAAGCTTAAGCTCAGTGACCTGGGTGTGCACTAAGACAGTGTTTCTCAACCTTTTCGGGGCAACGGCACACCTGTCTCATGGAAAAAATCTCACGGCACACCACCACCAGAAAATGTCAAAAAATCACTCTTACTTCCCCGCCGCCTTCGCGCTCCCGAGCGCAGCAACTTCAAACTTCCTGACCCGCGCCCCTTACCAGAGTGGATGCCGAGCTCTCCGAGGCGCCGCTCCTTGTCGCTGCGCTGAGGTCGAGGCCGAGCGGGGGGAAACCTAGCAGCAGGCGCTGGGCCTGGACGGCTGCCGGGCTTCAGTGCCCCCCAACAGAAAAATGGCGGCAGCTACCGGCAGCCCTTGCGTCTCCTTCCTCTGTCTTCCTATTGGTCCCTGGCAACCAATCAGAATCGGCGGGGAGCTCCAAGCTGGCGCATGCGCGGTAGGTCGGCGGTGGGTTTCTGCGCTCCCTTTCCCCCACTGCAGCCGCTGCTACGCGTTTGCAGCTGCGGCATGGGGTCCCGAGCCACGGTTTTCCCGCGGCACAGTAGCCGGTGTCTCGCGGCACACTAGTGTGCCGCGGCACACCGGTTGAGAAACGCTGCACTAAGAGACAGCCAAGGTAGTCTCTGGCCTCTTCAGCAGCTTCAGCTGTTGTAGCTGGAGTCAGTCAGGGCCCCTCCCTCTCAGGCCAGGTGGGAAAAGGCTGCAAGGCCAGGAGCAAGTTTTCCAGCTGTCACAGGCAGGATTGGGCTTTTGGACAGAAAGTGCCACCCTCCAAGAATCCAGCCCAATGCCTCAGCTGTCATAGTAAAGTTGTGACAACTGCTATGGGATAGGCAAAATCCCATGCGCTCAGCCAATCCACTGGTCCCTCAGCCTGAATCCAGCAACCAACTGGAGAGTCTACCTTTTAAGCTCCAGAGGCTGTCCAGACTTTGGCAACCTTCCCTCTGGTTCATCTCTGGAGCCTTGCCCTCTAGGAGTCCGGTGACGATACTGAGACAGTTTCTGCTCCCCTGTGCTTTGATCTGGAAGCTGGCCACTCTCCCCTTCCTGCGCAACGGCTGCTCCTGGTAAGCCAGGAATGGGGTACTCTTGCACTCTTGGGTTTCATTCAGTGAGTGCAGCCAATTGATGGCTTTCCAAAGTCTGAATAGGGTTAAGGTCCACTCTGTTTCTCAATGTTAAGGATAAACTCACTCTCTTTCGTGTTCTGGGTTAAAGTACCTCTCAGATATGCTCCTGTCTTATCATTCTACAACTCTGAGATTATCTATTCTGTTTCCTTTCGCTGGTAAGTGTGTGTAGTTCAATTCAGTTTTGTGACTTCATCAAATCATACATTTGCTTTGCAGATCCAAACCTTCCCCACTTCTCAGCTCACTGTGAAAATCTTGCAAGCTAGAAATATCACTGCAGCTGACCCACGTGAGTACCATATTTCCTTCACATTATTCGTTGCCTCTCTTCCATGGAATTAAAAGGACTGGTAACCAGAAAAACAAAAAATGAGATTTTCAAAAGATGGCGAGAGTGGAAATCTAAATTCAGGTTTTAACTAGGGATCAAAAATGTTTGGCAAACCCTGGAATGCTTTGGCAGGTTTTTGAAAGAACCACAGTCCTATCCTTTTATATGTATAAAGACTCTTTGGCCTGAGAACAAACTTGGTGGGACACATAGGTTTGCATCTAACGAAGTCCAACTCCTCCTCAGTTACACAGCTGCAATTCTAACATTATAAGTGTGTTATAAGACTGTGACACCAGATGGCTCTGTAGAGCTCATTGGAAAATTGCATATATATTTTATTTCATTTTTTAAAATAGCATTTTCATAGAGGTTTTTTATATCTGTTTATTGATCCAACCTCAGAGAAGTCTCATTGAATTCAATAAGCATGAGTTAGTCATGACCATTGATTTCAGTAGGTCTACTCTGCATAGGACTTACCTGGATACAGCATACTACCTTATTAGTTTAGGACTCAGAGGTAGCTACATTTTAGGTATAAATATCATATGTAAGTGAAGACTGGTCTACATGTAAAACTCTACACAGAAGCTGTCCTGGTCATTGATGTGAAAAGCAGGATCACTGCACATTTCAGTGGGGAGGAGCCATAGCTCAGTGGCACATGTTTTCCATGCAAAAGGTTCCAGGTTCAATCCCTGGAAATTTCCAGTTAAAAAAAGAATCAGATAGCTGGCAATGGGAAAGACTCCTGCTTGTTTGAAAAGCTGCTGCCAGTCAGAGTAGATCATATTAGGCTAGACAGACAGATAGTTTGGCCCTTGGTATAAGACAGTCTTTTATGTACTGCCACGTACATAGAGTAGCCCTTTATATGTGATTAGCAAAATGCTGAGGGTGGTAGTCAGAGTGTTACTCAGAGAAGACTCATTGAAATTAACCAACATGCCTAAATTATGACAACTGATTTCAGTGGGTCTACTCTGAGTAACACTTAGTTGACTAACACCCCTACTGTTTTGATAAGTTTGGTATGTGTAGTTGGTATGGAGAGGTTTGCAGGCAGCTCAGAGATGTGTTGTTTACCTCCATCCTTCTATGCTAGATGTCTGTCATGTCATGTCAGGCCAGTCAGTGGGTGTGGATGATGGACAATTTCTCCCTCCCTTTATTAAAAGGTGTCATCTAGTGCAGGGCTTTACTTTCCCTCACATAAGTGAATTATTAAGGGCGTTTATTTATATGGTAAAAAAAAAAAGGGGTGTATCTGGGGCTAAACTGGCTCCTTAACCTTGGAGATGCTAGCTCCAAACCTACCTAATCTCTTTATCTGAAAGGTGCCAAACTTAATGGAATAGAGTCACAAAGATTATCAGCGTTGTGATTTTAGTGCTTGGCTTTAGATTCTTACTAAGCAAGTTTTTCTCCCTGCTTTAGTGAGTGGAACTGACTGCTATGTAACACTGCGGCTGCCAACAGCTTCGCAGGACGAAGCAAGGACTCAAACAGTCCTTAATTCAAGTGCACCTGTGTGGAATGAAACCTTCTATTTCACAGTACAGAATCAAGTGAAGGTAAGGAAATGGCGTTTATGGCATTAGTCTCAGAGAATCTGCATTCTAGAATTTCTCTTAAGATGGGCAAGTTTTTGTTCAGATAAATTTGAGGTTCTGACGTTTAACACAAGCACATACAATTTTTTAAAGGCGCTTCCTTAATTTACAGAACATCCTGGAACTGAAGATTTACGATGAAGACCTGCTCACCACAGATGACCTTCTCTTTAGTGTCCTTTTTGATGTAGCTGAAGTCAGTCCTGGAGAGAGATTCCACATAACCTTCATACTGCATTCAGAGGTACAGAACGAAACATCTTGCTCGTATCTTGCTTTATATTTCAGTGGAGGAGAAATATTTGTGTGTGTGCTTCATGAACATGTTGATTATGTAAATATATTTTCTGACATCATTTGAAGAAGCCCTGAATGACGCTTACCTGGCAGGGAGAGCAACGTGGTGCAAATGCTCTGGCAAGAGCACGGGATTGGCTCTGCCAGTGTGTTCGCACTGTGCTGCACTCCGCCTCCTAGTAAGAGCAGGCACTCAGTTGCTGAGAGGTCAGGTAAGCATCTCTGGCCCACCTGTAACTGGCAAACTTACTTGCTTTGTGTGGATCCTTTATTTAACTGAAGTGACACTGTTCACACATAAGAGGGAGAGGTGTCAGCAAGCAGGAGGGACCTATAAGGTTTGTAGAAGTACCCCCCAAAAGCCCCCTTTAAGCGGGGCTTTGGGTGGTTGCCAAAGCAGGCTAATGAGGATTGAGGATGCCTGGTGGGCACGGGATGCTTGCTGAATGGTGGTGGTGGTGGTGGAGGCAGGGGCGTACCCAGGATCAAAATTAGGGGGGGGGCAAGCTATGGTCGTTCAGGTGTGCTTTGAACTGGGGGGGGGGGAAGCCATGGTCGTTCAGGTTTGCTTTGAATGGACGCTGATCATTTTTGCTTCTAGGGCTGCCTTCGGGGGGGGGCAGCTGCCCCCTCTGCCCCCCCTTGGGTACGCCCATGGGTGGAGGCTGTGGGAACGATGGACAACAGGGAGATAAAATGCATAAACAGTGTAGAAAAGGTGAATAGGAACATTCTCCCCCACCCCACTTAATACTAGAGCCGGTAATCATCCAATGAAACCGAATGGAGGACAGACAGAAGGAAGTAGATCTTCACAGTTAAACTGTGGAATCACTATCCCAAGGTGTACGGTAGTGATGGCTGCCAATTTAGAAAACTTTTAAAGAAGGTGTGAGTCTGGCACTGAGCGGAATTGGAATTCAGCAAAACCTGTCGGGCCAAAAGGAATAAGACAAATTCATGTAGCTGCAGGCATGTACAGCATGTCGATCGTGAGCCCCCAGTCGATCGTGGGGTTGTTTCTGGTCGATCGCACGGCCTTTCTATGCAACCTCAGATGCACCAGCAGCAGCAGCAGCAGCCCCTGCCGCTGCCAGTCTCCACAGCGATGCAAGCCTGAGCAGAGGCGCGAGGGAGCTGGGGAGAGGTCTGTGTGATGCCGCTGGAAGCGTGGAGGCGGGCTTAGCATGGCTTTCCTGATTGGGAAAGGGGAAGGCTGCCGGAGATGGAGGGAGGCGCGAGGAGGAGCCGCGTGGGAATGCTCTCTTTGACAGGGAGGGAGGGAAGGAGGGATCAAGATCAGCTGCGCGGCCCCCTTTGACGGGGGGGGGGAGGAGGGAGGGAGGAAAGGCACTATCAGGATCCACATCAGCTGCATATCTCTCTTTGACAGGAGAGAGAGAGAGAGAGAGAGAGAGAGAGAGATGGCGCTCGGGTTTGGGGGTGGGCGGGAGGAGAAGCGTCTCCCTGGAGAGCTCCGCAGCCCAGCTGGTTTGAGCGGGGAGAGAGGGAGAGAGAGAGAGAGAGAGAGCTGCTGGGGGGGGGGGGAGGGAGGAGAGAAAGGGCTGGCTTGGGTGGGGGGAGGGAGAGAGCTGGGTACCCGCCCACCCTGCACCCATCCCTGCCACCCACCCTGCACCCACCCCTACCCTGCCCCCTCAGGGGAAGCAGCCAGAGCCTGCCCGCCCACCCTGCACCTATCCCAGGGGGGTGGTAGATCACTGCCAGTTTTTGATATTGTACCGTAGATCACAGGCTACTTGAAGTTGGACATGCCTAGGGTAAGGCAATCAGCAGCTGTTTTCTGCTGATTCTCAGGATAAGGACTGAATGGAGGAACAGGTGGGACTTTGGGCTGTTCCAACAGGACTCGTCTTAAAGTCTTATAGTTTTATGGTTGAAATCCTGAAATGTTTTGCTGCACTTGCCATTCATATTCAATTAATATGAATAGCATCTCTTTACTTTTTTTGTTTTTAAGCAGATTTTTTTTTTTTTTTGCTGATCCGAGCCATCTTTTTCTTTCCAGAGTAAGGAAGAACTGGACGTAGAGTTCATAATGAAGGAAAAGTATGTAGTAATAATAGGGAAGTATTCTGGATTCTTTTTAAAATGTTATGTCAGGGTTTTGTTTTGTTTTTTAAAAAAATTACTGGTTTAAGTTAGTGCATTTATAGATGCCTTTGTTTATAACAAGGTGTGAATTTAATGAGCAGGAGTCATCAAGATAGCGCAACTAATTACATATGCTGTCACTTTGAGCATTCAGGATGCTGAAAGCTCCCAGATGATGTAGAGTGTAGACTTCAGCTTGTTTCGGCATGAATTTAATTGTGCATAATAAATCAAACAATTGATGTGGTTGCTTCTTCTGTTTTTCAGTTAATTACCTTTCACCAAAAGTTCTAGCCTTCCTGAAGTAAGCATGCTCTTCTTAATTTAATTAAATAAAGCCTGCTTTATGCCTTTCCTCCATTCTGGGAGCATGCCATATGAAATGTGATGGAGGGTGTTTGCTGATCCATAATGTGGAATTCAAACCATTACAGGTAGATTTCAGGGGCTGTTTCACACTCGCCATTTTTATACTGGAGAGATAACGTTGTTTTCTATAATTCAAGTAGCATACATAGTAAGCAAAGTATTTTCTTTCATATCACATCAAAAACAAACTGTGTTGCTATTGCTTTAAATGTTGTACATTCAAACTGTTGGGGAAGTATCATCTAACAAAGAAAAAGATCTCTATGTTATGGGGAAAGAAAGACTAGCAGGCATGTTGAAGTAGAGACTGAAGTACCTTTCCCTCAGGAGATAGCTGCTCCTTTATTGAACTCCACCTCTCTTTCCAGTTCATTTAACCCAGGCATGTCCAAAGTCCGTTTCGGGGGCCTAATCCGGCCCGCTGGTTGGTTTAATCCTGCCCCTGTGGCAGTTTATTTCCTGGGGAGGGGGGAAATCCAAAAAAATCCTCAACAACTTCAACCTGAAAAAAAGCTCAGGAACTTCAACCCTAAAAAAGGTTAACAACTTTGGTTGGCCCTTTGGTCGGCCCTCACGGCCCTCTACTTCATCAAATCTGGCCCTCTTTGAAAAAAGTTTGGACACCACTGCTAACCCCTGAAGAACCCATAATGTATCACACCACAGTTTACCTTTGGAAAGGAATGTGGGAGTGTTCCTAAATACTATAAAGTAATAGTTCCAATGGAAGGATTTTTGGAACTTTTCCATAAAAGTGAGTGATTATTAAAACATGTAGGCTTGGATCCAGGGATCATAGAATCAGGGTTGTCTTGCACAAATAGAAAAGCAAAGTAAAATTTGATTATATCCAGCAAAGGACAGCGATACACACAGAACAAACTAAAGTGTACATCTGTAGCAGGCCCAATTTGATTACCATTAAGCACCATGAATCCACCCCGTTCTCTTATAATGGCAATGGTACCCACCTGAGAGGTGCTGGAAATGAGTTCTGGCGAGTTCCAGTTGAAGAAAAAAAAAAGCCTTGGGGATGTCCTGTTCCATACCCTCCATTACCTTTTCGATGGAATAGGGACATCCTACTATACTCTCCAACATTTCTCCGATGAAAATTGGGACATCCTAAGGAAAAGTGGGATGTTCTGGGATTAAATCAGAAACGAGGATGGCTTCTGTAAACCCAGGACTGTCGCTGGAGAATAGGGACATTTGGAGGGTCTGCTTTTCTTTATTGCCTGTGTGACTCACACTCCTTCCTGTAATCCTGCTTTGCCAGACCTCGGTTCACTAAATTTGTAAGGCAAGATTGGTTGCTAAGAAAGATGTATTCAGTGCAATTATTTTTAAAGCTTGCATTTCCCCCGTTCTAGTTTGGATCGTCTTGAGAATCTCCTCACAAACAACATCATAGTGGTAATATTTATCCTTTTGATTTTGTGCATCCTTTCTGTGTTTCTGGAATGTAGTTTTAGGTGAATTATAATTTAATATACACAAAAGGAACTAAAGGCTTTGGGGTGGAGGAGGACTATGGGAGGCGAATGTTAAAGAACTGCCTTTAGAGAACTGCTCTTCTTGAATGCTTGGCCATTTCAATAAATTGAATCTTCATTACATTATATTATATTATAAATTGAATCTTCATTGTTCATTTTTCACAGGCCCGTCCAGTTTCTTGTTTGAATGTTTGTGTATCCAAGGAGAAAAGTTCAAAGTATCTCAAAGGTAATTCCAGGTAGAGATCCCACTCCACCTCAACAACAATTAACTTTTTCTTTTCTGGGAATCCAGAAAATTGATGCAGATATAAATATTTTTCTTTTTGTATCTTGCTGCTGCTGCTGCTGCTGTTTTGCGTGTCGAGGTCCCCAAGCCACCCCCCTAAATAACTCACACTACACATAGTAATTTAAGTTTTTTGGCATGATTTTGGCCACAACTTTTATTAAAATACAAAATGTGAGTGGTTGCTTAGGCATTGGTTTCAACTAGCTGCCCCCTCCTGGGGGCAGACTGACATCCGTCCGGTTAGCGGAAGTCAGTAAAGGGAAAACACCTTTGGGGAGAGAATGGGGGTCAGGGGCCCGGGCCCTCGCCTCTCCCCAAATGTTCCCAGGGGCTCTTGCGTGGCCCTGGCCCCCAACCGGGGGATACGGACAAAAGCATGATGAGCCCCTGGATTCCTTTAACGGAATTCCCCGCGCAGCAGCATTGGAGGGGCAGGCACAGCCAACCACATCCCCTCCACCAACCAAATTCATAACCAATGCCTAACCGCAACCTTACAAGTTGTGACTAATTGCTACGCAGTAGGCAAAACCAAATGGCAACAGCCAATCAGCCAGATGGAAAAATTCCTACCAGGCCCCTGCCCCAAAAGCAGACGACCCCATGACAGGCATAGCAAGGTCAACGCGCAAGCCTAAATAAAGGGAGGGAGGGCGGGTGATCCGATGCACACAGCAAAGAGGCCCGTGTGCTGCCTGCACTGGGAATATATAACCTCTGAGCTGTCCATCAAAAATTGCTACATAACATTCTCCCCAGCAACCCACAGGGCCCAATCACCTGCCATGGTCATCTATCCTAACCCGCTCAGCAACAGTGGGGTGACTTGTTAGCTCCCACCGCAACATGTGCTCTCCATGAAGGAGAACCCGCTTTATTAAGCAACAGCCTTTGATCCTGTTCCATATTGGGTAATAAGATCAGGATGAAATGCATATACCCGATAAGCTGCTTAAATGTTCTTCATGTTGCAATGTCAAGTTGCAGGAGAAAATAAGGTGGCATATTATGGATGATTACTTGCAAAGTCCAGAATGGACTGAAGGATACTTAGATTGTTAACACTCCTTTATAGCATATCTAGCCTGTTGATTAACTAGCTCTTGGCAAAATTTGAAGTTATCACTAGTATTTAAATTAGAAACAAAAGCCAACAAGTTATTAAACTGCTGTTTGGAACAGCAATCATTTTACTGGTGCAAATATTTTGGGTGGTGTTTCCTTCTAGCTGTTAAGCAACTGTTAGGTGCTGGATTTTTTTGGGGGGGCAGGGGGACATTCTTATTAAATCCAGATAGTATAGTGGTACCTTGGTTCTCAAACTTAATCCGTTCCGGAAGTCTGTTCCAAAATCAAGGCACGCTTTCTCATAGAAAGTAATGCAAAAAGGATTACGGTACCGTATTTTTCCATGTATAAGACTAGGGTTTTTTGTTTTGTTTTTTAAACCAAAAAATTAGATTTAAAATTGGGGCTCGTCTTATACACAGGTAGTGTTGAGGGGTGTTTTCTTTAAAAGCAACCCCTAAAACAGCAATTTAACATGAATTTTACTATCTAATGAGACAATTGATCCATAAAATAAAAGTAATAATGTACTGTACTATAAAATAAACAAGACATTATTGTAGATGATTAAAAAAATTGTTTCTTACCTGCTTTTTCTTCTTTCTTCTTTGGCGATCGCTCATATCCGAGTAAGATTGTCTTCCATAAACACGGTTTTAACAATGAGTCCGTAAGTGACTGTGGAGACCAATTCTGGACCCACACGTCCTTCCACAGTGAGGACATTGGTTTCTGGGCGGGAGTTGATCACGGTGTGGATTTGCCAAGCGTGCCTTCCTCAGAGCACGTTTCTCCCTTGCGTCCTGAGTTCGAGTGTCTTCAAAGCCCATGACACCTTTGGTAAAGGCTGTTCTCCAACTGGAGCACTCGCAGGCCAGTGTTTCCCAGTTGTCAGTGTTTATACTACATTTTTTAAAGATTTGCCTTGAGACAGTCTTTAAACCTCTTTTGTTGACCACCAGCACTATGCTTTCCATTTTTAAGTTCAGAATAGAGTAGTTGCTTTGGAAGGCGATCATCAGGCACAACATGACCAGTCCAACGAAGTTGAAAACTTCAACACTGATGATAGTCATTGTTTGGATGGGGGGACTTGTATCTATTTCCACAGTCACACTATCAACCAATCAGTAGCTGAACTGGGTTCCACACAGTCACAAAAACAAATTAACTGAAAAAGCCTCAAAAACAAAAGTGCAAAATATATAGCAAAAATAAAAGTGTCAAACTTAATCCGTTCCGGAAGTCCGTTTGACTTCCGAAATGTTTGAAAACCAAGACACAACTTCTGATTGGTGCAGGTGCCCTGGAAACAATAGCCAACAGCCAGATCGGACGTTCGGCTTCTGAAAAACCACTTACTTCCGGGTTTTCGGCGTTTGGGAACCAAGGTACCACAGTAGCTATAAAGGGCAGTTTGTAGGTAATAGAGGTTTTTTAGACTCATGTTGATATTGTAATCTGTTTGGGCTTCTCTTTGTAGAAGAAGGTGACCTTGAACTGAGAATGAAGGGATCATATGAAGATACATGGAAAACTGTTTTGGAATCTGGATCGGTAGAATGCTTTTATTTCCACTATCCGATGCATTGGGAAGCACAATTAAACGCCCACCTGCAGGTGACCATACTTTCATTGGAAATAATGCATCTTACCTAAAAATACAATAGGGATAGAATAATGTACCCCCTCTCAGAGTATTATAAAATACTGACCCAGTAAATCATGATTTTCTGTTTCTATTACAGTGGTACCTTGGGTTAAGAACTTAATTCGTTCTGGAGGTCCGTTCTTAACCTGAAACTGTTCTTAACCTGAGGTACCGCTTTAGCTAATGGGGCCTCCCGCTGCCGCCACGCCACCACAGCACGATTTCTGTTCTCATCCTGAAACAAAGTTCTTAACCCAAGATACTATTTCTGGGTTAGCGGAGTCTGTAACCTGAAGCGTCTGTAACCTGAAGCGCCTATAACCTGAGGTACCACTGTATAATAGTGAGCCTCAGATTCCCATGCACCATTCCACTTCCTTCCAACTTAGAGCTTGAGGGGAGGAAGTTAAAAGTTTCCATTTGCAGTTTTGAACAAACTATAGTTTCCTATTGTGTCCTCATATGGGAAACAGTGGTTGTCTAAACTATGGGTAGCTGTACAAAACCAGAATCTGAAAACACAGTTTGATTCTGTTTCATTATCTCTAACTGTGATTGGATCAAACCACAGTTTCCTGTATTTGAAACTATAGTAGAGTGATACCTTTTCTTTTTCTTTTGTGCTGCAGATCAGTGCAGCTGCTGTTCTGGAAAGCAAGTGAAAGTAATCCCTTTTTCATTTTAGTGTGCTACATGCACACGATCTGAATAGGCAAGAAAGGGGAATATATTGGCAGAAAGGAAGGAACTCTGAATGGAAGAATGGGGCATCTTCAGAAGGTGGTATAATCTGGAGGGCACCGTGTTGGCTACCTCAGGTGTAGTCCAAGTTAGCAAAGGATCAGATTGAGAGGCAGAGTGTGGGAAACAGTGTTGAGCAGAAGCTTGGTCTGATGGGATCTTCTCACTTCTCAGTTATTTAGACTGAAAAGCAGGCCCTGGATCTGAAACTTCATCTGACTAGACGTTGAATTAGATTGTGTGTTTTGAAATGCTGTTTCGTTGGCACCTCTGTGTAGACATAATTCAGACCATGACGTCTTTGGCAGACATGCTATTCTGGTGGTACAGAAGGTCAGGTACCGGGGCCTGGCTTCCAGGAACCCTGGCCTGAAAGACCTCATCCACAATCCAATGACACCGACTTCAGAGTAAATTTAAATGGGACTTGCTTCCAAGTAGATATTTTTAGGAGTGTGCTTTTACACCCAGACTGTCCCTCGACTACTCCCCAAAACAAAAAACAGCAGTGACATAAAAGTGTTAGCTCCATTCTACAGTTGGTAACATTATTTTTTGAAAAATCAAAATAATCTTTAAACATAGTATTTTCTGATTATTTAACAACATAACTCTCCCCACCCCCATCTAGCATTGCTCAAGTAATGGGGAGGAAGACAAACTGAATTCATCTGCATCCTTGACTCTGCCTCTGAAATCACTTTCTGTGGGGCAGGAGGTGAAAGTAATTCTTACTGCATCCGAGGTAAGCACTTCACTCTTTGAACAGGAAGGCAATTAACTGTCCCAGCTTTTTACTCAATGGCGGATTTTGGAAAAGTGGACTTGAATGATGCAAACAATATCAAGCTATCTGGAAAAGCTTTCTGAGTGCTTCCACATAATTGCATGTGATAGCTGAAACATACCGTACTTTTCTGTGTATAAGAGGGGACTCAAATTTAAGAAAATGGGGGGAGATGGCACAAGGTTGTTGAGCTTTTTTTTGGGAGGATTTCCCAGAGTTGTTGAGCTTTTTTTTTGGGGGGGGGGAGGAATAAGCTGCTAATCGCCCGCCCAATTTTCGCTGATCACAGGCCTGGATGTAACTCACAACTTGCACAACCTCTGTTGTTATGCATACTTAGGATAAGCTTGTGTGTATATTTTAAACCAAGGAATATCATGAGAAATAAAAGTGTTCTGTAGTTCTCAGGCGTTTCATTTTTATAAATGTGCCTATACTTTATGATGCAAAGATGCAGTCACAGAAAAATACACTATTTTTCAGAATTGGAGTTTCATAGGATTTGCTCCACTTGGTGTTAGAGAGCAGAAACACATAGAAAAACTGCCAGGATTCCCCCCACCCCCCGCCCCCAATTTTGTGGTGTATTCCAGCAAGTAGTTATTATGTGAATAGAATCTAAGAATGCTGAGTTCTGTGGACTATGCATGCGACTTAAAATATTGTTTGATTTAAATTCTTCATTTCAGGATACTAATTTGGAAGTTAAATTGCGTACACAGACTTGGTAATGTATTACTTTTCTGACACCCCTCCCCCCAAAAAATCTCGAGTAGACTTTTAGGGCAACCCAGTCTATTTCTTGTTTTTCTGTATTTTCCCCTTTGCAACTGTTTGGGTTAGCTAGAGGAGTTCGATGTCAGTCTCCAGAATGATAGGCATGTTGATAGTCTGTTGTAAGAAAAACAAGAAGTCTTCTGGCACCTTAAAGACTAATAGTTTTAATATGACATAAACTTTGATGAGGTACAATCCACTTCATCTGATGTGTCATGTATTCTTTAACTGGCAAGCGTATATAAACATGGGATGGGATGTACATGGGATGGAACATCAGAGAAGAAAAGAAGAGAGAATGATGACTACTTGAAAGCAAGATAGCTATAGTGTCCAATTAACATGGCAATATTGGGGACAACCCACATTCTGGCTTTGGTGAGCTAATTAACACATGTGTGGTTTTCCAGTGTGGTGCAGTGGTTAAGAGCGATAGACACGTAATCTGGTGAACCGAATTCGCGTCTCCGCTCTTCCACATGCAGCTGCTGGGTGACCTTGGGCTAGTCACACTTCTTTGAAGTCTCTCAGCCCCACTCACCTCACAGAGTGTTTGTTGTGGGGGAGGAAGGGAAAGGAGAATGTTTGCCGCTTTGAGACTCCTGAGGGTAGTGATAAAGCGGGATATCAAATCCAAACTCTTCTTCTTTTTTTAAAGAAAGGATTCTTGATTCAAGTCATGAATTGTGTTCCCAAGTGCAAAGTCCCCTATTCTTTTCTCCCACCCAGTGTTTTTAATGGGGTATGGTTGTGTGTGTGTGCGCGTGTGTGCGTGCGCATGTGTAGACGGGAAATTCAAACAGTTGCTGTCAGGAGTTCAGGGCTGGATTTAGACACATCAAAAAAGTGTTTCAGGAAAACACGTTGTAAACCTCAATGTGGGAAATCACATTGGCAAAAGACGGAACTCCACATCGGCATCCGGTGTCACAGTGTTACAATGCATATAAAATGCTTTTTCTTGACAAATGTAGCTGGGTCCAAAGTAATGACAGTAATTCTCTCTGTTGTGTTAGCTGCAGTCATTTTATATTCACCTTAAGTATTTGGGATGATGGAGAAATTCAGTTTGGTTTGGATTTGAATGCCTTTTAATAGTTTAGGTTGGACTTTGCCAGTCTGGTGCCCTCGCAGTTGACTTGCAACTTGCATGGGGGTTACTGAAGATGCACAGAACCGAAATCACGTATACTTGGAACACCCCAATGCGACCATCCTTACCTTCTGGAGCCAGCATGCCAAACAGGTGCACAGAACCCAAGCAAGGCAGAGAGCTTTGAAGGCTCTATGAGGCTCTTGCGAGAGCCCCCCCAAGTCCAAAGCAGTGACCTTAAAAGCTATTTTTGTCCTGCGAAACCCCGTGCCAAAAGAACCTTTAAGCTCTCTGCCTTCTGTGCATTTAATTTGTGCGATTTCAGCTGACTGCGTACAGCTGAAATTAGGCAAGTTTAAACGTGCGCAAGATGCGAATCGACTGCAAACTTCCATCATCCCAGGCTATTTTCCATGCTGGCTTCACTGACGAGAGTTGTAATCCAATCATGTGGAGACTGGGGAAGGCTGGTTCAGGAATATTATTTAGAGCAGGGGTCAGCAAACGTTTTCAGTAGGGGGCTGGTCCACTGTCCCTCAGACCTTGTGGGGTGCTGGTCTATATTTTGGAAAAAATTATGAACAAATTCCTATGCCCCACAAATAACCCAGAGATGCATTTTAAATAAAAGGACACATTCTACTCATATAAAACAAAATAAAAAAAATCCTTCTAGTAGCACCTTAGAGACCAACTAAGTTTGTTCTTGGTATGAGCTTTCGTGTGCATGCACACTTCTTCAGATACACTGAAACAGAAGTCACCAGACCCTTATGTATCTGAAGAAGTGTGCATGCACACGAAAGCTCATACCAATAACAAACTTAGTTGGTCTCTAAGGTGCTACTGGAAGGAATTTTTTATTTTTTATTTTGTTTTGACTACGGCAGACCAACACGGCTACCTACCTGTACTCATATAAAAACACACTGAATCCCGGACCGTCCGCAGGCCAGATTTAGAAGGCGATTGGGTCGGATCCAGCCCCCGGGTCTTAGTATGCCAACCCATGATTTAGAGCAAGGATGAGGAAACCTGTAGCCCCTTCAGATGGTATTGGATACCAACTCCCGTCAGTCACACCCAGCAAGGTCAGTGGCCAGGGATGATGACAGCCCCACAACATATGGAGCACCTCAGATTCCCCACCCCTGATTTGGAGGAACAGGCTATCTCTAAATGTGGAATGTTGATCCTGTAGTTAGTGGATGATGTACTACTGTTTGCTTCCCCTATCTATGTCCTCAATTTTGTTTCAGCTCAGAACACCTTGATGTGCGTTTGAGGTATGACCTATGCGGAGAGGAAAAGGCTTTTCTACATAAACGGAAGAAAGTGGTTGCAGCTGGTCTGAAAAGTGTCCTCCAGCTAGAAGAGGATTTGTTGGATCATGAGGTATGCTGGATCTGGAACTGAAGGAAAAGAATGCATATTTTAAAAGGAAGACAACAATTTATATTTGACACATCCCTTAAAAAAAAGACGCCTTTCATTTTCTACTGGTGTAACGTGCAAGTTGTGGGAAGTTGAACTTCATACTTGGAATTGTTCTTAGCTCTCCTTGTTTTCAATGTTGTATTTTACTGATATTTTTAATGTATTTTATTTAGTTTACATAAAGCTTTTAGAGGTTTCACAGTTAAGTGGCGCATTTATTAAATGAATAAAATAAATGTTTTGGGAGGCAACGGTGTTAGCAAAGCAACTGATATCTGGCATGGTTGGCACATGCCAGGCAGAGGGCCTTCTTGGTGGTGGCACCCGCCCTGTGGAACGCCCTACTATCAGATGTCAATGAAATAAACAACTATCTGAAGGCAGTCCTGTTTAGGGAAGTTTTTATGTTTGATGTTTTATCGTGTTTTTATTTTCTGTTGGGAGCCACCCAGAGTGTCTGGGGAAACCCAGCCAGATGGGCGGGGTATAAATAATAAATTATTATTATTATTAACTATACAACTGCTGAATGGTGTGCTGCTCTGTGGCAGAACGGCTACTTGTATCGTTGGCATTAGCCTTACAGAGAATAGTTATCCTAGCTGATATTATGCCCTTCGAAAATGCTAGTACTCATATTTTAAATCTGTAAACTACCCAGAGGACATTGTTAATTGTGTGCTAATGTATAGGCCATATATATATATATATATATATATATATATATATATGTATATGTATATATGTATATATGTATATATATGTATATATATGTCTGTGTATTTTAAACAGGTGCCAGTAGTTGCAGTCATGGCCACAGGAGGTGGATGCAGAGCAATGACGTCTCTTTATGGGCAGCTCTCAGGACTTAAGAAGCTTGGCATTCTGGACTGCATAACATATATCAGCGGTACCTCAGGCTCAACTTGGTGAGACTGTCAGCATGAAACTGGGGGAGGGGATTGTGGAATTTTGTAGCTGAAACCAAGGAAAGGTATTAAGAAGTGCATAGCCAGTGTGGTGTAGTGGTTAAGAGCGGTAGACTTGTAATCTGGTGAACCGGGTTCGCGTCTATGCTCCTCCACATGCAGCTGCTGGGTGACCTTGGGCTAGTCACACTTCTCTGAACAAAATAAAATAAAAAAAATTCCTTCCAGTAGCACCTTAGAGACCAACTAAGTTTGTTCTTGGTATGAGCTTTCGTGTGCATGCACACTTCTTCAGATACCACTTCTCTGAAGTCTCTCAGTCCCACTCACCTCACAGAGTGTTTGTTGTGGGGGAGGAAGGGAAAGGAGAATGTTAGCCGCTTTGAGACTCCTTCGTGTGGTGATAACGTGGGATATCAAATCCAAACTCTCTTCTTCTTCTTCTTCTTCTTCTTCTTCTTCTTCTTCTTCTTCGTATCTGAACATTATTTGTATACAATCCGCTTTCCCTGAGTCAAGCTATACCAGCAGTGAAGGAACAGTCCTGGGACTTATGGTTGCGCTTGAGATGTGCCGCTTCAGACACCAGTGTGCAAGAGTGGAAAACTGAAGCATGGCTCATCCCGCCTGTCCTTCCATTTCCCCTGCTTCTGTGTAACATTTAAACCAGTCTTCAGGAAAACCAAAGTGGCTTCTTTACGTGTGTGTTTTATTGTCCATGTATTTATCCTAATTATTTTATTTACAACTGTTTCTTTAGGACCATGTCAAATTTGTATGAAGATTCTAATTGGTCCCAAAAGGATCTGGAGAGGCCAATCCTTGAAGCCAAGAAGCATATGGGAAAGAATAAGATAAGCACCTTTTCTCTGGAGCATCTGATTTATTATCAAGAGGAGCTGAGCCAGAGGGCCAAAGAGGGCATCTCTACTTCTTTTAATGACCTGTGGGCTGTAGCTCTGGAGAATATCTTGCATGATGGGGTATGTAAACAGCTTTAGACCTCTCCTAATGATCAGGGACGCGGGTGGCGCTGTGGGTTAAACCACAGAGCCTAGGGCTTGCTGATCAGAAGGTGGGTGGTTCGAATCCCCGCGACGGGGTGAGTTCCCGTTGCTTGGTCCCAGCTCCTGCCAACCTATCAGTTCTAAAGCACGTCAAAGTGCAAGTAGATAATAGGTACCACTCTGGCGGGAAGGTAAATGGCGTTTCCGTGTGGTGCTCTGGTTCGCCAGAAGCGGCTTAGTCATGCTGGCCACATGACCTGGAAGCTGGATGACCTGGAAGCGAGATGGGCGCCGCAACCCCAGAGTCATCTGCAACTGGACTTAACTGTGAGGGGTCCCTTTACCTTTAAGGGTAACAAAAGCGCAAGTATGAAGCACTTAAGAGTATATTCACACAATTTTCAGAGATTTGTTTTGCAAAACCATATGCAGTATGTGGCACAGTCTTCTGAGCTCCAAGTCCTTTGCTTGCTTTCTGTTTTTCCTCCTTATTAGGTGAATGATTTTAAACTATCTGATCAGCAACAGGCTGTGAATCAAGGGCAGAATCCCCTACCTCTCTATTTAGCCCTTAATGTGAAAGAAAACCATATTTCTACTTTTGATTTCAAAGGTAATTCTTATAAAATTGTAATTGCAGTAAATAAACGGCAGGTGCAAATGCCAGTATTTTTTTTTTAGCCTATTCTCCTGTGTAAGCTTTACTATGTGCAACAATGTGCCAGAAAGGAAATTTCAGAACATCCTTATGGATTATTTGATCTGTAGATAATTTACCTTGCATATTAATTATACAGGTCTATATGACAGTAACTGAAAGAGAGATTAGCATGTATGTGCCAGGTTTGGGGCCTGCTCAGGGAAACTAAAGGAGCTTATAGACAGTGGCTTAATATTGCTAATGGGTCCCTGAGATATTGCAAATAGCTTGATGGCAACAGGTTGTTGTTGGTTTTTTTTAAATGGCCATCTCTTCCCCAGGAAGGGAAAATCCAGATTAAATTGCAGGGGGGGGGGAATATTTGCTGGCATTTTGATGCCAACACCATCATGTAGATGCTACAAAAAACCACCCTGCAAGCATCCTAAGTGTGAGTAAGTATGTGTGCAGAACTGGAGATTCATTGTAGGTTTCATTGCCGCAAATATGAAATGATCACTTTAAAACTGCACAGTAATTTGTTTGATTAATTGTTGTAAGCACAGCAAATAAATTGGGCTGTTAGTGCAGTTTCTTTACATAGGTATAAATGACTCATTTAGATGATGGTGATGATAATTAATTTTGTATGTGCTGTAAGCTGCCCAGCCACTCTGGGCGGCTTACCGCACACATTAAAAATTGTAAAACATCAGACGTTAAAAATTTCCCTAAACAGGGATGCCTTCAGATGTCTTCTAAAAGCAAGATAGTTGTTTATTTCCTTGACATCTGATGGGAGGGCATTTCACAGGGCAGGTGCCACCACCGAGCAGGCCCTCTGCCTGGTTCCCTGTAATCTCACTTCTCGCAGTGAGGGAACCACCAGAAGGCCCTCGGAGCTGGACCTCAGTGCTGAATGACAGTCTTGGACCATTGAGCCATGTGCTTGTTAGATGGCTTTGGTGAAGTAACTCTCCTCTTTCAGCTTCACTTCTCCATCAATAAAATGAAAGTAACAGTGACCTCACTTGCCATTTCTTGTGAAAGTGAATGAGATATGGAAATAATTGCACCCCACAAATCGTTTATCAATATTACACAATGCATTTTCTCATCCATGCTCCTTGGAGGAAAGGTAGAATGATAAACACAATGCATACACAAATTAGTATATTCTCATAGGTGGTTTTAGATGCAGAATTATTATGCTATCATGCTTCCATCAGCAATAAGACAGCAAGTATGCTTGTTAATTGTCTGTACACAGAATGGTGTGAATTCTCCCCCTATGAAGTTGGTTTTCTGAAATACGGTGCATTCATCCATTCAGAAGATTTTGGAAGTGAATTCTTCATGGGACGGCTAATGAAGAAAAACCTAGAGTCCCGGATCTGTTATTTAGAAGGTAATTGTATTAATTTCCTGTAAACTGGCATGTTACTCTCTTGAAAGCTGTTGTGCACTGGATTTGCAGTTACTAAGATTATCAACCAGATTTGTAGGTTAACTACCAGAATTTCTGGAAATTATTTTGATGTGTAGGCTAGCCCAAGAAAATTATGAGCCTGATGCTGCAATTTTATCACACCCAACATCAGCTGCCTGAGGAGGCCACCTCACTTTAAGTATAAAGTGCTTTTCTGTTGTAATACATATGAATAAACAAATACTTGTTTATGAGCAAATAGTACAACCATGATCTAGTAGCATGTGAAGCCCTAATATTTCAAACGACCTAAATAAGGTAGGAGGAGTAATTAATTACTATTGAAGTCTTGTTTAATGATGAACAGCTGAATGAAAAAGGATGGATTATGCAAAGAGGAACTGATCTTTCCCTAAATATGCTTGGCTTTACAGCGTTGTGGAGCAATATTCTTGCTGTTAATCTGCTTGATGTCTGGAACAAGCTGAGCAGTACAGATGACTCTTGGCAGAAACTTATCAGAAGCAAAATAAGAAACATTGGTAGGAATTTTGTTGTTAGCTTAAAATAATGTGTACATAACAGCACACATATTCTCGTAGATAACCCCTGCAGAAGTAGCCTAGATGGTTTGCCTCCATTCACATGAACACAGTGATGGCCCGTGTGTAGTTCAGAAAATGGAAGAGATTTAAGGTAGCACAGTGCGATTCTCTACACTAACACAAAGCACTGTGGTAAAGAGATAAGAAAGCACGTATTTGGGCGTGTCCACACACTTGCATGAACACACATGCTGGGGTGGTGTGGAAGGCCACCTGTGGAAAGTTATGAAATGGTCCATGAAAGCTTACACCATAACAAATTGGTTAGTTTTCAAGGCGCCACAATATTATTTGTTGCTTTCACTAAAAGTTAGCGATATCTAGGTGTTAGCAAATGTAGATTAAAAACCCCTGTTAAAGGAACGTTAAGGGAATGTCCCACTTTTTTGGTATCTAAATGGGGTTACCTGTATCTGTTCCAGGCATATGTGTTTGACAGTGTGTCATTATTCATAAACAATGCCATACATCTACTTTAAATTGTGCAGAGGAAGACAATTATATGATTTATGAACAAGTCTTTTCATAGACACTCATTTGCTGTAACGCTATAGTGGCATAAAGTAGCAACATGGACTGCTCCCCCCCCTCAGTCCCCTTCTCTTCCTTTCCCTTATGCAGAGAGAAATCATATTCCACCAGAAAGCTCTACTTACTTGGGGACCTCTTGGATGTGTCCTGATGGGAAGCTCTTTCAGATTATAAGAAATATTTTAACTGATCGTCCATTGCACCATCACATCCATAACTTCCTCAATGGTTTCCATATGCATAAAGACTATTACCAGGAGAGTCAGTTCTCTACATGGAAAGGTAACTATATCTACTTAGAAGTATGACCTTTTGAATTCAGTGGGGCTTTCTCCAAACTAAAGGATTAGGATTACAGTTCTAGTTACAAAAAATAAAGGAAAACAACCCCCCCCCCAATAATAATAATTAATCATACCCTAGGGCTTTTTAGTGCTGATAATTTATTTACTAAGTTAATAAAATTGCTATCCCACCCTTCATCTGAAAGGACATTTCTGACACACTAGCTATTAAATTCTTCTTTAGAACCTACACATTTATATCTTCCCATAACTGGGCCTGGGATACTGGACAATAGGTGAAAATGTGGCTTTATTGTGAACATAATGACTTAGATTTTACTTGTAAACATATGCAAGTGTTGAACAGAGGCTCATTTATCACTGTCTCTCTCTTGTCAAGTTATCTTGCTTTCCTTAGATCTGGAGTGCTGTTTCAAGAACACGTTTCATTTTATACACTTTTCTTCTTTGTAAATGGACACATGCAATGTTCCGAATATATACCTAAATATGTAAAATGTGAACATGATAAAAGTGTGTTCACCAATACATGTGTCAGACAGCAAACTTTATCAGGGAGATGGGATTGGCTGGAACACCAACTTGAATGTACGTTCTGATAAACACAAGTGTGCTGCCATGTAATGTGTGGCAGAGCCCTGAATTCTGAATGGTGTTTGGAACCATAGAGTACGACTCCTTGAAAGTTCCAGGCATAGGCAGAGGACTGGCTTCAAATAGAACTATAGAATCATGGAACTGTAGAGTTGTAAGGCACCCTAAGAGTCATCTAGTCCAGTCCTATGACAGATGGCCATCAAACCTCTGCTTATAAACCTCCAATGAAGAAGAGTCTATCAGGATGTCCTACACACGAGTAGGACCTTGGCAGAGACACATGCCCGACTGGCATGTTCCCTCCCTCCTGGGTGATTGTTCGGGAGCTTCAAAAGCATTCCTCAGCCCGAACATCACAGCGACTAATCCCAGAAGAAATTAGCACACTAACAGATTCACAGAGATTTGCGCAGTTGCGTAACAGAACTCAGCAACTCAGCATGTTGGCTAATCAACTTTCTTGACATATAAAATGGAGCACTTCAACATGGCTCCCTCTCCCTCTAGCAGTAGCATCAGACAGCAAAGAGAAAGAACAAAGGACAAAAGTCCCACTTCAGGGAACACAGTAACACAAACATCCTGTCTCCGTCACTTCCCACTCTGTGGAATGTAAACACATACCCATTCATGTGATAGACAACAAACCCATGACTGCATATGGGGAATGAATCTCCAACAGAGTCTACCACCTTCTGAGGGAGTCCATTCTACAGTCGAACAGCTCTTACTGTTAGAAAGTTCTTCCTGATGTTTAGTCGGAATCTCCTTTCTTGTAACTTGAAGCCATTGGTTTGGGTCCCACATCTGAAACATTTTGTGAAAGAAAATCAATGATAAAAATCAGATTAGATTACTAGATTGATTTTTATTGTATAATTTGCATTTCAGACAGTCGACTGGACCAGTTTCCTAATCAACTGACACCATCAGAAGAAGGTATCTGCCTGGTCGATGCTGCATATTTCATCAATACTAGCTGTCCCCCGCTCTTGAGAAAGGAGCGGAAAGTAGATGTCATCTTATCATTTGATTACTCTCTGGACAACCCTTTCCAGGTCAGTGTTAAGGTATTCTTCTGCAAACAGTTTGCTCACAGTGGAGGAAACTCTCTCCTACCTTCCATGCCAGGGTCCCAATACAGACCCCCCCCCCCAAATCCTTGCCATTGTGAAAAAAAGTGCAGTTTAGTATTTTGCTGATGCTTTGATTTGCAGCTGTCAATACACATTATGTTGTAATAGGCACTTTGGGGGAGTGGGGTGTTGATTACATAAAATCTTGAAGGTTTTGATTCTGTGAACCGCCCTGAGATCCCTGGGGCTGTATATACATTCAATAGATAGATAGATAGATAGGAGATGTACCATTTTATATCCTTCATCAACCTTAATCCGACTGCAACAAACATAATCAAAGCCTATCATACACTAAATAATATGTGTGTTGCATCAGACAAAATACCATCGAACCAATGTAGTAATGGCTAAGGACCTAGAAACAAAGGAGGGCAAGACATGTCATAGAAGATGTAATTTCAATGGGTACTACTTCTCTTGTGCTTGCCAAAATTTTCCATTCTACACAGCTATTAAAAGTACAGTTCATTCCAGTCATTCCAAGCTAAGGGCACTTGAGTTTCAATCAAACAAGGAGAAATGCCTTCAGAAAGAACTGAGCAACTGAACCATCTGTCTCACCTGCATAGTTAACAACATAAAACTGAACAAAAGTGTGTCTGCTTTTTAACTTAAGTGAGCAAAGCTACAATTGTGGATTTTCAGTGGAAAACAGTTCTTATATCAGGTGCTTCAAAAAGAATTCTCTGTAGAATGTAGAGCAGAAATTACTTAAACAACCCTCTAGTAGCCAGGTATTTTTTTCTTTATTGTTGCTCAGCTCCCACACCCTTCCTTTCTCTGTGATTAGGCACTTGTGGGGTATTTTATTTTAAAAGTTGTTTATCAGCATCATCGTTAAAACATACCCTTAGAATTGTGGCAAGGGATGGTCAAAATGGGCTGAATCCACTTTGTGTGTCCATTGAATGTCTGCATGGGGTTTTTTTAAAGGCAAAATCTGCACTCTTTTAAAATGTTATTAACCCCCACAGTTATGATGTGGTCTGAGAGCTTTCTGGCTCTTTTTCCTTTTCCTTTTAAAAAACATTTTCTAGCTGCTTGAAGCCTAACTGGGACATTGTACAGAAAAAAGATGGTTGCCCCATACTCAGAAAGGTTCATAGACATGTGGTCGAATCCACATGTCTACATTATTATCTGAGCATGATCCATTGGAATGCGGACTGGAGAGCTTAGCTCCAAATGGTGGAGTGAATTGAAATCCTCCCCCAGCCCTAATTGTAGCTACATAATTTAATGCCTGCTGATTTAAAGGACAGCCTTTAAAGTTACCCTAATTTCTTGTGCTATAGTCTATAGAACAAACCAGTGAATACTGCTTGGAGCAGGGAATTCCTTTTCCCAGGATTTCATTGAGTGAGGAAGACAAGAAAAATCCAAGAGAATGCTACCTATTTGTGGAAGAGGAGAATAACAAATCCCCCATTGTGCTTCATTTCCCGCTTGTGAACGATACATTCCAGAAATTTAAAGAACCAGGTACATTTCACTTTCAACGTGCAATATTTTGTCTCAAAACAAAACAAGGGCAAGGTAACAGGAGGGGAGGGATGAGCAAATGATTGAATGAGGTCTGAATATGTTCCCAGATCTCCTAAATGATTTAACCTGGGGCATGTTTGTTTGTTTTATTTTCAGGTGTGGAACGTAGGCAAACCGAGATGGCAGAAGGCACAGTCCCTCTATCTGGCTATTGCTCACCATACCAGCTGATGAACTTTACATACACTAAGAAAGACTTTGACAAACTCCTGAAACTGACTGACTATAACATCCAGAATAGCAGAGACTTCATTCTTCAGGCTCTCGCCATAGCCATAGAATGGAAAAAATGTGGCCGGAAATGTGCCCAGCCATGTGACTCTTCTTAGGATCCCTTGCCTGCTTTTACCAGCAATGTATGGCTTCCTCCTCCTAGTAGATCATCAAGCCTTTTGCTTTGCAGAGGAGGATGATTGGCAGGTCAATGGAGTTCAGCCCCCAAACAGATGAAGGTTACTATCCTGTACACATTTATTAGAGAGAGCAAGTCATATTAAACTCAGCAGGCATCACTTCTGAGCTAACATCCTTAGGACTTTCACTGTAAGAAATCTAAAAATGGCGATGTCGTGCTTCTTATCTTTACTTGTCCTTCAAGCACTTAAATCAGGTATATGGAGGCTGTGGATCTCGAGATGTAGATGTTGACTCCCACCAGCCACAGCCAGCAGGACTAATGCAAAGGACGATGGGAGTCTTAGTCCCGCAACATCAGGATAGTCGCAGGCCTCCCCATCCCTGACATTTGAAAGGGATGGGAGAAGAGAGACCAGGATAAAAGATACCAGCAAATGCCAAAATCAGGAATATTGTAGGGTCAGACATCCAGTGTCAGAACTTGGGGTTACTTCTTTGCTTAATAAATTGAGTAATGATGATTGTTGTCATAAGCTATATGTGACATGAGCTTTGACTTGAGGGGAAATTTCAAGTGTGTGACATAGTTCAAATGTGTCCTTTAAAAAACAACAACCCACACGCTAGCCTTGCACTGGTAACTTAGGACCAATTCTCAATGCTTTCTGTGTGTGGCAGCCACACTCCTTGAAGCCAAGCCAAACTTGGCAGTGGGAGCCCTGCCTCTTTAAAGGAATATTTGCTGTCGTCACATACAAAGCAGAATATATGATCTGAGGGCCAAACGACATGGGCTGTTAATGATGTGATATGCCCCTGAATCTACTTGGATTCTACTTGCAGAAGTTTTAAGTGTGGGTCCCTTCTCAGGAATGGCACCTTAGCAAGGAGAAGGTGCTTTAGTCCTTTGCCTCCTACTATGGTCCCAATCTGGATCACACCTCTCCCTCCCTACCCCGGCAACTTTAATTTACATGGGATAAAAAAATTCCCATTGGAGTTAACGGGGGCTTTTCCTCCAAGCAAATTGCAGGAATGCCCCTCTACCCTCTGATCCAGATTGGGACAACAATAGTGAACAAACGGCTAACACCCACCCACCCACCCTAGGAGTCCTGTCATGATTGGGAGGGGGACACACTATCTTCTTTGATAAGAAAAATCTTTCAATAAATGGCAAATGACATAATGAATGTCATGTCTTTTTGGGCTCTGATCTTCAAAGGAAATGGAGCACTCAAATCCTTCCCCAACACCCTCGGATTGCCTACGCTGTGGGAAGAATAGGGTTTCTGCAATCTTTCATGTACAGATGTACCACAGTTAAAGAAACACACCTGCTGTTACTGTATCCTGTTTCCCGTGGGAGTCTTATTCAGGATGTGCAGAAAGCTGTGTGTGAAGCTGATCTGTGATGGTTTCTACATGAGAAAGGAGTATCCATGCAACCAGGTCACTACTCTCTCTAGCTCATGTAATTGGTGTGACTACAGACATTCTAATGGGAAAAAGCCCTGTAAATCAGGTTTATTCCTAAACTTCTTGCAACATTAGAGTGGCCTGAAGTAATAGGGCTGGAAATATTATTATTATTATTATTATTATTATTATTATTATTATTATTATTATTATTATTATTATATTACTTATATCCTGCCCATCAGACTGGGTTTCCCTAACCACTCTGAGTGGCTTCCAACATAATAAAATGGCAGCAACACATCAAACATTTAAAATTCCTGATGCAGAGCTGCTTTCAGATATCTTCTGAAAGTTGTGTAGTTGTTCATCTGTTTGACATTAGTTGGGAGGGCATTCCAAAGTGTGGGTGCCACTACTGAGATGGCCCTTGGCAGTAGTCACACCTCACAACAGTAGCAGGATAGTGGTTTTCTGCATGTGGATTCAGCCTGCTACATATTGTTTTGCACATGCCAATTTCTAAGTGGGAAGAGACTCCTGCGCTTTCGCAGGGTTCGGTTTCCTTGGAATGAAGGTCAATGGAGACTATGGGGTCTTTAGGGCACATGGTTTTATTTACACATATATACCACTGAAACTGACTACCGTGAAAGCTATGTCTTTATATCAGTTATACATGCACGCGTACATCCTAGGAACAGTTGCCTTAAAAATAAAAATCAATCAATCAATTGATAGCAACTAACAAAGTTCACACTTTGACTATTATCGCAACCACTCCTTGTATTGCTAACTAATTGTATGCAGCAGTGCATTTATTAAAAATTGATTTTAGTGTGTGTAGCAAAATACAGCAGAGGAACAATTCTGGCTGTCAGTGTGAATAAAGGTAAAGGTAAAGGGACCCCTGACTGTTAAGTCCAGTCGCGGACGACTCTGGGGTTGCGGCGCTCATCTTGCTTTACTGGCCAAGGGCACTGGCGTTTGTCCGCAGACAGCTTCCAGGTCATGTGAACCAGAGCAGCACACGGAAACGCCTTTTACCTTCCTGCCATAGTGGTACCTATTTATCTACTTGCATTTTGACGAGCTTTCGAACTGCTAGGTTGGCAGGAGCAGGGACCGAGCAATGGGTAGTGTCCTCAATGACCTTGCTATGGACTTCGGTTGGTCGCCGTTGAGGGACCTGGTAGGAATTTTCCCACCTGGCAAATTGGCTGGAGCCTTGTGGTTTTCGCCTACCTCGTAGCAACTCGTCACAACTTAGGTTGGCGGCTAGGCATTGGATTATCTAGGGAAGGCTGAAGGTGGGGGGGAGGTTGGGCCATCACCTCCCCCAAATGCTGAAGGGTACTTCGTTAAACGAGTCCGAGGGGCGTGTCCCTGTCCGAAGCCGTGGTAGGTGAGGGCCAAAGGCACGCCCCATATCGGTGACCCCAGGGTGAGTTCCTAGCTGATGTGCAGCAGCAGGACTCTCCCATTGGTGGTTAACCCTTCCCGGACTGCCAGCACAGCGTGCTGGAGTCAGATATAGTTCGTTAGATCCAATGCCTAAGCCAATACCTCTCTACATTCGTAACCAATAAAGTTGTGGCCTTTCTATGCCCATTAACTTTAATTATTGAGTCTTGCGTCTTTATTTCACCACGGGAGGGGTCGGGATTTGACACGCAAAAGGAGACTCTTTGTACCTTCACACATTTTAAAGAAACACATGCCCTCATGATTTCAACATTTAGAATTACATTGTATATTTTATTCAGACAAGTCAAGAGCTAGTAGGAATCCATAGTTTCCGTGGTCCAAGTCCAGAAGAACTCAAAGGGCAACATGCTGATTTCTTTTTAGATATGCTTAATTGCAGTGGTGATTCACGAATGCTTAGGAATCCAGGAATGTAGGATACCTTCAGACATGCTGTATATGAGTGGTGCTTTCATGTTCTTAGTGAAGCAACAATGGAAACCAGAGCTATACGATGCATCCTCTTTTGTGATACTAGACTTGGCACACCAGTTATTCATGCCACTGCAGAATTAGTAGCACACACACATGTCCAGGCAAGAATTGTCAGAATTAGTCACACCCAATGGATTAATCAAAGAGCATCTAAATTGTATTAGAGGTGAATGAATGAATAATAGTACCTATTTTGATATGGAAATGAGCACTGCCATGCTTAGACATTCACCCGCAGATGGTCCATGTGACTGACTTCTCACCCCACCCTCTTTGGTTTTATCACCTGCCTGGTGGTAACAGATGAGGAATAGTGGAGTTTTTTTTAACTGATCTGCCCTGGCAGCAGGCCCTCTTGGCTGCAGTGGGATTTCTCAGTGGTGAACTCCTTAGTGAAGCCAATTCCAGTGGAGAATGCTGTCAGTGAACCCAGCTTGCCAAAGGACAAACAGGAGCTCATGTGGTTGTGGTTTCATTTTATTTATTACCCACCCTTTACTGGCAGGTCCCAGCAATCTAAAACCCAGAATTAAAAAGTTAAAACAGGTTAAACTCACAGCAAAAGGGTGAGCCCTGGAAACACGCATGTCAGATGTCAAACGCCATCTGTGTCTAAGCTCCCACTTGTACACTCTTAGATCACCCATTTCCCGTCCCGATGAGAAAACAAGGTCCTAATGCATGCCCTTGCTACATGTGTTGGAGCGATGACATGTTGAGACATCCCTGTAGTTGTAATAGTAGCCATAATGTTCTGATCTGCCCCAGAATTAATGGCCTTATAGTGTGAACATCAATGTCCCCCAGTATCGATAGCCTGGGGGTGCTCAATATCATGTCCAAGACCAGCTCCGTACGCTCAGGATGTTGGACAAAGGGAAGGATGGTGTGGCAACAGAATCCTCAGTGTGTCCCATTGGCTCAGCACAAGGTGCAAACACTCTAGACACATACCCATCTGGACAGGAAGTAAGGGGGGGGGGAGAGAGATCAAATTCCTATGGTCCATGGCAAGGTTTTCAAATCTTTCTCGATGCTGGACCAAGTATCTTGGTGTACCAGCTGAGGAATACTAACTCCTTGCCGCTCACCCACTGAGGTCTTGGTTATATATGACAGATCAACCTTATCCATAACTAAGTTGTGGATAGGAGAGATTCGACCCAGTGAGGGCTATGGCTGAAGCCCCGCTAATACTCTCTTCCTTTCTGCTTCTAACTGAAAGCCCAGCTGGTTGCATACCTCTCCTCTACATGCCTTATTCATGCTTGCAAATTTTACTGGATTAGGAGCCCTGTCCAATAAGGTTGGTGGTAACCCTGGGGCTGTTTCACAAATCAGAATTTTAACAGGAAACAGATTTGTTTAGTGTTCTTTTATCATGGTTCATCTCCAAGTCACCATATATTCAAGTTTTTCTTTTTTTAAAATGTGCAAGCTTTGAGCATGATATCCTTGATTATCTAAGGACTGTTCTAGATGACCTGTTTAGACCTTTTTAGACTGTATTCATTCCAATTTGCTTGTACAAAGCTTACATGGTGACTAAAGTATGTCTGGGTTTTATTGAGCATCCATTCTGATTATTTCACAGGGTGGTTGGTTATATGACAACAAGCATTCATTCTGATTTGCTTATGGTGTATTTTACATGTCTTCTTGTTAATCATATACCGTACTTATTCCACACTTTTCAGTCTATTCCCTCCTCACTTTCTTTTTCTTTTCTTTTTTTAAAAAATATATTATTACAAAGAAAAATACTTTGTGTGTGTGGAGTATGGCCTTATAACATCCCCTACTTTCAAATTCCAAAACAGGATAAAACTCACCTAATTAATAACAGAGTTTATGCATTGTAGCTAAGTCTCAAATCCTGAAAAACTAAGCATGCTAAGGATAGGGTAATTGTTCCATAAGGAAATAACTTGGCAGATTTGCCTGAATAGAGAGTGGAATGTAGGAGGAGACTTCAAGTAAGAGAGGGGTGTAGCTCTGAGTCACTTTTTATACACTTGTTCATCTTCCTTAACTGGTTCAAAGTCTCTATGTATGCTTCAAGGATCCTTCTCAGTTTTGGACTCTGAGGTCAAAGCACCACCTGCAGTGTACACATCCAAGATTTATATGGCTTCACCAGCCAATATTCTTCTGGTAAGGAAAGTCTTCAACATTAGCTTTATTGTCTTGATTGAGACAAATGAAATAATAATTATTGTGACTGTGATGGAAAAGGGACTGCAAAAACTCAGTAAGCAAAGTATACCTAACTGTATACTTTTATCAATTTTGCATCTCACAGACTGGTAACCAACAGATTTCATGCTTGAAGGGTATTCTTTTTCAAATATGTCAGAACCTACATACTGCAAACAAGGATGGTGTCTGGCAGGCAGGCATCTCAGTGCAGAATCACTGTAGAATTGCTGTGCCTACGTTACAAATCTTTCTATGTTGGTTCTACCACAGGTACCGGTATGTAATATAGTGTAACTAAAAATAATGTGTCTGTACTTTTAACTTTTAACACTGAGGATTCTATTTTGCCTCCTAGGACCCAAACACTAAAACAAATACATATGGAAATGGAGAAGCAAAGAGGAAGTTTTTTGGAGCTGAAAATCCATATGGGGCTGAAAGTCAGGTACCAGACAATGTATGTGTTTTTATTGCATGCCCTAACTTTGTCATTATACCTGATTGAATCTTTTCATATAATCGTTCCAGGGCTCTTAATATGTGAGTATAATATACAGTTTTGAGGGGTCAATATCTCAGCTAACAATATATTATCTAATATCCCCAAGGAATATTATAGTGCAAGTAATTTGATGTGTTGCCCATTGTTTTGAGGAATCAAGTTTCTACCTACATATCATAAGTATATTGTTGTAAGAAGTATGATCACCTCCCTTGCTAGCAGGACCACCTATGGAATAAATGCTATGTGTGTTACACAAACTCATACTGGAATGTGCCTGTGATACCACTGATGGCAAAGCTACACAGTGCTCCCATGACCTCTACCTGCTGCTCCAAAACTAGAGACTCATATTGCCAAAAGGGAACTTAATAGACGATTTGTAGTCAAGGCAAAGTGCAGAGAAGACCTAAGCCGTTTGCATCCTCAACATTTCCAATTTCTCCTTGAGACTTATTGCTAAGTGCTTTTCAAATCTTTTGAAGCCAGTGTGGTGGTGTGGTTAAGAGCGGTAGTCTCGTAATCTGGTGAACTGGGTTTGCGTCTCCGCTCCTCCACATGCAGCTGCTGGGTGACCTTGGGCTAGTCACACTTCTCTGAAGCCTCTCAGCCTCACTCACCTCACAGAGTGTTTGTTGTGGGGGAGGAAGGGAAAGGAGAATGTTAGCCACTTTGAGACTCCCTAGGGTAGTGATAAAGCGGGATATCAAATCCAAACTCTTCTTCTTCTTCTTCTTTTAAAAAGATTTGTTTTAATGGTTTTTTTTTTTAAATGAAAGCTGGTGTCTGTTAGTGTGGATGATAATGAACTAGATGGACCAATTATTTAATTTGGTATAGAGCACCTTCATACGTATGTGTGCTTGGGAACCCTGCAAAACGTTAGATCCTCTCTCATGCATACAAGTTGTACATGTGTGGGCTTGGTGGTACCTGCAGGCCCACTCAGTATATGGAAGTTGGGGAGATAGGGGCAGTGTGTGCCAGTGGTGTGCAGTCAGTTGACTAGGGGGACTAGGCTAATTGCCTACATGGTCCAAGAGCCCTCCTGCCACCTTCCCAAAGTCCACCTGGTTTTAGGAAGGAGGCAGCAGGGCTCCAGCATCCTGTCAGAGCCCTGGCATCTCCTTCGTAGAGTACAGGAAGCTTCTGCCCGGCTTAGGGAGCTGCGATGCTCACACGCACAACGCCGGGGACATCATGACGTCACCTTTGTGTGTTATCAGTTTAGATTTTAACGGAGGTGCTGAAGGGCCCATTTCTTCTGGTGTCAAATATTGGCAAGCAATCCATTCTTCGTTAGTTAGAGGTTTTGTTTTGTAGTTGGCGAAGTTATATTCCAAAGGGGCAGGTGGAGCTGCGAGAAGTATGCATTTTCTTATAGCCGAAAGTTTATCAATTAATGCGTCTTGAGATTTTTGGATTAGCTCTAAGTTGGCCATCAGGCACTGCCCGTTTTTAGATGTGGTGTCGTTTTCTGCCTTATTTGGTGGTGTTTGCGTTCTCGGGTGTTGGTTTCCCAGAGTACAGGCTTTGACAGTGCCCAACTGTAAATTTTAATGTATTATTTTTCTATTATTGATTTAATAAGCTGGTCTGAGACCGTAAGAATAAATTCATTCATCATGATGTCACCCCCCCCATTGCCCTCACAAGCTGGCACCTCTGCCCCTAATTGTTTCCCTATGAAACATTTCACTGGTGGGTGCAACCTCACAGTTTTGAATGGTCTACAAGGTGCTCTAGAATTCTTACTGATTTGAAACTTTGTTAGGGCTTCACCAGACTTTGCTTTGAAATTAGTTTCAGGTCATATGCAAAAACTCTCTTGGCAGGACTAATGCTCTCATCTTTTCTTTGCCAAAATGAACATCACTGAATGGGGGAACAGCTGTACAGCAATTCCTCTTTCAAAGGAATCTTGCTGTAATGCAGCTGACCTGGTTTTTTTCCTGGGGTGTGGCCACTGTCACTTGGAGACAGATTCTAAGAGCCCCAGGTGAGAGCTGAGTGGAGGGGGGGGGAAAGGTGGACAAACTACCCCAGAAGGAGCACAATGTGTTCCCAACCAAAGGGTGCTAACATAGTGCTTTGACTTTACCCCTAGAGGTGCACTCCATTGTCTCTCAAGACAGATGGATGCCAACTATGCCAACTTGTTTGAACATCAAACAAAGGCTAAAATTTGGGTCACATGGTAACTGCAGAAAGAATCTAGCCCATGTAGAAATGCTCATGTCAAAATTACTTTCATGACCAATTTTCTTCACAGCGTTCCCATAGGATTTCTGTTACAGCAGTTACTTGATACAAGTGTACACTGTAGACTAATGTTGTTTGCTGGTATATTTGCATACTTAGATGGTATCTCCACCTCTGAGCCCAGATAATGTGTTTTGGGTGTAGGATTTGGGTTAAGTGAGCACCTAATTATGACTGGGAGCTATTCTCAAAATACAATCTGGATACTCCTTTGTGTAGGGAAACTAGATCACCCAAGATACCTGAGTAGGAATGAAGAACTGGATTACTTGAATTCATGACAAATCTTTGTTTAAGAAAATGTGAACAAAAACTGTTCCTAGATTCAAAAAAAAGTTGAATCATTGTATGTGGCAGCCAAATAGGGATTTGTGTTTTAAAGAGAGTGATAGGATAGCATTTCAAAAGGAATGAGTAGGGAAAAATGCAGGGCACGACACAGCATAGGTTTAAGCACTGAATAATGAATGCAGCTAATTAAGCTCTTTTCTTTTGAAATGTTTAAGATAAAGTGGTTGTTGTTAACTCTGCTGTGTTAACAACATTCTTGAGTTGACCACTTTTGTAATGTTTCGTTCTGAAATATTTTGAAATGGTATTTTAGCTTCCTGTTAATCATGTTGCTTCAAATGTATACTTGACTTTCTTCAGTGATTTTTTATTCCAGATTGTTTTATTTGATGTTTTAACATAGGTTGTAAACTGCTTTGAGATTTTTTTAAAATTAAAAATATAAAGCAGTATACAAATGAAATTAATAATATTAATATTATTGTTAATAATAATAATGCAGGCAATACGTTAGGGTGACAATGGAGTGGGGAGTAACCATGGCAGTGTAACTGGTAGACAGGGCATTAACTGTAAACCTAGTGGACCATTAGATCTATCTGGTGGGTTGTATCCAACTTTGTGACCTGCAGGTTGTGTTAACTCAGCTTAAGAGCATTTTTTTATTATTAGTTACCTGGGGAACAGATGGAGTGTTGAATAAGCTGATAACCGACTGTAAATTGACACAGAGGACTGGGAAAATAGGCAGGACAAGCTGAATGACTTAATGAACTGGGGTTAATAAAACACATGTAATTCAGCATACAAAGATCATAATGAAATGGTTTAGAGAGAAATAACTTCTTTGTCATTGCTTGGGGAATCTTTAGATGGAAACAATTGGGGTATCTTTATTAAGCATAACATGGAGCAGAACCGTGTTTGTGCCAACCTTTGAAATTCACACTAAACTGAATTTTGCAATGCATTTCTTCAGCCAAGCAATGTGTAAAAAAATGCATTTGCTAAGATAAAAGTATACATATAGATGCATATATCTGTAAAAGCAACATGCAAAAAGGAATTATATTAGGAGGAAATATATGCAAAAATGTGTACAAAATTGCGTATAAAATGTGTATATTAGGAGAAATTAGCACTAGAATGGGAAAGAATCTTAGAGGGGACTTAAAAAAAAATCTCAAACTGATGTGGAAATGTGAAGATCTGAAGATTGGAAAAGCTGAAAAAGTGAAATGGACATATTTACCCACCCCTAGTTCCATGCTTATATGAGTTTTTGATTCATTTATTGCTTCTGCAAGATTTAAACATATACTGTATCTGGATATCTGTGTGTAGATTCTTCCTCTTGCTGGATGTGATCTCACAAGTGTAAAACCACCAGAATCTAGAATTGCAAGTGCTGTTTAGTGACAGATAGGGCTTTTATTGGTGTAATAAGGGTTGGTTTAATACGTTTTGACAGTACTAACCACCTTTTTCAAATAACCTATGGCGCAATGTCAATATGCTGCATGTACTGTATGCCACTGAAATTATGGGAGCTTCATTCTGCTCCTGCTCCTGCTGCAGTGCCAGGGCACTAAGCATGGTTTAGCTTGTTGTTGTACAAGCTCAGGATCGTAGTTTGTTTCTCACCACACAAACCACAAGTGGAAACGAATGTTTGTTATTGTCTTGCTGTTTGTGGTTTGTCTGGGGAAAACAAATCATGAGCCCTGGTTCGGATGACACAGCAAGCCAGACCATGTCTCATTTTCTGGAAACCCAGAAAATATGGTTTTTTTGACTTCCCATTTAATTGCAAAACTATCCCCCCCTTTCCATTTCTTTACTGAAAAAGAATTTACTATGGAAAATGGAATGGATTTTGTTTTGTTTGTTTCAAGCATTTTCAACTTTGGAGCTCAGTTTTTATTTTTAAAGAATAACAATAATGTAAAACATAATGTAAGAAACCAGCCTAGGACAAGTACAAATCAAAATTACCTTCACAATGTAATTATGTAGTACAATAAGTTCGCATTAAATGGTTATTAATGTTTAGCTATTCATAATATGAGCAGCTTAAGTAATAAAGAACAACATATTGTACTCTTCAAAGACGCAGATCAATTCATGATCCCATGACTTTGGAGCTCTCAGTGATTTCATAGCATTTCTCCAGTGTCAGTGACTGCATGTAAGTGTATATCTCCATTTATTTAGATATTGTCTTCAACTGTGAGCATAACAAATGTGCTCTGGGCATGGGGCTTGGTAAGGGACTGCTGACTGAGTACCTTATACAGCCAAGAACCATTCCCAAAGTGCGGGCTGCATTTTCCTTTAAAATAGGCAATGGACACGAGGCTCAGAACCTGCAATTTCAGAAGGAAGAACAAGTGCCCGTGTTCAAGTTAGTGAGTTTTAAAGAGATGGGGCTCAAATTTCTGAGCGATAGGATAACATTTCGAAAAGAACGACTAGTGAAAAGATGTGGGACACCGTACAGCATAGATTTAAGCATTGGGGAATAGTCTCATGGACTGCAAGAAGATCAAACCTATCCATTCTTAAGGAAATCAGCCCGGAGTGCTCACTGGAAGGACAGATCCTGAAGCTGAGGCTCCAATACTTTGGCCACCTCATGAGAAGAGAAGACTCCCTGGAAAAGGCCCTGATGTTGGGAAAGATGGAGGGTACAAGGGGAAGGGGACAACAGAGGACGAGATGGTTGGACAGTGTTCTCGAAGCTACCAACATGAGTTTGACCAAACTGCGGGAGGCAGTGGAAGACAGGCGTGCCTGGCGTGCTCTGGTCCATGGGGTCATGAAGAGTCGGACACGACTAAACAACAAAACAACAATAAAGCTGAGGAAAATATGATGGGATATGATTCTGCTAATGTGCAGATGTAGGCAACAGGATGGGGAGTAATTGTAGTGATATAAATAAATAAATTTATTAATGTGAATGCCAGACAGGGTGTTGGATGTGGCTCCAGTGGAACATCATACTAGCTGATGTACAGCTTTGTGACTTAGAAGTTGTGTTGACCAAGTTTAAGGGCAGTTCTTTCATTAGTTACATGATCACGTGTTGCTTAAACTGGCATCCAACTATAAATTAACACCAAGACTGGCCCTGGACAAGCTGAACGACTTCATGAAGTGGAAGTAATAAAAATGTATGTAGTTCAGCATACAAAGAACAACAAAATGACTCTCTTTTTTTTGCATTGCTTGGGAATTTTTCAGGTCACAACCATGGAAGATGAGAGAAAACAGGGCATCTTTGTTGAACCCAACAAGATGGTGAGCCACGTTTGTGATGCAGCTTCAATGAAGGTCAGTGCAATTCTTGAGTGGATCCGGGTGTGGTTTTTCAGGTAGAATTATAACTACTATAATTTTCAGTCCCAGATTTCTTCCCTATGCTCCTTCTCTTTGCATTGTAGTTATAAACACTGTAAGGGAAAACACATGTTCATCTTCTTAGAGAGAAAACAGCTTGGGAAGGACAATTAAAACAGGCATACACATGCTCTGTAGATTGAACATATCAATATTGCATGTGGGTTGCGTAGGAAAGGTTGTAACTTTTAAGCAGGAAGTTATCAATCAGCTACCTTTGTGTGTGGTGTTGAATGAAAGATGTATCTGATGCATACAAATCAATTATGCAGATGATACCTGTAGCAACATTTTGCATTGCACAAGGCTGGAAAGCCTTAACAAATGCAAGAGTGAAGTACAGTAACTGGTTTCAAAACCTTGGCATTTGAGCATTATGCAGTTTGCTTCACATGCTACCTGACTAAGCTCAGGAAGCAGAAATACTTAGTAAAATATATCCATTCGGGTTCCTTCTATTGTATGTAGAGACCAGTGATCTCAGTTATTCCATGCTGAAAATGTGCAGGAGTTTCCATTTTAATTGATGAACCCTGTGTTATGTTACATTAATGCCCACTGCAATGCGCTTGGGAGGAAATGGGTGAGATTTATGCTCTCTAATTTTGTTTTTCTTTTAAAATTTTAATTAATGGTTTCCTGCTGGGACTAGTATCATGGTATATCCTCCCATTTTTTCTAACAAAAATCCAGGACATCTCCCACCCGCTCGCTGCCTCCCAGTCTTGCCCTTTCCACCAGGCCTCCCCACCCCCCTCACCCTCACTGCTTGCCATCTCTGCCTGCCATATACCCCACTCACCCTTGCCCCCCTTGCCTGCTGCATGAAATCTGGGCACCCCGAGATGAAAGCAGAACCCAGGGTGCCTTCTAAAAAGTGGGACCATCCCACTTACAACAGGACTCTTGGCAGGTGTGTCATAGCACTTATGGGGGGAGGGACCTGTACACAAGGCTGTAATGCAGCTGGAGGTTATCAATAAAGGTTAAAACAAATAGAGGCTATCTTTGGCAATTATTAAAATTGTTCTTATGAACAAAGGATAAGTACAACGCAAATGGCAATGAGTTTTTTTTTAAACCCCCACAGCAAACCAGCGTGCTGTGTTTTTGCTTTCATTGCATTTATCATTCAAACTCCTGCTCCTTCAGTTTCTGCTCTGCTTTCAACTCACTACATTTCAAAGCTTAAAGACGCATCTTCTGCTTTTTGCCACTACTGTTCTTTCTAGGCATTTCACTGGTGCCTTTGCATTGGTTTTGCAGCAGCTTCTCTTCCTGCCTCTCCAGCAACATGAATCACCTTCCTTCATCACCTTTCTTTCTGCCTGCCCAAGGGGAATCTCCTCTTCCCTGCAAACAGTGGAAGCTATTTGCTAAACCACAGAGCCTAGGGCTTGCCGATCAGAAGGTCGGCGGTTCGAATCCCTGTGACGGGGTGAGCTCCCGTTGCTCGGTCCCTGCTCCTGCCAACCTAGCAGTTCGAAAACACGTCAAAGTGCAAGTAGATAAATAGGTACCACTCCGGCGGGAAGGTAAATGGCGTTTCCGTGTGCTGCTCTCAGGACTGGTGCTAGGGATTTTGGCGCCCTAGGCGAGGGGGCGGACCACGTGACGTCATTGCGCATGACGTACGGTGCCCCGCCCCCTGCCCGCCGGGCGCCCCACGCCACCGTGATTTTCGCCACTGGTTGGGGCGGCACCGGGCGGCGGCAGGGGGGCGAGGGGCAGGCTGGCCAGCGCCCCCTCCATTTTGGCGCTCTAGGCAACTGCCTAGTTCGCCTAAATGGACGCGCCGGCCCTGGCTGCTCTGGTTCGCCAGAAGCGGCTTAGTCATGCTGGCCACATGACCTGGAAGCTGTACGCCGGCTCCCTCGGCCAATAATGCGAGATGAGCGCCACAACCCCAGAGTCGTCCACGACTGGACCGAACGGTCAAGGGTGCCTTAACCTTTACCTTTATCCTCTTACCACCCTGACAAATAACATAAGCCCTGCCAAACAGAAGGCCTTAATGCTTCTTCTTTTTTGTGTGTGCAAAAGACCAGAGGTCTTATTCCCATCTACGCTTCACTACTGCTGTGACTCAGGATGCAAATCCTTTTGAAATAGCTCTTCAGACCTTGAATGATCTCTTTCTTCTGCCAGAAATGTGGTGTCTGAATGTTATAAATTTTATTCAAATGTTCAAGTACCAAGGGAGCTGATTAGATGTAACACCACTACATGTGCTGAGTGGTACTTGTGATGCACAGCTGAGGGCATGATTAAAGAGGGCCACAATGTCCTGGAACATCTTCACCCAAATTTCAAGGAAACTGCTAATGGAAAGGAAGCTTACTTCCGACACAGCTGTTAATAGCTTGAAAGACTGAGAATGTCATTCATTGGTCCAAATGGCATCACCAATGTCTCAGGCTTCTCAAGTCATGGATGTGCAGGTAGTTCAAAGCAGTATCTTCAAGTAAAAAAACCAACCTACTTCAGTACTGTCAAGCAAGGCAAATTTACAGGACCTGGTGGCAGTAAGGAGAATATAATAAAGAGGGGGGAGGGCTCCTCATCATCATATTTCATAGGACCCTGTACAGAAGAAGGATGAACAAACCCTGTTGGGGGAGGAGAGTCGTGTCAACCTCTCTAAGAGGGGTGGGTAACGTGTGGCCCTCCAGATTGTTGTTGGATTACAGCAGCCATTGGCCTTGTTCATTGGAGCTAATGGAGATTCAGCCGCATCTGGCAGCCTGCCAGTTCCCCAACTCTTCTCTAACTTTTGTCCAGTGGCATTTTTTAAATGTGGGTGTATTTTATCTTTTACTACTGTGCTTTTGTGGTATCTGCTACTTTTTCTTCTTCTTCTTCATCATGGTGAACTGCCTTGAGTGTTGCCCAGAGAAAGGAAGTAAATTCACTTTAAGTGTTCCTTATATATTTCTCCTTTCTCCACTTTGCCTTTCAGGTACAGGTACCTCCCTTCTGTTTGCTCTCTGTACGTGTTATAAGAATTAGAAATCTCCAGCGAGCAGATGTGTGTGAGTATCTGGCAGATCCTGAGTAGCTACAAATCTGGCTCACAAAATGCTGGCATATAAATATGGATTGATTTAATATTAAGATTCTTTTTTAATATTGATTTTAAATGTTTATGTATTTAATGATATTTAAATAAATATATTTAATTGAAAAACATTTAATGAATATTTTTATTCATTTTATGTTGTTACTGTTTAATGGAAGCCACAGTAGTAATTACCACTCTGTTGACATGTTGGTGTTGCTTGGCCAGATTCTGTTAGACAGATGTGCTAGCAGAAGACAGTGCAATAAGTCACCTTTGCACAACAGGGCTTTCCCCCGTCTCCTTCCATCATGTACCCCCCTAGACCCCCCAAAATTGGCTCTGAAAGGTCAGAAGAACCCCCAAACAGTGTGCAGGAATGGAATGAAACCTTCTCTTTTAGAATCCAGAGTATGGTGAAGGTGAGGTGACAATACATTATAATTGGTTTTAACTGGTTGTTGTTGTTTTTAAAACATGCAGTAAGTCCAAGTGATTGTTACATAAGTTTGAGGTTACCGACAGCTTCCTTTGGTAATACCCGGACGAAAGCCATCTCAAATAGCAGCAATCCAGTCTGGAATGAAACCTTCTATTTCAGAATCCAGAATGTGGTGAAGGTGAGGTTTTCACTGGTTGTTTTTATTGATTTTAGTAAAAAATAAATAAAAATAAGTACAACAGCAGGGATCATTTAGTTTGTAAGTAAAGGGTTAATTCTATTATCAGTAAGTCAGCTAAGCCAGAAGGGCTGGAGGAGGAGGTGTTGCTTAGCAACCAGAGAGATCTTCCCTGAGGCAACATGGCCCCTGGGTGTGTAGTTCTGAGTGAGTTTTCCTCTATATGTTTTGCTGACCGCCTCCCTGCACTGCACAAGGCCTTAACTAAGAAAGACAAAATAACAGAACCACAGATTTGTAGTGGCATCACAATTTCATGAGGGGCCTCCAAGTCAATGATAAATACTTGGAGAATGACAGGTTTTCAATGTGGAAAGGTAATTCCCTTGCACTCATTTACCTAGATCTCTTCTCCCCTCGCTCTTTTCTTTTGTATTGGATATGTCTTATGATCCTCTCCCCATAGAAGCCTGTGCACACCATACATCTGGATGTCATGTGTTTCTCAATTGAAGAGAAACAGCTAATCCTCTGCCTCCTTGGTCAACATCCAGCTGCAGTTGCCAGCTCCCAAGTGAGCCTCCACTTCTTTTTCCATCCACATTTCAACTAATCAACCTCTTTGCCCAGTAGTGGTGGCAGGGCAGAAATAGCTTCAAGATGGTGCTGGGCATATGCAGTAGTGCACAAAAGTTCCCTGATCAAGGGCCACATCCTCTTCATAGAATCATAGAACTATAGAGTTGGAAGGGATCCTGAGGGCATCCAACTCCCTCAATGCAGGAATCTCAACTAAAGCACTCATGACAGATGGCCATATAACCTCTGCTTAAAACCCCCCAATGAAGGAGAGTCCACAACCTCCCAAAGGAGTCCATTCCACTGTTAAACAGCTCTTACTGTCAGAAAGTTCTTTCTGATGTTTAGTCGGAGTCTCCTTTCTTGAAGCTATTGGTTTGGGCCCTAGCCCCTGAAGCAGGAGAAATCTTGCTCCATTTTCATGACAGCTCTTTAGATATTTGAAAATGGCTATCATATCTCCTCTCAGTTTCCTCATTTCCAAGCTAAACATATCGAACTCCCTCAACCGTTCCTCATAAGCCTTGGTTTCCAGGCCCTTGATCATCTTGGTTGCACTCCTCTACATATGTTCCAGCTTGTCAATATCCTTCTTAAATTGTGGTGTCCAGAACTGGACAGAGTATTCCAGGCGTGGTCTGACCAATGCAGAACATCATGTTTGTATTTATTAGATGAACAGATAGTACTCCTTACATAAGTTATCTTTGTAATTGCAGTGGCGTGTCTTGTGGGAACAGCTCCCACATATGCTCTGCATATGAAGGAGGCCTGAGTGTGGTTCGAAGTATATGCTGAAAAAGTCACCACAGATCTAAACCAGTTTCATAATTCCTTCATAATCTCCTGGGACAGCTCTAAAGTCTAATTATAGGGAGCATACAACTCATTTTTTCACAATAGCTCCACTGGGTACCACTTCATTCCAGGCACAATTCAAAGTGATGGTTGTGACCTATAAAGCTCTCTACAGCTTAGGTCCCAGTTTTCTGAAACACCACATTCCCTCATATGAACCTGCCTGGGTTATGTGATCTTCAGGGCAGGCCCTACTCTTGGTCCTGTAACCCTCACAGACATGCTCCCTGTGGAACGCCCACTCTTTAGATGTCAAGGAAATAAAGAACTATATAACTTTTAGAAGACATCTGAAGGCAGCCCTGTATCAGGAAGTTTTTAATGTTTGCTATTTTATTATGTTTTATATATGCTGTAAGCCACCTTCTTGGTGGCTGCTCCCAGATTTTGGAACTCCTTCCTTAGAAAAATTAGACTGGTTCCCTCCTTGTTGTCTTCCTGTAGGCTTTTGGGAACTGACTGCTTTTAATGAAAGGGTTTGTGCTGTGATGTTTTTATTGTAATTATCTGTATATTTTTGAATAGATCTTTTCTGTGCTTTTTTTCTGGGGGGGACACAGGGGTACACATACCCCTAAACATTTTGTGAATCTAAGTTTGGCCTCATTGAGGGGCAGTATTTCAATATGCGTAGGAAAATGAGAGTACCCCTAAACATTTTTTTACAGAAAAAAAGCACTGGATCTTTTATACTTATATATAGTTTAAATTATATAAATTTTTAATTGTTCTTAAATTATTGTTTCCCTCCCCTATGTTTTTAGCTGCTCCTATGGGTTAAACCACAGAGCCTAGGGCTTGCCGATCAGAAGGTTGGCGGTTCGAATCCCCGCGACGGGGTGAGCTCCCGTTGCTTGGTCCCTGCTCCTGCCAACCTAGCAGTTCGAAAGCACGTCAAAGTGCAAGTAGATAAATAGGTACCGCTCCGGCAGGAAGGTAAACGGCGTTTCTGTGTGCTGCTCTGGTTCACCAGAAGCGGCTTAGTCATGCTGGCCACATGATCTGGAAGCTGTACACCGGCTCCCTCGGCCAGTAAAGCGAGATGAGCACCGCAACCCCAGAGTCATCCGCGACTGGAGCTAATGGTCAGGGGTCCCTTTACCTTTACCTTTATTTCATCTGTAAGCTGTCTTGAATTCCTGTCATGGAAAAAGGCGGGGTATAAATAAATATATAGCAGTAATAATTACAACAGTGATGTGTAATTTCTGACTTTTCCAGTATCACTTTCAGGGGGAGCAGAGTTCTAATTAGTTTAATTAATGTAAACAAGAAGCTAAAGATATTCAAGCTAAGGCTTTGTTTTGAAGATCTAGGTGCTGCTATCTTGCGATGGAATAGTGATATGGGAAGATTCCTCCTACATGGGGACACAGTGAAATTTTTAATGCACTTAAGTGATGAGTATCTTTAGTATGTTGTATCAGGGTTGTGAGTCATGTTTACCATTAAATGTTCTTCCTGTGCCTAAAGCAACCAATTATTTTACTCCTTCTCTTCTTCCTGAACCAGCTGATTGCCATTCACTGCCATCATGACCCATTTTTAATTCCTTAGAGTCATGAAAGAAGAGCAGGATAAATTTTTATGATGTGTCAAGAAGAGGCGATTGCTCTGGTGCTCAGAAGTCAATACCACAACACCCACCATTTCAAATACTCCTTTGAATACCCCAAGCATACACTAATGCTGTATGTCTTCAAAATGGTTTTTCCCACCACGCATTGACTAATTTTCCCTATTCCCTAGAATGTACTAGAACTGAAAGTGTGTGATGAAGATACTCCCTTCAGGGATGACCAGCTTTGCACAATTCTTTTTGATATAGCTCAGCTCCAGCCTGGTGAAACTGTCTGCAGGCATTTTGAACTGAACCAACAGGTGAGAGACAAAATTATATGTACAGTTTGGGAGGATGGGATGCAGACTAATAAGGGCTTCTTTGAAATATCCTGTAATTTATAGTTAATTGGTTCAGTGTATACTATTGTTTCTCATTCTTTCAGTGTCCCCATTTAATATCTGCCATGCAGAGTAATTTCCACATAAATCATAAAAACTAAAACTAAGAATACAGCATTAATATCAATTACAATTTAAAATCACAGATAAAAAAATAAAAGCAATTTAAAAAACAAAAACAAAAATGGAGCCCTCTCTGCCCAGATGGAAGGAGGGAGGCAAGGCCCTCAGCAGCAGGAACATATCTAAGCACATTGAATTAGATATTTGTTGCCAATGTAACAGGATATACATACAATTTTCCAAGGGGAAGGAATATTTTATAGGAAAGAGTTGCTTGCGAAGTAGCTCCCAGCAAAGTAGAACAGCATCAGTTCAGAAGTATATTTTTCAATGTTATTATTTTGAACATTTCCTTTCCTTTCTCTACGTTCACTTTTCCCAATGACAGAAGGATGAGGTGCTGGAAGTGGAGTTCACTTTGGAACAGATGTGAGTAACACTTGAGATGACAAAGGGTATCAGTTTAATTGGGCGTAGACCCACTGAAATTAATACATGCATCATAATGGACACTATACCCTAGTAGGGGAAAAGGGTGGGCTAAGTTTGCATTTAAAGGCAAGTCTACCAAATTCACACTTTCTGAAACAATACATGAGCTGAAGCACAGCCGTACTTCAAAATTTTCCAAATTTTCCAATGCAGTTCTATAGCCAAATAATGCATCCAAAAGTTTTCATTTTCCTTCTTTTAATCAGGCCAGATTTTCCTGAAAGCCTTGCTACAAATGGAGTACTGGTGGTATGTTCTTTTGTATTCATACCTATTATACCTCTTATTTCTGAATTTTTATATGGAAAGGTGGGTGTTTGTGGTGTAGTGGTTAAGAGCAGTAGACTCGCAATCTGGTGAACCAGGTTTGCGTCCCCGCTCCTCCACATGCAGCTGCTGGGTGACCTTGGGCTATTCACACTTCTTTGAAGTCTCTCAGCCCCACTCACCTCACAGAGTGTTTGTTGTGGGGGAGGAAGGGAAAGGAGAATGTTAGCCGCTTTGAGACTCCTTCGGGTAGTGATAAAGTGGGATATCAAATCCAAACTCTTCTAAATAAGCAAATACTACCTTGCCCAGGACGGCCGATCCTACCACTAGGCAGAGTGAAGTGGGCACCAATTTTGGATGTCGTGAGAGGGCAACACATTTGCTGACCTGTGTGATGGCCTCCCTTTTGCTCTTAGACAGCTGTTTGAGTTCCATGCACAGACAATTCATCCAAAAGACAATTTTCCTCTGTTCCTGATCACCTGATGGGAAGCAAAGGGGTGTGTGTGTGGGGGGGGGGAAAGGTGCCTTTTGGAAATATTGGCTGCCTGGGGGAGATGTCTTTTGAAGCCTGTACGAGAGTACCAATCAATTGGGTGTGGTTTAAGGAAAATTGCCTTGTGGGCCAAATTGGACCCCTTTGGGGGCCAAGATTGACCTGTGGGCCAGAGGTTCCCCAACCCTGTTCTGTAGCATCCTGGCTCTGACTCTATGGGCCTCAGTGCTGTGGGAGCTGCTTTAGGGGGCTCCCGTTTGCCAACCTCAGGTTCAGTAGTCGTCTCATCACTAGCATCAGACTCAGAATCAGGAACCTAGTTTGGTGGTGACTCTGTATTAATAATAATGATAATTTTATTATTTGAACCCAGCCCATTTGACTGGGTTGCCCCAGACTTGGTGTCTTGGTTACTGCTGGACTCTGGGGTTATGACAGTGAGGAGCCTCCGAGGATAGAACAATGTCTCTACTTCAAACTGTAGATTTCCAGGACTTGGAAGGGAACCACATTGCCCTAATTATAACACCTATAAAGAGCTAAGAGCCTTCAACAGTTTGTAATAAAGGACACTGCCAGGACATTTGGTGTGAGAATAGAGGTGTATGCTGACAGATGTTACCCTATTTTTTATATGAAATGTTGGAGGTCTGCAGTTGCTGTCTTTTACCTTGCAGTCTCGGGAACTTGGCTGTCTAAAAGTAGAGGTGTATCGAAGAGAAAAGAAGAAAAAAAATGGAAGTAAGATTATTAATTATTTTACCTATCAAGCTATCAAGCACACAGTCCTTAGAGGACTTCAGTGCAGCCAGGATTGAAATTGGTATCCGGTGCGTTGAATAAGGACTCAGTATACTTGGATCCCGCTTTAAACACCATCTCCATATCACGGGCTGATAATGTGCATGTTGAACACATTTCAACAAACAGGTGGTAACTCTCCTCCTTTCCTTACTTAGCACAGACCAGGTGGTGGTACCCTTGACTCCTGGCATTTGCTGCAGAAAGTTTGGAAGCATAAGATGACATGTAAATGTCTCTCATTTTCGCATTAGCTCTGCAGACAGATCCTACTCTTGCTCCAACTTAAAATATGCTTCCTGTGTGCATGAATGCTTTTCACCCTCTCTCCTGACACCACCAAATCCCCTTCTTTTGCTGCAATATTTTGCTGCTTTCCCATGTGGGGAATTGTATTCCCCCATCACAGCCTGCCAAATAACTTTTGGAGAGTGCAGTTGCAATGGGGAAGAAGGTATTATGGTCATCTTTGTGCAGCTTTCTCCCCACCCCCATCCCAGCTCTCTAAATGCTTCTTGGCAGGCTGGGTGGCTTTGAGCAAGTTGCTATCTCTTGACTTGGCCTAGCTCTGTTGTAAGCCAGTGTGGTGTAGTGGTTAAGAACGGTAGACTCATAATCTGGGGAACCAGGTTCGCGTCTCCGCTCCTCCACATGCAGCTGCTGGGTGACCTTGGGCTAGTCACACTTCTCTGAAGTCTCTCAGCCCCACTCACCTCACAGAGTGTTTGTTGTAGGGGAGGAAGGGAAAGGAGAATGTTAGCTTTGAGCCTCCTTCGGGTAGTGATAAAGTGGGATATCAAATCCAAACTCTTCTTCTTCTAAGGATAAACTAGGATAGGCACAGGTATGTTGCCCTGGTTTTGGTAGGAGGGGTTGCAAATATTATAAATTAAGATGTACCTCTGTGCAGTGCTTTTTTTCTAGGGGTACACAGAGGTACACATACCCCTAGACATTTTGTGAATCTAAGTTTGGCCTCATTGAGGGGTAGTATTTCAATATGAGTAGGAAAATGAGAGTACCCCATAACATTTTTTTTTAAAGCACTGCTTCTGTGTGATTTAATACTGAAGTTCTTTTGTGTTCTCTGCTCTGCACTCAGGAGAAGAATTCACATTTACGGTGAAAGGATCCCTTGAGGATACTCAGAGCATTTTACTGGGCGATCGTTCTAGATATGCCCCCCCAAACTCCACAGTGTTCCACTATGTCAAGTACTGTAACCCACACCTGGAAGTGGAATTCCCAAAGAAATGCTGCATTTGTGTAAGTAGTGGTCACCCATTTCAAATGCCAAGTTGAACACCATCAATAAAATCTTCAGGCTGTGCTGGCCAGAATACTTAGCACAAGTCAAGCAAATTGCACGTTCTTTGCTTGTTCCCCAATTTAGTTCTGCTTTTACAATTTGGTTTTTCTAAGGAATGTGGGCTTTTTTACAAGGACTAGGGGCATGGGAAGTTATGAATGACATTAGAAACCAGAAATTGAAATTAGGAGAAAGGTGGTAGTGGCGCCCGCCCTTTGGAACGCCCTTCTATCAGATGTCAAGGAAATAAACAACTATCTGACATTTAGAAGACATCTGAAGGCAGCACTGTATAGGGAATTTTTTAATGTCTGATGTTTTATTGTATTTTAAATATTTTGTTGGAAGCCGCCCAGAGTGGCTGGGGAAACCCAGCCAGATGGGTGAGGAATGAATGAATGAATAAAGAAATAAAATAATAATAATTATTAGCTATGGAAAATAGAGAGGGAGGTGGACACAATAGTGACTGCTCCACCAAACACTGAAGCTGCACGCTATCCTGCGATGCCCAGCTCTGGCAAAAATGTCACCTCCAGGTTACGTATTCTTAATTAGTTTTATGCAGTCAGAATGAGGCCATAGCAGTTGGTTTAAAACAAACAAAGAAATGCAAAAGCTGGCCTTTTAAGAATAGCATGTTCCATTGTGCTTAAGAGATTCACGCTGCAGGTGTCACACATTCAGACGTTTGGAATGCAGCGAGCTCTACCTGTGTTTAAACGACCTAGAATCAGGTGCTCCCGTATCAATTGCTTATCAGTCAATGCAAAATTTAATGATCAGTTACACTTGATCATAGAGATGGAAGAGAAATTCAATTCAGTTTGCGTTTAAGGAATCTACTGTAATTTGTGATTTCTGAAATAGTACACAAACCAAAACACAGTCATCCTGCAAAATGTGTGCTTCTCTGAATTTTGCAATGCAGTTTTCCAGTCAAGTAATGCATACCAAGAATGCATCTGCTAGCGTAAGATGGGCATACAAATGCATATATTAGTGAAATCAACATAGAAAAAGGCATTATATTAGGGAAAATGGCTTTGCAAAAATGTGTATATTAGGCAAAAATGCACTAACATGCTATTTTAAAAATGCAAACTGGTGAACTATTGAGAACTGAACTAAATATGGGAATAGTGAGAAACTGACATTGACAAATTCATCCATCCCTAGTCATGACTCATTGAAACGAATAGAAGTTAGTTGTCCTACTGCTTTTGATGGGACTTAGTTACGAATATTTAGTAAAATCTAAAATACATCTGGGCCCTATTATCTCTAATAAAAACAAATGATAACCCCCCAGGAAGCTGGCAATGATTCATTCTGGCGCCTCACCACATTGCTGGTGTGGCTTGTATTTTTATGCTGTGAACCGTCCTGAAATCTACAAAGGGTGGTATACAAAATGAATGAATGAATGAATGAATGAATGAGATCTCCACATGTGGTGGGAATGTACAAAAATCCAGCCTTTCTGGAATTTGATATTTAAAGAAATTAATAAAACAATTGGAAGTCAAACCAGAATGAGCTTTATTAAATATATTTCAAGGCAGCATTCTGGATTTACATAATAAAGAATTAGTAAGCCATTTACCGGTATTTATTAGTAAGCAACATAACCAGACACTGGAAAGACCTTTCTGGCACAACATTAGACAATTGGTACAAAACAGTTTGGGAAATATCCCTCCTTGAGATATTAACAAATAAACTACAGTTGGCATGTGGGCAGATCGAGAAAGATGGCTTTACCCCAGTGTTGTTAAATTTTACACAATATATCCATTACTTGTAATTCTGCTCTCTAGTCATTGCAGTAGGAGACAGGCAACTTTTAGGTAAGCAATATGCCTTTTGGTTTTAAAAATGTATTGTGTTGTGACCATTTGTTTTTCCTCCTTCAGTGTTCTGATAAAAGGCACACAAACTCCCTAACTTTGCCCTTGCGTCAGCTTCCCATAGGAGAGAGAGTGGAAATATCAAACGTGAGTCCTGATTGCAAACAATTTTATTTTGTTTCCTATGTGTCTTGTAGTCCAGAACATCTGGAGAGCACCTGGTCGGGAAGGTTGATTGAAGATCTACATGGAGAAAATGTGGTTTAGTAATTTGCTTTGGATTGTAGCTGACCGTTGATTCTTCCAGTGGCGAGATCTGTATGTGCTCAAACCTTTTATATGCATAGGACTCCCCATTATTTTTAATAGAGAGAGTTGATCCATCCGTCTGAAGTAATTTGCATGCAGATTTGGCCTTCTGTTGAAATGAATGAAGAAGCCATTCTGCGTGCAGGGGGCCAGTGTAAGCTTGAAAGTAGTTCTGAGATAGGGGCAAAATGCAGTGTACAAAGATGCGGCATATACACAGAGATGGACATTGAGAGTGTTACTGGTTTGAAATCTGAAACATGTCAGAGAATGGATAAGCACTGAACCTGCATCTGCGGACTTATTCTTCATAACCTGAAGTTAACTCCCTGAATGGTCTGTTGCATGAATCATGTAAGTTACCGGTTTATGCATTTTGTAAAGCATACTTCCCTTGTGTAAACTGAATTGGTGGAGTCTGAGAGCAATGAATTGCAATACATCACATTAGGATGGTTCAACTTATTATTTATTATGATCACCAGGTTGGACTAATAAAGGAGAACAAACAAGATTCCTTTGAAGATTATGGAAATCATAACTTTTTTATTTTTCTTATAGGACAAAGCATATGATGTGTTTGTGACAGCAGAAAACTGGTAAGCATTTTTCTCCTTGCAGTGACTTTGCAGTTCAATCTTTGCTTTGTTTTCTCTCTCTCTCTCTCTCTCTCTCTCTCTCTCTCTCTCTCTCTCTCTCTCTCTCTGTGTGTGTGTGTGTGTGTGTATATATATATATATATATATATATATATATATATATATATATATATATATATATATATAAAGAATTTGGAGCTTTCTGAAATTGCTTTAAAAGTAACATTCCCTTCTGAGCATCCTTCTCTACTTGCCTTTTATAGGTATGAATGTAGTGCTAAAGCACTCTGTGTAGGAATGGGGGAAGGCATGGGTTCAACTTCTGATGTTTCAAGCTAGAGCAGTGACAATTTTTAAATTTATTTGACACAATTTCTCTTTTTGTCATTTGGATTTTGAACGCATTTTTAAAATTAATAAAAAACAAACAAACTCAGCTTTGAATCTAGGATTTTTACTTCCACCTTCTAGATTCTTTAAACTGGTTGGCAACTCTTCATTGTTTTCAACTTTGGCAGTTTCCAAATATGAAATATTATGAACTTACCAATCAAATGTGAAATATTGTTCCAAGTTCTTTATCAACTGCTGTTAAATACTGCATACCTTTACATGTCAGCTGTCAAATATTGCCAAATACAACTTGTTGACAGCAAACATTGGAGTGCTGGAATTTATTCAAATCATAATGCATATATTATGTGTGTTCAGCTGCTCAGGTTTATGATATGAGTTTCTGTCATCTAGCCAGAATGACCTAGACATGCGCTTGGGATTTGATGTATGCCCAGAGGAGCAGGACTTCATTTGTAAGCGCAAGAAATACGTTGCTGCTGCTTTGAAAAATGCTCTTAATCTTCAAGAAGATCTGCAGGATGACGAGGTATGATGTCTGCCACAATGTAAGATGAGCAGAGAAAATGGTGGCAAAGGGATTCATATATGTCCATGCCACATGTTCATCCATGTATAATAATAATAATAACAATAACAATAATAATGAATGAATGAATGAATGAATAAATGAATAAATGAATAAATGAATTTATTATTTATACCCTGCCCATCTGGCTGGGTTTCCCCAGCTACTCTGGGTGATTTCCAACAAAGATTAAAAGTACATTAAAACATCAGTCATTAAAAACTTCTCTAAACAGGGCTGCCTTCAGATGTCTTCTAAACGTCAGATAGTTTCTATTTCCTTGACATCTGATGGGAGGGCGTTCCACAGGGCAGGTGCCACTACCGAGAAGGTCTAATTCATATGGTCTAATTCATGCATAATAGCTTACACATTCATGTATACTATTGTAACATAAAATTAATTTTTTGCCTTACACATCTTTAAAGTTAATCCCTAGTGGGAGGAGGATGTGTGGAGAAGTTGAGCTCTGAAGGGAAAGCTCTGGAAGGCTAAAGCTCCCCACACTGTGTATAGTTATCCTGAGGGGAGGTGTATGGAGACAGAAAAAGAGCGAGAAGCCTAGATTGTGTGAGCAGAAGTTGATAAATGATTCCGTTAAGATTTGGACTACTGCAATGTGCTCTACGTGGGGCTACCTTTGAAGGTGACTCAGAAACTGTGCAAATAATCCAGAATGTGGCAGCTAGACTGGTGACTGGGAGTGGGCGCCGAGACCATATAACAGCGGTTCTGAAAGATCTTCATTGGCTCCCAGTACGTCTCCGAGCACAATTCAAAGTGTTGGTGCTGACATTTAAAGCCCTAAACGGCCTCGGTCCAGTATATCTGAAGGAGCGTCTCCACCCCCATTGTCCAGCCTGGACACTGAGGTCTAGCGTCGAGGGCCTTCTGGCAGTTCCCTCACTGCGAGAAGTGAGGTTACAAGGAACCAGGCAGAGGGCCTTCTCGGTAGTGGTGCCTGCCCTGTGGAACGCCCTCCCAGCAGATGTCAAGGCAATAAGCAGATATTTTACTTTGAAAAGAAGGTGGCCCTGTTTAGGGAAGTTTTTATTGTTTGATGATGTATTGTTTTTAATATTCGGTTGGAAGCCTCCCAGAGTGGCTGGGGAAACTGGGCGGGGTATAAATAATAAATTATTATTATTATTATTATTATTATTATTATTATTATTATTATTATTAGCCCTAGTGTGCATCATTATACACTTGCCTATCTTGAACTGTATTCACCATTGTCAGAAATCACCTTCTTTAGGTCCCAAGCATCCTGAGAGTCCCAGGACTACCTGGGGGGACCTGTACCACTAGCTCTTGGAAATCCCTTTTCACCACAGGACACATTTTCTATCTTATATCCCATAATGTAGCACTTTCCTGCCTACCTACATCATGTGGTTTCCCCCCTGTAGTGTACTGGTTCTCTTCACCAGCCTATGGTATTTTACAGTGTCTGCTTCCTGGTTTGCCATAAGGCCGAACAACCCAGAATTGCTCTTAATCATTCTTTGCCCTGGTTCTGCTTGCAGCCAACCCACTTATCCTTCTGCCTTCACTTTTTCTCTCTCTTCCTCCTTCCGTAAGATTATTGTCCTTTTTACTCCTTCAGCTTCTGTTTGCCTACACTCATTAATTTCCTAGGACCCTCACTTCAACACTTCAGTGGCCTGCATTTTGGGGATGCTGTCAGCATCTGTGTAATGCTCCACAGCTGTTGCCATCTCCCCCAACTCACCTGTGCTTTCATGTGAGCAAGCTGGGAAACAGACAACTTAGGAGGCAGCCCAAGCATCACCAGTTCCTGCACCTTCCATTTTAATGCCCCTTCACTAAAGGCCAAAATGAAGCATGGTGCTGAGCAAATGGAAATGGGGAGGGCATCCCATAGCCAAGGTACCAGAACCAGGACAAAGATCCACATTTCTACTCATTTTGTGATGCAGTTCTTCAACAAAAACTGTGTATCTTTGGCAAAATTGCATATACAGATGTGTACTAAAATGCTGGAGAATATTGTGAGAACATTTTATTTAAATATATATATTAACTGAAATGTAGTGAACTCAATTTAAGACTGAGGAAAGTGAGAGAAACAGAAATTGATGGAATCTTCCATCCCTGGTGAGGTTTTGGGATATGTGATTAAGCTTTTTTTTTGTAAAAAAAAGAAAAGGAAAAAAAGGTGTGGATTATTCTGATCAGTCTTTCAATCTTCCCTCTTCTGCAAATTTGTGAATAACTGCTCTCAAATTTATTCAGGTTCCCATTGTGGCTGTGATGACAACAGCAGGTGGCGTAAGATCCATGATTGCAATGTACGGCAGCCTATTAGCTCTCCAGAAGCAGAATCTCTTAGACTGTATTTCATACATCGCTGGTTTATCTGGCACAACATGGTAAGGAGAACATGGAGCAAAACTATTAGGGATGTATCCAGACCTACAGAATTTCCCTACAACCTACTGCCATGGGGTAATCACATTTTATGTGTATCCCTTCAGTTGTTGAAACAAAATAAAAAAATTCTTTCCAGTAGCACCTTAGAGACAAACTGAGTTTGTTCTTGGTATGAGCTTTCGTGTGCATGCACACTTCTTCAGATACACTGAAACAGAAGTCACCAGACCCTTATATATAGTGAGAGGGTGGGAGGGGTATTACTCAGAAGGGTGGTGGGAATGGGTGATAGGCTGATAGGTGAGGTAAACCTGTTGACGACTGTTAACAACTGCAATTGGTCTTACAGGAAAAAGCAAGGGGTGAGATGGCTAAAAATAGCTTTATCATGTATAATGAGATAAGAATCCAATGTCTCTATTCAGACCAGGTCTCTCCATGGTTTTAAGTTTAATAATAAGTTGCAATTCAGCAACTTCTCTTTCCAGTCTATTTCTGAAATTCTTTTGTAATAAGACAGCTACAGTACTTTGAGATCTTGTATAGAATGTCCTGGGAGATTGAAGTGTTCTCCTACTGGTTTCTCTGTCTTGTGATTCCTGATGTCAGATTTATGTCCATTTATCCTTTGGCGTAGGGTTTGGCCTGTTTGTCCAATATAGAGAACTGAAGGGCACTGTTGGCATTTGATGGCATACACAATGTTAGAAGTTGAGCAATTAAATAGTCCTGAGATGGTATGTTTGATGTTGTTGGGGCCAGTAATGGTGTTGTCCGGGTATATGTGGCAGCAAAGTTGGCATCTGGGTTTATTGCAGGCTCTGGTACCAGTGTCCATGTTAAGTCTGGTTATAATAATAATAATAATAATAATAATAATAATAATAATAATAATTTATTATTTATACCCCGCCCATCTGGCTGGGTCTCCCCAGCCACTCTGGGCGGCTTCCAAAAGAACATTAAAATACAGTAATCTATTAAACATTAAAAGCCTCCCTAAACAGGGCTGCCTTCAGATGTCTTCTAAAGGTCTGGTAGTTGTTGTTCTCTTTGACATCTGAAGGGAGGGCATTCCACAGGGCGGGTGCCACTACCGAGAAGGCCCTCTGCCTGGTTCCCTGTAACTTGGCTTCTCGTGGTGAGGGAACCGCCAGAAGGCCCTCGGCACTGGACCTCAGTGTCCGGGCTGAACGATGGGGGTGGAGACGCTCCTTTAGGTATACTGGACCGAAGCCATTTAGGGCTTTAAAGGTCAGCACCAACACTTTGAATTGTGCTCGGAAACGTACTGGGAGCCAATGTAGGTCTTTCAAGACCGGTGTTATGTGGTCTCGGCGGCCGCTCCCAGTCACCAGTCTAGCTGCCGCATTCTGGATTAGTTGTAGTTTCCGGGTCACCTTCAAAGGTAGCCCCACGTAGAGCGCATTGCAGTAATCCAAGCGAGAGATAACTAGAGCATGCACCACTCTGGCGAGACAGTCCGCGGGCAGGTAGGGTCTCAGCCTGCATACCAGATGGAGCTGGTAGACTGCTGCCCTGGATACAGAATTAACCTGGGCCTCCATGGACAGCTGTGAGTCCAGAATGAGTCCCAGGCTGCGCACCTGGTCCTTCAGGGGCACAGTTACCCCATTCAGGATCAGGGAGTCCTCCACACCTGCCCGCCCCCTGTCCCCCAAAAACAGTACTTCTGTCTTGTCAGGATTCAATCTCAATCTGTTAGCCGCCATCCATCCTCCAACCGCCTCCAGACACTCACACAGGACCTTCACCGCCTTCACTGGTTCTGATTTGAAAGAGAGGTAGAGCTGGGTATCATCCGCATACTGATGAACACCCAGCCCAAACCCCCTGATGATCTCTCCCAGCGGCTGCATATAGATGTTAAAAAGCATGGGGGAGAGGACAGAGCCCTGAGGTACCCCACAAGTGAGAGCCCAGGGGTCTGAACACTCATCCCCCACCACCACTTTCTGAACACGGCCTAGGAGGAAGGAGCGGAACCACTGTATAACAGTGCCCCCAGCTCCCAACCCCTCTAGGCGGTCCAGAAGGATGTTATGGTCGATGGTGTCAAAAGCCGCTGAGAGATCCAGCAGAACTAGGAAACAGCTCTCACCTTTGTCCCTAGCCCGCCGGAGATCATCAACCAGTGCGACCAAGGCAGATTCAGTCCCATGATGAGGTCTGAACCCCGATTGGAAGGGATCCAAATGGTCCGCTTCTTCCAAGCGTGCCTGGAGTTGTTCAGCAACCACACGCTCAATCACCTTGCCCAAGAATGGAAGATTTGAGACTGGGCGATAGTTGGCCATATTGGCCGCATCCAAAGATGGTTTTTTAAGAAGCGGTTTAATAACCGCCTCTTTTAGCGGGTCTGGGAAGGCTCCCTCACAGAGAGAGGCATTCACCACCCCGCGGAGCCCATCGCCCAGCCCTTCCCGGCTAGCTTTTATTAGCCAGGATGGGCAAGGATCAAGAAGACAGGTGGTCGGTTTCACTTGTCCAAGCAGCCTGTCCACATCCTCAGAGGTAACAGATTGGAATTGATCCCATAAAACATGACTAGACAGGGCTCTAGCACTCTCCCGCCCCGGCTCTGCTCCCACGGTGGAGTCTACCTCCTTCCGAATCTGAGCGACTTTATCTGCAAAAAACTTTGCAAAAGCATTGCAGGAGATCTTGGGGTCCCTATCAGACCCAGATGACGGAGGTGGTTCTGCTAGATTGCGAACCACCTGGAAGAGTCTCCTGCTGCTGTTTTCTGCAGATGCAATAGAAACGGCAAAGAAAGTTCTCTTTGCCGTTGCCATTGCCACTTGGTAGGCTCGAAGTTGAGCTCTAGCCCGTGTCCGGTATGATTCAGAATGAGTTTTCCGCCACCGGCGCTCTAGCCGTCTCAGTGACTGTTTCATCACCCTCAGCTCCGGAGAAAACCATGGAGCTGTCCGGGCTCCATGCAATCGGAGAGGGCGCTTCGGAGCCAGACAGTCAATAGCCCTGGTTAACTCCACATTCCAGCGGGCCACCAGGGAATCAGCTGAAAGGCCATCAACATGGGATAAAACATCCCCTACCACTCTCTGGAAACCATTTGGATCCATTAAGTGGCGGGGGCGGACCATCCGAATCGGTCCCACCTCCCGGCAGAGGGGAAGGGTCGCGGAGAAGTCTAGTTGCACCAGGAAGTGATCTGACCATGACACTTCTTTTGTATCGCTTTTACTTAGTGTCAGATCACCAACATCCATAGAGGTAAACACTAGGTCTAAGGCATGTCCGCGGCTATGAGTTGGGCCAGACTTATTCAGGGACAGCCCCATGGAGGCCATGCTTTCCACGAAGTCCCGAGCGGCCCCTTGTAAGGTCGTGTCGGCGTGGATATTAAAATCTCCTAAGACAACCAGGCTAGGTGTCTCCAGGAGCACATCCGCCACGACCTGAAGCAGCTCGGGCAGGGAATCCTTGGTGCAGCGGGGAGGTCGGTACACCAAAAGGAATCCTGTACTGCCCCTATTGCCCAACTTCCAGAACATGCACTCAGAAAACTTGGTCTTTCCAATAGGACGCCTGGTGCAAACTAATGACTTCCTAAAAATCACTGCAACCCCCCCTCCCCGCCCAGATGGCCTGGGTTGCTGTGCGTAAGAGAAACCTGGTGGACAAGCAGCGGCAAGGACTGGCCCATCTGCCTCATCCAACCAAGTCTCTGTCACACATGCCAGGTCAAGTCCCCCATCCACAATCAGGTCGTGGATGGCAGTGGTTTTGTTCCTCATTGACCTGGCATTACACAGCAACACTTTCAGGTCATGTGGGTATCCCTTGTTGATTCCAGTACCTGTCCAGTCAGGGCCAGACCCGGAGGCAGGGATAGTCCTCAAACAACGACTAAGCCTGCCTCCTCGGTAATGACATGGTCTGGTCCTAGCGTGACTCCTCCTCCTGCCCGTGATCACTGAAATCGGGTGTCCCAGTTATTGTATTATTGTGGGTGAGGAGTTGTTTAAGATTGGCTGTCTGTCTGTAGGCGATGAAAGGTCTTCCTCCCAGAGCTTGAGAAAGAGAACTGTCATTGTCTAGGAGAGGTTGAAGATCTCTGATGATGCGTTGAACTGTTTTAACTTGGGAGCTGTATGTGATTACTAGTGGTGTTCTGTTATTTTCTTTTTTGGGTCTGTCTTGCAGCAAGTTCTCTCTGGGTATCAGTCTGGCTCTGTTGATCTTCTTTTTTCTCCTTTTAAAATTTATTTTCCTTAGGACCATGGTAAATTTATATGAAGATGCCAATTGGTCGCAAAAAGATTTGGAAGCGCATATCAGTGATGCTCGGAAACATATCATGAAAAACAAACTTTCCTGTTTTTCTCGGAGGCACTTAACATACTATGAAAAGGAAATCTGTCGGAGGCACCAAGATGGATATAAGCTATCTTTTATAGATCTCTGGGGGCTCATTCTTGAATCCATGTTTAATGATGAGGTATTGTATTAATACTTTTTGGGGGTGGGTAGGAAGCATAATGTGGGCTGGCATATGGGGAAAATATGAAACAAATTAAGCACAGAAAGGGGAAAGGGTGTTTGCTATTTCTTTAATTTACATTGATAGCACACCTGTTGTGAAGAGTTGGGATGGAAACAACAACACAAGCTTGCATCTAAATATATTAAAATATTGGGCAGTATCCATTGAACTGTTTTCACCATCACAAGGAGTTTTAGCTGGGCAATGGAGCTTTTCTGTCCTCTCTCTGTATGTCTCCTGTGTGCCCCATACATTTGATCTGGAAGGTTGTGGGGGACCCAGAACAGATTTATGGGGCATGCTTGGAGAGGAGAGGTCAGGAAGTCATAGAACTGTAAAGTTGTAGGGAACCCAAGAGTCATCTAGTCCAATCCCCTGCAATGCAGGCATCTCAGCTAAAGCATCCACAACAAGATCCCCCAACACTCTGGAGTAGTGTGCGAGGTGGTACTGGCAACTGCAGTGGGAAGGAGGAATTGGCAAACGTTGCCTTCTCATAGGTAAGGAGCAAAGTCTGGGTCTGACCCAAGATGAGGATGCCAAGATGTATTATGACAGGTTCTTTGTGAAATTTATTTGTGTCAATGTCTCTTCTTCTGACTGTTGTTTTTCCCAAACAGCCCCATCATCACAAGCTCTCAGATCAACGACAGGCAGTGAATCTGGGTCAGAACCCACTTCCCATCTACCTTGCTCTCAATGTCAAAGAAAGATACAGCACTCTAGATTTTAAAGGTAGGGAGAAAATTATGTGAGCTTGCTTCGAAGGCTGGGGGCCAGGTGAAGACTATTGGTTGACATTTTCCCACTAGTAGATACTAAATCTCCTGGCGATGGTGCAGCACAGATTGTGTGTTGTGTACATTTTCATACAGAATTATACCTTTGTTTCAAAATCCTAAGAGAATTCTTGGATCTTGAGCAATTAATAAGTCCTGTCAGTCTTTGATACCACATTGAGTGCTCTTGAGTTCTCATTCTCCCTCATTTTAGGCCTGCTGCTCTATACTTGAAACAATAATCTCATAGAAAGTGCGCCCATACAGTGATAGCCCCGAATACTGGCTTCCTTTGTAAATTACTCTTGTTGCACAGAGGGTTTCCACTTCACTGTCAGCTACAGATGAAGGTGATCCATTTAGGGAGGTGTAGTAACACATTATGGCTGCCATGTTGAGACACACTGAAACAGAAGTCATCAGACCCTTATATATAGTGAGAGGGTGGGGAGGGGTATTACTCAGAAGGGTGGTGGGAATGGGAATGGCTGATAGGTGAGGTAAACCTGTTGACGACTGTTAACAACTGCAATTGGTCTTACAGGAAAAAGCAAGGGGTGAGATGGCTAAAAATAGCTTTATCATGTATAATGAGATAAGAATCCAATGTCTCTATTTAGACCAGGTCTCTCCATGGTTTTAAGTTTAATAATAAGTTGCAATTCAGCAACTTCTCTTTCCAGTCTATTTCTGAAATTCTTTTGTAATAAGACAGCTACGGTACTTTGAGATCTTGTATAGAATGTCCTATACATTCTATACAAGGGTAATATGAGGGGCATTACTCAGAAGGGTGGTGGGAATGGGAATGGCTGATAGGTGTAGAGTTTCTGTAAGAGGAATGGGGAGTTGTGATGTCCAAATCCATTGAAATGGTTAATTATGATTATCATAGAGAGGTAGAATGCAGGTTTTATTGCAATGTTCCCTCCAGTGTAATTATTACATCATTCATTTATTAGATTTCTTACCTTTCTTTCACAATAATTATACTGTACTTAACAATTATTTTTATATGGTTGTTTGCAGAGTGGGTGGAATGTACTCCCTATGAAGCAGGCTTCTTGAAATATGGAGCTTTCATTAATGCGGAACATTTTGGAAGTGAGTTCTACATGGGCCACTTGACAAAGAAGCTGCCGGAATCTGAGCTCTGTTACATGCAAGGTGACTTATTATTATTATTTATGAAATTTGTGTACCGCCCTTCATCCGCAGATCTCAGGGTGGTTCACAACATAAAAATACAATATAAAAGCACAAAATACAATATGCAGTATAAAAGCACAAGACAAAAACAAGAACAAAAAACACACAAAGAAATAACCCCTCTCCCATGAATACATTTAATAGAGGTATAAAATGTTAATCAGCCAAAGGCCTGGTTAAAGAGGAACATTTTCGCCTGGCACCTAAAGGTGTATAAAGCCCTAAACGGCCTCGGTCCTGTATACCTGAAGGAGCGTCTCCACCCCCACCATTCAGCCCGGACACAGGTCCAGCGCCGAGGGCCTTCTGGCGGTTCCCTCACTGCAAGAAGCAAAGCTACAGGGAACTAGGCAGAGGGCCTGCTCGGTGGTGGCACCCGCCCTGTGGAACGCCCTCCCATCAGAGGTTAAAAGGATTACATGACATTTAGAAAACAACTGAAGGCAGCCCTGTTCAGGGAAGTTTTTAATCTGTGATGTGTTAATGTATTTTAATGTTTGCTGGAAGCCGCCCAGAGTGGCTGGGGAGACCCAGCCAGATGGGTGGGGTACAAATAATAAATTATTATTATTATTATTATTATTATTATTATTATTATTATTATTATGGCGCCAGCTGAACCTCCCTGGGGAGAGCATTCCACAGATGGGGAGCCACTGCAGAGAAGGCCTGTTCTTGTGTTGCCACCCTCCGGACCTCTTGTGGAGGAGGCACACCAAGAAGGGCCTCAGATGCTGAACACAGAGTCATATGGAGAGAGGTGGTGGAAATAGTAAACACAGTAATCAGTAAAATATTAGTGAACATGATATCCATTTCAAAACAATAAATTAAAGAAACAAATGCAACACCCTCTTTACCATCACCTGGAAATTCAAAGCTAATTAAAAATGTATCTGGACTCGTGATATCAAATTGTTTTTATTTTACTTTTGCACTTTCTACGTTTCTCAGGCATGTGGAGTAATATATATTCCCAAAGTTTGCTGGATGCGTTGTATTTAGCTCACTGTTCAGAAGACTTCTGGCACAGGTGGACAAGAGACAGAGTGGTGGATATTGGTCAGTAGAACATCATTTCTTCTTTGGCTAATGTACCTTGGACTCTGTCATGAGCCATGCAGCACTGTTGGGATCAAGCTGTGTTGGCTGGCTCTGATGGAGGCGGAAGAAACAGGGATGGAGCTGAATTGGTGGAACATGGGTTGGGGGGGGGGAATTTCTCCTTTCCACTTCAGTCACTTTGGAAGGGAGAGCAGGATGCTGGCTCTCCCTCTCTGACCTCCCTGCAGAGCAGAGAGCCTTAGTGGAGACTGGGGAAGACTTTTATCAGCTATGGCGGGAGCCTGAACAGGAGGGTGCCGTCTTGTTGCCTATAACCGGGTGCCACCTTTACAAATGGGAGCAGATACAACCACCCCACAAGGCTAGAGAGTCTCAAATGACCACTCCATACCTCCTTTTAAAAGCTTGGGGGTGGGTGGCAAAGTTCATTGGGACACCTGCTCCTGAACACCGGAATTGTGACTCTTGAGCACTGTGTCTACTGCTGTAAGGTAAAGGTAAAGGTACCCGTGACCGTTAGGTCCAGTCGCGGATGACTCTGGGGTTGTGTGCTCATCTTGCTCTATAGGCTGAGGGAGCTGGCGTTTGTCCGCAGACAGCTTCCGGGTCATGACTAAGCCGTTCCTGGCGAACCAGAGCAGCGCACGGAAACGCCGTTTACCTTCCCGCTGGAGCGGTACCTATTTATCTACTTGCACTTGACGTGCTTTTGAACTGCTAGGTGGGCAGGAGCTGGGACCGAACAACAGGAGCTCACCCCATCGCGGGGCTTCGAACTGCCGACCTTCCGATCTGCAAGCCCTAGGCTCTCTGGTTTAGACCTTTATCTGCTTAAATAAAGATATATTTCTTCCAAGTAAGACATTCTGGGAAGATCCACATCGTACATTTAAAGTGCACAACTTCCTCTCAAAGAATCTTGGGGACTGTGATAGGAGGCAACTCCTCGGCACCAAGGTCCCTTCACCCTCCCCAATAAAATATTTGAGGGGACCGAGCCCCCACAAAGTTAATGGGCATTGCCCTTCAAATGGTACAGGTGAGCCCAGTCATGTGATTGATTATGCAGGGTGGGGCTTACCTGCCCCTTGCAATATTTTATTCATGTTGGCACCCCTGGGGACAGTAGTTTGTTAAGGGTACTGGGAATGATTGGTCTGTGAGGAGGAAACTACATTTCCCATGGTCTTTAGCAAACAGTTGGATCTTAGATTTGTTATAATTTATAGTTAAATGCCATGATTTATAGTTAAATGCCCCAAGCTAGTAAATTATTTTGGCCTATTTTGGATCATTAAAGCAGAGGATAATTTAGGGGAGTGGGACTGTATGACATAGAGGTTGCTTAAAAACGAATTGAAGAGTAAACAGGCTAAAATATAGCCCTATCTGATTTTAAAGACACACAGCAAAAACATGCCTTTTAAAACCTTAAGTATTGTTACTGTTAATAGTAGCAGCAGTAAAAAGGTAAAGGACCCCTGGACTGTTAAGTCTGGTCAAAGGCAACTATGGGGTTGCAGTGCTCATCTCACTTTCAGGTCGAGGGAGCGCACAAAAACACCATTTACCTTCCTGTCACAGTGGTACCTATTTATCTACTTGCACTGGCGTGCTTTCGAACTGCTAGGTTGGCAGAAGCTGGGGCAGAGCAATGGGGGCTCACCCCATTGTGGAGATTCGAAGCGCCGAACTTCTGATCAGCAATCCCAAGAGGCTAAGTGGTTTAGACCACAGTGCCACCTGCTCCCCCTAGTAACAGCAGTAGCTGTATTGGTAACTACCAAGGTGCATTTTGAGTAAGGGATCTAAACAAAACTCTCTTGTGTTCCACAGAAGATGGTACTCTGCCCAGCATGCCTCACCGGCCAGATGTGCAGCCAACACGCCTCTTCACCCCCAGCGGAAGCCTCACCGATGTGCTGAGAGATGTTGTAACAATGCGGCCAATTGTTGCACCATATCGCAATTTCATGAGGGGCCTCCAAGTCAACGATAAATACTTGGAGAATGACAGGTTTTCAATGTGGAAAGGTAATTCCCTTGCACTCATTTACCTAGATCTCCCCCCTCTCTTTTCTTTTGTATTGGATATGTCTTATGATCCTCTCCCCATAGAAGCCTGTGCACACCATACACCTGGATGTCACGTGTTTCTCAATTGAGGAGAAACAGCTAATCTTCTGCCCCCTCGGTCAACATCCAGCTGCAGTTGCCAGCTCCCAAGTGAGCCTCCACTTCTTTTTCCATCCACATTTCAGTTAATCAGCCTCTTTGCCTAGTAGTGGTGGCAGGGCAGAAATATCCCCAAGATGGTGCTGGGCATATGCAGTAGTGCACAAAAGTTCCCTGATCAAAGGCCACATCCTTTTCATACAATCATAGAATTGTAGAGTTGGAAGGGAATCTCAACTAAAGCACTCATGACAGATGGCCATATAACCTCTGCTTAAAAATGAAGGAGGCTCCACAACCTCCCAAGGGAGTCCATTCCACTGTTGAACAGCTCTTACTGCCAGAAAGTTCTTTCTGATGTTTATTTGGAATCTCCTTTCTTGTAACTTGAAGCCATTGGTTTGGGTCCTAGCCTGTGGAGTAGGTGAAAACAAGCTTGCTTCATCTTCAGCTCTCTCCTTGCATTGTTTATTCTGTTATCACCAGGTTGGGCACTGCTTTCCTTTTGAGTGAAGGCAGAGGCAAAGTAGGTGTTGAGCAGTTCTGTCTTCTCTCCGCCACCCAATAACATTTCTCTGTCTTCTCCATGCAGAAGACTTAATGCTTGTGTCAGGGTATTAAGTTTTAGGAAGGCAGAAGCTGCCAGTAAATGCTGGAATATGCTAGAACATCCTAGCGGGGCTGTAATTTTCCAAATTGCACAAAGCAAACACAGCTGTTGTTTTTGTACTGTGTGTCTTATCTTAGTGTCAAGGCCACTGGGAAGGGTATATCTGCTGCCCAGTGAGCAGTTTCTCATTCTTCTACTGACTTCTATTCCTTACTTTCTTTTTATATTCATGCAGTGTTATTTTCTATGCTGTAACTGGATTTTTCTCTAAAGTGAACTAAGTTGAGCTTTGCTAGGGACCTAGCAGAGAACTGTAAGGTTTATGCCTTAGTAAACCTCTACTAAAGATTTATCTGCATTCTGTGTCTTATTGGAACTCACACATCTGCCAAAGATCTACTACTCTGCTAATCAAGCAATGGTTAGGGGTGTCCCAGGGATTGAGGCACTGGTTCCTGACAGCTTGTTCTACCTCTTGCTTTGAACATAGCCAAAGAAAGCCTTTTTATTATTTTTAACCTCTCTTGCAAACCCAAGCTCATTCTGAGCTTTGGCTTGCTTGACCTTCTCCCTGCAGCTGTTGGCTACTCTTGTATATGATTCCTTTGTGATTTCCCCTTTCTTCCATTTTTAAAGAAATGCCCTTCTTAAATCTCAGTTCTCCTTATGCAGCCACACTGATTTCTTTAGGTGCCTCCCAATTTTCTTTCTTATTGGATTTGTCTGCATTTAGGAAACTCCCATCCATCTTGGACTCCCTTCTGATTGAGTATTTCTAACCATGGGATCTCACCCAGTAGTTCCTTAAGCTTTTGGAAATCAGCCTTCTTAAAGTGCACATCCGACTACACTCAGCTTTCCCTTGCCTCTTAAAATGAAGCCCAATAGGACATGATCCCTTCCTCCCAAATTTCCCAGTACTTCCACTTCGTTGATCAGTTCCTCCCTGTTGGTGAGAACCAGGTAAAAGATAGATGGTCCCTTTGTTGCTTCTTCCACTTTCTGGGAAATCAAATTCTCATAGTTACAGGGAGAGTATTTGTTGAAAACAGATACAACAGGAGTGAGATTAGACTGGGAATGCTAAAACAGAGCATGTTTGGAACCTGTGCAGCCAGTCATTCTTCTTTTCTTCCTTGACTGTTCTCGCTTCTTGTTCCTTGTACACCCAGAATACATTATGCAGATACATAATTACATTAACAATTATTCTGAGGTTCAGGCTTTCCAGAAACACTTCATGCTTGTCTGTTTCCAAGAACTGGAGTAGCAAAATAAGAAACGTAAGGGAGGTTTGAAGGAATGGCATTACAACTACGTTGTTTTAGTCATGGTGACTTGGGGTCCTTTTTGGTTATTTATAAGATGAACCTAGGGAGTGGTGTAGTGATTAGAATGTTGGACTAAGACCTGGGAGACCAGGGTTCAAATCCCCATTCAGCCATGAAGCCGACTGGGTGGCCTTGGGCCGGACACTCACTCTCAGCCTAACCTCTTGTTGTGGGGATTAACTGGGGAGGCAGCGAACTATGTACCCCACCTTGAGTTCGTTGGAGAAAAGGTGGGATATAAATGCAATGATTCTTTAAAAAGAAATTATTAAGCATTTCAAAACAAATATTTTGTAAATGTATTAACAGAAAAACAACCATAAGGCATGGGGGAAAGAATTGCTGTTGATAACATTGCTATACTAATAAGCACAATTTAAAATGTTTATCTCTCCCTCTCCACTAACCCTACAGCAGGATGCATTCTGGTTTCTCTGAACTTAATCTGCTAGGATTTAGTATGAACTATAAAGGCAAGCTAAGTTAAATAATTTGGGGTCTCAGGCACATAGCTTCTTTCTTGATAGGTCTATCATTGCTTTGTTGGATCAACTGAAATTTCAAAAGTTGATGGAAAAAATGAAAGTATAAAAGGTACCTGTTATCAAAAGAGGCATCTATGTAGAGCATATAAACTATGAATAAGTAAATTAAGGCTGCACTGTAGTATCATTAACCTGTTAATGATACATAATTAATTGAGTCCTCCTGGTCTTTAATAACATATATGAGTTTTCTTTGCAACATTGCATATAAAGCTAAAGAATTTGCCTTTCAGATACTGTACTAGATAATTTCCCCACCAAGTTGAATGAAACACCAGAATATTTGGGACTGACAGACACAGCTTTTTTCATCAATACCAGCTGCCCACCGCTTCTGAGGCCAGAGAGGAAAGTGGACCTTATTTTGCATTTAAATTATAGTGGAGGATCACAGACATTGGTGAGAAGATTCTTTTCATTATCTTTAGCAACTTGACCATAACCATTCATCTTTTCATTATTTTTTTTACTTCAAATATTAACAGAAGACTGGAAGAGCGTGAAAAAGAACTTGTGCTATGCCATATAGTTATTTGGTGTAGTTTCACATTTGATATAAAAATGGATTCTTTTCTTCTTCTTTCAAGTATGACTGAGTCATATGGAGAATGCTGGAGGGCAGACAGGTGGTCCCCATTTCTCCCTACCACCAAAGATCTAGCTTCAGCGTTTTACACAGTTTTCTTACATGGGAAGTAATGTGGAGAAAGATGGCTTTGCTTTCTAATCCTCAGTATTTTCATTGAAAGAGAGTGAGAACAAGCAAAAGAGAAACAGCCCCTGGGAGAGGACAGTGGACGTCCTAGACAGACTGGACCTTGGACAATTATTATTGTGTCCTTCTCCTTCATCACCATTTTATAGACTCATAGTACTAGAAAATCTGATCCACCCACCTATGCCAAGACAAGAGTACCCATACCCCAAATTTCCCCGATAAGTGCCATATCATCCTTCTAGGGCAACTGCTAGCTTTTGAGAAGGGAAAGCTGTAACCATATCTCTTTGGGTTCTGATTTTGTTCATGTTTAATGTTCTAGCCATTGGATCTAGCTACAAAATACTATGCGGAGCAGGGCATTCCATTTCCCAAGGTTGTGCTGACAGATGAAGACAGGAAGCATCTCAAGGAATGCTACCTCTTCGACAAAGCAGAGAGTCCAAAGGCTCCCATATTGCTGTATTTTCCCTTGGTATGCGATACCTTCCAAAAATACAAAGCTCCTGGTGAGTAAAGAAGAGCAATAGTCTTCCTGAAGACAACATGACTTTCTTATCTGCTTATTTTCATGACTGACACCATCTCACACACACACACACACACACACACACACACACACACACACACACACACACACACTATGGCTGGGATCAAAAGAGAGGACAGGAGAGAGCCAAAAAAGCTCTATGCGTACCCAGACTTTCCTTTTTTTGACAATGGCACTCTATGCTGCCCAAGTGAAAAGCCACTGCTCAATTTGGAAAGTGTGTTGTCACTTTGGCAGTAGCAAGCGCTGCAGTGGAAACAAAAGAGCAGCTCTGGGTGTGTGAGGTGCTGTCCTCCATCTACATGGTGGCTCTTTGGATCATGGACCCTGGGTTCTATGTAGCATCCCCACTTCAGTCTCTCTTCTTTTGTTCCACTGGCTCGTCATCTTTTATCCCCAACCCAAGTCTCCTTTATCAATCTTCCTTCTAGCTTCTAGCCTTCAGCGTCTAGCCTTCAACCCATTCACTAAGCGCTTGTTGCACTGCTGCATTAAAAACCAAGATGAATGTGGCAGATGGAGATCTTCTCCCCTTTTATTATAAATACATACAAATATTGACCATAAACACAATTGCCCAACCTTTACAACCTCAAATTGGTTTCAGTTAACTTCAAGATTTTCCTCATCTCATCCATTCTGACAGCATGTTTTACCAAGATGAGGTTGTGTCAAATAGCCTAGTAATAAAAGGGCAGAGATTTCTCACCGGAAACTGAAGTGGCTGAGCAATTAACAGGCATTACACACACACACACACACACACACACACACACACACACACACACACTCAACTTAGTTCAATGTTCTAATGAAATTAGAAGTTATTGACCAGGGATGGGGGGCTTGTGGCTCTTCATATATTGTTGGACCCACCAGCCGCAGCCAACATGGTCAGTGGTCAGAATAGTGAGAGTTATAGCTCAACAGCATCTAGGGTGCCAGAGGTTCCCCAGCTCTGGTTTATATAGGGGTGGCATTTTCTGAAAATCCTGATGTTGAGCTTATCCACACACATCCCCCCCAATTCCTGTCTTTCTCCTTGATCTCGATTATCACTTGATAAGTGAGTTACTTATTTTACTGATTCTACTAAAATGGCAAAAAGATAATTGCATATCATATGGATTATAAAACACATTATTTCCTTCCATCTTGTTTCCATAGGTGTAGAACGCAGTCCTAGTGAGATGGAGGAAGGCCAACTTGATGTCGGCAGCACTGTATTTAACCCATTTGCTAATAGCATGCTGCAGTATTCAGAGGCTAATTTCAACAAGCTGTTAAATTTGACCAACTACAACATCCTCAATAATCAACATATGATTCTTCAGGCTCTGCATATAGCAGTACAACGAAAGAAGCAGCAGAAGCAACAGTCTCTATTACTCTCTTCTTAACCCTCTCCAAATGTATTTTCAGCATTTTCTGCCATTGTCCAGTATTACAGAAATGGGAAGTTGCTAATTATTATTTGTGATTCATGTGCCCCAAGTGTACCAAGGTGCTTTGTTATTTTGTTTGCATACAAATATGGTAGGAAACAAATTGGGAGATAGTGACTAAGAGATATAGTGATCTACTCACAATTGCTCACCGATGAGGGGCTAGAACATGGTCATCTTAGGCTCAAGTCCAGCACTACAGAGGCTTTGCTAAAATATAGACCTGAGTTATATTTCCTCAGCAACCGAAGCTTAATGACAAAAGCCATTGACAAAATACGAATATCTATAATAGGCCTCTAAGCTTCAGGTCTTAGGTTTTGTTAATAAATGCATGATTGTCACTTGATGATGGCAGTATGAAGCAGCCATTACTGATCAAACAAACCAGAACAGAACTCCCCTCTCACTTCATATCAACCCAGATACAATACCTTTAAATGGAGAAAGTTTGCATGTTCAGCACGAGCTCATTGACTGGGACCGATATGTTATCAAGTGATGTACATACTGAATTTGTTCTCAGTATCTTCTAGAGATATGATCTTGGTTTTCAATACTATAAACTACCATGAAGCAATGAAGTGTTCATGTGTGAATCAGCCTTCCCTATGTGAAAATTCAGATCAAGAAATACTGTTTTGAGTTTGGGGGTGCCAGACTTCTAAATTCCTGGATCCAGTAAGTGCTAAAAGCTAATCAGGCCAGGCTAGCTTCCTCTGTTCAGGTAATTGCCTGGGCGAAGGGCCATTAAATGAGAACAAAGGGAAAGGTGACGGGCCATTAAGAAAGTAAGAGAGAGGGGGCTCTGGGCCAGATGGCAAATGGGTGGGGCTCCTTGCTCAAGTTCTTAGATCAGGCATCCCCAAACTTGGCCCTCCAGCTATTTTGGGACTACAATTCCCATCATCCCTGACCACTGGTCCTTTTTTTCTAGGGATGATGGGAGCTGTAGTCCCAAAACATCTGGAGGGCCGAGTTTGGGGATGCCTGTCTTAGATAGTTAAAAAGACAAAAATCAGAGTTTAAAGTCAAGTGTGTGTAATGTCACCTAGAGGTAAAGTTGTAGGCTAGAAAGGAAAAAAAAGGCAAAGCACAGTGTTTGAATCCAAGACTGTAGCTATGGGAGAAGCAAGACCCTTTTTGGGGTGTTAATTCTGTGAATCCCTCCACTGCAGGCTCAGGTTTTATATGTGTGTAAATAAACCATATAAAATAATAATAATAATAATAATAATAATAATAATAATAATAATTTTTTATACCTCGCCCTCCCCGGCCAAGACTCAGGGCGGCTAACACCGAATATAATTACAGTAAAAACATTAAAAACAGAACAAAACAAAACAAAACAAAACAAACAGTTGATTAAAATATAAGTTAGAATACAGTTTAAAATGGAGCTTAAAATGCAACCTCGTTTTAGTGGTAGCTTATAGATCAAAGCTATAAGGGGAGAAACCTATATCTTAAAGGCACCACTGTCTCTGCTGTGCTTCATTCCCAAAAGGAAACACAAACTCTGGGTAAGTGCTTGGAACCCCTGAAATCTTGCACAGCTCAGAGATTGGGGTGGCATGCAACCATATATATATTTTTTAAAAGTATTATGTTTACAAAGTTGTAATTCAAATAAGTCATATAAACTTGTAACAAAGAAAAGAAATACAAGAATGGGAAACTCCCCCCCCCATAATTTCCTCATATATTATCACGATCACCAAAAGGATCACAACAAATAAAAAAGGCTCATCAGCACAATCTTAGCTTCGATATGCACAGCTACCTGGAGACCTGTGTTAAGAATAAGATAAGATGAGCCTTAAGGCTGGCTTTGGGCCTCACTGTCTGTGTCATGCCTAAGACCACTAGACATATAACCCCCAAAGGATCATGTATCTTGAACAGCTATATGACTAGGAGAAATCAGGAGATGGGGGAGAAGCCACCAAGTTCATACTACAAAGCCAGGATGCATTCCCACCCAAAAATCCACACATTTTCTTTTGTTGGTTGACCTCAGCAGTGGCTGGGGTGGTGACACGACATTCAGCTAACCCCTGGTTGGTTGTGTCACTGCTGCTTACCGAGGATGGCATGGTGCAAACACATCAGAGGAGCCAATTTGGTACTCCCATTGGTGCATTGGCTGCCTTGCCACCCCTTGCCCCTCTCCTCTGGCGCTGTGGTCTAAACCACTGAGCCCCTTGTGCTTGCTGATCAGAAGGTCAGAGGTTTGAATCCCCACGACGGGGTGAGCTCCTGTTCCTCTGTCCCAGCTCCTGCCAACCTAGCAGTTCAAAAGCATACCAGTGCAAGTAGATAAATAGGTACCACTGCGGCGGGAAAGTAAACAGCGTTTCTGTGCTCTCTGGTTTCTGTCATGGTGTTCCATTGTGCCAGAAGTGGTTTAGTCATGCTGGCCACTTGACCGGGAAAGATGTCTGTGGACAAACACCGGCTCCCTTGGCCTGAAAGTGAGATGAGCACCGCAACCCCATAGTTGCCTTTGACTGGACTTAACCGTCCAGGGGTCCTTTACCTTTTTTTTTTTTTACCTTACCTAGTAAGCAGCAGCAACATGCCTGGAGGTCAGGTGAGAGCTGCAGCTGCTCCACCATGCCACCTGCTACTGGTCATTCTGTATTATCATTTCAGGTGAAAAACAATATGGAATATGTCACATGTCACTACCATGGCAAATGGTGTAGGTGCTGGCTTGCAAATCCAGGACCAATGGCCACCTAGACATTGTTCAACTTCCCAATTGGGACAGGCAACACACCTTTTATTCAATGTTGCTTTGTCAATTAGACATCTGATTGCTTTTGCGCTGTCCATTTGCAGTTTCTGTCACACATATTTTGGATCAGCCCCTGTCTACTGGCCGTGGTAGTAAACAATAGCTTATTTTTCAGTTAATCTCTAAAAACAATTTCAGCAGTATCTTGGCCACCACCCAATGAGTTTTGAGGGCGGTGAAGTGCATGCAGGGGCAGGGTCACATATAAATGCACCCAAGGGTTGTGCTTGTTCTCATGTTGATTTCTCATGAGTTGGACTAGCGAGGTCAGCACATATAGCACAGCAACTCTTTATAGTATGAGTAACAGTGATGTATGCTGTTCTTCATACCTTCTCCACTAGATACTGCTCCTGCACTTCCAATGCAATGCTGTTGCTAACAGAGCCTCTGATAGTGTCTTGTCTAGTGATGGGGGAGAATTTCAATTCAGGTCATATATAAAGCTGGTGTATCTAACATAGCTGTCCGCCTGGAGGTCGGGCAAATCCCTGTTAGCGCTCGGATATGGATTCTGAAGATCCATTATTGGTTAAAACTTATATTTTTCCCTGTTGGGTTGGCACCCTTAACCCTACTGGATTCCTACCATTCCAAATGGGAAGCTACATTGCATGAAAAGCTAAGAGGCTTGGGGTTTTCCCCACAGGCCCTGATTGCTGTAGGTTATGAGAAAGCTAGAGCAATAATCCACCAACGAATTTGGGATGTGGAACTGCAATGCCACGTGAGCGAGATGAATAAACACCCAGCAATAAAAGATAATGGGAGAGGATTTGCCCCAACAAATTATTTATCAAAATTACAAATACCTAAATACAGACGGTCATTTACCCTTGCTAGATTCAACGTGCTGCCATCTGCCTTATTGCAGGGAAGATTCGAGGGTAAACCATATGCGGAACGAGTCTGCCCCTGCGGCTTGATGGAGGTAGAAACTGTCTCTCATGCCTTGTTACGCTGCCGTTGTTATGGGGAGATACGTTCGGTATTCATGAGAACTATACAAAAATCTCCAAATGAATCCGAACTTCAATGTCTAGAATCCCTGGTGGAGGACAAGGACCCTGAGATCACGTTAAGAGTAGCCAAATTCTGTGCGATTGCCATAAAACTTAGGGAACAAGCGGTGTTACCGGTATCATAATGATTAAGGCCTTAAATGATAATTTTAGGTTACATTTTAGTGACCAAGTTTTAATTTTTATATATTTTTAATTGTTGATATATCTGTATTGTCCCGGTTATACCTAATTGCAAATTCAAATGCATCCCTATCGTGTTTTATGATTTTCTTGATACTGTATGTGGGTTGGAACTGGTCTGTGACCGTAATAATAAATTTGATTTGAATATATAAAGCTGACTTTATCAAATTCACACTTTCCAAAACAATATGAGAACCAAAACACAACTATCTTTTGAATTTTGCGGTGCATTTCTGCAACTAAAGAATGTTTACAAACATGCACATTTTAGGGGAAATTGCTTGCATAAATATAGTGTCAAAGCTGCATAAAAATGTGTTTATTCGGAGAAATTCACACTAAAACACTGACAGATTTTCATGAGGTTTTTTTTTTTTTTTAAATCACAAATTGCTGCAGAAAGGTCGGGAACTGAATTTAAAATTGGATAAATGAGAAGTTGAGAGAACTGAAATTGACAGAACTGCCCATCACTAGCCTTGACTGTTCCTACTGTGCTGCAGTCTAACTTTCCATCCAAAGGACATCCTTGAGGCATCTAAAGAGTGCTATCACGTGCCTTTTTCAGGGCTGATTCACACTCGCATATCTCCCACTTGCTGCAGGTGAGAAACTATGTTTGATTCACCAAGGCTGTCAGCAGCTGGAGTCATGCCTAGGTCAGCAATAAAAGACAGCACTAAATGTCAGTGAAATTAGCTCTTTATCCAGGGCTTTCTACTCAGCATGGGATAGGATCTAGCCAAAGCTCTCATAAAACAACGTGTAGTAGACAATAAGTGCCAATTGGATCTAGCCTGGACTCCAACTTTTATTGCCAGTGAGTCCTCTAGGAACTCTGTGTCCCCTATGGCATATCTAGCTAAACTCGAAGTCCCTAAGTCGCGGAGGGCCTTTACCTTGGCACATTGTCATGCCCTCCCCTCCCCTTGGCTGTCCTTGAAGGCCAATACAGGAAGATTGCTTACCTGGAGAGACAATGCCCCTGTGACTCTGGACAAATAGAAACAACAGAGCACGTGCTTCTCCAGTGCCTGTATTACAGAGACATTCGTACTATCTTCATCTTACCATTACTGCATAAGTACCCAGGGTTCTTGAAGCTACCAACATGAGTTTGACCAAACTGTGGGAGGCAGTGGAAGACAGGAGTGCCTGGCGTGCTCTGGTCCATGGGGTCACGAAGAGTCGGACACGACTAAACAACTAAACAACAACAACACCCAGGGTGCACAGGACAATTCTATAGGCTACCTTCTTGCTGCTTTCAGATACCAACCCTGCTACAGCATACAATGTTGCCGGATTCTGCACGAAAAGAAGCGAAAAGGACACCAAGGACTCAGGCCAAGATAACGGTTGATAGATATAAATTATATAAGTTTCTTGTAGGTTTTACTCCTTGAGGTTTGTAATACAAATGAGTTGAAAACGCCAGGACAAGGCCTTGTTTCGGTATTCTTCCTCAGTTACTAGTGTCTTAGAGTTTTCAGGTCAAAGTGTACCAATTATCAAATCGAAATAATTGGTACACTTTGACCTGAAAACTCCAAGACATGCGCACAAGTCATTTCCGGTGCTCCGCCGACCCAGAAGTGGGCAGCCACGCCGCGTCACACCACGCCGGTAAGAGCGGGTGGCAGCAGCGGGTGGCAGGGGTCACTGGGGGTGGGATAAATGAGCCCCTCGGGCTGTATCTGCCCCCCGGGCCGTAGTTTGGGGATGTCTGGATAAGAGTATTTTTCCCTTAAACTTTTTACAATTTAATTTTTTTGCCTGGCATTTTGTATCTTTGTTAAGCTTTGTGGGTCCTTTTTGCCAGAAGGTGGTCATAGGAACAAACTATAGTTAATTAGGATCACAGCCATACCATATGTTTAAACCACATGGTTTCTCCCCAAATAATCCTGGGAATCCTGGGGAACTGAGTTTGCTATTGGTGTTGGGAAGTGTACCTGTTAGGGGTAAACTATCGTTCCCAGGATTCCTTGGGGGAAGCCACGTGGTTTAAATATGTGTTAAATGTATGTTGCAAATGTGTCCTAATTGAGCAACTGGTTGCATTTGTGAATGAGCCATCACAAACTTAACACAACAGGTAGAACAGTCACATCACCTAACCCACAATGCTTTTCAATTAAGTCAGTACACACTTTCAGGTACAGTCACCAAGCACTGAGTAATAAAATGATGTACATGCACATGTAGGAAACTGAATGTAAAATGGTCACCCTAGTTTTGCTGCCCTATTCAAGAATGGCAAAATCGGGGGGTGGGGGGCACTTCAGATTTTTCTGGGAAGAGACAGCACATGTTTGTGTGTGTGTGTGTGTGTGTGTGTGTGTGTGTGTGGAGGACACACACTTACCTTACCTTTAATATATTTATTTTTTATAAAAATAATATAGTCCTCCCCCCATTAAAAGTGTTCTTTCTTTTTTCTCTCTCTTATGTTAGGTGTATTTGTGGTGCTGTCACCATTGTTTTGCCCTCAAAAGGTGATAGCAGTAGCATTTTATTGAGTCCCCCACACCAGTCTATTCCCTCCCCAAACAAAACAGGTGTAAATCTTCTAGCTATGGATGGACAGAGCAAGATAATTACAACCTATTTCAATTTTGTTGGTGTTCAATCATAGGTCCACCCGATCCCATTTTGTGCAGACTTTTGGGGTCAAAGACAATGGGGTCTTTGGGACCCACAATACCTCACTGTAAGGAAGGGCCTCTTCCCCGCAGTGAGACATGGGGCAAGGGCTCCACATGGCAAAAGCAGCAGCAGCTGTGAAAATGTAGCTATGGTGGCACGTGGCCCTACGTGTGGCTGATAGGGACCAACAAACTGACACCTCTCCCAATCTGCCACCTGAGCCATGAACCTCATAGTAAGGCCGGCCTTGCCTGTACCAACCAGGAACTGGTTCCTCCTTGTGAAGAGCAAGCTAACAGTGCCTTATTATCTAATTTGATAGTTTCCTGGCTCTTCCCTCTTTATCTTTGTGTACTTGTAAGTTTTGTGTACTTTAAAAAAATCCAGTTTTACTTCTTGTTAGTACCAAAAGTTTATGTCTACAGGTTAATTTCATGCTCTGCCTCCCCCTCCCTATACTAGGTTTGAAATCTTCCCTGGCACAGGGAAGTGTCTGAAAATTAGTGTTTTGGGGCACCCCTCTGGGGACCTCAGAATCTCAACACCCTCTCCAATTATTTGAAGATCAGAATAAATTTCTCTTGCTTTGAGGTTGCTTGCTACTTAGAGCATGGTGAGATTCTTATTTGCTGGTTGATCTTATCTATAAAAAGAAACTAAATGAAGATTCTGTATTAATAGTGGAACATTCTGGATTAATAATGGAAAATTTCCAGTTTTCCAACTTGAGACTGCTACACTATAGTCAAGGGTGTTTCCTTCCATGTTTAGGGAAGCTTTTAATGTTTAATAGATTATTGTATTTTAACATTCTGTTGGAAGCTGCCCAGAGTGGCTGGGGAAACCCAGCCAGATGGGCGGGGTATATATAAATAAACAAACAAACAAATAAATAAATAAATAAATAAATATAAATAAATAATAATTATTACTTAAGTATGTTTATTATTAGTTGCTGTGTTCAGGGAACAAATGTGCAGTTGGTTGAATTCTTAAAGCAAGGCACAGAAATTCAACTGAGTTTACAGAAATAAGGCAAGTTTACTCATGAGCCTAAGGTGGCTCCCAGCAATTATTTGCATATGTTTCTTTTCATGGATAAGGAAGACGTTAAGCTGCTTCTACCTGCCATGAAGCAATTGTTACTTTTAACTGTGTTGCAAAAGCTTGGCAGTGCATAAATAGAAAGAAGGAGCTATCCTTCCTGGGTAATATATCTCAGGAATAGCCAACATGGTGCCATTCAGATATTATTGGATTACAACTTCCATAGCCAGCATGGCCAATGCTCAGGGATGATGGCCATACGTCCTGATTTTCCTGAAATTCACTTCCGAAAATGCCATCCTGGATTATTTTTTAGAAATCCGGCAAATGTCCCGAAAAGCTCAAGAATTCTTGTAGCTTTTACTGAAAAAGGTCAAGAACTTTTGGGTTTTCCTTTAAAAAGGTCAACAATTTTTGGGGTTTCCTAAACATGCAGGTGCTGTACTTCAGTCCCATCCTGGTATAACTGTGTGATGGAGGTGCTCCTATGGTATACAGTGGTACCTCGATTTTCAAAGGTAATCCGTTTCAGAAGAGCGAGTTCCGAATCGTTCGAAAACTGAAGCAGTTACTTCCGGAAAACTCAATTCGGCTTCCGAAAAGCGTTCGGAAACTGAAGCATTTACTTCCGGGTTTTTGGCATTCAAAAACCGAAACGTTTGACTTCTGAGACGTTCTAGGTACCGCTGTATTATTAATCGCCTTCCACACAATAGTCTCAATGTGATGTAGAATAAAAAATAGCAAAAAACACACAAACAAGTAAAAACCACAAAAAGCAAAACAATACAAAATAGACACCCATGGCAGAGACCCATTCAATCAACTGGAAAAGTCCACTGGAACAAACATGACTTCCATTTTTTTCCTGAAAAGTGCAGATAATGGGCACCTGTTATGCCTGGAAGGGAATGATGTCCCCTGGTTCATCATGATGCTATTATATGGTTTCATGCAATATGGACTTTTTTGACTGGTGTGCCACAAACTGGACTCAATTCAGAACAAGATAAATGATTCTAGAGCTGTATTAATTTCAGCTGACTAGGCCTATGTACATGTTGGCTAAATGCTTAATGATATTTTATACCCACTCTTTAACCCAAAAGGCCTCATATTTTGGCCATTAAGACTTTAGGCAAGCTTTGAATCTCTGTAGTTGGGAAGCAGATGATTGTGTTACCCAACTCTATGCCTTCTCTATGTCCTCATCACATTTCATCATCACATTTCATCAAACGTGGCAGTGTTCTCTTTATCAATGTTCCATAAAATCTTTATTGGTTAAGTCTTGTTAGGCAGATTAAGGGCTAAGTCAGTCAAACACCTGCATTTTTCAGTGGAGGAAGATCATAGACTGCTATCTAACCAACAATCTTTCTTCTTTGCCTTAACGTATAATTTTCCATACATTTCTTTGCACAGTTAAGGGTTCCCCTTTCTTCAGATGCTGAGAAGTCCAGGGGAAAAGATACAGGGATACAACCACCATCTTTGCATCGGGTTCCCACAAAGAGGTCCTCCACTTCAAGCTGCTTCATCTCCAGGTAGTTCACATAGCTTCATTTAAATAGCGTCACTTCCCCAGACTTTGAGAGCTCAGTACACAGGCTGAATAGTTAAACAGATGTTCTCATCAACCAAGTTGTATGGTCACAGTGATCTATAGCCACGTAAGTCACCTCCACCGCAACACAGGGACCTTCAGCATCAATTAACTCAAATGACTGGCTTCAAGACACTGAAGGAAATAGGGAGGGAGCTATTTGCGTTCCTTGGAATTCAGAAAGGGGTGGGGTCATGAGTCACCCGTTCATCTACTTCACCCAGGAGGCACTGTCAGTTGTGAACTTTATCAGTCAAGCACCACTTCGAGCAACTGGATCATATGCAGCAGATACCACGATGGGGGCTAATTCAAGTTCACCTGAGGTAAGAAAACTTTGCAAATCAAGCCAAACAGCCTGGGCTTGTAGGAAGCCAGTTCTGAAGCTCGTTACGCGTACTTTCAAATGTAGGTGGAACATGTTTGAGCAATTTGGCAAATCTGCAGGTGCCGTACTTGATTGAAAGAGTTGCCTTTCATCTCTCCCCTTTTGGTTTGATTCCCTTTGGTACATATAGCCTGAGAGCGAGTGAGAAACCTTACAAACAATTAAACAAACCACTCTGGTAGGAGAGCTGTGAAGTATTTATGCATTTAGGTGGAACTTGTAACAACACCGAGTGGCTATTTTTAATCTCTTTTTCTTTCTTTCTTTAGGGCTTAGCAAATAATCGGAATTTGGCAAGACCGGTATGTATGAAATGGAGTAAACACCTTCAGAACATAAGTTTGTTATGACGTGTGTCAGGGGAGTGGATGTTAGGATGAAAACGTGCCATAATTTTAATCGCAAATACAGTGTATACATGGATAAATGCTGGTTGTTGTGGTGGTCCACCAGATCTTATAATTTCCATCATCCTGTACCAGCACACTCAGTTTCTTACTTTGTTCTTGGGAACTGTTCTATTTTCAAAATGTTTCTGATTATAGATTTATTCCTCCTTCTTTTTGTTCCTTTCTCAATTTGTTTCATGGAAATATGGCTGTATGTTAGTATATAAGGTTCTACACAGTGTTTTCTGTTTAGGGGCATTCAGGATTTATCCTGAGATTATTAGATTAAAATAATTCGGAACTCTAAAGATGCCAGATGGTTTGTCTCAAATGAGAGTAGCATTTCATCCAACGGGTTTTACACATGAAAAGCAGGCTATAGTACAACTGTAAAAATTATATGGAAAAGGCCTTTTGGAAGCTTATATTTTTATATTGGGAGATGTATTGAACCCCCCCCCCCCCCCGATAATCCTCCTGTTATGTACTGAGTTGAATAGGATCCAAAATGCAGCAGTCTGATTGGTCCTAGAACAATAGGATTCAGAATGCAGCAGTCTGATTGGTCCTAGAACAATAGGATCCAGAATGCAGCAATAATATGTAATATGGGATACACCAATTGGGGTGTTACTTCCTATTGTTTCTTTGAACAGGTATGTTTTTGTACTGATGAACGGCTACCAGTGTTGAAAACAACTGAGCTAGACCTCTTTCTCTGAGAAGTGGGAGATGCTTTAATAGTGGTGGCTAATCTCTGATCCTCAGTGCTTTATTTCTAGAAAAATAGGTGCCGGTACTCACTGTGAGGCTGTTACAGTAAGTGCCACACTTTTTAACAAAAAAAAGAGGTGCCGGTATTGCGTACCCTTGAGTACCCCATGAAAAATAAACAAACACTGAGTCCTCCAGATGTTGGACTCCAGCTCCCATCATCCCCAACCAGCATGGTTAATGATGATGTGAGTTGTAGTCCAGCAATATCTAGAAGGCTGCAGGTTCTCCATCCCTGTATTAGAGACTCAGGAGTGTGATGATAATACCTTGTGTAGGTTGCAACACACCTGCTTTAGATATTACTGTACAGTGAAGATGGACAAAATTCAGAATTATTTGCGTGCCCAGCCGCAGAGTCCCCCACCCGGCGTGCCTAACTACTGAGTGGGAAATGAATGGACACGACAACTGTCTGGGATTTAAAATGGCCACAACTTTATTGATTTCAGATGTAGGAAGCCTTGGCATAGGTATTGGGGGGGCTGAGGCATGACACGGTCTATTTGGGGGTGAATCCATCACAAAATGTAGGTTTACTCGGATGGCTCCCAAATGCCGAGGGAAACTATGGCCCACTAGCCCTATGCAAGTGGCTCTTTGGACAGAGACTCTCCATCAGACCCCTCTAACATGGTACCCTGTTATCGCCCCCGCAGAGAATAGGGGGTGGGTGAGTCACCACTTCACCACACCCAAATTGGATGAAAGACTATAGGATTCCGCCCAAAGCCTAAACCGCCAAAGTTGTGACTAGTGCTAAGAGGAAGGCAAAACCTGCAAAGTAGGGAAAATTCATTCCCAGCTCTGAATACAGCAACAGTCAAAAGACCACAGCAAAGCCCTCCTAGCTGAAAAGGAAATGTTAGAGCAGTAATAAACAATTAATGAAAGGGTGGGTGATGCTCCTGGCTGACTGGATGCTGTGCTGAGGGGTTGGCTGGGCAAATAGATGGAGGATGGACCCAAAGGAAGCTTGCCTTCCTCAGGTCCACTCCGCACCCGCCCCACACACCCCGAGGCTGGGGCGGATTGACCCCTTTGAATGGATGGGTTTGGCAGGAACTCATGAGCATCCGCTGATGCCGAGGGGGACAGGGAAAAACAGCTAAGATAGCGTGGCGTGTCTGGGGGAAAAGGAGGCACCACAACTGCAATGCACTGGGAGGATGGTAAGCGGCCATTCTGTACCACTTCTGTTTGCCTGAACAGCTGTTGTAAATCCCTAAAAGATTCTGGCCATATTGAAGTCCTCTGTAGTGGTGGAAATATCACAATATTCAGCAAGAATGGGATTATTACTAATATGAGGCCTATTTTGTTCTCCTCTGCCCTCCCATTACCACCTCACAAGGGAGAGAGCAGGCATGAGTTGGTGGACCTGCCTTCCTGGACAGCCTCATTCTCTCAGCTCCCCAAGTATTGGGGCCTGAACATCTCCATTGGTGAACCTGTTCTACTCAGATAGGGTCCTCATGTGATTTAGAACCCAATTCTAAAAGAGGGGGCTGCAAAAATAGCAATGGAGACTTGTGAGAGTATTGGGGGTCAGTAGGCTCATAACTGCTTTCCCCCTTGTATGATTGTAATCATAGGGGGCAGGGGGATTGAAAGAAAGTACACCATAATGGAACATCTTGACAATAGATGGCCAAATTAATATTAAGGGTGTTCACAGACCCCAAGATTCACCATGTATTTGTTTCGGGGTTGTTGTTTTTTAATCCAATTAATTTCTGAATTGCTTTGAGCTCTCTCAGTTTTGATCTGTGTTTCAGTTTTCAAGCTGATTTGTACAAAACAAAGTTCTGTGATTCCCCATTCACTATAATGGGGAATCTAAAAACAGCTATAACTTTTTCCTCTTTACTGGCACAGGATTACCTTCAGAGTGCATTAATCCAGCAAAATTGCAGACAGATCGGTCCCGTGACTTTTTGTGGGGAAAGTAAAATATTACTTTCCCCCATCATCCCTTATGAAGGAGAGGGAGCAGATGGCGGTCTCTTTCTTACCTGATAACTAATAGGAGGATGCTGAGTGGTGCGCATTCTTGCTTGTACATTTGTTTAAACTTTGCATCTTCACACCAGCCTTTTCCTGGTGTTTGTTTGTGTCCTTCAATAGGCTTTACATGCCTAGACCTTTACAGGCCTCTGATATGCATTATAGTGTGAGGCTGTTGAGAATGCTGCCTGCAGAGTTCTGATGAACTTTGAGTTTGTTTGTTTGATTATTAATGTAGAATGTAGGTTTTTCTAAAATTAAATTAAACTTTTAACTTTAAAAAATATCCTCTGCTACTGTGCTTTAAAAACAAACAAACCCAGAGCTCTACAGTGCTCTGTAGGCAACATTTTGGACAGCCTCAGTCTTGAATAGCTCGTGACCTCAGAGAAACATAGCAATTTATAGGGAAACATAGATATAAGGTACGAAAAATTTCAGAAACAAGGTGTCATGAGACTTTGTTTGGCCCCAACGTAGGAGGGCTGCTGACACCATGCTTTCACCCACAATTTATTTTATTTAACACCCACACAAAACCAATGCAGGCCCCTAACTAATATCATAATATAGTTTTGTACTGCGGTTTCCTTAGGATCAGCCTGCTTCATATATGAATATTTCCTAGGAGATGTAACTGAAATAGCCTTTTGGTAAGGGTAGAAAAATATTGGCTCCAATCAAGTCTAAGTCTACCAATTAATTTCTGGGCCCAATTCAAAGTGCTGGTTTTGACCTATAAAGCCTTAAACGGCTCAGGACCGCAATACCTTAAGGACCACCTCTTTCCATATAAACCTAACCAGGCCCTGAGATCATCTTCATGTGCCTCTTCCTCAAGAGGTCCGGAGAGTGGCAACACAAGAATGGGCCTTCTCTGCAGTGGCTACCCATCTGTGGAATGCTCTGCCCAGGAAAATTCACCTGGCACCTCCATTATACACCTTCAGGCGCCACGAAAAAAACGTTCCTTTGCCTAAGGTAACTCAGGGATTCAACCATGTTGGGCTTTAAAGGTCCAATTCAGTCTCTTGTAGCGATCCTGCAAATCACCTGATTTGTGTTCTTTGCAGACCTCAGAATGTTTATTGGGCATCTAAAGCATTGCTATAAATATCTGATAGATTGCATTTGCTTGATGTTTCACAAGTTGTGCAGGCCTGCCATAAACAGAGGAAGACATCACGTATGGTTTTGTGGGCTTATTTGTTCCTGGTGTACCAATTTGCACAGAAATGGAAGCATGTTACTTTAAACTAAATTATGTGCAGGCCTGCCATAAACAGAGGAAGACATCACGTATGGTTTTGTGGGCTTATTTGTTCCTGGTGTACCAATTTGCACAGAAATGGAAGCATGTTACTTTAAACTAAATATGGTATCAAGGCACCATTAAGTGTTGTGGGGGGAGAAGTGCTTTTGGATAAATTCAAGATTGAACTTCAAAGAAGGTTTAGTTTTAAGACCGTTTGTTGGATTGTCTATATTGTTTTGGAGTGGCTGGAAAATAAACCAAGCTGCTTCTCAAAAAATTGAGAATGACTTAGAATCTGAACTAGCTCAAATAGTTTTATTTTTTCATTATAACCAGAAATAGGTGTCTGGTTATAATTGGGGGCTGTTGTACGCCTAGGGTTTTATAAGAATGACTAGTGTTTCCGGCTTCCCAAAAGCCTTGGGAAAAGAACTTCAGGACTCTCTCTCTCTCTCTTTCTTTCTCATAACTTTTCATTGGGTTTTATAAAAACTCTTGACCTGACAAGATGTCACTCTATATAGCCATGTTGGGTGGGATTGATGGGAGTTGTAGACATCTGGAGGGCATTTGGTTAAAGTAATGCAAACCTGTGTAGTGAGTGCAAATGATATCACTGCCTATTCATCAGCAAAGTTACAACTGACACAAAGTGTTGTGTACATGTTATGTATGGCTGCTGGGAGACTGTAAACAGTGAGGTCAAAGGAAAATGAAATGCAGAAGGCATAGAAGGTGATGATTAAGTTATTAGCACTGGCAATTCAGTTAACAATTGCAATTCAACAAGAGGCTTGAACACTTTGTTTAAAAATTCTTATTTTTTTTTCTTAATCTAATTCAGGCATAGGCAACCTTGGCTCTCCAGATGTTTTGGAACTACAACTCCCATGATCCCTAGCTAACAGGGCCAGTGGTCAGGGATGATGGGAATTGTAGTCCCAAAACATCTGGAGAGCCAAGGTTGCTTATGCCTGATCTAATTCTACAATGTTGTTGTCGTTTTTGTTGATGATGATTGGCTTTGTTATCACCAACAACTGTTTTCTGAATGGCCACTGTTAGTAATGCAATTTATCATCATACTTCATTTTCCTCTGACCTCACTTTTTACACCCCTCCTCTCTAAACCATGTGTCTCTCTGTGTGTATACACACCTGAAACTCAAGCTAACAGTTACTGTATCTGATTAACTGGGCTCTAGTCTACAAAAGATAAGATCAAAATTCTTCAGAGTACTACAAGACTCTGAGCTATATCCAATATTTCTTGTCCAGTAGAGCAAAAGTACCGGTACTTGCACTAGCAGATGGGTGAGTTTTAATGTTGCACAACACAATGAGTTCCTGTAACACTTGCACTAGCAGGAACTCATTATGCCATGTTTCACATTCTCTTCCACAACGACATTTTGCCAGTGGAACAAGAATAGTGCAAAGTGACTTTAATTCAGTGCTACATTAGATACAATCCTCCTTGTTGTTTTTACTGAAGAGACTAATGCAGCTGCCACTTTAGAAATGGAAGCTCTTTGAAATGATCCATTAAATTGCATTTTCAGTCTGTGTTTTCACAAGGCACGGTATATTGTGATTATAATAATTTACATTATAACAATATAAAGTGCAATGCAATCTCCTACACAGATGTTGCATGCTTCCTTTAAGCCTGTGTAAACATTATAGTCTACTTTAGCTCCAGTGTTCTCTCAAGGCTTATGTCTGAAGTCGTGTACAAATGATATTGGCCACAATCCATATCTATCCCATAGCTGCTTGAGAAATACTATGGCTTGATGTGCTTTCCCTCAAGCCAGCTTCCACCCAATTTGGCAACTTAAGTCACATTCATTTTGCATTTAAACTGTGGTTTGTACATTTGAGATAGACAATTTGCACATGTGCATTACTTTGACTGGAGCATGCCCAGTGCTCATGTGCAGACATGTAGGGACTTCTTTGTGGGTATGAATGGCCTAAATGGGTCATCATAGTCATCTTCATGCTGCTATCTTGCCAAGTTCAGTTATAAAGTAGTTTTTAGTGATTAAACTTTGAATAGCGCTTTCTGTGTGATGCTTCCAATTTCTTTTGGACCTAATATGTGGTTCAGTAAATTGAAATAACTAAATAAATGGTGATAAAAACACAACTGTAGCAGCATCCTGTCCACTGTAGACCATCCAAGTCCAGGACTCCAATGCCTGGAAATTAAAACATCAATTCCTTGCAAGTTCAGTCCAATGCCTGTTGTACCAGGTTGGGGGACTACTGATGAGAAGCCTCTCATTTTGCCTCTTGAATAGCCTCTTGAAACTGTCCTAATACCATTTTCTCTTTTTAAGGAAGGGGGCTTTAGTTTGTTCTCCCCCTCTCATTGCTTTGCCTTTTTAAGATACAAAGTAGTACATGAAATAGTAAAATTCCATAAAAGAGAAGCTTTTATGGCATCACAGCAATGTGTAGAGGCTATTCAAGGGAGAAATCAGAGACTACTCATTATTATTCACAAGGGCAGGGCTGGGGAACCTGTGGTCTTCCAGATGTTGCTGGACAGCAGGTCCCATCATTATTTATTATTACCCTTTTATTTATTAAATCTGTATACCGCCCTTCATCCGAAGATCTCAGGGCTGCTCACAGCATCATCCCTGACCATTGACTATGATAGCTGGGACTTGCCAGAGAAATCCACAAATTTGGTTTAGGTGTAAGGATTAAAACACAACGAACTCTTTCCTAGCTAAATAAAATAAAATAAAAAAATGAGAAGCCTAGTAGCCTGATTCAAAAGGGTAAAGCTGACGGCTAGCTACTGGAACAAACTTTTGCCAATGTTCTGCTGATTCAGCAGAGCTTTCCCTTTCTCCCCACCTCACTGCCCTGTCAAATCCCCAGAACCCCCAGAACAGTGCATGGGGAGAGGAGAGGGGACACAGAGGTAGTGTGTTCCGTTTCACAGGTTGAGGCAAAATGAGAGCATGCCGCACCCCCCTGCTGTCCCCCCTGTCACCAGTGCCACACCTATGTTACCTGCACAAAGTGCCCATGGGTTTATAAAATAATTCCCAATTAACTGCATGTTATTAATATACCAATTCTTAATCAAATATGTAAAAAAAAATCCTATAATAAACATGCACAATACAAGCTCTTCACAATTCTGCCAATAATTTCAAGTGCTTACAATGGTCTTTTAAATAATTCAAATATTTACTCCATTCTTTTTCAAATACTTGATCTCCTTGGTTTCTGATCTTTCCTGTCAGTCTTGCCATTTCTGCATAGTCCATTAGCTTAGTTTGCCAATCTTCTTTTGATGGTAGTTCTTCTTGCTTCCATTTCTGGGCTAGTAATATTCTTGCTGCTGCTGTTGCATACATAAACAATTGTTTGTCTTTTCTCGGTAGCTCATTTCCTATTATACCTAACAAAAAGGCTTCTGATTTCTTAACAAATGTATATTTAAACATTTTCTTTAACTCATTATAAATCATTTCCCAGAACACCTTTACTTTATCACATACCCACCACATATGGAAAAGAGTACCTTCCTTCTTTTTACATTTCCAGCAAACATTTGAACTAGTTTTATTCATCTTTGCCAGTTTGCTTGTTGTTAAATACCAACAATACATCATTTTCATATAGTTTTCTTTCAACGCACAGCATGCAGTCAATTTAATATCTTTAACTTTTTTAAGCTTTATATTTGATTGCCTAAACTTGCACTGGTAGTCCCTCAGCCTTCCGTCACATTTCATATTAGTAATAGTCAGCGGCAAACAGTGTAACAGAACATGACAGTCATGGCTGATTCACGTGGTGATTTCCAATTGGATAGCTCTTCCCATTAGGTTGGACATGGTATGGTAATTTAGTCTTGTGATGTCAGCATGACGCCACAGGGTTTGAAATCCCACCATATCTTGCCTCGCCCCAGTTTCCTAACAATTCCAGCAGTGTGTTGTGAAGCAACACACTAATTCCAGCATTGTGCTGCGAAGCACTGCACCACATTGATTATTGTGTGAGCAGTTCACCGAATTAAAATTCAGACCACAGAGGCAGAACAACATATTGAAAATGGGCAATTGAAGGAGTCAGAGAATTCCTTTGTGATTCATCCAGTAGAGACTTCTGAGCAAATCAGTCAGGCTCTGTGTGCTCATGTTTCTTTGGTTTGTCTCCATTGTGCTTTAGCATGAGCCTGGGGAAACTTAGTTTGCCACAACAGATTACATTCTTGTTTGTTTATGTTATTATATTAATTTGCTATACCTCCTTTCATCTGAGGATCACAGGGTGGTTTACAATATAAAAACACAAAAATACCTAACATAAAGGGACCCCTGACCATTAGGTCCAGTCGCGGATGACTCTGGGGTTGCGGCGCTCAACTTGCTTTATTGGCCGAGGGAGCCGGCGTACAGCTTCCAGGTCATGTGGCCAGCATGACTAAGCCACTTCTGGTGAACCAGAGCAGCGCACAGAAACACCGTTTAACATCCCGCCAGAGCGGTACCTATTTGTCTACTTGCACTTTGACGTGCTTTCGAACTGCTAGGTTGGCAGGAGCAGGGACCGAGCAACGGGAACTCACCCCTTCGTGGGGATTTGAACCGCTGACCTTCTGATCGGCAAGCCCTAGGCTCTGTGATTTAACCCACAGTGCTACCCGCGTCCCTAACATAATAACAAACAAAAACTATAACCCCTCCCCACAGTTTAAAAGGCCATAGATTGTTTAATTACCCAAAGGCCTGGAAGAAGAGGAATGTTTTTGCCTGGCGCCTAAAAATATGGCACAAAGGTGCTAGGTGAGCCTCCCTGGGGAGAGCATTCCACACCAGGAAGTCACTACTGAAAAGACCCATTCTTGTTTTGCCACCCTCCAAACCTCTCAGAATTGGTGTTATGTACTCAAACCTGGCCACTCCATTCTGCACTAGCTGAAGTTTCTGAACCATTCTCAGAGGCAGCCCCATGTATAACACATTGCAGTAATCTAACCTAGAGGTTATCAGAGCATGGACAACAGAAGTTAGGCTATGCCTGTTCAGGATGGGGCGCAGTTGGACCACCAGCTGATGCTGATGGAAGGCACTCCACACCACCAAGGCCACCTGACCCTAAAGCTACAACAATGGCTCCAGAAGGACCCCCAAACTGTGTACCTGTTACTTCAGAGGGTATGTAACCCCAACAAGAGCAGGCAACCTCCCAGACATCCAGTCTAGAAAACCTCTCACTAACAGTGCCTCAGTCTGAATTGAGTGTCAGTTTATTGGCTCTCAGTTTGCACTGATGCTACACCGAGTACCCAGATGGGCACAGCTGGGTGAAACCAACTCTACCATGGATAAGGGAGGTCTTATTCAGAGTCGACCTGGCATTCAACAACAGTCACAGAGGGCTGTGATAGGACAACCCGATTTCCCCAGGCTGGAGGAGGGGCTGGCACCAATTGCCTGTGCCATGTGCGCTTTACTCATCCTGTCCCCCCATAATAATAATAATTAATAATAATTAATAATAATTTATTAATAATAATTTATTTGTACCCCGCCCATCTGGCTGAGTTTCCCCAGCCACTCTGGGTGGCTCCCAATCGAGTGTTAAAAACAATACAGCATTAAATATTTAAAATTTCCCTGCATAGGGATGCCTTCAGATGTCTTTTAAAAATAGGATAGCTGCTTATTTCCTTGACCTCTGTTGGAAGGGCGTTCCATACCTCCCCCTACCCTGAACCACTGCAGTTGGAGTCCCCCTGCTCTTCCCAGCTCCTCTCTTCCCAGGCAGATCTCCCCTCGAGAAAACACAACAGTAACAACCCCATATATATATACCCTATATACTCGAGTATAAGCCTAGTTTTTCAGCACATTTTTTGTGCTGAAAAAGCCGCCCTCGGCTTATACTCGAGTGAGGCAGGCAGTGGCTCCTATGAAGCTTTCCCAGGTTTTTTGTGGTAAAATTGGGTGCCTCGGCTTATATGCGGGTCGGCTTATACTCGAGTATATACGGTATATATATATATGTATATATGTGTGTGTGTGTGTATATATATATATATATATATATATATATGTATATATATATATATAAATATAAACACACACAGTTAAAACAATTGTAGCAGCGAAGCTGCGCTGCCAGATGCGCAGATATGACTTGTGCAGCAAGGAACAAGCTGTTTTGCTTGTTGTCACTGATAGACTTGTTTTACTTTTAATGCGTCCAGGAGGCTGGAGCCAGAGTCGGGGCTGTAGCAGTAGCTGAGTCAGGAAGATTTCTGGAGCTGTGAGCTCAGTGAGGATCTATTAACCCTGCAAAAGCACAGAGGAGTTGGAGACTCATATATCCAGCTCCTTCTCTACCTGCTCTTATGCTGAGTCATTGTTTGCAGCAGGTCCTTTTCTACCTTCCCCAAGTGATGCAGAGGGCTCCCTATTAAAGAGGAGAGGTCTCATAAGGACTCTCCTTGGCTAGAAATGACACTCAGAGCAATGTTTCCTGTCTGGGGTTGTGAGGCTTGACTCTAATAAATTTCTGCTTATTCGTTTCTCTAACTCTTTAACGTTTTTTCTAAAATATGCAATAAAAACAGGGTAGGTGTTTTGTTAAGGACTGCATTGTGTCACAGAGAAATCACCAAATTGCAGAAGCAAAACCTTTCCCCATTTTATGCAATATCATTCATTTCCCATCCTATTTGTATATATGCATGTTAATGGGCACCCTCAAATACCCATGTCCATTCATTTATTGTTGCTTTTTTATATCAGCAGAAAGAAACACCATTCAGACTCCTCACAATAAGAATACTCAGAGCCAGGAATATCCAGAAGGCAGATATTTGTGAGTATTTCTGTTGCTGCCAAATATTCCATCCTTCTGGAGCTGGGTGGGCACTGGGCAGACTTCAGACTTGCAGATCTACTTTGTTTTTCTTTTTGCTAGAACCCTGAGGTTCATCAACCAGAGCCAGGTACAAAATATTGCCTCAGCTGGGCAGCCATAAGCTATGTACACCTTACTGGCTTAAAATGTAATGAGGCCATTCTTTTTCTCAGTCCAGATTGAAGCTGGTTTGGGAGGGAAAATGCATCAAAATACATCACTGCATAAGAAATGCCAGGATGGCTACAGGATATGTATGGATCGGGGCTAATGTTGTGTGCACCCTGCTTCCCAAACCAGTAGCGGGAGCGCACTGGATGCAGAGTAAACAGAAATGTGTCCCACTTAGCCAAATACTAAGAATTAAGGAACAGGATGCCTTTGTGCACATGATCAAACTGGGAATTTGTGATTAGTAGCACAGTTAGTGATTAGTAGCACCTCATTGCGAGAAGTGAGGTTACAGGGAACCAAACAGAGGGCCTTCTCGGTAGTGGCGTCCGCCCTGTGGAACACCCTTCCAGCAGAGGTCAAGGAAATAAGCAGCTATCCTATTTTTAAAAGACATCTGAAGGCAGCCCTGTTTAGGGAAGTTTTTAATATTTAATGCTGTATTGTTTTTAACATTTGATTGGGAGGCGACCAGAGTGGCTGGGGAAACTCAGCCAGATGGGCGGGGTACAAATAAATAATAATAATAATAATAATAATAATAATAATAATAATAATAATAATAATTATTATTATTATTAGTTGAGCTCTCAAGCCTTTTTACAGAAAATTCCTCTCCTGGAGAATTGAAGTTGTGGCAGAGACTGTCATAGCTTTAAGAAATATGGTTTATTCACATATTTACACCTGGAATAAACCATTAAGAAATATGGTTTATTCACATATTTACACCTGCATGTAGGTGTAGGTTATCTCTGTGACTTCCTTTCATTTTAGGCACCTGGGGCAGACAGATATGTTGTCCGACAGGCAGAATACTTCATAGCTATTAGGAACATGATACAGTACGTGCCACAGTGACTCCACTACACTTTGTTTCCTGCTTATAGCTTCAAGTAATGACTTATTAACTGTAACAATGAGTCAATTGCCGCTCTGTGGCATTACTGAAACATGAAACATCTTAACATTGTCGTTTCATATATTGTTACATGGGGACTGCTGTTGTATCATTTGGCAGCAACACAGGATCCAAAGGCAACATTTGATTTCCTAATCCTGCCACCCGCAGGGAGAAGGAGAAGGAGATCTGATTTGACCAATGGTTTCACTAGGTTCAAGTAGGAACATTGAGTTTTCATCCTCTAGTCCCACATTCCTGCTCCTTCTTGCTTCATGGGAAAAAGCCTTCTATCTCCAGCCCCACTTTTGGACTTCAAAAGTGAGAGCCAGTGTGGTGTAGTGGTTAAGAGAGGTAGACTCGTAATCTGGTGAACCGGGTTCGCGTCTCCGCTCCTCCACATGCAGCTGCTGGGTGACCTTGGGCTAATCACACTTCTCTGAAGTCTCTCAGCCTCACTCACCTCACAGAGTGTTTGTTGTGGGGGAGGAAGGGAAAGGAGAATGTTAGCCGCTTTGAGACTCCTTCGGGTAGTGATAAAGCAGGTTATCAAATCTAAACTCCTCCTCCTCCTCCAATGGTCATGCTCACATGTCATAATGACCAAGCCCAGTTTTCATTGTGGTTCTTCTTGTGTGTCAGCAGCGTGCTGCTACATGCTCCATGATCATTCCCATTTTGCTGCTCACCAGGAATGAATGGGAGAATCAAATTAGGAAACCACAAATAAGCTTGGCTTCCCGTTTCCTCACACCTGAATGCTCCCCCCCCTTCCCAATAAGCAAATTTGTTATTGTCTTATGGCAGCCTTTCCCAGCCTGGCACCCTCCAGTTCACTTAAGGAAGTTCATGGAAGGAAAGTTTCTCATCCCTTTCCTCCCTCCCTCCCACCATGTGCTCCAGCCTGCATTGTTTATGAAGGTCCACAACCCATCAGAGGATTTTAGGGGCACAGCTAGCCATGGGGTAAGGGAGAGGGCAGGTGGAGGGAAGAGGATTATTTCCTTCTCCGAACTTTCTTAAGTTGTTTTTGGATCCAAGCTGATGAGCATTATTTGGGATGGAAGGGTGGGGATGGTTTTTTTTTTTTTAATTAACACCCAAGGTATTACATATTCAAGAGTGTGACTCCTTTGAAGATTGCAGCCGCCAAGTGATTCATTATTGTTGACTTACATTGCTACATGGCAATTAATTACCAGTCACTGGACACATACGAGGACAACACTCTGCAAAATGTCTTTTCTTGTACATGTAAAAATGCAAAGCCCTTAAGTGCTGGCTAGTGATGACAAAATGATATGCTTATTAGGAAAGAGGTGATGTAATAGGAAGCTGCAATTATGTAAGAGAGAGACCTAAAGATTGAGACAAATGGTACAGGTGGAGTCTTTCAAGGTCTTTATGAAGAGATATTTTTAAACCTTTGGCAAAAAGTATAATACAGATTGTATCTAATATCTATATAGACAGTATATATTATAGACTGTATATAATAAGATTTAAGGACACTGGAATTTTGGCTAGTTTGGACATTATTGTTGCGTGCCACCCCAATCTCTGTGTGGTGTGAGATTACCCAAGGTTTGGTTTCTTCAGAATAATGGACAGCGGCGACTGTGGTTTCTTTATGATATATGGTTTATTTACACATACATACAACCTGAACCTACGATGGAGGGGCTCACAGCCTTAACACCCCAGAAGCCTTGATTCTCCCTGTCAGGGGTGCTTCTCAGCCAAAGAAATGCACAAGGCAGATAGTTAAATATCTATCACTTCTACAGCTCTGGATATCTATGCACACCAATCTAATGGCTACAGTGGAGTAGTGTTGGGAAGGGCACAAGGGCAGTGGTCTCAGGCTCAAAATTATTAGGGCCACAAAGTTTCAACACCCAGTGCTGCCTCAATAAAGCTGTGCACTTCCGATGCCGGGCTCTGTTGAAAGCGGCTTCTCCATGTGAACCAGGAAGTGGCCTTTCCAGACAATGGAATGACTCTTATTTTCTTATCTCTGTTGCTGCGATGTGGATGCTGTTAGACAGTTGAATGTGCATGCTAACTTCCTCCATTTCCCTCCATCCTACCCTCTCCTCTGCTCAGCCCTGGACACTGGCAACCCACGCTATGCCACTGAATGGTTAGGCAGCTATTTCCAGGTCTGTGCTCTATGGAGGAGTTGTGGAAACAGGGCCACTCCTCCCCACCAGTTTATGTACCTCCCTGCCGACAGGCTGTGTGCATGCAGCCCGCGATGGTGCCTGCATGGAAACTTCCTTTGCTCATCCCTTTTCAATTCCTTCCTGGTTCTGGGAGACAGTGGTGCAGGGGGGGGGGATGGGGAAGCACCCAGCCCTTCACTTGCCTGGCCTGTCTCTTCCTCCTCTTCCTCCAGCTCTGATTCTTGCCCCCTGGCCAGTACAGGTCCCCACCAAACACTGCCCCCCATCTCCTGAGTCAGACTCCAGCACCCCTTCCCTATTGCCCACACAGACCTACAATTCCCTAAGTGGTTTAACAGACAGTCCCTCCTCCCAGGAAACTGGTAGCTCTGGTAGGGGAATATGGGTCTCTTAACAAACTCTACTTCCCATATATATTTTTTAATTTTTTTGTTGGGGGGGGGACCATGACTGGTTAAAGTGGTATGATACTGCTGTAAATTTATAATGCAGACATGGCCTCAGTAATGCTCTATCTGTTTCAGTGTTGAAGGACCCCTATATAATTTATCATCTTATTCTACAGTTACTGAATCTGATTGCTACGTGTGTCTATCCTTGCCAACTGCTACAAGTGAAAAAGTCCGGACCATAACTGTTTCCAACAGTAAAAATCCAGTGTGGAATCAATCCTTTTGCTACAGGATTGACAGTCGTATAAAGGTGAGACCATGTGTATTTTTTTTCCATGTTGGTCATAAGTGTGGGCGATTCTAATTAGGTTCTACTAACAAATGAATCTTATATACTATTCCCAAACTCATTCTCTGAGTCTGAGACGACATCTGCATGCAAGAGGGAAGTGGCAGAGGGTTTGGAGGAACTCAAAGGGTTGCAGAAACCCCAAAATATAGTAGGGAAAAAACCTAAGTGTGTGTGTGTGTGGACAGGGAACCCACCACAAAACAGTGTAGTAAAGACTGATCATGCTCAGCCGACATGGAATACCAACTGTCAGGTGAGGGGTTGAGAAAATTGAGGTAGAGGGGTAATGGAGTGGAATATCCTGGAAGAAGGCAGAGCTGGCTGGCTGGAAGCCCGAGCTGGAGCAGTCCACACTGCAACATCTCACAAGGGAACCAAATGGATTCCACCCTGAATGAGCAATGTTTAGTGACCCAAAGCATTAATAATAATAATAATTTAAGCAGTATGCAGGCAAAATGTGGGTATTTGCCTTTAGTAATTTCCCCCCACATAAGATGAACCCACAAAGTGTGCAATACTGCTGATTAAAATTAAGAATTTCATTTATTTTTTTCAAGTTTACATTTATAAACACTTTTAAACAAAACTAAAATAAGCTTACAGACTGTCTTACAATAGCAATCTTCACAAGGCAGTTTACAGAGTGAAATCAAAGCAAATGCATTGTTAAAACAATATAAAAGTACAGCTTAAAATTATATAAAACAATAGAAAAATAGCAGTCTCCAAAGTCTCTTTACCTGCTTCTTAAAAGAGAACACAATGAATAACCCCTGTGTCACAAACAGTAAACAACAGCAATAAGGGCAACACGTAATGACCAATGAATATATCAGGCACTTCAATAAACAAACTCAATCTATATCAAAGAATAAACAAAGTAATTGAAAACATAAAATATAGGTCTCTAAATGAAATGAGATAACAATGTTCATGAGAAGACGTAGTCAGTCAATGTACTGTAGCAATAACGTCCAAGTAGTTCCAGTAGTAATGTGCACAGCGATCCCGGATAATCAAAACTGTTTCGCAGGAGTCTTCTTCAGCACAACAAATAGGTTTGAAGAGAACGCGTACTAGACCATATCATGAAAGTATAAATTCTACTGTGGAGTGGTGGTCATAAAGGTATGTAACCACTACTGGTCTAGTACATTATTATCACAATGTGTTTCTATTACTAGAATGTTCTGGAGCTAAAAGTCTGTGATGAAGATACATTCACCAAAGATGACCACCTTTTCACAGTTCTCTTTGATGTTGGTAAACTGCAAACTGGGCGAACTAGTCGTGTGAACTTCAACTTGAATCCAGCGGTGAGTAGTGAAGTTACACTGAGAAATATACAGTGAAACAACTGCATGCCTGTGACATATTGGCACTAAGTCGAACCATTGCTTAAAGGATATTACTCTTGCTTTGTTCAGCTTCTAGTTCTGCTGTTGCTGTGAGCAACATGGTTTGTCAGTTACCTGAACATGGTTTGGCTTAATGGTTCGTCAGTTACCTGAACATGGGCTCGTGGTTTATCTCCTCGAGACAAACCAAGGGATGTAGCCCTCTAACATACTTTGTGGTTTGTCTGGAGTGAGTCAAACCATAATCCTGGGTTCAGATGATAAGCTATGCCAAACCATGGTTTAGGTCTCTGCATTGTAGAAGCAGCAGGACCAGATGAGAGAGCAAAGCAGATGGATTTTCCTATCTGGGAGCCTGAATTCTCATGCATTCATGCCTAAGCATGACTTAGCAGTATGTGTTAAGCAGTTCATTGCATTATTGGACTTTATCCTGCATTAGATACTTGCTTTATTGCATTTCAGTTAATATGTGGATTTTTAAACAAAATTTCCAGGCACACGTGCTGATATGATAATGACCAAAAGTGTGAACCTCTCAGCAATTTTTGCATGTAGAAACTGAGTTTTGTCAACAGTCTGAATGTCATGGGGAATACTGGGTTGTTTAAAATTGGAAATGGAAGCTTCCTGTATCCTCCTCATGGGCATGAAAGGCGAGGAGAACTAGTGGGACTATTTTCCGGAAGGAACTAAGGTTGTAGCATCCAAATAGTGTCTACATTGATATTAAAATACTGTGAACACTTAAAATGATACGTATGATAATGAGGCATAATCATTACTTGACTCTACTTTCTACTCTGCAAGCTGGGAGAAGAGTAAAGTGCCAAAATAAAATATTATCAATGGATATGTAGAAAAGGAGATTTTGTATAGGGAGGAGTCATGCTTTTTCCTATTTATTTTTTTAGACACAGGAAGAGTTGGAGGTAGAGTTTACATTACAGCCCATGTGAGTACAACTCTTAATATTGCAAAGGCTCTATGATTTATGTGCAGAATCACATACAATGTGGCTATAAGAGGCAATTATAATTTAGCTTGTGTGTTTGTGCGTAACACAGATGTTGGGTAGACTGTGGTTGTAATGGTCGATAAGCAGGGCTGCTGCAAACACATTTCTCGGGTGACTTAGGAATCTGTATTTGTCGGTGAGTTTGCCTTGGTGAGAGAAATTGGCTGTGCTGAGATTGCGCAATGAAACCGAAAAGAGGCTCTTTTTTTATCATCAGCATTTCAGCTGAATTATGAGCATACAATAGGATACAAAAACAAAGCAAAGCACAAAAAATGTCTAGCCAAATCAAAATATGTCAGGTTTCAAAAATGCAAATTCAAAGCCATTTTTTTCCATGCTAATGAAATCTGGTGTAATGATGTGGTAGCACTTTGAGGGGAGGTGTGTGGGGGAAGCCCTATTGCACTTGTAGGAGCTTTGTACTGGCTTCCGTTAGTGGAATAGCTTAGTTGAATCTGGCCCCGAGATTTTTATTTTTTATACTAAAATGCAGAGAATGTTATCGACTGAAAGAGTGGCTGTGAAACTGTACATTGGTTCTGTGGTGGCCTCAATCTTTGGCCCTCTGTGTGTTCCAACCCTGTTTGGATTAGTATATTTCTCTGTCAGGTATCATTCTTCAGGCTGAAAAACTGACTGCATAGTGGTGTCTTCTTTACTTATAGCATTTTTATCCCAGAATCAGGTGAAACACATAAAACCTGAACCCATTTATACTCTGCTTATGCTTTACTCTTTGTGTCTTAAAAATGCCTGGAAGGGAACTGGCCTGGAAATATTTTAAAATGTGTGTCTTTGTTTATCAAAAATGGCACTAACTGCAAACGACCTTAGTCCCAGGAGCTTTGGGAGATGGAGTGCATGTGTCCAAGAGATGCTCCAAATATGTTCAAATAATGCGGGAGAAGTGTGCAAGCGGAGTGCAGCACACTATGTGTACCTCTCCTGGATCTGCTTCACTACCTATATGGGTTGGGAAAGTGTGAATCACTGACCACCATGCAGAGAACGAAGTAGTCAGGTGAGCAGCAATTGCCAATGGTTTTCCATTTCCCCCTGCATGGAATAAGCGATTCATCATGCTTGAAGTGGCTCTAAGACTTGACGCTGGTCCATTCTGAAAGGACAAGGGACTGTGATTTCAGATATTTTCTGACCATGTCTTTATACATGTTTTCAAAATGCAAGGAGGCCCAACCATTTTAGAGGGGGAAGATAAATCAAGGAGGTGTCAGTGCGGGACTCAGGTGGGGTGACACTGGCGCTTCACATCTCAGCAAGGCATTGGCCTGGCCACAGAGGGCCCAGGCAGGCAGTTACTGCCAGCAGCAGGAGTTCGAATGGCGTGGCAGCGACTGGTCAGGGGTGTGCTCCTTTTGTCAGCTTGGGAAGTGCAGCCTCAGGCAGACAGGGCAGGGGGAGTTCGTTCTGCTGCCCTTGCTAATCTGCCACTGGAGACAAGTGTGGTTCATGAGTGCTAAACATCACTTGAAACATCTCATCATAGATTCATAGAGTTGGAAGAGATCACTAACTCTTAAGCAGGCGGTGTTATTTTAACTTTGGTTTAAGAATTTCTATTGGAACAACTTTCAGTTTGTATGCCATGCTACGTTTCTGGGCATTTCTATGTGTGGATTTGTAAAGGGAAACTTCTTGTTCCAAGTACAGCCAGTTCCCCCCCCCCCTCTCTCTCTCTCTCTCTCTCTCTCCAATCTCCACTCACTACATACCCAGCATTGGAAATTACCTTTACATTTGGTATTATATGCCATCACAACCACAACAAAATCGATTGATTCAATAGTTAATATATATTTTTTTAATTTTACTTAACAAAATGCATACACCACTTGCTAGAACAAAATGCCTCTAAGTGCTTTACAAGACAGTACCAATAAGAAACAAACATTAAAAACAAGATACACAAAAATAAAATATAACAAATAAAATGAGTCATGTTAAAACATTTACACCTACTAATATCACATGTCAACATGAAATGCCCGGGTAGAATTGCTGGTACAAAAAAATAAAAATGGTGAAATTTAACAACACTTGTCGATGTGTCTGTGTACATTCCAGCATTCCAGCTGCACTTCTTTCTGTTGGTACGAGACGTCAGTATTTGCTGTGGGTATTACGTGGTCCATGAACAAAATTAGTGATGGGTGAACTCTCTTCAGCTCAATTTGTATATTCCAACACATCTTTTTTTTCTGGGCCCAGTACCCATATGTGGAAGTTGTGCTGCAGTTCTGATAACATCATGGGGAGTGTGAATGGATCGGAATGCTGTCTCCTCCTGGCCATCTCCTTCTCCCACACCTGTAAATTCCTGAATTCTGCCCCTTTCCCTTCACCGACCTTGCTGCAATGGGAGCAATGGCCATTCCTTTCTGATGCCTGGGACACTGAAATGGCAGCAGCAGGGATTCAGTAGGGATGTCCAGGAGTCCTGGAAACCACAAGGCCTAAGGCACTTGGGTTTCTATTATGAGCATGTTCAGCGGCATCTCAGACTCCTGATATCTCTACTGAGTAGTTATTGTTGTGGCACACATGTCCAGAAGTTTACTGAGCCAGAGAAGAACTTTGGGGGACAAAGTGCTCAGTTCACAAGCTGAGTGCTTCAAGCTGGGGAGCATCATGTTGTGACGCAGGTATGTATGAACTTAATGCTTGAGTCAGATGCCATGATTCCTCTGACCACTTGGAGCAGCTGTACACAGGGGGTGGCACTGTGGCGGTTCGAATCCCCGTGACGGAGTGAGCTCCCGTTGCTCTGTCCCAGCTTCTGCCAACCTAGCAGTTTGAAAGCACGCCTGTGCAAACAGATAAATAGGTCCCGCTGCAGCGGGAAGGTAAACGGTGTTTCCATGCGCTCTGGTTTCCGTCATGGTGTTCCGTTGCGCCAGAAACGGTTTAGTCATGCTGGCCACATGACCTGGAGAGCTGTCTGTGGACAAACGCCGGCTCCCTCGGCCTGAAAGTGAGACGAGTGCTGCAACCCCATAGTCGCCTTTGACTGGACTTAACTGTCCAGGGGTCCTTTACCTTTTTACACAGGGGTGAGTCATGGAATGCTTTTGCCATCCTCCACATGGAGGCCAGATCTGCCTAAAGGAGGCAACTGATGCCCCAGCAGGCAGGGATTGAGCAGGTAAGTTCTTCTTCTTCTTAAGGTATTCCATTGGTGTTTTTTCCCCCTGTATTGCTTTGTCGTGTTTCACAAGTGACAACATTTTTTCCTCTTGTTTGTTCATAGGGTCCAAAGACAGCCCCGAGTTGCTGCTGCTGCACGTACTACTGCTCCTCCTCCTGTTCCTCGTGGTAATGGTAATGAAGGAGGCCTTTTAGAGACAGGAACACGTTGGATCCGGTGGATTCGCAGTATCGATATCCCCAGGCCTCCTGGCTTCTAACAGAGCACAGGATTCAAGGTTAATAAACTTTTGTAGCTCTCGAAGAAGCAAATGGCACTTCACATTCCTAAAAGTAATTTATAGGGCATGGCGCTGTGGGTTAAACCAGAAGGTCGGCGGTTTGAATCCCCGCGACTGGGTGAGCTCCCGTTGCTCGGTCCCTGCTCCTGCCAACCTAGCAGTTCGAAAGCACGTCAAAGTGCAAGTAGATAAATAGGTACCGCTCTGGCAGGAAGGTAAACAGCGTTTTCGTGCACTGCTTAGTCATGCTGGCCACATGACCTGGAAGCTGTACGCCGGCTCCCTCGGCCAATAATGTGAGATGAGCGCCGCAACCCCAGAGTCGGTCACGACTGGACCTAATGGTCAGAGGTCCCTTTACCTTATACCAGAAGGGCATTTGACTGAAAGAAGAAGGTTAAAGAGGATGTAACAAGGCATGGAAGACATGCCTTGTATTATGTGAATATTGTGGTTCCCACCAGCTCTTCTGTGGCTTCATCCTGCTGTGGAGATGGATGAGGAAACCATGAAAGCCCTACTCATGGATGTGGGATCATAGGAGGGAGTTTGATTCCTAAAGATAGATCTTTGTGGACATGCTGCCTATGGGTGGTTAATTTAACTTTTCTCACTTTCTTTCCAACAGATTTGAAATTGAGCGTGATTATGTATTCCTAGAACAGCAAGAAGCCTACGTGAAAACAACAAAGGGAAAAAAGCTAAAGAAAAATGTAAATAAATGTATAAAATGTATAAGATATATAATAAAACATTGACTATGAAGAAAAATCAATCTTGTATGCTTTTTTTCTTTTTAGTAAAGAATTCGTCTATGTTTTTTTAAAATATTTGTTTTAGTGCTGGCACTGTTTTTATAATTTATTTTATTGCGTTTTTAAATCACCCTCCCTCAAAGGAGTTCGGAATGGCTAACAAGTTTCTTCATGCTCGTCCACCCTATTGCATCCTCACAACACCCCTGTGTGGTAGGTTAGGCTGGGAGAGCATAACTGGCCCAAGAGATCTAAACCTGAATTTTCCTAGTCTTTGTCCTGTTCTTTGACCACTACACTGCACTGGGTTGTCCCCTACAATATTTACGTTCTCACAGCGAGGTGAAGGTGAATTATTTTGTGAACCCATCCAAGTGTTTTTTTGGGAGAAAAGACAGCCGTTCAGACCAAACTTCACACCAACTTATGCATTCATTTCATTTTGGTAGAAATGTTTCATATCTGTGCCATTGTAGATATTGACAGAATTGAATCCTTATGGGATTGTTATAGTCAGAAATCAATGAATAATTCTGGCATTTGGCGAGCCATGAAATGAAGAAGTGAAGAGGAGAGTTTGGCGTGGCAGTCATTGTCCTGTGGCCATCGACAAATCCAGGAAACTCTTGAATCGTGTGGTGGCTCGCAAATTGCGTGATATTAATGGCCATGTGATTGAGCACACTGACATCAGGTTCAGCGAGGTGGCTCTGTTTCGTATCGATGGCATTCATTTTTCCGATCAAGGAAATGATGTGTGGTTGGCTGATATCATCAGAAGCATTAGGGATTGGTTGCAGCTGTGAGGGCATTGGCGGCGAGCCTTTTGGCTCGAGTGGTGGTTAGGCATTGGAATAGTTCTGTAGATGGAAAGAGGGGAGGTAGTGCCATCACCTGCCCCGCATTTGAAGGGTAGTCCGTTAAAGGATTCTGGGGTGTGTGGCCCTGTCCGAAGCCTAGGGAGGTTAGGGCCTAAGCCACGCCCCCTATCGGTGACCCCGGGGGAGCTCCTAGTTGATGTGCACCAGCAGGACTCCACCTACTGGTGGTTAACCCTTCCCGGACTTCCAGCAGACGGGCTGGAGTCAGATATAGTTGGTTAAATCCAATGCCTAAGCCAATACCGCTCATCACCTGTAACCAATAAAGTTGTGGCCTTTTTTTAGCCCATTAACCTTAATAATTGAGTCATGTGTCATTATTTCTACCTGGGGGGGGGGGGTCGGGAACTTACCACGCAAAAGACAGCCCTTTAGACCAAACTTCACACTAACTTATGTATTCATTTCATTTTAGTAGAAATGTTTCATATCTGTGCCATTGTAGATATTGACAGAGTTGAATCCTTATGGGATTGTTGTAGTCAGAAATTAATGAATAATTATGGCATTTGGCAAGCCATGAAATAAAGAAGCGTTCAGTAGGGCCCACTATAAATTTGCCTGGAGCATTTGGGGTCACTTTTTTGGGGTGGGGAACATTTGTCAGAATAGTGCTTATAGGTTGTAGCCAGATGGGAATTTTTTGTGCAATTGCTGCTGATAATGGTGCTAGGAGATTTCACACGCCACACACATGATGTGCCACCCATTGTTCCCTTTTATCATTTAACTTCCAATTATTTTCCCGGAACATATACAGTACTTCTTACATTTTAGATGTACATTTCACACTGCCTTCCCTTCCATTACCAGAGTTTGATTCCCTTTCCTTCTGTTGCACACATTCACACTCAACATTAGTGTCTCCTTTTTTTTTTAGTTTTAGCAGAAGCTAAATTTGCAACCTTATAACAGTAGCACTTGGGCTGGATCTAGACACATCAAAGAAGTGTTTCTGTTAAACGCTGTAAATTTAAACAGGGCAAACAGATAGAGGAAAAACGAGACTCCATAACGCCATCTCGTGGTACAACGTTATATCGCATATATAACACATATAAATCGCTTTTTCATTACCAATCTAGCTTAGTCCTTGGTTACGTTTTGATGTTGTGTCAAAAGGACTCTCCCTCTCCTCTATTCTTTTACACACTACATTGGAAGTATTGGGGTGTAATGAAGGGTGTAAATTTCATTTTGCCAGAACACATTATGAACCTCAATATTCTTTGTTAGAAATACTCCACCGGCTGCTCTTGCTTCCTTTGGCTGAAGACAGTTGATTCATGGCTGCATATGAAACTCTAGATGCTATCTAAAAAGACATTTGACTACTAAAATAAAAAATCCAATATACAGACCTGCCAACATTACAATGTTAGGACTTGGCTTACTAGCAAGCCACAAAGCAAAAAATCTTGGAACGTCTTCAGTTGCTACAAATAGGAATCCACAACAACAACCTGTAACTCAGAGCATGCAGTAGGCCCAAGGTTAAATCCCTGACACTTCCAGGTAAGTGTGGGAGAGAGCCTTCCCCAGAGAGCTGTAGCCAGTAACTTTTGATAATACTGAGTAAGCTGGAGTAGTGGTCTCACTTGGTGTAAGGAAGCTTCCAATGTTTCTATTGTAGTACATGTTCCTCTGCTACTCAACCATTGTTACTGTGTCCTTCCTTCTAGCAGATCAAGATAACCAGGTGACAGCAAAAATGGCAATTTTTTGGCAGGGGCGATTAGAATAAGATATATTATTTGATTATAGATGTAAACCTCCAGAATGTATTTTGTATTGTTAAGTTTTTACCTCCGTCTTCAGTCCGTTGTATTTTATTTTATTGCTATGGCTAGTGGCTGTTGCAAATAGATTCTTCTGATTCTCTGGCCCTACCATTAGGCAGAGTGAGGCAATTGCTTAAGGTGACAAATGCTGGGGGCGTTCCTCTTGAAGTCCTGTCACTTCTCTTTGTGGAACTACATGTTTGTAGGAATGTGCCATCTTGTCTTCTGCTTCAGGCAGCAAACTGTCTTGGACTGGCCCTGATCTCCCTGCCACCACAGAAGTGGAGTACTTTTAGGAGGTGGTAAAGAGAAAGGGACATTTTCTCCTTCCCTACAACTCGTGAAACCTCCTCATGCTGTGTTATAGGACTCACAATCAGGAGAAGCTCACGGCAGCCCTGTATTAGAAGGCAAATTGGTATAAACCACAGAGCACCAAAGGAGCCAGTTGGCAGAGCCGTATTTCCCATAGGGCTTAGTGGTGCGTCGCACCAGGGCACTGGCCTTTCAGGGGTGCCCCAACAAGTGGGGGAGCTGCGCAGCTTTGCCAGCAGCATCCCCTTTCCTTGCACGCCCTCCAGCTGCACCCCGCCAACCATAAGGCTGGTGGGTGCGCAGCTTCCCTCCCAAACCTCTGTGGGGATCACTCTCCTTGTAGCCTTATCAGGGGTTTGCGTTGCTCCCAAGCTGGGAAGAAGGAGTAAACAAGACATCGAGGTTTGGTTCAAAAGAGAAAGGTTTATTTCTGCTTTTCCGGATAGCAGAAGGATCCTGCCTGGTCATCCAAAGGCAGGAACAAGAATAATAAGTTTAAACAAGACTTATATATCTTCCAGAGCACTCTCTCCCCCTCCCAAAAGGTCTATGACCATATTAGGACAATCCTTCCTGCTTCCATGTAAAGACATGCATTACGAGTCCTGTAAATCCATATAAGGCAATTCCTTCCTGTGAACTTTGACTAGGCCCTTTGTACGTCATGGTGATAAGGACATTTGCACCCTGTACAGACTCTCTGTCTGTACTTGGGCGGTCGATGCCATCCTTCCAGACTGGCAAGGCCATGCTGATAAGAGGGTACGCATGCTTTGTTCTGTACGCATACAGTTCAGAACTGTGGTTCTGAACTTTCGTTATGCAGTCTTCTGCTGCTGCCGGAGACTTTCCTTATGAATTGATTTAGGGGGATGTGAAGCCTCATGTAATTTCAGGTTAGCCCTGTAACATAGGAATTTGAGGTTAGGTTAAGCTAACCTCCTCCCTTCACTCCCAACTACTCTTATGGACCGTCAGACAATCGTTGTCTGACGCGTCCCAAGGTGCTGTCCAAGAAGTTGTACCACACGTACCATGGCTATAATCTAGGGTCTGATCACCTTTTACACCATATTACGCATCACATTGTGCAAATGCTGAAAAGCAGGGGATACAGAAGCAGGGCATAAGCAAGATCATTAAGCACCACACAAACTCCTCTAAAACCATCCTAAATTTGACAACCAGCTGGTTAACCAACCAAACCCCCTCCCTTGTCTGGGGGATCTCGGGGTCTTGGCTCTAGCAGCAGCTGGCTCCCCATCCCTGGGTTTCCTGGTACTGTTATATACAACCTATGATTCAGGGAGACTCAAAGCAGTCGTATTTAAACTTCTGGTGCCAACCAGGCAATTGGTTTCTCCCTCTAAATCCAGCATCTCTTGGTTTCCCCATGTCAGGGATAGGTAGATGACAAGTAACACACTACCCTGCCGTTCCCTGTTCGTCCCCACATCTGGTGTCTCCATAGATAACAGACCCAACATAAGAACCCGAGGTCCAGGAGCATGATGACAAGTCCCATATCCAACTGCCACCGTCCATGCTCCCTGCTCATCAGGGAGAAAGATCAAAAGTTCTTATCTCCCTCTGCTCTGTGCTGACATGTTGTTGCCCGGTCGCACGTCAAGGTGCTGGTCATCTGGCTGGTCAGTCGAGGTGCTGGTCATCTGGCTGGTCATCTGGCGAAGGATCTCCAGTCATTGTGGGATGATGCCACAAGTCAGTCCCCTTTCATTCTGGAGAGAGCAGGAAACAGTTCCACCTTCACCCAAAACAGAACCCCAAACACAACTGGTGCTTTTGGGACAGGCCTTCTTCAGATGCCTGCTGAAGGCCCACTCTGGCTGTTGGCCTCCTTAGCCTGGCACCAAACTGCTGTTTCAGCTTTTGGGAACAAAACCACTGCTCTCCCTTCCCACAGTCCATGCCTGCTACTTCCACGCAGTATCACGCTAGTAGCACATGAGTCAACAACCACAGTCCTGGTAAACAGTCCTGGTAAACTGCCATGGCATGAAATCAACTTCCACTTTCTGCCGTTCTCAAAAGGAGCTCTCAGAAGGAGAGTAACTTCTGATACCATTGGGGATTGATGATGTTTTCGGGAACTGATGCCAGTCTGAGGATGGATGGGCGAAGTCATTTCGATGTCGTGGGTCTGCTGGAGGACTCTATCTCGGAGGTCAAGAAGCTGAAGCCATATATATATATCTCCCAGGTATCGGTAGCCACATAAGAAAGGGCTTGGCAAAAGCCTCTCGTGAGTTGACAGGTGCTGAGGGATACCCAGAAGGGGCTCAACCTAACCCTCCCGCTGAAGTCCCCGCTGAAAGGTTGAGGTTGAGGGTGACAAGAAGAAGAAACTTCGAGGTCTTTTCGAAGAAAAGCAAGCTGGAAGACCGGTTCCTTCGCTCCCTGCGATGTGGATGGCGATGGAACTTCCCATCCTCCCGTTGGTCACCCTGTAGGCCCAAGGTGGACTGCAGCATGCTTCAGATAGGGCCGGTGGATGGGAAAGACCCCTCAGTTCAGTTCAAAGGGGAGGAGTGTGTGGATGGCAGGAAAACAACTTAAAACTTGCTGATGCCAAGACTGGAAATACTGGCACAGGAGAAACAGAGGGTGCTGCCATCGGGGGTGCAGCCCCGGCAGAAATGATGAGTCGAAGAAGCTGGTGTCGTTCACACAGTTCAATTGGATGACTCTTCCTTTGCACATAAGGCCAATGGTTCCAAAACTGCAACCGGGGATAGCCAAATGATGTAGGGTCCCCTTCCAACAAGGCTTCAATGGGGCCTGGAATGCCCCCTCTGGAAGAGAGCCTGGAATGCATAAGCTTGACCAATGGACAGGGGTTCGAGCATGGGTCCACCTGTTCAAGGAGGAAAAAATCTTGGGAGAGCAACTGCAAATAATTTCCAACATCCAAATCATAACTAATCATGGAGATGGGATATCATGTTTACATACAGTACAGGTGGTTTGAGGTGAGAGTCTACAATACACCTTCAAACAGTCTAATTATTCTGGCCGGATCCCCTTCAGAAAGAAAGATTCTGGTTTTCTAATTCCAATTTGAGTCTGCAAATAGTATGGGTTGCACACTGAAGGTGCCTGCAGCAGCAGCCCAACAAGCCATAGGTTGGGTTGCTCTGGGGGTTGCTCTTAACAGGGCGGGACCATCATTAAGGGAGATTAGGCAATACAGTCCCCACGCTCCTCCTTTTCCTCTCTCTCTCTCTCTCTCTTACCTTCAGCCACTTTCTCCTTTCCCTTCACTTACATTTCTCTCTGTGCAATGGTTGCCACACTCCTTCCAGCAGCTAGATGTCAAACCTAGTTGCTGCTAATCAATTCTGCAAACACTTTCCTTGTGGGTCCACCTTTCCTCCCCACCTGCACATTGCCAAAAACACATGCTTTTCCTGTCAATCTCTATAACTCTTTTCACTCTCTATAACCCCTTCACACCAACTCCAAAACACTTTTTTCCTTCCTTCCGCCTTTTCCTAGTGCTGAGGTGGTGGCGAGGCTCTCCCAACATACCAGAGCCCCTTCCTCTCTCTGCCTGCCTGCAGTTCCTCTTCTCCACCACTACTGATCTCTTCTAAGACCCGATCTCTCTCTTTTCTCTCTCAAAAAAAAAAACACACACTCTCACTTTTTACTGGATTTTCACTACATGCTTCAATCCCTCACTTTACACACATGCGCTTTCAAAAAAACAAAACAACAACCTCCCAGACATATTGGATTTGCCTTTGCTCCTTTCCTCTGTCTCACCGTCTTCCTCATCTCCGCTACTGCTGAGCTTCGTGGTCCCTGGTCTTTTTCACTTTGCTTGCCTGCCTCTTGAACTCCCCTTCCTCTTCAAAACGCTCTCTGAGTTATGGCTCCATTTCTCACTTGCCCTCCTAGCTGCCTTGTGCATTTCCTCCTTTATAGTGTCTTTTTGCCTCCTGTACTGTCTGTCTGAATCCCCACACTGTCCCTGCTTCGTTCTCCCTGCTGGGCTGCTCACCTACCTCCACCTACCTACCTACCTACGCCCCTCGACCTCATTTTCATCATCCTGAGCTACCACTCTTTTACCCTATAAGAACCTTACCCTATAAGAACCAAGGAAAACCTTACACAAGGAAAACCTTAAAAGGAGGAGGTGTTTCATGACAATTTAAGGTCTGGGATATCATCAAATTCTTCCTCAAGCTATTAAAGGGGCACAGCCATAGAACACACATTTTGGCACACAGGAAAAAAACACACCCAAATGCCTTATTTCACCCTATATCCTTCAATAGGACCCAAGACCACTTGTTTCTGAAGAGGCTTAAATTAAAAAACAATAAACCAATTTATCTAACAACCTCTTGCTTGAAAAACACGTTTTTCCCTTTTCCCAGATAAACTGCCGCCAAGAAGGAGGAGAGAAAGGAAAAAACTTCTTTGCCCTTTTATCTACTCCCCGCTCTGCTCTTACTTTTTAATCCAAAAGCCAGAGCAGCAAAGCCTTGGCTTCAGAAAGGGTTTTAGAAAAAAACAACGGCGCGGCTCTGGCTGCGCGGAAGGGGGGGGGTGTTTTAGAAAAACACACACATAGACCAAATTAAAAGAGGACTCGGGAAGGAGGGGAAGAACTGCAGAAGCTTGCAATAAATACCCACTCTCAGAGGAAAAGGAAAAAAATAAGAGGAGGACTTTTTGGACCTCACAATTCAAAAATACCTACAAGCTGGAATATAGACAAGAGGGCAACATTAAATCTGAATTGCAAATAATTTCAGCCACAATTTCTTACTTCTTTCCTTATTATCAAATATAATCAATATTTTCAATCTTACACTTTTAAAAGACATACTTTGAATTAAACCTTCCTCAACTTTGAATTAAACACTGACTTTTCAGCCAAAAGAGACGTTCCATTGGTATCTTTAAAATGGAAAGCTAACACACTTCAAAATTACCCCTTAGTTCTGAACTGCGTTCAGACAGACACCGTGTTCCCATCACTGCGTGCCTACTGCTACCTCAGGCAGAACTCACACTCTCAGTTTTCTACACCTTTTCTACACCTGTGGAGCTACCTGTCCTCTTTCAGATCAGGCTTCATCCTGAGAGGGCCAATCCACCTCACAGAAAGTGCGGAGCCTTTCTTTCTTCAATTTAAAGCCCCAGTCATCGCCTTTGGTGGCTTCTCCCCAATGGTTCAGAAAGCACTGGAGGGGTGTAGGTTGGCTACTGCTGCCGTTCCCCATGTTTGGAACACTCTTGCACCTAGTCCCCTAATTTTCCACAATCATGCACACACTCTCCGCGCCTTACCCGTGGCCCACGCGAGCTCGCGCTGGTGGAAACCGCACGGATTGCAAGACCACACGTCGCTTCGTCAGTAGGTGCTGCACCTCCAACGTCTCATTTGCTCACACCATTCATTAGAGTGTTCCCATACACCTGGTTTCCCTCCCCCCTTTCTCCGAAGTTGGTGGCCCTTTACGCTCACTACCAACCTTGCTAACCGCAATTCTGCTCACGGCTGGCAACAATTTTGCTAGCCGCAACTCCGCGTACTGCCAGCAAAATTCTACCAGCGGTATTCTGCTGACTGCTAGCAATATGAACAGCCGGTGGCTCTCCGTTTGCTCACTACCGGACCCGGCGGCCCTTTACGCTCACTGCCGGTGGAGTTGATCAGGCTCCCTGTTCTTCCTACTACTTCCCCTGGTTCTCACCTTCCCTCTTCCTCGAGGTTCCCCTGGTTCCCCTGCAGCTGCTGCCCCTTTCTCTCGCCCTGCAGCATCTCCACTCAAGCGCAGGGTAGTCAGTTCCTCATACAAACTGGTAGAGGTGCGCACTTGAACTGACAACCCCGACCCGAGCTGTTCGCTTTGCAGTGACGCCTCGAACCTTCATCCTCAGCCTTGGGGAACGCAAATCCCGGACGAGCCCCCATGAACTGTAGCCTTATCAGGGGTTTGCGTTGCTCCCAAGCTGGGAAGAAGGAGTAAACAAGACATCGAGGTTTGGTTCAAAAGAGAAAGGTTTATTTCTGCTTTTCCGGATAGCAGAAGGATCCTGCCTGGTCATCCAAAGGCAGGAACAAGAATAATAAGTTTAAACAAGACTTATATACCTTCCAGAGCACTCTCTCCCCCTCCCAAAAGGTCTATGACCATATTAGGACAATCCTTCCTGCTTCCATGTAAAGACATGCATTACGAGTCCTGTAAATCCATATAAGGCAATTCCTTCCTGTGAACTTTGACTAGGCCCTTTGTACGTCATGGTGATAAGGACATTTGCACCCTGTACAGACTCTCTGTCTGTACTTGGGCGGTCGATGCCATCCTTCCAGACTGGCAAGGCCATGCTGATAAGAGGGTACGCATGCTTTGTTCTGTACGCATACAGTTCAGAACTGTGGTTCTGAACTTTCGTTATGCAGTCTTCTGCTGCTGCCGGAGACTTTCCTTATGAATTGATTTAGGGGGATGTGAAGCCTCATGTAATTTCAGGTTAGCCCTGTAACATAGGAATTTGAGGTTAGGTTAAGCTAACCTCCTCCCTTCATCCTCTTGAGGAGGCTTGGGAGGGAAGCTGCGCTCTCCTCCCACGGAGGCTTGGGAAGGATGCAACTTCACTCCGAAGCCTCTGCGAGGATCGCTCTCCTTCCAAGGAGACTTGGGAGGGAAACTTCACTCCCAAGCCTCTGCGGGGATTGCTCTCCTGCAGTGACATGGGGGAGAGTTGCGCCCCCCAGATGGCTGGCAGTGCGCAGCTACAGCCACCCCAACACTATCCGTGGTAATTTGGGGGCGCTGGGCAGATATTTGCACCCTGGAGCTGCATCTGCGAAAGACGGCCCTGCTAGTTGGGACTGCCAGTGTCAGAGATGGAATGACTGGATATAAGATCAGCAGAGCCATTGAACACTGACATCAAGAGAGCTTCTAAGCTCCATTTGTGCTGTGGGTGTGGAGAAGGACAGCACCTTTGGGGATCCGGGGGCTGAGAGCTAAATGGCACTGAAAGAAAGGCTGTTGCAAGAATCCACCCCTCCTCCCATTTGAAGGTGGAGACTAGAGGTCATTTTGATTATTAGGGTGTGATGTCTTAATGGGTCAGGAGACCTGCCATTCCACCCACCCACCTGCCAAATGCCTTGGATATTCTCTCGTCCATAATGCAAGGGAACATGGAGCTCCAATCACATGATGCAGTGTGGATTCACATTGAATGACTTGCTTCAGAAGTCTACTACACTGAAGTGAATCTGATTCTGGGGTCCATTGTGGCACTAACCTATGACAACATATATGAGGCTAGTGGAAGAACTATAGGAGGACCACCAGCACATCTCCTCATTCTGTAGCTTAACATCCAGAGCTCTAGAAGAGGCGTGGGAAGCTGTGGCTTTCCAAATGTTGTTGGACTCCAACTCCCATCAGGGCCACCCAGCATGGCAATTGATCAGGATGATGGGAGCTGCAGTTCAGCTACAACCGGAGGACTCCAGGTTCTCCAGCCCTGCTCTAGAAGTTAAATGTCTTTTCCAATAGTGTTTACTTCTGTCCATAATGGATATATCTTTACATCTCAGTTTCCCATATGTCAAAAGAGCCTATTGACTATAAAAACCTCTGCAATGAGAAGGGTATAGGCAGTAAGGTATTAAGGTATAATGCCTAACTAAATACAATGTATTTTGTGCCTTAAAGGTCCCATAGAAAATATTAATGGACCGTAATATTTTCATCTGCCAATTTGTTTTTCAGGCCAGATGATCCTGAAAACATCATTACAAATGGAACTTTGGTGGTAATTATTCATTTTCAGAGTCCTTTTCTATGAAATGGCTGCTGTATGCAAACCTTAACCCATATTGTCTTGCAGTAAGCAAGGAACACTCTGTGCTGCTTCTGTACTGAGGGATTAAATTGCTTGCTTCTGTCTATTTCAACTCAGCTAATGCAGATGGCATCTGTTTGTTAAAATGGCTTCAATCAAGTTGCTATTCCTTCCAATGGTTTTGTTGTTGTTGTTATTATTCACTTGAACCCTACCTCCAACCCCGCAACTTGAATGTATCAGCCCTTAAAAGAAATTATTATTATTTTCTTTTTTGTAGAGGTTTGCAATTACATATGTTTTTCTTGTTGTTGTTGATTAGAAATTACTAGCCCGATGAGAACAATGTAGGCCATTTAACCACCTGGATCACACCCTCTTTGGGCATTTATGGTTACATGGAAAGTAGGGTAATTTGTTAACATTAATCAAGCAGGACTAATAACAGTCATCAGAGAGCTGTCTGGATATGACCAACTGGTTGGGTGACAATGTAATGGTCCAGAGCTCTCCCTCCAGCTATGGAGTACCCATTGTCCCAGAGAGGGACTGTAGCACATTAATACATCACATGCTCTGCATGCAGAAAGCCTCAGGTTCAGTCCTTGGCATGTCCAGGCCCCCCAATTAATGGTTTAGGTGGGTTTTCTGTGTTTCCCTCCTTATTGAGCCAGATGCACCTCTACTTGGCAGATTGAAGGAGAGAGAAACAAAGGAGGCAAGCAAAGAGTTGAGTTGTCAATAAAATGGTTTGGAACAGGGGTGTGTGTCATAGGAAGAAAGGGCAGAGTAGGAGGAAGGTTGGGAAGATAGCAAGACTGTGAGCTTGGAGGGACCAAGGAGCTTGGGGCAGAATGCTGGATTTTGTATACTAATTTGGAATAACCCATCAGATCTCATGCTGCAGGTTTGCAATTATTTGGTTCCATTGGTCATTTTGCTATTTATTTCCCCAGCCAGTTTGGTGTAGTGGTTAAGAGCGGCAGACTCGCAATCTGGTGAACTGGGTTCGCGCTTCCGCTCCTCCACATGCAGCTGCTGGGTGACCTTGGGCTAGTCACACTTCTCTGAAGTCTCTCAGCCCCACTCACCTCACAGAGTGTTTGTTGTGGGGGAGGAAGGGAAAGGAGAATGTTAGCCGCTTTGAGACTTCCTAGGGTAGTGATAAAGCGGGATATCAAATCCAAACTCTTCTTCCTCTTCTTCATTGTTCCTGCAGTCACGAGAAGTTTCATGTTTGGAAGTTACAGTTGATATTGAGAAGCTGAAGCAACAATACACAGGTGAGGTCATTGCATCTTTAACTCGTTACGTATTTGTTGCTTTAAATCAATAGCTTACAAACACTGGGAGATATATAATAATCACATCTATTACATTTCCTTGACCCTTTACTTGTTTCTGGTTTCAAGGGATAAAAGAAGAATTTGATAAGCTCATGCCTTTCACACATGATAATGTGCTCATTTATTTTGTGGTTAGGTGTCCCTACCTGAGTAAAAACATTTGCAACTGACGCCACTTTGAAGGTTGTGTTTTTGTGGCACAGTTCAATAAATTCAAGTACTTTGAGTGAACAGTCCCAAATAGCACTAACCCATTTCACAATGTCTTTATGACTCAGTATTTGGGATTTATCCAGTTTAGTGATGTGTCCACATAGCAGTTTTGAAGGGTAATGAATGTCTTCCAAATGAATATCCGGCATTTACATTCCACACACATCCTTTGCTTCATGTACTGGTTCCTTGCTCATCCCATTCATCCTGGTGGTGGTGAATGCAGAATGTACAAGAACATGCAGTCCATATAGCAGAAGTACCTCCAGAAAGTATTTATGGGAGGCTACTGTTTGGCACTGTGGGGGTTGCCCTGTGGTATTCTACAGGGTCCGTCTTGTTCCCCATGGCATTAAATGTCTATATGAAGCCACTGTGAGTTGCTGTCAAGAGAGCTGGAGTCAAGTGCCATCAATGTACAGATGACACCCAGCTCTGTCTCCCTATTCCATATGAATTGGGAGAGGAGGTTGAGGTTGAGGTGGAGGTGGTGATGGGTTGGTTGTAGGTCAATAAACTGAAGCGGAATCCTGAAAAGACCTCTGTCTTTTCAGGATTCCGCTTCAGTGTTATGTGTCCTGAGTTCTCACATCTGAGAAATGTGGAGATGACCTCTTTTGGATGGAGTTGCACTTCCCTGGAAGGAGAAGGTCCACAGATTGGGGGTGCTCCTGAATAAATCAGTCACTGAAGGCTCAGGTGACCTCAGTGGCTAGGAGTGCCTTTTTCCAGAGCACGAAGTACAGCGGCCAAATCATCTCTGTCCAAAAGAGTGACCAACTACTGCCTCTTTGGGACAGAGATGATTTGGCCACCGTACTCCATGCTCTGGTAACTGGCTGGAGCTCTGTTGAGATCTCACATAACCCCTGTGAGGGGGTTGCCAGTTACCCCTGTGAGGGGTTAACAGTTGCATTGGTTGCCAGTTCATTTCCATTCCCAGTTCAAGGTGCTCACATGTTTAGAGCCCTAAATAGGCCTCAAATACCTGAAAGGCTTTCCTTCCAAACAAGGTCCCCTTGGGTGTTAAGATCAGTAGAGGGGACTCTCTTGGTGGTTCCCTTGCCCTCAGCAAGCTGGGGTAGTGATGGCCCAGGAGAGGGCATTCACTATGGCAGTCCCTAAGTTCTAGGACACCCTCTGCACAGAGGTGTGTCTGCCACCTTCATTATGCAGCTTGTAGCTGAAGATGCACCACTTTGGCTTGGACACCTTTTTGTGATTTATAAGTTATTTTAAACTGTTTTTATCTTTGTGCTTTAATTTTTGTAACTTGCTCTGAGATGTTAGGGTGAAAGATGAGTAACATATTAAAACATTAGTAGTTGTAGTAGTAGGATTGGTGCTTGCCATTCACACAGGTTACAGTTGTTTCACATCCTTCCACAGTTTTTCTTACTTCTGACTGAATGTTCAAGCTCCAGACCGAGTAGAGAAAATGGCAGTCTAGGTGTGCCATGGGGTGCCCATCAACATCTTACCTTATCCCTGGGCTGCTTCTGAAACCCCCTCCCTCTAAATTGCCTGCTGAATATTTCTGCTCTGAATGATATTCCCTTTGGTGGAAGATCAACACTGCTGTGTTGGTTATATGTCATTTTTTTGAGTTCGGATTTCTGAAATTTGTAAAGACTAATGCCCAGTTAAAGGTGATGGGAATAAAATATAGTGAGTATAGAATTACTGAATAATAGAATTGTAGGGTTGGAAGGGACCCTGAGGCTCATCTAGTCCAACCCTCTGCAATGCAGGAATCCTGCCCACAGGCATCCATAGGGGTGGGGGCTCAAACCACCAAACTTTTGATTAACTGTTAGACACACTGACCCATTGTGCCACTGGGGACTAGTGATGGGTAAATCTTTCAGGGGTTGATTTAGGATTTGACTAGGATTTAACTGAGCTATTTCCCTCCTAAAAGATATTGTGTTTTACTTTCTTTAAGCTGAATTTTGAATTTTGAAGTCCTTTCACACTCCTGATAACATATTCAGGAATGCAATGGGGTTCCTGAATGCTTTCCCACAAGCTTCTGCTCCCTGTAAGTCCTCAGTGTCACCCTGGGGGGTGTCAGAGAAGGAAATCTAGAGTCTGAGAGGCATCATTCCGTTTTTGTACCTGAAACATTAGGATACCTCGCATCTTGGATGCTAATGTTCAAAGTGCCGGAGAGGTGGTGTCTCAAAGCCTCCAGATTTCTTATCCACTGCCACCATTCCTGCATTTATTGCCACTGTCACCAGTCCGGGTGAATTGGAAGAGAGCAGTAGGAATTGGCCAGAGAATTCTTCTCAAATGTGAATTATCACGAGTTGCCATTTTCAATACCCCATTTTACCTGTTGTGCATGGGTCTCCTCTTAATTCCCAGGATTCTGAATAACTGGATCATAGACAAGATTGATTTTTGGACACAACCTTTTTTGAAGCAAGTGAACTATTTGTGCTTCACTTTTTTTCTGTTTAGAAGGTGATCTGACATTAACAATAAAGGGTTCCTATGAGGAAACACAGAAGATTCCATTGACTCCAGACACCAGACATAGTAACAGAACTGTCATTCAGTTCCACTGTATCAAGAATCATCAGTCAAATTTGGAGATCATACTACCTAAGAAGATGCAGTGGTCAAAGGTATGTTTCCTTTGATAATAATGCATAATGATTAGTCCATGGAGGCGCAGGTCAATTCTGTGTCTGGGGCAGCTGTTTACCAGCTCTGTCTGGTACGCAGGCTGAGACCCTACCTGCCCACAGACTGTCTCGCTCTAGTTATCTCTCACTTGAACTACTGCAATGCGCTCTATGTGGGGCTACCTTTGAAGGTGACCCAGAAGCTACAACTAATCCAGAATGCGGCAGCTAGACTGGTGACTGGGAGCGGCCACCGAGACCACATAACACCGGTCTTGAAAGACCTACATTAGCACCCAGTACATTTCCAAGCACAGTTCAAAGTGTTGGTGCTGACCTTTAAAGCCCCAAATGGCCTCGGTCCAGTATATCTGAAGGAGCGTCTCCACCCCCATCGATCTACCCAGACACTGAGGTCCAGCGCCGAGGGCCTTCTGGTGGTTCCCTCACTGCGAGAAGCCAAGTTACAGGGAACCAGGCAGAGGGCCTTCTCGGTAGTGGCACCCGCCCTGTGGAACGCCCTCCCACCAGATGTCAAAGAGAAAAACAACTACCAGACTTTTAGAAGACATCTGAAGGCAGCCCTGTTTAGGGAAGCTTAATGTTTGACGGACTACTGTATTTTAATATTTTGTTGGAAGCCGCCCAGAGTGGCTGGGGAAACCCAGCCAGATGGGCGGGGTATAAATAACAAATTATTATTATTAATAATGTGGTTTGACTGAAACAAACAAATAAAGGTGGGTGAGGGAGAGTCTTCACCAAATTCTTTTATCTCAAACGTGAAAAAAGCTCTATTTTTAAAATGTGTGTATATTGTATTTAATGGATACAGTTGGATTAAGAGGTTTTAGAAACAAAAACAAGGGCTGGATTCACAAATTTCATTTAGCTTTCAGAAGTGGTGCTAAATTTAACACAATTAAAAATTCACATCAGGTTGTGATAAATATGTCAATGTACCTTGGCGTAATGTAGAAATTTTGTGTTAAATTTCTATACAGCCAGATGGGCGGGGTACAAATAATAAATTATTATTATTATTATACCTTCTTTTAATTTTTGTTGGTGTCTTTTTAGCTGGCTTCATTTAAAGGAAACTCAGAAAGTAATATCTCTGTGGTTTTACCTTTGAATGAGCTTCCCATAGAAAAGACAATAACATTAAGAAAGGTAAGTGCTTTATCTTTATGAAAATATTGAATTTAAATAATTGTCAGTGAGTGTGGAAATGCTATAGCTCAGTTTGCACAGCTCATGCTTTGCATGAAAAAGATCACAGGTTCAGTTCCAGGAATTTTCAAGTAGGCCTGGGAAAGACCCCTTGTGGACAACACTATGACTATTATCGTATACATGGTTACCTGAGAGTAAACCTCTTTTAACTCAAGATGGATCGGTGATCTCCTTCAGTGTGAGGCAACTTCCTCTGTTCCTAATAATTATCCAGAAATAAAGCACTTTTGCCCAATTCAGGAGCATCTCTCTGCTTTTTCCTAGCAGAAAGATGGATAAATTTGTGGCAAGTGAGGCCCAAAGAACATGTAATTCAGTTGCTAATCTGTTAAGCAAGTGGGTATTAAGTAAATAGTGTCAATTACAGACAAGGTTAAGCCAGCTGTACTCAGTTTCTCTGAAGGGATAACCCAAACAAGCAGAAGGTTCATGATGTTTGGGTTATTCCTTCCGAGAAGCTGAGTACAGCTGGCTTAAACTGGCTCTGAGTTTTTGAAGCAATGCTAAAGCAATGTATTGCAGGTCAAAGGATTTAGATGTGCTGGTACATACACAGCGAAAGTGATGCCGGACCCAATCCTTCTAAATCATCCAACAGAGGGTGATGGATTGATCCAACATAAGCTTGGTTGCTATTTTATCTGTCTCAGCACAAACGCCTGGATTTGCAGTAGCAGTCCAGCTGACCCACAACAGGACTGCTTTGTTTGTCCTGCTGTGCTCTTAAAAGGGCAGAATAGTTTATGCTATGCCTGAGGTTTTACCCATTCTCTTGATTTTCAGGACAGAACGTTTGAGCTGCACGTGAAGGCAAAAGACTGGTAAGACATTGTTTTTCTGTGCCTGTTTCATCTAAGCTCGCGCAGTTCTGTTTCTTCGTTTCTCAGGAAACTATGATTTTGAATCTCAGAAGTGTTTTTTATGCATTCAGAGATCATACACAGGAACTAATTTGCACACTTTATTGCCCTTTCTGAATCTAGAGTGAGATTCTCTTGCCCCAATCTATAAAAAGGCAACATTATAACGCTTAAACATAGATGAAATTAACGGGGCAAGGGGAGTCATAAATGTGACTGAGCAGAAATGATATGTTTCAGGAATGTTTTGGTAATGTAAGAAAGCAGTGGTAGGCCTGGGTACTATGGAACCCTGTGCAAGGCCAAAATCCCCCCCCCCAATGCTGCCTTCTGAAAGGTGGGCAAGGAGGCACCTAGCTTTGGGAAGGAGGCAGGAGGGCCTTACATGTACCGTCTTTCCCCCTTTTTAAGACACCGTCTTATAATTTTTCCCCCTAAAAAAAACACAGGGTGGCTTATTTTGGGGGGATGTCTTATTTTTATTACGTCAGTATGGTACGGTACAGCCTCCCCCTGCGCGCTGAGCAGGCGGGGCAGAACTTCGCAAGAGGCGCGTTTCCCCCCATGCCTCTCGCTGGTTCGCTGGTTCCCTGCGCACACAGGAGGGGCTGAGGAGGCGACGGGAACAATGGCGGCACCATGGCTTACTTTTGGGGTACGTCTTACTTCTCACAAAGGTAAAAAAAACCCTGCCATGGCTTACTTTATGACTACGTATTAAAAAAGGGGAAACAGGGTAAGTTACGTGTCATTTTGAAAAATATAATTGTATTTTTTTATTTCGGTATTGTTTTTATTTTGAATTACATATGGAGGGCACCATAATCTTTTCGGTGCCTTTAAGGGCCTGTAAGACCGCCACTGCTGATGTACCATAAACTGCACTATAGGTGCAAAAGTCAGATTAGCTTTAATAAGACTAGGAAAATATAGTATAGATGATTTTGGCGCAGCCACAGAAGGGGGAAAAATCTTCCCCCCCTTTTGTATCACACAACTGACTGCTCAATTTTACCTGCAGTCTCATCATTGTTGCACCCCTGGCAAGAGCCATAGTTACATTCTTGTTGGAGGTGGCATCCTCCTGGATTTAGGGGAATGCGACCAGTTTGGTCCAGTTTGGTTGCACTGGGCGCGGAGCCTTGGGGGCGCCTTGGTGGTGCCACCACTATGATGTAGAATGGAAGGAGAGAGGTGCGCGCGCCAAATTTTGGTGTCACACAGGGCTGCCGCTGAAATTTGATACCCCAAGGTCCACTACTGCTCATGTTATTCAACTAGGTCAACTATGCAAATCATCTTAATTGCAATTTTGGAAGCAATGCTAAAGCAATGTATTGCAGGTCAAAGGATTTAGATGTGCGTCTGGCCTACGACTTGTGTGCAGAAGAACAAAATTTCCTTACCAAGAGAAGGAAATATGTTGCTACAGCTGTGAAGAAGATTCTCCAATTAAAGGAAAAGCTGCAGGATGATGAGGTAGGTGACACAGGATCTTCTCATTTCCCTCTTTCCCCAAGAAGGTTAGGGTAGCCAGCTAGCTCCATCATTCATGAACTAGTGCTAGATATCTTGGGGCAGGCAGCAACCTAGGGATGGAGGAAAAATTTAGGGTTTTTTGCATTTGATATTGGAAAAAATGAGAAAAGTAGAGTGGATAGATTTGTCCATTCCTACTGCCTTCTGCTGTTTATGAATGAAGACACTACAAGCTGAGTTAATGGTCAATTAAACTTTATTCCTGACGATGCCTAGGAGCCTGCACACATCAGAAACTAACTTCTCTAGCCATGCCACACCTCTGAGTCAGCTCTCCAGAAGCTGGCCTCCTGGGTCATAGCCATTTCTCTTAAAAGGATCACAGGCCAGATATTTAATTATAATGGTTTATCAAGGCTTGTGGTTCATAGGGTGGAACACACATTGATGCAAAGATGCCCAGTTCCACCCAAAGCTTCCTCCGGTGCAGTTGTGTCCTGTATGGGCAGTGGTAGAACAAGAAGGAAACAATATGCTGTTTGCTTCATCTTGCTCAATGTACATAATATTCTGGACTGCTAGTATTATGTTTAATATGTTAGGTAACTTCTATAAACCTCTGTCAGTGTCTACAAAGAGAAGTTGCTAAGTGTACATGACAGTACTGATGTTGCAGAGCATCTGCTCCATCTTTTCTTTCACAAAAATGGTACCGTATTTTTCGCTCCATAAGGCACACCTGGTTTTTAGAGGAGGAAAGGGGGAAAGCCCTGGTTTTTTTTGAGGATCAGCTCAAAGTGGTGCAGCTTCTTTTGCAAAGGGAAAAGCCCTGGTTTTTTGAGGATCAGCTCAAAGTGGTGCAGCTTTTTTTGCAAAGGGAAAAGCCCTGCTTTTTTGAGGATCAGCTGAAAGTGGTGCAGCTTCTTTTTCAAAGAGGAAAAGCCCCGTTTTTATGGGGTTCAACTCACAGTTTGCAGCTTCTAGTCCTACAGGAAAGGGAGCCATTTCTACAGTTTCCAGACAGATAATCTAATCAGCCAGTCACATGTCGCGGCGGAAACAAACAGCTTCCCTCTGCATTCAACAACGGAGGCCTGGGCAAGGGGGCGGGGCTGGAAAGGGAGCCTTATCTCTCTCCCTGATCTCTTGCTGAACAGCTGTTCAGCGGCTTCCTTTCAACACCCTCTTCTCTCTTTGTAAAAAAAGAGCACAATCTGCTTTTGGCCCCTAGGCAATTTGGCTCCAGTGACCATGCATTCGCTCCATAAGACGCACAGACATTTCCCCATACTTTTTAGGAGGAAAAAAGTGTGTCTTATGGAGCAAAAAATACGGTACTTTTGGAATAAGGTCCAGCAGCTTACTGTCCATTCTCTGCTTCTCTGTGTTAAACAGTTGCCTGTGGTGGCAATCATGACAACAGGTGGTGGGACCAGGTCATTTGCAGCAATGTATGGAAGCCTTCTGGGTCTGCAGAAACTGAATCTCTTAGACTGCATTACGTATCTCACAGGCTTGTCTGGCACAACATGGTAAGGAGGGCTTTTCTTCAAACTTACTTTATTTTGTATGCCCAATTCAGTTTGCTATTTTATGTGGTCGCCCAGTATTCAAGACAACGCATAAAGCTTCCCATGCTATCAGTACTACCTAGGAGAAAATTCCCTTTTAAATAACTGTGTTTTATTTAAACTGATAATTACCTTGTGCTTTATGAAAAATATAGGGCTACAAGGCTTTGCAGGCGCAGTGAGCCCAGATTCACTGGGGGCAGGGGGCATAATAATAATAATAATAATAATAATAATAATAATAATAATAATTTATTATTTATACCCCACCCATCTGGCTGGGTCTCCCCAGCCACTCTGGGCGGCTTCCAAAAGAACATTAAAATACAATAATCTATTAAACATTAAAAGCCTCCCTAAACAGGGCTGCCTTCAGATGTCTTCTAAAGGTCTGGTAGTTGTTGTTCTCTTTGACATCTGATGTTCTCTTTGACATCTGAGTCCGGGCAGAATGATGGGGGTGGAGATGCTCCTTCAGCATAAGAACCAATAATGACAAGGCAACAGCTTGGGACTGAAATGGCCACAACTTTATTGAATACAGATATAAGCAGGCTTTGGTATAAGCATTGGGTATGTATCCTGAATCAGTCTATCCTGATTGCTGGCTGATTGCTCCTTTAGGATCAATCCTAGGTTAAAACATCCCTCCCATAATGCAGATCAAATGGGGCAGACTGCCAAGCCACCATGTGGGAAGCCTTTTAGCCCATTAGCCCCTGCCTGGGCCTTTGGACAAAACTTTCCCCATAGACTTCTTTACCAGAGTACCATAAACATTAGTTTCAGTTTAGACTAAGGCTTGCAGCTCTTATGAAAAGCTAGAGTGTGTGTTTCTCTGAACTTGAGGTTTCTACGCTATTAGTTGCATATCAGTCTGATAGTATGCTTTGAAATTCAGGACTATGGGAAATTTGTATGAAGATGCTGATTGGTCCCAGAAATACCTGGAGGAAGCCATTCTCAAAGCCCGGAAGCAAGTGACTAAGTCCAAGCTTAACTCCTTTTCCATGGATAAACTGAAGTATTATTATAATGAACTGAAACAAAGAAGTGAAGAAGGACACAACACTTCATTCATAGACCTCTGGGGGCTTGTCATTGAATCCATGTTACATGATGAGGTAATTGTTGTATTCCCCACCTCCCCTCCATTTTGAAACATGGTGGTTAATCAAGGGAAAATGGAAGTTTATACACACAGGGCCCAGTTGCTTGAAAGACAGTGGTTTGAAAGGAAAGTATGTATTCACACAGTGCATTAAAAAGTTATGAAATTCAGCTACTTTAAGATAGGGCTGCCATATGTCCGGAATTTGCCAGACATAGCCAGGAATCGTTTGCCGAAAATGGCAGCCCATACAAATTTCCTAAAAAATAGCTTCTTTGGATGGATTGCAAAAAAAAAAAAAAAAAATGCTCAATAACGTTTGTGTCCGGATTTTCACTTTTTGAGATATGGCAACCCTGTTTAATATGTGGTGATTGCCACAAGCCGAGATGGCTTTAAAAGGGGTTTAGAAAAATTCATGGAGAATTTGGGCTTATACAGCTCGGCTTTTCTAATGTTCTTAGAACAGAACTCCTCCCACATCACAGCCTACATACCTCATTGATTCTGCACCCCTCTCTGCCAAATCTTATCCATCTACACCCCAAGTGACAGCATAGGCCTTGCCATCCAAGCATCAGGTATATGCACACCCATAAACGGAGATCTGGAGGATTCTATCCAGTCAAACCCTGTGTTGGGAGACAGTGGCAGTCTCTGCTCTGTTCCTCCTGGAAGGTTAGTCTGATGTGCTGGAGATTGGGAACCAGGACAACGGAACTGAGGAAGCCTCAAGGCATAGAATCATAGAATTGCAGAGTTGGACAGAACCCCAAGGGTTATCTAGTCCAACCCCCTGCAATGCAGGAATCACAACTAAGGCATCCATAACCTCTGCTTAAAATTATTCACAAGGGAGTCCGTTCCACTGTGTTTAGTCAGAATCTCCTTTCTTGTAACATGAAGTCATTGGTTTGAGTTCATGCTCAGCTGGAGAATAAAGAAGCAGCTCTGTGTATGTCAGGAGGAAGTCCTGAGTAGGGCAATTGGGATTTCAGGGGGACAAAGAAAGTGGACAGAGAAGGAGAGACTTAAGAAGAAGAAAAAAGTCTGAGTTGGGGAGGCAAATGGCAGAGACCTGGACGAGTGAAGGAAGGGTGAAAGTAGGAGAGAGGAGAAAGGGAAGGAACAGAGAGGGGAAGCCTTTCAGCAGAGGAGGAAAGCAAAGAGAATAATAGGGGAAGGGCTGTGGGCCATTAACCCCAGTGGTGGAGTGAGTGAGAGTATTAAGAGGGGTAGGCAAAGCCACTACACCACGGGAAATGTTCTTGATGGGACAGGATCCAATGATGACAGAAGCACCCAAACTCAGAGTGAGGGGTTCACCAGGTGTTTCCTGAGGACCACAGGGCACTGTATTTCATAGAGGGCACTGTATTTCTTACTCCTGTGTAGAACACATTTTTGCTTTTAATGTTGCCCTAGTTTTCAGCTGCCTGTCCCCCTGCATTTCAATGTTTTGATATGTATTTTAATATTGTACGCTGCCTTGAGACTTGACATGGATGGCAGTATAGAATTGTTTCAAACAAATATAATATAACAATATAAAAATCTCTGCACATGATGGCCAATGCATGCATGCAGACACATATTCAAACCTTAGATTCCAGCTCATTAGTCTTAAACGAATGAATCCATAATTTTGATCACTGTTGTTCTTCTCTCTCATTTGCAGAAAGACAATAGTACAATCTCAGGTCAGCGAATGGCTGTGAATGAGGGTCAGAATCCCTTGCCCATTTATTTGACTGTCAACCTTAAAGACCAGTACAGTGCTCAAGATTATAAAGGTGATGTTGCTATTATAAATTAATAAGGGGTCCTCTTTGTTGTTCCACCAACCTCAGAAGCTCAGGGAAGGCGATGGCGGCCCAGGAAAAATGCCTAGTCAGCTCAAGTGTGGAAACACCTGCCTTTGTGGTTAGAGTGACTGTAAAGGTAAAGATAAAGGGACCCCTGACCATTAGGTCCAGTCACGGACGACTCTGGGGTTGCGGCACTCATCTCACTTTACTGGCCGAGGGAGCTGGCGTACAGCTTCCGGGTCATGTGGCCAGCATGACTAAACCGCTTCTGGCGAACCAGAGCAGCACACGGAAACGCCGTTTACCTTCCCGCCGGAGTGGTACCTATTTATTTACTTGCACTTTGTGCTCTTGAACTGCTAGGTTGGCAGGAGCAGGGACCGAGCAACGGGAGCTCACCCCATCGCGGGGATTCGAACCGCTGACCTTCTGATCGGCAAGCCCTAGGCTCTGTGGTTTAACCCACAGCGCCACCCGAGTCCTAGAGTGACTGTATTGGTATATAATTGTGTGTAAACAGAGATTGGGGTCCCATCCTCTGAACACTTTCCAAATTGCTTGCTGTAACCTTTCCTGCTTGGGCAAGAAATAAAACCCTGCTTTTAGAGAATTCTTGGGCATCACTTGTTGCTGCTAGTGAGTAAAAAGATTTGGCTGTGCAAGTCTCTTTCCCCACGTTAGTAGGGGAAATCAAACTCCATTTTGTTGTCTTCACAGAGTGGCTGGAGTTCACGCCTTACGAAGTGGGAAACTTCAAATATGGAGCCTACATCCATTCAGAAGATTTTGGTAGTGAGTACTTCATGGGACGACTGATGAAGAAGCTTCCAGAAAACCGAATCTGCTTCATGCAAGGTGCTGAGGGCGGGGGAGGATCAATTAGAAAGAAAATAGTAGTTTAGACAAAGTAGAGCTAGGATCAATTCACTTGCCCTCCCACCCAACCATTTCTTCTTGTAGTTCCCAAATGTCTAAATCAGTTTTGTTTTTTGTTTTGGCTTCACTGGCAAAGCTACTTCAGGGAAAGTTGATGCACGGAGTTATGTAGGCAACACAGTGCAGTAATATTTTACACAACACTTTTAAATGCAGTGTGAAGGTTTACACTGATAATTGTTCAGATAATTGTGAGTTATCAAATTATCTGAATATTTCTCCCTAGTTTCAGGTTTAGTTTGGTTTATTATTTCTATCCTACTTTAGTGTTACTTGGTCTTTTTGATGCAAAGCAAGGGACAGTGATGACCAACAGTCTATTCCGAGCCAGTGGTATGTGAATCTTGACTAGGGTGATCAGAAGCAAAGGAGGTCAGAACTATACATTAAATAAATTATGGCCATAAAGACATGTTAGCAGGTAGAGCTCATCATGTGTTGCAATTCTCTCTGCTGCAAAATTAGAAACAGGCACAATTTCCTTAGCTCAATTTAGAATCCACTAAGCTTCCTTAGTGAGCATTTGGGCATGTGTGTTTGTTTTCTGAGAGAATATATGAAGTAAATATGCTGATGAGGCTGCCCAGGTGCATGGGTAACCAACAAGGTGCCCTCTAGATGTTGTTGGGCCCCCATGGGAGTGGTAGCCCACCAACACCCAGAGGGTATCACGTTGCCTACCCTGCCTTTGTGTATTGTTCCCTGGTCATTGTCCACCCCCACTCCCTTCTCAAAACAGATATACACATGAACAAGATGATGTTTTGGACAGGATGGGGAACAATAACCATATGAACATTTTCTAGCAATGGCCCCATTACATCCACACTTCAGGGCTGAGGTCCATAGCCCCTGCAGGAATCCATCTCCCAAAGAGAATTACAAAACAGTTTTTCAGGCTGAAACCACATTTCACAACTCAGGATGCCTTTATACAATTGGTGAGCTCTAGTGCAAGGTAAAAGACCCGTTTCCTCCCAAAGTTTCACCTGTTTAGTATTTTGAAATCTCTTCCATTTCACAGGGATGTGGAGCAGCATATTTTCCATGGATTTCATGTATTTCTGGAATTTGGCTCACAACTCCGAAGACTTTTGGAGCAGGTGGACAAAAGACAAAGTAGAAGACATTGGTAATGCGACATCCTTGCTTCTTTTAGCTTTTTCTGTTTTGTAAAATGATTGTTGACACACTCCTGTTTGCAGAGGCGTAGCCAGCCCAGGTGGTACCCGGGACGGAATTTTTTTTGTCACCCCCCAACCACTTTGCCAGGGCACTAGCAAAGCTGCACCCAGTGGCATAGCAAGTCACCCCCACCCCCCCAAAATGATGGTGCCACTTTGCGAGGTGTGGGGTTTTTTTTTTTTTTTGGTGTGTGTGTGTGTCTATTATCTCTCTTTTTTCAATAAAGTTAAAATTTAATTTAAAATAAATAAAAAAATAATAAAAAATAAAAAAATAAAGAAGTGTCACCCCCCTCTGAAGGTGCCACTTTGTGAGGTGTGGGGGGTTGCGTGTGTGTCTATTATCTCTTTTTTCCAATAAAGTTAAAAAAAAAATTTTTTTTTAAATTTTTTTTTTAAAGTGTCACCCCCCTCTGCGGTGGAACCCGGGGCAGCCCGCCCCCATCGCCCCCCTTGCTATGCCCCTGCCTGTTTGATAACAGATTTGCATAGACTAATTACTTGTTCCAGTAAAAGGAGACAGGAAACATTATTGTATGATTATATTAAAACAAAAAATGCCCACCCAAGAAAGTGATCAGACACAGGAGAAGACACTGATCCAGAGAAAAAAGCAGGCCCAGATTCTCTCAGTTCCCTTGACAACTAGTGTGAGAGACCAAATCTACTTAAAATCTAGTCCATGAATATGGAGGGTTTTTACCTTTCTGGTGTGTTCAGGCTATGTGCAACAACAGCTCATGAATATATGTATTTAAGATGCTTTATTTATTAATTGGAGCTATTTTTAATCCACCCTTCACTTGATGGTGGTACATACCTCAACAATGAATACATTAGCAGTGTATAATTAATGAATCATCAGCAATATTAGTAAGACTCACAGAAAAATCACCAATAAAAATGTTCAATCAATGTGAGGCAAAACAAAACAATTCTTGATCCTCAAGGGCCTAGACAAAGAGATGTATCCTTGTCTGAAATGAAACAAAACAGTGTTGGAGCATGACACGCCACAAAGTGATAGCTATTCCAGAAGTGTTGCCACCACAGAATATTATTTGTGGCAGTGGTTGCGGTCCAAAGCTATGTTAGGTTTTATTCCTAGCACTTTATCACTTCTGACCATTGGTCCATCGAGCCTAGCTTTTCTTTTCTGTTTGGATTGGCAGTGGTCTTTTGAAATCTTGGGCAAGATATCCTTATATCCTTTTACTGAAAGGGCTGAACCTGTGACCTTCTGCAGGCAAAAGAGGTGCCTTTTCACTATGTTACTGATCTTCCTCAAGGCTCTGTGAGCAAAATGTCACTGTTATCAAGGGGCATTAAACATCCCTTATGTCTTTTGCAGATGATTCTCTTTTGCCCTCAGGACCAAGAGATCTGGAAACCCGCAAAATCACCCCCCAGGGCCAGCTATCTTATGGTCTCCGAGATGTCTTAACAGGACGCCCAACAATAGCAGAATATCACAATTTCCTGAAAGGCTTCCAGTTTCATGAGGAATACTTGAAGAATGAGCACTTTTCTGCATGGAAAGGCACAGTAACAAACCTACATTTGTGGTGATATCTTGTTGGCTTCTCAGTTGTCACTCAATATACAAGAACATTTGACGCAGGAAAATCTAGTTTTGTGTTAACTAGGAATTCATTGTGTGGCACAAGCAGTCCTCACCAAAGAATCACTTCCATTTGAACCTGGCAGCTTGCTCCACCAAAGACATTTTGGAAGGTTCAGAATACAAGGCCAAAGAGGCTCAAAGAGGCTGGAGAACCAGTGCAAAATTATGCACAAAACAGCTGTGGTGATATTTCGACAGCATCTTGAAAGACCTACATTGGCTCCCAGTACGTTTCCGAGCACAATTCAAAGTGTTGGTGCTGACCTTTAAAGCCCTAAATGGCTTTGGTCCAGTATACCTGAAGGAGCGTCTCCACCCCCATCGTTCAGCCCGGACACTGAGGTCCAGTGCCGAGGGCCTTCTGGCGGTTCCCTCACCACGAGAAGCCAAGTTACAGGGAACCAGGCAGAGGGCCTTCTCGGTAGTGGCGCCCGCCCTGTGGAACGCCCTCCCTTCAGATGTCAAAGAGAACAACAACTATCAGACCTTTAGAAGACATCTGAAGGCAGCCCTGTTTAGGGAGGCTTTTAATGTTTAATAGATTACTGTATTTTAATGTTCTTTTGGAAGCCGCCCAGAGTGGCTGGGGAGACCCAGCCAGATGGGCGGGGTATAAATAATAAATTATTATTATTATTATTATTATTATTATTATTATTATTATTATTATTATTATCTGCCTCTGTGGTGGCCATGGCACTGGTTATGCGACTGATTTGTTGCCACTTTTTGCCTTATATTTCACAGTTAACCCTAGAAAAAAATGTTCACATTTTCAGTTACATACATTTCTCACTCTTTGTGTCCCACATAACATCTTCCAACATTTTCAGGGATAAATAGCAGTGTTTGCTGGGAATGGGAGAATCTTCCCAATTTGGTTTCTCATTTTCCAGCCTTTTCAGTACGCCACATTTCAGCATATTTTAAAAAGGAAATTCCTCATGTTTCCTCCCAAAAACCCCTCCGAAATAACTAAGGACAATAAAGTAACATTCACAATACTATTTAACAGCTCCCCCCCCTAAAAGCCCAGTGGGAAGCAGCAGGGGTTAAAACTGTAATTAAAAAGCGCTAATACACAAAGTTTGGATGAAATTAGAGGACACTCCTTTATTTTTGCCTTGGGAGCTTCTGTTGTTTTTGCACAAAGTTGACCTGCAAATTTGCTTTTCAGATACTTTGGTGGATGATTACCCTAACCAGCTAATGGAAACAGCAGAGCATGCTCTGTCTCTGGTGGATACTGGATTTTTCATCAATACCAGCTACCCACCCCTTTTGAGACCTGAGAGAAAAGTGGATCTTATACTGCATATAAATTACACTGGGGGCTCACAGACCTTGGTGAGATCTTTTAATTGTTCCTGTCTTCCTTCTATAAGCTCCTATGCAAAGATTAAAATGCAACAGGCGCGCACTGTGGACTGTCCATCTTTCAAATCCTACAATAGTCATGCAGGCTTAGGAGTGATATACAACAATGTTCTTTGAAGAAGGAGCGTCTCCACCCCCATCGTTCAGCCCGGACACTGAGGTCCAGTGCCGAGGGCCTTCTGGCGGTTCCCTCACCACGAAGAAAAAAGAAGCCAAGTTACAGGGAACCAGGCAGAGGGCCTTCTCGGTAGTGGCGCCCGCCCTGTGGAACGCCCTCCCTTCAGATGTCAAAGAGAACAACAACTATCAGACCTTTAGAAGACATCTGAAGGCAGCCCTGTTTAGGGAGGCTTTTAATGTTTAATAGATTACTGTATTTTAATGTTCTTTTGGAAGCCGCCCAGAGTGGCTGGGGAGACCCAGCCAGATGGGCGGGGTATAAATAATAAATTATTATTATTATTATTATTCTTTCAGCACAATGCTTTCTGCTTTCTCAGTTGAAATCTATCCCACCTCCCCCACATGTTTGGAGGTTTCCACCAGCTCTCCGGAGCAGATTTGGAGAGAGGTTGTAGAGCACATGTGGAAAGAAGAGGAGGGGAAATTCCATTACATAAGTAGAAACCCTTATACAGATGGAGCGAGTTACTTAGATGCCACTCTAGGCTGAAACAGACTTTGTTGGCGCAGCGTTAGTTTTGTGTTGTATTTGATTTTCACAGCCCATTTCTCTGTGATTTCTCACCTAGAATTTGGACCAGTTTTCAACATATATTGCTAAGCTCGGAATTCCATTTCCCAACATAGAGCTCAGTGAGGAAGACAAGAAAAGCCTGAAGGAGTGCTATTGGTTTGAAGATACAGATAATGTAGCAGCTCCTATTGTGCTCTTTTTCCCACTGACAAATGATACTTTCAGAAAATACAAAGAACCTGGTAAGTTGTGAGAAGCCACCGAGCTTCCAACATCACAATGACTAGTCACATTCCAATAATGCTCTTCACTGACTAGACACTCAAGTATTCCTTTGGTCAATTTGTTATTCTTACCATGAGCACCAAATCCTATAAGTAGAAGTGCACTGAAATATGGGTTGGTTGTATCTGGCCTAGGTCTTCGCTCTGCAGCCAGGTCTTAATTTTACAATGCTACCACTGATCAACGTGCAGATGCCTTTGTCATGGTGCACTGAATTGTCCACATGTGTTATAAAGCAAGAACTTGGGAGAATGGTGGAGCAATGATACAACAATGCCAACCTAGCAATGATACAACAATGTCAAAGAAGGGTCAAACAAAGGTATCTATTTTAGCACATATCCCCCCCCCATTTCCCCCAAGGTGGCCAATTTGTGGTTGATAAGCTTCCTGTAATTAGGGTTGTCTGTATCTATCCATCAACTTCATAGAATCATAGAATTGTAGAGTTGGAAGGGACCATGAGAGTCATCAGGAATCTTTTGCCCAACGCGGGGCTTGAACCCATGACCCTTAGATTAAGAGTCTCATGCTCTACCAGCTTATCTTACAAATGTGCAAAATTGTGCAAAATTGTATACTGGTAAAGTGCTGGCACTAGTTCAAGGCTCAATAGTCTTGTAGGTAAAGGTAAAGGTAAAGGACCCCTGGACAGTTAAGTCCAGTCAAAGGCAACTATGGGGTGCAGCGCTCATCTCACTTCAGGCCAAGGGAGCTGGCGTTTGTCCACAGACAGTTTTCTGGGTCATGGGGCCAGCATGACTAAACTGCTTCTGGGGCAATGGGATACTGTGATGAGTGCCAGAGTGCACCGTTTACCTTTCTGTTGCAGCAGTACCTATTTATCTACTTGCACTGGTGTGCTTTCGAACTGCTAGGTTGGCAGAAGCTGGGACAGAGCAACGGGAGCTCATCCTGTCGCGCAGATTCGAACTGCCGACCTTCCATTCGGCAAGCCCAAGAGGCCTAGTGGTTTAGATTACAGCACCACCCGCTCAAATAATAGAGTCTACACTATAAAATGGCCACTTAGGTGATCTTACTTGAGTGAGTTCATTGCCAGCCTCTGGTTCTCAACAAATGGCCCATCAAGCTGACAGCTGGAGCTGTCATATTTATCTTGGGTAAACTCTGGTGTGATTTCGTTGTTCCCGTGAGGGGACAATGACAATAAAGATTTATTCTATAAAGATCTATTCTATTCTATTCTATTTTATGATGAGTTTTATATGCCCTTAGAGTATTCCTACATTATAGGAAGATGTAGTATTTAAACAAGGCCAATAATAGTACCCTTCTTAGATTAACGTGAATGGATGAACTCTGCTGTTTTGGCCTAGAGATGGAAACCTTACTAGTGAAACTCTTGGTGGTGTTCTTTCTACAGGTGTGGAACGCAGCTCCACAGATATGGAAGAAGGCAATGTGGATGTCTCTAGCTTTCTTTCCCCATTTGCTACAAGGGAGGTGACCTTTTCAGAGGAGAATTTTGACAGATTGGTGAAACTGACTGAATACAACATCCTGAACAATGAGAACAAGATTGTCGAAGCCTTGCGTGTAGCTGTGGAGCGGAGAAAAAAGCGGAAATTATGAGTACCACTGTGGCAGGTCCTAGGCTGCAATCCTAAGCAGATAGATGTCCATGCCATTTTTGCTGCTACTCAAATTCATATTGTAAATCTACATGAAGAGAACAGTTGTTCCATGAGCACCTACTGCAAGATATTTGTTTATTGAAAATGAGATAGCCATGTTTCCTTGTAATATTGGGAACACATTCTTTTAGGTGAGTTGTATCATAGTATAATTGCAATACAAGGATACGCAGCCCTCCTTTTACAATAGATTATTTTGGGGAAACGATTCTCAGATGGACCAGAAACTCTGAGAAAGAATGAAATTTATCTGTCTGCACAATTATACATTGTAATCTTACCTTAAATCTTCCCACTTGATTTTGTCATTCATTTGACGCTTTTCTCCTCTGCGCTTGGTTTATTTTGTTACTTATGTTTGTTGTTGTCATATATGCATGGAAAACTCAATAAACTCATTTTAAAAAGAAAGAAAACGGGGCAGTCATTACAGTTGCTCATACACACAAACAAATGATTCATACACCCCAAGAGGAAAATGTATATTACATAGAGAAGCAAGCATGTTAGAATAAAAGGGAAAACAATTATTAGCTGTTTGAGAGATACAGCAGAAGAGGTGCTGTCTTCACTTTCATGTGAGAAAACCAGATAAACCATGCACTCGATGCTCTCAAGCTCTTTTAAATCTCAATGCATTTCTATAGCCAATCACCCAACCATACAATTATCACATTACCTACTTATTTCTGTTAATACCTAGCAATCTGTTTCCTAGTAAACATTTTTCTAATTCTGATGCAGAGATTGCCACGTTCTATTTTTAAATCTCAGGCTCTCAAAGCATAGCCTGGAATTCTGTGAGGCATGCCCAGGTTTAGAGGACAGGAAGCTAGTAAAGAACTTTAATGTCTTTCTCCATCAAGATCGGCAACAGGAAGCTTGTAACTCCACCCAGATACAACTAAGGGCTTATCCACACTTCCTCTTGTCCTGCTGTCCGGCTGTTCCATACTTGTTCTGATTAAAAGCTAGAGCAAGGTTTCCCTGGGAAAGGAGCATGGCAAGCAGGAAACTGCTCTGACTCATGCTTTCTCGGCATGGCATAAGATGAAGTGTTGATGAGCCCCAAGTCATGTGCCTTCTAGCCTTTGCCAAGCAGGTGCCTGCTATGTATTTTGAACAAACTCCTCTTAGCCCCCACTAGCATGTACTTTCCCTTCCATCAGTAGATACCTCAGCTGGCTCTGGCCTACTGGAGTTGCCATCCAAAACATTTGGAGGGGCACCACCTTGGTGAATGCTGGACTAGACCATATGATTATAATACATGGAATCCAGTGGGATTTTTGTGGTCACAGAAGGGCTTTTGAAATGGCAGATATGCGTGCTAATGGAACAGAAGAGGAGGCAATTCCCCTTTCCACCCGAAGCCCACCTTCTACCCTGTTCTGGGGAGTCCACCAACTCTTTGGAACTGATTTTCAGGGGGCGCTGGGAGCTACAGCAGGGATTCCACCTAATGCTACTAGCCGTGCCATTATTTTTGTCCCACTGTCATGTCTCATCAAGCTGGCTGGGCAGGTTTTTGAAGCACTTCAAAATCAGCAACGTTTATGAAGACAATGAAGATAATGGGATGCGTATGTACACTGTGGCAACAAGTTCTTTACTGTTCCATCTTCAAATCTCTGAAGAAGCTTTCCTCCGTGTGTAGCCTACAAAAAACAACAAGACAAACCCATGGATGCTGGACACCTCCCAGTCTTTGCTGTATTTCTTGATACTTCTCTCAACTCTACTATTATCCTTCAGGCTGATTTCTTAAGCGCTGTTGCTTAACTAAAGTTCCAGGTTTCTAGTCTCAAAGCTGCAATTAGATAGCTGTTTTGCACCTTTATTAACATATTCCCACAACTTGCATGGACAAGTATGTGTGATACTTTTGTTTTTTTATTTTTAATATAGTGCTTTATCTTGATATTCTGAAGCCAAATGATCTGAAACCCAATCCTTATATTAGAGGGGTGGCACCCTTGCCTTTCTCTTATGGTTGCTTTCTACCTGCTCTGGAATGTACAAAGGATGTGTGAGGGGATCATCTGAGAAGAATTAGATGAAGGCCTTGGTTCCTATCTGGCCTCTGACCCTTGCATGGTCTTCCTGTTTGATCCTGGCTCCGCTATGCAGTTCTACATTCTTATGCGACTGGAATGATGTGGGATGGGAAGAGGGGAAACAACAGCCACAAGACCACCATCATATGAGAAAGTAGCCTGTTCCCCCCCTCTGCTAACAATGAGTTCTGGGATGTTAATCTGTCTCTAAAACTGGAAAAGAGACTGGTGTTCTTAAATCAGGGATTCTGGGGGTGCTTTCAGTCAGTCACTATTTCACAGGTGTGGTTCATTTAGGGGCAAATTTGGTTTGTGCAACTGAAATGGATTTGGTCTCTTGTGCCACAAAACCTCTTCAAAAGGGTGGGCAGCGTCCTACATGGTGGGATGCCAGTGGGATTATATCCCAGTAGAGCTGAGGTATATCAATAAGGATTTGGCTTCATTGTGTTAGAGAAAGTGCAATTCCCTGCACATGGACTACCACGTGTGATAGAGCTGTCCCAGAGTAGTAGTAATAGTAGTAGTAAAGGTAAAGGTACCCCTGACCATTAGGTCCAGTAATGAACGACTCTGGAGTTGCGGCGCTCATCTCGCTTTACTGGCCAAGGGAGCCAGCGTACAGCTTCTGGGTCATGTGGCCAGCATGACTAAGCCGCTTCTGGCGAACCAGAGCAGCACACAGAAACGCCGTTTACCTTCCTGCCGGAGCGGTACCTATTTATCTACTTCCACTTTGACGTGTTTTTGAACTGCTAGGTTGGCAGGAGCAGGGACCGAGCAATGGGAGCTTACTCCGCCACAGGGATTCGAACTGCCGACCTTCTGATTGGCAAACCGTAGGCTCTGTGGTTTAGACCACAGATAGTCAGATAGTTGCTTATTTCCTTGACATCCGACAGGAGGGCATTCCACAGGGCTGGTGCCACTACTGAGATGGCCCTCTGCCTGGTTCCCTGTAACCTCACTTCTCACAGTGAGGGAACTGCCACAAGGCCCTCAGAGCTGGACCTCAGTGTCCAGGCTGAACGATGGGGGTGGAGATGCTCCTTCAGGTATTCTGGGCCGAGTGTTTTGTGAAAGGGTTTTTCAGGAAATATCAGATATAATGGAACAATTGGTGGTGGAGGTGGATCTAGCCTAGGTCCTGTCAAATGGCAGCAGTGTGATCAGTTATAGCCCATGACTAACGTCAACTCATCATCATTTACAACGCAAGGCTGGTGGCCCAAAGTGTGATTTAAAGTGTGATTTATTGGGTTGGCTGAGAAGCTTCCATAGCCCAGAGGAGTTGCAAAATGTGATAACTTCATGGCAATGGGGGGCCTTTCATGACATTTATTACCAGGCAAGGAAGTGAATTAATTCTGCCTGAGTACCAGAAGTCATTTTGGAAAGGTTTATTGCCATGATATTTGTTAGCTTAATCTTAATAGTTATCTTGGTCATGTGCCAGTATTTGGATATCTAAATTATGTTTCCTAGTGCTGTTTCAAATTATGTAAGGACAGGCACTATATTTTGTTTCAATGTATTTAATTTAATAATATTTAAATATTCATAAAACTCACTTTCCTATAAAGTATAACAAGACAGTGTACAACATAAAAATGAAATACTACGATAAAAGCAGTAAAAACATCAATAATATATCAGTAAAAATGGGTTGGTAAAAAAATTGTCGTTCAAAATACTTGTCTGACCAACACAGCTTTTAATAGGTGGATGAAAGAAAGCAGAATTCCTTCTGAATTTCTATTGGCAAGGAGTTCCACAGGATAGTACCTGGCACACAAATGGGCTGGTTCTTGGTAAAGTCTGCCCAAACCTCAGGGGCATGGGGGACCACTCAACATGCTTCAGTAAAAGATATCAAAATCTTGAAATTGCTGGTGGTTTTTAATATATGCTTTTATTTATTTTTTAATAAAAGAAAAGCAGTGAGAAAACGTGCTGGAAAGTGAGGGATAATGATCAGTTGACATGGCATTGTATAACTTTTCCACAAACAAATCAGAATGAATGCTCATTAAATAGTTGATGCCATATTATCTCCCCACAAACTTTGTGCAAGTCATCCAGAAGTGACTCAAGTTTATTAGGAGCTTTTTTTTTACCCAGCAACTCACTCAGAATGGAATCTAAAGCTAAAATTCGCTCTTCTCCAAACACTCCAGCCTCGCGCTACCTTTCCTATTCCCCCAGATCCTTTTCATGTCTTTCACTACAAATCCCAATATGCAGTTCGCCTACCACAAACCAACAAAGAACAATGGATACCCAAACAACAAACTGTGTTTATGGAAGAATGGGGCAGCTTTCATTCCGGAAGCCAAAATTAGGACACAGCTTCTGAAGCTCCCCAGATCAAAATTTGAGTCATCTTAACAAAATAAATGTGTTTTCCTCCACTGTGAAAGGTTTTTTTGACACTCCTTCTGCTGAGAGAGGGAGGGGGCTCACCTGGGAATTGTATCCACTACCTTAGACAGCTCCCCATCATCAGCCCCCTTCAGTCAATTATAATCCTATGTTACTGGGGAAAAGGAATGTTGCCTCCTTGCTTTGGGTTGAACTGTTTTATTAGCCTTCCCAATGTCAAAAAATTAGGGGAGGTCCAAAATTGGCAAACTGAATTGGGGGAGTGGGGAGCCTGGTGTCATCCCCCCCGCAATAGAAGTGAGCAGCAGCAGCAGCAATATTATTTGGCCCTTTTTCTTTTGGTTTGAAAAAGTGGCTTTGGGCAATGGTGGCTCAACTGCTGTCACTGCTGCCAAAATACAGCTTTTATGGGAAATCATTACCAATTGTGAGAGTATTGCTGCCCCCACTTCAGCAAGCACCAGAGAAATGGGGGTTTGGATTTTACCACAGGATGGGTGCACACCACCTAAGAACTCCTAAATGTTACACTAGGGGGGTGTAGAACTTGCCACACAGATGAAATCACAGAATCAAGGGTAATGTGACATAAAATTCCTAAATATCTCAATCTAGCATGCCTTCTTTACATCCTTTCTGGGTCCTTTCTTCCCTCTCCCAAACTAAAAAAGTTAGTCGATTTTTTGCTGTTAGTCTGATGCTAAGGGATTTGTCTCAAATTCCCTCCGTCTTGTATTCAGCAAAGTTGCAAGTAGACTTCTAGTGCATTTGATCATTGCTCTTAGCATATGAGTTTAATGAAAGAGATTGCAACACATTGAGAGAAATTAAGCAGGGGTGGAGCTGTGAGTTAGATCGTAAAACACCTGCTCAACAACTCCTGAGTTTAAAGGCTGTAAACTTGCTTTAGCCATTGCTGCCTGCTGGGAAACTGGTGTGGAATCTAGCAGACCAGGGCCACAATGGGGGCATTTTCAAGCAAACAACAGGTAAGGAGCTGGAGAATACCAACTCAGATCCATTTTATTTGATTAGCTGTCTGGGCACTGTAAGTAGAGACTTGTCTTTGCAAAGATTCTTTAGTATGCTTTTTCTCTGCTATCTCCAGCTTTGTAAAACCTTCTTAGGCATCTGTGGGCTATACCTTCATCTTGATCAATAAGTGCTGGCTAAGAAAACCGTCAGATTCCCACAGATTCATAAAGATCCACTCAGACTGTGGCTGGGCTGAAAGTGTGAGAAGGGTTAAAGCTCTCGAGGCAGTGATGAGCTCTTGTCAACTAGAACACAGTTTATGTAGCAATCATGAAATATTCACAGAGCTCGTGTTTGTGGGCCAGGTATACTTGATGATGCATCTTATCCCTCCGGAACAGTATAATCTGAAGCTGTCAGTGTGAGAGCAGTGCAGAGTTTGCAGCTGACTGAGGGAAAAGTCACATTTCTTTTCCAGAGGAAAGCCCCATGTAGAACAGCAGTACCAGATTTTGTGTGTATACAAAGCTGAAGTTACATTAAAATAAATACTAGATGTTCATTCTTTAGAATTCTCAGCTTTCTTTTGTGTTTCTGTTTAAAAAACATGTAGAAATCTACCAATAACACACAGGAACTGAATTTTCAGCATGGTGAGAAAGGTTACTTTTAGATTAGCAAGGGGAGAACTTATGTTTGCCTTAGACATGTGTGGTGGAGGAGGAGTTGCACTATAAAGCAAAATAATTACAAGTTATGCCCAGGGGCTTGATGCTCTACAGGCAGCCGCGTTTATCCTCTTTTAATTGATTTATTCTTCTTTTTCTTTCACTTTCTGGCCACCACTTCAAAGCATAGTCCATGCATTTTCCTGACCCAATTATTCCCAAACTGCTTAGAGTGCACAAAGTTGTCATTTTAAGAGTTCTCTAGATTTATCTATAAGTATCTCCGCCAGGAATCACCTGGAACAGAGCACTTCTCAGAACTTTTAAGGGTTGTAAGGACCATTAATAACAAACCATTATATGTATATTTCCACCACTCCCACCCCATGCTACTGGATAATATCTCAGGTCAGCTTTGGCAATATAAAATAATAGTATGATGAGTGACAAGTTGTATCAAAAGAATAGCTGTGGCCCACCTGCTAATTCTACAAAATACGTACATTTGATGGAGTACTGGTGGGGACCCAAATTCACCTTATTCAGAAACAAAATAAGATCAGTCACCTTTCTGGATGACATCCATGACATCTTCTGTATTCTGTAGGTTAGCCCCCATTGATTAGGCTAATGGTGAAAGTTGGTAAGTGGCCGCATAGCAATGCATTGTGGTTTTATCAATATGATAACTCAGCCTCTCCAGTCACTGTGTAGGCCACTAACAACTGAACAGAGCAGCTGTAAAAGGCATCAGAGATAGAGCTGGCAGGGGAAAAATGGAATTGGTCATTGGTTCAACTATGATGGTGGCTACAACCAGGTTGAAGAGCAAAGCAGCTTGTGGAAGCTTACGGGTACCCAATGATTTGTCAAAGCGCCTTGAAAAAGTCTGAAGGACCTCAGAGGTTTTTAGAGCATCACTGGAGAGGACATCAAGGAAGAAGTAGTGCTTCTGTGGCCTATTTGAACATGGATGGGAAACAACTTTTGTTGCAATAGTTATAGGCAAGAGCAAACGGTTTGGTGGGCTAACCAGAGCTTTAGGTAATATGAAGTGAATATGGATTTCTCTGAGCACAAACCCTTCTCAGATTTTGGGCTGATCTAAGAGCCAAGAATGGATCTTTTATACCATGCTGGCAACCCACCAAGCTCAATAACCCTCATAAAATAACAAATGTTTGCCTGACGTTTCTTGGGTCATTAACAGCCTCATCATTCATACCAAACTCCAGTAGCTGTCATATCATCCTCAGTAACTTCGACATCAACAGCTACTATGGGATACATTGTCTGCCAGAAAATAGGAGGTGTCTGGCTCTATCCCTTGCCAGGAAAACTATCTTTGCTGGAACAGCCCAGAGTTGTGCCACAATTGGCAGAAAGAATGACATGTGACGAAGTCACACAGGATGTTGCTCTTAGTTATCTGGCAACAGTCACTGTATCAGGTGGATCATGGTGCAAAGGCATTGATCTGTGCATACATAACAGATATTTTCAACTGATTGCATTTTGAGTCACAGGGAGATCTAGTCTTGTCCTATATACCTTACCAGACATAATCACGTGAAAGTGTGAAGTTCTCACTGAAGTTAAATCAGCTTGGGGCTGATTTACCTGACCAACATGTAGAGCAGCAGGTTTGCTTGGATTAGCCAAAATGGCCTCCCAGGTCAAATGCAGAGGACTAGTGACCCTAATTAGACCCACAGTCCAGAGGTTCCTCAGCGTTCATTTAAAATGAAATTCAAGGTTCAAAATAAAATATCTACAGAGATTCTAAGGAAAGTTGAAATTCTCCAGGTGGAGTTCACACATCTGACTAATATTGCCTAAGGTAGAATTCTGGGCAAGGTGTGTCCTTTGTTTGGGTGGGGGAGGGAAATATGCATCATGATATGGTGAAACGTCTATAGGATTTTGGAGAGAAATCAGAGTTTATTATCTGGTCAGGAGAGTTTCCACAATTCTAACTGCATTTCCTCACAAGTGGAGTTAAAGATATATTTCAAGGGTCTTGTTCTGGTGACACATTTGTAGAAATTCTGAGGAAAGTGTTCTTTTTAGCACATGGCCAGATAGCCAAAGAACTTGGATGCTATTTGCTGAAAATGCCTCCCTCCAGCGCGTGACGAGGTGTGACCAACTCAGCTGTGTTAGTAAATTGTCTGCTAGCCAAAGCTGCTCATTTGGGCAGCTGCTAAAAGGCAGTGGCAAATGGCATCTGCTGTGATGTGCATTTGGGCCTAGGTTGTTCAGTGATAAGGCAATAATAAACAGCTGAAAGGTCACTTCTAGTAACTGTCTCTCCTCCTCTGGCCCTTTACCTCACATCCCCTGTCAGGAGCACCGACTTACCCCTTACATTTGGGGAGAATGCATCACGTGATGCGTCATGTGATACATCCCACCCCCAGCGGGCATCCTGTCCCTGTTGCCGCGATGCTGGTGCTCATGTGCCAGGTGGGGAGGAGGCGGCAGCAAAATGCAGCTGCTGGGCTCTGTGCTTGACCGCCTCCCCACGGCATGTGCCGGGCAGGGGCCAGACGCACGGAGGACGATCTTTGCCCTCACTCGTCCCAGCCCCCTCCCAGCTCCTGGGCTCCCAGGCAGGGGCTGTGGTGCGCAGAGAGTGCCTGGCGGTGGCGGGGGATGTTGGCCCCCTCAATATTGGGTGGGCTGGGCCCCCTGCTTCAAAATATTGAGGGAGCTGAAGCCCCATGAGCCCCATATACCCAGAACCTCTGTCCCCTATTGCAGGGGCACTCCATCTTGTTGGACTCCAAGGCTGTGTACACACTCCTGTTTACTCTGCATACAGTGCACTCTCACTGCCCGGTTTGGGAAGCATTGTACACATAATGCTAGCCAGAATCTTCATTTATTTCAGTCATTGTATAGGAAATACTGCATTTTGATGCATTCCCCCGTAAACCAGCTTCAATCTGAACTGAGAAAAAGATCAAGCTAGCTGCATTTTAAGATGGTAATCTGCACACAATCCAGCTCCCATCACCACAACCAGCTTGGTCAATGGTCAACAATGATGGGAGCCCTAGTCCAGCAATATCCGGAGGTCCTTAGGTTCCTCACCCTTGCCCTACAGAAACTAAGTCTAAGCACTGAACCAAGCACACATCGTTCCCTAATCCATCTTCTTCCCCTTCAATGGTTTTCTCTTCTGCATTGTCTTTTACATTGGAAGCTCCTTGGGGCAGGAACCTGGATGTGCCATTTTGATTTGTTACTCTGGAAAATGATGAACATCTAGATGTGGCATGATATAGAAAAATAATTGATTAAATGGAAAATGTCCTTATTTTCCTTCACAGTTCTAGGTTGCCAAAGCTTTTCTCCTGTACTGCAGTGCTTTAGATACATTTGAGGCTTCAGCTAAGCATCTGTAGTCGTTTCAATAGAACTGAAGAATAAATATAAGAGGAGGGGAATGCCTCAGTAGGCTTTTGCACATTTCTGCAGCAAGGATCAGATTCACCTCAGTCACGAACTCCTAGTCTGGCTTTGCCTGTGTCTGTGCAGGAATGTCGTGAAGAAAAGTTATTTAAGAAGCCCAGAAATGGACTGCTTATTTCCCCAATAATCGGCAAGAGTCTTTGTACTGTGTTAACAAATTAATTGGACAGAAAGGTGTAAGATGAAGACCAAAGGCCTTTTGGTTATTATGCCACTAAAAAAAAAGTGGTTAAGAACACAAAGACCTTTGTGTTACCAGGGCCTGCCCTACTATTAGACAGAGTGAGGAGGCTGCCTCAGATTGCAAATGCTGAAGGACAGAGCTGTTTGTGCCTCCTAAGTAGTCAATCTGGGCTTCTTTGAGAGCAAAGGCAGGATATAAATTGAATGAATAGATGTTGGCCTTCTATCCTCACTTGTGGCAAACCCTGCTGTTAAAGTAAGATTCAATTTCTAGTCCAGTTGGCTTCCATATGTGGAATGAGAGGAAACACAATATTGTGCTTTGCCTCAGGCAGCAAATAGTATCTGCATTATCACTATTTCATAACTATAGTAGAAGGTGCCAGGGACTATAAACATACACAGTGCATCACATGGGACACTGGGCTGAAGTGGTGGAAAAGGATTCAAAAGGGTTAAGGAGGAGGATGGGAGTGGAGGAGAGAAGCTAAGCAATCCTAGATCTATCTGCAGCAGCACACACAGATGCACTCATGGGCTAGCGTATAGTAGACCAGTGTTTCCCAACCTTTGGTCTCCAGCTGTTTTTGGACTACAATTCCCACCATCCCTGACCTTTTGTCTTGCTAGCTAGGGATGATGGGAGTTGTAGTTCAAAAACAGCTGGAGATCAAAGGTTGGGAAACACTGTAGTAGACTTCAGACAATATGGCGGAACAGATTTCCCTTGCTTGGGTTGCAACTTGATTCTGCTCTAGCTACATCAGTGTGACCTAATGCCTCATTGCAGCAAGGCATGTGTGAGTTTTTCCTGGGATGGGCTTGCGATTTTGCTTTTCTTCCTCCTTTCCTATGCCAGGCTGGAAGAGGGGGGCGATTCTGCATTCTGTGGTATGTCAAAAGTCAGCTAGATGCCATCTCTACAATAAGCTAAATGTTAACCCATCCTTCCTGTTTGATTTTGTTCTGCAGACAGAACCTGCTCCTTGCAGCCTTCTCACCGTAAAGGTCATAAAAATGAAAAATCTCCGGAAGGCAGACCTGCGTGAGTATTTTGGTTGTTCTGAGAGCTTCCTTTTCATTATAAGAAGCCTAGAGTCATAATCATACAAATATACTCATCACTGAATGATTTTTATATGCATGCCTCACAAGTCAGCATTTATATTCAGTGCAAGTAGAGAATTACATTTGCAGAACCAACTTAGCTCAAACATTGCCATATAGAAGGAAAATGTTGTGTTATGCAGGATCTAAACTACACCCAGTCCTATGCAAATACAATTTGAAAGTACACTGGTACCTCGGTTTAAGAACAGTACTGTTTGAGAACGATTTGGTTTATGAACTCTGCAAAACTGAAAATAGTGCCCTGGTTTGAGAACTTTACCTCGGTCTAAGAATGGAATCCGAATGGTGGAAGGGCACCTGCGGAGGGAGGCTTCATTAGGAAAGCGCGTCTCAGTTTAAGAACAGTTTCGGTTTAAGAACAGACTTCCGAAACAGATTAAGTTTGTAAACCAAGGTACCACTGTATCTTTACTACTTAAGATGAGATGATGGCTTGATGAAGCAAGAATTGATCACACATAAGTGCATCTTTGTACATGGATCTTTTATTTACCAAAAGAGCACCGTCCACATGCAAGAGGGGAGTATCAGCAGGCTTGCATGAACCCCGATGTTGGCAGAAAAACAAACATCTTAGGCTTGGGGGGGGGGACACCTAATGGGGAAGCTCCCCCAACAGCTCAGTGAGAACTGAGCATGCTCAGGATGCTGACTGTTGGGGGATTGTTGTTGTTGTTTAGTCGTTTAGTCGTGTCTGACTCTTCGTGCCCCCATAGACCAGAGCATGCCAGGCATTCCTGTCTTCCACTGCCTCCCACAGTTTGGTCAAACTCATGTTGGTAGTTTCGAGAACACTGTCCAACCATCTTGTCCACTGTCGTCCCCTTCTCGTTGTGCCCTCCATCTTTCCCAACATCAGGGTCTTTTCCAGGGAATCTTCTCTAAGTGGAAGAAAACCAGGGGTAGTGGAAATAGAATGGAGTTTCCTGGAAAAGGGCATGATTGGCCAGCTGAAACTGGAGTGTTCCGCAAGGCAACATTTTGCTGCAGGTTCTACTTGTTTCTCTTTATTTTTATTCCAGGAGTTCTAACAAATACCCAGCCTTGGGAGATTGCATGAAAATGCCTCTGTGGGCATCTGTCGCTAATTAGATGCCACCATACTTGGTGATATTTCAGCTGCTGCCTGTAAACCATTTACCTCCAAATAATGGTGGCATTATTTGATGTCTGTGGGATTTCAGGGAGACTATAGTAATGAAGAGCACGACTGTCAATTGCAGTAAATGGCAAGTTGCCTCTTGTATGTTGCTACTGGAAGCTTGTGATCAGCAACATCTCCAAGCCTCATTTTATGTGAAGAAGCCAGATTAGCATCATGAATAATAGGAAGGTGTTGCGCAAATTGTGCCAGTAAAACGGGAGCATCGGTTGGAAAGGATGTGCCGTGGTCTTTAAAATAAAAAAATAAATAAATGCAGCAAGCTCTAAATGGAAAAAAGTGTGAGGTGAAAAGAACCAGAAGAAAGCAGAAGACTTTATTCATGTAAACTTGTTTGGGCAGTTGAAATATAATCTAATGCAGAATGTTTTGAAATGGAAAGTTATTAAACTTGTTTTTAGCAACATCTGGTAGGCTGGCATCTGAGTCCAAAACTAAATTGAAAAACATTGCTGATTCACAGGATTATGAGAAAAATAAATAAATTATACAATATTAAACGAATGATCTCATGGCCTGGGATACTATATACGGTTTAGGACTGGGACAATTTAGGACTGGAACTGTATTCTTGCTAACTGAGGCTGACCTAAGAGCTGAAAATGAAAATTTATTGGTGAATTGCAAGGTAGATGTGAGGCTATAGTCATATACACCACCTGCTGCACTTGGAAGTGTTGGCTCCATCCTCTTGTCAGTCTCTGTCAGGCAGAACACAAATAGGCTGCTGGAGACTCACTGCTCCACAATTCAACAGCAAAGCCCTCAGATTGCCTCCCAGAGAGCTCTGCCTCTGCTGGACCAACCTGCTTGTCCCTGGACATCTGACTTACCTTGCTGTGCAGAATTATTAAATTTAATTGAGTGGAGCATAACATCTTCTTTTATTCCCACAACCATTTGATGGATGACAGATATGTACTTCTAGCCTTGATGTTAATAGTGGTTACGGAGGAGGTGGTGGGCTTTGTGGTGGCCAACTTTACTTATGACACTAAATTAAAAAACAAAACAAAACAAAACAAAATGAGATTGTGGAGAGCTCCAAAAGGGTATCTCCAAACTGGGTGAATGGGCAGTAAATGTTAGTTATAAGTTTAATGTGTTTAAGAGTATTGTATTTAGAAATGCTGTATGGGAAGGCGGGTTTGTTTGTTTTTGCCTTAGGCACAGAGGTAGTGTTTTTCCATTGTGAATGAGCCAAACATATTGTGGCTCATCTCATGACCCATCACAAGACACAACTAATGAGAACCTGTGTAAGTCTATTTACCTTCTTGCAACAGGCAGAAGCAATCAGTCAGACACAGTGCATTTTTTTTGAGAGAGATATAGAGACTTGGGAGCCAACTCCTAGGGGCCGTGGAGGCTTTGGCCCCCACAATAAAATATTTGAGGGGCCGGGCCCCCACAAAGTTGATGGGCATTGCCATTCAATCATGTGACTGATTATGCAGTGTGGGGCTTACCTGGGCCCCCACAATATTTTATTCAAGTTGGCACTCTTGTACAGAGAAACTTCATTTTACTAAAGATGCTTAATATCTCACTTTGGGAGCGGAGATAGGAAGTGAAAATCATTGCTTATTTTTGCAATGTATTACTTAGTTACAAAATATAAATGTTACAAAAGAACGAAGTGTTTAAAACTGTTCTGCAGTAAAGCTTTAAAATTCATTCTTGTGGTGGAGTGAATTGAACTCTACACAAGGTCCAGAGCAGGGGTATTTGCTGTACAACTCTAAGAGTAAAATGTACAACTCTAAGAGTAAAAGGATATATATCTTAATTTCACGTTCATGCTTGTGGGGTCTGAAATGGAGGTGACAGAACAGGAGTGAGACCTTGGGGTCATAGTAGATAGCTCAATGAAGATGTCAACCCAGTGGGTGGCAGCCATGAAAAAGGCAGAATCCACGCTAGAGATAATTAGGAAAGGAATTGAAAATAAAACTGCCAATATCAAAATGCCATTATACAAATCTATGGTGTGACCACATTTGAAGTCCTGTTCTGGTTGCCTCACCTCACCTCATAAAGGATATTGGAAAAGGTTCAGAAAAGGGCAACCAAGATGATAAAAGGGATGGAGCAGCTCCTTGATGAAGAATGGTTGCAGCATTTAGGACTTTTTAGTTTAGAGAAAAGGTGAGTAAGCGGTGACATGATAGAAATTCATAAAATCATGCATGGCATTGAGAAAGTAGATAGAGGGGAGTTTTTCTCCCTCTCTCATAACAGTAGACCTTGCAGACATCCAAAGAAGCAGAATGTTGAAAGATTTAGGACAGATAAAATAAAATTATTCTTCGCACAGCACATAATCAAACTATGGCACTCGCTCCCCCAGGAGACAGTGATGGCCACCAATTAAGATGGCTTTGAAAGAGGCAAATTCATGGAGGAGAAGGCTATCGATGACTGTGATGTTGATGCTCTGCTTCCATGGTAAGAGGCAGTCATGCTTCCGAATACCAGTTGCTGGAGACCACAGGACGGAAGAGTGCTCTTGTGCTCATGTCCTGCTTGCTGGTTTCCTGCAGGCATCTGGTTGGTCACTGAGAACAGGAATGCTGGACTAGATGGGCCATTGGCTTGATCCAGCAGGCTATTCTTATGCACTTACGTTATTATGTTTAATAATAACAGTGCCGATCACTTATCAGCAATGTTAAGTGTGTTGTGTTCATAGTGGCAAAAGTATCCATCCGTTGACAGAGAACAAAAGCAGGAAGGGTTGCCCTTGTTGCGATGGCTTAGTGACGCACTCATCAAGCAGCTACAAATTAGCTGTATTTCATGGCATCACTGTAGCATCATAATGGTATCATGCACATAATGGTATCATGCTGTGTGATGATCCCCATTAGGTGGGATAATGCAATCAACATGAAGAAGTCCTGTTTTCAAAAAAATGGCACAGGAAGAATTGCCAGATGCATTTAACTTTGTGTGTGTGTGCTTTTGCCTAAGCCCTGGTTGTAATTTATAACATTAACATCAATTATCTGAAATATCTGGCCTCCTGATCATCTGACCTTACACTGTTGGTAGAGGCAGATTTAGGGGTGTGTGACCAGTTCGATCGCACTGAGCGCAGAGCCTCAGGGGTGCCAAACTATGCTTTACAATGAAGCATGAGAGGCTGCCCCCCCAATTTTGGTGACACACAGGGAACTGCTGAAATTTGAGATCCCAGGGTCTGTCACTGCCGTTGTCAAAAATGACAGCAACTGCCACAGTTATGTCTCAGAGCTCTGATATGCCCGAGAGGATCCCTGAGGACTACTGAACTCTGATGTTAGAGGCTGATTGAGATTCCACTAATTGTTGGTCTGTATGCTTTACTCAGCGCCCAAGGTCTAAGTCTGGGTGGAGGCAAGGAAGAAGAACCCCACCTATTGAGTCTTGACTAGTGACACGCAAAAGAATTAGGAATTGGAAAACAGGAAGAGATGCTATTCTATAGGGAGCCATGGGGGTGGATGGATGAACAAGGTTTTGCTTGCATGATTGCAATCAGATGGATCATCAACATGAGAACTGGGAAGGAATGTTGTCCCAAGTCAGCTGGGAAAATCACTGAGCTTTCTTTCCACCCACATGTCTATGAGGCTGCATGCTGCAAAACCTGTTTAGTTCCAGTCACAAGTGTCTGCCTTTGAAACCTAGACTTATTCTTACAGGCCTTTCGGTAATCACCTTGACCCCTCTAGACGTATGCTAGTGATATAAGCTTGCCACTTCTCTCCAATCTCTTCCTTCCCCATCCATTCAGTGCATCTGCCACACTTCTGAAGGCACCAGTTGTTGATTTGTGGGTGTAACATTTGAATATGCTGTATGTACTCTTAAAATCCAACACATGTAGACACCAATTGTGTGGTTCATCCCTGGATTTTATCTGGGATATCAGTCATATTGTTTAGGTAGACATGTGTTGGATTTTGGCTGCCCTCTGCCCACATGCAGATTTTGGGAGTACAGAATTCCAAGAAGACCATACTAAATTCAGTGAGCATTGATGACATTCTGCAGTCATGTGGGCTTTTGGCTTACTAAAGATCCAATCAGGGTCTAACTGGGAATGGGGAGATGACCCAACAGAAGTTTGGGCAGAGGAAGAGCTGGCAATGGCTTTATAGGAGCTCAATCTCCTTTGGACCTTTGCTGGCTTATCAGCTCCCCTTTGAGCTTATTCATCTTTATCTCTAGTCTCCACAACATCTGCTGGTCATGGATCTTCACCCTAGACAGTCCCAATTTTTCATTCTGGACAGACAGTCCAGAATGATACCATAGTCCTATGCTATCCACAGCCATCCAAGAGTTAATTGAGAATTTGCTTAGTCACACACTCCCGATCTTTTTCTCAGCATGTCATTCATCAGTGCATGAAGGATCCAAGCCTGAAACCAGATTTAAATGGATCCAGATAATTGGTAATATCCAAAAATATCTGGAGTTTCAGGGCAATCACCCAAGAAAGGTATGTTTGTGACCAGCTAGTTGTTGCCTAAGCTTGAGGTCCTTGGAATGCTTTTTTAAAAAAATGAATGGGACCACATATTCACATCAGAAGGTAATGATAAATTGATTCCCATAACCAGATAGGGAAGGGGCAGAAGAAGGAATAGCCTTCAATTTCCCTTTCACTCTTAACCAGCTTGTCAGTCCTCCCTTTACTGAATCTGTCCCTGCCTGTAATAACCTCAGCTGGGTGCTTTTCTTCCATCTGAGCTGATGCAACTTAAAATTGCACAAGCATCTAGTGAAACAACTGAGCACAAATCCAAAACCCTGGAGCCAAGAGAGTGCAATGTATCAAAAGTCAGATAAAACCAAACTAAACACATTTCAGTTTAGCAGTGGGAAGATAAAGTGCCTCATAGATGCAGAAAGATCAGTTTGCAAACTAATTTAGCAGCAGCAGCAGGTAAAGTGATTAATCTCATGAAATTGTATAAAACTCATTATAGAAGCAAGAGACAAAGTACATAAGATGCTGCAAAGTTAAATGTCAAGAGTAGATTCCAAATTCTTTTTTAAAAAAATAACTTATTATTGATATTCAGTTAAGCAAAAGCAAAAAATGAGAAAACACAAAAACAAAATATCCCTCAAAGTGAAATTTCCAGTCCATGAATGCTCTTTGAAAATACTATTTCTAGTCCATAGATGCTATGAATGAAAGGGTTTCTTGTGAATAGAGTGTTAGAAGTTTTGCTACACCATGGAGCTACCCCCTTCCATACCCCCAAATATGGCTTTCCATGTAGCTTTGGACAAGTATGGTTTCCATGCTATGGTCTCCTCTCACTGAAAGGGATTGAAGGGGCATGGAAAGTGCTCCCAAATACTTTTTTTTATTTAGCACAAACTCCATCAGAATGTTGGACTTTGTGATCTGCTCTACTCCAGTTCTTTTTGTTAATTCAAATCAACAGCTTTGGCATCGGGGTTTGTGTTAATTAATTTTGTTTGTTCCATTAATTATTATTATTTTTTGACATGCAGGTGAAAAAGAATATAGGGCTCCTGACATGTGTGATCTCTTGTAATGAATTCCTTGCTATTGTCTGAAGTGCTGTGTAGGACAAACATTCCTTAATCTAGAACTAAGAGGTGGTTGCTTTCCGGGAATGCACCACAATAAAGCTCCAGCCCTGCTTGTACAAGGAATAATTAGTACCTCGTTTACTAGCTTTGGCAGTGTCTGTGATGCCATAAAATATAAGCTGCTCTGCATTGCGCTGAGTGTGTTGTCTAAGAGTGATCAAAGGGCCCAATTACATGTGACATTGATAATGCTGTTTGCAGAATTTTCCTTACCGCCAGAACACTCTTCTCTCTCCCCCCCCCCCAATTCCTAATCCAGATTGGGATTTTGGCATGGAAAATATAGGGGCCTGAGCCCTTTATCCCTCACCATGAACCCAATTCAGACTGGGGGCACCACTCCTGAAATGCAAATCATCCAGATCAGGATTTTTTTTGGGGGGGGCACCAGCTGCTAAAATTCCACCCTGCACTAAGGTCCCAATTGGATTGTGTGCATAGTACTGGTTATTTCTTTCAGAAAAACCCTGTATTCAACCTGACATGAATATCTGAATTTATACATAACAAGCACAGCTTAAACACCGCACTAGGGCTTGTCGAACAGAAGGTCAGCGGTTCGAATCCCCGTGACGGGGTGAGCTCCTGTTGCTTGGTCCCTGCTCCTGCCAACCTAGCAGTTCGAAAGCATGTCAAAGTGCAAGTAGATCAATAGGTACCGCTGCAGCGGGAAGGTAAACGGCGTTTCCGTGCGCTGCTCTGGTTCACCAGAAGCGGCTTAGTCATGCTGGCCACATGACCCGGAAGCTGTATGCCGGCTCCCTCGGCCAATAATGCGAGATGAGCGCTGCAACCCCAGAGTCGGTCATGACGGGACCTAATGGTCAGGGGTCCCTTTACCTTTCCATTCTTAAAGAAATCAGCCCTGAGTGCTCACTAGAAGGACAGATCCTGAGGTTAAGGCTCCAGTACTTTGGCCACCTCATGAGAAGAGAAGACTCCCTAGAAAAGACCCTGATGTTGGGAAAGATTGAGGGCACAAGGAGAAGGGGACGGCAGAGGATGAGATGGTTGGACAGTGTTCTCGAAGCTACTAACATGAGTTTGGCCAAACTGCGAGAGGCAGTGAAGGATAGGCATGCCTGGCATGCTCTGGTCCATGGGGTCACGAAGAGTCGGACACGACTGAACGACTGAACAACAACCCTTTACCTTTAAACATGGCACTGATAGTTAAATCCTAAGCATATTTACTCAGAAGGAAGACTCACAGAACTCATTTGGAGTCATTCCAAAATTTAATATGCTTAGGCTTGCGCTGCAAATACTTATGAGTTGCATACTGCTATTTTATCACTAAAAAAAATCACATCTTTTGCAATAGTAACCCAGTCTGATTGCTACGTGACTTTGTGGCTGCCGACTGCTTCAGTGAAAAAGACTAGGACCCTGACCGTGAAGGACAACAAAGACCCGGTGTGGAATGAAACATTTCACTTTAGGATTCAGAATGAAGTAAAGGTAAGGAGCTATGCCAGGGATCTTAAACAGGAATTGCTACTTATTTAGGCAATCACAGAAGCAGAGGACTGGGAACTGCACAGGAGTCACTTAAAAGCAGGGCCATAACTAATGAGACATCACTATGGAGATACTCCCAATATTTACTCCTTTTCCCAAGTGTTAACATCATACAAATTCAAACAGGACTGTTCTACTTTCTGGGAGATGACACATGCATAATATTAAATGGTTAAAAGTTTAGAACAGGAATTACACCTGAATTGACTTCATTGGACAGGGACGAGGAACATATAGCCCTTCAGATGTTGTTGGACTACAATTTCCATAATCTTTGACCATTGACCATACTGGCTGTGGCTGATGGGAGTTGGAGACCAACAATATCTGAAGGGTCACTGATTTCCCATCCTCACCTCTGGGGTGAGGCATGTGTGACTGTGACAAACATCTTCAGCATAGTGACGGGCCTTGGTTGGGTCTGTCAACAGTTCCTCATACTCGGGAGCAGGGCAAATCCGAGCTGGATGAAGGTTAAGTTCACAGCTGGCACTAAGATAAATTGAAGTTGTTGTCCCAGCAAGCGCCCAGGAAAGATTGGAAGGTTTATATCCTCTTAGGCAGCTCCTCTGTTTTCTGGATCACAAGACGTCCTTCTTTGGCTTCTCCCTCCTCCTGAGAAAAACCCTGCTATCCAATCCTGCTGTTGGATAAGCACCCCTCCACTGGCTGTGGATGTCTTGCTGGACCATCTGCTTTTGAGGAGTTACAAATGAAGAGGGAGAGTCTGGATCAAGGGGAAGAAGGTCCAGAAAGGGGCAGCACAATGCATTCTGATGCCTGAGGCCAAAGACCCATTTGAAGCTGAGGGACAGTGGATTGGCAATGAATCATTCAGCACTAGTGGTGGGACAATTTTATTCACTACAGCTGAGGGCAGCAGTCCGGCTTATGGGTTGCAGGGCAAGCCATGTGATGTGCATACAGCTCAGTCCTCTGGCACCTTTCTATTGCTTCCTGTTTACCAGCATTTGCCACCTGAAGTACTGCTTCACTCTGACTATTGGTAGGACCAGCCCTGAGTTCAGGTCTGGGGTGGGGGACATCAGGCTGCTCAGTTGTGAGCTCTTTGGTGGTACTGGAGTCCCACTCCTCTACCCTGGATGAGGTGCCCCTAGAGGCTAGTCTAAAGTTCTTCTCTGGCTTTCTCTAGAACATTCTGGAGCTTAAAGTTACTGATGAAGATAAGCATACTGCAGACGACCATCTCCTCACTGTTTTCTTTGATGTTTCTAAAATCCAACTTGGTGAAACAACCCGCCTGAGCTTTCAGCTGAATCCAAAGGTGAGTACTGCAAGTAAAAAGCAGGCTGTGTGACATTGTGTGGAAAACAAACACACATTTCTCTCAATTTTCAATGAAGTTCCCTTTCAGCTATTAAGCAATGGTACCATATAAAAGAATGACACTTGCTTTGAATACAGTGGTACCTCTGGTTACGAATGCTTCTGGTTACAAAGGCTTCAGGTTACAAGCTCTGCTAACTCGGAAGTAGCTGTTCCAGGTTGCAAACTTTGCCCCAGGTTGCGAACGGAAATCACGCGCCAGAGGCGCGCACACAGTGGGAAGCCCCATTAGTGAAAGCGTGTCTCAGGATAAGAATGGTTTCAGCTTAAGAATGGACCTCCAGAACAAATTAAGTTCGTAACCAGAGGTACCACTGTACACAGACAGCAACAAAAGAGTTTGGTGGCAACTTAAAGACTGACAAATTTTATCATAGCATAAGTGTTTGTGAACTAGAGTGCATTTCTTTAGATGCATGAAGACTGTCTCTCTCTCTGTGTGTGTACGTACGTACAAACACATATATGTACATAGGTGTAAAGGAAAAATAATGATAGTCTAAAGGTTAGAGTTAAATGGCAATGGAATGGAAAAAGTATAGCCTGATAATTCAGTTAGTTTAAAATTATGCAAACCTACCCTTCACAACAACTGTGGTTAGTTATTTTAGCATTACTTAACTGTGACAATATAGTGAGATCTTAAATGCATGCAAAACGAGCTCGGTATGTGTGTTTCTTTAAACATCTGAGTCCAGTCCAGACAGGGCAATGTACACCAGGACCCAAATCCAAAGAGTGTTAGTCACACTCAAGTCCCGTTGAATTAATTGTGGCTAATTGTTTTTGACTGAAATTAAAGGAATTTGAGTTCTATATTTTTTTCCTACTGGGACCGCAGCCAAAGCTGCTTGGGCATCACCAGTGCTTCCATGTGGTGTGGAGAGCTAGCTGTCTTGGGACATTATCGGGCAAGGCACATCAGTACGGCCTTTTGTTAGTAGGATCCCATCCACCCCCTGGTCAATGGCTCCCCCAGTGGACCTGAGAGGTGTAGCCTAGGGACAGCTGCAGAATCTTTACCAAAATGCTAATTTTTAGGGGAAACTGCTTGCAAAGATATGTATATTAATAAAAACTGCATTAAAAATGTGTTTATTAGCAGAAATCCACACTAAAATGCCGACAAATTTCCAAGAGGATTAAAAAATAACCACAAGTTTCTGCAGAAATGTGGAGAACTGGATTTATGACTGGAAAGATGAGAAACTGAGAAAACCAAAATTGTCAGGTCCTTCCATCCCCAGCTGCCTCTGAGGTGACTTGGCTTCTCAGTCCTGCCCCCTGACTTCCACTCATTGAGTGTGTGTGGACTTCTGAGTTGCAGAAGCAAGTTGTAACCCCGGTTGGACAGGGTTCTAGCTCCTATGGAATATTATGCTTCTAGTCTTCCATAGCATGAATGTCCACAATTCAGGGAATGGACTCCCTTCACTTGACTAATGTGTGAAATGGGCTTATTATTCAAGGGAATGTGTGAACATGCAGTTAATGTTTTTGCTTTTTAAACTTTCAGGGTAAGGAGGAACTAGAAGTTGAATTCACAATGGAGAGCAGGTAAGAACAATTGTTGTTGCATATACCATTAACAAAACTGCCATGCCAAAAAATGCAGCATTGATAAAGAGCTTGCCTCGTATCTGTCTTGGTACAAAACCTTTAATTTATATCTAACTAGGTATTGCTGGAGGTGTGTATTCATATTCTGTTATTGGGGCAATAATGGTAATGGGGCAATGATGTGGCATAGCAGGGGCTAACATATTGATGGGGATATAGTAGCATTTGCTAAAGGGCTTCAGCACTGGCTATTTATAGGGAGGCTATTGAAGGCCAGGAATATTTCATCAAGGAGATTGCATGATAGAACTACTTTACTGTTTCACCTCAGTCGACAGATGGAGAAACCTTGTGACTGGATGGTCCATATAAAACTCCTTGCATACAGAAAACTAGAGATCAGGGAGAAGAGCTCCTGCACAGCATGTGCCATGATATTCCTGATCCAGAGCCTTGCATGTTCTACAGCAGTGTTTCCCAACCTTGGGTCTCCAGCTGTTTTTGGGCTACACCTCCTATCATCCCTAGCTGGCAAGACCAATGGTCAGAGATTGTGGGAATTGTAGTCTGAAAGCAGCTGGAGATCCAAGGTTGGGAAACACCGCTCTGCAGCTTTGTATAGGGCTCCTGTACAAGCAGTCTTCTCTGTTCACTTCCATGGAGAGACAACTCTGTGTATCATTCTTGTGTATACAGCTTCTGCTTTTATCTAAATCAGGGGTCTTCAAACTACGGTCCGTGGGCTGGATCCGGCCCACTAGGCTTGTAAATCCGGCCCATGGACCCTGCCGCCTGCTCAGTCAGTCCCTGCCCGCTGAGGTAAACCTGGCGAGGCGTTTCCTTGAAAAGAAGCCTAGCCGTGCGGAAACTGACTGGGTGGGTGGTGATGCTTCCGCAGCTTCTGGTTGGCTGCAGGAAGCTCCTGTGGCCAATCAGAGCCCCCAGGCCCAAAAGTGTAATGGGGAGCACTTGGCAGAGTAGGTAAGCCTTCCCTCTTGGGAGTGCGGCGGTGGCGGCTCTACCAATGAAAGGCCGTGTCAGCGTTTACCTCCTTGTGGCACGGGGCCTTTCATTGGTAGAGCTGATGCTGACGTGCTGAAACCTCGGTGAGTGTGGTGCTGGCCCGGAAAGGAAAGCAGGGGAAGGGGTTGGGGAACAGGGAGAGAGGGGGAGATAGAGTAGGCCCCCTCTGCTGGGATCCCCGCCGCCCAGGGCTGGGGTCGACCCCCGATTGTGTCTCCTTTCAGTCTCCAGATATGTATATGTGTGTGTGTGTGTGTGTACAGGTGTATGTATATATTTCATATGTATGAAAATACGGCATGCGCACTCACCATTTGCATTACTGCTGTGCGCTGGCTAGCAGTGACAAATATGGAACCGGATATTGACCATCTCATTAGCCAAAAGTAGGCCCATACTTCCCATTGAAACACTTATAAGTTTATGTTGATTAAAATTGTTCTTCATTTTAAATATTGCATTGTTTCTCCTGTTTTTTGTGCACTACAAATAAAATATGTGCAGCATGCATAGGAATTCGTTTATTTATTTATTTTCAAACTATAGTCCGGCCCCCTGTTTAAAAAGTTTGAGGACCCCTGATCTAAATGAATGGAAAACTGCTATAGTGGGTGGGGAAGCTCTGTCTGTGCACCGGAGCTGTCATATGTGTAAGTATGGTGTGGAGAGATGCCAGTGAGAGACAGGTGGTCCAGGGGTTGCCTCAGAGTGCACAGCTCCAATTTGTAGCATATGCCAGCCATGCTCTCAAGTCTCGTCCACCATATGGTTGTTCCCAGGAAGGGAGATTCGCCTCATAATCTGCTTGTCCTGAGTTTTTGTTGCTCCAGAACTTGATGCAATTGGTTTAGTGAGAAGTTCCATGTTGCTTGGAAGTCTGCTTGTTTAATTGCTTTTCCAGCTTTCCTTTAGGCCCCTCACACTGAAGTGTCCTTTGGAATGAGCATTTCAGAGAGGCTCCACATTTCCTGGCATTTCCCCCTCTCCTGTTGTTCGCTGTCTTGAGCGTCCTCCTGAGCTCATACCCCTCCCTGCACTGGAAAGGACACCATTCCTGGGAAAGGGCTGCAGCTCAGGGGTAGAGCATCTGCTTGGCATGTAGAAGGTCTCAAGTTCAATCTCCAGCATCTCCAAGTAGGATTGGGAATGCCCCCTGTCTGAAACCTGGAAAGCTGCTGCCAGTCTGTACAGACAATACTCAGTATCAGGCAGCTTCCGATGTACCTGAAGGACTCCCAGGCCGAGTCAGGATGCTGCCCATGCTGGAGATGCCATGTCCCTTCTTGGCCTGGCTTTGTGGACATTTGGCTGTGCCAAACAAGTTGTGGAGCCACTAGGAAGCCGCAAAAGACACAACTGCTGACAAATGAGAAAACAAGATGCAAATAAAATGCCATCCTTACAGTTAGGTAAAGGTAAAGGGACCCCTGACCATTAGGTCCAGTCGTGTCCGACTCTGGGGTTGCAGCGCTCATCTTGCTTTATTGGCCAAGAGCCGGTGTACAGCTTCCAGGTCATGTGGCCAGCATGACAAAGCCGCTTCTGGCAAACCAGAGCAGTGCACGGAAATGCCGTTTACCTTCCCGCCAGAGTGGTACCTATTTATCTACTTGCACTTTGACGTGCTTTCGAACTGCTAGGTTGGCAGGAGCAGGGACCAAGCAACGGGTGCTCACCCCATCGCGGGGATTCGAACTGCCGACCTTCTGATCGGCAAGCCCTAGGCAAGCCCCACAGCGCCACCTGGGTCCCGTCCTTACAGTTACTGGAAGAGTATAATTTTATTTTATTTTCCCTTTCAGCCCGGATGTCCCAGAGAAGATTTTTACTAATGGAGTTTTGGTGGTAAGTTTATTAATTCCTTATCTGACCAGCTAGTAGAGCTAAGGCCTATAAAGTGCAGTCGCTCAAATTCTGCACACCTAAACACAACTTTCCTGTGCATGACAAGCTGGAACTGGAATTTGTGCTACTTAGCTCGCCCACTCAATTCCCCCAAGGTGAGGAAGCTCAGACTGGAATAGAGAAGCTTTGGTTACAGTTTCCACACTCCACCTCGCATTCCACCATCAGATGAGTGCCACCAAGTGGTAAAAATCAAAGCATGCTATAACTGCCACCTTCATACTGAAGCTTCCTAAAACACTGAGATTGGGACATGACAGTTGATTTAAGCTTCTCTGTGCCTAACTCCCCCCCCCCTGCGCTGCCTAGCGAATTTAACAGTCTCCAATATGTGCTGGCAGAATCTTCATAACTATAAAACCATGTTACATTGTTGGTGCAGGGGTGAGGAACTGCTAAGTTGAAGGGTGTTGTTGGACTACAACTCCCATCATCCCTGGCAATTAGCCATACTGGCTGGGGGTTATGGGAGCTGGATATCAACAGCTTCCCCCATTCCTGCCCTAATGGATATTGCCAGTAGATTGACAGAAGAGAAATCCTTGCAAAGGAACCTACAATTTGGGCTACTTTACTAATCAAGCAAAAGATTGTGCACGGCAGCCCCTCATTTCTCCCAACAGGTCTCCTGCTATCACCTCCCTAATGATGAGCTTAGACACTGCTGCTTGAAGGTGTTCAAGGTGCCTTCAAGTAGCAGTCTCTAAGGCACCCACCCTGCCCCAGTCTTTCCCTAGAAAAGAGTGGGTGGGTGAGAGTCTCCTTGCCCAAGGGCTACTAAGCAAAGGAATGCAAAGTGCCTTCCCCCAGAGGCATTCAAGCAAACCCCACCATTCTGGCCTTTCTTGCTCTCACAGGTTTGGTCTTGTGTGGCTGAGGCACCCCAGGTGCCTTGGAAACAACCTCCAGCCTTTCTCCTAACTTAGAAGGTGGGATCACTGCACGGCTGAAGGGTTGATCGTAAACCACTTCTGTAGGTTCAAAGTTGGCATAAGCATGGCCCATGCTCACCAGAAGGTGGTAACTAGTTTGTCACTGAAGCAATCCAGAGGTTTTCGATTGTTCCTTCATAGGCAAAATGCTCATCACTACGGTGGGCAGATACTGTATCTGCTTTCTTTCTATTCTAGATTCCAAAACCATTTCTGTGGTAGTGGAGAGGGAGTCTATACTGCAAGGCAGTCTAGAATTCCTTTCGTTTGGGGGTTGGGCCCTCTAGTATTGGGTCAAGGGCAGGATTTGTTTCCACAGTAATAAAGTCCAAGTGCTGTGGTAATATGTTTTCCATAGGTGTGAACATCCACCAATAAATTCATTCCCTGACCCTGACTTCCCCTGAATGTTGTTCCTTTCCTAACAGTCTTTTCAGCTGCATCCTATTTACTCGGCTCATTGTGGATGAGCAAACAATTCATTAATTAGTGTATCTTGGAAGCCGCCTAGAGTGGCCGGGGAGACCCGGCCAGATGGGCGGGATATAAATAATAAATTATTATTATTATTATTATTATTATTATTATTATTATTATTATTAAATTTATAAGAGAGATTACATTTTATGTAATGCTACATTGCATATAGTACTCAGAGAAGCCAGAGTTAAATCTACCTGAACACATAACCTTTGACCTGGAAGGTTTAAGTGTGGGGTCTGGCTGTGGCTAAAATTAAGACCAAGTTTATTACATTTGCACCAGTTAGATTTCATAATAGCGCCTTACATAGCAAAACCAGGCTGCGGCATAAAAATGTATATTTGTTCTACATTCACTCTTTGATTCTAATTTTTATCCTTTACAGGCACGTGAAGTTGCCTGTTTGGAAGTTCAAATAGATGGGGGAAGAAAGAAAACAGGTAGGCAATTTTTAATTGGGGTTGGGGGAGTGCCTTAGTTTAGTGGGAGGGCAGTGGTACACCCAGTTCAATCTCTAGCATCCCAAAGTATCATTGGGATAATCTCCTGTCTGAAGCCCCAGAGAACTGCTACCAGCCGGTATGAACAATAAAGAGCTAGATGGATCAATGGTGTGACTTGGTATATGGCAGCTTTCCATGTGTATATGTAATATAATAAAGTAAGAACTAGCTGGTGTTTTGTTTGCCTCTCTGGACACCCAAGCTGGAGACCCAAGTTTGGGAAACATGGCTCCACCTGATAGGGGACCCTGCTGGCCCTGGCGGGAAATAGCTTTCAATGGCCTTTCCTTCTCCCTGATTCCTTCAGCCAGTGTGGTGTAGTGGTTAAGAGCGGTGGATTCGTAATCTGGTGAACCAGGTTCACGTCTTCGCTCCTCCACATGCAGCTGCTGGGTGACCTTGGGCTAGTCACACTTCTCTCTGAAGTCTCTCAGCCCCACTCACCTCACAGAGTGTTTGTTGTGGGGGAGGAAGGGAAAGGAGAATGTTCGCTGCTTTGAGACTCCTTAAGGGGAGTGAAAGGCAGGATATCAAATCCAAACTCCTCTTCTTCTTCAAAATCTGCTGCAGTGGGTTGGAGGAAATTTGAGTACTGCCTCCTTTCCCCCTTTTGTGAGGGTTCTCCTCTATTGCACCGCCATCACTTCTGCAAACAGGAGGTGACCTTCCATTTGCAAAAAGGGTACAGTGGGTCCCAGGCTGCTTCCAGCATCTATAGACTATTTATGAAAACTATTTTAAATCAATATTTTTTTGGAGGGATTATTAATATATAGATCTCTGTATTGCTTCCCCACCACCACCTTTCTATAGAACGAAAATTCACTCTTTCCGTGGGAGGATCCCATGAAGAAGCTCAAAACCTCACGTTGCGCACCTGGCTTTGCCGTGCTGCTCCTGCTAAATTTCACTACGTCAAATATAACCAATCAGAATTGGATATTGAACTGCCGAGGAGACAGCTTCTTACGGTATGTTGTTGTTGTTTGTCTCCGTAATAAGGCTGAGGGGAGGCTGAGCTACAGATATTTGTCAGGTAGGAGCCAGGAGACACCAGGGGTGAAGCCAGAGGACACACCAAGAGGCACAATAAGTCAGTGCTGGGCAAGACTATCCTGGCCAGCCTGTACTGGAAACTTTTATAGACAAGCCCTTCCTGGTGAAGAGAGCCAGTGGCCAGTCTTGGGTGGGCCCAGGACATTTCAGTACAGTAACTGGGAACTCCTTAAGTCAGGCACAGAGGAGGGGGTTTGGTACCCGGGGTGGCGGGGGTGTGGCACATTGCACAAGGGGGCATGACACGTCGCATGGCACGCCCCATGCGAGCGTCCCAAGGGGGAGGTGCCCACCCATGGGAGCATTCCAAGGGGGCGGTGTCCACCCGAGCGAGTATCCCAAGGGGGAGGCGCTCGCCCACAGCGATGTCACCCCCAAGGCCGGCACCCGGGGCGGACCTCCTCCCCGCCCCCTTCCTCTGCCACTGCTTCAAGTGCCCAGGGAGACACTTTACCCTCATGGTTTACCACCGAGCAGCTGGTTCCTAGTTTTAGCCTCAGAAGTCCCCGAAAGAAAATATCAACTGCTTTAGATGATTTTCTCCTAGTGATAAATTTCATTTTATATGCAGGCCTCCTCAGAGACGAATGAGTCAGCAACTGTTCCCCTGAACACTCTTCCTATCCAAGAGCAAGTGACAATACCACCGGTGAGACTTCAATTTTTAACTTCATAATAAGGAGCTGATTGGTTCTTTCATTATTTGGGCCATTGTTTGGGCCAATGTATCAATGCATTGTTCTATTTTGAGATTCTGAGCTACCATATTTTCCGGCATATAAGACGACTGGGCGTATAAGACGACCCCCAACTTTTCCAGTTAAAATATAGAGTTTGGGATATACTCGCCGTATAAGAAATACGACCCGGCGTATAAGACGACCCCCGACTTTTGAGAAGATTTTCCTGGGTTAAAAAGTAGTCTTATACGCAGGAAAATACTGTACTTAAAAATACAATTTTGGGAACGCAGGTCCAATTCTGCATGGTTAAGAAGAAGATGGCAATTGCCACCTACATGTATTTTGGGTTACTTTTGGGGAGAAGTAAAACCACAGAGGAATTTAAATACTTCCTGGAACAGACAGAAATGAATACTCAAATGAATACTCAAATATATGTTAAAGCTGAACTAAACTGAATGTATCTCGACCCAGCATTTGCAGAACTTATGATTTCCACTTATGAAGGGAAATAATTTCTGCATCTTTCGGGGTGTCTGCCACCCAGCAGTTACTTGTATTTCTATTTAAGCAAAATATGGGAATAATAGGGACGCAGGTGGCTCTGTGGGTTAAACCACAGAGCCTAGGGCTTGCTGATCAGAAGGTTGGCGGTTCGAATCCCTGTGACGGGGTGCGCTCCCGTTGCTCAGTCCCTGCTCCTGCCCACCTAGCAGTTCGAAAGCACATCAAAGTGCAAGTAGATAAATAGGTACCACTCCGGCGGGAAGGTAAACGGAGTTTCCGTGCGCTGCTCCGGTTCGCCAGAAGCAGCTTTGTCATGCTGGCCACATGACCTGGAAGCTGTACGCCAGCTCCCTCGGCCAGTAATGCGAGATGAGCGCTGCAACCCCAGAGTCAGACACAACTGGACCTAATGGTCAGGGGTCCCTTTACCGTTATGGGAATAATCCCTCAGCATCTCATTAAAGTGTACATTTTAAAAAACAAATGTTCACCCAAACTTTGACCTCCCCCACTAAATGTTTTCCCCCTCCCTTAATCTATTTTTTGGGGGGAAGGGTCTTCCCCCAGACATTCAAAATTCAAATGTAAACATTCAGTTCATCCCTCATGTATGTATTTTTGATTATTTTTTTCCAGAACAAAACATTTGATTTGAGTGTGAAGTCAAAAGATTGGTAAGAAAACCTCTTCTAAATCTGAGCCTCCCCAGTCACATGTATTTCCCCTCACTCCTGATCTACTTTGCTTTTATATGGAATCTCACAAACGTACGATGTTTTGAATGTCTGGCCTGAGGTGAATTAACACCGAAAACCATAATGTGTGAATGTAAGAAGCACATGCACCATCAAAGCAATTTGGTACTAAGTTTCTTTAAAACCATTTGTTGTCCAGGTGATCTGCCTTGAGAAACAGTTCTTAAGATGCATAGCAATTACGTGGAGCAAATGAGACACGATCCAACTGTTATGCACTATGATTTCTATAAGTTTAAGCACACTTATTTATCTTCTGGATTCCGTCCATTGCATTTAAGTGTGTTCAGATTTTAACAAAACCACATTATGGGCATTGCTCAGAAAACATTGCTCACTGGAATCATATGCTCAGTCTTCCCTCCCTTTTCTTTTCCCATAGAAACCTTGAGCTTGAGCCTCCACTTACCTGCCTTTTTATTTACATCCTGCTTATACAGCCAGCAACACGCACCTGGTCCAGGAGGTGGCAGATTCTTCCTCCTTTGTCTCAGTGTTGCTGTTGTAAAACTAACTCATCAGGAAAGAGGGTGGAGACGTAACTTGGGTAGAGCAACAGCATAAATTTAAGGCTCATTCAGCACACACTTAAAGCACATGACTTCCCCCAAAGGATCTTGGGAACTATAGTTTAAGGGAACTGTGGGGGGTTGTAGCTTTGTGAGGGGGAAACTATGGTTCCCAGGATTCTTTGCAGGGAGTCATGTGCCTTAAATGTACATTGGATGTGTTGTAAAGATATGGCGTTAGTTAGCTCTGCCTGTCATTGGCTCTGGTTCCTCTTCCTGTTTGCTTTCCATTTTGTCAGCCGCGTTGGACAGCAGCCACCCTTGACAGCAACCTATTCAGTTTGTTTTAAAAGCAGCTTGTGGTTCAGCATGGGGATGGGGCAAGACTGCTACTGCTACATTCTACCCTAACGATTAGAAAAAACACATTGTGCACACATGTGCGCACGCGAGCAAATGTTTCTTTCATAGATTGCAGCCAGCAGATGTAGCAGTCTTTAAAACGGTCTGCATAAATTTCTCTTGGCCTTAGGACTCAGGGCCTGCTTTGTAAAAGGCCGAAAAGTCTTGATGTGCGTCTAGGATATGATCTGTGCTCAGATGAAAAGAATTTCCTACAGAAACGGAAGAAAGTGGTTGCTGCTACTCTGAAAGGTCTTCTTCATTTAGACCAAGACCTGAAAGACCATGAAGTAAGTGGATCACAAGAGTGCCATTTTCTCCCTATAGATCCTGGTATCTAGTGCTGCACTTAAATATTTTTAGACTCTGGTTTTATGATGGGAAATTGGCTCTGTGGTGTTAGTCCTGTGTATTTCTTCACTACAACAAAATGTTGTGACCCAGCCTTGCTGCATCTTAGAACCTTCTGCTTATCCTGCTAATGAGGCCCTGGACTTATTTATTTTAATAAATGGCATCTTAACACACCTTTCAGAATAAATTATGCTGCCTAGGCAGTTTATATGTGTCAGCAAAGCAATACAGTAACATGATACAAAAGTAAAAAAAACACGTTAGCTCTGCAATCCTCTATTTCTTGGGAAGTGGCCACAGGAAACTGGCCTGAGATCTGCAGATGAAGGGCAGTATACAAATTTAATAAATAAAATGATAACCAATAAAAAACTGGTTATTTTCTTGTGCTCAACAGGTGCCTGTGATTGCTGTGACAACTACAGGAGGTGGAATGAGAGCATTAACCTCTATGTATGGCACCCTTTGGGGTCTTCAGAGACTGAAGCTTTTGGACTGTGTTTCGTATATAGCAGGCTCATCAGGTACAACATGGTAAGGGATGAGAGCTTTTTTTAAATTGTGATTTGTGTGAGCTACTTCTGCTGAAACCCTTCTTCCAATATTGCATCATTATTTGACTACCAGTGAAATCAGAGGCAATTACTAGATGATTTTGTAGTGTACTGTTACAATTATTGTAAGTAGGTGTACATAGTTTCTCCTTTGGCTTTCCGCACCAGCAAGGAAGTGTTAAATTTTGTGAAACTGCCAGAACGCCCTTGGTATCTAGCGTCTATGCAGAATAATTTATCCTCAGTTGCTCTGTGAGTCAGTTGTTTGCTCAGGTCACAAGGCAGGACTAATAATGTATTACCTGGGAGTGGAGAAATGAGAACAGTGCCTCTCAGTATTATTATTATTATTATTGTTGTTGTTGTTTAGTCATTTAGTCATGTCCGACTCTTCTTGACCCCATGGACCAGAGCACGCCAGGCACTCCTGTCTTCTACTGCCTCCCGCAGTTTGGTCAGACTCATGTTGGTAGCTTCGAGAAGCCTCTCAGTCAGTATACGCAGAGTAAATTCCCCCTCTCAATAGCTCAGCGAGTTAATTGGTTTCAAAGAACACAGTGAGCTGAGCCAAATTTCCTAACAGTCTAATGAAGTGATGGCTAACCTTGACACTCCAGATGTTTTGGGACTACAACTCCCATCATCCCTGACCACTGATCCTGTTAGCTAGGGATGATGGGAGTTGTAGTTCCAAAACATCTGGAGTGTCAAGGTTAGCCATCACTGGTCTAATGCAACACTACATATGCCTGCTCAGGATTAGGCCCCATTGATTTCAAGGGGGCTTACTCTCAGGTGAATGAGTATAGAATTGCAGATCAAGATGCTAGAAGTTGGCAGAATAATCTCTCCCCCCCCACCCTCATGTCTGAGTGGGAAAAGTGGTGATTTGTTGATAGTTGATGGGCTGCTGATCTGTGTTTTCTTTTAAAAGGACATTTAAGCTAAACTAAAATTAAATAGCATATTTTAGATGATAGGGTGACTGAATTGTTTTTCCAAAGTTTGTCTCAGTTCAAGCTGTAAGGGCTCGGGGTTGTCTCCTCGAGAGTAAAGAGGCAGAAACATCCGTTCTTCTAAAGCTAATGCTTTATTTACAATATGTTTAACTTTCAAAAATAACACCTGCCTACAAAAGTGAGAAAGGAGTGGCGGGGTGGGGGGTGGGGAGTGAGAGAGCCCATTTCTTTTGAAATTCCACCCACCCCTTACTAGTGAATGGTTGAAAAAAAAATGTCTTGCAAAAGGTTCTGCACAACACTACTTGTATACTTGACATGTATTATACAGTCTGGAATAAAAACAAATCGTATCTCCTTTCCTTTCTTTTCCAGGACGATGTCAGATTTGTATGAAGATGCTGATTGGTCAAAGAAAGATCTTGGGGAGATCATCAAGAAAGCTCGAATTCAAGCAGCCAAATCTAAAATGAGTGCCTTTTCCTTGGAAAGCCTAAAAGCTTACCATAAGGAGCTATGCCAGAGGACCATAGCAGGATATAAGACATCCTTCATAGACCTTTGGGGACTCATGGTCGAAGCCATGCTGAATGATGGGGTATTCTATATGTGTTTGTTTTCAGAAATATTATCTGTTTCTTCCTTCAGAATTATTTGTATCATCTGAAGATCTCAGGGCAGAGGAGAGTAGAATCAATACATTGCCAAATTGATGCATAATGTAATCAAAACACACAATTGCCAAATCTCACTTACAATTCCCAAAAGCAGGGGCGAAACGAGGCTTTATTTCACCTGGGTCAAAGACCCAGTTTGGCACCCCCTATGCACATTTGCATGCACACACACATAGACTGGGAGCCTCAATGGCACCCCTCTGGAGGCTTCACCCAGGGCAAAACACTTGGCTAGTCCCCCCCCCCCATAGCCAAAGGCTTGGGTGAAAAATTAATCCCTGCCTCTGCTGCTTTTCAGGTGATAACCACTGATTGCAGCTGAATGCCAGGGTTGGCTCTCAGGAGCTGAACTAAGTCAGGATATTTCTGATGGTTCACTTTATTATTAATCATTTTAAAGGTAAAGGGACCCCTGACCATTAGGTCCAGTCGTGACCGACTCTGGGGTTGCGCCGCTCATCTCGCTTTATTGGCCGAGGGAGCCGGTGTACAGCTTCCAGGTCATGTGGCCAGCATGACTAAGCCACTTCTGGCGAACCAGAGCAGCGCACGGAAACGCCATTTACCTTCCCGCTGCAGCAGTACCTATTTATCTACTTGCACTTTGACGTGCTTTCGAACTGCTAGGTTGGCAGGAGCAGGGGCTGAGCAACCGTCGCAGGGATTCAAACCGCCGACCTTCTGATCAGCAAGCCCTAGGCTCTGTGGTTTAACCCACAGCGCCACCTGCGTCCCTATTAATCATTTTAGCTCCATGCAATTTGCAGTTGGTCAAAATTTATTCCCACATTGACTTCAGCAGCAAAATTATTCACTTTGGATGAGCCAGGTGCTCTTCTTCTCTTGCTTTGCCCTCATGCAAATGAAATAAAATGAAATGAAGGCTATACCATATTCCCCTGATATAGATGGAATAAGATGGGGTATGGAGGATGTTGCCTTTGGAAAGTGCAGTCTAAGCAACCATATGTGTCTAGTACAGAGATGAAATCACTGCAAACTTTAGTACCTTCTGTATCAGCCTTCCCCAATCTGTTGCCATCCAGACATTGTGGACGGCAACTTCCATCAACACAAGTCAGCCTGTCTGTAAGTCAGGGATGATGGGGGTAGTAGCTCAGAGCAAATGGAGGGCAGCAATTTGGGACAGGCTATTTTATACTGTCCTTTCATGGCTATTTTTTATGCTGTGCTTTGAATTTATGCTGGATCCTTAAAGAAAATGCAATACTTAGGAGGGATTTTTGTTGTGATTGCAACCTGTAGGGACAAGGCCAGCCCTTGCATGATTCACAGGGAGGCAGCTGCCTCAGGCGGCAAATTCTGAGGGGTGGAAAGTAGATAGGAATGTTGCTGTGTGGTCTGCCCTGCAGCCCCTAAACTAGCTAGCTTGCTGCCCTAGGGTGCAGTGGAGGACTTTGGCCCATCACTAGTGATTCAATTACCTGTCTAGTCAGATACTGTGCACAGAATGGGAAATGCACCATCTTGTCCTTTGCCTCAGGCAGCAAAATGGCTTGGGCCGCTCCTGTGTAGGGGAGGGAACATGTAGCATTTCCTTCTTTAACCTGTATCATGATTGAAATCCCCCCTTAAAGGCAGAAAACTGTTAGCTATTTAATTTATTATTATTGTATTTTTACTGCCAGAGAGGGGGAGAGGTGCTTGTGAAATGTTTTACCTCAGGTTTCAAAATAACCCAGACAGCTTTGGGTACTGTGCACCTCGATTTGAGAGCCGGATGATACCATTTGCTGTTCGCCTGAGGCAGCAAAATGTTTGGGGTCAGCCTTGCAAGTTCCTATTTCCCCCAGATAAACAAATGTATAATGTGTATTTATGTTCCCTACAAAAACCCAGAACAACCACCATAAACTCTCAGATCAACGACGAGCAGTGAGCAAAGGCCAGAACCCTCTTCCAATCTACCTGGCTTTGAACGTTAAGGACAACGTTACCACAAGAGATTTCAGAGGTAATGTTTCCCCAACCTTTTTCATATTTTAAGTTTGTATGACAAATTACATGGTCAGGTATGCACATATCAGAACCAACGAAAAGGAAAAAATCATCTTCTGGTAACCATACAGGGGACTCAAGCTGAGCTCAGGCACATGGGCAGCAGCATTCTTCTGATCCTTTCTTCTACACCAGGTTTAGGGAACCTTTGGCCCTCCTGATGTGGTGGAACCAGGGCTTTTTCAGCTGGAACTCACTGGAACTCAGTTCCGGCACAAGGCAGGGGGAGGCAGCAGAGAGGGCAGGGGAGCTATAGGCCACCCCAACCTGGAGCTCCCCTGATCTCACAGCCTCCTTGTCCTGGAATGTGCAGAGCCACAATCAGGAGGGCACCCTTACTGCTCTGTCCCTTTCACATGCTGCTGCTGATGCATGCATAAGGTCAGGGAAACAGAAGGCAAGTCAACCATTGTTTTATACTTTTTAAATATTGTGTATGGCCTATGAGGAAGACATTGGCTTGGAATGTGTTGGGCTGAATAAAACACTTCCTTGTGTCTCTAAACACTTCCTTGTGCATCTTTTGTATTTCCTTCTTTTCATTTTCCTGTAGGTGTTAAAAAGCAGAAATGAGTTGCGGAAGTTGTTATTTAAATACCTAATCCTTTATGATGAATACAAATTACTGGGTTAATTATGAGCTTAATCAAAACTGAAAATAAGCATAATCCCCTCGTGTGATTACTTTCAACTAAGAAAGCTTCCCATTCTCTTTCCATAGTATAGTAAATGTGTTGAATGTTGGCTTCCTTGCAGAGTGGGTAGAGTTCACACCATATGAGGCGGGCTTCCTAAAATATGGAGCATTTGTTCGTGCTGAAGATTTTGGAAGTGAGTTTTTCATGGGGCACCTGATGAAGAAGCTCCCAGAATCAAGGATCTGCTTTATGCAAGGTGACTTTTTATGTCTGGGGTGGGTGGGAGGGAGGACATACCTTGACCAGAAGGCAGGCAATGCAGCATTCAGTAATGCGGGTACAGCCTGTGCTACTTGGGGGAGAAAAGGGAAATGCTGATGCATATTAGTGGCATACTGCCTTTGAAGATGGAGGTGCATGCTCTAGTTATCTCTCGCTTGGATTACTACAGTAAACAAGCCAGCTGGTCCTGGCCAGGAAAACCACAAAACAAATCACAACAGGAATATATATATACATTCAAATGAAATGTAATTTGAAATCTGGAACATCAACTACATTTGTATACTAGTTTAAATTGTGCCACTGTTTTGGCCCAGAATAAGAGGGTTGTGGTAGATAATTTGCTGGACCAGCTTCCAGTTCAGGATAAAGTTTTGAGGGGAGAATGCTTCTACTTCATTCGTCTCTTTCTTTCACAGGGATGTGGAGTAGCATATTTTCCAAGAATCTGTTGGATGCCTGGCATGCAGCTGACAATTCAGAGGACTTCTGGAACAGGTGGACCCAAGATAATATCACTGAAATTGGTAAGTTATAGTCCACGTTCCATGTGATTTTTGATGTAACCATATACAGATTGGTTTGGGGGCTGGCCTCTTGCTTTGTGGAAATACCTCATTCTGATCTTTGCAATGCAAGTGCTTTGTGGAGGTGCAACTTCAACACCCAGTGTCAGTTCATCACAAGATTACCTTGTTCCAGAATGGTCGGTGCTCATGTCTGAGCAGCCTGGTTGGCAGCCTGAATGTGCCTTTCATTTTCACTTGCTTTGCACACCTGTCTTGCCTCTGTGGTCACTGGCCATTCATGGATATAATGCAATCTTTGCCAACCTGGTGCCTTCCAGATGGCTTGGACTATGTGTCCCATCAACCCCAGCTAGCATGGCTATGTTGGCCCAAATAAAATCAAGAAATCAAGTATGCAATTTGGGTATAATGGGTATTAGATTTTTTGTATATGTGTGGATGTAATATTTCAACAGACCTATTGGAAAATTTTATTCCCATGTGTGCATTTAGTGGTTCAGAGCAAGTACAGCCATGCTCTCTCTCTTTACTGTGTGTGAGTAATTGCTTATCTACTAGGCCAAGGTGACTAAAATAATAATGGTATCTATATTTACCCCAAGAGTAAAGGTCTGATCCTAAAATTCACCCACCTTTTAATTAGCTCCTCTGAATCATTTTAAAACAAACATATTGTACATCATCCCTATCCATGTATCTGTTTAGTTTAATTAATTTTATCTTTCTTTAGATGAAGAACGTGGTTTTTAAAATAATAGGTTGTTCCTCATCCCTTTTCATGTACCTGTTTAGCTTAATTAACTTTGTTGTTCTTCAGATGAAGTACCTGACTTACCGGAGAGACCTCACGAGATGCCGACTCGCATGTTCACTCCAGCAGGCAGCCTTTCCAATGCTCTACGGGATATTTTGACAGACCGTCCAGCGGTGTCAAAGTACCATAATTTTTTAAAAGGGTTCCAACTGCACAATGAGTATGCACAGGATCTACAGTTTTCTAAGTGGAAAGGTATACCCGTAGCATAAATTTCATTTGGAAATAAACAATTTGCATAGCATAGGCTAAATCAATTACATTTTTTCTCATCGAAGAGAATTCACTACTGTCATTATTATTGTGTCACTGCTCCAACTGTTGTGCTTTGAGAGAGAGAATGAATGGGCCATGTCAGGACCTCCCCCTCATTGGTCGTTCAATAAGGGAGCCAAGCCATTTGTCTTTCAGTAGTTTTAATCAGTGCTCATTAATTTACAGTGGAGAGCTGAATCATATCATGTCTGATCACTCACTAGCGGAATCTGGAAGTGGCCCCCGGCGATTCTGGCGCCAACAGAGCAGTTTAGGGAAACGGAAATGCCTTTTCTTCCTACGTAATCTCTGCGCCGGACCTGACGGCTGGTTGGTGCCAGACCTGTCTCTATATCTCTCGAGCCCTGGCACTCCTTCCCTCCCAGCCCCCACCTGCTTCTCCCCCGAAGAGCTGCTGGTTTCGCTCGCAGATGAGTCAGTAGTCAGAACAGGTGGCTGCTCTCTATAAACACTCAGGGCTGGACTGTCAGGGGGAGGCAGATCCCTGACAGGTCAGGATGGAATGCAAGGGGATAGTGGAAACTGCACTTACTCCTACTAGGTGAAAAGACTCTTTCCTTGTGTTCATCTACAGCTCTGGAACGGTTCCTCACCTCTGGCACATCATTGCATATGGTAGCTGCTGCTGCTGCCACCACTCTACATAACTGAAGCCAGCTCTCAGCACTAGTACAAAGGGAGTAGAGTCCCTTTGAGTCAGTACTGTGTAGAGTGTGCCTGACCCTGGGCAGGTGACCTGTGTCACACTGTGCTATCTTGAAAACACTGTTTCCGCGCATCCTACAGGGGGATGATCCCAAATTATCCAGTATGACTTTTGGATCTCCACTGGCCTCCCAATATTTATTACTATTACTACACCTACAATGTAAACTTCAAGTCATTTTTAGCAGGCTTCACGTGATAGTTGCAAGTTGCTTTCTACAGGTGTAGCTGAATGCTAAGTTGTTTCTTTAATGAGGCCTGAAACGTGTGTGAGCCATCAAGCTGAATGCAGGGACTGCTATGTGTTTGGAAGGCCACAATGCAAGACTCATGTGCAGATTCTGGGGATAAGGATGGCTTACTGTCTGCAAGGTGGGGAGCAGTGATTGAGGTCCAGCTTAGCTGCAACTGATCCATGGTGGTCTTCTAGTCCCTGAGTGGCCAATGGAGACTGTCACTTCCTCCTCCACCGGATGTGTGGGCTGACCCACAGTTTTGGCCAATCACGAACAAGCCAAGGGACATGGCTTGGTAGGCATACAACAGGGAAGTGTTCACACCCCTGTCTCCCATCTGCTATTATCCCTAGGCTTAAAAAGAGGCCCAGACAGGAATTTTTCTCCAGAGAAATTGGGCCTGTCTGGGGTTTTTGCCTGCCTCATAGCCGTTGTCACACTTGTTGGCGGATAAGGTATTGGGTTGGATCCTTAGTCAAGGCAGAATGCAGGGTTTGGGAGTCTACGCTCCTGCTCCAAAGAATTGGGATACCCCATTAAAGGGGTCCAGAGGGAGGTGCTTCTATCCAGATGCCCAGATGGGGCCGATGAGCCACAGCACCCCCCTTCCATGGAGAGATCATCCCGATTTGATGTATGTCATTCTTGACCCAGTATTAACTGTGCCAAACAAACAGCAGACAGGTTGGATGATTCGGAATACACATCCAATGCCTAAGCCAAAACCTACTAACATCTGGGGTCAATAAGGTTGTGGCCTGTTTAAATCCCAGGATGTTTGTTAAATCCCAGGATTATTGCACCTTCCCAACCTTGCTCCCTGGTTGTGGGTGCACTGCTCCTGGGCCTAATCAACCACTCACTTCCAACCTGTACAAAATGTATGTGTACATAAATACAGGATGCAGACTACTTTTATACCACAGGCACAGTATAGAAGAACATAGAGGTCAAAGACATCTGAAGGCAGCCCTGTATAGGGAAGTTTTTAATGTTTGATTGTGTTCTTACATCTGTTTAGAGCCACCCAGAGTGGCTGGGGCAACCCAGTTAGATGAGTGGGGTACAAATAATAAAATTATTATGTGGAGCAAGACCAGCATATGCGATTTGTTCTTCTCTGCCACATTTGTTGTCTTATTGGTGCTAGTTTTGTGATAAAATTATTTTTCTGAAGGGGAGCAGAAAGGTGATTACTTCTGGATTTTGTTGGTTCTTTTCATTTTAAAGTCAATGCCTTGTTTTGTAGATACTGTGCTTGATGAATCCCCTAATCAGCTGAGAGATTCAGCAGATCACCTGGAACTGGTGGATACAGCATTTTTCTTTGATACCAGTTGCCCTCCACTTCTGAGACCAGAAAGGAAAGTTGATGTCATTCTGCACTTCAATTACACTGGAGGATCACAAGCTAAGGTTAGATGGGTATATTAATTTTTACTATTATTAAATCCTTTTGACAGATAATCCAAATGTATGTATTTAAAACAATATCCAGAAATTAATAACTATTATTATTATTAAAGTTCTAAACAATCCAGTTAATATCATAATTCAAAACCAAAGGAGGTCTACCACAACATTAGGATTAAAATTGTCTTTTAATTCATTATCAAAAGGATCTCAACTTTCCAGGGTTGGAGTCAGCTATTTCTGTAGTCAAGAAAAGTGCAATTTATTTTGGGGAAAAAATCATATGCTCCTAGCCTAAATTTGGTTGCAAAAATTTAAATGTTTACTGTTCACATTTCTCATGATTTTTATTGCTGCTGTTGGTTTGATTTTTTTTAATAAAAAAGGTGTAAAAGTATAGGAGAGGCAAATTGATATTGAATTTAAGTGCTTTAAAGTTAATAAACATGCCTTTAGGTTTAAGATTTGGTTTAGAAAAAAGTTATTTTTTTAAAAAAAATCAATGTTGCTGAATTTAAAAGTCAATTTTAAAGTTTCCTTTCTGCTCTAGTGGTTCCCTCTCATGACAAATTAAATGCCTGTTTTGACAGTATGGACAGTTTTCTGTATCTTGTTTTGCATCCCATCATGATCACATTATGATTTCAAATGAAATTACTGCTTGTCAAGAACTCCATGGTTGGTTTCTTCTTTGGCCCCTGCTAAAAATGCTTCATTTTGCAACCGTAGCCTTTGGAGCGGGCCTCTACATACTTCACAGAGCAAGGAATCCCATTTCCCAACACTTTGCTGAATGATGAAGAAAAGAAAAATCTAAAGGAGTGCTACGTGTTTGAAGATGCACACAACCCAGATGCTCCCACAGTGATTTATTTCCCACTAGTGAATGACACCTTCCAAAGATATCTTGCGCCCGGTGAGTTAATGGCAGCCAATATATAACAGAAATAACATTTATTTCAAGCACTTCATCCAAAACAGATTTTACACAATCGCACATTTTCTTTGAGAAAGTCCTACTGGTTTTAATGAAGTTGAAATGTGTTTTGGTTTGTGACCTTACAGCTCAATCTTAATCATATTCAAAAGCAAGTCTGATAGAGTTCAATGATTTCCTAGCTAGCATGCTTTATCTTACAATCTGATACTTCATGTAAATCATTGCACAATGATTAGGGTGGATCTTTCTCAATTAAGATTTTAGGCCATAATTTTATAGTGAGGTCAGGTTAGGTAGGCTTGGAATATTTATTTTTGTAGGGCAATTCCATGAGTACTGAAATCATAATCTGGGACTGGGAAGGAATTGTATACATCAGAAGTGTAAATTTTGGACATTTGTTTTCCAATCAGAACTAATAATAATAAAAAATATGTTAGTCACTTTCTCTTGCTCAAGATAACTCAAAGCAATTTACAACCCAAAAAAGCTTTCCACATCCCCACATTTTATTAAAATTATATGAAAATTGCTATATTATTTCTGTATTCCACCTTTCTGCCTTAGCTGTATTTAATCAATCACACAATTAAATATAACAAACTATTTGAACATTTCCTGATCATACAGAAGAACTATTTTCCTGTGTGGAATTGTTCTATGGAATCTAAAGTGCAAATTGCTTATGCTCCTGACTCAGGATTACACAGTAATCTTCTGAATGCTTACTTTTAAAACATTCATTTATTTACTTATTTGACACTTTTGTAATTTTCCCTTCCTTTTGAAGCTCAGAATGTCTTTCTAACCCCATAGAATAATTGAGGAAGATTAAGGTTTTGAAAGACCTATATTGGCTACCAGTATGTTTCCGAGCACAATTCAAAGTGTTGGTGCTGACCTTTAAAGCCCTAAACGGCCTCGGTCCAGTATACCTGAAGGAGCGTCTCCACCCCCATCGTTTTGCCCGGACACTGAGGTCCAGTGCTGAGGGCCTTCTGGCGGTTCCCTCGCTGCGAGAAGCCAAGTTACAGGGAACTAGGCAGAGGGCTTTCTCGGTAGTGGCACCCGCCCTGTGGAACGCCCTCCCACCAGATGTCAAAGAGAAAAACAACTACTACCAGACTTTTAGAAGACATCTGAAGGACATCTGAAGGACTTTTAGAAGACATCTGAACTAGGCAGAGGGCCTTCTCAGTAGTGGCACCCACCCTGTGGAACGCCCTCCCACCAGATGTCAAAGAGAAAAACAACTACTACCAGACTTTTAGAAGACATCTGAAGGCAGCCCTGTTTAGGGAAGCTTTGTTTAGGGAAGCTTTTAATGTTTAATAGATTATTGTATTTTAATATTCTGTTGGAAGCCACCCAGAGTGGCTGGGGAAACCCAGCCAGATGGGCGGGGTATAAATAATAAATTATTATTATTATTATTATTATTATTATTACTATTATTACTATTATTATTAGTTGTAAACTGAGAGTTGGAATTGGCCTAAGTCCACCCACATAGCTTCACATCTAAAACTCCGAGCTTGAGTGCCCACATCCAAGCCAACAGTTTAGTCTTTGAACCACACTCCCATTGGGTCAGGAAGGACCCCCCCCCCCAAAAAAATTGAAATTTAGATAGAGACAGGGTTGCTGTCCTTGCTGGCATGCCTTCTGATTCCACTGGCTAAGCTTTGGAGATGAACTAGCTTAAGGACTTGACTCCCTTTTCTTCTTTTCTTCTGTAGGTGTGGAACGTAGCACTGCTGAAATGTCACTGGGCAATGTTGATATCTCTAGTGCCTTTTCTCCATATTCCACAAGACAGGTTTCGCTGCAAGACGAGGATTTCAACAAGCTGCTGAATCTAACTAACTACAATGTCCAGAATAATGCAAGCACAATCCTTCATGTTTTGCACAAAGTAGTAGACCAGAAAAAACAGGCCTGGTCATCTCAGGTTGCCTCATGAATACACCTTTCTTTGTAGGGATGGGGGAGAAATTCAATTCAGTTACCATTGAAAGGTGCCAGTTTGCACTTACCAAAACTATATGCAAACCAAAACACAGCAAGCCTTCAAAATGTGCACTTCTCTGAATTTTGCAATGCAGTTCTCCAGTGAAGTAATGTGTACAAAAATTCATATGCTAGGATAAATTATGCATTAAGTGCATATAATAGTGAAGCAATATATACAAAAGTGTATTACATATGGGGAAATTGCCTTGCAAAAAGTGTACGTTAGGCAAAAATGTACAAAGAAAAAATCTGCACTAAAGTGCTGTTGAATTTTCATGAGTGCTTAAAAAAAAATGCAAACTGATGTGGAAGGTGGATAAATGAACTTAAGACTGAAACAATGAGAAACTGAAATTGAGAGATTTGCCCATCCCAGCTTCCTTGCCAGCTTAAGAAGAAAACTTATAAGTGGGGAAGAGATCTAATAGCTGATCAAAATGGTAGTTGGTTTTAAAGGAACTCAAATAATTCAAAACTGACTACTATTTTTTTTCTTAGTTTTTTTCAACATGGGAGACCTCACCTAGCCAAGACAAGGACAGATAGCTCTTTCTCGATGTTTACTATCATTGCAATGGTTCTAGTGTAATTGGCAGGGTGGGATGGGGAGTTCCATCTGTGCACTGGAGCCTACAAAAGTTTGGATCATGGCATACAGACCATTGCAATTCCTTCCATATTTTTGGATCCCTTATTATTCAAATGTTTCCCTGTATCCATACATATTGATTCTTTACTATTCTTTTTAAACCAGCCAAGGTAGTTTTCTCTAACTCATTTGAAAGGGTGATTAATCTTTCATCTAGATATTGTTAAGACTAAAGTGTTATTCTTAATAACTGTGAAATACAGTCCATAACAAACATATAAATGCCAGATTGAAATCATGTTTGAACAGTTGAGTTACGGTACACTTTGTAGGGTTGTTTATCTCGCAGGCTGCAACGTATATGCTCTTATCTGTGAGTAAGTCCCATTGAATTCAGTGGAGCTACTTGCTGACTCTGAGGAAACATGCAGGATTGCACTGACAAATCTGTGCTCTTACCTAATACTAATTCATTGTTGTAGGCACAAAGTTACAGCTACTGTATTTAATCTTTTTTGTGTGTGTGTGTTAATAGGCTACATTTATCTCTTACTCACATGTCTTTTGTTTTAAGAATTGCTTTCCTGTATGATGGTAGATGTATATAGTCAGCTGAAAAGTTTATGGTTAGGTAACTCTTTCATGTGAAGAAATGCTAAAATCAAAAGCATGAACAAACAACAATAAAATTTTGCCACCTGGTCACTTCATTATTTTTTCTGTTTTTTTTTAAATCATCTTTATTGAGTTAAAATACAAATATATATACATTCATACATAAATTTAAGAAGAAGAAAAGATTAGAACAAAAAAGAAGGGGGAAAAAAGAAAAAAGGACAAGACATACAAAACCATAATTTACAATCATATAGACTCATTCTTCATATTTCTAAATAAAAAAAATCCTTCCAATTCTTCGCATTGTATTTGTGTTTTTTCCCCTTTACACTTAGCGCACAACCTTCTATCACCCTATTTAATTTTCTTGTACTCTCATGACTTAACAATTACACATTGTGTTTTACAAGGATCAGTTTAATTCCGCAAGGAGGTTATCATTTGAACAATATATTTTAAAGTATTCTTTAAATAATTTCCATTCTTTATATACTTTCTGGTTTAATAGCCCTTTTACTTTCCCCAACAATTTTGCCAATTCAAGATATTCAATCATAAGTGTCTGCCATTCTGTTATCATAGGTGCTGTTTCATTTTTCCAATTTCTTGCCACTAATATTCTGGCTGCTATTGTTCCGTACATAAACAATGGTCTTATTTCTTTTCCAATTTCCACTGACATTATTCCTAGGATGAAGGCTTCTGGTCTTTTTCTGAATGTAAATCTAAACAGCTTTTTAAATTCATTATATAATTTATCCCCAAAATCCCGGATGACTATGCAATTCCATCACATATGTAGGTATGTCCCTATCTCTTTTTTACACCTCCAGCAAATTGGTGCTCTACCTTTATACATTTTTGCAAGTTTTGCTGGAATGTGATGCCATCTGTAAAGCATTTTCATTACATTTTCTCAAAGGTTGTAGCACGCTGTGAATTTTATATCCTTCCTCCATAATCTTTCCCATTGTTCCATGTAAATATTATATCCAAGATCTTGTGCCCACCTCACCATTACAGCTTTGACTTGCTTTTCCTTCACTTCCCACTCTAATAAGTAGTTGTATATTCTTGAAATATGTTTCCCCTTATTGTGAGTTAATTCTTTTTCGAATTTGGATGCTTCCCTTGCCAGACCTTCTCTCTTATCTAGTTATATAACAAGGAGCATCCTGACTTGCTTGCAGGGTGTTTACATGTCATCACTTTAATCATTCTTTCATTTCACATTTGCGTGTCGAGACCCCAATGCCACCCCTGCGTTGATGAATAAGACACAAGGACACGGATATTAGGTTAATGGTTATTGGGCAAATTTAGGCCACAACTTTATTGGTTATAGAATGTGAGTGGTATTGGCTTAGGCACTGGAATTGACTTGACTATATCTGACTCCTGCCCGTCACACAGGGAGTCCAGTAAGGGTCAACCAGCGGTAGGGGGAGCCCCGTCGATGCAAACCAACTTGAGCTCCCCCTGGGTTCCCAACGGGGTCGTGGCATGGCCCTAGCCCTGCCCCGGGCTTCAGACAAGATCCACACCCCTGGATTCCTTTAACAGAATACCCTTAAGCTTGGAGGGGCAGGTGATGGCCACACCTCCCCTCCACCATCATAAGATCAACCAATGCCTAACCGCCAAACCTTACAAAGTTGTGACAATTGCTACGAGGTAGACGAAGACAAAATGGCCCAAGCCAATTTGCCAAGTGGAAAAATTCCTACCAGGCCCCTCAACCGAGGTCCACAGCAAGGCCAATGTGAAAACCTGAAATTGGGGAGGGCGGGCAGGAGATAGAGGAAGCGAGCCAGAAGGAAGTTCCTTGGCTCGTGCCATGGTTTAAATGGGTCCCCGCCATGCCCCCCCAGCCATCAGATTGGCTGACTGGAACTATGGCGTGGCCGGGACCTCCGGGTGACACGGGGCTCTGCCCCTGCCCCCGGAGGGGAGTGGGTGGTCACGTGGTCCACCGCAACTCCTCCCCACTGGGAAGTGGAGTGGATTTTTCAATGCATTACCCCATCAATTTCCTAACCACCCAAATTCTTTTGTAAAAAAAAAAAGGGATTTGTTGCAATAGAGCACTTTAATCAACTTTCATTGTGCAAACCAGAATTTACAGTACTGTATGTACTGTACATACATACTGTACATACGGGTGGCGCTGTGGGTTAAACCACAGATTCTAGGGCTTGCCGATCAGAAGGTTGGCGGTTCGAATCCCAGCAATTGGGTAAGCTCCCGTTGCTTGGTCCCTGCTCCTGCCAACCTAGCAGTTTGAAAGCACGTCAAAGTGCAAGTAGATAAATAGGTACCGCTCCGGAGGGAAGGTAAACAGGGTTTCTGTGCGCTGCTCTGGTTCGCCAGAAGTGGCTTAGTCATGCTGGCCACATGACCTGGAAGCTGTACACCAGCTCCCTTGGCCAATAATGCGAGATGAGCGCCACAACCCCAGAGTCGGTCATGACTGGACCTAATGGTCAGGGGTCCATTTACCTATGTGATTTAAAAATATGTATTTTAATGTAATTTTTCTGCAAGCATTTTAAAACTTTTTTCAGATTAATGCAGAATTGATTTACAGGTGAACACATGTGAAAGTGACAGACTGGAAAATAATAATAATAATAATAATAATAATAATAATAATAATAATAATAATTATATTATTTGTACCCTGCCCATCAGGACGGCTTCCAGCAAATATAAAAGCATAAGAAAACATCACACATTAAGAACTTACATGTCTGCCTTCAGATTTCTTCTAAAAGTTGTATAGTTACTTATCTCCTTGACATCTGATTGGAGGGCGATCCACAGGATGGGTGCCCTACCAATAAGACCCTCTGCCTAGTTCCCTGTAACTTCTTGCAGTGATGGAACCACAAGAAGGCCCTCAGAGCTGGACCTCAGTGTCTGGGCTGAACAATGGGGGTTAAGATGGCTCCTTCAGGTATACAGGGCCAAGGCCATTTAGGGTTTTAAAGGGCAGCACTAACACTTTGAATTGTGTTCAGAAATGTACTGGGAGCCAGTGTAGATCCTTTAGGATGGGTGTTATATACTCCCAGTGGCTGCTCTCCATCACCAGTCTGGCAGCCACATTCTGGATTAATTGTAGTTTCCAAGTCACCTTCAAAGGTAGTCCTACATAGAGCACATTGCAGTAGTCCAAGCGGGAGATAACTAGAGCATGTACCACTCTGGAGAGACAGTGAGCAGGCAGGTAGGGTTTCAGCTGGCGTACCAAATGGAGCTGATAGACAGCCACCCTGGACACAGAATTGACCTGGAAGAGACTGATGATACAATCCCTATGCACATCTACTTGGAAGTAATTTGCATTGAGTACAATTTATAAGTAAAGGTGTTGGAATGCATTGTAGTTCATTAATCCCTGTGAGTGGGTGAGTGTCTTGTTTCTTCCAGTAAGCATAGCTGAGGGGAATTATGTGCCAGTATCAAAGGAGGCTAGCATGCTTATGGCATCATTTCTGAAAGGCAAAACCACCCCTTCTCCTTCATCTGTACTAGCTAGCCAATTTTTTTTAAAGAGACTGATGATTAATCCTCCTGCTGCACCATTTTTGTACAAGAGGACGACTCAAGTAGACTTTTTTTGTGATTCACCTTAGCAAAGATACCCTGTTTTCTTGCATAAGTACCTTGGCATTTTGTAAAACTTCCTTTTTTCCATTTTTTAAACCACTGTGTGTACATCTTAGCTTTTAAAAAGATGCATTGAGCACATGTACAGCTATTTGCTCACAACAAAATTATGCCACCCAGTAAATGGGACTAGGATATCATGCCACTAGTCTACTAGTGGTAGGACAGGAAAAGCAAGAGCATAACACTAAGCAAACATCTTTTTATTGATGGAATTATTGCAGTAATTAAAAACTTAAAACTCATGGCATTTTGCAGCTACATCAGAGGAGTTGTTGTTTGTTTAGTCGTTTAGTCGTGTCCGACTCTTCGAGACCCCATGGACCAGAGCACACCAGGCACTCCTGTTTTCCACTGCCTCCCGCAGTTTGGTCAGACTCATGTTGGTAGCTTCAGAGGCGTAGGTAGAACTAATTCTGTCTGAATATAAATAAAAAAGTAATATATTTAAAACTGAAGGGGATTTCATTACTACTAGGGACCCAGGTGGCGCTGTGGGTTAAACCACAGAGCCTAGGGCTTGCTGATCAGAAGGTCGGCGGTTCGAATCCCAGCGACGGGGTGAGCTCCCATTGCTCGGTCCCAGCTCCTGCCCACCTAGCAGTTCGAAAGCCCGTCAAAGTGCAAGTAGATAAATAGGAACCGCTCTGGTGGGAAGGTAAACGGCGTTTCCGTGTGCTGTTCTGGTTCGCCAGAAGCAGCTTTGTCATGCTGGCCACATGACCTGGAAGCTGTATGCCGGCTCTCGGCCAATAAAGCGAGATGAGCACCGCAACCCCAGAGTCGGACACGACTGGACCTAATTGTCAGGGGTCCCTTTACCTTTACCTTTTAGGGCATACCTCTTCTTTTGTGTTATCGTTCCCTGGACACATAGACCATTGTTGTACGTGGCAGAACAAGAAGGGCACAGGATTTGTGTATCCTCACCCAGCAGGGTACAAAATGACCCCTGCAGTCATTTGCTGCTCTAAAGGCACTTCTTTGCTGCTGCTGCTGCTGCTGCTGCTGCTGCTGCTGCTGCTGCTGCAGAAAAGCAATGGCACACAGCACAATATGAGGAAGGGTCAGAACAAGACCTTGGAAAGGGGAGGGGCAGTTTGTCTTTGCTGCTGCTGTGATGCAGCAACTACAGTTTAAACATGATCAAATTGTAATACTTTAAAATCTAGCAGTTTACTACCCTTATCCTTTAAAAACATAGCTTCAAAAAAGAGAAAATAATAGACTGCTTGACCCCATGTTACATGCAAACGGGGCAGGCAACACATTAAGCAGCCCTTGTCCTTACACACAACCCCCCCACTCCCTCGCTCTCTCACAACACTCACTTACTTTTAGGATATTAAATTGCAGACCCTCCAAGTGTCCCTGTTTTCCAGGGGCAGTCCTGGATTTACAGAAGCTGTCCCTGTTTCTGATTTGAGGATATTCAACTCCTCAATGGGAGCCATCTACACAATGCTAAGGATATTTGAAGGCAGAAAGAAGAAAGAGATAGCCAGGTCTGCTCTCTCAAGTCTTTCACCCTTTTGTTAAGCAAACAGGGTGGCCACTTTCCACCAGTCCTTTTCACACTAGCATGGGCAAGGTGAGAAATAGGCAGGAACTCTGGGGGAAAGACAGGAATTGCTCATTGATCCTGGAATGTCCCTATTCCCCCCCACCAGTGCTGCCGCTGCTGAGATCAGGGGAAAGGATGAGCCGGTAGCACCCTGTTGTCTTTCCATGGCGGCGGCTGCCAGCTTCTTTCCTTGGGCAGCTCATAGCAGCTGCTGTAGAGTGGGCAAGGAGGAGAAGCTGCCATCACCAAGGCCCAGCCCCACATGATGCACTGGCTCTGAGGGGTGGGCAGAGGGCAGGGCCACTCTGGGCAGGAAGAAAGGGGGAGTGGGGTTGAGTGCAAGGAGTCTTTAAAAAACAACAACCCCACAACAACATCTTTGTGTGTCTGTATCTAATCTTACCACTTTCCAAGAAATTATTATTGGTGTATGTTATGCTTTTGGTAAATCTACCAGAGGAGAGGAGAGGAGAGGAGAGGAGAGAAGAGAAGAGAAGAGAAGAGAAGAGAAGAGAAGAGAAGAGAAGAGAAGAGAAGAGAAGAGAAAGGGATTTTCTCAGGACATGGAGGGTGTATGCACTGAGTCCTGTTACTGTAGTGGTGGCGGCACTCACCCTTCTTCTGATACGAAATCACCTGGAATACTGTGTCCAGTTCTGGGCACCACAGTTCAAGAAGGATACTGACAAGCTGGAACATGTCCAGAGGAGGGCAACCAAAATGGTCAAAGGCCTGGAAACGATGCCTTATGAGGCACGGCTTAGGGAGCTGGGTATGTTTAGCCTGGAGAAGAGAAGGTTAAGGGGTGATATGATAGCCATGTTCAAATATATAAAAGGATGTCATATAGAGGAGGTAGAAAGGTTGTTTTCTGCTGCTCCAGAGAAGCGGACATGGAGCAATGGATTCAAACTACAAGAAAGAAGATTCCACCTAAACATTAGAAAGAACTTCCTGACAGTAAGAGCTGTTCAGCAGTGGAATTTGCTGCCAAGGAGTGTGGTGGAGTCTCCTTCTTTAGAGGTCTTTAAGCAGAGGCTTGACAGCCACCTGTCAGGAATGCTTTGATGGTGTTTCCTGCTTGGCAGGGGGTTGGACTGGATGGCCCTTTTGGTCTCTTCCAACTCTATGATTCTATGAAATGCTCTGCAGGGGTGGGGTGACGACCAAATAATGGGTTGGGTGGGTTGAGTGGAGTCAGATTTTTTTGGGGTGGGGAATAAGAAATGTCCCTAGTTTTATCTGAAGAATGTTGGAGGGCATGAAAGCCTTTCTACTCACCTTGAAGGTGAGGCTTAGAATAACATACCCTCCAGCATTTCTACAATGAAAATAGAAACATAACAAAACACTAAACAAATATTCCTAGACAGGATTGCCTTCAGATAGCTCGGGGGCTGGATAACTTTCCAACATTTCTCCAATGAAAACAGGGACATCCTATGGAAAAGCGGGACATTCTGGGATCAAATCAGAAACCAGGATGGCTTCTCTAAATCAGGGATGTCCCTGGAAAATAGGGACACTTGGAGGGTCTGGAATCGGGGGTAGACACTTATGCCATATCCTCCTTTTCCACAGACAGGGCTTGGTTGCCCAACTAGCTGCAGGCTTGGCCTGATGTCAGTTGATTTCCATACCTACAAGAGTTTCCCCTCTGCAGGTATTTCCTTGTTTGTCTGGTTTAAATTTGACAAAGTGCCCCTAGCTTGATCCAACTAAACATGTCTGGATCATTAGTCAGACATCGGGGTGCAAACAGTTTTATTATGGCATAACTTATTTTGCACTGGATTCCACTTCACCAGACACATCATTATTTATAATTCATGAAAGCTTATTCAATAATGTGTTTCTTAGCTTGAAAAATGCTACTGGACTATTGTTTTGTTTCTGCTGTAAGCTGTAAGCAGCAGCCAGACACGCACGCGTTCCGTCGGTGAAAGTTTGGAGTTTATTTAACAAACAAAAGGAAAACAACCAGCCTCAGGTCTGGAGCCCCCTGCTCTCAAGCCTCACTGCTACTCGGAAGATGACTCATCTGCTTCCACACCGTTGGTCCTGCTGCTTTTAACCCCACATGAGAACACCTCCCTCTGACGTCGCTTAATTGACGTTAACTTCCCCTTCTCTTGTAACCCACCCCTCCTACGCAGGGCCAGCGCGTCCATTTAGGCGAACTAGGCAGTTGCCTAGAGCGCCAAAATGGAGGGGACGCTGGCCAGCCTGCCCCCCGCTGCCGCCCCCCGCCGCCCCAACCAGCGGTTAACTGCCATGCAGGATGAGCTTCAGTTAGTGCCAACTCCCCTGCCCCTTGGAATGCTGGCTGATAAGGGAATGGTGGAGAGCAAGCTAGAACTCAGTCAAAGCTTGCCGGAAGTACAAACAGGTGGGAAAGAGCTGAGACATCCTCTCTGAGAATGGAGAAGAGGAGGGAGCTGACCCACTCAGTCCGAGGTCTCGACGAATGGGAGGGCTGCAAGATAGGAAGCAAAGCAAAAGATGTCTGAAGCGAAAGTTCAGTTGCTTCTGGTCTCGCAGGAAGCAGTCTTCAAAAGGGTCATCTTGATTGATGATGGCGGAAACTGTGTAAAGCCGTCCAGAGCTATCTGTTTGTTTTGACAATAAATCATCCTTTTTAATCACTGTGTTATCAAGCTGGGAACTGGATTCCTGACACCTAGTAATCACGGGATTTGGGGAGAGAGTTTATACTGTACATGCATAATTCAATGGATTTAAATGCCTGAGTAAACCAGCAATCTAAAACACAATATTAAAAACAGTTTAAAACAAATTACAATCACAATTAGAGTGGTTCCTAAATAAATATTGATAGCTATGTGTATCAAGCATCAAAGTCTAGACTAATGAGGTATGTCTTCAACATATGATAAAAGCTGCAAAATGAAGGTACCTGACACAACTCTGTAAGGAGAGAATGCCATAATTTAGGGGCTGCCACCACCTGAACTGATGAGGGCAGTGAGACCACCAAGAAGGTTCAGAAGCCAAAACTGCTGAACAGCTCTTACTGTCAGAAAGTTTTTCCGAATGTTTAGTCGGAATATCCATTCTTGTAACTTGAAGCCATTGGTTCGAGTCCTATCCTCCAGAGCAGGAGAAAACAAACATGTTCCCTCTTCCATGTGACAGCTGTTAAGATATTTGAAGATGGCTATTATCATATCTCCTCTCAGCCTCCTCTTTTCCAGGCTAAACATACCCAGGTCCTCCAAATGCTCCTCATAAGGATTAGTTTCCAGACGCTTGATCATCTTGGTTGCCCTCCTCTGCACACATTCCAGCTTGTCAACATCCTTCTTAAATTGTGGTGCCCAGAATTGGGCACACTATTCCAAGTGTGGTCTGACTAAGGCAGAATAGAGTGGTACTACTAATTCCCTTGACTTGGACACCATAGTTCTGTTGATGCAGCCTAGAATAGCATTAGCCCTTTTTTTGCTGCTGCATCACACTGTTGACTCATGTTAAGCTTGCGGTCCACCAAGACCCCTAGATCCTTTTCACATGTACTGCTAGTAAGCCAGGTGTCCCCCATCCTATATTTGTGCATCTGGTTCTTCCTGCCTAAGTGCAGAACCTTACCTTTGTCCCTAATGAAATTCATTTTGTTAGCTTTCACCCAGTTCTCCAATCTGTTAAGGTCATTTTGAATTCTGATTCTGTCTTCTGCGGCATTTGCTAGCCCTCCCAGTTTGCTGAATATATTTCAACAGTCCCAAAGTTTAACAGCACAGATGTTGTAATGGTTGTTGTAAGCAATCCCATGGAAGAAGATAACAGTGGTTACCCAGACCTCATTGCTGGTTGCGAAGGGCCCCTTCAGGGCCCCAGAAATGTAGGTTTGCCACTGCACATAACCCAGGCTTGACCCTGACCTAACCTCAGCCTTCGCCCGGGAGGCTGATAATGGATACACACCCAATGCCTAAGCCAAAGCTTATCAACATCGGTAATCAAACAATTTGTGGCCAATTTTTAATCCCATAAAGGCTTCCGGTCGGCGCGCCGGAGGAAGGAAGGTCGGGGGACATGCCGCTGCTGGCATTCCCCGACCCGGCCGGCTTAAAGGGGTGCTTGCGACAGCAACGCAGCCCCCAAAACCCCCGGGAGTTGGTTCCCGGGACCTAAGGATCCGGCAGAGGCTCTTAACGTCGCCCCAACTCCCGCGGCGGCCACAGTAGAGGCTGCCGAGTGAGACGCGGGGCGACGGAGCCCCTCGGATCGCCATTGCCCGCCGGGTTGAAGCTGCGAGCCCTTCCCTTCTGAGCGCGCTGATTCCTCCGAAAAAGGACAAGATTGGACATTTTAAATGTGAGTACTAGGAAAGTACCGAAGAATTTGGAATAATTTGGCGAAGTACAGGGATGCAATTTACGGAGGTCCGTCCCTTGCTATTGTGGCACTAAATCAGGAACTTTATTACCAACGCGGTTGAAACTGTAACGGAATTTGGCTTGGCAACAGAGATTGAATCCTTTTGACACCCCTGATCCGGGGGGCAACTAACTATCAATTTTGATATGTAGAGGATTCGAATCGGACCTGTTGGTTTTTATTGTGGAAATTTGGATTTTGACTTTGGACTTGGTTCGGTGTGGAACTTTATATAGCTATGTCTCTGAAAATGGAGGATGATTTGGACAAAGGAGGCTGGAAGAAGGTCCTTGAAAAAATCTGGGAACTGAGAAAGGAGTTCCAAGCGGAAACTGCAAGAATGAGAGGAGTCGTAAACAACAGTGATGTTATCCCAGCTGCACAAAGGATGGAAGGGGGAGAAATCCCCTTCAAGGTTAAAGACAAGCCTCGCTGCAGGAAAATCTCTTCTCGGCACAAGATATTTAGACTTAAGAAAAGAATCAAGAAAACAACATCTGTGAAAGTTAACTCATCTCGGCGCAAGAGGATATCAATGAAGGAGAAGAAGAATTTCCTTAAAAACTGGGAACAGGAACAGCGGAGAAGACACAGAGATGATGGAGCCCAACTGCAAGCAAGCACTTGGGCTTGGACTGGGGAACGGCGAGGGGAGGGCTGAGCAGGGTAGGTGGGCAACCTGGGACTGATTATATATGTGGACTTTGAGTATCTATGCCGGACATGGTTTTGAGCTAGGATTATGTTAGGATCTTTCAAAGTTAGGAGCCTGAAGATTAAGGGGAGTCAGAAGGAAATTTATAGAAGATTTGGGAGGAGGACGCGGAGGTTGGAATTAGAAGATGAGGTGAAATAAGAATTAAAGACACTGTATTTGAGTTAGAATTATGTTCTGAAATAATGTTAAAGATATGTTTAGTATACCTATGTACCTGAACCAGAACTATGTTTTGTTTAATGCAGCCACTGGGGAGGTGCGGAGGAAGTCACTACGATTATGTTTTGTAACCAAGAGTGGCCTATCCGAGAACAGGGTTAGGCCGAAGCTAGATAATGATTTGTTTAAGGTCAGGGAAAATAATGAATGGGTTTACCTCTGTGAGAGGGAGGGTAAGATTAAATAACTCCCCAAGGTGAGAGATGGGGAGTAATGAATCCTGACCGAAATGTAATGTTCTATGTTTAAAAAATTTTAAAATTAATAAAAATTATTTAAAAAAAAAAAAAAAAAAAAATTTAATCCCATAAAGCTGTTGGGTCTAGTTCATTCCACCCTTTATTCCTCGTGTCTTCACCCACGGGGATGGTGCGCACCTTCGCTCAAAGCTATTTCTTCAATTTCTGTCCTCTCCACCTCCTCCGTCTTCTTAGATGCTGATTGCTGCTATGACACATGCATCACAGCCAAGATGGTAGTCAATATGTACTATGATTCACCCTGTGTCAGGGACTGGGTAGAGGAGGAATGGTGGAGACTGCCTCCCCAGCCTGACCCTTCCAGAAAAGAGGGAGACAGTTTAGAAATACAACAGGGGTTTGAGGGAGCTCACAGTTCAGAGGCAGAGGGGGAAAGTTGGGAAATAATGGGAGAGGAGGAGGAGGAGGAGGAGGAGGAAGAAGAGGAAGCACCAGTGGGTGATGGGTGATGGACACAGTGTCTTTAGAAAGCATTCCAGAACCCCCCTCCAAAAACCCGGTGAGCCTTGAAAGTAGGAGAGCAAAGAGCTCAAAGACAGAGGGCACTTCTTAGCACCCATAGTAGAGAAATTGAGCTTGATGAATGAGAAAGTGGAAGAGACAGGGGTGTGTGTGTGGAGATTCACTCGAGACAACACCATTATTCCAAGAGGCTGGGTTCCAAGCCTCTCTCTGTAAATACTGAATAAAAAGCAGATTGTAAGGACTTTTTCTTGTCTTAACCATCCCTGGCAACCTGCTGTGGAAGTCGTTTCCTCTGCCACCTGATACCCTGGTTGTATACCACCCTAAAATCTTATCTGATGAAAGTCAGCATAAATATGTTTGAAATGAAGAAATTTGATGTGATGGAGTGCAGGTGAGACGAGCATCCCCTGGAGAAGATATTACACAATAATATTACACAATAATAGTGTTACAGGATGATGTTCAGGTTCTGAGATCTTTCCTGTCTTAAGTAGTTCCGTGGCAATTGTTACTCCAAGTAATTTACCTTGACTTCTGTGTGGGAGGATTCCTCCTGTTGCAGCTGCGTGGGCTTGGACTCCAGCGGCAGCTTTTCTGATGTTTTCCCATGGTTGTTTTGCTGTTCCTTCTTTCCCTGAGTACTGGAGTCACATGGTGGCATGAAAATTTTGGTCTCCTCCTTCCACCTTACTCGCAGTTGACTACCCTTCTTGAGTTTCTTTTCCAGAGTTGCGTGTAAATGCTTCTCTCCTCCGCTCTGAATATTGCACATATTTGGAGACCTGTAACTAAGAATAAATCAGCTGGGTGATACTCAGTAAACAGGAGAAGGCAAGAAAGGGAAATTGTTTTTAACAAGGCTGCTGATTCCTGCCAACTATCCCTCAGGTAAGTGATTGTGAAGCTTCCATTGACTCCATACATTCAGTTCTTTCTCTTTGTCTCAGTTACTCCTCTCTGGGCTCAGTATGAATCGTAGTCTCATACTCTCTGTTTTGTGCTCAGGCTATACAGAGGCTTACTTTAAAATATCAAGTAGCCAGTGTGGCGTAGTGGCTAAGAGCGGTAGACTTGTAATCTGGGGAACCGGGTTCGCTTCCCCGCTCCTCCACATGCAGCTGCTGGGTGCCCTTGGGCTAGTCACACTTCTTTGAAGTCTCTCAGCCTCCCTCACCTCACAGAGTGTTTGTTGTGGGGGAGGAAGGGAAAGGAGAATGTTAGCCGCTTTGAGACTCCTTCGGGTAGTGATAAAGCGGGATATCAAATCCAAACTCCTCTTCTTCTTCTACAGAAGGAGAAGGTTGTCATGCTAGCTTGGCAGAAGTAAAATGAATAGGGGTGTGAATTCACTTCAGGCAAATATAATTGGGTAGATTTGGACCCTGCCCATAGTGTAGTGGTGCTTCTCTGAAGCAGACAGATGCAAAATGATCTACTTATGAAGCTACAGATATTTGGAGCGACATAGACACCTTGCAACAACCTCTGTAAAATGAACAATGCTAGGCATAGAGGAGGGAGAGAAAGGGGTGTGGTTTTGAGACTGATAGCTCTAGCTTCCATTGAGGAAATGACGTTCTCTCTTCAATCACCCTGCTTTGGGGAATAACACTGAAGCAATGTATCTGAACTCTGTCCATTTTCTTTGCCAGCCCACTCTCTTTTATAGCCAATGCCATGTGTATACAGATACAGTGGTACCTCTGGTTACGTACTTAATTCGTTCTGGAGGTCCGTTCTTAACCTGAAAACGTTCTTAACCTGAAACACCACTTTAGTTAATGGGGCCTCCCGCTGCTGCTGCGCTGCTGCTGCCCGATTTCTGTTCTCACCCTGAAGCAAAGTTCTTAACCTGAGGTAATATTTCTGGGTTAGCAGAGTCTGTAACCTGAAGCGTATGTAACCTGAAGCATATGTAATCTGAGGTACCACTGTACAAGCACCTGGAGCTAGAATAGTACATGGTAATGTGTACACAGCCTTTCACTCACCACCACCCTATCCCCTTCTGGCCCTAGCAGTAGCTGCATTTAATTTTAAACTCATTGTTGTTTGCAGGTGTGTGAGTAGCATTGCAATCTGTTTGACCCTATGATTGTGTTCTTTGTTGCATGCATATGTGTTAGCTGTGATTCTGTCACCCCCTCCCCAGTTTTATAGGACAGCTCCCCCTTTTAGGAGGGGCTGCTTTGCGGGTGGAATCTGGGTGTTGTGATACTTGTCCAAGCCGAGCGCAAACAGCTGCAGCGAGGCTAATATGACTTGTGCCTGTACCCGTGAGAAAGCTGGCTTATCTGCTTTCTCTACCATGTGATGTTTATGTTTTATTGTACTCTATACTTTCTGTACTTTCTCTTCTGGCTCGACAAGATGCCGGACGTTTTATGCACAGCTCAAACTTACTGAGCTGGCAGCAGATATTCTCTCTGCACTTTTCCTACAATAAATAGTTTAGCCTTATTCATGGCTTGTGTGTGTTGTTCTTCAAGCTGGGGAACAATCACATATGACTGTGCCACCAGACTCCTTGTAGCCGGGGATGAGCACACAGCTTTGCTCTGGCTTTGGGGCAGTCTCACAACTTGCCCCAGGCGGGGTAAATGCTGTCACTGGGTCCCCACAGCGACCCTGGAGTGGGTGGAGGTAAGCCGCCCTCGTCAGCAGGATCCCCAGCCGTGTCACATTCCGTCCTGCCAATCAGGGCTTGCCTGGGGCGTGGCTAAACCCATTTAAATATTGGTGTGGCCGGGGAAACAGCCTCCTTCTGCTTCCAGCAGTGAGATCTCCCAGCCCACCCACCCTCTTTTCTTGCATGGTTTGACTATGGCCTTGCTATGACTCATGTCGGTCGCCTGGTTGTCGGGGCTGGGTATGAATTTTCCCACTTGGCATAATTGGCACTAGCCATTTGGTTTTTGCCTACCTAAGAGCAATCGTCACAACTTTTTAAGGTTAGGCATTGGTTAAGCCTTATTATGGGAAGGGAGGTTGTTGCCTCCGCCTGCCCCTCCACGTTAAGGGTATCCTGTTAAAAGGATCTGGGGGTGTGGTTCCTGCCTGAAGCCTAGGCGTGGCACAACCCCAATGGTGACCCGGGGGGGGGCTCATTTGATGTACACCAGAGGGCTCCCCCTTCCGGTGATTGACCCTAAAAGAGACTTCCTGCAGTGAGGCAGGAGTCAGGTTATAGTCTTGCTTCACCCAACTGCCTAAGCCAAACCGCTCACATCTGTAACCAATAAAGTTGTGGTCTTATTTATCCCATTAACCCAATATACTTGTGTTCATGTGTTTATTTCTGGGTGAGCTAGGGGTCCGGGGCCTCGCCACGCAATTTGCACAAGCACTACATTAGCACATCCTTTCAAATTTCAATAGACTGACAAAACTCATGCTGCCCCAGGCAAGGGTTGACTTTGTTTTTTTTCAAATTTTAGTGGCGCCCTGTGCGAGGCCAAAATTTGTCCCCTTGCCTCTCACCTTCCGTTCTCCTCAGTTCACTACATCACAGTTGTGACACCCTGCAGCACGCCTTTGGCTTGGCACCCATTGCAGTGGAACTATTCACACTGCCCTAAATCTACCTCTGCCCGAAGGCAGCTTCTTAGAGAACAAAGGTAAAATGGGAGATAAATCATTCTCTCTCAAATAAACTTTAAAGGTGTTTAGCATAATGTCACATACCTGTACCCATCGGTCTGAAATCTGACAAGCTTCAGTCCTTCAGAAAGGCGGATGCTATCACCGCAAATTTGTTCTGTGAAAAGCAAAAAACACCCAGGGGGGGCGTTATATTTGTAAAAGAAGAAGAAGAAGGTAGAGCTGTTTGTTGCTGGGTGTGACCATGATAGTCAATGTGGAGATATGAATATCTTTGGATTTTCTGAAGCAAGGTTCTTCTTTGGACTGGGCACAAAGTATGTGTAAGGTTGTCTGATGTGAAGTGACCTGCTACCTGCAACAGGTTCCAAATCCCATTTTTTAGCAGGCACTAAATCCAATATTTTCTTTGCTACTGTCATTTTGAAAACTGAAATTGCAGAAGAGAACAACAGGTGCTTTCAATTACCATGAAGCTCTGTCTTGCTTTTTGAACTTCATATTTAATATTGTTTCAAAACATTAAAACAACAATTACACTGTCAACTCAGGATGCCATAATCTTTCCCATACAATTGTGGTGAAAAGCTACAACATCTGCAATGTACTGGATTAAAAAGTGAGTAATCTTACTGAAAGATTTGCTCCTTACCCTTTGGCTTCCTTTTTGCTGGCTGGGCATTCTTTTTGCTTTCCCATTTTCCAGGGCCTGCCGAATTTACATAACTCATGGAAGTGGTGGGCTGGGCTGGGGGTAGGGAAGAGAGTCTCAGGATAGAAGATTTTATTCAAATCATTTCCATACTTCTCTTGATCATAAATTATTATTTTTAAATGGTTAAATGTATAAAAACGTAAACATAAAATCGCAAAATGAGACATGCAAGTAAGCAAACAATAATTAGATGAATACCCTGTTTCCCCTAAAATAAGACGTAGCCATAAAATAAGCCGTAGCAGGATTTCTATGCATTTGCGAAATATAAGCCATACCCCAAAAATAAGCCATACCCCGAAAATAAGACATAGTGATGCGGCGCCTCTCCCTTAAGATGGTCTGGATAGGCGTGGCTATGCAGCGTACCGACGCGGAGCGGTTAAAATAAGACATCCCCCCCAAAATAAGCCATACTGTGTTTTTTTGAGGGGAAAAAATATAAGGCGGTGTCTTATTTTAGGGGAAAGACGGTATTGCAAATAAATACTTTCATGACTTAGTAGAAAGCTTTTGTCTGATTACTAAAAGAAAGCAACCTTTTAAAGGAGCTGTGGTTTCAGGTTGAGTGGAGGATCCTTCCCAGGTTCCTCACATGCTGTATATTTTACCTCTTGGGGGTAGGCAAAGGGGTGGTGTCAACAAATAGCTGGGAAGGAAGGTGTTAAACAGTCCCTTCTACCCCTCTGCTCACAAACTGAAGCCACCTGTAGCTGCTTTACAGAATGGTTCATTCATTTTACATTCTGCCCTTCTTCCCAAGGGAGCCTAGGGTGGTGGGCACAGCAATGATAAAACATTAAAAGCACAACCAAAAACCATTTTAAAACACTCTCAACCAGTAATCCCAGGGCTTCCAGGAACAGTGTATTTCAGTCATCAAATGTTTAGAAATCCCCACGCTGGATTAGGAAACTATGCGGAAAGACTTCACTTGGCCAACTTTATCCCACAATTTGACATGGTGTGGTTGTTTCTTCGCTTTGTTTTAAAGCTTAGGTGCATTACTCTTAGGGGCCGAGACACTTCTCCCTCCCCACTGGCGGCTCTTCCCCCTCCCTCTGGCCATGGGCTGCTTCCCCTGTCTTTCCCTTGTGTGGGAGGGGGGGACGGGGCTCACCAGCCACTGGGGCCACACTGCCACCATGTTTGGCTCTGACCTGGCTCCTTGCGATGTCACATGACATTGTGCAACTTTGAACACATGCCATCAGGACCTTGTGTTGGGCTCCCGCAATCTTTTTGAGAAGTTGGTGCCTCCGTTTTAGAGGCAGCTAGAGCTGTCCTGAGCTTGAGTGGGGCCGGGGGTGGGGTGGGGTGTACAGCTTTAACACTCTGGCCTCTACTGCAGCCCCGTTTGGAATCCACCTCCCAGTGCCTTAATGGAAGTGGAAGTTTCCAGTGGGCATATCAGGTGCAGCAGGGAAGATTCCAACTAGATGGTGCTGTGTGCCCCCACCCGCGCCATACCGCAGACCTGATCTGGCTCTCTTCCCCAGTTCCAAGTGTTGGTTAAACAAAAAACAAAAAACAGCCAGCAACACTGAAGTATGTGATGAAACTTGTATCCAATTGGGTTGTCATTTGCTCATGCCTGTAGCCTCACGTTACTGAAATGTGAAAAGGGGCGAGGCTCTGGCGGTCATAATTAAGCACACTGAGTACTTGTTAGTTTGCACTATTCTTATAGGAGGTAATGCTGCCAGGTGCTAACATTCAATTGCCAATTTGTGCTCCAGACCACATGCAACTGAAATGATGTTGGCATCCTTTTCTAATGCAAAGGAGGTAAGAAAACCTTTCTAAACTTTAAGGATTAATATTGTGTTCCAGTTATTTAGATATCCAGTTATTTAGACAAAAAAAATGCATGTATTGTTTTCCATTTCAGGGCTTACTGAAAGTGTAGGCGAGACTAGTTTATGTGGTTCTGATTTTTTAATATAATGGAATATACTTGTGCTTTGTTTCTGTTTATTTTTTTAATAATTTGCTCCCCTTTACTGAGGACTTTAATATTCCGGGCTGGTTATTACTATTGGAATGAGATAATAAAGTATTATTATTTCTGCATGCCTGCAATGGTAATAATATAACTTTAAAAGTAATCTGTCTAACTCTAGAAGGAAATAAAGTCATAGAGTGCATCCTTCAAGCTCTGTTTTCTTTGACAAGCAATGCCTTAATACTCTGACTGCAATCCTTTACTTACTTACTTACTTACTTACTTACTTACTTAAACTAATTACTGATTAGAAGAAGAGACAGCAGGAGGTGGTTGATATTCAGGATTAATTTAAAAGGCCATAATCTTGTCTATGGGTTCTAAAAAATATAGCCAACACTTTTTACCTATACTCTGTAATGACTGCATTATAGATTTTGTGGAAATCCTTGACTTTGATTTCTTTATAATATGATTTCACCATCTTCTTTTAACCATAAGCATTAAGATAAATTGCCAGAGCCTTGGTGCAATTTTCTACAAAATTTCAGTTTTGGTACATATATATTCCATTCCGTTTTGAAGAGGAGGGATGGGCAAGGGAATATGGGCAATGTCAGGGCTTTTTTTTTTTTCAGCTGGAACTCACCTGAACTCAGTTCTGGCACCTCTCAGGTGGATGCCATTGCCATTATAAGAGAACAAGGGAGGCATTTATGGTGAGTTCTGGCACCTCTTTTTTCTAGAAAAATAGTACTGGGCAATTTTCTTTACAAAAACTAAAAAAAAAAAGCAATTTAGAATACTCTTAAGAAGCCCGTAGCAGCTTGCAAATATGATCAAGGACTGAGTTGGCTGATTTGTATATTTATTTTGCATTGTTATCATGCTGCTGTACCATTTCAGGAGGGCTTGGCTGGATTTTTTGCTTCATTCATCAGTGTCTGAAGTCTGCTGCCAGGAGCAAGAACACACAGCATCACCCACACCCAAAACGAGTTATTTTATAGAGCACTAGCTGACCTGGCCACGCCTTGCTGTGGCTGATTTTATGCTTATTATCATCAGTAGCAGCCGCAGCCCAAATAAACCCCCACCTACCCCCGCCAGCGTCGTGTGCACTCTGCACGCGCTCAGGTGCCCTCTCGCGGCCTGTGGCAGAAAAAGCCAAGGAAGGAGGCCTCTGACGTTGTCTGAGGGAAAAGCACTATGGAAATGCACAGATAAAAAACACACATCGGGAGATCACTGAGGGACGATCACGGTGGCCATTTCCCGGCGTGCCTTGCCTGTGGCCTTTTCAAGGGGAAAAGTGCTAGTAACCCTCTACAGAGAGGATTTGATTCCATTGCCCAGAGTGCCTTGAGCGCATGGTTGGTTGGGATAATAAGCCCACCGTTTTGAACTCCTTGCGGTTTGGGCGAAAGAGCTTAATTCACCCACAGGACGCCTTGACTCCATTTCCCAGCGTGCCTTGCGGGTCTGGCCTAGTTAACTGTGAGAGGCGGCGGCCTCCATTTCCCAGCGTGCCTTTGACAAAAGAGATATTTACATTTCCCTGTTTCCCAGCCAAGTTAATCACACCCTTTTGTCTGGCACTCAGGTATCAGGAAGCCACTGAGACAATCCCCCCTCCTTCCTTGCAGAGAAACAGTTTGTCAGTTTGGGAGTGAAAATAGAGACAGGCCTGCCGTTGCTAGAGGGCGAGGTTTTGCTGGTGATGTCATATGTGCGCGCCAATTTTTCGCTTTTGTAGCTGTAGTACCAGTATAGCCGTCGCTAGAGGGTGCTGTTTTGCTGGTGATGTCATATGTGCGCGCCAAATTTTTTTGCGTTTTTTCTTTATTTTAGGTATGTCAGGTGTGGTTTTTTTGAATTTTTATTATGCCAGATCCTTCCTTGATGGTCATGGTACACTGTGTCCTAATTTGATGAGATTTGGTCCAGCGGTTACGGAGCACGGTGGTGTCCGCCGCGCACAGCAATGGGAACATTTATATATATATAGATTACAATCCCTGTTAAAACTGCTTGTTCAGATTTTATGGCTGTGTGAGAATTGCTTAGTCAGACATTCTTGCTCTGCTCACATGCTTCTATCGCTTATACTTGTACACTGTTGCTTCATTGAGGTAGTAGTAGTAGAGGTAGTAGTAGTAGTTGTTGTTGTTTAGTCGTTCAGTCGTGTCCGACTCTCCGTGACCCCATGGACCAGAGCACGCCAGGCACTCCTGTCTTCCACTGCCTCCTGCAGTTTGGTCAAACTCATGTTGGTAGCTTCGAGAACACTGTCCAACCATCTCGTCCTCTGTCGTCCCCTCCTTGTGCCCTCAATCTTTCCCAACATCAGGGTCTTTTCCAGGGAGTCTTCTCGTCTCATGAGGTGGCCAAAATATTGGAGCCTCAGCTTCAGGATCTGTCCTTCCAGCGAGCACTCAGGGCTGATTTCCTTAAGAATGGATAGGTTTGATCTTCTTGCAGTCCATGGGACTCTCAAGAGTCTCCTCCAGCACCATAATTCATAATTCCTTCATGGATCACTGCCTTGTCATGGCGAAGGGGCTTGAATAACTCAGAGAAGCTATGAGCTATGCCGTGCAGGGCCACCCAAGATGGACAGGTCATAGTGGAGAGTTTTGACTAAACGTGACCCACCTGGAGCAGGAACTGGACAAAGACAACAAGAGGTAGTTGTAGCAAACCATAACTTCCCACTATGTCAAAACCCACTATGTCAAAACCAGGAAAATAGGGTTAGGATTCCAAGCAAGCTAAATTTCCGTACTAAGATGAAGGATATGATGATTTTATACCCTGGCTTGCTTTGAAGGTGTTTCAATAATAGTTGTTTACGGCAGTTTCCAGGCTTGTTTGTCACGTGTGAAGGGATTGGTGAAGTAGTTGTGTGTGTGCACGCACGCACACACACACACACACACACACACGACTTATTAGGCTGCATTTGGACAATCATATCAACTTCTTTTCAGTCAAAAGTTCAGATAAATCAAATTGACTTGACATTTAGTTACACAGCACTGCCTGCGAAATCAAATATTTTTATTATTAGTCAGTCCCCCGTCACCCCACTCGTCCAATTTTAAGTAACAAAGTGCTTACCTCTCTATCAGAACTAGGGCTGATCAAATTAGTCCCACAAAATTGTCACTCCGTTAGTATGTGGTACATTTGAAGGAGGAGTTTTGTTAATCTGTAGGATTATGTGTGTGAATTTTTTTTGAATAGCATAATGTAGTATCCTTTCAAGGGCATGCAGAGAGGGTGGGATGGCAGCCAAACACTAGTGGCCACTGAAAATAGTAACTGGGAAACACCCTGTTTCTTGAATGCTCTCTTCAGGCAACCACACCTGGCACCTACCTTCCTATCATTTTGGCACCAGTTAAACAATTTTTATTACTCCAAGTACTGGGACAGCTTCCAAGATAGTTGCTCCAGTTACTCAATCCAAGTACAGGTGGGTTTTTTTTTGCTTTGCTTTGTTTTGTTTGTTCTGTTTTATTTTTTTGTTTTACATTTGTCGTTATGATATTATCTACATAGAATTGTAGAGTTGGAAGGGACCCTGAGGACCATCTAGTCTAACTCCCTGCAATGCAGGAATATACAGCTGCCCCATACAGGGATCGAACCTGCAACCCTAGTGTTATCAACATTATGCTCGAACCCTATTCCGAACTTAAAATTGGTAAGTGTAATGCTGGTGGTCAACAAAAGAGGTTCAAAGACTCTCTCAAGGCAAATCTAAAAAAAATGTAGTATAAACACCGACAACTGGAAAACACTGGCCTGCAAGCCCTCTGATTAGAGAACAGCCTTTAGCAAAGGTGTCATGGGTTTTGAAGACACTCAAACTCAGGATGAAAGGGAGAAACGCACTAAGAGGAAGGCATGCTTCGCAAACCCTCACCATGATCAACTCCCACCCAGAAACCTATGTCCTGTAGAAGGACATGTGGATCCAGAATTGGCCTCCACAATCACTTACGGACTCACTTTTAAAACTGTGTTTATGGAAGGCAATCTTACTCGGCTATGAGTGATTGCCAAAGAAGAAGAAAGAAGAAGAAGATGCTCAAACCAATTGAGCTATCTGGTAACTTCCAACTGTATTATTTTAATTTTTGTATTGCTCTATTGTATTGGAAATCGATTTGAAGGTCGTCCCCCCCCCCCATTGTCACTATTTTCAGGGATTCAGTCACATACCAGCATATTGAAACCATTCAAAAATGCCCACCCCCAAAAGTTCAATGCTTTGATGGTGTTTCCTGCTTGGCAGGGGGTTGGACTGGATGGCCCTTGTGGTCTCTTCCAACTCTATGATTCTATGATTCTATGAACTACTTTCATTAACAGTTAGTCAAAACTGGCAACAACACTGTGGATACTTGTTTGCGTAAGTGATTCCCACCTCCCCACCCCTTATGCTCTAGGAGTATGAAGGAGTCACAGCAAGAAAAAGGAATGGAACCAGAAAAATGATCACCTGTCTGTGGGGAAATAAAACACTGTATACATTTATTAAAAATTAAAAGGACAAAGTGTAAGAAATGAGTCCTGAGCAAGTAATTCTGCCACTACGAGGGGTGGTGACGGAAGGTCACAAAAAGTGAAGAAGGATCTCTCAAAAAGCCAGTGAACTGGAAAACTATGAACCCCCAACCTAAAGGTGTTGGAAGAGCCTCATCATCTCTGAGGAGTAGTGGAAAGGCAGGAAGCCTGGCAGGGCAGCTGCAAGTAATTCATGTGGAAGAGAAGAAGACGACACTTCTCAAAGATGCCCCTTCATTGCCCTCCAAAGCACTGGTGGGGGCAGAAAGCAAGCAGAGCTTCAGGGAGAGTCCAGATATGTCAAAGACTGTCAGGAATGAGCCAGCTCTAAGCAAAGGCTTGCAGCCAACTGCAAAAAGCAGCCAGGAACAGGGAGAGTTAGATGTGAGACAGGCACATCTTCGGCTCTTCCTGACCTTGACAAGCAAGCTGATAAGGCAGTAATGGAGTGCAGGCTAGAATACAGCCAAAGCTCGCCAGAAGCACAAAAAGGTGCGAAGAGTCTCAGAGGCTCTCAGACCAGGAAGAAGGTGGGGCTGACCCACTAAGTCCTAAGAGTCGGCAAATGGGAGGGTTGTTAGACAGGAAGCAAAACAAGAGACGTAAGAGTCGTAAGTTCAATATCTTCTGTAGATCCCGGAAGGAGTCTTTAGAAGGGTCAACTTGAGTAATGATGCCAGAGGCTTTGTTTGAGCCATCCAGAGTTATTTGTTTGTTTTTGCAATAAACCCTCCTTTTAATTATCTACGCTTACTGTGTTATCAAGCTGGGAACCTGGACTCCTGACAAAGACAGACAGACAGACGCCAACAACAGCCCAAGTGAGAATTCCAGTCAAAACAGTAATGGGTTTGGAAATGGCTGCTGTTTGCATATTCCCTCACAGTCAGGACCAGATTGACTTCCTGCAAAGCGGCAGTTGTTGACACTTAATTTCAAAGCTGCAAATATCTATCGCAGATTAACATAACTTGCACAATGGTAGCATTGTTTATATAAAGACCTGCCATGGGGGCGGGAGCAGGGAACCCTGGATCAAATTGTGTTTTTGCTATTTGGAATGCAAGAACAACGGAATAGAAGAAAGACAGTTCTGTACTACACATCAGGATGAAATCAACAACTTTTTACATTCCTAGTATTACCTTGGTTCAGAAAGAACCCCTGCTGTCACAATTTCTACTGTGGGTTCATGGCACAATAACTACATTACTCTCCAAAGTAAGCCCCATTGAATTCCATGGGGATTGCTCCCTGATAGGTATATACAAGATTGCAGCCTGAATTAGTCTTCAACACAGGGCTCCCATAAAATTCCCAGATCTATTAGAAAATACTATCCCCCTCTCCCAGCTTATTCACTTCTATGTCTTTACCAGAATTTGGAATAATGTGATAGGATATTACATGGACTAGGCTGGGAGACCAGGGTTAAAGGCACTACTCAGCCATGAAACTAATCGCTGTATCTCAGCCTAACCAACAGGTTTGTTGAGCGGATAACATGGGGACTCATGAATTCCACCTTGAGCTCCTTGGAAAAATGATAGAATGGATATAAACATAATACTGATAAGTAAGGAATAATCAAAATATAAAAGCCTCTCTCTAGCTTGCCCACACTTTATTTTAAATGGGGGAGGTGGGGGATGTGCATGTTTTTAAACATGAAAAAGAAACCCTAAATATCAAAGGAAAAAACTCTGAGACACAACCAGGTCATCAAGCTTGTAACCACTGGCTTTTACATGTTGATCTTTGGCAAATCCAATGTGTGGCTGTCTCCTGGGGCAGGCTTGCTTGGATGGACTATGCAGCCAGGGTGCAATCCATGCTCCCATACTACTTATAGGCTCTGCACACTAAGTTACCAAGGGCAGCGTCCTTCTTTTAGTAAAAGCATTTCGAATTCTCCAAAGTGTTTTGCGGTCTTTTTATCCTTGCAACAAGTCCATCAGGTATACAGGTATAATTGTGCAATTTTAGAAAAACAACAAAGAGAACAGTACTGGCAGTTTAAAGACTAACAATTTTATTATGGCGTAGGCTGCAGAGTAGTTAAAGTACACATCATCAGATGCTCATCATCATTCTTGTAACCCATGAAAGCTGAAGTAATACCATACCCCTCAACTGTCCCGATTTAATAGGGATATCTGGTTTTGGCAGGGCAGTGCTATTGCATCATGTATGCATGTCCCAGTTCTCCTCCAACAAAAGCTCTTAGACCAATTTGTCTGCAATCTGGAGCAGCTTTTGTGCCTGCACATTTATTCTCCTTCTACCTAAAGAGGGAAATATTACAGCTGTTTCTTTATTTTCTCTCTCTCTCTCTCTCTCTCTCTCTCTCTCTCTCTCTCTCTCTCTCTAAATAAATCTTTATTGGTTTTAAAAACAAAAATACACATATCTACATACATCAAATCGAAAATAAGAAAAGAAAAGAAAAAAGGAAAAAAGGAATAAAGAAAGGTCAAAATAGAAGAAGTAAAGAATAAAGAATTTTAGATGACAACAAAAGAACATCAAGAACATTGTTTCACTATAATCCATTTTTCAATGTTATACACTCATAAATAAAAACAACTTCCAATTTTTCACAATGTATTTGTATTGTCATTTTTTTGGTTAAGTTTATCACACATTCTTTTATTACTGCTTTTAATCCTTTTACATTCTTGTCTTAAACTTATTTGTGTATTTCTTTTTTTCTTTTGCAAGTATCAACCCAGTTCCGCTAAAAGGTTATTATTTGGATAATATATATTTAAGTATTTTTTGAATATATTCCATTCTTTATATACCTTCTGGTTTGTAAGCCTTCTCATTTTCCCTGACATCTTTGCCAGTTCAAGGTACTCTATCATTAGGGTTTGCCACTCAGTTATCGTTGGGGCTGTCTCTTTATTCTCCATAAAAGCGATTCAGGAACAGACTGTACAGAGCAGCTTGGGAGCCAAATCACAGATTGAAGCAGGCAGAGTATGGAGTGACTCGAAGAAGATAAAAGAAATTCTCAAGAAGTCCAGAAGTGGGGCAAAGCTGGTTGGCCGTTCACACCCTACGATATGCTGTGCATCCAGCTCAATTAAATGAGTATAGAGGAAGGGCAAACTGTGCAGCATCCTTCAATTATTATTAAAACTATTTATGTGGAGCAGCCCTTGAAGATGATTTTGACAGTGTTGAAACTGTGGGCATTTAGCCAGGATTTTTGCCCTAGGGGAAGCCTCCAGAAGACGCAGGTTAGAATTATTTCCCCAACACTCCCACGCCAAAACCCCTGAAATTCAATATCTTTGCTGTTATCTTCCGCAATCCTTCTGTTTTAATCGCAGGGGAGGCGGATGTCAATAAACCCTCCCCACCACAGACCAAACACTGCCCACCCTCCACCCCCACCAAACTAGAGATGACCCAGTTCCTAGAGAGGACAGGTAAAGGCATGTGAGAAGGAGGAATCACTTTGCAGAGGGAATACTATTTTCTCCGCCACTCCTCTCGCAAAGGCCTTTCTGTGGCCTTGCATCGCCATTGAACTCTGCAAGTCCTTTCCTGCCAGGCTCCAGAACCAAAGTGAAGTGGCTTCTGTTACTCCCGAGTGCTGCAGGTGATCCCTGCCTGGATCTGGTGAGTTCCCACTCCCAGTCTTTGTGCGTTTGGATGAGTGAGGTCAATTAGCAGGCGTTTTTTTGGTTCTATCCTGGCACAAGCAGTATGGACCGCCAGGCCAGTCCCTCAGGTGCAGAGATAAAGGAAGGAGTCCCCCTTCACAACTCACCACCAGTGCTGAGTGGGGGGGGAGCAGGGGGGCAGAGCTCCCCCCAAAATTTCAGTGAAGGTGCCACCCCTCCAAAGTTCCTCAGGAGCTGTGGCTACACACGTGCTCATAACATGCACACAAGCTGTGGGGTGTCCCCCCAGCACGTCTTCATGTCCCGTGGTGTGCATGAGTTATGTCAGCATGCCATGGGGCATGTGCGCATGGTGTGATGATGTAATACGGCCCCGGACCCCCTCAATCGCAGGGGTGCACCCATGCACCCTGCAATTTTCAGGTCATCGCAGCATATCATTATGCAACAATCAAAGAAAAGGTTTGTGATAACTTTCTGGTCCAATAGCTGTGTCTGTGTCAGGGACTGGACTGAAGAGGAGGAGGAATGATGGATTCCCCCCTTTCTCCTGTAGCTTCCCGAGAGGAGGAAGGCAGTCTCGATTTACAGCAGGGCTTTGAGGAAGATAACAGCTCAGAGACAGGCGAGCAACAGAGTTATGCGGCGTTAGGAGAAGGAGGAGAGCAGGCAGAGCAGCTACCGGTAGCTGACACGTCTCTGGATAGCATAACCAACCCCCCTTCTCCCAAAACGCGGTGTTCATTATGGGTGCAAGAATAAAGAGCACAGAGACAATTGTCCATGGACAGACTCCGTAGAAGCAGGTGTTGTTACTAGAGGGAAAAGGGGGAGGAGCTCAGTGCGAGCAACTTCATTGTGGAATGACCAGAAATCTTTGTCCTTTACCGTGATGACTGATTAAATCATACGTAAGAACTTTCTGGTTTCCTCCCTGCCTCTTGGTGCCATTGAGGGGAGGGAGAGGATCCCTCAAGCCTGACAGTCTGCCAGCTCTTCATAGCTGCCACACTGGCTGAGGAGCTGAGAGGAGTTGGAGTCTAACAACATCTGGAGAGCTGTAGGTTCCCCAGCCCTGTTTCATGTGAGATGGCTGGGAGAGATCTAAAAACAGGAGCAAAATATCATCAGTATGCATGATATGTATGCATGATACGTGTGCCTTTATAGGCATTCCGAACAGCTTGAATTAATGGGCTAGATAAGGGCCAATGAGCTGAATAAACTAAACTCTCAATGTAGATAAGAGCATCATACTTCCCGATGGTGACATATTTCACCAAGAAGCGATTAGACCTATTATGGGTGGAGTGGCCTAAGGTGGATCACAACAGCAGCTCTGGCGCCATCCAAATTTATGGTTAAAGAAACCTTAAGAACTGGGTCTTCAGAAGGTTGCAAACCACTGCCTACGTAACTGTGAACCTGCAGAAAGAAATCTGTACATTTTATTTCTGTCCAGCACATAGTTTATTTTACAGAGGGGTAGCCAACAATTGCAACCAAACCAACCAGAGGTGCCAACTTGCGAGTGGGGGGGACAACGTTGTGCATGTGATGTGACACGAACGTGACATCTTGACATCCAGTGCATGATGTCTTGACATCCAGAGGAGCTAGGGGCAGAGTCGAACTCGGCGGCTGCACAGTTTCAATAGCCAGCGGCTTCTCCTACTCCTGGCATTGCCAACAGTGGGAGGCTGCTTCAACCCTCGTCCCTTCCATAGCAGGAGGAGGAGGAGGAGGAGCAGCTGTCCTGGCCTTTACCCCCCCAAATATTGAGGGGGCCGAAAAGGGCTCGGCCCCCTGGAGCTGGCGCCCTTGAAACCAGCCAAGATTCCTGTGGCATCTTAAGGACTAACAAAGGAGGGGATGAGTCCACCTATCAGGATGAGGTGGAGCAGTTCTGTGCTTGGTGTAGAGATAACAATCTGGCTCTTAATACTGCCAAGACCAAGGAACTGGTGGTGGATTATAGGGGGGGGGGAGGTGGATATTCAGCCCCTGTATATTGGCAGGGACCAGGTGGAGAGGGTGGCTGTATTCAAGTTTTTGGGAGTGATTATAGAGCAGTTTATGACTTGGAGCGCAAATACTACTGCTCTGGTAAAGAAGGCCCAGCAGAGAATTTATTTCCTCAGACTTTTAAAGAACAATCTGAGTGAGAGACTGCTGGTGTCCTTCTACTGAGGCTCCATAGAGAGCATTCTTATATACTGTATTTGTGCTTGGTTCTCCAGCTGCACAGCCAGGGAGAAGAAGATACTTCAGAAGGTCATAACCACAGCCCAAAATATTATTGGTCATCCTCTCCCATCTCTGGAAGAACTATACAGTTCCCGTTGCCTTAAAAAGGTTAACAATATTTTAAAGGATCCATCTCATCCAGGACATAGCCTCTTTGCACCACTGCCTTCGGGTAGAAGATATAGAACAATTAGATCAAGAACAAATAGATTGAAGAACAGTTTCTACCCAAGAGGTATAACCATCTTAAATGTTGTAACCAGATAATATGACCTTGGAGAGCTGTGATGGGTGTATGTGTGTTTATGTGTGGCTTTTTTGGTGTGTGTGTGTTTTGTGCTGGGGGTTTTTCTGTTTTTTACGGGATGGCATGCAATTTTGTTGCACTTGTATAGCGTTGTGCTTGTACTTGTGCAATGACAATAAATTATCTTATCTTATCAAATTATTTATAGCATAAGTTTTTCATGTCTACTTCACCAAATGAACCCTTATACAGATATCTGCACAGTTCAATAAACTTTTTGTTTGTAATTGTCCTGCAGATGGAGGTGTCACCTTGCCACTTGTTGTGTGTGAAAATCGTACAAATAAAGAATCTACGAAAGGCAGATTTATGTGAGTACCCCCTTGCTTCCACAAATCTGTGGTGATGTTGACTTCTAACAGGGGTTCTGTGCAGCAGAAGTGCCTTCACATGACACCTTTGACATGGTGGTAACATCCCTTGTGCGAAAGCAGATAAGCAAGGAAAAGATGCTAAGATTATATAATAAATTTCTTTTGTTTATTTGATTAATTCTTTCAAAGGATAAATTGTGTTCCCTTGTGTGCCCCAAAGCACACAAACTTTAAATCCAAGAATGTTTTGCATTCAACATGCTGTTAAGGCTTTGAAACCCCTCCAACATCTCTCTGATGAAAATAGGGACATCCTGTTCCATTATTATTATTACTGCTACTACTACTATCACTACTACTATTATTCTATTTATACCCCAAACATTTGACTGGGTTGCCCCAGCCACTCTGGGCAGCTTCTAACATATATAAAAACATAATAAAACAATAAACATATTAAAAAACTTTCCTATACAGGGCTGCCTTCAGATCAGACCCTCCAAGTCTGATGTCCCTGATTTAGAGAAGCCGTCCCAGTTTCTGATTTGATCCCAGAATGTCCCACTTTTCCTTAGGATGTCTCTATTTTCATTGGAGAAATGTTGGTGGGTATGGAGTTATTCAACTCCCAAACTGTCTGAAGGCAATCCTGTATAGGGAAGGTTTTTTTTTTTAATATGTTTAATGTTTTATTATGTTTTTATATATGTTGGAAGCTGGCCAGAGTGGCTGGGGCAACCCAATAAGATGTATGGGTAAAAATAGTATAATTATCATTATGGAATGGGACGTCCTTATTTTCATTGGAGAAATGTTGGAGGGGATATCAGATGGTTTGGGGGTTGGATAACTTGATATCCTCCAACATTTCTCAGATGAAATTAGGGACATCCTAAGGAAAAGCAGGGCATTCTGGGATCAAATCAGAAACTGGGATGGTTTCTGTAAATCCGGGACTGTCCCTTGAAAATAGGGACACTTGGAGGGTCTGGCTTTGAGGCCTAATGAAGGCTAGAGGAGCAATCCTTTGCTTTGACACCCCACACTCTCACTGCAGCTGAAAGGTAAGTTTTGAAAAACAGGATGGGAGTGAGGGTTACTCAGAATGGCACATGGCTATTTGCAAACCCAGCTGAAATTCAAAGGAATTTTGTCTCAGATTGCAAAAAGTTAATTATTGCTTTATTGCTGAACTGTGTGTACTGTGGTGCTTCTTTTTTCATTTATTATAATATGTGTTCAGTCCAACATGTCAGGAGTGCTATGGTAACTGGGTGTGTGTCCTCTGATATAAGCACCAAATCTAATTATCTGACTTTGAGAACAAATTGTAACATACTTAGGCATTTTCTGTTAATAATTTGAATTGTATAATTTTGAATTTGCAAGAGCAGTAGCTTACAAAGTAAGGCACAGAGGCAGAAAACTTGATTACATCTTGCATGAGCTATGATAGCTATGCTGTAATTTGAATATGAAGGCTGTCAGGAGGACAATGATTTGTGGAGCATCTCAGTTACATATCAGATATAAAGCGCAACACAGATTGAGATAAAGGTTAGGTGAATTATGGAAGCTGGGAAAGGGCGTGGGAGGAGTTTATAGCAAAACTGTAGATCAGATTGAACTTCTGCCAATTGTGCTCATTCATGAGGAGTGCTGGGACATCACTCGCCCATTAAAGGAGGAGAGCCAGAAACAACAATATATACATGACTCTGGCGCAGGAGCAATGGTTACCATGAATAAGTTCAGACATGGAAATAATGCTAGCTCCCATCGTTCCTGAACATTGGCCAAACTAGTTTCAGCTGACGGGAGTTGAAGACCAGTGCTATTTTTCCAGAAAAAGAGGTGTTGGAACTCACCATGAACACCTCCCTCATTCTCTTAGAATGGCAATGGCGCCCATCTGAGAGGTGCTGGAACCATGAGGTATGGGTTCCATCTGAAAAAAAAGCACCCACATCTGCAAGGCACCATGCTAGCTACCCTGCTCTAATTCTATTACAGAGCTGATCCTTAATATAGGCTTCTGTTGTTTTTCTATAAACATACCAAGGCCCATCTAGTCTGGCATCCTCTTCTCACAGTGGCTAACCAGGTGCCTTGGGGACCATAAACAGGCCCTGAACGCAACCGCGCTCTCCCCACTTGTGTTTCCCACCAGCTGGTTTTCAGAGGCATTCTGCCTCTGACCAAGGAGAGGGAATGTAGCCATCCTGCCTGGTAACAGTGGATAGCTTTATCCTCCATGAATTTCTCTAATTCTCTTTCAAAACTGGGGCCACCACTACATTTTATGGGAACAAATTTCATAGGTCAACAATGTGCTTTGTGGAGTTCTTACTTTTTTGTCTTGAATCTTTCAATGTATGAGAAAGGGATAAAAAGCTCTCTCCCTCTGCTTTCTCCAGACCATGTATGGAGCAACACCATCTTCAGTATGTCCTGTTTGCGGAGATATCAGTGTCCCACTGGTTCTCTCCATCCCATAAGGCTTATATTATGCCATCTCTAAGACCAGGAGACACTCAGTCTTGTTCGCACTCTGTGTGCTTGTCGGAAGTCAATTGCACCACTATTTTTTTCCCATTCAGCAGCCCAACAGCCCACGGATAAAAACTGTTCTTTAACCTGTTGGTGCAGCTGACTATACTTCTATATCTCCTGCCCGAAGGTAGGAGATTAAAGAGGTGCTGGCAGGGGTGTGAGTCATCCCTGAGAATTTTCCTTGCTCTTCTGAGGCAGCAGTCTCCTGCGATGTCATCTAGTGAACTCAGGGGACAGCCCATGATATCATGTGCTATATTCACCACCCTCTGTAGTGACTTCCTGTCCGTGGCTGTCAAACCAGCATACCACACTGTAATACAGTATGAAAGGACACTTTCTATTGTGGACTGGTAGAAAAAGATCATCAATTTTTGTTTGACATTGTTCTTACGCAAGACCCTAAGGAAATGGAGTCTCTGTTGGGCCTTCCTAACCACCTGGGTGTATTGATTTTCAAAGTGAGGTCTTCACTAAGGTAAACTCCCAGGAATTTGAAGGAAGAGACTCTCTCCACACAGCCCCCCACCATGATATACAACGGGGCTTGTTCCCCTCTCTTCCTCCGAAAGTCCAACACCATCTCCTTTGTCTTACTGATATTTAGGAGCAAGTTGTTCTCTAGGCACTATGTCGAGACTTTTTGAACCTCCTCCCTATATGCTGATTCGTCTCCACCTGTAATTAGACCCATTATGGTGGTATCATCTGCAAACTTAATAATTACAGTGGATGGATCGGATGAAATACAGTCATATGTATACAACGAGTACAGGTAGGGACTCAGCACGCATCCCTGTGGGGTGCCAGTGCTGAGCTTCAGAGAGGTAGATGTAAAAGGCCCAATCCTCAATATTTGTGTGTGATCCCTCAGAAAGTCTTTAATCCAATCACAGATGGTAGAAGAAAGGTCCAGGTCCATCAGCTTTTTAATAAGAATGTCCGGAAGGATGGTATTAAAAGCCGAGCTATAATCGATAAACAGCATTCTGACATAATTCCCCGGTCTCTCCAGATGACTCGCTGCAAGGTGATAAGCTGTGGCTATAGCATCATCTGTTGACCTATTTCTCCTATAAGTGAACTTACTACCAAGATCCTCAGCATGAGGATGGGCTGCTTCTAAGGAATAATTTCCCTTTACCTCAGAGTAACACCTCCCCCCCCCACCCAAAGACTTACATTCTCCATGATAGTATGATGCCTTCATTATATCTTCTTAGGCACCATTCATATTCCTTAATATTCAACCAGGTCTTGGGCTGATTAATATTTTACAGCCTTTCAAATGTGTCTGTGGAAAGGGAGGGGGATATTGTTTTTCTGTTTAAATTTAGCATTACAAGGATGAACTGCAGCAAACCACAGGCTGCTGTGACTCTTTTCCCTCCTCTTCTTGCCAGTCAGAACCTCCACCTAAAAGGCTACAGGAAGTCATGGAATCCTTCAAACAGGAGACATGACCTTTCCCACATCTACAATGGAGTTTCACTGCCTTGACTTTTGAGCCACAGGTTGTTTGCTAGGCTTCCAGGATAACTCTATAACCCCCAATGGACAACAAGAAAGATATGTAAGACAGAAAAAAATATGCATGGCCCTATGATATACAACCATCCATACAAGTGAAATATGCATTTCCACATATAATATGCAACAGTGCATACAAGTAACCAGGGGCAATGAACTCCAATTCTTTCACAGTGCTTATGCAATATAATAGCTTTTTATGATCTAAAAATTAAAATGGATGAGCACAGAGAAGGGATACAATGAAGAAGTGACTTGGTTTCCATGTATTCTCTTGTAAACACTGTGTGATCATGACAATTAAAGTTTAAGGATTTAATGTGGCCTAATAATGCATCTTAAATTGACTCTTTTTAAAACAGTTAGCCAGTCTGATTGCTATGTGAGCTTGTACCTGCCAACAGCTTCATTTGAAAGACCTCGGACCAAGACTATTAAGGACTCTAAGGATCCAGTATGGAATGAAACCTTCTACTTCAGGATACAGACGCAGGTCAAAGTAAGGCACAAAGTCAATGATTAATAATTTGTCTGAACTCCTCAGCCATATTTAGAATACTGTTTTGCTAAGTTGTTACCTACAAAGGACCCACCAAAATCATTGCTTATTTGGGTACAGAGGATGAGATGGTGGTTAGTTATTAACCTTAAATCTGTTAGCAGCTATTAGTCATGACAGGTAGAATAGAATGTCCCAAATTCTCTTTTTTCAGGGCTTATGCTGGCACCTTAGCTCACCTAACCTACCCTAGCTGAGCCAGGGTTGGGACCTTATGCCAGCATATCTCTGGCAGAGCCAGGAACCTGTCCGCTGAGTTGGAAATTCACCACATCCCAGCAGATCTAGGGTTAGGATTGTGCTCTTAGACTTTCAATATGCCACAAGACACACTGTTGTTTTAACGGTTGCTATGTTAGTATACACTGGGTACTACTGCAGCCATATGTTACTTCAAGATGTTAGCCATTGTTAGAGTAACATTAAGTAACCGATTCAGATTTAGAAGATAGTTTATGCCAGTTTTCTCTCTTTCATGCCCACATACCTTCCGGTGCCTTTTCTGCCTTCCTTTCTAATGTATGGAGACAATGGGCTGAACTTTGAATCTTTTTTTCTAGTTGTTTGGGCTTTGTGGTCCAGAAGCCAGCCTTGATGACTGTTAAGGCTCTGGGAAAGCTACTCCTCTCCTGGTTGCAGCATAGAAAACAAAGAGAGTCCTTTTTAATTAGTTTTATTCAATCCTAAGAGACAAAAGAACGCAACAAACCTTAACATGGTGTTGCTCCAAACTGGGCTCCTCCTCCCACATTCCTAACAACAGCAGCCCTCCCCTTACGGTAGCTGCTTGTAGCCAAAAATCTCTGATTCCGTTGTTCCTACACCCTTAATGAACACCGAGTTCTAGGAGAAGGGGGGTCAGAAATACTCTCCAGTGACAACATGTCAGCTGGCTGCCCTGTCGCAATCCCCCCTTCTTCTAACACATCCCAATTCCTTTGTTTGTCTATCTCTGTGCTGTGACCTTCCTCAGACTCCTCAAAGCTCTGCTGTAAATCAAGGCTGCCTCCCTCTTCTCCTAACAGCATCAAGAGAAGGCTGTGTGTGTTATCCACCAGTCCTCATCCATCTTGCTCTCTTGAGTCCCATCCTTGACAATGGCTAAATTTGCTTCCCTTCTCAGAATGTTTTGGAGATGATGGTTCACGATGAAGACCACTGCCTCATGGATAATAATCTCTGCACTGTTCTCTTTGATGTTTCCAAGGTCCAGCTTGGAGAAAGAGTTTGCCTCACATTTCCATTGGATCCAAAAGTAAGATGGTAGAACCAAAGGACGCTGGGAGGGCATTATTTACAGGTGGAATCGCCGTGCGTAAAAAGCATATAGTATAGTAGGGGAAAGGGCATATGAGAATGTTTAACAAAGAAAAAAGGCGTTATGTTATGGGAAATTGCTTGCAAAAATGTGTATATTGAGAGAAATGCAAACAAATGTGTATGATGTGGAAACTGATGTGGAAATGAGATGAACTGAAATGTGAAACAGAGAGAAACTAAAATGGAGAAGTTTGTCCAGCCCTCCCAATCGATCCATTCAGCAATGGGATTTATCATACTTGCACATGGACCTTTTCTTTCTGTTAACAGTTGAGGAAAACATTATCTCAAACCAAAACAATGTACAGTTACAGGTAGGTAGCCGTGTTGGTCTGTCGTACACGAAACAAAATAAAAAAAAATTCCTTCCAGTAGCACCTTAGAGACCAACTAAGTTTGTTCTTGGTATGAGCTTTCGTGTGCATGCACACTTCTTCAGATACCAATGTAATTATCCTTTTACAGATTCCAGAAACTCTGGAGGTAGAGTTTAGCCGGGAGAGCATGTAAGTACATCCCAAACAATGCAATGTATTTAAGAATATATAACACTAGAAAATAAACTTCGGAACTCTGTTGTATATCAAATCAGATGGACCTGGATCTCAAGTTTCTTGTGATCTGGCAAAGCATTGCCAAAGGGTAACTATCAGATGAATGTTTTTTTTTTTCCTTTTCTAGTCTCTTGTTGTAATTAGATTACATGATCTGGGCTATGTTGAGTCAATTACATTAATAAGGAATGTCAAACTAGAAACGTAAATTTTCATTACCAAAGACCAGATATGACATGTCAAATATATTTTATTTTGTTTTGCAGCCCAGTTCCTCATGAGCATATTGTTACTAATGGCGTATTAGTGGTAATATCATTATTTTTTTATGATTGCTCTTTTTACAAAAGTGGTATTTAAATCATATCTGTTATGGGTATATGATTGTGGTATCTTGCAGCAGTTCCAAAAGTTATTGCTTCTATCATTCGGCCACACATTTCCGGGGGTGGGGGGGGAGGTGGGGTTTCTGGGTCAGAAGGCTAGTGTGGGGAGACAAAGCGTTCCTTACAGAGATTTTATTTTAAGTGAACATGGCACATTAGAAACCTGCAAGCCATGTGGTCACTTATTTCTACGGAGATGGTCCAATCAGCTGGCTGGGAAATTAGCACGGGCAGCAATATGTTGGGTGCATGGCACACAGGCTAAATTCTAAAAGCATGCCCCCCCCCCCCCGGTGAAACTCCCAATTTGATGTAACACAGGACAGTTAGGAAAGATGTAGCTTCAGTGAACTGCCCTGAGTTCTTCCAATGAAGGGCGGTATATGAAAATGAATGACTGACTGACTGAATGAATGCATAGTTTAACACAACCAGCGTGATGATAATGATTAGATTAATTACCCACCCTTCACTGAAGCTAATAATCTGTAGGATGTGAGTAGGGAATCAGATGCAAAAGAACAGTGGCGGATTTACATATAAGCTAAACAAGCTATACCTTAGGGTCCCACTCTCTTGCCCCCCCCAAAAAAAAAGTTAAAGGAAAAAAATACTGGATGTACATTTCCAAAATATAAGATAAAGAACAAATAAAATAAAACCTACATACAACAACAGTGTTTTGTGTTGTGTAGGCTCCTATGATGTAAGTAATGGCCCCTGCCTGCTAGCCTGCTCCCTAAAATATCACTGGTTTGCTCATTTCTATATATAGGATGCCTACATTCTGCATGGACTGGTTGCATGGCAACATGTGCAAATGGCCTTAGATACCTATTCAGGGGTCAGCAAACTTTTTCAGCAGGGGGCCGGTCCACTGTCCCTCAGACCTTGTGGGGGGCCAGACTATATTTTTTTGGGGGGGATGAACGAATTCCTATGCCCCACAAATAACCCAGAGATGCATTTTAAATAAAACAACACATTCTACTCATGTAGAAACTCGCTGATTCCCGGACCGTCCGCGGGTCGGATTGAGAAGGCGATTGGGCCGGATCCGGCCCCCGGGCCTTAGTTTGCCTACCCATGTATTAGGCCCATAAATTACCATATACAGTCATACCTCTAGATATGATCGCTGCGTGGTGCGTTCCTCACGGGATACGAATGCACCGAACCCAGAAGTACTGGAACAGGTTACTTCCGGGTTCGCGCATGCGCAGAAGTGTCGACTTGCTCTTTGCGCATGTGCAGAAGCACCGAATCGCACTGTGCACATGCGCAGACGCGGCACTTCATGTTGCGCGCTGCTTATGTTGTGAACGGGGCTCCGGAACAGATCCCGTTTGCCACCAGAGGTATGACTGTAGCATATATTCAGCACAAAAAACAGTGACAATTTGTAGTTGACAAAGGACAGCTGGACATATAAAGGGCCCCATTACCTTCAGTAGCTTAGGGCCTCATCAAGCCTAAATCCAGCCCTGCAAAAGAGAATAGCGCTCCTGCATATGTAATAGTAGTGTGAAAGAGGAGATTTCAGAAAGGCATGCAAGTTCCGCCTGTGGAAATTCCCTCCTCCACACAACTTTTTAAGGTGGAGGTGGCTAGACATGTGGGAACAAATAGAGAGCGATGTGGTTGCTGCAGATGGGAAATAACATCATGAAACAATGACACATCATCGTGAATAAAAACAATAATATATGCTAATATTAAACCCTAATATATAATAAAGGATTCAAAATCTGTCCTTTAGATGCTCATGAAGCAAACCCCGTCTCTGATTCATCTGAAAATTATAGCTATCAGATTAACCCTGGAACCTTTCGGTGAAGGATGGGTAATAAATAATAATAAAATATCTTTGACCATTGCAAATATATACTTGAAGGTAATAAAACCACCGATATTTTATTTTATTAAATTCTAGTCATTTTATTAAATACGGTGATTAAAAGTAGATTCATATATGGAAGCATCTGTTTATTATGGTCAATGACCAGTAGAGTCTCTCTCATATATATAAGACTTGGGTTGAAAGGAATGAGATGTTACGAAGCACACATACCCACATCCTCTCCTCCTTGGAAACATCTTCTAATACAAAACATATGACATTATATCTGATCTCTTGGCCCACACAAGCAGTAGCTAATAAAACTGACTGGGGCTGTGGTGGTGGATAGAACACCATAATGATGTCATGCTACCTGTTTTATATTAGCAGATGTCACTGTGGGGAGAGGAAGGAGAGACACGGGCCTATATGAGACAGAAGCAGGATCCCTGATGTGTTGAGTCTCTGGGTCAAAATTATGCAGCCAGGTTCTGTGCATGTATACCAAGAAATATGCACCTATGATAATTACTCAGAACGTGGGTGGCGCTGTGGGTTAAACCACAGAGCCTAGGACTTGCCGATCAGAAGGTCGGCGGTTCGAATCCCCGCGACAGGGTGAGCTCCTGTTGCTCGGTCCCTGCTCCTGCCAACCTAGCAGTTCGAAAGCACGTCAAAGTGCAAGTAGATAAATAGGTACCGCTGCAGCGGGAAGGTAAACGGCGTTTCCGTGCGCTGCTCTGGTTTGCCAGTAGCGGCTTAGTCATGCTGGCCACATGACCTGGAAGCTGTACACTGGCTCCCTCGGCCAATAATGCGAGAGGAGCGCCGCAACCCCAGAGTCGGTCACGACTGGACCTAATGGTCAGGGGTCCCTTTACCTTTAAGGCCCACTGTATTCAGGGGTAAGCATGCTTAGGACTGCAGCTGTAATTTATGGTTAATATCATTTCTAGAAGCTTGGTCAATTCTTTTCACATTTGGGCAGGAGGACTAAGCCATTTCACAACAAAATACCATTGAAAGAGTTCACCATGTATGTCTCTTGTGGCTTAGCAGTCACTATGTTCATGCAGATTTATGTTGATGTCATGCATTTACAACTGGCAAACAGTTCTGTCAGGACCACAGTGGTGAACCTTTTTTCAGTCAAGGGCTGCCTTCTCCAGAGCTTTCCAAACTTTTCATGTTGGTGACACACTTTTTAGACATGCATCATTTCACGACACAGTAATTCATTTTTACTAGCAAACCGAAGGGTGACTCACCACTTTCCAGCCCTGGGGGGAGCGTGGGGAGCGTTCGTGTGACACACCTACACCGACACACCTAACGTGTAGTGTGTAATCAGTCAGGGCCCACTAGTTTCAGCTCCCTCCTTTCCCCTCTGCCCACCATTTTGGGCTCTCCCATACTCCCATGAAATGGACTGAGGGCCATATGCCAACCCCTATTCTATAACTTATTGGCATATTCCAGGCTTCTTCTATCTTAAAACGTTGCCAAAGAAGGACCTGTTACATTACAGCTACATTGTGACCAGTAAGGTTTTACCTTATGCTCTTTTATTTCCCTTTCTCTTTTGATAGTCTCGTGAAATTTCCTGTTTGGGTGTACAGGTGAATGGAGGGACAGCAATGAAGGAGAAACCAGGAGGTTATTATGTACCTTTATATATAGATATAAATAGATATACAGTTACTGATATCAAAGGTTTTATCATTAAAACCCTTTACTTGCTCATTAAAAGTCTCATTGCTAGACCTTTGCAAACAAACACTTTGGTTATTTTGCTGTTTTAATATGATGTGCTAATTTGCTTCCACTATAGTGTCTGATCAAATAAAACTTTTGATTTTGAACACAAATATAAGCACAAGCCTGAATTGGGGGGGGGGGGAGAATCAAAGCTGATTTAAATGATCATGTGTATCCTAAGACATATTTATGCAGTATATTTTACATAGTAACTAAATGAATGATTATCATAATCTATGGGTCTCAATGCATTTAATGTGGTGTTGCCTTTGAAAACTGCATTTAAACTAGAGCATGGAATACATCTGGCCAATATTGCTCAGTTGCAATTAGCACTTCATCTTATTATGCCTGTTCTATATCTCCCAGTCCATTTCCAGGCCCAAGTTTATTGAAGGGTGGGATTAAAAAAATGTCAGTAATCTTTACTGGCACTTTAGCAGAAGTAATTATCTTATGAAATCATAATTTCATTGCCAATGACATATGTGTGAAAGATTATTGGTGGAATATAATGTGCTGATTGATGTTGGCATGCACATCTTCTCAGCTTGGCTCCTGATCCCCAGAGTTCAGGCGCTTGTCCCACACACACCAGTGTGAAGAACTGAGCTTCAGAAAACTGAGCAAATGTGGCAGCAAACTATAGAGCCGTGAACTTACCACAAGAGCAGTGGTGGCTGGTGCCCATTAGGATTGGTAGGGTGGAAGGCAGAGAGGTCAACAGGAGGTGAGCCAGAGCCAATGACAGGTGAGGCCCACTAATTTTACTTTTGTCCCCATCCTCCTCCCACTTGAGTTCTACAAGAGTAAAACTGAGACTGAGGAGGACAAAGCTGGCAGGTACCCTCTGGACTAGTTGTAAGTAAGAAGGCAGGCAGGTAGGGGCTGGCTGAGGGCAGACTAAAGTTGGTAGGGCAATGCCCCATTTGCCCTAATCCAGTGGCCCATCTAGTTCTCAAAATGGCCAACCAGATGCCTATGGGAAGCCTCCAAGCCGGACCTTCCTGTGATTCCCAGCAATTGATTTTCAGAAGCATACTGCCTCCAACGTATAGCCATTATGGTTAGCAGCCCACTGACAGCTTTATCCTCCATGGCTTTATCTAGACTTGTTAAAGTTTTAAGTCAGAAGGTAGGCAGGTGATCTTGGAGGAATCAAGACTGCATTCAGAGGGGCAGTGCCCTATTTTCCATAATGGACCAGACTCCACTGAACCAGAGGCATCACAAAATCTCCTCCGGCTAGAAATGGAGGTGGGCTAGTGGTAGTTACACACCTACACATCTGGAAGGGAGAGTGAGGTCACATGAGAATGGCACTGACACCAGTAAGATTAGTTTGGACCAGGAGTCGCCAAAATGGGGCCCTCCAGATGTTGGATTGAAGCTTACGTCAATACTCATCTGGCATGGCCATCAGTCAGAGGAGATGGGAGTTGTAGTCCAGTAATATTTTGAAGGCAGCACATTGGCTACCCTTTTGCTAGAATCTTTGTTCGCTTTTTTAAGGGGAATTTGTTCATGCTCATGAACTGAATAAAGCTATGTTGTGACAATTTTATCAGGGTTCTTTATGTGCTTTGTAGAGCAAAACTGCACATTCACTGTGAAAGGATCCTATGAAGAGAGCCAGGACTTTACGTTGGGCTCTGAGCTGTGTCCTGCTGATCCTCTTGTGTTTCACTGCATCAAGTATATGGAATCCGCACTGGAGATTGAACCAGCAAAGAAGCCATGCTCTGTACGTTTTTAAATCATCTCTTCAATTTAAAAAGCAATGTAAAGCTACCTCCACTGTATAAAATGCTTTCATTTTACATAAAAAATACTGAGGAGGCTACACCTTCTCAAGACATATATATGTGTGAGCATAATTTTAATTTTCCTTCTTTCTCTTTTAGTCTTTTCCTGGTGAAAGGAATGATGCAAATAAAAGACTTTGCTTCACTTTGCCTCTTGATTCTCTTAGTATGGAAAAGGAAGTGACCATAGGCAAGGTAAGTATTGTTTCACAGTGGAAGAGGAAAAACAGGGAGGAAATACATTTATTTATATTATTAACAAAATTCATACACCACTTGATTGTGGAAAAAAATCCTCTAAGTGGTTGTTCTATTTACAAATAAAAGATGAATAGCAGAAGAGTAGGAAGTCAGCAACTCCTATCCATCACAGTGTTAAGGGGCTTCAGCTAATTGTAGCAGGACCATAGAATCTATAATTCCATGATACCACAGGAGGCTGCCTCATACCAAGCCAGAGCCATGGGTCAGTCTAGCTCAGCATCGTCTATGCTAGTATTCCCCAATCTGGTGCCCCATCCAGATGTTGTGGACAACTCCCATCAGCCCCAGCCAGCATGACCAATAGGCAGGGTGAATGGGAATTGTAGTACAAAACATCTGGAGAGCATCAGGGTGAGGAAAGCTGATCTATACTGACTAATACAAAACAGACAACAAGGTACAATAGAATAATATATCAAAATGACGCAAACCGTGAAGAATATTCAATCATATATATATATATGCATATGTAACCGGAGGAAATCTACTCCATACAACGTACAAATGTCTCAAAAGGTGCAAAGAGATTCAAAAGTGCAATGTCCGATGTGCAACAAGTCCAATGTCATAAAGTGCTAAAGTTTCTCAGGAGTCCATGTCTGCTTCTCCCGACGGGCGGCTAGCTTGTATTATCTCCGTTTCACTATTATCGTTTCTTCAGGGACGGACATCATCAAATTGTTCATACATAAACACTTAACTAGGCTGAAATGCTCACAACCTGGTTGGACTCCTGAGAGACGTTTGTACGTTGTATGGAGTAGATTTCCTCCGGTTGCATATGCATATATATATGATTGAATATTCTTCACGATCTATACTGACTGGCAGCAGCTCTCCAGAATTGGGATCTTTCCCAGTCTTACCTAGAGAGCCAGGGATTAAACCAGAGACTTTTTCTGTGCAAAGTACCTGCTGTACTTCTGATCTTATCAAGTTGGTAAGGATAATTCTATGCAAAAATGTAGAGAAACTGGAATGGGCAGGACAAATTTGTTGATGGTTCAGTGTCTGGAAGTACAAAATCTGGGGCACAGAAGGTACAACATTTAGGTATGGGGAAATTGCACCCAACATGGTCCTGCAGGAATTATGTGGGAAGGACAGTGATGATCATATAGAAAGGAACTGTGCCACTGCCGCATTTGTATGATTCCTTCACACACATTGCCAGAAAGCCATGGGAATAAATGAAGGGAAGCAGCTCACACACCACCACCAGTAAGCGTGCAAGGGAGAACCTGCGGCACTTCAAATGTTGTTGGACTCCAATGCACATCTGCCAGCATGAAAAAATAGGAATTGGAGCCCAGCAACTTTGGAGACCTACACATTCCACGACTTAAGGGTTTCTCTGCTAATGACACCTGCTTCTTCAAACTTGAAGAAGTGATTCATACATTTTGCCTATCATCCTTGTGAATAGGATGACTGCAGTCAATGGAGAACTTAGCTCCTTCAAGAGTTGTGTAGAACAAAGTGCTTCAATGAGCAAAACCTTTTCTCATCTTTGGATGACAGACTACATGTGTTTATGTAATCTCATCTACACAACTATTGAAGGCCCAGTTGCTGTTGCTACTTGTGGATTAAATTCTAGTGGAGATCACTCACTCACTCACTCACTCACTCACTCACTCACTCACTCACGTGATTTCTAAAAGTTGCATGGACTGTTCTACAGCGCCTAATATTACTTCATGGACTTCACCAGTATTTTGTCTAAAAGGACTAGATCATGGGTCGCGGAGGCCGTTTAACCGGCCCACGAGCCGCCCCAGAACTGAGCCGCCCGCTCGGCAAGTCCTGGTGCGTTGCACTAAACCGGCACAGTGTGGCACAGGGACTCTCTTCAGTGGCTCCGGAAATTGCTTCTGCACAGGTGCAATTTCCGGCGCCGCGGACATGCGCAGTCTCGATTTTCGGCGTTGTGCTGTGCCAGTCCGGCCCACGGAGGATCTCTGTGGGAGTGATCCGGCCCAGGCAAGGTAAACCTTGCCAACCCCTAGGCTAGATATTCAAGATATTCAGCCCTGAATGGAGGTATGTGTGATGTGTGGCTGCTGCCTGCTTTCCTCTGGGGATACCAGACAGGAAGATCAAACAGTATGTCATGTTATGGCAGGTTACTGACAACATTCCATCTTTTCTCTCTCTCTAGGACAAAACAGTTGATCTATGTGTGAACATGAAAGAATGGTAACATGATAGTGTTAATTTTACCCAACTCTGCCTACTTGACTTCTATTTACTATCTGAAATATATATCTAAATAATTAGAGTATTATAGTACATTGAGGGGGGGCTCCTAGGATTTGGCCAGATTTGGTACATGAAACTAGTAAATGCTAGTTGTGGGGGATAATACAGGGAACGAAGTTTAACTCTCCCTCTGCCAAGGTCCTGAAGCTGCTATTGGCCTATTAGAGGGGTCAATGGAAGCTTTCCTGGAAATGGAAGCATTTGCTTTGGATACGTGTTTTTTGTTGAGACTGTGGCTCTTCATAAGAAAATGATAACAAATGGAGGCTGGGGGGGGGGATGCAGTGCACTGATGCTTTCTTTGTTCTGCTCTGGCCTACATGCAAGGCTGAAAAACCTGGATGTGCGTTTGGGTTATGAACTATGTATGGATGAACAAACAGTTATACAGAAACGGAAGAAGTTGGTTGCAGCTGCCCTGGAAAGGGCTCTCGGCTTAAAGAAAGACTTACAAGATCATGAGGTACGTAGGACAACATTTTGCTTAGTAAATATTTGGTATGAAGGATTTAGCCTCTCTTTCTTTTACCAAAAGATGCTTCGTAGGCACAGTTCGATTGGTTTTTTTATTTGTGTGACTGTTTTCAGCAAATAAAATAAACAAATAAACAAATAAAATACAGCAAATCCACTATTTACCGGATACAGTAAAGGCTGAATTCACCATACAGGGATGTATTTGAACACGTATGAACACAGGATGGAATCCAATTGCTACTCTGTATGCTGTTGCTCCTCCAAACAGATTTTCAGAGAGCACTGGGAGCTGCAGGTGAGAGGGGAAATTGGTCAAATTTGCCTCCCTCTATCAGTAGACACAATGGCAGACTTTGGCACCCCCCCCCCACTCTTGCACTCCATTCTAAAGTATCATTGTGGTACCCCAGCAGTGTGGCACCAAGTGTGGCTGAACCGGTGTGCTACCCTAAAACCGCCTCTGGTAGACATGTTCCACTGGGGAAACCCTTCGTCTGCCCATAGCTTGGTACTGTCTGCTTTGAGTGACAGTGGTTTTCCCAAGTCCTTGGCATTACGTTGGTCTTAATGAACTCGCACTCCAATGGAGATGCTTGGGATTGAATTGTGGACCTTATGCAAATGTGTGCAAAACACGTACTCAGATCTGTGGGTTTAAGGCAGTATACAAATTAAACAAACAAAAAATACCACTGATCTATAATGCCTCCCCATGAGAAACAAGCAGAAGATATAGGGGCATGGTGTGGTTGGTTGTCTGTGGTTGGCTGTGAAAGGAGGAGGTTAGCTTAACCTAACCTCAAATTCCTATGTTACAGGGCTAACCTGTAATTCCTATTTCATACACCTCTTTGCTAACCTGTAATTCCTATTTCATACACCTCATACACAGTTGTAGAGAGGGGGAAAGGAAAGTGAACGTAGTAAAGAAGGAAGGAAGAGATGAGGAATTAGTGATGGGTGAGTTTGGGCAGAGTTAGGTGAAGATGAGGAAGGGACAGAAAGGGAGGAACATCAGCCAGCATTTGTTGTTACTGCCGCAGAGGCAGAAGGATAGGATAGTGGGGAGGATTGATTGAATTGGAGCATTCAGAAGGAACTTAGATGGGAATTTAAAGTGGACAAGTTGCAGAAAAGGAAAAAGAAAGTTGCAGAAAAGGAAAAAGGAGGTCTGCAAGAATGAGGATTGGTATATAGTTCAAAGAAAGGCTTTAGGAGGAGCGTGGGGACTGTATCCCTTGATGATGGTCCTGCTTTGTTAAGAGCAACCCCCAGAGCAACCCAACCTCTGGTTTGTTGGGCTGCTGCTGCAAGCACCTTCAGGGTACAACCCATAGAAAACCAGAATCCTTCTTTCTGAAGGGGATCCGGCCAGAATAATTAGACTGTTTGAAGTTGTATTGTAGACTCTCACCTCAAACCACCTGTACTTTATGTAAACATGATATCCCATCTCCATGATTAGTGATGATTTGGATGTTGGAAATTATTTGCAGTTGCTCTCCCAAGGTTTTTCCTCCTTGAACAGGTGGACCCATGCTTGAACCCCTGTGCATAGGTCGAGTCTATGCATTCCAGGCCCCATTGAATGCCCTGGGAAAGGCATGAGAGGTGTGCAGAGCGCCCACTGTGTTTATGTTATGTTATGGTTTTGTGTGTGGATTCTGGGTTGAGAGACATAGGATGTGCTAGATGTGTTTATGTGTCTATGATCCTGTGTGTGGAAGAAGACATCCTCAATTCGACGACATTCTGACTTGTATGGGAGCCTTACCACCAGATGGCATCTGATTCGGCTAGGGACAACCGCCTGGCAGAGTGGGCAAGCAGCACGAGAGGGAGAGGGGGAGCTTTATCCCTCGCCATCAGAATATTGATCACCCCATCATTGATTCATCGATCCCCAACTAGCCCTTCTTCATTTTCCAATAAGGACTCTTGCTTTTTTCCTTCTGGACTACGTTTGTACGAGAAGCTTGCACAGCAGCAACTCATATCCCTGAGTTACGATATCATTTGGCTATCCACGGTCGCAGTTTTTGAGTCATCAGCCTTATTCTTCGGGTCCGCCATATGTGCAATTGAACTGTGTCAAATGATTTGCACCAGCTTCTGTGACTCATCATCTAGGTGACCACCCACCCCTGCTGGGGCTGCACCCCGATGGCAGCACCATCTGCTTCTCCTGTGCCAGTATTTTCAGTCTTTGCATCAGCAAGTTTTAAGTTGTTTTCCTGCCATCCACACACTCATCCCCTTTGGACTGAACTGAAGGGTCTTTTCCCGTCCACCGGCCCTCTCTGAAGCATGCTGCAGTCCACCTTGGGCCTACAAGGTGACCAACGGGGGGATGGGCAGTTCCATCGCCACCCACATCGCAGGGAGCGAAGGAACCGGTCTTCCAGCTTGCTTTTCCTCGAAAAGACCTCGGAGTTTCTTCTTCTTGTCACCCTCAACCTCAACCTTTCAGCAGGGACTTCAGCACCTGTCGACTCGTGAGAGGCTTTTGCCGAGCACTTCTTCGAGTGGCTGTTGCACCATGCACCCTCTGATACCTGAGCCCTAGATATGGCTTCCGCTTTCGCTTCTCGACCTCCGAGATAGAGTCCTCCAGCAGACCCACGACATCGAAATGACGTCGCCCGTCCATCCTCGGACCGGCATCAGTTCCCGAAAACATCATCGATCCCCAATGGTATCAGAAGTTACTCTCCTTCTGAGAGCTCCTTTTGAGAACGGCAGAGAGTGAAAGTTGATTTCATGCCATGGCAGTTTACCAGGACTGTGGTTGTTGACTCATGGGCTACTAGCGTGATACTGCGTGGAAGTAGCAGGCATGGACTGTGGGAAGGGAGAGCAGTGGTTTTGTTCCCAAAAGCTGAAACAGCAGTTTGGTGCCAGGCTAAGGAGGCCAACAGCCAGAGTGGGCCTTCAGCAGGCATCTGAAGAAGGCCTGACCCAAAAGCACCAGTTGTGTTTGGGGTTCTGTTTTGGGTGAAGGTGGAACTGTTTCCTGCTCTCTCCAGAATGAAAGGGGACTGACTTGTGGCATCATCCCACAATAACTGGAGATCCTTCGCCAGATGACCAGCCAGATGACCAGCACCTCGACGTGCGACCGGGCAACAACATGTCAGCACAGAGCAGAGGGAGATAAGAACTTTTGATCTTTCTCCCTGATGAGCAGGGAGCATGGACGGTGGCAGCTGGATATGGGACTTGTCATCATGCTCCTGGACCTCGGGTTCTTATGTTGGGTCTGTTATCTATGGAGACACCAGATGTGGGGACGAACAGGGAACAGCAGGGTAGTGTGTGTTACTTGTCATCTACCTATCCCTGACATTGGGAAACCAAGAGATGCTGGATTTAGAGGGAGAAACCAATTGCCGGGTGGGCACCAGAAGTTTAAATACGACTGCTTTGAGTCTCCCTGAATCATAGGTTGTATCTAACAGTACCAGGAAACCCAGGGATGGGGAGCCAGCTGCTGCTAGAGCCAAGACCCCAAAATCCCCCCGACAAGGGAGGGGGTTTGGTTGGTTAACCAGCTGGTTGTCGAATTTAGGATGATTTAGAGGAGTTTGTGTGGTGCTTAATGATCTTGCTTAGGCCCTGCTTCTGTATCCCCTGCTTTTCAGCATTTGCACAATGTGATGCGTAATATGGTGTAAAAGGTGATCAGACCCTAGATTATAGACATGGTATGTGTGGTACAACTCCTTGGACAGCACCTCGGGACGCGTCAGACAACAATTGTCTGACGGTCTATAAGAGTAGTTGGGAGTGAAAGGAGGAGGTTAGCTTAACCTAACCTCAAATTCCTATGTTACAGGGCTAACCTGTAATTCCTATTTCATACACCTCTTTGCGGGAGGCTTCACATCCCCCTAAATCAATTCATAAGGAAAGTCTCCGGCAGCAGCAGAAGACTGCATAACGAAAGTTCAGAACCACAGTTCAAGGGCAAAGCATGCGTACCCTCTTATCAGCATGGCCTTGCCAGCCTGGAAGGATGGCATCGACCAAGTACAGACAGAGAGTCTGTACAGGGTGCAAATGTCCTTACCACCATGACGCACAAAGGGCCCTGTAAAAGGTTCACAGGAAGGAACTCCTTATATGGCTTTACCAGACTCATGATGCATGTCTTTACATGGTAGCAGGAAGGATTCTCCTAATATGGTCATAGACCTTTTGGGAGGGGGAGAGAGTGATCTAAAAGGTATATAAGTCTTGTTTAAACTGATTATTCTTGTTCCTGTTTTAATGATCATACGGAACCTTCTGCCTCTCCGGAGGCAGAATAAAGCCTTTCTCTTTTGAACCAAACCTCGATGTCTTTTTGGCTCCTTCTTTCCCTACCTGGGAGCAACGCAAACCCCTGAATTTCCTGATAAGGCTACAGCTGCAGTGGTGTTTGTTTGCATTTGTGAGGGTAGAGGGCTTGTTGAGTCAGATAAGCCAGATTGATTCATATGCTGTTGGTGGATTGTTGTTGTTGTCTTGTTGGGTTGTGTTTGTGATAAAAGGGAACCATACTGGGGTGAAGGCATCCTCTTCTGTTTGTCCCTGTGTCAGTTTCAGTTGGTTAGCTTTTCTAGTAAGGCCGCTTCCCATACAATTTGATACCTGTTTAGTTATGTTGCATATTTCTTGTAGAAGTGCTGTCCAGAAGGGTTGGAATTTAGGGCATTCGCACCACATGTGGAGGTATGTGCCTATGGATGTGCAGCCTCTCCAACATCTTGGTGAGGTTCCTGGGCGTATCAGTGCCAGTTTCTGTGGTGTTAAGTACTACCTGTAGGTGAGTTTCAGAGTGAGTTTCCTTCTTTTGGCTGATGTGGACTTAAAGGGAGGTTTAGATCACATTCTAGTCCATTGGGTGGGGTTTATTTCATAGCCTATGCCATGCTCGTTTTTTGATTGCATCAAAGGAGTTTGTGGGATTTTGGAGCAGTATGTTGTATATTATGGATAACCATCCCTTTGCTGTGTCCCTCTGCTGTCAGGAGAAGGTTTTTCAAGGTGGTCAAGGGCCTAATGTAGTTTAGTCTGCCACTTCTGGAGTTAGGTTGGGGGAACCCAGATTGGGAGGGTTTGGAATAAATAGGTTAGATTTGGGAGGGTGATCATTTTGATCATGGGCATTTTGTCTATGAGGGTGAAGTTGGTGTTGTTCCATTTCCTCAAGCCTCTGTTGATATGTCACCACAGGGGCTTGGAAGGAAGGAAGGAAGGAAGGAAGGAAGGAAGGAAGGAAGATAGATATTTCCATTCTAAGCAATCAAAGGCTTTAAGGATGTGGCTCAAGAGCTCCACGCGGTTGTGGCGTTTGCCATCTTGGCTTTCCAGAACTCCCCCAAGGTTCCATTTATTAATCTTACTATCCTTATTGTGAAACAGAGAGGAAGTTAGTCTAGCAGGCAGCGACAGAGCATGTCTCCATGCCGCCCGGTGTGTGTGTGTGTGTGTGTGCGTGTGTCCTGCATCGGGGGCGGAGTGAGGGGGGTGAATGGAACCCATCACACCCACCCAGACCCTGCCACCACTGGAGTGACACCAGCCCTGAGTGGCATGATTGTTGCACCCTCCATGCACTGCCCTCCCCGGATCAGAACCTTGCTTCCTTCAGAGGATGTACAACTGACTTCAGTATCAATGTGTTGATGTATTTTAATGTTTACTGGAAGCCGCCCAGAGTGGCTGGGGAGACCCGGCCAGATGGGCGGGGTACAAATAATAAATTATTATTATTATTATTATTATTATTATTATTATTATTATTATTATTATCAAAATCACGTTAAGAGTGACTTCAGCATCCTGTTTAGAAAGGAAGAACAGGGGCTGTGAGGACCTCATCATATTATCCCCTTGAATGGAAAGTCTGGACTTGGGAAGTCATTTTATTTTACTTGTTATATTGTATAGTATTGTACTGTTTTAATTAGTGTTTTGTAGTTATTTTAAATTTATGTGGAGTGCCTTATCTGAGTGGATAGAGCAACCAAGTAATTTCGTTGTTCCCACAAGGGGACAATGACAAATCTTACCTTACCTTACCTTACCTTACCTTACCTTATCTTATCTTATGTATTACTTTTAATCATTGGTTTCTTAATGTACCCTTACATCTGATTATTAAAAAATGTTTTATGTTGAACAGGTGCCAGTGGTGGCTGTCATGACAACAGGAGGAGGTGCCAGGGCATTCACAGCTTTACATGGCAACCTATATGGTCTTCAAAAATTGAATCTCTTAGATTGTATTTCATACATCACTGGATCATCTGGCTCCACATGGTAAGGATGGTGCAATGACAAGTTCCCTTCTGACATTTCTATGGTCCATACTGCAGTGACTAAACAGTGGTCCATATATGGCTGCCCAGAAACTTTTCTGTGAAGGGGAACATGGAGAATAGCCAGTGTGCTGTTAGAAACTTGCCAGGCTTGAAAGTAAGTAAAGTGGTGATAAAAGCTCACAACACAGGCTTAGCCTATAAATCCTCTGTTGGGTCCCCCCCCCCCATTTCTTTTCTGTAGAATAGAATGTTTTGGGACTACAACTCCCATCATCCCTCATCCCTCTTCCCTGGTCCTGTTAGCTAGGGACGGTGGAAGAAGATTGTAAGAAATTTAAATTATATTTGGGGGGGGGAAATAATGCAATATTTATTAAAGCTTAGGGAATCAATTATAGGCTTTCGGAATTTACCTAGGAAATAGGTTAATTTTAAGCTGTTTTTGAAAGAAATATTGGTTAAGATGGTAATTTCTTAGAAACTGCCAAAGAAGATTAGGGAATTGAAATTCAGAAGGGGGGGGGTTGGGGGAAGTCACTTACTGATGTAAAGAAAAAGTCATGTTATAGTAAGAATAATCTTTTTTTATTTTTTCCTTTTTTCATGTCTTTTTATGCTTTTTCTTTCTTTGAAAATGAATAAAAATTATTTAATTTTTTTTGGAAAAAAAGATAGCTCTGCGCCCTGGTGCAAGCGTCAGTACCAGAGCTGCCCTGCTCCTTGCGGCGGTTTACAACAGTATATGCCATCTAATGCCACTGGCTGCATGGCCAACCTGGAAGTATTTTATTTTCAGTCCTTTATAGTTGCATTTTGTTTATCTTTAGCCTATATCCAGTTTTCGGAGGGTGGGGGGGTGTAGTGTTTTTTTAAATTTTATTTTAGGTCTTCCTTTTTCCTTTTGCTGACTGCTAAGCTCTTTCCTTAGGCTTTGATGCACTGAAAAACCCCACAGGTGTATCAAATTGCTTCCAAGCAACAACAACCACCCAGCCAACTTTTGCATGATTTTCTGGTTTTTCATAAAGAGAGTTGTTGTTGTTGGGGTTTTTTTTCCTGCTTTACTGATAATATTCAGTATGTCTCATAGCAATTTATTTTCCACTCCCATTATTTTACACTTTCGGCAAGTCACTATCTCTCAGCCTAACCTGCTTCACAAGTTTGTTATGGGAACAAAATGGAGACAGGGAGTGTACGCCACCTTGAGCTCTGTGGAGGAAAGGCAGAATATAAATACAAAAATGAAAAAATGAAAGAAAAAAAAAATTCATCTCCCCTAGGGCCTTATCAAATCTTTATGAACATGCTGACTGGTCACAGCAAGACCTTTCAGGAGCAATTTCACAGGCTCGCAAGAGTATGACCAGATGCAAGCTGGACTTGTTTTCCCTCCAAAACTTGAAGGAATACAGTGAAGCACTGGAACATCGGCAAAAGGAAGGCTACAAAACATGTATCACTGATCTTTGGGGACTTTTCATTGACAAAGCATTGAGCAACGGGGTAATATATATTTCTGTTTTTATTCATTTTCTATTTTCTGAAATTAAATCTGAGAGATGATGGTGATGATTCATTAAATTTGTATGCTGCCCTTCATCATAAGATTGAAGAGTGGTTCACAACATAAAAATACAAAATGAGAACTCAAAATGCATAATAAAGACAAGAACCAGAGCAAACACAAACCAATAACCCCATTTAAATGGCCCTGGAATGTTAACCAGCCACTAGCCTGGTAAAAGAGGAATGTTTTCATCTGGCCTCTAAATATAAATAATGAAGGCGCCAGGCAAGCCTCCCTGGGGAGAGCTTTCCGCAAAAGGGAAGCTACCACAGAAAATACCTGTTCTCTTCTTGCCACCCTCCAGACCTCTCATGGCAGAGGCATATGAAGAAGGGCCTCAGATTATGATTGCAGGGTCCAGGTTGGTTTATATGAGGAGAGGCGGTCCTTGAGGTATTGCAGTCCTGAACTGTTTAAGGTCAAAACTGGCACTTGGAATTGGGCCCAGAAACTAAGTGGCAGCCAGTGCAGTAATGCCAGGATCGGTGTAATGTGCTCAGACCATCTTGCCTTGATGAGCAACCGGGCTGCTGAATTCTGCACCAACGCAGAAATTTGTAGAAAAACAAGAACTCAGGCCACAAGGGTACAATTGTGTAGAACCGGTGATTGAAAGATTCAAGCTTTTCAAGTCTCTTATGGGTAGATTTATTTCTTGAAATTTATATGCCAGATAGAGTTAGTATGCAAGGCCCTGTTTCGGAGATTCTTCATCAGCCAGTAGAGTCTTAACGTCTTAAGGTCAACGTGTACTAGTTTCTGAGAATTCTGCACCAACAGCAGTTTCCAAATCTCCTTCAAAGATAGCTCCACATACGATGCTTTTCAGCAATCTAATTCAGAGGTTACCAGAACCTAGACAACAGAAATTGCCATTGGATTGAATCTATAGTTGCTCCTGAAATTCTCCACCAGTCAAACTGGCTGGCAGAAAGCTCTGTGTGTGATTTCACAAAATATTTTCCAGGCAGCGGCTGAAATTCTCTTAATATTTTAAAGCACCCCTCCTCCCCACGAAAACACATTTTCAGCTAATTCCTCAGAGGAATTTCAACCCATCTTTCACTTCAGATGATGCCTGTTGGGACGTGAACAGGGCCTGAGAGATGGTGGAGATGAAGCTTTTTTTAGATATGTGGATGAAATCAGGGTTAGGGATTAAGCTTATCTTCTCACCATCCCGTTCCTAATATTTGTTACTGCCTAAAGGATTGGATTTCCTTGCCGTTTTAATAATTTGGTGTTATTTAAACCATTATTTTTAAAGAGATGCAGCGACACACTCTCGGGGCAGAAGCGTGCCCTGACTCACGGTCAAAACCCCCTGCCTATATACATGGTACTCAACACCAAGGACGACTATAGCCTTGCAGAATTTAAAGGTAATGTTATCCATATTGTATTTGATTTGAAACTGAAAAAGCTCCCACGATGACTTACTATTGACTTTATGATTAACACTTTTTTCATATTGAATGTATTACTTTATTTATATACCATTAAATGCCACAGTAGGCATATAAATGGTTTACAAGTATAAAAACTAGTTACACAAGCAAGCATGAAAATCTGCTCCGATGATGAAAAATCCCTCTTGTGTTGAGGGATCTGTAAAAACAGCACCCCTTCATAGATTGAAGACTTTAGAATGCAAAGGGGGACCAGAATGCCACTTCTGTGCCTTTACGTCACGCCCTGATAGGTCTTGGTCTTGAGAAGAGGTGTTTACCTATCCTTTCAGCTGAGCATCCTAAGAAAGAAGGTCTCTCTTCCAGCTAAAGGTAAAGGGACTCCTGACCATTAGGTCTAGTCGTGACCGACTCTGGGGTTGCGCGCTCATCTCGCATTAATGGCCGAGGGAGCCGGCATACAGCTTCCAGGTCATGTGGCCAGCATGACAAAGCCACTTCTGGTGAACCAGAGCAGCGCACGGAAATGCCGTTTACCTTCCCGCTGCAGCGGTACCTATTTATCTACTTGCACTTTGACGTGCTTTTGAACTTCTAGGTGGGCAGGAGCAGGGACCAAGCAACGGGAGCTAACCCCGCCATGGGGATTCAAACCGCCGACCTTCTGATCGGCAAGCCCTAGGCTCTGTGGTTTAACCCACAGCGCCACCCGCATCCCTATCTTCCAGCTAGAATGAGATAAAACTAGTACCTGCTCACTGGCCATGAGGTGGGAGCCTAGCTGAGCTGTGTGAGACCTGTGCTTTGCATATCACAGCACCAGTAAGACCAGGGATGGGGAGGCCAGAAATATCTTCCCCTTCTTACACCAGGAGCCTTCCTTATTTCCAGAGCAGGTCATGTGACCATCCAGAAATCTTTGCACTTGCACCCAAAATGGTGATTCTAGCCTTGGATACCTATGGAAGCAGAAGGCCACCTGATCCCCATTTCTTGGAGGTGAAGTTCAAAAGTGAGCTTAGATAGTAGTTCCAATTTGGTAAGGTCAAATTAGCCAACCCACCATAAGAGAAAGATAGTGGTGACAACTTGGTGACAAGGAACACAAACGACTGCAGGTAGTGATTGGACGACTGCCCCTTTATTTCCCTGAATTAATCTGCTTTGTTTCCCATGCCCTTGGTTATCCACAAAGTCTAGGGAGTGTCTTGGATATCCTCACTTTTCTGAAGAAGTGGGCTGTTGTGCAATGGATCCTCATTATCGTGGCAGAAAGGAGGTCCACAAACAAAGGATCCAACCCACTATTTATGGTAGCTTCCCTACATCTACCGCTTTAAATAATTGTAGCTGAAATACATAATTATCTCAGATTGTTTGAAGACAATCTTGTAATACATTTGATTAAGACTTAGCCAAACTTGGGTCCAGCTTCACTGCTTTTTCTGAATGCTATAACATTGGGGAAGCATCTTGGCAATTTATGGAGGGCTTGTAAGAGGATCAAGAGTACAGTGGTACCTCAGGTTAAGTACGCTTCAGGTTAAGAACTCCGCTAAGAACAGAAATCGTGCTCTGGCGGCGCAGCAGCAGCAGGAGGCCCCATTAGCTAAAGTGGTGCTTCAGGTTAAGTACGCTTCAGGTTAAGAACGGACCTCCGGAACGAATTAAGTACTTAACCCAATGTACCACTGTACAACAAACTTATCACTTGGAGCGCTAGTATTCCCAGGAATTCCTAGTATCTGGGGTGCTTTTTCTTCTTCTGTTGAACCCCAGAATGTGGGCATGAACCTTTGCCCTAATTCTGATGGATGATAATGTCACAACATCACATAGCATCATCATAAAGTCAAACAGAGTCAAGTCAATGCTATCTGACATCACTTTTGAGCTTGCTGGGAAGGTAAAATGGTGCCCACCAGCTGAGAATGGGAACCACAAAACACAAATCTTCCCTCATTGTGAACTGAAAATAATTTTTGCTCAGTTTTTAAAATATTTTGTATCTGTTCTAATAAAACATTGTGTATAAGGTTCTGCTTTTCTTTCTCTTTTCTGACATTCAGGTCAGGTCATATATTTGCTATGATAAATAAGTTACTCAAAATGCAACAATCACAAACCCAGATTTCACCAAAGCAAACTTTTAATTTGAATCTATAATTGCTTTTGTCCTGTTATAGAATGGATGGAATTCACTCCTTTTGAGGTTGGAATAATAAAATATGGGGCCTATGTTCGTGCTGAGGACTTTGGAAGTAAATTCTTCATGGGACGGCTGATGAGGAAACTTCCAGAATCTGGAATCTGTTTCATGAAAGGTGACTTAAATTCTCTACTTTTATAAACATGAGTTGCAGATACCATTTTCAAGATACTATAATGTTCAAAATCCCTCAAATTCCCATTGGGGGAAAAAATCTGACTAGCATGAAGGTTTGTTTTCTTCCTAAAAATCACAAAGGCTATTCTACTCTACATACTTGCTTAGCAATAAGCTCCACTGACTTTAGGATAGTGTGAAAGAGTTGAGCTTTTACTGAGGCAAATAATTGCCCAGTTCAGCTTATTCACTGAGGAAAATTTACACAATGTGATTTCTACATCCCCTTTTTACCTGATGTAAGCAACACTTATGTAGTTGCCAATCAGTATGCAAAACAGTACATTCAGGATAAAATCTCCCTCAATTTACACTTGTTCCTAAAGCCTTTTATTCTGTTTCCATCTCCTCAACTATCTGCTGTGTTAAAACATTTTAAAAGGTTTGCCCGTTTACTAAAGCAACTCTTCCAAATTTGGTATCATCTATTAATTTGGCACATTGACTTGGTGTCATCTAAGTAATTAGTGAACTGAAGCCTATACAGCACCTGTCCCTCCACAACACTAATTCATTCCTTAAGACAACTCCATTATTGTTTTGTCTAGAATATTCACAGGACTAGTAGAGTCAAAGATTACTGTCAGTGGCTAGAGGAGAACTAACTTTCCTTCCTGGATTGTATTCAGTAATAGTAATGACAGAGTCAAAGAAAGGTTGTTGGAAACTCAGCTGAAGAATTATCTTCTTTGAGTTAGAGTGCCCAATTCAAACCCTGATAATGTTGTAAAGGACATTATAAAATGTCATCTTTCTTTGAAACACTTTTAAAACACTGAACCTCAGTTAGTCCTCACACACCTTTCCAAGGGAACCAAGAAAGATGCAAAATGATTTTTTATTGCAAATATCTGATGTGAGGGCTTTCAATGTTTGTGCTTTAGGTTATTTTCGCTTTGCTTTTAGCTTTCCTATCATGCCTTGTCCCTTAAAAGGTGTGGCTCACCTGGAGCTTAACATAGGTGTGGCTAACCCCTGGCCTGGGGACCCGATGAGACCAACCCCAAGCAACTTTTGGTGCCCCCCTGCAAGACCCCATTAATTTTGGTGGTGACAACAGAGGGGAAAAAGAAAGTAGTCACAACAAACTGGGATCACCCCTCGTCATTCATGTGATCAGTCATTTGACGAGATCAAACATTTCTTATGATGTTTGCACTTCTTACTTGATCTCTCCCTCCTTTTCTCTAGGTGTGTGGAGTAATGTATTTTCTTATAACCTACTGGATTCCTGGCGTGCACTTGATACTTCAGAAGAAAGCCTGTGGCACAAGCTTACCAGGGACAGAGTACAGGATATTGGTTAGTCATGCATGTTTCGTTTTACATTTGGTTATAAAATTTAAAATTTTGCTTCATCCTGCCCCTCACTATAGTATGCTAATTATGTACTTAATATATTTTTAGGCCATCTTCCTGGTAAGGAACCCCAGGGCTGCACATTTTTAAAGTGCCTGGGTCCCAAATTGTAGATTTCAACACTAGCAACTTGAATTGGCATATTATTGTTATTTGATTATTACCTGCCGTTCTCCAGAACATCCTCAGGTGGGCGACAGTGATATAATATGCAGCATAAAAAAATTACAATCACAACCAGAGTGAGTTCTAAAAAGATACATATCACCAGTGCTTTTTTCTGGGGGGATGCAGGGATACGCATATCCCTAAACATTTTGTGAATCTAATGGGAGAAGAAACTGAAAAGTTTAAAATTTTTAGTTTCTTCTCTAGCACGGTAAATCATCAGTTCCGTTGCTGTCCCTGATTGCGGCTTCATTGCCTGTCACAGTGTTTCCTGAGTCTCAGATGGAAGCAAGCATTTACTATGTGAAGCAGTGTGAAATGTGGATGTGTGGTGTTTTGCTGATGAAAGTTTGGCCTCATTGAAAGTTTGGCAGTATTTCAATATGAGTAGGAAGATGTTAGTGCACACAACCTCATGCCAATATGGAAGTTACTGCGAGCTGTCAGCTGTGTAATATGAGGTAATGCATGTTCTTTGTAACTTTTGTCCATTTACTATATTTATTTTCCCCATTTTGAACTTTTTTTTTTTTTTAGAAAAAAAGCACTGCATATCACAAGCAGGGCCGGCGCGTTCATTAAGGCGAACTATGCAGTTGCCTAGGGCGCCAAAATGGAGGGGGCGCTGGCCAGCCTTCCCCCCGCCCCCCGCCGCCGCCCGGTGCCGCCCCAACCAGCGGCGGAGCAAGCAGCTTGGGGCGAAAACCGCGGCGGTGGGGGCGCCAAAATGGAGGGGGCACTGGCCAGCCTGCCCCTCACCCCCTGCCGCCACCCGGTGCCGCCCCAACCAGCGGCGAAAACCGCGGCGGCGCGGGGCGCCTGGCCGGGCAGGGGGCATGGCACCGTACGTCATGCGCAATGACGTCACGTGGCCCGCCCCCTCGCCTAGGGCGCCAAAATCCCTAGCACCGGTCGTGATCACAAGTGTCACAGGCCAGGGTTAAGAGGTGTGTCTTCAACACACAACAAAAGCTGTACAATGAAGGTGCCAGGCACACCTTTGTGGGGAAGGAATTCCACAATTTAGGGGCTGCCACAGGGAATGTCCCTTTCCCAGGTCATCTCCCATGAATCTCAGAGGGTGGTGGAGCTCCGCAGATCTCAACGCTTGAGAGGGTCTTTAGGAAAGGTACAGATACCTGGGGTCTAAATTGTTTTGGGTTCTAAACAGCAGTGTAAGCACCTTGAATTGGCCTCGGAAACAAACTGGCAACCTGTGCAGCTGTTTTCAAAGCAGGGGTTATATGAATTCTATATGTGAATTCTAAAGCGAACACCAGCCGGTAATCTGGCTGCTGAATTTTTAAAATAAAATACTGTTTTTATTTATTTTCATGGTACAGAAGATAAATTTTGAGAAAACAATTGTTACAACAGTAAACAGGTAACTTGTCCTGATATAATGACAGACTTTTATCATGCCTTGTGCTAAAGTTTCATTTGTTTACTCTAAGAGATCGTGCCCCATTTTCCATATTTTGAACCAGATGAAGTTTTTCTAGACATCTTAAATTATTAGAATATATAGAACTTGCCAGCATGAGAAATAGATTAAGAAACAAAAGATGACAAAGGATTTAAAAGAGGACTGGGCATTATACAGTATATAGATTATATGGAAAAATATTGTAACAAAAAATAATGGTAAAAGACTGACAAAAACTAACTTGGCAGTAGCGGTTATAACGTGGGATTATATAAGGTAATGAAAAGAATTTAGTAGAGTAAGGAAACACAATTGAAAAGGTAGCAGTTAGGAAACCAAGGAAAGAGTGTAAGGGAAATTAAAGATAACATTTACAAGAGTCAAATAAACTGGAGAAATAAGTAATGTTACTACTAATATTCATTTATATATGTCTTATATTTATGTTATTTTTCCTTCTTATTATCCCGTATATGACTATAACACAGTATGTGTTGATGATATGATGAAACAGAAAAGCGCTCTCTCTCTCTCTCTCTCTCTCTCTCTCTCTCTGTGTGTGTGTGTGTCTGTGTGTGTAGTTCCCTAGTCACCTTCAATGGCACCCCCTAGCACAGCACATTGCAATAATCGAATCAGAAAATTACTAGTACCATGTCCAGGTCATCTCTGTCCAAAAAGGAGCCATAGTGAGTGAACCACCCAGAACTAGAAAACAAGGTGTAGTGCATTGGCACCCAGTGCATCTCTTTCGGAATCAGTGTCACATGGTCCCAAGCAGTTAAGCCACTAAGCAACCTGGCTGCTAGAGTCTGCACAACCAGGGTTTCTGGATCATCTTTAAGGGCAGCCTCACACACAGCATGTTACAGTAATCCAGCCATTAGATTAATAGTGCATTGGTCATCTTGGCCTGGCTTTACAGGAATGGCTGTAGCTGGTGAACCAGTGGGAGCTGGCAAAAGGCTTGATGTGCCACTAAGGTCACTTTGGTCTTCTAGTGACAATGTTGACTCTACCGCCTCTGGCCCTATGTTCCTTCTTTCCAAGGGAGTACAACCTCATCTAGAACACGCTATCTAGTCCTCAGCTACAAGAACCAACCCAACCCACTGGACTTAACATCTTGTCAGGATTAAGCTTTGGTTTATTGGCCCTCATCGAGCACCAATATACTGACAAAATTCCTGCCTAAGCTAGCAGCAGCAAATATAGCAGTAGATTTTGCATCTTCCATTGCTGTATTTTCAAAGGAAGGCAGTGCAGTTTTATGCCAATAACCCATGGCAGCAGGTGTGTGGTTGCGCAGATATGGAACACACATAAATAGGGATTTGCCTGTAGTGCAGAGCTGATCTCTTCCACTTTTCCCTGAGCTTGAATTTAGATTTATTTGCCGGTCTGGTTGGCTTGGAAGGGTGGCATCATCTTGTTCTTCAGCTCAGGCAGCAAAATATCTTGGGATAGTCCTGATGATAGGGTATGTAAGGAACAGCCTGCACCTGACCTACCTACTTTTATTAGGGTTTAGCTGAATGTGCAAAGCCTACCTCTGTATGCATTCATTTTATATGAACAGTTACCTGAATATGGCTTCTGCAATATGGTATACTGTATATTTGATCAATATACAGCCGTCACATAATCGGGAGAAACCCTGGTTATTTCACTATACATCAGTTCATATCATTGCACATGTTCCTTATGACTGCTTCAGTAAATAAAATTTACAATTTATTCTCACTTGCAGAAGAAAGACCACCTCAGCCACCAAAAGCAGATGAATTGAATACTCACCTGGTTATTCCTGCCAATAAATTCATGAAGATCCTTCGTGAAGTCTTAACACAAAGCATAACAACCTCAAAGTTCTACAATTTCATAAAGGAATTCCAATTAAATGATGGATATCTAGATAATAAAAACTTTGCCATATGGAAAGGTACGTGGTCAGGGCTTGACTAACCAAGTTGACTGATCTCCAAGTTTTAAATATTAACTGGGTTGATGATAATTGAGATGATTTTTTTAAAAAAAAAATATTTATGCTTTTCAGGTTTATACATTTCACTAATTTGACAATCATTTTAACATTTCAAAACTTGACTTCCTTCTCCCTTTATCTGCGGTTCCTTAAATTTATTTTTAATATCTTCTGCATATCCAAATTAACTTAATTTGCTCATTTATTCATCTACTTTAAATATATACTCTTATCAAACTGCAGATTATTACAATAATCCTGCCAATGTTCTTATCTGTTTACAATTTATCTGTAAATATTCAATAAACCATTTACATTCTTTTATAAAAAGTTTGTTATCTTGATTTCTTATTCGTCCGGGAAGGTTCACCATTACTGCATATTTCATGTTTTTGTATCCATTCTTCCTTTGCTGGGATGTCTGCCTCTTTCCATTTTGGGGCAAGTAACATTCTTGCCACTGTAGTAGCGTACATGAAGAAGTTTCTATACAGTTTCGGTAGTTCTTGTCCCTATAATTCTCAAAAGAAAAGCTTCTGGGTTGTTGTTTTTTACAAACATTATTTTAAACATCCTTTTCAATTCAGTATATATCATTTCCCAGTAGGCTTTAACCTTACTACAAGACCACCACATATGATAAAAAGAACCTTCTTTCTCTTTACATTTCCATCACTTATTTGATCTAGATTTATACATTTTTGCCAATTTACTCGGTGTTAGATACCATCAATATATCATTTTCATATAATTTTCTCTTAGACCATAACATGCTATAAATTTTATATCCATATTCCACAATCCTTCCCATGCTTCCATATCTATATGATGACCAATATCTATTGCCCAATGTATCCTTGAGGATTTTACTTGCTCATCCTTTGTCTCCCATTCCAATAATATTCCAATATTCCAAAAATATTTTATACATTTTATACAGCACTTTTGCATGACATTCCAGCAGGTCTCTCTCCAGTTGTGATATTTGTTGGGGAAGGAGTAATGGATCTTGAGCTTTGGAATGCAAAGCTCTTTTTAGAACTGCAGACAAATACAGAAAACTGGGAAAGTGTAGATTAATCAAAGTAGCAGCAAACTATTAATTGCTAACCATGATATTTGCCTTTCAGATACTGCTCTAGACACTCTTCCCAACCAGCTGACAGCTACATCGGAATACCTGTCCATCGTAGATACTGCAGCATATATAGATATCAGCTACCCACCACTCCTGAGGCCTGAGAGGAAAGTGGATGTCATTATACATTTAAATTATTCTTCAGGATCACAAACATCTGTGAGACATTTTTAGTTTTTGAATCATTGCTTTCTCGTTTTATATTGATTATGAACCCTAAATGATAAGCATCAGTTGACATGTTCTTGAGAGCCAGTGTGGTGTAGTGGTTAAGAGCGGTAGACTCGTAATCTGGTGAACTGGGTTCGTGTCTCCGCTCCTCCACATGTAGCTGCTGGGTGACCTTGGGCTAGTCACACTTCTTTGAAGTCTCTCAGCCCCACTCACCTCACAGAGTGTTTGTTGTGGGGGAGGAAGGGAAAGGAGAATGTTAGCCGCTTTGAGACTCCTTCGGGTAGTGATAAAGTGGGGCATCAAAATACTTTGATATACAAGTTAATGCAAATATAGTGAGTTGTAAAGTGGTAAGTAAGTCCATAATTCACATTTGATCTTTCACTGTGGACTCGCTTAGACAACCATTATAAAGCAGGAATCTCTCATCTCCAGATCCTCCTTTGCTTACTATGAAAGATTTATTTATGTAATGTTTGTAAAGCAGTTTGATCACGATAAGGAGATCAAAATAAATCCAAAGGACACACTCCGCTCCCCTAGAGGAGCAACACCCATTCATGGATTCCCATAGGCTCAGTAGAGGCAGGCTTGTCTCCACCTGCCTACACACATAGGCACATCATGGCGGGAAGAGAGGCGTATGGGAAGGTCTCAAACCTAAGCATCTTTGTATCTAAAAAACCAAAATAAATTATTTTAGTAAGGGTGAAGTCTCATTTCAGTTTTTGTTTTACGACAATCCAGCCTTTACATGAAGCCTCCAGATACTTTGCAAAGCAAGGAATTCCTTTCCCCAAAATAGATCTGAGTCATATTAAGGATAAGGATCTGAAGGAGTGCTATGTCTTTGAAGATCTTGAGAATTCGAAAGCACCCATTGTGGTTTTCTTTCCTCTGGTAAATGACACATTCAGAAGATATAAAGCACCAGGTAAGTTTGTTTGTTTGTTTGTTTGTTTGTTTGTTTGTTTGTTTACTAGCAGGGAGTGCCCAGAGCTGCCTGGGAATTTTTAGAAGTAAAAAAAAAAATGGATAGTGTTTAAAAAATGGATAGTGTAATTTCTGAGTTTTGACACATCACACCAAAAACCAGGTGAAGTCAAAGCAAAGTCATCGCCCTCACCTTGGGAACCCTTGTGCTGGGTTTAGCAGTGATATCTTGGCAGGCATCCATTTCTCATTTACACCACCTTTTCACCCAAACAAGCACCCCTCCCACAGTATGCTGTTTTGCTGGCACAGCTAATGCTACCATATTAACATTGGGGTACCTGTTCATGCAAACGCCTTCCCATTTTGGATGGGTACTTTTCCTGTGATTCACACACTGCAGAGATAGCGTATTCATTGGATCTCATTTCAAACGTGCCGCTGATCAGCTTTTGCAAAGAGGAAGACAGGGCATGCAGAGAGTAGTGTCAGTAATGTGATAATGACCTTTGTTTTGCAGGTGTGGAACGCAGCCTCTCTGAACTGAAGCAGGGTGACGTTAATGTGACTGGTCCCTTTTCTCCATATGGACTCCAAAGCTTTACATATACAGAAGAGGATTTTGATAAACTGGTGGGATTGACCAGCTACAATATTCAGAATAATGAAGATTCGATCCTCCACGCTTTGCGAAGAGCAGTAGATAAAAAAAGACACCAAACAAAATAGGCATTATGGGAAAACCTATCCGGAAGATAGATGCATAGCTTAATCATATATACATACATACATATATATATATATATATATATATATATATATATATATAATGATAATGTGCTGTGTTTTCCACAGATTAGTTTATCTTCACTGGCTACCTCAGCTTAAAATAATATAGTCTTACTGCACTTTGAAAATGTATGTAGCCCAGTAGTTTGCAAACCATTTGCTCTGGAAACCTTCTAAAAGACTATGACTTAACTGCTACTCAGGACTTTTCTGTGCCCCCTGTTATGTACAGTGGTACCTCGGGTTACAAACACTTCGGGTTACTCCGCTAACCCAGAAGTAGTACCTCGGTTTAAGAACTTTACCTCAGGATAAGAACAGAAATCGTGCTGCGGCAGCAGGAGGCCCCATTAGCTAAAGTGGTACCTCAGGTTAATAACGGTTTCGGGTTAAGAACGGACCTCCGGAACGAATTAAATTCGTAACCCGAGGTACCACTGTAATTGCACTATAGAATCTCAAGCACTGGTTTAAAATGTATTAATTTAAAAGTAGTTATAGCTTGCTGGATATTTTTAAAGGGTGGGAGTCACCTAAGCATTCCTGTCAGTGGAAGCCCAGCATAAGGACTTTCGCTTGCAGAAATGGGTTCCCCCACTCCTTCCTGTGCCCGTAACCCTCACAAATTGATTTTGGGGGAGATGGTGGGAGAACACCCAGAACAGCGCACATGGGGGGGGGGAGAGGAGACGTTAGGGTACAGTGGCGTAGCAAGGGTGGGACGTTGGGGGTGGGAGGCCCCGGGTTCCACTCTGGAGGGGGGTGACACTTGGCGGGTCTCCCCACGAGCCCCGGGCCCCCCGCCGCCCGGTAAAGGAGCCTTACTTGGTGGTTCGTAAGGTTGCCACGGAAGCAGCAGCACAGACGGACTGCGCATGTGCAGGATTCAGACGTGCTGCTGCTCCCGCGGCGACCTTACGAGCCGCCGAGTGAGGCTGCCACACACAGACAGCAGCATGGATGGGCTGCGGCACCATGCTGAAACTGTAAATTGTCAACATAAGGCAATAATTCACGTTTACTCTTTTTCCTCCAGTAGTTTTACATATGGAGGGATTCTTCAGGGAACTGGTGGCATATTATTTATTAACAATTAAACTTACAGGCTACTACTCAGCCGTATGACCTCAAAATGGTGTGTGAGTTTTTCTTTTTCTTTTACGCAAGGCTGCCATGATAAAAATTCAGTTCAGCCATAATCTAGAAACTCTGAAGGGGTAAACAGGAAGAGTATGGTGCCAAAAGATTATGAGATAGAACTGTTCTCGACCTCGGATTTCAAGAGAGCAAGGCCTGCTGGATAATACGGCCTCAATTCCAAATGCAACTTACTAACTAGATATGCCCAATTGAAAACAGTGCAAGATGCTTCTGAGCAAACGTGCTAATACATTCCCCACAGCCTGTTTCTGGGCGGTACTGAGCCAATACCTCAGCTACTCTCCTGAGTTCCAGATTTCCCTCAAAATGATGAACTGCTAAGCCAATTTGTAATTTTCTGCTCCTTCCTTGCTTCCTCGACTGGCAAGAAGGAGGGACTGCAAAAGTTGCTTTCACCAACTGGCAGCTCATGCACAAACTAATAACACTCTGTTGATGGTTTAGTTCTATATTATTTATTACATTTGTATACCACCCACACCACCGAGCTCTTTGGTTGGTTTTACCATCATAGCTTCTTATGATTACACCTGTTTTCCCAGTTTGAAACTTTTAGAGAGAGAACATGACAGACTTGCTCTGTCAATAGTTTTCTGTTTTCTTGGGAAATTGGAAAAAAAAAGTGGTCTAATATCAGGGAAGCAGGATGTGACCTTGAGTTTTCACCTGGTGGTGTTGAGGGGAAACATGGAGAATAGCCGGTGTGCTGTTAGAAACTTGCCAGCCTTGAAAGTAAGCAAAGTGGTGGTAAAAGCTCACAACACAGGCTTAGCCCATAAATCCTCTCTTGGGTTCCCCTGCTCTTTTTCTATTCTGTAGAATAGCCTCTAGAGGGCAGTGCACCATCAAGTGACCTATTGCAGACAACTGAAATAAAATGTCTGTTACTGTTGAAGTGTTTGAAATTTTGCAGACAAATAATTTCACAATTCAGTAGAACTTTTACTGTGATACTGAATAAATAATATGGAAGCAAAGCAGTTTCTTTCTGTGCTGGTAATGCTTGTAGACTGTGCTGCATTCCCAGGTATGACTGAACTTCTGTTGTGTACTGTATGTTCCCTCCTTCTACCTGGCCAATCCCCCTGGCAACACCTCCCCAGCCGGGATTGGGCGGCTGCTGGTGTAGGTGGAGACCACAGGTATCCAACCTGGGAAGGCGGTGCCAGACCCAACTGCCAGGAGCTGCAATGTGATCCCAGGGGGCTACTTGCGACCACGCAAAATGCGCACCCCATTTGATGTGGGGAACGGTCATTATAGCAACATAACACCAAGGAGGGAAATTAGCAACTTAATGTGCTGTAGAGGGAAATGAGGGGCAGGTGGGCCCAGTGAAAGGGGGTCGGAGGGGGCGGGTGCCACTCTGGGAGGGGTGACAAGATGGCCCTTGCCTCCCCCCAGCTGTAGAGCAGCCGAGGGCATGGCATCCGTACAGGCTGCCGCTCTTGCGCGCCGTCCATACGGGATGGCGCTCATGCGTCAGCCCATATGGTCACCGTGCAAGCGGCAGCCCACCTGCCCATCGCGTGCGAGCAGCATCCCGTACAGACTGCGCATATGTGGCATCCTGTATGGACTGTGCATGTGTGGCATCCTGTACGGTCGCCACACATGCACAATCCGTACAGGATGCTGCTCGCGCGGCAGCCCATACAGTCACCGTGCAAGCGGCAGCCTGTATGGACGCTGTGCAAGCGGCAACCTGTACAGCCGCCATGCGCGAGCGGCAGCCCTACGGAGTGTGCATGTGTGGCATTCCGTACAGAGTGTGCACGCACGGGATGCTGCACATGCGCAGTCCGTACAGGCTGCGCCGCCCCAGGTGCTGGAGAGGGTTCCTCCACCACTGGACTGGGTGGGCCTCATCAACCTGGGGAGGTAGCCCATCTAGGAAAAGGAAAACTCTGATCCTAACTTTCCACTGCCCTGTGGCTATACTTATCTGTGAGAGAGGCTTCAGGAGTAATCTCTCTATGCTGCCTTGCAGAACATCTTCTGGAGAAGAAAAGGCCAATGAGTAAACCCTGCACAAATCCAGGGTGAAGTCCCTAAGGTGGCAAACTGCCCAGTCTTGGGCCCCAGGAGAGGTCATTCAGTGCTGCTAATGCAGCAAAAACAACATGGGAAGCAACAGTTACAAGTTATAAGCTCAACCTGATAGGCGTAAGGTTGGTTTTGATGATGGGAGAGATCATTGTGTCTCACTGGTCAGCTACCCCAGTCAATAAGGTGCTGACCTGCCACTGTCTTCCTGCTTCAATGAGTTCTTGGAGCTCAGAGTAGCACTCGACAAGTGGACCGGTCTACTGCACTAGGCAGCAAAGAAAAGAAAAGAGTTTGACTTTACTGCTGATGGCACACTCTTCCATTGTCTCTTGATGCCAGCAACCACCTACTGCCATGTAGAGAGCAGTAAGACTCTCCCTTTATATTCCTACATCTACACTAGATAAGTGGTGCAAGATTATTTTCTTTGGAATCCACCCAAAGGAATCCAGTCAGACCAGAACATCGATGGTTAAAGCATAAACTTGTTCTTAATTAAAAAACTTCCAGAACAAGGAGTCATTATATATAGAGTTGCTCTGGTGTCCTGACATAACATACTGGACTGCCCTACTTGTGAGAAATTGCAGTCAAACATAACTATGAATATATGCTTGAATATGTGCATGAAGGGGTTAAGACCAGAGAGGTCTGTTCCTAGACTCAGCTAGGTCACACCCCCTTACCTTCATGAGAGAGGAAGTGAAGCTTCCTCTCACACTCTCTCCACACCATGTAACTGACCAGGACAGATATGTCTAAACTTGCTCCAATGTTTGAACCACATGTTTGAAACTATGCTCTGCAGTTTGCACCCAAGAGTATTCTACCTGTGTTCTCCTTGCTGCTGCATGGAACAATGCATGAATCAGACCTTTGGATTTAGTAAATAAAGCATTTTAAACTGTACAGTTTGTGACCTGTTCATTGCAAGAGGGGTAGAGAGGGGGGACAAGCGCTGTAAGAAATTAATCGTGATATGAAAAGGGTCTAATAGCCAGTATTCCATGCTAAACTGCTGCTTAATTTTGAGTGTGTTTTTAACTCTGCTTGGGGCTCTGTCCCACTGGAGAGTGTGCAAAGCCCCACACTTTGAATCTAGGCACCCAGACGATGCTTTTGTTAATTACCCACACGTGGGTAAGATCTATTTTCCCTCCACACTTCTCATATTCATAACAGCTATCTTAACTCTCGCAGATGCTTTCATTATCCCTCTTGCCTCATATCCCCTCAGCCTCTCTGTCTCCCACAGCCCCACTCTCCCCACTATGGCTGTCATTTTCCAACCAACACTCAGTCATTCCTTCTAACTGTATCCAATATTCCATCCCACTCGCCCCCTGCCCATTGCACTTCTGCTGGCTCTTCTGTCACACATACATGCAGGTTGTCTAATGTGAAGTGTTGGTATGAGAAGGAAAAATATAGGTGTATAAAAGGATAATTCCCTGGATGCAGAAGAGGAGATGTGGCTGCCTGGAGGGCTTTCTTAGTGATCATGCCACAGTTCTGAAATACCCTCATCACTGAAGGCAGAACCAACTTCGACTATATTTCAGGATCAACAGAAGACTCTCCCCTTCTGTTAGATCCTCTGACAGGATCATTATTTGCCTGAGAGTTAATCGGCTGGGAATGGTTGCATTTTGAAGTACAGTGGACCCTCGACTTACGAATGTAATCCGTTCCGACGTGAGCGTCGGAACTCGAAAAAATCGTAAGTCGAGTCCCCATAGGAATGCGTTGGAGAACGCATTCGTAGCTCGAAAAAACCTTCGCAAGTCGAAAAAACCCTATCTAAAGCGGCCGCGGCTTCCGATCGGAAGTCAAAAAAAATTGGAAGCGGTGGCCGCTTTGATCCCTCGTAACTCGAAAAATACGGAAGTCGGGGCATTCGTAAGTCGAGGGATCACTGCATATTATATTGTCCCTTTTATAGTTTATTCAGTAAATTGTCGTGACCTAATCTGAGCTTACATGTGATGAGGGGTGGTGTTATGTACTGAGTTGAATAGGATCCAAAATGCAGCAGTCTGATTGGTCCTAGAACAATAAGTTTCAGAATGCAGCAGTCTGATTGGTCCTAGAACAATAGGATCCAGAATGCAGCAGTCTGATGGGTCCGCAGGAGCCACCCAATCCAGCTCCAGGTGGAAGTGAATCTGCAACCTGATTGGCCTACTGTCAGGAGTGCGTGCAAGAGCCAGGCCCTGGGACCAGCAGAGCTTCGGCTTGTTCTGGAGAGGCAGGGTGCGGCCACACAGGTGAGGCTGCTTGGGAACTTACTGAACCTGGTGAGGTTGATTGGGAACTTGCTGCACCTGGTGTCAAGAGCCAGCAGGGAATATAAGACCAGCTTTTCCCCTCAGCCCTTTGCCACAGCAACACCTTCCCTGCCTTGCTGTGTGTCTCCTTGCTTCTGGACCGTGACTTCGTGTTTCTGGCTTCTTGACCCTCGGACTGTGACTACGTATTTCTGGCTTCTTGACCCTTGGACTGTGACTTGGTACCTCTTGCTGCTCGACCCTGGGACTCCTGCTCTTTGGACTCCTGTTCCTGCCATCTTGCCCCGGGTCCTGACGTGCCTTGCTGGGACTTTGTTTGCTATCAGCCCGGACCGTGACACCTACAGGAGTATCCCGGAATTAGCCAATCACGTGGGGCCCATTGTGTAAATAATGTATATAAAGTAGACGTTTTGGGGAAACTTCATTCCTCGCTACTATGAACCGAATAAAGAGCATGAAATCCACACTCCGAGTATATTTCAGGTGGAATATTAATTTTATAAACAAATAATAAACAGGCATCTCAACCATGGAAAATGGTGGACTGGTCCATCGTAGAATCATAGAATCATAGCATATACAGTTGGAAGGGATCCGGAGGGTTGTCTAGTTCAACCTCCCGCAATGTAGGAATCCTGTCCACAGCCGTCCTTCAGTGGCCTCAAACCACCAAACTTCTGGTTAACAGCCAGACACACTGACCCATTAGCACACACAAAAGCCCTAACTATAACAATGTTGTCAACACATGTCAGTCATCTTTTTCTTTTTGAGCTAAAAAGGATCTGAGACTTCGACATGCATATAGGCATTTTAGTATTGAAGGTAAAAGGTAAAGGTAAAGGACCCCTGGACAGTTAAGTCCAGTCAAAGGCAACTATCGGGTTGCGGCGCTCATCTCACTTTCAGGCCAAGGGAGCCGGTGTTTGTCCACAGACAGCTTTCCAGGTCATGTGGCCAGCATGACTTAACCGATTCCGGTGCAACGGAACACCAGGACGGAAGCCAGAGCACACAGAAATGTCGTTTACCTTCCCTCCACAGCGGTACCTATTTATCTACTTGCACTGGCGTGCTTTCAAACTGCTAGGTTGGCAGGAGCTGGGAAAGAGCAACGGGAGCGAGCCCCGTTGTGGGGATTTGAACCACCAACCTTCTGATTGGCAAGCCCAAGAAGCTCAGTGGTTTAGACCACAGCACCCGCACGTCCCTATTTTTACCTTTACCATTTAAGTATTTATACCAGCAGCAACCACTCACCCACAAGTGTCCCCTGATCTTTCCCAGGTTCCCAGGATTCTTTGGATTAATGACTGTTTACATTGGTATGATACTGCCTTAAATGTATAGTGTCAATAGGGCCACAGAAGAATTCTCCTTACCTAGCAGGAAATATTTCTAAAAAAAATGACATTCAATTTGAATTCATTGTAATAGATTGCTATCATAACCTAATCCAGGTTAGGCAGGAAACTGTGTTGCTGGGGAGACCCGGCCAGATGGGCGGTGTACAAATAAAAAAATATTATTATTATTATTATTATTATTATTATTATTATTATTATTATTGCTCCTTTTGACAGTGTTGCAGAACTAATTTGCCTTTTTGAAAAATCTTTTTAAAAAGAACAGTTAATTGCCATGACATACATTGCAAATAGCAACTAATTAATGTGTTTGAAATCTTGTTTCATGTCACTAACCTCTCCCTCCGCTAAATTGCCTCTATGTGGGTGCAGGATATCTCTTTATACCAATGACTCATTGGAATTCATGGACTTAGAATTATGAGGCACCTAAGATGATAGGAAGGAAAGTATAACAGTCATACTATAATTCTTAGTGGGACAAGTAGGCCTATGCTAGTCACTTAAGAACCAACATCTAACTCAACATCCTTTCCCCGCAGCATCCAACCAGATGCCTCTGGGTTGCTCATAAGCAAAATGTGAAGACAATAACCCTCTCCCACTCGTGCTTCCCACAACTGATATTCAGGGGCATGCTACCGGTACTTAACCCTGGAAGCAGCATACAAAAGAACACCTTCCACCCAAACTCAAAAGTAGTGCCACCACTAGGAGCTGCCTGGCTGATGCTGCCCCACGACAGGGTCTTTTCAGTGGTGGTTCTCCAGTTGTGGGATGCCATCCCCTGTGAAGTGTGCCTGTTTGCACCATTATTAACTTCCAGTATGAATTTGTAAAACATTCCTATTTAACCAGGCCTTGGGTGGCTGAAGAATGCTGTTTCTGCCAACCTCGAGATCATTGTTCAGAAGAATGTATTTAACTGTAACTGGCTTGTGACAGTGAATTCCACAGTTTAGATGGATAGATTGATTTTATTTGTGTCTTATGCAAAGCATAGGGGTAGTACAGATACCTACAATCAAAAAATTAGTAGCAGATAATAATAATAACAATAATAGTAATAATAGTAATAGTAGTAGTAGTAATAATAATAATAATAATAATAATAATAATAATAATTTATTTATACCCCGCCCATCTGACTGGGCTTCCCCAGCCACCCTGGGTGGCTTTCAACCGAATATTAAAAACAATACAGCATCAAACATTAAAAACTTCCCTAAACAGGGCAGCCTTCAGTTGTCTTTTAAAAGTAAAATAGTTGCTTATTGCCTTGACATCTGCTGGGAAGGCGTTCCACAGAGCAGGCGCCACTACTGAGAAGGCCCTCTGCCTGGTTCCTGCTAGGATATAGATTCCTGCTAGGACAGACACCAGAGAAGCAAATTTTTGGAGTTGCTATTGCAAAGGTGGTCGCCATCTTGCTTGTAATGGCTTTATTGTGGTCTGCCAACAGATCACAAGTCATATCTATTAGGGTCCAGTCAGGGCGATGGGTGCAGGCGATGGAGGGGGACACAAAATCAGCTAAAAAGATGTCCATAAATATAAATATTGATTATTGCCTCATAAGAAAAGGTTTTAAATAGAGGGTGAATTGAATGGGTGGAAGGTTGGGGCTGTAGGAGAGGCTAGGGAGCGCAATCTGGATGGTTCTGCCAGGGACGCAAGATCATCTATCTACGGTTCTGGGTCCAGTCAGCTCTTGTTCTCAAAAGGTCTCTGGAAAAATGCACTCTGAGATCTCTATACAAGGGACAGTGCAAAAGCTAATGTATGACATCTTTCACCTCCTCGATACCACAAATGCTCGCTGTGAATTGGGAATCCCCTTTACACTTTCCCTCCAAAAAGGCTGAAGGCATTGTATGGAAACACAGGGCAGTCAAAACTTTTCTAAGGCAACAAAAGCTAAGTCTAGAAAATACTGTTGAAAATACTGATCTCGCCTCATTAAAACTTAAACCAAGGAGAAAACACTTGATTGGCAGGAATATTTTCATGAGAATCTACCTCAAAAATTCTGTTTCTGATGAAAAAATGTACTAGGGAAGTCTGGGCATCCTCAAAGTAATGTTGATGAGTAAAGGGCCCATCCACCCTTGTCACGTTGTTCTATGAAACTTTCTTTTTGCCTGATTATTTTCCTCAAAATTCACCAGTCTTTTCCCATGAAGTATGGTCACATTCCTCTATTCTATGTATTTTTTCTGGCTTTGTTGTAAGAATAAGAATAAGAATGTAACTGTTTACTTGTCATTTTGTTCTGCAGTACATGTAATTTTCCCACTGATCTCGTGCATGCCAAGACTTCCAGCTTTGTGCATGTGACATACTAACATCTGGGTAATCTTGGGCTAACCCATCAGGTTTGTTTAGATATGAGATAGTTTAGATATGAGATACCTCCCCACAGTGTGGGATGCTGGCCAAGATGCAAATCCCGTCTCATTATATTGTTGTATGGTTTGCATGGTATGCTTGTTAACACTCGCATTTGAAGTTACTCCATCAACTCGGCAGAGTGATTCATATATATTTGCAACATTAACATTGCAAACTCTGATAATGTTGTTACACATAAAGCAGGCGGGAATGACTCCTAATCATCACAATCAGTCAATGTAAAATGTAGCACTAGCAGCAGATGATCATCACCTGCCATGAAATTTTTATAGTAAAACAGAAGTGGCTTTACATATTTTTTCATTTAATTAGCCATGTAATAGGACAAACCCACTGTTTACTCAATAAAAATGTCTTTAGTTTAAGCTAACATAACTTAAATTTAACCCTCCAGTTCTGATGAAGTAAAGTTCAGCTGGTGAAGCTTATGTCATTGTGTTAATACAGTGGTACCTTGGTTCTCAAACTTAATCTGTTCCGGAAGTCCGTTCCAAAACCAAGGCGCCCTTTCCCATAGAAAGTAATGCAGAATGAATTAATCCGTTCCAGACTTTTAAAAACAACCCCTAAAACAGCAATTGAACATAAATTTTACTATCTAACGAGAGCATTGATCCGTTATAAGAAAGCAATAAACAATGTACTGCAGTCACACAGTCAATCAATCAGTAGCTGAACTAGGTTCCACACAGTCACAAAAACAAAAACAAAAGAGCCGTAAAAACAAAAAACGCAAAATAAATAGCAGAAACAGACATACCTCAGCCTAACACTCAAAACGGAAGTGTGGCACTCAAATCGGAAGTGTAACACTCAAAATGGAGCACGTTTGGCTTCTGGAAAAAGTTCGCAAACTGGAACACTTACTTCCAGGTTTGCAGTGTTTGGGTTCCAAGTTGTTTGAGTACCGAGGCGTTTGAGAACCAAGGTACCATTGTACTGTGGTTTTCAAACTTGTTAATGTCATGGAACTGTTTCTGTACATATATTTAACACCCGTGCTTTTTACTACAGAATTCCTGCACATTCCAGAGGATTCTGGGAGAGAATTGCAGTGTTTGCTTGGTTCACGGCAGGGCAGGAATAGTGAACCTGTGGCCCTCCAGATGCTGCTGGACAAAAACAACCTTCATCACCCCCGACTGTTGTTGATGAGAGATGGCAGCCAATAACATCTGGAGGGCGACAGGTCCTCCAGCCCTGATGCAGAGGATTCTCACTGAAGCCCAGCATAAACTGAGAGTGTGCCCTAAAACACACCCGGCCCTCTTCTATGGTTGCCATTTTAATATTCTTATGAGATCAATAATGCCAGAAGTGTCACCTCCATTGCTAATTTTTCAAATGAAGAAGGCCCTGGGAAGTCTCCAAGGAGCCCCACATATTGGACAAGTCAGGTGTAGCCAATACTGAATTCAGTACGCAACAGCCTGGTTGGGTGTAAGGCAGCGTTCTGCATCCCTAGCAATCCTAGGTGATGCTGGCAAGCCCTGGCTGAAATTACTCAAGTTTCATGCAATTAAGGTGAAATACTGAATACATAATCCTAGCTAGAGGATATGCAAATCCATGAGCTACTTCAAGCTGTTGCGTGGTATAAATGTAAAAATGCAACTAAAAATCATGCTTCATCTACCACAGCACATTGCAATTAAAAATCATTAAGATATGCCAAAAAACCCAGCAATTTTCAAGAGGTCCATAGAAGAGAAAAATTTGGGAACGACTGCCATAAATCATCATAATATAAAACAGAATAGACAAAATGATATAACAAATGTGGTGAGAAATAAATGAAAATTAAACATAAGTCAAAACCAACTTAATTAAAAACCTGGCAGTCAAGCCAACAAATGGCATAATTACTTAGTTTGAATAAAGTAATTGTGTCCCTAGATTTAAAATGGCATTGTATTAGATTTCAGATTTCGTTTCTGTAAGCAACAATTAACCATGATAAAATGTACAAACATAAAATCAAAATAACTGAAACTTATAATCAAAGTTTTGCAAAAGTGTTACACACTTTAGTTCATGCCCTGGCTAGTGCTGTTAAGAAAGTAGCAACTCTTTTCAGTAACTTCTGGATAGCCTTGTTAAAGCAAAATAAGCCAAACTTTTGACACATTGGGTAAATGGAACAATTTTCAACTAACCAGCAATATATTTTAATTGTAACTATCTGTGTATTGGCATTGTTGATACAATGATATTTTAGACCAGGCATATTTGGACTGTGTACACATTCCCATCTATTCTGCATCCAGCATGCTTCCACCATTGCCTTGTGAAGCCATGTATGCATTATATTAGCCACAATCCACATCTATCCTGTAGTCTCCAAAGAAACACTGCATGTTGATGTGTGTCTCTCCACCTACCCATAACAAGATTAGATTTGTAGCCAAGCCATATGAAGACATCCATGGGCCCTCTCCACCCACAGGTGTGGGCAGTGGGCAACTTGGAAATGCATCAAAAGTACCGATGCTTACAATGACATGCAAATGCTATTTGAGATGCAGGGTGTGGGTGCTGGATGACGATGTTGCGGTTTAAGCTGGTAATGTGTACACAACTTCAGTTTTCACTAACTTCAGTTCACTGATTTCAGTGGGTCTTTTCTGAGCATGACTTACGCAAGTACAAATCGATGTCTGCTCATTGATTTTTAAAGTTTTGTCTGTGCTTTTAATATTTTTGATTCACAACGGGATGCCAACTTCAGTAAAATATGGGGAGGGGCAGGTAAGCCCCTCCCCACATAATTGTTCACAAGACACAGTGGATGCACACCATTTGAATGGCAATGCCCATCAATGTTGGGGGGGGGCTCAAATATTTTTTAGGGGACTGAAGGGACCTCAGCCCCTAGGAGCTGGTTCCCATGATTCACAATCTGTCTGTCAGTCTTCTAATTATCATGTAATTGGGTAGCTTCATCACCTTGTTTAGATTGCTAATGTAAGGTGTCTTGAGTCTGTGCATGTTGTGGGGTAAAAGTTGTAAATTAAACCACAAAAATTTATCTCACAGGAAAACAACACCTGATGCTTTTGTTATCTAGCACAAATCGGGGGAAATGAGGTAAGATGGAGATGGAGTAACATCTCTAGGCAGAGCCTCCTTTGTAATTAGTGTTCTTTTCTCCTTTTCATCTGAATTACATCACTAGAATTAGGGAAAACTGCTTTGAAACCGCTCAGAAAACAGATGCTACCTGAGGGAGTATTCCAGCCTTGAGAGAAGTTGCACAAGTTAAATTCTTTATCTAGCACAAATCAAAAGTCCCCAGTAACTACTGCTTCACTGTAAACAGAAATGGGAGGGAGGGAGATTAAGAAAGTACCTTTCACAACCCCATTCCTCTAGACAATGAGCCTCTTCCTTTTGTAGCTATCTTATGAACTTCCTCTTCTACCTGAGTAGGAGAAAATGGGCTGGCATCTACATTCCTAAAGGGCGGGCCTTGAGTTTAGTTTTAAGATACCTCCTCAATTATTGTCGCCAGCACAACAGCTGTAAGGATGTTTCAGGAGCACCTGCCAGCTCAACTGCCTTTCCCAGCTAAACATGCCTTCAGTGTGCCGACCAAAACGACATGCTGTTCCAGTTCATGTCAGGTAGGCATTCTATAAAAGAAAAACGTATATGGGTCGCCCACCCCCCCAAAATTCTGGATATTTTATTGAGGGTGGTTGACTGTTCTATTATTTGAGCCACCCAAGAGCTGATTTTATGGTTTTGTTCTCAATATTTTCCTTTTCATTGCTCTGTTATAATTGTTCTCTCTGTTTTATATAGCCGTATTTTTCCGTGTATAAGACAATGGGGTTTTTTTTGGGGGGGGGAGTCAAAAATTGGAGGTCATCTTATATGGGGATGGTGAATGCACAGGGGTTCAGGTGACCTGATCTCAGGTTCAGGTTTGGGTTCACTCTCTGGCACGGGCACGGGCGCGGGCGGAGTTGCTCAGCAACTCAAGTTGTGTCCCTCTGGTGCCCGCTTGCCTGCCTCCTGAGCCAGAGGATCATCCTCTGCTGCTTCTTACCACTTCCACCAACCATTCCACTGCTGATGTTTAAATATATGGTACTAAATATACCGGTGATTTGAATATTTTTTTAAAAATCAACATTGTTCTGTTTGATGTTTAAAATGTTGATTTGGGGTTAAAAAAAATAGGGGTCATCTTATACATGGGGGCATCTTATACACAGAAAAATATAGTACATTATAAAAAACTACAGTGCAGGAATAGCCTGGTTCCCAAGGGACCAAGAAGTAGGGCTTCTTTTTCTTTTTCTTTTTTTGCCCGCTAACCAGAATAGCAAATAGAGACAGGTTGTTGCCTCCACCCAACTATGTTGCACTGTGTATCTTAAGGAAGATAGTCGGTTAGTAGAGGTGGAATACAAATAGGATGTAATAGAGGTTCTCTGAACAAGGCTGTCTGGGAAAGTAGGTTACAAATAGAGTCATTACTGAATGCCTGGAAACACCAAGATTCCTTAGACTTGCCACTTGGGGCTTTGAGACCTGGGAGGAAAGTAACCCCATTAGACCCTGGCTTAGCTTTCATGCCAGAGAAGCAGGAGGGGAACATAAGGCTTCAGTGGAATGCAACATTTCTCTGCAGATGCATCAGTTCTTCTAATCTATACCAAGCACGTCCAACTCCCAAGAGACTGCGATCTACTCACAGTATAAAAAGACCAGCTGTGATCTACCCATTGTCATTGCCAGGAGTTGTTGAGCTTTTTTCAGGGGAGGGTTGGCCGAAGGTGATCACTAAACTTCATACCACGATCTACCTGGGACACCCCCGCAATCTACCAGTAGATCATGATCTACCTGTTGGACATGCCTGTTCTGTATACTGTGTTTCATTCATTTCTCCCATAGTTTAGATAGAGAGAGTGAGTAGGTACCACAGTGGTGGGAATCCAGATGAAAAGTTTTTAATGCAAAGGTTTATTCAAAAACAACAACCCAAGCATTCATGCTTTGATGACTTAGACTGCAAGCCTATACACAATTACCTGAGACGTGGGTGGTGCTGTGGTCTAAACCACTGACCCTCTTGGAACTTGCTGATCATAAGGTCGGCAGTTCGAATCCGCATGATGGGATGAGCTCCTGTCGCTTTGTTCCAGCTCCTGCCAACCTAGCAGTTTGAAAGCATACCAGCACAAGTAGGTACTGCTGTGATGGGAAGGTAAACAGTGTTTCCATGCACTCTGGCTTCCATCACAGTGTTCTGTTGCACCAGAAACGGTTAAGTCTTGCTGGCCACATGACCCGGAAAGCTGTCTGAGGACAAACGCCGGCTACCCTCGGCCTGAAAGTGGAGATGAGCGCCACACCCATAGTCAAATTTGACTGGACCTAACCCTCCAGGGGTCCTTTACCTTTTACCTTTTATGCACCTACCTGCAAGCAAGCTTCTTGGATTTACTTCTGAGTAGACAAGTGACTGCACTTTTAAATTGAAAAGATGGCATTATGCCAAAGGGAAAGATGTCATTTACATTCTTTTGACCTTGTCCTGCAACTCAGCATTCCCAGTCAAGAATGTGTGCCCAAAATCTTCCACTGATTAGTTTTTTTTAGTGTTGGTTCTCACTACTTGCTACACCCAGGTATTTAATAACCAACACCTCTACTTCAGAATTTCAACATTTCTTTCTGTTTGAAGTGCATGCTATTGCAACATGATAAAGTTGTTGGTTTACATACACAGTTTATCTTTTTGAACGTTGTCTCCTTTCCTCCTCTTTGCCTCCCTCACAGGACTTCAGTATAAATGCATATCCCGTGGAAAGCCTGGGAAATGAACCCATGAACCTGTGCAATGAAGCGCACTGTAATTCTCAAGGCAAGGTATGGTGGACATTTAGAATTGGGGCAGGGGCACTTGTATGTCATCTCTGGAATGAAAGAATCAAAGAAGGGTAAAGGATGAAAGCTACTTACTAAGTATCTGAACAGATTAACGATAAGCATTTTTGGATGTGGCACCTTTGAATTGGTTTGCCTTATTTATATACAGTGGTACCTTGGATTACAGATGCTTCAGGTTACGGACGCTTCAGGTTACAGACTCTGCTAACCCAGAAATAGTACATGGGGTTAAGAACTTTGCTTCAGGATGAGAACAGAAATCGTGTGGCAGCAGCGGGAGGCCTCATTAGCTAAAGTGGTACCTCAGGTTAAGAACAGTTTCAGGTTAAGAACAGACCTCCAGAATGAATTAAGTTCTTAACCTGAGGTAGCACTGTACTCTCTGTAGATTTTAATCTATTGCAATTGTCCCATAACTTTAGAATCTGCTGTTCTGAAGTTTATGTGTTGAAACTTCTATTATATTTCAATTTGTGTCATTAGGATTCTTACCATAGTATGATCTGGGCCGTATCCTGTAAGCTCACTTTGGGCACGTGTTTGATGTATACACACAATAAGTTAGTTAAAGTGGGGGCAGCTTAAAGGAAGATAAGGGGCCATATTCCCCATTGATTTATTTACTCATTCATTTATTAAAACATTTATATTTCATCCTTCTCATGTAAATTCAATATGAAACATTTATAAAACTACACACACACACACACACACACACACACACACACACAGTGACCAGAAGTTAAAAAACCATAGAAACATTGTCTGCCACATAAAATAAAACTCTACTGGAATAAAAAGGTATTCAGTAGCTGGTGAAAAAACAGTGAGAGAAGGGCAATCTGTACTTCAGATGTTGCGGCCACTAAGAAGGCCCTGTCTCTTGTCCCATCTAGCTTGGTTTCCCCCACCCCAGGAGGTTCCCAGAGAATCCCTCTCCTGCTGATCCTAGAGGTCAGGATAGCATGGGAGGACAAGATCCTCAAGGCACCCCAGACCAAAGATTTAGTGCTTGAAAGGCAATGCCCAACATTTTGACTTGTGCCAGGGAGAAAATTGGAAACCAGTACAGTACAGTTGTTCCAAGATTGGTGCAATGTGATCCTATGGTGCAATGTGACTCACCAGGAACTTTGCAGCTGCTTTTGGGACCAATGGACACTTCTGCAACTTCTTCAGAGACAGCCTCATATAGAGTGTACAATTCAGTAACCCAGCATAGATATAACTAAGACATATGTTGTCATGCCCAGGTCTCATTGCCACTGGAAAGTCTGCAGGTAGAGCTGCCAAGACTGGGGTACCGTTATAGGCTCAGATCCAGCAGAGGGCCCAGACTCTGAGGTGTTATCTTTTTTAAGTCAGTCTCTAGCCCTTTGACAATGAAAGCTATCAAGCAAACTGTGTAGGCAACCATTCGAAGCAACTGCTTTCTGAAATATGTTGCTGCACCTAGTAAGTAAAGTCAGAGCTATGACCGGAATGCTATAGAGAAATTTAGTGTCACACAATTATGAAGAAAACCTCCAGATTGGCTTCAGAACGACCCAGAAATTCCTTCTTCAGACAACGGAGAAGAAAATTTGAAGCTGTGTTTTTTTTTGTTTTTTTAGGGGGGGAGGAGTCTTTGGTGTATGTCTCAGGGTGCTTCCAGACTGTCACTATTTGGGGGGGGGGTGAGATTCAAACACATACTGGCAAATTCAGGTTGCACAATTGTTGTTGATTGGGAAGTCCTTCACAACAAGCCCACTTCCCCAAACAACAAGGCTTCTGCAATAAGGAAAGTGTTGGGGAAAGGCAGTGGAAAGTGTGGGTTCATGTTTGCTTTGATGCAACAAATCTTGCTTTGCAAACAAATCCGGATGAAAGTTTGTTAAATAGTCAACATCATCAATTTTCCCTGAAAATTGGGATGAATGCTCAATAAACAGGTTGTCTGGATGCGACCTCATGCGAGCTTTTCTCCGCATTCAGATAATGCAGGAGGACTTTCTGGTTCATTTTGAAGTTTCTTCAAAACTTTCTTTTGCCTACCCTAGTTGAGATGTGGTTGTTGCCAGTAGAAAACAAATGAGAAATCCAGGTTTTTAGTGTTCATGTGACTGGGTAGTAAGGTGTTCACTCAAAAGCAAAAGGATGCAACAATGAAAGGATTTCATGCTCTAACTGTTAAATAAATTCTGAACATTCTTAGTATGAAAACATAAAACTTGCAAGTACAAATCAATCATTCGGGGTGGGGGGTTTATAATGGTTAAGAAAGTGTGGGTTATGCCAACCTTGTGAAGTAGCCCAGTAATACTAATTCTGCTGTGGGGAACTGAGAGGAAGTATTTATTTAATACATTGATTGTAAAACAACAACAACACCCTCAAAGTGGCTTACAAAAAGATAAAACAAGAAAATCAAGAAAAATTCACAATGATACTTTAGAAAATACAAAAGTCAAAATATTAAACAAATTAAAAGTAGTATATGACTACCTTGTAGTCCATTGAGGTTATCCCTGGAATTGTTCAGGAGAATTGTGAGAGGCTGTGCGGTCCCTGGGCTGCTGCCTGGATGCAGTAGTGGTGTGAAAGATGGAAAATAAGCTGAGCTTGAATCCTGCCAAGATAGAGTCAATGTAGGTAAGTGGTTCCTGTTTCAGATAAATTGGGGAAGGAAGGAAGGAAGGAAGGAAGGAAGGAAGGAAGGAAGGAAGGAAGGAAGGAAGGAAGGAAGGAAGGAGAGAGATTTGTCTGGCATGACTTGCTTTTGAGAAATCCATACTGAATCTTGGTAATCACAGCATCCTTTTCTAGGTGTTCACAGACCGACAGTTGAATTATCTATTCTAGAACCTTTCCTACTATCAAACTCACCGGTCAGTAGTTACCTGGGTTTTCCTACCCCTCCCACCTTGAAGATGGGGGCAGCATTTGCTCACTTCCAGTCTGCAGGAACCCCACTTGTCTCCAAGAATTCTAAAAGATTATAGACAGAGTCTCTGAGATGACATCCACAAACTCCTTTAGTACCCTTGAGTGCAGTTCATCAGGCCCTGGAGATTTGAATTCATTTAAAGTAGCTAGGTGATCCTTTATCATCTCTTTTCCTATCTTGGGCTGCAGTTCCATCCTTGCATTGTTAATTCTGATGCCACCAGTTTGAGCGCTGATTTTTAGGCGAGTAAAGACAGAGAGAAAGTAGGTGTTGGGTGTTCCACCTTCTCTCTGTCACCCAGTAGCACTTCTCCATCTTTTCCATGCAGAAGACCTACTCCTTGCTTATTCTTCCTCTTGCTTCGAACATAGCCAAATAAACATTTTTAAATTATTTTTAACCTCTCTTGCAAGTCTGAGTTCATTCTGAGCTTTGGCCTGCCTGACCTTCTCCCTGCAATTGTTGGCTACTTATGTCTACTCTTCCTTTGTTATTTCTCCTTTCTTCAATTTCTTACACTTCCCCTTCTTATAACTCAGCTGATCTGTAAGCTCCTTATGCATCCACACTGGTTTCTTTCAGTGCTTCCTACATTTCTTTCTTGTTGGAATTGTCTGCCTTTGTGCCTTCAGTATTTCACCTTTAAGAAACTCCAACCCTTCTTGGACTCCCTTCTCTTTGACTATTTCTAACCATGGGATCTCACCCAGTAGTTCCTTAACCTTTTTGAAATCAACTTTCTTAAAGTCCAGAGTGCAAGTCCGACTGCACTCAGCTTTCCCTTGCCTTTGTATAATTAAGCACTAGAGGTTATGATCACTTCCTCCCAAGGTTCCCAGTACTTTCACTTTGTCAGTCAGTTCCTCCCTGTTAGTGAGATCCAAGTCCAAGAGAGGTGACCCCTTTGTTGTTTCTCCCATCTTCTGGGAAGCGCAATTGTCAGTGAGGCAACTGAAGAATTTGTTGGACCTTACATTCTTGGCAGAGTTTGCATTCCAACAGATACCACGGTAGTTCAAGTCACATAACTCTCCTTTTCTCAATGTTTGGTAATCTGCTGTTGGAAGGCATCATCCAAGTCTTCAGTTTGGCTTAGAGGTCTATAGCAGACACCCACAGTAAGGTTGCTCTTGTTTCCATCTTCTCCATTTCTTACTCTTATACTCTCAATCTGCCTTCCATACTCCAAGTCATAGATCTCTTCGCAAGTGTACATATCATTTGCATACAATGGTACTCTTCCTCTCTTCCTGTTTGGTCTATTCCTTTGGAACAGGTTATACCCCTCAGTTTCTACATTCCAGTCATGAGTCTCATCCCATGAGGTTTCAGTAATACCTATTAGGCCATATTGGCAACCTGGATTAAGAGCTCTAATTCTTCTTGCTTGTTTCTCATACTCTGCATTAGTATAGAGACAACTGAAACCATGAGTCTTTCATCCACATACTGCTACCTCTGTTCCCCTCATTCTGTATACTATACTTTCCACTGGCACCTCAGTGTGTTCTGAAGTTTTCAACTGCTGTTATTGCTCCTCTGGCCAAGAAATGTCCAAAGTTAGGGCATGGAATCAGTTTTGCAGCTCCATTTGTGTCTACTCCCCAACTTTGATCTGTGGAACTGGCACTGCTACAGGTGCCACATAATGCGATTCAGCATTTATAAGAAATCTTTTTTTTAGTTTAGCAGCAACCATACTTTGGTACTCCCTGCCTTAAAAAAAACCAAACAAACAAAAAAAAACCTATGACAACAATTACACATCCAGCAATTACAAATTAAAGAAACAATAATAAAAGTAAGATCAGAATTAGAGATGGGAAGGCCTGGGGGAAAAACCAGAAAAATGGGGGGGCAGTTTTATTCCTCTTTTTCCTTGTTTTTCCCATTTCCCCTCTCCCCCTCATTTCCCCTCCCCCCATTTTTCCTCCCCCCCAAGCCATTTTTTCCAGAAAAAATGAAAAAAAAACCAGTTTGATATAGTTTGAATATTCTACCCCCCCATTTTTTTCAGGGGGAAAAACGGCTTTGGGAAGAAAACGGGGGGGGGGACTTGTCCCACCACTCCAATTTTTCTGTCCCCCCCAGGCCTTTCCATCTCTAATCAGAATTACAACCATTTGTAGTACATTTATACATTAAATACTGACACTCAATATATGCCAGATTTATTTTGGTTTCCCAGACAACTCCCTGCCTGGTGATATCAGGCAGGCACCCTCTCTGTATGTTTTTTGATGCCTGCTTAAAACATTTTTATTTATGCAAACCTACCCAGACACGTATATTTTGTTGTGTTTTAATTTCTTTTACTGTTAAGTTGAATGATGTTTAAACGTTTTTAATTGTTTCAAACTGTTTTTATTTATAATGTTCTTGTAAACTGCTTACTGTAGAGGCTTTACTATAATCAAGTGGTAAATACATCTTGTTAAGTAAAATAGATAAGTATAATTATTCCAGGGATTTATTTTTATCGGACTTCTCCCCATTAGCTAATGTACTGCTATGCTCTACATTAGTGTCAGATTTGTACCCGTTGATGAAAAATTAGGACCAACCTGAGAACCATGAGAGTCCAAAAGACAAAGAAATTGACTTGAATTGGAAACACCTTGTTCCATGTGCCTGATGAGCCATAGATGGAAGAGATTAGACATGGGCAAAGTATTGTCTTTCAACTGCAATTCCTCATATGTAGAAGATTAGTGGCCCAGCTCATAGAGATGTTATGAAGACAAACCAGATAGGGACTATAAATCATCTCCCCCATTTGAAGTGCTATATAAGTGATAAATAACAATTATGGCAGCAGCAACCTGCCCATTAACTTCACTCAGAACCCCACCCACAGGAAAGAACAGTTAGGAGAAGTGCTTGGGAATGCTGAGTTCTGATGACGAGGATTATGATCAAACACCTTTCCTACAGGAAATGATGAATGCAATTTCATATCTAGGATGGCTGGATATGTGCAGCATTTTTTTTATTAAAAAAAACACACATTAAGGGTATGGGAGGCACCTTCTTTTGGACATTAATTTTAAAAAAAGTAATATCACATGAGAAATTACGTCATAGCTTCCAGCTGAATTCCATGTGACATTTAGAGTGAACAGGAAAGATAAAGGAATTGCATGACTCCTCATAAGATGCATCCTGATATCATCCGGCCAAACAATGTCCCCAAACCTCTGAGAGCAGAAGACAGGGAATAAATGTCAGCTGAAACAGGCATCCTTCAATTGTCCAGTTGCTTGAAGCATCAGTGTTGGGTGTTATTTAAAAGTGAAACAAAACAAAAAACTGTGGGGTATTAAAATGAATTTAATGTGATTTCATACTAAAGAAAAGATACCTCCATAGTGTTGAATTCATTGTTGTTGTTGTTGTTGTTGTTGTTGTTGTTGTTGTTGTTGTTATGTATTTGCTTTAGGGGCAAATGGTGTTTGTTCAGTTATAATGGAAGAAAGTGGTCCAGACAGAATTCGCTATTTGGAAATCAGCGAATAACCTGGGAGTAATGGCGGTTAATTCCATCTTTCAGAGCTTTCATTATTATTTGCTATTGAAAACTGATGCCACTTGGTGATCTGAACACACCAAGGACATGGAGAATGTGTGCTTCATTCTTTAGCCAAGACCAGGGGTTGTCAACCTGGTCCCTACTGCCCACTAGTGGGCGCTTCAGGATTCTAGGTGGGCGGTAGGGGATTCCACGGCACAAGCTGAATCCTCCTTCCATTGAGCACTGGTGGGCAGTAAGGAAATTTTACCATGAAGAAAGATGCATTAGTGGGTGGTAGGTATAAAAAGGTTGACTACCCCTGGCCTAGACAATTACTTATATGTTGTTTTGTGGAATTATTAACCATTGGTTAGCTTGCTGCTCTGCTAGGTACTTGATTATCCGAACACAATTTAATATTCATCCTTTCCTTTGTTTTGCTGTTTTTCAGCAGCTGGAAGAATTTCCTTGCAACTTGCTTACTGTTAGAGTCATACGAATGAGAAATCTTCGCCAAGCTGATGTCTGTGAGTGTTCTTCGTTTCCTGTTTCACATTGCTTTTAAAGCTCACTCACTCTTGATACAAAATTAAAAAATTCCTTCCAGTAGCACCTTAGAGACCAACTAAGTTTGTTATTGGCATGAGCTACTGGAATTTTTTTATTTTGTTTTGACTATGGCAGACCAACACGGCTGCCTACCTGTCACTCTTGATAGTTTGCACATCTAGCTTCATATGTGCTGCAGGATTTCATAGCTGCCAAGATAAATTGCATAGGAAACTGTATTTATATCAGTGCCCAAGTATGGCCTGCTCATAAACTCTTAAGTTGGGAAAGATAAGTTGAGGAATTTCGTTGTTTCCCACGAGGGGACAATGACAATAAAGATTTATTCTATTCTATTCTATAAATATTTACACTGTTTGTCGGTGGAAAGGAGAACAGGAGAATAAACTGGTTTGCCTTGCAAAAGATCTGGTGAAAATATGGAACAGGGGGGAAAGCAGAGTGGTGGGGATTGCTTTGGCTTAGGCTGCAACCTCTACACATTTACGTAGCGGTAAATCCCATTGAATTTAATGGGGCTTATTTCTGAGTTGGCATGCATAGAATTGCACCATTAATCACAAACAGGTTGATCCCACATGGTGATGCTAAAGGCATTTGAGTAGTCCCAAAGTTTAATTGAAATGTCCACCAAATTGGTCTCTTTAATATATGGAGGTTACTGAGTAAAGGAGAAAGAACCCTCAGATATTCTCACAATCACTTTTCCTCAGGGAACTTATATCAGGTCATGTCCAGGCCAGAATTATCTATTCTGACTGACAACAGCTCTCCAGTCTAAGGATGGGGAAGAAATTCAATGCCATTCACATTTAAAACTGAATTTATCAAACAGCCTTCAAAATTCACACTTATCTGAATTTTGCAATGTGGGTCTCCAGTCAAACGATGTTTACAAAAACACCTATAGTAGGGGGGATGTGCATAGAGATGAATATATTCATGAAAATGGCAGACAAAACAACATTATATTAGTAGAAATTGTTTGCCAAAATGCTTACATTAGTCAAAACTGTGTACAAAAACATGTTTATTAGGAGAAATTCACACTAAAATGCTAAAGAATTTTCCCGAGCAAATTGCAGCAGAAATGGGGAGATCAGATTTTAGGATTGGGAGAATGAGAAACTGAAATAACAGATATTGGCTGATCATTCCATCCTTACCAGCGTCTTAAGCAAAGGCCTTTTCCATCACCTGCAACCTAATCTTCCTTTTAACTGAAGATGCTACAAATTGAACCTGAGGAATTGTGCATGCAAAGCACATGCTCTGCCATTGGGCTATGTCCTCTATCTCAAGAGAGGGGCTCTCCATGAATAAATCAATCTCTAGCCACCTATATGACAGACATGAATATTGGCCACTGTACTAATGAGGACCTGAAGCCCGCCCTGCTTTATGGAGTAGTGAACTGCCACATAACCCACAGATCTATGGGCTATCTGAGATATCAATCTCAAATAACCTAAGGTGGCAATTATGGGCTTTGTTTCCTCCTGCCCTTATGGAGAGGTCACCAGAAGCCTACATCCAGGAGGTAGTGCACCACACAATGTCCAGCCCAATCATATGGAGAGATTTAATCCAGTTCTGCATGTCTCTGGGAGCCATTGATACCAAAAGGAGGATTCTATGCATGAAGTACCAGTTTATATAATGTGACATCACTTGCATGAGGGCAATGCCCATGTGCCTAATTTAGTTCAGGGGTCCCCAAGCTAAGGCCCACAGGCTGGATAAGGCCCGAGGGACTTGTTTATCCGGCTCGCGGCAACCCCCACTGCCCACTGCCGCCGCCAGCTCTTACCGGCGCTGCGCTGCGCGGCTGCCCACTTCCGGGTCAGAGGAGCACCAGAAAAAGATTGTGCACATGCGCAAGCATTATTTCCGGTGCACATCCGGGTTAGAGGAGCCCGTGCACATGTGCACAAGCTATTTCCGGTGCTCCTCTGACCCGGATGTGTGCCGGAAATAGCATGTGCGCACGCGTATGGGCGCGCGCTCCCCCGCCCTCCGGCCTGCCACGCGATCGGCGCTGGAGACACCGGCCCAAGGTGCGGTAAGTTTGCTGACCCCTGATTTAGTTGAAAGCTGCCCCTTAGAACGTGGAGTTGGAAGGGACCCTGAGGGTCATCTAGCCCAACTCCCTGTTATGCAGAAATCTTCATGGCGAAAGACCATCCAACCTCCTATTCCATTGTCAAACAGCTCTTACTGACAGAAAGTTCTTCCTGATGTTTAGTCGGAATCTCCTTTCTTGTAACTTGAAGCCATTGGTTCGAGTCTTACCCTCCAGAGCAGGAGAAAACAAGCTTGTTCCCTCTTCCATGTGACAGCCCTTGAGATATTTGAAGATGGCTATTTTCCAGGCTAAACATACCCAGCTCCTTCAACCACTCCTCCTAAGGTTTGGTTTCCAGACCCTTGATAATTTTGGTTGCCGTCCTCTGCGCATGTTCCAGCTTGTCAATTGTGGCACCCAGACTGGATACAGTACTCCAGGTGTGGTCTGGTGGCACCCAGACTGGATACAGTACTCCAGGTGTGGTCTGACCAAAGCAGAATAGAACAGTACTATTCATTTTATTGGGCCATTCTGTTGATGCAACCTAAAATAACATTAGGGGGATTTTTTTGGTCTTTGTTTTGTTGCTGCTGCTGCATCACACTGTTGACTCATGTTAAGCTTGCGGTGTACTAAGACCCCTAGGTCCTTTTCACATGTATTACTGGCAAGTCAGGTATCCCCCATTTTATATTTGTGCAGCTGGTTCTTCCTGCCTAAATCTAGAACCATACATTTGTCCCTTTTGAAATTCATTTTGTTACTTTGGGCCCAGTTCTCCACTCTTCTGGTTCCGTCTTCTGCAACATTAGCTACCCCTCCCAGTTTGATGTCATCTGCAAATTTGATATACAGTGGTACCTCGGGTTACAGATGCTTCCAGTTACAGAGGCTTCAGGTTACAGACTCCGCTAACCCAGAAATAGTACCTCGGGTTAAGAATTTTACCTCAGGATGAGAATAGAAATCGAGCGGCGGCAGCAGCGGGAGGCTCCATTAGCTAAAGTGGTACCTCAGGTTAAGAACAGTTTCAGGTTAAGAATGGACCTCCAGAACGAATTAAATTCTTAACCTGAGGTACCACTGTACATCCTCCCAATTCCTTTGTCCATGTTGTTTATAAAGATGTTAAACAACAGCAGGCCCAGGACAGAACCCTGGGTTCTGTCACTTGTCACTTTTTTCCAAGGATGAGGAGGAACCATTAGTGAGCACTCAGTTTTGAGTTGGATGTGCTTAAGGACACACAAGTGAGAACCCTGGCTTATCAGGGAGAATTTCCAAGCAAATTCAGTCAAACATATTGAAAAACCCTCTTCAGACATTTGAGCTAATTGTGAAAAGATCCAAAGAGCAGTTAGTGTGTCACAATACATCGGAGGTGGACCTTGCATGTGAATTCCGTCCCCACCCCCCAGCATAACTCTTCATGTGTTAGGCAAACATCTGAACATTGCTGCTCTCTTTATAATTTACTTTAGGTTTCTGAAATAAAATAGTTCACAGGGAACAATGTGCATAGGACAGCATGATACAACCACAAATAAAAAAAGGTTGTACAAACAGGTTGCACAAGGTTGTGAGCTATCACAAAGGCATATTTGCTGGCTTGATGATGCCTACAATCACATGTTAAATACCAGTGAACATAGTTTGCTATTTGTGGACTGGCGATAGAAACAATGTTCCAGCTAGAGAACATTACCAAAATCACATTCAGGAATTCTTAAATTGCATGCATAAGAAGAGGAATCCCAGCCCTGCTCTCTCTCTCTCTCTCTCTCTCTCTCTCTCTCTCTCTCTCTCTCTCAACCCGCCCCTTCCCATGGAAGGTCTGAATAGGAATTATAGGTGTGTTTAGCTCAATACAGTTTTGCTCCTCCCCGCAGTAAGGAGATTATGCAAGGCTCCTGATTACAGGAGCAACCACAAGATGTTCAGCTGAAGTGCTTACAGCTAGAGATGTTACAAGGCATTTCTCCCCATTCCACCCTGTATTTGCAACATGCAGCACTGTTTTCCGTTCTGCTGCAGTTTGTCTTCTGTTATTTGTTTCACTGTCCCCTGTGGCAAAATCATCCACACTATAGTTTGTTAAGGGTACTGGGAACTATAGCTCTGTGAAGTGGAAGCTACAGTTCCCAGGATTCTTTGGGGGATGTAAAATGCTTTAAATGTGTGTTGGATGTTATTCCACCCCATTCATTTCAGCAAAAAGGAAACACAATGCAAATTGGAAGGGGTCGTAACCAATTACATTTGTGGACTGAAAACAACAGCAGCTGCAAATATCAATTGTATCTGTAGGATTTATTTCTGTTCTGGACAGGGGATAAATAAGCAAACAAATATGCAGTCTGCTTTCCAATGTTTGTTTTCATTAAAATTCCCTTACATTCCTACTTACACCCCCTCTTCAGACTTTCCCATATGAAAGGCTGACATGCACACACACCCGCCCCCCACCTGCATAAATACAGTTTAGGAACTTCTGAATAGATTTGCAACAAATGTATTTGTCAATATATTGGAAATGGTCATATGAACAGGAGTTGCAGCTGGTTTATTTCAGGCATCCCCAAACTGCGGCCCTCCAGATGTTTTGGCCTACAACTCCCATGATCCCTAGCTAACAGGACCAGTAGTCAGGGATGATAGGAACTGTAATCCAAAACATCTGGAGGGCCAAAGTTTGGGGATGCCAAGGGGATGGTTTATTTGCATACCTTTTTGTTTTGGGTGTTCCCAAATTAATGGTTCATGTCTCTGTGATTGTGGTTTAAGTAGCTTGGCATTAATGTTAGGGTGGATGAAACAACAGTGTCATAAAGCTTCCTATATTGCTTATATAATGTGGCCACATTATCATATTTTAGCATGTCATAAATGAACTGAGATGAAATGCAATGAGCCTCGTGTCTCATGTCTTCTTCAGTATTGCTGTAAGGAGAAGTCTGGAAGCATTTGTTTCTGTTTCTATTTAACCACAGTTTGCCCTTTAATTTGCAAATCAACAAACTGTGGTTGATGTAAATGAATCTGAAACATCATAATGTTGTTTGAAGCAAGCCAATCTGAAACCATGGTTTACCATGACATCCAAAGGTAGCCAGTCTTGCCTCTATTTGAATTACCCATCCAATACCATAAACCAGTACTGCACACTGTAAAATGCAACACTTTCTTATTGTCAAGGCCAATGAAAAAGGAATACCGGTAATGTCGTACATCAGTTGGTCACAGTGTAGAGATTTATTTAAATTATTATCTGTGGTAGCTGTCTGCAGTTCAATTCATATTATATCTAATAAGCTCACAAATTTGTGTTTTGAACTAGGCAGTTATGAGTTTCAGTAACATAATTAGAAAATTGTTGAATGGTTTCATTCAATGACAGGAGTGGGGTTTGAGATGTGTGCCAAAGTGATCTCACTTTAGCAAAACCATTTAAGGTGAATTCGCCCTGATTTCCAAACCATGTTTGGGCAAATATTGGAAAGGAGTCTCAACCAAACTCTTTTTCTCTGTCACTTCTGAGTTACATGCAGTGAGGATATGGACAAAATGCAAACTTTGCAGCTCGTAATGAAGAAATGGAAACTTGTGAGAGGAAAGAAACAGATTTCTGTGCTAATGGCTCCAGATCAAAGTGCATTGAAAGGGACAACAAATGCTGACAACACTACTTATTATGCTATTCTTCTTTTACACAGTAAGCCAGTCTGATTGTTACGTGACCCTCTGGTTACCTACTTCTTCATGTGAAAAAACACGGACCAAAACTGTTAATAATAGCAAGAACCCCGTTTGGAATGAAACGTTTTATTATAGGATTCAAAACCAAGTCAAGGTGAGAAATTTTGCTATTCCCCTTTCAGTTGTGCACTGTTTTGAGCTGGCTTTTTCAACAAGATAATACCATCACATGTGCATTCTTCTCCTGCTCCTAATATAGTGGTACCTTGGTTTAAGAACAGCTTAGTTTATGAACAACTTGGATTAAGAACACTGAAAACCCGGAAGATGGTGTTTTGGTTTGTGAACTTTGCCTTGGAAGCAGAACATGTTTCGCTTCCTGTTGAGTGTGTTCCATTTGTAAATTGAGTCCCCCGCTGCTATGGGAAAGCACGCCTTGGTTTAAGAATGCTTTGGTTTAAGAACGGACTTCCGGAACGGATTAAGTTCGTAAACCAAGGTACCACTGTATACATGATCCTTTGCCTGTTTTTGATTGCAAGACATCTGCATATGTGTGGATGGGCAGTATCCATCAGCAGGGCAGTGCAAGCAAGGCTGCATTGCTCTCCTGTCTCCCCAACACCACATGCTGCTGCCAGGACTGGGAGGGGCAGGGGCAGTAGACCTTGGCACGGTGTGGGTGCAACATTGAGAGCCTCCGAATGGCTCTGTTGCCCAGCCTGCACCATGCTGAGCTCCTGGTTGTCTTGCCACCCCCACCCCCTTTGGTACTGGCAGCAGGCCATGGCATTGGGAAGATGGGAGAGCAATGCAGCCCCATCCATGACACCCCACTGACTGCTATTGCGTTTGTGCAAGGAATCACTGGAGGGAGAGGGGCAAGGTGCAGGGAACTCAGCGCTGTGCAGATACATAACTGTCAGGTTTCAGGGAATCCAATCCTCCTCCCTCATGGCAGGCTGCCTATAATGGGAAAAAGCAAGAAGCTCTAGCAAGGTATTTTATTCAATATTCACATAGATGTAGGATGTTGCCTCTTGGATAATGGCATTGCTCTGAGTAAAATCCCCATCCCCTCCGTCTCTCCTATTATACGTCATCCCTGCGTCGGCTGATCTGTGCTTTCTGCCTCTGAGCTTTCTGTTCTCCTACTCTCAATGTCCGCCGGGTCCTGGGAGAGGGGGGATCTGGAATGCTTTCTAAAGACACTTAGTTTGTCAGCTGTCTCTCTCTTGGTGCTTCTTCTTCCTTCTGCTCCTCTCCCAATATTTCCCAGCTTCTCCCCTCTGCAACCTCTGAACTATGACCTTCAGCAAACCACTCTTGCAAATCTATATTGTCTCCCTCTTCTCTGGGAAGTACACCATTCCTCCGATGTCCAGTCCCTGACGACAATAACGGTTAAGTGTGTCAGATTGGCTGTGCTGCACTGCACAGCACAAAGCTCTCTCGCCCCTTGCCCCTGTTCCTCCAGTAACCTCCAGTGATGTGCTGTGTTCAAAAGCCAGGGAAGCAATGGAGTCTCATCTACATTGCTACACAACTGGACACTGCTGCCCATAAAGCTTCTTCCTTGCCTAAATGGAGGATGGAATTTGTGGAGAAACTAGAGTACATATTGCATTGATTGGTTTGTCCACTGTTGCCTCTGACAGTGCCCGTCACTAGTGTGTGACCTTTGGAAGGTTGCCCAGAAATGAATGACACCCTGGGAGTGAAAAAAGGTTTCCCACTCCAGACTCAGAAGACGATTCCAAGTACCTCACTGCTTTTATGGTTGGCATCTGTCTTGGGAGACAACGGAGGACTGTAGCTTCGGGGTGAAGTCCTACCATTGTTGTTATAGTACCTGATGTGGCTGTACAGAACGATACGGGAGAGACATGTTTTCTTGCAGGTGGGGCAGATGAATGCTGCTTTTATAGACACAGATTATATCCAGCATCTAATATATTTAACTGATTCTCACAGAATTTGTTAGAGATGTCTGTCTTTGACGAAGATCTTTTCACTCCAGATGAGCTCCTCTTCACTATATCCTTTGATGTTGCTCGACTTCCACTTGGTGAAAGAGTTCTCATGTATTTTAAGCCTGAACCACAGGTGAGATCTGAACACCAAGTTGGCTTGTAAGAACAAGATACTGTTGTGGATTTGTGGGTACTAGACCTCTATAATGTTTTACTAAATTTTTTAATGTGTTGTAAGCTGCTCAGAGTGGATGGGGAAACACAGCCAGATGGGTGGAGTATAAATATCATCACCACCACCACCACGGCCATCATCATTATGTCCGGATCAAGCTAGTGTTCAATTTAAATCAGTGCTTGGAGTGTTAATACTTTGTGCTAGACTGTGTGTATTAAGCCAGACCTATGTGTATTAGGCTGTGTGCTAGACACTTTTAATCTCCTAGAATCAGCAAGAATTAAAAGCTAATTAAGCTAGGCTAATATTCCTGTGTCGAGGTGATAGGCTTGGGTGATGAGCCATTAAGAAGAACAAAGGATCAAGGGATTCTATGTGAGACGGCAAATCTCAGTATAGCCAGTATTGAGCTGGGTGAGCCAATAGTCTGACTCACTATAAGGCAGCACCCTATGTTCCTATGTGTGTCCCCCAGCAACTCTACAATGTGATAATTTTAATTTCAGAAAGAAAGGAATTGTGTGCAACCATTTCTTCTTTTTCCCTTTCTTCTTGGAAATAGAAACAAGAAGAGCTGGAAATTGAATTTTTGGTGGAACCTGCGTAAGTATGTTAAACACTTAAATTTTCTATATTGCTTTCACTTTTAAAATAAAATAAAAATAAAATGTGCATTTATTTCAAATAAATAAATATAATTATCAGGTGCAGAATTAAGCCAAAGGTAAATTAATAATGAGCATCAGAATTCCTGACATTAGTATACAAAGATACAGGCAGTTATAGAGCCGAAAGAGAGCTACACAAACTCAGAATGTAGCCAGACTTAATTTTTGAATCTGAAATTTTGTTTTTCTGCTGCATTTCAATGTTCCCCATTTTGATTTTAATTTTGTTCGGATTCCAAAGACAATAATTAAATTTTGTTGAGAAATGTTAGGACAAAAGAGTTCTATGTATTAACTCAAAAGCATACTATAGAATGACCTTACAGAAGTTAAGAAGCAGGAAGAATAGCTGCTGTAAAGATGAATGTGCTACCTAAAATGTTGTTTTTATTTCAAACAATCCCAGTGAACAGTGAGGCGAGACAATTCAAAGATTGGCAACAAACATTATTGAAGTTTAACTGGCAGGGGGGGAAACCAAGAATTAAATATAAACTACTTACAGATACAAAGGAAAGAGGTGGATTCTCGCTGCCAGATTTGAAATTATACTATGAGGTGTCCTGCCTCTGCTGGCTGAGGGATTGGATATTTTTGGAGAACACAGATTTATTAGATCTAGAAGAATATGATAATTGAAGTTAAGAAGGTTTGAGTTTGGTCAGCATTACCTGAGAATCTGATACATGTCCCCTTGAGTTCTGTGATGGAAGAAAGATGGAATATAAATGTATACAATGTTGCTGAATTAGTTGGATAAAAATGGAAAATTTGGTGAGCAAACGGAGCAAAACTGTTTGGTTGAAAACATGGTTATCTCTAGTAGGTTTCAGCTTTACTCACAACATTATTATCACCAACATGAATATTGCTTGCAAATGTTCCCTTCGTTTCCACCCCCCCACTCTTTCTCACATGGGGAAGGATGCCTCACTTCCATCTCCTATAAACAGATGGTTGGTACTGATCTCTTGCTTGAAGGATACTGGATTCAAATGACCTTCTCTCTCCCTCCCAAAGAGGTGATCGGCATGAACCATCAGATTGGTTAAGAATGATCTGTGCAGGCACAAAGCCAGAATTCACTTGATCTGGGCAAATTACCCTTTAAGAATTCCATTATTAATAAAAATAAATTTCTAAGACATCAAACCTCCAGAAAAGTTATAATTGACTGTTTGGTATCATTGACTTTACGTGACATGGAGCCATATGGGAAGGGCTTGATCCTGTCAATGAAAGGAGCCTGGATGGGAAGCAGCACAAGTATTGGCCATCCACCTCTGCTGTATGGTCTTGGTCAGTGATGGCTAACCTTGACACTCCAGATTTTTGGGACTACAACTCCCATCATCCCTGACCACTGGTCCTGTTAGCTAGGGATGATGGGAATTGTAGTTCCAAAACATCTGGAGTGTCAAGGTTAGCCATCACTGGTCTTGGTGATCATGCCTACATTTACCAGACTAGTGTATGCTGGAGCCCTCAAGAAGCAGCAACCATATTGGAAATTAAAAGCAAGAATTGGGCTGCAATTTAGGTTCATGGAAGCTAAAGCAGTGTTAGAAATTCTAGGGTAAATGGGTCTGTTGGTAACTTGCATTTTCTTTGAAGGGAGCCTATTATTTAGGATCTGACTGGAAAGAAACTTTTGTTTGCCCTGCAGGTGTAATATTTTATCATTTGAAAGTACCTATACACTTATATTTGTTTCCTAGGCCTGGCCCACCTGAAACCATCATAACGAATGGCGTTCTAGTGGTAATTTTTTATTTCTGCAATTTATAAATGCTGATAATACCTGTGTGATCTAAGAAACTATTGCTTCCTAGCTCAACCACTGAGAGTGCCCTGCTACATCAGCCTCAAATGTGTTAAATTTTACTACCTAAAAATGGAGCTGAATCTTTTAGTAAAAAAGATCTCTCTTCTCTCTTTGGCGATCACTCGTAGCCGAGTAAGATTGTCTTCCATAAACACGGTTTTAACAATGAATCCATAGGTGACTGTGGAGGCCAATTCTGGACCCACACGTCCTTCCACAGTGGGGACATTGGCTTTGACGAGCGCCTACTGCTGGATACATCACCGACTAATACGCTCCACGATGGCTATCAAGATTATACCTCAATGCAGGCTTCAAGGAAGGAAACCAAGGCGCAAAATGAACACTCAAGCCCTTCAAGATCCCATTAAGTGGGATTGCTTCCAAACGACTCTTAAGGACCATCTGCTTCTAGTAAAAAAGATAGAGGGGGGTGGGAATGCAAAATTCCAGAAATCTGAATAGCAACTAAAATGCTAATATATGATCTTCCTAATGTTCATCAGTCAGATTTTCTGGAATGCCAATGCCAAACACATTTAAGCTTGCCAGCCTTCTTTAGTAGCCTATTTTCTTATGCAACGTCTTCTAAGAGTTCAGCCAATTGATATCCAAATGTTGTTTGAGACAGGGTTAAAAGCCAACATCTTCAGTAAGTACAGGTTTGCAAAAAATTACAATGATCAGTATAAAATTATAATGCCCAATAGTAATTGAAGGTTCCTATATTGGCTTTTAACCGTACTCAGGCAGGAGTGATATTTGGATATAAATTAGCTGAACCTCAAGTATAACATGAAGTGTAACAAAAACTGCCAATTCCAGCTGACCCCTGTTAATTTTGTTCGTTGCTCATTTCTGCTACAGTGTCGTGAGGTTTGCGAATTGAAAGCAGAGGTGAACCAGAAGAAGCCCCGTAGATCAAGTGAGTTTATTTGTGTTGTAGTAAAGAAGGGGGATTTATTAAACTCTGATACTGATATACAGACAAAACCAGACCCAACGGTCTTTTAAAAATAATATGTATGTATGCAAGCAAGTCTAGCAAATTCTGCTTTCCTCAATCACTTCACCACCATGAAAGTGCTTTCTGAAAGCTGAGAAACACAAGAAGAAGGTAACAGACACTACTTGAAAAAATTGTGATCTTTCATTGGAGGGCAATGCTACATTTCCATAAGAACAGCAATAAAAAAGTGAAAAAAGGATAGTTCAGAATGAATGGCAGCTATAGTATTACAAGCTAGAGTAGACCAATCATTTTCCTTTACCCTATTGCCTTTTGCCTGAAAATGTCATGCTCCAGCTTACCAAACTGTCCCAGGTTTCAGATTTCAAAACAGCAATTCAGCCTCCTAGGCATATTTAGCAGGCCTGGGACACCTCCTAGACAGTAAGAAGGAGCTGAGGGAAAAGTGGGACAAAGTCACCTGAGAAGGGCAGTTGGACCACTGCCCACTCAATAGTGGGTACAGCCCATCTTTATGAGCACATTACAATATTCCAGCCTCTTTGTGTGCATTTCACTAACATTATAGAGGTACCTTTGTGCACAAGTGCCAAAGCATCTGGGAAGTTGTCCTTGTTTTATGAGGTACTTTCCAGTCATTATGGTGCTGATCCTATCATTACTGGCCATTACCTTGCAAGCTGACAGCCAATCAGGTCAGTGAATTATTGCTGTTCCAAAATGGAGGTGTACTAAAGATGGGAGTCAGTGACTTGAAGGAGACTTGTCCAGAATGTGGCTGCATCGTGGGGAGGGGATGAGCAGAATCCTTTTGCTATGTCATACAGGAATGTGAAGTGGAGGATGGATATAAGAAGAGGGTAATAAGAGTCTGCTGGATTGGACCAATGACCCATCTAGTCCAGCATCCTGTTCTCACAGTGGTCAACCAGATGCCAATGGGAAGCCTGCAAGCAGGCCCTGAGTGTAACTGCACTCTCTGTTTCTGCAGTTTCCTTTAACTGGTATCCAGAAGCATGCTTCCTTCAACTGTGGAGGTAGAACATAGCCCTCAGGTATATGCCCTGGCTTTTTCCTGCCCCCTTCTTCAACTAATGAACAAGATGATCTACCTGAATTCTATCTGCTTGGACAAAAACAATAGACAAAAACAAATCTCAAGGAGTATTATAATTTTCTTTTCTCTTTTGGTGGTCAGTAGAACACTTAATCCAAGCAAGTGTTCATGAACACCATGCAACCCTTTCCTCCAGACCGAAATTAGTTTTCCAGCATAATATCTGGTAATACCATGGTAGCCCTGAAGACAGATGCACATTGTCAGATCCATTTAAAGCAGGGATGGGGCACTGGGGCCCTTCCAGTGTTGTTGGACTCCAACTCTCCTCAGCCCATGCCAGCATGGCTAATGGCCAGGGATAATAGGAGATCCAACAGCATCTGGAGGGCCACAGGCTACCCATCCTTGATTTAATGGCTAATCCTAGTCCACATGTTGGAGAACTTTGCAGTGTACTTTCCTCAAAATGATAACGTTTACACTGATGTGCTGAGTGATTTGAGAGCTCTAATGCTTTCCCTTTCCAAATTCGTTTCTTTTAAAATTGTGTTCATCCAAAATTGTTCATTATGGAAACAAATGCAATGACAGGTTTCTCTTCATGCTTTGTCCCCTGTCTCTAGAGAAAGACCTTGCGCTTTCAGTGAAAGGTTCCTGCGAAGGCACTCACTGTTTTAAGATGGGTTCGGATGCTCTCATTATACCGCCATGCCCCACTACGTTCCACTTTGTCAAGTACAAGGATCCGGCAATGGACATTATGCTACCAAAGAAGACACACTATAATCCTGTAAGTCAACTGGCTTTAATAATTGAAACCATAATTAATAATTGAAACCATAAAATTTTCCCTTCAGGAAAAAACAACAACAGTACAAGGCTTTTCTGACCGGGATGATCAGGTGGGATTCAGCTAAATTGTTGCATGCACAGAAAAAGGTCTGCTGGCACCACGGGACATTTTCTCCTCGCCTCCCTCCTCTGCCCACCCCCACACCCTAAATCTGCTCTGGATGGTGAGGGAACCAAGAATAGGTTTGGGGGATACAGGAGGAGGAGAGGGGAGGAAGTCATGTTGTGCTACTGGACCCCATTCCGTGTGCATACCCTTTTTAGTGCTGCATTCAATTTCACACAATATTTCTCCTTTTCCTCAGGTTACCTGTTCTTATAGCACCAAAACCAATGTTCTGCCTGTCATGTTGAATTCCCTACCCATGGGAGAGAAAGTACCAATAGTGGAGGTGAGTGCCATTTTTTTTCAGTACAGTGGTATCTCTGGTTAAGTACTTAATTCATTCCGGAGGTCCGTTCTTAACCTGAAACTGTTCTTAACCTGAAGCACCACTTTAGCTAATGGGGCTTCCCGCTGCCGCTGCGCTGCCAGAGCACAATTTCTGTTCTTATCCTGAAGCAAAGTTCTTAACCTGAAGCATTATTTCTGGGTTAGCGGAGTTCTTAACCTGAAGCGTATGTAACCTGAAGAGTATGTAACCTGAGGTACCACTGTAGTAGCATTCTGAAATGATTAAACCAGGAGCAAATACCGTGTTTCTCCTAAAATAAGACACCGTCTTATAATCTTTTTATCGTCCAAAAAACACAGTATGGCTTATTTTCGGGGGATGTCTTATTTTTATTAAGTGTGGTACGCTTAACCAAAAATAAAAATAAAAAATAAAAAAACAAACAAAAACAAACAAAAAAGCAGAGGATTATCTACCAGTAAATGGTTCTGCCAGCTCGGTACCTTGGACTGCTGCTGCTGCTGCTGGCTCCCGGTGGATCGGGGATCACTGGAAACTAGATATACTGTACTCTAATCATCAGTGCACAAAAAAGTCAGAATGAATGAATGTTGATTGGAGGAGCCCTAAGCCTGTTTAGGATTGCAGGCCAACAGCCCAATCCTAGCCATCCTTACTCAGAAGTAAGCCCTGTCGAATTCAGTGGGTTTACTCCTAGATTGGGCTGCAGTGCAACCCAAGTTATTTGGAGTGACAGTGCCACTTAAGCATGATGCCAAGCGTGCAGCGGCCCCCCTGGACTGGAAGATTAACGCCAGGGGAACTTGACGGCTGACTCACTATGATAATAGCTGGAAGGGAATCAAAGGGGAGATGAGAGAGAGAGATGGAGAGTGAGTGAGTGAGAGAGAGAGAGAGAGAGAGAGAGAGAGTGAGAGAGAGAGAGAGAGAGAGAGGAGACGCGCTGAAAAGAGCCGCTGCTTTCCATTCAGCGCCGTCCAAGGCAACTGCACTTTCCCAACAAAAACCCGGCCGCTCCGTCCAGCTAACTTACTCCAAAGTAGGGCACTTGGTCGTGTGTCAAAGCAGCGAGCTCCTCTTCAGCCAAGCTGGAGCGAACTATCAGCATGGAGCAAGCCCAGAGGAGCTGCAGCAGGGACTTGGCACGGGACATTTCCGCCGCGTTTTAAGAGAGGGGAAAACCTTCCCGCGGAGTTGGCAGGAGAAGGACAGCCCCTGTCCGGGAGAGCATGAATGGGGAGTGAGGGGAGGGAGAGCAGCTGCTTCTGTGGGGCTGAGCTGAGCAGGGCGGGAGGCGCTTTCCACCCGAGGCAGGAAAAAACCCCCTCCGCAATTTCTTCTCTCTTGTTCCTGCAAGTTCCTCCCTCTCCTCCTGATCCACGTAGTGCGCGCTGCGGCTGGGTCCCGGCCACTCAGGGCTTCGCGCAGCGCGCTGCTGCTGACTCCCGGTGGATCGGGGATCCACGTGGCGCGCGCGCGCTGCGGCTACAGCTGGGTCCCAGCCACTCTGGGCTTTACGCAGCAGCGCTGCTGCTGCTGGCTGTGTCCCGCTGGATCGGGTCCAAGCGGCGCGCGCTGCTGCTGGCTGTGTCCCGCTGGACCGGGGCCCGATATCACTACCGGAACCCGGTACGTCTTATTTTCGGGGTATGCCTTATATTTTCTGACCCCTTGAAAATCCTGCTATGCCTTATATCTGGAGTGTCAAGGTTAGCCATCACTGTCCTAGACTGAGATGATATCACAGAATCACAGAATCACAGAATCATAGAGTTGGAAGAGACCACAAGGGCCATCCAGTCCAACCCCCTGCCAAGCAGGAAACACCATCAAAGCATTCCTGACAGGTGGCTGTCAAGCCTCTGCTTAAAGACCTCCAAAGAAGGAGACTCCACCACACTCCTTGGCAGCAAATTCCATTGTCGAACAGCTCTTACTGTCAAGAAATTCTTCCTAATGTTTAGGTGGAATCTTCTTTCTTGTAGTTTGAATCCATTGCTCCGTGTCCGCTTCTCTGGAGCAGCAGAAAACAACCTTTCTCCCTCCTCTATATGACATCCTTTTATATATTTGAACATGGCTATCATATCACCCCTTAACCGTCTCTTCTCCAGGCTAAACATACCCAGCTCCCTAAGCCGTTCCTCATAAGGCATCGTTTCCAGGCCTTTGACCATTTTGGTTGCCCTCCTCTGGACACGTTCCAGCTTGTCAATATCCTTCTTGAACTGTGGTGCCCAGAACTGGACACAGTATTCCAGGTGGGGTCTGACCAGAGCGGAATACAGTGGTACTATTACTTCCCTTGATCTAGATGCTATACTCCTATTGATGCAGCCCAGAATTGCATTGGCTTTTTTAGCTGCTGCATCACACTGTTGACTCATGTCAAGTTTGTGGTCTACCAAGACTCCTAGATCCTTTTCACTTGTACTGCTCTCAAGCCAGGTATCACCCATCCTGTATTTGTGCCTTTCATTTTTTTTGCCCAAGTGTAGTACTTTACATTTCTCCCTGTTAAAATTCATCCTGTTTGCCTTGGCCCAGTTCTCTAATCTGTTAAGGTCATTTTGAAGTGTGATCCTGTCCTCTGGGGTATTAGCCACCCCTCCCAATTTGGTGTCATCTGCAAACTTGATCAGGATGCCCTCAAGCCCATCATCCAAGTCATTGATAAAGATGTTGAATAAGACTGGGCCCAAGACAGAACCCTGTGGCACCCCACTAGTCACTTCTCTCCAGGATGAAGAGGAGCCATTGATGAGCACCCTTTGGGTTCGGTCAGTCAGCCAGTTACAAATCCACTGAATGGTAGCATTGTCTAGCCCACATTTTACCAGCTTCTTTACAAGAATATCATGGGGCACCTTGTCAAAGGCCTTGCTGAAATCAAGATAGGCTACATCCACAGTGTTCCCTTCGTCTACCAGGCTTGTAATTCTGTCAAAAAATGAGATCAGATTAGTCTGACATGACTTATTTTTCAGAAACCCATGCTGACTTTTAGTGATCACAGCGTTCCTTTCTAGGTGCTCACAGACCGTTTGTTTAATGATCTGCTCTAGAATCTTTCCTGGTATTGATGTCAGGCTGACTGGGCGGTAATTGTTTGGGTCCTCTCTTTTCCCCTTTTTGAAAATAGGGACAACATTTGCCCTCCTCCAGTCTGCTGGGACTTCACCTGTTTTCCAGGAATTCTCAAAGATTACTGCCAGTGGCTCTGAAATTACCTCTGCCAGTTCTTTTAATACTCTGGGATGTAGTTCATCTGGCCCTGGAGACTTGAATACATCTAAACTAGCCAAGTGTTCTTGATATGGCAACAACAATGGTGGAAAACAAGGATGTCTCATTACAATCAGGTCCCGAGGTAATTCTACTTGCCTCCCCAGAACTTGAAAGCACTTTATAGGTTCCTATTGAAGAGGAGACTTTTTCTTCCTGAAGCAAGCTTGCTTCTGTCCAGTCTAAATCCTAGGCTCTTACATGGGAATGGCATAAGATATTCTGGGTGCTTCCATTGTTCTACCTTGTGGAATGTATGGATTAAAGTATTAAAATATAGAATCTTCTGAACTTGCCATCCCTTTTAAGTCCCTTTTAATAGTAACTTTTATAAGACGTGGTTCATACCAGGGCCGAGTCCAAGATTAATGCTTCAGATTACAGACTAACTGAGGCCCAGAGGCTAGGTATAGTTTCTGTAGTGGTCTTTGTGATTAGGAAAAGCCATGGAGATGCCTTCCGGACTCTGCAGCTGCATTGCTGCAGCTTAACTGCTTAGGGCAGGGCTGCAGTAAGATTGCAGATGACGTCCACCTTTCTGTACAGTAACAAGATCCAAGTCCTTTTTGTGGTGTGTTGCAAGTAGTAAATGCCGCAGGTATGCATGGTCCCTGAAATATACTCAGATTGGCTGCTCTTGCAGGCCAATCAGGTCGCTGATTCACTTCCACCTGGAGCTGGATTGGGTGGCTCCTGCGGACCAATCAGACTGCTGCATTCTGGATCCTATTGTTCTAGGATTCACTCAGTACATCACAGTCCCACTGACGCAAAGCCATATCCTGCTCCCCATAGGGAAGCACATCTAAGCCATATTCATGCAAAACTGGCTGCAAGTTGTGGACTGAAATTGACCTGAAGCCATATCGTGTCCCCTTCCCAGTGTGGGGCAGGAAAAGGAGAGCAGCTTACATATTCAGGTTGAAAAAATGAAGCCATTTCTAGTCAGTTTTGCATGTGTGCGTTCACTCCATTTCTCCACCAATTTGTTATTTAAAAAAAAAAAACAGCCTGTACTAAAATCCAAATTTAAATATGTATTTATTTCAATGTATGAATTTCTAAATATATTGTATCCTAAAATGTACTCTTTAACATATTTTGGTCTGAGAACCATAATTATGAGGATTGAGAATAATTATGTTCTGATCTTCACATTAGTCTAGGAGGTGCAGTTGGTTCACAGTAAAGTTCACAGAAATTCAGTTCCTCAGGCAATCTGTGGCCACTATGTGGAGCCATTTTCCAGGATTTTTTCTTCATGTGAGGAATACCATATTATCATATGGTAGCCTGTTTATGTGAAGTGGCTCACCACATAATCAGGACAGTTTTCTCCGCAATGGTGTAAACATCTCAAAAAAAGTATTGCCAGTGTTGAAGTAAAATTTAATCACAACTTCAGTCAACTTCTGTGTGAGAGAGGGCAGGGTTTTTACACCTAGTCCTTCACTTCAGACAATTTGAATGAGAGTAGTAATATTAAATTATGATTGTCCTATGTGACATTTACTTTCTGCTTTTCAGAAGAAAAAGTACAATTTGCAAGTGCAAGTAGATGACTGGTAAGCATGCTTAATTTTTTGTAGTGACAATATGAAATAAGTTGCCTCTCATATTTTTGTATGCTCTTATGTGGTTTCCTTCCCAATCAATCATTTATTGCATTTGACTAAAAGCCATTACAAATCCAGTTACAAGTGGATTGGGGGGGGGTATTTAAACACCACATTTGATCTATGACAGTTGCCAGAACATGATTAGAATATTGTATTCATTTCATTAGCCCTATAAAGGGAATCCATGAAATATAACACGCAACACAGGGTAATCTTTTAGAGCAATCCTAACACCCTACTTCCTGCCAAGTAAATAATGCTTTCATTTTAAGATTTGTTTAGAATGGTATCTGCCATACTTGTCTCTGTTATCTTTAACTGAAGCTGTGGTTTTACTGTGAAACTGCAGTTTTAACGGCAAGCTACCTTGTTTGTTCATTTATTAAATTTATATACTCTGCCCCCTTTCCCAAAAGATTTCAGGACAGTTCATGGAATAAAATACAAAACTAAATAAAATAAAAATAAAACAAGAGTAAATCATGTGTGATGTGCAGTCATCTGAAAAATAAAAGTATTCTTATAAATTCTAAAAGTTATATAAACAATGAAACAGTATTCTAAAAAACCTTTCCGGGCATTCAGTATGATATTGTGTGAAATAGCCTCAACACAGATTAGGCTGTGTGTCTATCTATACCAAATAAACTCAAATAACCCAACTTTATTAATAACGTGGACAGCAAACAACTTACGAAAGCAGGTGATCAAATACTTAGCTGTATAGAAGTTTGAATATGAGTGAGACAAAATAAATGTTATGGAATGGCAGTAAACAAAGCTAAGTGGAGGCTCCTTCCCCCCCCCCTCCACCTTCTGTCGAAATTGGCCTAAACAGGATTAGATATTCAGCATTAATGCCTGATAATAGATACTAAGGTTTAATCAGTTTTTCAACAATGTGAAAAGTAGACCAGTTTTAAATATGGAGACCAGGGGCCAATCTATCAAATAACACAATGCCCAGTTGGGGCAGGACAATAACTAAATTGTCTATGGTTGTTTCCCATGATATGATGCTGAATGATCCTGAGCAGTAATCTATTCTGTTATATTTCTGCTTGATAAAATCCTATGATTTCTCATATATGTGGATAAAATATATCTCTATATAATGCCTGTGTATGTCCTAGTCATTGTTCCTGCCCAGCAGACCTTGATGTGCGCTTGGGATATGACATATGCCCACAGGAAGAAGAATTCTTACACAAACGGAGGAGACATGTTGCTCAGGCTCTGAAGCAGGTTCTCCAACTAGATTATGACTTGCAAGATCATGAGGTATGTGAAATGGGATGCTGAAGAAGTGTGCATGCACATGAAAGCTCATACCACGAACAAACTTAGTTGGTCTCTAAGGTGCTACTGGAAGGAATTTTTTTATTTTGTTTAGAATTTCCAAACGGGGTAATGCCACCCACTGCCAACTGTGAATGCAATATTCTAATTCTTGGCTTACTGAATGGTATGTGCGATGTATCACTGCCCTAAAAATGTGTGGGTTTTTTTTATTTTTTTGAAGGGAGATAAAAACATGTGAAATAACTAAATAAAGTGGATTGGCCACATTCTACAATAGCTTAAGCCAGTGATGGGGAAGTAGATATTTAAGTCTTCTGGTACCCACACAGCCAATCAGTCTGTCATCAGGGTTTAAAAAGCACAAGCTGGTTATTTAGGTTTGTAAAGTAACAAGCATTGAGCTATGCAAGTCCCAACTATCAGCTGATCCTCAAGGCTTGAGCTATGCAAGCCCTAACAATTGGCAGTTTGCCAGGACTTAAGCGGCTTTGTCACGCTGGCCACATGACCTGGAAGCTGTATGCCGGCTCTTGGCCAATAAAATGAGATGAGCGCCGCAACCCAAGTGTCGGACATGACTGGACCTAATGGTCAGGGGTCCCTTTACCTTTACCTTTACACAGCTCCATGAACAATACTAGCCAAGACCTGTCATTTTGGCTTAGGCTATAATCCTAAACACGTTTCTCCACTGAGCCAAAATAAAGACAGATATCTTTGTCAAGTAGGCCAACTTTATTCTTCCAGGGTTTAGCTCTTTTGAAACCCCTTTGTGATAGTAATTAAACACTACAGTTCCTAAGGCCATAATCCTATGAACATTTTCCTGAGAGTAAACTCATTAAACACTGCTTCTGTGGAACCTTCTTCCACATAAACATGCATAGATATGCAGCCTTAAATTGCAACTGTTCATCTTCTCACCTGTGTAGAAGGTACGCCATTAATATGACAACTGTATTGTAAGCCGCTATGTTTTAACTTCCGTCCTCCTAAATGTTTCATCCTGCGGTAGCTGTATACAGTATTGATTTCTTATGCCTGTGTGCAATACAGGTTCCAGTGGTGGCAGTCATGACAACAGGAGGTGGGACAAGGTCATTCACAACAACATATGGCTGTATGAGGGGCCTAAAAAAATTAAATCTTCTGGACTGTGTAACGTACATGTCTGGCTTGTCTGGCACTTCGTGGTAAGTGGAAGCGTCATGTGGAATCTTTTAAATCAATTGGGACTGTTAATGAATGAAGAAATGACACACTGATCACACCTGCCAATACCATAGTGCCTTTATACAAATCTATGGTGTGAACCCAAGTGCAGCACGCATGGATCTTTTAGCCCTGGACTTAGAATTTTTGACTTGTGGAATATAGTGTTTCATATATGTGTGGTTGCGTGCTTACTCTTACTTTTTTGCCCTTGAAAGTTTAGGCCACAACACACTGCTTTTAATTTCATATCAACGCCTTATAATATCAAAAATATTATTATTCATAATTATTATCAATAACAGTACGGGTGAAAAGATATTATTATTAATAGCTTAGGTCATTAAAATGTGTACGTCTTTTTGTTTTGTTTTTCTCCAGGGCCATGGCACACCTGTACAGAGATGCTTATTGGTCCCAGAACGATCTTGATGAAAAAATAAATGAGGCTAAGAAACAAGTGACCAAGACCAAGATGGAGATGTTTACCATGGAGCGCATGAAATATTATTATCAACAGCTGAGTCAACGGAAACAAGAAGGATACAATACAACATTTATAGATCTCTGGGGGCTTGTCATAGAGTATTTGATAAATGATGGGGTACAGTATCAAATCTTTATTTTTGTTCTAAACTGCCAATACATGCATTATAAAAAATGAAGGGCAACATTGCTATAAGAATTCTGGAGGAAACTGCAAATAGTACAGGGGTACCAGGGGTGGAATCTAATGTAGCATCAATTAAAGCCAGTGTGGTGTAGTGGTTAAGAGCAGTGGACTCATAATCTGGTGAATCGGGTTCGATTCCCCACTCTTCCACATGGAGCTGCTGGGTGACCTTGGGCTAGTCACACTTTTCTGAAGTCTCTCAGCCTCACTCACCTCAGAGTGTTTGTTGTGGGGGAGGAAGGGAAAGGAGATTGTTAGCCACTTTGAGACTCCTTAAAGGTAAAGGCAAAGGGACCCCTGACCATTAGGTCCAGTAGCGGATGACTCTGGGGTTGCGGCGCTCATCTTGCTTTATTGGCCGAGGGAGCCACAGCTCCTGGGTCATGTGGCCAACATGACTAAGCCGCTTCTGGTGAACCAGAGCAGCGCATGGAAACCCCGTTTACCTTCCCGCCTGAGTGGTACCTATTTATCTACTTGCACTTTGATGTACTTTCGAACTGCTAGGTTGGCAGGAGCAGGGACCGAGCAACGAGAGCTCACCCCGTCGTAGGGATTCGAACCGCCGACCTTCTGATCGGCAAGCCCTAGGCTCTGTGGTTTAACCCACAGCACCACCTGGGTCCCTTTTGAGACTCCTTAGGGTAGCGATAAAGCAGGATATCAAATCCAAACTCTTCTAAATGTTCCTTCATTGCAAGGAGTTCTTCCCCATTCCAGAATCTGTTCTAGGAGTTCTCCCAACCCCCTGGAGCAGATTTGGGAAGGGCACACATGGGGATTATTATTATTATTGAGGGGGGGTATTCCTGTTATGCAAATGGAAATCCTTAGACTGATAGGACATGGTAGTTGAAAATCATCCCAGGAGACTCTAATGTGATAAATATTAAGGTTAAATTATCTATAGGATTATAATTCCAGGGTGGAATGTCAGTAATGTAAATGCTAAAGTCCCCCCCCCCAAAAAAAATCTATGTCCCAAGAACCTTATTAATGTGACATGTTTGTATATACTCAGGATTCCTATTGGTTCCCCTGATCTCCATATATTTCCTGGAATATCTCAACAGAATTCACAATAAATGTGTTGAGGTCAGAGTGAGGGGTGTAGCACACACATACTGTATATCCAGGTTTCATTTCTGAACAAATTTCAATAACCTAAGGCTTGTTTGTACCATCACTTCTATTGGGATAAAGTGTCTGATTTAGCCACCCATGGCCGGGGGGGGGGGGGGTAATCAGGCGATATTGGTCTGCATTAACAGAAGCAAAGTGTCCAGCCATCAAGAAGCGATCATCCCACTCTGTTCTGTACTGGTCAGAGCATCTGGAATACTGGGGAGCACATTTTAAGAAGGCCTTTGAAAACTGCAGTGCATTTGGAGGAGGGCAACCAGTATGATGAGGAATCTGGAATCCAAATACTGTGAGGAACAGTTTGAAAAAGCTGGGTATACTTAGCCTGGAGAAGGTTAAGTGGATATAGGATAATTGTTCACAAATATCCTGTCCTGTCCTGTCGAAGATGGGACAGGGTTTGTTCATCTGTTGCTCCAGACAGCATGACTAGAACTAGATCTCAGTTGTCCATGTGCCAAGGATGCTGTTGTTACAAGATTCCTACCCAGAGCAGGAATTGGACTAGATGAGCTCAGGATTCCCATTCAACTTTTAACATTTTATGATTTAGGTTTATTTTAGGCATCGGTTTAAACACTAAGGTGATTTGCCAGTTGTTACTGCATGTGTCTGTTCCATGGCTTTGTAGGTAATGTTTCCCCCCTCCCTTCACAATTAGAAAGATTGCCACAGGCTTTCGGACCAGAGGGAAGCTTTGACAGATGGACAGAATCCTTTGCCCATCTATGTGACCATCAATATTAAGGACAAATACAGCACTCAAGATTTCAAAGGTGAGGGGAAAGAGTAAGGAAATCAAATAACTTGTTCTGCATTTGAATCTCTTTGGAATTCATGACATTTGAACGACAAAAATCACATATTTTACTTATCCTCATACAAATAAAATACTATTTTTAGGCTGAAACTTGACCCATAATATTTACAAAGCCATTATCTAGAAATTTAGCATTATATCTGGTACCGTAGCCTATGATAGGGTCATGTTCGCCTTTCAGTCAATATTCCACTGTCTTTTCCGAGCTAATCAAATATTTAAAATACTCAAACGGCATCAAAATCTGAGGTCAGTTCTTCTAACTGTGTAGCATTTTTAAAAAAACATTTAATCTGAATTCAAGTTTCTTATACATGTGCAAATATATACACTTGCATGTGGTATATCTGTGAGAGGAACAAAGCTCCCTTTTATTCTTGTAAAAAGGCTCATTTGGTCTGAGATGGAAATAAGTGGGTCGAACCTTCTGTTTGTTTTGTGTGATACTGTGGGCAGCTGATTGCAGTGAGTGTTTTCAACTGCTTTATGAGTTTATAAGATTCTGTGCCATTTCATTAGATTTATACTACAGCAGGGAAATATATTGGGAAAATTAGCAGAAAATGATACCCGATAACCACTATTACACAGTTAGGTCCACAAATCCAATGGCCCTTGCAATGCAGTTGTATACTCATAAGTCCCATTGCGTACAATGGGGCTTACATGCATATATAGGAGTGCATCTTTATGATGTAATTCTGTGTAAGTTCCTTCAGGTTCAATGCATTAAGTATGTATAGCAGATGTAGGGAGCATTTGGCTCTCCAAATGTTGCTCACCTCCAACTCCAAGCATGGACAAAGGGTAGGGATGATGGGAGTTGTAGTTCAGTGACAATTGGAGCACAAAAGGTTCCCCACACCTGATGTATAGGACTGCAGCCTTAGCCTTAGAATTAGGGGAGTAAAAAAATTCCATTCTTAAACTAGCCAGAGTACAAGCCAGTGTTTGCTTAGCCACTTATTCTCAGATAATGTAAAGGACCACTGGACGGTTAAGTCCAGTCAAAGGTGACTATGGCGTGGCGGCCCTCATCTTGCTTTCAGGTCGAGGGAACTGGTGTTTGTCCACAGACAGTTTTCCAAGCCATGTGGCCAGCATGACTAAACCGCTACTAGCGCATGGAGGACCGTGATGAGTGCCAGAGTGCATGGAAATGCCATTTACCTTCCTGCTGCTGCAGAATCTATTTATTTACTTGCACTGGCATGCTTTTGAACTGCTAGGTTGGCAGGAGCTGGGACAGAATAATGGGAGCTCACCCCATCATGGAAAGTAAAGTGTACATAAGCCCTTAGTTTCATTATGTTTGAAAGTCACCTTCTCTGCTATTACAGTATTTTATTTCCTCTGATTGTAGAATGGCTGGAGTTCACTCCCTATGAGGTGGGGTTCCTGAAATATGGAGCATTTGTGCCTCCAGAAAACTTTGGAAGTGAATTCTTCATGGGCCGCATGATCAAGAAAATTCCAGAAAGCCGAATATGCTATCTCCATGGTAATGTATTTAACTACCTTATGGGGAAGTCAAAGTATTGTGATAACCTCATTAGCAGGAGTAGTTACTGTTGTGGCATCTCTGTTCCCCTTCTGTAGCCAAGGAAAAAGGTTTGAATCTGGTCCATCTTAAAAGAGCATATCCAGCTTTTGGGCTACATCTACCTGGGGCATGTTTAAATGACTGCTTTTGTCATGCTGCATCCTGAGATAATAATATCATCATGCAACTTGGATCTGCTTGCCCAGCAAAACATCCAGCAATGGGGCTCATCCCCATTTCCTTTCATGCCACACTGTATAGGTACAGGTCCATGTCCACACTGAGAGCCAGTGTGGTGTAGTGGTTAAGAGCGGTAGACTCGTAATCTGGGGAACCGGGTTCGCATCTCCTCTCCTCCACATGCAGCTGCTGGGTGACCTTGGGCTAGTCACACTTCTTTGAAGTCTCTCAGCCTCACTCACCTCACAGAGAGTTTGTTGTGGGGGAGGAAGGGAAAGGAGAATGTTAGCCGCTTTGAGACTCCTTCGGGTAGTGATAAAGCGGGATATCAAACCCAAACTCTTCTTCTTCTTCCGAACATTTTCCTTTCATCCTGTCACTTTCCCCAGGAAAACCTGCTGTTTACTGCCAAATCGGAACAAATGACAATCCAAGGAAAACACAACTGTTCTTTTGGTATCTGAAGAAGTGTGCATGCTCACAAAAGCTCATACCAATAACAAGCTTAGTTGGTCTCTAAGGTGCTACTGGAAGGAATTTTTTTATTTTGTTTCGACTACGGCAGACCAACACGGCCTACTTACCTGTAACTGTTCTTTTTGCTTTCTTCTTTGCTTTCTGTTTTCTTTACCTTCTGGCAGAAAGAGAAGGACCAACCACAATGCTCCCACCTTTTTACCTTGACAGAGACAAGTCATGGCCATTCTTTATAAACTCTGGGGCTTCTTTCCTGCCTTGAAGAGCATTCAGAGTCAACCCGCTGCTTACTGTTTCCTAGCACCCCCACACCCAACAGTGAGCTCATCTTAATTTCTGCACAGCTTCATATAAAGAGTCCCAAATTATGCTGCTCTTTGTATATCTTATCAGACTCAGCACTCCAGATTGCAAACCGAAAGCAAGTGCAGACTGATATTTCATCCATAGCAGTAAAGTTGTGACTCTGGAGTTACCATGTGCTGTAACCCCCAGTTTGAGTCATTTGCTCAGTTTATAGATGTTAATCTGCCTGATGTATATCTCCCCAGGCATTAAAAACAGAAGTTTAAACAATGTTTTGAGTTAAATATGCTCATATGCGGGGGCCCAATTAGTGCCAGTGCCTTCTGTCAAGAGTTTGGGTGTAACCTTCGACGCCTCCCTTTCCATGGAGGCGCAGGTTGCAGCCACAGCAAGGGTGGCATTTTTCCATCTCCGACGTATCAAGCAGTTGGTCCCCTACCTTTCTCGCCCGGATCTGGCCACAGTGATCCATGCGACGGTCACCTCCAGGCTTGATTATTGTAACTCGCTCTACGCGGGGCTGCCCTTGAAGTTGATCCAGAAACTCCAGCGGGTGCAGAATGCTGCGGCGAGGCTCCTTACGGGGTCCTTGCCGCGGGACCACATTCATCCAGTGCTTTACCAGCTTCACTGGCTCCCGGTGGAGTACAGGATCAGGTTCAAGGTGCTGGTTTTGACCTTTAAAGCCTTATGCGGCCTAGGACCCTCGTACCTACAGGACCGCCTCTCCCATTATGCCCCGCAAAGGACCTTAAGGTCTACTAATAATAACCTGCTGGAGATCCCGAGCCATAAGGCTGCCAGACTGGTGTCAACCAGGGCCAGGGCTTTTTCAGTTCTGGCCCCAACCTGGTGGAACACTCTGTCGCAAGAGACTAGGGCCCTGCGGGATTTGACATCGTTCCGCAGGGCCTGCAAGACAGAGTTGTTCCACCTGGCCTTCGGGTCGGACACTTAAAGTCTGATGGTTTCCTCCCCCTGGTTTGGTAATGGGTGCAAATGAATCGGCATTTTAAACTGGTTTTTAACTTGTATTTTAACTAATTGGTTTTTATTCTATTGTGATTTTTACTGTTGTTAGCCGCCCTGAGCCCGGTTTCGGCTGGGGAGGGCGGGGTACAAATAAAAATTTATTTATTATATTATTTATATATTCATGCATTCATGGTTGACTGAGAAGAACCAAGCAAGCTGAAAATAAGGGTCATTCTCAACTGGTCTGCCTTGAGGTCTTCCTTAAATTTATTCGTGTGAACTCACTTTTCTTGTCCCCTTATCTCTCCCCCCCCCTTAGGTATGTGGAGTAGCATATTTTCTTTAAACTTGTTGTATATCTGGAACAGAGTTAACAATTCAGAGGAATTCTGGCACAGATGGACTCAAGACAAGTTAATAGATATTGGTGAGCTTTTCCTCTTCATGCATCTGCTTCCTCCATTTCTCTGCTGTTAAATTGGTTGACCCAATATGCTACTTTAAGAGATGGAGGTTGGGAATTATTTTTTCCTTTAAAAACAACAACCATTGGGTGTCAATTTGGACACACAGTTTTCATTCTCTGTGGGTCTTCTGAATAATTTACTGTAAGCACAGTCTGGGGGTGGGTGCATTGCAGCAGGCCTTCTTTAAATGGGTTCAATAGTGACATGCCAAAACATAAGGCATACTGACGGTGCCTGTCTATGATAAGCCACTATGTATTTGATATAGCAAAGACTGGAAAACAAGGAAGACACTAGCCTCATAGCTGTATGCAGTAGCAGCTGGGTACAGTGGGGTGCTGCTAACTCAACTGATCTCTGGCCAGTCGTGTTGTTGCTGCTTACTGGGAGGTAGAGGGGTGCAGAGAGGTTGGCATGGTGCTGTGCTGCTGCTAGTATGTTTGCACTGTGCCAACATTGCAACTGCCTCCCCTTCTACCTCCAAGTAAGTAGGAGGTCAGGTGAGTAACATCCCACCATGCCACCTGCTAAAGGTTGTGTGCCCATACCTTTGGAAAAAATGCCTTTCCCTTTTGATTTGTCTCAGAGGTGCATAGCACAGTCCACCTTGGAAGACAACCTGACAGTGGTTACACACCAGGTGAATTGCTGGCATGGTATCAGAGCTGCCTAACCATTTTGACACTTCAGCTGAAAATGTGAAGCCAAAACAACATCAAAGCAATCTAATTCAATGTTGTTGGTGGTGATGAAGGTCGGAGACTGTTATGCACCTATATTGACACATGTATAAAATTACAATGTTCTGTTAGGAAGCAAATCTCATTAAACTCAATGGGATTTACTTCCAAGTAAATACGCTTAGGATTGGGCCATACATTGTCTTTTACAGTGTTCTTGCAGCGGGTTTGCTACTATATAGCTGTCCAGTAACTTAGTTGTCTAAGATTTGGCTTAGCAGCGAATCAAAGCATAGTTAGTGACTGCTTATTTTGTCACCTTTTGTGTCTTATTGCAGAGGAAGAGCCTTATTTACCTACAAGGCCATATGAAATAAGGAGTCACATGTACGTCCCAGCTGGAGAACTTGCCAATAAGCTCCGAGGGGCCTTGACTGATCGCTTTTCTGTTGCCCAATATAACAATTTTCTGAAGGGTTTTCAGATGCATAACTACTACTTGGAGAATGAAAATTTCAATAGATGGAAAGGTAAACAGGTGTATGTAATTGTCTATTGAAGCCACTGTTCAGTATTAGAACACTTGCTTTCCATAATCAAGGACCTCTGCCTGAGAACATGGAGAAAGACTTCCAGACACAGTTGACGCTGACAGCATGAAACTAGATAGCTCGACTGGGTGCCTTCCATATGTTTTGGACTACAATTTCCATTTTTCCTGACTATCATCCATGCTGGCTGGGGAAGATGGGAGTTGTAGTCCAGACTTCTCCAGACTCCAGATGTTTTAGATTATACTGACCAATGACTTAGTGTTTTGCTTTATTGGTTATATTTACAGTGTTCTGTTTTGCAGTTTTATTATGATGCCTATAAATGGAATTATTATTAATAATAATACTGAGAAGGTGGCAATGTGCAAAATCCAACCTTTCGGGAATTTGATATTCCAAGAAATTAATAAAATAACAATAAAAAATGGAAGTAAAACCAGAATTAGCTTTATTAAATATATTTCAAGACACCCATCTGGATTTACATAATAAAGAATTAATAAACCAGTTACTACAAGCAGCGAGATGCAACATACCGGTAACCAAACACTGGAAAGACTTTTCTGGCACAACAATAGACAATTGGTATGAAACAGTTTGGGAAACAGCTCTTCTTGAGAGATTAACAAACTACAGTTGACACCTGGACAGATCAAGAAAGATGGTTGGACCCAAGTGTGGTTTAATTTCATAACATACTCCAGTATTCCAGAAAAGGAGCAATCCCCCCCACCCCCATCAGCATTTGGCTTGATCTTGTTGATCTAAATTAATAATAAATTATAAATAAATAAATAAATAAATAAATAAATAAATAAATAAATAAATAAATAAATTAAATACTCAGAACTAAGTCCCACTGAGTTCAATTTATTCCCAGGTAACTTGGTGTACTTGCATCCTAAATTCATATACCTAGTAAGAAAGGACAAAGGTTGTCTTCTGTGTTAGGAAGCTTTACCCACAAATATTTTGAGATGTCAAAAGAGGGTTGGTGGAGTTCTATGGTTCTGATAGGTTCCAAAGCCCATAGGACAGGCAACCTGGTTGGACTGCAATTCTCAAGCACAGCCATTATGGAAAGCAGATCACACACTCTGCTCTAAGTGATATTTGAATTCTCCTTAATCCAGTGCAATTTACTCCTAAGTAAGTGGCATATGACTGCAGCCATAATGTCATAGGTAAAAATGCCCTATGTATTTTAATTTAATTGGGTTCCAAATAAGGCAGAAATGTTCTTTTCTGATGGCAAAAATATATTTCCTTTCCAGCTACGGTGTTAGACGGATGCCCAAATCAACTAACGGAACATGAAGACCGTATAGGACTGGTGGACGCTGGATTTTTCATCAATACAAGTTGCCCACCGCTTTTAAGGCCAGAGAGGAAAGTAGATGTCATTGTGCATCTGAGTTACAGTGCAGGCTCACAGACACTGGTAATAGGTTTTGTGTTGTTGTTTGTTTGTTTAAGCGATATCTTCATGTTTATGTGGAATCATTGCAGCATATTGCCCAATGTCTGTAGTCAGAAGGCCACAGATTCCTCATCTAACTATAGATCAGGGGTATCCTTCCAATGTTGTTGGAATACAGTGCCCATTGCCCCTAACCATTGGCCATGTTGGTTAGAGCAGATGGAAGTTGGAGTCCAACATCTGGTGGGTACCAGCCTGGCAACTCCTGCTCTAAAATATCTGAATCTCACCTTGAGCACATTCTGGTGAGAACTTATAAAATGCAATAATGTATTTATTTACCTATTTAACAATATATATATATACATACCACTTGAATGTAATAAAACTGCTACAAGGTTTATAATAGCATAAAAGATATGGCTGATCACACATCTACCAACCTGCAGCAGTTTTTTTTCTTTGAGTTGCAGCAAGTCTAAAACATTACCACAATTAAAAAATAATAATAATCTTAAATGCAAATTTTATTCTCCAGTAGGTAGTTAGATAGAAAACAATGACAAATGCAATGAAAGAAAATACATTCTGTTGATGGAAGTAAAATCTTATCAAGGCAATTCCTGGGAATTCATCTCATATAAATTTACCGTATTTTTCCGTGTATAAGGCTAGGTTTTTTCCTTTAAAAGAATATCAGAAATTCGGGGATGTCTTATACACAGATAAATCTCCCCCCATTTTCTTAAATCTGAGTCCCCAAAAATAGGGGGTGTCTTATACATGGGGGGTGTCTTATAGACAGAAAAATACGGTAAATCCTGTTTAAGTCATTAATTCCCAAGTTTAGATATTATTAATTTATAGAATCATGTGCCAAGGCCCTGTGACCCAGCAGTTCCCTGGGCAACACTGGACAACCAGCTTATTGGGTTTTGGGTTTGAATAAGGCCACAGCTTCTTTGGTTTCAGTAGTGAATGGTTTGGCATAGGCCTTGAGTAAAGCCATTGCTATTCCACTCCAGCACATCTGCTGGAAGTGCATTTAAGGGTAAGCCACATCTTGGAAGGGGTGCCTATTACCTACATCAAATAGGCGTACCCGCTACCCGGGGTCTCTGTTGGAGGAGTGGTATGGCCCTAGCTCCTGCCTGGGCATTGGACAGAAGTCATTCCTCCTGGATCCTTTTGGATACTCTTTACCAAGGAGGGGCAGGCAGAGGCTGCAACCTCCCCTCCATGCATTTACCTAGGCTTACTCAATGCCTAATCAGCTCGTTGCCAAACCACTCACGCCTGCAACCAGTCCCTACAATGTAATTTAGCCAGATTTTGTTGCCTGCTTTTTTCTTTTAATGAACCTGAACACCTTAGTATCATCAGCAAACCTGGCCACCTCACTGCTCACTCCTAACTCTAGATGGTTTATATACAAGTTAAAAAGCAGGGACTCCGCTTTCTACTTCTCCCCTTGTGCTTCCTGGGTATCTGTGTCTCAGTTTTCCACATAGATTTTGTTAATGCTATATAATTGGTTTTCTTTCTTTCATTCTTTAAAAAAATATTTTATTAACGTTTACAAAGGTATGCGCAATGTCTCTTTTTTCAAGTTACATTTTCCATAGGTCAGTTTCATTTGTTGAGACATTAGGGTTACATTAGGAAGAAAAAAGGGGAGGAAGAGGTGGAGGGGGCCATGGTGGGTGGGGGTGGGGTCAGTAGGAGATATTTCTATTTTGCTTAATGTATGTGTGGGTTTTTGTGTCAGCGTCATTTGTGCAGGTTCTCTTTGCTATTCGCTTGTGTTCCTTTGGTGGTGAGAGAAATTGTGTTTGGCCTAGGGCCCGGTTGCTTGTTTGTAATTGGCTGTGTTGAACTTTGTTTTCATGTGTGAGTGGGGTGGGTGGGTGTTTTTGAATCAGGTTAGCCATATTGATTCATATGCTTTTGGTGGCTTGTCGTTGTCTTGTTGGGCTGTGTATGTGATGAATGGGAGCCATACCGGGGTGAAGGTTCTTCTTCTATTTGTCCCCATGTCAGTTTCAGTTTATCGGTTAATTTTTCTAGTAGGGCTGTTTCCCATACTATTTGGTACCATTGATCTATGCTTACTCCTGACAGGTCTCTCCAGTGTCTGGCTATGATGTTTCTGGTTGCTGAGAGTAGATGTGTTATGAGTTCTTTGTGATATGAGTGGGCATTATTGTCTTGGAATATGTTTAGTAGGGCCAGTTCTGGGGTGATTTCTAATACTTGCTTAGTTATTTTACATATTTCTAGTATGGCTGTTGTCCAGAATAGTTGGATTTTGGGGCATTCCCACCACATGTGTATGTATGTGCCTGTGGAGCTGCACCCTCTCCAGCATTTTGGTGAGGTTCCTGGGCATATTAGCGTTAGTTTTATTGGTGTTAGGTACCACCTGTAGGTGAGTTTCAGAGTGAGTTCTCTCCTTCTCGTTGATATGGATTTAAAGGGTTTTTTAGACCACATTCTGGTCCACTGAGTGGGGTTAATCTTATAGCCTATGTCTTCTTCCCATTTTTCTTTTATTACGTCTAGGAGGTTTGTGGGGTTTTTGAGTAGTATTTTGTATATTGCGGATACCATCCCTTTGCCGTGTCCCTTTGTTGTTAGGAGGATGTTTTTGAGGGTTGTCAGGGGCCTAGTTGCTGCTGATTTTACTACTGGGTTATTTAAGAGCATGTAATTGGTGTTTTGCTATCCAGGGCATTTGGGTGTCCTCGAGTTTGTCTTGTATTTCTTGTGTTGACAAGGGTTTGTTATTTTTATAGAAGTCTGTTATAGGCCTGTTATAAAGGCCTTTGGTTTGCCAGTTTTTTATCTGGAGGTTTTGTGCTGCGTGATGGAATAGTGGGTGGTGTTGTAGAGGGAGGTTAGCAGTGTGCCAGGGGAATTAATGGGGATGGGGTTGGGGACAGTTTGTCTTTTTCTGTTTTCCATGCTTTAAGCATGGTCTCTGTGTACCTGGTGAGTGTTGTGGGAATTTTCCTTAGTTTATTTGGAAGGAATGGGTATGCTGTGGTGCAGGTATTTTCAATTGTGTCTCTCTCCAGATGTACCCACTGTTTTGTCTCGTCTTCTAGTATATATGGGATTATGTGGCGTATTTGGTTGGCAATGTAATATGCTTCTATGTAGGGGATTCCCCCTCCTCCCTCTGAGGAGGGGAGGTGCAGATATTTGGGGCTTATTCTTGCTTTTTTTGTGTGAGAAGATAAATAAGTGTAGTTTCCCCCCCCCCCCCGCCATTTTCGGAGTTGGGTTGGGGGGAACCAGATTGGGAGGGTTTGGAATAGGTAGGTTAGTTTTGGGAGGGTATACATTTTGATCATGGCTATTTTGTCTGAGAGAGTGAAGATCTCTTCAGGTCTTTGTTAATTTGCTGCCACAAGGGGTTGTAGTTGTGGAGGTAGAATTTATTGAGGTTTCTGATTATTTGTACCCTTAGGCATCTGAACTTGGTGTGGCAAAGTTTCATCTTGGTGACGTTAGCTAGTTCTTTTTGGGTGTGGGGAGGGGTGTTGAAGAACATAACTTCCAACTTTTCAAAATTTACCTGTAGGCCCGATACCATTGCAAATATGATGAGTTCTCTGATTAGGGAGGTTGATGTGTTTATGGGGTCTGGTGTTGTGACCATTATGTCATCTGCAAAGAGCCCTAATTTGTAGGTTTTGCCTTTTATTTTCACTCCCTTGATGGCTTGTCTTCTCTTGTTTTAACTTCCATGTGAATGAAGCCCTTAGAGCAAGCTTGCAAGTACTATATCCAGCAAGGTATCCCATTTCCACATGTTGTCCTTACGGAAGAAGACAAGAAACATCTAAAGGAATGCTACTACTTTGATCAATCAGATGTCCTTGGTTGTCCAATCCTGGTTTTCTTCCCATTAGTGAATGATACCTTCCGATATTACAAAGCACCTGGTAAGTTACTGACAATAGCTAATAAGCCCCATCCCAAGTGACAGTTATATCCAGTGCTGCCAAGCAATACAATTCCTGGAGGTGGGGAGATTTTTGCTGGACTTTCCCACTACCGAGAAATCAATTAATTCCTCTGAACTGAATTGTTACAATCTGTTATAAGCCATTGTGGGAATCATTTGATTGAAAGGCAGCGTATGAATCTTAAAAATAAAATATTTAAAATAAAATTCCAAATGTCTGTGGTAACAACCCTGAAGTTTCAACCTCTGAATCTTGACTGACTACAACAAGCTCTAAGGCACTGGAATGGATCCAGGGTCTAGACCAGGCATCCCCAAACTGCGGCCCTCTAGATGTTTTGGCCTACAGATCCCATGATCCCTAGCTAACAGGACCAGTGGTCAGGGATAATGGGAATTGTAGTCCAAAACATCTGGAGGGCCGAAGTTTGGGGATGCCTGGTCTAGACTTAGTCATGCTTAAGAGTAGACCCACTGAAATCAATGATTTGTTTGTTTGTTTAGTCATTTAGTTGTGCCCAACTCTTCATGACCTCATGGACCAGAGCACGCCAGGCATTCCTGTCTTCCACTGCCTCCCGCAGTTTGGTCAAATTAATGTTGGTAGCTTTGAGAACACTGTCCAACCATCTTGTCCTCTGTCGTCCTCGTCTCCTTGTGCCCTCCATCTTTCCCAACATCAGGGTCTTTTCCAGGGAGTCTTCTCTTCCCATGAGGTGGCCAAAGTATTGGAGCCTCAGCTTCAGGATCTGTCCTTCCAGTGAGCACTCAGGGCTGATTTCCTTAAGAATGAATAGGCTTGATCTTCTTGCAGTCCATGGGACTCTCAAGAGTCTCCTCCAGCACCATAATTCAAAAGCATCAATTCCAGCTCTCACTTCCATACTTCCACTACAGGGAAAACCATAACTTTAACTATATGGACCTTTGTCGGCAAGGTGATGTCTCTGCTTTTTAAGATGCTGTCTAGGTTTGTCATTGCTTTTCTCCCAAGAAGCAGGCGTCTTCTAATTTCATGACTGCTGTCACCATCTGCAGTGATCATGGAGCCCAAGAAAGTAAAATCTCTCACTGCCTCCATTTCTTCCCCTTCTATTTTCCAGGAGGTGATGGGACCAGTGGCCATGATCTTAGTTTTTTTGATGTTGAGTTTCAGGCCATATTTTGCACTCTCCTCTTTCACTTTCATTAAGAGGTTCTTTAATTCCTCCTCAATTTCTGCCATCAAAGTTGTGTCATCTGCATATCTGAGGTTGTTGATATTTCTTCCGAAAATCTTAATTCCGGCTTGGGATTCATCCAGTCCCGCCTTTTGCATGATGAATTCTGCATATAAGTTAAATAAGCAGGGAGACAATATACAGCCTTGTCGTACGCCTTTCCCAATTTTGAACCAATCAGTTGTTCCATATTCAGTTCCAACTGTAGCTTCTTGTCCCACATAGAGATTTCAATGATACTTAAGTTAGTCACGAATGTAAGTACCATTGATTAAAATAAAAGCCCTCTAAGTATGACTAAGTCTTTTGCTTCTTCTGTTCATGCTTTAGCATGGTCAGAATAAGATTGTGCCAACAAATACTAATCCAGCCTTGAGTGTATGTTCTTTTAATTACATTGATATTGTGCATTATTTAATATGCTTTATTAACTTCATTATATTATATACACTCAACTACTTTGAGACCCTCTTAAGTATAAAGAGATATCCAAGCCTGATAAATCAAATCAAAATAGGGCATTAATATTGTGGTAGATTTGTTTTTTTAAAAAAGAACAAAATTGTAAGCAAACCATTCTAAGAATGTTCTCATTGGATTAATATACACGTATGCTTCTGAAATAAGCCAAATATCTAACCATTAATAACTTGCCATTTCTTTATCCTAGGTGAGAAACGCCATGGTGAAGCAGAGATGGCTGCAGGAGATGTTGATGTTTCCACCTGGAAGACACCATACTCTACTTACTGCCTCAGATACAGCGATGAAAATTTTGACAAGCTAGTAAACCTGAGCGAATACAACATCTTGAATAATGAGCACCTGATTCTGCAGGCTTTGCGTGCTGCTGTAGAACAGAAAAGGCGGCACTGATGGGGACAGTATAGATTGACTGGGGAGCTTGTGGGGAAGGCTGAAGATCAAGGAATGGTTGGCTACAATTACTGATTAATCTGATGGCTTCAGTGGAATTTATTTCATCTCTCTTATGATGGCTGTTTCATATTTCAGCAGGGGCACGGCAACCTACAAAGGCCCACTTCTGGATATATTTAATAAAAAATTGGGAAAAAGCAGTGTATTTTAAGAATACATGTTCTGTCTACTAAACACACACACAATTCTATGGCAGAATGATCAGCACAGGTCAATTTGTTGCACGCATACAAACCTACATTTGTAAAGCAAAAGGAAACGGTTATGTTGGCATAAGAATACCAACATATTTTTCCAAAACCCGTGGTTAAATGCTCCTAAGAGATAGATACTGAAATAAATGCTCCTAAGAGATAGAAATAAATGCTCCTAAGAGATAGATACTGAAATATAGAATGGGGGAGAGGGTAATATTATGGATACTTACACATTAAAAATGAGGGCAAAAGAATGCACAGATTTGCATAAAATTAGTATGTGCCAATTGTGACGGTACCGGTAGGTAATGCTAGCATATGGGAGTGCTGGAAGGGAAATAGTTAAACAGGTTACCCAATCAGAACCCAGGGAGAAGGGGGAGTCAGAGGGACTATAAAAACCCACTCTGGGGAAGTTGTAAGGGTTAGTTGGCAGTTGGGGGTTGGTTGGCAGTTGGGAGTTCGTTGGTCGGTGTGGGTGTGAGTGGGGCAAGGTGTTGTAGGCCGGTTGAGTTAGTGAAGTAGGATAAGCGGAGGCAGGAACAGTTAGGAACAAGGAAGACAGGCAAATAACTGTAATTAACTGTGAACGTTTATGAAACCACACACTTGTTTAAACTGCACTAAATAAATATAAGTTTCATGTTTCAAGTTAACCCTGACTAGACTCAGTATTTTACCAGGTAGAGCCTGGTTGGTGGCAGCGGAGAAAGAGCGTGGTGGCACAGGGATCAATAGATGGTGAAATGTCCGGGGACCCTGTGTGATCGCCACATCAATGTGCATATCTAGGTGTAAATTTAGAAATAATTACTATAATCTATACAGAAATACAATTTCCTCATACTGGAGGAAACTGTGACAAGCTGACCAGTGTGCTTCTTATTCTGCTGTTCAGATGTTAACTACTGATGGACAGCTCCAAGATGCTTGCTCTTGCTTCCTATGGTTTTTTTTATATTGGAACTGGGACTTCAAACAGAGGACTGTCCTCTGTAAATCAGAACACAAAGCCACTGGGCACCCTAGAAGTTGACTTTCTACTCTTCTTAAATGTGCAGCAATTTGTGACAAAAAGAATCATTGGAGGTTCTTGCGGTCCTAAGATTACATACCCTCCAACAAGTCCAACATTTCCCAGAGGAAAACTGGGATATGTGTCTTTCAGGGCCATGCTCCTGCACAAGTCACGTGACTTGCGCAAGAACATGTCCCCCCAAAATGGGGCATCCCGGGATCTAATCCAGGCATAGGTAAACTCTGGCCCTCCAGATGTTTGGGACTACAATTCCCATCATCCCTAGCTAACAGGACCAGTGGTCAGGGATGATGGGAATTGTAGTCCCAAACACCTGGAGGGCCGGAGTTTGCCTATGCCTGATCTAATCAGTAGCCAGGATGGTTTTTGTAATTCTGGGATGTCCTGCTTAAATCAGGACAGTTGAGCAGGATACACGACAACTTTGAGTACCTCAACTTTGAGTACCAACCAGGTGAGAAAGCCCATGATGGAAATGTGCAGAGATCAAGAGACAAGAAGGACACATTAGTTATTAGCTGGGGTGAAGAAACTTCATGGAATCATAGAACTTGTGGTTGTTTAGCCCTGTGAGAAGTGGTAATTAGGTGGAGATGTTGACAGTATCAATTTTCAGAAAGAAGAGGAACACCTACATGATACCATCCCTCTTACTTCAGCAGCCCAGCTTAGGGGGGGGGATCTGCTTCTATAAAGCTATTGGCTTAATGCATTCATCTTCATCTAAAACTGAAAGAAAGCCTAAGTAAATGGGTTTACATAAGCTCACCCTTGCCTTCCTCCCCTCCCTCAGTGTTAGTTTAGACCTGGGACAAATACCTGCCTTTTACTTGGGTCGGGGGTCCCCAAACTGTGGTTTGCAGATGAACTTCAGTTGGTCCACAGCACATCGGAAAAATATATATATTTAAAAACCAAACATCATCTAGCATAGTGTGTTACAGTTGATACAACAGTCCACCAAGACCCTCAGCAATTTTCAAGTGCTCCATAGTTGGGGGGGGGAGGTTGGGAGTCACTGGCTTATGCTACTACCTGTATGTAAGGGCTATGTAAATCACAGCACAATAAACAACGGGTGGGATTCATCAAGTGAGTGTTGTCAGCAGAAGGCCTGCACAAAGACTTCTGCTTGTGCAATGGGGCTCCCCCTTTCTCTTCCCCCATGCAACCCATAATTGGCTTGAGAGGTCAGGAGAACCCCTAGAATAGTGCACATGGGAAAGAGAGGTGAACATTGTTCCATTTGGCAAGCTTAAACAGATGGAATAATTAGTAGAAAAGGACACTGAATTCTTCCTAGCATGTGTTACCACAGAATTTATGGCCCTACAAATCTTGATGCTATTTATTAATGCATGCACTGCCTAATGCCAAAATAAGCAATTTACAATTATAAAAAACAAATTGCAGAAGCGCTGAAATATAAACAACCATAATTAAAGTACACAAACATGCAATAAAACATTCCCATTAAAACAACACAGTAATTAAAAGAGGCGACTCTGGTCAAGAGATGAAGGGAATGCCTATGTAAACAGGTGTGTCTTCAAAAGCTGGCAGAATGCCAAGCAGGAAGTGCATCCCATAATGCCAGCGCTGCCAGCAAAGAGACCCATCCCTGTGTTACCACAAGCCGATAATCATTAGGTTTTTGCAAGACTAACTAGGTTCTGTTTGCTGAACTTGATGTAGCACTCAGCATACAGAACACAGCATTCTACACCAGCTGCAGCCTCCAGACCAGCTGTATCAGAGGCCCCACATATAGAGCAAATTACAGTAGTTACCAGTGCATGTGTCACAGTGGCAAAACTATCTCTGTCCACAAAGGGTGTAGTTGATTTGCCAGCTGAAGCTGGTAATAGGCTCTCTTGGCTCTGGAGACCACAAAGTCCTTTGAGGACAAAGAAGGTTTCAAGAGCAAGGCAAAACTACATACCTATTCCTTCAGAGGGAGTGAAACCCCATCTAGAACAAGCAAAATCCCCAGCTCTTGAACCTAACCTCCCGGCACCTCTGTCTTAGCAGGGTTCAGCCTCAGTTTATTGACCCTATGCAGGTCTCTGCTGCATCCAGAAAAGGATTCACCTTGTGCATAGCATTGGAGACAAATCTGTTCCCCTAACAGCAGTGATTTCACAACACAAATATCATCGTGCCACTACTGCAGCACAGTCACCAAATGATTGCACAATAAAGTGATACACTGTGTCGCACAGCTTTTCAGAATCATGCTGCAATAATTAGTGTTTCAGGAAGTAAATTTGGGAAGGCAAAGGGAAGGTTTCAGGAAGTAAATTTGTATCATGTAAGACATTTGCTGTGGCAAAACAGGCAACTGAGGACATACTTCTCAGTATGAACCTGACACAACTTCCCAGGTTGTGTTCCCTCCACCTCTCCGATCTAAATAAAAGTGAAAGCATAAAAGTTATTCCCTCATTCTCAACAACTCCAATTATTTTCAAGTACCCATTTTAAATAGTGATTCCACTGTGTTTCAATTGTTGCTCAGATGTTAATTTCACTATCCTTTTGGATTTCTCACCTAAAGGCTTTCCTATACGCTGGACCCAAGAGACCATTTCTCACCCTACAGCCAGTACAGGAAAGATGTCTCTCCCTGGCAGAGAAGGTCCTATGGCTTCTTAGCGATACAAACATTCCAATGACTCACAAAGTCACCCTTTTTGCTCTGGTGGCCAAAAAGATCAGAAAGAAGACCCTGGACAATATAGCATTGAACTGTAAGGGAGAGATCTAAATAGAGACTATTATTCATGGCATGTCATCCCTTTCAGATTTGTCATAGTCAATGGCTAAAGGTAAAGGTACCCCTGACCATTAGGTCCAGTCGCGGACGACTCTGGGGTTGCGTGCTCATCTCGCTTTACTGGCTGAGGGAGCCGGCGTTTGTCCGCAGACAGCTTCCGGGTCATGTGGCCAGCATGACTAAGCCACTTCTGGCAAACCAGAGCAGCGCAACGTCCCGCCGGAGCGGTACCTATTTATCTACTTGCACTTTGATGTCCTTTCGAACTGCTAGGTGGGCAGGAGCTGGGACCGAACAACAGGAGCTCACCCCGTCGCGGGGATTCGAACCACCGACCTTCTGATCGGCAAGCCCTAGGCTCTGTGGTTTATACCACAGCGCCACCCGTGTCCCTGTGGTCAATGGCTAGTACATTTTTAAAACTACCTAGAGATTTCCCCTGCTGGCAAAGTGTTGGAATATGTTAGGGAAGAAGATGGTGCAAAATGATGTTATCTCATCCCTAGCCATACAACACAGTATAATAAGAAGCCCTGCTCTTAGCTGTGCCCTTTTCTGCAATTATATAGACTTGGAAATGGAATTTTCAGAATGACTTTGCAATATTTTTAGACAGTGTCTCATGTACTTTGATTGCAGTATTGCTTCAGAACAGTCACTACTGGCAGTAAGGCAATGATGGGATACGTTTCAGCAAAGGCTGCTAAACCAGCCTATGGATGAGTAAGTGCTGCATCATTAAAGATTTCTGGAACTGGAACTTCTTCAGGATGAATGAGATAATACCTGTCCACTATTGCAAAGTACATAGGCACATGACTCTGGAATTAACCCAGATTGAAAAGTAGGTAGCTGTAAGCACAAGGCTCAGTTTAAGGTCCTGAATGAACATGCAGAATCGACCATCATTCCCCAGAGTAGTAGGCATTTATATTCCGGTGCAAAAGTGGTGTCACAGGTGATCATGGCTTGTGAAAAATTAATAGAAAGTCCCAAATGGGATCTTCAGAGGGATACAGGTGCTACCTTCTGTGTCTTTCATAGAATTGGAGAGTTGGAAGGGACCACGAGTGTCATCTAGTCCAAACCCCTGCAATGAAGGAATCTTTTGCTCAGTGTGCGGCTCAAACTCACAACCCTGAGATTAAGAGTCTCATGCTCTACCAACTGAGCTATCCCAGCTGAGTACTATCCCTGCTAGCTCAAATGAAGATACGGGTGAGCTGGACACGATGTGACAGGATGGCAGTGGCTGTCAAGCATTATCCAGATGCTCACAGCGGTGACACGAAAGGCAAGATGCTGAAATGTAGGGAAGGGCTCTGAGACAGATGGAGGGCGAACAGACAGATATTCAAAGGATTTATAGACCACAGAAAGGCTAAAGAGCAAGGCAAGTGAAACAAAGAAACTTGGGGAGAAAACGTCAGATTGCAAGGTGATGTAATGTTAAAGGTTAAAGGTAAGGAAACAAGTTAGGAGAGAGTGATAGAGAAGCATGAGGGGGTGGGGTGGGAGGAGACCACTATGCACCGTAGGGGCTGTGGAATGGATGGAAAGAGCTACAAGATGGAAAACAGGGTAGCTTGCAGCTCCCTGTGATGAGAAGGCTAAGGTAAAGGTAAAGGGACCCCTGACCATTAGGTCCAGTCGCGGACGACTCTGGGGTTGCGGCGCTCACCTCACTTTATTGGCCGAGGGAGCCGGCTTACAGCTTCCAGGTCATGTGGCTAGCATGACTAAGCCGCTTCTGGCGAACCAGAGCCACGCACGGAAACGCCATTTACCTTCCCGCCAGAGCGGTACCTATTTATCTACTTGCACTTTGATGTGCTTTTGAACTGCTAGGTTGGCAGGAGCAGGGACAAGCAACGTCGCGGGGATTCGAACCGCCGACATTCTGATCGGCAAGCCCTAGGCTCAGTGGTTTAACCCAACTGGGCACCAGAACCATCCATTCATATAGAGAGATGGCTCTGTGGGGCACATGCTGGCCTGAGCCATCTCTGCATTCTCCATCCTGTGTCTAAACTTTCCCTTCCAATTCCTGTGACCCGGGATGACTTTGTTGTAGCCACTCTTTTCAAATTAGCTTTTAAAACTAAGCTGTAATTGCAATTGATTGCATGACTGGAGAACACACTAAGATTATGTTTCTATTGTGGTATTTGAGGTGCCCAAAACTTGTTATACAGGTATTATCAGATGAATCTGAAGCAGGTGATTCCTCTAATTTTGAAGTTATTGTGCATGTAGAAGTCAAACTCAGATTAGGACATCATCTTCCACACACTCAGTTCTTTGGCCTTGTGATCTGAATGATTAACAAACCCTACTTCTCTTGCATCCCTAACTAGCAGTTTCATGTGGAATTGGCCAACTGCCCAGTCTTCTAATGTACACCTATTTGTTCTTATGTCCTCCTCACTCTAGTAGCTCCTAGTCAACCAGGAGGTAGGTGTGTTTCAGTTAATTACATCTATTCTTGCCAGCAATGCACATTATCCTGCTAGAATTTCTGTAACAGAATAGAACAGGAACAAAAATCTTCAAAACTCAATCAATTTGTTTCAACGATACATTCTTCTCTATGACAAAAACATCGCCTCTTATCTAGTGGAGATTCCTTCCAGGGGAAGTGGGAAAGGCCGTTCTTCCCAGTCTAACCTTCCCCTTGCATCCTTTGATACCACCTGCTACACTGGAAGGATCTCCAACCTACAGGGATGGGGGTGGGTGGGGGGAAGGCTATAGGGAAAAGGGGGAATATCACTTCTCCCACCATGCCCACTGCCCAGAACTTCCAATGGGTTATGACCATCATATTTTAGAAGACTCTGAGGGCCTTCTGATGGTTCCCTCACTGTGAGAAGTGAGGTTACAGGGAAGCAGGCAGAGGGCCTTCTCGGTAGTGGCCCCCGCCCTGTGGCCCCCGCCCTCTCATCAGTTGTCAAGGAAATAAACAACTATCTGACTTTTAGAAGACATTTGAAGGCAACCCTGTTTAGAGAAGTTTTTAATGTTTGATGTTTTGTTGTGTTTTTAATATTCTGCTGGGAGCCACCCAGAATGCCTGGGGAAACCCAGCCAGATGGGGAGGGTATAAATCATAAATTATTATAATAAGACTGGAATTAAGAGATTCCCGCCTCCTGCCTGGCACATGCATACAGATACTTTGACATGGAAAGATGACCACCCAGCAAGGGAGATCCATGCATAGAGCCAGGTGAGGTGGCAGGTGTACATTTATAGCATCTCCACATGAATAATAATGCTCAACCTTCCAGACCCAGCTGCTCAGAGCCAGTATGGCATAGTGGTTAGAGAGTCAGAATAGGATCTAGGGTTCAAGTCCTCACTCCACCATGAAGTTCGCTGGGGAGCCTTGAACGACTTGCCAACTCTCAGTCTAGCTTACCTCACAGGGTTGTTGTGAGGGTGATATGGAGACGGAGAGAACCACTTATACCACCTTGAGCTTCTTGGAGGAAAGGTGGCATATAAGAGACATGCAATAATAAATAAATATACCGGTAATTAAATAAAAAGGGCAGCTATTGAGGACATAGTTTCAGCCAGTTTAACCCGGAAGAGAGGACATTCATTTCTGATCCAAATCTGTGTTAGGAAAACACATGCATATCTGAAGAAGTGTGCATGCACACGAAAGCTCATACCAAAAACAAACTTAGTTGGTCTCTAAGGTGCTACTGGAAGGAATTTTTTATTTTTTATTTTGTTTTGACATGCATATTGTATTTCAAAAGAAAACTGGAGGGTGGAGGGAGATGCAATAGCATAGTTTAGAAGGAAAAGGAACACCTGTTTTAGCAACTTTATAGCACCAGCTCTAGCATGTTTAAAGACACTTCACTCTGACACTTGTTCCGCATAGCAACGTAACGAAGGAGGTGGCAGGGAATATTTTTTTGTTTCTGAAACGAGAGGGGGTGTGGCTCTGAATCACTTTTGAAATAGGTGTTTATCCACCTCAGCTGGTTTAAAGCCTGAAAAATGTGTGTGAATATTTACAGTCTTATCCTTGGCTTCATCGAGAACATTCAGCCTGCACAAACTTGCACGGAAAACGATAATGGAAGCTTGTGGAAGTTTATCACATCTGGTAAGCATCATGGGTATTCCGGTTCAGATAGGCGGAGCAAAAAGCAGGTCGTGTATGTTCTTTTCTTTCATTATAAAACTGTGGTGCATTTGCTGCTGTTTGTTAGCATATACACACTACAAAATGACATTGGTTTTGTACCAATTCACAAGGGAACAACAGCAGGAGAAACCTGTTGTGCTCACGTCCTCCTGCAGGGTGTTCTATAGGCATGTTTCATTATGGGATGCTGGTCTTTGGTATGATTCAGCGGGGCTCTTCTTATGGCTGAAGATTCTGTTCCATGATCCTCTCCCTGCCCCCCATATTACAGTTTGCAAGATTCCTTGGGGGACAGAAAATGATTATTCAACCAATTCATGCTTTAAGTCTCAAGGTATTTCACAGTGAAGATGCTTGTTATTATTTTGGTTCTTTTGTCTTTGTTCTTTTTAGTTTTTATTGTATTTTCTTTGAATAGTGGGGCAGCTGCTCAGCTCAATCAGGAGAACATGAGACTCTTAATCTCAGTGTTGCCCTTCAATGGGCAAAAAGATTATTATATTGCAGGGGGTTGGAGTAGATGACCCTCGTGGTCCCTTCCAAATGAATGGTTCTGAGATTTTGTTATCTTTAAAGTCATTAGCCGTCAAGGCATTGTGTGTGAAAGGGTGGGATACAAATTATAAATAAATAAGGACGGGGTGTATGTGTGTTGTCTCTTGGTGATCAGGATAGAAAGGATGTAAAATATTGGCTTTGAGTGTGGCATTTAAACTGCTAGATGGTCTGAGCCTAGGATGCCAGAGGCAGGATCTCCTCTGTGTAGACCATTCTAGCTTTGAAATCTTTTTTCTAGATGACATCAAAAACAAAAACAAAATTCAGAGGCTGTTTTCTAGAAGAGGGAAGAGGAGAAAGACTACACACACAACATACATTTAAAGCACTCCTGCAAAAGAAAAAAGAAAGAAGAATCCTGTGACCTATAGTTTGTTAAGAGTGCTAGAAACTGTAGCTCTGTGAGGGGTAAATTTCTTTCCTAGGAATTTTGTAGCAGGTGTGCATGTGCTTTAAATGTATGGAGTGTACACAGTTAAAATACATGTTTTTAGAGGGACTTAGATCTGACTATTAACTAAGAGTATTTCACAGATGCTGTGACTTGGCTATATGGTGGGCCGGACTATATTTTTTGGGGGGAAATGAACTCCTATGCCCCACAAATAACCCAGAGATGCATTTTAAATAAAAGCACACTTTCTACTCATGTAAAAACATGCTGATTCCTGGACCGTCCGTGGGCCGGATTAAGAAAGTGATTGGGCCGCATCCGGCCCACGGGCCATAGGTTGCCTACTCCTGATCTAGGGGAAGGAAAATTACTTACATGTAATCCCCAGTTGTATAGGAAGTTTTGCTCTCATGACCAGGGCTCCCATCTCCTAGGGGTGAGATTTCTACAGCCTAGCTCAGGGGTAGCTTGCATCAAACACCCAGCATGGCCAATGAATGATGGGAATTATAGTCCAACAACATCAGAAGGGCACATGTTGGGTGCAATAAAGGTAAAGGGACCCCTGACCATTAGGTCCAGTCGCGGATGACTCTGGGGTTGCGGTGCTCATCTTGCTTTACTGACCGAGGGAGCCGGCGTACAGTTTCCGGGTCACGTGGCCAGCATGACTAAGCAGCTTCTGGTCAACCAGAGCAGCGCACGGAAATGCCATTTACCTTCCTGCCTGAGTGGTACCTATTGATCTACTTGCACTTTGACGTGCTTTCAAACTGCTAGGTGGGCAGGAGCAAGGACTGAGCAACAGGAGCTCACCCCGTCGTGGGGATTCGAACCACCAACCTTCCAATTGGCAAGCCTAGGCTCTGTGGTTTAGACCACAGCACCATAGCTGCCTTCAAATATCTGAAAAGCTGTCAACCAGTAGGTGGAGTGAGATTTGTCCTCTATTGCTCCAGGGCAGACTAGAAAGATTGGTCAGGTATTGCAAGGAAGTCAATTTCAGCTTAACATTACAAGAGGCCTCCTAACATTAAAAGCTGTCCAGCAGTGGAACAGACTGGGGACATGGCTAGAAGCTGGAAGGGATCCTATATTGAGAGGATTGGCCTGGATGACTTCCAGGGTCCCTTCGACTCTATGATTCACCCCCAGAGTTGTAGACAAAACTATGCCGAGACCATTCACTGTTCAAGATAACTGACATCCAATGCCCTACTTCCTTGCATTGGTGTACATACTAAAGAGAATGAGACCATTAATGTTTATAACATTGAATTCTAAAATTAGCCAGAGATGGGGCAATTGTATGCCTCCCCCAATAGCCATTAAGCACACTTTAAAAGCACACTTTAATAGTTTCACCTGCTCAGTTCTTCTTTCCTCACCACTTTGATTCCCTGCTTTCAATTCACATTTTCGTGTTGACTTTTGTACACTATTTACATGCAGGTAGAAACATCACCTTGTTGTCTGCTTAGTGTAAGAGTGATCAGAGCAAGGAATCTCCGGCGAGCAGATGCCCGTAAGTAGCTTTCCTATTCGTTTGTGGTGGGCTGGAATGCAATGAGACTATGGTGCCCAATAAGGCTTTAACAGGCCAGTCTTTTAGTGAAAAAGAAAAGGCAATTACCCTGACCCTTGGCCATGCTGGCTGGGGCTGATGGGAACTGGAGTCCAACAACATTCAGACTGCCACTGGTTGGAATATTGATACTGGACATTTCACTTAATATGATGTTGTGAATTTTAAAAGTCTACAAATTCTAATTAAATCTGCATGCTGCACTTTAAATAATCAGGGGTAATAGGAGTTGTAATACATGGAAAGAAGCAGAAGTCCTAGTAAAGGAAGAATGGATACAAAAACTTACCGGAAGAATAAGAAATCAAGATAACAAACTTTTTATAAAAGAATGGAAATGGTTTATTGAATATTTGCAGATAAATTGTTAACGGATAAAAACATTAGCAGGATTATTGTAATAACCTGCAGTTTGATAAGAGTATATATTTACAGTAGATAATTAAATGAACAAGTTAAATGAATTTGGATATGCAGAAGATATTAAAAAATAAATTTAAGGAATCACAGAAATAATGGGAAGGAAGTCAAATTTTGAAATGTTAAATGGATTGTTAAATTAATGAAACGTATAAATTTGAAAAGTATAAATAAAAAACTATAAAAAGGAGTTGTAATACAGTGACATCTGGAAGAATGCCTACCCATGTTCAAACAGAGAATGTTTTGAAAGGATATTTGCCAACATTGGGTATGAATTAATTCTGTACAGATATCAGCCCAATGCACAAAGTGATATATATACCTGTTAAAAAATAGTTGCAAGGTATGTTGTATCAGCTATCACACAGTTAAAGTGCTACTTTCTCTCCCAACAGTAAGCCATACTGATTGCTATTTGACCCTATGGCTGCCAACGGCTTCTTCTGAAAGGTTCCGGACAAAGACTGTTCAAAATTCTAAAGACCCAGTCTGGAACGAAACTTTCCATTTCATGGTCCAGAGCAAAGTGAAGGTCAGAAACTGATGGTCACTCCTTCTTGGTATATCATAATCTCACTGAAAGTGATTTCTTGTGAATTTGAAACATGCCTTGATTTTTGGAAGCTACAGTAGAAGATCACCAGCTCACAGAACTGAGCAGTAGAGTTCCAATGTTAGTGTCATGACACAACTTGGCACAATGGGGTAGTTGGTGTTGCTATGCCTGTTGTGGCTTTGCACTGATTCTAATATATGCATACAGTCTTCCACAAAGCCTATTGTATGCAAATGATTGCTTCTTTGAAAGAATCATCAGCCTTCTCCCTACTGTGTGAGTTTTCCATGTGCAGGGAAATTTGGATGCATGGATGATTTCAGATGAGCAGTCGCTCACGCACATAGGCTTGCATAAATGTTTGAATTTGCTTCTGGGACTAAATTAAATTTGACAGTAGCCCTAAACAGTGGTGGAGCTTCATGCTCCGTCACCGGGGGGCGGAGAGCAGGCGGGGGCGGGGCTGGCGTGTGCCCCGGGGGAGTGGCGCGCTGCCCGCAGATGCGTGGTGCGCGTCCTGGAGGCGTGGCATGCTGCCTGTGGGGGCATGGCACCGCAGGGGGGGCAGCCGTGATGGCACCCCACCGGGATCGCGCTGCCGGGGGCAGTGCGCTCCCCCCACACTCCTCTTCCTCCACCAGTGGCCCTAAAGAAGATCGCAAAAGTACTTATTCAGATTATGCAAACAGTTGGCTTAACATTTAAAATGCTTTATCCCACGCACTGGCTACATGCATGAAATGTCTACACAACTTCATCATACATCATTAGTGCAAGACTGTTGCATATGAATGGGCTGAGTCAGTGCCTAGGGAGATTCCACCTTACCTGATTGTCACCTCATTTAGAACAGTCCCTAGATATGCCATAGGTCAAGTGGGGAAGGCGTGGGTCAGCAGTTTCCCAAGGTCCTAAGACCACAGAAGCAATGAAGCTGTTGGTGGAAGACATGCCTATTTTTGAAAGAGCAGGGAATTGAAGGCAAACGTGCTCCATGCCCAATTTATATTCCCAATTATCCAACCCTTTTTCTAAATTGAACGGCCCTAATATGTTTGGTCTCTTCTTGCATGGAATTCCATGCCATTGTAAAATGTTTTCCTTTTCGGTCTGGGGTATACAGAACTGTAGAAAAGCTGTACAGTTCTTTTAGCTTTTATTTATAGGTCTTTTCTCTCCTATCAGAACATGCTGGAGCTGGGTGTCTTCGATGAGGATGTCTGCCAAGATGATCAACTTTTCACTGTTCGCTTTGATATAGCTAGACTCCCACTAAATGAAAAAGTGCTCTTGTACTTTAATTCCAATCCAAAGGTCTGTATAAACAGAAAGAATGTTTAACAGGGTAATCCTATGCATGTTCACTCAGAAGTTCAATAAAAAATTATTCACCAATAAGCGGGTTTAGCCCAATGAGAGAGTAAGTATTATTATTCAGTGGAACTTGTTTCTGAGTAAACATGTTTAAGATTGTACTGTGATGTGAATAGTATTTGTTGCCTGAAATCTCTAAGTTCCAGAATTCACAATCTTGATAGGTTATTAAGTAAAATAAGACTTAGCTGTAATGTGTGTATTATTTAGGGATATGTTTTTTTTATTTGGTTCGTATTTTAATATGAACCCACCTAATTGGCATTTTCTGAAACAATACTTGAACCAAAATGAACATATCCTTTGAAATTCACACTTCTCTGAATTTTGTGAATCAGTTCTCCAGTCAGATATTGATGCAGAAATGTGTATATAGGGAAAGGGGTCATAAAAGTGCAAATATTCGTGAAAATAACGTACAAAAATGGGTTGTATTAGGGGAAATTGCTTGCAAAGATGAGTAAAATGGGTAAAATTGCATACATAAATATGTATATTGGGAGAAATCATACAAAATGCTGAAAAAATTTGAATGCTGACAAATGTTCAACAAAAAAAAATCACAGGATAATACAGAAATGGGGCAAAGTAAACATAAGACTTTCTCATGTTTACGAACAGGTGCCCATCCATATCTGTACTACATGTAGTTTGGTTTTATAGTGCTCTCTTGCAATACAAATACAAAAAACAAAAACAAAAAACCAACCCACTGCCCCAATCCAACTCTGGTACCATTCACATGGAAGTTGGCTTTCCTAGTTGGATGAGGAACAGTTTGTCAAGCAAGATGAGGTACATGCAGTTTTCCTCTTTAATCCAGAGTCTTGGGCTGTATGCATGCTTACCTTTAAAGAAGCTAAAATTCCAGCTATCAGCTGTTCAGGAGAGAAAACTAGAGCTGGATTCCGTCCTTCATCCACCACAGCTCTCCTTCCCCAACAAGAACTGATCCATAGATTTGGGCCTTGGGGATCAGGGAAATTCAGGGGTGCATAGTACTAAATAAAATATGTGTTTGTGGGAGGGGGGTTTATCTTGTATTTTTATCTTGTGAACCACCTTGAGATGTTTTGATGAAGATCAAAATCTATTAAATCTAATAAAACAACAACAACATACTAGCCAAAGTAATCTATGGGAAATGTAAATTGATTTTAATGGAACTGGGTTGCACCTAAAAAGTTGGTGAGAAGGGAAATATTGTCAAACTAAAGAATTTTGGTATATAGAAAATAAATGGTGATTAAAAGAGGAAAACATTATTATAATTCCCATGCCTTTTCCCCACCTCACCATTCACCCTAATTTTCCATGACAACCATCATAGGTTTGGCTATGAGGAATTGCTGACAGTATATGTCAGGTCTCACTAGTCTGCAGTTACATACAGTGGTACCTCGGTTTTTGAACATAATCTGTTCTGGAAGACCGTTGGAGTTCTGAAACGTTCAAAAACAAAGGCACAAAGGGCAGTCTGCAAATTTAATAGAGAAAATTGGGTGTGGGGAACCGTCAGCAGAAGCCGTTCAACTTCCGAGGCGCATTCAGAAACAGAAGCATTTAAATGTTTGACTTCCAAGACATTCAAAAACCAAGGTACCACTGTATTTTGTAGTCTAGCAGTGCAGAGTCTTTATTAAATAGGTTTATTCACTGATCACCCTCTTATTTCAGGATCAGGAGGAGCTGGAGGTGGAATTTGAGTTACGAAACAGGTGAGTAAATTCAGATACTACAGATTACTTAAAGCAACATGCCTTACCCTTCTGATAACCAGAATGTAAATCCATAAAAATGAGTTAATTATTAGAACTCAGGGAACATTGTCAACATTTCTCCCAACGACAGCAAAAGAAACATGTATTAATGCTCCAGGCCTGGCGAGCATTTTGACAAAGCCCCATAAGAAATTGTGTATTTTTAAATTTCCCGTGCTACAAGGGCAAAGCAATGTTATCCGGTCAGGGGAAGGAGAATCAAAGGCAGAGGAGTTGTCAAATTCAAAGCCTTACTGAGCTCATGCCAGCAGGCTGGAAGGTGGTTGGTGCATGTTTCTTTATTTTTTTTCTTTTTCTGTCAGCATTGAAAATAAAAAAGATTTTCAGAAGGGAAAATAAGTATGCCAGCAAACTTGCCCTCATACCATTCAAGGACCCCTCTTCTGGAATTCCTCACTTTTGCTTTCTCTTCTATTTCCATTTTCAAGAGGAACATAAACATTGTATTACATGAATGTATATTCATTTATATTCCATTTATTTTTCAGTTTGAGTGTTCCTGAAACCATTGTTACGAATGGAACTCTTGTGGTAATTTTGTTATTTTCTATCTGCTTTCTTGTACTTTAGATATATACCGGTAGTGCAAGGGAAACAAAGAGGTTACAGATTATATCAAAGTTAATGAATTATTATATACTCTCTGACACAGGAATATTATAAAACTGAACATAACTTTCCTACTGAGCCATCAGACATCTTCTCCTGTATGAGATGCTTAATTACTTGAGGGTTCAATTGAAGTTATCATGACCTTTCCAAGCATGTGATAAACCCTAAGAATACTTATTTCTGGAATAAGTCCATAAAAATATATAATCTGAGGAAAAGGTTACTAAATGTGACAATATATTGATAAATCCAATCATTATTTTTAATTCAGTCAAATGTGGCGAATATGTCATTTGTCATTCCTGATAAATTTATTGTTCATTTTGATTTGAGCCTGACTGAATAGGTCCCAGCAGAACCCGGCTTAGCCCTATTGGATGTATTCCCTGTTTCTTTAACCACAGACATTGGGTTTTTGTTCCTTTGAGAATTTAAAATATGGGCAAATATAAATACTACCCATAATACATTTGTCTGTTCTTCATGGATTGAGGTTCTGAAATTAAACATTCCATAAAAATTATGATCCAGGTGGCAAGCCTATGGCCACAACTTCCTTACTTGTTTCCTTTTTTAAAAATGCTCTTGTTAAAAATAAATAAATACATTGGATCCAAACTAAGTTGTATGTGTGTAGGCTCCTTAATTTCAACGAGTTTGGTTGTTTGGTGTAAGTTGCTTTGGGTTGCCTTGGGCAAGATGAAGCGACTAACAAATTTAATAAATAATAATAATTTTCAAATGGGTTTATGGTAATTAAGTACCACTAAGTCTGAATTGGGACCCAGGTGGCGCTGTAGGCTAAACCACAGAGCCTAGGGCTTGCTGATCAGAAGGTTGGCGGTTCGAATTCCTGCGACAGGGTGAGCTCCCGTTGCTCGGTCCCAGCTCCTGCCCACCTAGCAGTTCGAAAGCACGTCAAAGTGCAAGTAGATAAATAGGTACTGCTCCGGCGGGAAGGTCAACGGCGTTTCTATGCGCTGCTCTGGTTCGCCAGAAGCGGCTTTGTCATGCTGGCCACATGACCCAGAAGCTGTACGCCGGCTCCCTCGGCCAGTAACGCGAGATGAGCGCCGCAACCCCAGAGTCGGCCACGACTGGACCTAATGATCAGGGTTCCCTTTACCTTTAAGTTTGAATTGTAATCAAACACTATATAAAATTATTTCAGAATCCTTGTTTTTTGGAACTGTACTGTACTTGTGATTCAGCCATTCAATTTTGAAAGGGATTGATTATTATGTCCCTTCTTCCAAATTCTAGCTTTTATATACAGGTAGTCCTTTTGTTCAGGTAGCGAAGACAGCAATAAAAGGAAATTTCAACTAGATTCTAAACTTTCAATGTTCTTCTGTCTTGTGTGCCTACAGGCTCGTGAAGTTTGTTGTTTGGAATTTGAAATAGAGAAGCAAAAAAGACAGAAATCAAGTAAGATTTCCATTATAGTAATAATGGATTCTCTAGTTTTAAACCAGCAATAATTATTTTGAAGAATGTTTAAAATGAATGAACACCATTGTTTTAAATATATAGAATGCCTAGTAAAACATACCTAATCTTATATAAAGCCTAGTTCTCTTAAATTGATATTTCTTCGTACTGTATCTTTCATCAATATATTCTGGTCATTACATCTCTCCTTGATTAGCCACACCGCACACTCCAACTTTTGCAAGGCTAATATATCCCATACATTTTTCTCTTGATCCAGCAAGGGAGCTTTGTATATAGAGGCAGGTTCTTGCACACAGCAAATGAAGATTCACCTCTAAGACTGCAAACCTATGCACACTTACTTGAGATCAATTCCCACTGAACTCATTGACACCTCTGAGCAGTGCTTTTTTCCTGGGGATACGCATACCACTAAACATTTTGTGAATCCAAGTTTGGCCTCATTGAGGGGCTGTATTTCAATATGTGTAGGAAAACGAGAATACCCCTAAACATTTTTTTTTTAAAGAAAAAAAGCACCGCCTCTGAGTATACATGGAGAGGATTGTACTGTGAATGTGCCTTTGCATTCAAAGAGTATTGCTCACCTGCTGGGTGACTGAATATTTATGATGGATGGGAATGCAATGAGCAAGGCAAGTTCAATAAGGAGCTGTATAGATATTTCACTGTTCATATTTTATTTGCTCAAAAGTATAGCTTTTGTTCTGAGTCATAAAAGGTAAAGGTAAAGGGACCCCTGACCATTAAGTCCAGTCACGGATGACTCGGGTTGCAGCGCTCATCTCGCTTTACTGGCCGAGGGAGCCGGCGTACAGCTTCCGGGTCATGTGGCCAGCATGACTAAGCCGCTTCTGGCGAACCAGAGCAGTGCACGGAAACGCTGTTTACCTTCCCGCTGCAGCAGTACCTATTTATCTACTTGCACTTTGAAGTGCTTTCGAACTGCTAGGTTGGCAGGAGCTGGGACCAAGCAACGGGAGCTCACCCTGTCGCGGGGATTCGAACCACCGACCTTCTGATCGACAAGCCCTAGGCTCTGTCGTTTAGACCACAGCGCCACCCGCGTCCCCGTTCTGAGTCTTAGCTTGGTGTAATAACAAGGCCAAGTTAACTAACGGAGCAAGTAATATATAAATTAGCTATGTGGACGCCGTTAAGAAATCTGATATTTGCAGAGGCCCACTTTGAGTTTAGCACAAAAAGTTATTGCAAGCAACAGACCTGTCATGAACATTTTTCCTTCTTTCTTTCAGAACATGAACTATCCCTTATAATGAAAGGATCCCATGAAGGACACCAGGAACTTAGTTCAGGCCAGTCCTCATTCCACTATGTCAAATATAAGCACCCGACAATGGATGTTAAACTACCGAAGAAGGATCTAGATTATGCTTTTGTACGTTATTCATCAGCCGAACACTAAGGGCTTATCCACACTTACATTTGGTCCTACTCTTTCTAGGCCTGCACTTAAAATCTCTGTATCTGAGTGGTTTTGTGTTTGTTTGTTTTGTCCCAGAGCTTTCCCCCATTAAAACCTGCTCAATTGGAGCAAACATCCATTCAGATTTTGCATAGATCGCCGTTTGCTCCAATTGAGCTTTAAAGAGTGGGTTTTAATGGGGAAAGCTCCAGAGCAACAACAAAAAAGGGGGGGAGATGTGCTCGGACACGGAGCTTTAAAGCTCAGACCATGCCTAGAAAGAGAGGAGTGCATGTTGTTGTTGTTGTTGTTCAGTCGTTCAGTCGTGTCCGACTCTTCGTGACCCCATGGACCAGAGCACGCCAGGCACGCCTATTCTTCACTGCCTCTCGCAGTTTGGCCAAACTCATGTTAGTAGCTTCGAGAACACTGTCCAACCATCTCATCCTCTGCCGTCCCCTTCTCCTTGTGCCCTCAATCTTTCCCAACATCAGGGTCTTTTCTAGGGAGTCTTCTCTTCTCATGAGGTGGCCAAAGTACTGGAGCCCCTTCATGGATCACTGCCTTGTCGTGGCGAAGGGGCTTGAATTACTCAGGGAAGCTATGGACAGGTCAAGATGGACAGGTCGTAGTGGAGAGTTTGGACCAAACGTGATCCACCTGGAGGAGGAACTGGCAAGCCACTCCAGTATCCCTGCCATGAAAACTCCATGGACAAAGAGGAGTGCATAAGTGTGCATAAACCCTAATGATAAAAAGGTTCCCTTTTTTCATTTATGTTTTATTTCTTTTTGGGGGGGAGGGGATTAATTGTGAAAGCCACTCTGAGAATATATATCATGTGTATACTAAAGGGAGAAGCATACAGTTTTTTAAAATAAAAAAGATACGTGTCAATGAGTGGACTTTGTGAGCGGACTTCTCCCAACCCTCCGGAGCAGAATATAAAGGTGTGCAGAAGGATGCTGGAGGGCGGGGTTGCAATATTTCAAACAGTGAAAATCCAGACAGAAAAGTTGTGGAGCACTGCCGACATGGGCTGCCATGTGGATTTTCCCAGACATTTTACCGATTTTCGCCCGGACACTGTATGGCCACCCTACTGGAGGGAGAAGAGAAAACTGAAATCCTGTTGCATAAGTGGACGTTCTTTATCCTCAGGTGCAAACAGCATTGGATAAAATCCTAAACATGCAACTTTGCACTCTTTCTCATAGAAACATATGGGTTTTTTTCTTCTTCCAGGGGCCATGCTCTTATAACAGGAAAGAAAGATCCCTCAGAGTGGCTATAAATTCACTTCCTACAAGCAAGAAAATATTGCTCGCAGAGGTGAGAGTCAGTTGCTGTCCTCCTGAATATTGCTTTGAAGAAAAATAGCCATTGTCACTTGCTTCCATAATCTACAGCATAAGGGGCCAGTTTATCACTGTCATTGTTAATTGTTAATATAATTATTAGGTAGACTCTGCATCATGGACAAGGCCATATGTACAATGCAGTAAAAAAGATTCCAATTCCAAAGCTATCTAAATCCTTCAGTCTGAATCAATTATTGATTTATGGCTTATTGAATCACTTGCTTCTTATTTTGTTGCTATTGAGGAATAATGAAACAATGTAAAATGATTGAACTATTTATGCATCTTTGCTCTGGCAATTTTAAATCTTTTAACATATTGCTTAACTGACAAATATGATAACATTCATAAAAAGATTTTTTTAAATCTAAATTCTGAGTAGAAATTGTAGAAAGAAGGAATAATAACTTCCCCTTTATTTATGATTCCCAGAAAGGCATATTTATCGACATGTTTCAATATGGGGGTGAATATAAATTTAATCAATTAATTCATGAGTCACTCAGAAGCCAGTTTATTGATTGCTGCAGTCTTAATTGGTTGTATGGTTTCATTTGGTCTGCAATATTAAGGAAGCCAACCCAATTTACACCTCCTGGATTAATGTACTGATCAGAATATAAGTATCCTTCAGATTTCTCACTTCCATGTTTTAAATTGTGTACATTGGGGGCAGGGGCAGAGGCAGGAGGTATGCAAAAAGGTATTTTGTGATAAAAATGTATATTTAAATATTAATTTCCATGCAGATTTTAAGAGGGGATCGCATCTTAATGTGGAAATGGAATGGACTTGAGACTAACCACATGGGATACTAACACAGATCAGCAATAGACTGATCCATCCCTATTTTGTTAGAAAGTGGGTTGCCTCGCCTATTGAAATAACTGTTAGAAATTATAGCATTTCTTTTGGCCCTTTATCCAGCTCTAGTCATGCATAATCAAGATGCTAACATTTACTTAGCTACTCAAGAACATAGATGGGGATTTCCATTGGAATGTGTATCCCATTCAAAGTAATATAGCCTGTATAGAAGAGGGATGGGAAATCTCAAATACAGCCCTCCAGGTCTCTCTGTCCAGCCTTTGGGACTCTCCCCAGGCTGCGCACCTCACAGGCCTTATTATCCTCAAGTATCTTCTTGTACGGAATGTGTTCTGTAACTGTGGTGATGCCTCTTATCTAGATGAAGGACAGAGAGGGGTGTGTGGGTGTAAATGGCTCACTTTTGCATAATGTAGCCTACTGTACAAAGGTCATGTCAATTGCTGCATCCGCTGTTGGCTTCAATAGAAGGTTGTTCATGAGGCAATGTGACTCTCAGGCTGAAAAAAAGCTCCCCACCCCTGTATCCTCCTTTCAATATTTATCTGAATTTGTGTTAGATTTATGCCCAATCCAGTAAGTGGAACATGTGAACCTAAGAACCCCTGCCGAAACAGACCAAAGAACTATCTAATACAGCATTCTGTTCTCACAGTGGCCAACCAGATGCTGATGGGAAGCCCACTCACAGGTGGGGAAATGTGCTGTTGTGCTCAGGTGCTGCTTTCAGGCATCTGATTGGTCATGGCAAAAACAGGATGCTGGACCTCTAGACGTGCCATTGGCTCAATCCAGCAGGCTCTTCTTATGTTCTTAGGACCTGAGAGCAACTGCATTCTCTCCACTTGTGATGCCCAGAAACTGGTACACTAAAGATGGAACATGGTTAAGAGCAAGTGATAGGCTTATTCTCAAGGAATTCTCTAATCCTCTTTTAAAGCCACACGGGATGGTGGCGAATTCTGGTGCCTCTTTTTCTAAAAGAATAGCACTGATGGTGGCCCATCACTACATCATGTGGGAATAAGTTTTTTGTTTTGTTTTTTGTCTTTTTTAAATCTTCCAAAAGAAGTCTGTTCTCATGCATGCATCTTCAGAACTGACTCAGGTCATCTTTGTACCATGTTTCAAAGGGAGGCAATGTATTCCTAGGAGTGAAATTTGTGTTTGTATTCTGTTTTTGTTTTTTTCAGAATAAAAAAATTGCATTGCATGTGAAAACAGAAGTCTGGTAAGAGATCCTTCCTGTGTTGGATTGCTATAATCTTAACTATTTTTCTACTGTTGGAGAAATATTCTTACAGGAGATTAGCCACATGTTTGGGATATTAGTCATTTGTATGCAGTATGAATACTGTACCTAACATTTATGGAATAAACAGAGTTTACATCTATATAACAAGAGTCACGTTTTATACAGAGAGTGCTGATGTACCCTATAGCTTTAGAGCTCTAGGAAACCACACTTCTGTGGTGTCGTTCTGCTTAGTCTTTTTAATCGAAAGCACTGCTGTGTAAAAACCACCGCATAAACCTTGCTGCCTTGTAAAAGCAAATGACTTGATGCCCCGTGAGGCTTCACCTGCCACACATTTTGTGGCTCAGGGTTGTTGGCAAGCTGTCTCTAAGCTTGACTCTTGGATGAGTAGCACCTTTTAAAAGTTCTGAAACAGATTCTGAGATACAATATGCCTGTGTCCCCCCTCTGTGTGGCTATTCCAGCCAGACTGACCTAGATGTGCGCTTGGGATATGGCCTTTGTACACAGGAGCAAGATTTCTTGTGCAAAAGGCAGAAGATTGTTGCTGGCGCGTTGAAAAATGTTCTCAAACTAGAAAAGGACCTGCTGGATCATGAGGTACGTGATGCAGAACTCTGGCTATCTCTGCTGTATGAATTATCACAATATGTGCAACAGAAATTGCAGAGAGAGTCTGGGAGCAAGAACAAAGTGTTTCATGGTCAGCACACCACTGGGGTAGCCTCCCATACAAAGCTGCTTTTCTATTCTCTGCAGGGATTTTGTGTTATGGTGTCAGAGTGCTGCATCTGAACTGGCCACAGTGCGCACGAGGAATAATTCACCAACGATGCCATCTTTTCCAAGGCTTGAGGGAGCGCTGAACTTTCCAAGCGACTGCCCAAAGCGGGTATCGCACTCATGCCATTATTCATTCATGTGCCCTGTAGAAATTGACTTAGTCGCCCGTTCTGTTTTCTCATCCTCTGAGATGAAGAAGAGCATAATAAAATGTAGGCTAAAAGGGTTGTAGCTCAATAGCATAATATCTGCTGGCATGCAGAAGTTCCCAGGTTCAGTCTTTGGCATTTCCAAGTATTATTTATTTATTAAATTTGTATTAAATCTGAGGTCCAGCTCCGAGGGCCTTCTGGCGGTTCCCTCACTGCAAGAAGTGAGGTTATAGGGAAGCAGGCAGAAGGACTTCTCGGTAGTGGCACCCGCCCTGTGGAACACTCTCCCATCAGATGTCAAGGAAATAAACAACTATCTGACTTTTAGAAGACATCTGAAGGCAGCCCTGTTTAGGGAAGTTTTTTAATGTTTGATGTTTTGTCGTGTTTTTAATATTCTGTTGGGAGCCGCCCAGAGTGGCTGGGGAAACCCAGCCAGATGGGTGGGGTATAAATAATAAATTATTATTACTGCCCTTCATCCAAAGATCCCACAGCGGTTCACAACAGAAAAATAGATAATTCAAAATACATAATAAAAACGAAACAATAACCTCCCTTCCACAAACACATTTTAAAAGCCAGAGCCTGGTTGATGAGAAACGTTTTTGAGTGGTGCTTAGAAATATGCAGTGCGGGCGCCAGGTGAGCCTCTCTGGGAAGGGGTGGTCCCACAAGTAGGACTGGGAGTGTCCCCAGTCTGAAACCACAGAGAGAGATACCATGGGCCCATCGAGCTCAGTATTTTCTACCCTGACTGGCAGGGATTCTCCAATGGTTGATATGTTTTGATATTCCTGACACATTGGGCATATTGAATGTTTCAATAAACATTTCCACTTTTAGCATCAATTGGAGGCTTCCCATTTTTCCTTTGAAACTGAGAGCCAGTGTGGTGTAGTGGTTAAGAGCGGTAGACTTGTAATCCGGTGAACCGGGTTCGTGTCTCCTCTCTTCCACACGCAGCTGCTGGGTGACCTTGGGCTAGTCACACTTCTTTGAAGTCTCTCAGCCCCACTCACCTCACAGAGTGTTTGTTGTGGGGGAGGAAGGGAAAGGAGAATGTTAGCCGCTTTGAGACTCCTTCGGGTAGTGATAAAGCGGGATATCAAATCCAAACTCTTCTTCTTCTTTGACTTTTTCAGCTTCTTGTTGTTGCCCCTTCCTTTGCATGTTCTGCTGATCTCGACAACACCAGTGGTGATGACATTTAATAACAGTTATTATCTATCAGGTTTCCCAGGCTTCAGACCCAAGTAATGAGTTAAGCATGCAATTACCGGTAGTAAAATGACTGGTAAAGTAATTGCTTAAGCATGTGCTAAACTCTCCCACTGAAACCAGTGAGACTTAATTAAAAATGAGGGGTTTAAATCAGTAGTCAGCTGAAGTTTTCATCAGTTGTGGCACGGAGAGCAATTTTATTGATTTGATTCATTATACTTTTATACTGCTTAGCCAACTGTGTTCTCTTTGAATTTTAATCAGTGCAGGAAGGACCAGTGTTGATTACTAGGGTTGAGATTTTTAAGAGCACATGATTGCTCGAATCCAGTGGAGCACTAAGTAAACATCTCATCAGCACAAGGATCTACACTTGGGCAATGGAGGTTTCTCCCCACGCCTTCTCCCACACCTCCCTTAAATCTGTTCTGGGTTGTTCCCCCACCCCCAGCTCCCTGGAGCAGATTGGGGTGTGGGGCAGAGAACGAAATTGTTGAAAGTGACCTTCCAGTCAGGAGTGGTAGCTGTTGTTTTCTAAAATTACAAGTTATATTCCAAGTTTAGATTGCTTCAGGATCTAAAAAACCCCACCCCTACTAAGGTGTTTGTAATGTGCAAATGTCTTCAAATGGAATAATCAGTTCACTGGTTAAAAAGCAGATTCTGCAAATTATTTTATTGATGGACAGCCATAATTAAAATACTTCAGTTTCTTGTGCATTAACCTGCTTTTCCACAGTCATCTCTAGTTTGTTTGTTTTTTAATGTAATACAGACATATTCCTTACATGCAAATTAATTTCGAAGGGGGAGTGCATATCATGAGATGTGTGACATGTGTGTCGCATGTCATGATTACATATTTCAGACAGCTGTCCAAATATGTATACAGTCATGCCACACTTCATGTATTACCATAGGTGAGATTTTCTATGCAAATTGGTAAAACGTGTATGAAATTGTGATCTGTGAATAGGCTTATGTTGGGGAGGAGAATGTGTGAGATGGAGGAGACTTTAAAGAAGGCATTGATCAGAGCAAATGAATGAGAGCGATGTGAGAGAGATCGTATTTTCAGTTAGCCTGGTTATGGAATGCTCTGAACTGATATGCAATGTCTAAAAGAAAAATAGACCAGCTTTGCAACTGGGTATGAAGCAGCTGTTTACTAATATCACAAACTGGCAGAATAACTGCCTAAATAATAATTAAGAATAGCTGGTTCATTCTTTTCAATTTGTAATTTATCTCTATTATTGATTATATTAATTAATTACCACCTTTATAAAGGCTCTGTAGAGTAGAAAATATTAACAGTGAATTATCATGAATCAGCATATAAGGAGGAGGTTCAAAAAGTCTTGACATGGTGCCTAGAGAACAACTTGCACCTAAATATCAGTAAGACAAAGGAGATGGTGTTGGACTTTCGGAGGAAGAGAGGGGAATTAGCCCCGTTGTATATCGGGGGGGGGGGGTCCTCTGTGGAGAGAGTCTCTTCCTTCAAATTCCATGTGAGTGAAGACCTCACTTGGAAAATCAATAGAACCCAGGTGGTTAGGAAGGCCCAACAGAGACTCCATTTCCTTAGGATCTTGCGTAAGAACAATGTCAAGCAAAAATTGATGATCTCTTTCTACAGGTCGACAATAGAAAATGTCCTTTCATACTGTATTACAGTGTGGTACGCTGGTTTGACAACCACGGACACAGGGGCGGAGCAAGGGGGAGCGGAGGGGGTGGGCTTCTCCCAGCACCATCTTTTGGGGGGCAGCGCGAGTGGTTCTGTCGGCAACCCGCTACGTAGCGCGCATGCGTCGTACGTAGCGATGCTGCACGTGCGCGCTACGTAGCGACACCCCTCCCCTGGGTGCACATCAGGTTTGCCGCTTCGGGTGCCTGAGCGGCTTCTTACACCTCTGCATGGACAGGAAGTCCCTACAGAGGGTGGTGAATACAACACATGATATCATGGGCTGTCCCCTGAGTTCACTAGATGACGTCGCAGGAGACTGCTGCCTCAGGAGAGTGAGGAAAATTCTCAGGGACGACACACACCCCGGCTAGCACCTCTTTAATCTCCTACCTTCGGGCAGGAGATATAGAAGTATAGTCAGCCACACCAACAGGTTAAAGAACAATTTTTATCCATGGGCTGTTGGGCTGCTGAATGGAAAAAAATAGTGGTGCAATTGACTTCCGACAAGCACACAGAGTGCGAACAAGACTGAGTGTAGGGGGGGGGGCTCATTTAATTTCACTGCACGCAGGTGGTGTAGTGACAACAAAGGTTTATTATCATGCATGATGGGTCCTCTGTTTCATCCTCTCCACGTCAAGGCTTTCCGCCTTTTACAACAAAATCAACCTGATGCTCTACCATGTTGTCTTTTCCTGCTAACAGCACATTTCTTTCTTGCTGCCAGTCTTTTCTAATCCAGAAATAGATTAGCTGCAGATTTACTTTGCCAGATCCCATCATACCACAGCAGGGAGGCCAGACCCCTCATGGGATCACGGGGGCGCCATCTGTGCAGAGGTCATAATGGTGTCCATATGCGAAGTGTCCCTGCATCTTTGGGTGCCCTAGCTTGCTTGTTTGTGCATTGCAGGTTCCAGTAGTTGCAATTATGACGACAGGGGGCAGTACAAGATCACTGACTGCGTGCTATGGAAGCCTACGAGGTCTTCAGAAGTTAAATCTCTTAGATTGTGCTACATACATAACCGGTTTGTCTGGCACAACATGGTAAGGACACAGACATTGGGTTCTATGTGGAGTTATAGAAGTTAGCCTTGTTTGATCTGTAGGTTACTTAACTGCTTGGCTGAACATAAAACGGAACCACTGATCTATATCAGTATCAAAGCTCTCGCTTGCTATTGCTTGTGAACATTTTCCAGTGTTGTTCTAACTTGAAGACACAGGAGCCAGTAGAGTCCTTTACATACTCGGCTGGATCTAGACTTATTTGCAGTGAACTTGCAGTAGACACGCTGAAATCAATGTTAGAAGTTAAATGTATCTAACAAAGGTCCCATTGATTTCAGTAGATCTGCTCTTAGTATGATTAAAACTCGATACACACTAAAAGCATAGAAAAACCAATCATTAAAATACAATTGAACATTGATAGTATTAAGACCATGTACGTATATAATATGTTTGAAACATATCAGTAATTACAATAAAAATAGCATGGCACCAGTCCTTTCATTAGAAGCCATCAATTCCCCAAGAATCTGTAGTGATGCAAATAAGACTAGAATCTGAAGTTGCCAACTAAATGTATTTGTAGGTTTGGAATAGACAAAAGAAAGGCCCTCTTTCCATAACTGTTTATCAATGGCTAGAAGCTATGATCACTAAATAGAAATCCCATGTTGAGAGATAGCACACCTTTAGAATACTATTAAAAGGTAAAGGGACCCCTGACCATTAGGTCCAGTCGTGTCCGACTCTGGGGTTGCGGCGCTCATCTCGCTCTATAGGCCGAGAAGCCGGCGTTTGTCCGCAGACAGCTTCCGGGTCATGTGGCCAGCATGACAAAGCCGCTTCTGGCGAACCAGAGCAGCGCACGGAAACGCTGTTTACCTTCCCGCTACAGCAGTACCTATTGATCTACTTGCACTTTGACGTGCCTTTGAACTGCTAGGTTGGCAGGAGCAGGGACCGAGCAACGGGAGCTCACCCCGTCGCAGGGATTCGAACCACCGACCTTCTGATCAGCAAGCCCTAGGCTCTGTGGTTTAACCCACAGCGCCACCTGGGTCCCTAGAATACTATTAGGGTATAATAAGAGAGCCATTGCCTTGTGGAGTTCCTAGAGGCATCTGTCTGGCACCACTATTGGAAACAGGATGCATTGCTAGAAGGAACTTCATCCAAATGGATTCCAGGATCAAGCAACATAGCAGCCCTCATCCAAGCAATACAACTGAAAGGTACCAAACTGTATAAGCTTATGTTCTCACACCGTCATCCCATGTCTTTCCTTTCTCAGGACCATGGGAAACTTGTACAGAGATGCTTATTGGTCCAAAAAAGATTTGGATGCGCAAATCAATGAGGTTAAAAGACATGTGACCAAATGCAAGCTGGATGGCTTTTCCATAGAGCGTTTGAAATATTACAACAGGCAGCTGCGTCAGCGGAAAGAAGAGGGACAAAAGACATCCTGTATCGACCTATGGGGGCTCCTTATTGAATATTTGTTACATGATGGGGTACAGTACTTTTGTTACTTCCTGCATTTATTTTTAGCCTGTTAAATAGCACAGATCATCCAGGCATACTGGATATAACTTAGACATTTATAAATCTAGGCCTTTGAGTTGGGAGAGATGCTAGTGTGGATAAGCTAGGCTGACAGGAACTGGGTTTGAGAAGGGCATTGCTGCTATCATAGTACACTTATGGTCAAATAAGTTTTGTGGGTAATTGAAAGAATACAAAACAAAAAAACAAAACAAAAGCCCCACAAAGCCTGTTGTGCCAGAGGCGAAAGTAGGGTGAGTGCATACGGCATGAACAATAATCTTTCAACTTGCACTCAACTGCCTCAAAAAATAATCTGCCTCCAGGCTCAGCATTAAAATAATAATAATAAACAAATTAATGGAGAATAGGATGCTTAAATGAAACCTTAATTATGCTCAGAGATGTTGCTCCTCAGTATAACAGTCTATTTGGCCCACAACTTCATGCCAGGATCACATTGGACCAGTGGTTTTCAACCCGTGTTCCGTGGCACCCTGGGGTGCCTTGAATGATGGCCAGGGGTGCCGCGGGCAACAGTGTCCTCTGTCCCTCTTTCCTTGCCTCCGTCCTCTGATGCCGTCTCCACCTCTGCCTCCCAAAGGCTTGCATAGCTGTTTGTTGCAGAACCCCTGGCTACAAGCTCCACAGGGGAGTGGTGCCTCTGGAGCTGGCATGGGGGTGCTGGTTGTCAGAAGCTGAGGTGGCCTCGGAGTAAGCAAGCAAGTGGGGGAGGGAGCCCAGCCAGCCAGTACGCCAGCCCTTGCTGTTGGGAATGGCCAGACAAGTCCCAGGTCCCTGTGGGGCAATGCAAGGAGGCACCTCTGTTGGGGGTGGGGTGGGGAGCTCAGAGACCATGGGCGGCAGCAGCGGCTGCCCAAAGGACTCCCAAGGAGAGGGGAGGAGAGGAGGCTGAGGGAACACTCCATGAGGGTATTTGAAAAAGGGTGAGAGGCTGCCAGCTCTGCAGGCAAGGGGTGACCTAACTGGGCTCCTGAGGCCCACAGGAGTGCTGCAGAAAGAATGTAGTTGGTGAAGGGAGCCGTGGACTCAAAAAGGTTGAAAACCTCTGCATTAGACCACTTCCTTTTTCTGAGCCAATCTTATATTTCTTTAAATCAACACAGAAAGACAACCATAAACTGTCTGAACAGCAGCAAGCAATTAATGAGGGTCAGAATCCTTTGCCAATCTACACTGCAATCAATGTGAAAGAGAAGTACAGCACTATGGATTTCAATGGTAGGATATTTTTGTTTTTTAATCTGTAGCTAGATCCTCATCTCCAATTGTTTGTTTTTATTTTTGTGAGAGAAAAAATGAAGGAGTAGGAGTTTGGTATTGTCTCATGTTTGGAAAGCCACCTTAACCAACTACAGTGGTACCTCGGGTTACGTACCTGATCCATCCCAGGGTGCCATTCGCACCTCGAAAAGTACGCAACCAGAGGGGCGATATCACACATGCGCAGAAGCGCAATATCGCGCTTCTGCGCATGCGCGAACTGCACAGAATGCGTGGAGAAACCTGGAAGTAAACACTTCTGGGTGTGCCATGTTCACAACCCAGAAAAACACAACCCGCAGCGGACGTAACAAGAGGTATGACTGTATGTAAAAGTTGGGTACAAATGTAATAAATACATGAAGTCCAGAGGCAATGTGGGTATCATAACCCCGCTGAGAATGATGTCCCTGCAGATGTGTAGAAACAAGTACTGCAATAATAAAAGAGATCACTCTAGCATACCCTCAAAGTGCCCTGATTTTCTGAAATTATGAAAGCCATCCCAGTGCCTGATCTGATCCCGGAATGGAGAGCGAGAGAGAGAGCACTTTGTTCATGTTCTTCTAAATGTGATTGTAACTGCAGAATGGATTGAGTTCACACCCTATGAAGTGGGGATACTAAAATATGGAGTTTTTGTCCGTGCTGAAGATTTTGGAAGTGAATTCTTTATGGGACGTCTGATGAAGAGGATTCCAGAGACTCGGATCTGTTACATGCAAGGTTCTTATTATTTTCATTTAATAATAAAGTAGCAATAATATAACTGATTTAGCAATCAAGTCCATGTAGTATGGGTAGTAACAGAGCTGTATGAACTGTCTAAAATCATATTGATGTACATGAGCACGTAGGGTATCTCAAACCCACACCAAAACTATAATGAATTACCTTTCCTATGAATAGGTCAGTTTAAGACATAAATGCTAGCTGGACGAGGCAGCCTGTTCCCACAGTGGGCAACCAGATGCCTGTGGAAAACCTGAAACCAGGACCTGAGCACAACTGCACTCTCCTCAATTGTGATTCCCAGAAACTAGAAATATCAATAAGCTACAACTGTAGCCCAAATTGTCACTCAACCAGTTCCACAGTCATTGTTTAGTATTAGTAGAACTAGTCTAGACCATGTGAAATGAAAGGGAAACAGACTGTTATCTTTAATGTTAAGTTCAACAATATTTGTACAATAGTTCAGGTACCTCTATACAATTGTACTCCAATTGTATGGCCTCGGTCCTGTATACCTGAAGGAGCGTCTCCACCCCCACCGTTCAGCCCGGACACTGAGATCCAGCACCGAGGGCCTTCTGGCGGTTCCCTCACTGCGAGAAGCAAAGCTACAGGGAACCAGGCAGAGGGCCTTCTCGGTAGTGGCGGCCGTCCTGTGGAACACCCTCCCATCAGATGTCAAAGAGATAAACAACTACCTGACATTTAGAAGACATCTGAAGGCAGCCCTGTTTAGGGAAGTTTTTAATGGGTGACATTTTTTAATCTTTGTTGGAAGCCACCCAGAGTGGCTGGGGAAACCCAGCCAGATGGGTGGGGTACAAATAAATTATTATTATTATTATCATCATCATCAACATTGACATTAACATTAACATTAACATTATTATTTGATTAAATAATAATCCTTAAGAGTACCTTGGAGCACTCAGGATGCTACACAGAGATTATCTCAGTAATTCAACAACATTGAAGGGTGGGCCAATACTACTGTCCTCCTATGGGACTGGGAACTGAGGAACAGTGACTACCTAGTGAGTTCATAGCAGAACTGATATTAGAGCCAGGAGCTTTGTAATTCATAGCTCATATGTCACAAGCAATGAGAGAGGGGCATTAGCTCACCATAGCACATGCATTTTTCTTGCCTCTGTCTACTTCGCTAAGATTGCTGTGCTGCCTTTAACCCTATTGACCTCAGTAGACTGAAGCAGAAACTAGTTAGTAAGTTCTCCGCCACTGAAAACAGCAGCCTTGAATCTGCTCTTCTTTCTTGCCTTGTAGCCCAACAAGATATCATCAGGTGAATTTCTCTATCCCTACCTAACTTCATTGGCTGCCATTTCTGGATGCAGGGAAATTCACAATGCAATGATATCACAGCAGAAAGAAGAGATGCAGGCCTCATGCTTTTGATGGCTAGAGAATCTCCCATAGCTTCAGTCACTGAGTATTTGTGCATGACAGAGGCCTATACCAGAAGCTACTCTGGGCCACCACTCTGATGACTAGCATTGTTTGTTCAGTGTTAAAATAACTTTGCATGTGTTATGTCAGGATCCCTTCCATTGTAACAAAATCTAAGGTAATGTAAATGAAGTAAGGATTGAAACAATGCTTATGATCTGAGAAGGGATAATGATTTGTCCAATGCCACAATTGAATTGTGTGGGTGTGTGGCTCTGATTCATAATCATAGTAGCGCTCACAGAGTCCCCTGATTAGTGGAAAGAAAGGCAAACATGCTCTGAGTTAACACACCCACACAACTGAAAGAATACACCCTGTACTTGCCTTAGCCAACCCATTAAAGCAGAATGGGCAAGCAGCCACAAATAATCTGCTGACACAAGGATTGGTACAGCAGAGCCAAATGGCAGCAGGGCAATTGATGCATTGTCAGCACAATGCCAGGCATCAGAAGACTTGGGTGTCTCAAGACATGGAGCATGTGCAGCTGGTGGTAGCCAATTTAAGGCCAATGAGGCTGGGGACAGGTAGGAGATGCTCAGAGTTGAGCAAGGCTGCAGTACTGGAAGGGCGGAGGAGGAAGAACTGCCTCCCCACCCTTGCCTGAGGTTACTACAGGGGTGGCTGTGTGATGCAAAGAGAAGACTGAGCACAGTGCATAGAAGATACAGCATATATGGCACTGGCAGAGTGTAGGGAAGCCCTCCAGGACCCTTGGCAAATAGTTTGCAGCCCACAGCCAGGCTCTTCTTCTGACCACATGGTGGTGGAGGATTCCTGCTGTGCCCCAGTTCTCTAGGGCAGGCCTGCAAAGAGTGGGGGGTAGCCAGGTGCACACTTGCCCCGGGCCTTGGTGGTCTAAGCTGGACAGAGGGCCCTGCCAGACTTCAACTGTCATGCCAAGTCTCCCGCCCAGGGCCTCAGGCAAAGTCTACATGGGGCTGCTCTGGGGCGTGAGCTAGGTAAAGGTAAAGGGACCCCTGACCGTTAGGTCCAGTTGCGGACGACTCTGGGGTTGCAGCACTCATCTCACTGTACTGGCCGAGGGAGCCAGCGTACAGCTTCCAGGTCATGTGGCCAGCATGACTAAGCCTCTTCTGGCGAACTAGAGCAGTACACGGAAACGCCGTTTACCTTCCCGCCGTAGCAGTACCTATTTATCTACTTGCACTTTGACATGCTTTCGAACTGCTAGGTTGGCAGGAGCAGGGACCGAGCAACAGGAGCTCACCCCGTCGCGGGGATTTGAACCGCCGACTTTCTGATCGGCAAGCCCTAGGCTCAGTGGTTTAGACCACAGCGCCACCCGCGTGAGCTACAATGGCACAAATGGAATTCCTAAAAGCAAGGACCATTCTGGCTTCATCATAGTTTCTCAAGCATGCGTCTGTTTGAACATGAAGACTGCAAATGTGTGCTCTGATTAAACAGTGCAATTTACTGCAAAAATTAAATAGTATTTTTTCAGTAGAATAATGCTAAAATGTTATCCATTATCCCTCACTGTACAGGCATGTGGAGTAGTATATTTTCCCTGAATTTGCTGTATTTCTGGAATAATTCTCAGAGCTCAGAGGACTTCTGGCACAAGTGGACACAAGACCAAATAGCTGACATTGGTTAGTTATTTTCCTAAGTGGCCTTTGACCTATTGATTGTGTTCTAAACTGATCTGTGAGCAATGAACAAATATTTTGGAACTTTGCTGCCTATATATTATTAGTGTTGGCTCCTTGTAAGCATATTTGTCTAAATGTTTTCAGATTTAGTCATCCTTGTATTAGACAACTGAAGCTCTAAATTGTGTGTGTGTGTTTAATGTCAAACAATGATTTTGAATGAGGGCTCAAAATGATTTTCTGCTTTTGCTGATTGAGCAGACACTTTCACAAAATATTTCTCTTTTGGAAAGGATTGTAGTTTGGAAAAGATTGTGGTTTCAGAAATTTATAAATTTTATAAATTCATCATTGCTGCTTTTCCTTTGCAGATACAGAGCCTCATCTACCCACTCGACCACATGAGCAAAAGACACATCTTTACACCCCTGCTGGACCGCTATCCAGTGCATTTAGAGATGTGCTTACTGATCGCCTATCAGTTGCCCAGTACCACAATTTTCTCAGAGGTCTCCAACTGGACAATGGCTACCTTGAGAATGACAGTTTCCGTAGATGGAAAGGTATTATCATTTGGGATATCTCTATCTCTATCTCTATCTCTATCTCTATCTCTATCTCTATCTCTATCTCTATCTCTATCTCTATCATCTCATCTTCTAATGTAGAAACAGGCTGCCTGAGATCAGTCTGAATTTAGAATAAACACACTGCTTGCTAAGGCTCCTCACTCAACATTCCACCCAAATGTCCAGTCCATGGGTATGTCGTGTTATTGTTTGTGCACATGCTACCATCTTTCCCCCTTTTTAAGACACCGTCTTATAATTTTTTTCCATCAAAAAAACACAGGGTGGCTTATTTTCAGGGGATGTCTTATTTTTATTACGTCAGCATGGTACGGTACAGCCTCCCCCTGCACGCTGAGCAGGCGGGACAGAACTTCGCAAGAGGCGCGTTTCCCCTCCGTGCCTCTCGCTGGTTTGCTGGCTCCCTGCGCACGCAGGAGGGGCTGAGGAGGCGACGGGAACAATGGCAGCACCATGGCTTACTTTTGGGGTACGTCTTACTTCTCACAAAGGTACAAAAACCCTGCCATGGCTTACTTTATGACTACGTATTAAAAAAGGGGAAACAGGGTAGATCATGCTATGGGCTTGAATCCATTAGGTGGCTGTGACTGTGTGCTTCAATAGGCCTTTGCCTAGTTATTGTGCCCCTCCCATGAGCCCCAGGCAGAGAGGTCAAGGGTCAAGGATGATGGGAGCTGTAGTCCAATGATATCTGGAGGGCACTACATTGGCTATCCCTGCTGTTAGTGGTTCCTCTTTGATTATTTGTTTAATTTCCACATACTTGATAGTGCTTCCTTTAAAGAAGAGCAGAGCTGTAATTATCATATAAATATTCTCAAAAATAAATGAGATCCCCCCCCCACGCGAGCCACTCTTCTAGAAATGGATAGTCACTTTGCAGAATTTTCTCTGAATAGTCTCCATCTCCCTCCTACTCCAATGCTCTGGAATGATGCTAGGTCCAGGGCATTTTGTAGGATGCAAAATGGTGGCCAGGCTGCCATGCAATTGCTGCCACTGCTATCTACAGCAAGAGCAAAAAATCTTAGGAAAAAAGATAGAAGCTGTGCAATTGCTAATGGTTAGCCCCTACACCCAAGAAACCATGGGAGAAGTTTTTTGCCCCAAAATAGGTGGAGAATTTTTAAGAGTCATTACTGGACAGCTCTAGTTTGGGGGCCTGTGTTTATTAAATGAAAGCATAGTTCCACCCTTAGGCAAATAATTGAACCTTTAGACAATATTTGGAAAGCACTCAACATCTGAAACTGAAGTACAGTGGTACCTCGGGTTACATACGCTTCAGGTTACATACGCTTCAGGTTACAGACTCTGCTAACCCAGAAATATTACCTCGGGTTAAGAACTTTGCTTCAGGAGGAGAACAGAAATTGTGCTCTGGCGGCGCAGTGGCAGCGGGAGGCCCCATTAGCTAAAGTGGTGCTTCAGGTTAAGAACGTTTTTAGGTTAAGAACGGACCTCCGGAACGAATTAAGTATGTAACCAGAGGTACCACTGTACAGCTCTTCTTTAAAGTTTAGCAGGAACCAAGAAAACTCCAGGTTGGAGAAGACTGCTCTGTGGCAATGAAAACTGGAGCTTACTCTGTTCCACTTAAAACTGATTCTGTTTTGTCATTTAGGTACTATACTCGATGCTTCTTCACCCAATCAGCTGACTCAAACAGAAGAGTACTTGTCACTAGTAGATACTGGATTTTTCATCAATACGAGCGCTGCACCTCTACTGAGAAAAGAGAGGAAGGCGGACGTTATCATACATCTAAATTACAGTGCAGGATCACAGTTGTTGGTGAGATATGCATCTTTTCCACTTCTGCCCATCTCTGTAGATGATGAGTATCATAAATCATGGCTATAGCTACCGTAAGTACAGTTGTACCTTGGATCCCAAACACCTTGGCTCCCGAACAAATCAGCTCCCGAATGATTGAAACCCAGAAGTGAGTGTTCCAATTTTTGAACAATTTTTGGAAGCTGAATGTCTGGCACGGCTTCCACGGCCTCCGATTGGCTGAAGGAGCTTCCTGCAGCCAATCAGAAGCCGCGCTTTGGTTTCCAAATGTTTTGAAAGTCGAACGGACTTCCGGAACAGATTCCGTTTGACTTCCAAGGTATGACTGTATATCACAGTCCAATGGCCCTGTATCCTTTCCCTCCAACTATCTTCCTTCGGACATATCTAAGGCAAGTTTCAATTGTGGGGGGAGGAGAGAGAAGAGAAAAAGTACTGGAAGGAGGAGGTCTAGGAAAGAAAGCCCTAGAATAAGTTGGAGGCTGGGGTTACTGTAAATGTATCTGACTGTGAATCATCCTGCCCTGACATTATCTGAATTGCTATGATGTCACAGAATGTTCAGGAGAAACTAACACAGAGCCTAAGGACACAAGGAACACATTGTTTCTCGTAGGACAGGCTGTGCAGAGACAAAGATGAAATAATTTCCCCTGATCCCTCACCTACATATGAGTCCTTTGTGTTACCTCTTAGTAGCTAGCATTTCCCGGGGAGAATCAAAGAGAGTTCTGGTAGGTGTCTGCTCTTGAAAGGAAATCATACAGAGGAATGAGGAGTACTGAATTTAAAATAAGCCTTTCCACATTTAGCATACTATTGTATTACTAACCACCCAGAGTGGCTGGAGTGACCCAGTCAGATGGGTGGATTATAAGTAATAAATTATTATTATTACTACTACTACTACTACTACTACTACTTTTTTCCACCTAGCCCCTGGAACAGTCATGCAAGTACTGTGCAGAACAAGGAATCCCATTTCCCAAAGCTGTGATACATGAAGATGACAAACACTTGAAGGAATGCTATTTGTTTGACAATGCAGAGAATCCAGAAGCACCAATATTAGTATTTTTTCCACAAGTGAATGATAGCTTTCGTTACTACAAAGCACCCGGTATGCTATTATTATTATTATTATTATTATTATTATTATTATTATTACTATTACTATTATTATTATTATTTGTACATTATACTTATAAAGTTATATTTTAAAAGGCAGTTCTGTATTTAGTGGTTTATTATCTACATGTTTACAGATGAGGAGAAAGAGGATAACAGAGGAAAGGGAGGCACACAGAAAACCCATTTCCCCCACATATTTTGCAAGCAAATAGGTAAAGGGACCCCTGACCATTAGGTCCAGTCGTGACTGACTCTGGGGTTGCGGCGCTCATCTCGCATTATTGGCCGAGGGAGCCGGCGTACAGCTTCCGGGCCATGTGGCCAGCATGACTAAGCCGCTTCTAGCGAACCAGAGCAGCACACGGAAACGCCGTTTACCTTTCCTCCGGAGCAGTACCTATTTATCTACTTGCACTTTGACATGCTTTCGAACTGCTAGGTTGGCAGGAGCAGGGACCAAGCAACGGGAGCTCACCCCGTCGCGGGGATTCGAACCACCAACCTTCTGATCGGCAAGCCCTAGGCTCTGTGGTTTAACCCACAGCGCCACCCGCGTCCCATTGCAAGCAAATAAGTTCCTCTAAAAGCCACTAGAGTCAAGCGTCTGTCCTCAGAAATGACAAAATCTGCAAATTTGGACTCAGTTATATATCTTATGAGGACCCACAATTGTGCATCTTCTTTAGCACAGCTAAGGAAGTCTAGCTTCAAAGAAAGTACCGTCAGTGCCTGCCTTACCATGGCAAATCTAGCTGACACATTGGCTGAACTTAAACTGGCCTTTAAACTGGCCTTTTGAAGTTGAATGGACCAGCCTCCTAAAAGCTAATCCTTCCCACCATTTTTCTCTTTCTACTGGCAGGATAAGACCTTCCTGTTAGGTCGGGCCTTTGGAAACTAAGGTGCAGATGATGCTGATCATTGGGCTGCTGTCAGGGCAAATTATATATAAAATGCTAGCTTATATATATAAGCTATTATTATATATAATATGCTGTGATGTATTCTAATTGTCGTTTTTAACTAGTTTGATGTTTTAATTATTCTGTATTTTATAATGGATGTTTCTAAAATGTTGTAAGCCACCTTGATTGAATCCCAACTCGGCAGAAAGGCGTGTTAGAAATATATTGAATAAATAAATAAGTTAAATCTGTATTCATGAGGCAGCGTGATAGTCAGATGGCTGCCACTGGTGGGTGGCAGAGTTTGCTCATCATCAGGTAGTGGTGGCTGGTCAGCCAGCAGCACACTAATAATATTCAGGCACCTTTCCCCAGGCGTCTTGTTCAACAACTCTGCATTTGTAATGCTCATAAATTTGGCCCATGGAGCCCCTTGACCTCCCCAGTTCCTCATTAGACTGATCTAGTTCTGAAAATTCCTTGATTATCTCCTTGGATCAGAGGTGTGAGGCATGCAGTTTCATCAAGACCTCACTGTCTTTCATCTTTTTTTGTTTTGTCTTTGTTTGAATAAAACTGTTCTCTTAGCACCATAGCAGAGTTGTAAATGGAGCCTACTCTTCTTCAAGGTTGTCAGTGATGGCCAAACTAGCCTTTTCACAACTAATTCTGGTTTCTTTCCCCGCTTTATTTAATGAACTACAGGCACAGGGGCCCCAGATTGTCATCAAATCATCAGTGTGCATGGAAGGGAGGTCCACTCCCTTCCTTTCTCAGCCATGGTCCACAAGCTTCCCCTGCCCCAGGGATGTCTATAAGACTTTGGAAAAAAGCTCCCATTTTTATCCTAAGCTTCGTAGCCATGCCAAGGAGGACTTTGGTACAGATCATAGCTGGAGATGGAAGGAATACACCTCTTTTCCCTGTGCTCTGCGGTCCTGATGACAATTCTAGATAAAGAGATAGAGATAGAGATAGATAGAGAGATAGAGAGATAGAGAGATGATAGATCGATAGATCGATAGATAGATAGATATAAGTAGGGGGGGAATAAATGCTTGCTACTCACTGCAGAAGAGCCCTTTGTACAATATATGAAGGGTCTTAATTTCCTAGCATTGATGTATCAAGGCTCAATAACAGTACCACTAGCATACAATCAAAGAAATTCAGTTTTTAAACAGTAGTAATAGTAGTAGTAGTAGTAGTAGTTGAATTTATATACCACCCTAGACCCGGAGGTCTCAGGGCAGTTCACAAAGAATAAAACATGTCTTCAATCAAACAGAACAATTTCCACAGGAAACCTGTGTGCCTTAGCAGCTGTTGAATATGCATGTGTGAACTTAATTTTGGTAAATCCCATTCTTACAGCACTACCTTATTGCAATTTTTCCATAGGTGTTAAACGCTCTGCATCAGAAATGAAAGAAGGCAAAGTCGATGTCTCCAGTGACAGCACCCCTTACTCTACTTACTCACTGACATTCAGTGAGGAAGAGTACGATCAACTAGTGAAACTGAGTGAATACAATATTCTGAATAACCAACGTATGATCCTGGAAGCTTTGCATATGGCAGTGGAACAGAAAAAAATGCTGAAGAAATGCATGAAATGAGATGCTGGAATATGGACCCAAGCTCTCTGAGCGCTTGTAAATCTCACTGAACTTTGGTTTGGACCAAGGGGCCCTACGAGATGTAAGCCAAGCAATTCAGGATGTCAACAAAAGTTATCTTTTCCCAAGACTGCTTGTGCTTTTTTGAGTGACTGAGAGTCTAAATCATCATGTCACACATTTGAAAACTCAGCATCAGCTGTGCTGATGCTCCCAAGTTGGTTGTTGTGAATCTATCTGTACTTAGCAGGATTAAGGATTATTGTGTTTGTATCCTGTCCATGGACTTCCCATAGACATCTGGTTAGCCAAGATGAGAACAGGATACCAGACTTGGATAGACTTTGGCTCTGATCCAGAAGGGCTACTATTATGTTCTTATCTCAGGAACAAACCAATTGTAAGGTAAAACTTATAGCTCCAGATCCCTTATGTAACAGGTACCACCTCTTACATTTCATTTCTGGGTTTGCTGTTACTATTGGATTGTGGGCGGAGGAAGGTGCTGACATTTGAAAGCAACCTTCAGTGATCTACCGGTACCACCACATCCTTGTGTGTGTTTACTCCAACGTAGGAGCTTATCCACACTTCCACTTGTGCCATACCAAGAAAGCAGACTGCGACTGCCTGTGTGCATGCTGTGACTCTCAGCTTCTAATCCTGTCCTGGAGGGCCCTCCTTCAACCTGACATCGCTTGATGACTCAAGTCTCCTGTTTCTATCAGCTCCCAGCTCACCCCTTCTGCTAACTGCTCCTCAGTGTCCCACCACCAGGCTGGAGACTCTAAGGCAGGCTTCCTCAACCTCGGCCCCCCAGATGTTTTGAGACTACAATTCCCATCATCCCTGACCACTGGTCCTGCTAGCTAGGGATCATGGGAGTTGTAGGCCAAAAACATCTGGAGGGCCGAGGTTGAAGAAGCCTGCTCTAAGGTGTCATCTTCGGAGCCCTCCTAGGGGGCTTTTGGGAGGCAGGCTCCCACCACTCCTCATCATCCAGCCTGTCCTTGACAACTGCTACAGATGTGGAGTTTATTTAACCTGCCTATTCTGAGATAGTCCAATAACAAAAGGAATTGGGTGCCAATGTGGGGCCGCAGCTGCTTTGTAGGAGGCTTTTAAGTGGCAGATTCAGACTGTGCCACATGAAAAGCAGTGTTTTGCATGGGAATGCACAGTGCTTGGCACCATTAGAGTTGCCACCTGTCCTGTATAATGCAGGGTTCTTCCTGTATTTCAATGTAAAATGCTACGTCCTGCATTGATACAGTTTTGTCCTGTATTTCAGTTCTTCTCTCTGTGTGTGTGTCTCCCTCTATGTTTCTGTCTCTGCCTCTCTCTTCCAAGTTAGGGATCCTCTCCAAATGCATGTGTTTGAATGGGTGTGTGAAAGGACATGCATTTAAGCTCTGGGTAGCCAACCACAGAAAGATTTACAAATTCGTGTGTGTGTGTGAGTGTGTGTGTGTGTGTGTGTCTGTGAGCGCGTGCGTGCGTTTGTGTTAAATTCCAGAGGGGTCATCCACTTAAGCTGCAATAGATTGTAATGGATTGCTTTTGAGTCACTTCAGCACCAGGTGTGTGGGGGGGAATCACCCCCTCCCGCCCCGCCCAGGGGCGTAGGGAAGGGACGCGGGGGCACGCCACCCCATGTATCATCATGGAGGGGGTGACAAATTATCAAGGAGCAATTACTGCCCTACTAGGGCGGTTCATAAAAAACTTTTTTTTTAAAAAAAAAAAATCCCTGCTCCAAAGGTCTTATCTTACTACACTAAAAGGTAAAGGGACCCCTGACCATTAGGTCCAGTCGTGACCGACTCTGGGGTTGTGGCGCTCATCTCGCATTATTGGCCGAGGGAGCCGGCGTACAGCTTCCAGGTCATGTGGCCAGAATGACTAAGCTGCTTCACTAGGGATGATTATATAGCTATATCTGAAATTTCATGCATATCAGTTAATATCTTGACCCTCCTCCATGAAAATATCTGTTTACTTGACCATTTTCCTATGTCGTGAAGGCTGAGATTTCAATTCAATGGAGCAGGGTCAAGATATTAACTGATATGCATGAAGTTTCAGCTATAGCTATATAATCGCTAGTTTAGTAAGATAAGACCTTTGGAGCAGGCATTTTTTTAAAAGAAAAGTTTTTTATGAACCGCCCTACTGCCCTACCCTCCGCTGGGCTTCCCGGGTCCTGGAAAGTCAGCCTATGTGAAGAAAATGAGACTAGGCTGAGCAGATTAGATAATATAGAGCAGCGTTTCTCAACCGGTGTGCCCCGGCACACAAGTGTGCCGCGAGACACCGGCTGCTGTGCCGCGGGAAAACCGTGGTTCGGCGCGGCGGCGAAGTTTGTTTTGGCCCGGCGGGATGAGCCTCCCTCCCTCCTTCGCGCCCTGAGGGCGGGGGCTCCCTTCGCCGACTTCCCCGGGCGCAGTCACCCGCTTCTGCCCCATGGAGAACCCGGCGGGCGGCGGCACCGTCCTAGCTGCAGCGCCTGCGGAGCAACAGCCCCAGCCGCCGCCTGCAGCGGGAGCGAACGGGGGGGAATCGTCGGAGCAGCCCGGCGGCGGTGCCGCCGAGGCGCTTAGTGCGCCACCGGGCTCCGAGGTGCTGCCAGAGGGCAACGGGCCGGTGCTTCGCCAGCGCTCGCTGCGGGCGGTGTACGTGCTCAACGACGGCCCCAAGGGCGGCTCGGGGGTGCAGAGCCCTGAGGCCGGCGCGCTGCAGTGCCTGGCGCAAGCCTGCAAGGCCGAAGGAGCGCAGCTCAGCACCGTCAACTTTGGCGAGCTGGACTTCGGCGAGACGGCCGTGTTGGACGCCTTCTACGACGCGGGTGAGTGAGGGCAGCTGGCAGAGAGAAAGGGGGCCGGAGGGGGCGAAAGCGAGGCGCCAGGCTCCCTCAGCAACAGGCGCCCCCCGTGAGGCTGGGGGAAGGCAGGCGCTTCCAGCCCCCGGCCCGTGCCTGCCTGGCGGCGTGTTTTTGCTCAGCAGCTTGAGAAGAAGCTGTTTCCTTGGCAGGGCGAGGGGCGCTCAAGCCCGAACATGGATTTCCGTTGCCATGGCGACGTTGCCGCCACCATTTTGTGGGCGGTGTGACGTTGCCGCCGCCATTTTGTGGGTGCTGTGCCGTGAGATTTTTTTCATGAGACAGGTGTTCCGTTGCCCAGAAAAGGTTGAGAAACACTGATATAGAGCATGGTGAAATCACAATAAATAAAACCTCCCCTTCAGTAGTTTCAAGCACTACTACAGGTTCCACATAATATCTGTACTGCATTGTTTACTCTGACAGCACCTGCACTTTGGAACTCCCCGCCTATTGCAACAAAGCACGTGGCTTTGCTAGACTCTTTTCGGGCACCTGCTAAAAGCATTCTTCTTTAGGCAAGCAGACCTAGATGCTTAGGAAGTTGAAGTAATTTTAATCTTAATATTTTAGCTTTTGTATGTTTTAAAGTAGGATTGTTAATTTTTCTTGATTTTACTGCTGTGGTGTTTTGTTTTGTTTTGTTTTTTGGTAAACCACTTTGCAGGTTTTTTAAAATAAATTTTATTGAATAAATAATCAATATAAATAAAATAACACAAGCCAAAACACAATCCATCCTGTAGATTTAAGTATCTGTCCATAGTCGCCTACTTATTATCAGAGGCCCAGAATCCACATTCCTTTGTAAGAAAATATGAAATAACGTAAAACCATTTTTGCAGGCAAAAAAACCCAACAACAACAATGGGGGGGGGAGACAAGAAATTTTCCGCACCGGGTACCACCTGACCTTCCTACGCTTCTGGCCCCACCCTGCCCTATCCTGTATTTTGCCAGAACAAAGGTGGCAATCTTACAAAACTAATTTGATTTGTAATGTAGGAACATCCTATGAATTCTGGTAATGATTTAGAAACACCTAACTGGGCCAGTAAAGCGAGATGAGCGCCGCAACCCCAGAGTCGTCCGTGACTGGACCTAATGGTCAGGGGTCCCTTTACCTTTACCTTAACTGAAAGGGAAGCCTTGGCACTGTACACACATGATTCTGTATCCATAAGTAGCAAATGGCATTTCCAAAGTCAACGCCACTAGATTCTTTTAATACTTAATTTATTGACAGCAGCCTGTGCTCAGCAGTGTGGCTTGTGCTTCTGCTGCTGCTGCTCTGTTTGGCTTTTGTGGTTAATTAATCAATATTAAAGAAAACATGGTTGTCGTCTCAAGTTACTATTTGTAAGATTAGAAAAATAAAACCTGTTGGTTCAGTTTGATGATAATGATGTACGTAACTGAGCGTATCTAGTTTCTGACTTGAGAAATGCTCTTCCTGATTTTGGGCTTCCCATGAACATCTGGGGAAACAGGATGCCAGGCTAAATGGGCCACTGGCCTGAATCAAGAGGCCTCTTCTTATGTTCTTATGAGCAGTACAATTCTAGCAGCTTTCTTCAAGTATTCAATTGCAGTAACAGAGCAACCTGAAAGCTGACTCCATACTCTGAGTATCACATAACTACTGCCAAATAAAATGGAAGTCAATAAAATCTCTTAGGTGCAGCCATGTTTCCAATTAAGAATGCTTAATGATTCTCAGGACGGCACATCCTGTTGTGCAACAGAATCATGCTTCTGTCTCATGTTCATCCATCAGCCTCACCTCTGTCTTTCTACCCAGCACAAATGTCTACTCAATCACCCACCTTTTCCTAATTAAATTTTGCAGATGTCAATCACCCACTATCTAATAAAATCCGGCGGATGCATTTCTTCTTAAATTTTGAAAAAAAAACCTATTAGCACTGAACCTAGCAATGCATATGATTGCTTCTACAAAGGTTACATTGGAGTAGGGTTGCCATGTGTCCGGGGATCCCGGACATGTCCTCTTTTGGGGGGCCAACATGCCCATCAGGGTTTTTTGTTGTTGTTGTTGTTGTTGTTGTTGTTGTTGTTGTTGTTGTTGTTTACATTTTAAAGGCAATGTCCTCATTTGGGGTCTTTTTATTTGCAGGGGGTTGGCTCAGATGCGGGCAGATTGGGCTTTGGGAGCCAGTGTGGTGTAGTGATTAACAGCGGTAGACTCGTAATCTGGGGAACCGGGTTCGCGTCTCCTCTCCTCCACATGCAGCTGCTGGGTGACCTTGGGCTAGTCACACTTCTCTGAAGTCTCTCAGCCCCACTCACCTCACAGAGTGTTTGTTGTGGTGGAGGAAGGGAAAGGAGAATGTTAGCCACTTTGAGACAACTTCTGGTAGTGATAAAGTGGGATATCAAATCCAAACTCTTCTTCTTCTTTGTCTGCTCTGCACACCGTGGCCAGCATGAGCCGAGGAAAGAGGCACATGGGCACGACAGCAGCCCCACGTGCCTCTTTTCCCTCTTGGATGGGCAGCGGCTCAGGCTGCCCTCTTTCTTGCTCTTCAAGATATGGCAACCCTTCATTGGTGAGAGAAAAAGTTTTCAGCCTGAGGGCCTGAGATTTCTTCTTGCAGGACCAGGCATTGGGCTTCCCATACCCCAGCCTGTATAATAAGAGACCAATAAGACTGGTTTGGGGTCAAAACAGGCCACAACTTGATTGAATACAGATGAAAGAGGTTTGGCTTGGGCATGGGGCAATCTAAATACTTCCGGCCCGCCAGCCGGAAGTGTTGCAGCGTGGTCAATCCAGCCGGCGGTTCCTAAGACTTATAGCACCAGGGACTGCCATCTGGGGGAGGAACAAACAGGCTGAGCCCCAGGTGCTGGCTGCTTAAATGGGCAAGAGGAAGATCCGAGGGAGGCCCACCGTCAGCTCCATAGGCTCCGCCCCCAGCACAGCCCAAGTCCCAGCCTGCATCCCCATTTGCCAAAGCAGGGTTCAGGCTAGGATCCGGTTCCTGATAGGCAGAGGGGACTCATGCCCCCTCCCCTATCAGGAAGGGCGCAGCAGTTTGAATTCCCCCAACGGAGCCCCAGTGAAGCCTCCTCTGTCCCGCAAAGCCACAGCACGCAAAGGGTGAGCGGGCTTGTGCAAACTTCTGAGGGCTGCATCCTGCAAGTGGTTGGTGGGCAAAAGTGTTTGGTGGGTGGAGCAACAGCACATTTTTTGACCTTGACACCCACCACTTGGGAGCACAATAGCTCAAGGGTAGAGCATCTGCTTTGCATGCAGAAAGTCCCAGGTTCAATTGCCCGCATCTCCAGGTAGGGCTGGGAGAGGCTTGTGTCTGAAACTGCCAGTCAGTGTAGGCAACAGTGGTCTGATTTTGTATAAGGGAGCTTCCTATGTGACTACAATAAGTGACATTGCAGTCACAAGAAGGCCATCTGCACACAGTCTCCATCCTCCATCCAGGCAAGAGGCATCAACAAAGTTCAAGGACCCATTTCAGCCTCAAGAAGGCTGCAGATGTGGACCAGAGAGAGGACTATTGTGAAGAACTGATGTCCCCTTTGGAAATAACTGGTGTTTCCCATTTAGTTGTCTTTGTAGCCAATTAATCTATATATCAGGAAGGGGATGCTATTGTTGCATGCCATCCCAATCTCCCAGCAGTGTGAGATTCCAGGGGTTCCAGGCACTCACTCAGGGTTTGCGTATCCTTTTGGAAGTGAAACACAGTGGAGACTGTGGTGTCTTTATGATATATGGTTTATTTACACATATATACAACCTGAGCCTAGGATGGAGGGGTACACAGGATTTACACCCCAATAGGGTCTTGTTTCTCCCATATCCACAGCCTTGGATACCAGCAGAAATCAGCCATGGCTCTTACCATCTCTCCAGCTTGCCACCTTTACCACACTACAACCTTGGTGGAATCTAGACACATAAAAAAAGTTGTGGAAATGCTTTATAAAAAAATGTTTTGAAAAATGTATTGAATTTGCCATAGCTCACCATCGCCATCTGGTGTCACATTTGTATAATGCACTTTACCACACACTTAAAACATTTTATTTGCAGCTGTATAGCTGAGTCCCTTTTTCCTCCAGGTCACATCCCAGTCAACTCTAAACCTCTGCTTTAACTCTAAGTTGGCCCCATCCAGATCCGCCTCCCTTTAGCTTTCTTCACAGGCCATCATCTTCCCTTTTGTTTTCTTAATCATCCAAGTTGATTACCTCATGAGGAAGCTGGCCTGACTTATTTGGCTTTCAGCATTTGCTGGGCTCAGGGATTAATTGTCTGCACCCACAAACTCATAATAACACAAATGTTTATTTTACTTCGGACTGTTGTCCAGTAATTCTGGCAGCTGCTGTAGCCATCATATGATTCCAGCCACAGCTTGAACGTGTTGAAAAAACTTAAGATTGCTGTTCCTTGAAGTCGGTGATAACATTCCATGCACAAAATTGCATGTTGCTGTGTTTGTGTGGGATTACACAGCCCACAGTGGGTGGAGTGGGTTACAGATAATGCAATAATGTCAAAGGGAACTACAGCAACTGAAATACAGAATCCATTATCATATGGATCTCTTTGATTCGCTTTGCTACAGTAATGGATGTACACATCATGTTGATGCAATGATATGGAAGGCGTCAGAGAGACATAACCTGTTAAGAAACCACATGGCTCAATGTGGCTCAATATTTGGCTTAGTGGCGCAGCAGAGGTTTTGGCCCTGATAAAATGCAAGAGGTGCCCATCACAGCTGAGAAATTTGTGGTCAAGAAAAAAGCCCAGACTCAAATGAACATTTAGATTTGTATTCAGAAAACTAATAGAATTTGCTAAAAAAAGGTAGCATGACTCTCTTAGACCTGCATCTCTGGTGAGAACACAAATGCAGCTTGCAAACTCTTGCAGACCAGTGTGACTGGTGAGTATTTGGTGACTTTTATATTTTGCGTTGATTTAATTGATTGATTGTATTTACTGTGCTTTCATTGTCTTTTCCTTGTGTATTCATATGCTGTTTGCCTCTGGGCTGAAAAAAGTATATAAATAAACCATAACATAACATCATCACGTCTAACTGCAGTGTCTATCTGATTTCGTCACTGGTGTGTTCTATTTGTTTTATGAGCAAGGCATATGGGACTAACTAGGTGATAATTCAAATGCCAGTTTATTGCCCACAGTACTCCTTCGACATCAGTCCCCCCTCTTTCCCCCTTTGATGCACTTTTTTCTTTCTGTTGAGGATGCTGGGGATTTTAGTCACGACAATTTCTTCTGCAGCAGAAACTTCACAGGGACAAATTTGCCAGCACAAGCATAGGAATAAACCAGCAGCTATCTGTGGAAGAAAATGTGATCTTTTCACTCCCTGTGTTAGTAAAGTGGTATGTGTACTGTAAGATGCTTCAGAGACTCAGGAAAACGCAGGGAAATGTTCAAGGCAGAGCATGCCTTTATTCAAATAACTTTAACATTGACAAGTATTCATTGTGTTATGACATCGTGAGATGCCTTGGATAGGAAATGCCGCCTAAGGTGCCACTTACATGTTTTGCAAAAACAAATAAATGGAGAATCTTTCATTGTTTTCTACCAGGTCTAGTTTGGTTGGAGAGGAGAAGGCTGTGGCTTACATTATAACTGCTTTGAAGTATGGTGTACTGGATATTCTCTGTGCTGGGGGTGAAGATGGATGAGAGAGAGAAAGAGAGGATAAAAGCTGGTTTAAAAAAGCCTGTAGGTGTTAGATTAATACACCTCTCATATTGTCCCAGAACAAGTTTGCGCTGCCCATAGGTTGCTTTTGTGCGGGACACTTCCCCACAAGGGAAAATTTTCAGCAGCAGAGCAGAGTAGTGTAGATATGAGCTGTTGGCTGAGTAAAGAGAGCCAATGTGGTGTAGTGGTTAAGAGCGGTAGACTCATAATCTGGTGAACCGAGTTCACGTCTCCGCTCCTCCACATGCAGCTGCTGGGTGACCTTGGGTTAGTCACACTTCTTTGAAGTCTCTCAGCCCCACTCACCTCACAGAGTGTTTGTTGTGGGGGAGGAAGGGAAAGGAGAATGTGAGCCGCTTTGAGACTCCTTCGGGTAGTGATAAAGCGGGATATCAAATCCAAACTCTTCTTCTTCTTAGAGCTGGGCATGTGGGTGGTTGAAGGGAAGCGAGTGACCCAACAGTTGCTTCCTGTCAGCCTGGGACCTAAAGTGGACTGTGATATGACGTTTGTCCTCCAAGCCCCACTCCAGAATCCTTTAAGAAAGGTATAGAAAGACATCAGGTCCAGTATTACGCTGGTTCCTTTTTAGGAATGGGCAAATCCATCCATTTCAGTTTCTCATTTTTCCAACCTTAAGTTCACTTTGCCACATATCTGCATCAGTTTGTGGATTATTATTTTTTTTTAATATGCAGGAAAATTCATATGAATTTTGGGGCACGTTTCCCTTAATAGAGTAAGCCTACTACTTAAGCACATTTAACTTGCACACATTCAGAACAAAATTGGGGGGAAATTGAAAAGGGGGCAGAAAGGCATGATGGCACCCAGGTGTTCAGGACTACAACTCCCATCAGTTCACAGCCGATGGTCAGAGATTATGGGAGTTGTATGGAAAACAGCTGGTGGGCATGGCATTGGCTAGCCTTGGTCTAAGTAGTTGCCTGTGGGGAAGAAATTAGACTCAGAGAATCTTCTTCTTCTTTGGCAATCACTCATAGCCGAGTAAGAATTGTCTTCCATGAACAGGATCTTAACAATGAGCCCGTAAGTGACTGCGGAGGCCAATTCTGGATCCACACGTCCTTCCACGGTGGGGACATTGGTTTCCGGGCGAGAGTTGATCATGGTGTGTGTATGCCAGGCGTGCCTTCCTCTTAGCTCATTTCTACTTTTCACCCTGATTTTGCGCTTCTTCAAAGTCCATGACACCTTTGGTAAAGACTGTTCTCCAACTGGAGCACTTGCAGGCCAGTGTTTCCCAGTTTTTAGTGTTTATGTTACATTTTTTTAGATTTGCCTTGAGAGAGTCCTTAAACCTCTTTTGTTGTCCACTGGTATTTTGCTTTCCATTCTTGATTTGGGAATACAGTGGTACCTCGGGTTACATACGCTTCAGGTTACAGACTCTACTAACCCAGAAATATTACCTCGGGTTAAGAACTTTGCTTCAGGATGAGAACAGAAATCGCGCGGTGGCGGGAGGCCCCATTAGCTAAAGTGGTGCTTCAGGTTAAGAACGTTTTCAGGTTAAGAACGGACCTCCGGAATGAATTAAGTACGTAACCAGAGGTACCACTGTAGAGTAGTTGCTTTGGAAAATGATAATCAGGCACCCAAGCAACATGACCAGTCCAACGAAGTTGACGTTGAAGAATCATTGCTTCGACACTAATGATCTTCGACACCGACATAATTGCTTCAACACCAGATGGGCTTTGGGAAGATGACAGGATGGATCTTGGACCCATCGGAGCCTTGCATGTCCCTCCCTAAGCCGGGCAGAAGCTTCCCAGGCTTTTGGAAGGAGACACCAGGGGAACATTTAGGGGACTAGCCTAGTCCCCTTAGTCCAATGACCACACGCCACTGGCTTCCATGATGCTTTAATTTTTTATTTTATTTTTGTCAAAAGAGTGTGTTGGTAATAACAAGTTGATCAGAGAATATACTTCCTCTGAGGAGACAGCCATCCCACCCTCTAGGAAATGTTTCATTGGTCCCAAGTTCTTTCAGCAAGTAATTTCCTATTTGCCTGAAACATATGACTGGCTCTGAAGGATGAAGAGTCACTGCCATTTCTCTGACTTATACATGCCTATAAATGTCTCATCTCTCTGAGTTATAGTCATGACACCCACCCCCAACTAATCAGCATGGAGTAAAGTGTTTTACATGTTGGCAGAGGTGTTCAGGCAATGATGAATACCGGTCAAATGTCAGCCCATCCTTAGGGTTATTTAGTTGTTCATCTGCAATATTGCGATTGCGATATATGTTGTGTAAACTGCTCCAGAATAAACATTTCATAACTTCACAGGCAGTTTTGGTATGGAACACCCTAATCCTACACATGTTTTCTCAGAAAGGCAAAATGCATGGGAGGCACATTCCATGTTAAGGATCAATAGGAAAGGAATCAAAACTAAAACCAGCAGCATTGCAATTTTTTAATACAGTTCTATGACGTAAACACACTTGGAATACTACATAGAGTTCTGATTGTCTGGCCTCAAAGGAGTTGAGAGTTGCAACATTTGGGACTTCTTAGCTTAGAAAAATGCAAGTAACGGGGGCATGAAAGAGTGCATAAAATTATACTTTGTGTTGGAGAAAGCTCTCTGTACTGCCTTTTCCCTCATTTTTCTCCTGCCTGCATGCCTCTCGCCATCTTGCTACTGTTCCTCCTCCTCCAAACTGCAGCCTGTTGTTTTTTTAAAATGAGAATTGAAAAGTGAAGAAGTTATATCACGGAGGTAAATAACTGCAAAAATCATGGGATATTTAGCAGCAGAGAAAGCACAAGGGAGAAAATTGTTGATGGTGCTAATGTCAGTGTGATTAGAACTGACAACCATTGCAACATACAGAGGTATCGAGGTTGGAAAAAGATATATTACAGAACAAGAAGAAAATCCTGTCCAAAATGTACAGACTACTGCTGGATTGGAAGGTTAAGGAGGAAGTGAAGGATGTAATGATTAAATGGGCAAAGGATTTTGGATACTCCATTCAGACGGACGATTGGGAAAATTTATGGAAAAGAGATTTAAAATTTACGGCTTGCTACACATTAAAGGGGACCCAGGTGGCGCTGTGGGTTAAACCACAGAGCCTAGGGCTTGCTGATCAGAAGGTCGGCGGTTCGAATCCCTGCGATGGGGTGAGCTCCCGTTGCTCGGTCCCTGCTCCTGCCCACCTAGCAGTTCGAAAGCACATCAAAGTGCAAGTACATAAATAGGAACCGCTCTGGCGGGAAGGTAAACGGCGTTTCTGTGCACTGCTCTGGTTCGCAAGAAGCAGCTTTGTCATGCTGGCCACATGACCCGGAAGCTGTACGCCGGCTCCCTCGGCCAATAAAGCGAGATGAGCGCCGCAACCCCAGAGTCGGACACGACTGGACCTAATGGTCAGGGGTCCCTTTACCTTTACCTTTACACATTAAAGAATTTTTTTAATGAAAATGCTCTATAGATGGTACATGACCCCCAGCAAATTGGCCAAAATATAGAAAACAAACTGAAACATATGCTGGAGGTGTAAGCAAATGGAGGGAACAATGTACCACATGTGGTGGGGTTGTGTCAAAAAAAGGGGGATACTGTTTATGATGAGTTAGAAAAATGTTTAAACAAACATTTGTGAAAAAGCAGGAAGCCTTTCTTCTAGCTAGGCATTTTGACATCTGATGTACCAAATGATAAGAGGAGGGTTTTGTTATATGCAACAACAGCCGCGAGAATGCTAATTGCTAAAAACTGGAAAGGGGAGAAAACCCCTACAAAGGAAGAATGGCAAATTAAATTGTGTGGTCAGGCGGAGTCCCCCCGAACCCCGGGCAGCTCCTGAGGGAAATAACGACACGTGACAACGTTCTATGGGATTAAATTGGCCACAACTTTATTAATATTCAGATGTAGGGAGACCTTGGCTCAGGCATTGGGCGTTTATCCTTCCAGTCCCCCAGCCGGGGTTCTGGGTAATTTTCAGGGTTATCCAACATGTGTGAGGAGTGGGCTAGCTCTGGAGAACATATGTTCAAGCAGATAGCCCACCCCCCTGTTCGCCGCCGCTGGAGGGGGAGGGCAATGACGACCTCTGGGCGTATGGTCAATGCCTCCCCCTAAGACCCCTTTAAAGGGAACCCTGGTATCGCCCCCGCAATGGGGGCGGGGTTCACCATCCCACGCCCCCTTCCATTTTAGGTAGATGACTAAAGGATTCCGCCCAAGGCCTGCAACCGCCAAAGTTGTGACGAATTGCTACGGGAAAGGCGAAACCTGCCAATGCAGGGAAAGTCCTTTCCGGCCCTTTAACAGCGACCTTGTCATAGCAGCGTCTGCGTGCCTGTGTGGCTGTGGAAAATAAAGGTTAATCTGCATAACAAGCATTAATTGAGGGAGTGGAGGGTAGGGAAGCTCTGGATCCAACGGCCGCTTCCCAGGTAATGACTGACTCCTGGAAGGTATGTTCCTTCCCTCTACCTGGCCAATCCCCCTAGCAACACCTCCCCAGCCGGGATTGGGCGGCTGCCGGAGTAGGTGGAGACCACAGGTATCCTACCTGGGGAAGGCGGTGCCAGACCCAACTGCCAGGAGCTGCAACGTGATCTCAGAGGACTGCTCGTGACCACGCAAAATGCGCACCCCATTTGATGTGGGGAACGGTCATTGTAACAGTTGTGTAGAAGAATGAATTTTGGCATTTTTCATTATTTCATTCAGAAATAAGAAAAGTGGGACCTGTTGACATTCTTGTCTACACAGCTGTTAAAAGGACAGGAACCCTTGTCTCCCTTTCCACCTGGCCAGCCTACCGACACCTCTCATCCTAGAACTGAAACATGAGGCCTGCCATGTCCCCGCATGGTTTGATTCACTCTCACAACCCCACACCTGCAAAACTGACTCCCCATGTCTTTGCCTTTATTTACTAATGAATTATTGTGGTTATTTAATAATATTTCTACTCCGCTGCTTCACATTTAGAGTACATTCAGAAGCCTTGCACAGCCACTCTTGGTTTTGTTCTGGCAGTTTCATCAGGCTGGGGGGTTGGGGGAAGAGAGGTCCTATGTCCTTACTTTATCTAGGTAACACATAAAATCTCTCTCCCTCCTTCGCCCGATGATGCCTTTGATAAGTAACTTACAGAAGGGAGGAGATGCTACAGGCTCTGCCTAAGATGCTGGGCTAGGAGAATTATTTCTGGGTGGAGGCATAAGAACAAATTAAACTCTCTCTCTCTCTTTTTTAATATAGTCACCAGGTGCTCTAGAGCTGTCTCTCTCGCCAAAGCTTTTAATTATGCTTTGTTGGAGAAATGCATTTCTGATCCCAAAGATCTGAATGTTGTAGTTCAATCCTTCTTTACAATCAGCAGCCATTTGGAGCACAATATATTGGAATGGCATTAAACGCAACCCATTGAAATGAGCAGGATCCCCCTTCAATATTGCATGCACATGTACTCTGAGGAACTCTGTTATGACCAAGGGTACAAGGCTGGGTGGTGTGTAAAATTAGCCGGATAGAATTTCCCTTTATGTGGTACTAGTTGTACCCGGCCACGCGTTGCTGTGGCTATTAATTTACTGTGTGCTACTTTTACGACCAGCAGATCTCTCGGAGTGGTTAACTGGATGCAGCCCCGCTTCCCTGTCGAATATCTCCCCCCCCCCCATACTGGAAGGAGACCCCGTTTTCGCCTGCCTCCGCACAGGTTCTTGAACTGCCGCCTGCCTCCTCTCCCAGCAGAGAGGCTCCTTCCCCACCTTCCCCTCCAAGGTCCCCCCTCAGACCACAGAAATGGCTCCCCCTTTCTTCCTCCCTCAGAAACGGCTCCTTTCATTTTTCCGCCAAAACTGTTGGCTCCGCCCCCCGCGCACACACAGGGGTGGGGGCGGAATCCGCTCCTTTTTCGCCAAAACTGTTGGCTTCGCCCCCCGCGCACACACAGGGGTGGGGGCGGAATCTGCTCCCTAAGAATGGACGTCCGGGAAAAAGTACTGGCTCTGCCCCCTGCTGAAAGTGCTGGCTCCGCCCCCGCACACACGACCCTGGTTCATAAATCAAAAACCTTGCTGCTTTTACGTCCAGCAGATGGCGCTGGTTTTGGCGAAAATCATGAAAATCATGTTTTTTTCCTTTCACATGTGTGACATCTATATAAGATAGGTATATAAAAACACTCCTCTATTCCAATGCAACATTTTGTCAAATTTTCAAAGCAATCGGTGAAGGACTTTCTGAGATCTTAGATTTTGAACAAACAACGAACATTTACATTTTTATTTATATAGATATTGGATGGCTTTGCTCACAGCCAACGTCTGATAAATCACACTATTTGGGGGATGGAAATGAATTTTCCCTGACACCAACCTTGTCATTGTTTTGGCACCAACTCTCACCCTCTTTTTTTTTTTTTTTTTTGCTTTCACAGGGATTTTGGCAGCACTAATGATATGGTTGTACTGTTAAATCCGCTTTTAATTATGTTGAGGTGATTTTTTATTTTTTTAAATTGATTGTAAGACATTTTGAGACTTTCTTAGTGGGAAGCAACATATAAATCTAATAAACCTCAGCTCTTCAAAAAACTTCCCCTCATATTCCTGGAGAAAGAGTGAACCCTTGTAGTGAACTGCTGATAACATACTGCTGTCATAGACATATATGACGCAACCACATTTGAAATACTGTGTCAAGTTCCGGTAGCCTCACCTCAAAAAGGATATTGTAGAGTTGGAAATACAGTGGTACCTTGGATGTCGAATGGCATGGTTCCTGAACAAATCGCCTCCCAAACGCCGCAAGTGTTCCGGTTTGCGAACTTTTTTTGGAAGCCGAACTTCCGAGGCGGCTTCAAATTGAGTGCAGGAAGCTCCTGCAGCCAATTGGAATCTGTGCCTTGGTTTTCGAACAGTTCCGCGAGTCGAACGGACCCCCAGAACAGATTAAGTTCGACAACCAAGGTGCCACTGTAGTTCAGAAAAAGGCAACCATAATGATCTAGAGCAGCAGTTTCCAATCAGTGCTCCACAGAGCACTTGGTGCTCCACGAAGCATCTCCAAATGCTACACGTAGAGAATGGAAATAAAAATAAATACTTGTCTTTGGCTTCACAACTCAAAACGTTTGGGAACCACTGATCTAGAGAATGGAGCAACTCTCTGATGCAGAAAGGTTGGGACTTGTTGGTTTAGAGAATAGTTGAGTAAGAGGTGACATGATAGATGTTTATAAATGGGCATGGAGAAAGGTCCTACTTGTGCAATTTCCTCTGGCTGGCCTCTACAAGACCAGGATGCCTGACTAGATGCTCCATTGGCCTGATCCAGCAGGCTTTTTCTGTGTTCTTATAATGTACTTATCCTGCTAGGGGCGGAGGAAGGAGGTGCGGTGGGGGTGGTTCGCCCTGGGTGTCACCACTGAGAGGGGTGACAAAATGCCAGGTGGCACTCACCACGGGGCCTGCAGCACAGCCGAGCCACATGTCTCTCCTGGGAGTGATGTGGTGGCTTGGGCGCCTGCAGGCTCCACAGTGCCCCAAACGGTCTGCCCACTGCCTCACCCTCAGCTGTAGGGCAGCTGAGTGGGAGGAGGCAGGCAGACTCCTTGAAGGCCCTGCAGAGCGTCCTGCCCCCGTGGGCGGCAGGGCACGCACGCCGCCCCAGGCGCCTGAATGGCTTGCTCTGCCACTGTATCCTGCCAGAACAGCTGTAGTATTGTGTTTCAAGGAAGGAGGTATCTGCTGCAGGACAGCCAGTCTTCCCTAGCAAATGGGAGGGTGGAAATATTGCCCCACCAGGAACAACAACAGAGACTGGGCAGCTGACTTTGTCTCCTTTTCCTCAGGCAAGGATGTCTGCCTCTGCCAAATGTGAATATGCAGTGGTTAGCAAAGGAAAGAAAGCAGCATTCATGTAAGAATACAAGAAGAGGCCTGTTAGATCAGGTGAAGGGGCCTGATCCAAGGAAGTGCCTTCTTTGCTTGTGAAAGGCTAGACAAACTTGTTTCAATCCAGGCAAACCATCAGTTCTTAGAAATCCATGATAAACATGATGATGACAAATATGATAGGGTTGCCATATTTCAAACAGTGGAAATCTGGACAGAAAGTCTTGAGGTTTTTTTGTTTTTTTGTAGTGGGGGGGGAGGTTTGCCCAAAGTTGTTGCCATGCATCTGGATTCTCCCAGATATGTCTGGGAAATTCCGGCCGTATGGCAACCCTAAAATATGAATAAGCAACAGAAACTCAAACAGATGGTAAGTGCTTAGAAAAAAATTCATGTATATTCATTGAGTTTTGATCCACCCCACTCTTCTTCTAATTACTTTTTATGGAAATGAGTGCTTTAGGTCTGCTAGACATTGTGGAGGACTGGAGGAGACACAACCATTTGTCTTTGTTGTACTAATGTTCATCATTTATTTTGTTTTTTAATGTTTTTGCCTACTCCCACAAAAGCTCAGTCAAAACCAAATAGGTTCTTTATAATTCAGCAGCTTGTAGCTCTGTCCCTGCTCCTGCTAACCTAGCAGTTCGAAAGCACGTCAAAGTGCAAGTAGATAAATAGGTACCGCTCCGGTGGGAAGGTAAACGGTGTTTCTGTGCGCTGCTCTGGTTCACCAGAAGCGGCTTTGTCATGCTGGCCACATGACCTGGAAGCTGTACGCCGGCTCTCGGCCAATAACGCGAGATGAGCGAGCAACCCCAGAGTCGTTCACGACTGGACCTAACAGTCAGGGGTCCCTTTACCTTTACCTTTAAGGCTGTGTCCACACTCTCATCCAGCTTTCAGACAAATTGATAAAAAGAGTGACCTAGCTGCATTTTAAGCTGGTAATGTGTACACAACCCAAGACAGCTTCCTGCAGCTCCTTACCCATGTTCATTTCACCAATGTGAACAATCCAAAGTTAGGAGCTTTCACATGCATTTTACTGCTCTTTTTCAGCTCTTTCATGCACAGAGTAGACCAGTTGGACTCAATGGGGCTACTCTAAATATGGATCCATCCATTATGCTTTCACCGTATTTACCAAGAACTCAATGTGTTAAGGAGGACCACTTTGCTCTCCAAAGAAAAAGGTTTATGTCCTGGTGCTCACTGTCAGATGAAGAATCCAAACACCCAGCATGGATAGCTCAGCTGGTTAGAGCGTGGTGCTGATGATGCCAAGGTTGCAGGTTTGATCCCGTAAGGGAAAGCTGCATATTTCTGCATTGCAGGGGGTTGGACTAGATGATCCTCAGGGTCCCTTCCAACTCTACCATTCTATGTCAATGTCTAGTTTTTTTGCCAAAGGCTTTTTATGTTATAACATGTAAATCAGGCATGGGTTACAAGGTGCAGCCAGTTCATAAGAGGTATAGATGCATGGTTAAGTGCATGCTAAGATGCTGATCCAACAAGAAACATGCTCCCTGCACCTTCTTTTTGAAGAGTGGGCACAGTATTAGTGCAGCAAGTAACTGGAGTGATGGGACTGGGAGAGGAAATGGGCACTTACTGTATCTGAGTGGGTTGAATTTGCAAGGTCTGTACCTGCCTGCACTGGTGTCTCCGTGTTTTTGGAGACTAAGGTGGAGTTGGCACCAGCTCAGCATCTGATTTACTCTCAGTCGCCTTGCCAGAAGGCGGAGGCTCCTCCTTGACAGGAAGATTCCTGCCTTGCAGCCCAGACACTGAGATTGAGCACTGAGGGCTTTCTGGCGGTTCCCTCACTGCGAGAAGTGAGGTTACAGGGAACCAGGCAGAGGGCCTTCTCGGTAGTGGCACCCGCCCTGTGGAACGCCCTCCCACCAGATGTCAAGGAAATAAACAACTATCTGACTTTTAGAAAACATCAGAAGGCAGCCTTGTTTAAGGAAGCTTTTAATGTCTGATGTTTTATCGTGTTTTTAATATTCCTTTGGGGAGCCGCCCATTGTGGCTTGGGCAACCCAGCCAGATGGGTGGGCGGCATACAATTATTATTATTATTATTATTATTATTATTAGACTAGATAACCCTCAGGATTGCTTCCAACTCTACAATTCTAAGATTCAGCAGAGAATATGTGACTTGGGACAGACCAACTTTACCAATGTCACAGGGGCAGAGCAAGCCTTTGCTAGCCCTTTTGGTGCTTCCCCTCAATCCATCTCTCTGCCACCTTGACTGCTGGCTTCCTCACCTGGTTCAGACACTTCTTGGCATCCCGACTTTGCCTCTGCCATCCTTCTAGGAACTTCTCCAGGGTTGTCCAGCTCCAGCGCCCCAAGTCCCTCCCACTCCTCAGAATCCAACCATCTCCCTGCTCCTCAAGAGATCCAGCCATCCCTTCCATTACACCTCAATGGGACTCATGGCAATCTATATATATATAAATGTTCCCATTGCGTGTTTGTCCGAAACACCCTTGCTGCGTAACCGCTGGACCAAATCGCATCAAATTAGGACACAGCGTTCCATTACCATGGCATACTAATCTGGCATAATAAAAATTCATAAAAACCACACCTGTCATACCTAAAATAAAGTTTAAACGCAAAAAAAAAACCCCGTCGCAGGCATTAGATGTCATCAGCAAAACAGCGCCCTATAGTGATGGCTATACTGGTACTACAGCTACAAAAGCAAAACAATGGCGCAGCTTTTATACATCCTTATACATCACAGCAAAACCTCAGAGCTCCGTCGGCCATTTGCAAGCTCGCAAACCGGTAATTGAAAACGGGGGTGGGGACAGAGAAGGGGCAGACGGAAGTTGAACAGGGGAACTTCTTCAGTTTCACAAAGCCGTGAAAGTTAGGCCGCCACTGTCACCACAGCCCGGGTCATTGCCGTTAACGCCATCAAATGCAGGCCCAGCCCAACCGCCACCCAGGCCCCTTAGCCATCCCGCCACCGTGAGAGGCAGGCCCTGGCCCTTCTCCACAGCCGCTCACGACAACGCCGTCAGAGCCAGCCTGGGCCGCCCGCTGCCCACTTCCCCACCGCAGCTGCCATAAAAGGCAGGCCGGACACCATCCCCACAGCCGCTGCCGGCCCTCTCCTCTCCTACCACCACCCACAGACGCAGCCATCAACACCACAGCATTCACACACATAGCCACAGCAAGGCGTGGCCGGGTCAGCTAGTTTTTAATAAAATTACATGCCAGGATAGATTTGCCTAAGCAAAAACGTGTTTACCAGACACCAAAAGCAATGCAGCACCAGGAAGGTGCCTGCCTAACATTAACATTAATATTTTAATATTAATATTAATGCCGGATCATTGGTCAATCTATATCAGGATTGTCTACAATGACTTGCAGCAAGTATTCACGGTTATAACCAGGAGCCTTACCCAACTCTACTTGCATACCATCCAATTTCCCAGAGACAGTCCCGGAATTACAAAAGCCATCCTGGCTGCTGATTTGATCCCAGAATGACTCTATTTCCCCCAACAGTGCTGCCACCGCCGAGCTCAGGAAGGAGGATGAGCTGGCATTTGTTCCAAGTGGTGGTAGCGGCAGCAAGGGAGAACCCTGTTGCCTCTCCATGGCTGCTGCTGCTGGCCTCCTCCCTTCGGCAGCTTGTGGCAGCTGCTGGAAAGCAGGCAAGGAGGAGGAGAGGCTGCCATCGAGGCTCAGCCCTGCATGACATGCCGGCTCTGAGGGGCAGGCAGAGGGCAGGGCTGCCTTGGGCAGGAAGAAAGGGGCAGCAGAGCACAAGGAATCTTGATTGTTTTGAAAAACGCTTTGTGTGTCCACATCTAATCTTGCCCCTTTCTAAAATTTATTTATTGGTATGTGTTCTTATTGGTATGTATTGGTATGTATCGTGCTCTGGTCCATGGGTCACGAAGACTCAGACACGACTGAATGACTGAACAACAACATGTGTTCTTCTTTCTGTAAATCCCAAAGAATAAAAATGTTTCTATTTTCTTTTTCTTTTTTCTATTTCTGCATGCATTTGTATTGGTTACACACACACACACACACACACACACACACACACACACGAGAATGAATAATAAAATAAAATAAAATAAAATAGGGTTTAAGGGGTTTTCTCAGGACAGTGGCAGGCATGTGTGCTGTGTCTTGTTGGTGTGGTGGTAGTGGCACTCATCCTTCTTCTGAAAGGAAATGCTCTATGGGGGTTGGGGGAACAGGACTCAAAATGGGGAGGTTGAGGAGGGTCAGTTGGGTGAGGAGTGGTAAATCTAACATATGATCTACCACTGAGTTACAGCCAGTCCCCTGTTGTTACATTTACGTGCTTCACAATACTGTAACAGGCTAAAATAACAAACATTATTGTAATGTGGCTGTGATAACACGGGAGTGATGGTAAAAGAATACATTTTGTTTCCTGGCCACAAAGACGAACTGCAATAGCTAACAATAGTGCCAACTATCTTATGGACCCAGCATTAAATTGATCCTGGCTTTGAAAATCAGAGTAACAAGTTGGACTTGTAAAAAACGAAAATGTTGCAGTGTAGAGTGCTCCTTTTCATGGAGCCTGCGAGCCCCTTTCCAGGATATTCCATTCCATTTCCACTCCCCCTGGTTTTTGGATTTCCCCCTGCAACAGCACTCAGATACAAGTCCCAAACAGCTATGTCACAGGAACTGGAACCCTTGCCTCTTGTACCTGAGTGCTGTTGTTGTCACTACATACATAAGTGTCGGCATTCTCCCTTGAAGATCATAATCAGAATATAAGAGATAATTGTGTGTTGGCTGGGCTATGTTGGGAATAACCCAGACATTGTTATTTATGAGTAACCAGCCACATTTGACATTTGAAGTGGTGTGAAGAATTGCAGCAACTGGAGCTTCTCCTTTGAAAGCAATTAGATAATCATTTAAACAATGAAAAGGAAGTGTTTCTGTTTTCTTTCTCACTATTACTTCAGCCCTGTAAGCAAAATATTAAAGGCAAGTGAGTAATTAGCACAACTGAATTACTGAAACCAATTGCTCAATTGAATTAACCTGGGGGGGAAATGGTTTCAGGATGACTATTCCTTTGAAAAAGTTAGCAAATAGTATGAACTTCAACACAATTCCAGCAAGGTAAAGGTAAAGGTAAAGGTAAAGGGACCCCTGACTGTTAGGTCCAGTCGCGGATGACTCTGGGATTGTGGCACTCATCTCGCATTATTGGCCGAGGGAGCCGGCGTACAGCTTCTGGGTCATGTGGCCAGCATGACTAAGCCGCTTCTGGCGAACCAGAGCAGCGCATGGAAACGCCGTTTACCTTCCCGCCGGAGCAGTACCTATTTATCTACTTGCACTTTGACGTGCTTTCGAACTGCTAGGTTAGCAGGAGCTGGGACCGAACAATGGGAGCTCACCCCGTCACAGGGATTCGAACTGCCGACCTTCTGATTGGCAAGCTGTAGGCTCTGTGGTTTAACCCACAGTGCCACCAGTAAACTGGCCATTAAATGACACATGGGTTTGGATCACGAAATTGAATTGGATGTGAATAATGGAAGGTTGTGACTGCTGAGACAATTTTATTTAATTTTATTATTATTATTTTTTGCAAAAAGTGAAATTTGGTTCAAATTTTGAAGTTCCCTCAAAGTGGAATTGCGTTTCAAAAGAGTTGGCAGATGTGTCTCGATTACTAACGGTGAATCTGAGTACATCTACCAACTGTTTTGAAAACTGCAGCATAGCCAATCAGAAAGACCTTTATTGATTTCAATGTCAGTGCAACAAGCATTCTATAGCAAGGCCCTTCAGATGTTGTATGACCCTGACAGATCTGAAAAGCCTCAGACTCCCCAAGTCCTATCATCTCATAAGATCTTTATTCCCACAATATTTCATATAAAATCATTTTTTGTAAGCTAAACTGGCTTCCTTCTGGCTGCCCTTCTATCAGATGAAGATCAGTTGTTTACTGCTGTAACATTTCCCCCCTCAAAATCTATCTTATGTATCATGAAAACAAAAAAAGTTTTTTTTTTTAAAGATTTTTATTCTGACAGGCATTTGAGAACTGATTGTTTAGGAAAGGGCTTTTAATAGTGCTGTACCATCATTCAGCTCGGACACTGAGGTCCAGCGCCGAGGGCCTTCTGGCAGTTCCCTCACTGTGAGAAGTGAGGTTACAGGGAACCAGGCAGAGGGCCTTCTCAGTGGTGGCACCCGCCATGTAGAACGCCGTCCCATCAGATGTCAAGGAAATAAACAACTATCTGACTTTTAGAAGACATCTGAAGGCAGCTCTGTTGAGGGATGTTTTTAATGTTTGAAGTTTTATTCTGTTTGTAGTGTTCTGTTGGGAACTGCCCAGAGTGGCTGGGAAAACCCAGCCAGATGGGCGTGGTATAAATAATAAAGTTGTTGTTGTTGTTGTTGTTAACAACTGTCTGTTGTTTTAATTCTATCAGTGTTTAATTACTTTTTAACTATTCTCTTTTATATGTTTTAGCTTTTTGTATTTTATCTGTGTTCTAATTTGTGTAAGCCACCTTGAGTCTTGATCTGGGGGGAAAGATGGGATATAAATAAATATTATTATTATAATTGTAATCACCTTTAACCCCGTAATAACGTTATAGGAAATAACATTGTGTTTGCACCACTATAAAGAAACCCCATTAGTGAAACTATAAGCAAAATCTGGCCACATAGGCACACCTAATCATTTATCTAGGTTTAAGAAGGCCAAATGCACACTCAAACACAATTTTAAAGAAATTCTATCACAAATGAAACCAACTGGGCGTAGACTGAGTGGGCCCAGCGTGTGGTCAGCATATCTTTATGGGAAGGAGTGATCCGAACTGTAAGAAATAGGGTGGCAGTGTGTCCTACTTTACAGAGGACACTCCCCCATTTGAAAGGCTGGCGATGGAGAGCCCTTCCTTTGAAGGAGTCCTCTATTTGACAGGCTAGTCTATCCAAGTCCTGCTTATAGATCAAGAACCCTAAGAAGGGAGAGCAAGCACCACAAAGTTGCTCATTGCTAATTAGCTCCTGGACAGCAGACTGAACAGGCACCCAGGTCATTGGGTCAGTCTTCACCGCTATGGTGAGATGTATTTTATTTCTATTCAAATTAGAGCAATTATTTCTACCTTTACCGCTATGCAGAAAAATTAGAAAATGCAAATCTGTGTCCTCTAGAGAGTGATGTTTACTCTTCTTTGGTAATGCATAAGTTATTGGGTTGTTTTGTTTTTATTATGCAGTTTGTGATTTTATGTTGTAACCACCCTGAGACCTGTGGGTATATGGTGGAATAAAATTTAATTAACAACAACAACAACCAGACTTCGGGGGCCCTTGGCATGGTGCCACCAATGGATGCCATTCTTAGAATACTTATTCATGAGCAAAAACCAGTGACCTTCAGTTGTGGAATCTATGGAACATGGGTTTTCCTTGTTCCAGGTTTGCTAACACCACACACACACACACACACACACACACACACACACACACACCTTTCTTGCAACAGACTTGTGCACAGTGCAAACTAAGTGGGTGGGGATTCTTTCTGCTTCTGAAATCCCAAAAGAGGTGGGGCTCTGACTCAGTGTTTATAGCACCTGCTGCACAGCTTTTATCCATTTCGAGGTCTGTAAATATCTTTCGGGAGACACTGCTACATTCCAGAAGTACTCTTAATAGCATGTGGCAGGAATCCGGTGGTTTCTACAATGGGATCGCCTGCTGTTTTCCCTCAGGTAGGCATAATAAAACCAAGTGGCTGCTTTAAGGGCTCTGAATGTGCTGCACTTACAGGTATGCATTGCTATTTCCTTTTTTTCTTATCTGGATCGTTGATACAAAGCCGGTGCTTCTTCCATATCATACAAGCCTTTGCAAGGGGGCAGCCTTTCATTAACAGACTGGTTATTTCCATATTATTAGTAACTGTGGGCTGAGAGGTACAAAAAGGACAGAGTGTAAAGGAGAGCTTTTGCAAATGCAAAACTCAAATGCAATACTGTACTCCTTATACAGCCAGGTGAAACGAGTAAAACAAGCAGGGCACATATCTTCAGGGTCACCTTCTCAGAATGCCATCAGCATCTGAAATTAAGCAGGTAGGGCTTTTTCATCACTAGTGTTTTGATTATTCAGTTTCCATCCCTTTGGAAGTTGATCTGGCACCTAAAGTTGGCTTTTAGGGGACAGGTTAAGATTCTTTTGTTGTCTCATGCATGTTAAGTGAAATTCTTCTTTTCAGATCTGATGGGGGAAAGAAGCTACATTTTAAACATTGTAATATAGAATGCAATCCTCATTGGGTTCAGTGAGACTTAACACCCATATTAGTGAATATACAACTGAAGCCTAACTGAAGAATTATTATTACCATATTTTTCCATGTATAAGACTAGGTTTTTTCCCTAAAAAATGATGTCAAAAATTAGGGGGCGTCTTATACACGGATACATCTCCCCTCCATTTTCTTAAATCTGAGTCCCCAAAAATAGGGGGCATCTTATACATGGGGGCGTCTTATAGACAGATAAATACGGGGTTTTTATTTCTATGTCTCTGAAGAATCTTATAATGGCAGTTGGCTGAACCTTCCTTGTCAATAGGGTTCTTTAGGCATATGTCTGAATGCTTGTTTTCTAATAGGGTCAAATGTTTTTCATGGGTCAACTGATGTGATCTTGGGAGAAGTAGTCACTTGTACTCTCCATCGCAGACACTTCTGTGATTCAGTAAACACAGGGTGGCAATTTGTCCTACTTTACAGAGGACAGTCCTCTATTTGAAGGGTGGCTCAGTCCAAGCCCATTTTAAAGATAAATAACCCTAAGAAGGTAGAACAGGGGAGCTAAAGTAGCTCACTAACCATTAGCACAGTGGTGGCCAAACTCGGCCCTCCAGACATTTTGGGACTACAATTCCCATCATCCCTGACAACTGGTTTTGTTAGCTAGGGATGATGGGAGTTGTAGTCTCAAAACAGCTGGAAGGCCACCACTGCATTAGCACCTAGACAGCAAACTGTGCAGGCACATTGGTCACAATCAATCAATATTTATTACGGTCAACGACCAGCACACACATATTAAAACATAAAATTGATCAGAAATACAATCTAAAATATAGTCTAAAAATTTAGTCTGACAAGATTTATTAGCAATTTTAAGTTTCTTGGTCACATATTGTGAGATGTGTTATATTTCTATTTAAATTATAGTCACAATTTCTAAAATTGCATCAATATGTCTACATTTTATGCAACTCTGTGTCCTTTTTTGTTGTCCATTTAGTGATGAATATGTAGCCACCCTAAGTATATATATATATTTAATTGCAAATGTAACAAAGAAAGAGAGAAGAATGGGAAGGGAGGAATCCATCAGCTCACCCTAAAATTACAATTACCACCAATACATTCACCTCAATTTAAACATATGAATTGATATAAGTCATCCAAATGCCAGATAGGTATCCACACAAAGCCAACGTTTTTAAGGAAGGTGTTCAAATGTAGCAAGCACAGCGGGGTCCTCACACCATGGCATAATAGATGGGTATTTGCCGTGCCTTTTTTCCTAAAAAAAATGTTTCGGGGTGCTCTCATTTTCCTACTCATATTGAAATACTGCCCCTCAATGAGGCCAAACGTGGATTCACAAAATGTTTAGGGGTGTGCGTACCCCTGCGTACCCCCCAAACCGAAAAAAGCCCCCCTGAAAAAAAGCACTGGGTATTTGTAATAAACACCCTTCAAGAATGGGAATTATGAGAAATGGAGGAAAACTTTATCACCCCTCCCTCCCAACATTATACTTTCTCTTCTTTCTGGACAGATTCTAAATAGCAAAACAAAAACCTCGGGAACTGTAGCTGTTCAGTGGATGCACCAGAATACTGTCCAACAGGATCCTGAATGCAAGGTACTGCTGCATGGAGAAGAACACAAAAGAGAGTGACTTAATTGAGGGTTTGTTTTTATTTTGAGGGAGACAGCAAACCAGTATTTGAGCATACTATTTGCCAGGCCTCTGCACCTGGAAGTGTGGAGCAATTTTATTGGCCAAATTTCCTGAGCATTCACACCTTGATCTTTTTCATTTCTTTCTAAATGGTTTGACTTCACTCTATAATGCATCTGTTTGGAAACAGGTTTCATTTGCTTGCTGGAGTTTCTGTCTGCTTAAGATCGCAGCCTATACAGTGGTACCTCAGGTTTCATACGCTTCAGGTTACAGACTCCACTAACCCAGAAATAGTACCTCGGGTTAAGAACTTTACCTCAGGATGAGAACAGAAATCGCACGGTGGCCGCGCAGTGGCAGCGGGAGGCCTCATAAGCTAAAGTGGTACCTCAGGTTAAGAACAGTTTCAGGTTAAGAACGGACATCCAGAACGAATTAAGTTCTTAACCCGAGGTACCACTGTACATCTTTTGTTGGAAATCAGTCCCACTTATTTCCACAAATTAGTGATGTCAGCAATGTTTGTAATTCCTTGACTTGGAATATGAAGCTCAGTGACACACAATGCCCACCTTCAATGCTAAGATGCACATTACAGGAGAAGAACTCTTCTCACCTTTCTACCTCCTTTACCTGGTGACATCTGTTTTGGTGGCAGCAGAAGAGAGAGGGAAGGTTTCTTTCTTTTCCTCCTCTGTTCCATCTCTGTCCCCTTGGTGATTGGAGTGTTGCAACTGTAATGGGGGTGTGGCAATTCTGACCAAATATTGAACACTTAGGCAAAAAACAACAAACCATCTCCAAACGTTTTTCTCTGCGTTCTTCATTTTTGCTATCTATTGAGTCCAAGACATTCTGGCACCTGAGGCGAATCACAAAATGGTTCTCTCCCTTGCCAGGGTAGAAAAGGGGTGAAAGAGGATTTCTATCAGGAACAAGGAGGGAATGACGATCTACATCAGGAACATTGAACAATGATTTTTTCCCCAGTTCATATATTAAAGGTGGCAATTGGCAGTTGGTCACAGCAATCCATGACTGGGCCTTCTTGGTTGTGGCACTACCAATTTTGGAATGCTCTTCCTAGGGAAAGTCAGCTGTCACTGAGTCTGATATCCTTTTGGCACCAAGTTACGAATCTATTTTTATTTTACCAGACTTCTTAGTGTCTTTCATTTTATCTGGCATTTAGTTTTTCTACTGCTCTGTTACACGTTTATGTGGTGGTTCTTGTTTAGGAACCATAGAAGGATTTGGGTCTGAAAAGTGGTACACATAGAATACTCATACAAATACTCATCAATTACAAATTGAACCCTTTGGTTGTTGATGTTCAGGACTTGTACTCTGTGATCCATTTGGAAATAGTTTTAAAAGGCTCTCAGTGTAACATTTTGAAGTGGTGACCAGAGATGGGTGTGAGACCTTGCTTCTTCCCCTCTCTCCACAGACATTGTTGCCACTGCTGTTGATTTCACTGTGAATAGTTTAAACGGGAAAAGGAAGGGCAATGTATGTATGTCTGTTGGGTGCATGGATAGAAGGGTAAACTAGGAATTCGTCTCTAGTGTGGATTTTAATCTGAAATGGAGAGAAATTTGGAACCTCATAATGTTCACTTTCTTTGAGATGGGCATTGTATGGCCAGAAAGCTTATGAATCACAAGAAGTACATTCAACACTTGAAAGGTTCATTTGTACATTTTGTCTTGTTCTGCAGAGTACAGAATCACCATGCTATCTGCTCACAGTAAGAATCATACGGATGTGGAATGTCCGTCGAGAAGATTATTGTAAGTATTTTCATTCTTTACTATGGCTCCTTTTTATTCCAAATATATTGAGCATGCCTGAGCAATAATGTTAGCCAAAGTTTTACATAACTTTGCTAATGCCATTTTATGGGTGAAATTAGTATTTTTGAACTTTTACGTGGTTTTCTAAAAAAAATTATATAGGTGCTTTTTTTCTTTTTTTTTTAGAAACTGAATCATTATTACCAATAGTGGGTAACAAAATATTGTTCAAATATCTTCCAGACTGCTAACATCAGATTTTAAAAAACCAATTCATCAATAAATATAGAGCAAGCAGGGGGGGAGCATAAATTTAAAGGGTCCTTATTTCTGATCTCACCCATCCTATGCAATCAACTAGGGCTGGATCTAGATGCATCAAAGAAGCATTTCAGTTAAACACGTTGTAAACTCATACTGGGAAATCTGGCTGGGAAAGATGGGACTCCACAGCACCATCTGGTGTCACAGTGTTATATTGCATTTCCAACACATATAAAATGCTTTTTCTTGCAAGCCATTATCTCTCAACCTCAATTTCCGATCTGTATTATGGATATAATAACACCAACTGAATCACAGAAGTGACTGCTTTGTTTGAGTAATGTGTGGGAAATACTTTGATCATACTAAAGCACCATATTAATTCTAAGAATTGTTATTGCAAAAGTTTACTCAGGAATAATAGGTTCTTCAACTGACATTAACCTCATTGTTGTACACATGAAAAGGGAAAAGTGGATATATAACTTCAAGGAAACTTTTTAAGAATCAGGGGTAAAAATGATTTTGACCTTGTATTTTTCTACTTAGAAGTGCATATGTGATGTACAGACATACTATGTGGGAAGTAATTATGGTAAACTTGGACATGTGAACATTGTTGTTGTTTAGTCGTGTCCGACTCTTCGTGACCCCATGGACCAGAGCACGCCAGGCACTCCTTCTTCCACTGGCTCCTGCAGTTTGGTCAGACTCATGTTGGTGGCTTCGAGAACACTGTCCAACCATCTCGTCATCTGTCGTCCCCTTCTCCTTGTGCCCCCAATCTTTCCCAACATCAGGGTCTTTTGCAGGGAGTCTTCTCTTCTCATGAGGTGGCCAAAATATTGGAGCCTCAGCTTCAGGATCTGTCCTTCCAGTGAGCAGTCAGGGCTGATTTCCTTAAGAATGGATAGGTTTGATCTTCTTGCAGTCCATGGGACTCTCAACAGTCTCCTCCAGCACCATAATTCAAAAGCATCAATTCTTCGGCGATCAGCCTTCTTTATGGTCCAGTTCTCACTTCCATACATCACTACTGGGAATACCATAGCTTTAAGTATACAGACCTTTGTCGGCAAGGTGATATCTCTGCTTTTTAAGATGCTGTCTAGGTTTGTCATTGCTTTTCTCCCAAGAAGCAGGGCGGTTACATGCTGCGGCAAGGTATGCATAAAAATGTATAACAGTGAAAGTAACATGCAGTAATATGTAAATTGGCAGGCAATTTTGCTTTGCCCAAATCTTTATACTGGGAGAATTTTTTGCAAAAATCCTGATGAATTGTCATGAGGGAAAGAAAGAAAGAAAGAAAGAAAGAAAGAAAGAAAGAAAGAAAGAAAGAACAACCCAGAAACTGATGTGAAGTGCGGGGAATTGAACTTAAGAATGGAAAAAAATGAGAGAATGAGAAAACCCCAAAATGACAGATTCACCCATCCCTAGTACAGCTCTCTGACAATATAAAGGAAGCAGTGCTTCTCTTATAACTAGATCAGCTGGATGCTATCAACTAGGGTTAAGATTTCTAGGTAGTTCAATCATTTGCCTTAATTTAAAGCAAGACAAAATCTCCATAAAAGAGCCACTGCATTTACAGAGTATATTCTTGCTGGGTGAGGCAGCAAGTATTGCAAAATGTGCCCTCTTACATAAAACTGTATGGGTTTTCAGATGCTTTAGATATTCCCATCTTGCACAACTGGATTTCCATATATGCAGGTAATAAAAACAACTGCCACCAAGCACATTTCTGCATTTCACATCTTTATCTAAATCAGGACAAGGCTACTGGTTTAAGAGTGCAATCCTATGCATGTCACCTCAAAAGTGAGCCCCATTGAGTTAAATGGGACAGGATAGGATTGAAAAGTCTCAACAGTTCAAGTTATGTTGTAGAGCTCTGAAGCAAGACTACTCCAAGGTAAGTCCTGTTGAGTTCTGTGTGGCTTAATCTCAGGCAAACGGATATACAGTGGTACCTCGGGTTACATACGCTTCAGGTTACAGACTCTGCTAACCCAGAAATATTACCTCGGGTTAAGAACTTTGCTTCAGGATGAGAACAGAAATCAGGCAGCGGTGGCGCAGCGGCAGCGGGATGCCCCATTAGCTAAAGTGGTGCTTCAGGTTAAGAACATTTTCAGGTTAAGAACGGACCTCCGGAATGAATTAAGTACGTAACCAGAGGTACCACTGTACTGTATGATACCAGGCTGCAATCAGTATATCCACTTACCTGAGAATAAGGTCCACTTAATTCAATGGGATTTATTTTTGGTAGACATGTATAGGATTGCACTACTCTTCTTTTTAACATTAGATAATAAACACAGTGGAATAATAAAAGCAGTGGAAGACAGGAGTGCCTGGGGTGCTCTGGTCCATGGGGTCACGAAGAGTCAGACACGACTAAATGACTAAACAACAACAATAAACACAAGCTCACCACTGGCTAGTAAAGTTGTTACTGTATGCAGTGAGCCACCAAAACTGTAGTCATTTCAGTTGCCCTTTAGAAATGGCAGTGAAGAGATTATCTCTGGTTAGCAAGGACAACTTCAGTAGTGCGCAGGGGGTAAACCAGATTGGAGTGGGTTCAAGACTGATTGAAAGAGAGAAGATCAAGACAGCAGGAGTGAATTAAGATGCAGTGGGAAACAAGCTCAGCTGGCAGTGAGATGGTGAGGATGGGCTCAGGCAAGGTAAGGCTTTTGGGGAAAGGGGTGATGAAGAAACAGTGACAAAGATGAACAAGGTAGGGAAAGAGTCAGAGAAGAGAAACAGTTGGGTGATGTGGGTGGGTGGTAACCTGGAAGAGGCAGCAGATAATAGGATAAGGATCGGGTGGCAGTTCAGGTGAGGACAGCAGAGTGATTCTCTCATCATGAGATACTGGGGTAAGAGAGGACGCAAGTGGCGCTGTGGTCTAAACAACTGAGCCTCTTGGGCTTGCCGATTGGAAGGTTGGCGGTTCGAATCCGCGCGATGGTGGTGAGCTCCCATTGCTCCATCCCAGCTTCTGCCAGCCTAGCAGTTCAAAAGCACACCAGTGCAAGTAGATAAATAGGTACCACTAAGGCAGGATGGTAAACGGCATTTCCATGAGCTCTGCCACTTGTCACAGTGTCCCGTTGCACCAGAAGCAATGTAGTAATGCTGGCCACATGACCCGGAAAAGCTGTCTATGGCCTAATGCCGGCTCCCTCGGCCTGAAAAGCAAGATGAGTGACGTAACCCCATAGTCGCCTTTGACTGGACTTAACCATCCAGGAGTCATTTACCTTTACCTTTTTTACTGGGGCGGGGGAGATAGCAAAGAAGTTAGGGAGATGGATGAGGCATTGAATAGAGAGGTAGAAATATTGTGGAAGATGGTATCAGTTTTATAAGTGAAGGTGATGAGTTCCTGGCACAGGAGAGGCAGGTGTTACTGGAGCAGCAAAGATAGGGAAGAGGGTTGTTAGCAGGGGTGTGGATCAGGGTGGTGTAATGTTGTTTGGCCACATAAATGACAGAGGAGAAGGAAGGAAAGCATGAATGTAAAGTGAGCCTTTTGATTTCCTTCATCCTCATTTAGCAGCCTGAGAGAATGAGTAGAAATTACAAAAGAAAGCAGCAAGCCAAAGTTAGACACCAAGGGCACACATTTATCATGCCTACAGATGCCCTTAAAGAGAGGGTGGGTGGGTTGGAAAATGTATTATTAAACACATCTGCATCCCTGAAGATGCTTTTTTGAAACAGGTTGGGCTCAGCAGCATCATTTCAGTGCACCCAGAAGCTTCTCTCTCGCTCTCTCTCTTTCCCACCTGAGGCCAACAAGTTAGAAAGAAAGAAGCCAAGCTGAGATTTATAAGATAAATAAGGTGGAATGGAGCAATGGGGAACAACATCCCACAGCAACAGAGAGTAGAGGCCTGAATAATGGATTTTGAAAGCTTCTGAAGCAATAACAGGGAGCACATTCTCTCCCAACTGATTGCCCTTATTGAAACATGGCCGCCCCTCCTCTGCTGCCCTGTCATTTGGAGGCTTCTCTTCATCCCACACACCCTGCTCCAGAGTGCCAGAAATGCAGACCAGAAAATTGCCTAATCCCTGTGATTGCTTCAGAACTTCCAGAGGGATAGCCCTGTTATTCTGTTGCAGCATAAAGGATATAGATTCTTTAGGCCTCTTAAATGCAAATTTATTAGGACATAATCCAGCTTTTGCCAACCTGGTAACTTCCGGATGTTTTTGGACTACATTTCCCATCAGCTCCAGGCTATGCTGGTGGGGCTGATGGGAGTTGTGGTCCAAAAATCTGGAGGGACCCAGAACTAGAGCCCACTTTTATCAGATGCATGGAGTGTTATGCTAAATTGGGAGGTGTGCGTGTGTATGCGATATATGTTTTTTTGTGCGTGCGTGCAAATACAAAATGTCTGCAAACTTAGAATAACACTTTTTTTGTTGTTTTTCATTATTACATCTATATCTCGGGTTTTCTCTCTCCAAGGAACTCACGGTGTTTTTCATACTTCTCCCCCTGTCCATTGAGCCTCACAACAGCCCTGTGAGGTACGTTAGGCTGAGAGGCAGTGATTGACCCAAATTCACCCCGTGGCCTTCATGGCTGAGTGGGGATTTGACCCCTGGTCTCCCACCAAACCATACACTTCATGAATCTGATGAAGTGGACTATAGTCCACAAAAACCTATGCCATGATAAATGCGTTAGTCTTTAAGCTGCCACAAGACTCTTCTTTGTTACACTTCAGAGTAAGGTAAAGGTAAAGGGACCCCTGACCATTAGGTCCAGTCGTGACCATCTCTGGGGTTGCGGCACTCATCTCACATTATTGGCCGAGGGAGCTGGCGTACAGCTTCCAGGTCATGTGGCGAACCAGAGCAGCGCACGGAAACACCGTTTACCTTCCCGCTGCAGCGGGACCTATTTATCTACTTGCACTTTGACGCGCTTTCGAACTGCTAGGTTGGGTTGGCAGGAGCTGGGACCGAGCAATGGGAGCTCACCCCGTCGCAGGGATTCGAACCGCCGACCTTCTGATCGGCAAGCCCTAGGCTCTGTGGTTTAACCCACAGCGCCGCCCACCCGCGTCCCTCACACTTCAGAGTATAACTTTGTTAAAATTTAAACTGATTCTGATTTTCACCTAATAATGTGCAGGAAAGGAGCCAATCTGTGTGTTTAGTGCACAAACATAGAAAGAGGGAAGCCTGCCTAAACCCAGGGACGAAACTAGGCTTTATTTCACCTGGGTCAAAGACCCAGTTTGGCAATCCCTCTCTTCACACATTTGCGTACACACACAGGCTGAGAGCCTCAATGGTGCCCCTCTGGAGGCTTCCCCCGGGGCAAAAATCCTGGCTAGCCCCACCCTATGTAGCTATGGCTCTGCCTAGTCCCCAACTTCTTTTCACAAAGGTCATAAATGGGCACCAAATAGGTCATTCATTCGGAAGCGTCTTTGGCTAGGAAGGCACTAAGGAGGTCAAAAGAGTGACCACAGCAAAGTTGCAGCCAGATCTTGATAAGATACAGGTGAGGCACAAAACAGAGCACATTTCCTGGTTGGCAATGTCTGACAATGCCAAAGGTGCAACCACACCCATTTGTTCAAAGGAGCAGAGAATCCTCAGTAGGATGGATGCAAATAGGCAGGAAAAGCACCTAATTGAACCTGCTGCTTCTTAACCCACACAGGAATTTAGAAAGAGCAACAGCTGTTTCTTTAGTTAGCCAAGAGATAATCTCATCTCCTAGATTTCCAGTGGGGTCAGGGGCTGAGCAAGGGGGCGGGGGCGGGGCGCCCCGGGTTCCACCCTGGGGCAGGGTGACACTCTCGGGGCCCCACCCCCGCGATCCGCAAGGCAAGGCAAGCCAAGCCGGGAGGCAAAACCTTGCTCTGTGCGCGACTGGCTTGCTTTATGGGTCACTCTCTCAGCCAGCCGGTGCCCCGCTCGCTTTCCCCTGGGGGGGGGGTGACAGAGAGTGACACCCCCCCCAGGGGAAAGCGGGTGGGGCGCCAGCTGGATGAGAGAGCGACCGATAAAGCAAGCCAGTTGCCGTCGCGCACGGCTTGCGTCGCCCGATCGCAGGGGTGGGACAGGCCCCCTCTCTCAGCCAGCTGGGCCGCCCGCTTTCCCCTGGGCCGGCCCCACCCCCGCGATCGGGGACGCAAGCCGAGCCGGGAGCCTAAAGCGAGTGCCAGCTCCTGGGGCTGCCCATCAGTGCTGCTTTAAAGCAGCACGGACCGGCAGGCAGCCCCAGGAGCCGGTGCTCGCTCGACGGGTTGCTGCGGGAGCTGCAGCGCCGGGCGGGACCCCGGCGCTGCTGCTCCCTCGGCGACCGAGGGACCCGCCGAGCCAGCGTCGGCTCCTGAGGCTGCCGGTCCGTCCTGCTTTAAAGCACCACGGACAGGCAGCCCCACGGGCGGGATGCACTGTCCATCCTGACACATGCGTCGTGACGTCATGACGCATGTGTCAGGATGCCCTGGCCACAGGGGGTGCCTCCATGAATGCCGCCCCGGGTGCCCAAGAGGCTTCCTACGCCTCTGAGTGGGGTAACTGTGTTTGTCTCTTGTGGCAAAAACAGGACAATCCAAGAGTCTTGTGGTACCTTAAAAACAAGAAAACATACTATGGCGCAAGTTTTGGGGGGCTCGCTTAATCAGAAGCATATAAATAGAGCAAATTAAAATTGAAAGCAAGTCAACACAGGCAGTGTTGGGCTACAGCACATTTGAATGACTTAGGTTGTAAACCTAGAACAAGGTGGTCCAACTCTTCATACCAAGTGGGCCGCAAGAGTTACATGGAACCTGTGGGCCACACACTGCCTTGTTGCGCATGTGGGGGGGAAAGCGAGGCCAAAATTTGATTTCCCCCCCCCCTCAGCCCTTGCACTGCCTTCCCAAAGCTGGCTAAGCAAGGCACTGAGCTTTGGGAAGGAGGCACAAGGCTCTGGCCAAAGTTGGGAAAGCACTAACTAGGCTTTGGGAAGGAGGCGGGAGGACTCTAGGACCTTGTCAGAGCTTCTTTCCCAAAGCCCAGCGTCTGGCTTACTCAGCTTTGGGAAGGCAGTGTGAGGGCCGAGAGCTGCAGTACTTGTGGAAGTGAGAGAATTATAGCAATGAGGAAAAATGAATACATTTTTTCAAAGCAGGATCTCCAATAGATGCATCTCTGGCTTTCTTCCTCTCCTCTTCTTAATTTGCCCACATTGCCTTTCATCATGGCTATCCCTCAATATAGAACCACTGAGATGGGAATTTGAAGGCTGGGGCTTTGAGTATGGCTCTCGTCTATACATTTAAAAATGCAGCTGAAGAAATTAGGTTCTTAATTTTGGATCCAAAGCCTTGTTTCCAAATTTTACACCACTGGGATAGACAGACCCCACTATTGGCATGGAAGACAGTCTACTTCCTTCTTTTTGTGCATATATTTGTGGAGTGGGAGAGGATTTTGAGTGGAAATAAAACTGAAGTTCATGTTTAATTAGATGGGAACATGCAGTGGAATGTTGCTCTAAGGATATTATTTGTTCTGTTTGATTTTATATTTGACGTGAGAGTTACGAACTGGACCACCGCTTCCAAAGATCAAGCTCTCCTCTTGCAATAGTTAAGAGACACGTGGTACACCTTGAAAACATTGAATCTGCTACCCCCACAAGATTGAACTAAATCTTCAATCTAATCCAGTATGCTAATCTCATTTTGGCCATAATTAAAACTATGAATTACTCCATATTCTCCCCTACAGTAAGCGAAACAGATTGTTATGTGACCTTGTGGCTGCCTACGGCTTCATGTGAGAAAGTTCGGACCAAAACAGTGGCAAATTGCAAAGATCCAGTATGGAATGAAACATTCTACTTCAGGATCCAGAGCCAAGTTAAGGTAGGATAAAAGATGGTATATGCATAGGTTCCTCTAGGAGAATCATCTCCATGTTGCCCTAGTTACTGCTCTTCTGCATCAGTGACCACTTCTTTGTTTCACTGACTTTAAACTATGTACTAAAGAGTCTCTTCTAAATAAACCTAGGCTAGGATCTTGGCTTCTCCTTTATCGCAGCTTCCTTTGTTTTGCTGCCACCATTTTGAAAAGTATCTGCTATTCAGATACACGTACTGTACAGTCATTATGCAATGCAATACAATACAATACAGATCTCCACATTACAGTATTAGTTGTTCTACACAGGAGTCAGACCAGTGGCCTATCTAACACAGTATCAAAGTATCAGTGTCTGGCAGCAAGTAACTCTCTAGGGGTCTAAGCAGAGGTCTTTTCAGTTTTACTGCCTGAGATGATGATGATGATGATGATGATGATGATGATGATTTTAGCTAGAGATGCCCTGTGATTTAATTTGGGGCCCTTTCTCATGTAAGCGAGTACTCCTGTTTTATAGATCCTTCCCACAGGTATACGTAGCACACTTCTGTTTCTCCTTTGTAGCCCACGGTTGGATTAAAATAGCCTTTTCTCTTTCTCTCTCTCTCTCTCTCTCTCTCTCAATCTCTCTCTCTCTCTCTCTCTCTCTGTTTTGTGTTTCCATTATTCATTCATAATACTTTTTAATTTCTGATTCCAGAATGTTTTAGAATTGACCGTATGGGATGAAGATGTTATTCGAGATGATGACTACCGTGTCATTTTATTTGACATAGCTAAAGTCCCCTTTGGAGAATCAGTTTTTATGACATTTGAATTGAATCCCCAGGTGAGCAGGCATAGAGATCAATCCTTAACTGGGATTTCTTTGCATTTCTCGCATATTGTCCTGCCAGGTACAGGTAGGTAGCCGTGTTGGTCTGACGTAGTCGGGGGGGGGGGAGGAATAAAAAGTTGTACAGTAGCACCTTAGAGACCAACTAAGTTTCTTCTGGGTATAAGAAGAGTGTGAAGAAGAGTTTGGATTTGATTAACCCGCCTTATCACTACCCAAAGGAGTCTCAAAGCGGCCAACATCCTCCTTTCCCCTCCTCCCCAACAACAAACACTCTGTGAGGTGAGTGGGGCTGAGAGACTTCAAAGAAGTGTGACTAGCCCAAGGTCACCCAGCAGCTGCATGTGGAGGAGCGGAGACACAAACCCTGTTCACCAGATTACGAGTCTACCGCTCTTAACCACTACACCACACTGGCTCGAAAGCTAAGAAACTTAGTTGGTCTCTAAGGTGCTACTGGACCATTGTTTAATTTTTATATTGTCCTGCCCTCCTTTTAAAAGAAAAAAAGTTAATGTAAGAATGAAGGGTTTGTATAAAGAGTGGAGGTTCCAATTGCAGCACTCTATGTGATTTTACCTAGACCAAGGATGATGAACCTATATTCCCAGACCATCTTTGCCATGCAACCTAACACCCTCATATGTGATTAGCCTCCCTCATGAAATTGGCACCCTCTAACCATTAGAGCTTCCTACTCATTATGGTTCTTAGATACAAAACCCAACAAGAGATACCAAGGTATCGCAATATGTGGGGCATGTCTGCTCAATGACCAATCAGCCTTCTAAGTCTGCTGATAGGGGTGAAGAGTGGTCAGTGGCAGAGGGAGGGGGTGCGGTAGGTGCGGTCTGCCACGGGTGTCACCACTGAGGGGGGTGACAAAATGCCAGGTGGCACTCACCGCAAGGCCTGCAGAGACACGGTGGCTTGGGCGCGCGCAGGCTCCACGATACCCAAACGGTCCGCCTGCTGCCTCCCCCCCAGCTCTAGGGCGATTGAGTGGGAGGAGGCAGGCAGACTCTGGAGGCCCCCTGGTGCGCCCCACCCCTATGGGCAGTTTACCCCATCCCTGGGCATGCTGCCCCAGGCGCCTGAGCGGCTTCCTCTGCTGCTGAGAGTGGTACTACATATCAAGGTGAGATCACCACATGGACTTAATTCACATCAGGAGACCCTGTTGTTCTCATCATCTGCAATTTAGTTCTATGTAGTTACCGTATATACTGTCCCATGCTGAGAAGGCGTATGATTCCTTTTCTAACCTTTATCATGTACTAAGCCTTTCACCTTTGGCAAAGAAATCCATCTGAATCCTTAAATCCAAACACTTTATTTGAAAATGCCATCTTTAAAAAAAGGAAAGGAAATGTACATACTGTGGGGGGAAATTACATAAACCAGAGGCGAGTTACCTGTGGGCTTCCAGATACTGCTGAACTACAATTCCCATCATCCCTTGCCTGCACGGTCAATGGCCGGGGATGATGGGAGTTGTAGTTCAGCAACATATGGAGGACCACAGGTTAGCCGCTCTGACTGTGAAGAATTTGGGTATTCACTGTTGCTGATGACCTAGACATCAAACAAATATGAAAAGAGGAATCCGTAAAGCTAATATATAGGACTCATAGTTTAACAGCAGCAACAAACCTGGCCTTATTGTGCACATCTGAACATACAAACATGGGATTTTAAACCTCTGCATTTAAACAGACATGGGATTGTTAAACCTTGCAAATTGGGATTGGACATCATATTCAAAAGGGTGAAGACAGACCTGAAAGCAGCAGTTCTGCATGTTTTTTCAACTGCCCTATCATAGACAGGTGTGGTGCAATGGGTCAGTGCATCTAGCTATTAACCAGAAGGTTGGTGGTTTGAGCCCACCCAAGGAGGCTGGGGGCAGGATTCATGCACTGCATGGGCTTGGACTTAGATGACCTTTGGGGTGCCCTCCAATTCTACAGTTCTATTATTCTATGAAAGAAAAAAGGGTGTGTGAGAGAGGAGTGCTTTTCACCAAGTTCATTTTTCCCCAAGTTCAATTTTCAACATTCAGTTTTAATTTCTGCAATAAGTGGGGGGGGGGGAGAGATTGATCTTTGATATGTCCCATTCCATGCCAGGAAAGACAAATTCTTACAGGAATTACAAACTCAATGTTTATGGAACAACTATTTGCAAAATTTGTGCCATTTATGCTGCATTCTAATTTTCAGACACATGAACAATTGGAGGTTGAATTTACACTGGAGAATATGTAAGTAACCCAATTACTGTAGAAACCAATTACTATAGAAACCTGTCTGCTACAATGAATTGTATTCTCTTGTTTTTATTTTATTTTATTAAGAATAAGGTCTCTTGCGTTACTTGGTGTTTTAATGTTTGCTGGGTATTTCATTGGCAGTCATTTGTAGCCCAGCGTGGGATCATCTTGTATGTTGAAGAGTGAGACAGAAATGTTTTAAATCAAAAAGTTACCAATAGCAGCTAATGGCCATAGAATGAGCCCAATTGTATAAACTTGCTATTCATAAAAATTCAAGGCAATGCAATTCGAATTAGCTATCCATCTCCCTTCCTTGGTACAAGTGAGGAACTTGTTAATGGGGGGAAGTTTTCCTTTCTTTCAACACATGTGCCTATGTAGCAAAAAAACCGCACCTTAGCGTGCCTTCATATGTCAACTTTGCCTGTGATGATTTCCATAAACTGGAGAGCAAAAGACGACTTCTTCATACCAGGATCTGTTATCATAAGAACTCTGATTTAGATAATGCTTCCTCTTCTCCTTGCACTAATCCTTCCTGTGCATCTGGAGTAGCAGAGGCCAGAATTTCTTCCATCAGGACTGATTCCCTCAGATGTCTAGTTTGCAGGTGTCTGGCATACAAATACGATAATGTATTGCTTTGCCTCAAAAGCACTATGATTGCTGGATAAAAATGACATCAGGGATTTGTACCATTTCATCAGACTCTTTCCCTTGGGTTACTATTGGGTTACTACTAAGAAGAGTATTCAAGCCGCAATACTTAACCTAACAGTAAGTCTCATTGAACTGAGTCGTGATTACATCTGAGTAGGCATGCATAGGATTGCACTGGAAACAATTAAAAAAATTATAGAGCAGTATTATTTTGAAATAATTGCCTGGTGTCTCCTGCAAGAACTAAGTTGTCAATACAAGACAGAAGTTAGGGATGGGTCATATTGCTACAAGGTTCTGAATTTCCTTGTCCTGGGAATTTTGCAAGAATAAGCAAAGTAGTGTGACATGCTGGAGTCACAAGAAACGTGGTGATAACAAAATGGACTAGATTGTGGTGATGTGGCAGTAAGATGATCTGAAGGATCTACGAATTAGAACACTGACCTGATTAACTTGGTCATTTGGCTTTTGTATTTTGAAATCCTCATCAGTAGAGCATGCCTAAAATCTGCTTAATATGATGATTGCCATCGTTGCTGCCATTCACAAGCACAGCCTTGCCCTCTGGCTGAAACCAAACCTTTCCTGCTAAGGAGTCAGAATTTAGGAACTCCTTTCTCAGAGTGACCAGGGACTCAGCTATACAGTTGCAAATGAAACATTTTAAGTGTGTTGTAAAGTGCATTATACAAATGTGACACTAGATGGCGATGGCGAGCCATGGCAAATTCAATTTATTTTTCAAAATGTTTTTTTTTTAAAAAGCAACATTTTTTTTTTATATGTGTGTAGATTCTACCTAGGGGTAATGCCACACCACTAGCCTCCTGATAGTGTTGTTGATTCTACTTACCAAAACTAGGGGGGAGCAGGGCAGTGGAGGGGGTCAGGACTGGAAGAGCCAATCCCATCTGCGCTGACATACATCCTTGACCTCACTGCTGTCCAGCCCCCACACCATTCTGGTGAGCAAAAGCAATGTCTCTGTTGGGAAAGCAGCAGGGCTAGCTGGTCCTGGGGGTGGTAAGCAGCAAAAGAAAAAGGGCAAAGTAAAATTCTAAGACATAAGTTGACTGTTCAGCTCTAACTTATGTTGAACTGTGCCTTAAATCATTCAAGTTGTAACATCATGTATATATATGTATATTTATTTCCTAGATGTGGTCCAGCTGAAACCATCATTACAAATGGAACAATAGTGGTAATTTCCATTTCTTCATGTATTTACCGGTACTGTGCAATACCTCTGGGTTGCAGGAACTCTGTAAGCTACCTCTACCTAATGTTGACTGAACAAGATCCTGAGTGAGAGGACAATAAGTTTGACTTGTGTTAGTGTGAAAGAGAAATCTTAGATATGGGTATGGTGGAATATTAAATACTGGAATGCAAGCATCACACAGTGTATGGGAGAAACTGCGGCTTTTCATTCCCACTCTTATGATATGCATACCATGGGAGCCAAATCAGATGTTACCAAATCAGAAAAATAATTTTTGGGTGGTCAGAACTCAACTTGGCTACAGTAATATTTAAAAGCATCATGTGAGAACATGATTATACAGTATGTAGTGCTTTCTTTCTGGGGGGGGGGAACGCAGGGGTACACATACCCTTAAACATTTTGTGAATCTTTGTACTTTTGTCCATTTACTGTATTTATTTTTCCTGAATTGAACTAAAAAATGGTGATTTTCTTGAGTCAAAATGAGAGTACCCCTAAACATTTTTTAATAGAAAAAAAGCACTGAATATATGGCATTTGGCCAAATAAAGAAAGTTTGTGGTTGCATAACATTCATGGTGCAAACTGTGGATGGAAAATGTTATTCACTACTTTGTGGGTTGCTTCTGTTGCAGTGTCGTGAACTTTGCTGTTTAGAGGTTCAGGCGGATCGAAGGAAACGGAAGAAAAAAAAGAATGCGTATTTTAAACGTGAGGGTTGTTCCTTCATTAAATGCTTTTCCACACTGCCACCTATTAGAACCAGATGATAGAGGCCTCAGGTTTGGAGTTCAGGTGCTAGGTCCAGTCTGGAATGGGTAAAATTGCTAGCAAACACGCTCAGGCATTTTGCTTACATGGCTTCCACCTGAGGTGGTACCATACTATGCTCTGAAATGTCAACAGCCCAGACTGAAAGAGTCAAGTTTAATGTCTTCAACCTCTGTCGTGGTGAGCACATCACATTACACCATGGGTTAAAACAAACCATGGTTTAATGTGAGTAAGCAGCTTCCATGACACACTGAAGAAACAAATCTGAGCCTGAGCCTGTGGTGTGCTTCTCTCTCAAAAACCATTAAGGGGCAACCAAGGTTTGTTCTTGACTTGCCACCAGAGGGTTGTATGGGGAAAGCGGTGGAGGTGGCAGGGCAGGTGGGGAACCCATGGCGGTGGTGCCTCAGGAACTTCTGCTGCCTGAGGCAGCAGCCTCACCCTCCTTAATGGCTGAGACGGCTCTAGTACCATGTCTCTATAAAATCACCCTTGTCTCTCTTTCCTGTTAAGGCTTAAACTTCCTGGATCAATCTTTCTGAGAGTGCTATAGTCCGAACTTTTTGGACTATAGCAGCATTTGTAAGAGTCTGTCACATTTATTAAACTCCAGAGTGCCACCTGTTCTTGAAATGCACATTTCCCCAGATTGGGACAAGGCAGATTTTGATGTAGAGATGAACTGTTAGGCTCCATGAAATGGTTTTTAAGGTTATGTTTCTAAGCATACTTACAGTGCGATCTCATATGTCTTCTCAAAAGTAATCTCCATTGAGTTAAATGAACCTTACCCATAGGCAGGTGTGCATAAGAAAAGTAAATGGAATATATCTACAGCTAAGACTTTAGTCTTAGCTGTAGATATATTCCATTTACTTTTCTGGGATCAGGAAGTAGAACAAAATGCTAAACAGAGTTAATTGGAGCTAAGACCCACTGAACACAGTGCAGCTTACTTCTAAGTAAATGGCTTGCACTGTCATTTATTCATAAACCTCTATAACATTTTTCACGATAATGAACAAAACAGCATAAAAAACTTTCATGAAATGCATGTTTCAATTCGCATGAAGAGATCTCAGTGGCATGGAGGTTGATATTATTTCTGATAGGAACGCAAGTGGCGCTGTGGTCTAAACCAGTGTTTCTCAACCTCCTCGGGGCAACGGCACACCTGTCCCATGAAAAAAATCTCACGGCACACCACCACCACATGCACCCTGACCCCCCCACCCCGAGGGGCGGGGTGTCCGCGAGCCCCGGTGGGAGGGAGGGGAAGGACCCAGGCGGGCGAAAACGGAGCGGGAGATCGGCGCCCGCCCCCCCTCCGCCTCCCGCGCCCAGCCCCCCGGCAGCACCTCCACCTGGCCCCGAGCGAGCCCGGCGGCACCGGCACCTCCCGCCCGTCCCCGACCGCGACCGGGGCGGCAGAGGCAGCAGGCGAAGCGCCCGGCAGCCCCGGCGAAGGCGGCGGTCGGCGAGCGAGAAGCAGAGCCGAGGCGACGCCAGCCACCCGGACCGACCCGGAAGCGGCCCAGGGCACCGCCGGTCGCCCCGCCCGCGCCCACCGGAAGCGGCACGCCCGGAGGGGGAAAGAAGCCGGATCAGAAGCGGAGTCTTTCCTGCCGGAGCCGGAAGTCTTTCCTGCCGGAGCCGTGTGCGCAGCCCAATGCGCCGGGAGTTTTCCCGCGGCACAGCAGCCGGTGTCTTGCGGCACACTACTGTGCCGCGGCACACCGGTTGAGAAACGCTGGTCTAAACCACTGAGCCTCTTGGGCTTGCTGATTGGAAGGTCGGCCATTCAAATACCCGCGATGGAATGAGCTCCTGTTGTTCTGTCCCAGCTCCTGCCAACCTAGCAGTTCGAAAGCACACCAAGTGGCATTTCTGTGTGCTCTGCCTTCTGTCACGGTGTTCCATTGTGCCAGAGGTGGTTTAGTCATGCTGGTCACATTACCCAGAAAGCTGTCTGTGGACAAACGCCGGCTCCCTTGGCCTGAAAGCGAGATGAGCTCTGAAACCCCATTGTCGCCTTTGACTGGACTTAACCGTCCAGGGGTCCTTTACCTTACCTTTTATTATTTCTGATGGTTGTCTTTAAAAAAAAAACCAAACTGCTCTGCTTACTTTGTTCAACACTGTCCTCTTTTTCTTTTCTTTTTTTAGAACAAGATGTCAGATGTACATTGAAAGGATCCTTTGAAGGAACTCAAAACATTTCATTAGGCTGTGTCTCCAACTTGCATTTCACTGATCCTTCCCTTTTCCACTATGCCAGGTTTAAGCAAGCAGAACTGGATGTTCTACTCCCAAAGAAGAGGTCACTTCCCACCTTTGTATGTCATAGCTGAGCATGGTAGTAACCTGGATAATTTCAGTTAGTCGCACCTTTTATTGGGAGAGGTGTTTTTAAGAAGCAATTCTGTTTTTAAAGAGGCAATCTCTTTATTTTCAGTGTTGTTGTTGCAACTCATGTGGAGCTAATGCTTTCAAAAACAGGAACCTGACTCTGCCTCTGAATGCACTTCCCACTGATCAAGATGTAATCAAAGAAGTAAGTACTCCTTCTCGGCCCCTCTATACTTATGCTGCAGGGTTCCACAGGGTTCTATTCTTTCTCCCATGCTTTTGGACATCTGTAGGAAGCCACTGAGCGCCTTCATCCAATTATTTGAAGTCAAGTGTTCATCAGGATGTGAATGGCACCCAGCTCTGTCTCCATTCCATCTGAAGCAGGAGCATCTGTGCGGAGGCTGAACTGTGTCTAGAGGTAGTAGCAGGCTGGATGAGGACCAGTAAACTGAGACTGAATCCTGATAAGATGGGGGGGGGGCTTTTTCTGGATCCAGGAGCTGTATAGAGGGCCTGTTCCAGATGGAATTGCATTCCTCCTGATGGAACAGGTGCATAGCTTGAAGCTCTAGCCATCGTTGTCACTGGAGGCCCAACTGGCCTCAGTGGCTATGAGAGGCTATTCCTAGTCCAGATATGTGGTCCACTATAGCCTGACTATAGAAGTACGGGCTCAAATAGTGTTACATTTAGACTAGGAATGGGAAACCTTTCCCTTCTGAACATCTTTTTGGGAGCCACATGCCAGTGGTGAGTAGGTGGGACCAGAGGCAAAGATTGACAGATCAATGATTATAAGCTTTACCTTTGTGCAGCAGGCACACACACACACACACACACACACACACACACACCACACCTCTGTCCTCCATCCAAGCAAAGACTCATTGCAGCCAGGCCAAAACTCTTAAAGGGAGGTGCAAAGAGTGATTTGATTGGATTATTTGATTTCTTTACCACTTAATATATTAAGAACATCTCCAAGCGGCGTACAAAAGAACTGAAGCAACTACAGACAGCTTAAACAACATATTATAAAATACACAGTTACATGTAAAAATACTGCATTAATACAAAGTTACTAATATCTACAAATCAGTATCCATTCCTTTTCCTTCTGTCACACCCTCCCTCTCCTCACCCAGGGTCCAAACAAACTCTCAGTATACCAGATGGGCTGGTGGAGTGCGTGGTCTGGGAAGATAGGGTGTGGTTGAGGAGGTGTAGCCTTGGGAGATCTGACCTCTGGGCCTGAGGTTCCCACCCCCATTTTAAACTATTGCAGTGTGCTCTATGCTGGTACAGAATGTGACTACCATGTTATTAGCTAGCAGTGCTAAATGTTCACGGATCCTCAAGGAGTTACATGGGCTGCCTATTCACTCCTAGTCCCAGTTTGTATTCCAGAGTTAACACTTTAAAGTTTTATATGGCCTGAGATACAAATATTGGAAGGAATGCCTTCCACACACCCATTCCTTAAGATTATTTGGGGAGGCACTGCCTGTAGTTCCCTCAGTTGGTACAGTTTGTTGTATGACAGCACAGAGCAGGGCCTTCTCTCTTGTGGCAACCCATGTTTAGAACTCCCTTCCGTTAGAGATCTGGTTGTCCCTCACATTAATCGCTTCTAGGCATCAACTTAAGATGTAGCTTTTTATCCAGGCCAACAGAAATAGCTGATTTAAGGATTGCTTCCTTTGCTGTGGCATTACCAGCTTGCTGTATTTATTGTTTTAAGATGCTGGCTTTATGATTGTTTTAAGATACTGGCTTTATGATTTTTATGTTAATTGCTATATTGTATTTGAATGAATTGCTATAGATCACGCTGGCCAAATATTCTTTCAAATACTTGGGTCCCAGGCCAGTGTTGTGATGTCATCACATTACGTTTCCCCCAAGTGAAGCAAGCATTGAAAAGTACTGTAAGGGTACCGTAATGGGTGGAATCCAATACAGTTGTACCTTGGTTTTCGAACAGCTTAGTTCTCGAATGTTTTGGCTCCTGGACGCCGCAAACCCAGAAGTGACAGTTCCGATTTGCGAACTATTTTTGGAAGCTGAACGTCCGACATGGCTTCCGTGGCTTCTGATTGAGTGCAGGAAGCTCCTGCAGCCAATCCGAAGCTGCACCTTGGTTTTTGAACATTTTGGGAAGTTGAACGGACTTCCAGAATGGATTCCGTTCAAGAACCAAGGTACGACTGTTTAGCTCCCCCCCCCCCGTCAGAGCAAGGATTTATTATTGCACCACAGAACTTTCTCCCTCTCTCTTCCCCCACAACCCATGTACCCCATAAATCTGTTCTAGGGGTTCCCCCAAACCTCTGGAGCAGATTTGGGGAGAAGCATGGTGCATGCAGGAGGAGAAGTGTTGCACAAACAGTTGGGTTGCACAAACGTTGGGTTGATGGGGTGCAGTAGTTGAAAACTGCCCAATGGGAATAGGAGGAAAGCTTGACATGGGGCTGCTGTCTTCACTGGCCTGCATGAAACAAAACCACTATAGTGTGTGGGACTAGTTAGATAAATGGATGGTCCTGTGGAATAACTGCAACCTGAAATACATGGGAGATGCCCTGCCCACATCCTTCCTAAATATTATCACAATATATAAACTGCAGTTGCATTTTCCAGACTATGTTGAGGTCACTTTATAAGTCAGTAAAGGTACTAGAATCACAGACTGCAGAATTGAAACCAAAATTATGTACATGATGTTGTGAATTCCAAATTTTAGAGATTGTCAACAATCATTAGAAAGAGTATAAAAACAACACAGAGAAACCATCTCTGATTTTAGACATTCGCAACAACATATGCAAACTTGGCACAGAACAGGAAATATATTTTGTCTATTTTTGGAAGTTGGGATGGATTTTAAGATATAACATAATTGATTGTATTTAAATTCTTAACTTTTAGGACAAAGAAGTTAATTTACACTTCAAAGCAAAGACCTGGTAAGATTCAGTTGAAATAAAATAATGTGGTTTTTGGCTCTTCCGCTTTATCCATTTTTAAAAGATCTGACAAAAAAAGAAATTCTGCATATTTACTTCACAGAACAACTTACCGGTAGCTTTGTGAAGCTTAGATTCAAGGAACCAAATTTTGGGCCTTCAATTTCAAGTTGAGAGATCTCCTCTCAAATATTTGTATATAATTTTGACTTGAAAACTGGAAAATCTTAACATATGCCAAAAGTAAATTTAGGATCATAACGAATTTGTTTATCACTATGACTTTGAAATTGTACTTCTCAAATCCCTTTACTACTGGGTTATTGTTTGAGAGTCATCACATTCAGACTTATAGTCCTCTTCCAATAATATGCTCTGCTCACCGTTATAGAAGTGGAGGAAGAGTTTTTTGCAACTAAAAAATGTACTTTAAAAATGTCTGCACTATCGTGAGTTGGGTTGGAATTTTTCTGGTTGAAGCTAAATTAACATTTGAGCACCATCTATCGGTTTGGCCACAGCCCAGCACCACACATTATGTAAAATGGCTTACATTTTTGAGAATCAATGTACTGGCTGCAGACCTGCCCATTTTCAATACTGCTTCGCACAAGCATCTGGCTGGCCACTGAGAGAGCAAAATGCCCTGGACCAGTTGAACCTTTGGTCTGATCTATCGGGGCTCTTCTTATGTATTATGAAAGTTCTGGTGTATGATACATTTTTACCTGTGTTACAGCACATCGGGCTTAGATGTTCGCTTGGGGTTTGATCTCTGTCCAGAGGAACTGGAATTCCTGCAGAAAAGGAAAAAGGTGGCTGCAGGTGCCTTTAAAAGGGCACTACAGCTTGAGGAAGATCTGTGTGAAGATGAGGTAAGGGGGGACGCACATTTTACATATAATTTGATCTACTTCTGCAAGCAGCTTAGCGGGCAAATCGGGTCCTCCCTTAAAGTGGGCACATATTGCGGTGAGATCTGGCAACCAAATCCCCGTGTTGTGGGTGGGAATGATTGACAGCCACAACACCCAGTCGCGAGGTCCCTTGAAGCCGGGTTCAATCTGGCCAATGGGAAGCAAGCTAAAAGGATCAAGGGACCTATAAATACCCATGCACGTGACCTAGAGCGTCCTCTTTTCGCCACGTGCATTGGAACACCTGCCCACCTCTCCCTACTTTTAGGGCTTGTGCGCTTGACCTTGCTATGCCATCGTGTGTCGTCTGTCGTTGGGACGGGCACGGCAGGAATTTTCCCCACTTGGCTGATTGGCTGGTGCCATTTGGGTTCCGCCTGCTGTGTAGCAAATCGTCACAACCTTACGGTTGTGGATAGGCTCTGGTTCAGGTGATAGGGATGGGAGAACGGTTTCGCCATGCCTATGTGAAGGGTATTCTGTTAAAGGAACCCAGGCACTCAATGGTTTGGTCAACCCCTGAGAGGGAGTTGTGCCCCGTGCCTGAGTCTGGGGGGACATTTGTGTGGATAGAGTATGTCCCCGGCTTTCTGCTTATCCAGGTGTTCACCCTTGGCTGACCTATGCTGGAACCCTGGGTCAGCGCTACCTGCAGAGCAGGGAGCTAGTCGAACCAGAGCCTATGCAACCAATCACGTGCTGTAATCAATAAAGTTGTGGCCTAAATTCTGCCAAAAACCAAACCAAAATTTGAGTCTTGTCTGAATTTAGTTGTGGTGAGGTTAAAAGGTCTGAACACGCAAACAAACAGGTGTAGCAGTTTAGCACACACATGCCTGTGTGCTCTAAAGATCTGGACTCATCCCATGACCTGCTTTGGTTCTTTGGAGAGAGAAAAAAGTCATCAATCTTTTTCTAACAAAGTTTACAATTTTTGTCAGCAGTGAATATTACCTAAATGTGCATTGACATCTCATATCCCATCTTTCCCCTGAGCTCACTGCTGGGCAAATTAGCTGGGCTAGTACTGTTTCCCCAAGTCAGCTAAATTCCTTGTGACCTGGATTCCAGGAACAAGACCTGGAAGGCTTTTACGTTTGCATTCCTTTCTGCTGCTCCCATTGACACACTGTTTGAAGCTCCACGAATCTATTCTATACCTGCCCTACTGGCTTGCCCGCATGTAAGGGCTCTGCCAGGAACCTGGGAATGGCTCCAGGGAGCAGTGCTTTGCACAGAGTTCTTTTTGAAATGTTATGGCTGTAGCTCTCCAGATACTGAAGTACCAGTTGTATCTCTATTTTGTAGCAGCTTCTATCCTTGATATAATTATAAGACCCCCTTCCCTTTATAAACCATCCTAATGAATGTTCTGCTTTTTTCTATATCAAAACAGGTGCCAGTGGTGGCAATTATGACGACGGGAGGGGGGATGAGAGCACTTACAGCATTATATTCCCACCTGTTGACTCTCCAAAAGTATGATCTTTTGGACTGTGTTTCATATTTTACTGGCTTATCTGGCACAACATGGTAAGAAAACGTGAGCAAAAGAGTTAAGTAGCCCATATTTTTGTCCACGATGCAGTGAAATGAATTAATATAACAAGATGTTCCTTAGTCTTCACATGATGGGGAAGTGGTAGCTACAGTCAACTTTCAGTAAATATTGGTTCCTTTGGAGAAACTTGTTTGTTTTTGAAATTAATATCCTGTCATTTCATAGTATAGTCAAGTCTAGAGAAATAAAACACAGTATTTAAAACAATAACAATTTAAACCCATTCAATACAATGGATTAAAAGCAGCTTGAAAGACAGTGGCAACCTTAAAAATAATTGAGAGCAAATTCTGCAAAATCTCACTCAATTTTTTTTTAATGTTATTGCTGCTTATCTAAAAGAATGCAGGAATGGGATTAATTGGATGCCTCTAAGGAGGGTTTTCCAAATCTTGGTCACAACTGAAAAAAGTACTTGTGAGTACCCACTGGCATAGCTCTGAAGGCAGGAGGACTCAGATTAGGGCCTCAGAGGAAAAAGCAGGTTCCTATGAAGCCAATGCTTATGATATTCTGGTTACAAACAATTTTAGGGCAGGGATGGAGAACCAGAGGCCCTCTAGACGTTGAAGGACTGTAATTTCCACCATCCCCATCCATTTGCTAAGCTAGCTGGTGCTGGAGGAAAGAGCTCCAATAACATCTGGTTTCCCAGATGTTTCCCACACCATATGTAGGCTTTTAAAGGTCAAACCTAGCAGCTGGAATTGAGCTTTTGAACAAATTGACAATCAGTATACCTGGTACAAGATCGCTGTAATGTTATCTAATTCATTTGGTTCCAGCTGAAACTTCTGGGCTATCTTCAGGCGCAGCTCCAGGTAGAGTGAATTACAGCAGTCTAGGTGGATGGATTTCTATTCTTTTTCAAATCTGACTGATCACCAAGTTTGGGATCAGAAATGCACTTCCTTCCTTCCTACTGTAGAATGGTCAAGGTTGCTTGAATCATCTCATGATATTACTTCTGTAGCTTTTTTGATGTAGTTTTGGTTACCCATCTCACTTTTTTAAATGGAAGTGCTGGGCTTTTAACAATTGCATAAGAAGCAGAAATAATTAGGTAAAGCTTTGTCTATTATTCCATACCCAAATCTTGATTCTGGTCATTAGTAAAAGCTGAGTTATCATCTTTGGCTGGCACAAATGGCCATTCTGGCTGAAATCTTTTACTGGGAATGCTCCAATAATTGCTGCTCTCAATACAGTTCACATGGATCCCCCAAACCTGGAACTGAAGTAAAGACATGGCCACAAAGTGTCAAACACCTACATTTCATGTTCCTCCTCTTCTGAACCCAAATCTGTATTTACTGTGTTTCTTTCCAGGACAATGGCACATTTGTATGATGACCCTAACTGGTCACATAAAAATTTAGAAGAGCCACTCGTTGAAGTCCAAAAACAACTGGAAAAAAACAAGTTCCTTGCCAGTTTTAACCCAGAACGTCTAGCATACTATGCAAGGGAGCTGCGGCAGCGTTATCAAGAAGGACGTCATATCTCTTTTACAGATCTTTGGGGACTTATCATTGAGGCCATGCTGCACGATACGGTATAATATACTTCGCTCTAAACATGCAAGCTAATGCCTAATTTTGATTAGAGGTACAATCTAGCAAAAATGAAGCCTTTCAAGTTCCATCATACTCAGAGTAGACCCACTGAAATCAATGAACTTAAATTAGTTGTGACAGGCTTAATCGTTTCAACAGCTTTACTCTGATTAAGTCAAATACATCCCAACAGTGTTCGAAAATCCCAATGTTCTAGGCACATTTTGTGACAGGCAGTTTCATTAGCATGAGCAGTTTCTGAGCTCTGGGCACGGTACTGCGCCTAAGATTTCGGATTAAAAGATTTGCAAAGTGGAAGGAAAGAAGGACCTTTTTCTGCCTTCCCACTTCCAGCTACTGTCTGAAGACTGGAGAAGAGACCTTCTTAAGAATATTAGTGGGGGGTGGGGGTGGGCAGGGGAAGGACTAGACCATGTGAAAAAAATGAACATAATATTTTAGCTGCAATTCATTCATTTTCAGCTTTGTATTCTTGTTATAAAAAATCATGCCTAGACATTCTGTTGTTGCTCCCATAATCAAGATTTAAGGTGCCATTTAGCTCCTAGCTTTTCTTATCTCAGTTTCTAACACTGCATCCCAGTAGAACAAAGTGAGGCATCTGTGCAGGATAATTTTCTTTTTATTTACGAAATAGTACTGTACATCACAGAAGTGCTTGCTTTCATAAGAATAAGTTACCCAAAGACAGCAATCCTCAATTACTAGTAAAATCCATTTTGTTTTTTCTCCACAAAGAAAAGTGCTAGGTAATGGATGGTATTCAATTAAATAATCGCAGAACTGCAATAATTACTGGTAGTGGAATAAGACTTGCATGTAGAAGGCCTCAGGTTCAATTATTGGCATCTCCAGGAAAAATAATAATTCCTGGCATCTCCAGGTAGAAAACCCTGCCTGAGACCCTGGAGAGTCACTGCCACTCAATGTAATCAGTACTGAGCTAAATGGACCAGTTGTCTGGCTCATAAGGTAGGGTGGCCATACTGAAAGAAGTAAAAAATCACACAAACACACACTTCCTGGTTCTGTTCTGGCAAAAACCCTGACATTTTGTCAATTTTTTTAAATTCCCGTTTGGATCCTGGATGTATGGCAACCCCGTTTTTTATGTACTGAGCTGAATCCTAGAACAATAGGATCCAAAATGCAGCAGTCTGATTGGTCCTAGAACAATAGGATCCAGAATGCAGCAGTCTGATTGGTCCGCAGGAGCCACCCAATCCAGCTCCAGGTGGAAGTGAATCAGCGACCTGATTGGCCTGCAAGAGCAGCCAATCAGGCTCCTGGATGAAGTGAATCCGCAACCTGATTGGCCTACAGGAGTAGCCCGGAATTAGCCAGTCACGTGGGGCCCATTGTGTAAATAATGTATATATAGCAGATGCTTTGGGGAAAGATTCATTCCTTGCTACTATGAGCTGAATAAAGAGCATGAAATTCACACTTGACTCCGAGTATATTTCACTGCTATAAGGCAGCTTCCTAGGGAGGCTTCTCAAAGAAATGTTTGTTTGTACAGAAAATTTTAGAATATGCTCTCCACAACTGTGTCCATTGTCTGAGTATCTACAGCTTTCATCGAGAAAAGAGTTTTCAATGCAGGAAGCCTCAAGCTCTTTTAAAAACCTTTCATTAATGTTCATTTTGAATGGGGTTGGGCAGAATTTAATTGCACGTATCCCTTTTTGTTTAGAAAGAACAACTGAATCAAAGTAGGCTGTTTCAGACACACTAACTTAGCACAATAGTTTGGGCTTTGGTTTAGAGTAAGATGCCATCACTAGAGTATAAATTCTAGAACAGCCTCTTACACCCTTTTCAGCTACATTAACTGTTTCTTTCTGACTTTCACAAACAGGAAGATCCGAATAAACTCACAGATCAGCAGCGGGCATTGACTAATGGCCAGAACCCTCTGCCTGTGTATCTTTGTCTCAATGTAAAGGAAAAACTAAGTAATCGGGGATTTAGAGGTAAATGTGATTATTTTATAAATATATGCTTGCATTTAATTCTCAGACAGTAGAACTGAGGACTACAAAGGCTGATTCACGTAATTTAGGAATGCTAAAAGATACTCTTCTGTGGCTTTCCTTTTTAGAATGGTTGGAGTTCACCCCATATGAAGTGGGACTTCAAAAATACGGAGCCTACATTCGTGCGGAACATTTTGGCAGTGAATTCTTTATGGGTCATTTGATGAAGAAAATCCCAGAATCACGGATCTGCTTCTTGGAAGGTAATTAATAGGGCAGTCCTATATACACCTATTCAGGAGTAAGTCCCATTGAGTTAAGAACATAAGAAGATCTGGCTGGATCAGACCAATGGCCCATCTAGTTCAGATTAATTGGCACAGGATTGTAGCCAATAATAGTAAAATACTATTATTTTTAGGAGTATTTGAGTCTTTAGCACAGAGCTCTAGCAGATTATAAATAGTTCTGGGTGCAGTAAGGTTCTTTGGATAAACAATCTATTTGCCACTGCTATGAGCATATAAAACCTACTCTATTTAGAGTTTTCCTATGTTGGCATAAAACACTTAAAGCCTAAACATATTTGGGACATTTCTGTCTTATTTTAAAGCACATTTAAATTAAGTGTGTGCTTAATTATCATTTATTGTGACCAATATGTATTAGAAGAGCATTACTTTGACAGGACTGTACTCTCATTTTTAATACACAAAACATTTCCTATACCTTGTTGCTGGCAAATAGGCACTTCCACATCCTAGATGCCATTAGCAAGAGGGTGGGAATGCATTTGACGATTGCACCAAAGACGCAAAATAAATTATAATTCCATAATTGCAGCGTTTGGAGTGTTGCTACCAATGAGCTACTTACTTAGATGTTCTTAATAACCGATAATTTCAAGTCCCATCATGTGCTCCGTTCTAATTTACCAGTAGGTGGCTCTGTGTGCTTATACTAAGAAACTATAAATTATAATGACGTAGCAATCTTAAGCATTTCATGTGTTCATAACTAGAACAGAGCAAAAACAGCTTCCTGGATTTTTTCACCCTATTCATAGGCAGCAGAAATGGGTACCATTTTGTCGATTATTCTCTGGAGGGATAAGAAATTATCCCGTTTCCAGGAAGTGTGCCTCACCATTAGCTGTGACATCAACATTGCTGCTTCTTCTCTCTCCCCTCCTAGCATTTATATGCTTTCTTCTTCTTCTTCTTCTTGCTGCTTCTTCTCTCTCCCCTCCTAGCATTTATATGCTTTCTTCTTCTTCTTCTTCTTCTTCTTCTTCTTCTTCTTCTTCTTCCAGTGGCAACTGTTTTGGCAGCCTGGCCAAGGTCCCCAGCCTAGCTTTGTTCCTTAGCACTCTTGGGTGATCTACTGAGAAGTTTTGGCTCAATTCTTGTTCAAAGTCTCTCATATACATTATCCCAGTATACCCTATCAGTCTTGTAATGTATACCAGTATTAATATAATATATTAGCATAGAGAGCAGGCTGAGTAGAGGCTAAATTGTTCATTGACTGAGGTGAGATTTGAACCAAGAAATAGACTCACAGCTCACCCACTTTTAGGCACTGTGTTACATGGGCATCTCAAACATGAAGACTACACAAATTATTCCCAATTTCTTCCCCATCACAGGAATCTGGAGTAGTGTATTTTCTGTAAACATGATGGATGCCTGGTTTATGTGTTTTAGTACAGAGGATTTTTGGCAGATGTGGACACGAAATAGAATAACTGAGCTTGGTAAGTCACTGTTCCATTTTGTTTCTGCTCTGTTTATTTATGGGGACAGAACATTTACCGGTATGTACTTTCCTTCTGTAGTCCTATTTATGTGCTATTTGTGTGTAGGTTATAGCTGTGTTTACTTGGGAGCAGGGCTGTGCTTTTAGCCTTGTCTCTCTCTTTTCACTAACCACCACAGTTACCTGTAAAGCTGCTCTTAACACACAAGCTTCTGCCTGTGCAGGTGTTCAGATCATCCACACAAGCAGGAGCTTGCTTTTTGGGGTGACTTCACGGACAACTGTAGGCAACCTGTGGTTATCGGAAGAGAGAGACCTGATGTCAGGGCAGGGCAAAAAGTACGAACATGACTATGCCCTACATTTGCATAACACATCAGTGGGCCTTCTGTATTTCAGTGATGTATTTTACAATGGCCAGGAACTTCAGTGCATACTTTAGATGGAGTGCAAGTTACACATTTTCTAGAAAAGACAGATCTGGCCAGTTTCACTTCCCTGGGCACATTTTAGTTCTCAACTACTGTATTGCAAAGCCTTCTACATTAGGTTGCTTTTGAAAACTGTAAGGAAATGGAAGCTGGTGCAGAATGCTGCTGCCAGAGTCTTGCTATTCAAAGCATACAACCATTGCTATTTGATCTGACCACTGGCTCTCACCTTTAAAAGTTCAAGTGCTTCAGGTCCAGAATCCCAGAATTCTGCTTTTGATTTAAGATCTGTTGTTACAATAGAATTTTAAATATTTTAGCGGTGTTATTCTGTTTTTATTGTGGTGGTTCCAAAACACAAGTTTGTAACAAAGTGTAAACCCAGTATGGTGCCTGTGTGTTTGCAAAGACATATTTTTTTATCAGATACACTTTTAACAAAATAGTGTTTCTTAAAAAAAAAAAAAAAAGTATGACAGTGTGCAATGACTGTCTCCACTACACACATACAATGTAATATTTCTACAAGCTAGTTTTCAAACCTGGCTGAATACTGCCTCTCACTATAAAATCTGAAATGGTAACAAGGACATATTGGTATAAAGTATTACTTTTCTAAGGAAAGAAAAGGTTTTCTAAGGAAAAGGAACTGAGGAGTCAAAATCTCATTTAAAAACCAGTTTACCCCATTGGTACCCAGTACTGGCAATTAGCAGAAGGATGGGGGCACACGTAGTTGAGTATTATACTGACTGGAAGAGCTTAGCGTGGAATACTACCAACAAAGGTGTTTTCCAGTGTTTGCTTCCTGCAGCACTGATGGCACTTTTGAGAGGGATTAACAGGCTAATCAGTGAACTTGACTCCTGCAAATCAGATAGGGGTTGGGCTGCCTCTCATGGCTATCACTGCTAGTCCAAATGGCCAGTAAATGCTGGCGCTACACAGCAGTGCAGGTTAGATCAACAACAGATGACACCTATGACGTATGTTGGTGCAGAACAGAGCTGGTGGAGCAGCTCTCTACCTACATGATGCAGGCAGATGAAATGTTGCACATAGTCGCATTAAGAAACAATATATGAAGGTAATAAGCAGACCAGCTTTGGAACAGTAATTTGGAGTTTTAGGTCGATTTGAGACAAAAACAAACTTGTCGAAAGCCAAGATGGTATGGGGAAATGAAGCACTGTAAATTCCAAGGATCTCATAACATGGTTGCTATTTTCTAACATGGGAAAAAATGCATTTAATATGTTGTTCCTTCTACAGAGGAGTGTCCTTGGTATCCGTCAACAGATAAACTCCCTACCCGTATGCAGTATCCTCCGGACAGCCTTGCCAATGCTTTTCAAAATGTTATTATGTGGCGACCAGCAGTTTCGGTGGTCCCTAATTTTCTGAGAGGCTGCCCGATGCACAACGAATACCTAGAGAGCGAATTTTCAAAGTGGAAAGGTACAGCACGAGCTCTTTTTTAAATGAAAGTTCCCTTGGGTTAGCTTGTTTGGCCAATACCTAAAGCCTTCATATGGTGAGCAGGGAGTCTTTAAGGACTGACCGTTTCCTCTTCTTCCAGAGGGGAAGAACTTCCTGGGTAGACAACAGAAACTGTGTTCTCTACCCAGTTAGAATCATAGAATCATAGAGTTGGAAGAGACCACAAGGGCCATCCAGTCCAACCCCCTGCCAAGCAGGAAACACCATCAAAGCATTCCTGACAGGTGGCTGTCAAGCCTCTGCTTAAAGACCTCCAAAGAAGGAGACTCCACCACACTCCTTGGCAGCAAATTCCACTGTCGAACAGCTCTTACTGTCAGGAAGTTCTTTCTAATGTTTAGGTGGAATCTTCTTTCTTGTAGTTTGAATCCATTGCTCCGTGTCCGCTTCTCTGGAGCAGCAGAAAACAACCTTTCTCCCTCCTCTATATGACATCCTTTTATATATTTGAACATGGCTGTCATATCACCCCTTAACCTTCTCTTCTCCAGGCTAAACATACCCAGCTCCCTAAGCCGTTCCTCATAAGGTATCGTTTCCAGGCCTTTGACCATTTTGGTTGCCCTCCTCTACTGAAAGACAAAAGTTCAGTTTCAGTTACTGAAAGACAGAAGTTCAGAGACTGGAAATGGAAGGTCTCTTGAAATGTCATGAGGGGGGAGAAGAGAACTATATTTTGAGTGCACTTTCTGTTTCTTTACATTCCCCGTAGGAGCAGCACTGCCCGTTTCTGACCACAAATTCATTTCTTTCAGACTGTGATCTTGATACCTTTCCGAATCAGCTGACAGGAGCTGAAGATTACCTTTATCTGGTAGATAATGCATTTGCCTTTGAAAGCAGCTACCCGCCACTCATGAGGCAGGGGAGAAACGTGGATCTCATAATACACTTAAATTACAGCTCAGGATCACAAATAATGGTAAGTAGTCTTGAGCACAGCTTCCCCCCCCACACACACACACACTAACAATGGGAGTGTGCATAACTTATTTGCTTTGGACAGTAGGTTACTCATTTCTGTCCCTATCATACAAAGAGGAAGTTGATGGTCTGTACTCAGTGCCTTCTCTTCTGTTGAAATCATCTTCTTGCAGCTGTTTCCTCCTCTGCCATCAGCAACACCAGGGCTGTGAGAAGGGGAAACTGACAAATGCTATCTTTCACACTGTCTTCCCTGTCAGATGGAAGAGAGATAAGATAAATATTCTGCTAGCTTTATTCACATTGCACCACAGCTTCTGTGAAAGCAGAAAGGTCCACCAAATCAGTTTTGTCTCTTCTAGACAAGTTCTGCTGCTTTTTGTTTGCATGTACACAAGACATATATTTGGAGGTCAGTTCTGAATACACAAATAAGGAGGTGACTTTTGTGTGTGTGCTGTTAAAAGCCTATGCACAGGATGTATGTTTTCAGTCCTGTTTGCAAGAACAGTACCAGCCAAGTTTCCAGACCTCATTGAGAAAAACTTCTTTCCCATTCTTTCTTTCTTTCAGTTGCAAAGAAAAGGCCTTTTGCTTTGATACAGCTGCTACCACTGGGATAATTGTGGACTGATTTATTTTATGAGATTTTTATAGCACTTTTTAGCAAATGAAAGGTCCCAAAGCAATTAATCCCCTTGAAGACTTACTTTCTCAAGGGCTTTTTTTGGGGGGGTGTCTTCTCTTGCCCTCAGCACTCCTTTCTCCAACTCTTCCTCTTATTTACTCAGGACAGAGATGGAAGTTCTGGGAGTTGAGCAAGGTTGAACAAAATTGTTATTAATGGGTGGGGTTCTTTAAGGTTTCCAATCACCCCACAAGCTGGTTCACATAGTTAAGTTTGGGCAACTAAGGGCACTCTTCTCCCCAAAAAGAGATGGTTAACAATATAATTAGTTCGTTCTGCAGCATAATTTGCCTTCCACACAGCTGAGATAGAATCTCAAGGCCCTTTAACGGAGAATTTAAGATGACCTTCTGGTCACAGGCGAAGTGCAAACTCTGCAGTGTTCCATGTTGCTGGGATTGGGGAAACCAGAGATTTAAAAAAAAAAAAAAAGTCTACAAATTAGGCGCGTGCGAATGCACTTCCAGTCTATCAAGTAATGGCTCCACTATTAAAATCATGCTTGGGTTTTACCCCCCTTACATAGCCTCTGGAAAAAGCCGCAGAGTATTTCTCAGAACAAGGAGTCCCATTCCCTCAAATTATACCAAAAGAAGATGGTGATCTGAAGGAATGCTACTTGGTGGGAGATCAAGAAGGCCCTGAAATTCCAATAGTGCTTCTTTTCCCCTTAGTGTGTGACACATTCAAAGAGTATAAAGCGCCTGGTAAGTCTGTACAAGTCTGATAACTTTTTTGCTTTTCATTTCATTATGATCAATTCTGTTCTTTGACTAAGTTGGAAATCTACGAGAGTTGTTTCAAAGGGAAAATGAAGAAGCAGGGGTACGACATGCTTACTACTAAACAGAAGCAGTACACAATTCAGGATCCCACCCACCCCTTTCCCCACCAGTCACATTATTTGCAAAATCGGAGGTGACACTGGGCTGTGCATGTCCCAGATTACATGTGGCTTCATGTGCTCTTCTAAAAATACTGCCAGCCCGAAAAGCTACCGAGTTCCTTTTGCAGTTGTACTTGGGAGATGTCATAGGTCTTCTATGCCAAAATTTGGACCAAAGCATTAATTTTTGAGATAGCACAGTCAGCTGGATGAAGTATTGCACTCAGACCTAAAGACCCAGTTTTAATTGAGTGCTGCTTCTGTACTGAGGAGAAACTGAAATAAAGGGAAGAATAATTACACACCAACAGGATGATTTTCCAAAGGAGACGCTTTAAAGTCTGTAATGCATTTTGCTATACAAATTATTGAAGGCCTTCCCTGTTTTCCTCACCAAGATGATATCTTTATTTCTTTCCAGGTTATATCCCATATACATATACCTCATGCATGAGAATTAACAATTTATAAATCTGAAGAAGTGGACTCCTGCCCACAAAAGTTTATGCTGAAATAAATCTGTTAGTCTTTACGATACCACAATACTCTCTCTGGTGTTTGCTGCAACAAAAACAAGGCTATTCCTCTGAAATAAAACTACCTACTTATATATTGTTTTTAAATCTTAGGTGTGAAACGAAGCCCTGAGGAGATGGCAGGTGGTGAAATTGACCTTACCAGTGCCTTTGGCCCATATAATATAAATTCTTTGCGGTATTCAGAAGAGGACTTCCAAAAGCTAGTAAAACTTTGTGAGTACAACATCCAAAATAACATAGAAATGATTATCAAAACTTTGCGTATAGCTGTGGAACGGAAAAAGCAGAAGAAGAGTTAGCAATTTCAAAATTCATGGCGAGCCTTCTAGCGGAAAGAGAGCCTCAAACCTTTGACATTGTTCAGCACTAGGGAGTAATCGGCATTTCATTCCAGAAGGAAAAACAAAGAACTCAATCAAACAAATATTAAAGCCGCTGTTCAACCCCTTCAGGAGGGAAATACTGAATATTAGAAATTATTAATGAATACTGCAAGTCATTCTGCTTTAGTTCTTCATAGACAGTTCTGTGGCCATACATTACATCATCATCTTGGAAGCTACTGGTACTTTTAAGTGCTCTGAACAAATTATTGTAGAAATACACTGTAAATCAATTTCTTCTTTCTTACAGTGCTATTTATGCTCTACATATCACTCCCTTTCCCGATGCATTTGAGGTGTTTCATGTATTGTTTCATGGTTTCTGTACAAATTATGTAAGAACAAGTGTTTTGCATAAAATTGTTTTGCTGAAATATGAGTAGTGCTAAATGATTTTTATTAAAACAAATAAAACCAGTTCCTGGTACATATGCAACAGTATCACTCTGGAAAAGTCTCCATGTGCAGGAACAGGCAGTACACATACAGTTCTATGCAAGAATCTTCATCGGATGAATCTGATTGGTCCTATGATTTGATAGGGAAGGAGGGAAAGCTGTTCAAAACTGTCAAAGAATATGATGTGGATCATGTTTTGATATTGGGGTGGGGGTGGTTGGGGAATCCTTACACATCAGTGTTTACACAACAGGACGATGGGGCAAAGATTCCTGGCTACTGGAAATAAGGGTGATTTCTTCATATAGCACCCAGCACAACAGCCACCCCAGTGCCAGATTTACGTATAAGCTAAACAAGCTATAGCTTAGGGCCTCACTCTCTTGGAAGGAAAAAACAACTGTATGTACATTTCCAAAATATAAGATAAAAAAACAAATAAAATAAAACCTACATACAGCAAGTGTTTTGTGTTGTGTAGGCTCCTATGATGTAAGTAATGGGCCCCGCCTGCTAGCCTGCTCCCTAAAATATCACTGGTTTGCTCATTTCTAAAGGAACTTTGTTATTGCCAAATGCCAATGTGTTTGCATTATTAAGTTTGTTATGAATAAAAAATCATTTTAAGTTAGAGCTTAATAAATATTTTACTATTAGTATACTTCTTAATTCTTTTTCACTATTAATATACTTCTTAATTGTATTTCAGTTCAACAATTACTTTGATAAAATACTTATTTTGTTGTGTGCAAATGGCTTTAGATACCTATTAGGTTCATAAATTACCATATAGCATATATTCAACACAAAAGACAGCAACAATTTGTTGTTGACAAAGGACAGCTGGACATATAAAGGGCCCCATTACCTTCAGTAGCTTAGGGCCTCATCAAACCTAAATCCGGCCCTGGACAACCCACACACAAAAAAGTCTGTATCTACACACAGAGACTGAGAAAAATGAAAGATGAAAGATTTCTATTTAAAAGAACTAGTCCTGGATTTAATGCAGAGATTGTATGGCTAAAATTTATAACACAAAGGGTTTCGTTTTGTGCCTTCAGGCAATCATTTTCTGCATGTGCAAAAGCTGCAAGCACATTTCATTAACTGAAGATCTTACCAGCAGGTGCACTAGTAGTTTTCAGAATGCACAAGATTTCAAATCAAAGAAAAGTAGAATTCATTGTACAAGGGATGCCTGGTGCTGATCTCCAGGAACAGACTGAATCACTATTATTCACCATTCATATTGCCAGTCCATACTGGCAATGACAATGGACGGGATAGGGATGGGAATTGTACCAAAAACAAACTTTTATGGTTTTTGTTGCAGGAAGGTACATCAGCTCTTCCATTGTGGGAAGATGTCTGCGTTCTCTCAAGTAATAGATCTAAGATAGGATGGCAGGGCATAAAAACCTTAGGTAACAAGGATCTCTTTTACACTATCAAATTATTAAGAAAGCATGAATATTAACATTTTTAGATTCAGTACCAGAGCAAGATGCCTAACATTCCACCTGCCAAATTAGTACGTTTTGGGGGGTATGTTGTAATGTTACATTTATGAGATGTAAGGAACGGGTATTCAAAATGAATACAGATTCTGAGATGACATCATAATTGCAAGCTGTTGTGGGGCACTTTCATATTCAGTGCTAATGCATAATCCAACTGTAAGCCTTGCAAGAACCCTACAATGCAGGGAAGGGGAACCTAGTGGCCTTCCAGCTGTTATTGGACTCCAACCCCCAGCCAGCATAACCAATGGTCAGGGATGATGGAAATCACAGCTATGGATGTTCTTGGACAGGGATAGCCTGATCACTGCACTGGCAACCTTGAGGCTGGATTACTGCAATGTGCTCAGTGTGGGGCTGCAGAAGGCACCTGACATATGAAACCATTTATTAAAAGATCCTTTAGCACCATCAGCTGTGTCTTGTGGAATCCTTTGCCAACAGGGATTCAGCAGGCACCCTCTATTTCAACTTTGCAGAAAACCTTTCTATTCTGTCAGGCTTATGCAGGCAATTAACAGCACATCTTTCCATATTCAGCAGATCTGATTTTAAAATTTTCATATGGTTTTATTTATAACTGTTTTAAATCACTCTGATGGTTTTTTTTAAAAAAATGAATAGTGGTATATAAAAATATTTTTATAACATAAATAAATAAGGGGGAGGTTTGAGATTGAGAGAGAATGACTTGCATAAGGCCACCTAGTTAATTCAGGGTAGAGGGACAATTTAAACCAGGAACATCCTTGTGCGTAGCTCAGTCTCTTAGTCACCAATTCCTATCACTGAATGGTTGCAGTTGGTGAATGTACTATGACAAGCTGAGGACTGAACAGGAATTGCAGGGAAGGGCATAATTAAGTTGCCCATTGTGCAATAGTATGAGATTCTGCTCAGTTCTAGGGTCTAGATAGCACCCAACACCAAACCTGAGAAGCTTAGCATTGTAATCCAATTACTGTAAAGCACTGACTGCTGAGATTGGGAGTAAACTGAGCAGGAAGCTTTGGTGTGCATCCCCAAACCTAAGTTCACCGAGCCTTCCAGGATAATTCAAGAAGGGTCTTTGGAACCCTGAGTTATTAAGCCACTAGGAAGTGCTTTTCTTCCAATGCCAATTAATTTCTCTTACCCAGAATTCTTTTTAATGTGGTCAATGCCTATTTTGAACTAAGAGAAGAGGTGAAAGCCTTATGGCAGGCATAGGCAACCTTGGCCCTCCAGATGTTTTGGGACTACAACTACCATGATCCCTAGCTAACAGGACCAGTGGTCAGGGATGATGGGAATTATAGTCCCAAAACATCTGGAGGGCTGAGGTTGCCTATGCCTGCCTTATGGTATACATTTGCTAACCTAATACCCTTTTCCAGGGCACAATAAACTGTCACTAGCTTGATCAGGCTGATTATGTTCCAGCCCATGATGTTTTTCCCTCTCCCCCCACTCCCCATCTCTTTGAACCCTCAACACTCCAGAAAACTCAGTCCTCAGGAGGTTGTTTTGTTTTAAATTAAAAACAAATATTTTTCTGGATACCTGGGGCATCTCCAGACTGGTGGGGTTCCCCCGCCCAGGTGTATTCTGCAACATGTTACTGATGCAATAATAAGCCATTAGCAGATTTATAGTGGACCATCTACACATCATTCTGCTTTACTAAGTTATGTGATGCTTCCCAAATGACGACACACTATTGCCAACCAGAAGGTCACTCTTGCTCTATGGCGCAACCAAGTCTGGGCAAACAAAACCTTTGTGGTATGCAAAGTATACCATTTGTGGTATGCAAAGTTACAGGACTTCAGCAGAAAGCTGTGGCGCATGCTCCAGAATGAAGCAATAGGTCTGCGCTAAAATCTTTGCAGGTGCAAACAGTATTGAGAGCGGGATCAAGGATAACCACTCTGTTCTACCATCCTGGTTAGTGACAGATAGAGAAATAATGAATGCACAAGAAAAAGGAGAAGCCCTTGGAAAGCGAAGGCTTTGGTGGTGGCTTCTGGATTGGGACTAGTAAACCTGTCCAAAAAAATCGGGCAAAAACAGAGGAGGCAACAATGGCTCCTTATCAAAAGTAGCCCTCTGTGTTTACTTTTCTCTCTTGGTAGCTCAGTTGAGATAATTATTTATTGTTCATCCCTGTATTCCTCTCTTCTCTCCACAGGGCCTCAGGATGGCTAACCACCACAAAATACAAACACAATAAAAACAATAGTTATGCTATCAGTAAAATATACTGTGAATAATTAAAATGTAACACAATGAAAAATCAAATATAACTGCTAGGCTCCTGTCCAGTTTGTCCTATCCTGGTAAAACAAATTACATTTTTAATTACGTTCATCTGAGAACCACCAATTTCGACTAGGGAGTATGTTTCACAGATGTAGCCACCAAGAAGGCCCTGGTCCTTAATGGGACTGTAAACAATCTTCTCCCCACCCCCACCCCGATTTTCATAGCCCAGAGGGGGCACACAGGCAGAGTCAGATTTAGGTTTGATGAGGCCCAAAGCTACTGAAGTTAATGGGGTCCTTTATATGTCCAGCTGTCCTTTGTCAACAACAAATTGTCACTGTTATTTTTTGTGTTGAATATATGCTATATAGTAATTTATGGACCTAATAGGTTGCTCGGTCCCAGCTCCTGCCCACCTAGCAGTTCGAAAGCACGTGAAAGTGCAAGTAGATAAATAGGTAAATGGCGGGAAGGTAAATGGCATTTCCATGTGCTGCTCTGGTTCGCCAGAAACAGCTTAGTCATGCTGGCCACATGACCCGGAAGCTGTCTGCAAACGCCGGCTCCCTTGGCCTATAGAGCGAGATGAGCGCCGCAACCCCAGAGTCGTCCGCGACTGGACCTAATGGTCAGGGGTACCTTTACCTTTAATAGGTATCTAAAGCCATTTGCACATGTTGCCATGCAACCAGTCCATGCAGAATGTAGGCACCCTATGTATAGAAACGAGCAAACCAGTGATATTTTAGGGAGCAGGCTAGCAGGCGACGCCCATTACTTACATCACAGGAGCCTACACAACACAAAACACTGTTGCTGTATGTAGGTATTATTTTATTTGTTTTTTATCTTATATTTTGGAAATGTACATCGTTTTTTCCCCTTTAATTTTTTTTGGGGCCCCCAAGAGAGTGGGGTCCTAAGCTATAGCTTGTTTAGCTTATGCGGATGTAAATCCGGCACTGCACACAGGCATCCAGGTGGGCAAAGACAGCAGCTCATGCAAACTACAGCTGCTGCCACCTCTCACTCACCTGTGCCTTTGGGTGGCATAATGGTGGGAGCTGAGCATAGGGAGCCCAATTGTCCCCTCCAGCTGGAGAAGCAGACAGCGAGCAAGTAAAGCCTTCCAGCGGAGGAAAGTACTGTATGGAGAAGACAGGCAAGCAGTAGTAGTTGCCCCTTGTCACCATCACTGAGAATTGCCAGGTTCAAATCCCCAGTCAATCATGAAGCTCGCTGGTTGACCTTGGGGGCCAGTCACTGCCTCTCAGCTTAACCTACCTCACAGGGTTGTTGTGGCGATTAAATGGGGGGCATAGCTGTCAACTTTTCCCTTTTTTAAAAGGGAAATTCCCTTATTCCGAATAGGATTCTTCGTGAGAAAAGGGAAAGGTTGACAGCTATGATGGGGGGGGGGGGGGGAGAGAGAGCCATGCACGGCACCTTGATCCCCTCCCCGATTGCCACGCCATCCAGAGAGGGATCGCCGAAGGAGCCTGCTCCCTGTAGGAGCAACTCCTTTCCAGTCAGCACAAGGGGCAACTGGGCTCGTAGTAACCTCGCCATAACGTGGAGCCAAGCCCCGCCCCTCGAAAGCAGCTCTGTTGGGTGACCGAGAGAAAACGGAGTCTGAGGTGCTTCCTTCCAGCCTCCGCCCCGCCGGCCGACAGAGGCCGGCGCAGAGCGAGGGCGGAAGGCACGGAAGCGGGGAGGAAGGGCGGGGCTCGCCGTCTGCCGGCTCGGCCTTCCAGTGCGGGCAGCGGCGAGGCGGGCGACGACGACGGCTGCGTCCCATTATTACTACTGCTGCTGCGAGAGGCGGCCGAGATGTTCAGCTGGCTGAAGCAAGGCGGGCGCCACCGGCCCGGGGAAGGCGAGGACGTGGTGGAGACGGTGACGGGCGGCCTGAAGGAGCTGTACGCCAAGAAGCTGCTGCCGCTGGAGGAGAACTACCACTTCCACGAGTTCCACTCGCCCGCGCTGGAGCCCGCCGACTTCGACAACAAGCCCATGGTGCTCCTCGTGGGCCAGTACAGCACCGGCAAGACCACTTTCATCCGGTAGGTCCGGCGCGCGCGCGCTCGACGCCTGGGGGGAAACGCCTCCCGGCCTCGCCAGGCGGCGAAGGGCGCGTCACCTCAGGCGCGCACGTCTCCCTTCTGGCCCAAACTGGCCCATCTCTCCCTCTGTGAAGCCCCAGGCGCCTCCTGCTTCTTCTCCTTCTCCTTCTTCTTGTTATTAGTCTAAAGGTGATATATAGGTGAAACTCGAAAAATTAGAATATTGTGGAAAAGTCCATTTATGTAAGCAATTGTTTTCATTAGCTACTGGAGTTTAATATATGAGATAGACTCATGACATGCAAAGCGAGATATGTCAAGCCTTTATTTGTTATAATTGTGATGATTATGGCATGCAGCTGATGAGCACCCCAAAGTTGAAATTGTTGCTTTGGGGTTCTCATCAGCTGTATGCCATAATCATCACAATTACAACAAATAAAGGCTTGACATATCTTGCTTGGCATGTCATAAGTCTATCTCATATATTCGTTTCACCTTTTAAGTTGAATTACTGAAAGAAATGAACCTTTCCACGATATTCTAATTTTTCGAGTTTCACCTGTATGTATATATATATATATATATATATATATATATATATATATATATATATATATGTACATGGAGGTCTTCTTTATAAGGTCCGCCACATCCCTTTGCTGGGCTCCTGTGCCTGCAACCACAAGGGGGAAATCTTCCAGCTGCTCGGTGTCTCCTTGACCTGCCTTTGGAAGTGCAGGAGGGGTGGGGCAACCCTCTTGTCATTTCTGAACAAGTATCTAAAATATGACTAACTTCCAGGTAATTGCCCCGCAGCCATTTGAATAAGTGACACCTGCCAAAGTTTGTTATATTGTCGTTTATATTTATAGCCTCTCTTTCCTCCAAAGAGCTTAAGGTGGCCTTCACCATCTGTCCTCACAACAACCCTGTAAAGTAGGTTATGGTGAAAGGAGGTGACTAGCTCAAGGAAACTTGAGAGGATTTCGTGGTCAAGTGGGAATTTAAGCCTGGGCCTAGTTGAACCATTGCACCTTGCCTATTAATTGCAAAAATGATTAGCAAGTTTGGGTTGTAGGGTGTGTGTTTTTTGTTCCTTTGCTCAGTGTCAGATTTATGTATAAGTTAAACAAGCTATAGCTTAGGGCCCCACTCTCTTGGGGGACCCCAAAGGACAGCTGGACATATAAAGGGCCCCATTGCCTTCAGTAGCTTAGGGCCTCATCAAACCTAAATCCTTTGCTGTGTGGTCCACTTGATTACTGTTACCTTATCCATCCCTGTCATAAAAGCGGGGAGAAATATTGCGAATGGTGCTTGTATTTATATTGCCACATTTTGGAAGTGTTTGGATACATTTTTTTATTTTATAGTGGTATTTTTAATCACTGGTTGCTGAGCTCCTTTGGAAGGAAGCGCAGGATAAAAATTCAGAAAACAGGAATAACATCCTTGGATCAAAACAAAATAAAATAAAAAAACTCCTTCCAGTAGCACCTTAGAGACCAACTAAGTTTGTTCTTGGTATGAGCTTTCGTGTGCATGCACACTTCCTCAGATCCTTGGATCAGTTATGATTTGGAAGGCATGGGGTCCTAAACCCCAATGTATGTATGCTGTTAACTATGATAGCAAATACTCAAACTGGCCACAGGATGTGGAGGTTTGGTGAATTTCAAAAGAAGGGTCTGTAGTAGCGAATGGTGATGGGATCTCTTGTTTGTCCCAGCCAGCCTAACTGGGCACATAGGTGAACTTGAGAGGCATTCCGCTCCCGTCATCACTGCCTTGTTGTGAATGTGTTGACGAATGTATCTGTGTGGATATGCCTCCCTTTTTGGGCAGTGTGTTGAACTAGGATAAGCTTCTGTCTGTTCTATTGTTAGGGTCTTGCTGGGTAACTACCATATTCTATCTGTTTGAGTGAATAGCACAGGCCAGCCCACTAATATTTTTAATGCTTTGTAATCCAAGTATAATTCGTCTTTCCAAATAGCCTGTAAGATAATGTTCCCATTCTGCAGGTTGAGAGTATATGGCAGGGGTCAGCACCCTTTTTCAGCCGTGGGCCCATCCACCATCCCTCAGACCATGTGGTGGGCCAGACTATATTTTTTTTGGGGGGGGGGAATGAATGAATTCCTATGCCCCACAAATAACCCAGAGATGCATTTTAAATAAAAGCATACATTCTACTCATGTAAAAACATGCTGATTCCCGGACCGTCCGTCCGCGGGCCGGATTTAGAAGGTGATTGGGCCAGATCCGGCCCCTGGGCCTTAGGTTGCCTACCCCTGGTATATTGGCTGTACTAGCTCTTATTACTAAACAGTGGCGGTACTTAATCCAATACATCCTGTGCCTTAACAAACACTTAATCCAATCTGTGCCTCCTCACAAATTGGGCATCTTCCCTTGCCATCTATTACCGGTATGTATTGTGGTGTTGTTTTTCAATATTACGCTTAACTGGATCTCTACCTTGATTCAGTTTGCATAGCAGGGCTGTACCTTTCTTTTTGTCATGACATGTAGGGATTCTTGAACCAAACTAGTCACACTTCACAGATGCTTGCATACCAAATATTCCATATCAGCTGATGCTGTGTAATCTCTAATTTTCCTAGATATTAACCCTGTTAGTGCTCTCCCTTGCTGTGATGAATATTCACTGCACACATTCCCTCTTCTTTAGTCCTGCATAGCTCATTGGTTAGCACACGTGAAGGCTCTTTTTCAGTGCATGTTCATGGAAACTAGTCTACTGCACAAAAGTAAAATTCAGATACATTTTCTCTTCCAGCTTTGCTTCTGGCCCTGCCCACCAACAGCTTACAAACTCTGGAAAGGTTGCACAGAAAGGATTGTGCCCCATTGGCTGAAAAAGAGCCCCAATGTGTGTACTAAACAATGCAAGATATATTGTCATAGTTCAAGGACATATTCCAGCCAGGTAAATACACTCAAGAAGGGTGTGAAATAGGATCAGTGAGGGAGAATCTCAGAGGCTAGAGAAAGAGACCTGGAAGGCCACATTTGGTTCCCATGCTTGAGGCTTCTCATCCCTTGGTTGGTACACCAGATTGTACCCCTTTCAGCACTTTACCTTTCTGACATCTCATTGTCCAGTTATCCTGAGCTTTAATATTTACCTTCACAGAGTCAGTGTTACACCCCATAGGTAAATATCCCAGGAAGTTTTTTTTTTTTTAAAGTAGGCCTTCAACATGCAAAAAAAAATTCCACTTGCAAATGTCTTCCAGAGGAGAAGATGTGTTGGTATTTTGTCTTGTGACAATAGCACATTCATTACTAACAAATGACGTGGACTTTAGTCATGCCATAATAATTTAGTTAGGCTTTAAGGTACCACAAAACTCTTCAATTTTGCTTTCAACACCTAAGGGCAATTAGATGTAAAGATGTTGAAGGAAAGTGAGGTGGTTAAGAAGAACAATGACCTTGAGGTTGTAGGGTTGTTGTGATGGATACAATAAGGAATGCCTACTGCTGTGCAGAAGGGTGTACAATATTGATGACTGAAATTATGTAACACAGGGTTATTTTTTAAAGTGTCCTTTAAACCACATCTTTGAATTTCTTTACATACCAAAGCTGTACAGTACACTTGCAGTAACAGCTTTCCTGACTTCAGACCACAAAGATGATTCTGCCATTGTATAGCTGTGTTTTCTTCCTCAATGTTTGCCTAGACAGCTTCAAAATGAATATCAAATTTTAATTCAAAACCCTAATAACTAGGTTATTTTACAGCCAGAACTTGAAATTCATGTAGAACAAATAATTTTATTTCTGGGAAATTCCCTTCCTGCCTTTTTACTTTTCCTTGTACAGGAAAAACACAACTGAACAATTGTGTATGTTACACATTACATTGTATATGCATTATGATTATACTATACATTACTTAGTTGCATTCTTCTTTCATTTATCAACACACTGCTCAGACTTGTAACTTGTCTGAAATGTTCACTTTAAATTATTGCAAAGGTAACTGTAGGCATTAATGGAATAAGATTTTGACCAATTCTAATATCAATTTGCTTGTAAGACATTTTTGAATTATATAGAATTCCAATTTGCCTTACTAGTTTGCAAACAAGTAGACATTTCTTTCAAAAAGTATTTTCTTTTTAACAGATATTCACATCAAACAAAAGTGCAATGTAATTTGTCTTTATTGTTAAGCAATACAAGTAACAGTTGTTCAGCTATCTAGTGCCACAGGAGATATGTGAATATCTGGGAAATCTAGACACTCCACTCTATTCTCTTCTAAAAATGCTTTTTGGGTATTTTGACCATTTTTATTTGTTCACTTTTTCATGGTCAACTCAGGGGGATGATACACAGAGCATGTAGCATCTGTTGTTTCTGAAAATGACTTAGATGGTTTGTATGTAGGTGAGGCATTGAACAACCAGTCAGCCTTCAAAACAAAACAAAAAAGCATTGTTCAGAAGCAGCAAACTCTTTAATGGCCAATTAGAAGCCTGGAGAAACAAAATTGTTCCAACCTGGCACCTGAAGGTCATCAGGTTATGCGCCAGGTAACTGAGATTAAAAATCTGATATGCCACCACCAAAAATACCATATTCCTTGTAGTTGCTCACCTCTCCTCTCCTCACTCCCTGATTGTACAAAGAAGGTTAGTTCGTGAACCAGACAGTACATGTGTGGGTTGATTATGGCTATGCTTCTACCAGAAGGCATAATCACATAAATATTTGCCAGTTTGTTGCATGTACCTTCCAGTTTATGGTATATCTCCTCCATGATTTCATGTATGTAAAATGTGGAGAAATGAGTATGAAACAGTTTTCTCTTTGACCTTTTTAGTCTGATTGTGAGGCAGAACAGAGAGTGCACACATTTCGCTGTACTTCTGCTGAGATTTCATGCGCTCCTTAAACTACTCACTTTCCATTCCTCCTTACTGGTTTCAAATGTCATGCGTTTTATTTCAAACAAGATTTCTACTCTTCAGCAAATCTAGTACCACAGGGTTTGCATTTTCTTTTTCTTTTTTTCTTTTTTGCTTGTGAGTCAAAAATAGTTTTTAGCCTGGTAATTCAGGGTGGAGTGCTCATAACAGAGGAAAGAGATTGGCCCTGTTGCTCTGCACTGCCCATCAGAACAATTTATGGATTCAACTCACCTCATCCTAGAAGCCCAGCAGTGCAAGTGAAGCATTTCCATATTGCTGAAGCAAGTAAGCTTCAGACTGGTTGTTTTCAAATATTTTCCCTTCAGGATAATTTTTCCATAGTGGGCTGCAGAACCTCTGCCTGCCTGCCTGTCTGTCATGGAACCTCTGTGCATTAGAAATGTTTTCATTGTGCAGCTTTTAGTTACGAATAGGAAGGTGACTGGTTGGCAACCTCTCTAGAGTGTAATGGATAGGAGCAATATTTCTTATAGCTTAAATGAGTTAGCCCAAACAATACTTTAACAATTAGACTAAACCAAAGTACAAATGAAGTTAACCGCAAGCCCTTTTATTACATTAAGTTGTTTGTAACTAGCCATAAGAAATTCATTTCAGTCTATTGGCTCTCTTGCCCATGTTGACCACATTCAAACAAGCTTATGACACAAAATGTGATAGCTTGAATCAGCTCTTCCTCTGCTTCCTGGTGCCTTCTCAGCTGTCTTTCTTTTTTATTCCTAAGGTTCTGTCTTCAGTTTCTCCTTCCCCTCCTAATAGTCACCCAAGGGGACGGGGTGACTCTGTGGGTTAAACCACAGAGCCTAGGGCTTGCCAATCAGAAGGTCAGCAGTTCGAATCCCCACGACGGGGTGAGCTCTCGTTGCTTGCTCCTGCCAACCTAGCAGTTCGAAAGCACATCAAAGTGCAAGTAGATAGATAGGTACCGCTGCATTTCTGTGTGCTGCTCTGGTTCACCAGAAGCGGCTTAGTCATGCTAGCCACATGACCCGGAAGCTGTCTGTGGACAAACGCCGGCTCCCTCGGCCTATAGAGTGAGATGAGCGCCGCAACCCCAGAGTCGTCCGCGATTGGACCTAATGGTCAGGGGTACCTTTACCTTACTCTTTAAACCCCTTCCCCACCCCTCTTCCCTCCCTTCCTCTTTTATGTGCCTCCTTTCACTTGCCCTTTTATGACTTCCTAGGAGTAGGCATTTCATGGTTGACTTAGGTGGAGCACTGGTTGGGCTTAACTGGGCCTCATCATTGTCCTGTGTGAACTAACATTCCACCTAGGACACACCATACCCTCTGCTACGACTGAACAAGTGCAGGAAGACTTGTCTGGCATTGCAGATTCTTCCCACTGTGGATTCCCTGATGAACTTACCCCAACATTCCCCGGAGTGGAGTTTGAAAAGGACTTCTGTGATTACCACAGCAGGGACTCAAGGATAACTCTTAGCACTGCTCTAGTTTGAAGCTCAAATTGAACTGGACTTCAGGAAAAATTGACTCCATTGAGCTGAAAGAGGATGAGGGTGGGAATGAAATGCGAGCAGAAGACAAAGAATCAATCTTCAGATATCCTCAGGATGTCTGTTGTGTGAACTACTCTAATTTTGCAGACTATCTTAAAATAGCCTTCCTGTATATCACTCTATGCCTTTGAACTTTTGCTCCCCTGATACCTACTGGCCACATAAATCCTTGCTTTTCCTGTGTTAATAATATAACAGAGTGGAGTGGGGAAAATTCACTTTTGTCTGCTTTTATTGTACTCTGCCTCTTTTTTTTTTTTTAGCAATTTGCAAGTTGAGAAGGAAGATGATAATAATATATATGTGTGTGTGTGTCTACTTGTTAAGGCACTAGGTTCGCAAACCTCTGACATGGAGCAATTTAGTTCACGTTAGTAACAGTGCAGTCCTGTGCATATTTACTTGGAAGTAAGTCCTGCTGAGTTAAATGCTATTAAATGTGTTTAGGATTGCAGCCTGAAATGCTGTATCAGAGCACAGGTCTATCTTGTCTAGCATTCTCTCTCCAAGGTTAGCCTTGGAAGTACACAGGTGGCAGAACTGTTCACACATTATGAGTGAGGGATCAACTGTTTCGAGTCCATGTTTTTGTTCGGTATCCCTTGGTTTATCCTAAACCTTTTAGTAATATATATATATATTGACTAATGTCCATCATGCCATGTGGTGGTTAATTAATCCCATAAAGTACTTACATGAGGTGTAATGAAGGAAGTGTTTCATATTCTGTGTCCATTCCAAATATATCATTCCTAACCATGTACATATTTATCTATATTTTATCTATATTTATATATTTTTCTAAAGGGAAAAGGACCTGTCTTGCTCAGTCTTCTTCCACAGGGAAGATTATTTATTTATTATTATTTATTTATTATATCCCACCTTTCTTCCAAGGACCTCAAAATGTCGCAAATGGTTCTCCCTCCCACCCCATATTATTCTCACAGCAAACCTGTGAGGTAGGCTAAGAGACAGTGACTGACCCAAGGTCACCCAGTGACGTTCAAGGCTGAGTGAGGATTTGAACCCTGGTCTCCCAGACCTTACCTAGCCTGACATATTGTAGAATAGAACACTGAGCACTACACAACACAGGCTCCAACTCCTAAATCATTTTAGTTGCCTTTTTCTGTACCATATCTCTTAGAAATTGGTTGACCAGAACTCTTCACAATGTTTTAAATATGGCTGCACTATGATGCTCCATGATACTTGAAATTAAATATTCATTCCCTTTCCCAATGTTTGAATTTGGCTTGTTGCTATGGCACCCAGAGCTGACGTCTTAGTGAATTGCCTATTAGCACAGATAGCATGTGAAACTGGTTGCAGTATGGTTGCCTAAATGTAGCAGGGAGGGTGGACTGCTTTTTAAAAACAAGAAAAAAGTTAATTGAGTACAATTACAAGGAGCTGAAGCTTTTCTTTTATTGATAGTGTGCAACAGAAATATAGAATTTCTGTCCTGCAACAATAAAGAATTCCTCGTATCTTCTATCCTGCCTTTATTTCCCCCCTGTGTACAGCAGGAAATGGATAACCCAATAAAATGTTGCTAGGTAATTGTTTATGGATGTGGGTAGTGAAAAAATAATTGTCACATGGTTTATTTGAGAGCAGATTGGAAATAATGCTGCTTGGCATGCCAGCTATAATTGAATTCATCTAGCTTTTATTGTGGCTGTCAAGGTCTGTTAATTTTTCATTTATGTTACTAAAATAAGTGAATTATATCATTCAGGGAAACACTGAACAAACATAGTGATTTTTACATGTTTTCTCTTTAGGACTGGCAACCTAGGCAACTGACTAGTTCAATATTGATATTTGTCTGCCTATTAGTTGGCCATGATCAAATGCTCCATAAGGCAAAAATGCTACTATGCGGGTGACAGCCGAGCTTTAAACATTTCACTATAGTTTCACTTCTTAGCAAAGGCAGAAGTAAGAGTGGTTTGTCCTCTAACTCTGCAGCACTCAAGAGCAGAATAGGAAATAAATATCTCCACTTCTTTAAAAAAAAGTTTGTTATTACATATTGCGTAATTTAAGATTAGAAAAGACCATAGGAGATTAAGACTTGGTGAACAGGTGAACAGGAAGAAGGGTATATTGATTGACTTGCATGGAGGTTAAAAAATCAGTTTAACCTGCTGGTGTTTGAAGATTTGATCCGCAAATTGCTTGACACAATTGTCTGATTCTGCCGTTTCAGAATAAAATTCAAGAGAAGAACTTGCTCAGTAAATTGCTTACATTTACAGAAATACTACATAGCATTTATACGAGATAGAAGAATATCATTGAGTTGAATCCAATTTAGGTTATTGTGCGGGTGGAACAACTTTGGGATAAAAGGAAAAACAAACTTTTACTTGAGTAAAGGAACTCTCCCCCCCTCCACCCTCCAAATGTCACTCCAAATCTTCTCCAGAGGGTTGTGGGTGCCCCAGAGCAGATGGGGTGTGTGCATGGCATGTGAGGGTAGGAAAGGAAGTTCTATTGCATGATTGTAAGTTTCATTCACACAATGAATGAATAGTTCATAATAGTAATAGTTAATTAACTTGTTTATGTAATCAGCCTCTTTCAAACCTGGTTGTTGGCTCTTTTGTTCTTATAGATAACCATTCTTTTACAAACATTTGATCAACCAATTAACTAACCAAATCTCTTTCATCTAGCTGTAGGGCCCAACCTTTTTTCTTCTTCTGTATACTTCCTTAGATTTTATTTGCAGATAATGGTGAACTTACAAGCTTGCAGCAGACAGAAGTGGAAATATAGTGGGTGACTCAGTGATGGCGACAGTTGTAGAAATACCCATTCAGGGAGAGTTGGCTATTTATCTCCCTACTTACTGTTAGAAGGGTTGCCCTGCATGTTTTGTGTCTCAGTTTGTTGGTTGTTTCAATTTTGGTATTCTTATTTCCCGTTCCACAGGTATCTGTTGGAAGAGGATTTTCCAGGAATGAGGATTGGTCCAGAACCAACTACAGATTCCTTCATTGCTGTCATGCATGGAGACACTGAAGGGAGTGTTCCAGGGAATGCTCTTGTAGTAGACCCTAAAAAGCCGTTTCGCAAACTCAGCCGTTTTGGAAATGCATTCTTGAATAGGTAAGTAATGGTGGGTGGGAGAACAATTCTTGATGCTGTGTGCAGACTTGTTTTGTTCTTGGGGTTGAATTGCACTCAATGAATACTCCCAAGATGGAGTGCTGCGGTACTGTAGGCATTCATTGTATGGATTGCTTTTTGGCTACAGCTATGAAGCTTTCTCCTCCCTCCTCCCTCAAAGTGTTGAATTCAATGTTTTTAAAAACAAGAAAATCCAGACATTACAAATTATTGGGCATGATCTTAAATCCCTCTTCCATTGATCAGATTGTCCCTGCTGTTTTCTATCTTGGGAATAGAATATGTCTACATTCCTTAGTTTTGATTAAAATAATGCCAGGTGTGTGTCAATGACGGAGTTGCAACTGGATATTGTATATTTATTCCTTCACCATTTTTCTTTTCATTTGTCTGCTACCCCCATGGGAAATGTAGAAAAATAAGTGCTCAAAATAGTTGTTGTTTTTTTTAAAGAAAACTTCTTTCTGTTAGACTAAATTACATTATTAGAATTACTATGATGCACATCTAATATTAATGCTTTTAAAGCAAAAGTAATAATAATAATAATAATAATAATTTATTATTTATACCCCGCCCATCTGGCTGGGTCTCCCCAGCCACTCTGGGCGGCTTCCAAAAGAACATTAAAATACAGTAATCTATTAAACATTAAAAGCCTCCCTAAACAGGGCTGCCTTCAGATGTCTTCTAAAGGTCTGGTAGTTGTTGTTCTCTTTGACATCTGAAGGGAGGGCGTTCCACAGGGCGGGCGCCACTACCGAGAAGGCCCTCTGCCTGGTTCCCTGTAACTTGGCTTCACGCAGCGAGGGAACCGCCAGAAGGCCCTCGGCGCTGGACCTCAATGTCCGGGCTGACCGATGGGGGTGGAGACGCTCCTTTAGGTATACTGGACCGAAGCCATTTAGGGCTTTAAAGGTCAGCACCAACACTTTGAATTGTGCTCGGAAACGTACTGGGAGCCAATGTAGGTCTTTCAAGACCGGTGTTATGTGGTCTCGGCGGCCGCTCCCAGTCACCAGTCTAGCTGCCGCATTCTGGATTAGTTGTAGTTTCCGGGTCACCTTCAAAGGTAGCCCCACGTAGAGCGCATTGCAGTAATCCAAGCGAGAGATAACTAGAGCATGCACCACTCTGGCGAGACAGTCCGCGGGCAGGTAGGGTCTCAGCCTGCGTACCAGATGGAGCTGGTAGACTGCTGCCCTGGATACAGAATGAAAAGCTCACAAAATGAATGTCCTTGTAGAGCAGGGGTGGAGAACTGGATCCATATGACAGCCTGGATCCTTAATTCCTTTCTGCCCACCTATGGACCAACTTTGACAGGTGGATGGGACAAGCATATGATGTCAGGGGTGGGGCAGGCAGATATAATTGTGGCAAAAGGCTTCACAAGGCCAGATTGGGACCCATCTCAGACCTGATTAGGCCTGCTGGCTGGAGGTTCTCCAGCACTGCCTTAAAGCACTGAGAAAAGACCAACACAAAGTTTGGGTGCATGTTGAAATTAATGTGTGGGTTTTTCAGAAAACAATGAGACTTCTAAGTGTAAATAAGAATTGCAGTTTTATCTAGCCCCATGTAGTACATTCAAGTACAATATTTAAGGGTGACCAAATGCAAACTATATTGGTGCTTAGGTTTCTTGAATGGGCACTCCTCTGATGTAACTGGGGCAAGACTGCTCCACATTATAGCTGTACCGCATTAGTAGTTGTCATTCTGTTGTTACTCTGCTGTATTCACAGTACCCCTTGTAAGTTCTGAATGCACTCATTTAAGTGGTTGAAACAGCTTCCGAGTAGTGATTTCTGGAAGAGTTTGGAAGACCTTCAAGGTTGATGACTCAAAACTTTCCAAATAGTAAATGAAAACCTTTGAAAAATGAATAAATGAGCCAATTTGGGAGTGGGAGCCATAAACTACTTCTCTCTTGGCTGTGGGTGAGCATCACACTATGGAAATGGCCGCGAAAATATTAGACCAACTCCCATAGCAATGACTCAGGCTTCACATGGTTTGTAGGTATTTGCTTTCTAGCCTGCCAAATTCCTGAGCTGCTCCAGATAAGACACCCTGGAAGTTTGAATGTCTAAATACATAAATTTAAGCTCTGTATCTCACTTTACTGCCAAAAACTCTTACACCATTAATCTGCTAAACGTTGGCTGCTCTCTGCGGGCATTGGTGTTTTGACTGATAAGCTACATTTTTAGTACCATGTTACTCTGTTTTGCCTGTAGTCATAGCAGGTACAGCATGTCAATGGGTTCATAATGTTCTTCGGGTTTCTGCCACCACCCATTGATCAAGGAGAGCCCTAAAGGGGTTCATTGGTCACCATTGTGTGTGTGTGTGTTTCTGGCAGCATAAGTAAGAGACTGAGAGAGCTTTATGGTGAAGTATTACTGTGAGGCAGATGCTTTCCATACCTCCCTCACTCTTGACATGGAAACAGAGTTAGAGCTACAAGCTCCAGTTCTGCTACCCAGGCAGGAGCAAAGCAACATTTCTAAGTTTTGTTAGCTTCGCTTCCCCCCTCCCTCCCCAGGCCCACGCCATCGCACCCCCACTCCCCATATGTGGAACCAGTTTATAAACTCTGGTTCTGCTTTTGTGGCATGAGCAATGGGAAAGGGAAGAAAAGGGTGGGGTGCATCCTGTTCTCCAAGTGTACTCACACCCCTCTTCGGCTTTGGTTGTTTTCAGTCATTCTCTGTGGGGTTTCTTCCTCTCTCCCAATGCACATAGAAACAAACTACCTTGCCTAGTTCTTTCTAATCAGATAGATGCTGTTAAACATATTGTTACACAGGGCTGCTTCTCACTTGCAAAAGGTTTGTAGAATGCTAATTTTAATAAGTCTATATTAAAAACTTCAGACATCTTGCATTTATAATGTCTTTCCCACTTTTTACTTTTTTGCTGTCCTTACCCTTTTTCCTATAAATAGCTTAGCTGTATTGCACAGTGCTATCTCCTTATATCACTGCAGTTCTTGTTTTTCTTGTAGAACTTGCTCCTACTTCTTCATTGCTTGGCTTCCGGAAAATTTTAAACATTGTGTCATTGTTTAGCTGGAATAAAAGAGCTCAGTCTTCTAATACTGGCTTCTTTAGCTTCCAGTAATACTCAGCTGAAGTCAAAAGGATTTTGCAGAAAATATGATAGCGCAGGAGGAGGAAAATCACATTCTCTAGAATACATTGTAAAACATTTTTTCCCCAGTTCAATCTTAAATCTGGTTTTAAAGCTCTTTTTTTTAAAAAAAATCTGCAGCCCAAACCATACAAAACATCAGTGATTGCATCCAACTTTAGATGCAGTGAGAGGTGCATGCTAACAGTAGAGGAGAGTAAGAGATTTTTGCCATGTCTTCCTCCCCCTTCAGCCTGGAGCATGCCGCAAAATCTGTTCTTAAGGGTCAGCCAATCCCCCAGAACAGATTTGTGGGGTGAGTATCATTGAGAGCTGCAAGGAGGAGAAGGATTTGCAAAAATTGCCGCCTCTTCTCTTCTCTTCTCTTCTCTTCTCTTCTCTTCTGTTAGCAAATATCTCTGTTTGAGCAACAGCACAAGGACAACCAATAGGATTGCACCCTAGGAATTATTTTTTTTAAAGGGGAAAGCAGTATTAAAAGTGGATGAAACTAAACAGCATACGTTACTCCACCTGGTGTGTTTTGCTTGCTGTGTTTTCTTAACTTGTGCACCAGTGTGAAAAGACTCTCTTAACTAGGATATGGGTTAGAATTTGTCAATAGCCATGTGCGTTTTGTAGTTTTTGGTCACTTTTTTCCCTTTCAAGAATGAGGAAGAAATCTTACTCTTGCTTCTCCTTCACTACTTGCTGTGGTTGGTATGTGAGAAATTGGGGTTCAGATGCCCACTCCATCATGAACTGATCTGTCAGTTCCTCTCCCCCCCCTTTCCCTTAGCTCATCTCATATTTATTGTAACATTAATTCAGCACATCCAAGTCACAACTGTAACCAATGATTATTCTCTATGCGGCATGGCTCTTCCTAAAACTACGTAAGTTTTGTTTTTGTACAAGGATGCTTTGATAGGAAATCCTGTATGTATTGAGATAATGTTCTCAGGAAAGAAAGAAAGAAACAAGTCATTCTTGACAACTGATCATTTGTACTGACATTACTTGATCACTTGTGTGGCAGGAAGGTAGTTTAGAATAACACCCCTCACATATTGCATGGTAGTGGGATGGTAAGAAGGGTTACATCCAGCCATGCATTCAGTGAGCATGAGAAGTGCCCCCTGCATTTCCCAATGTATGCATGGTAGAGCATTTCCATGTGAGGGGGAATCTCAGGATATTTGCTCTTGGAATTTTAATTTTAGAAATATGGCAACCCTACATGAAAGAGCCCTTTCTCACATGTATGGCTGAAGGGGAGGTGCTAGTCCACATGACTCCACAACCCCCTCTTGCATTCCTTTAACTTTCAAAGTGGTTTCTTTCTCTGCATATATCCATAAACATATATAACTTGTTGTTATTTAGTCATTTAGTCGTGTCCGACTCTTCGTGACCCCATGGACCAGAGCACGCCAGGCACTCCTGTCTTCCACTGCCTCCCGCAGTTTGGTCAGACTCATGTTGGTGGCTTCGAGAACACTGTCCAATCATCATGTCCTCTGTCGTCCCCTTCTCCTTGTGCCCTCAATCTTTCCCAACATCAGGGTCTTTTGCAGGGAGTCTTCTCTTCTCATGAGGTGGCCAAAGTATTGGAGCCTCAGCTTCAGGAACTGTCCTTCCAGTGAGCACTCAGGGCTGATTTCCTTCAGAATGGATAGGTTTGATCTTCTTGCAGTCCATGGGACTCTCAAGAGTCTTCTCCAGCACCATAATTCAAAAGCATCAATTCTTCGGCGATCAATTTTCTTTATGGTCCAGCTCTCACTTCCATACATCACTACTGGGAAAACCATAGCTTTAACTATACGGACCTTTGTCGGCAAGGTGATGTCTCTGCTTTTTAAGATGCTGTCTAGGTTTGTCATTGCTTTTCTCCCAAGAAGCAGGCCTGTGTGTATGTGTGTGTGTGTGTGTGTGTGTGTGTGTGTGTGTGTGTGTATGTATATGTATAGGTATACCATATAATTTAGTCTAACAGAAATGTTATCTGATATACTTAGGGGGTCCCTCATTTGTTGTTCAGATACAGAAAAGGGTTTTCTTGCTTTTCCTAGAGGTCTGAAAACTAATATTAAAATAACTGGGCCCTTTTATTTTTCTCTGTAGGTTCATGTGTGCTCAGTTGCCCAATCAGGTTCTGAAGAGCATTAGCATCATAGACAGCCCTGGCATTCTTTCAGGAGAGAAACAGCGACTACGCAGAGGTGAGCTTGTTACTTTGTTTTATCTATAGTAAAATGTATGTCCCACCCTTCCCCCTTTCCAGAGTGCTTACAACAAACAAAACAACATCAGGTTCTTAATTAAATAAGTAGTGCAGAAAAATAATTGCAGGGACTAGTGACCTGTTTTGCTGTACAGGCTAATCCAGCTAATCTCTTGAGTGCTTGCTCTTTCAGCTTGGCGACAGCATGGTCCAGTAACATTCCTGGAAGTCTCTGGTGCCTTGTTTTAAACTAATGTCTGCTGAATGGATAGGCACCATGTTTTGCATTCTGTTGTGCATGGGTTGGTATTGCTTTCTATAAGGTGAAAACTCACAGCCCTCATCTTTATAAAACTAGAGTTCATTTTTTCAGAGATACAACAGAATATATACTGGTAGCAGAATAAAGGTCTGTTTCAATGCTTGACCTCCCAGTTGTCATAGTTCCCCCTCATGGAGGCTTATTCAATGATCCAGTTCACATGTCACATTAAACCACAGTTCAAAACAAGCTGTGGTTTAATGTGCAGTGCTACTCTTGCCCAACTCCTATAGCTGCTGGGAATCAAGCCAGACTCTGGCTCGTTGTGATGTCTGAATGTGAGCTCATGGTTCATTTCTCTCATCCTGACCCAACAAACGAGGCTCATGGTTTATTCTATTTTGGAGAAGCACAAGATAAAACTTGAAGTTTCTGTTCCCCTTGCATTTTTGTCCAATGCCAGGCTGGAGGATAATATTTATTTCTGTTTCTGTTCCCCTTGCATTTTTGTCCAATGCCAGGCTGGAGGATAATATTAATTTCAAAACTGAAGCAGAATCTGTTGGATTGTTAAATGCAAGGGAGCTCTTAGATGTCAACTCTGTGTGGAAGTTTCACTATTTTACTTGTTGGATCTCTCTCTCTCTCTCTCTCTCTCTCTCTCTCTCTCTCTCTCTCTCACACACACACACACACACACACACACACAGAGAGAGAGAGAGAGAGAGGGGGGGGGGGGCTCATTTTGCTTTCCAAAATGAAAATGTTTATTTTAAAGACCACCCAGCTGATTTCCTTGAGCACTTACATAGTTATCTTCTTCCTACCATTTCCTCTTCTTGGCTGATATCTGATTTGCCAGTGATATCATATAACCTCTCCATCTGTCAGGAAATCTCCTAATCTAGGGTTCTTTCTTTCTTTCTTTCTTTCTTTCTTTCTTTCTTTCTTTCTTTCTTTCTTTCTTTCTTTCTTTCTTTCTCTCTCTCTCTCTCTCTCTCTCTCTCTCTCTCTGTGTGTGTGTGTGTGTGTGTGTTTTAGAAGGTCTGTTTCTTAATTAACTTAAAAACAGTGACTACATTGGAAGTGATCCAGCCAAAATTAATGACAATTTAAAAAAAAATTAAATAGGAGAACTAGGTGCATGATTAAATATTACTTTGAAATTTTGTAATAACTGATGACAGAATTTCTGTCAGATAAAAGTTCTACATTTTGTGATTTAAAATACCCTTTGCAACATCAAAGCTAGCATGAACTTGCAAGCAGTCTCACTGAATGTATCTAAGGTATCTGGAGTTTGCCCCCAATGCAACATCTGAACTAGCTGTTTTCCCAAGCACTGTAAAATTATGTCCAGACTCTTCTCAAAGTGCCTGTGTTAGAAAATTAAAATTACTTCTGAATAATTCTAAGCAATGTCAGATTTTATACCCTCCCCTCTCTTTCTCCCCTTTCTCTTTCAGGCTATGACTTCTGTCAGGTTCTTCAGTGGTTTGCTGAGCGTGTTGATCGTATCATCCTCTTATTTGATGCCCACAAACTTGATATTTCTGACGAGTTCTCAGAAGCAATCAAAGCGTTCCGGGGTCAGGATGACAAGATCCGGGTTGTGTTGAATAAGGCTGACCAAGTAGACACCCAGCAGTTAATGAGAGTCTATGGAGCACTCATGTGGTCTTTGGGAAAAGTGATTAACACTCCAGAGGTGTTGCGTGTCTACATTGGCTCTTTCTGGTCTCAGCCCCTGCAAAACTCAGAGAACCGAAAGCTGTTTGAGGTGGAAGCACAAGATCTGTTCCAGGACATCCAGAACCTACCACAAAAGGCAACAGTGAGAAAACTGAATGACCTTATCAAGAGATCACGGCTTGCAAAGGTAAAATTGTGGGATAAAGCTTGGCTTTCCTTGAGCACTTCTTGATGAAGTGCCTTTTTTGTTATCTTTCCTTCTCCGCTTTCTGTGCAGCAGTGGACAGTCTCTGTAAAGTGAGTTGAGCCGACAGTATTAAATCAAGGTGATTATTGTTTTACTTTTAGGGGAGGAAAGGAAACTGTCCAGACCAACGGGGACCTGTAGTCCTTAACTTGTTCATAAATGACTTGGAGTTAGGGATGGACAGAAAAAGATTGCTGATGGCAACAAATTTTTCAGGTTGGGATTCAAAAAGGGATTGCAGGGAATCCCAAAAAGATCTCTCCAAATTGGGTGAATGAACATTAAAATGGCGAATGCCATTTCGGTGTAAGCAGCTATAAAGTTATGCACACTGGGGCAAAAAATCCTAACCATATGTGGAGTCTGAACTGGTAATGGTTTAGCAGGAAAGACATCTTGGAAATTTTAGTGGACACCCAGTGAAACTTCTGACCTAGTGTGCAACAGCTGTGAAAGGAAAGGACAGTTTCTCAACCCATTCGCCTTCCTTCAATCACTATCAGCCCCTCAAAAGTTCATCAAGAGAGTCTGGGGGCCTCCTGAACAATCTGGGATGGGGTGGTGGTGAGGGCATGGGAAGCATTCCTTTTATAAACATCCTTATCTGAGGATCAAAGTCCAGTTTTGGACAATGCTCCCCACCCCACCCAGTCTCGTGGGGCTAGAGGGGGTGTTGGAGCTGACTGCAAGGGTGCGTGGATAAGAGGTGAAACTTTGCTTCCTTAGCTTAACATAGAATCTAAGCCAAACAGTTAATTGTCTAAGCGGCAAACTGAGTTGAAATGACTTTAAATGGATTCCAATCAATACAGCGGTTCTTTTAGAGCACCACAATCTTTCTTTTTTTGTGGGTGTTTGTTTTCTTTTAGAGAAAAGCAAAAGCATTATGTAGGTTCTCATTTTGATGTTGCCTTCCCCTCCTAAGCATACTCTTGAAATTCCTATCATGTTAGAATAATTGAGTAAGTCAGTTGCCAGCTCCCTATCAACCTCAGGGTCTTATCAGCCGCTCTGGTATTCCTTGTGCGCAGTGTGATAGGTCATATTTAAATGCTTTGAAGGCTGAAAACCTCATCTGTAAAAGCGCAATGGGGGGTAAAGAAATGTAATTGGTTAAATTGGTTAAATGAGACGGGGAAATACTATTGAAGGCATTCAGCATTTGACTTCCCATACTCCTTGCATCAAAATGTTGTCATTCTATCATTGTTACTTATAATCCACTAAAATTTGTTGTAAAAGTATATGCATACCACAGCAAACTGAATGACTTAAATTATCCTTTGCCAGTGTAGTCCCCCCACCACTCTGTTATGTAAGGGATTTATAGAAGGTGTGTTTCTTGACATGTTTCATATTGTATTGCACAAGCGTATACAAAATGGATGTCATAGGGAGTTCTCAGCTTGGTTATAGTAACATGTAACGATTAACCTGAAAGGTTAATCGTTAATGGCCCTTTATATGCTGAATGTATAAAACCAAGATTAGTGTTTATAAATGAATCTCCTTAAAGATTTTGGGGACGGTGCAACATTTATAAGAGATTTGTATTTCTTTGGAGGGGGGGATGACGACCACATAGGTTAAATTCATAAAGGTTTATGAGCAAATAATATGCTTTCCCTTAAGGAGGCCCTAGCTTTCTTTAACGTAGTCATTATCTGCCATCTCAGCCACCTGTATTTGCACTAAGCTGCAAAGCGACATCTCAGTAGTTTTCCTGGCTACCACTTTTTTCTCTTTCTTCAAGAGACAGAATGTTATAATCCCTTTTTCTTCTTCTTTTGGAGATGGGGAGCAGTTTTGCAAAGCTAAAATGAGTGTGTCAGTGTTTAGTATTTGTGTATTTTGTACAATACAACAAACATTAAACTGGTGTCTCTTAAGGGTTTTTCTTGTTCACATCTGTTGTGAGGTAGGAGGCATGAAAATCACTGCTAACTTGAATCCCCTGCTGTTCTATTTTAGGTACATGCTTATATCATTAGTCACCTAAAGAAAGAAATGCCTTCAGTATTTGGAAAAGAAAATAAGAAGAAAGAACTGATCAACAAGCTACCTGAGATTTATATTCAGTTGCAGCAACAATACCAGATCTCACCAGGGGACTTCCCTGAAGTCAAGAAAATGCAGGTATAGTACCTCAACAGATTGATAGTTTGTTTACCTCTAATTATTTCAATCATAGCTTTATCATAAAAAAACTCTGCCAAAAAAAAATAACTTTATTGTGTAAGGGAATCAGACACTTAATTTGTTTATTTAGTACATTTATTTCCTGCCTTTCAAGATGTCATGCATAGTTATCCCCCACTCCTTTTTTTAATCCTCACAGATAATAGGTAACCTCATAGTTGAATCTGGCTCGAAATTAGGACCATGTAGAAGGCACGTCAGTGGGATTACTAATAAGGCATTGCTCAAAAATGGCTGTTGTTTCAGGTTTCATAAGCCTGGACTATACATGAGCCAAGCTACACATGATGCTGAGTTGCATATAGTTTTTTGCCTTGAAGTGGGATTTTTTACTTTACAAATCGATCTTGGGGTGGTGGTGTCTTTATGTGAAACAGGAGTTCTGTGCAGAGGGAAGAGGGGGAAGGCTTTAAAAGCTCCCATCTCCGGTGTTTTTTTTCTGGGATCTCAAAAGGTAATGGGGTAAATCAAAACCCTGTAGCTGCAGATACCAGTATCCCCTCCCTGGGGGACTTTGAGGGAGAGAACTACTGAAAGGGTAAGGGGTCAAAAGCCCCATTCCCCATACTGGCCTTCTACTTGATATTGTAGCCTCTACAGTTGCATTTGATGGTATTGAAACTTATGGCAGAACTTCCAAGTTTGGCATTGAAAGGTATGTAGATTAGAGAATGTCACCAGAAAGTTAGTCATATCTCTGTTTATCTTCAAGTTGCTCAATACCCTTCTGAAACAGAGAACAGCTAAGACAATTGAGAAATGAGTTGCTAACTGAAACTGTCACTCCATGAACAAACACAAAAAGGTGTATCTTTAAGAATATCATCCAGTAATTAAGGCTGACTACCCAGCCATTGTTGTGGGTGTATTGTGGTAAGCTGGATTTTTTGCAGGCTGTCCCAGAGTGGCAAGATTCTCTCTGGATTCACATGCAGGCACCTCTTCAGATCATAATTTGGCCACAAACTGGGAGCCATTTGAAATGTGTGTTATGACAAGCTGTGAATTTCACTAGACGATTCCACTGTTCCAGAACTGCCTGGAAACATCAACTTAGGGTGATTTTGTTATGCAAGAACAGCCCAGTCAGACCCTAAGAGAGCCTGTTTTGTAAAGTAAATAGATAAGTAGGGGTGCAATATAAGAACAGCCCTGCTGGATCAGACCAAAAGTCCATCTAGCCCCAATTTCCTGTGCTCAAGCAACTGCATATGGGAAGCCTACAAGGAAGGCATGAGTATAATAGCACTATCTGCTTATGATCCCCAGGACAATATTTAGAGGCATATTGTCTTGGTTCTGGGAGTAGTCCATGGATGGCCATCATGGCTAGTAGCCATTGATAACCTTTGCCTTTGTGAATTTATCTAGTCCCCTTTTAAAGCTTCCCAAGTTTGTTGCCATCTCCACATCTTGCACAAGCAAATTCCATAGTTTCACTATGTGAAGAAGTATTATATCTGTGTCTTTGCTGGTACAAGGTAAATGTTGTAAATACTCAGTCTTACTGTCAACACTCCGTTGTTTCTCTTCAAGTACCTTGGCTTCCTTCTATCTAAAGCGTTTCCCAGAACTATATATTTGTGTTGTTTTCCTATGGTGCAGCTGGGTAAATATAAACATGTACACAGTTTCCTAAACTATTCGTATTGAAGGCTTCTTTCATGCAACATTCGTTCTGGAGTCATCCTTATTCAAGCTTGGCAGATGCCAAGAATTTTATCAAGGAATTGTTGAACAGTGTTCTTACTTGCAATCATTTCTTTTTCCATTTCACAGGAGCAGTTGGAGAAATACGACTTCACCAAATTCCATTCTCTGAAGCCAAAGCTGATTGAAGGTGTAGATAATATGCTGGCAAACAAAGTTGCCTACCTCATGACTCTGGTGAGCCAGGAAGAGCGCAACACGCCTGCGCAGAAGGTTCAAGGTGGGGCATTTGATGGCACCACAGTAGGACCATTTGACCAGGGCTATGGGGAAGGTGCCAAGGAAGGAGCCGACGAGGAGGAGTGGATTGTTGCCAAAGATAAACCTATATATGATGAAATCTTTTACACTCTCTCGCCAGTCAATGGTAGAGTCTCTGGGGTCAATGCAAAGAAGGAAATGTTGACCTCCAAACTGCCCAACAGTGTCCTGGGGAAAATCTGGAAGCTTGCTGACTGTGATAACGATGGCATGTTGGATGAGGAGGAATTTGCATTAGCAAAGCATCTTATCAAGATAAAACTGGAGGGATATGAACTCCCCAGTAGCTTGCCTGTCCATCTGGTACCTCCATCGCATAGAAAACCTTTGCGTGGGGCACAGTGATAAACGCATTCTAAAAATGTTAAAAGTTCAGTACCTGTTACAGTTAAAGATTGTATAACACACTTGAAGGTAGGGTTCTTGTCAAGCATTTTAGGGCCACTTCAAACATTGAATCTGTCCTATACGGATACCACTTGCACACAAAAAAGCACAGAAGCTATCATGTACCTCATGCACTGGGGAGCGACGCTTAGTGGCAGTTTTCTCATATGTGCATTTGTGCAACATGTATATCTTGTAAAATAAACACATGTATTATCATGGCATGTGTCATGACAGGCTCCACATGCTTTCTGGCATTTGAAGTGGCCCTCAGTTAGATGCTACATTCCGTGCACATTACAGGAACTAGCAACATAGCACAGGGATGAACCTATGTTAATAGATCTGAAGGCCCCTCAGTAAAAGGACAGCAGGGGGAGTGTTTCTTACAAGTGCCTTTGAAAATTACCTTCTAGTTTTTGTGAGTAAGGTTTTTGACATTTTTTCCACTGTGTTTACAATCAAAATACTAAACTGGGATTGAGCAGGTGTAAAAATAGTTGCAGCTATATACTAAACAATACTTTGATAATACAATGCAAAGCTACCTTTATTCTTCAAAAGGAAATCTAACATTTTACACTTCCAGGAGGCAGGAATTTGTTCACTAATGATACTTGAAAAGAAAATCCACCTTCTGCAATTCCATTTAGAGATTGTAAGAATGTGCTTCAGTTCAGTTTTTTTTTTTTGTTTTAGCCAAAAATTAAAAGCCTGCCTTGGACTAGACTTCTTTACAAACTCATATTTGTTTGGAGAAGGAGAAAAGGGGAACGTATGCATGGAAAGGCCTTTCATAAGAATATGTAATTGTATTTAGAAAATCAACAAATTACTATATTTGAAAGTTATATATATTTAAATTGACATTTTAAAAATATTACAGCTCTTTAGCTACTGTAGAGGTTATCACTGTTGTCTCTGTATAAGTAGAATATATATGAAGAGCCCTGCTGGATCAGGCCAAGGGTCCAACAATGGAACCCAGTGTCAGGACATGAAGGCAATAGTCTCCGCATTGTTTACCTTCACATCTGCTAGTTGGAGGTGTGCTATTCCTAAACATGGAGGTTCTTTTTTAGCATCATGCCTATTAGATAGAACTAGTCTCTATTTATCTCAGGCATTTTTCAAGCTATCAAATACAGAGGCCTTGTGGAAGTGACTTCCATAAGTTAATTTTTGTTGTAATAATGTGAAGCCCCTGGGAGTTGGTTGGTGTTTTTTTTGTGTGTTTTTTTAAGAAAAAGAATAATGTGCATTATATACAAATATTGACACCTCTGTTCACTGCAATGATGATTTGCAAAAGTCGATTTGGAGGGCTTAATCCCAAAGTACGACTTTGCTGAAAACACACCTACATACATGACAGAGCTACTTCGCAGAATATATATATATATATATATATATATATATATATATATATATGCTTGTGTCAATAGAAGGTGAGGTGACTTAAATTAGTTGATTTAAATTAGTTGATTATAGTTTGCACAGGTTAAAGTAGTTTGATCTACTAATTCTAAGCTTTATTTTTAACATCCACAGGAAACCTTCCTGTATATTCTAACCTACAAAGCGTTATTTTCACTTCTTTCATTTATGGAATGCCACTAGATTATGACTGCCTTGTGGCATGGAACCTGTACAGTGAATGCATCAAGGGAGGGCTACAGCAGCCTGTAGGTGTCCTTTCATGAAAGACAGAGCCAATGAGTCAGTTTCTCCTGTTGCATCAGCAAAGTACTATTCATTGACTTAATCACTTATGGCATAAGTCTTATGCTATCACCTGTGGACTCAGTCTGAGCAACAAATGATGTCACCCAGAAATCTCCACGCTTCATATGAAACTGCCTTATACACATTACTGGTCCATCTGTCTTAGTATTATCTACTGTTATCTATTCTGGCACTCCAGGGTCTCGGGCAGGGTCTTTCCCAAACTAGTAACTTCAGATCTTTCTAAATTGAGTTGTCAGGGATTAAACTTTGGACCTGCTTGAAAAGCAGAAGGCCCCTTCACAGTTTGTGTTATGTGGAGATCAGCCCATCCCTATATAGTAGCTGAGAAACTTAAGACTGGTGCAATCATCTTCTTAGTGCATCCTTTTAATGCTATACTGAGAAATCAATTAACAAACTAACAGGTCTATTCCTACTGTTTCTAGGTTTGTGTGTATTCTTTGTTTACAGGCACAGACATCACTCGGGATAATTAGCATAGGCTAACTTAGTGTTCTTGCTTTCTGGGGCTTATGGTTTTCAAAATAGTTTATTTTTATTTATTTTTTGGCCAGCATTGTAATGGAATAGGGGAAAGAATGAGGAGGGTGAGGGGGGGGGAGGAAGGAAAGAAGACAAATGAGTCAAGAGGCCAGACTTCAGGAAGAAGTTTGTTCATGTTCTTGTTGCACCTTGAGTCTTTACCTGCCCCTGTGTGTTTATTTTGAGACCACTCTTTGACAATGCTTTATTACCTTTTCAAAAGAAAACTGAAGTCACTGGATGCTAGCAGATAAGAGACTGCAAGATCAGATTTTATCTGTTACATCACATGTAGGCAGAATATATTATTTCTCTTACAGCTAAGAAATCCAATTTCACCTAAGAAATCCAATTTCACTCATATTTAATTGACCTCACGTTCTGGAGAAAAGTGTCTCTCTCTTGCTGCACTATCTTTCTCTAGAACAGTTGTTAGTATTTATCTAAGCATCTGCTTTTCTTGTGCAATTTCCTCAGATCTTTGTTTCTCCCCACAATGAAATCATTTTTCCTGTTATTTATTATCCTGCAGTGATTTTAGAGGTTTTGTAACTGCAATTTCAGCTGGCTAAGTCGAAACAACCCTCTTTTTGTCAACTACAGTGTCAGAATTTTTGAGTGACTTTTAAACATGGTAGAATTGCGGTTTTAGGTAAAGGCACACAAATAATGAAACTTGTTTGCTTGTTTTGGCTATGATCCTTATTATTTCAAGAACTCGAAGTTTTGATCCATGAGCCTCTTCATGTGGTTTCATACTTGGTGTAAGAATCAGTGGAATATGAAACATGACTGATCTGGACATCTTTTTTCATGCTTCTAGAGTCTTTTGTGAGTTGCCCTTATGCATATCTCCCTTGTGGAGAGCTGCATCCTACATTGATAACACACACTGCAATGTAATGCAGCCTAATGCTTAGTTTCCAGAGCTAGGCTAGTTGGGCAGCACAGCATGGCCATTAACAGAACCCTTTATGGGTGTGTTTGTTTTTCTGAACTATGATTCACTATAGGATTGCTTAATTGGCTATTGGATCCATAGAGGCCACAGCCCAAGAGGGAGAGCGCTTCTCCTTACACTAGAAGGAATACAACAATTCTTGGAGGGGGCCTTGCATGCTATGTAGTGCTGGATGCAGGACATCCAGATGTGGAACATCTGCAACTGATGGTGGACCAGCCACTGCACCCAGCAAGGGAGAGCTGATCCCTAGAAAAATGGTTCTGTGAAATCCCATCCAGCAGAACTTTCTGAAAATAAATGTTGACATGCATCTGGGTTTGTTTGTTTTATGTGCTGGGGTATTTCAGAAACATAAGACCTTGATACTGAATTGGAAACTAGCTACCGGTACTCACAGATGACATGTTTCCATATGTTGTAGGATATATGTGGCCTGGAAGTTTTGAAAAGATGTAAAATCTAGATTTAGAAAAGAATCGTTCTTCCTTTCTTTCTTCAACTCCTTTTCATTATCACTCAAATATTGTCATCTTCATTATACCTGTTTGTAATTAGTTTCCTCTCCATAGTCTAATATTTCTAAATGTCCTCAATGATAAAGTTGTTAAAAATAAACCACTTTATTTAATCAGAGTTTCTATACCATTATTGTTACATATTTATAGGTCCAAGATCAGGTCACTTAAAAAAATAAATAACAATGATTGACCAATCCTTATATTACTGTGAAATATTTCAAGTGTCATTGAGAGAATATATATTATTGCTTTTGTTTGCTAAGGTTCAAATAACAAAACTCTTGGTAGAAATATTAATTTTCTCCCCAAGAGTTTAAATTCATTGGTGTTGCACTTTGATTATCTGCACAAATCATTACAGACGCTGTAATATATTTTTGTATATGTTTATAAGATTTCTCCTTTTTGTGTGTAACATTTCTGGGAAATAAAATTCGCTGTTTAATAAAGTCAATTGCATGCTTGTGGTTGGTTTATTCATTTGTCTAATCCTGTGGAGGGCTGCTCTCCAGTGGTTAGAAGGTAGAATTGCAGGAGCTGGACTTCCTATATAAAAGTTCTAGAGCGGATACAAACTCAGTACTGAACTTGGTACAGTAATTTGGTATTATTGCATTGTGCCTTTTCTGGATTGAAGTTTTAAAGGAGGAGGCAGCAGGCAGACATCATGGAGCCTGTGGGCTCCTGAGACGCGTGGCTTGGGCGCTCTGCAGGCCCGCCATTTTGTCACCCCCCTCAGTGGGGACACCCGGGGCGAACCGCACCTACCGCACCCCCCTTGCTACGCCCTTGCTAGCATCATCACATTTTGCTTGTGGCTGCATGCAGGAAACCACAAAGGAAAGTGAAATGCTATCTCTTCCCAGTTAGGCCCACTGCCATTCACTTATCGTACAATCTTTGTGGGGTTGGAGAAGTATACTCTCTGCCTTATAAGAGCAGAAAGGAGCTAATGAGATAATAAGTTATGTGAACAAGCCATTTAGAAAATGATTAAATCGGATGTAGTGTGGAAACTATAACACATGACTGCCTGATTCACAATGCAAGGTTACCAATTGGTATTTCACAGGAGGCAATAAAAGTGACAAATCTTGATGCTTTTGCCTGAAGTAAAGGTAAAGGGACCCCTGACCATTAGATCCAGTCGCAGACGACTCTGGGGTTGCGGCGCTTATCTCGCTTTATTGGCCGAGGGAGTCAGTGTACAGTTTCCGGGTCATGTGGCCAGAATGACTAAGAACCAGAGCAGTGCATGGAAACACCATGCCTGAAGTACTGAGTCACAATTATTGCTTTAATTATGGAATTGTAAACAGATTTCCTAACATAGTTCAGGTACAAAAGAGCAGAACATCACTCCACTTATTGGAAACTGGAAGGGCAGCCATTTCTTTGAAGATCGTAAGCCTTTTGCACAAGTGGTGAAAATTAGGGGTCCCCAGGATTATTTGGTAGCTTGTTTTCTTTTGATCATTACTCTCAGGTCCTGCTGTGCTCCATTACTCCTGAAAATCAGCTGCCTTAGCACAAAGTTTGATGAACCTGAAGGAATGCTCAAATTTCTTTGGTTCTTTTTGATTATTTTTTCTATGTTTTTATATAGAAAAACAGTTCTTATATTTATCTGCAAGCTACCTTGAGTCTCTGTCAGGGAAAAAGCAGGGTGTGTGTGTGTGTGTGTGTGTAGAATAGATATAGATAGATATAGATATATAGATATAGATATAGATATAGATAATGTCTTGTTTTATTCACATCAGCCCAGAGGGTCATATTACATGGCATAAACTTTTGGCAGGCTAGCTGCAGCCAATGGCCCAATATTGTAAATTAACTTATTAAATGAAGGCTTTCTAATTCCAACACTTGGCATTTATTTTTATACTTGTATTGGAATTAATTTTGTCATTTACAGCCTTGTGCTATGGGCCAGGTAGTGAATCATCTACTCCAACTTAGCGTGGGAGGTACATATTTTCTTTATCATGAGCACCTGCCAGCATCAGAGCCCAACTTCCTGTTCTAGTACATTATGTCAGCATTTGAACTGCTGCAGATATATCATAACCATTCTGCTGAGAACCTTTACCCCCAATATTCTAATGACCTTTTCCCTCCCTGGCCAGGTGTAGAGTTTTCATATAGATTATAAATACTTTCTCACTGTCACAGTATTCAAAGGTCACTTTGAATGCCAGAATAAACCAGCAGTTCTGGAGTAAAAGTGTTTATTCTATTGAATGGTGTCTTGCTGGCTTTAAAAGGGACATCTTTACAAGGCTGGGTAAGTTTAGACTTCAAGGAATTCCTTTGTTTTCTGTGGATGGGGTAAATGAGGGTAGAGGCATTTGAGTCATCTCAGAATTGCTTGAAGACAAATGTTATCCTTGCGAGAAGGTATGTTCTTACAAGTGACAGGCGAGATGTTCTAAAAAGAACTGACAGTCCTATTGCATGGTAGAATCATAGAGTTGGAAGAGACCACAAGGGCCATCCAGTCCAACCCCCTGCCAAGCAGGAAACACCATCAAAGCATTCCTGACAGGTGGCTGTCAAGCCTCTGCTTAAAGACCTCCAAAGAAGGAGACTCCACCACACTCCTTGGCAGCAAATTCCACTGTTGAACAGCTCTTACTGTCAGGAAGTTCTTTCTAATGTTTAGGTGGAATCTTCTTTCTTGTGTGCAAAAAAAAAAAAAAAGTAAGTAAAGAAATGACAACCTAACAGAAAGCATAATCATTTTTAGCTGATTTTGGTTGACAAATGATCCAGCCATTTTGCTGGGACCAGAGGTTAAGCAAGAGAAAGGCAAGGAGGACAACACATCTTCTTCAGGAAGAAGAAAAGTGCTGAGAACTTCCCGAAATGTGCAGGAGCTGGTGAACCGTGGGCAAAAATCCCTCCTTCCAGCAATTGCCTTGAGAAGTGAAAGGGCTGCTTCAGAAAATTAGATTTCTGTCTTAAGCAGCTTTTTGAAAAGAGTTAATTCTTCCATTGTGCGGGAGGACCCTTGAACTTGTTGTGTAGTGTCCTGTGTATGAACTGAAAAGTAGGGTCCCAGCATTTTGTCTTTCCAGAAGTACATGTTGCTGGGATATATTTTGCCGGCAAATAGTGACCGTCATCATTTAAACAATATTTGAGCACACTTCATCTACAGTGAATCAGGTCTGAGGAGGCTTTGGTTGTGGCTCATCTACCACATCCCCTAAGACTAGATCTGACCACAAAGATCTTTCAAGCACCACTATTCAGTCACTGCACCATAAAAGTTGGTTGTGGGGAGCACGGAGGGGCCAAGTACATTTTTGGGTGAACCAATTGTGTCCTGTGTTGGATTTGTTAAGTAAGAAATGATGGCATCTCACGCGAATGCTAATTTTTCTGAAGCTAATCATCAAAGAAATTATTTTTTATATAGCAAATATTGACTAACCTAACCAAGTTCCTATTACAAAGGGGGGGGGGATAAGGAAAATGGCTTTAAAACAAGGAGCATCTCCTTGATGTACAAATTAGGCAGGCAGAATGCTGGTGTCTTTCTTCAGAAAGCACAATTACTTAGAACCTAGTGCCACTATTCAGTCACTGCACCATAAAAGTGAGAGCCAGTGAGGTGTAGTGGTTAAGAGCGGTAGACTCGTAATCTGGTGAACTGGGTTCGTGTCTCCTCTCCTCCACATGCAGCTGCTGGGTGACCTTGGGCTAGTCACGCTTCTTTGAAGTCTCTTAGCCCCACTCACCTCACAGAGTGTTTGTTGTGGGGGAGGAAGGGAAAGGAGAATGTTAGCCGCTTTGAAACTCCTTCGGGTAGTGAGAAAGCGGGATATCAAATCCAAACCCCTCTTCTTCTTCAAGTGGAACCAGAAAAGCAGGCTGTCATTAAGAGCAAACTGAGTTAAGAATATATGAGGTTTACCAAGGAGTCCAGCACTCTTGCGTATGCAAAAGATGCCTCTCCTCCAGTAACCACAGGGGCCCATCACTACTTGTTTGGGGAGCCCTTGCCCTCAACTCAATCTCTGGAACTGCTTCCAAGATCTCTCTGTTAGTAACAGGAAGCTTATACTGAGCCAGACACTTGGTCCATCTAGCTCAGTATTGTCTATTTCAAGGGTTCCCAAAGTATGGTTTGTGAACCACATTCAGGTGGTCCCTGGCATGTCTGTAAAAATAGAATTATAAACCATGCAGCTTCTAGCACGGCCTGTTACATACAACAAGCAGGCAAACCATTAAGTGTTCGACCAAGACCCTCAGAAATATTCAAGTGGTCCATGGGGGCAGGGGGAGCTTGGAAACCTCTGGTCTAGACTGGCTGGCAGCATCTCTTCAGGGTTTCAGGTAAGTAGTCTTTCTCATTCCTACCAGGAGATGTAAGGGATTGAACTTTCTGCATGCAAAGCACACTACCACTGAGACTGGCAACTCCCCAAAACTGCTAACACTGCATTCTTTGGGTGGAATCTGAAGTTCTTTGTCTTGCAATAAAACCAGAAAAAAGAATACAAGAAAGGCATGCCCATCCCCACTATTTCTTTTATCTCAGTGTTGAAATGCCAAAACTAGTATTTAAGTTTTTCTCGTTACAGTTTTGTTAACACTTTAATCTGATACCTTTCCGAAGTGCATTCATCTTAATAGAGATCTTCCTTGGTTGTTCTCAGCTTTTTAGTTGATGGGTAGCAGCACCCAATTCCTTTTGGCAAGAAATGCATTGCAGGATGTGTGAAATTGGCTCTGACCAGAAAGGAAGTGAAACGGAAGAACGTGGGCTCTCAGATTTGGCTGGTAGTTTTCTGTTGAATGCATAATCTGGTGCGTATTTCTTGGCTTCAAGGAGAGCAAGAAAGCTCAAGAATGCAAGAGAAATGGCAGCAAGCTGGAGTGGGTGATGCATGGTTATTTTTGGAGGAGTCATGTTGGAATGTTTCTGTTTTTAGGGCACGATGGAGGAAGAATATGTACAAGGACAGTTCAAAAAGCTGCAGGAGCAGCGTATGACCATGCAGAAGAAAACGTTCACCAACTGGATCAACAATGTGTTCTACAAACATGGTGTAGGTACTTTCCTCAAGCTCCTTCAGATGCAATCAGCTTAAAGACTTCCTTGGTGGAATGACAAACAACTCATGGAAAGCCCCTGACAAACTTTATCCATACAATATCATTAATTGCAAGCTGCAACAGTGTAAACAATGCAGTTTGAACTTCCATTGACATCTAAAGTTACCTCATTCAAGATGGCTTCAAAACAAACACCAGCCTGGGCAAAGCATTAGTGCAGCACCTGGAACCATTGTGCCTTAGCACAATTTGCTATTACGGTGGTACCTCAGGTTACGAACTTAATTCGTTCCGGAGGTCCGTTCTTAACCCGAAACCGTTCTTAACCTAAGGCACGCTTTCGCTAATGGGGCCTCCCGCTGCCGCCGTGCCGCCAGCGCGCAATTTCCATTCTCATCCTGAGGCAAAGTTCTCAACCCGAGGTACTACTTCCAGGTTAGCAGAGTTTGTAACCCGAAGTGTTTGTAACCTGAAGCATTTGTAACCCGAGGTACGACTGTACTTAAACATTTTAGTAACTTGACAACTGCAATTTCCTGTCACAGATAGAGGTACAGCTAGAATTTCCACAAACTCTGTAGGGTTTCAGTCAAGGCCTTTTACCCATTCAGCTGTGAGTCATCAGGTTGTACTTGTCAAGATGTATGTGTCATCCTTAATGCTTTAGTTTACACCAATTACAAGCTAATATAATATTTATAACTAGGCAGTTAACGTTTTAACACCAACCCAGAAGATATTTCAGCCGTCAGAGCTGGACCAAGACATTTTAGTCATTCATTCATTTAATTCCATTTATGAATTGCTCCCTCAGAAACATCTCAAAGTGAATAACAGTGACAGCACCAATAATGAAAGCAGTAAAAGCAATTCCATGTATAAAAAAACCATTCAAATCCAGTACAGATAAAGACTGCAGTGACAATAAAATCTCCACTTAAAAGGCTTCGACGTGCAGTAAAAAGATGCTAGAGGTGGCACCTGTCTGATATGTGAGAGGGAGGTTCACAGTTGGTGCCTCCACACTAAAGGCCTGATTCCTACATCGTAGGGAACAGACCTCTGGATGAGATGGTATCTGCAGGAGGCTTCTCCAGTAAAACCACTGTGATCGGTTGGGAATTATAAGGGGTGAGATCAGATATCCTGGTACCAAGCCTGGTACCAAGGTTTTGCATACATGTTCTAGCTCCTTGAACTTAGCCTGGTAGCTAATCGGCAACCAGAGCTACTGCTTTTTGTTGCAGCTTCTGGAACAAAGATGGACCTTTTAAAGTTGCAGTCAGAAGCTCCAAACTGTTGCTAAAAAATGTGTTTTAAATTGAGGTTCTGGTAGCATATCAGCCAATGGATTGAAGGCTGCAAATATTCCAATCACCCTTTTAGCTGACTAGAATAGGGGATATTTGTCAAGAATCCACAGAAGACACCTGTAGGTAAAGGAGTATGGAGAAGTTGTTCAGACCTACCTATAGTTTCTTTACATGTGCAGTCCTGTTCAGAATATTAAATGATGTGAATTCAGTTGGCTCAGAAGCAAATCATTTCTCTCTTCTCTTCTCTTCTCTTCTCTTCTCTTCTCTTCTCTTCATGCCAGTCAAACAGCAATTACAGCACTTGCTTGCCATTATCTATCCTTGTGTGACATCTGTCCATGTCATTAGCTGTGAAAATTTTGGCTGAATTCTTTGATGCTTCATTTTACAGGTGGACATTCGGATTCATGATCTCTATACTGAACTGAAAGATGGCATTTATCTCCTGCAGCTGTTAGAGCTGCTGTCTGCTGAGCAACTGCCCAGACCAAACAAGGGTAAAATGAGGGTTCATTTTCTGGAGAACAACAGCAAAGCTATCCAATTCCTCAAAACCAAGGTGAGAACGTAAAGGTACAATGCAGACTTGTCAAGTTGCAGGACAGTGTGAGGTTGCATATTTATAAATTTATGCTTAATCCATATGCCGTCAGGTGTCATTGGTACACAAATTTAAATAAATTCTCTTTAAGAGTAATGTTAATTAACAGTAATGGAACAGTTTTAAACCATTGTTTCAGTCCCGTAGAAAGGTTAAAGTCTTCCCCCTAATTCTTTTTTAATGTTGGAGATAGTTGATATATTTTGATAATTGTGTGTGTTCTGTGTGAATCAAGTACTTTTCCACAGTCACTCTTGGTGGCTTATAGCATATCTAAAAACATAAAACATCAAGCATTAAAAACCTCCTGAAACCGCCTTCAGATGTCTTCTAAAAGTTGTATAATTCTTTATTTATCTCCTTGACATCTGAAAGGAGGGCATTCCACAGGGAGGACGCCACTGCCGAGAAGGCCCTCTGCCGAGTTCCCTGTAACTTCGCTTCTCACAGTGAGGGAACCACCAGAAGGCCCTCGGCGCTGGACCTCAGTGTCCAGGCTGAATGATGGAGGTGGAGAAGCTCCTTTAGGTATACTGGGTCAAGGCTGTTTAGGGCTTTAAAGGTCAGCACCAACACTTTGAATTGTGCTCGGAAACGTACTGGGAGCCAGTGAATTTCCTTTAGGACCGGTGTTATATGGTCCTGGAGGCCATTCCCAGTCACCAGTCTAGCTGCCACATTCTGGATTAGTTGTAGTTTCCAAGTCACCTTCATGTAGAGCGCATTAGTTGTAGTTTCCAAGTCACCTTCATGTAGAGCGCATTGCAGTAGTCCAAGCGGGAGATAACTACCTGTAGAGCATACACCACTCTGGCGAGACTGTCAGTGGGCAGATAGGGTTTCAGCCTGCGTACCAGATGGAGCTGGTAGACAGCTGCCCTGGACACAGAATTGACCTGTGCCTCCATGTACAGTTGTGAGTCCAAAATGACTCCCAGGCTGCACACCTGGTCCTTCAGGGGCACAGTTACCCCATTCAGGACCAGGGAGTCCTCCACACCTGCCCATCTCCTGTCCTCCCCCCCCCAACAGTACTTCTGTCTTGTCAGGATTCAACCTCAATTTGTTAGCCACCATTCATCCTTCAACCTCAGATTGGCAAAGTTGACTGGAACTGATGGGAGTTCCAGTTGAACAACATCTTCTGAAGGGCCATAGGCTGACCACTTCTGCTTTATCCATCCATCCCTCCATCCGTTCATTCTTAAAAATAATTTCCCCATGAGTTTCCAGGGCAGGTTACAACAATGTAAAAATACAACACTGAAACTAGTTAAAACAAGTTTAAAGCCTCAAGTTGTAGAAAGTTGTATTTTTACATTGTTGTAACCTGCCCTGGAACCTCATGGGGTTTAAAGAAACAAACTGACAATGGTAATAATTGCTGAAAAGCTACATTTGTGCATTTGACAGGTACAGGTGAAAGTAATTGGACCTGAGAACATTGTAGATGGGGACCGAACTCTCATTCTGGGTTTAATGTGGATAATTATCCTCAGATTTCAAATTGCATCCATCAGACTTGATAAGGTAAAGCTGTTCTTTAAAAGCCTTTGTCCTCTTTGCTTTGTGAGAACGATCAGCTCTTCTGTTGTTCCAAAATGTCCTTGATCCCTAGCAAACTGAAATGTGTCTCTTAGGTTTCTAATTAGATTGAAAGCTTAGTCTAAGTAAAGGATTTAAAACAAAATAAAAAATAAAAAAATTCCTTCCAGTAGCACCTTAGAGACCAACTAAGTTTGTTCTTGGTATGAGCTTTCGTGTGCATGCACACTTCTTCAAGATACACGCTGAAGAAGTATCTGAAGAATACTGAAGAAGTGTATCTGAAGAAGTGTGCATGCACACGAAAGCTCATACCAAGAACAAACTTAGTTGGTCTCTAAGGTGCTACTGGAAGGAATTTTTTATTTTTTTATTTTGTTTTGACTATGGCAGACTAACGCGACTACCTACCTGTAAAGGATTCAAGTGTTTGCAATTGAATAGGGGAAGTGGCAGAGAAAAACAGCCTCTTTACTTGAGGGTAATTTAACTTTAACTATCGGTAGCACAGTAACTCCCCCCCCCCAACTGTGACATGCATCTAATAATAAGTGGTAAATAAACTGTAGATAAAAAATGCCTCACTAAATTTATAATTATAAATCTTTACATTTCAGTTTGTAAAAAAAATATATAAAATAAGTTTTCATCCTAGAGCAAACTTGTGAGAAGTTTCCAAATCTGGATATATTGTTGCATGGCAGATTTTCAGTTCCATATGCAATTGTCCTTTGAGGTTTGTCTCCTTGGTGTGTTTCTAGGAAGAGTTTGGAGCTAAAGCCGATGTCCTTTCTGCCAATGATGCCCTGCTGGTCTGGTGCCAGTATAAGACTGCCAGCTACCCCAATGTCAATGTGAAAGACTTCTCCAAAAGCTGGAGTGATGGGCTAGCCTTCAATGCACTCATTCATGCTCACAGGTAAAGGAGAACTAGGTGATCCTGCAGCAGTAGCTCAGACTTTCCCGTAATTCTTTAATGGAGAAGGTGATCAAATCTGACACGCTGAATAACTTTTTGCGCACAATATCGTGTTAGACAAATGGAAATTATTTGTTAATGAGCTCAGAAAAGTTACTAGAGATAAAAGGGTGCTTTTCAAAAATGTAAATTGGATTCCACAAGGATTGGGATGGGTTGGGATAAAGAATAGGGAATTTCCACACCCTTTGGTGCAGGACTTCTGAGCTCCCAAGAATAGGTTTCTCTCTCACCTAGTCCTTAACACCAGAAGCCAAGTGCATGCCCTGACACCAAAACCCACCTTCCTTGATGCAATAAGCTGTTAGGGGCTTGAACTGGGCAATAGGGATTGTTTCTAAAGTTCAGATTTCAGTTTCTCTTCCACCTCCCATGGTGTCCTTTGTGCTTCCTCTCCCTTCCACCAGTTACCGGGCAGCAAGAAGGGAACAAATGAGACCCTTGTGCTTTCTTTTTCCTCAAAACAAAAGAGAGAAAAAAGGGGCCCATTTATTCCCTTGCTAATGCCTGATCGGGACGCAGGTGGCACTGTGGGTTAAACCACAGAGCCTAGGGCTTGCCGATCAGAAGGTCGGCGGTTCGAATCCCCGCAACGGGGTGAGCTCCCGTTGCTTGGTCCCTGCTCCTGCCAACCTAGCAGTTCAAAAGCACATCAAAGTGCAAGTAGATAAATAGGTACCGCTGCAGCGGGAAGGTAAACGGCGTTTCTGTGCGCTGCTCTGGTTCGCCAGAAGCGGCTTTGTCATGCTGGCCACATGACCTGGAAGCTGTACGCTGGCTCCCTCGGCCAATAATGTGAGATGAGCGCCGCAACCCCAGAGTCAGTCACGACTGGACCTAATGGTCAGGGGTCCCTTTACCTTTAATGCCTGATCAGATTTCCTGATCAGCCTTAGTTGCCCAGAGCAATGAAGGTGGTGAAGGAGATTGTCTGAATCTCTGCTCCGCAACAGCACCCTGTGTTAAAGAATAAAGTAATTTTTTACAGGAAGGATGTTGTGATGACTGTCATTGAAATGGTGTCATTGTACACTCACCTCCTCACCTACCCTGAGGAGCTGGTCCCTAGACCTGCTTGCCGTAGTCTCTCCCTAGCAGCACCCCCCACAATGTGGTCTGCCCCAAGACACACCAGGAGCTTCCTAGCTAACTGGAGATTGAATTCAAGTCTTCTAAATCTGGTTGTGGCTGCTCTATGCTCCTCCCAACCTCACTTGCCTCTTTTAACGATGCGTACTAGAAATTCCTTCAGCTGAACCAGAGGGAGAGATTGGAAATGGCCAACCAACACCATTCTTTGGGCTCTGCTGAGAGACCAGCTTCAATGGAGTCTTCCTCTTTCTGAACCTCTTCCATTTCAGATGGCCATCTGAGAACAGATGCCTGAATTTGCCTGTTTTCCCTTTTCCACCCATTCCATTTTCCTTATGCCTTTCAGTTTGCAAACCCACGGACCAGGGCTGCCTTGTTTTCATTTGATCTGATGTAAGCCCTTTTGACTGAAAAGCGAAGCAAAAGAATTGCTTGAATAAATAAAGGGTAGTGAATGGAAGATTGAAATGCACTTTAGGTAGCATTTCTCAGGCACGCCGAGTCTTGATGTGCACCTCACCTCATTTTCGAAACATAACCTTCTTTGTATGTTTCCCCATCACCCCTTCTTTCATCTCCCCAGGCCTGATCTCATCCAGTACAGCTCCCTGAGGCATGACCAGCCCATCAGTAACCTAAATAATGCCTTCACTGTGGCAGAGAAGCAGCTGGGAATCACAAAGCTGCTGGATGCTGAGGATGTGGCGGTGCCATTTCCAGATGAGAGATCCATCATGACTTACGTGTCATTCTACTACCATTACTTTTCCAGGCTGAAGCAGGACCAGACCATCCAGAAAAGACTCACCAAAGTCAGTGCACTGCGGTCACATAAATTAGCATACCCTGTCTCTCAAGTAAATTCTCTCCACAGGCTAAATCAGATGTGGATCAGTTCTATCGTATGTAATCTGTGGGAAATGCCAAGGGCTTTTCACAGGAAGAATAATCTGATGCCATAAATTTCCTCCAATCTGATGCCAAAATTTTTTAATTGTTTTGTACCATTCTGTCTAGCCAAAACTAGCTTGGGTATTGCACAGACCTGAAGGCTTTCACAGATACAGTGACTATGGAAACACACACACACACACACACACACACACACACACACTTAGTACACATGCTCTACTACATATTCCCATATAGTCCTGCATTGCAGATGGTTGGACCTTTTGGTCGCTTCCAACTCTACAATTCTCAGCTTCCATGATATTCCCGGTGCAAGTTTTAGAAGAACCCAAGACTAGCTCTGTGGGATGCGGGTGCCGCTGTGGGTTAAACCACAGAGTCTAGGGCTTGCCGATCAGAAGGTCGGCGGTTCAAATCCCCGCGACGCGGTGAGCTCCCATTGCTTGGTCCCTGCTCCTGCCAACCTAGCAGTTCGAAAGCACCTCAAAGAGCAAGTAGATAAATAGGTACCACTGCAGCGGGAAGGTAAACGGCGTTTCCGTGCGCTGCTCTGGTTTGCCAGAAGCTGCTTAGTCCTGCTGGCCACATGACCCAGAAGCTGTACGCCGGCTCCCTTGGCCAATAATGTGAGATGAGTGCCACAACCCCAGAGTCGGTCACGACTGGACCTAATGGTCAGGGGTCCCTTTACCTTTACCTTTTAAGACTAGCTCTGCTGGATTGGGCCAGTTGGCCATGTGGTCCGGCCTCCTGTTCTCACAGTGGCCAACCAGTTGCCTGTTGGAAGACTTCTAGCAGGACCTGAGTGCAACTGCAATTCAGAGTTCTACCCTTTATGTGCTTCTCGCTTTAATGGTTTTCCTTCCCGCTGCGATTCTCTCGGGGTTCTTTCATGCAGAGCCCTTCTCCTTCTCCTCCCTCCCTTCCTAAACAAACACAGGGAGACATGATAATCTCTCGCTGACCTCAGTCACCCTCAATAAGGCAGCTCTGAGTTCCCTAATAGGATTGTGGCAGGGAAGCCTCCCTTGTGTCAAAGCAGCCTCAGTATGCGCTAAGACTAGTGGGTGGCCAGGGAGTGCAGAGGGAATCCACGCAGTGAGGTCAATCTCCCTCCCCCCACCCCTCTCCAGTGACCATGCATTTGTTAGGATCCTTCAGCGAGAACTGGGTGCGATGGCAGAACATACAGAAGGGAGCCCTAATGCCTCAGGCAGCTTTTCCTGCACTCAAGGTTGGTGCTGCTGTTTTGCTCCTTCTCCTGCCCTGGGCTGGGCTTGCTTTGTTATTTGTGTGCTCTGAAATGGATGCAAGCAGATTAGCACTTGCAGTGCATTGGGTTTTTGTTCGGTTTCAGCGCCTTCCTCATTAACGCAAGGAAACAACTGGGGGCCGGCCGAGGCATCCTCGAGAGTGACATGGAGCGTTGTCCAGCGTTGTCTGTTGTAGTTTGCTGTAGTTTGGGGCATTTGGCTTTGAGCTCTTTCGAAGCTAGGATTAAGAAGCGGAAACCAAAAATAGCAAATGAAAGGGGAGGGCAATGTGAGAAAGATGGTTACTTTTTGCACTCTGGAGATGCTTCCATAGGGTTTGTGTCCGGTGCTGAATGAACATGACTGGCAATCAGTCCACACAGGGAAGGTGCAGGTATTTTATGCTTAATGCTGATAGTTCAAATTGACTAACAGAATCAAGGCTTCCTCTGGTAACACCAAACCCTGTGCTGGATGATACCATGCCACAGAGTCCCCTCTCATCATATTCTGATGGGCGCTTCTGATATTAGTTACAGGAAGCAACTACTTGCAGACCACTATCAGAGAGCTTTGGCAACAAATCCTCTACTGTAAAGCTGGATCCACTCACATCAAAGAAGCGTTGCAATTGAACGCGTTACAAACTTTGTATGAGAAACAGAAAATTGCAGACTGGTGGAGGGGGGTGTATTTCTGGATCATTGTTTAAATAGTAGAAGTAGTAGTAACAACAAGAAGATTCAGTATGTTGAATTGCAGAGGGTGATTTTCAGAGTTTGGTTATTTATGGCAAAACATGTGATAACTTTCAACCCTGCACCTTAAAATACCAGCAGCACTATTTAGTAAAGTACTTGCCTCTTTCTCTGGTATTTCTTAAAATGTGTCGAGAGTCCCATGGAGGTGTTGTGGAGGGGGGTGGATCCAGAAAAGACATGGAAGGTGCTCAGAGAGTGGGTGCTGGAAGATCCTAAGTAGGGTCCCAGTTGGCAGAAGGTCTTCAATCCTAGGTTTCATGAGGTGCCTGATCCTAGCAGCAGTTTGGGGGAACGATCTCCCAGCAGTTTGAGGAAAGGAGATCTGGGCCCCAGGGAGGGCTGTGGTAGTGATGAAAGAGTAGGCCTCCCCTAGTTGTGCCATGGCCTTGAAGCAAATTAGGAGGCTTCTGGGACTGCTTTTGTTTTCCAGATGTATTTATTTAAAATATTTATATACTTCTATACTTCTGTTCTTTAGAAAATATTGTCAGGTTATTGGGAAAAAAATTAAATAACACAGTATATAAAACAATAAAACAGACAAAACATTGAACTCCACAAAATAGGATTCCACTCACTCAACACTCACACAAATTCCACACTCACTAATGCGCTGCTACCTCAGTCTACATGACATCTACACTTGCACACAGACTTACAGGCAAAAACACACACACACACACACACCCTCATTCTTAACAATTACTGGTCTCAATAATCTTCGGTATATACAGAAAAAGACCCCACTACTGTACCACACTTGGCAGCCTTTAACACCAGATCTAACCTCTACCCACCCCAGTAAACACCTCATACCACCCTCCCAAACACAAATTCAGATTTAGATATGGTTATTATCTGTGGCTAAGGAACTTATCCTAGTCTCACCCCAAGCTTGGATTGACTGAAGTCAGTCATAAAACTATGCTAGGTTATATGATTAAGTATTTTCTTTTGCTTTTTTCCCTGCAGATTGTGTTCTTCTTGAAGGAGACGGATGACTTGAAGTTCCAGTATGAGCAAATGGTCTCAGAGCTCTTGAAATGGATAAAGCTCAAAGTGGTGGAACTGGATGATCGCTTCTTTCCAAACTCCCTCAAGGAGATGCGCCTTCTCATGGGCAACTTTAAGACCTTCCGCATTGTGGAGAAGCCTCCCAAGTATCGGGAGAAGGGAATCATTGAAGCCAATTTCTTCCACATCAGAACCAAACAGCGAGCCCACAACCAACGTGCCTACCTGCCTCCTGAAGGAAAGACACTGAGAGATTTGGAGAAGGAGTGGGTTGCTTTGGAGAAGGCAGAACACAACCGAGGAAAAGCAATCCAGGAGGAGCTCTTGAGGCTGGAGAGAGTTGAGCAACTGGTCCAGAGATTTCTGAAGAAAGCAGCTGTTCGTGAGGCCTACTTGGAGGACATGAGAGGGATAATAAAGAAGCAGAACGACTGGCAGCCTGAGAGTGTGGAGGAACATCAGGCAGCCACAAGAAAGCTTGAAGCCATTGAGGCGGATATGCTTTCCCGAGACCTACGCTTCAAAGCACTGTCTAAGATGGCTTCAGAAATCAAGCAGGAGAACTACCATGAGAAGATCCAGATTGAAAAGAAGTGAGCTGAAAAGTGGCGGTGTATGGTTTGGGGAGGTGGGAGAAGCAGGAATAGCTTAAAGGAGAATTAGAAGGACACATAGAAAATAGTTGTGTTGGTAGCATGAATAATGTAGCTCCCCTTTTCAGAAAGGCAGCAATGATAGAGATTAACAATGGTGATCGATGTCACCATCATGCTTCACATTAGTGCTTTTGAATAGACAGTGGACTGATTTTTTTTTTAAAAAAGAGAAACATTCTTTTTTTTCAAATAAGAAGATTTTTCAAATAAAATCTTGGGAGAAGACCCTTCTCCATGTTTCAGCACTGGGTGTGGCATGTTATGGGTGACACAAGGGCCTTTTGTGCAGTGTCTTGGCAGAATACCATCCTCTTAGAATTGTGGTTAAAGCCAGTGCTTTTTTCTGGGGGTACTCAAGGGTACACAGCACTGACACCTTTTTTTCTACAAGAAAAGCACTGGTTAGATCCAACACTTCTATCATTTCAGTGCCAAGCTAAGAAAAGACCTTTCTGTTTCCCCAGGCATTTTCAGTGGTTTAGTTAAATGAACCAGCCACATGGGAATCATGAGGGAATTTGACAAGCGCCTACATTTTCATTGTTTTCCCTGCGTTCCTTGAAATACGTAGTTCTGCTCAGAATCTTCTGATATAGCATGTTATTGTTTTCCTTTCCCATCCAGGCAAAATGACATTGCACATCAATGGCAAGACCTTATGACCCAGCTCCAGAGACAAAAACACTCCTTGGGGGCGATGCAGGAAGGTCTGGTCCTTTTGAGGGACATTGATACCATTACAGAAGAACTAAAAGGGCTGAAGGTATCTCGTGTTTTACATTTTACATGTTAACAAGCACGTTGTTTTAGTGACCACTAAAGACTGCAATTGATGTCATGTTGTGAAAGAACATCGTGTCTTCAAGTCTGAAAATAGGCACATAGTCAATGACATCCCGGGCTTCTTTATTTATTCTATTATTATTATTATTATTATTATTATTATTATTATTATTATTAATACTGGAAATAAATAAATAAGACGATGATGACGAAGAAGAAGAAGAAGAAGAGGAGGAGGAGGAGGAGGAGGAGGAGGAGGAGGAGGAGGAGGAGGAGGAGGAGGAGGAGGAGTTTGGATTTGATATCCCGCTTTATCACTACCCTAAGGAGTCTCAAGAGACCCAGGTGGCGCTGTGGGTTAAACCACAGAGCCTAGGGCTTGCTGATCAGAAGGTCGGCAGTTCGAACCCCTGCAACGGGGTGAGCTCCCGTTGCTCGGTCCCAGCTCCTGCCCACCTAGCAGTTCGAAAGCATGTCAAAGTGCAAGTAGATAAATAGGAACCGCTCAGGCGGGAAGGTAAACGCCGTTTCCGTGCGCTGCTCTGGTTCGCCAGAAGCAGCTTTGTCATGCTGGCCACATGACCTGGAAGCTGTACGCCGGCTCTTGGCCAATAAAGTGAGATGAGCGCCGCAACCCCAGAGTCGGACACGACTGGACCTAATGGTCAGGGGTCCCTTTACCTTTAAGGAGTCTCAAAGTGGCTAACAACATACAATTGTCAGTACAATAAATAGTCATCTGTAACTTAGCCATTTTCTTCACCCAAGTTCTTGAGGACGATTAACATCATTTCTATTTCATTTCATTTCCAGAGTCTAGTGAGTTCCCAGGATTGCGGTAAACAGCTCCTGGAAGCTGTAGATTTACTGCAGAAGCACAAACTGGTTGCCTCCCAGATCTCTTCCCTTGGGGAGAGGGTCAGGCATATTACTGAAAGAGCAGAAGCGATTGTCAAAGGTAAATCGTTCAAGTCAGATGTGCTTCAAGCTAAGCATCGGATGCTCCAGCAGCTGCATCAAAACCTTGTGGATCTCTGCAAAACACGGTAAATTTCTTCTTTTTGTGACTCAGTTCTTCCTGAGGAGGAGGCTGGCCAATTCTTTTATTTAAGAAATTCAGGAGTAGAATATCCTAATTGTGGAATGTCAGGGGTGTTTGTATGAACCCCCACAATGAACGTGTGAGTGGACAGCTGGTCATGCCCCTCTCGTGCCAGCATGGATACTGTCCCCATTCCCACAGTTGTGAACACTTGGTGTTAGTGAGAAGGGGGCCCCACCCACCCACCGATATTCAGCATTAGCAAGAAAAGTACCCCATGCGTGTTCAGTGGTAAGTATATCAGACTCCCCAACTGAGAACCCTGAGCTCACACATTGGGGTTTTTCTGCCTTCTGTTTGGATTGGATCTGGATTCTTATCTTAAAATTACAAAGGAATTACAGTGGATGCTCGGGTTGCAAACGTGATCCATGAGGGAGGCGCGTTCGCAACCCGCAGCGCTCGCAACCCACGCCGCTGCGTCTGCGCATGCGTGTGACGCAATCCGGCGCTTCTGCGCATGCGCAAAACGTGATTTAGCGCTTCTGTGCATGTGCGAGCGCCGAACCCGGAAGTAACCCGTTCCGTTACTTCCGGGTCCGGCGCGGTGCGCAACCCGAAATCACGCAACCTGAAGCAGCCGTAACCCGTGGTATGACTGTAATTCACTGCTTCCTTCATAGTGTTCAAATTCATTAGGTAAATATAGTTGCTTTGAAGCAGAATCGAAAAACCAAGTATGGATTTTACCTGAAACCAAGGAGAATACAGAGAAGTGTCCAGGGCACAACTTTAGTATAAATAAATATTTCTAATGTGGCCTACGTTGGTGGCTGGTTTGAAGCCTGAGTAATCCAGATTCCAGGATGCTAGAAGTACTAGGAAAAACATGATGTGGCTTTATAGACATTACCAAATGCATCTCCCCCCCCCCCACACACACACTTTTTTTTTAATAGACAATATCAGCTGGAAAGTGCTTTGAAGCTTTTTGAGTTTTTCCATGAGTGCAAAGAAGAGGAGCTTTGGCTGTCTGACAAATTGAAGCTGGTGAAGGCGGGACACTTAGGGCGTGATCTCAGTCACATTGCAGCCTCTCTTCAAAGCCATAAGGTTAGTGATGTGTAAATTCTTGATCGCTTGTGCAGGTTTTGGAGGGCTTTCGGAATTCTCTAGCGTTTCTGTTTCTAGTAGCATAGATACTAGAGTGCACGTCCAAAAGATTTATAACAGTTCTAAAAAGGGGTGGGGGGGACTGGTGGTAAAGGAATATGTAAGATCTTAATATTATAAAACTCTGCACCAATGGAATGGAAGTGTGCATGCACACAAAAGCTTATACCCAGAACAAACTTAGTTGGTCTCTAAGGTGCTCCTGGAGAATTTTTATTTATTTATTTCGACTGCGTCAGACCAACACGGCTATCTACCTGAATCTGGAATGGAAAACTGCTAGAGATATGACGTCAAAGTTACTTACAAATTTACCAATATTGCTTGAAATGTGCAGACATAATCAGCCCAGAGCCAGTGAAATTGACTGATTATACTGTGGTGTTTCAATAGGTCTAGGCAGAAAATGGTATTACCCTATTTGCCTCTTGATTGGTTTAGCTAGTTTGATGTGACAAGAACAAAGAAGCCTTGAATTAAGCAATCAAATTCTAAAAGGGACTTGTTTATTTCTTTCTGCTTTTCTCTTTCTGGAATGTTATTTTATTTGTTTTCCTCCTTAAGGGTTGTGAGGGTTGGATTTGTTAGAAACACTGTTTAATTTGCTTATGTGGAACAGTATATCCCTGCTGTTGCATTTGTGATATGCAAATTGGTTAAAAAACCCCAGGCCATAGCCAATTTGCCTGATAGCCAAATTCCTACCCGGCCCCGCTAATACGGCAACCACCACTACCATTGCAAGGTCAAATCAGTAAGTAAAATGCAAAATTAATGGAGTGCGTGGGTGGGTTGTGTTAGCAATTTCACTCCTCTGAGGCTGCATTTTGTGATTAGTGGAAATCACACGGTCTGTCTGAGAGGAAGCGTGATATAGTCCTAGCTGTATGTATAATGTGATGTACTTTCTCTTTTGCCTGTTCTCTCTCGGAGCTGGGTGAGAGAGAGCACCATGATTCCTTGCCTGTGTGATAAAGTGTAAATAAATAGTAGTTTAGATTGAACTACGATGCCTCTTTCTTTTACTGTGTCAAGAGAGAAGGCTAGTGTGCATAAATCAAGTAGGTTTATGTCGCTGCAGCACCCTGGAGAAGAGCAGGATGCCTTTTCCAGAGCTATGCTCACCGGAGGACGCTCGGAGATCCGGGGGGGTGGGGGGGCTGCTGATAGGCCGGAGCATTTTCCCAATATGGTAACAGAACTGATGAAGAAGAGCGGGTGCTGGGGGCGGCACAAACTGTTTAAATCCCCCCTGGGAGCGGACCTGAAGGAAGCCTGATTCATAGCTGTCAACCCTCCCTTTTTTTTTGCGGGAAACTCCCTTATTCCAATGCTGTTTCCCACTGCTATCTCGGATTGTTGATATCCCTTAAATTTCCCAGATTTCAAAGGAAGCAGCTTCTCTCCCTCCCTGCCAGCCAGGAAGGCTCCTCAGCTGCGTTGCTCGACTGCCAATAAGGAGTCTGAGACCGACTGGGGGCGGAGCTTGCATGCCTTGTGCAGCCAGACCCTCATGCCCAACCAGACAGCCAGCCTGCCTGCCGTCTATGCACTCGCTCTTTCGCTCACCCATTCGCGCGCAGCCTCTGGAGCGCAGGGTGGCGAGGCTACTTGGTGCCATTGCATCACCCTCGCGGCATCCCTTATTTTCAAATCCGAAAGTTCGGAAAAATCCCTTATTTTCAAATCCGAAAGTTGACAGGTATGGCCTGATTTTCCCCTCAAGCCTGTCTCCGAAGAGTCCTGCCCTCCACACCTGCCGGCCATTGGCCAATTGGGCAGGCTGGCATGGAGCCAGATTTCAAGCTGGGAGAGTGCGCATTCCCAGCATCCCAGCTCTGCATCGGGGGGGGGGGCAGGTGCTGGCCGCCGCACCCTAAAAGTGGTTAAGCAGACTTGCTGATGTTACATTAGGGATTAGCGTCATAGCTCCATCTTTTATCTTCTTATTTTCTGCAACAGTTGCTTTGCCAGTTATGATGACCCAGTCATAAGCCAGGTATTGCTACTTAGTTAATTCCTCCTGCTTCCTTCAATCAAAGTATTGTATGGCTTAAAACAATGGTGCTCAGTTATATTCGATTGCACAGTAAATGTTGGTGGTAGGTATAATACAATTTGTATAAATGATTTCACCAGAGAAGATCGCTTGACTCATGCGAGTCATATTATGTAGATAAAAGAAGTGGAAACAGCATTCAAAGTAGCATTATTGGATTTGGCTTCATGGTAACATCCAGTAATTATGATCCTCCGACTTCCACCTGGCAGGCTTTGCAAGCTGAGTGTGACTCCCACCAACTGATTTGTTCTAAGATCATATGCAAGGGCCGGGAGCTAGGTCAGAAAAACCCTTCAAATCAGAGGAGCATCCAGAAGGAGACTGACAATATCCAGAAATCATGGCAGCAGCTCCAAGATGAGGTGGCCAGACGTAAACTCAGTTTGGAGGCAGCTTCTCTCGTCAAACAGGTAAGTTGGTCTGCAGCTCTGTTCAAAATGAACTGAATTAATTATTATTATTAAGTCTAAACAAGATTTTAGTCTGTCCATTAAGTTTGGAAGGTCTTGTTATGTTAAGACATCAACAACAATAGCACAGCCTTGAATTTAAGCACTTGTCTAATTGCCACTGAAGACAAGGAATTGCACACAGGTGAGTGAGCAGGCTAAAAAAAGAGGGGTGGAATTCTTGGTCTCTCATTTGCACCTAGCATAAAAACCAGGAAGGCCACCACCAGCAGGCCGTTGATGGAGGGAGGGTTCTCTCTGCCCCTCCTCTTTCATCTCCCAGCAGCCTAGCTGAATTTTTCTCAGGCAAGTCACTTATTTACAAGGCTGCAATAACAATAATGCTTAAGAAGAACCAGTCTTTCTTCTCTTTGAGTCTTGAAGAAATTGTTGCTTTTGTTCAGATTTGTTACTCTCCTGATGTGATATTGCCAGTACGTCACAAGCAGGCAAGATATAACCACACAATTGTCCTATTTTCCCCCTCAGTACTTTGCTGATATTGATGAGGTGGAGTCTTGGATGCAGGAGCAACAAACCCTGCTAGCTAGCAAGGATTACGGGAAGGATGAATCCAGTGCAGAAGCTTTGTTGCATCGCCACTTTCATTTGGAGAAAGAGATAGCTGCGTATTCTTCCGAAATAAGCCACTTGGATGAGCAGGCTCATTCTGTAGCAAAGCAGGCTGCATCAGTGGTAGGTAGCACTCATCCTATCTTTTTATCTCTTTTCTGTTAAGTTACAGATCAGTTTGGCCCGAATATGGTTGCTATTGCTGATGAACCCAAATAAAACCAAAGCAGACACAGACACAATTTGGTCTGTTAGGCTGAATTAAACAATTTTCTCCTCTTCATCTTCAGTTCCTGTGTTGTGATATTTCCCACAAAACACCATTTTTTCTTTCTGTAGAATTATGGCCTTCAATCTTCTTATTTTTATGTTTACTCAATGTCCTAGAATTGTATGTTCATCAGCCTACTGTTGTCCCATAATATCTCATACTGACTTTGTAAAACGTGAAGTATTTGTATTTTAAACCACCTGAAAGCCCTATCCTCATACTAGTAACTCAGCTGAGATAAAGTCATCTTGAATATTTTGTGAGAACTATCATAACCAGCCAGCTTGGAAGTGCTGGAAAATGTCTTGGGTGAAAATGGTAGGAGCCGTGGCCCAGTTTTGGGAGCTAATTGGAAGATGCAAAGTTCACATTTAAATTTTTAACTCTGATCATGCAACTATTTTCTCTAAAACTGTGAGAGCAATTTTGTACCATTCTCAGCTATTGTTCTCACATCTATTGCTGTTTGAAAAATATTCTTTCAAATGCACACACAAAAGTGGCCTTGTCACATCTTAACTGCAGCCATTTTAGAGAATAGCCATTGTGTTTCTACTGCAACATCTGGTGGTGAATTCATTTTTGAAACTCAGAAACACTTTTGATTTGTTTGTTCACAGGCTATTTAGAGATTCTGGTTATAGCAAAGCAAGATACAGCATTCCTATAGTTGTAAAAGGTCTCTGCTATCTTCAGACCTTGCTATCCTAGATGCAACTTAGGCTATGTTCACATTACCATTTACTCTGACTCCAGTGCACTCCTTCTGTTGATGCTTGAAGCCAAGTACACATGACATTGGCCACAATCCGTATGTTATCCTGTAGTTTGATGTGTTTCCCTTCAAACCAACTTCCATCTGATTTGAAAACATGAGCTGAGGTGTGTACCTTTGAGACAGCCATCGTGCATACACAGATGAGAGCTTCATGAACAGAAGTTCAGGGGTGGTGGTGGTGCAAGCAGGTCATGCGCACTGGGTGGAGAAATCCCCACCCCCTCTCTGGTGCATACAGCAGTGTGCAAATGTAGGTTGAAACACATCACGGGAAAACAACTTGCTGCGTTTTAAGCTACTAATGTGTACATAGACAGAAATCGGCATCTTAAGCTAAGGCTACGTATTGAAATAGAACTCAAAGTAAATTTAATTTGAACTTGTGAGCAATCTCAAAAACCCAGAATTCAGTTTTTTGACTGTTTCTTTTGATAGATGGTATCAGTGCCAACAGCAAACACAAAGATCCACGGCAGCACAGTCCAGAGGGTAACGAAAGCACCAGCAAGTCTTTCTGTGTCATGGATGTCTGCCCAAACTACACCAACAAGTCCATTTGGCTCTGATCCTCATTTTGTTACAGAAAACATCTGGAAAGCTCAGAATAAGATTAATTTATTATATGAAAAACTGCAGACCATGGCTGAGGTATCAAGTTTTTCTCATAATATTTTGAGTTCTCCCTCTATTTTTTAAAGACATAGGGTAATTGTTTATAGAGTTACATTGCAGCCTTTGTTGTTGTTGTTTTTGTTATCCTGGCTCCAGATACGAAAACTTAATGTAGCTTTTAGAGTTTACTCTGCAGAGAAGATACCAAGAATCCTGAAATGTGTTGCTGAAGATCAGTTTTTATATAACTGAATGTGCTGATTGCCCTATTGCAAAACCTCCGGGTGGGTAATATGTAAGAAACCGGACAAATTCTAAAAAAACACCATCCCTGCCAGTTTCCCCCAGTCACGAAGAAAGCCAGCTCAAATAGAAAAAAAATAATGCTCAGACTTATGGCAGGGAAATGTTTTAGGGCAGCCACCAAGAATAGCTCTCTACAACAAATGGTGCTGTTAACAAAGCATTTCATGTCATTCTTAAGTTCATCCATGAGTGAAGACAAGTGTTTGGGTATGCTGGCCCAAGCCATTATATCCTGAGACTCCCCTCTCAGTTTCTTGTGAGAAAAGATTTTTATCTGAAATCTATGGACAGTACAGTGGTACCTCGACTTACGACGATAATGCGTTCCGACGCCATTTTCGTAAGTCGAATCCCCATAGGAATGCATTGGGGGGGAAATTCGTAAGTCGAAAAATCCGGGTCAAAAATTCGTAAGTCAAAAAAATCCTATTAAAAGCGGCCGCGACGTCTTTTCGTAAGTCAAAAAAATTCGGATGCGGTGGCCATTTTGTTTTACCGGAAGTCATTCGTAACTCGAAAAAAACGTAACTCGAGTTACTCGTAAGTCGAGGTACCACTGTATATAATGACTCCCATCTTTCACATTTGACAGTACTAATACACAAATCATGGCATAGGACTAGCATCCAAATTTACACAAATAGCTAACTCTTGGTGATTTGTTGGTGCCTCAGCTCTGAATTTGTTTTTTAATCTGTTACCCTCATATACTGCCTTTGTGCTATGTTTGTATATTTGTATCATAGCGAATTTATTCTCATACAGTGTTTGGATACTTATTCCTACAGCACAGGAGAAAAGAGTTAGAAGAAAGGATCCGACTTTACCAGTTCTACAGTTCCTGTGAAGAATTTCGGTCTTTGATGGATGACAAAGAGAAAATTGTTCAGACTATTCAGCCAAAAGCAGATAATGTGGAGACTATGCAGCATAAATACCAGGTGCTGTTTCCACCTACATTTTCCCTGGCATTCCTATTCAGAGTCATAATTTACTTCAGTCTGTCAGCCAGGGTTGAATTTAGAGGAACCATTTCTGATTTTAGTAAAAAGCGATGAGAGATATGTTGGGGGGGGGGGACTCCCAGCAACTGTCAAAAGCCTACAAGGTTAAATTGAAAAAAAAATCCTATTTATTTCAAATTCATTTTGTTGCAGTTCTAATACCTCATAAACAAGGCAGTGTTAGGAGCACAGGCTAAACAATTCGCCCTAGAAATGGAGTTGTGCCTTTGACTTGCAAACCTACATACCGTAGATACTGATGTGTTACCAAAGATTCTTTTTGTTTGTTAAATTCTATAACCTCAAAGAGCTAAACAATAAATTATTACTACTGTCTTTGTTGGTTTCTGTTATTCAGAGTTTTCTAACGGAATTGGCTACTGGGAAGAGGCAACTGGATGAGATCAGTTGCTTAGCAGATATGTTTTCAAAGAGCAGTCCTGGAAAACAGAATGAGATTCATGTCCATCAGAAAGAGATAAATGTGAGGTAAATGGTGGTTCATATATAGAGTTAGCCCCATGATGTCTAAGGGATGAGCTTTACTTTAAATGTAACTTCTGGTTTAGACATAGTGCTTTTTAGAAGGTGGTGGTTTTATTGCAGAAGAAGAAGAAGAGTTTGGATTTGATATCCCGCTTTATCACTACCCGATGGAGTCTCAAAGTGGCTAACATTCTCCTTTCCCTTCCTTCCCCACAACAAACACTCTGTGAGGTGAGTGGGGCTGAGAGACTTCAGAGAAGTGTGACTAGCCCAAGGTCACCCAGCAGCTGCATGTGGAGGAGAGGAGACATGAACCAGATTACGAGTCTACCGCTCTTAACCACTACACCACACTGGCTCTCAGTACTGATGATTTGTTAATAATTTTATATAATTTAAGTTGCAATTGTGATGTTCTACTGTTGTTCTTTTTTGTATTCATGCCTCTTTGTGACTCGTGTCAGTGAAAATCAGCACAGAAATACAATAAATGAAATCAATTGAAATATACAAGCATACATTACTATCTGGGGCTTATGAAGGTTTGTGCTTCTGAATGGCCACACATTCCCCATCCCTGCTTTAGACACTGAGATGCCTGTTTGCTCACACAAACAAGAGCAGGCTACAAACTGGAACCGCCATCGTATTCTTCATAACAATATGATACACATGTTGAGACGCATTAACTTTAGAGTAAAATGTCCCTGAGCATGTGCAGAGTTCCTATCACTCATCACATAGTCCAACAGCATAGTCGCCACTGCAGCAGCCTTCTTTACTTTTCTGCTCTTAGGTGGGAGCGCTTGGAAGCACTGAAAGACGAGAAGGGCTCAATGCTGATTGGCGTGGCTGACGTGAAGACATTCCTTCAGGATTGCCAAGACACTCAAGGGCTGCTACAAGACAAGATGACCCGCCTTGAGGACTTAGGACATGGGAACATGCCTACTGTTCTGTTGGCTGAGGCGCGCAAGCTGACGAACTTTGAGCGAGAGGTCTTAGTGCTGGAGAGAAAAATTGAATACCTGAAGAGTGTCGCCAAATCGTAAGAAACCAGCCCTTTGGTGCATTGTAGTCGGTCCTGGGGGACGTGATTTCAGTGGGATTTAAAGTAAGAATAGGGAGATCTGGTGACTACTTTGGTAGGCATGTATTTTGTTCTTGTTGGGTAGCAGCAAGAATTGCTGTCTCTGGGTGCAGTAATGGCTTCCTTCTCTTTTTCAAACAGGTCTTCTACCTCATTGAATTATTAGGAACTTGGATCTAGTTTGGTTGTGGAGAATGGATAATCCACAGCACTTGTGGTCATTGATAAGGGTGTATCATACAATTCAACAACCCATAGGCATCCCCCCAAACACACACACATTAACTGTGTACATGGGAATTTGTAGAGAATCATGGTACAGTTTAGGGAAGTTTTTAATGTCTGATGTTTTATTGTATTTTTAATATTTTGTTGGAAGCCACCCAGAGTGGCTGGGGAAATCCAGCCAGATGGGCAGAGTATAAATAAATTATTATTATTATTATTATTATTATTATTATTATTATTATTATTTATTATTATTTATTTATTATGTTATTACTGCCCATGTTCAAAGCCCCATAGCATGCAGAATAGGGTTCCCTCCTTTTCCTCTTGATGATGATAAGCATTATTCTATCCCACCTTTCATCCAAGGAGCTGAGGGTAGCACTCAAGAGAAGGAAATGTTTTTGCTTTTCTCCAACACATCCAACCAAATCTCCCAGCTGACATTCCTTGATGGATACCGGTGGAATACAGTTCAGGTCATAATGAACTTGATCCAAGCCCTAGCACTAATTCAAAAATGTGTCTTGGCTTCATTATGCAGGATCAAGGATACCAACCCCGCAGAGAGCAGGGCCATAACAGAACAGGTTGAAGATATGGAGGAGCTCCTGTTATTGCTAAAGTCAAAGGCAGATGAGAAGGGGAAGGCTTTGCAAGTAGCACAGGACCAACAGGCCTTCCTGCAAGACAGCCGTCGACTTCTGTGGTGGGCAGATGCCATGAGAGAGAAAATGGCCAGCGAGGAAATGGGGGTAGATGTGGCCTCTGCAGAGCTGCTGCTAAAGGGACACCAGGATTTGCTGAAAGAGATACACAGTCAAAACCACAGGTAAAGATCTTCTTCAAAGGTGTATGAGTGTGTACCAATGCCATATTTTGCAAGAGAGGCATAAAAGAAGTCTGGAAAGGAGAAGACCCTGAACTAGGGTAGCCTATATGGTGTCCTTCATACATTGTTGGACTACAATTCCCATCATGTCTGTGTTGGTTTGGTAAAAGGGAAAAATGCTAGATATGGGTATAATGAAAAAGGAGAATTCCCTGGATGCCTAGATGCAAAACATATTTTCAGCTTTGTATCCTTGTTATTAAAAATGCACACCTAGATGTTCCGTTATTGCGCCCATAACCTAGGTTTAAGGTGCTATTTAGCTCCTAGCTTTTATATCTCAGTTTCTAACACTGATTTGTATAGAAACACAAAGATGGCTTGCTTAAGGCATGTGGTCTAAATTTGGAACATCCAGCTTAGTGGTAGGGTGGAAATCAGAGAACAAAGAGTTTGGTAACCCTTCCTCCCAAGGTGATATGGTGTGACCTAGCAAAACCTGGCAGGACAGCTTACCCTATGGTCTTAACCCCCTCAGTGTTAACCATGTTGGTTATATGAGGCTGATTTATCCCACAGCCTCACCAATTGCTCACCATGCTGACTGGGTCAGATGGAAGTTTTAGTCCAACAATATATGGAGGTGCACCATGTTAATTAAGCTTCGTCCCAGAACATGTTTAGCACTCTTACATGGTACTAAACTTCTGGTACTGTATGTGTATGTTGCTATGTGCATGTTTGAATTGAATGATATTTCAAGGGTTCATTGTATGAAAAGAAGTTAGACTCATCAGCAAAATGACATTGAATATCATAACCGAATGCATACTTCATTTACATCATCAGTGGTTTAACCCACGGTGCCACCCGCACTGAAATTAATGGACCAGACTAACTTTAGTCCACTTATTTTAATGGGTCTACTCTGTGTATGACTTACCGGTAATTGGATACCACCCATGATCTTTTCTCAGAAAACATCTTTTTATTGCTTTGTCCTTAATATAGCTATTTATTGATTACATTTCTGCAAGCTTCCAACAAAAGAAAATTGAAGACTGAAAAAGTGACAGGTTTCCATGAATAAAGTACTGGTCAATAAAATAATTTATTCTTAAGGAAATATGCATTTTCTTGATGAATATGTGGTTTTCAATTATGACAATACCGGTAATACGTACCATTTTTGTGGAACTTTCACAGGTTTAAGCAGCTGCAAGAGTTGGGTCAGAAGATAATGGATGGCCCATTCAACACCAAGGCTTTGGAAATCTGTGAGTCTGTGCAAAAGCTTGCTCAGCAAAGAAATGAGCTAGATGAATTGTGGGTAAAGCGGCGGAAGAAGCTCCAGGAAGATGTTGAACTTCAGAAATTCAACAGAGAAATCAATGGCATCCATGCTGCTCTCTCGAGCCATGAGGCCTTTCTCCGAACTAACAATCTTGAGGTAAATACTTATGGCTACAAAGCTGATCATATTCAAATTCAGAGTAGAAGTTAGTAATTTGTATCTGAGGTAATAAATTCTTGGTATAAAAATATTTTTAAAAAACGCTCCTCCATGCTACGTTGCATCTCATCCAATATTTATAGAGTTAGGATGAGATATAAAAATACAACAAATACAAAACACACTTGATTTTTTGCATTTTAATCTTGCATATATCTGAGAATGGGGTCTTTAAGCCATGCTATTAATCCTCCCCCACTAAAAAAATCTCAATGTTCTCCTCTGCAGAAAACTGAGACAGCATTTATATATGTATTTTTATATACGTCTTTTATACACGTATGAGTAGAGAAAATTCCTTGGTTTCAAGGATGACGTATTCTGATATCATGGGAAACCTTGTAGTGAGACATTAGCAAAGCCTAGGTTATTCTACCTGGAAAAACCTAGGCAGGTTCACTGACAAGTTTATTTTGACAAGGCTGCTTGCTTGCACAATGAAGAAGGCAGAGATAGAAGATATGCCAGAGATAGTGGCTGTGTTTGAACGTCATATAAGCAATGGTTTATTGTGGTGAGAATGAACTTAGGTCAGCACCGGGCCTGTATACCCCTCTTCCCCTTCTGTTATGTACTGAGCTCCTTTCCTGACACAACTGAAAGTAAGAGACCAGAAACTTTTTCTTCTGTTTTTGATTCACCACAGCTTGTCATGTGCTCTGAACCCAACAAAATGTGGTTAATCTTAATTATGGTTTATTTGAAACTTTAAACCATGGTTTATGAAGTTACCTTGTTTCAATTAACTAAGGTTAACATTAACCACAGTTTAGGCTTTTAATATAATGCTGAACTTAGGTTAATCAGAAAGAAAACGAAATCTTCTAGTCTCCTGCTTACGGCTGCACCAGAGGAAGAGAGGGGTCTATGGAGTGCCTCAGCCCTAGACTTGCCTTGGTTTGTTGCCATCAAAATAAGCTGTCGTTTATTATGACTTAAAACATAGCTGATGCCGTCTCCAAAACTGCTGTAAGAATAATGAAGTTGTGAATTTTAATCTGTTTTAGTAATTTAATTTCTTGTATGTTTTAAAGTATTGCTGTAATTTTTAATGGGTCTTTTAAAAAAATCTGTTGGCAAACCGTTTTGAGGTGTTTTCCACTTCAAACAGCGTATAAATATTATGAAATAGATAAAAATGATAAATGAAGGAATAAATATGCTTGCACCATGGTGTGGGATTAGGGCTAATCTGAACATCCAAACCTCACCTCCTGGACTTCTCAGTGTTTGGTTGGATTCTATGGAGGTTGGGAATCTACCCAAAGATCAGGATAATGCAATGGACATGCAGCTGAGGGGAAGGAGAAAGTGAAAATTCAGAATGAGAGGATGTTTACTATTTGAAGAGAAGGCTGAGAACAATCTTTCAATTCCCCCTGCCCCCTTAACATTAAGGAAAGGGAAGCGGCTGTATTCAACAATCTGATGCCAATTGAATGGTGCTGAGAATGGTGTGATGTTGGAGTATAGTTCCTGGGAACATCTTATGTAGGACAAGATGACCATCTCCATGGACAGTTGGTATCATCACATATCAACTTTCCCAGTGCCATTTGCAAACTGACTGCTGAATGCTAAATCACCTGACCACCTCATCCATCTGTAAACACTCCACCCACTCAAAAGTGCTTTGATTTTTGTGGGAATCTGCCAATTTCACAGAAGTGCTCATCACACCATCATTTGGAGGTTGAAGGTGCAGTGAATGTGGGAGGCAGGGTCGTGCTTAGCCAAGATGGGGTGTGGTCATGCTTGTTTTCCATATCTTCAGGACCACGTTGGTTCTATTCAGAACCTCTTGAAGCGGCATGAGGATTTTGAACGAGTGCTACTGGTGCTGAAAAAGCGAGTAAATGCAGTCAATGAGCATGGATATCAGCTGGTGGAAAGGGGCCATTTTGCTTCTGACACGTACGTGTTTGATTTTCATTTTTCATTTACTGTATTTAGATCTGGAAGACAGGAAAGACCAATATCATGCATGATATTAAGAAACACATTAGAATGCCCTTTACATTTTTGTGTCATGTATTAATGCTATTAGCTTTTATTCCTTTGTAAAAGGAATTTGTACAGCATTAGCCTGCCTTCCTTTAGCCAGAAAAATCCAAATGTCTAATATTGAATAGCAGAGTAAACTGTGGATTAATTTGAGTTAGATATTCAGCTATCCCAAACTGCCACAGCACCCTGTAGATCACAGTCTACCAAGGTTCAAAGAGATGAAATGTTTTACCAACTTTGTAAATTATTTCTGATAGAGCTCCTCACCCACAACCCATGTAATACCTTTTGGAGAAATTGAATCTCCTCTTATTTCATTTACAGGATTGAGGAGAGAATGGCTGCCATACGAGAGAGATGGAAATTGCTAATTAATAATAATGAACAGAGGAAGAAGAGGCTACTAGCTTCTCTTCTGTTACAGGTTAGAGGGCAGTGTATCACAAACCATATGTAGAGAGGATGGAAGGGGTTTGTTTGCTTGCTTGTTTGCTTGCTTGTTTGCTTGCTTATTTGTTTGTTTGTTTGTTTGTTTGTTTGCTTGCTTGCTTGCTTGCTTACTTGCTTACCTAGGTTGAGTATTCTCCAGTTCAGGGGTACCTAACATGGTGGCTTCCTTTTGTTTTGGACTACAACTCCCATAATCTCCAGCTGTCATGGCCAAGGTCAGGGGTGATGGCAGCTGTAGTTCACAACATCAGATTATACAGTGGTTTTCAACCAGTGTGTTGTGGCACCCTGGGGTGTCTTGAATGATGGTCAGTTGGTGCTGTGGGCAGCACTGGCCTCTGTCCCTCTTTCCTTCCCTCCCTCCTCTGATGCCCTCTCACATCTCTGCCTCCCCAAGGCTTGCACAGCTGTTTGCTGCAGCAGCCCTGGCTACAAGCTCCCCAGATGAATGGTGCTTCTGGGCCTGGGCCTGTGGGGCAGTGTGAGGAGGCACCTCTCTTTGGGGCAGGGGGAGCAGTTCAAAGACCAGGTGCAGCGACAGCAGCTGCCCGGAGGGCTCCCAACAAGAGGGGAGAGGCAAGGAGGCTGAGGGAACACTCCACAAGGGAGGGTGTTCAAAAAGGGGTGAGGGGCTGCCAGCTCTGCAGGCAAGGGGTGACATAACTGGGCTCCCGAGCCCCACATGGGTGCCACAGAAAGAATGTAGCTGGTCAAGGGAGCCATGGACTGAAAAAGGTTGAAAAACATCTGGATTATAATATTCAGAAAGAGCATATAGTTTATGCTAGAATGTGGATGGAATAACACATGTTTAAAAGCTTCCCCACACAAAAAAATGACCTGCATGTAGACACTAACATATCAGGAAGAAGGTCAGGCCTCTTTGACATGTTTGCTTTCCACAGCAGATCATTTTTTGACACAGGGGAACATTAGGTATTGTGACCTTTCACTGGTGTTCTAAAGTGTACCTGAAGAGTTCACCTGGGGCCTGTTTTAAAGGATGGGTATATTGTTCTTAAGCTTTCTTTGCAGGGAGTGTGCCACTTTTGTATTCTGCATTGGCATGAAATGCTGGTGATGTTTATAGCAGACTTTAATATGTAAGGGATAAGAGGCATTGTGGATCAGCAGGGACATGTTATCACACCAAGTTCTTGAGGGGTTGGCCCAAGTTTGCCTTTCATGCCCATTGCACCATATATTCCAACTTTCTGATAAGAGAGGGGTTCAGCTAACCTGCTCTAAAAAGAGTATTTTGACCAGTATGCAGCTGTAGGAGAAATTTCAAAATAAGAATCAACCATATTGTTTTTCTGTGCTGTAACTGCGAAGGGTCGGGTTCACAGGGACATCCCGTAATGTGACATTAATTGTAATTGAATACACACTATGTTTAATGTATTTTTGTTTTCATTGTGCTATCTGTAAATATATGTCCCAATGTATCAATATGTACATGGGGGGAAAAAGAGATTTAATGCAATTGTAGGAGTTCACTCACGACACTGCTGAGCTCTTGATGTGGATGGAGGAGAAATACAAGATAGCATCAGATGAGTCCTACCGTGAGCCAACAAACATACTACGGAAGCTTAAAAAGCATGAAGCTGCAGAACAAGAAATGATGGCCAATAAGAAGCATTATGTGGAGCTGATGGTGGTAAGGCTGGTCTCATGGAGGCATATTGATGACTGGCAGAATAGCCAACAATTCCTTGTTTGATTAGAAGATTTCAAATTTAAATAGAACAGTTCCGTGCATATTTCTGGATTCTAATAGCAAACAACCAGGCCTGTGCTCACATGCACAGCACACAGCAAATAGCCCTAGATCTGGAATTCTGCATTTCTGAAAAGCTTGTATTTAATTTTTGTTTTTAAATTAAATTTATAATGTTAAAACTGAAAACGTGTTGCCGCTTTCTGCAGAAGCCTAAAACTAGGCTTTTTGGGGAGCAAAGTACAGAGCCTATCAAGTATATTACTTTGCTGTTTGTAGTATAACTTAGGATGCCTTCATATAACACTAAAAAGCAGAAATGGAATTTTAAGAATAAAAGATAGTCTAGTAGCACAACAGTTACAGCTATGTATTAGGCAGAATGTTCTAAGCAAGTGTATGTATGTATGCATGGACTTTTCCATCATATGGTGTTAAGAGATGCAAAAGACTGATGGGAAGCAGAGTTTTTTTCTACAGTAAAACAGATGAAAACAACACACTGCCCTTAAGGTCAGCTTGAATTTCAGCCTTCTGAAATTAGGGCCACCAATGTTGTTGTACAGGATTGTTGGTTTGTTCAGTGACTGGTTGGTGAGCATCACTTTGCAGTTTTTATGATGCTGGCTTCTTCTGCATACAGTGATTTTGACATAAACAGAGGCAGGTAGAAGTAACCAGAGCTACAGGAGTTTTCTCTTGACCAAATGCACTGTCTCTCTCCAGGCCGGAAAACAGCTGGTTCAGGATGACCACTATGCTGCAGATGCCATTCAAGACAAAATGTCAGAGCTGAAGAAGAAATGGGAGAAGCTGTACAGCAAGATGATCGAGCGGGGAGACAAACTGAGGCAGGCCGGACAGCAAGAACAACTTATGGAACTTCTTGAGGTCAGGGGCAAATGCCTTTCCGCCAGGAAGGCTAGAGATGAACTGAGTGCCATTGCCACTGTTCATAAATTTTAACAGACCGTTGGCCATGCTGGTTGGGGCTGATGGGAGTTGAAACCCAACATCTGGAGGGCTACAGTTTCCTCATCCTGTTTTAAAGTAACCAGTGAATAGTTTTGGGTTCTCAAACTAGTAAAGAAACTGTAAAGTAGCTGAATACTTGAGCATCTGCTTTGCATGCAGAAGGTCCAAGGTTCAGTCGCCAGGCAGGGCTGGGATTGTCCCTTGTCTGAAACTCTGAAGAGCCTCTTCCAGTCAGTGACAACAGTCCTGAGATAGATGGATCAATGATCTGACTCTATATAATGTAACTATGACAGCAAAAATGAGCGATCACAGTGCTCATGGCAGATTCTGCACCAAGGAATAAAAACCAAGGTGCAGAGCTTGCTGAATGGTTGCACCATTCCATCAGCGTCACAGAGAATTTATGCCAGAGGAAAGAGAGCAAAAGGGGGAATCATCCACATGTCAATATTTCCCCTTTAGGATGCTGAAGAGAAGATAGAGAAGGTTGAGAAGAGTCTTCGAGATGCAGAGATGGGCCATGACATGCGTTCTAGTCGCAATTTGCTCAAGGAACACAGTCAGCTGGAAAATGAGATGCAGGGATTGGCTGAGAGAATGAGCTCGATTGTGTTGCACGCCAAGAAGATGGCTACAAATCATTTTGACAGTGAAAGGATTCTGGATGAGACACAGAAGTATTTGGAATGGTGGGTTGCTCTTTCTGTAGACATAGTGCATTGTACAAGGCTTCATTATTCTCCTGTCCATAAGGGTTTACTTTTATCTCTCAGCCAAGCACAGTTTGATACTGCTTGTTCCACAGAACTCTGAAGGCTGCTTTAACAATAGAATAAAGTATGACCTTTTTTTCAGCCGGAATTTGCCAGAACTCAGTTCGGGCACCTCTCAGGTGGGCGCCATTGCCATTCTAAGAGAATGAGAGAGAAAATAATAGTGAGTTTTGGCACCTCTTTTTCTAGAAATATAGCACTGGAATAAAGCCTAACATAACATAAGCAGGTAATGCAGGGAGAGCTAGTATGGTGCAATGATATGCTTGGATATGGTGCTTGGATATGGTAGAAAACCTAAGAGTCAAATCTCCACTTTGCTATGAAGGGATGACCAAATCATTATCTCAGCCTGAAGTATCTTGCAGCCTTTTTTGCAATGGTAATATGCTGATCAGCTTCCCTGATATTATTAGCTTCCCATTATTCTTTCTTTCTTGCTTCCTTCACCAGATTATTAGCAGCACACAAACACATAAAAATCATTTTCATCCAAGTATGATTGGAGAAGTGACTCTGCTGGCTTCTATAATTCATAACATTCCCAACATGCAATTTTACACTGGTTCTTCTAATTAGTTTTGGCAATGTGGGTGTAGAAAGCAAGCTGGGTGCACAAGATTAAAATCAACATTTCAGAATTATACATTATTGTAGAGGGGGAGATATTTCACTGACGGCTGGATCACTGACCTTTTCTTTGTGACTCATCAATTATGTTGACTAATAAGAATGTTTGCTTATTGAGGCGATCCTGCATTTTCTTGGGCTGTGTGTGTGAACTTCATTGTTTTAACATCTGGTTCACAGGTTTGCCTCTCTCCAGGAACCTCTTGCTGAGAGAGGCCAGCTGCTTCAGGCCAGAGTGGAATTGTTCCAGTTCTACCATTACCATGACATGGAAATGAAGTGGATTAGTGAGCGGATGTCAGTGGCCAGTTGCACAAACCGAGGCCAGTCCTTGAATGTGGCTCAAAGCTTTCTACAGAAGCACAAGGTAACTCCTCAGTTCTGATAGCTGCTGTCACAAGTTTACAGCATGTTTTCTATTTCATGATGAGGTTAATAGCTGATTCTCCAACCAGATGGAACCCTTAGCATCCTTTAAGCCATGTACTGAGAATTTGCTTCTTTCCCTAACTGTAGGGCTGAGATCTGTAATGCTAAACAAGTGGCACCCTCCTAATGTCATGGCAACATGCTTGCTTGATTGTTATGTACTTTAGCAGTATGTGACCTCCAAAAGCATAGTGAAGCTGGAGACCACTGGGCAACTCTAGGTGCAGAGAGCCTGGTGCTTAGCAGAGAGAGAAACAAGGTACCTTCCAACCTAGAAATATGGCTTTAATGAATCATTTTTGCTGCCTGCCACATTCCAAAAGAGGGATATATTTGAGCTTATCTGATGGCACATAGTCAAAACAAAATAAAATAAAAAAAAAATTCCTTCCAGTAGCACCTTAGAGACCAACTATGTTTGTTCTTGGTATGAGCTTTCGTGTGCATGCACACTTCTTCAGATAACGGCATCCAGTTCGGTCCAGCGTGCTTTTGCGAAGAGTAGGTTCTTATGTCTGAGTAGCTGCTTATAGTGTGAGCGGAGTTGGGCAACCCCCTCAATTTTGCTCATGGTAGAGCCTGATTTCAAAGCTGCCTGGAGATGTCGAAGGTTGCTTCTACATTGCCTGAATGAAATAATGAATATTTTCCCCTTCCTACTTGGCTGGGTGATCTTGCATTGCCAACATATTTTAGAAGTTACGTGAATAATCTGTTTTTACTTTCTTCTCTGGAAAATTAATGTCAGAATGAAACACCTCAGCTTGACAAAATTCAGAACATGAGACACATGTTTAAACTTAGCTCTGGTGTTACGAGTGACAGGAAGTTTTAAAAAAGTTTATGCTTCTACATGACAGCAATTTAAAAAAACACACATATGGTTGAAAAAGGCAATGCAGGATGGCAATCCCTCTCTAAAATTTCAGAAACCAAAAGACGTATTTCCTGATATATATTTTTGCTGGATAAAGGCCATATTTAGCACCCTGTACTAAAGTCAATGCAGCAAATAGAAAACCACTGCATCTTTGTTAGGAGTTAAGAAATAGGGTAGTAACTTTAATAAATCAAGCATTCAGCTTTCCAGAATAATTTATCCTACCAAATGTTGCCTGCCTATTTCTAGCTATCAATGGCTACTAGTCAGAAAGCTGATCAGAGACAATATGTTCTCAATGCTAGTTGCTGGGGATCAACAGAAAGGAAGCGCTATTGCTCTCATACCCCAATTTGCCAATGTAGGAAAGAGGATGCTTGAGTCTGATCCACCGGAGCTTTTCTAATGTTCTTATCTTACATGGCAAATGATTTTCACTCCTCTTTCCCACACATACCGAAAAGATCTTTCTGTTTTACAAATTTATTTCCCTTCTGCACTCCCATATCATTTAAACCCCACAGATCTCCAATCTACAAAATGTGTTTTTTTCCTTCCATATCTCCCTACAATAAGTTCCTTTTCCAGAATTAATTTGCGAGGAGATTCCCCTTCTAAAAATGAATTTCCAGGCATTTGGATGATCAACACCTACATCATTATTATTATACTATTATAAATAGTATTTGACCTTTTAGACTTTTGGGGGGTTTACTCCAGAAATAACCTGGTGGCTCTGAAAAATGGGAAGCACCTTCTAAGTTGTTATAAATGCCCCTTTTTACTACTTTTAGCCCTTACCTCTCACCTTTCCATGGAATTTCTGCATGTTTTTCTTCTACTAGGAATTGCAGGTAGAAGTGAATGCTCACAAGCAGCAGGTCTCTAGGGTTTTGGAGATGGGAAGAGCTATGACAGATAGCAAGCCTGTGCCATCTCAGAGAGTAAAGGAGAAGTGCCAGGAACTGAGCAAGAGCTGGCAGGAGCTGGAGGAAGCATGTGAGGAAAGAATCAAGCAGCTACAGCAATCTGTTGCCTTCCATCAGGTATATTTCACTATATATTGATTTCACTCAGTTTGCAAGCCATGTACCTTAAGTGCACAAGGTGCCAAAGGTCTATAGGATTTGAATGAACTCTGTGTGTCTGCTGCGACTGAGTTGTTGTTGTTGTTTAGTCGTTTAGTCATGTCCGACTCTTCATGACCCCATGGACCAGAGCACGCCAGGCACTCCCGTCTTCCACTGCCTCCCGCAGTTTGGTCAGACTCATGTTGGTAGCTTCCATAACACTGTCCAACCATCTCGTCCTCTGTCGTCCCCTTCTCCTTGTGCCCTCCATCTTTTCCAGGGAGTCTTCTCTTCTCATGAGGTGGCCAAAGTATTGGAGCCTCAGCTTCAGGATCTGTCCTTCCAGTCAGCACTCAGGGCTGCAATCAGCCCTGCAAATGAGTAACTTTTTCACAAATATGGGGTTACCACTGTTGTCTTTATAAATTTCAAGAGGACATATTCCTGTTCAAATGAACTTACAGTCTAAAAAAAATTACCAAAAGGGAGACAGTGAAGGAAAAGGGAAGTGGAGGCAGGGGTAAATGGAACAGAATCTGTGTTATTATAATTGCATATTCTTAGGCTTAGTTACAATCTGGAATGGAGATGAAGGGGTTGTGCCAGAGCAATTTCCCTGCTTCTTCCCATCCCACATCCTTCCTGTACCTCCCTCAGATTTGCTCTAGAGCAGTGATGGCTAACCTTGACACCCCAGATGTTTTGGAACCACAACTCCCATCATCCCTAGCTAACAGGATCACTGGTCAGGGATGATGGGAGTTGTAGTCCCAAAACATCTAGAGTGTCAAGGTTAGCCATCACTGCTCTAGAGGGTTGTCAGAACCCCCAAAACAACACATGCAGGATTAAAGGAGAGATTGCAGAATGATCTCCTTAGCACTACGTTGAATTCCACCCTCTATTTTGCGTATTTCAACAAGCTTCTCATTTTGCCTACGGAATCTATTACTCTTTAACTTGTAACAACAGTATTTTGCAGGGAAAGTTTCCCTAAGGAGAAAAATAATAATAACCATTTTATTTTATTTTATTTTATGTTATTATTTTATTTTATTTTATTAATTTACAAAGTACTTAATAGATATCTTGGACCTGGAGAGTTGGGTAGCAGAGAAGTTCCCACTGGTAACCAGCAAAGAGTGTGGCAAAGATGGCGCTGCAACTCAAAAACTCATTAAGAAGCATAAGGTAATTCTGTGCACAGTCTTCTTCCTCCCCCACCACCCCTGCCCCCAATGAATGCAGCAGGCATTATTGAAGAGGTTGAATAGTTTCTTTCCCGGCCTGAGGTTACCCTTAAGGATGCCTGCCCAATGGCCACGCGCATTGTGGAGGCTAAACTTAAAATGGCTGTGTCTTGATCAAGGCGGAGGAAATTTCACTAAATGCATATAGCAGGTGTATGTTATCTAATATTCCAGCACAGTGAATCAACTGTATGTGGTCCTTCAAAGTGCACCCCAGTCCCCAGAATCTCCCCCTCCCTCTCTCCCTTTGTCCTAGGAAAACCCTTGCTACAGGTCTGTGTTATAGAGCCCTGCTGGACTGCCATATGTAAGATTTCTGCCCCCAGAACCAGTTCTGTAAGATTTAATCATGAAGCGATAATGCCCTTTCCTTAGTTGGAAAACAGCTATAATTCTTCTGGCAGTAGCTTAGCCTTTCCAATAATGAGTCATCCATATATTCAGTATATTAATTGGCTCCTGTGGTTTGCCTGAAGGTGGCAAAAATTAAATACGAAAGACTGTTTTCTTCTGCCAGGAATAAATCTGCTGGAAAATGTCTGGCCTCAATACCCTTGCTTTGCGTGTTTAGATCTTTTACCCTCCCCTAAATAAGCTCACACAAGAGACAGATATTTGGTTTGGTTTTTGGCAGAATTTAGGCCACAACTTTATTGATTACAACCAAGTGAGTGGTTGCATAGGTTCTGGTTCGACTATCTCCCTGCACCCTTGCAGGCAGAGCTGTCCCAGAGCCACATTCGTAGAACAGACAAGGATGAACACCAGGGACGGCTGCTGGTAGGATTACCATCCAGCCAACCTGATGTCCCCGGGACTCGGCCATAGGCCGTATCCTTTCGGGAACGACAAACCAATGAGTCCCTGGATTCCTGTACCAGAATATCCTGCATTTGCATAGGCGTGGCCACACACCATGCCACGCCTATCACCTGAACCAGAGCCTATCCGCAACTTACAAGTTGTGACTAATTGCTACACGGCAGGCGAAACCCAAATGGCAACAGCCAATCAGCCAAATGGGGAAAATTCCTACTGTGCCCCTGTCCCAACGACAGACGGCATAGCAAGGTCAACTCAAGCCCTAAATATAGGGAGCGGTGGGTGGGTGTTCCCATGCGAAAGGCCCCAAAGAGGATGCTCAGTAGCCTCGCATGGGCTTAAATAGGCCCCGCGTTGCTGCAATTTTTCGACACCCCATTGGTCGGATTCCTCCCCAGCAACACATGACCACCTATCAGGGGTTGTGGGCTGTAGTTCCAATTACCCCCACAACACAGGGTCGGGTAGCCGGTTGCACCGCAGCACGTGCCCTCTTTTTAGGGAGGACCCGATTTAGTCTCAATCTATTTGATGTTTGTTGAAGCACTTGTCAAATCAAATATAAACTGTATATAAATATGCAATATGTAACATGTATGATATAATATGATCTATAAAAGTTCTAGCCTCACATTGTCACCTCAGCTGTTGCTTCTCAACTTTGTATGTTTGGCCTCACCTAAGTTCTTACTTCAGCTAGAACTTTGCTTTCTGTCAGGCACTGGAGCATGAAATCGACATCTATCAGAATTTAGTAATGGAACTAGGCGAAACTGCCAAAACGCTGCCCCTCTCTGGCTCCATCCACTATGATGAAGTTGACGCACCTCAGGAACAAGTTCAATCGCAGATTCAGGAGTTGCAAAATATGGCCATAGCAAGGTAAGAAAATAACAGGCCAGTTTCTTTGTATGGTCTTTTGTTGGGCTTTGATCTTCTGCCAAACCATATGAAAATCAATAGCAAAGCTTCTGATCCCTTCAAGAGGCTTTAGGAAGGGCTGGCCCTACCATTAGGCAGAGTGAAGCCATTGCCTCAAGCAACAGATGCTGAGGGGCAGTAATTTCTCCCGAGCCCTGCCAACTCAGCTGTTGCCCTCTGTTGGAGATCAGAGCTATGTGTGCCACAGGCCTATCAGATACCCCTAAACTAGCCTGCTGCCTTCGGGTATGCTGAAAGATATCATCTCATTGACATCAAGTGTTGAAGTAAGATCCAGCTGGCAGTCCAGTCAGCGTCTAGAAATGGAATGGGAGTGGGGGACATCTCATAATTCATCATGGGCCACAAATATCTTGAGCTGGCCCTGACTTTCGATCATGCTTATTATTATTATTATTTCTTAAATTTCTATACGCCCTTCATCTAAGGATCACAGGGTGGTTCACAATATAATGTTGATGAATGCATACATATTGTTGCACAACTCCTACTTCTCAGAACATTGGACAATCCCTGAATCATTAGTACTACTCAGAGTTGGTTTCCTGTGAATGAAAGAGTACAGTCATACCTCGGGTTACGTTTGCTTCGGGTTGCGAACACGGCAAACCCGGAAGTGTTTACTTCCGGGTTTCGCCCCGCCCGCATGCGCAGAAGCGCCGCTCGGGTTGCGGACTTTTCGGGGTGTGAACGGCACCCCGAAACGGATTGGATCCGTAACCCGAGGTACCACTGTATAGGAAACCTATAATGCTTTGTTTTATTTACCAAGTAGAGACAAATAGCAAGCACTCTTAGAAGGCAGCAGATGTACTCCTCCTCCATCAAATCTCCAGAAAGAGGCGCTGTTCCAGACAGAACTCCCAGAAAATATTGTTGGGGTGTGTGTGCAGGGAGCGGAAGTTCCACTGTACAAATGAAAGTCCTTGTGCTAACAGGACTTTGTTGGACAGAGGTTGCAGTGTTTGTTTATTTCAGGAAATTATACCCCATTTTTCACTACGTAACTCAAAGTAGCTTACAGAATTTTTTTTTAAAAAGGTACAATATAAGAAACACCAATATAATTGCATTGTGATTCATACTGTAGTCTTGGATATACAGGTCAAGTCAGTTTCTTGAAAATACAAAGGAATAAATTTCCTTAAGTATGCCTATGATATTGATATATATGCAGTGTGCAAATTGGGGTTAAAGAGCATATCAACTGGCCACTGTACACATTCACCAGACCTCATGGAGAATGTATACATAATATACCCATGAAGAGAGAATTGTGCACATTTCCCAGTCAATATGCGCAATCCAACAGGCCTAGGAGAAAGTGTATATCTCAGCTGAATTTAGTACATTCTCTAGCTCAGTGGTGGCTAACCTTGGCACTCCAGATGTTTTGGAACTACAACTCCCATCATCCCTAGCTAACAGGACCAGTGGTCAGGGATGATGGGAGTTGTAGTCCCAAAACATCTGGAGTGCCAAGGTTAGCCACCACTGCTCTAGCTATTATGCAAGATCCCCAACAGACTTTGGGGAACGTACATATCTCAACTGCATTTTGTATAGTTCCCCGGAAATTTTAGACACTGGATTTAATGGTCTTATGATTTCCCTCCAGCCCCTTTAGATGGTTCACTTATTTCACTTAGTTCAAAATGTGATCAGCCAGCCCAACTGGTCATTCTGTTGAGTGGAGCCTTGGACATCTGCTGCAAAAGTCCTGCCTTGACAGCACTGCTGCTTTTATCTATTTCTCTCTCCAAAAAGGGGCAAAAGGCTGGAGGAGACTCTTACATTGCATGACTTTCTGAGGGAATATGAGGATCTGGAAGACTGGATCAGTCAGCAGAAGCAGGTAGCCAGTTCCGATGGCTGTGGGACCAGTTATGAACATGTTCTGGTAAGGTATAATGAGAAATACCCCATCCTACCCTCCCACTGTATATAAGGGTCTGGTGACTTCTGTTTCAGAGTATCTGAAGAAGTGTGCATGCACACGAAAGCTCATACCAAGAACAAACTTAGTTGGTCTCTAAGGTGCTACTAAATTATTTTTTTAATTATTTTTTTAAAAATTAATTTTTTAAAAAATTATGTCCTGGTAAGTTATATTATAAAGACAGGAAGATATATTAAAATGCACCATGCTTAACGAAGTTTTGTTACACCAAAATATTGGGATGAAAACAGCTACCAAGCTCTGATGAGCCTTCATAAGGAGGATTAGGTGTAATATCAAGAAGTGAATTAATTTTGTTAGCTTTAGCAAGCTAACAATTTAGGAATCTAGCCGACTTAAGATGGATTGTGCAAGAGGTGAAACCATTGTGGCCAACTTGTGATTAATCATTATGCCAAATCCTTTGTAAGATGTCAATGAAGAAATGATATGATAATTTCAGGGATGTTTTTCAAATGACTAAATAAGCCACTCAGAAAAGTACCGGTACAAACAGTACGCCTGGGTGAAATAAGCTTGAAGGCTTATAATTAACCTGGTTGATAATCCTTTCTGAGACACACTCAGTTTTTGTTTCCCAACAAACGTTTGTAATTTGCGGATGGGTAGTTTAACCAAGGTTGAAAAGCAGCAACTGCTCTTTTTGTACTACGTTTCACCTTTGAAAAGTTCTACAGGATAACGTAAATATTTTTTTAAAAAAAACATTAAAACAGGAATATTAAATAAGCATAATCTAAAGTAGCAATATAAAAGCAATCTACCCAAATAAAAAAGACAACAGCAGCATAAAAGCAATGTGGAGAGATTTTTTTTTTAATGGGAAAATAAAAGTAGTATTTGCCTGGTACAAATATGACATCAGGGAAGGCACTAGGTGAACCTCCCTGGGGATAGCATTCCATAATCAGGGTTATGCAAGTGAGTTGTTTCCCCCTTTAGCCACCCCTTGTCACATCACACCTTAGATAATGGAGGCACCTGGCGAAGTGTCTTTGTTGATAAGCAGTGACATGTGGAGACCAGTGGCCCTTCAGGTATCCCATTCCCAAGCTCTGAAGGGCTTTAAAAGTCAAAGGCAGTGTTCTAGTCATTATAGACTAGCCCAGGCAAGTCCAATTCCCAAGAGACTATGATCTACTCCCAGTATAAAAAAACTGTCAGTGATCTACCCATTGTCATTGGAGGGGGGAGGAGCATGGGTGGGGTGGGTGGTTGGAAGGGGAGGATTGCCCAGAGTTGTTGAGCCTTTTCTAGGAGGGAGTGCCCAGAGTTGTTGAGCTTTTTTAAAGGGGGAATGCCATAAATCACTCAACAAAAAATCCGCCGCTAACCAATGCATGCATCTCAAAAGCAGATGCCAAACGAACTCCGTGACATGACAGAAGGACAGAGTGAGGGGGGTGGGGAGTGGAGACATTCATTCCCCAGTTTTTTAAATCTCACGATCAATAAGGATCCTGCGATTGACCAGGATCACCCAGGGATCTACTTGTCGATCGTGGTCGACCAGTTGAACATGTCTGGACTAGCCCATTGAACCCCCACGTACTTTGAATTTACATTGTGAGATCAGCAACTACGGTAACTTTATTTACTTACTTATTTCTTTTCAACCATTGGTATGCCCCTTAATCACAGCAGTCTCTAAGCAGTGCACGGGAGACTCAGTACAATGAAACTAAACATGAGTTACTTTTCAAGTTAAAAGTCTGCTGGAAGAAGAATAAGATGTAGTAGTAGTAGTAATTGGGGCCAGTCTGACCTAAACTGGGAGGGATTTCCATAAAATTGCAGCCACAATACTAAACACGCAGCTCCTGCTAGGTACAAGTCATGCATCTGAATCATAGGAGACTACTAACTCACCTGAAGATGTCAGCACTTGGGCAAGGATATATTGGGAGAGAGCAAGGCTGAGCTATTGCTAGATTTACTTGAATGAAAAGTCAGAGCAACACAGAATGTTTGTAACAATGCTGATAGCTAATTGTGTGTGTGTGTGTGTGTGTGTGTGTGTGTGTGTGTGTGTGTCAGAACTGTGTGTATTTCTTCTGCCTGCTCACTCATTGTTTTCTCTGAAAGCATCTTTGTGCCAAATATGAAACACTCCAGCACCAGATGGAAGTTGCTGCCAAGAGAGTTGTTGCATCCTATCAGCTAGCAGAGGATATGGTGGATCGTGGCCATTTTGAATCCCGGGAGATTCGGAAGAAACAGAAACAGTTGCGGTAAGAGGAGACCTTCTGTCACCTTGGCTTTCTCTTCTGGCAGGGAAATAGAAAATAGCCACAGCCGGATCCTTGCTAATTAAATAATATATAAGAAAGATCTCAAAGACCAAAAGCTTTCTGAAAAGATATTCATTATGGTTTCTTTGACACACAAAGCTGGTCCTTCTGATTTATCACTAACTTGTGAAATACTGATCAGCTGACAAAGTTGACCATTCCAAAGAACTGTTTCATTGACCCTTTAGAGATGTGTGCATATTGGCCTTGTCCCCTAAGACAACAGTGGAAGGGAGTCTTCTTCCCAGCACCACTTTGTGCATATACATTTATTGCCTAGGAACAGGAAGCGGTAAAGAAGGACAGAACTAGCTACAGCTGTTGTAGGAGGCTGGACCTTTCCTAGCTAACTGTGTTACCTCGAAGAAAGGTTGCATTGTTTGGGACATCTTCTTTAGAGGAAAAGCAAACAATAGATACAAAACTATGCATCCCAGCCCGGTTTTCATGTAACACTAAGCCAAGCAATGGCTTAGCACAAACAAGAAAAAATGGAAACACTCAGGACATGGGTATGGGTGAGAGGAAACCATGGCTGCTTTCTTCCTCCCTAGTCATTCTGCTGCTGCACTAAGTCATAGTTTGACTTAACATGTTGTTCAAACTCAGGCTCATGGTTTAAATATCTCCAGACAAACCATGAGCTGTAACCAACCAAGGCTTTCCTTATGGTTCATAGTAGAAGTTGAGAACCTCCAGACCATGGGCCAATTTGGCCCATGAGGCTGTTTTCCCCCAAACCACACCCATTTATCCCACACATGACATCATATGTGATGTCAGGTGTGGGGCAAGCAGAGATGTGGCTGGATCAGCTGTGCAGTGGAATTCCCCATGAGGAATGTAGTCATTCCTTGCAAAAAGCAGGCTTGAAGTCACTGCCCATCACCTGATAGGTGATGACTTCAAGTCTACTAATCAGTGACACTTCAAAGCACCATGCAGGTCTGTTTCCAATCCTGCATGCTGCTGTGAAGTCTCAGTGATCATCACCTGATATAATTATGATGTAAGGTGTAATTATACCACCTGAAATAGCTATGAGGAGAGGAGATCAGGAGCCGGCCCACTGACAGATCCCCATCGCTGGATTATAACATTTGTTTGTTGTGGGACTGCTAAACCATGAGCCTGGGATCGACAATATTTTAAGTTGTCTAAAGATGCTTTCAGCATGCATAAACAACTAGAACCAGCACTGGTTCCATTTCATGTTTTTCAACCTGTTTCCCTCATCAGGAACAATTGGGATGAATTGCTGGAGATGATAAAGTTTCAAGGCGAACGACTGCAAGATGCTGAGTCAATACACAAGTGTCTGCAAGACCTGATGGAAGCCCTTGTCCACACTGAGGTTATAATGATGCTGGAAAATATATGAATTGGATATTTTGTTTCTGCCCATCTCCTGTGTCCTTTGAGGGCCACATTAGCTGTGAAGAGACGATTGTTATGCATATGCATTAGCATAATCTATCCTGCCTTTCCCATACTTAGCACCCTAGATGGCTAACTGTCACAGGAGTGTGTTGGTCAGAAATCACACAGTTCAAAAATGGAGTTAACTCTTTATTAGCAAAAAACACAATCTCCACAGATGTGGACGAGTGACTCAGGCCTAATGAGCAGAGCAGATCATTCCTGATGGTCTTCCTCCATGAAAATCAGTTTGCCAAGACCAAAAGTTCCCATCTCTTCATAGCCATCTAAGTCCCCTCCTCTCCAGGGCTTTTTCCAAGCAATTGGAGACTGTGCCTCCATGCAGCCAACCTTTCCACCCTTTTCATGCCTCCTTGTTCTGGGAAACAAGCAGGGAGGGGAGCTTGTCGCAACAGGAGGAAGAGGCACCTGTGACTCTTCAGCAGCCTGATTCATCTCTGCCTCTTGGCCTCCCTCATCCCACCCTCCTGCTTCACCTTCTGCCTCTGATTCTGAGCTGCTCACTGCCACAGACTCTCCCAGCTCACTAAGCCCTGTTACCTCTTCAGCTTCTGACACCTCCTCTTCCCAGTCTTCTCCCTCTGACCACTCATTGTTGTCCCGACCACCATTACCCAGGCTCTGAGCTTTCTTCCCTTGATGGTTCCCCAATTGGTTTGCCTGGATGAAGGTGCTAAACTCTCCCCTCCCTAACCTCATTCAGATTGGCTCAATTCAATAGGGCTGGGCAACAAAGTGTTTTATGCAATGGGGTGCTGTGAGGCAAGGTGGGAAGAGTTTAGCTCTCCTCATCAGTGTGCTTCCCTTTATGAAATAAACAGGCACACAACCCAGCCTCCAACCTCCATATTATATGTGAATGGGAACAATATGTGCATAAATACATCTGGCTGTTCTGACACATATACTGTAGCTTAGCCTTGCATTTCCCTATACCATTTGGGAGCAGGATGCCTGTAAGATTGTCTCATCCCTTACATACCCAACTGATTGATGTACACTGCATGAGGGGGCCTCCTTTGGACACCATCTCATCAGGAGACCCAATCTGTTCAATGCATGGATGATGAATTAGTTTGATGGCCCTTCCCCTTTGGAATTCCCTCCCGTTGTCTTTTCGGCACCTGTTGAAGAATTTCCCCGTTTCCCCGCAGATTTTTATCTGAGTCTGTATCTCTATTCTATTTGGAATTGATTTTATCTATACAGTGGTCCCTCGACTTACGAATTTAATCCGTTCCGAATGGACATCCGTAGGTCGAAAAAAATCGTAAGTCGAGTCCCCATAGGAATGCATTGGGAGAAAAATATCCGAAAAAAATCGTAAGTCGAAAAAAACCTGCATCTAAACTTCGTAAGTCGAGGAAACCGCATCTAAAAGGGCAACGATTTCCATTCGGAGGTCGAAAAAATTCGTAGGCGCGCGGCCACTTTTTTCACTCGTAAGTCGAAAAATACGGAAGTCGGGTCGTTCGTAAGTCGAGGGACCACTGTATAATTGTTTTATATGTGTGTCTACTGTATTCTGAAATTGCTTCAAGATGCTTCATAGGAAGTGATTTATAAATGAAGTAGTAATAATAATAGTAATAATAATAATTATTATTAATATATTTACACTTTGTTTCAAATAATCAACCCATTAACAGCAAGCTTCCCCATATTATTTCATCAGGAGAAGTCCAAGGCCATCCCTGATGACATTGCTAGAGACCTGGGTGGTGTACAGTCCCAGCTACGCAAACTTGCAACCCTTGAGCATGAACTGTCTGGGAATGAGCAACAGGTAAGATACATAGCAGTTCGCAGGTGGCAATTGGAAGCCAAAGCCCATTCTAGCATCTCATCATTTGCTCATTATCTTGTAAGATGGTGCATTCCAAAACAATGAGGACATTTGTAAAAAAAAATAAAAAAATCTGATTGTCTATCTTCCCATTTGCATGACAAAAGTACTGCTTTTTCATTTTTATCTGACCTGCCACCATTGAGTTTATTGAATTTCTTGTTGTGAAACTCAAATAAAAACACTTGCGGGGGGGGGGGGAGAGTTACCCACTTCTCCACAATATGATTTGATAGTTGTGTTATTAGGTTAGGTTTTTCAAGAAGGCTGAGTATCTGACTCTCTCCCTTCCTGTACATGTGCTATGGCATCCTCCTTATTCTTTTTTGCAGCTGCAAGAACTGATTGATGCTGCAGATGGCGTGCTTTGCCGGTGCTCCAAAAGTCAAATGCAGGAGATACAAGAAAAGCAGCAGGCAGTGGTAGAGAACTGGGAGTCCTTGAGGTGCAAAGTGGAGCAATGCAGGGAGCAGTTGGAACAAGCCTGCAGACTGTACCACTTTCAAACACAGGTGAGCATTTCAGTGCGTTAGAAATTGAAGTCAATCTTTCATCAGACTCTTTCCACACGTCTCAATTTTAAAAAACAAAAACTAATTTCACAGAGTTAATATGTGGGTGTATTCATATATCTAATGCAGTAATCTGCATTGGGAGACATGTAAAGGGACGCGGGTGGCGCTGTGGGTTAAACCACTGAGCCTAGGACTTGCCGATCAGAAGGTCGGCGGTTCGAATCCCTGCGACGGGGTGAGCTCCCGTTGCTCAGTCCCTGCTCCTGCCAACCTAGCAGTTCGAAAGCACGTCAAAGTGCAAGTAGATAAATAGGTACCGCTGCAGCGGGAAGGTAAACGGCGTTTCCGTGCACTGCTCTGGTTTCGCCAGAAGCGGCTTAGTCATGCTGTCCACATGACCTGGAAGCCGTACGCCGGCTCCCTCGGCCAATAATGCGAGATGAGCGCCGCAACCCCAGAGTCGGTCACAACTGGACCTAATGGTCAGGGGTCCCTTTACCTTTACCTTTAAAGGTTGCTTAGGGGACAGAGAAGATAATGAGGCCTGTACATGCTTATATCAATGATGCTCAATGCTTTTTTCTGGGGGTGCTCAAGGGTGTGCAGTAACAACTTCCTGGTGAGTGCCACCACTTTTTTCTTAAAAATAAAAATGAAAAGCACTGGTGATGCCCTATAGCAAAGGAAATGCAGTGTTTGGCCTCTGAGAATAACATGCAAGTGTTAGACAGGCAGTCAAAGGAGGGGAGCAGTAGCAATCAGTAGAGAACACACATTCGTATGTATACAGAGAAAGAGACGGATGGACAAACAATTTTCATGGAGCAAAAGTCATCCCCTAGAAACTTTAAGTGGATCAAAAAAGAAAACTGGATGATTTATTCCCACAATTGCAAACAGAAAATCCCAGAATATCACTGTAAAAATACAGAGATGCACTTCTTGCATATTGTTTACCAGGGTGTGTGCTCTATGGAACAGCACGTCATGACATTAACATTGGTGTTAATCCATCTGTAAGAAGTATAGGGACACCCTTTCCTAGTTCTGGCTTCAGAGAAACTGCAAGAGCATACTTTGAGCAAAACAGAGTGACCACAAAAGTTCCATGTAAAGAAAGGGATGTCTGTTCCCAGCAGCAGTGCCACAAGCAGCCACAGGTAGATGTCATTTTCATTCTAGATGTCATTTTCATTTGCCATGCATTAATTCAACATTGCCAATCCAAGCTATAGTGGTTAAATCCAACTAAATCCTACTTGGGAGCAGACCCGTTGAAATCAATGGACTTCAGATATGCCCATTGTTTTCAGTGGGTCTGAGCATGGTACAGGTGGATGCAATCCATAATCCTTGACCTTCATCTTTTATTTTTGTCTTGGCTTTCAGGCACGAGACTATTCCTCCTGGGCATCAGAAATGATGAGAGAAATTATGATGAAGGACAAAATTCGAGACATATCTACTAGTGATCTGAAGCTGACTCAGCACCAGCAGCTATTGGCAGAGATTGAGGCCCGTGATGACATGTATGAACGGGTGCTACAGCTGGGACAAGAACTGCTGCTGGAACAGAAAATGCCAGCGAAAGACGTACGTAGGCATAATATGGACTCATCATCAACACACATTGCTCACCAGTGTTTCTAGAAGTTGCCTTCCTATTCAGTTATCCCTTTTGTGTATGTGCTGCAATTAAACAGCAGTGAAGATATAATCATAATGACTGAATGTTCCTCAGAGGGAAAATGGGTTACTGAAACATATCTAGATCCAGGTTTGTGAAAACAGACAGTTGTTTCCTTTTCACCAAAATCTTGAGCCCTAGTAGCATAGCCAAGTCTGACACATAACAAGCATCACTCACACTGTTTTGTGGATTATCATGGACATTTTCTGTCGTTTTCTTATATCAGATCCAAGGCATATTGCAGGCACTGTTGGAAGAAAAGGACAACGTGTACCACAAGTGGGCAGAGAAGAAGGAATGGCTGGAGAAGATCCACCTTCTGCAGATGTTTTACAGGGACTGTGAGCACCTAGAAAATATCTCAAACTCACAAGAGGTAGGTAAACGGTGGCAGTATGATGGGATGTGAGGAAGAGCTGGATGGGGCAAGCCTTGTCATCTCCCTTGTATATACACACACATGCTTGTGGTGGCAATGTTGGACATAAAACAGCAGAATCTTATGGTATCTGAATGACTTAACAAATCTGTCACATGGTGCATAATTAAACTATGGAATCCACTCCATCGAGAAGTAGGGATGGTCACTAACTTGGATAACTTTAAAAGAAGATAAGGCTATCAATGGCTAGTATCCACAATGGCTATGGCTTACCTCAGAGGTGAGGAACCTCTTCTGGCCAGAGGGTCAGATCTCCACACCCCTGGCAGGTGGGCAGGGCTGCTCACCTTTCAATCATCACTTGCCCCAAATAGCCTAGTGGGCTAAAAGGGAGGCCTGGTGGACCAAGCTTGGTCCACAGGCCAGAAGTTCCCCACCCCTAGTGCACCTCCACTGACCATGAGCACCAATAATAATCAATGCCTAGTCAAGCCTTTAGCGTAAGGCTTTTTGACATTTATGCTTCAATTAACAATACTACAACTCTGGAAATGTTGGATCTGACAGGCAGCAGTTGCCTCACCCAGTCTAGCACCCTCCCTAGAAGGAATGGGTCAAGGCCTCCAATTCCTCAGCATCATAACTTATGCCCCTATGCATTAACTTGTGCAAGTGAAATCAAGCCCTTGTCCCTGAAACAGAGGAGCCACTGGAACCTCAGTGGGCTAAGCTTCAGCTGAAGCTGCCCAGGGAATCCTGTCGCTTTGAGCTCACATCATCTGTAGTGGAAGTGGCCCAGCAGTGGCTGCAGGGCTCTGCCAGTGAAGGGAGTGGGTGAAAGAATAGGAAACCGCCCATGTTTCACCAGACGCCTCTGGCTGGGCTGCATGAGCCCTACTGTTCCTTGCCTTTTCTCAGCCCTTAGTAAAGGTATGCGGAGCCGGCAGCCCTCCAAATGTTTTTGGAGTGCAGTTCCCATCAGCCCCAGCCAGCATGGCCCAATGGTCAGAGATAATACACATTGTAGTCCAGCAACCTCTGGAGGACCACATTTTCCCAAACCCTGCATCCCAATGATGGCAAGGGCAGACGGTCTCTAGGGAATGGGGGAGAGGAAATTGATTCAGTTTGCATTTAGAGGCAAACGTATCAAATTCAGACTTTCCCAAACAATATGAGAACCAAAACACAGCTGTCCTTTGAAATTTGCACTTATCCAAATGTTTCAATGAAGTTCTCCAACCAAACAATGTTTACAAAAATACATATATTAAGAGAAGGCGTGCATAAAAATGGATATATTAATGGTTTCACACTAATCAGCATTTACTGATCAGGCTTAGCCAAGAACTTACCTTCAAATGCAGAGTGTTTATTAGAGAAAAGGTACCTTTTTATGATTCACAGTGGGTGCTGATTTTGAAACCTACTTCATCTGTACTTAAAAGTTTTCACTGGGTTCAAAGTGAAGTTTTCCCCTCAGGCAAAACATCTGAGGAATTTCAGAAGAAGCCAAAACAGTTTTGATAAAACAAGAAACATTTCGTAGAGAAGCTTTTGCACTTTCCAGACTTATAAATGTGGAACGTTTTGTGGAAAGTTCCTAAACAGTTACGTACTAAGGATGTAATAGTGCATTTGCTCACCAATGCCATGTTTTTTCCGCATTCTCATCTATTTATTCTGTTGCTAATGTATTTAACATACTCATGCCATTGATGCCATGTTAATACAACTCACCATGCCGGACCTTTGCTGCAAAATGCAATGAGCGTATGGTGTATCACTTAAAACCCTACTTTTCCATTAGCTCTACCTCTGCCTGGGGAATGATGAGGAGTTTATAGAACGTGGATTCTAAAGAGGACTCACCAGATTCAGTTTGGATCATGACCCAGATCGGTCTGGTCAGTCTACTCTTATCGTGAGGATCTCATTACAAGATGGTTTGATAGCTGCAACACTGCCTCTGTCAGGTTTATTATTTTATTTTCATTTTACAAACCTGAACTTTTGAATTGGATCGGAACCCCCCATGATACTAATGCTATTATTTGCTACATTTTGTAGAGAACCCTATGCTAGTCATTAGACTTGCTGAGTTGTGCTTCCCATCTCTCTTGTGGGGACCTTGCCACCCTGAGATTATTGTTTCAAAGAGCCTCAGGGCCCTCTGTCTGGATTAGGATAACCACCCAGTTAGATGAGGATTAACCTTTTCCTTCCTGACAAGAATCCCCCCCAAGATGATACTTACTTTGGGATGGAAGCAGCTATTTAAACTGATAGCAGCGGTTAGCTACATCACAAAGTGAAGATAACATGCTCCAAGACTGGTGAAAGGAACTGATGAGGAGCAATGAGAAGGTATATGAGGCCCTAGCTTTGCTCTCACACTGCTCTCCATTGAGACTTCACTAGGACTGCATTCTCAGGATGCTAGACGTTTGCCAAGTTAAAAAAAACAAAACCTGAAATTGGGGGAAGGGGAACCAGTCCTGGTTTTATGACCTTGACTCCCCCTGCCCCGCCCCACCCCCACCCCACATTAGAAGGACCAAGTTGCAGGTAATTATTTGCATTTTCTCACTGCATCCACAAGGGCTTCAGGTGGAACTTCCTAGTTACCTTTAGCAGAAAGGTTGATAGTTTTGGTTGGCTCAAGCGATCCTCTTTTTGAAAAACATTCTGACTCGGCAGTGTGCAATTCATCATTCTATGTATTGATAGAAGGAGCGTCTCCACCCGCATCATTCTGCCTGGACACTGAGGTCCAGTGCTGAGGGCCTTCTGGCGGTTCCCTCACTACGAGAAGCCAAGTTACAGGGAACCAGGCCTTCTCGGTAGTGGCACCCGCCCTGTGAAACGCCCTCCCTTCAGATGTCAAAGAGAACAACAACTACCAGACCTTTAGAAGACATCTGAAGGCAGCCCTGTTTAGGGAGGCTTTTAATGTTTAATAGATTATTGTATTTTAATGTTCTGTTGGAAACCGCCCAGAGTGGCTGGGGAAACCCAGCCAGATGGGCAGGGTACAAATAATAATTTTTTATTTTTATTTTTATTTTTATTTTTATTTTTATTTTTATTTTTATTTTTATTTTTATTTTTATTTTTATTTTTATTTTTATTTTTATTTTTATTATTGGTGGTGGTAGTGGTGTGTGAATGTGAATAGGTGTTGTTTTTTTGAAATCGCTGTGGATACAAGCAGAGCCCAAGCTGTTCATCATTTTGCACGTGGGCCATTCTGTGCCTACCTTGATACAGAGGCTACCCCTGCAGTGGTGTATAGTGAAAAGCATTCAGCAGTATTCTGAACGAGAACTTTCCCCCATTCGTTCCCTGTGCCAGTGTGACGGCGTTGACTGTGTGCCAGCATCTTAGGTTACATCCAAGTTACTTAAGCCTTCGAAGGATTTCAGCAAGGTTTAGCCTAGGATTGCTTGGTTCTAAAGTAAATAAGAGCACATATGGAGGAAATTAGGCAAACATCTATCTTTTTTATTACTGGCTTTCTGGTGTGCCATTACTTGGAACGGTTGTAGGAAATTCTTCTAAGACCTGTTAAACAGAGATCTTGCTATTCTGAGTGCAGATAGGCAGTGACTGAGAGAGGGAGAGGAATACAGCTCTCTTGCTTTTAACAACAGCAGAGCACATTACGATCTGCTGTTCTCAAGGCAATGGAAGTGCTGGTGAGCTAGGCGCTTAGTCCGTTTATCTGGAGAAATTGTAATAAGGTCGGCATCCGTCTTTGGTTTGACTTCTGCCTCATCGCTACTAGTTTAGTTAGAGACTCGTTCTCGTTCAACTCTCTGTCTGCTTCCTGCACTCTCTTGACATGCTGCAGACAGGATAAATACAGCCAGTAGTGCTGAAGGAATACTGCTTCTCCTTCTTCATTCAGTTGCAGATTCTGTATCACTTCTTTTTTTGGAGAAATATTTATTTGCTCTTCACCTCTCCTTCACACCAAAGAGAGAATGGAAATTTCCAGTGCCAACAGAAAAAGGATGAAAAGTTAAAATACAGAGCACAGAAGCGTCTCCAGCTTTGGTCTTCCGAATTTAGGATTAAAACTACAGGATGTCATGCCCGGACCATCGCAGCAAGACTTCAACCACACCCATCTACATTTCAACTGTGGAAGTTATGTTGTCTTCCAGTCAAGTGACCCCATCGCTGGCCCCCAAATCAGCTGTCTGGGGAAGCTCTTTCCAGAGGATGCCACCAGCAGCAATTTTATCAGACTCAGCCTGGTATTTTCCAACTCATTCATCACCCGCAGATACCTTGCCAAGAAATGACATCTCACCGTCTCACTCGCTATCTTCTGAGGTTTACAGCTCAAGGCTGGATATAGTCTTGGCACATACAAATAAGGGGAATGGTTTCGGGAAAGACAACAGTTGTGTTAATCCTCCTGGCATCAAGTCGGTGTGCCCTGCACTTCACAGAGATCCTCAGTACAATGGTTACAGCAGTGCTGGTGCCCAGTCATCGCTCATCTCCCGCAAGCAGTGCTCAGGATGCGACTGGAGTGCTTGTCATTCTTCTGATCACACTGGTTCCATGCAGTTTGCAGTACCTTTCCCACCTCCTGCTGCTTCCAGATCTCTACCATGTTGGACATCACGCCTGGATGTTTCTCTGTGTGCAATTCCATCTCAGAGCAAAAAGCTACATACAGCTCTGACACCTTGTAGTTCAGAGCCGCCAGTACAGCATGGTTGCAGCCCGTGCAAAGCTCAACTTCCAGATCTCCATGCTTCAGTAAAACTTTATATTTCAACTTGCAGTATAGCAGTAAAGCCATTTAGGACTGCTTCTCAAGTGAGCAACCACGGTTATTCCAGTCTTTTTTTACCTCGTCGAAAAAACATGTCATCAGCATCTTCTAGTCTTGCAACAGGTCCTCAGATGACCCATCAAGCCATCCCCTCAAGAAGCTCTGCAGATCTTCAGATTACACAACTTCATGTCACCTCCACGGCTAAGTGCCCTGGTCTTCCCCAGCAAACAGTTTCCAGAGAGATATGGTTATCTCCAACTACAGTGTCTAAAGGAGATAATCCTGTTGGCAAAAGGACTGTTGCGAACGCACATCTAGATCCTGATTTGGTTGTCTTTCAGAACCATCATTCAACTGGCAAAGAGTTTGGGAGGACCTCCAGCACTAGGATAAGTCCAGATTGCCATAAGGTTTCCAAAATAACCCTTATACTTGCCACCCCTTGGACATCCTTCCCTATTCAAGTGATAAAGGAATTCAGGAAAAGCCCAGCTCCTTCGGTCTTCATCAGAGCATCAGGTTCAAACACAGGCGTTCCAGCGTTCCAGACAGATTATATTGGCTCTGGCTTCTCACTGTCAATAAACCCTGTTTGCTGTCCTGAATTCCAACCTTTGCAACAATATGGTGTGAATTCACAGTTGAAACCTTCCAAGGAGCCAAACACTGTAGGGAATGCGGATCAAGATACACTTGTGACAAACATGCAGGCACGTACAGCATCCCACAGAACTGGTGAGAGTGCATGGTGTCCATCTATCTCTGTAAAAATTGCTTCCTTTGGAGCTGGGCGGAGAGTGGTGAAGATTTCCATTCCATTTTAGAAACCTATGAAAACAAGCATAACCATGATTTTTTTTAATGTTTAAATTGAATTTAGTATCTGTTCAACTGTTGTTCTTTGTTGCTGTTGCTTTTTCTGGTAGTGGTGAAGAAGGCCACCCAATGTAATTCTGTTTTGTTTTCCTAAAGTTGAGTTATTTGTTTCTTCCTATGAACAGCGAGACTGTGGGGGCAGATTCACTCCCTTCTTTAGATAGGTTTGTCTGTGTTCCTAATTTTAGATGCTAACTCGTCAATTGCTGCTTGAATTTTACTTCTTCTAGCTTTCACCGGGAACAAGACAAATGTGGGTTGTAAGAACGACCCAAAAATATGAGTTTTCAGTGAAAAATATTTCTGTGTGTTTGGTTATATCAAAACTCAGCTCATATGGCTGAATTTCCCCTGACTAAAATGTGGCTTGAAAGCTGGCTGGCTACTGACAGGGTCTCTCATCCCATCAATTTCTGGTTTTGCCAGATACCCATTAAATGGTATAATTGAAAAGAAGTCTGGATGCTTTAAAAGCTAAAGTGCTTGGGAAGTTTTCTTTTTCTTTCTGTACATGCTATATTAGCCTGTCAGCCAGCTGAAGAAAGGGGTGTGTGACCTGAAAACCGGTCATTATATCATTGGTGGTGGTGGGTAATTTATATCACGCTAATCTCATTACTAGCCTAGTTGATGGGGGTCATTATGAAATTTTAAAAAGAACACCACCATTTTCTTTTGCCTGCTGTGTCCCGACTCCTTGCATATAAGCTAGCATGTTGGGAGCTGGAATTTAAAAATAGGTAACAACCCACCTATACCATTGGACTCAAGAGAGGCTGCTGAAAAGGTTCAGGATTCAGCTGAAATGATCTAAAACCTGTTGAAAAGCCCCAAACCAATAGACATTTCTACCCATCCATAGTCCATTGTGTAATCTCATTATGTTTGTCATTGCTTATGAAAAAGGTTGTTTTGGTATTTTTTTTGGGGGGGGGGTCACCTGATTTTTCTTATGTCTTCCTTTTTCCATAATGTTTTTGTAGTGAGACTAGCAGAGAGGCAAAGGGTAGAATTTAATCTTAGGTCATGATTCTGGGACTCTGCATTCTACATCTCTATACATAGGCTCAAGATGCAAGCATCTTGACATTGCCACCATGCCATACCTTGCATAATATTTCATTTTCCTGGGAAATGTTTCAAAAAATAAATGTTTTTTATGATGACAGAAAAATGTGACTCGGCGTGTTTATTAAAACCTAATTCTGCTGTTGTGGTCCCTGGAATGGAGCAGGGAAAGCCCTGCCCCATAGCCAGATGCAAACAGCTGTGCTACATGAATGGATGCAGGGAAAGTGGGAAGGAAGCGGAATCTCATTCACTACCCCTGTCCCAATGCTCTACACATTCATATGACTTTCTGCACAGGGACCCTTAAAGGCATGCACACTTTTATGCAGGTGGGCTTTCAATGTGCAGTCTGTAGCTTGAATAAATAAAAGGGCATGAACCCCATGCCCACAGCATATGTGCATACAGTTTATACACTTGCAGGCACTGTGTGTGGAATGATAGGGCAGGGCTGACACTCAGGACCAATACATTTCTTGAGTCACCATCTATCATTATTTGGAAAGGGCACGTGTATATTCCAGACAAGCACATTATAATCTTACTCAGCTTCAGATAAAGTGGCATCTGAAGACCATGAAAGTGGGGGGCGGGGGACGAGGGAAATCCCATTTATAATAATGTGTGGAGTGCTGCTCTGTGATTATTTGTTGCATTTCACATCAGCCGGATAGTTATGGTGCAAATATTATTTCCGTTTAGGAAAATGGCAACATGTTATGCAGTCTTTAATCATAGGTCCATGTTGGTGTGGATATTTTGTGGAAGTAAATTTTAGTGTTTTATGGAAATGCTTTATTCTGTAGTTTAATTTTATTTTATGTTTTGATGATTATACTTCAAAGCTTATGTAACTGCTCAGCAAACTGCTTAGAAGCCTATTTGGGGGCTAAGCTGTATAATAATAGTAATAAAAAATAAAAAAAAATCCTTCCAGTAGCACCTTAGAGACCAACTAAGTTTGTTATTGATATGAGCTTTCGTGTGCATGCACACTTCTTCAGATACACCGAAGAATCTGGAAGGAATTTTTTTATTTTTTATTTTGTTTCGACTACGGCAGACCAACACTGCTACCTACCTGTAAATAGTAATAAAAACACACATATTTACATTTTAAAAATGCATCTAACAAAATCAATATGTGCCTTATTCCACCCTCAGTCTGATATAACACTAGATCTGGTGTACAGCTCCTGAGTCTCAGTGAAATCAGCAGGACTGGATTCCAAGTGAGCATGCACAGCATCTAGCTGAATCCGTTCCTGTTATTGAGGACAACTTAGTAAATACATTTTTCTGCATGTCATCAACGCTAGCTAGATTTATTACTGCAGACTTGCACAACCTGTGGTCTGTATCAAGCCAAATGCAGCCCACCAACCATGTATGGCTGGCTGCCAAGGATTCAATAGATCCCTTGTTTACATTTCATGCTGTTAGGGAGTGCAAAAAGCAGAGACGATATCAAGAGGAGCATAATATATTGCTGATGGACTGCGTTCAACTTGCCAGGCCACAAGCTGTATAAAACTGTACTACTGCTAATGTAACTCATCTTGTTTTGACGCAATTGTGGTCAAGCAGAAGCCATGCAATGTTTAATAACAGCAGAGATTTGACAGCTTTCAATGTGACATTTAAAATTCCACAGACGTATAAAGCTAGTAGCAGTTTAGTTTTGCTTAACTAGACCAGCAGTCCATCTGCAATTGACTTTTCCACATACAACTGGAGTTTTGGATGTAGAACTACAAAATATCAGGTTCCAAAGGGCACTTTCATACGGCCATACTTTTGTGTCTATCACTCATACCTTCAGACAGATGCTATTATGCATCCTTTGAGTCATACAAGTGCAATTTCATGTCCTATCACAAAAGAAAGCAGGTAAATAAATAGCAGCTAAATAGCATTTTCAAACAACAATTCTGCTACTGTAACTTCCAGACATCCAAATTTCCCTGAGCAAGCAATGCAGCTAAAATGGCCTCAGAGTGATTGATTTGACTAATAGTGCAATAACCATCCACAATCTTCATTTTTTAAAAAATAATGCTTTCAGGTTTGTTAATGAATACAGCCTGATAACTTCTCATTCCTCAACATTCCTGGTCCCTTGGAGACATTTTAGCCAAAAGACAAAATATAGTACAGTGACACCTTACCATCTTACAACCCTTTTACCCCCTACTGCTATTCCACTGCAGGTTTTATTTGAAGAATTCTGCCTTTCCATTAATATGCATCTCCATGCCAGTGTTCCACTGAGCAATGAGAGACATTTCTTGTTCCTCATTTTAAATAGAATCGGAAAAGATTGGTTGTGGCTTTTTTCAAGGAGTACCCAGATGTCCCTACTCTTTCAATGGATCGGACAAACTATGTATGTTCTTTAGAAAATATATAATCTGAGGTTACTGGAATCTTTTGAACACCTAGCCTTTGCTGGCACACATTCAGGGAAGTAACAAGATATGTCCCAATAACTCCTTGATCAAATATAACAATCTTAACCAAAAGTGATTATCATTATTCACAGACATATTTGAAAAGCAGTGACTTTGGGAGCACAGTGGATGAGGTGGAGCAGCAGATCAAGAAACATGAGGCTTTTGAGAAACTTCTGGCCTCTCAGGTTGAAAAGGTAAACACTTATAAGATCCTGACCTTAAAGGAAGGTGTATTTTTAGGTCATAGGCAAATACCCAGTTTGGTTCTTAAGAGTTGGTTAAGAACTTAAGAACTGGTTAAGATAACTGGAAGAATTTCTGTGATAAGTGAAATCAATCAGAATCATGGCTGCAAGAGCTGATTCACACCACCGTTTGGGGAATCCGTTCTTTTCAGTAGCTTTGGAAGTTCCTCTTGAGACATAATATCTGCTAAATTTTGAGGGAAGACAAAATAGTTTCAACAGGTATAGCCCTAAAATTGGGAAGAGTAATAAGGGCATTTTTCAGCCGGAGCTCAGCTTCGACACCTCTCAGGTAGGCGCCATTGCTATTCTAAGAGAACAAGGGAGAAGTTAATGGCGAGTTCCAGCACCTCTTTTTCTTGAAAAATAGCATTGGTATAATATATTATTTTTACTGGCACAGCAGCCAGGATGGCTAAAGAGAACCAGCAGTTTCAAAGATCCAGCGCTGAGGGCCTTCTGGCGGTTCCCTCATTGCGAGAAGTGAGGTTACAGGGAACCAGACAGAGGACCTTCTCGGTAGTGGCGCCCGCCCTGTGGAACGCCCTTCCAGCAGAGGTCAAGGAAATAAGCAGCTATCCTAATTTTAAAAGACATCTGAAGGCAGCCCTGTTTCGGGAAGTTTTTAATATTTAATGCTGTATCATTTTTAACACTTGATTGGGAGCCGCCCAGAGTGGCTGGGGAAACTCAGCCAGATGGGTGGGGTACAAATAATAAATTATTATAATATTATTATTATTAAATATACAGCATTTCTGATTCCCTCCAATTTCATTAGGTTGAACTTCAGACTTGCAGTTCTAAGGATCTCTTTTGCATCTGTATGCAGTAGAAAAAATTAATACTTTGTGAACAGAACAGGAACCCTTGATTGATTATGTATATCACATGAACACACAGCTTTGATTTTAGGCTTGTTTCCTTCTCAGGAATTGTCTCTTCAGGAACAATCAAGAAGGCTACAGCAGGACAGTGAACTGGAAAGAAAACAGATCGATCTCAAGCTCAATGCCATGTTAGAGAGAAGACGATGCATCAAAGATCTCTCTCAAAGCAGGCATGAAAAACTGCAGATAGCCCTTCTGTTGGCTCTCTTCTACCAAAATCTGTCAGAGGTGAGAATGATGCTACTGCCAAGATTACATTTTGTAATTCCCAAGTACCATAAAGTCCAATTATATTAATCATGTACCCATGGTAGTGCAAAGAATGTGGTACATAATAAAGAGTATTACATTATGAGAGGCACATTTATTTATTGGGGGGGGGAGGTCATCCCATGATGCTCCTGTAACATTTCGAGAGTGATAACCATCTAGGGAGGGCCAATCACACAGAATGACCAGCTGGGTTTGGGGGTGTCTATTCCATTAATTGGAACCACATCATTGGCCTTACCCAGATGGTTATGGCCCTTTGGATGAAAAGCAGGAGGCTGAACATAATTTCACAGCAATCACCCAATGGCTACTGTATTTTCTGATAGAATGGCTTGCTATGTGGACCAGCTGTATCAGTAGTCTGAGAAGTCCATAGAGTCCATAGGAGTCTGAGAAGTCCATGGGAAAGCTATGCACATCTCCCCCAGCCCCCATGGCCAATGGTCAGGGATGATGGGAATTGTAGTCCAACTAGGGATTTAATAAGGCATTGTTTTCTGTTCCACCCTGTATTGCCTTCATGCAGCATTGTTTCCATCCAGCTGCCATTCTTCTAACACAAGAAGCTATTTGTCTCAGTGTCCAGTGTGGCAAAATTATGTATCTTATGTAGTTTATATCATTAATAAGGTAAGTTACACTGTCAATGTGTTGTTCCACCCCATTCATTTCACTCTAAAGGAAACACAATGAAAATGTGAAAGCAAAAAAGACAGCAAATGCATCTTGTATTTGCTGGATTGATTTCTGTTCTGGACATGAGGCAAATAAGCAAATGAGTAATTTCTGCTCCTGTTTCTATTTTCATCAGAGTTCTCTGACATCTCTAAGTCCAATAATATGTCTGGGGGGAATGTCACAGGTTCCCCATTCTTGCCATAGAGATATGAAGAAGTTAAAACTTGCCATTCTGAAAGAAGCTGTACTTCTGTCAAGGATCAACTCTCACTTTACTTTTTTATTAAATTTAGTCTGCTTTGAATATGTCCTTGGATTATCAGAACACGACCAGGGTGATCTTAGTCTTTGTTAGTCCTTCAGATGTGTTCTGATTGATAGGGAAACCACTGTGTTAAATTCATGTGACTTAAGACACAAGGAAGTCAGTTTTACATAGAAGGCAATAGCAATATCTGAAATACTAACCACACTGATTCTTTGGTGACAGGCAGAGAGCTGGATTGATGAGCGCATGCAAAAGCTGGAGGATCCATCTTTCCAAAATCTCAGCAACCTGAGTGACAAAATGAAGCTTCTGCAGAAACATCAAGTATTTGAGGCTGAGATTCTGGCTCACACGGATCTAATTTCTACTGTTAACACGGTGAGTATTGAATGGAGGTGCTGTGATCTTTAGGTCCTGTAGGGGCCTTCTGCAACTGTCAGATCAAAAGATGGAATAGCCTTAAAACCTTTTACCGAAGAAGAAAAAGATTGAAGAGCCTTGAAATGAAAGTTATTGAGATCCCCAGATCTCTTCAGGTCTCTGGAGATTACTTGCTTCCATGTACTGGAAATGCTTGGTTACAACCTGTATGGATAAACAGTAGTTACGGTAACTGCTGTTGAGAGAGGCCAGTTCTCTCCCTATCTGCAAAAAATAAAATAAAAATAAGTACAAATTCCTGGTTCTACCTTGTCCTTGACAAGAAGCAGCAGCTATAAGGAAGCCTCTGGAAATTATTCATAAAAAATAATGGCTCTCTCAACAGCAGTTTGTTTTTTTTAAAAAATGCGGCCACACATTTTTAACCTTATCCAGTTTCATAGAGTCATAAATCTATATGGAACTGCAATGGTTGTGTCGTCCAACCCCCTGTTGCTGCAGGAAACCTGCTATTCCAGGTCCATATCCCTGATAGTTTGGCCCTGTGTCTCCCTGGCGTTGAGTTTTTCTTAGAAACATAATGGAAATATTGTGTTTCATCTTTTCTTATTATTTAATTATTTCCTAATTACATGAAGCAAGGAGAAGCCTTGTTGTGCCAGAATCACCCTAAATCAGGGGAAATCCGTCGCAAGACTCGTTTGCTTCAAGAACGGTGGGAGACACTGAAATGTGCTGTTGCTGCTCGTGGAAAGATGCTCGAAGACAGTAGGGGTTTCCTGGAATTTCTACAGAAAGTGGACCATGTAGAGGCCTGGGTCAGAGACAAGGTCAGTGAATTTTACTGGCTAGTTGCAAACTAGTCACTATGTGACTCTTCTGTAGACTATTATTACCATTTTCATATGTTTATAGCTAACAAGTTTTCTGTAGTTGCAAACCACAGAAAACTGGTTAGCTATAAACGTATGAAAATGGTAATAATAGTCTACAGAAGAGTCACATAGTTTTATTTATTTTTGAACATTTCTCTGCAGTGTTCCCACAGCAAATGCATAAAGTATGTATACCATGCAGATCAAACATGCATTTTTAAACACATACTGGCCTGTTTCACACATAACCTAAACCATGGTTTATGTAACCTAACTGTCCAACCCAGCAGACTAATGGTTTGTTTTCTGCCAACAAACCATGATTGAAGCCATTGTTTGTTGTTGGCTTGTTTTAACCATGGTTTGGTGTTGCATCTGAACCCAACAACCTTGCTTAATCATGGTTTCTTTGGCTACCTCACAGTAGATCATCATCAAGGCATGAGTCAAGAGAAAATGGAAAACAAGCCAGACTTTGGAAGAACAAGCCATGGCTTCTTTGCTCATCCATGAAACAACTCGTGGTTTGTTAAACAGACCATGGGTTTAATGTTAGGTGCAGATATACAATGTTTTATGACAGGGCTCTTCTCCCAGTAATTTGGCCTTTCCTGCAATATAAAATTATGTTTGTGATATTTCAAAAGTGCAAAATGCACACATTTGAACATTCAGAATGATGGTCATCATGAAGATATGGGAAATCTCTTTAACAAATCAAAAAATATCGGTTTTGAAGTGGTCTCTATTTTCCTTCTCTAAAGAGCTGTCATGTGAATTTTCTGATGGATATGGAGCTTTTTGCCAGCTACTTACAGGCGCATGCTGGAAATTCATTTGTGTTATGGGAAATGGCACCTCTTCCTATAAGTACAGAGCATGCATGGAAATCCTTAGGCACAAAGCTTCCGTCACAGATAACTGTGGCTTAGACTTCTATTGTTTTGACTTCATAAACCCAATGCCTTTTGAGATGGTGGGAATTCAGTTGTCCTCCTTTGTATTAGCATCTGCATCAAGCATCAGGTTCTGTTAATACCTTTACCAGAACAGAATGTAACACAGCACACATGTTACCTGATACTGTAAAAAGCATATTGCTGCTCTCAGAATGGGAATGACTTATAGGGAACAGAGTGGGAAAATACCCAAGTGATAGGTGAGGGATGTCATCTGTTGATACTCCGGACCTGCATTGTGCATGAGATATTAATGGAATGCCAAATTTACTGTTTTTCTTTTCCCAGGAAGTCATGATTAATATTGGTGATGTGGGAAATGACTATGAACACTGTCTGCAGCTGATGAAAAAGCTGAATGAGTTCCGAGGAGCATCAGGGGTAAGAGATACATTTCCAGATTCACCTTCCACAGCTGGATAATATCTAACTTTTCAGCAAGCTGTTCAGACCAGTTTGTTTTCTGCAAGTGTGAGTTAATACAATGCTAGATTGGTCGGCATAGCTCTTATGTCTACCTGTTTTAGGTTGAATCCACCTTATTTGCCATAAAGATCATTTGGCATAGGTCAGTGTCTCTTACAACATCAGTCAGCTATCCTGTAACGGGACGCAACCTACAAAGTTTCTACAAGAAAATGAAAACGTGATTCTAAGTATCCAGCCAGACACTCAAGTTTAGTTGTATGGTGGAACACTGAGCATTTGACTGAATTTTTGGCATTAAGTTGCAGTCCTGTTACATTGAGGCTAACAAGGAATCAAACCTTTCCTGATCTGCAGGAAACTGTATGACCACCAAGAGTTCAAAGTGAGATATATCCCCAAACCAGGCAAATGTGGACTTTCTAGCTTTGTTTGATACTTATAGGAAGTCCTACCATTTGTGCAGCAAAACTACTTGTTGCATCAGCATTACAACAGTATTTCCCACAGCAAAGACATAAAGTATGTATGACATTACAACCTTTTACAGTGTGTGCATTTAAAAAAATAATCACATACATGAATCTGGGGGCCCTGGCCAGATCAGGCTTCCAAAATGCATGCAGTATGAATGCTAACAGATGTCAGGATATCACCCACACTTCGCGTTTGCCAAGAGAAATACTGGTCATAACAAAGTTAGAGGTGCCCTGTAACTTGAAGTTCAGCCTATGATGAGCCAAGACCAGGCAGGGGCATAGGAAGGGAGGGGTGGAGGGGGCAGGCCGCCCCGGATTCCACTCTGGGAGGGGTGACAAGATTGCCCCTGCCTCCCCCCAGCTGTAGAGTGTCCGAGGGTGCGTGCTCGCGCGGCGTCCGTACAGGCTGCCACTCTCACGCAGCGTCTGTACGGGATGCCACTCACAAGGCAGCCTGCACGGTCGCCATGCAAGCGGCAGCCCGTACGGAGTGCGCACGCGCGGGATGCCACACATGTGCAGGCTGCACATGTGCAGTCCGTACGGGCTGCGCCACCCTGGGTGCCGGAGAGGGTTCCTCCACCACTGAGACCAGGTTATGTGTTACACACATCAAATTTAGCAATCAGGTTAACCATGGCAAAACTCTTTCTTATTTCTGAATATGTTATACCATTCTTTTATACATTTAATTGCTTGACTATAATGTAATTAATGTAATATAATGTGGTCCTGGCAAGATCAGCTTTCAAAACAATACAAGCCTTTAGGAAAATATAGTAACACTTTGAGCAAAGGCAGCATGACATGACAGCTGCTTGTTTCATCTTTCTCTGCCGTGACCTCTCAGTTTCTCCATCCCTGGTGCTGAGTCATCACGGTCGAGTTGACTTATAGCTCCCCGGGGCTTTGCTAACTTTGGCACTGAACTGAGTTGAGCACTTGTGGCCAGTTGCTGTGTGGTGATAGTGGCACGTTAGCTGCCTCTTTCAGTTTTCTATGTGTGGCCATCTTTCAGACATAAACAGAGTTCACAACCCCAGTGCATGGCATCAATATAACAGAAACAGAAAGTTTGGGAAGAGCTTCAGTTTTCTGGCAAGCTGGGTTTGGAAACAGATGGAACAATCTGAAGCTGGAATATGTTTGCTGAGGCTTCCCTTCTTTCCATCTTCACTCCAAGTTATTCCTGTTATCCAAGCATCTTTGTACTATGGGCCTCTCGCTCCTAATGGCAGAAGGAAAATCTGTATTGTGTCTATAACAGCCCTTAGAAAGCTGGGATCTTGACAAACTTAGGTTTTCTTCTACAGTGCTTCCCTCTTCCCCAAAAACGTTGGAGTGAAAATGCATCTGGCAGTTCTGGGCAGTATGCCAGAATTGTCCCATTTCAACTGCAGGAAATCAGCAGAGCTAGACCAGGCAAGGCTAAAAATTTCTTGGTCCCTTATGCCTTCAACAGAAACCTGTTGGCTATAGCAGAACGATAAAATCCGTGACACTCCGTGATAAAATAAGGCAGGGATAAGGATGGAGATCATTTTTGTTTTATGTCATAATTAGAGCAAGGCTACCGGACTTTTATTTTTTATTTTTTATCTGTCTGTCTGTCTGTCTGTCTGTCTGTCTGTCTGTCTGTTTATCTATCTATCTATCATCTATCTATTTATTCATGGCTCACCTTTTACATGCCTCATAGTGACTTACAAGAGTTAAAAAGAATGTTCAATACAGTACAAGGGAAAAACAACAAAATATAACTTTTAAAACTATACAAAAGAAACACTTAAGGCAGAGACCTTTTCATCCAGCTGGAAAAGCTTGTCAAAACAAAAATGGCTCCCAATAGCTTTTAGAAAATACAGTAGTAGGTTCTGCATAGTAAGGTGGTTCTCAGCTTGGATTCTGTTGCTGGGGTCCACTTCACATATCAGAGTTTTCCTTTATGTGTAGGTGCAGGGTATTAATGGACATACGAGACATCTTCCTGAAACACAATACAAGTGATGTCTGCAAGGTCAAATGTGGCTGCCATCCCTCCACACCATATTTCCCATCTTTTTCCCCTCCGGCACTGTTGGCTGCCATCCGCCATCCATTCCAATCTCTAGCTGCTACTTGTTAGCCCTTAGCCTACAATAGGGTATTATTATTTTGCTCATTTGATACTTGCTTAGCTGTGGAGTGTGAAATGTGAGCCTACCCTAGAACATGCAGCTCCTTCCCACTTTCTCTCAGGCTAGAGCTTAGAAGCAGGGCTGGCCAAGGACGTGTTGGCACCTGAGGTGAACCACCAAATGGAGCGCACCAGGGAAGAATGAAGATCTACATCAGGAACAAGGGGAGAATAAATATCTACATTGGGATCTGTTGCCCCTGTGGTTCCTGCTGCCTGAGGCAATCACCTCATGAGTTGGCCGGCCCTGCCCAGAAGTGTCAGAGAAGGAGCATCTGTACTAGGAAATGTGGATACCTTTTATTTTCAGCATTAACACAGGCATGAAAATCATGACATGCTTATAAATTCCAATTAACTCCTAGTCATTCTCTCTGCACAATTCAATTCAGACTCTAACTTAGGAGACTGAGCCTTAAGCTACTGACTGTTGAAAAGCTTTAAGAGAAAAAAACCCTGAATAATGTGAATGAAACTTTCTGCAAAATGCTTTCATTGTTTGCCCTTCAGTTGTGCACTGAAAAATGAATAGTGGTATGTATGTATCACAGTGCATAAGGAATCAATACTTCTTTAACTGATCCCTACTCACCCCAAGGCTCTGCTAAACCCATGATTAATGCCTCCTTGCTCCTTGTGTGAGTTTATTGTACTTACTGCAAAGTTGAAAATTTGAGTACCGCAACGGAACAGTTTGGCCTTCGAAACTATGTACTGTTCAGAACTGGATATTGAACACAATCCAGGAAAAGGTTCGTCACAATGTAATCTGTGTTTGATGTGTTGTAAGCAAATATTTTCATTTCCAATGTGCATTGAAACAGACAGAAGGTGGTGGTTTCTGAAGAATGTTATTCATGGAGATGATCTGATTTGTTTTTCACTGTGAAGCGATAATAGCTATGTAGAAAAGAGTGGGCACTAACTAGTCCTACAGCCCTCCTCTTGAAGTGGTTTTACAGGGCTCAAAACTACACAGACTAATCTAAAATAAATTGATATTTTTTTATGTTGCCTGTCTGCTGTGGAATTTGAATTGAGTTGGTTTCTTCCGTGTTATGGCAATGCTGCTAGATTCCACCTTTGCACCTTTGGGCCAAAGAAGACATAACACCATTCACACATTTAGCAACCACATACATGTTTTGTTTAGAGCAAATTGCAGGCATTGGGGGCCAATTGAGATCAGGACCCCAGTAGGAGACGTTAAACCCTCACTGTGATCCTTATCTGGATTACCATTCTCCCCCTCTTCCTGCGCTTGCTGTTTGCAATGGTCCCAATGGGAATTTTCATTACAAAATTAATGGCAATAATGCGGGGGGGGGGTATCAAAATAGGACTATAGCAGGGTTCAAAGGGTTAAGGCAGGGGTCAGCAACCTTTTTCAGCCGTGGGCCAGTCCACTGTCCCTCAGACCATGTGGTGGGCCGGACTATATTTTGGAGAAAAAAATGAACGAATTCCTATGCCCTTCAAATAGCCCAGAGATGCATTTTAAATAAAAGCACACATTCTACTCATGTAAAAGCACGCTGATTCCCGGACCGTCCGTGGGCCAGATTGAGAAGGCGATTGGGCCACATCCGGCCCACGGGCCTTAGGTTGCCTACCCCTGGGTTAAGGGCTACCAGCCCTCTGCTGGGATCTTGATTGCCAGTGCCCGCATCTGCTGTTTACGCTAAAACAAACCAGACACCATTCATACAGTGACTAATGATGTTATGTCTAGTTTGTCCCTTTTGTCAAGGGTCACATTCATTCAGCAATGTGAGCAGAACAGCAGAGGCTGTATTACTGAGATACTGTGGCAGAATTACATAACTTTTACTTCATAACTGTTTATATATAAGCTGCCTGTTTCTCTTCGGTGTTGGTCATGTAGGGAGTGACAGTGGACGATGCCCACATCAAAGCCATCAATGCCCTTGCTGTGAGGCTGGAGAGGGAGAATAAGGAAGAGATGAAAACAATATACCAGCGCCGAAAGCAGCTAAATGAGAGGTGGGTGGGTGTGAATCTACAATGATGTCCACATGGGGGATGAACAGGACAATCAAAACAGCTTCAGGGCCCAAGAGGAATTGGTAGTGCCACCTGCAATGATTTAAGCAAGAGATAAGACTGATCTTAACATATATGTATTTTCATCATTCCTCACTATCATAACCATACTCTCATAGAATCATGGACAGGTGGTGTTAGAACAAATGTGATGTTCAACTGGGCAAGTTCCTCTGTCCAAAGATTTCATTTTTTCCACAGGGATTGTATTGAGTTTTCAGCTTTTAGCAAAGGGAAGGGGGGATGCAAGAAAATAAAGCTGTGGGTCGAACTACAAGATGTACGCCAAAGGAGAAGTCAACCATCATTCTTATCTCTTAAACCCAGGTTTATTCCATGGGATAAATGATCTTCAGTTGTCATCAATGTCCACTGTCATACCTATTAACTCCCAAGTGGCGAGGCTTCCTTTATGACAACATTTCCAAAGCTGTCTTTCACAGCACCCTACTATGATTTGAGCACAACCCATAATGTCTTGCTAATTGACCTTCGCAGCTAATTAGCATGCTGATGCCAGTAGTGTCAGTGCTAGGTCAGACTAGTCTCTATGCCAGTACCGCCAAGCTTGGCAGAGAGATGCATGGTGAACAACAAAAGGCAACAAAATTATGAGTGGAGATCAATCAGCATGATATCTTCCTAGCCATGTACTTTCTCAAGCCGTTTCTAAGACAGCTCCTTTCTGCATCTGGCAGGTTTCCAGCCATGACCTAAGATAACCCACAGAGCAACTTGGGATTCATGAATGCAACTTAAGTTTACCTTGCAGCTTGGAGAGACCAAATAAATTCCCATAGAGAAGTTCTAATAGGCTATAACTAGGCTAATAAGCTATAACTTTGCAGAATAAAGCTATCAAAATGTATTTTCCTATGACTAATATTAGAAACTTCTGTCCTAGAAAAAAAAAGCTTGGGCCACTAGGCCACCCATACCAAGAAAAATTATAATGACAACCTTCATTTAATTAATAACTCCACATGTAAGCTGTATTCTTCAACTTTTCTCTTAACCACTTTTTACACATCTTCATTTCCATTTGTTTAAATGTCTATGTAAGCGAAGAGGTCTCATAAACCAAAGTGCAGGTTTTGAAAGTAGCTTCTGACTCCCATCTTTGAACAATGTGATCTGCTCCAATAAAATGAATTATTTCAATAATAGGTGGAACAGTTTCCATGGTGATCTCAAATCATATAGAAGGAAGTTGGAAGCAGCTCTGGAGGTCCATAGCTTGATCAGAGAAATGGATGATATCACTGAAAGAATAAGTGAAAAGGTGATTTGTTTTGTTATCAAGTTTCCATTCCTATTATCCCCTTGGTGAGTTCCCTAAAGTGATTGAAATTCCAGTGACCCAAGTAAACTGAGAAATGCAGGGATGGCATTTTCTTATAGGAATGTGTGCAAAAAAAGAGAGCTGGTATGTCATCAAGCAGTGCCAGCTATTGCAGTACTTCTCTTCTTTGCGATTGGGGTTACCCACAAAGTAGCAAAACAGCCTATTCTCTAGAGAGATATTGTCGTAAGTAGGTTCAGCTTAAACTGAACTTGTTCCATAAACTTTACAGTGTATATAAAATGATCCAATATTATTGTTGTTGCTATATGTTTATTTGTATAATAATGCAAATATTACAGGGTGAGCTCCCCTTGCTCGGTCCCTGCTCCTGCCAACCTAGCAGTTCGAAAGCACGTCAAAGTGCAAGTAGATAAATAGGTACCGCTGCAGCGGGAAGGTAAACGGCGTTTCCGTGCGCTGCTCTGGTTCGCCAGAAGTGGCTTAGTCATGCTGGCCACATGACCCGGAAGCTGTACACCGGCTCCCTCAGCCAGTAAAGCGAGATGAGCGCCGCAACCCCAGAGTCATCCGCGACTGGACCTAACGGTCAGGGGTCCCTTTAACCTTTTACCTTTTATATGTTTATTTGTACCCTGCCCTTTTTCCCGAGAGAACTCAAGGCAGGTAAAAAGTGTCAACTTCTTCCTGCAATATGGCAGGCACCAATGATGGTTTGTTTCCATTGTTTATGAATAACTGGCCTTTTTACACTGGAGTTTGCAAACCATTGATGCTAGCTTTTTACGGACGCCCATGCTATGAAGTGCATATTCCATGACGTCTTATAATTATTTTTGTTTTGTTGCTTTTTCTTTAAACAAGTTTGAGATTCTGAATGAAAATGGTCTAGAAATAAAACAAGGAAAGAAGCTGAAGGTGCTTAAAACAACTGAGCAGTGATCTTTTCTCTCCTTCCCCTACCCCCACCCCACAAATGTCTTATTTCCCTAAGAGTGCACTGATACAAACATTGGACTATGGGAAGGATATGGAAAGTGTAGAAAACCTAATTCGAAAACATGAAGAAATGGAGAGGGAAACTGGTGTCATTCAATCCAAAATAGAGGTAAAAAAAAATTAAAAATAGTTAATATCCTGAAATACGAATGGTAAATACTATATGGACACATCCATTGACATTTGTCCTGCAGACAATTTTAAGCTAATGCAGTAATCATGTCGCATCAGTTTACAATGGATCATGGTGTTGTAAAGAGGGTCTTGGGGGGCTAGTTTTGCCATATTTTGTTCCTACTAGTTTACTTTGTGATCTTCCTCTGGATGGTTTCATTACTAATATTACAGTATTTTTCTTGTCTTTCTTTGTGTATTATATTTTGTGAACAGAAAAGTAGGGCATAAATGTCCTGAATAAAAAGTTGTTGTTGTTGTTGTTGTTGTTGTTGTTGTTGTTGTTGTTTTAGAAGGGACCATTACACAGTGTGCTTATGCTTATTTCAGGCTCTGGAGCTAGAATCCTTTCCACTTTGCAAGAGGAATCCATCCTCCATAACCGACAAACTGACTATGAAGCAAAAGGAAATGAAAAACAATTGGCTACGACTTCAGGGCCAGACCAAGCAAAGGTAAAAATATTTAGAACATGGCCACCTCCATTCTGTAAACATTGTTATCCCAAGAATGGGGAACCTCCAGCCCAGGGGCCAAATGTGGCCCTCTGGAACTCTCAGTCTGGCCCTTGGGGCTCTCCCTAGGCCATACTTCTTACCAGTTCTGAGTTGCACTCTTGAATGTTTTTTCCCTGTCTAGAATGTGACCTTGGACTTTTCATAATGCTTCTTTGTCTGGTGGTTTGTTTGTTTGTTTGTTTGTTTGTTTGTTTGTTTGTTTGTTTTATATGACATTATACCCGAAGGTCTCAGGACTGTTCACAGAAAAGAACTCAATATATAAAATAAAAATAAAAGCAATAACCCAATATAGAAACTTGCCTACTGTACAAAGGTAGAATTCTGCTCCCTCCCATTGCTGGCATATAGCCTCCACTTGGGGTGGTATCCAGGTTCCAGATTCAGGAAAAAAAATTGAGTACCACTCTAGCCCTGCTACCATGAGTACCATAATATGTCTACACCACAAAAGATGTTAGGGGCAGAACTTGGATGGAATGTACATGAGTTGAGTTGCATCTAGGTATGTGTGATGTGCTTTCATATTTCCTTGTTTGTGTGTGTGAATGTTGCTAAAGGAGAAAGTGTAATTTTATAGGTAACGGACATGCAAGGCTCCCCACACATGACAAAATATATATTTTCCTTGCTGTCTTGAGTTGAGTTTGCAAGCCTTCTATTTTCACTGAAACTGGCTCTATTCCAGCAAAGATATGCTTAGGAATTGTTTTCATGCAAGAAGTACTGCCGGGAAATGCTGCAGGTAGGTCCGGTCAGAACGACTACTAGATTGCTCTTTGTGTGACAGGGGTGAGAAGTTGGCGGCTTCTTACCAGTTGCAGAAGTTGAATTCTGAAATGAAGGAACTCCTGGACTGGATTCAAGAGGTCAGAGGTCGAATGGAGGCTGGTGGTCTTCCTAGAAGTCTAGCTGAAGCAGAAAGTATGATCGAAGAACATCAGGAAAGAAAGGCAAGTATAAATCACATCAGCTAGCTATAGGCATCCTGATCATGGACTCCAATGCCTTGTTCACCTCACTCAGGATCAAGCTACATAATATATTTAGCACATATAGCCTGCATCGACGTATGTGCCTTTTTCTTACTCAGAAGCAAGCACAAGGAGTTATTCTGAATAGGTACTGTGGGGAGGGGAGATCACTTAGGTGCTTATAACACAGCAGTTTGACTTCACCCTCAGAGACAGATGAATGCCAACAACAGCATTAAAACTTCTGTCATTTAATGCAAACTTTTCAACGACAACAAAAATATATTGACTTGGAGAGGGACCAACTCTTTGCTTGGGCTAGAGAATGGATCATTTGTTCTCTATATTTATTAGCTCTCAGAGTTTCCTGTGCAGTTTCAGTGACAACTCAAAGACTAATGACTTTCCATATAAATATTAGTATTGGAAGGGACTCTACAGAGCCTATTTTTGTCCCCTAATGACCTGTAATTCTGGATAGCTGTATTTCTGCATGAACATTTGACATCAATCTATCCAACATCTTTTTAGGAAGAAATTGAAGCACGAGGGGAAAGGTTTGGGGCGCTCAGCAGCTACGGTCAGACACTTGCCAACTCTGGTCATTATGCAACCCCTGAGATCCACCATTCCCTCATGGGACTTCAACAGGCCTTGACTGAAATGATCCAGATCTGGCAAGAACAGAATCTAAAACTGCTTCAAGCCATGGATTTGCAGGTAGGTGGACAAAGGGTCTGAGACAGCCAACCAAGACCAGAGCAAGTGCTGTGAGGAAACATCTGTCAGTAGATGTTTCTGGTTGATAGCCTTAGAATTATGGACTCAAGGGGGAAGAAGGAAAGAATGCACTTAAAGGACTGCAATATGTTGCTGCTTTTGTCTTGGTTCAGTAAACTAAAAATGAATGAATGTAAGTTAGTTTCTTCTTTTTCTAATCTTTGTTTTCTCCATTTCTGCATGGTTGTTGTTTTAAAGTCCACATGAAAATTCATATACATTTTCTTAATATACACATTTTTGAATGCCTTTCCTCTCAAAAATAATTCATTTTTGCATACAATTTTCACCAATGCACATATTTTTGTGTACACTTTCTCCAAATGTATACATGTGCACCTATTGTTGTTGTTGGAGAATGGTATTGCAAAATCCAGAAAAGTGCAAAATTGTGTTTTGATTTGTTTATTATCCAAAGTGCAAGCAAATTATGTAGGTTTGCATTAAAATGTGAAAGAGTGCAATTCCCCCACATCCCTACACTAAACTTATCTTCAGCTCAAACTGAAACTATCAGTTAACTTTGATATATCCTCCTGTTTCAATTTTGGGCAGTGTGTGTTTCCCTAAAATGCACAAAACAAAGATATTTTGCCAGGTGATATGGCTTGATTTATAAATGAGCGTAGCTAGAACTTATCTTGGTCTAATATGCCCTTTCACATGGAAGCTATTTCCTCTATTCATAGATATGTAGAAAATGGCTTCTGTTTCTCACTGAGGAGACCATGACACAGAGTATCCACTGAGGAGCACTCTTTCATTCATTAGTGGTTTACTTAGATAATTGACAGAGCACTTGAATTGCATGTGGAAAGTCCCTGGCATCTCCAGCTAAATGATAAGGTATCAGGAGATGTGAAAGACCTCTTCCTAAGACCCTGGAGAGCTGCTGCCAGTCAGAGTAGACATTACTGGATTCAGCGGGTGTATCCTCTGGCATAAGACTGCTTCCTAATTCCTGGTGCAAGGGGTGGGGTGGAAATCCAGTCACCACTGGATATAGTAATGACTCTGAATCCTGGAACTGTCTGCTGTGTTGCTTTTTAATATTGCCAATGACTTGGAAGTCGAAACAAAATAAAGAAATTCCTTCCAGTAGCACCTTAGAGACCAACTAAGTTTGTTCTTGGTATGAGCTTTCATGTGCATGCACACTTCAGTATTACTAGATCTTCCACCAATACCTATCCTAAGCATATTTTCTTGCAAGTGAGCCCCATTGTATTTTGCGCTGTCTTGATTTTATTGGAAAAGAGCTCACCATCTTTCTCTCTCCCCTGCACAGACATTCTTAGGTTATGTGGAGCAGAATGAAAGCTGGCTTAGCAGCAAAGAGGCCTTCTTAGCAAACAAAGACTTGGGGGTAAGAAAAATGAGCTATATGGTTTTGTTTTTTTTCAACTAGAGGGAGAAGACATTGGCCCAGAGTAGAAAGTGTAAAACCCTCCTTTAAAAAATCACCCTTAGGAAAATTTACTTTTAGCTTTCTTTGCCAAAAGGCGCATGGGATTCCTCATCTATTGTCTCCTGCTACCATTAGCTTTATTTAGTAGTTTCCTAATCTTCGGTCTCTCTTCTCTAACACCATCCTCCAGTCTGCCTTTTCTTTCTAATGCACATGTATTAGGGCAGCCTCTGAAAACACTGCTGAATTACAAAGCTACATAGTCAACCAGAGCTTTTGGAAACCCCATATTCTGTGGTCTTGCATTCAACAAGCAAAACTATCCTGACCCGCTGGAAAGTTTAGATCAATGGACATTTGAATCCTGAAATAAAAGCATCCCCCAGTTTAGACAGTGGACCCTAAGCTCAGTGGAAGAACAATTGCTTTGTACGCAGAAGGTGCCAAGTTCCACCCTGGGTATATCCAGTTAAAACGACTGGCTATTTTGTAATGGGGGAGACCTCTGCCTGGGACTCTTCTGACACTGACTAGATGAGGTGAGGTGAACCCTTGGTCCTCCAGAAGTTGCTGAACTACCACTCCTGTCAACTGCACCAAGCATGGCCCAATGCCTGGACTGATACAAGGTTGTTTCCTATGTTGCTGATTTTTGCCATCCTCTTCAGGATTCGGTATCCAGCGTGGAGAGCCTGCATCAAAAACACATGCAGTTTGAAAAGGCCCTGGAAACCCAGCTGGAGAAGATTGACATGATGGCCTCACGTGCCCAGCAACTGAGGGACAGCCAGCATTATGACTCCGAGAACATCATGAACAAGTGCCAAGCAGTTCTCAGGAGGTAGCACCTAACCTTTTCCTCCCGTGGTGTCTGTAAAATCTCTCCTAGCAAGAGTAGAGAATCTCAGGCTCAGGGGAGCCACTGTGGGCCCCCAGCCTTCTCTCTGTGGCCCCAGACTGCACTCACCAGCCCCTTTGAGTGCTTTTGCTCAGTGAGAGTGTGGCCTTGAACTGTGCCAACGCTTCTTGCCTACCAGGTTGGATGTTGGGGTATGTTCTGATTTTTGAGTGGAAAGTGTGTTACATCTGTTGCTCTGCTCATGTTTGCCTCTAGTTCCCCCTGCTATTTGCATGTGTCCCCTGGAAGGTTCCCCATGGGGGAATATGGCTGTCTGTCTGAAAAAGGCTGTATGCCCCAAACAGACACCCATCTTTTAAACGATTTCTTGATTACTTACCACTCATCCTATGGTATTCCAGTTTATCAGAAGCTCTTTCAGATAAAAGTGCACTTACTCAGCCACTAGTGCCCCACTTTGGGAAATGTACATAATATTTACAGATGTTCATAGCACTAGGGAAACATATGTGCTTCAGATGTGCTCATTTTTGGATGCTACTCTGTTAGTGGCCTTCCTGCCTCCTTGCCAGCCCTGCTCAGTTCTGTGGTTCTTGGATTCTAGTCAGATTATCTGTCCCAAAAACTAAGCATACATTTTGATCTCGTTTTGGAAGTAGATCTTGAGAAAGTTTAGTTAACCACCAGTGCCATCTTATCGCCAGCAATGTTTCTTCTTCTTCTTCTTAGAAAGGAGAGGCTTCTGGAAGTTGCTTTAGCTCGCAGACGTTTGCTGGAGCAGTCGTGGCTACTACAAAAATTTCTACGGGATTCCTTTGAGGTACAATCTATTTTATTTGCTGAGATTAACTTAAGCTACGATGTGAGATCCAATTAGCATTGTCTGATATGAAGTAATGTGTGTGGATGCTGGGAGAAAGAAAATGGAGCGAGTCATGGAACACCTTGGAGTGAGAATGGCACCTCATGGGCTCTGCAAACATGAACTGGATTTGAAGCCTTTCTGCAGGTGTAGGTTACAGGTAGGTAGCCGTGTTGGTCTGCCATAGTAAAAATAAATAAAAAACTCCTTCCAGTAGCACCTTAGAGACCAACTAAGTTTGTTCTTGGTATGAGCTTTCGTGTGCATGCACACTTCTTCAGATACACTGAGACAGAAGTCACCAGACCCTTATATATAGTGAGAGGGTGGGGAGGGGTATTACTCAGAGGGGTGGTGGGAATGGGTGATAGGCTGATAGCTGTGGTAAACCTGTTGACGACTGTTAACGACTGCAATTAGTCTTACAGGAAAAAGCAAGGGGTGAGAAGGTTAAAAATAGCTTTGTCATGTATAATGAGATAAGAATCCAATGTCTTTGTTCAGACCAGGTTTCTCCATGGATTTAAGCTTGGTAATGAGTGTATCTGAAGAAGTGCGCATGCACACGAAAGCTCATATCAAGAACAAACTTAGTTGGTCTCTAAGGTGCTACTGGAAGGAATTTTTTTATTTTTTATTTTGTTTTGCAGGTGTAGGTGATACTCTGTGAAGTGCAGATAAAATGTGAGATAATTCACCCCTTATGGAAACATACAAATGCATTGAATACAAATGATCCTAGGATCAATCCTTTGCATCTCCAGAGGGTTTGATCCTGGAGAGACCACTGTCTGAAACTCCAGAGAGCCACTGCCAAAATGAATGCCTGAATGGAGATCTGGCCTTGTTACTGATTGGGAACCTGCTTATGTGGACAAAGCCCTTTCTCTGGCAGTTGTACATGTGGGAGCTCCTTCCAGGCATTAGGTGTATATGGAGACGGAGAAGGCTGGAGCCTGCCATCAACCATTTCCACACATTAATTAGTTACAATACCTGGAGGAAAGCAGATAGAGGAATAGTTCTGAAAGAACTCTGGGGGGTCTCTTAAGTGTATGTCATCCTGGGTATTAATGCTGGAGGTGTGACCTACAACATTTTCTTTGTGAGTCTCCTTTTCCTAAGGGTGCTTCCAGGCAACTTGTTATTGAGCAGTCACTCTGATTGGTTGGCAAGGAAGCCAGATGACGTTGCGTCCAAAGCAAGTGTCGTCCCACATCTTCCACTCTACTGCATTCTCCCATCACTTTCCTTATCGCAAAAAAAAATCTGCTGTTTGGGGGAAGCTCACTCGTTATGCAAGAGCTCCAAATCAGCTTCTGCTGTGCAACCTGAATTTGCTGGTCTGTGATTGAGCCCCACCCAGTAAATACCGTCAGCCTGCAAGTGCCCAAAGTGAGAAGCGTGACCGAGGAACAGAAGACACTGCCAGCCTCGTTTGCTTGTTTCACTTCCTTGTTGTTTCTCCCCAAAGGTGGCTGCCTGGATGAATGAAAAAAACAGCATTACTCTGGATGAGAGCTGGAGAGACCCAAGCAACCTTCAAGCCAAACTGCAAAAGCAGCAGACTTTCCAGGCAGAGATTGTGGCCAACAGAAGCCACCTAGATAGTATCAAAGCTGTAAGTGTGAAGAGGGGCTGCCGGAGAAGTCTGGTTCACCAAATGAATGGTTGGCCATCAGAAATAAAATTACTTGAGCTTAATTATGAGTCCCAAGGAAGATGAGATTGCTTGAAACTGTTGATACTTAATGATGTAGTTCAGAAAGATGTTGCCCAATTCAGAAAGATGAGCCAACAAGAGAAAAGACTTTGATTTCCTTTATTTGCAGGAAGGAGAGAAAATGCTCCAGGAGGGTCATTGTGCCTCTGATGCCATCCAGTCCAGGCTGCAGGAAATAGATGAGCTTTGGGATGAGTTGCTGCAAAACTGCCATGAAAAGAGAAGGAAGATGCAGGATGCCTACAAGGTGAAGCAAAACACGGGGGGGGGTGACAACAGAGGAAGGGTGGTGTAGCTGTGGACTTCTAGATATTCCTGGACTACAACCCCCGACATCTCTGACCCTTGGCCATGCTGACAAGGTTGATGGGAGGTGCAGTTCAGTGCCACCTGGAGGACCACACGTTCCTCGCCTTTGCTTGGTTGGCAGGCTGTCAATTTAAAAGTCATGGTTAGCCAGATGAAGGATTTGCCACCAGCAGTATAAATAACACGCACCAAGAAAAAAACACACACACCAAGAACTCTGGCCAATATAAGTTTCAATAGTAGGAATAATCCCACTATTGAAATTTATATTGGCCAGAGTTCTTGGTGTGTGTTTTTTTCTTGGTGCATTTAATAACAAGAACTCCAATTTATTTAACGTATAAATAAAGTGAACATAATTATGAGTCACATGGAAGATAGGGCCGCTTGAAGGTGCTGATATTGAAGAATTTGGTTCAGAAAGGTGTTCCCAAGTTCAGAAGGATGAGCCAACAGAAGACGGCTTTGATTTTCTTTATTTGCAAGGAGGAGAGACGAAAGAATTACTTGGCAAATGTGTGGTGTCTATGCTTGCACTTGTAAAAGGGGTCTGGCCAATCCTCATTTGCCCCCTCCCCCCCCCCCGCTTCTAAATGTCAGTTTACATTTGGGTTCTTTCCACTGGATTCAGGCCTTACGTTTCCTACGCACTGTGGATGATGTGGAGAAATGGCTGGAAGATCTAGAAAGCGAGATGAAAGCCCCAGCAAGCAGCAATAATTTACTGGTTCTGAATGATCTCCTAAAGAAGCAGGAGGAATTGGAAGAAAGCTTTGCCGGCTATAGAGACCAGGTACAAGGCCTTATCAATGCAGTACAAGAATTTCAACAGGAGAAGCATTTTCTGGCAGATGAGATAGAAGAGAGGGTTGACCATGTGGTGCACAGGTGCTTGAATGGTTTTTCATTTTTCCTTTCCTTCTCTCTGTGTTCTTTCTCCTTTCTGTTGTCACCCTCTGCTTTCCATCTCTTTATTATTGTTGCATTCCTTGTCTTGGCACTTATGTTCATTATCCCATAATCTTCCTTGTACAACTTCTGTTTATTATCCCATAATCTTCCTTGTTCCTTCTGGCAACTCCTGCAGCCAAGCTGGTGCCAAACGTATTGTTCAGTTTTCCTTTGGACCACATCAGCGAAGCTGGGGTGGGGGGGGGGTCTTGTCACCTGGGCAGCCCAGGACCTCCACACACACTGCCCAGGCTTGCACTCCAGGGAGGTCACTTCAATGCTGCTAACACAGTGGCTTAACTTCACCCCTGGAGGCATCCTTCATTGTCTCTTGAGACAGACGGATACCAACAACCTTCCTTAATACTGAAGTTGAGGCTTCATTTTGACTCTCCAGGTACAAAAGCCTTAGGGAGCCACTGCAAGAGAGGCGGGGGGTTTTGGAGGCCAGCAGACTTCAGTACCAATTCGTCCAGGATGTCAGTGAGGAGTTGACCTGGATTCATGAGAAACTTTCCCTGGCATCCTCCAGAGACTACGGCCAATCCCTTACAACTGTTCAGAGCTTACAAGAGAAGCACCAGGTAAGGTTCTATAGTAAGGGCAGGGAATATTGAAAATAGAGAGAATGGAGTTTCTCCATCACTGTTCCTTAACCGTATATTTTTGCTAAAGTATCACTGCCAACAGGGCTGTCTTAAGCATTTGCGGCGTTGGGGGTGCAAAGATCCCCCCCCCCAGGTTGCCCAGTCCCAAGCGTGCAGGAAGGTGTAGCTGGCTGGCCGCCTCAGCGTCTTGCTGGCTTGGTCACCCCTGAATTCACGGCACAGAGCTATCCGCAGCAGAAGAGCCCACAGCGGCGCTTCGACGGGTGGGCAGGCTCTTCCCCAGACTCAACTCTCGGGCCCCGGACTCTCGGCCTGGCACCCCTGAGAGCCCGGCGCCCGGGTGCCCCGCACCCCTAGCATCTATGAGTAAGATGGCCCTGACTGCCAAGCATGTTTGCCGCCTCCCCCCCCCCATCCCCCTGTGCTTCAGCAAGGTGCATTTGTTATGAACACTTCTATTTTGCTATAAAAGAGACAAAAAATGAATAGTTCCTTCTTATGGAGGGAGGGCCTTTGACAAAATTCCTCTACTTCATTCTTTGAGAGCCAGTGTGGTGTAGTGGTTAAGAGCGGTAGACTCGTAATCTGGGGAACCAGGTTCGCATCCCCGCTCCTCCACATGCAGCTGCTGGGTGACCTTGGGCTAGTCCCACTTCTCTGAAGTCTCTCAGCCCCACTCACCTCACAGAGAGTTTGTTGTGGGGGAGGAAGGGAAAGGAGAATGTTAGCCGCTTTGAGACTCCTTCGGGTAGTGATAAAGCAGGATATCAAATCCAAACTCTTCTTCTTCTTTGAGCACTTTGGAATCTCTTAAGAGTGTTGGTGGATGCATGGTTTTGACCTTACCTCATATAAAAGAGAAAATGTCTTCATTTTCAAAATATGCTTTATTTTGTTGTACCTATCAGAATTTAGAAAATGAGATTAGCAGCCACAATGCCTTAACTAAAGCTGTGATCAGCACTGGGCAGAAGCTGGTGAAGGGAGGCCACTCTGCCTCACGGAATATTATGGAACAGGTGAAAGAACTGGAAGTTTCCTTGGACAACCTGAAGGGTGAGGCTCAGGAGAGAAGAAAGAGGCTCATGCAGTCTTACGAAGCTCAGCATTTCCTCACTGAGGTAAGATAGGACTGGAATCTCATGTTCAGATTTGATACCTTTTAAAGGATCGAAAGTTTTCTGATAGCTTGGTCGATAAATTATTAGAGCTTGAAGCATAATTAAAACATGGAAGCCATTACCTTACTAGATTTTACTGCCTGTTCTAATAATTTGTATTTTATTTTATTGTTGGTTGGTCGCTTGAAACAGGGTAAGTCAATACGAAATTCTTGTAAGGAAATGCCCCCATTTGCCATTTCCCTGACTTAAATCAACTCCATGTTTCTATTAGTCATTGGGTGGATGTGATATGTGTCCCAATATCATACCTGTCCTTTTTCCTCCTCCACAGTTTTCAGACAAGCAATTTAAATCGGGGCTGTGGCCTGGGATGAGAGTGGATGTAACCTCCCATCTCCCAGCAGCAGATTTAATCCAAATCCATCATTTTCATAGTTGCTTTATATTGGTTTTCAATGTTTTAATGTTGCTGTACACTGCCCTCATGTTTCTCAAGAGGGCAGTACAGAGGTACCTCGGTTTATGAACTTAATCCGTTCCGGAAGTCCGTTCTTAAACCAAGGCGCGCTTTCCCTAATGAGGCCTCCCGCCGCCAGTGCCCTTCCACTGTTCGGATTTCATTCTTAGACCGAGGTAAAGTTCGCAAACCGAGACACTACTTCCGGTTTTGCGGAGTTCATAAACCGAATCGTTCGTAAACAGGACTGTTCTTAAACCAAGGTACAACTGTATATAAATTCTTTTATCAGTCAGTCAATAAATCAATCAGCCTATTGACACTCCATGGCCTTTAATGAAAGAAAAAGACATTGGGAGAGACAGTCATGGATCTCTCATTTCAGAGAACAGAGATTTCTAACAGAATTCTCAGCACCCTAACCAGACTATAATCCCAAAGATTCTTCGGGGAATGCCTTATGTGGAATAAATCTAATATAATTTAGTATTTATCAGATACCCCTCTGCCTCTTCAGGCTATAGCCTTGACATCAAACTAAGCATGCCTAAATGTGTCATTAGAAACTGCATCAGGGTTTTTAAAATGCTTTAATAGGCTGCGAGCGTGATTTTGATCAGGACTGTAGTGCACAGGGAGAAGTAGTTTAAACTTTTTCTCCTCAGCTGCAGTTGCAATGAAAATTGTCCATGTTCTGCAAATGGCACTTGATGGGAGCTTTTTTCCTAAAGCTGATAAAAGTGCTAGGGGGGGGGCTGGATTTTTGTTAGTGATGCAGCAGGGGAGCAAACAGTTAAATTCCATTTCCCAAAGTGCTATGATTCTGCTGAAAATTGCCCCATGTCTGGTATTATTAGTAAAGAAGCAAGTAACCCAGGGCTCATCCACAGCTTGTCCCTTGCCCTAGAAAGCGTCTGTCCAAAAGGTTTTCTGCTAGTCCTGTGCTTTAAAGGCATGGGTCCAAATGGTTTTCCATTTGCCCTGCTGCTTCCTCTGAGAAAACTACTCTTTACCACTGAATTGGAGCAAAGGTCTATCCATGGAAAAACCTTTCGACGTTTGCTGCGATTCAGCAGTAAAGAGCAGTTTTCCTGGGGGGACAAGCGGAAGTGTGCACAAGCCCATAGTTTCTAATGATGCATTTAATGTGATTTATGTCACTGTTAAATATAGATTTGTTTCGGCAGGTTGTAGGCCAGGGCCTGTTTCTCATTCAAGTTTGATCACCAATGCATTTCTTTTAAGCTTTTGGAAGTGGAATCCTGGGTGGCAGAGAGAGGACTACTCCTGGAAACCCCCGATTATGGGAGGAATGAAGAATCGACTCAGGCACTGCTCCGAAAAGTGGAGGCTGCCAAGCTGGACCTGGAAGGATTCAAGCCCAGAATGGAGAAGCTGAGGGAAACAGGAATGCGCCTCTCAACAAGCGACAACCCAGAGAGGTAGGCGAGTCGAACTGGTTACTGATCTTCGTCAGACATGACTTCAGAGAGTTAACGCACACGTAAATGCATACCGACTACATGAATGACATGTAAGGCTGCCTCTCTTCGCAAATTGCAAAACTATAGAAGCGGGCTAGTAGCTCATTAGACTGAGCCGGCTCTTTGTTCTGGGTGGTAGATCTCAAATGAACCATGGAGGTCTCCCTCCCACAACAGATATGCACATTTGTTTGCACGTGCTGGTCAGCTGTTCCTATTTAACTGAATAGAAGCCGCTGTGCGGAGAGCATTTCTGTGCATAAATCAGAATGCACACACAAGCAGCTTTGAATCACAGTGCATGAATCTTTTTATACCGGTTGTATGACTATTATTATCGTGCCTGTGTTCCCTGTATTCCTTTTGAAAGACACATAACTTGATTCTCTCTCTCTCTCTCTCTCTCTCTCTCTCTCTCTCTCTCTCTCTCTCTTCATAAAATGCAGCAATTATGAGCCACACTGCATCAGACAATTGTTCTATCTCAGTTGTCTTAAAGGGCACAGACAATGGCTTTTCTGGCATATGGCCATTTTTTGTAGATTATTATTTCATACAATACAGTCCATGCTGTCTCTTCTGTACCATTGCTCTCCAAACAGTCCTTTGGGGACGTTTTATTCTTCAATAAGTTGTTTTTTCAAGATCCCGTGTTAATGATCATACTCTAGCAACCTTTTAAGGGAGGTTGGGGCACATCCCTCATATCAGATTGTCTGAACTCACCAATAAATTTATTTTGGTTTGCAAAATACTACTTTTGACCTGTGTTGAATGAGTTAGATGGCCCATTTTCCATGAGCAGGATGCCGTCACAGAAACAGAAAAGGGGGCTTTTTTCGTTGCTATACACTGGTCTTTCAGCATACATAAAATACCAAGGATTTCAACCAAAATGAATGCACCTGCACTCATTCTGCAAATCAATAATCTGCCTGGGAGCCGGGCATTTATGCTACTGATGCAGACAATACATGTTTCACCTTGATGTATTACTAAGCTTCAGATCAAGACTGATACTTTCACTAGTAGTGACAGGGGCTATGCTGGTGAAAGGTGCAGGATACAATAATTGTGACGTGAATCAGTACAGATTTTTCCCCCCTTAAGGCTGTTAACTTTTCTCCCCTAACAGCTCCACTATCCTTCCCAAGCTCCAGGGTGTTCTAGAAGAGTACCTCTCTCTCCTGCAGAGAGCTGAGAGCCAAATAAAAGCTCTGCAGGAGCAATATCAACTGCATCAGTTTGAGAGGGAGACCCAGCTGGTGGACGCCTGGCTTTCAAAAAAGCAGAGCACGGCTGAATCAGATAACTACGGTCAGGATTTGGAGGATGTTGAGGTAAAACAGATTTTATCTCTTGGCAAGCAGGAAGACCTTGGCCATTTTATAGCTGCAGACATTACTGTGTGGTTGAAATACATTTTAGAGATTGACATAGCTCCATAAAGAGCTCTGGATGGTGAAATATACTCGGAGTCGAGTGTGGATTTCATGCTCTTTATTCAGCTCATAGTAGCGAGGAATGAATGTTCCCCCAGAACGTCTGCTTTATATACATTATTTACACAATGGGCCCCATGTGATTGGCTATGGGATACTCCTGTAGGCCAATCAGGTTGCGGATTCACTTCCACCTGGAGCTGGATTGGGTGGCTCCTGCAGACCAATCAGACTGCTGCATTCTGGATCCTATTCAACTCAGTACATAACAGATGGCATCTGCTGATCACACTCAAAACTGCCCTAGCCATGTCTATTCAGAAGTAAGTCCTATTGACTGCAATGGGACTTACTCATTGGTAAGTGGGGTTAGGGTTGCAGCCTGTGAGCAGTAACATTTAACATTTATGAAAAGTAATGGAATAGCCAAGCTTTCTGCTGTCATCACACTCTTATGTAGGTGCCAAAAAGAAATCCCCCTCCTCCCCCTCCATGCAGTTGGAGTAGAAACATTTGTTTAAAGTTTGTTTGCTTGTTTTTAAATCAAGTGACTTTCCAAACTCCAGTTTACCACTTCTTCGATATTATACTGTGCTTTTGTAGGTATTAGAGCTTCTGAAAAAGCTAGAGATATAATTTATCTCCCTATCCTACAGATTCTAGAGAAAAAGTTTGAAGATTTTATAAAGGAAGTAAGATCGCTAGGACGTGCCAAGGTTCTTCTGATAAATGACTTAGCATCTCAGCTCAAAGGAACATGTCACAGCCAAATAAGTGATATCCAGAAAAAGACTCAACGGGTCAATGACACATGGGAGAGATTGCAGCAGGCCATCCAGATAAGGGCGGAGGTGAGGTCCTAAACTTTCTGGTGTCTTGACTGATTCGTTGCGGCATTGCTGTTATTGAAGTGCATTCATTGTACTCTGTGAGCCTATTCAGACACACAATTTGTTGTGATAAGTTAATCATCATAATCCAATACGCAGGGATTTTTGTGACAGTACTTGCCAATATGGAGTACTGTCACCTCTTTTTTTGCTGCCTATGTCAGCCATTTTGTGCTGGCACCAATGAGTATCAGCACCTCATTTTTCATTCAGAAGCTCAAAAAAGAAAAGCACTGCCAATACCCATGGATCACATGGAGAAGCCCACTGTGCATGTTTACAATTCCTGTAGTCATTTCATCTACCAATAGGGCTGCCACTTTCAATCGATAATGCATATCACTGAACAGTAGATACAACTCATTCCTCCATGTGGTCCTCTACAACAAGATGGATTTGCTTGGCAAATCAACCTAACTTCTGAATCTCTGAGCCAGCTCCATGACCTTTAATTTCTTAAAAAAATAAAAACAACCCAATGCAGGGGCAAGATTTTACATAGGATCTAATATCTAAAGTGACATTTAAGATTGTACCATGCATAGCATTCTAGCTGCACAAGTCAGTTTTCCTGTTTTCATGTCTGCTGCAATACTGTGACCGTAAGGTTGGCATTGCTAACACATCTTTCCCTTCATCAGAATCTCAGAGCTGCTCATGAGGTTCACCAATATGATCGTGATGTGGATGACCTAAAGGGTTGGATGCAGGAGAAAGAGGCGGTTGTGGATAGAGATGATTATGGCTATGACCTGCCAGGTGTGCAGACCCTCCTCAGCCAACATGAGGGACTCGAGGTAAGTGGAATAGACCACCTTGAAAAAACTACATCAAGGATAGCCAATATGGTGGCCTCCAGATGTTGTTGGAGTCCCATCAGCTCTGAAATCGAAAGATCCTGCATTTTCCTTTGCAGAGGTTCCAGCTCTTGTACTCTTGTTGTTCGTTCCCTTCCAGAAATAAGTCCTTATTTCTCTTTTACAGAAAACACTTCACTACTATGGATGGACAAAAGCAGTTTATATTTGGTCCATGTCAGTTTTCTTTGTTGGTTCATAAGTTTGTTCTGTCCCATTTCTGCATTATTCATTGGGGGGTGGTTGTTAAACTGCATGAAGATTTGGACTTTGTGTGCATGTTTTAGCTTGAAGTACACATTTTTGTGTGCAATCTGGCTTTTTTAAAATAAATAAAAAATCATTTTAACCCCACTCCTAAAGTTGTTTTTCATGACTAGCTGGGGTGGAAACTATTCGGATAGCCTAATGGAATGGGCTGCTGGGAGACACCAGAGGGAAGGCCACAGGCAGATGGTCTCACTACATCTGTGATTGAATAGCCTCACTTCCCTTCTCTCCCCTTAATCAACAACCTGATACTCTGCAGCTTTTGGGGGCTGAGAACAGTTTTTCAAAATTTGAAGAAGTAGAAAAAAGCAAATGAGAACTGCTCTCTGATCTGTACATTAGTCTGAGAACTGCGAATCAGGCCACCTTTTTCAAAAATGTGGACTGAACAAAATCCTTGAGCACATTAACTACACGTTCAGGCTGGTATCTGAGCTTACGGGCCACCTAAATTTAGAGTTGAAGGCCCACATCTGCCTAGAATTCAAGCAATTTCCCCTTAAGCCAAGTTAATTGGGGGCGATATCTGTGAGACGAAAAGGTAATTTGCACATTTCCACCAACTTTTTTTTATTTTTAGAATTCAGAACTTCTCCAGGTTCACTCCACTTTGTAAAAAAATCATATGCAGTTATGGAATAAATAAATAAGAGGAACAATATCCTGCAGTTAATTTCAGTTAATTTCCCTTGCTGTGTTCCAGAGGGAATTAGCAGTCATTGCAAAAGAGCTGGAAAGGATCAGGGGGGAGGCCTGGCGTCTTGGCCGCCTATACCCTCAGCCCAGGAGCAACATGATGAAAAGACTAGCAGAGGCAGATGAGTGCTGGGAGCTACTGGACAAGAAGTGTATGGAGAGAAAGCAGAAGCTGCAGCAGGCAGAACATGTTCAGATCTACTTCAATGACTGCAGAGAACTAATGTACGTACAAGCTGATCCAATATGCGTGGGGCCTTCCTGTCTTGCTTTCTCAGTATGAAGATCCTTGGATGTGTCAAAGCAGTAAAGATGGAACATTGGCACCGTAAAGTCAGTTTATGTCAATGGGACCAATATGCGGTTGTAACAGACCAGTGTCTCTGTGTGTGTACTTAATTTAAAATATATATGCTGCTTTTCCAGCAACAAAATTGAGCTGATGGGAAGGCCTGGGGGGGGGAAGGAAAAATTAGGGGGGGGGTTTCCAAAGCCGTTTTTTCGGGGGGGTGGGAAAAAGTGTGTGGGATATTCAAACTATATAAAACTGTTTGTTTTTTCAATTTTTCCGGGGGGGGGGGACGGACGGCTTTGGGGGGAAAACAGGGGGGGCTGTTTTTATTTCTTTTCAATTTTTCCGGTTTTCCCCCAGACCTCCTAATATCAAATCGTTAGAAATAGCATAGATAACCATTTCAACAATAAAAATGTAATCAATCAGAAAAACAAAGACAAACAAATAAATAACATGTGAGGTCCTTGCAGCCTGGAGGCAGGCAAATGCTGTCCCCATCTTTAAAGGGGGGGGAGAGAAGCCCAGGTAAACTACCAGCCGGTCAGCTTGACATTGATACTGGGAAAGGTGCTAGAACAGATAATGAAACAGTTGTTCTGTGAACACTTAGAAAAGGATGCTGTGGTCACTAAAACACAGCATCGGTTTCTCAGAAACAAGTCATGCCAGACAAATTTATTTTCTTCTTTTTTTGGTAGTTAATTTGGTAATTTATTTTCTTCTTTTTTTGGTAGTTACAATCTTGGTGGATAAGAGGAATGCCTTGTAGTGTATCTTGATTTCATTAAGGCTTTTTACAGAGTCCCCCATTATATTCTTGTGGAGAAGCTGGTTAAATGCGGGCTGGCTGAGGTAACTGTTAGGTGGATTTGTAGTTGGTTTACTGACCCAACCCAAAGAGTACTCAGTAGCAGTTCCTCATCATTCTGGGGAAAAGTGACAGGTGGGGTACTGCAGGGTTCTGTCCTGGGCCCATTGCTGTTCAACATCTTTATAAATGAAGGTATTGAGGGGGTCCTCATCAAATGTGCAGATGACACCAAACTGGGAGGAATAACCAATGCCACTGAAGACAGAATTGGGATTCAAGATTGCCTAAACAGATTGGAGAACTTGGCCTGGACTAACAAAATGAATTTCAATAAGGACAAATGTAAGGTCTTATGCTTAGGCAGGAATAACCAGCTGCACAAATATAAGATGGGGACACCTGGCTTGCCAGGTATACATGTAAAAAGGATCTAGGGGTTTTATTAGATCGCAAGAGTCCACAGTGTAATTCTGTTCTGGGCTGCATCAACAGAAGTCTAATGTCCTGATCAAGGAAAGTAATATTACCACTCTATTCTGCCTTGGTCAGACCCCCACCTAGAGTACTATGTCCAGTTCTGGGCACGATTGTTTAAGAATGATATTGACAAGCTAGAACCTGTGCAAAGGAGGACAACCAAGATGATTAAGGGTCTGGAAACCAAGCTTTATGAACTAGGGTTGAAGGAGCTGGGTATGTTTAGCCTGGAAAAGAGGAGAGTGAGAGGAGCTATGATAGCCATCTTCAAATATCTTAAGGGCTGTCACGTGGAAGATGGGACAATTAATGGAATCCCTTCCACTTTTATTCGTGGCAAAAATATTGGTGCTCAGAGCCTCCCTTTTGGTTAACTCCTTTAGGGCCTGGGCCAAGGAAATGCAAGCCCTGATTATATCCGAGGAACTGGCCAATGATCTTCTTGGTGCTGAGCTGCTTATTAAACGCCATGAGGAACACAAGCGTGATATAGAGATGCAATGGCTGAAATACGAAGACTTGGAACAAGCCGGAAACAACCTATTGAAGGCTGGGCACTTTATGTCCATAGAGGTAAGCTATTGATTGGTTAGATGTTATTGAATGAACTGACTGAGAAGAAATTAGTTGGGAACAGCAACTCAGGATACTGAATAGGGCCAAGGAACACATAATGTGTGGCCTATCTCTCAAATGGTTTGAGCAGGCTGCATGATCAAAAACCCTATCCCATAGTCTTGTCTCCGGAATGAATTCTCCCTCTCATCCAGGAGCCCATGTTACTCAGACCAGCAAAGTTGCTATGCCAGGTACCTTCAAACCAACCCTTCCATCAAGTGGAAACATTTTGTCCTCAACCTCCTGCTGTGCCTCCAAAACACAGCTGAGACATAACTAGATGTTTTAAACAGCATAGCTAACAACTGTGTCCAGTTTTTTTTTTACAAACGCAGTACTAAGTGCAGGAATAACAATTCTCATCAGGACCTCAGGACCTCCATCCTCAGCCACAAGTGTGATTAAAAAATACCCTCCATGCTGCAATTAGCCTGGGAGGGGACTCTCTTTAGTACTAATTTGCTTCAAGACTAACTCAAATAGATTTTTTAAATCTAGTTTGTCAATGAAATCTAAAATTACTACAGCAAATCTTGCTCTTGTGCTTTATACATGACGTGGACGTATGTACTTTGGAGTTGGCAGCCTCAGCCACACAGCATGGAAGAGCCAAGTTCAAGTTTATTCTCAGCAACAGCAGCTCCCAGAGTGAACTTGAACACATGTCACTGTCTGCAAGCCTTCCCTTCTGTTTGGGGTTATTGCAAGGAGGATAAAATATGGGTGTAGTGGGTAAGGTTCTCTTGACTACTTAGGCGTGACTTCAAAAAGAAATAAAAACTAAATTAGTAAATCTCCGATCTTGTGATCTAAAAGCATAAGCTGTGTTGAGCAGAGCAGAAGTGCAACATGATACGGAGCAAACAGGTCGAGTTTAAGGGCCTTGGGGGCTTCCTCAGACATGTGGTCCTTTGCAGACTATTAGGAAAGGGGGAAGAGGAGAGAGCTTCATTTGAAAAGCGCCCCACGGTCTTGATATCTATGTAACTTCATACACTGACCTTTACAATGATACTCGACTTGCCTTGTGTATAATTTGTAAGGAGATCTGCAGATCATGGGGGTAAGAACATCTTCAGAATTTGTTAAAAGATCCTGTTGCTGTTATGGACGTCACTTTACATACTTTGAGAAACCCCACTGTGTTTCTGTTTCTGTTTTAAAAATAAAAATAAATGCTACTCGCAGAGCAGGAGAACAGATGGGCTTGTCTTATCCAACCAACAAACCTGAAAGTGCATGGTAGGCTTAGGAGAAAGCATTCTTTATAAATAGGATAGCTTGGGCAGCTTGTGTGCATAAGGTTTTTTTTTTACTGCATGCAATGTTGTGTGTTCCCGGTACATGCAGTTTCACTGAAAAAAATTGCTGTGTTTGAAATTTGTCTGGATGAGTAAAGGTGCCCAAAGTCTGTTTTACAGACTTTGTAAAGCAAGGGTGGCTCTCCAGGTGTTGTAGGGATACCACTCCAATCATTCTTGCTCTTCTTGAATCCATTTTCATTTTTAATAGAGTAATCCTGCTAATAAGAACAATAGCAATTTAAAGAGTGCCACATGTAAACAGTAAACATGCAGGCCTTTCTTAGTGGCAGCTTCCCTAAAGAGGTATGCTAGACCACTGTACAACTTACCGTATTTTTCGCTCCATAAGACGCACTTTTTTCCTCCTGAAAAGTAAGGGGAAATGTCTGTGCGTCTTATGGAGCGAATGTGTGGTCCCTGGAGCCGAACTTGTCCAGGGGCAAAAGCAGATCGTGCTTTTTTTAAAAAAAGAGAGAGAGAGAGAGAGAAGGGGGTGTTGAAAGGAAGCCCGCTGAGCAGCTGCTCAGCAAATGATGGGGAGAGAGATAAGGGAGAGAGATTCCAGCCCCGCCCCCTTGCAGAGGGAGGCTGTTTCCTCAGCGACATGTGACTGTTTCCCCAGAGACATGTGATTGTTATTAGATTATCTGTCTGGAAACTGTAGAAATGGCTCCCTTTACTGAAACTGGAGAACTGTGAGTTAAACCCCATAAAACAGGATTTTTTCCCTTTGCAAAGTAAGCTCAACAACTTTGAGCTGATCCTCAAAAAATGGGGCTTTTCTCCTTTGCAAAGAAGCTGCAGGAATTTGAGCTGATCCACAAAATATGGGGCTTTTCTCCTTTGCAAAAGAAGCTACAGAAATTTGAGCTGATCCTCAAAAAAAGGGGGGTTTCCCCCTCTAAAAACTAGGTGCGTCCTATGGTCAGGTGCGCCTTATAGAGCGAAAAATATGGTACTTTTGGGCTTGCTGTTTAGACCTTTTAATTCAAGCGGACATTTTAACTGGAACCTTTGCGGTGGTGTTTTTTGACAATACAGATGTTTTATCTTTCCAATATCTACTGATATTTGGTTGATTCATTTGTTTTAATCTATCATTTTTTATTGCACATTACTTTGGGTGCCTTTTGACAGAAAGTCGATTAGTAAATAACATTCTGTGGTTTTGCAAAATACAAAACCATACTTTCCAAATGGACACAAGGGGAGGTCATACATTCAGTCTACCTTGTGATGAATGCCAAATAAAAAATGTTCAGTTCCTTTATCTTTCCCCACCCTTCCTTCAATTTAAATCTTGGGAATTGGGAATTGTTCCCTGTTTAGGGAAGTTTTTAATGTTTGATATTTTACTGTGTTTTTAATATCCTGTTGGAAGCCACCCAGAGTGGCTAAGGAGGCCTGGCCCGATGGGCAGGGTATAAGTAATAAATTATTATTATTATTATTATTATTATTATTGTTATTATTATTGTTATTATTATTTTATTTTACTACTATTACTGCAGATTGAAGAGAAGCTCTCAGAACTGTTGGAGCTAATGAGAATGGTGCGGGAATGCTGGGACATGAAGAAGGATTTGTACGAGGAAAACTGGGAGATCCAGTTACTGAGAAGAGAGCTGGACCTAGCTGAAGCTTGGATGACAACCAAGGAGGGTTTTCTATCAGATCCTAGCTATGGGGTGAGTTCGGTTAACATAAACTTAAATGCTGACATGCTTTTCTGGATACACAGCCTGCTTAGCATAGCACAAGGCAATTGCTGGGCTAATTCACAGCACAGGGGGGGTCTACTCCAGCTCCCTGTGCAAATGTTTCTGCTCCCCCCAAATGCTAAAAAGAAAAATGTTAAAGTAGACACAGTGCCATGTGTGTGTGTGTGTGTGTGTGTGTGTGTGTGTGTGTGTGTGTGTGTGTATACGCACATGCACACACGCGCATATGGCACTGTGAGGTCACCATGTCCTCTGCTGGTATGTGGTCCATTGTCAAGGGTGAATGTGACCCATAGACCACAAACGGTTAGCCACCCCTGTCCTGCAGCATGAAAAAACACCTTTGGAATATATCATGGCACAGGGCTGCAGCTTATGTGTATGTTGCATAATACTTAGTACAAGGAAACTGTGATTGTAGACCAGGGGTCGCTAACCTACGGCCCAGGGGCCAGATAAGGCCCGAGGGACTCATTTATCCAGCCCACGGCGACCGGCGACCGCCGCCACCCACTCTTAAAAGTGCAGCGCGGCACGGGGACCCACTTCCGGGTTGGAGGAGCACCGGAAATAGCTTGTGCACATGCGCACGGGCTCCTCCGACCCAGAAGTGCACCGGAAATAGTGTGTGCGCACTTGTACGGGCGCGCGCTCCCCCGCCCCCGGCCCACCACACAATCATTGCTGGAGACACCTGTTGTAGAACATGACGGAATCTTCCAGCCACATGGCATGAGCAAATGCCCAAATATTATTGCCTCCAAAATGTTCAAGATCAAGATGCAGCCCCTTTAATGAGGAAACTTAAAATGTCACGTGAGCCTCGTCAATTTCAAAGGAAGCTTCATTCCCTCAACCAACTTTGAACAGTCTCAGCCGCTTCCATTTCCCAACATTGCCAACACTTCTCTCGTGGTATTTCTGTATTGAATGGTCGCCTCTGTTGATTTGCTTCCATCCCCAGCATTCAGTCTCTGATGTGGAGAACCTCTTGAAGAAACATCAAGATTTTGAAAAAATTCTAAAGGCCCAAGAGGAGAAATTTGCACAGCTGAACAGAAAGACAAAGGTAATGTAACAGAAGCTGGTGAATGCTTCCTGGGGCAGGCCATGTTGCACAAAGGCAAATGATATCAATACCTCTCAGTATCTTTCCCAATAGTGACTGGGACCCTGTGGTTTCGCAGCTGAGTTTCTTGTTAAGATGCATAGCCCTCAGGTATCCTCTGCTTCTCCCCAGGTGTATATAACAGCCAAGGGAGGTCAAGGCAGAAAAAGGGTGACTTGAAAGAGCAAACATGGTGAGGAAATGCAGCTGCTGCCAGACACCTTGCTGGGCTTTTCCTGCTTTCTCTTTTGTAGTTTCCCAAATAAAATATAGGTACAAAAAAAGCGTATATTGGGGGAAAGTGTATGTAAAAATATGGTGCCTTCCATAGTTCCAGTTACAGGTAGGTAGCCGTGTTGGTCTGCCATAGTCAAAACAAAATAAAAAATAAAAAATAAAAAAATTCCTTCCAGTAGCACCTTAGAGACCAACTAAGTTTTTTCTTGGTATGAGCTTTCGTGTGCACACGAAAGCTCATACCAAGAAAAAACTTAGTTGGTCTCTAAGGTGCTACCAGAAGGAATTTTTATTATTATTATTATTATTTTGTTTTAAAAATATGTTTATTGAAAGCATACCGAAAGGTGTTATATGAGGGGGAAATTGCTTACAAATGTGATAATATATTAGGCGAAGGGCATGCAAACATGCAGACAAATTATATTGTGAACATTATTTTTAAAAAGGTGCAAACTAATGTGCTAATGGAGCAAATGAGAAACCAAAATTGACAGATTTATCCAACACACCCATATACCTGCCCAGAGACCAAGCCTATAGCCTGATCTTGCAGGTTTCACCTCATATTTATCCATGGCAGGTATGTCCATGGCTCACAACTACTTGTTTTTTGACTTCATTTTCATTCAGGTACACTTTTTGTTTCTTTCAGAGGGAACTGAAGCTACTGAAACAAATTGATGCTAAGGAGAGTGGGCAACAAGAGAAAGGGAAAGTGATCAAGGTTCCCTCTCTAAGAAGAAGACATTCAGACAGGAGAACATCTCACACAAAACATCTTGATCCGAAACGAACTCAGCCATTGCCATCTATATCTTCGACGGACATGTTGAGGATTCCCCCAGAATGTGGTGTCTCTCCTACGCAAAAGTCCAAAGAGAATTTGCACAAATGTGGCCTTGGAGAAGATCTAATGTTGACTGACTCCAGCAATGTCAGTTCTCCTCCTTCACCAGTGTCGCTTGGCCTACAAAATTCAGATCTAGGAACTCAGACTTCTTTGGTGTCCTTATTGCCCTCTAACCTACAAATCCAGCCAACCAACGGTGATTTGGTGCTACCACACGCTAGTGATTTCAAACCATCAAATATGAAAAACGCAAACGATGGCGCGCTCTCTGATGTAGAAACCCAAAAAGTGAGGACTGTGCCCCGGAGTGAGTCATTTGACATTTATCCAACTTTGCCATCCTTGGATTTACCTCCTCAAAGATCAGAAACTGCTTTTCAGGTAGGTCTGCACCCATGGCAACCCCTACACTGAATGAAAGCTACATAAATCTACAATTTGTTTTTTCTATATTAGAAATTAAAGGGTTGGGGGGGCTACTGAACACACCAAGTACTCACTGGCAGCTGATAAATCTGTAATATGTGAAGTGGACCTTAACTATGGGATATTAATTAGTGCTATAATCAAGCATTCTTCAAACCAATTTAAGATCTCTGAAATTGCCTTGTGGATTCCAGGTTCCTTCAAATCACCAGAGCATGGAGGGTTTCCTAGAAAAGAGGGATCAGATTCTTCCAGGAAGAAGACAGGTAACCACAAGTTGAACTGCCAAGGGGAAAATGAGATACTATATAAAGAGAACAGGCTCACTAAAGGCAAAGCGTGTTAGCCTGATCTTCTTTCCCCTTTTGAGGTGATTGTAACAGGGATTCTTGGGTGGGTGGGGGGAATAAAGAAAACTCGATATAATGCTTGTGGAATTACCCTTGCTAATCCCCATACACCCATCCCTTCCTGAGATTTTCCCTCCTTGCTCATTTTTTTCTTATTCCAGTGGCGTAGGAAGGGGGCGTTGGGGGCGGACCGCCCAGGGTGCCACTCTGGGAGGGGGTGACAAGATGGCCCCTGCCTCCCCCCAGGTGTACAGCTCCTTACGGGCTGCAGCTTGCACACACGAGCAGCATCCCATACAGACTGCGCATGTGCGGCACATGCGCAGTCCGTACGGGGTGCCAAAAACTTTTTCGCACTGGGTACCATCTGGGCTTGCTACGCCAGTGTCCATGGGCAGAAGGATTTTGCATCAGGACTTTCCCCCTCCTCCCCAACGGTTCCTAAATCTTCTCCAGAAGGTTGGGAGAAACCCCAGAACAGAAGTTGGGGGCACGTAGGGCAGTGAGGGAAGTCCCATTGTGCAAGCAGAAGTCATTCTGCTGGTGCAATTGTTTAGTTGAATACTGCTCTGCCCATCTTTTACCCAGCCTTTCCACATCCCAGTTTTTTCCCTTTGCCTATATCCTAAGTAGCCTCATCACATTAGGTTCACATCACATTGATTGGTTCTCATGATACAGCTAGTTCCAAAAAATCCCGTTGATTTTGTTTCATTCTCTTACTTACCCTTTTCATACTGGTGCATTTTAAAGCTCAGAGATGATTAAAGTATTTCAGATTTTTAACACCTTTGGAAATCTCACCTTTTCCCATGTTAATTACTACCGGTATTAAACATATGTTTAATAATTTGTGGAGAAGCTTGGTCCTTACAACCAGGAAAGGGAATCTGCTGCCTTCCAGATGTTGGATTCCAAATTCCATCAGGCCTAGTCAGCACATCCAATGGTTAAGAACAATGGCGGCTGGAGTCCAACAACATCTGGAAGGCCACAGTTTCCGCATCCCTGCCTTACAAGACTCTGTTCCTGAACTGTATAGCTCAGCTATTGCAAAGCGTATCCTACAATCCAGCTGGATGGTTGAGGAAAGTGAGGCAAAAAACAAAACACTAGATGAATGTAACTGGAGTAAAAGCAAACAATGAAGTGATGAATAACTCCCAATGATTCAGTAATAAGCAGTGCAGTTGATGTTTAGAGATACCGGTAATAGGTAGTTGACTTTATTTTATGACTTTTGTAGCCAATGACAAGAGCTTGGAACAGATATTATGTTAAACTTGGAAGACAAAAACTTGACATCTACAAGGATGAAAAGGAAGCATTCCAGGTAATTTGTGTTACCATATTTCAGTTCTTATTAAAGACTGTGTTGTTATTAGTAGTATTTGGTATTTTATGCGCTACATGCATGCCAAAATGTCTTCTAATTCACACACACACACAAATGCTGAAAACCCACATTCCTGGCAAAGAAAAATTGAGCAATAGAAATCTACTTTGAAGGTGAGGTAGTCTTTATCTTTGGTATATTAGCTGGTCACAAGTTGTAGATAAATATATCTTAGGGCAGCAATATTCAGAAATCCATCCCTTTAAAAATAGGAACTGGGCCGTGCCCCCAACAATGTTCAGTGTTGTAAGTGATGATACATGGTACAGACAGACAGACAGACAGACAGAGCCAGTAAGGTTATGATACTTGGTCATTTGTTAGTGCAGAGAAATGTGATATTGGCATATAACCCTACAGCAGTGGCTTTCAAACTTTCTGCTTTTAATGTTCCCTTCCACATCAGTTTATATGCCAATACACTCCTTTGTGCTAAAGTAGGTTCTGTGGCATATTCAAGATTAGTCCACCATGCCTCACTGTCACTCCACATATATGGAGAACAGGTCCTGGGAGGTACCAGATGCTCCCCTGCACTTTACAAAGAAACATCGAGGGCTTATTGACACTTCCTCTTGCCCCTCTGCTTTCCCTCAGGGAAAACTGATCTTTAGTGCTCCATAGGACCTAATGTCAATGTGGGCTTCTCCATATTGGTGTTTGCCCCTATTTAGAGTTAAAGAGCAGGTTTTCCCTAGGAAAGGAGCAGAACAAGGGAGAACCTGCTCAGACCCATGCCTAGAAAGCATGGGTCAAGCAGGAAACCACTCAAACCATGCTTTCTAGGCACAGGACAAGCAGAAGTGTGGATAAACCCTCATAGTGGATGATGAGCAGTTTTTCAAGCAAACTTTTCCTGCATTATTGACACCCCAGCTATACAGGATGAGTAAGTGTTTAAATCGGAAAAAATAGGATTGAAAGTCTTTGGTTATCAACCCTTCTTCTGCCTTGCCAGAATACAACTCCAATTTCATCACTTAGTATTGCTGGAGCCAAGTGTGAGAAGTTGACGGAGTATTCTAGGAAAGAACACGCCTTCAGCCTAAGGTAAATCAAGTCGGTGATGCAAAGATCCAAGTTTGGGGCAAGTACTCTTTGGTGAGAGAACCCCAGAAAATCACAAAACATGCAGCAAAGTTAAGCAAGGAAATATAGGCTGTTAGATCTTTAAAATTTCCCCTTCTAAGTCCCTCCCAAAGTTCCCCATTTCCCCTAGCAAAGAAAAAACCCACGTGTTTGGTAAGTTAAAAATTGTTTACTTACAAATTCTCCAAAGGTCAAATTCATTAGCTTTTCCATACAGCGTTCAGGAAAAGTTGCACAGGCAGTAAAACTTGACTTAGTTACAGTGATGAAAGTTCCTAAGTTCCCCTTCTCTCAAGGTGAGAGGGAGTGACCTCGCTAAGCCTGGCAGGACAGTTAACTCCTTCATGTTGGTTAAATGAGGTTGGTTATCCCACCTATCACACACCCAATCTAAAACATGCATCTCTGTATCTAGACTAATTCAAATGTCATTTCCTGTATCCCAACGAAACTGCAGAAATTAGTGATCTTTTTGTATCATTGCATATTAGTCGTCCTTTTTGTTGTCTGTATCCTGAACTTTATCTCAAAATAAAAATCCAATTGAAAACAAAAGAAGAGAATTCTGGATTTTCCTATACATATCTTATTGGGAAAGGCTACCCCAGAACTCAGTCCTTCAATCTGTGACTTACAGGTTGAGTGATGGATCAGAGTACTACTTTGCAGCACCTTCTCAGAAGCTAATGGAAGACTGGGTGCAAGCACTATGGACTACATTAGGTAAGGCTATTTGGTTCATTTTATGCAGCATTTCCCTATTTCTGCCCATGTGACATTCCCACAAGATGCCTCAACAGAGGTGCATAATTAGACAAGCAAAAGACACACATACTGAAGTACCCCAGAGTCTGATACAACATAGAAAGCTGCCTTGTACCAAATCAAACCATTGATCTACCCAGCTCAGTATTATCTATAGTGACTAGCAACTTTCAGGATTTCAGAGTGGAGATGCCAAAGATTGAATCAGGGACCTTCTGCACAAAGAGCAGAAGCTTTACTGACAGAAGATAAGAAGTCTGGATAAGGGCTGTAGCTCAACAGCAATATTGGATTTAAAAACTAACCCTTCTTATTAATTGTATTTCATCCACATTATGTATTTATTACTTGGGTTCTGCAAGGCCGCCATAACAGCCTGCGTTCTCTACGGAATGAACTTCTAGGAACTACAAATACAACGAGGCCTCAGATAAAACCTTGGATCTCTGCAGCTGGAAGTTCTGCCAACAAGGAGATTACCAAAAGTCTGCTTCTCAGGTACACACTGATTGTTGTATATGTCGGGTCAAATGTTACTTATCCATCATCTTTGTGAAGGCTGCAGTAACCTAAGTGACATAAGGGTGTGGTGACTTCTGTTTCAGTGTATCTGAAGAAGTGTGCATGCACACGAAAGCTCATACCAAGAACAAACTTAGTTGGTCTCTAAGGTGCTACGGGAAGGAATTTTTTTACTAAGTAACATAGATTGTCTTTTACGGCATAGATATGCCTCTGCATCTTATAAACACTCCTATCAGAAATGATGGCAATACGTAGGGGTCATCCAGACTTCCTTTTGTGCCACATTCTGGGCACAGGTCCATGCTTTAAAGTGCCACGTTTCAGCACATACACACACACACGGTACTTTCACTGCAAAAGCCCACTCTCTTCCACTGAATCAGAGCAAATGGCAATCTGCTGAAAATCTGAATTGCGTGTTCAGACCTTTTTACCTCACCCGAAATAAATTCAGACAAGACTCAAATTTTGGTTTGGTTTTTGGCAGAATTTAGGCCACACCTTTATTGATTACAACACGTGATTGGTTGCATAGGCTCTGGTTCTTCTAGCTCCCTGCTCTGCAGGTAGCGCTGCCCCACGGTTCCAGCATAGGTCAGCCAAGAGTGAACACCTGGATAAGCGGAAAGTCGGGAGCAGGCTATCTCCGCCACCCAAATGTCCCCCTGGACTCAGGCATGGGCACAACCCCCTCTCAGGGGTTGACTAAAGCATCTAGTCCCTTTAATGGAATACCCTTCACATAGGGATGGCGAGAGCGTTCTCCCACCCCTATCACCTGAACCAGAGCCTATCCACAACCTTACAAGTTGTGACAATTTGCTACGCGGCAGGCGAAACCCAAATGGCAACAGCCAATCAGCCAAGTGGGGAAATTCCTGCCATGCCCCTGTCCCAACGACAGACGACACACGACGGCATAGCAAGGTCAAGCGCAAGCCCTAAAAGTAGGGAGAGGTGGGCGGGTGTTCCGATGCACGTGACGAAAAGATGAAGCTCAGGGTCACGTGCATGGGTATTTATAGGTCCCTTGATCCCTTTAGCTTGCATCCCATTGGCCGGATTGCCCCCTGGATCAAGGGACCTACCGATTGGCTGTTGTAGCTGTCAATCGCTCCCACCCACAACACGGGTTTTGGTAGCCAGGTCTCACTGCAATACGTGCCCTCTTTAAGGGAGGACCCGATTTGCTGTTTGTTCCAATTCTTGTTAAAAAGTATGTTTTCACAGGGAAAGCACTGGGGCAAAAACAAAACAAAACAGACAGCGCTTTAAAGCGCAGGCCTGTGCCTAGAAAACGCTAGGCAAAAGGTAGGCATGGACAGGCCCTTAGATGTTGCTGGAAATCATGCTGGTGGATATTATTAAGATCAGGAATGCCAGTGTCTTAAAACCAGCACTTACTTCCGCAAAATACCTCACTGAAATCTCTGCCCATTCTTCCTCTGGATCAGGCCATCCCCTCCATGACACCTCTGCAGGACTTGTGGCAAAATGATTGGTGGTTCTTTGTTTTGTTTCTTGTGAGTTCCCTTTAATATATTTACAGCTAAGGGTTTGATATACTGTAACTAATGTTTAACTTGTATTTGTTATCTAAGTTTTCAGTAGAGGAAAGCTAATATGTTTAATACTGTTTGTTGATAGGAGAACACCTTCCTTCAAAGTTGCAAAAGAAAAAAAGCCTATTGGAAATCCCCAGGAATCAGGAGAATTGACACAGGATTTTAATATAATCTTTGCTAAGGAATCTGAAGATTCTGGTAATACTGGAACATTTTTTCTTTTATTAAAAATATATAAATACGCCTAAGAGGGGAAAATTACATAATACAGAAATGAAAACATGCTGTGTAACGTTGCTGTTGTTATTTATATATTTTTCCGTCACAGGAACTCAAAGCAGCTTACAAAAGACACCATATTCTTCTTCCATATAGTATAATCCAGTTTACTAACCTAATATTTTGATGATATTTTGGCCATTGACCATAGCAATATGCAAACTTCTTACCAGTCAAGTGCATGGATTAATTGCTTTCTTCATGGTACATATGTAAATTTGAGATACAGACCTCCTCTGGATTCCATAAACAGAATAAAAAGCATTATTATTCATCTATTATCAGTTCTCATATCTTCTCTCATTATGAAAATATTGAAAAGGTGGTGGAGAGTAATAGAGAAGTGTGGGATAAATGATTCATTCAATTAGGAGATGTGAACTACCTATATACTTTATCTAGGTCAGGCCTCCCCAATTTATAATCTACCTTGGTGAACAGAGCTCATCAGACGCATACTGTAGCCTGCTAGAGCAGACCTTTCCAAACTGTGTGTCGTGACATTTGTGTGTCACCTGCAGTGTGTAAGTGTGTTGCATGAATTCTCCCTGTGCTCCTTGCGGGACTGGGAAGGGGTTAGTTTAACCTCTGGTTTGCTAGTAAAACTGAATTACTGCCTCGTGAAATGATGCATGCCTAAAAAGTGTGTCATCAACATGAAAAGTTTGGAAAGCTCTGTGCTAGAGGCTTGATAACCTCCCAGCAGCCCCAAGTCAACAGATTTCTTCAAGTCCTTATTTGTGACTTGAAGAAATCAATAGCAATCTGTAAATATTTCTAGAGTTTTGATGGTAGCTTTACCCAGCCACAGGACCATTAAAGATGTGTTAATAACTCATTTCAGATGCTTCTTCTGTGCACTCCGTGGAGTCCATTCCAGTAACACTGTTGATGTCCAGTCTATCAGATCACCCTCAAAGCTATCATAAAACACAGCCTTATCCTAATGGAGGAAAGAAAGGAACTCTGGATCAAGGATTCCAAGGTAAGGTTGAACTGCAGTAAGGCAGAAGGGGGCAATTTTCTGGGTAACTTGAGATACAATTATACAGTTCATAAACATCAGCTTGAAGGGGTGGTTGCTCTCTGTTAATTTCAGTTTAACACCACTTGTACATTTAAACACACACACACTCTCCATCTCTGTTTTGTCCCTGAGGAGGTGTGGAATGTATCAACTAAGAAAATGATATAGTCCATGGGAAATGTTTGTTAAAATGTGAGATTATAAATTAGGAGGAATCAAGTGAGAAAACAGGTTTGGCTAGGAAATAGATCAAATTCTTAGGGGGTTGGAATAATGAACTGAGGAATCTGCTCCAATTACACGCCTCTGTGCGAAATTCCTCCTTGTTCTCATTACATATTTGGCCTTTCCCCAAAACTTAAATTCCTACATTGGGGATGTATGTCAAACACAGACAAATCACCCGCCAACTGAGCCTGCAAGGCATTCAGTAAAGCAGCTCTGTAGAATGCTGTGTCAATTCCAGAACAACAACTCCTAAATCACCAGAATAGGAGCCAAGTTGATTTAGCAGATGCTGTAGTGTAAGGCCTGATAGCCCCTTGTTGTTTTTACCATTATAAATTCTGCTTCTGCTCCTTGAGTAGTGGCAACCCAGGGAGATCAGACATAGAATTTGGCGCAGGTTGTCATATTGATGGGTGGTTATTTTTCCAGGAGTGTGTCATGACAGCTTTTTAGTGTGATGGGGAAAGGCAATAGCTCAATGGTATTTTTGCATGAAAGGAGCCCAGGTTCGGACCCTGGCATAGTCAGGTAAGGCTGGGGAAAAATCCCTTGTCTGAAATCATGGAGAGCTACTGTCAGTCTCTGTAGGCAACATGGAGCTGGCTATTGGCTCAGTTAGAATACAAGGATCCTGGCCAGCACAAGATTTTTACGATCTCAGGTAGAATAATTTCCCTTTTCCATTTGGAAGGCCCTTTGGGTTGCACCATTGCCTAATAAAGGGTAGTTCCCCAGGAATATATAACAGGGCCTTCTCTGCAGTTGCACCCTGGCTGTGAAATATGCTTCCTCCTGAGATTAGGCAGGTGCTGACATTGGTTAGTTTTTCAGGAGCCAAAGCTGAACCAAAAACTGAAGTAACCAAGAGCCTAGACACTCTGCAGAACCCAGGGAGAACAGAGCCAGAGATTGATGTCACAAAGCAGAAGAAAAAGAAAGAGAAGAATGTCTTCAAAAAGCTTTTTAGCAAGAAATAAGAGCAGCAAATGGAAGAGAGTGCTGCAGTTCTGTGGATGTGCTGGGTTCTTCTTTTCACTACACCCTATTGCCTTCACTAAGTAAATAAAACAGTGCCACTGTCAATAATTCAGCACCAATATATTTTGACTGTAAACCATATGGATTGAAAAGCCATAAAAGTGACTGTAGACTGCTCTCAGCGTACTTATTTTTTTAGAGGGAAGTACTGCTAGAAAGGAAGACTTAAGCCTCCTTCACATATTAAGCATATGAAAGGGTCTTTGTGACTACAAAAAGCCCTTGAGACCCCTCTCCCCACTGCTGGCCCATTCCCTTACATTAGGCTGTTGCCATCCATGGGTTGTACATTAAAAATGCACTATAGTAAGAGAAAAGCATGAAACTGTTTGCGTTCCTTCATTTTAATGTTTAGAAACTGTTTTCCAGAGAGAACAGATAATACATAGATAATAGATATTAGATAATACATAGAATGGAGACCAAATTTTATACTGATGTTTCTCTAGTTTAAACATTTTTTCAAATACCTCTTTAAATAAAACTGACCCTACACGAAGTATTTACTGTTGCAATTGTTTTATTATGAAGTTATAGTCACCACATAGTAACTGCATATATTTTTTGTTCTTCCTGAGATACTCTTAAAGCACAAAATAAAAATAAAATTCCTGAGTTCCTTCCTAGTACAGTACATCTACTTCTATTCATTTTGCCTTTGTTAAATGTGGCAATGCTTTATTTAAAACACACAAAAAATGTTTAACCTTGACTGCTTTAGAACAAAATTGGTCATACTTTGTCCCTCAACTCCCTGTTCTTTATATTTCGGATTTCTTGACAAGATGATGAAAATATACCGTTTCTGGGTGGTCTTGCTTTTATATGAGAGATGCAAATACTTTTGAACCAGATTCTGAAACTGTATAAATCATATTAATTTCTGAAGAGTGGATATAATTTGCTCCAGCTGAAGATCTGGTTTTTAATACTTAATGTTCTGTGGAGACAAAATTCTTCTGACACTAGTTAAGGATCTGCATGCCTACCCTCGGGTTTATGGCAACATCTTCCAGAGCATTCATAAGCAATGGAAACCAGCTTTTTACAGGGTATGTTCAATTTACAGCAAACAAGTTGAAGGCTTCCTTTTTAACTATACAACATAACTGTTTGCCATTGCATCCCCCAGCAGGTTTTGCATGCAAAGATACAATCACCAACTATGCACTGCTTGTGTGTAAGAGGTTGCCTCAGCAAAGAACCAGGCATGTGGAATCAGGGCACCTGATATCCCAATTCATATAGAGACTTTGCTGATCTCTGCCAGTCCAAACAGACTTGCAGGATTTGGTGGGGAGGGCTATCAAAGCAACCATGCTGCACAAATAGCAATATTATAGTGCCAGTCTATATTTTTTTAAAAATACCACCATTGGTAGAATCAGCTGCCTCAAAGCACCAAAAGAGCTACATTTATTTATTGAGTCAGATTAGCAGTTCATCTATCTGCATGCTGACCACAGCATGTCTCAGACCCAGTTTCTGAGCGTATCAGACAGGTGCTATTCCCAGCTCTAGAGTCTCATACATTAACTATATCTGTCTCCAATGCAGCAACTAGTGGGCAACAATTTAAAGTATTTAGGCTTCAATGGGTGTGGATTCTTTCATTAATCAATAAATCTCCAATTAAGTGTTTGCAGAGGATACTTAGCTCCCTCCTGAATCACTTCTATTGTGGCAAATTTAGCTATAGAATCGGGTTAAAAAGGATAAAATACAAGCAAAAGAAGCCATGTCATGGATTGAGTTTGTTGAACTATGGTTGACTAACAGATCTTACTAAACACAGGGGCAATACGAGCAAACAAGGCAATATTGCAAATAATTATAATGGGTTTCATTAAGTTATAATACTAAATTATTTTAGCAATGGTGGTTTTTATTCACAGCTGAAATGTGTCAATCCTCTTTAGAATAGGGAATGGAAACAATAGTGATTAGCAAAGGAACAGCAAGAATTTCTGTATGGTATGATGTAATTGCTCATAGTGGAATTGATGCAAGAAAGCTCCACTCTTCACAGTTCCCATTGGTACTGAAGTCCAACACATCTCCTTCATTTCCATTAGAGTTGCAGAGGGTCACCATTCAAAGTATCATAAACAAATCCCTGTGACCTCTCAAATTAACGTATCAACAATGTCACTCCTTGCAATACAATCTCAGCTACGCACTGACTCGGTAACTTTAACTGAGTGTCCTCCAGCCGCATCAGAATTGCCTCCTGAAGCTCTTCCGGCTATATTCTTCGCATGGTTCACAAGCTACAACCCAGGTTATGTGAACTTGAACATGGATGGCTCAAAAAATAGGAATATTAATAAATAAAGAAGCCATCTGTTCAAACTAGGCAGGGTGGGGACTACACTAGTTAGTGTTCACTGCAAACTGCATGGTATGACTACACCTTAGCATTACCTCCAACAATGTAAGTGTTGGGGGCTAAATGGCACCCTGCTCAGGGAGACAGAATTGCTTTCTAGCCTGAGACCAAATGTTTTTCTTCTTCTGTATAGCATGCTGGATGGCCTGGAGGATGTGGTCTTCGCTACAGAGGATGTTATAGGTGCACAGGTTTAGTAGTTTGTCGAAGTCCTCGTCAGTGTAGGTTAAATGGATTGTTTTGTAAGGCGAGTCTTTACCCAAATTTACTTCACCTCCACTCATTTCAGAAGGAGTGCGTTTCACCCCTGAAAGAAACAAACAAAACAAAACCACTGGTAAGCAAACCTTACATCATTCAGAGTTCTGTGCTGCATTTTGGTTGGAAGTGTCAATGTTTGCTAATTGGAAACAACAACACAGCAACAAAAAGGTTCCACATTACTCTACCTGTTCCATGCTCTCCTTGTTATGCACTACCCAATTTGCTGAGCAGTGAGAAATTCCAAAATTACTATAGGGTTTTCTTTTCTTTTGGGCAAGACAACATTGTACTTTTTGGGTATTTTTCCAATACTCATTTCTGCAAATCCAAGTAGCATCCCCTTGAGACTTTCATTCAGCCAACTAAAAGTCCCAGTAAAAGTTTCTCCTGTGATAGCAACAATGCATCTTTGCAAATTCTTTCGTCGTTGTTGTTTGGATCGGTGTGCTCTTCCAAGCATGCATTCATATGCACACTTTACCCTAGCACAGTGATGGCTAACCTTGACACTCCAGATGTTTTGGAACTACAACTCCCATCATCCCTAGCTAACAGGATCAGTGGTCAGGGATGATGGGAGTTGTAGTCCCAAAACATCTGGAGTGTCAAGGTTAGCCATCACTGCCCTAGCACATAACGTTTTTGTACATACTACTTGGCAGGGGAACTGCTGTGCAAAATTCAGAGAATGGAATTTTGAAGGATGACTGTTTGGGTTCGCGTATTGTTTCAGAAAATGCAGCTTACATAAATTGGCCTTTAAGAGCGCACTGAATCAACTCCCCACCCCATCCATAGGGGTAGAGGTAGAGGGCAGGGGCATTCTTTTCCCAGGCCTCTGAAAAGGGTGAAAATGTCCATAGTGAATAAATAGTGTGTGGTTTCTGCAAACAATTTTGGAAATGACACCTATTGAACCTCACCATGGCTGGGGCAAGCTTTGGAAATAATTGCAGAGCATTTCCCTCTCTTTTTGAATTTTGTCCAATCTTATGCAGTATGAAGCCCTACTATATTTTGCTACTGGCAAGCCTCCTGCTTGTACAGTTTTACAGCTGCCATGTGAGCCTGTAGCTCAGAAATGTGTTACTGTCTGGGATTCATGTTTGCTTGTCTCCAATTAACAGTTTGGGGCCAAGGTGGAAGACTGCAAATCTTGGCTCCGGCATTCTTTCCATATATTCTCATTGGCCTTTTATTGGAAGGAAAGTGGAATCTTATGTTAGGTCCACCCCATTCCCACATTTACAATTTGGAGTGATGGATTCACTACATACAAATTCCAAATTATGGATATTTAAAAATAGATTGCTTACTTGCTTCTTGTATTATTTAGCTGCTTAGAAAAGTTGGACGACACAGCCAGAGTCTATTATGTGTAAACAATAGCTGGCCTTGCACTTCTGTGATAAACCTCCTGCCACAAAACCTATTGGATAACTCAGGGGTCAAAGTTTGACTCTTCCCCACCCTTTCAGGTATTCCACAATCCAACTAACTAAATGCCACCACTGCTCCCAATTCTGGGACATGTTTGCATAGAACATAGCAAGATGCATATAAATAATGCCAGATATATATTGGGAATGCCAATTTACTACACAGCAAGATACACAAAATCAATCAAGCCATTCCTACTTCTCACCTAGGGTGTACACACTCCCCTTCCATCTCTCATCTGGATGGGGTGGGGAGGGGACAGATTTTTAGTTATTTCAGAGACCTGTGTTCATTGAGTGGGTGGGGGTGAGTGGGTGGGTGTATAAATCAGCAAACCTCTCCCTTTCCTCTCTGTGTTGCTGGCAGGGGAAAGTGGGTGTATGAAAAAAAATCCTGGTGGGTGCCAGTTTCCCCCAGAACTGCCTCCAAGTGAAGCTATGTCAACATGCACCAACATTCCAGGGGGGGGGGCGGAATGGCAGGCACCAGCGAGGGTTCCTAGTGATAGAAGCATCAAATACAAATGGATTAAACAACAAAATTAAATGTGGAAACAAGTCTGAGAAGTTCAGACTAGAGATTGCTGTTAAAAATGCATTAGGCAATGGACGCTGAATTTACCTGGTGCCTTGTACTCCCTGAAGGAGGCACATACTAGCGGGGAATAAATCAGCATTGGAGCTTGCGGGTTATCGTCATCTGAGAACACATAGCACTCTTGGGGATTCTTCCAGTCCTCTTCGGTTAGGTCAACTTTTGGAAAAGGAATACTTTGCTCTTCACAATATTTGGCTGTCAAACATAATTGCTGGAGAAGACACAAATCAACACTTTCTGTTTATCAGGATTTAAGTCAATAGTACTGTACACTGAATTAACCTATGATTGGCCACCTAGAGTGGGCTGAAATGTGGGGTGTGAATACAAAACACATACCTGTGATACAAAATACAGGCTACTGTTCTATTCTCTAAGATGTTTTGACAGCAATTGTTATAGAAAAATGATATTATTATTACTTTATTTATATCCCACCCACCTCATAAATTTAAAATTGAAAGTGAAAAGAAGTTTTTAATGTTTGAAGTTTTATTCTGTTTTTAGTGTTCTGTTGGAAGCCACCCAGAATGCCTGGGGAAACCCAGACAGATGGGCGAGGTACAAATAATAAAATTAATTATTATTATTATTATTATTATTATTATTATTTTATTAATTATCATCATAATCATCATCAAATATGTCCAATAGGCTCTGTGTGTGTGTGTATTATTTCTGTTAATGAGAGAGAGAACACCCAATAACAACAGCCTTTAAAATCCCAGCCTGGTGACTTTTTACAGGGACCACACAATTATTTTCAGAGCCAGTGGGAAAAGCACTGCCACTGTGGCACTTGATTCTTGAATAGCAAGGTGGATTCAGAGATGGGGTGAGTATACCAAACCCATACCACTATAACTCCCTGCATTAGCAAGGAAGGGGCTCCACTAACCTGTCCTTATAAACCGCTTACATACATACCTGCATCATGTTCCAAAAGCTGATTTTATGACTCTCATTAAATCCACTTCCACCTCTCTTAGGTGTCGTGTTTGCTTCAGCAACCCCGCCCAGCCCCCAGTTTGCATGTGGGATACTCTGATCCAGAGCCAGCATGGCAGCTTCCCTTATAAGCACTGAAACTGCTTTAAAGTAGGTCCGATCATTTGTCTACCCTGCCTAATACTCTGACTGACAACGACTCTCTGGGGTTCCCATTACCGCTTTACCTGATCCTTAACCAGAAACGCCAAGGATGGAACCTGCTGAACTATTGTCCCTCCCCACAACCGTCTCAGAGCTTCCTGGGGATGGAAACCTTGCTGCAGACACTGGGATGGAAAGCCATATAGAATTTATTCCTTCTTACCTTGAAGGGTGAGTTCATGTCATAACTCACAATGATGATGACATCCACATTCCTCTCTGGCTTAAGGAGCGGTGGAATACTGGTGTTAACAAAAAAGCCTATATCTATTAAGCACAGTGATTTCTCCACTGGTGTCAGCTTGTTAGGAGAAGCATCAAACACAGTATCTGGGGGAAAGACAAGGTTTAAGGTTTCTTATCAGCATGACCGTGAGAAAGATGATTATGTCAAAGTAACATGGTAGCAGGTATTAACATCCATCACTGGTAAGATTTGCATTCTTTTCATAATAATTCACCTTGCTTCTACTGGGTAAACCCAGCAAACTGAGCAGAAGTTGCACAAGAGCACTCCCCTTGCTATAAAATGAAAATTACGTAGGGCCATGGTTCCCAAACTCATGGACCAGTTGAAAATTGCTGAGGGTCTTGATTAATTTTCTGCTGGCTGTAGAAAACTGAGCTAGTTGTGAAGGGCCAAAACCTTTTAGGGAACCGTAGTTATTAGTTACCTCGCCATTCAATAAATTCTTTCTGTTGCAAATAGTCTTTATGAAAGTCAAGACTTTGTAGGAAGTTGTGAGTTTCCCCTTTTAAAAGACGATCAGTTAGAATATCATTAAAGATTTCACCAAGTTTTCCAGGCCCACAACTTGGAGGCTTATAGATCGTGAAATATCCTTCATGTTCTTCACCTGAAATAAAATATTGAGGAAGTTAATTTCTGGAAGCTTTCCCTTCCCTTTCCAGAACATAACACTTCAAGATTCTTCAGGTATTTTTTCACACAACCATGTTCCATTGATAAAGGCTTCATCCAACTGGCACACTCTTGGAAAATGAAAACAAAACAATCACTGAAGCTTGTAAGTGGAATCCACAACCAAAAGTTGCAGTGTATCCTCATCCCCCTAATAGGGGTGCTCCTGTTCAGGGTTCCTGCCAGCAAGGCTATACTATAACCCCCAATCTCAGTTTCATGGTTTTCTCTTCAAACTAGCAGAGCCTTATTCAATTAAATTGTTGTGCTAGCACAGGGGTCTGCAACCTTTAAGACAAAAAGAGCCACTTGGACCCGTTTCCGAAGGAAAAAAAAACTGGGAGCCGCAAAACCATTGCGACATTTAAAACAAATATAACACTGCATATATTGTTTCTTACCTTAATGCTATATATACAGGATCGTGCAGTCAGTCCCCTTCGAAACAGTGATGCATGCGCACCGCCAGGCCCGGCACTAGGGCTTTTCGCGCCCTAGGCGAGGGGGCAGGGCCACGTGACGTCATTGCGCATGACGTACGGTGCCCCGCTCCCTGCCGCCCCGCGCCGCCACGATTTAGGCAAGTGTCCATCAGGAGCCTCCTGCGAGACGGCAGCACGTCTGCCAGCACTGGCCCAGCTCAAATACAGCTGCACAGGCTTTGTCTGGGGCTCGCTGCCTCCTCTCCACACACACACACACACACACACCCCAACTTTTGTGTGCGCGTGCGTTTCGCTCTCCCTCCCTCCGGCCCTAGACAGGCAGCGAGTGAGCGCAGCATGATAATGAGCTCTGTCAATTGCCCAGCTGGGAAGCGGGAGGAGGAGGAGGAGGAGGCGCTGCTCTTGCTCTCGGGCTCCGTGCTCGGCTCTGGTTTGCCGTCGACGCGCCTGTCGCAGCTCGCCAACTTCTCTTTCTCTCTGCAGCTCGCTCTCCCGCCGCCCCCCGACTACACACACCGACGCGACGGGAGGGAAAGGGGAGCGGGAGAAGACACGCCACCCCTTTAATTGAGGGTTCCCTCCAGAGAGGGGGGCGGCAGCATTGGGGAGGGGAAAGTGATGGCTGTGTTTGCTGCAAGAGAGAGAGCGGCAGGGCGCGTGCGGTCTGGATCGGGCGCGCCCGACCGCCGGTGTGGGGCTGTTTTTGCGCCCCCTCCATTTCGGCGCTCTAGGCAGCTGGAGCCGCGGCAAAGGTGTAAAAGAGCCACATGCGGCTCCGGAGCCGCGGGTTGCCGACCCCTGTGCTAGCAGAAGCCAGCAGATGACCTTGGAGAGTTGTGATGGGTGTGTACGCATGTGCATGTGTGGCTAAAAATGTGGTTTTTTGTTTTTTGTGCTTTTTTAGTTTTTGTTTTTTATGGGATGGCATCCAATTTCGTCGCACTTGTACAACGTTGTACTTGTACTTGTACAATGACAACAAAGAAATCTTATATTATCTTGTCCTTGTGCTGACAGAACCTTAGCCTTTGAGCTATGTTGAATGGAAGCCATGGTCAACATGGCTCCTGGATGCCACTGTTTTTGCCCTGGAAGGGAAGGGGAAGGAATTGAGGAATTGGGATGTGATGCAAGACTGCCAAATCGAGACTTCAAAGTTTTGTGTCCTCTGTCCTATGAACCAGCCTGGCTTGTGGCACCACAGAGGGTGGCCCATAGAAGCAGTCAAAAACCTTTTTAAACATTAATTTTAAAGTTAATTATATATGTGACAAATTTGAGGAGGGAATAAGGATGTTGGGGGAGCTGCATGCAACCCACAGCTGTGCAAGCAATAATAAATTGGTCGGTACTGAAGCTCTTACTCTTGGCCAGGTCTTTGGCCCATCGATCCCAAAATTCTTCTGTCGTTGAAGCAGTATACAGCCCATCCATAAGATTCACACAGTAGATGTTAGTCCAGATACCTGTAAGCCCAAACACATAGAAAAATCATTGTACTAGTCCAAGTTAACCACCAGAATCGGGAGAATCAGTGTCTATATGCTCAATGAACAAGCAAATTACTTGCTTTAGCACCAAGCTATTAGTCACGCTATCACAAGAGAGGCCAAATGTTGCTATATCACTGAAACACAGGAAGTAGATTCAGGTTATTACTTTTTCAACCATTTTGTCAGTCTGCTGCTCTTGAAAGTAATTTGTGAGTGGCAAAGAAAAATTAACACTATATGCTTTTTTGGTTTGCAATGAAAGCATTAAAGGAATCAGTTGTTCTTTCTTCCATACATTATTTGCATCCATAAGCACTGCTAACAATACATTTAAACAACAGCTGGAAGAAATGCAGTAAGAGCATAATCACACCACGACACACTGAATTACGGGAGTGTGGCGTCTTGGGAAACTGAGTTTGTTCTTTACACAGAGATAGAATCTTGCATAAGCTACATCATATATCAACAATGATACCTCAGTTTAACATTATTAAAAATAATATGAGAGTTATGCTTGTACACTGACATAATTTGGTTGTCATGAAGCACTGATAACACTGAAGAAAGGAGATGTGCAAGAATGTCAAAAGGCTGATAGGTTTTCTAGTTTAGCTTATGAGTAAACAGATCACCTTCCAGATAACAAATCCGGGATTCTGGGATCTTCTTCACTAGCTTTCCCATGAAGAATTCACTATCAAAATCTTCTGCACGAATGTTGACACCATATTTCTGGAACCCTACTTCATAAGGGGAGAAGTCCACCCATTCTGCAAACAAAATGGTGTACAGAAGGTTAAATGCCTCTAAACTTTATAGCTAGGTCACTAACATTAAAAGAAGCAGAAAAGGAGTAAGCAAACATCCTCAGTGGACATTCTTGGTGGAAGAAGTAGCATCATTAGACAGCAAACCATTGAGTCCCATTTTTGTATCTTGATGTAAAGTCTGACTAGGGTAGTAAATGATGGTCTAAATTAAAAATATAATAATTTGCCCTGCTCTGTATTTAAAGAACAAAAGGCCAACTAGTAGAGAGCAACAAAAGGTGTGCAAAGGAATCGCCTAAGTTCATTCAAGTGAGATTTTGGAGGACAAAACACTGATAATTTTATGCAACATCTGGAATATGGGTACAGAAAACACCACCTACAGAAAAGCCAACATGGGATACAAGGTAATTTCTTCTTATCTCACATATCACCATTTGAAATTTTGAACCATTGGTTTTCATTACAATTTTTAAAGCAGTTAACATGGAAACAGGCTCAGGTTTTCAGGGAAAGAAAGCAGATTATTCCAAATCAGGGTTAAAGCCATTGAAAAGGAATCCCCTAGAAGTCAATACGAGGAGAAGTATAAATATTATTCACATTAGGACTCTAAATACCAGTTTGATATGACTGTAAGCTTTAAACTGAAAGAAAAAAGCAATCCAAACTCCCAATTAGAAATTAAGGACTCTCTTGTTTAATTTGACCTTCTGCAGGTCTACTCTAAGAAATGGATTCCCCTACAAAATAGAAGCAACTCATCTGCAAAGCCAAATGTCATTTCTCTCTGTCTTTAACAGCTCAAAGCATAAAGGATTCCATTCAACAACAGTGAGGTTAGCATGACAACACCTACCTCTGAAATCAAAGGTGCTGACTTTGTCTTTGACATTTATGGCTGTGTAGATAGGCAAAGGGTTCTGGCCTTGATCCAAAGCCTGGCGCTGTTCTGAGAGTTTACTGTCATTTGACTAATATCAAAGTAAATGAAAAACAAAACATTGAAGCCAATATCTCATGAGCATCCAATATCAAAAGAATGATTATGAAACCATATTGATTCCCGCCACCCCCCATCTACTATTGACTTTACTCTCTGCAAGTATATATGCTGGAAGCTGCCCAGAGTGGCTGGGGAAACCCAGCCAGATGGGCGGGGTATGAATAGGTCTGGATAGTTTCACACTATTGGAAGAAATTATTAAATCTCACTGCAACACCTCTACTGGATCCCTTGCCTATTGTTTGGCCATTTTTTCTGAGTGAAAGGTTAATGCTGGAATAGGAAAATGAGCTTTCCACTGCCCCCTGAAAAGAAAAATGTGATCTAGAAATACCAGGCGTGCCCATTCCCTTCCTACCATATATGAAACTGTCTTCTATGGAGTCATACCATTGGTCCAAGTATTCTCTATCCGAACTGGCAGGAGCTCTCTAGGAATTTTCCAATCACCTAACTATCACCTTTCACTGGATAGGCCAAAGACTGAATATAGCAGTTACTACATGGAACCCGGGTGGCGCTGTGATCTAAACCACAGAGCCTAGGGCTTGCCAATCAGAAGGTCGGCGGTTCGAATCCCTGCGATGGGGTGAGCTCCCGTTGCTCGGTCCCTGCTCCTGCCAACCTAGCAGTTCGAAAGCACGTCAAAGTGCAAGTAGATAAATAGGTACTTCTGAGTTTATCTGTGGTTCAATCCTGTGCTGATTAAGTCAGCATAAATATAAGCACTACCTTTCAAATGCTGCTTTCAATGCTCTTTTTTATCTGAGCATTTTATACTTCGGGTAAAAATTATTAAAGTGCTCAAACCACTACTCAGGGAGTGCTCTGTGGTGTGCAAAGTTAATAGCACATGCAAAACCTAAAATATTGTCAAAGGGGAAAAGATAGCTCTTGCAAACAGTGTAACCTAAAGTTGTGTGAGAGTCATTCATTCTTTTCTTTGACTGGAAAAAAAACCTGCCTCCATGTGCAGGGATTTTTCAACAGGTAAGCCCTTGTGGCTACAGAGATCCATCAGAGCCCCTAGTTTAGGAATAACATAACATTTACTATACATACTTTATCATGTAAGAAAGCTTCTTGAACAAGGGCCCAGAGAGCTGTAAAAGATCGAAGGTGCCCTCTTTTAACCCTCTCAACCAGCTCCTTGTGATAATACTTCAGTCGATCGATGGAAATAACATCTATTTTGCTCTTCAACATGTTGCTTTTAGCTACTTTGATGGCTTCTTCCAAATTTTTATGTGACCAATCAGTATTTCTGTACAAGTCTGTCATAGTCCTAAGAAAGGGAGGAGAAAAAACAGCATTTACAGAACAAGGATGATGATGATGATGATGATGATGATGATGATTTTATTTACTGTATTGGCCTCACTCCCCCCCCCCAATTCTGACTGTGAAAAGTTAAAGTGCGGCTTATATTCGCAACCTTATGGTATGCAGCCAGGAGCGTGGGGCAAACAGCACTAGGAGCGTGGCAAAGCGCCGCCCGCCCCGCTCATAGTCCCCCGTCCTCTCCCCCAAGGCCAGGAAGGGAGAGAGTGAGGAAGGGGGAAGGCCGCTGGCAATGCGGCACGGCTCCCCCCCCCCCATTATGCAGCCAGGAACAGAGAGGAATGGAGCGGCTTATATTTGTGGGGTTTTTTTCTTTTTTTTTCTTCCCCCCCCCTCCAGTTTTAAAGGTACGGCTTATATCAGGGTGCTGCTTATATTCAGACCAATACGGTATACCCCAGCTTTTTCCCTGGCAGGGATTCTTCTGCGGCCTCAAAATGTCTTCATTTCAGGGCACTGCCACCAACAGGAACTTCCTACCACCCTGGGTGCCATGGGGACTTCCATAGTGGCAGAGGCTGATGAAGTCCAGCAGAGGGTCACCTCACCTTACCACAGAGGCATAGCAAGGTGGGTGCGGTGGGTGTTGTCCACCCCGGGTGTCACCTCCGAGATGGGTAACAAAATGCTGTGTGGAACTCAACGTCTGTGAGAGATGCTGTGGCTTTGGCGCATGCTGGCTGCAGAAACGGTCCGCCCGCCGGCTCTCCCTCAGCTGTAGGGCGGCCGGCAGACTCCTCGTCGCAAGGCACATGATCTCTGGCTGCGCAAAAAAAGCTCAGCAACCGTGGCTCCCCCAAAAAAGCTCCACCCCAAAAAATGAAATTAAGTCAAATCATTTTTGCAGGCAAAAAAAAAAATCAAGACAAGAAATTGTCTGCACCGGGTACCACCTGACCTTGCTACACCACTGCCTTACCCCAATCCCTTCAAGCAGCAGAGACTGAGGTTGCAATTGCACTGTAATCCACTATGGCTGAAGCAGAGTTGAAACTCAGGTTCCTTAATTTTGTATCTATTGGCCCACATCACAAAATATTATTGGAGTGTGAACCAAAATACACTAGTCATGGAAAATCCCACTGAGGTGTATATTTGTTCCACTGACCTTCAGCATGTAGAATGTTAAATGGATTGTGCCCAGTATAGCTGAGATTCTAATTAAATGTGACACACTTTCCTAACTCCTTACCATGTTGACCCAGAAGAAGTGGTGATATATGAAATGCAATCCAAAAGGTTGAGTTTCTGGAGTGCTAAGAGATGACCATACAATCCTGACATGGCTCTGACTCCGCCTCCTGTTGCCATAACAGCTATCACGGGGACCTGTTAAAAATATATAAGCAATGGCATCACCAAAAATATAAGTGATGACCTCAAAAACCCAAACAATTGCATTGTAAGACTCTGCTTAACGTGACCGATTTCAAAATCCTGGCTTTCCAGCATGCATACAGAACAAAATACTGGTTGGAAAACGATGAAATACAGTAAGGTAGTAATCTGTGAATTAAAGGTTATTTTGTTTGATCCCTAGAATAAATTATAGAATGTCCTGCTTTCTTAATCTCATTTGTCCTGTGAGGCAAATCCTGACTTTATAGAGGATGGAATGTGGAACATTGGCCAAGAACAAGGTTGGTTACAGCTAAGGTGGGATTCAGTCTCAAATCTCTCATTTTGACTCTCACTCTGCATGTGCAAAAGTGTGCTATCCTATACGAGTGCAGAGGTTATGGAACAGGGCCCCACTGAATTTATGGATTTATTTAAGTTGCGAAGTAGACAGTCAACAGGAATTCACACAAGACAAGAAGTTTGAGTGACATCAAAATTGTAGTTTTCAGGACCTCCCTTACAGTACATGAACCTTCACACTTCACAAGGTAAGGTAAAGGTAAAGGGACCCCTGACCATCAGGTTCAGTCGTGTCCGACTCTGGGGTTGCGTGCTCATCTCGCTCTATGGTCCCACCTTCTCTGGTCCCACCTTCACAAGGTAGTCCTATGTCAAATACAAATCCACACAAACAACAATCCCAAACATGTGAGTCACCAAATATCTTCCAAACAGATCATGGGATGCTAACACGCACCTCGTCCTCAAACAGTCCTCGTCTCATATTAACAAGCTTATTCAAGGCATCTGCAACGATCTTCTTCCTTTTGCGAAGGAAGTCCTGCTCATCAGCACAAAGCTCATATCCCAAACGCACATCAAGATTCTGTGGACTGGAACAGAGTTACAGAGCCATGTCACTGTGGAGCAGATGACAGGTCATTTTTACAGTAGCTGCAATTACACAAGCTTCCATCAACAACTAAGACGCATCAGTCAAATTCTCAACCAGAAAAACAAGACTCCCACTCAAGGCATGTTATTATTTATATTGAATTGCTGCGTTGCCTTGGTGGCTGCCTCTTTTCACACATCAGGTATAAATATACAATAACTTTTAAATGGGAACTCCACCTACTTTTCACATATTATTTGTAGGGCTGAAGTGTTTAATTCGTTTTTAAAAAGATGAACTGATAAATCGCGCAGAATATTACATAGATCTACATAATTTTAAATACAATTCCAAAGTCCAAATTAGGGCAATACTTTTAGTGGGTCAACAATACATTTTACAAAATACTGTGCAAGCTTTCAGGTCCTCCAGAACTCTTCATCAGGCTTTGTGGTAAACAAAATGGCAGTGGGCAAGAGGAGGGAGGAGGGAGCAGGGGCAAAGGAAGGGGGGAATTGTCCCGGGTGCACTCACTGAAGGGGGTGACATTTGGCATGCCGCACCCTCATGACTCCCAAGCCTACCCCGAGCCGTCAGGGTAAGGGGGGAGCTGCGCTGCTTTGCCGGCAGCATTCCTCCCTTCCCCCTTCATTTTGACAGCTTGGGGGAGGCTTGGGAGTCGCGGGTGGGTGGCACGCCGAATGTCCGCCTTGGGTGGCTCGCTCCGCCCCCAGCTGCAGGGCGCACGTGCCACTCCGGGCCCCCAAGCGGCTATCCTGCACCTGGGAAGGAACCCTCCATGCCATGGCCCCCTCCCCCGGGAGCACACCATGCCCCCCATGGGAGCACGCTTGCCCTGAGCAGCATGGGCATATGCTCTGCCGCGGAGAGGGAGAGGGAGAGGGAGAGGGAGAGGGAGAGGGAGAAGGAGAAGGAGAAGGAGAAGGAGAAGGAGAAGGAGAAGGAGAAGGAGAAGGAGAAGGAGAAGGTTGGCTGAATCGTGGATGAAGTCTGCGCTTAGTCACTGAAGGGAAGATATGAGAGGAATTTACAGACATTCAAATTAAGTTCTATTAGGTGCTTTGTAGGGCTGCTGTCCAGGAAGAAGGGAGTATATAATGGGTTGATGCCCCATTTTAAAAAAATATAAAATATAAAATCCAGCTGTGCTCTATAAGTTATGCTGAGCCCCACACAGAAATGAGACCAGCAGGTGTGATCCCACTCACGCACTCAGCCCAATGTGCACTCATTGTAACGTGTTCAGTCTTTATGTCTGTACTAAACCAGCTGTATTGACAACTATTGTGTACTTGTACAGACACAGGCCTGAACTTCTCCTTGCTTCAATTAAGAAAGCTACATATAGTGTGGGTAGAAGCAAGTCTTATGAACTTATGAACTATAAAGCAATTAACTGTGAGGTAGAAAAGACGGCCTTTTTTTATCTTCTTGTGCATATTCACCCAAACACCACCATAATGTAAACTAAAATACAACCACATACATCATTACACAGAGGAGGACCTCTTGAGAAGCAGACCAGCCACCCTCAAGGAAGCAGGGGCAGCATTAGCAGAGGGAAGGGGTGGGGGGAGATTCCCAGCAAGGACTCCCGTAGGACATATTCCATTTTTAAAATGGCAACAACAAAGAAGTGGTGCTTTTTAGTTCTTTTAAGAGCTTTACTTCTGTTTAGTTTTTAAAATAAAAATCCAAAATATTGTTGCTCCTGAGCAAATATCGTTATGTGGCAAGATGAGGGAGATATTCAGCATGCAAATGCAAGGCATCAATTTTAATCCAAGGAGCACCTGGGAAGATAGATAGATGCAAATTCGCATCACACTCAAATGAATGAAACCTAATGCAATTAACAAATATCACATCAACCCAAGCAAGTTAACATGGCATAGCACAATTTAGCCGAACAACAGCAGTTCTACAATTGTAGAGGCACCTGCTTATTAAAGCAGCAAACCATCTCCCATTCCTTCCTCATGTCGTCAAGGTACCCAGGAAAGAGCACTTTGGAGAAAAGGCAAGTATCTTACCAGTCAATTACCTTGAGGTACAACTCCAAAGCTCCACCCTGAAACCAAACAATATATGTATGAAGAGAACACAACCTGACAAATAAAATGGAAAATAAATTTACAGGTAACAAGAGAAATAAAACCTAATGGCAAGTGACATGTTTCTCTGAAGCCTGATGGAAACTGTTTGTAGTTGACTGTGCACAGTGCTATTTTCCTAGAAAAAGAGGTGCCAGAACTCACCTCCTTGTTCTCTTAGAATGGCAATGATGAGTTCCAGCTGGGGGGAAAGCCCTGATCGTGCATGATAATGGAGCACAAATGAATCACTGCAGCTATCTGTGCTAAGGAGCTGCGATGGCCCAATGTGTGTTTATGAAAGCAATTATAAAAACAATTAAAGATGGGAGAGAAATCAACGTTTGTTTGCATTTTAATGAGAAACTACCTAGTTTACACTTCGCAGACCAATACAAGAACCAATACACAATAATGTATGTTTCAGGAGATAGTACAGTGGAACCTCGACTTACGAAGTTAATGCGTTCTGAAAGCACACTCGTAAGTTGAAAATTTCGTAAGTCGAAAAACGGCATTCCCATAGGAATGCATTGGAAACGTAAGTCGAAAAATTCGTAAGAAAACCCTATATAAACCTTCGTAAGTCGAGTAAACCCCATCTAAAACTTCGTAAGTCGAGTAAACCGCATCTAAAATCCAAGCGGATTTCCTTTCGTAAGTTGAAAAATTCGTAGGCGCGCGGCCGCTTTTTCCCTTTCGTAAGTCGAAAAATACATAAGTCGAGTACTTCGTAAGTCGAGGTTCCACTGTATGCACACATTTGCAAATGTAGCATACAAATATGCATTATAGTAAAGAGAGGTATGCTTGCAAAAAAGTGTGTATAGGTCAAAACAACATACAAAAATGTGTATCTTAAAAGAGAAAATTGCACTACGTAGCTGATCAATTTTCATGCTGCAGGAATGCAGAGAACTAAATTTAAGATTGGAAAAATGAGAAACTGAAATGGACAGATTCTTCTTTGCTCTGGATTCTGTGTTTTCTTGAAACTACATGGCAGCGACTTCCTTGGGGGCGGGGAATGCAAACTTATGAAGCAGCCCTTTTTTCTTATTCTTGAAGTCCCGATACCAACCACAGAAAATGATTTTCTGCATTGCTGGTCTTTCTTGAGATTGTTTTGGCAGGAATGTGAAGCCAATAAACTCACACGCTAGGGCTGTCTTCAAAGAGTCGAAACACTGGAATGTGGAATCTTTTTTGTTTCTTACTTCATTTTTGTAACTTAACTCTTCTGTCTCGATACTGTCATCAGACTGATGCATAGAAAAGAGCAGGCCAAAATACACTGCTCTGTCTACCATTCAGGAAGTTGAGTCTTCTTAGTCCCCTTCTTCCTCCTAGGAGTAAGTCTTCTCATCAGTCACATCTAGAGGCCAGAATAAAGCTTCCATTATGCTACTCTCTATCTAGAGGGAGATAGGCATGCTGCTACCTGCCAGAAAACAGGGATGGAAAGCGTTCACATAAGCCACCCCTGGTTCTACCCACTTCTGCTACTGAAAACAAACTCCTAGGCTCAGCAATGACAGCATGTGCTCAAAGGCAGGTTATTGTTTAATTCTAAATGAGCAAAAGTAGATACAACCACTCTGACATTTGCCCTGCCCTTGTCTAAATGAGAGTGTCACCCTATTGCAACAAATCACCCTTTTTTAGAAGAATGAAGATGTGTTCTTACAGCTTGGAAAGTGATGTGGAAACACATTGAAAAAGGAATAGAAAGGTTGTTTCGAAGAGCCGTTATTAAACAGAAGCAACACTTGCCTCCAGCACAGGTAGAGATACTTTGACTTGTTGCCCCACTGGAAGTAATTTCAAAGGCAGAATTAAAGCGTGGCCTGAATCGTTCCTCTCCTCACATGAAATACTCTGGGGAAGAAAGGAAAACATATAGTTTTTTCCCAAAGTTACCAGTTGTAGAAACTACATTGAAAAATGAAGGTCTCAGATAAGAAGCATTCATTGATTTCATGTCATGTTTAACCTGCCTCCAGGACCGGTGCTAGCGATTTTGGCGCCCTAGGCGAGGGGGCGGGCCACGTGACATCATTGCGCATGACGCACGTTGCAGAGCGGTGCCCCGCCCCCTGCCCGGCCGGGCGCCCCCCCGCCGCCGCGGTTTTCGCCCCAAGTTCCTTGCTCCGCTGCTGGTTGGGGCGGCACAGGGCGGCGGCAAGGGGCGAGGGGCAGGCTGGCCAGCACCCCCTCCATTTTGGCGCCCTAGGCAACTGCCTAGTTCGCCTTAATGGACGTGCCGGCCCTGCCTGCCTCTCAGCCCCAAAATGGGCCTTAGAATGAGTGAAGGGAAACTGTGTTAATGCAGGGAGCACCTTAGGGTTAGCATCCAGCCTAAAGAGAGCTGAGCAGCCATCTCTTTGAACCAGAGGCATTGTCCTGGATTTCCCTCCATACTGTCCTCTTATTGTTCACTAAAATATCCTCAACAATGGTTTTGACAGAGTCAAAAATAAGACCATTGCTGGATCATGATGAAGTGCTTTTCAATATTGTTGTTGTTGTTTAGTCGTTTAGTCGTGTCCGACTCTTCGTGACCCCATGGACCAGAGCACACCAGGCACTCCTGTCTTCCACTGCCTCCCGCAGTTTGGTCAGACTCATATATAGCACACAACTATTACAAATGTATTTATTTGATTTAACTATCCTATTTGACTTTCATAATCGGTTGAACTACTAGATCAAAGCAGAGCACTTTATCATTCTTTGGCTACTGTGCCAATTAGGAAAGGTTTGCTAGTTAGACATGTAACAAGGAGAATAACTAGAGATCTCAACATCAATACATTTTGGATTTTCAGGAACTATGGATAGTATTCAACTGTACCACCAGCACAAGAATGATTGCTAGTGCAATGGAACTTTCCCCCATCTCCTGTCCCCCATGCATGACACACACACCTAAAATCTGTTCCAGAGGGTTGAGGGAACCCCCAAAACAGATTTAGGGGGCACATGGGGGGGGAGGAGAGGGAGGAAAGGTTATAAAGTAGAATTCCTTGTGCTGGCACAAGTACTGTATTTATTTTCAGTACAGTGGAACCTCGTGTTACATACTGCCCTCCTTGCAAATGCTTCGGGTTACGACCTCCGCTAACCCAGAAGTAGATGCCCCTTGTTGCGAACTTTGCCCCGGGATGCGAGCAGAAGTCGTGTTCCGGCGGCGTGGCAGCAGCGGGGGGGGCGCCATTACCAAAAGTGTGCCTCGTGTTACAAGCAGTTTCCGGTTACGAACAGACCTCCGGAACGGATTAAGTTCGTAGCCGCAGGTACCACTGTACAACATTTCAGGATTCTTTAGCCTTAGGCATGTGCTCCTGTAATTGCTGCGTACTCCTTGTACTTTTCTAATGCTACCTGTGGGTACAGGATAAAAGACAGTGGTTTTACCTGAATGTTGGCTTTCAGCACTGGCCCCCAGCTCTTTATGCAATGAAAGCAGAAGGAATCTACATCTTTGGACGTCTTCTGTGTCCCTTCATATGACTCTCGCATGGTAACCACAACATTTTTCTTGGCTAAAAAAATTAATACTTTAATCATAAGTTACACATTTTTGGTCACAGATAGTTTTTAATTAACCAGTTAAACTCTGTTTAGCATAGCTCTATACAATCCTGATGTGCAGCTCTCTTTCTCTCTCTCTGTATACAGTGGTACCTCTGGTTACGTACTTACGGTAATTCGTTCCAGAGGTCCGTTCTTAACCTGAAAACGTTCTTAACCTGAAGCACCACTTTAGTGCCGCCACTGCCCGATTTCTGTTCTCATCCTGAAGCAAAGTTCTCTAAGGTGGTCTCTAAGGTGCTACTTAGAGTTGGTCTCTAAGGTGCTACTGGAAGGAATATATATACACACACACACACACACACACACACACACACACACACACACACTCAATATGAGTAACATCCACTGATAACAGGTTATCTTTATTTTATTTTATTTTGGTCTGCTAAACTTCATACTTTGCCTATTAAGAAAATTAAGTTGGCCTGGCTTAAAATTCAAGCAAATATTCAAAATCCACCAAAAATGTAACAGTCACCACTCATGATCTGAATATTAAATTTAAAATCTCATTTTTACCTCACAACTTGAGCACTTCAGATTTGTTAGCATTTCACATCAGCTATGGAGTAGTGCAAATTTATCCTAATATATATATATATGTTTGTGTGCAATTTTGCCTAATATACACATTTCTGAAGAGCAATTTTCCCTAATAAAATGCATTTTGTATGCTATTCTCATGAATATATGCATTTTTATTCACACTTCACCCTTGCATATACATTTCTTTACATTTTAAATGGGTAGAGAACCACACTGCAAAATTTGGAGAAGTTAAACTCTCGATACATTTATCATCCCATTGTATTATAATTTATGATGCCATAATGCATTTGTTAGGTTTTTAGGGTATCATAATACTCTGTTTCTTTTTTTTTCTTTTTTTTTCTTTTGTAAGATACTAATATGGAAATAATTGCTTACTAAGCATCCACCTCTTGTCAGTTCTCTCTTACAAATCCTGCCCCTCAATAAATATGATTTAGAGACCCATATTTTAGCTCCACCTTTTATGCAGATATCTGAACCTTCAGAAAATATGAGGCAAGCATTCAACATCAAAATTTGCAGATAGAATCAGAGGAGGAGATTGAGGAGACAATTCATTGCATCTCTAAACTTGACCTAGTTTGGGTTTTTGTTGTTGTTGTTTTGCTATTTCTCTTGTGAAAATTATGTAAAGTAGATAGAAAGAGTAGGGCTATCAGTTAATTCAGGGATTGCTGGAGTACAGTGATCATCCCTGACATTTGACCATGGTGGCTGATGCTGATGGGAGCTGGAGCCCACAACTTGGAGAGAAACAAGTTGGTACCCTAAACTTAGTTAAAGAGATCTCAGCCAATTCATAAATTGAGATTTCATCAATTACATGAGTTTGCATAAAACTAAAACAATAATTTTGAAGAGAAAAGCATACATATGGCAAATTTAATGAGTCACAGCTGCAGTCTTGGAAGAGGAATGCCCTCCAGTGTGATTAATGGATTAAGAATCTATTTAACTGACTAAAAGGCAACATTCATTAGACAGTTGCCAATTAGGCAGCATGTTTATTATTTTTTTAATATAAGTACTTAGAAATACTTTTAAGTAGTTGAATATTTATAGCTACTACTCTTCTAAGATAGCATCTGCCTTCTGCCGTATTTATCTTCAAAATAAACTTACAGCTTACATCAGTTAAAATTACAATCTCAACATCAGTATAAAAAAATGCAGTCAATTAAATGTTGCAGCCCTAGTAAACAATATATATTTAATAACATGGTAAAGCACTAGCTGGCTACGTGCCTAAGAGAGAGGCCAACCTTTCAAAAGCTTCTCGTTCTCTTCTTTCTTCACCTTTACTTCCAAGATGGAAAGTTCACGAGCCTATGAAAATAGAAGGCACAGAGTAATAATGTTGATGTCTGCATATCTGAATGCTTGGAAGACTTGACACTTGGAGGAAAATACAAAGTATTTCTACAATCAAAGCCATCTGTTTATTTATTTCATCCAAGCAATTTAAGTAACATGATTGCCAGTTATTTAATTGCACCATTCTCTCTATCTAATTTCTCTCTCTCTCTATTTGGTAGCACTTCATAGAATCCCAAAAGGTGATGTTCAGTGTTTGTCATATTCTGAAAAGATCCACTGAAATCAATGGACAAGTAATTTATGTCCACTGCTTGTCCCCTCTAGACTTTCAGTATTTTGCAGGAGGGGTTCCAACACACGCTAGAAATGCAGCCTGAAGCACTCTATTGCCCTAGCATGACAAGTCCACTTTTTTATTTAAAAAGAAAATGCTTTTTGTGGTTAGGAAAGTGACAGGGGGGAAATGATTAACAGGGAGACGTATGAACACCATGCAGCAAATAAGCACGAATGCTCTTTATCATTTAACCTCCACATAAACAAATCAAAACAAGAGCTCAATAATGACCAGGCGTAGTCTAATCTCTTTCTAAGCCTTGTGCAATGAAATCACAATGAATGCTCAAGAAAGAGGTCACCTGGAGGAGCCTTCAGTGTGTCTACCCTGAATATGACTTCATTTATTCATCCATCCATCCCTTTAATAAAAATATTTATATACTGCTAAAAATACTAATTAAACAGTATCAGAGCAGTTTACAACAGTTGTAACATAAAACCACACAATAAAAGCCATATAAATATTTTAAAATCAGATATCAGCTAACTATTATGGAAAGATGTATTCTCAATTGCCTGCATGATCCTGAAGGAATTAGATATTACCAAGAGTGTTGTCTTTCCTAAAGAGTTAGCATCTCCAACAAGATGGAATAAATAATTATGAATCAAGATAACTTTGAATACAAAGAAATCTTACCACTAAAACACCATTGGAAATCAGTTGCTCAAGGGGTCCTGAACTGGAAGGTAGAGAGAAGGGAAAGGGGTGGTTAAATCTGAGCCTGGTAAAGTCGTTGATATTTTATAAAGTAACATTTTGGAAATGACTGACAAAGAGCGATAGTTTTCAAGGTACAGTGGTACCTCGGGTTAAGTTCCGGAGGTCCGTTCTTAACCTGAAGCGTACTTAACCTGAAGCACCACTTTAGCTAATGGGACCTCCTGCTGCTGCTGCACCGCCAGAGCATGATTTCTGTTCTTAGCGGAGTTCTTAACCTGAAGCGTACTTAACCTGAAGTGTACTTAACCCGAGGTACCACTGTACTTAATACAGTGGTACCTTGGTTTTCGAACATAATCTGAAAACCAAAAACTCAATAGCTGACAGCTAGGCCTCAGGATCTTGCACTCAGCGGAAGCCGTGTGGCATGTTCGACTTCCGATGTGTGTTCGAAAACCGAAGCATTTACTTCTGGGTTTATGGAATTCAAAAACTAAAATGATCGTCAATTGAGACATTCGAAAACTGAGGTACCGCTATACATGGAAGTCTGACCACATAGCTGCTGGAATCCTATCCTACAAACCAGAAATTAAATAGTCAGGCAAATCACAAAGCTGCGGAGAATTGCTATTTATTTAGTAACTTGCATTCTATTTTTTTATGGGGCAAATTCAAAGTAGATGATATAATGCAATACATAAAAAGAACAATGGGGAGAGGCATTCCACAAATCAGGTGGAATACTGAAAAGGCCATATTGGTTTAAAATGCTGCTATAGCAAAGGAGGCCATTGGTTCATCTGAGGTGGTATCTTGACACTCTATGTGACCAATTACACGAAAATGCAAGGATGCGCCTTTCCTATTTTTGATGTACTGTCATTAATGATACGGACATAAATAAATATAGGTAGTTCATTATTCTCAATATAATTTAGAACTACTACCCAAATATGGCAGCATAAACAAAGCCAGAATATTAAGATTCAAATGTAGACAAAACAGAAAGAACGAATAGTGGTGGAGACATATTAAAACCAAGATTTTCCTTTTCTTGCATCTAACAAACCACTTACGTTTCTGCCAACTTGAATTCCACTTCCAGAGATTCATAAGCATGAGGACAATCTTCTTTCTGATAACACAAAAACCAATTACTAATGCTCATTTGCCTACTCAATGCAGAAATCTCACATTAAGGACATAATTGACAAATGCTTGCCACTCAATCTGGCACAATCTAACTAAGCACACCTGGAATCCAGGCATTGGAGTTGGGGGAAGAATTTAGACTGGGGAAATAGGGCAGCTGAAAGGGATGAGGTGTCACTCCCTAGTCAAATTAGTAGCTCTGCTCTGAAGCAAGAGAAAAGAACATTGACATCATATTATTTATTATTGCTAGTGTTACCTAAAGTCTTTTGGGTTCCCTCAACGTTTCTGAAACTGCCTGAGAAAGAACCTCCAAATTCACTTCCGTTTTTACTTAGGCAAAACCCAGTTAAGTAATTCTCTAAGGAAGTGATTCTCAAGCAGTCAGCCAGGACCTGGGAGTGGGCCATGGGCCACCCAAGACATCCTCACTTGCCTGCTCTGCTTGCTAGCTATTCCATGGTTTTCCAGTTCTCTGCATGTTTGTTTGTTTGGTAAATGTGTAGACAATACATTAACTTTTTGTCCTCACCTCTGGTTTTAAGGAAAATAGCTCAAGATCTGCTATGCCAGGCCGGACTTTTTCCAAATCGAAAAAGATAACAAAATGTACATCATCTTTGTTGGTTAGAGTGGCACTGCAGACCTCCAGTTGTAATATATTCTAGGAACAGAAGAGAAGGAATGTTAGAATTGTATAGGGATAGAGTAGAAATTCAGTTCAGCTGTCCTTTAAAACAGAATCTATCAAATTAGCACATTTCGCAACAATATTCAAACCCAAACACAGCTATCCTTTGAAATTTACACTCACCTGAATTTTACCATACAGTTCGCCAACCAACCAATGTTTGCAAAAATGCATATATTAGGGGGAAGTGTGCATGAAATTGAATATCTGGTGAAGATAACCGACAAGGAAATTGCTTGCAAAAAAAAAAAATGTACATTAGTAAAAACAGCATATAAAGCTGTGTTTAATGGAAGAAATTGGCGCTAAAATGCTGATGAATTTTCATGAGCATTTTCTAAAGGAAAGTTTGCAAATTGCTGCAAAATGTGGAAAACTGAATTTAAGATTATCATTTTTCCAAAGTGAGAGAACCAAAACTGATGCACCCTTCCATCCCAAATCACACCTGGCGACCCTGCTCCCCAACATCCATACATCAAGCAACATCCGAAAATACTTATGTATTTCATATATTTACATTTTTATAATTCCACCTTACTACCCCATCACTTAGGGACCTCTAAGGCAGCTAGTATGTTGTTTAAAAAACAAAAATTAAAATAATAATAATCTGAATTCAGTAAGAAATACAAGTGCAGATATAACAATAAGAACAGAACCAGCATTAAAAAGGAGGGAGAAATTCAATCGTCATTAATGCCAAAGGTATACAGAACACCAGTTTTCATTGGAACACTAAACACCATTAGGGAAGTGAGAAAATTCATTCCCCGTGCTAGAGAGCTCCACAGCCTTGGCAGGTAAGCCAAACCTGCTACTCTCCAAATGTTTTGGACTACAACTCCCATCAGCTTGAACATTATATGGCTGTGCTTGCTGGGGCTGAAAGGAGTTGTGGTCAAAAATACCTGGAAACCACCAGGTTAATGAGCAATGTCATATGCTCACCAATCAGACTCTGCTGGCTGTGGAACCCTGAGCAGAGCCTGCATCAAAGACCTGAGAGATCAGGTAGCATCACGGGAGGTGGTGAATTCCTGGCCCCAAACCATTTAAGACTTCAAAAAGCATAAGTAATCAGGACTTTGATTTGGTCTTGGACACAGACAGGGAGCTACTGGAACAGCATTAATCTGAAACAACTGGCCGCAGTCAAAACCAGCAGCAGCAAGTGAAGTTTCCAAGCCCTTTTTAAAAGGAAGCCCCATGCAAACTGAATTTGGACTGCTGGAATACCAATATTGGCTTTAGAAAGATGTGCATACAAGTATGTGGTCTAAGCTAAGCAGCAAAGGTAAAACAATATCTCTAACATGGGCATTGATTCCCTGTATTGCATATATTACACACACACACGCGTGCACACACACACACACACACACACTCCACCCACTTCCAACTAAAAGGTATAAACTCTGCCCCTTGCCTCATTTTCTGCAGCAGTGACATTTGGACACTCTGAAATGCAATGTACCATAAGCATATAACAAGCCTTGACTTTGCAAAATGCCAAACACAGAATCACCCGACATAGCTATTCTTTTGCCGCAGGCAAAGTGGCTGGTGAATATGTTGGAGAACTGCTCCACACACACAAACCAAGATGGATCCTGCTGCATGGAGAGAAAAAGGGGGAGATCTACTGATTCTCAGGAATACAGGAAGCCACCTTATATTGAATCAGAACATTGGGCCATCTATCCCTGTGTCAGATACACTGATTGGCAGCAGCTCAGCAGGGTTTCTGCCAAGGAGCCGTTCCTTGTTCTACAGGCCGATGCTGGAGACTGAACCCGGGACACTGAGCATGAAAGGGAGATGCTCCACCACTGAGCAACAGATCTTCTGAGAGACAGAAGAAGCGTATCCACTGCAGAATCTCTGAATGTGTAAAAAAGACTGCCACACCTAACTGTTACCAGATTTTGGGAGGATTTAAAGGGTTGGATTGCAGGAATACACAAGCCTGGAGGTTAGCTTTGGTGGGAAAACTTCCATATGAATTGAAAGTAATTATGGAACCAGCATAATTAGCTTGTGGGAGAGTGCTATGAATTTAGCATCTTTGTTAATGATAAAACTAATATCCGCCTTCCCATTAAATGAGGGTTGAAGTAAACTGCTCTATTGGTAGATTCAATACAAGTTGGTATGTATAATAAATAATAATAATAATAATAATAATAATAATAATAATAATAATAATAACAATTTATTATTTACACTCCGCCCATCTGGCTGGAATATACAGTACTTTTAATCATGTGAAATGTGATTTACCTTGCTTGGCCCTAAGCACAAACTAAGCACAAAACTACCTTCACACAGGCATTTTTGTCACACAAGCACCCCTGCATTAGAGGCAACAACTTCATTTTTCCTGAACGTTCCTAAATCAGACTTGTTTGGAAAACCCATTTATTTTTATCTTATTGCAATAATGTTTTATGTCTTTCTCTGCCCAGCAGGTTTTCCAAACAAGTGGTGGCATGTTGAATATCTTACCTTACCTTGATCTCAGTTTGGATTCTAAAATAGAATGTCTCGTTCCAGACTGGTTTATCAGAGTTCTTCATAGTTCGAGTTCTGAATTTCTCAGGCGATGCTGTCGGCAGATGCAAGGTCACGTAGCAATTAGATGGAAACACTGCAGCAAGGAATGGAAAAGCTTTTTAACAGTTGTGATCGTATACTTAACCATGTCTTAAGCCTTAGGGGCAAAGGTGCGGATGCCACATCACATTGTATGGGACAAAGAGTGGGAGGGGCATCTATTGCTGAATATATTTTTCAGTGAAGGTCTGAGCTGGAATATATCTGTGATATAAGGAACAGAGAGATTTGGTGGTGGTGGTGGTGAAGCCTCTGGCACCAACTAGTGACCTAATGTGGTGTTTTGGAACATAAACCAATATTCTAGCTGTTATAACACCTAATACAACCCTTACCGGTATTGGTATATAATGCGGGTGTGCTGTGGTCTAAACCACTGAGCCTCTTGGGCCTGCTGATCAGAAGGTCGGGGGTTCAAATCCCCGTGATGGGGTGAGCTCCCATTGCTCTGTCCCAGCTCCTGCCAACCTAGCAGTTCGAAAGCACACCAGTGCAAGTAGATAAATAGGTATCGCTGAGGTAGGAAGGTAAACAGTGTTTCCATGCACTCTGGTTTCCGTCACAGTGTTCTGTTGCGCCAGAAGCGGTTTAGTCATGCTGGTCACATGACCCAGAAAGCTGTCTGCGGACAAACGCCGGCTCTCTCGGCCTGAAAGCGAGATGAGCACCTCACCCCATAGTTGCCTTTGACTGGACTTAACCATCCAGGGGTCCTTTACCTTTGCCTTATTTTTTGATGTTCAGATTGTTGCAGCTGAAAGCAATGTCTAGTGTTAGGAAGCCTCTTTCTCACACCTGCAGAATTGTGCAAAATGCACTGGCTGCACCGTGCAAACTGGTGAACAAGACCAATAACCTGGGTCCTTTTGACTGAACCATCAACCACTTCTGAGCAAGTGCAACAATAAGGGGGGCGGGGAGACCACTGTGCCATCAGCAGCAGAAAATACAGTATATTGAGAGAGAGGCACAGAACAGCAGAGTGCATTTCAGGGAACGGAAAATGTTACATTTCTGAAACAACTATATATTTATCATTCATGATACCATTTCATGATACCATCCTGAGTATACTCTTGAAAAAGTAAGTCCTATTTATTTTGATGGTTAATTTTCAAGTAAGCATACCTAGAATTACTTAAGGGGATAAACTGAATCATGATAATTGAGAAAAATGAGCTGAATGTGTGAAAAATTCCCTTACCTCCAGTGGTTATAGGAATCCAGCATTTAGGGGGTGACAGCCTATTTTGGGGGGAGCGTCCCACTGGCAGTGCCTATGGAAGTTTGTAGGGGTGCAGGATCATACTATGGGAAAGAGGCTCTTACAAGATTGGATGTATGCATGGATGTGAATTCTGTCCCACCTAAATCACTGGGGAAATGTTCAGTAATTTTAAGAACTGGATACCAATTTTCTTAGTCACCATCAAAACTCTTTCAGATCTTTTGTTATTTAATCCAGTCCAAGATTCCTTATTCCTACATTGCTATTTTATCCAATAATCTTGCTGCGCAGTTGAGCCCAGTGGTGCAATGAAGGATGCGCAAAACTTACATGAAATTCCTGAGGTGATGATATTGGCTTTTATAATTCTGACAGACACCATGGAAACTGGAAACAGTTGATTCTGCAATGGAAGAAAAGCCAGTGAACTTCACATGAATAAAAAATTAGTAAGAATTCTGGATTTATTTCCACATGACAAAGATCACCCAAAGCCACAAACATTGCCCATCAGGCCCACCAAGCCTCTGCTTCTTATCCCATTCCCATTTCCCTAACACTGCTGGGCACTTCCCTTGGAAACCTTAGAAACCTCTGCTTAGTGAGCAGATGATGAGTAATGGTGAACAAACTTCCTTTAAAGGCATATGTGATTTTGCCAGCCACTGCAATGCAGAGCCACAAGGAAGTGCTGGATGTCGTGAAGTGTTCAGGCGCAAGAGAATGCAGAAGGCCAGATCAGTAGTCTGGAAGCACAGAGGTCCACTCTGCTGATCAGTCACAGTGATATGTGACTCAGACAGAGAGAAGGAAGTATATTAGAAACGTTTGGGGTATTGGATGGGTCCTGTGGTGCCACCTGACCAAGAGCGTTCTGGGCTGCTAGAGTGTCCCAATTGGCTCTGACTGCAGTTCCCTCCCAAAAAAATGAATAGCCCTTCTTGATTCATGCAGAAACATGACAATGGTGAGCCTAGGACCCATACCTTGCTGGGGGGGGGGGGAATGTGCTCTCTAGAATATTAGCCAAAATCCTTTGTATGTAACACCCAGGGGTTTCTCAGCAGACAAGTCAAAGTGAAATAGTTTCTCTTATTATGTCCCATATGAATGCCTCCATGTTGTCTCTGCATGAACAGAGAGTGAGTTTGCCTGTCAATGGCTTCAAGGCTAGAGATGAGAGCAGGCTCAGGGTCATTGTCAGTGGCTGACATAGTAAGGCACCCACTAAGGGGGGAACACCCCAGCAGGGGGCCCACTGACAAGGGGATCACCTGGACTGGGACCTACTCTTCACCATGGCAACCATGCCTCTCACTCTGACAAACAAATAACAGTATTGATGGTGAGGAGGAAACGTAGCAGCTACTGCCTGCTTCCTCATCTGAAAAGGCCAAGCAGGTGGTAACAGTGATGAGCAACAGCAGCTGGCAACAATGAGAGTGAGGAGATAGACTCACAGAGAGAAAGGAGTATTAAGGTGTCTTGGCCAAGCTTCCCCACCACCAAAAGAATCTGCAGCAAGCACTGACTGGGAGCTCTGTTCCACCGAAGCTGCTAATCAGAGGAAGGGACTAGAGGCCATTACAGCTGGCCTCATAATCATCCTGATCTAGGACGGTAAGAGAGGCTAGTGGGCCAATGTGGTACAAACAGAGAAGTATAAAGACTGCCAGAGTTGAGAGCCCATGTGGTGTGGGAATTAACATGTCGGACTAGGACCTGGGAGACTTATGTTGCACTCAGCCATGAAGTATATGGTGTGACCTTGGGTGAGGAACCATTTCTCAATCTGGGCAAGAGTCCCTTCCAGGGCCAGATTTAGGTTTGATGAGGCCCTAAGCTACTGAAGGTAACAGGGCCCTTTATATGTCCAGCTGTCTTTTGTCAACAACAAATTGTCGCTGTTTTTTGTGTTGAATATATGCTATATTTATGGACCTAATAGGTATCTAAAGCCTACAGGATGCTGGACTAGATGGGCTACTGGCCAGATCCAGCAGGACTATTATGTTCTTATCCAGACAGCCTGGTTCCAGACTGTCTGTGGCCTTCATACCTTCTGACCTCAACCTGCCCACACACATCTTCCAAATAAACAGTTTATGCAATACAAAGATGACAGACAGTCTGACCAGTGTTTCTGGATGAGGCTTCCGTAAAAAGAAATTATGAATTGTGGCTCTGCTGCCTGGTTTCATTTACATGTATTTGCAATTGTGTAATTACAAGCACATCACTTTAAGAGGTGGCGGGTGGGTGAGAGAAAAGCACACTCTAAGAACAATCTGTTTGTGTTCCCTCTTTAAGTTCAATCATGTCCATGGGCAAAAAGTGCTGCAATATCTTCTTCAGGATAAAGTTGAAAGAGAGTTGGAGTTAAGCAAGACATCTCTAGATTTCATTGGCATTCACAATGGTGAAACTCAGATATTGGATCTAGGCAGAGCTATTTTTCCAGCAGGAACTTGCCAGGACTTAGTTCCAACACCTCTCAGGTGGGCACCATTGCCATTCTAAGAGAATGAGGGAGGTGTTCGTGGTGAGTTTCAGCACCTATTTTTCTAGAAAAATAGGCAACTAGGTTTGCTGGCTTGGGGCAGGGTTTCTAGTGGGCGGGGGTGCCTCTCTCTGATACAATTCAGGAACCAATTTGGCACTTTGGAGTGGCCCTGATTCAACTTGAGACAATCCGGAACTGAGATGACCCAAGCCATATCAGTGGCCATTTACGGCAAAATCATGGGTTGAACTGAAGGCTCCTCCACACTTCCTCTTGTCCAGCTGCTTTCATCCAGGGAAAACCACTCACTAGCACTCAATCAGAGCAAATGGCAATTCAGATTTTCTGGATTGACTTTTGCTCTGATTTAGCACTAAAGAGCAGGTTTTCCCTGGGAAAGGAGTGGGCCAAAGGGACAACTGCTCGGACACATGCTTTCTAGACACAGGACAAACAGAAGTGTAAGTCAAGCCCTGAATCAGTCTAATTCTGTTCAGGATCCAGAATTTAGCCAAAGTGGAACTTAGCCAGTCCTAGTTTCTAGATCAGGGATAGGAAGAAGGTAGGCCAAGATCTACTCGGATATCTCTTGGTGGTTTATAGTAGTTCGACAATGGTTTTAGACTCCCAATTCTTTTACAACAGCAACAATAAAACAACATTTTCCACCTGAATTTTGCTGCTGCAATGAAGAAAGCTAATCCAGAGTGTGTTTTTTGGGGATGGAAGGAATGTGAACTCGATTCACATCGATAGGCTCAGAATCTGCTCAGAGGCACCCTACACTCTGATTCTAATTGTATGTCTTATGAATCTGACTCTCTGGTTGGTAGAAAGAAACACAAAGTAGATCCCTCACTCTATGGGTATTATGTTGGTGTTGGGTTGGCAGGGCCTGAATGCCTAGCTTTTAGATTTTGAGTTGATTCCCTGCAAGCATCTAAACCCCAATTTTTCTTCATACAGAAATTTCTCTAGCTTTTCTATGACAGTATCCTGTTTCAGAACCCCAGGACAATCCAGTGAGAGTCAAAGGGAAGCACTTCTTCCAACAGCACACATTTAGGCTATGGAATCTACTGCAACAAAACATAGTTCCAATTCATTTCAAAAAAATCAGCATTCCATTCTTTTATTTAAAATGGTTCCCAGCTATTCGAATTATAAATGTTGGAGTCAAAATGGCAACATTTAAGACTTCATCTTATTGTTTTGAAATTTATCCAAAAGTTGAATTGCATTTTAAGAGCCCTTCAGCATTTCAAAGTCAAGATTTTGATGTCAATTCCAAAATTCAGACAAAGGCAGAATTCTTGTAAACACAAAGCACAAAAAGGCTCAATCTGATGGAAAAGAGACTTACTTGTGACGTCTTAAAGTTAGACAGATATATACATAGTGCTTATATAAGGCTTTACAGCAGGGTCTGGCTCTTAGTCTGAAGAATTTCAGTTGATCACACCACACTAGTTAATTGCCCTCATTTAATCACCATTTATAACTCTAATGACCTGTATTTTCATTTACATATACTCTGCTGCCACCCTCACTTCCTTATACATGCTGTCTGTTGAGCAATCTTAGGTAACCTCATTTCAAGTTCCCTCTTAGCAAACATGGCACATCCTTCCACATTCTGAAGCTCTCAAGATTTCTTTTCCCAGACTGGTGTTTTATTTCTTGCCTCCAATAATTAAAAGCATACTGGGGATGTTCTTATGAGCTGCTTATTAACTGATCTCTAGTCAGTCAGTCAAGTTTATTGCTTATAGCCAAAGGCTGTTGCAAGATCTCTAGTCTACTTCACTGCCTTGTTCATCCTAGAATTCTGATTATTGGACTTAACTCTTGTTACAATTGGTAATATTACAGCTACTGGTACCACTTATTTCCTATGTCTGATCATTGGTCTTTTGTCCCCAGCCTTGTCCACTCTGCCTAGCAGCAATTCTTCAGAGCCTCCTGCAGAAGACTTTCACATCACCTGCTATCTAACCGTTTAATTGGCAATGCCAGTAACTGAACCTGGGACCTTTTACATACAAATCGTGCATCCCACCACTGGGCAACTGCCCTTCCTTACACACTAAAAAGGTAAAGTTGCATTTTAATACTGTAAACAGCACCAAGAACCAGTAGAATATTAAAAATATTGAGCCTATTTTGGCAAAGTTAAAGGCTGTTAATTGCCATTGATTTTAATGTTTAAAACTAACCTCATTTTTAAAATGTCTACCATTTGCATCAATATACCTTAAAAATATTCAGTGCCTCAGCTAAGTAGTGCACTTTATTCATTATGACTGTTTTTCTAGACTTGAATGACAGTCGGCACAACTAGATTATTGTGCTTAGTTTTAGGGTTATGGAGGAGTTGCACCAGCAGGGGCAATAAGTACTGGTATTGAAGGGGTCCAAGTTCATTTTTAAACATGGACACCCTTCCTCCCTCACCCCCAATATGCTATAGAAGTTTTTTCACTATGGAAGGCTACTTTTTGAAGCTTCAAGTTGTTCCCATTTACCAATGTATTTTTTTAGTCTCTGGCACAGATCTCCGAAACAGGAAATGAGACAACTTGGCAGTTAAAAAAAAAAACCCAAATTACTAATCCTTTCTTCTGGCTGCAGGTACTTTCTCTAATATTCATGAATGAGCAAATTCTTTTTGAATGACCAAGATTTTAAAACTGAAAAAGTCAGGTTCCAGATATATATATATATCTATACTAAAAGAGCAGCTACGTTGGTGATGCAGGAGAGGATTGCCATTGTATGATAAACACATTTTATTCTGCTTCTGATAACTGGGGACTAGTTTGAATACATAATAAATTGATGAGTAGAATCTTGTTATAGACTATTTTAGGGAACAGCCATTTTATTGTTAACTGCATTTATATCCCACCTTTTTCTCCAAAAAGCTCAGGGTGGTGCACATGGTTCTTTACACCCCTCTGTCCTCTTTTAATTGACACAACAGCCCTGTGAGATGGGTTAGTCTGAGAGTCAACGACTGGCCCAAGCTCACCCAGGGAACTTCATGGCCAAGTGGGGATTGAACCCTGGTCTCCCAGGTCCTAATCTGGCACTCTGACCACTACACCATAGCTATTATTTAGCAATTGATCAAGAATAAGCAATTTCAACCAGGCCAGGAGCTTTCTGAACAAGCTTGGGCTTACTGCTAACAACAATTTTCACCATCATCATGAAATGAATATTCTACAAGCTACAGGTAGGTAGCCGTGTTGGTCTGCCGTAGTCGAAACAAAATAGAAAAATTCCTTCCAGTAGCACCTTAGAGACCAACTAAGTTTGTTCTTGGTATGAGCTTTCGTGTGCATGCACACTTCTTCAGATACACAGATTCTACAAGCCCTAAACTTGGTCCATAACAACAGCACATGAAGAAAGATCGAAGCAGCAGTGAGGTTGGGGATGTGCAGACACTGCACAGTGGTCCTGTTAGTGTACCCACACAATCCCAACCTCCCTGTCACTGCCACCCTCAACACAGATTCACACACACAAACACACACACACAAACGGTATGCCACTATCCATGCACAAGAGAGAGGAACTGGCAGCCTTGGGGGAGAAAAATAAAATAAAATAAAATGGGGCGCTCAAAAACAGCCCAGGAAGACTGAGCATGTTAAGTAGGCAGGAAATGCTGGCTGAATTTGGGGGAGAAAACGGAAAGAAGCAGGGGGGGGTTGGAAAGAAATATCCCTGGAAGAGGCTGGTTGACTAGCTGACACCCTGAACAGGAGCCGGGGCTGGCAAAACATTGTGCAGCCTGAAGTCAACTGGCTCCCTGTCTGCCCCTCCCTCCCTACACACACAAGCCAAGGTGCATAGCACCCAAGTTCTTTTGGGACTCGAGGCAGAAAATCCTACAAGTGCATCTCTTCGTCAGTAAAAATGCAACAATAATTAATTATATAAGTAACTATTTGCTGCTCTTTCATGCCACCCAAACACAACTGCCTGAGCTCTGCCCAAGGGCAGGCTGGTCTTGGCAGGAGGAATACCATTCTGCCAAGATTGCTGAGGCACAAAGTGGGACGCCGTGTTTTCTTAAAAGCCAGAAAACTGTGGCAGCAAAGACGTCTAGAGGCATCATCCATCCAAGTGTTTTTTTATTGGTATACAATTAAGCTTTGATAATACAGTACTATGCAAATGCATTCTACAGTAAGCTCTAGTCACCCCAATTATGTAACTCTTAAGCTATGTGTTTGCAACAACAACAAAAATCAAAACACAGAAATATGTTTCTTTCCTTAACGTGTTTTCTTTTTTTCATGTCCTTTCCATGCCCAGTGGCTAAGAGAGGGGAGAGTGTGGCCTGTAGATGCCTTTGCTTCCCAGTTCTTCCTGTCTCCCATTGCTATCCAGTCTGCTCCTACATAGCTTCTCCTGTCACTATTCCCTCCCTGGTACATACTCTGAGCCACAGCATCCTGCACCCTCTGCTCATAAAAGTACAGGGTTGATCCTCTTACAGAGATGCTTCAGGAAACAGAGGGTGAGGTGCCCACTTCCTTTGCAAAGAGGGAAGCCTGCTTTAGTAACCGACTTTCTCAACAACAAAACCACACTTCTTTCAGTTACTGGCAAACACAAGCTTAAGTGTCCCTGACTACTGGGCACTCGTTTCTTTGTGACAAGGCATAATGCTGAACGTGGTGGTGTGTATTGGGTCAAGGAGCAGTGGACGACAGCGTTGTTAATAAACCCTTTGGAGCAAGCAAGCATGCAATTAACTCCGTCCATGTCTCTAATGGCTTGAATCGTATATTTAAAATATATATTAAGGCACTGTTCCTACAGCAAATGACTAATGCGGGGAAAAGGCTTGGCATGAATGCAATCCAGGTCTCTTTGGACAACAACTCTGTCTGGGATATTCACAGATATTAAGGGCATCCAAATGTGTGTTCATTTGAGCAGGAAATACGCTTATGGGACCTCACCTCCTGCAGGGCCAGGCTCTGTGGACATCACTTCCGATAGCTTTACAGCAGCAGTGCTGGCCCACATGTGACTGCAGCAGCATCCCAAGCCTGCTTTTCCCACTTCTGCCCACCCAAATCAGTTTTGCAACGTGGTTGCAAGAAATGAACAAGCAACAAATGAACATTATAAAGTATCCATGCAGTGCATTAACATGAAACAGTTTGCCTGAAGCATTGGGGGTGGGTGGGGTGGGGGTATTTGGATTACTGGTGGTTCTATTTGTGGGATTCAGTGTGAAGGAGAGAGGGGGAGGTGTTTAAAGGAACATCTGTACACACCCAAATAAATCACTAAGTCTTTTCTAGGCAACTACTCATTAGTGTGCTGTAGCTACCGACGCTATAAACCCAGCTGCTGTGTCTCAAAAAAGGAGAACAGGGACTCAAATGCTGACACTGCCATTAATTAATTAATTAATTAATTAATTAATTAATACCCCACCCATCTGGCTGGGTTTCCCCAGTCACTCTGGGCATGAATCCCCAACAGAGTATTAAAAACACAATAAAGCATTCAAACATTAAAAACTTTCCTATACTGTACAGGGCTGCCCTTCAGATGTCTTCTAAAAGTCTCATAGTTATTTATTTCCTTGACATCTGATGGGAGGGCGTTCCACAGGGCGGGCGCCACTACCAATAAGGCCCTCTGCCCAGTTCCCTGTAACCTCTCTTCTCACAGTGAGGGAACTGCCAGAAGGCCCTCGGAGCTGGACCTCAGCTGAACGATGGGGGTGGAAACTGGTATACTGGGCCAGGCCTTTTAGGGCTTTAAAGAGTTGTCGCTATTTCTGTTGTTATTGCTGCAATGGCATGTCCTGTTCTTTAGTTCTGTAAGGGACTCCCAATTGAGGATGCCAAGGAAACTCTGATAAGCACCTTTAATCCACATTTGCTTGATTCAGCAAGGGTGACTTATGTAAGGAAGCTGCCTTCCAACACAAACACCTTGCGACATGCAGACAGCGTTCCCAGTAGAAATAAGCACACATCCAACATGCAGGCTTGTGTGCATGGCGACCCCTGTTATATTACATCTATCCCCACATTGAACATTGACAATGATCAGACCTGACATTCCAGTAACCGGATGGGAGGGGAGTTTGGAATCCAAGAGATACCCACGCCAACCAGAAGGGTGCTCAGTACTGCTGGCATTCTCTATTCAGCACATACGTTCTTGGAAGTCTTTCTATGTGGTGGTGGCTTGCAGTACACATGCACACATGAGGATTCAGAGAATGGGGCATTGATAGTGTCCTCCCTGACCTCTTCCCCAGGTGCTGCCTCCTCTACCTAATCTCTGATCTGCAAAAAAGCAATCAACGCCCTGGCTGCTTCCGACATGTCTTTCTCTCTAAATGTGTGAGTTCTATGCCCCACATTGCAGCTGGTAGTTACCGGTACATCATTTTCCATTTTATTAGCATCCTGGTGCAATTACTGCTAGTAGAAAACACAAATTAATAACATTACAATAATGTGTTTTTCGGCTAATTAAGATGGAACTGTATTACTTTTGAATTCATATCCTGGGTTTCTGTTTTACTACTTTTGCTATGTTTGTAACTTTTTCATGTTATTAGCCACCTTCAGCATGGTTTTAACTACAGAAAGGCAGCATACAAATAAAATGATAGTATGATGGATGGATAGGATGAGGGGTTAATTGGGTTCTTTTTGTTTTTATTATGTATTTTGTGTTTTTATATTGTGATTTTATGTTGTAACCGATCTGAGACCTGCGGGTCTAAGGCAGTATACAAAATTAATAAATAAAATAGGGTATGACTAGCCAAAGTGATTATAAGATGCTGGACTAGATGGGCCTATCGTCTTGATAATGAATGAATTGGTGTGCATCCAAAATATATCAAACTGGCAAGCATAATTTCTGCTAGAATTGAGAAACTAAACTGCCAACAGAATTCCGCAAGTAGGTTTTGCACATCCCTAACATGAGCACATGTGATCCCCACTTGTATATCTTCTCTAAATGGATGGAGAAAGACAGACAGACATGTCAAAGTTAAATAGCCTTGAAATGCAAAAGTACAGCCAGTGACAAAAGCTTATGACATAAAATGTGATTGTCTTTAAGGTGCCACAAGACTTTGTTATTTTTTCTGTAGCTCCTGAACTGTCAAATTGTCTTCCTTTTCATATACTGTACTTTTTAAAAACAACATGTTGTTAAAAAAAATCCCCTGCTGCCATTGTTAATAAATCTAATAAATGTGTATTAGTTTTAAACCCTTCCTTTCATTTCAAATGCAAATCCCATGCTTGTGCCATTCAGAATCAAATTGTGCAGCAGCACGCCTTCATCTCACAGAGCAGGAACCAGTTGCTTCATGAAAACGCTCCCTGAAGCATTTTCATTCCAAATGTTGTTTGAACGTTGGCATTTTCAGACTATTCAGATCCAAGGAGCGGTTGGATGCTCCCCCCCCCCCGATAAAAAAAAATATAAAGATAAAACAAATTGCGAGAAGTTATTTTCCTTACCTTCTCGGCTGCGGTCCCCATTCTTGGGAAGTTGTAGCGCCACAGTCATAAGCAATGCTTGAACAACAGGTTAACAGGCAAACTGCATTCAAAGGTGTTGCTTCATATATGTAGCCTCTGAACTCCGCCTACTATGGCACTTGGGCAGGAAGGAACAGTGTATGCTGCCAGCATGCGGAATACTTGAAACACACAGACTTCAGTGCCATAAAGCCAGATGAAGTAATTTACATTTCCTGAAACGCAAGTCCTTCCTCTTTCAACAAGCCCTCTAAGTCAGGGCGGTCCAACCCCTCAGACCAAGTGGGCTGCAAGAGTCCCTTCAAGACAGAACCCACAGGCCACACGCTGAATTAAATTTCCATATTGTTCATGAAAGTGTTTTGCAATGTAGTTAATATTATTTAATATACACAGTATGTTTAAATATATATAATTAAACAAATAATAGATTCAATATATTTATTCATTAAACAAATGGAATACACAAACTCAGGGTGGTTCCTAGATAGACAGACAGACAGACAGACAGATAGATAGATAGATAGATAGATAGATACCGTAGAAGATAGATAGATAGATAGATAGATAGATAGATAGATAGATAGATAGATAGATAGATAGATATAGATAGATAGGAGATGCACTGCATGGAAATGCAGGAGAACCCAAGATTGGAGTGTGTGAGAGAATCCAACCCCTGAAATCCCAACCAGGGAGATCCAAATGCAGACAAAGCAACCCCAAATCCATGGTCACCACATCCCACCCACCCCCCACACACTGTTGCAGTTTGGACTATACCTTTCCCTGTCCACCGTGACGTCCCTTTTCCTTACCTATATGTGTTTATGCGTGCTTTCGATGTGAGAGACATTAGAGGTGGGGATCTTAAAAATCCCCCCCCAAAAAAATCTAAAAACGGAAGCCCATGTTTGCTCTCCCCTACCAGGCAGGTTTTTCTGCACAGCCAAGATCTACCTACCCTGATCACCTCAGACCTCTGCTGCTGCTCCCTACCCCACTGCTCCCCGTTCTCCAGCCTCCAGCAAACCCCTTGACCCATGCACAACAGAGACAATGAGGGGTGCCCCCAACTCAAAAGCAGTGACAGCATCACTGCCGGGTCTCTGCTGCTCCAGGGGCTTGAGGGCAGCTCTTGCCTCTGCTCCCTGGCACTGGTGGTTGGGAGACAGTGCCAAATTTAGGGCAGCGCGACCGGTTTCCCCACACTGGACATGCTGAGGGACATGTGTGAAGGAGGCATGAGGGACCCAGGAGCCACTTTCTGTTCCCTGCCCTCCCTGGGACTGCCGGAAAAAATGGGGTCTGCATGTTGCGTGTGGCCCATGGGCCGCATGTTGGACTACCCTGTTCCAAGTGGAGATCTTTTTTTTTTTTAATCCAGAAGGCACATCTCTATTGGATTTGAATTGGTTTCATATATGTGTTGTTATTGTTGCTTCAGATTATGTATGTGTGTGGGTGTGTGGTTTTTTTAATGGCTTTCATATATAATTGTTCTGTATACGTTTTGATTGTATTTTAAATCAGTTCATGGCTCCACCCAGCCATGAAACTCGCTGGTGTCCTTTGTGAGAATAAAATGGGAAGAGCATAAATAATGTTCACTAGCTTGAACTCCTTGGAGGAGAGGTGTGGTATAAATATAGAAATAAAGGTGCCTCATGGGAGGAAATTAAATAAATGATGCATTGAATGTTCTTCGTTCATATACAGTGGTACCTCTGGTTACGTACTTAATTCGTTCCGGAAGTCCGTTCTTAACCTGGAAACGTTCTTAACTTGAAGCACCACTTTAGCTAATGGGGCCTCCCGCTGCCGCTGCGCCGCCAGAGCACAATTTCTGTTCTTATCCTGAAGCAAAGTTCTTAACCCGAGGTAATATTTCTGGGTTAGCAGAGTCTGTAACCTGAAGCGTCTGTAACCCGAGGTACCACTGTACACTGCTTTATGTCATGCAGGCCTCAACACTGTTTACATAAAAAATATACACCAATAGTATCAAAATAATTGAAATATCACAAAATACAAAAGATACGTAATCTTTCATAACAATTAAGCTACCAGAAATATTTTGCTAAGCAATATTGCAAAATGTGTATTCATTTTCAAATTGTCCATAGCAAGCTGTATGGTGTTTTTTGCATGCTGAAGTGTTCTTGGCAATGTAACAGATAAAGGCATAATATGTATGTGCTCCAGCAAAACTCCCAGTGAACTCTGTCACGTGGCTGGGTTGTTTCACATTTTCCTTTGGCATTTCTGCTCAACAGAAACGTAACTGTTTAGAATACGTTTCTGTGTTATTCTCAGTATCATAGTAAATCGGATTATTTTACAATGATTCCCCGGTCTACTCTATTAATAACATGCAGATGTATTGTTCTTGGAGGCTTTTTTGTCTTCACATTTGGCATATCTCCACCTTAAAAAAAACCAACTATATGTATCTTAGCTGCCAATTACCTCAAGCCTTTTCCTGGTGTGTATTTAGTGAGCACATATTGGGGAGGGGAGAGCAAGCATGGAGAACTGTCCCAACCTCGATCTACCGATATGTGTTCCATATGCACATACACACATGGGTCACATGACAGCCTGGTTTGCATGGGCTGCGTGATTTGCATAGCTGAGTAGCTGAAGCTGAGCAAAAAAGCTCCTTTTACTTGCATTCTTCTCAGGCCCTCTTTCTGTCTCTTATCCCTGATATACACCTGAGACTGAGCAATGCCTGCATTCCATTCAGTGTAACCTCCTTCCCCATAGGCCATGTTCCCTTTCCCTGTATCCCACACCGCTCTCAGTTGCCATTGCTCACTTCCAAAATCCTCACATTATCCAGGGTGTTTGCGGAAAGACACTTAATACAGTAAGCAGTCCTGAGGTCCCATAAGTGGATCGCTCACATCAAGTTTTTTATTTTCTTAATTTATTAGATTTTCCCTGGAAAGGGTAAATTCAGATTATTATTATTATTATTATTATTATTATTATTATTATTATTATTATCATTGGGGGGGAGTGGTGTGGGTTGCCATTCTGACAACAACCATTTTATGTGGATGCTGCAGGAAACCTTCCATGCGCAAAGTGCCATGATCCCACTGGAAACACTAGCATGGAAACACCCGCAATTATTTTTCCTCGTTAGGCTTTTTAAAAAAATGATGGGGAACCTTTTTCTTCTTCAAATATTCACTGTTCTGCTGCATGTATTGTAGTTAAGTTGGCATTTTTGGTCCTTAAATTGGACTTTGCACCTGGATTTCCATAGAGATCAGCTAGTTTTCCTGTGTAGTTGTGCCAATTTGCTGTCATTATTAGACATTAGACATTGTTGTTGTTTAGTCGTGTCCGACTCTTCATGACCCCATGAACCAGAGCACGCCAGGCACTCCTGTCTTCCACTGCCTCCCGCAGTTTGGTCAGACTCATGTTGGTAGCTTATTAGACACTAGTAGACATGAAGCCCGTTAAATTAATGGGCGCTAGAACATATTCCGTGGGGCACATGCGCAGTAGCGCAATCCCACGGACACAGGGACTTGACGCAAAGACACTTGTACTTAATTTGCAAGTGTCTCTGCATCCAGTCCCTCTCTCCTCCCTCCGCGGTGCTCCCCTCATACCCTTCCCCGCCCGGATTCCTCTCTCTCGTTTGCTCCGAGGCGCCGCCGCCGCCGCCTCTCACTCCGCCTCCTCCCGCCGGGCCTGCCCTCTCCTCCTCCAGCCCCGACTCTCCGCCCGGGCTGCTCTCGGCGTCACCCTCCCACCCCACTGGAAGATGGCGCTGAGCGGCCAGGTCAGTGGGCGCCCAGGGCGGCGGCATCGTCGTCGAATCCGGAGCCTGACCGTTGCGTGGCGGGGAGATGGGTTCGTCCCCGCGGGGAGCGGCACTGGGGTGGGGGGTGGGGAATGGGTAGGCTGCCGGCCGAGAGGGGCGGCAGCTCAGCCCCGAGAGGAAGGGGGGCGGGCAGGTTCGGCAAGGTCCCAGACCGTCTGCAAAGCCAGCATGCCTTCCCTGTCCTCCAGCCCATCACAACTGAGCAGCTCTCTGTTCTGAACACTGGAGTTCATGCTGCACGCCTCTGCGCTCCAATCCCTGTGTCTGTGGGGCACATGCGCAGTAGGACACAGAGACGGACACAGGGACTGGACGCAGAGACACTTGCACTTTATTATTTAGGATACGTAATTCCTTTGTGAAAAAGACAGGCTTTCTCTGCCTTCAGTGCTTCCTTTTGCTCAATCTTCTTGGAGCAAAGTGGACATTTTTCTGGTCCCCAGGGACCTCCACCAATGTTTCTATGTACAGTCTGTTCCCCTGCCAAACTTTCCTGGGCACACCATTTGAATGGCAATGCCTATCAACTGGGGGCGGCCCCCTCTAATATTTTATTGGAGGGGCCGGAGGAACCTCAGCCCTTAGGAGTTGGCTCCTATGGAGGGGCTGCAGAGCAAGGAAGGCAAAGGAAGGAAGGCATTAGGAAGCCAACATGAGGAAACAGCAAAGACCAGGATGGAAGAGAGAGGCTGTGAGACAGGGAATCATGTGACAAGGGTCAAGCTGATTAGGAGTGTTGGGAAAGGTGCACTTCCTGTTCATCCACATGATTTTAAATTGCTGGGGTTCCAGTTGGATGGAGTTTGTTATGTGGATAAGGCTCTGCCTATGGGCTGCTCGATTTTTAAAGCCTTCAGTACATTTTTGGACTGGGCTTTGCGCACCAAAACAGGTTTTAGGGGCGTGACCTCTATGACTTTTTATTAAGTTCTGCAGCCGATTCCGAGGAATGCTTGCTGCTTTTGCAAGCTTTTGGTGACCTAACTAAGGAGTTAGGCGTCCCTTTAGCAGCTGATAAAACCAAAGGACCAGTCACTAGGTTATCTTACCTCAGGATCCAGTTAGATACTGTGGCATTGACTTCCATCTTGCCTGAAGTAAAATTAACGGCTTTGCGTGCTATCATTATTGAGTTTTTGCCTCGGGAGAAGGTGACTTTGAGGCAGATTCAGTCCCTGTTGGGACATTTGAATTACCCCATCATCGAGTCAGGTTGCCCAAAGAGGTTAGGGCAGACCTAGAGATGTGGCTTGAATTCCTTAGGGAGTTCAATGGCATATCCTTGTGGCAGGATATTTTGAACCTGCAATTTGATTTCCAGGTTCATTCTGATGCAGCCAGTTCCCTGGGTTTTGGGCTTTATTTCCATGGCTGCTGGTGTGCTCAGAGGTTGCCTGAGCACTAGCAGGGTACAGCCATTACCCGCGATTTAACTTTCCTTGAGTTTTTTTCCATTGTAGTGGCAGTGCACATCTGGACCATGGAGTTCAAGGACCAGTGGGTCTGTTTCTGGTCCGATAACCAGGCAGTGGTGAGAGTTTTGGCTAAGCATTCATCCCACTCCAGCAGAGTCTCGGCCCTGTTGCACACTTTTGTGCTGCGCTGTCTCAAATTTAATATTGTTTTTTCTGCCCTTTTTATCCCTGGCGCAAATAACGAAATTGTGGATGCATTCTCCTGTTTTCAGATGGAGTGCTTCAGATCCCTGGCTCCACAGGCCCAGCAACTTCCAGAATATTTCCCGACTCAATATTGGAGGACTCAATATTGGAACCTTGGCTGCAGCTAAAATTTTTAGCAAGTAGTAGCATCTAATTTATCCTAAAAATCCTTGTGCAAAGTTGTGGTGCGCAAGGCTGCAGCCTCCTAAATTGCCAGGTAGGAGGCCGGTCACATTTTGACAATTTGCTCACTATGCGCAACAAATTGAGGGTAATTTGTCGATCTAATCATGAAGCGAGACTCTTTTCGATTGCTTTTTCAATTGCCTTTTGGGTGCACTGCATGTGGGCGAAGTGGTGCTGGTTCCAAAGGTTTGCTTTTATGTCCGTCTAGCTATCTGATGCTGAGCTGGTGCTAATTGGAGTGCCAAAACGGACCAGCTAGATAGGGGCGTCTTGGTGAGGCTGCTTGCCACTGGTGAGCCCAGCCCTTGTCCATTTAAGGATGCCAAGAAATATTGTCCCTTTGCCCACCTGGGGATGGCCCCTTCCTGATTCATAATGATGGGTCCCCTTTTTTGGAGGCAACAACTTGCTGCAGTTATGTGCAAAGGCGCTGGCAGCGTGCGGCCTGTCGGCCAGAGAGTGTGCACCTCATTCCTTCCGTATTGGGGCAGCTACTGTAGCTGCACACTGGGGCTTGTCTCTCGACAGGATCAAGGATCTGGGCCGCTGGAAATCCGGAGCATACTGGGGTTATGTTCAGAAGTGGTGTTGAGGTGCTGTTACTAATACTGTTTTGTTCATTCCTAGGTCCGCCTACCCTGCACGTCTGGATAGTTGGGCACAGCTTTGTCCACTGGGCCAGCAAGAGGGCAGCGGAGTCTGTATTTGGACGCAGGCTGGGGCTCCCCGACCACGTGAGAGTGTCCTGGGTATCCAGACGAGGAATGTGTTGAGAGGAGCATCTCCCAACGGTGCGGGCAAAGATGTCGGCGGAAGGCATGCCTGCGGCGATAGTGGTGCAGCTGGGCGAGAACGATTTTCTGGAAGCTCCCGGCTTGAGCCTGCGGACCCGCATGCAGGAGGACTTGGAAGAGTTGAAGGCAGCTCTTCCCGGACTCATGATATTTTGGTTGCAGCTGTTGCAGCAACGTGCGTGGAGAGGAAGCCGATGCCCAGCTGTCACCAAGAGGGCCAGGAGGCGCATCCAGAGCGTGGTGGCCAAGAAGGTTCTGGCCTTGGGCGGGACGGTCATCCATCACCCAGGCATTGCCTTCCGTGATGCGCCCCTTTACAAGCTTGATGGGGTTCATCTGTCTGTGATTGGGAATGATATGTGGCTGACCACCGTGTCAGCGGGGTTAAGGGATTGGTTACAGGTGTGATTGGTTGGCGGCGAGCACGGGTGCTCATGTGGTGGATAGGCTCTGGTTCATGTGATAGGGATGGGAGAACGCTCTCGCCATCCCTATGTGTTGGGTATTCCGTTAAAGGAATCCAGGGACTCAATGGTTTGGTCAACCCCTGAGAGGGGGTTGTGCCCGTGCCTGAGTCCATTTGGGTGGTGGATAGAGCATGTCCCCAGCTTTCCGCTTATCCAGGTGTTCACCCTTGGCTGACCTATGCTGGAACCCTGGGTCAGCGCTACCTGCAGAGCAGGGAGCTAGTCAAACCAGAGCCTATGCAACCAATCACGTGCTGTAATCAATAAAGTTGTGGCCTAAATTCTGCCAAAAACCAAACAAAATTTGAGTCTTGTCTGAATTTATTTGGGGTGAGGTTAAAAGGTCTGAACACACAAATAGAGCAGGACTTTAATTGCAGATCCAGTGCTATAGAAAAGCTGAACCAAGCAAGCAAGCTTGGCTACACTGCAGGGAACATTCCAGAAGGATTATTCCAAACAAGCTGTAAACAACACTTGCTTTTTGCATTTCCAATCCTTATTCACCATACAAATATATCCAAATTGGATGACTAAAAGCCAGCCAAAACAAGCAACACAGGTGAATGGTAAGAGGTTCCGCAGGGTCTTCTGTATAATATATGAACTCTATTTGTGACTGAGTTATGAAGGAAGGGCCATAGCTCAGGGATAGAACACCTGCTCTGCCCGCGAAAGGTTCTTGGTTCAACCCCTGGCATCTTCAAGTACAGCTGAGAAAGCAGAGCCCTGTCTGAAACCCTGGAGAGATGCTGCAACCCAGTATGGACAGTACTGAGCTAGATGAAGCAATGGTCTGACTCAGTATAAGGCAGCTTCCTATGTGCCTCTGAGGGTATTGCTCAAGATGAAGATAGGGGAGGGTGCAGTGGTAATACAGGTTCTTACCCTTATGTGTCACAAGTTTCCTTCTCGGAATAGCACCAACTTTTATAACCACCTGAATTCTAATTAGTAAAGCTCTTATGTCTGCAGTTAAGCTGTATATTTCATAATGCAATCTAGGTGAGAATTGTCATCATGTGTTCATTAATGAATGCTCTTCCGCAGAAAATGCCAAACATAACAAGCGCCATTATATCATACGGTAATAATTTGCATCGAGGGAAATATAGTCATACTCAGTGTGGACCCACTGAACTTGATGGACTTACAAGTTCATACAGTGCAACTATATGCACTGATTTCAACAGGTCTACCCTGGGTATGATTTAGTCAGATACAACTCAGTATGTGTAGTGCTGTGCGTTTATTCCTATACTAACTGCAAATTATACACAATCCTATGTAACTGAACTTTAACTGTCCTCACACCAATCCAGAAAAGAAGAGGATACTTGGAGTGAAAGTGCTTAACTCCCCCCACCCAAATTCTGTTGTACACTCCAAATGACTTACCATTTATACCCCCTTTCCCCCAGTTGGCTTCTTACTCAGTACAGTACTGTATGTATTTGAGAGGGGAACTCATGAGTGAAAGAGGGTGGAGGAGGGAAATTTGGAGCAGAGAAGGCAACAGGTTAAACACAGAGGGGGGGAGAGCTGCTGCTTTTGCGTGGACAGGCGGAGACCCCCCTCCAACCCCAGGTCGGCTCCCGCGTGGAATAAAGACCAGCTAATTTATTTTGGGCCTGGAGCAGAAAATCCTCATGAGCAGCTCTCCTCTGCATTCTTGACAGTCAAAATACAATAAAAAACAACTACCTAAATATCTAACAATTTGCTGCCTTCTCAAGAAACTCCACATCAGCTCGTTGAGGTGACCACCTCACTTTGCCTAATCTACTTGCTCCTCATTGCCCTACCTTGGCCATAGGGAGGCAACCAGGGGTTCAGTATTCATTTGATTCTGCTGCCTGGAATCCAAATCCTGTCACACAAATAGCCTCCTTCAAAATCTCAACTTTATTTTTCAGTTTCATAACTGGCAGATGGAAACAGGAAATGTGAGTGGAGTCTGAACTTTGGCACAAAATTTGGTTTCCTCAGAATCATGGCTTCCCCCCCCCCCTCAGACAAGTTAAATACTTCCAAGTCCCACTGGTTTCAAACAAGGAGTTAAGCACACTATCTCCAACTAAAGACTTTATTTGGATTATTATGCCACAGGTTTACTACGCTCAAGAACTTGCCATGTGGGCATGCCAACAACGTCTGCTGAAATCTCACCCAAGATGGGCTTGAAAAGGGTTTCCTGCAGAAAAGGAGGATTCCCCCACAGGGCTGTTCCATATCTTCTCTGTTGCCAGGGCTGTTGCCCAGCCTTGTGTGTTTAGACCTTTTAACCTGACCCTAGAAATAAATTCACACATAACTCAGATATTTGGCTTGGTTTTTGGCAGAATTTAGGCCACAACTTTATTGATTACAATCAATCAAGCTTGAACCAGAGCCTATCTGCAACCTTACAAGTTGTGACGATTTGCTACTCGGCAGGCGAAACCCAAGTGGCAACAGCCAATCAGCCAAGTGGGGGAAATTCCTGCCGTGCCCCTGCCTCAACAACAGGCGACACACGATGGCATAGCAAGGTCAAGTGCAAGCCCTAAATATAGGGAGAGGTGGGCGGGTGTTCCGATGCAGCAGCCCCAAGAGGAAGCTCAGGGACCCCTGCATGGGGTTAAATAGGTCCCTCGATGACCTTTGCTTGTGTTCCATTGGCCAGATTGAACCCAGCATTGAGGGACCCACCAATAGGGGTTGTGGCTATCCATACAGTCCCCACCCACAACACAGGGTCTGGTTGCCAGGTTGCACCGCAATGACCCGGTTTACCATTTTCATTCTTGTACCTAACACTGCAATCAAATATGTAATTTGAGCAAGAAGGTTATGCACATACAGAACGGATCACAGCACAGAATATGTGGCATCTTTGCGTATCAATGGAAATAAAATGAATAATAGTAATGATAATAATACATGAGGTTACTGGCATCAGTGGCGTAGCATGGTTTACAATGAATTACCTATAAACTAAACCCGATAAAACAGCAGCAAAAATATGCGAGACATTTAGTCAGCTGTTGTAGCGGGAATGCTCAATCTTTATTCATGTTTCTTGGATTTATGATACAGCAGGTTCCTTAAGAACATTCTGTAATCCAGCAATTATCCTATTATGCTGTCAAAAGATTGTTAATCTTAATTATCACCAGGAAAAAGCCAGGATTAGCTTAGATATTATACAGACACCCTGATTCTAAACACTGTTCGAAGAAATGGGAGAGGGGGCTCAATATTCTCAGACTGCTTTGAGAATGAAGACATAAATGCCTGTCAGAGCAATACTATACTATATACTATATATATAATGCAATACTATATACAAATGCCCAGGCAAGTGGGTATAGAACTGCAACCTATAACACTTGGTTCTCTCCATGATAAGAAAAAGCACCATGTTACTTTCTGGGGAAAAATACTTCAGTTGTCATTAAGGAGGAAAATTATTTGAACTGCCAAGCTAATGTTCCCCAAAACTAGTGAGCTTCCAGGTGCAGATGAGGCCGGGATCTGGACAACTGCATGTTCTGGGAGTTATGCAGTTTATCACACATTTGCTTTATTTGCAAACTTGAATCAGATCACCGCATTGGGATTTCGTCTTTGCAGAATTTGTGTTATTTTGCGGCAGAATCTGAGTTTATTTTAACATAGGGGATGCCTGACCCTGCCAGCAGTTCCTGTACTAATTTTAAAATTGTCATTCCTGGAGACATACACTTGTTTTCTCCACAGACTCCTACAGCTATCACTTTTATTTGACTTTGTTTATTCATTATTGAACTAACCGGCTGGCGTTCTTTGTGCCAACTGCCTTTCTCCTTCATCTGCTTTCAAATGAAATCTCGCGCTTCATCCTACCACTGTGAAAAATCATCAAAAACCAAAACAAGAAGAAACAAACAGAAAAGAAAACACATTACTGGGACAAGAAAAACAAACAACCATAATCTTCAAAAGCAGTTCAGCCAGTCATAGGGCTGCCATACGTCCGGATTTTCCCTGACGTTACTGGGATTTCAAAGGCAGAATTGGCATCGGGGGGGGATTTCTGAAAGGTGGTGCTTTGTCCTGGATCTTAGGCAAGTCAATCAAAAAATTATGTGTTTTATGGGTCTTCCTAAAAAAAGAAAAGAAAAAAGCTCAACAACTTTCTGGGGTGTCCTGGTTTTTACTTTTTGAGATATGGCAACCCTAGCCATGTTTTGAGAAGAGTAAGTGTTCAAACATGTATGGCAGATGTACTAATGACTTATAGCTCCCTATTTGATGGCTCAACTAGTATGGAAATATCTCCTGTACTAGTGTTGTCAGCTTATAGCCAGAAGGGATTGGCAAATATTTATGAATGCATGGTAGCTGTTGATGCAATTACAGGCAAGACAGCCTAGTTTCCTTTCACTAATTATTGGAACTGGAAGCATCTGGCATGTCAGCAGTACCGTATTAAAAAAAAATGGGTCAAGGGGATTATTACTAAAGATAATTGTCTTGGCAAGGAGGAAGTATCATGCTGGTTTGAGAAACACAACTGGAAATTATACACATTTCTAGATTCAGTGATGGAATTGCTCTGGCAGAGATGGAGTGGCCAGTGTCATATGCAGGAGAACAGGAATTAGGAACTTTGCACAAACAGCGCAAGATCCCTTCACCCAGTTTGGGATGACTCCTCTCCTCCCACAGAAACCCTGTAAGAGACAGCCTGCAGTGTTCAGTGAGTCCCCCTGACCTACTGGAGATGCTTTTCAAGGAGGTATGAGGGCAACAGTGGAGAGGGAAACTTCAGTGTGCAACTGTCTTCCACTCGCAGAACTTTGGATACACTCCCATGACAATTCACAAGCTGATGACGAGGAAGGTCATCAGTACCACTGTATTCCGCACTGGTCAGACCTCACCTGGAATACTGTGTCCAGTTCTGGGCACCACAGTTCAAGAAGGATACTGACAAGCTGGAACATGTCCAGAGGAGGGCAACCAAAATGGTCAAAGGCCTGGAAACGATGCCTTATGAGGAACGGCTTAGGGAGCTGGGTATGTTTAGCCTGGAGAAGAGAAGGTTAAGGGGTGATATGATAGCCATGTTCAAATATATAAAAGGATGTCATATAGAGGAAGGAGAAAAGTTGTTTTCTGCTGCTCCCAAGAAGAGGACACGGAGCAATGGATTCAAACTACAAGAAAGAAGATTCCACCTAAACATTAGAAAGAATTTCTTGACAGTAAGAGCTGTTCGACAGTGGAATTTGCTGCCAAGGAGTGTGGTGGAGTCTCCTTCTTTGGAGGTCTTTAAGCAGAGGCTTGACAGCCACCTGTCAGGAATGCTTTGATGGTGTTTCCTGCTTGGCAGGGGGTTGGACTGGATGGCCCTTGTGGTCTCTTCCAACTCTATGATTCTATGATTCTAAGGTATACAAATGAGAAATTGTGCTTGTTGTTGTTCACATAGAACAGTAGGATGAGTTGGCGGGTGTGCTGTATGCCTGAGTTCCTCTGAATTCCTGCATCCAGCAAGGATTCAATTGTTGGAATAGCCAGGCCAACGTCTTGCTTAGTGGGTTGTTAGGATAACAAAGGAAGTGGTTCTGCACCAGAGGGCAAGTTTGTGGGCCCCCTCCCTCCACTGGCTGATAGTAGTGTGTGAGTGCTATAAGTTGAGGTGTGTGAGCTAGAAGCTAGAAGCAGGGAGCAGGCTGGGCAGCTGACAGACAGAGTCATGCCTGATTTCTGCTGGGATCCAAGGCTGTGGCCATGAGAGAAGCAATAACTTAGTGGGCTGTTAATGCTGTGAGCCACTCCATCATAGGCTCAGGTTGCAAATAAACCATATATTAGAAAGACACCAGTTTCTGACGTCCTTCATTCCAAGGGAAACGAAGCAGCTGGAACACCTGGAATCTTGCACCACTCAGAGATTGGGGTGGCATGCAACAATATTGTAAAGAAATAAATGCCATGTGTAAGCACATGGTAATTTCTTCAAAGGCATCCCTGGAATTCACTTGTAATAAATGCCACTATGTTTAGTTCTCTTTCCACATATTGATTATTGTTAGAAATAGCTGAACTAAGTATATATGCAACTAAATATATGCCCAAGGCACCAAACCTCTGTTCTTAATGACACCATGAATATTGTTGGATCCATGTAGATATATCACATTGTAATTATGAGGTATCAAAAACTAATCACAAAAAAATGTTCTTAAAATGGGGATGGGGAACCTGTGGCTCTCCAAACATTGTTGGACTCCAACCTCCAGCAACCAATGGTCATGGATGATGGGAATTGTAGTCCAACATGATCTGGAGGACCACAGTTTCCGTTTCCATTCCAGTCTTAAAATATACTCAGGGGTTGTTTGGGAGGGGGTATATAATTTAACATTGAATATATCCAAGAGCAGGCTTTTAAATTTTGTTGAGAATCTTGCTTTTCCTGAAATCCCTTTGCTCACCTCATCTGAAATGGTGCCCACATGTACACCTAAGATCTCCCTCAAAGGTCAAATAGAGATTTACCAGGCCAGAGGGCCAGAGACAGTCCTCCATAACTATGGAGCACTGTAGAACATGCAATGCCAAACTGAAAGGAAGGAGGCTGCCCTTACACTCCCTGAAACAGAGGCCCATCCCAAAATTGCACCATAAATACAGGAACTTTTTTTTTTTGCTGTAAGCCCTGATTTGGCATAGTCAGCATTATGTTCCTGTTCCCAGACCTGCAGCAAAGGATATATGCTGGTGGAAGACAGAGGCATAAGCAGAAAGCCTCTTCCACCAGCTGTCCCTTTTCATCAAACACATCTCTACATGATGCAGCATTCATATATGTCAGTGATGATGTCATCCCTGGATGAACTGAGGTTAAAGGGAACTTATATGGATTCCTCTCCCTTCCACAGACGCACAGCTAAGAATATCTTAACGGCACCCAGGGCTTTGGCTCATTAGCTCTCAAAATAACTTAAGGCCTGAACCTGTTTCACTTAAAACTTACTCTGAAGGGACGGCCGCCACTAACTGAAAGGCAGCCCAGCCACGCTGTTCAGATTTCACTCAGAAGCTTCAATGGCTGCTCCGTTTAGCAAAGAAAATTCTATATTCAACAAGCATGGAATTAAGAGGCTGAGAATGAATAAGCTGGTAGAATTTCTGAGGAAGGAGAATAGAGTGTACCACTTCAGACTTCAGAGGTGTATGCCACATTTCAGAATACAGTACATATACTACACTGCAAGTTAAAAGAGGAGGGGAGGAAACAACAGCAGCTTTATAGCACTTATAGAACCTAGACTATTACACTGGCCATTCCCATCCTTCCTGCAGACAGAGTAACCCTAGAGGCATAGCAACCCTGCCCTAATTGATTTAGTTTTGCACTACACTCCAAAGCCTTCGTAATAATTTCAAAATCCCCCATGAGTGAAGATTAAGAAGCCAGGCAAAGATCAGGATAGAGTGATGAAGCAGCCAAAGGCAGATAATAGGGAATCTCCAATTGCATACGTAGTTTCTCTCTTTTTTTTTTTTTAAATTAGACTTTATTGATCTTTTCAGGCATTACAATTTAAAAACGAGCCAATAAGAACAAACAATAGCCAAAAAAACAAAAACAAAATACATTTACAAATACAATTACATTATATACACTACTCAGAAAAGATCCCTCCCGCTCTCCTCTCCCCTCCGATCCCTCCCGCTTTCCCCAATGCTTCTCAGTACGTGCTATGCTACTTTTTTGTTGTTCATATCGTGACTGTACTCCTGATGCTTAGATTATTCCAATTTCTTACCAGTTGAACTTTTACTTATTCTGCTCAGAGGGTGGTCTCCAGTTTTTCAAAATATATATTCCTCAAATGCTCTCCATTCCTTTCTTCTTAAGCTATCACTATTTCCCTTAATTTCATTCTCTTTTATAGCTAAACTGTGATAATTTAGCATTTTGAGATGCCACTCCTCTTTCTTTGGTATGATTTGCGTTTTCCAATTTACTGCCACTAATAGTCTTGCTGCTGTTATTGCATACATCATAAATTGTCTATCATTTGGTCGTATTTCGGTATCCAGTATCCCCAACAGAAATAGTTCAGGCGATTTTTTAAATGAGTATTTCAATATCTTTTTCAGTTCATTGTACAACATACGTAGTTTCTCATATTGACAGGCCTTCACTTACTAAACCACCAAAACCCAATGCTTCTTTCTCCCACCCACATTCTACTGCCATCCTGCTCTGACCCGCCCAGAGTCTGTCAAGCAGCAGCCAGGAAGGCAGTGCCCCACCTCAAAAGCCACAACTGATTAATATATGATTAGGATAATCATTATTTAAATGTTTATTAATATTTGCAGCCTATTGGGGGGGAACCCTATATTAAGTGGCATAAGAAGCGATACATATTTAATAAATGTTAGACAGGTTCCCTTTAATAATAAGTAAGTGTCGCACTTCCAATTTATCCCAAAGTTTTAAAGTTGGCCCTGTACGGTATATAATGGGGAAACCATCTCTGATGGCAAGTACCAGCCTCTGACTCTTTGTCTATATCCATTTCCCTGTTCTAAAAAAGAACTGGCCCTTCTCCATAACTTTATATGGTAACTTTGCTGATTGGGGCCGGGAGGAAAGATGGACATCACTCTTCCCATTTATGTCCATGGTCACTGTTTCCTCCTCTGTGTAATATTAGTGTTGGACATATTTTGTACTTGAGTGCCTGCTTACAAGCTCCTGTGGTCACTCCCTATAATGCTTTTGTCCCATTTGATCAGGCTCTGAAACAGAGTCTCCCTAAGTTCCCAGGTCTCCTTGAAGACTTATTTAATTCATCAGAGCTTAATTGGAGCCATGGATTGGTTCTGAAAACTATGTTCAGTGCCAAGGCTCAGCCCCAGAACGTAACAGTGAAATAATAATGAGAGGAAGAGTTCCGTCTAGAATGCCCCCACCCTCTTGGATGAATAAATGGCCAATCCACAGGGCTAGAGCCTAGGGGGTGCACCTTTCCAATAATATTCTAAGCAGCTAGGCTGAAATGGTTGGGAGTGGGTCTCCTGATCAAGACCACACACCAGCAAGAAGCCCACCAGTAACCAAAGCCTCCTGTTCATCTCCATGACTCTTGGACATGCCCACGTCAGAGGTCATCATTGCTAGTAATCACATGTCACACTTCCTATTGGTCAGTCAATAAGGCCTACAAAGAATGCAAGGAGCAGATAGAACAGGGCAAGCCACTATGTAGCACTACCTACAAGGTATTCCTGATCTGATGCCTGAGGGGGAAGTGGGCATCCAAGAGGCTAAACTTTGAACCTATAGGAAACCATTTACTCTCAACCTCAAGAGCAATAGAGCAACTTCAGGGAGGGACGGAGGTGCTCAAGCCAGAGAAGGAAAGCCAAATTCTGAGTCCAGTGTGGGTGTATTTTTAGGCTGGGACGTAAGTGAAGCCTTTTTGCCTCAAAGCTTTTCCTTCACATTTCTTCTTACGTGCCTAAAGGCATCTGCATTTGCATGGCACTGTAACTGCATGAAGCAACCAATGTTGCCACACTGAGAGTTTCTATCATGGGAGGTTTTCCCATCACACAAACTGATAAATCCAGTTGCTGAGAAGCTGATTCATTTCCCAAAAAGACTGTGGGGATAGGACTTTGTACTGGTGTCATAGGTGCTGATGATCCAATGCCATTTTCAGCACACTGTCATTGCAGATTATTATTTTTCCTCCCTCCCATTTTTGCAACACCCCACACCAAGATTAGCCCCATCCTGTGCATGAATAGGTTCTGGATGCAGCATCAGTTTCCACTGTTTGTACAGGTGACCTATTTCCTCCTCAACCTCTGGACAAACCCTTGCATTCCTCCTGACCTTGGAGTCCCTTTATTATCTCCACTGCCTATCTGAGCTACTCCAAGTGCCTCAGAAGCACAGTTCAACAAACACAGGCCCTCCTTTTGAACCTGGAGCTGGAGAGGGGCTGGAGATGGCTCCAAACACTTCTTTCTGTTTTGAAGAGTATCAGAGGGCCTCAGAATTACAGTGCCACTCTCTCACTCTCTTCCCCCAGCTCTAAAATCAAGAGGACCACTTCCTGCTGCACTTCCAAGGCACCCAATGTACAGTGGACCCTCTAGTTACGTACCACTCTGGATACGTAACTTTCGGGTTATGAACACAGCAAACCCGGAAGTGTTGCCGCGCGCACATGTGCAGAAGCAGCGCCTCTGCCTACAGACTTTTCGGGTTGCGGATGGACCCCCGGAACGAATTTAATTCGTATCCGGAGGGTCCACTGTCCAATGTCCCCATCCTCGCTATACTTCCACGCTTGAGAGATAAGCAAGATATTATTACACTGAATTTCAGGGGTGCAAAACATGATGAGGTACAACGCTTCCATTGAGAGGATGGACAGAGTCCTGGCAAACAAAAAGTTCTGCTTCTTTACCAATAGGCAACCCTGTTTAGGGAAGTTTTTAATGTTTGATGTTTTATCGTGTTTTTAACATTCTGTTGGTTGCCGCCCAGAGTGGCTGGTAAAACCCAGCCAGATGGGCGAGGTATAAATTATTATTATTATTATTATTATTATTATTATTATTATTATTAGTGTGGCACCATCTGCATATACATCTATTGTGCCACACATTAGTGGCAGTAAATCATACCTTTGCTTGCACAAGTCACACCCATCCACTTACAAACCATCTACCTGTATACTGTCAGTGCTGCTAAGGAGGAGAAAAACCACCTGGCACAGTATATGCCAGTAAAACCTGTCCTCTTGCATCCCTGTGGGCCTCTGCCATTCAGATATTATTTATGACCCTGCATTGCCTCAACAAGCCAAGTTAGCTAGTCATTTCTTAATGTGGGGGTATGATGCTCATAAAGGAACGCCAGCAAAATTACATTTGAAGCACTAACTTTGCTTAACTCATGCACCTTCACACCTGAAGCATGCATTAATAGGTTCTGGAAGCAGTATCCATTTCCTCAGTTCCTTTTGACAGTCCAGAGTTGCATACACAATGATTACACCCAGCACTGATGATAGTAAATTACACATTTACCTTTTATTTATTTACTATGCTTATATCCTGCTCTTTTTCCCAAAGAAGCCCAGGGCAATGAGCAATGATAAAATAAAATAAAAAATCTTTAAAACATTTCTAATACAAATTTTATATTCATTAATTCACACCCAGATCCATATCTTCCAATCCCATTTCCTGATGGCCTATTTTTTATTTTTTGGGGGGCGGGGGATTTCCATTTCCTCTTCTTCCGTTCTTTTTCCAATAGTGTTACCAGAGGCTTGGTAGCTATTTCCTCTAAATTCATTCCAAATTGTACGCAGAGTTCTTTCTTTCTCAGCTCTGTCTCTGCCAACTCAGGATATTTCTTAATTTCTTGGTCTGTGATTTCATTCCATTCCTCCAACACCATAACTCCACCATTTCATTCCTCCAGGTACCTGTGTGGAGGTCCTCTCCATTTCATCATTTACTGCCTCGAACTTTACCATTCCACTCTCCTGTTCTGGCAGTCCTCCATCAATATTATTTTCCAAAGGCTCTATGTCTTCTTTAGCTTTGACTAGTCCATTTTTATTCACCATCTCAGCTCTGAGCTCTTTCAGTTGCTCATCCAGGATGGACTTTTTCAGGAGTAATTGGACCACTACCTCTTTCAGGATAGTTGACCATCCCCAGATCTACTCAGTAAGCCAAGAGGGACAAGGGTCCAAGAGGCACATGGCTGACCCATTATTGCAAGGACTTTAAATCTCTAAAGTAAAGGTAAAGGTACCCCTGACCTTTAGGTCCAGTCGCAGACGACTCTGGGGTTGTGCGCTCATCTATAGGCCGAGGGAGCCGGCGTTTGTCCGCAGACAGCTTCCAGGTCATGTGGCCATCATGACTAAGCAGCTTCTGGCGAACCAGAGCAGCGCACGGAAACGCCGTTTACCTTCCCACCAGAGCAGTACCTATTTATCTACTTGCACTTTGACGTACTTTCAAACTGCTAGGTGGGCAGGAGCTGGGACCAAACAACGGGCGCTCAACCCATCGCGGGGATTCGAACCACCAACTTTCTGATCAGCAAGCCCTAGGCTCTGCATTATAAAAGAACAGCAACAACAATAACAATAACATCATGTCAGGTGTCTTAGGGCTTAACAAGACATTAACCAGCTGTCCTTCAATGGTTAAAATGAGGTTCTAAGCAGCTACATGTCAAAGGAAATCAGGTCAGCAAAGCAGTGCCACGGGAGGAAGTGTTTAGCCATTTCCCCAGTCTAATCCCTCCTCAAAACTGTTCTTTGCCTGGTGGAGAAAGATATTCAGGTACCATGGTACAATCTAAACTGGAAGCTCTTAAATTTCTGAGCTATTTCTGTGCCAGAATTCCTCTTGAACAGAACTGCCACTCAGTTTGCAGTGCACATGGCAATGACTATCACATTGTATCACACATTTTTATTGCACAGCATCTTGAGTGGGAGGCATATGGGTTGTTTCTGCAAATACTCTCCTCGCCCCTTTCAGGTAAATGCAATGTGCATCCGCCCACGTGGTTGTGGTTGTTTTCAGAGGAGGAGCTGTGTTAGTCTTTTGCAGCAAAACATTGACGAGTCTTGCAGCAGCGTAAAAATGAACACTTCTGTTATGGCATACACTTCCATTGACTACATTCAGTCCATCAGATGCACTGTGAGGAAATTACATGCAGAAAAGCACACCTTATACACACACAAAAAACACCTGTGCATATACCTATAAACCTATATAACTCAGGATAACATTTCATGCATATGAAGAAGTAAAAAATATTATGCCATAATAAATTGCTAAGTCTTTATGGTCCCACAAGAATCTGTTGATTTTATGGGTGGTTTCACTCCAGTCTCTCCTGGTGATCAATCTGCCTTTACTATCAGGGTGGAAGGATGGACAAATGACAGGTAAAAGGGGTGGTAGGCAGATCACAAGAGGCTGGACACGTAACGAAAACATTACAGGTGCAGAGTCTTCATCTAACACTGCAAGTTGTTATTACTACAAATGTGAAAGCTCTCCAGTACCATTTTTAAAAAAATGATTATGATTTAATTCCTTAATTTATACTGCCATCTTGTGTTCACCAAATGAAAGCCCAGTTGCAAGACTTGCAGTTCCATGTATGGCCTCATCCACACTTACCTTTTGCCCTGCGCTTTCCAGGCACAGGTCTACACTTTAAAGCACCGCGTCCAAGCACTTTTTATTTGCCCCAGCAAAATCCCACTATTTAACACTGAATCGGAACAAATCGGATTTTCCATGGATTGCTGTTTGCTCCTATTCAGAGGTAAAGAGCAATTTTACAGGGCACTTTAAAGCATGGACCTGTCACTAGAAACACGGCACAAAAGGAAGTCTGGATGAACCCTAAGCCTGGGATGGGGAACCTGCGGCCCTCCAGACATCGTTGGACTCCAAATCCCATCAGCCACAACCAGCAGATGCAATAGTCAGGGATGATGGGAGTTGTAGTACATCAAAGTCTCAATGGTCTCAAGTTTTCCATGCTTGATGTAAGCAATTGGAATACAATATGTTAAGCAAAAACAGTGCAATGACACAGATAATGTTGTTATTGCAGGAAATTATATAGGCTGGCCCAGCTGACAATCCCTCTTTCTGTGCTGGAGGAACCGACTTCCACATGCCCTTCACTTAAGAGGAAGCAGACACTTCATCCAAAGACAAGCACATATGCGTGGGTGCCCCATGTCCCCATCGAAGTTCAGAATAAGAATAATGATGCAATTTTAATTTTGTTGCTGTTGTTATTTTAATTTATTGCCCACCCTTCACCCTGAGATCGCCAGGGCAGATTACAACAATTTGTAATACAATATTAAAAGCAGTTTAAAACTGCTTACAATCACAGAATTAGGGCAGGTCCTGATAATATACATCTCAAAGTGTGAAAGGCAATGAAGGTTCACCAGTCACTGAAAATGGGGACTGAATTGAAAAATCCCACCTGATTTGATTCATGTTGAATGTAGTTCTTTTTGCTTCCTGCTGGCTTTTCTCCTTTCTACTGCTGTCTGCAGAGCTTGCAAAATCAGTTCCCTGTTATTTAGAATGTTATAGTCACTCAGGTTTATAAGTTTGTTGAATTCCTCCTCGGTGTAAGTCAAATTTGTCATTCTGTATGGTGAGTTTAAACTAGTAAAATCCACCTCTCCCTTAGTCGTGTCTGCAGAAGTTCGCCTAATTCCTGCACAAAGGTTGCCAAAAATGGATAGTACGGGGGGGGAGGGGGGAGAGAGAGAGATTGGGTTAACACTGTGTCTGTAAAACAGTATCCCTCTATGACGAGGATGCCCAAATTCTGTATTGTTGAGAGTCGCTCTATTCTCCAGACAGCTGTCTGTCTATTATAGAACACAACCTGGAGGCTGTTACATATGATATATTCAGCACAATCTAGCAATATAGATTTTGCAGTCACGGAGCACAAGTTGGCCATATTTCGGACATTCCAAATACATGACCAAACATAAACTCTCTCTCATGGATGCACACAAAAACATGTTTTTCTATCTTGATTGATATTTCATCAGAGGGGTGGGGTGAAGGATAAAATAGTTTAATGGCTTATATGTGCTTTTGGGTTGTTAGTGACATTATTTATAACAGCAGCAGTGCAATCTATGCATATTTACTTGGAATTAAGTCTAAATCCGTATAGTTCAGGCACGTCCAACAGGTAGATCATGATCTACCAGTAGATCACTGGACGTCTCTGGTAGATCACTGGCTCCCCTCAAAGAAGCTCAACAACTTTGGCCCCCCTAAAAAAAAGCTCATGATTTTAGCCCTGCTTTCCTCCTCCCTAAAGAGAGCTCAACAACTTTGACCTGTATCCCAAAAAAACAGGGCCTTCCTTCCTTCCTTAAAAAAGCTCAACAACTTTGACCTGAACCCCCAAAAAGGGGGTAGATCACTGCCAGTTTTTAACTCTGTGAGTAGATTGCAGTCTCTTGGGAGTTGGCCACCCCTGGTATATTTAAAGCTATGGTTTTCCCAGTAGTGATGTACGGAAGTAAGAGCTGGACCATAAAGAAGGCTGATCACCGAAGAATTGATGCTTTTGAATTATGGTGCTTGAGGAGACTCTTGAGAGTCCCATGGACTGCAAGAAGATCAAACCTATCCATTCTGAAGGAAATCAGCCCTGAGTGCTCACTGGAAGGACAGATCCTGAAGCTGAGGCTCCAATACTTTGGCCACCTCATGAGAAGAGAAGACTCCCTGGAAAAGACCCTGATGTTGGGAAAGATTGAGGGCAGAAGGAGAAGGGGACGACAGAGGACAATATGGTTGGACAGTGTTCTCGAAGCTACCAACGTGAGTTTGACCAAACTGCGGGAGGCAGTGGAAGACAGGAGTGCCTGGCATGCTCTGGTCGATGGGGTCACAAAGAGTCGGACACGACTAAACGACTAAACAACAACAATAATCCTGTACACACTTACCCAGGCTGTGATATTCTACATACTTACCACAGAGTAAGCCCTATTGAACTCAGTGGGGCTTACTTCTGAGTAGACATGCATAGGATTGTGATGCAAGGCTTGCTGCACGTATTACAGGACTAATACTGTAGTTACATGTTTGCACACTGTGGCACATAACCTAAGGTATTCTCTCTTTTACATGGGAGAGCCAGGCTTGTTATTTTATTGACTGTCTGCTCACACAGTTCAAAACTGACAGACCTGTTTCTTATATAAGCTACCTGAAGGTAGATTTGAAAAGGACCCTGTGCCAAGCAAAAATGGGACTGTCGAATGTTCCCACTTGTAGAGCTACCGTTTAAGTCTGACTTATGTGAAAAGGCACTGGCTACAATCTAACAGAGTGTTTTTAGCATGCTGAACCCCAGGGATTTCTGTAGCCTTAAGTATACTTAAATTCTCTGTTTGGGCTATCAAATTCTTCCATTTAAAGACCAGTATATTTGTCCTTCTCTTTTCCCTGTTTGTAATATAACAATGGAGACAAGCTGCTAACATTCTGACTTGAAAACAGTTTTTGTGGCAAGAATCCTCAATGAAAAGCTGGGGGAACATCAGAGAGGAAAAGCATTGCTTGAAGCTCTTGCATGGTGTTGACGGGTACAGGTCTTGTGGGAGGCGGTGATGAATGTCCTGTCCTTTGGAAATACTTTTCCTACACAACTTAGCAAAAGGGCCTGGATAGCTCATTTGGTTGGAGCATGGTGCTAACAATGACAAGGTTGCAGGTTTGATCCCCATACGGGACAGCTGCATATTAATCCCTGCATTGCGGGGGGTTGGACTAGATGATCCTCAGGGTCCCTTCCAACTCTACAATTTTATGATTAGGCAGTGGCTTCTTTGCTACTTGGTCCTCTGTCTCATAGAACGTGACTGAAAAGTTCAATACTAACCAGGTTTTTTATACTCCCTAAAAGAGTTGTTCACTAGTGGGAAGTGAAGTATGATTGGAGCTTCTGGGTTCTCTTTGTCCTCAAAAATGTAGCATTCCTTTGGATTCTCCCTGTCTTCTTCAGTCAGTGCAATTTCAGGGAAAGGGATATCCTGGTCCAAACAGTATTTGCCCATCTGTTCTATAGACTGCAGAACGAAGAGAAAAAACACTAATGTTTAAATAGCAAAACTAAGGCCATTCCCCACCCCCCAACAGTCCTCATCTACTATTGTCAAACCTAACTAAAGCTGTAGAGGAGAAAGCGACTGCTTTGCTCTTCAGGTAAGTTTAGTCATTTTGAGAGAACAAAATGCAGGAAGAAAAACAGACAATTTCCCCCCTTCTCAGTCAGGTAGATCTAGGAATCCATGGTGCTGACATGAACTCCCTATGGATGGACGTACATTATATAGGTGCTTATATGTTGTAGGTCAGTGGCAGAGGATCTGCTTTGCATGCATAAAGTCCCAGATTCCATCCTTGGCATTTCTGGGTAGGGCTGGGGCAGATCCCAGTCTCAAAGTCAGTGAAGACAATATTGAACTCGATGAACCAATGGCCTGACTCAGTATAAGGCAGCTTCCTATGTTTAAACGCGGAAACTGGTTTCATGCAACTTGCATCACCATATACAGCACTAAACTCGCTTTATAATTGGATCACAGGAAGACTTCCATGTTTAACTTGGGCTCTACTGTGGGTTAAACCACAGAGCCTAGGGCTTGCTGATCAGAAGGTCAGCGGTTCGAATCCCCGCGACGGGGTGAGCTCCCATTGCTCGATCCTTGCTCCTGCCAACCTAGCAGTTCGAAAGCACGTCAAAGTGCTAGTAGATAAATAGGTACCGCTGCAGCGGGAAGGTAAACGGCGTTTCCGTGCGCTGCTCTGGTTCACCAGAAGCGGCTTAGTCATGCTGGCCACATGACCCGGAAGCTGTACGCCGGCTCCCTCGGCCAGTAAAGTGAGATGAGCGCCACAACCCCAGAGTCGTCCGTGACTGGACCTAATGGTCAAGGGTCCCTTTACCTTTTTACTCTACAGCATGCTTATCTTAATATTTAATCTAACCCTCTTAGGCTAGCATACAGGAATAAGGATTTCTTTATAAACAATTTGTATGCCCCAAAACATTGCAATAAATAGCAAACTTATTCTCCAGTCAAAAGACAAAATTAGAATTATCTTACATTAAACCTGGTCTCCAACAGGTTGTAGTCAAGTGATAAGATAACATCCACATTCCTTTCCTTTCTTATCAATGGAGGGCAACTGGTATTGATGAAATATCCAGCATCAACCAAGAATAGTTCTTTTTCCTGAGGTGTAAGAGAGTTGGGGCACTGGTCCAATTTACTGTCTGCAAGGCAAGTATTTCTTGCTATTTTGATCATACAGGAAATGCTTATCTAACATACACCAACGAAATACTGAAAAAACAAAATATGTTCATTTTTGATCGGCTGCTTTATGTCTTGTTAGTCTTAGCATTAATCAGACAACAAGCACCTTCAGCAGTCTATCCAAACTATACGTAACAAAGACAAAACCCCTGTGTTGCAATATAGAAAAATCTGCTCAAATCCAACCGCAACACATGGCTAATAATATATTATAATTAGTTAGATCATAATCCAGAATTTGCAAATCTTAAGCATTCACAAATAATGTAAGTATAGGTCCATAAACAAGAAATGGTAAGCATAATAAATTGCTGTCAGGGAACACCACGACGAAGGTAGGATGCCTTTCAGTAGATAATGTCCAACAATGTTGCAGTGATAGATGCGCCAATGTGTAGAATGCAGCAATGAACAGCAAACAAAACAGGAACAGAACAGTGTTACATTACATACAATTATGAAAACAGAAATAACAGTGACCAACCTGCATAATAGATAATAAAAAATAATAATAAATACACTTGTTAGTGAGAACTGGTCTATAATTATTATATGTACCTGAATGGACAATTCATTTGGAATTTATTTGGTATGTATCCTCATCTGTTCATTATTTTCATTATTATTATTATTATTATTATTATTATTATTATTTATTATGCAGGTTGGTCACTGTTATTTCTCTTTTCATAATTGTATGCAATGTAATTTTATTATTAGCTGATGAAGATTCATCCTTGAAACAGTTGACTTATCCCGGAAACACTGTTCTGTTCTGTTCCTGTTTTGTTTGCTGTTCATTGCTGCATCTAGCATGACTGTATTTGTACATAATTTGGTTGTAAGTCACTTTGGGTTGCCTTGGGCAAGATAAAGAGACTAAGAAATTTAGTAAGTATAATACATACATACATACATACATACATACATACATACATATAATACGTTTCCTACAAGGGTATTGTAGCAAGGTGGTGACTTGCATGACAAAACTTGGTGAACATTTATAGTGCAGGAAGGGTTTGGCCGGGTTCCTCCCAATTTCATGTGCTGCTTTATTTACCTTGCCACGTGGAGAATGTTTTATGTTGGTAATAGTCTTTGTGCAGCTGGAGACCTCTCAGAAAGTTAGGTTTCTTTTCTCCTATTGGCCGACTGGTCAGAATTCCATTGAAGAGGCTGGATCTGTTCATTGGTGGAATGAAACAAGCTGTGTGACATAGAGAGAGCTGATTTATAGAAGCCCTGTTGCCTTTATCTGGAAGAACAGCAAAAAGCATATACTATGAGAAATTCTAAATTCTGATGGTCAAAAACTAACAACACTATGTGCGCTAGCTGTTTACGGGTCAAAGTAGTCATTTGTGAGGTTTGTACATCTTTTATGTGCAATCAAACCTCCCTTCTTTATGCTGCCACACAGAACCTGGGCAGATGGCATAGCTTCTGAAGAAGGTGGATTCTGAGCTTTAAAATAAATAAATAAATGGTTAGAATAGAAATTATGATCTCTGTATGCCTTCGTGGTTCTGATCTATCTATCCAGATAGTCCATTTGTTTGCACTCAATGTATTTCACACTTGCAGCAATGCTTTGTGCATTAGATGTGACACGCACACCTGTACAATTACACTAACAAACACATTTCTATGGATTGCAGCCAAAGACTTTAAATGTAATCAAAACCATTTAAAGTAGCATGTGCTTTCCTAGTAAGTCAGGGAGAGAAATCAGGCATATGTGTGAAAAACAACCCCACAGAGATGGATGGGTAAAACCCACAAATTAGCTACAATGTTCGGATTATGATCATCTGCTTTGCAGATTGTTTGCTGTATCTGCACAGTGATGCATCTTATTCTTTAGTTCCTTCTCTGTTGAAAAAAATGCCATTGAACTACTAGAAATTACCCAGGCCACTTCTTACCTTCATCCTTTTCTTTTTTTTTTTTTTTTTTTTAATAATTTTTATTGATTTTACAATTTTATAAGCTCATTACATCTCGGTCAGGTTTTCATCGCCCCCCCTCTCTCACCATGGGAGGCACAAATCTTACCCCCCCTCTCACAGAGGAATTACCCATTCTTGACACCCCTGACCTAAATACCATTTATCTTAACTTCGCTTGGGCCTGTCCCAAGTTCCGGGACAGGCCATCATTATTTCCTTACATATCTTCCGTGACTCCCTCACGTCCTCCCTATTGTTCCCTATTTCCACATCGTATTCTTATAACAGGTTTCTAATTCTTATTTAAAATCATCTTCAATTATACACATTACTTCACTAAATCTTTGCCTCAGCATTTACTTCTAATATATCTACATATTCTCCCTCCATCTCCCCTTAATTTCCAGGCCTCTAGCCATGTTATGTCCTTTACTAATTCAAGTCCTCAGCCATGTCCATAATCCTTGTCTAAAAACCACATTCTGTCCCAATATTGTCAAATAACATCCGTCAGCCCACTCCCTGTCTTTCCAAAGTCCAGGTCCATTCCTCTTCTTGTAAAGATAGTCCTTTTTCTTGTTTTCTTCTGTCCCGGCTCTGCTCCTCCTGTTCTTTCCTTTTGGGGTGTTCTTTTCTTTTCTTCACCTTTTTCTTCTGTACTTTCCAAATTCCAATATTCCTGCGCCTCTTGACTTTTTTCCTGCAGCATGTTTTTTTTACTTTTTCTGTCTCATCGACCTTGGTGGGGACTTCCCCCTCCTCCTCTTTTCCAGCCGACATGACATCACTTTCTCCTCTCCACTTCGCAGTAAAGGCTCGAATTTCATCTCTCACTTCCCATGCTGCAGCTAGGATTTTTTTCCAGTCAACAATGCGCTCTTTGTCCGCCATGTTCAAGGACATAGCTTCTTTTAGTCAAAACAATCCGATCACAAGTTCTAATCCAACAGTTCAATTCAATCCCATTGTAAAATTTTTCCTCTTATTCCATTTTTTTAGCAGAAAGCCCTTCAAATCAGGGGTAACAGGGGGATTGAATCTCTGTTTCAAAGTTGCTCTTTAAAGTTACAGTTCATTCGCTTCGGCTACAAAATTCCTGCTCCTAGCAATCCAATAGCAAGGGACGGACCTCCGTAATTAGCGTCCCAGGCATTCTTCAAATTAAGTCCAAATTAGATTTGTACTCACTTCTCCAGTTCAAATGTTGTATTTTGGAGGAATCGGTGCGCTCCAGAAGGACGGTCTCTCGCAGCTGCGATCTGACGGGGCTTTGCGATCCGATGAGCTCCGCCTCCCCCCGCTCTCTCTCTTGGAGCAGGGAAGGCGTTACGAGATCCGCCGGATCAATAAGCTCCCGGGACGCCCTTCCCGGGATTTTTGGGGCCAGCGTCGCTGTCGCTGTCTCCCCTTTGCCCGGTCAGATCGGGGAATGTCAGGAGCGACATGTCCCCCCGACCATCCATTCCCGCGCGCCGACCGGAAGCCCTACCTTCATCCTTTTCTTGGTCTGGGAAAGGCCACTGCCAGGATTTGTATAAGTGGCGAACATCCTTCAAATTCAAGGAAAATATGTTACTCCAAATGCCTGTAAATGTAAACATATTCAAAATGAAGACTTTCAGCACCTCTCTTTGTCATTCTCAATCCCTAAGAACTCACCTGGTTATCTAGGTGCTAATTAAAATAGCTTGGATCAGCCCTGCTTGTTTCTTAGTTTCTGTGAACTAGATTGATGTATTTAAATTCGAATCTTACTACAGCCCCAGAAATCCCTACATCTGCGTGAGCTTTGGACATGAAAATGAGAGCAGATCTGGCAGCCCTGTTCTCCCCCCCCCCCCAATTCCCCATCATTTTATTGCCACTATTACTTAGATCAGTGGTTCCCAGAGTGGGCAGTACCACCCACTGGCAGGCAGTGGGGTTACCTAGGTGTCACTAAGAGGCAAGGGGGTGGCAGAGGTGTCCATGACTATCAGACTTTGAAAAGCTGGTATCACTGGATGAGGTTCATCAATTTTGTTGAATTTATTAAGCTAAGTAGTTTTAATTGGATTTTGAATAAATGTGTAATTTTTTGTTACTGTTTTGAATTTTGTTGTTTGGTTATCTTCCTTAGTGGGTCATGCAAACTGCTATTTTGAATAATGCTTTTGAAAGCGTAGGGGTCACTGGGGATGTATTTATGGAACTAAGGGGTTTGCAACCCCCAAACATTTGGAAACCTCTGACTTGGATGGTGCTGAGTCATACCCTGTTTCCCCTTTTTTAATACGTAGTCATAAAGTAAGCCATGGCAGGTTTTTTTAACCTTTGTGAGAAGTAAGATGTACCCCAAAAGTAAGCCATGGTGCCGCCATTGTTCCCATCGCCTCCTCAGCCCCTCCTGCGTGCGCAGGGAGCCAGCGAACCAGTGAGAGGCACGGGGGGGAAACATGCCTCTTGCGGAGTTCTGCCCCGCCTGCTTAGCGCGCAGGGAGAGGCGCGTGCGGGGGGGGGAAGACGCCTCTTCCTGCCCCACCTGTTCCCCGTGCACAGGGAGCCAGTGAACCAGCGAGAGGCACGGGGGGAAAAGCGCCTCTTGCGGAGTTCTTCCCCACCTGTTCAGTGCGCAGGGGGAGGCTGTACCGTACCATACTGACGTAATAAAAATAAGACATCCCCCGAAAATAAGCCACCCTGTGTTTTTTTGAGGAAAAAAAATTATAAGACGGTGTCTTAAAAAGGGGGAAAGATGGTAGCTGTCAACTTTCCCCCTTTTTTGCGGGAAATTCCCTTATTCCGAATAGGATTCCTCGCAAGAAAATGGAAAGGTTGACACCTATGTGCTGAGCTGATATGAAATGGGAGATTGGGACTAGTTAGGTGACAGTATCTTGGTGAACCTTTGCCTTCAGCTGTTACCTACTTTGTGCTTTCAAGATAGGAGTTATAAGTCTAATAAAAAGGGAACAGGCCAGCAATGTGCAGGATTATTTGGTGGAAGGCTTTTGCTACAACCTCAACAGGCCACTACTTCCTACAAGTTCTTTCCACACTTGTCCTTTTTGGTGCAGCGAAGGCTTTGCTACTCTGCAATCAGCTGGAAGCAGCGTTTAGCTGAGAAATTGAGGGATTGAGCTTCCAAAGAATCAGTTTTTGAAAGGCTGATTTAAAGGATTTTCTGCATCACTCGTAAGTTGGACCAGATGGGCTTTGAGAACTCTTACAATACTATGATTCTGTGGGACTTTGCAGTAGCTAATCTGGAGGTCTCCTGCTTCATTTAGAGCAGAGCTTTCCAAACTTTTCATATTGGTGACACGCTTTTTAGACATGCATCATTTCGTGACACAGTCATTCAGTTTTACTAGCAAACCAGAAGTTTTAAAAATCCCCTTCCAGCTCTGGGAAGAGCATGGGGAGCATTCATGCAACACACCTACACACTGCAGCCAACACACTAACGTGTTGCGACACACAGTTTGGAAAGCTCTGATTTAGAGGATGGTTCAGGCAGGTAGCTGTATTGCAGAGGCAGCCCATTAACTGGCAGGGGGGAAATGCAGAAACATCTACTGTCAGATATAGACCCTGTGGAGGATGGAGAGCAGGATGAAGCAGGGCTCTCTCTCTCTCTCTCTCTCTCTCTCTCTCTCTCTCTGTGTGTGTGTGTGTGTGTGTGTGTGTGTGTGTGTGTGTGATTGCCCAACATAGTTAGATAGATAGACATGGAAGGAGAACACAGGGGAGGGTCTGAGCTGTTTTTTCTTCTTCCATGTTTTAGAATTTCCCACATCTACAGTATTGTATCAGCCCAATGCTCAAGAGAGAGTTACAGATTTTTGATAACAATCTACACTTATACTATGGTAATACCAATATTGCAGTTTAGCAAAATTGGGGCTCAGTTTGGCAATTTTTCTCACCGAAAGCTAACTTTCCTCAAATAAAAATTAAGTCACCTTCCAAATAGCAGATCCGAGACTCTGGTCTCTTGTTTATTAGTCGTCCCATGAAAAAATCACTTCCAAAATCCTCTGGGCAAATGAAGGCCCCGTACTTAGAAAATCCAACCTCATATGGGGAGAATTCACACCATTCTATAAGCAGAATGAGAGAAGAGAAGTGGGGGAAAATATACCCCAATGCCTAAAATCAGGAGGAAGATTGAGAGTTGAATGATGAAGACAGAATTGCTCTCTTTGGGTGAAATTCAGGAAAGGTTTGCACAGAGCAGAACCATTGAAATGAATGGACCTAACTTAGTCACATTCATTCATTTCAGTGGGCCTACTTTGAGTAAGTCTTCAGTTTGGCTGCAGTTCTGAACTACTTACACACTGAAGCCCCCTGATATGGTTTCAAGATTGCAGGTAGTTCTACTAAAAGACACCATACCATTGTTGAGTCGCTTACCTTTAAATTCACAAGTGCTCTGGGTGTCCTTCTTGACATTGAGGGCCAAGTAGATAGGCAATGGATTCTGCCCCTGAGTCACAGCCTGTTGCTGACTAGAAAGTTTGCTATCACTTTGCTAAGAGGAAATGATGCAATGAAACACAAAGAAAACAAGAACAAATTCAAAGGCAGAAAATAAATTATGAAGCAACAGATGCTTCCAAACCAAGCAGCAGATGGCATGGTTGGGTTGTGGCCCTCACCTGACCTCTGTTGAGTCATGTTGCGGCTGCTTACCGAGAGGTAAAAAGGGAGCGGCCAGGTGGTGGTGAGGTCAACATAGTGCAAATGCACCGGCAGGAGTGGTGGATTGGCTCCACTGGTGCATTTGTACCTCAACAACCACCATAACAACAGCCCCGCTGGATCAGGTCAATGGCACATCTAGTCCAGCATACTGTTCTCACAGTAGCCAACCAGATGCCTCTGAGAAACCCACAAGCAGGACCCAAGCACAAGAGCACTCTCTGCTCCTCTGGTTTCTTGCATCTGGTATTCAAAAGCATACTGCCTCTGACTGGGAGCACAGCCTCCTCACCCTGTAGTTCCCAGTAAGCAACAGCAACAACACAATTGACTGGAGGTCAGGTGAGTGCTGCCATCTCACCATGCCATCTGCTACTGCCCAAGAGCTAGAATGTCTGTGAGGAAAGATGAAGACACTTAACATCCTTAGGGTAAGAGGGACTTTGGAACACATACCTCGTCGTGGAACATGCGGTCGATTATAAGGGACCACACATCCGTAAAATAAACTGAGTGCCCCTCTCGAGCCCTCTGCCTTAGCTCCACGTCATAGTGCTGTAGCGCCTCCAAGGAGAAAGCACTTGACTTACTCCTAGCAATATATTCCTGTGCTCTATGGATTGGACCCATCAGGTCCTTTTGAGACCAGTCAGCTTCTTCATACAAACTTCTCATTGTCCTACAGAAAAACAACACCTTTAGAACAAGGCAACGCTATAATTTAAACTGTCTTGTAAATTACACTCACAAAAATCTACCCTCATATCATTAGGGCCCCAAAGCACATTGTAGATTACGTGAATGTGTGCTCTCATTTAATGCATTCAATTTGGAAGGGATGCTTTAAAAAGCAGACAGGGGAGGGCCTAGACAGATTCGGGACTATGGCACACAGGGAGAGGGATGAACCCTTTCCCTACCCCCACACCGTGGTACCTAATACAGTCGTACCTTGGTTCTCGAACGCCTTGGTGCTCAGACGTTTTGGCTCCTGGACGCCGCAAACCTGGAAGTGAGTGTTCCAGTTTGCAAACTTTTACAGAAGCCAAACGTCTGACGCGGCTTCTGATTGAGTGCAGGAAGCTCCTGCAGCCAATCGGAAGCCACGGCTTGGTTTTTGAACCGTTTCGGGAGTCGAATGGACTCCTGGAATGGATTAAGTTTGAGAACCAAGGCACCACTGTACGGTACAATTGTTTCTCTCCCTGAAGCTGACATTTGCCATCAGACGGAAGTTGTTATTGAAGCTACTGTTGGGGATAAATATTTTTTTTAAAACCCTTCCACACGTTCAGCAACCTCAAATCTGACTGGGCTCTCCAGCAGCTGCTATTTTTCACAATGCTAATTCACGTTACCATGTTGCGCCAGAAGCTCCAGAGAGGTATGTCACACAGTCAAGAAGATTCAGCTTCTGAAGGGCAGAGAGGTGTCCATAGAAAGCTGACATTGCCCTGGCTCCTCCTCCTGTTGCCATGACAGCTATCACTGGGACCTGTGGCACAAACAAGATGGAGTAAACAGGAAGTCACTGTGCCAAACGTGTTCGGGATTATCAGTCAAATATCTAAACATTAGTAAAAGCTGTATTGCTAGATAGGCAGGTTCAAACCACAGGAATATAAATGGTGCAGAGAGAGCTCTGTGTGGTGTCATTTCCTGTTTCCTGCAACGGGATGAAACAATAGATTTTTAATCCTTTCTCCTTCCTACTGCCTCTCTCTCACTCCCTTCCTCACCTTCGATGCAGATGCATGTCTGTGTGTGCTAATCAACCATATATTTTGAAACCTAGAAGAATTTTGCCCTGCATAGTTTTCCTACTATCTTTGCCGTGATCCAATGCAAGACTGTTAAGTAAACAGTATATTTGAAGCTTACTTTGTAAGCTGTTTGTTGCCTGATTCTTTTATAGAGAGGGAAACCAAGGGGAATTGCTCAGAAAAGGAAAGGCTCCTCAGCCTAGTTCCAAAGCTTATATTTTTGTTATGAAGGATGGGATTTTAATGCTCTGCTTAACCCACACACGTGAGAAACTGGAGGGATAAATTGTAATTAACATTTTCTCTCTTAGCCATCAATAAGCCATCCCACATAACCTGTATCCAATGTCAGTAGGCCATAATACTTTCTTTCAAGGGGGTGGAGGGGGAGAGAGAATAACAGTTCAAAGAATAAAAGGATATTTATTACAAAAAGTACACATTTGAAGCTTCCTCTTTTTTTCTCCTCAGGGGATGTCTATCAGAGAAAATGCATTTAAGAGCTTTCTGTGGGTCCTCTTTGCCTGTTGACTGTATTTTCCTTCAACAATGCATTGCTGCAGTTGATTTCTCTCAACAAAGCAGTTTCTCTGCAATACCCCCACTAAATTAACTGCTTTAGTTCTATTTATATAGTTTTGCACTAACCTGAGTAGCTTTGGGTCACAAAATGAAGCACATGTACCTCATGTCCTTGCAGCTCCTGCTCCAGCAGAAGAACCTTTTTTAGAGCACTGGCAACCACATTCTTGCGCTTAGACAGGAAGTCCTGCTCAGCCCCACAAAGATCACATCCCAAACGCACATCTAAATCTCCTAAACTGGAATAAAAAGAAATAAATGCACCTCCCTCTGTCACCTGACATACGGAGGTAGAAAACAGTGTTGTGCATCTATGTAATTTGAAACTGAGAACTCAGTGCGGTAGATTTTTTGTGTATTTTGTCATTGTTGTGAGATTTTAAAACATGAAGGTGGCCTGGTACAAGGACTAAAATGTGCCAAAAATGAAGGTAAGAAAGGAACCGACTCCGCATCTCTCATCACCATCATTGCTAGGCTATCCCATTGGATAGTCTCTGATGGATGTAGAAGATGATATGAATATTATTTGTTCCAACTAAATATTGGGCTTTCTTAAAGTGTAGTGCATGAGTATATGATTTGCTGGACTGAGCTGGAAGTTTTTTATCAACATATAGAGCCAAGCTGAATAGACAAGAATTTCTTATTTGATTTGATTTTCATATAATAATAATTAAATAACAATTTCTCACCAGTCTTCGACCTGGAGCTGCAGCTCCAATTCTGCATCCTGAAAATTAAGATGTTGAGATTACCTATGTTAAGGTTCTAAGCAAATGCACTGTGTAATGTTCATAAATATAACACAGTAGATTGTTTATTACCAATCCCAGGGTTTTATTTTCATAAACATTTGCAAGCATGGCACTTGTGGGTCTCTTAAGAGCAGTGGAAGAGGCATACACCATCCCAAAATCTAGGTAACTGATAGATTATTTCTTAGCCACTAGACTGTTTTCTGTTTATAAAAGTTCTGGATATGGGACACAAAGTAGAGCTTTGACAAGGGAGAAAACATTCAAACTTAGTAATCTAAAAAACAAACAATTACCGGTAAATCCTGATATGGACATAATGATATCACTCTTTGAAAGGAACAATGAATTTACAAATCCCCTGTTAAATTTCAGAACTAATGTGTGGTTTTATTGGCAAAGAACTACTTCCTTCTTCTCTTCTGTGCCAAGAAATTACTTCTATCACACTTGAAACTCGACAGGACAGCTCAGTTGGTAGATTATGAAACTCTTAAACTTAGGGTCGTGGGTTGGGCAAAATATTTCTGCATTGCAGAGGGTTGAATTAAAGGACTACTGGTCTCTTCCAACTATAAAAGTAAATGATTTTATGATAAAGATGAAACCACATACCTTTGATAAAGGCAAGGCTACTTTTGTTTCCTCTCCTGCAGGGAGGGATTTCAGCAACACACCTGGACAATCAGTAGCAGTTTCTCCAAGCCATTTCCCCACAAAGGAATTACTCTAAAACGAATCACAAGAATGTAAACATAGAACACATCGCAAAGGAAGCAGAATGAGACACATTTGAGGCTCTAGATACTGACTGCTTTCAACACTGCTGCCTGTTCTACATATGAATCCCTCACTGTTTGGCCCTTACTATATGGGAGAACAGGAAAAGCACACTCTGCCAGCAATGACATTTAAAAAAATGTTTTTCTTAAAAGATATTCATGTATAACAAAGGTACATAAAACATCTCTGTTTCAATTCATAGAGTCCTTTCTACAGGTCATTTACATTCTGTGTGAAACACTGCTGTCATGGGCATTGTGAGGTTGGGGGGGAGAGAGAAGGGGGGAGAGAGAGGAGGAAGAGAGAAGTGGGGGATAATGATATTTAATTATTTTGCATAGTGTATGCAGAGTTTTTGTGTCAGCATTATGTGGATAGGTTCTTTATTTATTAAAGCACACCAAGGGTCCATTTTCTCAGCAAGCTACTCTGTAACGGTCCTTTAGTGCATTAGTAGTTAATCTGGCCCCTGCAGGTACACTGAGGAAAGCTGTCCTTAGTAAGCAAAGTGTTACCTTCATATTGGCCTCCAGTTTTGGCTCCCAGTTCTTCACACAGTGAAATGTGAAGCTTTCTGACTCCTGGGTGATCGCCTGTGCTTCTTCAAAGGATTCCTTCACCACAAGTTCAATATTTTTATTGTCTAGGAGAAAGAATTATTTTAGTTAAAATATTTCTTTACCTCCCTTCTTCAGTACAAAAGTGTGAATAAAACTATTTATTTACTACTTTACTGTATATCCTTTCCCCCTTGGAGCTCAAAGCAGTGTACATGGTTTGTCCCTGCCTGCAACCTCAATTTATCCTCACAACAAGACTGAGAGATAATGAATGGCCCAAGTTCACTCAGTGAGCTTCTTGGCTCAGTGCAGATTTGAACCCTGGTCTCATGTCCAAGTTCGACACTTAACTGCTATACTACACTGGCTTTCATATGAAAATAATTTAAAACAATCATGCTCTTCTAGTGTTTCTTGCTTGACAGACAAACTGATACAGTACACTCTGCCCTCCCTCCCTCCACACACACACACACACACACAGCCAGTTGACCATCCCACTTTTACTGCACTTTGCAGTAGTGTGCAGCATGTCATGGCATTATAAGCAAGAGAGATACAGCAGCAATTGCATTTACAAAAACTACCAGTACAGTTACACCTTGCAATTGAAAAGAGGCGTCAATGGGGAATCGCTCTTTGGTTGTCTACTTAACAAAGTCACAAGAATGGGACTCACTTTTCAAACACTCCTCGTTCTTCCATTTGTCCATCTTAACTTCTAAACGTGAAACCTCACGGGCCTGGGAAGAAAACATAACAATCAAAGAAGGTTGAATTCACTAAGCCTGCAGTAGTCTGAAACTGAGGGGTGGAATTTACACACACACTGTATATAAAAAAAAAAAAGCTGCGAAAATGCTTTATTTTAAAATGTTTTGAAAAGTACATTGATTTTTGCATAGCTCACTGTTTCCATCTAGTGTCACATGTGTATATTGCACTTTACGTCACATTTAAAGTGTTTTATTTGCAGATGTATAGCTGAGTCCTGGGTGTGTGGGATGTGCAGTTATTGCTGAAGAGCACACAGCTGTGGGCAACCTGAGGAAACTCCATCAGATCTTGGTGCTTGACCATAAACATTAGAGTGCTCAGTGAACCTGCTTTGTTCTGAGAGATATGAGGGTTCCGTTTGTTTGGTCCCTGAGTCAGAGCCAAGGTGGAATTCTGGGTGAGAGCTAAGAGGTGTTCAGGAGGCATGTTAAAAGGGGTTACCATTAGTACTCCGTTTCAGTACTAATATCAGTATATATTTATTACTGCATCCCATTGGTGATTTTATTGCATATTTTTGTAATATGCATGGGTTCTTTTAATTGGTTGCATACTACTTAAACATACTTTATATATTAAGTGGTATACAAATGATCTAAATTATAACAGTAACTCCTTTTAAGGGGAGTTTTAAGGAGTAGGTGGAGGATGGAAGGTAGGTAAAAGGTAAAAAGAAGAAGAAGAGAAGAGTTTGGATTTGATATCCCGCTTTATCACTACCCGAAGGAGTCTCAAAGCGGCTAACAATCTCCTTTCCTTTCCTCCCCCACAACAAACACTCTGTGAGGTGAGTGAGGCTGAGAGACTTCAAAGAAGTGTGACTAGCCCAAGGTCACCCAGCAGCTGCATGTGAAGGAGCGGAGACGCGAACCCGGTTCCCCAGATTACGAGTCCACCGCTCTTAACCACTATACCACACTGGCTCTAAATGGTAGATCTCTAAATGGTTTGCAGCACATAACCAAGGGTTTCTGGTTTCCAATCATTTAACAATTACAGCAACGAAAAGGCTTTTCTCCACTTCTAAATTAGGTTGCCAATATGAAGAATGTTCAGGAGGAGGGGACAAGGTGTGGATGACTCAGATGTTTGCGCTCAGCTCTGGTACTGAAAACAAATTCCTGGGCTCAGGGACAGTTTGTTCCTTAATTCTATGTTGCCCCCCCCCCAACCACACCACCACCACCACTGTCTTGCACTTGGATCTTGTTAGTAGACCTTAGTGTTCTAGTAAAAAACAAAACAGAACCTCAAAACGTGGAGTTTGCCATCCACACGTAACCTATAATGTTCCTTTTGCCTATTCTGATCCTGGAAGATTCCAATATTTTTCTTTTAAATTTTAACCTGGAATCAAACATGACAGGTTATAAGCGACTACATTGGTTAATGTTTTCTGTATTATTTCTGTTTGGCTCTGTTCTGTGTGTCACTATTCATTAATAATCTCCATGCTCTTTCTGCTTGGCTTACAATGTGTGGCGCACTTAGGGAAACAAAGTCCAAAGTTTCAGGTTTTCCTAAAAAAACCCTCAACCAGTTTCTGGTTGTCCTAGCAACCCTAGAGTTCAGGCCGACTCTGCTCCATAGCTAGGCCTGCAAATCTTCCTGCTCTTGTTCAAAAGTTCCACCAACACCTGCAATCTGCTCCAAAACCTGCCCTCCCACAGTTTCTTTAAGGTGTACTTTCATTAAAAAATAATCATAAGACTTTATATAATTACTGCATTTTTTATGTGCAAAGTTCTTTTCCATCACTAAACTTGGAAAAGGTCTGTGCCATACGTAATTCCCACTTTATAAAGACATGTAATGGGACGCGGGTGGCGCTGTGGGTTAAACCACAGAGCCTAGGGCTTGCCGATCAGAAGGTCGGCGGTTTGAATCCCCGCGATGGGGTGAGCTCCTGTTGCTCGGTCCCTGCTCCTGCCAACCTAGCAGTTCGAAAGCACATCAAACTGCAAGTAGATAAATAGGTACCACTGCAGCGGGAAGGTAAACGGCGTTTCCGTGCGCTGCTCTGGTTCGCCAGAAGCGTCTTTGTCATGCTGGCCACATGACCTGGAAGCTGTACGCCGGCTCCCTCGGCCAATAATGCGAGATGAGCGCAGCAACCCCAGAGTTGGTCACAACTGGACCTAATGGTCAGGCGTCCCTTTACCTTTAATGGCGGTTGAAAGGACTGTGATCTGCCCAGGACTATTCAAAGGCACTGTTGCTCTGCTAAAGTATTTCCATATATTCTACATTGCAGGACCATTTTACCATTCATTATTTGCTTGGAATGATCATCTCAGGACTCAGCTACATTAGTAAAGAAACAATGATTTGAATGCACTATAAACATGCAACACCAGATGACACCAGAGAGCAGGAAATTTTAAAACGCAGTTTTCCATATAATTTTTCTTTTCTTTTGTTAAAATGATCTAATTTCTGACTTACTTATAGCGGGTTTCCCCCGCCCCCCATGTTTAGATCCACCCTCAGACATTTGACAAAAACCTGTATATCAAACAGATTGTTTCTCTTTTACAACTACGTTGTTCATATAGGACCCTCCTTATTTCTGTAATTTGAAGTTGTTGTTGTTGTTGTTGTTTCTATACCACCCTTCATCTGAAGATTACAGGGCAGTTTACAAAACACAAAAATACATACCATAATGGCAAACAAAAACAATAACCCCCTACAGATGATGTGTATACAGTAAGCTTTTCGCAGCCCATGCCACTGCGGCAACCTGAGACTCTAGTGACAGCAATGGATCCAACAGTATCCCCCCCCCCCTTACCTGCCCTTTCAGGGGCAAATGAAAGATGTAAAGGAAAAGTGGAGCTGTGTGTCATCAGCATACTGCTGACCAAGTACAGTGGTGTCTCGGGTTACAAACACTTCGGGTTACAGACTCCGCTAACTCGGAAGTAATACCTCAGGTTAAGAACTTTACCTCAGGATGAGAACAGAAGTTGCCCGACAGCAGCGGGAGGCCCCATTAGCTAAACTTGTACCTCAGGTTAAGAACAGTTTCAGTTGAAGAATGGACATCCAGAACGAATTAAGTTCGTAACCAGAGGTACCACTGTAATCCAAACCCCACTCAATGGTTTCATGCTTCAGTTGTTTTAATTATTGCAACCTGCCCTGGGACCTTGGGGTGAAGGGCGGGTAATAAATTACAATATTAAGAAGAAGAATATAAGAAAGATGTTGATTGTAGTTAATAGGCAATGGGTCATACCGTAAGGATGCCATTAGTAGCAATGCTCTCAAAGCCACCACATCTGGGGAAAATATAAAAACATTCAGCAACAAAATGCATGTTACATTTTTAATAGTTAAATATCCTGAAACCTAATGTTCAACTAACCTTCGAATACATTCATTTGTTGAGTTTTATTTGGCCCTTGGGAGAATCGGCATTTACTATTTAACGTAATAGACTAGGCCTTCATAACTTGCGCCCCACCCAGGCGTACACAACACCTCAACAAGAACCTAAAAATTACGGTATACTTTGTGAGTGGTTTTGACACCGTGACAGAAGCTGAAGAAAAAAATACTATGCAGACAAGCTCCCTCTCTCTCTCTCTCTCTCTCTCTCTCTCTCTCTCTCGTGTGTGTGTGTTGGCAGGTGGAATCGGTATCAGTCCTGGAGAGCTACTGATCTAGCTGGACTTGGTATTAGGCAGCTTCCTATGTTCCTGCGTTCTAATAGTATGTCAAACTGCAAACACATAGAAATAACAAATTTATATTAGCAGGGTGGATGAGCCCAGCTATTGATTGATTGATTGATTGATTGATTGCTTCCAATTGAGATGATGTCTGTTAACTCCATTTTATAATCAGAACAATTTACTCACATGCTCTCCATCTTGAATTCTACTTCAAGGCTCTCTGGTCCCTATAGGGGTAAGAACAAAAAAGAAACTATAGCATTGTTACTTCTGAGCCCAGCCCACCCAGAGTTTACCACTTGTTACCTGAGGGAACAAATGTTTGAATTGCACGCTAGCCTGGACAAATTATACTTGCTCACTGCATCAGCCCCTTTTTCCCACTGGATGCTTCTGTCTGTCAAATAGGAAAGCAGGCCAAGTGATACAACCCTCCAAGGCAAACCCTCACAGAAAACTCCACTTGAACAACTGTTTCCAGAACTAAGGTGGAAGAGTAGCCAAAGACTGCTTTTCAGCAACTCAAAATGAAGCAGCCTATGAAATGCATTTTTGGAAAGGGAATAAAATTATCATGATTGACATTAGCTGCATGTGTCATAGCAGTGTCATAAAACCGAGGGAGCTCCGGGTCATGTGGCCAGCAGCAAACCAGAGCAGCGCACGGAAACGCCGTTTACCTTCCCGCTGGAGCAGTACCTATTTATCTACTTGCACTTTGACGTGCTTTCGAACTGCTAGGTTGGCAGGAGCAGGGACCGAGCAACGGGAGCTCACCCCGTCGTGGGGATTTGAACCGCTGACCTTCTGATCGGCAAGCCCTAGGCTCTGTGGTTTAACCCACAGCGCCACCCTCTAATTAATTAATTAAGGGAAGCAGGTGGCACTGTGGGTCTAACCCACAGAGCCTAAGGCTTGCCGATCAGAAGGTCGGCGATTCGAATCCCCACAACAGGGTGAGCTCCCGTTGTTCGGTCCCAGCTCCTGCCCACCTAGCAGTTCAAAAGTAAGTCAAGTGCAAGTAGATAAATAGGTACCGCTCCAGCGGGAAGCTGTCTGCAGACAAACACGGGCTCCCTCGGCCTATAGAGTCATCCGCGACTGGACCTAATGGTGAGGGGTACCTTTACCTTTACCTTAATTAAGGAAGGGTGATAGGCTGATTCTTATCTCATTATACATGACTAAGCTATTTTTAACCTTCTCACCCCTTGCTTTTTCCTGTAAGACTAATAGCAGTCGTTAACAGTCGTCAACAGGTTTACCACAGCTATCAGCCTATCACCCATTCCCACCACCCTTCTGAGTAATACCCCTCCCACCCTCTCACTATATATAAGGGTCTGGTAACTTCTGTTTCAGTGTATCTGAAGAAGTGTGCATGCACATGAAAGCTCATAGCAAGAACAAACTTAGTTGGTCTCTAAGGTGCTACTGGAAGGATTTTTTTTATTTTTTATTTTGTTTTGACTATGGCAGTCTAACACGGCTGCCTACCTGTTCCGAATTAATATTATTCATACTTTGCACTATATTTTTTTACTATTGTGTAACTGGCTCTGGGACTTTTTGGTGATAAAGGCCACAAATACATAAATAAAGGATATGTTGTGTCAATTCTCACCTGATGGTTCAAAAGTAAGTCTTCACAAATAGTTTCCCCAGGTCTCACTTTAGCGATATCATAGGCAACCATGAAGATGAGATCATCTTTGGTGGCCACGTCATCATCGTAGAGCTTCAGTTCCAGCACATTCTGAGCACAGATAGGAAAGGCATGAGAGAAGGCATATAACTCCATTTCACAGCGTGCTGTTGAGGATAGGGCAGACTTTCTGATTGTATGTTATTTTAAGGAGTGGCCATTTCTTCCGGAACATGCCAGTCCCACAGAACGTAACGGATATCTCTTAAGCCAGAAAGCACATCTCCAGAATGTTCTCTGCTTTTGAAATTCTGCCCTTGAAACCTTAAATGTGTGAGGCCTCAGCACTTCCTCTCTGCTTTCCATTTACCACACACTTCAAATTCACAGAAACCAATCACCAAAAGTATTCTAGTTTAAAAGCTGCCTACCTTGACCTCAGTTTGGATAAAGAAATGGAAGCTTTCATTCCAAACAGGATTATCGGCATTTGAGATGACTTTCGTCATCATTTGTTTATTTGAAGCTGATGGCAGCCAAAGGCTCACGTAACAATCAGAAGAAGTCCCTAGAGCAAAACAAAACCGCATCAATAATCATTATTGGTACTTTATTATCATTAGGTAATAATAGGGTTTTGTAGGCTTTTCTGCAGAGGGAAAAATACAGGTTTACCAGTCTTCCATCCAATACTTTGAAGAACCTTCAAAAACCCACACACTAAAAGATACGCAGGACAGTGTACATTCTTGTTAAAGAGGTTCTGGACTCCCAAAAAAACTCAAGATATATGCAATGCAACGGATTTAACAACTCACTCACATAGGTCTCTTGAAGGTATGTGTCGAGCCTGGATGACCTTCACAGAGAGCAGGTAGAATGGAAAGGTTTCAACCTTTACAGAAAACAAATGTTGCTGAATTAATTGTGCAACTTGGGTACTTATATCAAAAAACAAAATATTAGTCATTTCAATAGAAGGATATATTGACCATTCCCCCTAGCTAAAAATAAAGATATCTGAAATTCCTATCATTGTACCTATGCTGATTTTTTTTAAAAACTTCCCTATGTACAGAAAAAAATATAGAACTATGACTGAGGTTTCCTTACACTGGCCCAGAAACATTACTATTTTAAAAATATTTGGATACTTCTCCACCCTCCCCCCGAAAAAAGCTGTGATTATTAAAATCACTTATAAAAATATTTAATTACACACTTCTCTCTCATAGCTTCCATTTCCATCTTCCTTTGTCGTTTCAATATTAGCTGCTATTGACCATGTTCCTTAATTGAGAATTCTCTTCCAAAACACTTAATCTAAGTAGCATTGAGTTCTTTAAGTCACACCGATTCCTTCCATCAGTGGCTTTCTTGTGTTGGTCACTAATTATATAGGATGTCTTTTGTTATATTCTCCATTGAAATATTAATTTCAGAACAAGCACCCATGTGATCCATAACAAGTACCACATTTCTGTCATGCCACTACACCTGGTCACTTTCTCGTCACTGGTTTCAAATTCTTCATCCGTTCATATTCTTTTGATTTTCTCAAAGGCGCGCCCAGCTCAAGGTTTATCAGATGACATGTGATCCATTTTCAAATGATTTGTAGGCACCTGAATGTGTTTCTGCAAGTTTGCTCATGCTCTGAAGATATAATCTATGTGACTCAGTATGGTACTGTGACCAAAGGCAGCAACAGGACAGCATCTCTGAGGCTGAATTGATTTGTAGCATCCATCATTCCATTGGTTGGGCCTTTATGAAGAGCATTGGTAAGAACAGCGTTTCTCAACCGGTGTGCCGCGGCACACTAGTGTGCCGCGAGACACCGGCTACTGTGCCGCGGGAAAACCGTGGCTCGGGACCCCATGCCGCAGCCGCAAACGCGTAGCAGCGGCTGCAGTGGGGGACTGCCGACCTACCACGCATGCGCCAGCTTGGAGCTCCCCGCCTATTCTGATTGGTTGCCAGGGACCAATAGGAAGACAGAGGAAGGAGACGCAAGGGCTGCCGGTAGCCGCCGCCATTTTTCTGTTGGGGGGCACTGAAGCCCGGCAGCCGTCCAGGCCCAGCGCCTGCTGCTAGGTTTTCCCCCGCTCAGCCTCGACCTCAGCGCAGCGACAAGGAGCGGCGCCTCAGAGAGCTCGGCATCCACTCTGGTAAGGGGCGCGGGTCAGGAAGTTTGAAGTTGCTGCGCTCGGGAGCGCGAAGGCGGCGGGGAAGTAAGGGGAGTGATTTTTTGACATTTTCTGGTGGTGGTGTGCCGCGAGATTTTTTCCATGAGACAGGTGTGCCATTGCCCCGAAAAGGTTGAGAAACACTGGGTAAGAAGATTGCCATCCATATGGTCTTGCTGCTCTACATTTCACTAAACTTGGACTTTTGGTCATGAGAAATATTTTGTGACTTCATTAATACTGGGTAGTGTTTGATGGCATTTATATATAATTATATATTATATATCCTAATACCACTCTCTTGAAAATATATTTAAATTAATTAATTCATCTCTTCTAAAGTCAGGTGCCCTCACTTGTTTCTGAATCTTCATTTTCTTTAGTTTTTTATTTATACATTTATACATTTCATTAGTTTACAATCTATTTAACATTACAAAACATGACTTCCTTCCTCCTTTTTCTGTGGTTCCTTAAATTTATTTTTAAAAAATATATTCTACTCTATGCTGTTTTTAATCTGTTTTTTAAATCATTTTAAATCAATGTTTTATATTTGTTGTTAGCCGCCCTGAGCCCGGTTTTCAATCGGGAAGGGTGGGGTATAAATAAAAATTTATTATTATTATTATTATTATTATTATTATTATTATTATTATTATTATTCTGCATATCCAAATTCATTTAACTTGCTCATTTAATTATCTACTGTAAATATATACTCTTATAAAACTGCAGGTTATTACAATAATCCTGCTAACATTTTTATCTGTTTACAATTTATCTGTAAATATTCAATAAACCATTTATATTCTTTTATAAAAAGTTTGTTATCTTGATTTCTTATTCTTCCGGTAAGTTTCGCCATTTCTGCATATTCCATAAGTTTTTGTATACATTCTTCCTTTGCTGGGACTTCTGCTTCTTTCCATTTTGGGGCAAGTAACATTCTTGCTGCTGTAGTAGCATACGTAAATAAATTTCTATACAATTTAGGTAGTTCTGTCCCTATAATTCCCAAAGGAAAAGCTTCTGGGTTTTTTGTTCTTTTGTTTTTTTACACACACCCCTCAATCTGCTACACTTAAAATCTTGGTAAAGAGTTAAAATATTTGATTAATCTTACCTTAGGCATTAGAATGTCCATTGCATAAATGATAGGCAGTGGAGATGAGCAGGAATCCAAGTATTCTGCTGTGTTAGGTACCCTCCTAACTTACTTCTTTTTTTGATTAAAGAAAATGACTGGTGCCAAAGAGCTAGTGAGATATTATATACACATCCCAAGCTCCACCTTATTTGTGACTCTTCAGAGTAAGAAATGCCATTCTTTTTCTCACATCTTATTTTTTTTGAATGGGTGCTCATTTCCCTTAAATACACCCAAGATACATGTATTGACATTAAGGTGTGGTTGACACATGCAGAGTCCTATGCTGGGAGATTGGACTGTACCACTTCAGTTCTTCAATCTTTTCCCACAAAAGTCTTTATGAATATACAAAATGTAGCACACTATGGAGAAAAGTCCATTCCCTGCTGTGTGCTAGCTTTATACTTGAACAGATTTTAAACACGCACACCCTGTGAACATCCAGCAATTTAACAATCATTCCTACTGTGTGTTTGGGGCAAGCCTACATTTTAGCTTAAAATACATGCGAGAACATCACTTTGCAAGCGGAAGTGTTTTTAGTTCATTCACTTAAGGGAAAGGGCAAATGGCATAAACTGGCCATTTCATACATTGCCACTCCTTTGAACAGCCAAGATGATGATCAGTTCAAAATTTTGAGTGGAATGAATGGCCAAGATCTGGTTAAAATCCATAGCAGGTCCTCTAAGGATGTTGTAAAAGGTAAAGGTAAAGGGACCCCTGACCGTTAGGTCCAGTCGCGGACGACTCTGGGGTTGCGGCGCTCATCTTGCTTTACTGGCCAAGGGAGCCAGCATCCAGCTTCCAGGTCATGTGGCCAGCATGACTAAGCCGCTTCTGGCAAACCAGAGCAGCGCACGGAAACACCGTTTACCTTCCCGCCGGAGTGGTACCTATTTATCTACCTGCACTTTGACGTGCTTTCGAATTGCTAGGTTGGCAGGAGCAGGGACCGAGCAACAGGAGATCACTCCGTCGCGGGGATTTGAACGCCGACCTTTTGATCGGCAAGCCCTAGGCTCTGTGGTTTAACCCACAGCGCCACCCGCGTCCCTCCAAGGATGTTGTACTCATGTCAAAAGCAGGTGCTATGTCAGCTTTTGACATATAAAATGTGTGAGTTTAAAGAGAATCTGTGCATAATGCACTTTAATACTCCTACATATAACTGGAACAGGAAGGGGGAGGTTAGTTTAATAACTGATCCTGAAGGTTTTGTTTTAAGCAAGCAAAACGTCTTGGCGGAACTCAATTTCAAGTTAATGTTTAATCTGCAATTTCCCATACACTTCAGAGGAATCAGAAAAGAAAGGTTAAACATTTATACAGTGTTAAAAACATCCACAGGGGTAATGCATACTATATATATATAAAAAGCTCTCTGAACATAGTTTTAGATTCTTTATTTATTCTCTCTTATTATACACACACCCCAACTCTGGCTTCTCTAACAGTGATGGCTAACCTTGACACTCCAGATGTTTTGGAACTACAACTCCCATCATCCCTAGCTAACAGGACCAGTGGTCAGGGATGATGGGAGTTGTAGTCCCAAAACATCTGGAGTGTCAAGGTTAGCCATCAATGCTAGGAGGTGATTTACAGAACATAACAAGCAGCAATATCACATTAAGCTTCACAAAACCCCTGTGGAGCCAGCTCTTTCCACTTTTAATTGTATACATACATATAAAGAAATGTTATCAGTACAAAATGCTTAATGAATAGAGCTATACAAAGCAAAGGAAGAACAGTGACATAATTCAAAAGTGCAGCATTTTTCACGTACTACATATAAATGGATTGGTAAATGTGGATTGGTAAGCATTAACATACTTTCTCTGCCAAAAAATCAAAGTACAGGCTAAACCATGATGTGATGGGTGTATATGTGTGTTTATGTGTGGCTTTCTTTGGTGTGTGTGTGTTTTGTGCTGCTTTTTGTTTTGTTTTTTCTTTCTTTTGTTTTTATGGGGGGCGTGCAATTTCGTTGCACTTGTATAGCGTTGTGCTTGTACTTGTGCAATGACAATAAATTATCTTATCTTATCTTATCTTATCTAAACCAGAAGTGGGGGACCTGGCTGTGGCCTCCAGGTGCTACACTCCTGCTCCCATTACCCCTGGCTGGAGTTCAGCAACATCTGGAGGAGTGCAGGTTCCTCATCCCTAGAGACTCCTCCCCTCCAAGACTTACATCTGAGTTGACATGCATAGGATTTCACTGAAAGTTAAGAGGAATATTATTCTCCAGATGTAACACAGTGGCTAAAACAGGGCACCATAAAGTCCATAATCCCAATCCAGCCATTACACCACACTGGCCTTCTGTTAAGTTTTATAAATAGTCTCGGCAGCGTAGTTACTCTTTATTTATTTCTAAAATGAACGACTACACTGAAACAAGAGGAAATCATGTTTATTGTTGGTAATTTGTACCATAGTTTGATGGCTTCTCCATTTATCGGTGTTGTTCACTTTTCTCCTAAAATGATTTTCTAGATTTGCTACTGTTTTCTATTCCTAGACTCCAATCAAATACATATTTATCTGGCAATACATCTAACTGAACTCCATAGGGCTTACTTCTGAGAAGACAGGTATAAGATTGCACTATTAACGTGCCCTACCAAATGCCATCCTCTGCACCATTTATTCCATTGACTTTTTTATTGTCATATCAGGAAACTTTTCTCATCGAGCCTCAGCCAGCAATAATGCATTTCATTATCACCACTCCCTCTGATCTCTCTGTCAAGCCATTCTCTTACCAGGTACCAACAAGGTGTATGGATGCTAAATGCATATTAATGTACTGATTAATTAATGAAGGTTGATCTTAAATATAATAAATGTATTAAGATGTAAGGAAAGCAACAGTTGTGTAAATTTAACAGGCTTTCTCAAAATTTTGCTAAGTGCTAGGGTTCACAAGAAGGTCTGACTTGATATGAGTAAAGAGATTGATTCCTTTAAAAGACCTTTTTGATGACATGAGACAGGAGGAAATGAAGTGGCCAGGTGAATGGAGGATACACCCCTGCATGTGTGCTAGGTATGACCTTTCTCTGCCACGTGACCAGGGCACTGGTGCACTGGTAAACTTGTCATGGCTTTGTTTGGCTGCAAAATGACAAGTTATTTCAAATCTGAGTTCTAAGATGAAGTTGAATAGATCACACTCATTACACTTATATCCCGACAAAGTGCTCATGGCCCTTCATCTGGAAGAGCCATTGAGGAAAATGTGCTTTCACCAGTTCCTTTGGTTGAGGTCTGTTGCGCATTACTAGTATACCTGGTCGTGGCTGAACAGGTAGGCGTCGCACCTGTTCTCGACATCTCAAGTGGGATGTGCACATTAAGAAGCAGCTCCTTCACCCATGTACAAAACCACAATCTACAGATTACTTTTAACAGTGGAATCCAGCAGGTGTTGTCTGAAAAAAGCCAGTATCCTTTGCCAGGCATCTTCCTGTGCTTTTGCATGGTCTGTCCATCTTCCTCCCCAGGCCACAAGAACTCCCAATGGCCTGTGAAATGAGCAATAGCACAGGGGCAGATAGGGGGGCTCTAAGAGGTGCCCTGCCCCGGGGTAGCAATAGAACTCCACACGGCGCCCACTCTGCCTGAGGCGCCCAACGGCTTCTCGACAAAATGATTCACTTGGCCAGTTTCTGTCGTCCTGCCCCGACAGAAAAAGGAAGCTGGCTAAGGACGTCTCCACAGGGATGCGGCAATGCCAAGTAGCTGGGTCTTTGGGATCGGCCATGATTTCTGAGAAATCCACACCTCCGGGATCACCGGTGTCCTTAACCTTCTCTGGGTCCCAAGGATGGGCAGGAATAGTGAGCCCCTTCACTCGCAGGGGGGTAAAAGCATTAACACCTGAGCCAGAAATGCTGACAGCCGCTCTGATACCTGGCCAAAAGGTAGCTAGAGCAAGGGCAAGGTCTGCTCCCTTGGAAATCCCTAGGACTCCAATCGCTGTAGCTCTCACCTGAAACAACAGTTGGGTAAGGATTGCCGTCAGCTCCATGTTTGTCAGTTTTATTCCCCTTTTTAAAAGCCTACTGGTTAGAAGGATTTAGCGCTATGTGGTAATGAAGAAAAAGCACTCCACCCCCCCACCCCACCCCGACTCTTAAGAGATCAGGAAACTGAAAGGGGCATATAACTGCCATAGTCAGTGTCTGAGGGAAGAACTGAGTGCCAGGAGCTGCCCTGGTTTTCTGGCCCTGGACACTGTCACCAGCTCCTGGATCTGAACTGGGCAGAATGCTTCCTGGGAGGAGCAGCGCTTTTCAAGGCAGTCAGAATCACCACTGAAATTGTGGCAAGGAGTTGCTGTTCTTCTAGCCAACCATAATCTGCATCACCAGGCATCTACTGAAGACAGTATATTAAGTGTTGAAATAAATAAATGTGTCGTAAGAACTATAACTTATGAGAACTTGTGCTTGAGCTGGATTTTACCTCCTCCCTCCTGCTCCTTTTTCTTTGCGTGTCTTGTCTTTTTAAATGGTGAACTGGAGGGCATGGAGCCCTCTTCGTACTTGATCTTTTTTAAGCCTCTCTGGGAGCCTTTTGGCATAAATGTATTAAATTAAAGAAGACATGCAGCACGCAATACCAGAGAACTGCAATTCCAGCGAGCCTCTTACCTGCTGCTGTTTCCGCAAGAACTCTACAGCCTCACCAAAATAGTCCAGTTCAAATAACTCTGGGAAAGTTGGCAAATCCTCAAAGTGCATGTAAGCAACAGCCAGTGTAGCAAAACCTCGGCTTGCCAGAAGACTGGCTCTGTATTCCACAAGACCTCCTCCACTTCCATACAAATCAATGAGTCCTGGGAACGGTCCAGGGCCTAGAAAAAGAATTTATTCATAAAAAATGGGCTTATGATCAGAGTATGGTACTATTCCCAAGGGATCTGCTCTCCTCACTGTCCCACTGCCATTATCAGTGTCACTGGTGAGGGCAATTATTCTTCCCATAATTTTTTTTTATTTTTTTTTTATTTTTTTTTTAGTGGACTGCTGCTGTTGCCAGCGATGAAGTTTTCATGGTGATGTGTTTATGGTGCTATTGGTTTGTGAAGCTCTACTTTATTTTTCTGCTGTGGTTTCTTCTTCTTTATAAGCTGCCTTGAACTGATCATAGAGCCGTGGGCTACAAATGCCTAAATAAAATTTAATAAGACTATTGGGTAGAGCAGAGATTAGGAACCTGGCGGCCAGCCATCTCCCATCACCCCTTTGCCATTGACCATGAGGCTGGGGCTGGTGGGAGTCACCTGGAAGGAGAAAAGCCCCCACCACCACCCTAGCAACATCTGGGGAAGAAGTCCAAAGCCTCAAGGTAGGGTGGCACAGTGGGTTAGTGCACCTGACTGTTAACCAGAAGGTTGTTGCTGGTTCGAGCCCACCCAGAGGTGGCTGTGGGCAGGATTCCTGTATTGCAGGGCGCTGGACTGCATGACCCTTGGGATCCTTTTCCAACTCAACCATCCTAGGAACTCCCGAAGCCGCTCGAGGCTCTCTCCGTCGATTATGTAGGGGCAGGAAGGGAAGTGCCCGCGCTTCCGAGGTGAGCCATTCAATGCTCATCGGAGGGGGGGGGGGGAATGAATGAAGCTCACCGGGGGGCAGGAAGAGCGTGGCTCGGAGCCTGCCTTCTCGCACCGGGATCCTCTCCACCCCGTCGGCCAGAAAGCTCCTCTCGCTGCAGCACTCGCCGAGGAGCCGCCCGGAGACTCCGCGCCCGTCGAGCACCTGGTAGGTGACGCGGAAAGGGCTGAGGACGTCCCTCTTGGCCAGGCGCTTGAAGGGCGTCTGGGATGCCAGCGACCACAGCAAGCCCATGGGCTCCACCCCGGAGTAGCTGCCGCCCAGCGACGCCGATCGGCTGAGGTCGAGCTCGCCGCCGCTGCCAGCCCGGTAGTAGGCTAGCGACTGGAAAAGCTCGCCGCTCTCGTCCACCAAGGATGCTCGCAGCGTCACCTCCTGCAGCGGCCCCAGACCCTCCACTTTCACTTGGACGGGCTCGTCCCACAGGCAGCGGGGAGAGGGCAAGACCAGGATCCTCGCCGCCGCCGCCATCGGGTCTGCCTTGCCGGAGGGAGCAGCCTCTTCCTTCGAGCAATGCTTTTAGAAGAAGAAAAAGGAAAAAGACGCGCGCGCCTGCCTGGTAACTTTTGCTCCCAGGGTAAAGTCAAGCCGGTCTTTGCAACCTCTGCTCAAAAAAGGAAGCGGTGTCGCTAGGGCTTCTGGGAAATGTATTTCCTAACTCGCTGGCGGGGACCGACTTTGAGAGGGAGCTGCCCGTTTCCCCGAGGAGCGAGAGACGGGCTACCATCTCCATGTGAAGGAAAACGAGTTTGGGCAGGGGAGAGTGGCCTTTGTTTGCTTGGGAGGTGTTTGAACCTGTTTGCCCTTAGGAATTGTAACGTAATAATTGGTCTTCTTGACTTTGATCGACACACTAGTGAGCTCTGCAGCTGTCAGAATTTGGCCGAAAGCCCAAAGCTATATATGCTTTGTTGATTAAAGCTAAGGTTTGCTTTTCACATCCTTCGCTCACTTCAAGTTACAAGGGCTAAACATCAGGAAGAACTTTCTGATGGCAAGAGCTATTCAACAATGGAGCAGACTCCTCCAGAAGGTGGTGGACTCTCCTTCCCTTGGAGGTTTTTAAGCAGAGGTGGGATGGCCATCTGTCATGGATGCTTTAGTTCAGATTCCTGCATTGCAGGGGGTTGGACTAGATGACCCTCGGGGTCCCTTCCAGCTTGATGATTCTATGAAATGCTTTCTTTGGTCTGCATTCATTAGAGGAGCAGCTGCATTCTATTTTAGTTGAAGCTTTCAAACAGTTGTAAAGGGCAGATTAACACCGAAAACATGGCAGTAGTCAATCCCATGAGGTCACCAGTATTTATTTTCCAGGAAAGAGGATAGCCAACAGAATCTTGGTTATGTAAGTGATGAGATGACAAAAAGAACTCCTGGTGGTTGCTGCAAACACTTGTGACCGCAGGAGTTGACCACATCCTTAACAGGCAAACACTCCCCCTTATTAAATAGCAGCCTATTATAATTTATCTCTTACATTGATTCAACTTCAGGTTATTAACCCCCATCCAGCCCACTACTGCCCAATAATAATAATAATAATAATAATAATAATAATAATAATTTTATTTGTACCCCGCCCATACAGCATATACAGAAACGTAATAAAACATCAAACATAAAAACCTTCCCTATACAGGGCTGCCTTCAGATGTCTTCTAAAGGTTGTATGGTTACTTTTCTCCTTGGTGGGTGTTCCACAGGGTGGGCGCCACTACCAAGAAGGCCCTCTGCCTGGTTCCCGGTAATATTCATTGAGAATATTCATACAGATGATCTAATGTACTGAGGACAAGTTAGGCCCCTGTTGATTTCCGGAAATGGACTTTCCACCAGAAGAACTACATTATCGTGAAGCCTGACTGAAACAGATCTAGAAAATGTACTTCATCCTTGTAGGCGATATTCATCTCAAGTGATTGATCTCAATGGTTACTTAAGGTAAACCACCATATAAGGTGCCATTTTGTCTACAATGCCATGAACATCCACATGATGTTAAGCTTCAGTGACAGCAAAACAATTGTCAGCAGCAAAATAGTTGCCTTTTGTCTTGATCTAATAGGCCATTATTAAATTGTTCACATTCAGGTCACTTGCACAGCATCCATTAGAATTTCAGCTGTAGTTCCACATCAGGTTAGCTGTTCATAGACCCTAAGATTTCCGTGCCATAGCTTTTGTGAGAGAATCCAGCAGCTGATAATAAGAGTATTTTAGATCATATTCCATGTCGTACCAATAATTCACTGAGGGGGAGAAAAAGAAAATGACATAACTTATCATCTGTCTTCGGGGAAAAATCATTTTGGTAGTTTTCAGCTCAACACAAAAGCGACAATTCTTTCCATTGTTTGCCCCAATCTCAATAAGATATAGAACTTCAGACCTGATTAATACACTACACAGGAGCAATATGGTAGCCATTGGAAAATGAAACTATTCAGCCAATTTTAACTATGTTATTGTGACCAACTGAAAAACGGGAATTTTTCTGGCATGGCTGAAATCACCTCAATGGCTGCAAAGATTCATTCCATTTGCAGAACAGTCTTTGATCCAGAGGAAGCTCTTTCTGATGGGAGGCAATTTTGGCTGACTCTCCTTTCCCCATGCACCTTCCTGCATCATCTCCCATGCTGCTCAACACCTCCTCCACCCTTCCACTAGCAGAAGTGTTCTCTAAGCAGAATTTTGCCCACAAGATCTCCAGATCCAAGCCTATATATAAAGGTAAAGGGACCCCTGACCATTAGGTCCAGTCGTGTCCGACTCTGGGGTTACGGTGCTCATCTCGCATTATTGGCCGAGGGAGCTGGCATAGCGTTTCCAGGTCATGTGGCCAGCATGACTAAGCCGCTTCTGGTGAACCAGAGCAGCGCACGGAAACACCGTTTACCTTCCCGCTGGAGCGGTACCTATTTATCTACTTGCCCTTTGAAGTGCTTTCGAACTGTTAGGTTGGCAGGAGCAGGGACTGAGCAACGGGAGCTCACCCCGTCACGGGGATTTGAACCGCCAACCTTCTGCTCGGCTAGCCCTAGGCTCTGTGGTTTAACCTACAGCGCCACCGCGTCTATATGTAAAGATAGCTAATTCTGGCTGGAAATGGGATAAAGAAATCCAACTGATAATAGACTGAGGGAACCACAAAACCTATCTTGAAGGAGAAACAAGACATGTGAAATTTGGTGTGCTTGTGCATGCCTCACTCCTCTCACCTGCTATGCAGCCGTGTGACTGCTGAACATGATGGAACCAGAGAGAAGGAAGATACAACATCTCTCCAGACTTCACAGTGCACCACAAAGGCTTTGCCTGGGCATATTCTGGAAATCGTTCTAGATCTGGATTTAAAGGATCCAATGGAATCCAGGGCACCTTTGAGGATGAAAGGTTATGGAACAAGAGAAATGCTCTATTTAACAAGAGAAATGCTGCATTCCTTCAGAAATTTCCTTATTTGGTGACAAATAGTTGAAAAACATCTAGCAGTGTATTCCCTTCTAACTATTAGGTAACCCAACATTCTATTTTTTTCCCATCTCCCTGGAGAGCACCCATCTGTTGCCTAAAGCAAAATCTAAAGGTTAGGAGAGGAAATTTTGGCTGACTATTGACATACACATTCACTATGCATTAAAACCACCTCCCCTATAATAATAAACCCTGTGATCTTCCCAGGCTTGTCAACCTGGGAAGGTAGCCCATCTGGGAAAAGGAAAACTCTGATATTAAGCCTCTGCTGCCTCGTAGGATATCTTCAAGAGAAGAAAAGGCTAAGTAGTAAACCCTACACAAATCTGGAGTGGACCTTCTGATCAGCAAGCCCTAGGCTCTGTGGTTTAACCCACAGCACCACCTGGGTCCCTTGTTAAAGGGGTATATAAATACTCAAAAAAAATCAAATAGAGGTGTGCTACGAAGAAGCCCGACACAAAAAACAAAACAGACCTCAACACTTCCTTCCTTCCTTCCTTCCTTCCTTCCTTCTTAGCAGCTGCCCTCAGACAGTACTTAACACAAAAACTGTTACCTTCTCTGCAGCTTTGTCACCCACAACTTCAAATGACCCATTTTCTGATATGTGGTAGGTTGCTGATGGATACAATTCTGAAATGTGAAGCGTGAAAATTGTTGGAAGAGGGCATATAGAACAGAGGCAAAGAGAATGTCAATGTTAAGCATTAAATATAGACTAAAATTATAGGGGTAGAATTTAGTTTAGCCAGGCACTTGTTGGGAACTGGCTTTGAGCGTAGTATCTGTTATAAAACCTGAAGGCAATCCAGATGTTAACACGACTGGACCTCCTTACCTTTCTCCTTTCCTAAAAAATAGCCACATATTTGTTTCTGCTACTAGCCACAATGTAGAAAAATTACACAAGCATTTTTAAAAAATCCTCCCATGGTTAGTAGCAACTTCATGGGCAGGAGGTTTAAATGGTGAACTAACCTGTGTGCAAAATATTAGAACCACTTCATCCTGGATGACAATGATTTAAATTGTTACCCCCCACCTCAGCTGCTTTTCAAGGAAGGGGCAAAGGCGTGGAATCCTCAGGCCCAGGGTCCAAATGTGGCCCTCAGAGCTCTCTATCCGGCCATTGGGACTCTCTTTAGGCCACACACCCCCAGTCAAACTCTCTCTCCTCAGGCCACTTCTTTTACTGGTCTTGCTTCACTCGCAGCTTTTATCCTCGCTGGAATGTGTCCTTGAACTCTGATAATGCCTCTTGCTTGCCGGGATAGTGGATAGAGATTGGTGTGTGAAGAAACTAGCCTACTGTACAAAGTGAAAATTTATTTTCATTGCTCTGCCCACTTTTGTTTCTGACCCCATCCTCCACCCACTGTCATGAGCTGCTGGAAGGGAATGCGGTCCTCTCCAGTTGAAAAGGGTTCCCTCCCCCTGTTATAAAGGAAATGTGACCACCCCCCGCTGCATATTAAAATGTTGCCTAAATTCATCCACCTAATTCTAATTTCTCCCAAAATAACAATAGTATGCATCTTACTTCACCACCCTCCGCTTCTCAGAATACATACCATATGGGATGAAGGGACGATCACTTGGCGGATGCAGCAGAAAATGTTTCTCTCCAGAGATCACACAGTACAAGTTTTCATAATGGTCTTTATGTACTAAGATTGGAGGAAGGAAATGAAAGGTTGGGGAAAGAGAAGGATAGTTTCTTTATCCTTAATGCAGTCAGTGCTAAAAATACTAGCAGCAGTATGAAAGCTTTAAGAATCTGCATTTATACCAGCACTACCGGTAGGTGTGATTGTTCTTCTCTACACACCAAGCACCAACTTTTAGGCATTCGATTTCCCAAACTCTGCTTAAAATCTCTCAAATTGACAGATTGGCATTGAAACTAGTGGTATGAAGGTCCATGTGGGGAGCAAACACGTGATATGCAGTGATTATAGAGTGCAAAAAGCCCTAGACCTCAGTCTAAACTAACTCCAAGGAAAGCCAAATTCAACTAAGATGAGTATAGCTAGATGTTCAGAAGACACATCCAAGTTTTCCAAAGGGATATCTTTGCCCATCCTTGACCTCAATGCCAATAAGAAGTATACATTTATTTCATGGTACATACAAGATGTCACTGCAGCAGATTCTCCCAGCCAGAAATTAACAGCATCAGGCTTCTTTCCTATATGAAAAAGAAAGAAGTAATAAATCTGAGAAAAATAATTTGTGTTGTCTTAAGATGAAAGATCCCCAGATTAAGAACTTTCTGCTAAATCAGTTTATTATCATCCTTTATTAATAAGCATGGAAGGCCAGGCTACTAGGCCCACCTACACATTAAATAACGGGTTTCTACTGACAATGAAAGCAGCAGGGAACAATTATATTAATTCAACTCTGCCTTCAGTTTTTCCATTCCGGAGAGGAAGGTTACTCTGAAGCAAAGTTCCCATGTATATAGTGATCACCCTTAAAGAACAGACATTTGGGTTTTTTAAAAAAATATTTGATTAAAAATGCTCATTTACTTTTATCAGTAAAGCGCAGGTGTGACAATGTTGAGGTCTTTGTATTTCTATCCTGATTTTGCACTTCCCTGTCGTATGAATATCCCTGCAAGAGTGGGGTACCCTATGCAAGAATCTGGTATCTACAAAAGCAGAAACCCTCTAGACTTGTCGCAAAAAGGACCCACTGCTCCCAGAGAAAACTTTCTATCTTAAGCAGGCTTGCTGTTGCTGTGGTGACAACTGCTGGTGGAGGATGGAAAATAATCTTCCCTTTGCCTCATCCTCCAAGTCTATTAATCTATAAGTACTGTACACCACAATCTGTACAGCTTAGCATTTGAATGGAAATTGCACATACAATTACAAAGCCATCAATTCATCTCTACAAATTCATGAATTATGCAATGTTTCAGAGCATTTCAAAGCCAGAATGTGAATTTTTGCTGCAGCATTCATCTCTTTTTTGGGCTGGCAGGCAATAACAGCAGAAAAGTGCATAACTTGAAACTGCTGGATCATTTGTAAGCACTGCATTTAAATGGACTGTGCAACACATAGAAAAAAGTAAGCTTTTGATATTTACCAACTGCCTCACTCATCCAAGGTATGTCAGGCTCCACATCTCCCATAAGTTCAGGGAATTCTTCAGTTAAGTTCGAGCACTGCTTTTGCACATAGAACACCCCTGGAGAAGTTACTTTTTTCTCTACAATGTCCAAGAAAGCACTGAAAGGCATGTGTCGTTCCTCTGGCATAACAAACCAATCCTGATAAACTGCATCAGCATAACCATTTGGAGTTACTGCCACACTCACCAGCTTGGAGTTCATTATTTCCCTGCACCAAAATACATCAGACGTTCACCACAATGCAATAAATTACAATCTAAATGCAGACCTCATGGCTACAACATGCAGCCTAATTTTTGGACTTTAATTTTTTGCCCCTCACATCCCGCCTTCAAACCCCTTGCTTTGTGTAACATCAAGTCTAACGAAGAGCTATGTAGAACTTGAAAGCTTGCTCACTATTTGTGATATTTTGGTTGGTCCTAATAAACACATTGCCCAGCTGTGGATTTTGGATTATTTTCTTACAGGTGTACAAGCCACCTTTGCCTTTTAATGGTCATCCTGGTGTCTAATGACTTAATATTGGTGCCCAGGAATTGGAAATACTTTCCCACCCCTGGTCCCAGCTCCCTCAGGTACAACGGCCTCTCTGCGCTCCTTCAGGAGGAAGAATAGGATACTAATTCATTAAATAAATAAATAAATTTCATAAATAATAAAACAGCCCCAACAGTTCTAACTAAATTTTCCCCTGTGAAGCTGATGACTTCATGGAGGGATTTGTCTTTGCTGGAAACTCTCTTATTAAGAAACATCATCAATAAATTTATTTCCAGTACTTCCATGCTGTGCGCTTTATATTTGAAGCTAGGGACTGCCAGGCAGATTCCTACCTCAGGTAAGCTAATGTCCACTTCTTCAGAGCTGGCCAATGGTTGACTGCATTCCGAATTATACATGGCTTGTTTGGGCACACCCATTCCCGATAGAACTCCAAGGGGGATGGAAGGCTATCAAGATATGGCACAGAATCTGTGAAACTCAACTCTGTTCAGGCAAAAGAAAAAACGCTTCCGTGAATGATCGTGCTACCATTTCAAGGACTGGCTCGTTCATATGTCACAGTTAATCTTAACTATGGTTTAAAGGTGAATGCACAAGCTGGTGCACATGGCTAAAATTGTGGACACTTCATTCCTCCCCTACTCCTGTTGCTGCCAGCTAAGCCATGGTTTGGCTTAAGAGTTACATCTGAATCCAGACTCATGGGTTTGTTTCCTACAAACAAACCATGAGTCATAAGCTGAAAACAAACCTTGGTTAGAACTTATTATTTGCTTGGAGCGAAGATCCTGGGCTCTTAAGTTCTCTTAGCCTGCAGCTTATTTTAAGTCACAAAAATGAGACTTTCTCAACAAGCTTCACATTTCAAAATGTTGGTTTAGGCAAAGTTTGTTGATTATGTCCATGCAGATACCTGTTCAGCTTAGTTTCAGTTTATTTGTTCTGGCAATTAGAGGCAGCATGTGTTTATGTGACATATACAACAATTAGGAAACTGGCATCTAGGACTTACTTACAAAATATTGGTACTGACATTCAAAGAACATATACAAGAAACCGTGGACAACATGCTTAGCCCCTGAACTTAAACGCTGCTGCACATGATACACAATATAAAATTCCATACCGATACACACAGCATACTACAGGATATGTCCTGTGGTTTAATGTACTGTACACACAAGGCCGGCATCAAACACTGGCATCACTGGGCACTTGCTGAGGTCCGTGCCCCAGTAGGGGACCCACTGCCAATCTCTGATGCATGTTTCTTTACCCTGTCTGAGGAAGAAGTGGAAGGAGCAAGAATACCTAGCAGTCTCCTTTCTCTGGATGGCTTGTGCAGATTTGGGCACAGAGGAAGAGGCAAGCAGTAGCAATAGCAGCATGCTCAGGCAGAAAACCCCACATTCTGACATGTGTGCATTCAGCAGTAACCTGTGGCTGGTAATTTGAAGTTATCCAAGGGGTTGGGGGGCGGGGTTTGGGAGAGGAACTTCAGGTTGACATATGTGCTCAGTGCCGGATTTATGTATAAGCTAAACAAGCTATAGCTTAGGGCCCTACTCTCTTGGGAGCCCCCCAAAAAATTAAAAGAAAACTACAACAACCCTGGATGTACATTTCCAAAATAGAAAAAGCAAATAAAATAAAACCTACATGTAACAGTGTTTTGTGTTGTGTAGGCTCCTATGATGTAAGTAATGAGCCCCCAATCATTTTAAGTTAGAGCTTAATAATTATTTCACTATTAATATACAGTACTTCTTCTTAATTGTATTTCAGTTCAACAATTACTTTGATAAAATACATATTTTGTTATGTGCAAATGGCTTTATATACCTATTAGGTCCATAAATTACCATATAGCATATATTCAACACAAAAAACAGCGACAATTTGTTGTTGATAAAGGACAGCTGGACATAGAGTGTTTTAATGTATTTTAATCTCTTGTTGGAAGCCGCCCAGAGTGGCTGGGGAAACCCAGCCAGATGGGTGAGGTATAAGTGATAAATTATTATTATTATTATTATTATTATTATTATTATTATTATTATTACCATCATCATCATGGGCCTCCATTACCTTCAGTAGCTTAGGGCAGGGGTAGGCAACCTAAGGCCCGTGGGCCGGATGCGGCCTAATCGCCTTCTCAATCCGGCCCACGGACGGTCTGTTAATCAGTGTGTTTTGACATGAGTAGAATGTGTCCTTTTATTTAAAATGCAACTCTCGGTTATTTGTGGGGCCTGCCTGGTGTTTTTACATAAGTAGAATGTGTGCTGTTATTTAAAATGCGTCTCTGGGTTATTTGTGGGGCATAGGAATTTGTTCATATTTTTTTTTCAAAATATAGTCCGGCCCACCACATGGTCTGAGGGACAGTGGACCGGCCCACAGCTGAAAAAGGTTGCGGACCCCTGGCTTAGGGCCTCATCAAACCTAAATCCGACCCGGTATGTGCTCTAACACAGTGTTCCCCAACCTTGGGCCTCCAGCTGTTTTCGGACTATAATTCCAATCATCCCTGACCACTGGTCTTGCTAGCGAGGGATGATGGGAGTTGTAGTCCCAAAACATCTGGCGGCCCAAAACATGTGCTCGACCACTTATGGCCCTTCCCTGACTTACTGAATGAAGGCTTGCTTGCCCCTGCAACGGGAAAGGGATGCCCCAGATAGGCTTCCGCTTTCCTCACAATCCCAAAAGCAGTAAGAAGAGAGCGGGGTGTCGAGTGAGTGCATTTTTCCGGGTCCAGAATATTTCACTTTTGAGAGCTGATGCAGGAAAATGCAGACACCTCGAGGGGAGCCGTGCGGTTTGAACCCTCTGCGAGGTATGGTAAATCAACGCGAGCGAGCGCCCCCCCTTTTTTTTTTTTTTTGCGGACAAACACCTAAACGGCCGCGGATAACCCTATTGCACTCCGAGATAGAAATTCTGTCAGGGAAGCAACATTAATGCTGCCCGCGAGGAGGTCGACTAACCTCGCCCGCCCATTTCGCCCGCCCCCCTCTCTTCCCCTCCAAGTCCTCCTTCTTTCCCTGCGAAGGCCCATGCAAAGGTCCTCCCTTCCGCCGGGCTCACCCCTTGCCTCGGCCGGGAAAGCCTCCAGGCAGCGCCTCACCGCCCGCAGCGCCTCCCCTTCCGCTTCGCCCTCCGCCATGGCGGGAGCTGCTGCTGCTCCTGCAGCGGCGTCTCGGGCCGCCTGAGCCGCGTTTGGGTCCGGCTGGCGCTCCGCCCTTCTCCGGCTGCCCAAGGAAAGGGCCGGCCTCGCCGGGCGCGGGAGAAACGAGGCCCTCCTCCCTACGGGCGAGCGAGAGGAGAGCTCCGCCTGCCATGTCAAGATAATAAGCTCTCCTGGTTCGCGTTTATGTTTCCCACCAAAACGACGGGCCCCGAGGCACAACAAAAAACTCAAGAACTTTGGCCAAAAACAACAACCCTCAACAACTTTTCTTTCACTGTTTGAAATACGGCAACCCTAACTCACACATGACCAAAAGAGAAGAAATGCAACAGAGAGAGAGAGAGAGAGAAATGAGAGGGCAGATTTGCATAGAAGTCTGAATATGTTAATTTATATGTACCGTATAGCTGAACATTTGGAAATACAGTATTTGCTGTAATTTAGAATAGAAATACCGGTACATCAGGGATCCTCCTGTCCTTGCAGGTTCTGGCTGCCTAGAACAACAATTCGCCACAGTCTGTGGCAGTTCTGGCTTTCTTTTCTCAACAATAACAAAACAAAAAACTTCATTAATCCATGGGGAGATTTAGTCTTTCTTGCTGAGTGGTGGTGGTGGTCTAAAGGGCCAGCAAGGATTGAGGGCAAAGCTTTTTATTTTCAAGTTTGGCATGAACCTTGGGACATTTTGGTGCTGAAACATCCAGTCAATTATTATTATTTACTGAATTTATATACCGCCCTATACCCGGGGGTCTCGGGGTGGTTCACAGAATAAAATCAAGATATAAAACACCAAAATACCTAATAAAAATAAAAATAAACAACCCAATAGCCCCCTCAATCCTCAATCACTGGTCAAGGAGGAGCAGGCTAATGGAAACAAATTTTTGTTTAATAAGAAAGCACCTATTACTACTGGCCACTGTGACTAGAATATGTGTAAACAAAGCAACGAAAACTGGAGAAAATGGTATTTGTGCCTCTGCCTGCTCCTGCCCATGGAAGTTGGATGTGGTTCAGCATTTGTTCTATAGAAAGGCAGGTACTGTAATTTTTGGTCTAAAGGCTCTTATAAACTAGTTGGTAGTAAATGCTGAAAGGTTTGTTTTGGAAATATAGAATCTGGCCAATCCAGCATGATCTCGTCCCCTGCAAAAAAACAACAACCATGTTAGCAAAAACTCCTCCAACACAGTGCTTGCTTAACTGGATCCTGAATGCAGCACTGATCTTACTTGAACACTACAACATGAATCTGAATGTGTCAAAAGAAATGAAAATGCTATTACTACAAAGGGCAAGGGAGGAGGGAAGGCCAGGAGGAAGAAGGGACAGAACTGTTTTGCTATAAGAATATGAAAACCCTAATAAACTATAAAAATGGAACAAGGCAATAGCACTGAGCAACAGCATGAAGACAGCTTAGTAACAAAGGTTCACACTTTTTTATTGAAACTACTTAAGACGCAGAGTACAAATGAATACAGAATTAAAAATAGCCCCAGAAAGGTGGCTCACAGTGCAAAACCCCCACAAACATAAAACAATTGTTTCAAATAATTAAAAAAGACATTTTAAAAGATTTTTTTCCCTCTTAAAGCCAAGGTAGAAAACACACATTTATAAATAAAAAGTTTCAGGGTTGTTATCTCCTTTTAAACAAGCGGAGAATAGGAAGGGAGTGTTGAAATAACACAGGTAAAAGGGATGTTTATCTGGTGCCTAGACTTAACTTAGACATGCTGAGTAGACATGGCTTATTCCTTAAATTGCTGCTCCATGCATCACAGTCTGTGATCTACAGCAGATTAACTCAATATGTAAGCAGCCCAGCTCCAGAATATAATATACAAACAATACAGGATTCTGGATATTCTAGTTATTATCTATAGAAAGAGCAATCTAGTCACAACAGTACCTGCCTGAAGGTCCACAAGGCAGCTATTCACCCCTCCAACTAATTTATTTATTTTTTAAAAAATTAAAAATAGTGAATTCTACTGGAGGTCCAGTGGCTTAACTTCTGTGTTGATATGTGACGTTGTTTAAAATGCTCAGATGCATACACTGGCCATAACAGTAACTCTTTTTGCAGAAAGAAATGTATTCTGGATCAGTTGAGCAAAAGAGGAAGCTAATCCTTTCAAATAGGCCCAACTATTAGAGGTGTCACTGAAAAGGATTGGATTAAAAAAAGGGGGGGGTAATAACAAAATGGCCATATATTGTAGCACCAGTTGCATATACCAATAGCTGGTGTAAACACAATTTTGGCTTTCAAATGTCTCCTGTGTTTCTGTAGAAACAACGAGAGGCCATTTTGTCCCATTCAAGTGTACAGGTATTTGTTCTCTTTTCTAAGGACTCTCCTTGAAAAAAGGAAACAGCATACACAAAGAATAAAATGTAAATTACACTGTACAGAAACATTTCAGAAAGCATGGATATAATATGTCAGCATGGCATCAGTGATGAGTTCATGGTACATACTTTCTCCATTTACCTTAATACATTAATTTGCATGCAAACATTAAAAATCAGTAGAAGTGGGCCAGGTTCAGATACTACATGCATTTGTTTCCACAACCCTTAGATATCTGTTGAAGTTTCCTAATAGGGCCAGCGAACATCTATAATAAAGCCAAATAATTTGCATGCAGTTCAAAACTAAAAGTATAGCAGGCTGACATTTAACTATCAAAGTGTTTTCCTTAAGAGGAAACAGTCTTTCCTCGTTTCTTCTCAGCAACAAATCCTTGGGACAGAAACAAGATAGCTAAGAAGCTAACACACACCAAATGGTTTCAGACAACTGGCTGGCTGAGGATAGTCACTCCTAAAACCTCCCCAATTCATGGATATAATAGTGGAAATGAAGAGCACATTAAAATACTTCCTTTCTTTTTTTACAAAAAAAGGAAACGCCTAACAATTCTCATCTTTTAATTTACATAAAATTCATTCTCAGTTCTACTTAACTATGTTCTGCCTCTCCTGCATAAGACCATTTCAAAGGAACAATACTCTCTGCTTTGAACCAAAAAGATTCCTTTCCCTACTACTACTTTTCTAGAAATCTTGGCCGTTCTATTCCATGTAATATTAAAAACTACAGGCCTGCCCATACATTCTTGCATACCTACTTACTCAAGACCACAGTGCTAGTTCATTTCTACACCCATTTTCCACCTTGATCCATGAATACAGACAGTGCTCAAGTAATTTGAAGAAAATTATTTTGCAGAAACGTTTTGACAGTAACATTGAACTTTGTTTGATATTGCCTTTCACCCAAGAGAAACCCAGAGGAATAATCTACTGGGTAACTGTATCAATAAGCATTGAGGTATTTGTCTATCAACATCTTGATTCTGCTGTCACACGAATGCATTTGAGAACTTTGGAGGTTAAATCAACACAAAGAACTTCAATATCTCCCTTTCTCATACAATATGTCCGTGTTGGAAGTATGGCTCTTCTACCCTGAGTATATGTGTGTCTCAGAACAGGAAAATTTCCTGAGCATTGAACACTTTTCACAGCCTAATGTGAACAGGGAAATAAAAGGTATTTTGCCTAAGACCTTTCCTGGCATGTACACTCAGAAACCAAAAAAAGCCATCTCAATTTTCATTTAATAGATGTCCAAGGAGTATCTTTCATCTGACCATCCTATTCCTTTGCCGCAGACATTGCTCTATTTCATGCTCGCTCATGGACAGAAAACAGTAGCAGAGTATCAGTTCTGGTGAACGTATCTTAACTACCACTCAGAAAAGTATATGAGAGAGCAAGACTGCCAGGAAGTTCTGGGAGGGACATATTAAAAAGCACAAACAACATTCCAGGTCCCTAATCTTGCAGTTAATTTATGGATGGTTGGCTGTCCAGCCAGCCAAAAAGAGGGCTGCTTTGTATGTCCCTCTATATTATGAGAGCCAACCAGTCCCAGAAAAGAAGCGGCAAGGTTCCCAGTCCTACAGTGCAGTGAATGAAAAATCCCACATGAGAAGTCCAAGGGGGAAAGCCGATGAAAAAGACCCAGGTCACCAAAGCAATTTAGTCAGATGATCAGATGGACAATAGTGGACGCAGAACTGCTTTTTGACCAGAGAGAATAGCTCAAAAAATTCAGCAGGATAGCCATTTCTGAAATACTTTTATCAACTAGTACTCTGGGAATATGGTTTGATAATTCAGTAAACTGGGGGGGGGGGGGGATTTTTAATCTCAGAGCACGGTAAATTAAAGAAGAACCTTCTAGAATAGCAATTTGAGAGCCACAGCCATGGACTAATGAGTTTGGAAAAATATGGCAAGAAGTTTTCATTGAACACAATAAAACTCCATGCAGTCTCATTCCCACCCCACTAACCTGCTTTGTTTTTAATGACAAAAAAGGAAATGAAAATAGTTACATCACAACTGTCTAAATGTTCTGTCCAGTCACATTTAATTGGCAGTTTTCTGGTTTTAGCAATGGAGACATAAAATGGGTCTTCCTCTTGGGATGCTAGGTACATCTCATGCTTCACTTGAACAGTACTTAAAAACTGGTGTCAGGCTCTCTTCACTGACAAATTTCTTAAAAAGTTTTAGTTCTAGCAAAAGTTTAATCTAATAAATGCTATAGCAACCCTGTCTCTCCCCCCCCACCGCCCCAAAACATCATCTGAAGAGCCCAGTATACAACACCAGTTGAACACCACTTCTAATTATAACTTTATAAATAGAATTTAACAATTCTTCAATTAAAAAAAACAACTCCTTAGTGTAGAGGTCAGGTTTTATATAAAATGTTGTACAGTTCTTGCAAAAGCATTCATGTTTGCAAACAGTCTTGTAACAAATCTCCGTAGCTTGGTCCAAAGGGTGTGCTGTCCTCTGGAAGCAAGTGCAGGTGTAGGTATATAGCATAGGTTTTTCTTTAAAACAGAAGGAAAAACAGGGAGAACAAGACTGCATTTTAAAAAAGAAAAAAGAAAAAACCTATGAGTAAAACTCAGCAAGGCAGGCTGCAGCAAAAAGTAGTTCAGAAATTCCGCCTGCCAGTCTACTAGTATAGTATGTTTACTGCAACAAAACTTGTGGGAAAGACATGGAAACAGTCACAGCTACAAAATGCATGTGAAAAGTTTAGAGCAATAGTCACAAAAATAAATTAATAAATAAAAGTTTAACACTGTACATAGATCGAGACAGCCCTGCAGACGGAGTGGCTGGTGCCATCTCAATATCTTTCCACCAAGTCAGCAATTTCAGCCTGAGCCACAGTCAACTGAGTCTGTAGGAATTTTTGTTTTAAATGTTTTGGCTGGAATAAAGTTTCCAATAAGTTTTTCTTAACACCACCAAAAAAGAAAAAGAAAAGAGAGAGAAGTGGGCACAGAAAGATTAGTACAGTACTGTGACCAGCACATTTCTGGAAGCCATAAAATGACCCCCTCTTAACAGAACTGCTTGAGAAAAAAAATATTTCACCATTGGATAAAAGTCAACAATAGCAGTCATTCCAGGTTTTCACTATGTTAGTTTTCCCTGTGTTGCTGTCAGTTTCTTCATTAGATGTTCATGCCCCTTAGAACTACTCTACAGTTTTTTATCCATACGTCGTTCAACAGCTTGCAGCAACAGCTCTGAATATTGTTCCAACAAAGCAAGAGTTTGCTCATCTCCAAAATGCCGAGGACTGGATAAGGTGGAACCACTTCCCTCACTGACTGGCATTACAGTTGGGTCGTGTGGCTTTGCCAACACTTCTTTCTCCCTTTGAAGTTCTTTCCCATCCTTCAGGGAATCTAGTTCTTTTTTCATCACAGAGAAGGTATCAGTCAAGAGGCCAGCAATCTCATTTTTATCGGCTGAAGACTCCATGTCAGCAGACACCTGCAAAAAAAGTGGGGGTGGAGGTGAGCAATGTTTTTTCTTTATTTTAGAAACACACCCTGCCCTGTGTTGAAGGCTTCTGGTTGGTAGCAATAAAAACAACAAAGTCCAGTGCTGTGAGATCATCAGTGTAGAGTTCTAGAGCCCCTTACTTCAATCTCTGTAATCCCTCCTCTTTCTCATATGGGAAAGTACCTGGGAGAAGCATGGACTTCTCACTTCAAGCAGCAGTGACCACAGTCATATCAACTACTCCTCACACCTGACCCATTGCCCCTCCTGTTGCTTTTCTTCCTCCCATTCCACCTATTCTCCCGCAAGAAACTAAAAATATCAACACAATACTTTCAGCACATTCTCCCAATCAGTCTCAAGCATTGGAAATTGCTAAACATGCTGGTTTCTCCATTAGATTTATATCCTACACTTCCTACCTGGGCAGCAAACACCAAAGTGATAAAAGGTGTGATAAAACAATACATATTAAATACATATTTAACTGCAATCACATGCCCTCCCAGCAGGTAATTTCAGGGCTGCCAGGAACCTTTCAGGCATCAAGCACCTGGGTAAATGTTTTTACATTTCCCCTGAATGTTAAAAATGAGGGAGGCAGAGACACCTCACCAGAGAGGGCATTCCACAAATGAGGAACCACTACTGAGAAGGCCCTACCATGTTGAATTAATGTTGTGCACCAAGTGAGTCTGAATTATCATATATTTGTGTTTGAAGTGTGCAAAAGCTCTTGTGCCTCATAGGGATTCTCATACATGCATGAGAATACCTTCTTGTCTGGCAACCCCAATCAAAATCAATTTAAAACAGTAAGATTCAATCATCATTATCATGCTTTTGCTGACTCAGCTATTGAAAGCCAACCACTGAAAGCTCTGTCTCTCTGCAACATCTGAACTGGGAATGGCCATGTTGGGTTAGCGTCTCACTAAAGTTTTGGACTGAGTTTAAACCCTGGCAAGACAAAGGTTCTGCAGGTGTACAATGGGTTGTTTTTACATATCAGATTTTCTACAGAAATGGAAAATATGGATTAAAATGTATAAAGGGCTGGCGGGGTGGGGGCTGGCATTTTGAAAACAACATTGTGTGACCACTGCAAAAAACACCATGTGCATGAGAAACACTGTTCTACAATAAACTCCCATCTGGAAGCATTCCTTGCCACAGAATGGCGATCCACACAACAACCCAAAGGGCTTATAAGTACACAGGTATCTGCTCCAGAACGAACATTTAGAGGAGCTTTGCTTGCAGTCTTAACCATATGTTTTCAATTTGTCTAATATAGATAATCACATATAAGTATTAAGATCCAAGTGACCAGCTGGAATGAAAGTGTGACTTACCATATGGTATAGATGGATGGCCTTGCGCATACTGTCTTGGAGCTCAGACACAATGTGCTTGCATTGCTCAATGCTGACTGAAGAGCCTCCTGTGGGGCGGGGGGGAGGGAGAGAATACAAAGGCGCTAAGTAGGACACATGTACCATTCTAGCCCTGCCCACTGTCCTGAGACGGTGGAAAACCCTGCAGAGAATCTAGCCATTTCATACATTGGCCTCCCCCACCCATCTCAACAGTTCTTTAAATCCTTGCATGAGACTGTTCATTATATACTATGCACTTACATGAATAGAGAGCAACTTCTCTCGTAGGAGAAGTTGTTAAGCCTTTCAAGGGAGCCAGTCTTAGTGGTGCTGTGGCCTGCATTGCTGCACCTAGCGGCAACCAGGAAGAGGGCATTCTCTATAGCTGCACCTGAATATCTCTTCCCCCAGAGAAGCATTTCAGTGGCACATTTTCTCTGGCTGTTAAAAACATGTGCTGTGAGAAATTAGCTTAATAGTTTTAAAGCTCCTGTGAAGCCAAAGCAGCCATCCCAAAGGGAGGCTGCTCACTGCACCATTCACTGTGCGGTTGACCTAGCCTCCTTCCAAATAATCCTTCAATGGTAACAGGAATTTCTGCCACAACTCTGCATCATATGTGATTAAATCATTCAAACCATTCTGTATTTAGAGATACAGATGATTTCCTGCCATCATGAGAGGCTGCACATCACATTTCTGCTGCCAACCGTCACTCCAGACTTGCCTCTTTCCAATCAGGAGGCAGATCCCAAGCATGATACAAGCAGGAAACACACGGGAGATTCCTCTGAGGAGGGAAATACTTACTCTCCAAAATTAAACTGAAGTGCAAGTGTAAAAGTCTACCTCAAAATTTAATCAAGAAAGCAGTGTGCCAGTGTTATTAGAAGTCTGGGAAATACTTGCCTAAACAAAGAACTATACAAAGAACTTAACTATACATTAGGAAACATAATTCAAACAGGCAACAAAGAAGCATATTTCTTTTATAAGCATTGTAAGGGTGAGAAACAACATGGGGTAGAGGGATGATTGAGGGAAGCACATTTCAGCAATACATTGCTATCCTGCCCTTATTTAAAAGGCAGGCAACTTTGTCTGCTTGGTTGCCAACTCATTAACCAAGCAGTGTCTGACATCTGAAGGCATGTAGTGAGACAAAGATGATAGACATACAAGTGGGATACACATACACAAACATGATTCGACCTTTATTCTGTCCTCCCGCATCATAACTCACATGAGAGCCACTTAAAAATCCTCCTAGTAAATAACAAGTTAAAACAAAAGGTCTGTGGGTTTCTGAATTGGGGGGGGGACACACACAAGGAGAGGGGTTGGTTCATTAAAGGTTAATGGTGCCAGCTAACACCTCAGATCCACATGGTCTTCATCTTCTTGTTAATTTACAGTGTGAATACATTGTCTTCCATTATCTTGTCTATTACTCTTGCTAAATCAGAACATGAATTGTTCTCTTCTTATTGTCTGCAGATTTCTCCCATTGATTATTATGCATTTATATTCTGTTGAAATCAAAGAATGCCAGCATGTGTGCACAAACACACACAGGCAAGTTGCTAAAATTATTTAAATAGATGAATGAGAGCTATAAAACTTCTGAAGCCGTGAGAATGAACCTTCAGACATGAATTTCATATGGCTGTTTGGGTAGCCATACTTCAAATTCCACAGCATTTTCCTCCATAGATCTCAACGTACTGTTATCAGTGAGAAGTATGTGCACATCCAGCAGATGGGGAAAGACTGAGAGCAGATGTTTAGGTAACTTTGTACCAAAGTTACATGCAAGTTAATAGCAGAACAGAATATTAGAACTCAGTTTCCCATCCATCCCTCATATTGCCCAGAGCCCTGTGCTTTATTCATCTGGTTGCAGCACTTATTATATTAGCCACAATACCAATTTTATGGAATTAATTGCACAGCATCAACTGCATAGCGTGACACAGGAAAAACAGTCACTCAGATGGACTTAATTTATGGGAAAGGGTTTGGGGTTGTTTTTTACACTGAGCTTACATTTATCTTCTTTAGGAATGTTGTGATGTTTTATTAATTACTTGGTGCCTTTTATGATGTCTTGTAGATTTATTGGTTGTTAGCTGCCTTCATTGCTCAGAGATGGCAGAATATTAACAAAAATCAAACTTCCTTTTAACATACTCTAGTGAGCGTCTCTCTCTTCATGTTTCACATCTTATCCATTTGCAGGGGTGTGTCAGTAAAGAAACATGCTACACCTTAGTAAAACATTAATTGCCCCTTCCTGTTAAAGTAATTCCAAAGGACTCCAAAACTTCACTCTGGAGCAGCTTAGAAAACCTGAGAACAGTGAGAATTTACTTCCACAAGCTCCAGACATGGTTTTTCTCGCACCTCAGCAGCAATGGCTGCACATTTAAAATAAGTAAGGGTACCTTGAATGAAACTTGCAGTTTTTAACTCAGCTAATATACCTACATAGTATATTAAGGGTAGCAAAGCAACTACACATTGGCCAGCTTTGTTTGCCAGCCATGTTCTCTATATATAATAAATGAGTTCCTTCTCTCATTAGTGTCAGTCCAGGATTTCCCTTTTTACAAGTGAGCACAGGAAGACACTGCTGGCAATGATCAATGGAAGATTATGAAACAAATGATAAGTAACCTTACCACTGAAAGTCAGGCAAAGGTTTTCCTTCCCCCAGTGTACAGTTTTACTTTAAAACTATATATTCACTCTTGTGCTAGTCCTACCAAGCGGATCGTCGCTTGAGCCACAACATTTGCTGCCACTAACACAGAACACAAGACAAACTGGAAGCAGAAACTGAGGACAGAAAAGGGGAAAAAAATGAATGCCAGATTGAAATGTCTCACCATTGAAAGGATGGCTTATGGAACGAGACAGGTGCAGACAGGACGAGACAGGCCAGAAGCTGGACGTAAAGAAATGTGATGGAAGTGTGAAGCGATTCACAAAGACAGGAGACAGAAGGGGGAAGAAGATTAGAGATGGGTATCCGTGCACACCTGAGTCCTCTGCCAGGGCTGCCACAGTTGTGGGAGACCTTGGCCTGCTTGGTTCACGTGAGCAAAGCTCAAGCTGATTCTCCGGCACACAACCAGCGCTGGCAATTATCTCTTTGCATCTCAGTGGTCTGTATTCTGGAGATTTTGGGTGCAGACCATCTGAAAACTCTTTCAGTTTGGTGTTAGTAGCCCCCGGTTCAAGCTGGACTTGGACTTGGGTCCTCAACAATGTACGGCTCTCTTTTAGAGTCTCTGTAAAGGGACCTGCTGGGCTACTTTTACCAAGGCCTAGTGGCACAGCGGCTTGGTTTTCCAGCTTGGAGGCCCATCCTTCAGGAAACGAGTGCTTCTTTATACCAGTGCCAGCAGGTGACTGGGGAGATTCCAGCAGTGGTTTTGATTTGGCAGTCGGTGAGAAAGAAGCCAAAGTCGGTCTGTCAGGCAAAGATTTGGGGATGTCAAGGATCAAATGGGCCCGGTTAGAAGCTAGCTTGCTGTGAAAGGATTTGGGTGATGAAGAACTTGTAGCTTGCTGAAGAGGAGGTTTCACGAGGCCATTCTCCTTCACAAGCGGCTTGTTCTTCTCAGTGTCCCCTAAAGGATTCAACTGTGTCTTCTCTGGTACTTGTGGGCTGACCTTCACCTCAGCCAGGTGTTCTGCAGAGTCGCCAAGGCATAGATTCTCTCCCACAGATACGCTGCGGGACATCTTGGCCATGAAGCTAGTGGTGGGGTTCATGTAGGACTTTGGTTTTGCAGCTTTGCTGTCTTTGGCTTGCAGAGAGCTGGAGCCATCTGTCTTCAGTAGAGTTGCAGACAGAACCCGACAGCTATTGGACCTTGGATCTTTCTCACCTACCATTAGGGTCTGAGGACGTTGCCTAGCAGAAGGCATCACTCCTGGAACCTTATCTGTGGAAATGGAAGAAATAAGTGCACAAAACTGGTCTGGAGACAATCAAAATAGCTCCAGCTTTTTAATGTCATTACTATTTCATTTCAGCTCCTGGATGAAGCACTAGACAAAACAACTATGTTCAGGGAATCATTTTGAGCAACTGCCCTGTGTTCCAGACACCCTGTTGTCTAAATTTCTGACTCAATATGTGACCAGAGATAGCACTGCGTGTACTGTTTTAACCCTTGTTCTGTGTGATGGGGATTACTGCAAACGCCACCTCATATTTGCAAAAAAAGTATTTCCTTTACAGCAAAAAGCAGTCAGAGGGCTACGAACGATGGCTTGGGAATCATAGGAGTATTAATAAAAGTAGGTGTGGAATGCTCCTTTGATTGATGCAGAGCATCACACAAAGTACCGGTAAAAGCAGCCCCGATTATACATGCAAAACCACACTAAGGCTGTAAGTGGGAGAGTTTCACTAGGAATGTTATCTGCACAAGCTGCACTAAAATAAATGGTGATTCCATGACTTTCGCTTGAGTTCCCGTAAAAGAATTTCCAGGTCGATTGCTCCTAGTATCTCTAACACCTTTAAACAATTTGTGCTTTCCAGAGGAAGCAGGTTAAGTCCTCCTCTTGCCATCACCAGTGACAGCAATTCTTTCTGCATTTCTCCAGCTCAGGCCACCCACAAGGCATAGAGGAGGTACCTGTGGTGTTGTCAGGGACTATCTCCTCCGCCCACCTCCAAAGCTGGTAGATAATTGGCTCTCATCTCCAATGCTGGGCAGGTTTCTATTTTGGAGGCCTTTGGCTTTTAACGATTTCCACAATACCCAGCCACTTCCTTACCATTATGAACAAGGTCATGAACTGATTGGGATTTCCTCATCACCACTGCCCCATCACTATCGGGGAAAGGCCCCGGTGGTCTTCCAGGACCCCTGTTGATCTCTAACGCAGGTTTCCTCTTTCTCTGTATATAGAGTGATCTAAATGAATTAACATCATTTTGGAAGATGCCATTCTCCAGGGCCATGTTCTGGTGGTCAAGCCCATTTTTCAGCAGATCAGCAGAAACTTGCTTCGGAAAGTCAGGCAACTCAGTGGGCTTCCGATCCGATACCAGATTTGATGAAGAAAGTGACAGTTGCCTATAGAGACAAAGACAGGGCAGGATATATAAGGTCACAATACCATCACCATTTGAAATAATAATAAAACAGTACTGTGTAGCTAATTTGGGGCTGTGGTTCCTGCATTTAAGGGGGTTGGACTAGATGACCCCAGGGGTCCCTTCCAACCCTACATTTCTATGATTCTACATGGCCAACAAGACAAGCTCTTGCTGCCAAAATCCTCATACAAACACATTTTCCCCTTGGATGTATGGTGAACATAGACTAATCATACCGGTAGACAAGACTACTATATAGGAGGGTTAAGTGAAAAGGGGGAAACGGAGAGGTTTCAGCAAGGGAAGATAAGCCATAGTTATAATCAGGGTTAAGGTTTTCTCAGCTCAGCATGCTACTTGATTCAGGCCCTCACTTTTGTCCACCTAAACTCTCTAGAAAAAGAGACCTGTACTACTCATGGGATATCTGTGCCTACTTTTCAGTCTCCTCTTCTACCTGTAAACCAGGATGTTAGCACTAACCTAAAGGCCTCAGCATACAGTTGTAGGCAATCAGGGTAGACTGCTCTTCTGTTTGCTACTTTAACAAAAAACAGAACCATGTGCTCAGTAAACCCTAACATTCATAGATGCCCTTTTCTAATATTTTCGATCCCCATCAGATTTAACAGGCTTCCTGAAATAATAATTTTTTTAAAAAAACTCATGCAGTATCTGGAGCTTAGTCAGCAAAACAAGGAGTTTGCTAATGGAAGAAAACCAGATTAAAGCTCATTGGTAAAGCAAGACTGAATAAGATTTTTTTCACTGTCCAAGCTGAATGAAATGCAAAATCTTTTTAAAGCGCATAAATGGTGAAGAGTAAATCACATGACAAAATTTAGTTCTTATATCAGCCAAAATGGATTCATTGACACAGCTGTGAAGTTCATTGGAAGACTGAAGAAAGAGAAGCAAAGACAGCCACCATGATCAAACATTGGGGTACCTGGGCCTTTCCAAATCACCCTGCCAAAACAGACGCAGTCTTTTTATAGAAAAAGAGCAAGCCTTTTTTGCTAAGGTGCACCAGGAGCAGAAAGTTCAAGAGATGAGTTTGTCATGCCTGAGCCAAAGCAAGGCCGGACTATTCAGCAGTAAGGAAAACTGTGACCCTACCTGAGAGCAGGAGACTGGGACAGAAAGCGAGAAGAAATACTGTTTTCTGTTCTCTCCAGAGTTCTACATGATCCACCTATGAATTAAAAAGGGGGGAATGTACACAAATTAGGAGGTTTTTAATTGTACAGTTTTGTTGCTGTAGACTGCTTTGATACATTTTTATGACATAGTGGCATATAAATATTTTATACGGTAAATGAATGAATGAATTGCAGTGGACTCTAGTCCATCAAAGCTTATACCACAATCAACTGGTTAGTCTTTAAGGTGCCAGATACTCTTGTTCTTACAATTCTTCTCTTCATCACAACGTTTAACATGCCAACATCTACCACTAGGGGCCACTGCATTTCTACTCAATTCCCAGCACAAACAGATGAGTCAAGCCAGTATTACTTTCCCCCCAGGTCAGCAAAAAAGAAAAAGCTGCCATTTTGACAAGGCTCCATTCATTGTGCTACCAAAATTGCAGGAGGTGCTACAGGTTTTATGTGCCCCACTTCTCATTATTTTCTCTATTCTACCAATGGCATTTGCTTCGGGGAAACTGATAGTCTAAAGTAGATTTAGTAGGAATACATTTGGGAACATCACGAAAAGGTGAAGAGTTTCCACTGGTTTTGAAAATGTACCCTTTTCACCGTTACTGGCCAGGGTCTCAAAATGCTGCTTGAGGAACTTCTCCTGATCTGGAGTCCTGGGGACATCTCCTTCCAACAGACCAGCGCTGACATCCTCCTCATCCTCTTCTCCCACCTGTTCATCCAGATCGGACGTACCATCCACACTGAGAGGTTCTGTACTCTCAGAATCTAAAATGGAAACATGACACAAGCATAACTTGCACAACAATGTAGATTGCACATGGGGATCTGCAACAAAATGTTGGGAGTGTTATCTGTTATCCCGTAAGAAGAGTAATTTTGCAAGTGTTCATACCTGGCGGGGGGTGGGGGTGGGAGAGGACAGAACTTTTCTTTTACCCCTTTCCTACTCCTGAGGCCTTTACTGCTCTATAGTACTGCAGGGAGAGGGTTCAGGTTTGTGGCTGGCCCTGAACGTGGAGCATTTTATTCCTTTGTAGGAATGGTGGGAGTTCAGGAAAGTAGAACAGGGGAAAGGTCGTCTTTCCCTTTTCCTGAGAAATGCTTGTTTAATACAGATAGGGGGATTTATTTAATTTTAACACCCCACCGTTTCTTTAACCCTGAATTCCGCATGACACCCTTCTCTGGGGTACTTCCAATAAGTTGTTAGGTGCTTGAACAAGTCAGTCCCCTCTCCCACAACGACCTCCCCAGTCGTCAATCCATATGAGAACCTCAAACCTAAACTGGCCCACCAGGTCTCCTCATTCAGTGTGGCCCAAACCACACCCACCTGTGTCCATCAAATGACATCAGATGTTGGGCAGGTAAAGCTGCAGTGCCAAATTCGAAAGAAAGAGTCAGGAGTGCACTCTAAGCATGCTCTCGATTCTTCCATTGGTGCCTTTTTCTGTTGCTCTGCCTACTTCACTTGCATTGGGGAAGGAAAGCTCCCTTTGCCCATTTGGGAATGTGGTTGAGAGTTTTTTGTGTGAATGGTGTCGTTTAGCTCTAAATTATTATTTTTTGGGTGGGCAGGGTTCCTGAGAGAAAGGGGCAAATCCTGGTTAGGGATTTCACATATACATATTTCCGGGGTGGGGAAAGAAACTTAGGAGATGGTTGTTCTCAGCAGTGGCCATGCACCAGCTGCAAGATGTAGCTCTGGTCCAGGAGAGCCTCTGTATATCAGTTCCCCCAGTAGGGCAAACCTGGAGGTACCACAGAAGAAAGATATTCAGTCACCCACAAAGGTGCAATGAGAATATCAGAGAAAGTCAAATGTCTGCCAGTATTTCAAACATTTATCAGAAGCATGCAAAAACCTTTTTATCTGGAATTGCTTTCTGGTGACCAAGATTAAGCTGGCCTGGTGTGGTACTTGTTTTGGTTTTATTTATTTCATTTTAACTCCTTCTTGTCCCTGCTAACTGTAGGTAGCATCTTGCTGAAGTTTTCAGAATGGGGGTGGGGCACAAGTCCAAATAGTTAAAAATATCTCACCTTCATTAGGGCTCGAGAGGCGGCTGCTGCTGTAATCCACGGAGCAGGCACTGTCAGGGCTGTGTTTATCTGGACACCCGTTGCTGTGGTAGCCTCTACCTAGTTTCCCATGGGGAAGTGCTTTTACCTGGAACTCGCTGAGAGAGAGGGGAAGAATCAAGTGTGAGAACCAGCATTGACAACTTCTAAACTATTATACTCTTAAAGACCTTACCTGTGCTACTAACTTCCCACCATTGCGAAAAATAAGTTTTGTAAAGCCTAACCTTTTCACCATTCATGCACAATTATTTTGCACTTCATAGAGCTTGGACAGTGAAATTTGGACTTTCCCCTTCCATTTCTATTATATATTCTCTCTCTCTCTCTCTCTGTAGTATTTTCCTCATCAACTAAAAGACACTCAAGAGCCACATCCACAGAAAAATTGAGGCCTAAGCCACCATCTGTGTCTATGCCATATGTGAAAATCCTTACGGATAACCGAGCCAATGAGAGAAAAAACCAGTTTGCATATGGCATTTTAAGAGACTCCACACATCACCATGACAACAGCTCTCGGTCCTAACTCCAGCAGTGTATGTTTAGCTTAACGCAGCTTCTCTTAGCTCCGTGGCTGAAAGAAAAGGCTTTCTGTTTATGGAATACTTGGGAGTTCTTTTATGTTTAAATCCTCCTAGTCACTGCAATTGAACTCAAGCATGAAGGTCACTAATGCTGAGAATATTATTTACACTAACTGTACCGCAGCTTGCAAGTTCTGTGAGTGCCGTGTCCATCATGCTTCCAAACGCTGCCCAGAATGACCTCCCCCCCCCCCCACTGTCTGACAGCTCCAAGAGTCCACAATCTGCTCTGTTTAAATCTTAGAACTATAACATTAGAAACATAAAGCAGAAGTGGCGGGGTGGGGTGAGGTGAGGTGGGAAGAGCACTAATAGTCAGCCTTTTTTATATATAAAAAAGCACCCTTCAGAGTGTAATAGCTTGTGGAGGCACATCCACAGCCCACAATCGTAACACTGTACGTTGGAAGCAGAGGAAATGAAACAGCTACAGAGGGAAGGGAGAGTTAAATGTTATAATTAAGGGAGAGATCACTGGAAGCAGGCCGATGTCTCTCCGGTTTCTTCAATATTTTTATTATACCGCATGACTCCTCCAAGTCATGTTAGTGGCATCTCCAAACAACCACTGTTTTAGTTGTTTCAAGAACAAGCTCAGGCATTCTCATACTAAATTCAAAACCAGGCAAGCGTGAAAGAAGAGGACGGAGAGCAGGAGAGGACAAGAAACTCACAAGACAGTCATCCAAGGAGAAATCTGGCAGCAGTAGTTCATATGTATGACTTGCTCACAAGCAAATATTATGTTAACGAGCCTCATCTCATTGCGGCCTGTATGCTACAGTCAGGCCGACATTTATAAAACCCATCCGTAACTTTGGAATGTGGTGGACAGCATGGTGCCTCACCCAGATCATCAAATCATTATGATTATTTTCCTTTGGGGAGCGGGGGGCGGGCACACAACCTTAATTAGCTAAAAGCAAGGCGCAAAAAAGGAATTAATTTTTTTACCTGCAAACATCTGCAGGGTGAATCTCATCTTGTTCTGGGTAGATGACGCATTCCTCGCTCTCCGAAGGTTCCAGTTCCTGGGGGAAAATCCCCCCTTCGCAGGACACAAGGCGAATCACTTGGGGTCGAACACAAGGCTGGTTTTCCTGAGGAGCTGCAGAGCCTCCAGCCTAGAATATCAATGCAGAAACAAAGCTAGTTTAGCTTTGGTAAAGCAACATGCAGAAAAACTGCAGTTAACAATGCCACTTCAGAGAGGCATGAGCCAACTCATTAGCCTTATCCACCTGCCTGCCAGTTGGGCGACTGATTCTGTTCTAAGGAGCAAAGAAGCAGAATATCTTCTATTCATGTTTTTATATTCCTACAATTCCCAGCAAACATTGGTCTGGCAGCTGATTGGTCTAGATGGCTGCTCCATCTAAAGCCCAGAGCAGGATCCAATGCGCTAACCCACAATGCATTGCTTTACTACCCACGTAATATTATTGTATTATAGTATCCCCTGGTCAGAATTCAGAACACCATCCCTCCTATGTGGTAGTTTCTCATCTCTTGCGTTAAGAAGGGAAGCTCTTACATTATTGACACACAGAGGGAGATCAGGATGCTCTTCTTGGTCATCCCCATTGCTGACCTGGGAAAGAGAATCTCGGCTGGCAGAGCGGGAGACGGAGAAAGACTCCAGCTGCCGCAAGTCAAGCATGGATTTAACAGTCATCTCTAGGCTGCCTGTGGGTTGCGACCAACGACCACGCTGCCGAGGCGCCTTGCTCATGGTGGCCTCCGAACACTGAATCATTGCCATCTCTTTTGCCTAAAGGAAAATGAAGTAACTTGTAAAAAGCAATGCCAAAGGAGCAGGACTTATTTGTTAACGAATCTGCTCAGAGGAGCAGAATGCCACAGAGTTATCATAGCAAGAAAAAAAAAGTAGATGAAAAGGCAAGGCCAGAATAAGATCTCTTAAAGAGGACCGTCAGAACAAAATCAGAGAGATGAGGCAACAAGAAAGGACATGTCCTCACTATGTTGTGGTGCAGTTATTTAAACATTACACATATTTTCAGCAGTACCTAGTTTCACCCACCAGTGCAAAACCTTGGGATATCTGAATGACCTTGGATTTTAATAGAACAGACAACTGCTGCTTGATTGGTCCTAGGCAGCTTCTCCATGTTTTTCGTAGAAAAGCACGGGCACCACAGTACTCAGGCACCTCTCCATCCACGCAAGACTCCTGGTCGATTTTTTAAAATTATATTTTCTCTGTTTTGCCCGATTTAGGGGCAGAGTTATGCACATCACCAATTTTTCTTCTGTCAAATGGGCATTTTGTGATGCTTGTGATAGTTGTAGATTTCCAAATGTGTCCCTGTCTCCAAAAAGGGTTCGGCCGAGCACAATGACCTCTGATCAGCTGAGGAGATAGTGTGCTCCTACTGCACTTTTGAGTAAAATATTTAATCGGTGTCAGAGGACTAAGAGTTTAGCTTGATATAAACCAGGCCGGCGGGGGGCGGAAAGAGGGATGGGCATCTTATACCATTTCTGATGGCATTAAGCCTCAAGAGGCACTGGTTTCATTCACATGTCATGACAAATCATAATTGCTGGTTTGCAGAAAACAAGTCAGTTGTGTTCACTTTGCTTCTCCCTGCTAGCACACAGGATGTAAGCGCTGCTACCTGCATAGCTGACAAGCTGCTGAACAAGCTTGTCTTGAAACAGGTGGCAAGGTGGTATTACCAATTCATACATGATCCATTCCATTTGGGGAACACATTCCTATTTGAAGCTTCCACAGCACTCTCAGAATATATGCCTCTCGATGCCAACCAGCTTTCTAAGAATAAACGGCATCTTCTCAGCAGTCCCCAGCCTGTTTAAGGAGGTCTGCAATGGAGAGCCTAACACAACAAAGAGGTACATCTTGTACCTAGCAGGTAACAACCTCTACACAGTCAGTGCACTGGAGAAGCTGAAGCTGCTAGATATACTGGTAATTGAATCTGTGTATGCCTGGGCATTTAGAAACTGGCAGGCTATAGGAAAGGGGTGGTGTGAAGACTACATCAACGCATCATGCATCTTAGGGCAGACTGACCCTGTGAATATCCACCTGCTCTTCAGCTGTTGTTCTTACATTTCAGAAGCTTTTTTTTTAATGTATTGAAAACTCACCCTCCTCATTTCCCAGTGGGAAAAGCTTCTTGAAAGAGAAAGATCTGGATCTAGGAGGAGAAATATACACAAGTCAACAAAGCTGATTTTCTTCCCACCATCACAAAGCTCTTTCACACACAATCTGTGTGCAATATCTTTGATTAAACAAAGATAAATCACAACAGAACCCATTTCTTTTTAAGCCCTATGAATATACGCATGCACATATCACTCGTTTTAGTAGGTTAATTAAGTAGTAATCTGCTTAGAATTCTTATGATTCCCTAGTGGAAATAACAACACCAACTTCCCGTCTCAGCTTAGCAAACTCCTGCATTGTCAGCTGTTGGCACAGATATACATTCAGTTGGACAATCTCATACAGCCATTGTCCTAGATTTTCGTGCAGGGCTCGTTCTGAGTCATTTTCTGCCATACTCTCTCTACATGAATTACTCCAGGGCCACAATTGTTTGGAGAAACACTCTGTAAGAATTGGAAGCGCATGCTGGCACAATTGTGGGAAATGGCTGCCAAGTGTGCTTGTGCGCTGCTGGTTCACAGTACTTTCTCCTTGCAAGGACCATGGAGGGCTGTGTGAAGAAAACAGCAAGGAACTGTGCAAGCCAGCTGTCAGCTTCTCTCCTGGTTCTTTCCTATCTATGGTTAATATTCATTCCAGAATACCATATGCTCCTCTTCCCATATACCTGAATCCCTTTCAGTGTTGCCATTAGTCTGCACTTGGAAGGACTGCAGCCCATGTAGCTCATCCTCCTCATTCCCTTCGTCTTCACCATCTTTGTCACTGTCCGATGACAGCACTGGCGCAGATGAGAGGACAGAGACTGACTCGTGCCTAGAAAGGCAGAATGAAGAGAAGCATTGGCATAAGGTATACAGTGAGCATCAACATTATTTATTCAAAACACTCTTGTGCACAGCTCCAGAACGCCACCATTGAGCCACAACAACTTTAAACAGGAGGGATGGAGATGGGAATTAGATGTAAGTCTTTCTGACTTCCAGAAAACTTACCCTAAAAGTGCTACTGGTCCACAGATATGGTGAAGGCATATTAAACAGGCTAGAAACACACATCACCACAAATCCCTAACATAGCGCTCTTTGGCAAAGTTAAGCAATTTTCAAGTCCCATCGGTTTTAGTGGGAGAGTTGCATGCACATATAAATCTCTCCCACTAATAATCTAAGGCACTTGAAAGTTATTTGTTTGTGCCTTTAGATATTTCTTCTCATCCTTTCATGCTTTAATTTTATAAAGCACAATACGAATTTTGTTGTGCTGCACAGAGGCAAATTTGACCCCCGCAGGGGAAGGAAGGAAGGTCAAAGAATGCAGTTATGAGAAAAGACAGTTGGCAATGTAAGACCAGAGCACCATAACTCAGTGTTATGTTGCACTACTACACAATAAAAGAGTGCTTAGAATACCTGGGATGGATCCTTAATCAAAATGGATAAGGCAGGCATTCCTGGTATGAGCTCTGAGCATAAACTTTCCCCAGAGAGACTCACATTTTCCCCTTTCAGGCAAAGCAAGAACTGAACCAAAGCAGCCAAAACTGCCCATTTCCAAGAAATGTCACATTTATACCCATTGACATCACACGTGTTCCATGACTTTACACAAGGAAAGCCATGATTGCCACTAGCAACTGCTATGAGTGCTGCGGGTAGGTGTTTCGAGCTAGGCATTATTCTGGAGACAAAAATAACAATCTACCAAATACAGGGTAGCCTGGAGAGGGAATAACTTTCCCTGCAATGTGCAAATTGCCAGCAGTACAGAAATGGGGCTAAGGGGCACCAACTTCCTTTCTGCAAATAGAGAATCCTTATTTTTCAAATTAGTACGTTCTTAAAACACTGTCCTGAGTCATCTATAATGACTGCAGGGGGTGGGGGTGGCTTGCTGAGCCTGCCTTTGAGCAGATGGCCTGTTCCAATTGCCTTTGGTCTCCCTGAGTGCTGCACTTCCAAAAGATCTTAGGGATTGGGGGCAAGGTGCCATCCATGCTCTGATGACATCACACTCCATCAATCCATTTCACCTGAATAAGCAAAAGCAGAGCAGGTGTTACACCAGTGCCAAGAGACAGTAATGGGCTGGTCGAGTGTCAAAAGTAAGAAATCCTTGACAATCTACTATGAACCACCCACTCAAGACTTCAACTGCCCCAAATCTAAAAACATCCAGAATAGTCTGCTGGATCAGGCCAATGGTCCATCTTGTTCAGCATCCTGTTCTCCCAGTGGCCAACCAGGCGCCCACAGGCATCAAGCAAGATCTGAGCACAATAACACCTTTTCCTGTGATTTCCAGCACCTGGTATTCAGAAGCATTGCTGCCTCCAACTGCAGAGGCAGAGCATAGCCGTCATGGCTAGTAGCTGTCAATAGCCCGCTCCTCTATGAATTTCTCTCTCCACCCCCCCAAAGCTTTTAAAGAGGATTAGACAAATAATCTATGGAGGCAAGGCAGAGATCATGGCTGCCTGTGGTGAAAGGGAGTATGCATCCACCTATTTGGGGCTGTGGTGATCTCTTTCAAATGACAGCAACCCCTAAGAGCAGGAAAATACCAGCAGTAGTAAGCAATACAGGCGAGGCTTTTATAAAGTGCTTTGGGTACAGGCCTGTGCTTTAAAAGGAATGAGGAAAACAACAGCAGGCCATGCCTTGAAGGAGCTGCCTCCCATGCAGATGTTAGGTGTGCTTCCACATGCATCAACTGCAATAACATTTCCACAGTTGTTGCTGGTTGCATGTGCATCACAGATATAACTGGATAATTTTCCGTAAAAGAGGAAAAAAACTTATAAACATAGGGTGTAACTTGTTTTCTTAGGCACTAAGAATGCTAGCTTATTTTTTAAAGCTTTTTTAGATGGCATGCATATGTATATTTAAAGAAATTAAATGGCATGCCTTGTTACAATGATATTTATCCTCTTTATCCAGGCTATGGTCAGCACTGGCTTGATTCAGTGCCATGTGCTACTCAATGTGTATCAGTTTGCTTTACAGCTTCCACCAACTAATCCCACCAACTCAGTTCTTCCACCGGTCAGGTGGGCATCATTGCCATTCTAAGAGAATGAGGGCAGTGTCCGTGATGAGTTTCGGCACCTCTTTTTCTAGAAAAGTAGCACCGAGTACAAGCGATCTACCTTCAGCACAGAAGTGCTCATCAGAGCCAACTTTAATGCTATCTTGACATGTACACTTCATCCAAAATCACCAGGGATAAAGAAGGGAAAGCTATAAACATGATGTTAGTTCATAAAAGCCTTTAAGCTTCACAGCTTATGTTTAGATAATATAAAATATTTCTTGTTGAGAGGGTGGGGGAAGCTTTCAGAAGGATAACTGGACAAGGGAGGGGAACAACAACAAGAAAGCAAAATGTGTTTTTAAACTGTATAAATCAACCTGTGGTCCTCCACATTTTGTTGAACTACATATCCCATCATCCCTGACCATAAGCCATGCTGGGAGTTGGGGAGTCCAACAACATCTGGAGGGCTATACATTCCCTACCCTTGGTATAAACACTGGCCTGAAAATCTTCTCCCACCCCTCTCTACAAGTAAAACAACAACACAGCATTATTTGCCAGCAGGTCGAAACAATTTAAAATTAAAATTAAAAACAGTTATAACAGAATACAGTAACAGGAAATCATCATCAGGAAAAAAGGAATCCAGCATAAAAATCCCTGTCCTTAGAATCTGAAACTTGAATAAAGCATAAACAAAAGGAATTTTTTTAGATGTACCACAAATTAATTCATTATTATGTAAATAGATGCAGGGATCCATGTGAGTCTCAGTGATTATTAGATGTGCATTCCATCACAGTGGTACATATATCAGGAACGCAGTCTTCCAAAAAACCAAAACAACCACCATGGCTGAGAAATGTGCAGTGGGCTCCCATCTTCTCTCCTCCTCACACTCCCCCCACCTCGTTGTGTTTCATTCTCTTAGTTTCTTAGTATGCTCTAACTATAGTTTGCTGCAATATCCAAATCTGTAACCACAATTAGTGCCACTTCCAAAGTACGGTTTGCAACCAACTTCAGTCCAAACCAGGCTTTCAAATCATGATTTGGAGGGAAAGTACTGTCCATAATTTTCTGAGTCATGGCAAACCATGATTTGAAATACCTAGGAAGCAGAGGAGGGAGCACATGAGGGCAATGGCACATTCCTAAACCTCCAAACTATGCTTTGTAAGAACAGGTCCATATTATATCTGCTAAGAGGACAGAGAACATGACATTTCAAACTGAAGCATTTCCATTTTCCCGCTTGCCACACCAGCAGTATAATTCTCAGAACATTCCACAAGGTTTCTGCTCATTCATTTTGTGGTGTTCTCAGTAACACTACCGAAGGCACTAGCTGGCATCCAAATGCATCTTCCATCCATCACCTCCTTTCTTATACCAAGTTTAAACAATGGAACTAGAAAGGTGAGCTAAAAATATCACAGAGCAATTAAAAGATTTCTGCAGACCTTTTCCCTAGCTACACACGAACCAACATCCTTATAAACATCAAGCAGCAACAAAATCGATGTAACCTCAATCCAACCTAAAATAAATGAATACCCATTTTTTAAAAAGTTTCTTACACAACTTCCCCAGCTTTTAAGCTCCTTACAGTGAAGCTTACATCCTTCCGACATTCATCAAGCAGTGCTCCTCAGGTCTCTCTACTCATATCCAACAACTAGGGCCAGTGCAGGAAACAATCCTTTTAAATGATGACCAGACAGACAGCACCCAGCTTAATCAAAGAGGTCACCAAACGTGTTTTCCAACAAGCTGCAGGGCTTGGTATGTGGCACTCAACCTTTCCCAGCAAGAGCATGTGACAAGCAAGCTTTATAATATTGACTGAAACCGGCAGTGCCTGACACACAGGCTGCCCCTCAAAAAAGGCAAAGGCTGTGTGTGCAGCTGCTGGAATGGCAAAGTTTGCTATAAAAAGAACACTGCTCCACAGCTCCAGCATTTTTGGCTTGAAAAGGCTTCTCCACAACAAACTGCTGAGGCATAGCAGGGAAGGATATTACTGAGGCACCAGCAGGATTTAATGTCAGCAAATGACTCAGCAGGGATTAGAACTTTGCAATACCAGAGCAAATAGAACAGAGCACTTTTGAGCACATGCAAAATGCTTTCCTCCTCATCTATCTCCCCTTTTTTGACAAGAAAATACTAGATACTGTTGGACTCCAATTCCAGCCCTAGAAGGCATAGCCAATGGGCAGGAATGGGAGTTGTAGTTCAGCAACATCTCGAGTGTTACCCATTTCCCCATCCCATCCCAGCTAGACAAGTTTGTTCATAGCTATACAATCTGACTATTGCTACCACATACAGACAAACCTCGGTTGTCGAACGTAATCTGTTCCAGAAGCCCGTTCAGCTTCTGAAATGTTCGACAACCGAGGCGCAGCTTCCGACTGGCTGCAGGAGCTTCTTGCAGTCAAGCAGAAGCTGTGTCAGACATTCGGCTTCCAAAAACGTTTGAAAACCGGAGCATTTACTTCCGGGTTTGGGGCGTTCAGGAGCTGAAACGTTCCAAAACGGAGGCGTTCAGGGACCAAGGTTTGACTGTACTGTACTGTACTGTATGTTCCTTTGTATTGACACCCAGACATCTGGCTAACACCACTCACATGATCTTCCTTTGCTCAGAATAGAATTCTATGCTTGAGCAAAGGCTTTCTGAGAAACTTGCTGGATAACAGTAGATATTTTTAGGCTAAACTAAATAAAGCGCATACCTAAGGGACAGAGTGGATGAGAAAAGAAAGTAAAACGAAGCCTGCACAACCCTCCTCAAGCCTTACCTTCAAGCCATTCTGGTGAGGCTCTGCTCTGTGCCCCCTTCTATTATTATTTATTTATTTATTTATTTATTTATTTATTTATTTATTTATTTATTACCACACCCTTCATCCAAAGATCACAGAGCAGTTTACAATATAAAAACACAAAACTATATAGCATAATAACAAGCAAAAACAATAGGCCTCCCACACACAGTTTAAAATGCCGCAGTTTAATTAGCCAAACGCCTGGGAGAAGAGGAATGTTTTTGCCCGGCACCTACAGATATGTAACGAAGGCGCCAAGAAAGCCTCTCTGAGGCAAGCATTCCACAAGCAGGGTGCCACCACATAAAAGGCCTGTTCTTATGTTGCCACCTTCCAGGCCTCATGTTGAGGAGGCATGTGAAGAAGGGCCTCAGATGATGAACCAGGTCGGTTCATATGAGGAAAGACGGTTCTTGAGTTATTGTAGTCCTGAGCCTTTCAAGGCTTTATAGATCAAAACCAGCACTTTTATCTGGACCCAGAAAATAACTGGCAGGCAGTGCAGTCAGGCCAGGATCTGTGTAATATGCTCAAACCATCTTGCTCCGGTGAGCAACCTGGCTGCTGAATTCTGCACCAGCTGAAGTTTCCGAACAGTCTTCAGAGGCAGCCCTACATTGCAGTAATCTGACGTAGAGGTTACCAGAACATAGACCACAGAAGTTAGGCTATCCCTGTCCAGATAGGGGTGCAGCTGAACCACCAGCCAAAGCTGATGGAAGGCACTCCACATGGTTGAGGCCACTTGAGCCTCAAGTGACAGTAAAGGATCCAGAAGTACCCCAACTTATGTACCTGCTCCTTCAGAGGGAGTGTAACCCCACGAATAGCCGGCAACCTCCCATAATGTTACTAGAGTCAGGAAAGGTATGACAGTGATATAGATTAGAGAGCCCATAGTTGTTTAATGAAAACCCCTTTGTACAGATGCAGAACTATCAAACAAGTCCGTAGTCTCCTGTCATCAACAAATGATGGGGTAAAATATGGGGTGGAATACTGATCTTCAGTTAACGGAAGAAGTTAGCCAGTGAAATTGGGCATGCTCAGCAATTTCCCCAGTACTACCCCACACCCTCCAAAAATCTACTTCAGTGGGTTGGGGGACCCTCTGGAGCAGACTTAGGGGGGAAAACACTGAACATAGCTCACCCCCTCACTATTCTGCTGACAGACTCTTTCCATTAACAAAGGAATGATGAATCTGTGGCCCTCTGGAAGTTGCTGTACTACAGCACCCATCATCCCTGACCACTGGCCATGATGGCTGGGGCTCATGGTTGTTGAAGTCCAACAACATCAGAAGGGCCACAGTTCTCCAACCCTGCATTAGAAGATGGCCACATCTGAAAAAAACGTAAAGGTAAAGGACCCCTGGACGGTTAAGTCCAGTCAAAGGCAACTATGGGGTTGGGGTGGTCATCTCACTTTCAGGCCAAGGGAGCCGGTGTTTGTCCACAGACGGCTTTCTGGGTCATGTGGCCAGCATGACTAAACTGTTTCTGACGCAACGGAACACCGTGACGGAAGCCAGAGCGCACGGAAACGCCATTTACCTTCCCACCACAGTGGTACCTATTTATCTACTTGCACTGGTGTGCTTTCGAACTGCTAGGTTGGCAGGAGCTGGGACAGAGCAACGGGAGCTCACCCTGTCACGGGGATTCGAACCGCTGACCTTCTGATTGGCAAGCCCAAAAGGCTCAGTGGTTTAGACCACAGCACCACCAACATCCCTCCACATCTGAATTTCCACTTGATTATGCAGCCAGTAAACACCTCTTATTACTGAAAACTGTCCGTAATGGCTTCCTCCTACCTGGCAAGCCCAGCTGGTTTGCCTGGCTGTGCTTTCTCCACTTGCTTCCCTCTCTGCTTCATGTCTGCCAGGCGCTGCCGCATGTTGATGGTCATCTCCGAACTCAGACGCCAGATGAAAATACAGCTGTAAGCAGGAAACACAGAAACAAGTCTTGTCTTACTCAAGAACCCAAATTCTACCCAGATACACCTTCCTGTAGAAGATTAGTTCTCCTGCAAGTTTCTATATCCTCAATACCTGTGGCTAGAAGCTCAGTGCCGTCTCCTCAGTGTACCTACCTGGTGCCCACTGCTTCCCACCTTCATACTGACACTTCAGAAAGCCCAGGATGCACCTCTTTCCTCATAATTCTTCAAATATTACCACACCTCATAGAGGGCGGCCTATGTTAATACTCTTTCAATGCACAGAGTCAAGGCCATTGCACATCCACCCCATTTTTTTTAAAGTAACTTTTAAGCATCCATACCCACTGATGAAAGGAAGATCTAAGGCAGAAATATCCCTTTGCTTACCTGTCACCAGAGACCGAAATCAAGTGTTTGCAGTCATTGCTGAACATCATCCCAGTTACAATCTCTGTAAATATCAGAAGGACAAGGAGAATAGATCTTGAAACACTGTCGTGTGCAACGACTTCAAATGAACAGCTTGGAGTTCTATGACCATAAGCCCTACAAGATCTGTTGCCTAACCCTTACCGATTGCATCAGTTCACATGTAATACCAAAACAAACCTGAAGGATTACAGAGGGCAGGAGGCAAAGACAAAGCATAATAATAATAATAATAAATAAATTTTTATTTATACCCCGCCCTTCCCAATTTAAAAACCGGGCTCAGGGCGGCTAACAACAAATATAAAACATTGATTAAAAACAGCTTAAAAACAGCATAAAATACAACATAAATGTAACATCGCCAGGGCTAACTGGCCAAGTTAATCCTGCTAGGGCCAGCAAGGAGACCAGGGAAGAGTTTAAATGTGGGGTCTCAGAAAGGGTTTCTTCATAGAAAAATGGAAGGGAAAAAAGGAATGAAGGATCAGGCTAAATTGAAGGCTAGGCGGAATAGCTCTGTCTTACAGGCCCTGAGAAAGGAGATCAAGCAGGTGGACTGATCCTTCCCTCACCAGAGGACGCAAGGCTAGTTCTTTTCTAAGTACCAGTACGTGGCTTTTAATGTATCAATTGCGTTTTTTTAAAATTATGAGCCACTTCGAGGCCACCAGTCAAAAATCATATGAAACCATTAAACAAATCCACTACAGTATATGGATTAAAATAAACCATGCCACTGCTAAAACATCTAAAGGGCACCTCATTTGCAATTGCACCAGCTCACCTAAGTACTCAACATAGAGAAAAGTATTATTTCTACGAAAACATATTTTATCTAATGTGGTACTACCAAATGTGGTACTATAACATGCTCCCTTCATTAAAAAAAACAACAACAACCATGGAATGTAACTCACTAAGAATTTTCAAGCAACATTCACCATCAACAAAGGCTCAGCGATTTACCTGAATGCCCGTACATTGTGGCCACGCACTCGCCTGAGTAGAAATCAAAGATAGAAAGGTTCTTGTCAGAGCAGCTTGTAGCAATATAGAGACCAGAGGGATCTGTTTGAACCTGAAACAAATGACACAGAACAGAGAAAAAAAGAATAACAATAAAATATATCTGTGCTATGGTCTCTTGGCTTTAGAAAGTCTAGTTTGCAGGATTTTGCTAAGTGCACACAACCAGGTGGGTATATTTCATGGTATGAGCATTATCCAGGCCAGAGGATAATAATGCATATTTTGTAATCATATGCTAACCAAGTTAACTAAAAAGCAGACGAGGCTTTGGATCTAAACTCTCCTATTCTCCCCCCCCCCCCAAAAAAAAACCTTGAAGAGGGGGGTAGAGTTCACCAGCCATGTAGCTGGTATATACATACTAGACATTAGAGGTCAGGATCCCCTCAGAAGAATAGGATTTATCTAATGTTAGCATTGTTCTAGATTCTCAGATCTCTCCACCCTGGCAATATTGTCATCTTCTGTGTCACAGATTTCTAGCAATCTGCTTTGCTGAAAAAATCTGGAAAGCAAACAAACTGATCTGGCTAGGAGAGGCTCTTCCTGAATCAAGGCTAAGAGAGCTGATAAACAATAAACAAAACTGTTTTGGAGACTGAATGCAAAGTTATTGTATATGTTTCCACAACACAGCATGCAAGAATCATCAAAAGGGAATAGAGGAAGTGCCCCAGGATAATGCATGACGTGCACAATGGGGAGAATGTACCATATTCAAATATGCTTATTCAGCACCACCGGATTTATTGTCCATATGGATCAGTTTAGAGTAGCAGCAGATAAATTATCCACAGATGCCACTTTAAAACAAAGCACTTTTATTGAGAAACCCAAAGCCAATACTTATTTATTCATCCCCGTTTTTAGCACAGAGTGATTCTTATGGATTTTAACTACTTACTTTCTGGAGTAATGGTAGTAATTTTATCTACCGGTACATCTTTATAATGTTATCTTTCATTTATACCCAGAATGTATGGAGATCATCCATTCTGCAATTTGCACAAACATACACCAGCAACATATTCCCAAAGTAAGGTCTTCACATTACATGGAATTAAGTTGAAATCTAGCTCCTCAGAGCACAAAATCAAGCTGCACATAATAAAAAGTACACACAAGGGAAAATGGAGCAGTAGGAGGGAAAACCGATAAAGGCCTTACTTTAATGAGGGTGCCATCTTCACTTTGGGATCCCTTGTATAGCTTTTTTTGCTTCCCACTGCTAATGTTGAAAATCCTGAGAAGGAAACAAGACATTATCATTAATAAAGCCCTGCTAATAGCAGAACAAGAATTGCATCTCAGGACTGTAATACCTCAAAGCACTGCCTCTCATATAAACCGACCCGGACTCTGCAATCATCCTCTGAGGCCCTTCTTCATGTGCCTCCTCCACATGTGGTCCGAAAGGTGGCAACATGAGAACAGGCCTTTTCTGCAGTGGCTCCCCATCTGCCGAATGCTCTCCCAAGGAAGGTTCAGCTGGTACCTTCATTATATCCGGCCGCCGAGACCACATAACACCGGTCTTGAAAGACCTACACTGGCTCCCAGTACGTTTCCCAGCACAATTCAAAGTGTTGGTGCTGACCTTTAAAGCCCTAAATGGCTTCGGTCCAGTATACCTGAAGGAGCGTCTCCACCCCCATCGTTCAGCCCGGACACTGAGGTCCAGTGCCGAGGGCCTTCTGGCGGTTCCCTCACTACGAGAAGCCAAGTTACAGGGAACCAGGCAGAGGGCCTTCTCGGTAGTGGCACCCACCCTGTGGAACCCCCTCCATTCAGATGTCAAAGAGAACAACAACTACCAGACCTTTAGAAGACATCTGAAGGCAGCCCTGTTTAGGGAGGCTTTTAATGTTTAATAGATTGTTGTATTTTAATGTTCTGTTGAAAGCCGCCCAGAGTGGCTGGGGAAACCCAGCCAGATGGGCGGGGTATAAATAATAAATTATTATTATTATTATTATTATTATTATTATTATTATTATTATTACATATTTTTAGGAGCCAGGCAAAAATTCAATGGAACTTGTTCTCAAGTAAGTGCATATAGGATTAAAGTCTAAGCTAAGGAATAAAATGTTTAGATCCCAACTAGTGAACCAACCTGATATTACGGTCCTGGCATCCAATAGCAGCATACTTCCAGTTAGGGTCCACATCCATGTCGTACAGAGTAGTCTTCCTAACCACATGGTGCGTACGAGTAAAGAGAACCCCATCACCTGTCTAAGTGCAAGAAAAAACAGCAGCAATGAAGACCAGGGCACTTCAATGAACGTGCAGGGTATTCTTTCCAAGCAAGAGATAAAAGAGCCCTCCTTAGAAACAGTTACACAAAGAGGCTGAAATTATACAGTGGTTGAACGGCTCCATTACTAGCCGTCCTCCTGCAACATAGTTTCTTAAATTATTATTTTTTTAAAGTCAGACGGGAAAGAAATAAGGCCTTGACCACCATCCAAAGCCTTTCCTCTCATCTTTGCTCTTAAAATAGCTCTACTCCAGAAGTTACATAAAGACAGAATACTCTAATGGAATTACCTTCTGTGCAGTGCGGAAATAGATACTCTTATCTGCTCCACAGCTGATCATTTTCACCTTTCCATCATTGGCTAGAGAGGAGAGAAACAGGTAGGCCCATGAGCAAGCAGACATGCAATACAAAACTTAAATTTCTTCAATTTATGCCTTACAGTCCTTCCTGTATATGCCATATTACTATTCCTGCCAGTCTGTGTTTTAAAGCAGCCTTATCAAACATTGTGTTTTAGACAGAGCACAGGCTCCATCACCATGGCTGGGGTTGATTGGACTTGCAGGCCAGAACATGTGGAGAGCACCAGGGTTTGGAGATGCTATTTTAAGGTAATAATAATAATTTAAAAAAGCATGGCACTTTTCCACCCTAGCAAACCAGGCTCTGTTCCATTTGAAGGAGCACAATGGATGCCAGGGTGAAAAATAGCCAACAGGCCCATTTCTGTTTGATTCTCACAACCATCCTGTGAGGTAGGCTAGGCTGAGAAAGCATGGCTGGCCAAAGTTTACCCAGTGAGATTCTTGGCTCAGTAAGCATTTGCACAGAGGTTTCAAATCCAAGTTATGTATTGCTACGCCACACTTAATTAACCCATACAATCTCCCCTCCCCCCAACCACTTTAGAGGTTTTACAGTATTTACAATTAGGCGATATACAAATTTTGCTAAAGAAAAATCTGAACTGTGAATAGAGAGTAAGTGTACCACATCTGCAAATAGCTCCACATCACCCACGCAAAAGAGCCAAACCACATGTGATAGGATAACACAAACCAAGGTCAGTTTGGCAGGGAAAATTGGTGAAGATAACTTTCTGATAATGTGTGAACATAGACAGCAGCCTTATACCAATTCAGACCATTGGCGCATCTAGCCTAGCATTGTGTACGATGACTGGTAGGGGCTCTCCAGAGTTTCAGACAAGGGTCTCCCCACTCGTACCTTGAGATGCCAATGATGAAATCTGGGACTTTTTGGATGCAAAGCAGATGCTGCTCTCCCACTGAGCTGTGGCCCTTCCCCCAATTGAATGCTGAATATGAGCAAATGAATGTTTCGTTGCATGATGTCTGCCGCACTAACCAGTTGTCTTTCCTCTACTTGGAAAGTTTGCAGTATTCCAGAGGCAGAAATGAAAGGAACCAGGATGTTATGGGAAGTGGGTACCCAAATACAGCAATCAGCTAGGAAAACTGCCAAATGTCTATCAGCTACTTGTAACTGCAACGAGGAACATCAAATTAACAAAGGCAGTTGCACTTGACCCTGTTACCTGCAAACTTCACGGCTGTGATAGAGGACGAATGCTCATCCAATGTCTGTTGCAGGCTATAATCCTTCCCTGCATCCAAAACATGAATCAGTCTGTCTCGACTGGCTGATGCTAGAAGGTTCAACCCTGTCATAAAGATATGAAATTAGAAAATCCTTTAGTTGCTAATGCATTTTCTCAAGCTGGACTTCAAAAGGACTGCAGTATGTTGTGATACAATGGTGCTTTCCTCATGTTGGAGGATGGTTGGTGGTTAATGGACAGAGGTTGAATCCCAACAAGACGGAAGTACTGCTTCTGGGGGACAGGGGGGCGGGCATGTGGGGGGGACTCCATGCTCCTTAATGGGGTAGGTGTGCCCCTGAAGGAGCAGGTGCGCAGCCTGGGAGTCATTTTGGACTCACAGCTGTCCATGGAGGCACGGGTTAATTCTGTGTCCAGGGCAACTCTCTACCAGCTCCATCTGGCACGCCGGCTGAGACCCTACCTGCCCGCGGACTGTCTCGCCAGAGTGGTGCATGCTCTAGTTATCTCTCGCTTGGATTACTACAATGCGTTCTATGTGGAGCTACCTTTGAAGGTGACTCGGAAACTACAACTAATCCAGAATGCGGCAGCTAGGCTGGTGACTGGAAGTGGCAGCTGGACCATATAACACAGGTCCTAAAAGATCTGCATTGGCTCCCGGTACATTTCCCAGCACAATTCAAAGTTTTGGTGCTGACTTTTAAAGCCCTAAATGGCCTTGGCCCCATATACCTGAAGTACTGTCTCCATTCCTTGACTGAGGTCCAGGGGCCTTTTGGAGGTTCCCTCAATGTGAGAAATGAAGTTACAGGGAACCAAGGAGAGGGCCTTCTGTTAGTGGCACCCACCCTGTGGAATGCCCTCCCATCAGACGTCAAGGAAATAAACAGCTATGAGACTTTTAGAAGACATCTGAAGGCAACCCTGTATAGGGAAGTTTTTAATGTGTTTTGTTTGGAGCCATCCAGAGTGGCTGGGGCAAACCCAGTCAGAAGGGCAGCATACAACAACAACAACAACAACAACAACAACAACAACAACAACAACAACAACAACGTTTCATTCTGTGATTAATTTTTAAAAGGAGCAATGGCCTATATGTGCCTGTGGCTTTAGTAATAGAATATTTCGTCTCCTTCAAATTTTGTATCTGGAATTGTATGATCTCTGCTAACAGAGCCTAATTTTGATAAAATAGAGTATAATCAGTTAAACTCAGAATGCAACAAATAAGCCAGAGTTGGGGTTGAGCTAATCTTACCTGTCTCAGGTCTGGAGTACTCAAGGCAGAGGATTTCAGAATCATGAGCTTCCACCTTCAGCATTTCTCTCAGGGATTTCAGCTCATAGATCCTGAGAAGAGCAGAGTCAGAGGGTCAGAAAGGACCTTTCAGTATTGCTACAGAAGTTTAGCCTTCTTTAATAATAATAATAATAAAAACCTTACCTGAGAGTACCTATCCTGTCACCTGATGCCAGGTGCTCCCCAGTAGGGCTCACACACACTGTACGAATCCCCACTTTTGCATCTAGGGCCTGCGTGTCAGCCTTGTCGGCACCCCCACCAGTGTTATATTCTGTGTCCAGGAGGCTCTGAGTGTTTTCATCTACATATATAATTTTCATCAAGTCCTGATGATAAAAAGAACAAGACGTTCCTTATGTTATGTCTTTATCTATAACCTGCTACACAGCCCAAAAGCTCCCCCAAAGTGGTGAACAGCAGGAGTGTTTGATTATACTTGTTAAGGCACTTTGGGTGCTGGTTCTTACATAACACAGTAAAAACATGGAACAGAAAAAGGATCCGTACAGGCTACAACTTGCAAACAAAATCCAAGGCTGCTCTCACAAGCAAAACTTAACTTGCTTGCTGCATTTCAGAGCAACATTGCCTAGATTGCACATTTGGTATAAAGCTGGCTGCTCAGCCCCTTTTGTCCTGCATTAAGAACAATCCCATGTGATGAGTTCCAGACCAAAATATGTTCTTACATTGCTCAGAATGTTCCGATGCAGAGCCGTCCCGTGGATGTTTGAGCTCTCTGTGTTCCAGAAGCGGATGGTGTTATCAGAAGAGCAGGTGATGAAAGAGTTTGGGGGCAAGCAAGACTGGTTGTTATCCTTCACCTCAGGGTACACCTAAAGACAGGCAAACAAAGCAAAGTGAGAAAGGTATCACCTGTATTTGACAATAAAAAAAGAAACAAGAGGAAATGCATTTGCACCAAACTGGGGATGGCAAAATTCAGGAAAGAACAGGGCTCCTTGCTGCTAAACAGATGTGTTGGAGAGGCGATTTTGACAGGTACAGACTTTTAACACCCTGCAAACCAAGCTGCTTCTGCCAAAATCCCTTGTTCTACATAATTATTAAAGAGCATGAGGCCTGCCCTGTCCACATTTGAAAGTGGTCTCCGTAGGCAAATTAAACCTTCATTTCCATTTATATAAAATAACCTGGGCAGAACATGTTGGCAATTTGTCCTTTCCATAGGAGCCCTGCTGTGACATAATAACACTCCAAATGCTCATTACCAATGCAAGTAGAAAGGAGCAAATATCTTTAAACACTCTTGCACACACCACCAGGGAGCAGCACTCTGCTATTGCTATGATCCTTTGACACTCTGGCATAACTGAAACCAGTACTGAGAAAAGGAGGTGATCTGAAATGCCTACACAGCTCCCTTTGTTCTTTTTCCAACTAACCCCCTAAGAGAAAGTTTCTGGACACACAAAGCAGCAGCCCTGTTGGGGTAGGTGCTCAGTATGCATCCACACAAGGGAGTTTTCGAGTTACAGGCTGATTTCAGAAGATGGTGACAGAAAAAGAAAGCACTGATCGGAGAGATCTGCAACATATCCTTTCCCAAAGTTAGAAGCAAGGAAGCCAAATGTTCTCGAGTTGCAGGCTGTGGTCATAGCACATTGTCATCCTGCACCTTTATGTACAGAGAATGGAAGAGCAAAAGAAACCACACAGTCTTTGTAACTACATGGGCTGCTCTTGGAGGCCAAAGACCAGGGCAGGGGTAGCCAACGGTGCTCTCCAGATGTTGCTGTATGAGACCACTGGCCATGCTGGCTGGAGCTCAATGCAAGCCTTACTTTATCTACAGCTGGAGGGCACCATGCTGGCCATCCCTGCATCAGGGAAACATCAAGGACACCTTCACTTTAAGGTGGAATGTTTTAAATCAATAGAAAATGCATCTTGGGCCCTGTCCTCAATGTGTGCATTAAATTTTCAGTTGCATGAGTAGGAAGGGTAATTCTTCTTCTTCTTCTTCTTCTTCTTCTTCTTCTTCCTCCTCCTCCTCCTCCTCCTCCTCCTCCTCTTCCCCCCTGCACAATTAGTCTCCATCCCCATGAATTCAGGCAGTTCATTACTGCAGTTGCAAAATACAGTCACACCTTGGAAGTCAAACAGAATCCATTCTGAAAGTCCGTTCGACTTCCAAAACATTCAGAAACCAAAGCGCAGCTTCTGATTGGCTGCAGGAAGCTCCTGCAACCAAGCGGAAGCCGCGGAAGCCCCATTGGACGTTCAGCTTCCAAAAATAGTTCGCAAACCAGAACCCTCACTTCTGGGTTTGTGGCGTTCGGGAACCAAAATGTTCGAGAACTAAGCTGTTCAAAAACCAAGGTACGACTGTATTGCTTCTTCCTATAGCCTGAACCCAAGCAAGCAGGGAAAACACATTAACAAAAGTGGAGGGAAGATTGTTTGGGGATTCTTGCCACAATGAGAATTGCCATCTTAATTTTAAACTCACTTCAGTTTTGCAACCAGCCAACAAGGAGAGAGAGAAACCCTCTTATTGCCATTACGCAAACAACTGCTCCCCTCAACTCCTCCCACCGCATGGCAACCTTCTTAATCATTGGTTACCTCAACGTTCCAAACACAAGAGGAGTGGTACAATGCCGAATAAACCTTGCCCACTTTCTTGGGATCCTTGACATCCCACACATACAGGCTGTGATCATTGTAAACGCAGGAGAGCCACTGGTTATTGGGGTCAAAGGTCAAGGCAATGGTGTCTGGATACTTGGCATCGGTCACGTTAGAGAAGAGCCGGCTGTGAACAAAGAGAGGACAATGGGGAATTGTTGGAAGAACGGGGAGGGTGGAAAGAGAAGTGACAAAGTATAACGAAGCTTGGGCAAGGTGGTTGCTTGTTTTGCTGGCCACCACCCCCTATTTCGGCCTTTCCCAACCTGGTGTGCTCCATGGGTTTTGGAATTACAAGTCCTATCAGTCCCAGCCAGCATAGCCAGGACAGATCCAGGTTGGGAAAGGCTGACCCAGTTAATTCTACATTCATATAGTTACACTTTATGATATAATTACACTTGCCCATTTATATAATTCTTTCCAGTGCTCAGAAATGCTTCATGCACAATTATATTGTTTTAATCGGTATTCAGACCCCTGTAACCCAGGTCAGTATTGTAATCATATTTCAAATGGAGTGGGCCACTGAGAGAGATTGTCTGGTCTAAGGGTAAATATTGCACTTGTGGAAGAGCGGATTCAGTAAGCTCGCAACTTTCATGGGATTGCACCTAAAGCCAACATCACACATAGTCAAAACCCATTAGGAGAGACAAAAAAAACCCAAAAAAAACATGAGCCACAAGGAAGGAACCCGGTCAAAGGAACACTTGATGCATAATGCCTGCTTCTTATGCCTCCAAACCAGATCAAAGGTCACCAGAAAAAGGCAACAGCAATTCACAAGTAAAAAAAAAAGGGGCTCTGTAAGGCCCTCTCATGAAAACAGCTCTACCCCTCCAGGTGCAGAAATGCATCTTGGATTTGAGTGTTGCATATGCTTACGGTAGCCTATACATAGGCATTTGCACTCTCTTAATGCTATGGATTGTCTTCCATCAAAATCCTCAAACTGCACAGGCTGATGGGAAAACTATCTTAAAAATATTCCTTTAACTTGAAAAAAGAAAAGAAGAAAAAAAATCAGAGTTTTTCCATTGTAGGAAATGAAGCAGTCTGAAGGGGGCACCCCCCCCCCCGGTATTTGTTTGCTTGCTTGTATATGTGTGTACACATGTACATGTGCACACAAGTGAGCAAGGAACAGAGTGCTTACAAATAAATCTAGGAAAGGTACTAGGGTACCAAAATGTTTACTAGCCCACACATACCTACATCAGTCATTTGTGACACATCAAACACCCTTTAAAAAAAACCCAGAACCACCTATTTCTAGGCCACAGAAACCTCTCCAGCTAATCATCTGGAATCTGCCACCACCATTCTTACTCCCTGGACATGGCTGCTTACAAGGTGTCCACATTTGAATATATTCTCCATGACTCTTGCCTCTTCCCTTTATTCTCCTCCCTCTACCAACAGTCCATTAGCAACATTTACAGTGGTACCTCGGGTTAAGTACTTAATTCGTTCCGGAGGTCCGTTCTTAACCTGAAGCGTACTTAACCTGAAGCACCACTTTAGCTAATGGGACCTCCTGCTGCCGCTGCGCCACCAGAGCACGATTTCTGTTCTTAGCGGAGTTCTTAACCTGAAGCGTACTTAACCCGAGGTACCACTGTAGTTTGTAAGCTCCTCAGGGCAGGGACGTGGCTTAAGTTACCCTGTAAAAAGTGTCATCTTATGGTGATGCCCCTATATTCACACATGCAAACAGGTTGAGTGGGAAAACAGGAAAAATAGCAGACCCGGAAAACTGAGGGGTAGAAACCTTCAAGCTCTAAATAAGTTACCAATCTATGCTGATTGCTTAGTGCTATTATTCATTATATGGTCCCTATCTCAGAATCTCATCAGATCTTGAAGAAACTACTGCATGTACATTTTCCTTGGGGGGGGGGGAATAAAGCAGCAACAGATCCTTATAGTAGCATTCACACATCTAGAACAGCAACTGAAATGCAGAGAATATCAAATAAATAATACGTTGGGTTTTTTAATATGTTGTTGGTTGAAAGGGTCAGATTTTGAGAACTAGCAGACCAAAGAATGTAACAGAGATTGTACTGAAAGCCAAGTAATTAATGAAGCGTGGGCTGTCAGAAGGGCTCAAGACAAGCATCCCACAAAGAACCTATTGCATGAAATGGTTTTAATGATGTCTGTGGCTTTCAGCTTCCTTTCAAATGAAAAAAATAATGCATGCAGCTATGTTTGTGATCAGCTCCCAAGCTCCATACTTTTGGGAGCCATGTGATTTTGGCTGCTTGGAGAGAAATTACAGGCATGGGACTGGCAGAAATTGCTTCTGGAGGGAAAAAAAGAGCCAGCACAGTGTATAGCTGGCCGAGTGCTCCAACAACACGAGGCTTTTAGAAACGGAACAAACAAACTCCGCGTTTGATGCCCAGCTTCCCATTTCAAATCATTGCAGTTTTAGGATGCAGCTCTCATTAGCTGCTCAAGGCTGCATTCCGAGCAGAAGTTTGGCTCAGCAAGGCAAAACTGTAATCCAAACGCGTGAACTATGATTGTGGCCAAGGGATGGGAGTGTGCACAGTCATGGCTTTCTCGGCTACAGCTGGACAGGGCGTATCACTTTTTAATCTGCAGAGTAGTTGGTCTTTTCAGACCCAAGAGCCAGTGCACTGAAAAGGCACTTGCCTTGTGCATTTGTATTTTTTTCTGTCTTCCCGGGCTATTCTAGAGAACCAGTTTATTGAGCACTCATCCTGATTTGCTTGCCCAGAGGTTACACTGATGTTAGATCGTATCTGGTCTTCATTGAGAATTTGTTCTCATTCATTTTACTACAAATCAACAGTCGTCCTGCATTCATCCCAATGTCCTTGTGGGATGTTTACACATTTTCCTGTTATTATTCTTCCTACACTTTTCAATGCATTTCACCATTCATCTCCTAACTGCAAAAAGTCAGTTTCTTTTTTTAATTTGGATTTGTTGTGCTAGGGTGACAGAACACTTTAATTCGCTTGAATTGTGCAAACCCAAATTTCCTGGTGTGTGCTTGAATCTCTCCTGCAAAATGCAGACAATCACGGGACCCTCTGGCTAACAGGGCAACAACATCCTAATGGTCTAGCAATTCCAGCTAGCAAGATATTAAAAGACGCTGCACACAGGCATGGAGGGGCTGAACAAGGAATGCATCTTTGCATCAAGTTTGTTTTCTAGAGAAATGCATATTTAATTAAAATACTTGGAAGGGCAACAAAAGAATGCTTTGTTGTGTGTGCATACCAATGAATAGCTCCAAATATCCAATGATAAAGAGTCCAAGGCAAGCGCATTCTGCCTACTTAAACTCCCCAAAGCCTACTAGGACGATGGCAGATTGAGATTGGGGAGCAGGAAGGGAGAGAGTACTACAAGACAAGCTTTGGGTGTAAAGGCACAGAAGGAACTGCTTTAGAAGGAAGATGGGAGAAGTCAAATTCGTAGGTCACTGGAAACATGTACAGCTGCTTAGTCGTATTAATGCACAAAACTACCTTGTTACCTGGTTAGACTATTTGCCTATCTATCCCAGGACTATGAATGCACTTGAGCAGCACCTTTCCAAAGCAGGAATCTCTGCAGATGCCACATATCAAACCTGGATCCTTCTACATGCAATGCATGTGTCCTACTGCTGAGCTATGGGCCCACCTTCACTTTCATTACAGACTGAAAAGCTGAAGCACCAAGCAGGCACTCTTGCCATGACTTTGAGACATCGTACAAGATCATAGATTCTGTTATGTCAAAAGAGGTTCGTGGGCCTCTCCCTTTTCCTACCTGGCTTCAGTGACGCTGGCAATATCTGTCCCCAGGAAGTGCGGCTTGGGGAGCGTAGTCACAAAGTGAAGGTTCAAAGGGTTAAAAATCCGCACCGTGCCATCCGCACAGCCACAGAAGATGTAATCGTGGTTCACAGAGATGCAGTTTGCCACAGTGGTCTGAGGACACAAGACACCCACATGAGCAGCACATTCCTTAAAAAAGCACCACATTAAAAGCATGACAAGGTAGAAGGAAATCAGGTTGGTGGGGACAAAGAAGGACGAAAGTGAAGAAAGATGAAGCCACCAAATGAAAAGAAAGGTTCTTGAAAGCGAATATCCTTTCCTAGCAGTTCCTTTCCCTCCTGCAAGTCACACAACAATTATTTATGCACCATATTGGGGCAATATTCCCCTGCATCAGGAGAGGAAACTAACCCTCCCAAAACACACTTTCTGGCTTAGACTAAATATTCCCCCCGCTATTATGATTTGCACTATCGCAAAATATGACAACAAATGGGAGGCATGATGTGGAAGTGGGGTGCTGGAGGCAACGATGCCATTCTGACTTACTGTGAAGCTGTCTGTGTTCTAAGTAAAAGAGAAAGGGTGATTTCAGTGCAGAAAGGAAGGAAAGGAGGAGAGAGAGAGAGAGAGATTCAACTTGGAGAGTGAGGCTGCTGTTTAAAAAAAGAAATCACACACACATGCAAACCTTTGTGTTTTACCATATTACAAGGGAGAGCAAGTTTTCAGTGCGGTTCAGAAACAACGCTACACTAGATCTAGTTATTACCTCTTTGTAGGCAGAAAAGGCATCTTGCACAATTACAACCGTACAATTCTATGATTCTGTTATTCTAATTCAGTTTGTAATGCAGATCAGTCACAACTACCGGTACTAGGGCTTCTGCAAATCAGCATTTCTCAGATTCAGTTACCCATCTGAACAGTAGCACTAATGTGAGGCTGCATGGAATAAATATTCTAAAATCACTTTTACTTAAAGTCCTTAAACGTGTATACATTAGCTTTTGCTGGAGAAGGAAATGCAGTAATGAGCTGCTAAAAATGCTGTTCAAGACAATTCTCATGCAATATTCACAGAGTCTCCCCAGACGGCACAGTTGAGGTCTTATTTTAGGACACCACCATGCCTGGGTGACAGAGGCTTTCAAGTGGCTCTCTGCAGAAAACAATTGTCCAAATGCTAAATATATAGATATATCCAAACACTCCATGAATATATCTCAGTCCCAAACTACAGACGACTTTCAAAATGGACCAATAAAAAGTGCACTTTACTGGGAGGTATAAATGAACCCTCTGACAACAAACTTGAAATCCTGGTGGTGCCCTATTGGTTTGCAACATAGAAGGTAAAGGTACCCCTGACCGTTAGGTCCAGTCGCGGACAACTCTGGGGTTGCGGCGCACATCTCGCTCTATAGGCCGAGGGAGCCGGCGTTTGTCCGCAGATATAGAAGGTAGAGGTACAAAAAAAAAACCTTAAAACTGTAGAAGGGCCAAAGGGCAGGTGCATGGAGAAGGGAAACTGAACCCTGCCCTAAGCACTTGCTTTCCCCCAAGTGTGTTTTTTTCCCTCCCAGCTAGGCTCACTCCTATCTGAGCCCAGGTAGGAGAAATCTGGGAAGGTGGGCTGCAGTAGTATTGGAGGCAAGGAGAAAGGGAGTTTCCGCACCCATGCCCACATACCCCTTTCAATTGTACCTATCCCCTTTCCATGCAAATAGGGCAAGTGTCATTTTGGACCTCACTGGTCATTTGCAGGGTTTGTTGGTTTGTTTGTTTTTACAAACAAACAAATAAATAAATAAATAAATAAATTTATTATTATTATTATTATTATTATTATTATTATTATTTTGTATCCCGTCCATCTGGCTGGGTTTCCCCAGCCATTCTGGGTTGCTACAACATATCTAGAAACATTAAAAAAATCCTTTCTTCCATATATAAGGCTCCCAGGCAGACTCCTTCCAGGCCAAACCTAGACCTGGTTAACTTCATCAAGGTTGCTGCATAGCATGCCTTCAGACCAAGCATGCCCCAACTCCCAGGACAACAGCTTGTGAGCTTAGTGCATTCCCATCATCATCAACCAAGAGTTCCAGGTTCTGAACTTACTCTCAGCTCCACCCACTTGTCCAGCAGCCTCTTCTCGTTGAATTCACACAGGAGACCTGAGGAAGTGATACAGAAAGTGCTGTCTGCTTTTTTGCCCCTGCCGCATGCCACATCTGTGAAGAAGTTGTTCCTTAGTTCCCCAAGCAAACCGGAACGTCCAAGCAAGGGAACTGTAGCATTCACCTGGTGCAAAAGAGAAAAATATGTTAGAAGATTGCTGTACGTTGGTGAGCATAAATGCTTCGAACAGGGCATGTGCTACAAATAAATCCACCAGTAGTATTATTGGTTCTAAAATCATGCTTTGCTAGAAGACAGGGCAATGATAACACACTTTCTGATAGAAGCCTATGTGGCAATCAGTTCCAAGTCAGGAGGAAATCAACACCCCAACATTACAAGACTGAATTTTGAGAATATGGGACGCTGTCCAAATGATAAAACTAACAAAAACATAGTAAGAGTAAGAGAAGGAAGGCAGCTTGACTATCAAATTATAGAGAAGAGGGTCCCACTGGTTATGAACTGGTGTAATAAAATGCAGGAAAATGTTGAACAACATGTTTTATTGAGAAAATGGAAAGTGTGAAGGTAGCCTCTGTTTTTAAAATGAATATATTTACAAAATAGCTGAACACTGCTTTTGTAAATCTACTATGTTGCTTCTCATAAAAAAGAAATAATTAAAAATGTTCTGAAGAGAACTTCTCAGATGCACTCAGTGAATATTATAGGATAAAGCATTAAATTTTTCCATGGCCAATAACATCAATAAAATGCACAACAGATTATCTGTATTTCCAAAATTGATTAGGGCATGACAAGCCATCAGCCACTGGCATAAAGCAAAGCAAAACCTTCTGTAGACAATGCATTCTCTCTCCCCCGTCTCAAGAGTTCCTTCCCATCACCCGCATATATGCAGCTTCTCATTTGCGCCTCTCACCTTTGAGGTTTTGCTGTCATCCAGGTACCAAAATTTGATGTGCCGGTTTCCAGCTGTGACAAAGTAGCTGCAATCCTCAGAGAATGACACTGCTGTCACTTTGCTCGAGACCTTATTGGCTGCTACAACAATGTTTTTCTGGAAAGAAAAATGTTCAAGCAAATCAAATCTCTTGCTGACCAAAGAGGTTCCATTTGCAAATGTAAGCCGTGAGCGACAAATCACAGATTTGTACTTCACTTGCAGAAATGGGGAGTGAATTTGGAGGTCTTTAAGCAGAGGCTTGACAGCCATCTGTCAAGAATGCTTTGATGGTGTTCCTGCTTGGCAGGGGGTTGGACTGGATGGCCCTTGTGGTCTCTTCCAACTCTATGATTCTATGATTCTATGAAGACAGAAGGGCAGAGGGGCAGAAACAATCACCTTACCTTCCCCCTTCATGTGCTCAGTGTACTGCCAGCAAAGAGCCCACAAGCAACTGGAGACCTCCTTTTTTTTTTTTTTTTTGCAGAGTTCCCCTTTGGACAAATAGGGCTGCATCTGACTGAATTATACTCAAAAGTAAACCCACTGAAATCAATAGAGGTGGCTAAGAAAAATCCATTGATTTCAGTGGGTCTACTCATGAGTATGATTTAGTTGGCTACATCCCTAATATGCACATTTATGTGTCTATAAGCTATGCAGGCAGACATAGGTTGTGCCCTTCCACCCCCACCTCTTCATAAGTAAAATGACACATTTAAACAGCAAGAGTTCTGTAACTTGAGTCATCAGCACATACTCATCCCTACCTTGGGATACCATATGTTTAGACTAAGGAACACCACCATTCTTCCTTTCTAAGATACTGCTGTGCATGGCTACATTTAAAAGTACCCAGGTGTGTATTTTACCACAAATATAACACATATCTTCCAGACACACACGATAGAAAATGTCCAGGTCGCTGCAACATCTAGTAACTGACAAAGCCTCTATGGTTCTAAGACATAAAATTTATAGCATCTTTGGTTGGCTCCGAGCCTTGCTTATAACACTGCTACTTCAGCTTTCACATAATAAAACTGTAGCAATATATGTTTTAAGCTCAGTATGCACTGTGTCTGGGCACACTTTCCTTCATATCATGATAAACGTAGATAGAAGGATTTTACAGAAACTTGTTTCAAGATGATAAAGCTGACAGCATTCTCAATCTCCCCTTTTCTGGAAGGGGAAGAAATGTGCGCATTAGACGCCCACTTGATTTGGTATCTTCATGGAGCATATGCATCTAGTTACCTGCAGGTAACTAAGCTACCAAGGGGAGGGTTTTGCCTAGTCCATCACCACACACAAACACAAGCTCTCACTAGCCCAGGAAAAAAAATCAGATTAGGACCTTAAATAGATATAACCAGGAGATATATTCACATGCCTGGTTATCAAAATTCTAGGGGGGGGGGGGTTGCTTATGACTAAATCTGACCTATCAGAATAAAATATTTTGAAACAAGTGGATTAATGTGAACAGGTAAGACATACGGTAGTGAAACATCTTAAATAACATGGCAAAATAGCCCAAAGTCAAATCCTTGAACATGGTTAACATAACATGCTGAACAGCAGGCTATACACATAAAAACAAAATAAGCAGGTTATTGCCCCTTGCCTCTGGAACAGTCTAGTCTGTATTAGCTTGGCACAAAAAAAGGCATTCTTGTCTTCCTTGTGTTAAACATCTTATGCATGAATTCCCACATGTAAACAAGAAAGCTGAATGCATATCATCTTTTGCAGGAAATAAAGTACACTCTTGTTTAAACAAAAACTGCCAGATTATTTCTTCATCTGATCAAAGAATTCTCTCTCCCTGGAGAAGCAACTTTTGCTATCAGCAATAACAATTGTAAAAAGCGTTTCTGGATATCACAGGGAGCAAAAAAAAAATTTAAAGACCTTGGGAGGACGGACACACACACACACACACACACACACACACACACACACACACACCACTTTGCTACCAAAGAACCCAGAATGAATACCACCTTTTGAAAAATAAAATAGGAATCTGACAAAGATATTGATACACTGGTTCCTGTTTGCCACTCGTGTGTGTGTGTGTGTGTGTGTGTGTGTGTGTGTGTGCGCGCGCACGCGCGCGCACACACACACACGCACAGTTATAAAATTCAATAAAACAATTTGCAAACAAAGGAAATAAAATAGTTATCTAAAACAAAGTAAACATGCTCTTTCATCTTATGAAAGAAGTACCCTGGCTCAATGGTAGAGCAACTGCTTTGTGTGAAGACAGTCCTAAATTCAATCCTTGATATGCCCAAATAGAGCTGAGAATGTCCCTGTCTGAAACCCTGGGGAGCTGCTGCTAGTCAGGTGGAACAATTCTGTGACTTGGTATAAGTCCATCTATGTTCCAGTCTAAAGTATGGAAAGGGAAGAATTGCCTGCTGTGATATTCCATTGTGTGCACATTAGATAAAAAGGAGAGGAAGTAATGAAGATAAGTGGGCCATTTTCTTTCCAATGAGGCTGCTACCAGATTTTAGCATGCTTATTCCAAAAACTAATTTAAACCCCCACCCCCACCACTACCCACAGATTCCACTTCTGCTAATGTGAATACTAAAAAGAATCTTCTTATAGTTTTACCTTCCATGACCATACATTGACTATCATGTCATGTTGGTAACCCACAGACACAATGTACTTGGAGCTCGGGGAGAACGCCACACACGCCACACCATACTTATGTTCGTGAAGTTCAGCCACCTGGGTCCGTTCAGCAACATCCCATACTCGAACAGCAGGCATGTGCCCACTCTGGAAACGAGAAACAACAATGGCAATGAGCAGAGGCACTTAATACAAATCTTAAAGCCAGTGGTGATGCATCCACCTACATATAAATTAAATACACTTTGCAATGTGCATGACAAGTCAAATGTTCATTTCTGCACAGAAATCTGCAGCTAAAAATATGATTATTATTTTTACTCTATAAAGGATGATTTGCAGCGCTAAAAACACCAATTCTTATGAAGGAATACAGAGGGGATCCTGAAAATTACAGTGTGGTTAGCTAAACATCTGTTCTGGGAAAACTAGTAGAAAGTATTATTAAGAGTATAATTCCCAAGCATATAGAAGAAGAGTCAGCATAGCTTCTGCAAGGTTAAGTCCTGTAACATCAACCTTTTAGAGTTATTTGAGACTGTTAGCAAGAATATAGATAAGAAGATATAGATAGAGACTTAAAGTATACTTTAGGAGAGGGGACATTCCTGAAAACTCCCAAATGAGGGAGAAATTTATGCTAACTGCAGCAGTCTGTAAAGAAAACTAAGAAATAATATGAAGAACATAGTTAAATTAGCCCCATAAGTGACCATATTATTTTGGTTAAGAATGAATGATGAACAGGAATGGACTTTGCTGTTGTTGTTTTTTAAAGAACCCTTCTTTTGTTCCATTAACACCTTTCTCTAGTACTGCAACCAAAATGAAGCACTTTATTTTAAAGTGAAATATAGAGAAGTACAAGCCCGACAGGCAACTCCTACTCAACAGCTCCCTCGTGATTTCACAAAAGCCTGTAAAAAGGTGGCCTTCTAGGTGACATCACCATGGCAACCAAAGCGGAGCCTTTTTCTAGCCAGGGTTAACTGAGCCTCTTGATAATGTGCAGGTAAGGGGAAGTCTCAGGTGCAGAGAGTGGTCGAAGAATAAAATGCCTGTATCTTTATCTATACATATATTAAAAAACCAAACAAACATGTACCAGGCACAATGGCCTAGCCTCTCCATTAAATAACAACCTACCTATCACATTTCAAACTATCTTCATGTATACTGGCAACACGTCATTCCTCTGCCAAGAGAGCTGCACTGTTTGCCAGTTGCTACTGGGTCAGCTTCAAGGTTCTTGCGTTCTAAACAACTTGGGGCCAAGGTACCTTAAGGACAACCTGATCTCTTATGCTCCATCTTGATCACTGAGATTCTATGATGGGACACTTACTGTGGCTCCCCATGACCCTGAGGTTCGGTCATAATTTACATGGGACCGATTCTTCAGTGCGGCAGGCCCTGGCCTGTGGAACTCGCTGCCAGCAGAGCTTTGGCACGAATTATCCCTGCCTTCTTTTAGACATCACCAAAAAACAGTGTTATTTAGACAGGCCTTTGAAATATGAATTTTCCTTTAGCCTACTAGTATTTATGCATGTTTTTATTGGTGTTTTGATGGTGATTTGTTGTTGTAATTTTTGCATGGAGTAGGCCGCCTTCTTGCATTTCTAGGAAATTTTGGTTTATAAATATTTATATATACTATACAGTAAAATAAAGATGAGATTTACACACACACACACACACACACACACACACACAGGTTCTTCCCACCAGATGTAGGAAATATCTCTCACGTCTCACATTTTATTTTCACGTACAGGTGCAGACAGGCCAGACTACCCCTAGCAGAACAGTGCATTGGGGGAGGGGAGCTGAGATTGTTCCATCTGGAGAGCAGAAATGCTTGCCCTGACAGAACTTTTGTATTACTGAAGCATTGATTTTCACCTATACTTATTATTACACAGCAGGTTTCTAACATTATGAACATCAATGGAGGAAGTTGGTAGAGATGGTTCCTGCTCTGGAGAGGTTCAGTAGAAGAAGAGGGAGAAAGGACATTTCACTAATTATTTCATTAATTATTACTCGTCTTTTTGCAGTGTGGGGAGGTAATCATCTCTTAAATTTGATATTTAAAGTCCAAGGCATCTGGGGTAATAAAAAAAAAGAAATGTTTGTGTGCAGGGCCCAATAGGAATCCGCCTCAGAAGACATCTCTGGCAGCCGTCCAACATGGACAAGAAGAGGACAGTCAACATTTTTGTGGGCTTCCAGCATTCATCAATTCAGGCTTCATTACACTTACAGTATGAGCATTGTGTATCTGGTCTGCATTAGAAACTGAATGCAGTCATCTTTGTCCTCCTTTTATGCATCTCTCAAAGGGAAAAACTTTCTGCCAGCAACTAAACCCAGCCAAAGCCACAGGCACCAGGATCTTTGTCACTATTCTCAAGGCTTCCTTCCAAATGTGCTTTCCTTTCCTCTCTTAAAAAAATTAAGTAAGACTGTTAACGTTGTTCTCTTTGTATCCTGAGGGGTGAAATCCAAGGAGGAAAGCAGCAACAGGGACCTTTGGTCGACTTCCTCTACTTTCTCCCTTGAACGAATAACGGGTGGGGAGAGGCATCCTTAAGGGCCCTCAGCTAACTCCCACCCTGCAAATCCAATCTGTGCTTTCATTTGTCCAAATGTCTGATCTTCAATCCCTAGAAAATAGTTTTAAAAGCAAACCTACTGAGACCAGATAAGCAACTGAGCTCATGCGGGTTTCCTCTTTAAATGCTTTGGCCAAATCGTACACTGGCAAATTAAGAGTTCCCTTATGGATCTTTTAATCAGATAATCATACATTCTCAATGTGAAACACCCCTCCTATTCCCCCATTCTTGGGAGAGAGGGGGATACTTATCCCTTTTTTATCTAAACACATGGACATATTTTCCTAATAAGATAAGGAGCCGCCTTATACTGAGTCAGACTATGGTAACAGGACATCTGGGTCAAAATACGATTCTAGGGAACAGTAGATCTCCAGCATCAGAGAGGTCTTTTCCAGGGTTTCCATCTAAGATCCTATAATCTTATCCTGTAAGACAGAACCTCCTATAGGTGAAAAATATGATCTGCCACTAAACAACGGCTCTTCCCAGATCCCAGCCACACATTATGGATACTCACACAGCTCCTCCAACTCTTCAGACAGAAACTTCCAGCATTTACTGGGAGAGAAGCAGTTTGCAAATGCAAATATTCCCTGCTCTGAAAGTTTTAGAAAGCACCCATCGATACTAGCTATTCCCCACGCAACCCTCACTCCCATCAGGCAACTCTTTAATGGAGCCAAGGCCCTCTTCTTCATTCTGGGAGGACAGGAAAATGCCACAAATCCAGCCTTTTTAGTCTGTTGGGATAGTTGTGAGGAGGAGGCATTTGTATCTCTGGACCATGAGGCCTATCAGCTTCCTATATGAGCATTCAGGCTGTCAGTCGCCATCACTTACCTCTCCAGTAACCAGGTATTTTCCATCAGGAGAAAAAGCAAGGGCTGTAATAGTCTTTCTGTGTAAAGAGAGGAGAGCTTATTGTGAAACAGTACTGACACTGGATGAAGGGTTGAGGAATTTTCAACTCCCACACAAACAAGTAAGTGGGTTTGTGTGAATGAAAACATAGCCAAGACAGTCTTTGCCAGGTGAGCTTAACAGTGTTAAGTAATTCCAAACGTTGTGCTCTGAATTAGTGAGATGCTGAAGAGATACGACATACTAGAACAAATTGTGGCTTTTAAAGCGTTTCATGCTTTAAGGTTTGGCTGCAGGTATGGGTGTGTGAAATAAACATGGAAGAATTCCCTATGCATCCATGTGAAGCCGATGGTCTCTCTCTCCTGGATATTTTGCCAACTAACTTTATTTGAGCCGTTAATCTGATAAGGAGCCATGCCCAGAGGAAAGAGGGGTTCTATCCAGAACAACAGCCTGGATAATTTCATAACACATTACGACAGAAACAGCAGCATAGCCTGGACACGTAAGAACATATTCTGTTAAAGGGTTTTTCGGTGCTGTTCTTAACACCTATACCTGCAGAGGAACCTTGAACAATTTAAAACTATTGGTATCAGGTAAGAAGTCATTTAAACTTCTCTGTACTGTTTTGAGGGATAGGGAGTAGGCAGGTGTGGGGGACTCCCTGGTCCTGAATGGGGTAACTGTGCCCATGAAGGACCAAGTGCGTAGCCTGGGAGTCATTTTGGACTCACAGCAGTTTGTGGAGGCACAGGTCAATTCTGTATCCAGGGCAGCTGTCTACCAGCTCCATCTGTTACGCCGGCCAAGACCCTACCTGCCTGCGCACTGTCACACCAGAGTGGCACATGCGCTGGTTATCTTCCTCTTAGCCTACTGCAATGTGCTCTGCATGGGGCTGCCTTTGAAGGGGACTCAAAAACAACAACTAATCCAGAATGCGGCTGCCAGACTGGTGACTGGGAGCAGCCACCAGGACCATATAATACTGGTCCTAAGAGATCTACATTGGCTCTCAGTATGTTTCTGAGCACAATTCAAAGTGTTGTTGCTGACCTTTAAAGCCCTAAATGGCTTTGGTTCTGTATACCTTAAGAAGTTTCTCCACCCCCAGCATTCAGCCCGGACACTGAGATCCAGCGCCAAGGGCCTTCTGGCGGTTCCCTCATCGAGAGAAGTGAAGTTACAGGGAACCAGGCAGAGGGCCTTCTTTGCAGTCATGCCTGCCCTGTAGAACGCCCTTCCATCAGATGTCAAGGAAATAAACAGCTACCTGACTTTTAAAAGACATCTGAAGCCAGCCCTGTCCAGGGAAGTTTTTAATGTTTGAGGTTTTTTGTGCTTTACAGTATTACTTTGTTGGAAGTCAACCAGAGTGTCTGGGGCAACCCAGTCAGATGGGTAGCATATAAATAATAAAATTATTGATTATTATTGTTGTTGTTGTTCAAGGGGCTCTTGCATTTTCCTTCCAAAAAAATGGACAAATCACCACTCAGAGTTCTAGGTTTCACTTACCTGGAACTATTTAGAATATGATGTTGCTTATTTTTCCTGGGGTTGAACAGCACGACAACACACCTAGAAAATAAGAATTTTCAAAATTGAGAAAATGTACACAATAGCTTTGTGACTGCAGTCATTGAATACTGTTCTCTTTTATTCTTCTGGGATAAGACCAGGTTTTATTCTTCTGCGATAAGCCCAAATTTGGATGCAACTCTAAGCCAAACCAAAGCTTAGTCTAGCACAGCAGGACAAGGGGAAGGAATACAGCAGTTATGGTTTGGGAACCCACACATTTGGCCTTTGCCTTGTGTTACGTTCAAACTGGGGCTGCATGCATACCATATATTTAAAGCACATTGCTTTCCCCAAAAGAATCCTGGGAAGTGTAGTTTGTCCCTCACAGAGCTTCAAGTGCCAGCGCCTTTAACAAACTCTAGTTCCCAGGAAGCTGTGTTATAATTATTAGAACCAAGCTTCTAAGCTCAGCCACTTGTCAAATTTAAAGGCCATTTATTGAAACTGCTCTTGACAGCACTGGAGGGTCATTGCCATAATGCACTAAAGTCTGTTGTCTTCTCCAATTTGTGTGTGCAAGCTATTTACAGATGCCGCTACTGGCTTTTTGTACAGTTTCAAACATTTTCACCCAAAGGTTAAGGTGGCACAACCTACAAGCTATTTCAAGTTCTCTCCTGAAAGACAGCCTCCACTGACAGGAGAGAACAATCACAAAATACAATGCTTAAAAGATGCCTCCTTTCCCTTCTCCAAATATTGCAAACATAGGTGTAGCCAGCGGGGGGCAGGGAGGGGCAGCTGCCCCCCTACGTCAATACAATTCAATAAAAAGATATAGCAAACTGAGGTTCTGCCCCCCCCCCCACAAAAATTCTGGCTACGTCCATGATTGCAAAGCCAGGATTACTTTTTAAGGGAAAGAAAGCAGATGTGAGATCCCCAATATACTCTTCAATCACCAGTCACACAGCAATTCCCAGAAGCTCTCAGAAAGCAAGGAAATGGGGACACCTCAGAATTCTCTGCCAAGGAATGTTCTAGATTAGCCACTGTGGCTGTACAAAGACACCAACAGAAACAGCAGCAGGTGCATGCATTCTAGGTCCTCTCTTCCAAGGAGGGCACACATGGTTCTCTGCTGAAGCATTTGTTCAAGGGAGCCCCCATGGTGCAGTTTATTGGGGGCTTGCTGCTTCCCATAGATGCAGATTTTTCTTAGCGCCCACAAAGCATCCACCGCATCAAAATGTTACACACACACCCTCTGGGTCTCCTGTTGTTTCGACTTACCCGATTTTCCACAGAAAAAGTGGCTTATATCCAAAGAGGCACTAAGTCTGTCAGTGTGAGGATTTACTCTTGTGCAATGGGGCTCCCCCAGCTCCCCACACCCACCTGCCAAATCCGTTCTAGGGATTTCACCAACCCTCCAGAGCAGATTTGGGAAGGGTGTGGGGTGCACACGTGGGAAAACAAGGGAGTTCTGTTGTGCAAATGTTAATCCTTGTGCTAATGGAACAAGCACATTGGACACCGCCTAGCAAGTATGGATCAAATAGGGAAATAATATGGGATGGCGTTTTGATGAGGACAACTGTGTGGCTGCATGAGCAGCCCCAAGACCACAATAAACTGCCATGTGGAAACCCCTGATTATTTTATACATTCCCCCCACTTTATTATGGTTGGTTGGTTGGTTTGTACCCCACCTGTTTCCCTGTCAGGGACTCAAAGCTGCTTACAGGTAAAATAAAGCAACTAGATAGAAAAAGAAAGAAAAATAATTAAATATCCATTTAACATGCTCTGAGGAAGGGCAGGAGTGGCTCTGTGACTGACACAAAGGGCAGCCAACCAGAATTGCACAAATTATGCTTCTGACACAAAATTGGGGTGGGGGTAGAGGGACAGGTTTCCTTTACACCCAGTGAGTACGGTTATGGTATATTTGCTTGAAATGAAATGAGTGTACTTCCATAATGGGTTCCCATCTGAAATAACGTATGCCTGTACACACAACCTACTGTAGTGTGTGTGTGTGTGTGTGTGTGTGTGTGTGTGTGTGTGTGTGAGAGAGAGAGAGAGAGAGAGAGAGAGAGAGAGAGAGAGAGAGAGAGAGGAGGGTGAGGAAGATAAAGGTGGGATATGGGAGCTCCCCCAAATAACAAAAGGCTAAAGCATCAGCTCTGGAAAGAATGAAAGGAGGGGAAGGTTGTGTTTTCTCATTAAAGTTAAATATAGGAATGGTAAGGAATCTGACGTCAGAATCACAGTTACATGGGATGTGACTCATTCAATAATAGCAGCTCTTTGCACCTCTCCCCACCACACTTTCTCCTCTCACTTTCTGCAACTCCTGTGGTTTTCTAGACTTTAGCCCTACTTTCTGATTTGCTCTCTCCCTTGCTAGGCCTGCTTCTCTGTCTTGGTTCAAGTCATCTCTCCCTATAAACCTTCTTCCCCCAAGTTCCTCCCTCAACAGCTTACTACTGCGGCCAGGTTTCTTCTCTCCCACTCTGCTGACATCTCTCTCTTTTTTCCTTGCTATGTTCCCAAGTGGGGCAAGCAGAAATATTAGGCTACTGGTGAAGGTTTCCCCATTGCATTTTTGTCCTTGGAAATGCTTCACCTGTAGAACTTGTCACTCAGCAGTTTTTTAAAATTATTGCTATATGTGTTCGGGCCCCAGAGTTTGTGGGTGCAAGGGCACCCATAATTCCTGATGGATCCAATGGGCTTCCAGATGGCCTGGGGGGATTTTTCGGCTGCTATGACTAATGCTCCTGTCAAAGCCCTGCATGGAGAAGGTCCCAGATTCAATCCCTGGTGTCTCCAGTTACAAGGATGTCAGAAGGGGCTGAGAAAGTTTTTGTCTAAGACTTTGAGGAGGCACGGCTATAGAGCAGACAGTACTGAGCTAGATGAACCAATAGTCTGACCTGTATGAGACAATTCCATATGAAGGGCATTCAAGACACTTGCCTACAGCCAATAAAGCAAACAGACAGAAATAAGTGTGATGACCCACGCGTCATTAACCTTAAAAATCCCCCATATGTACACAAGGACACGTATTTATCTAGTAAAAACAGCATTTGCCACAATTTTCTGAAAAACCTCGTAAAGAATTGAGATTCCTACCCCGCCACCACCCCCAGCAATAAAGCAAAACTCTGCTCAGTTAAAATGCTGTGCTAAGATCTCTAATCACCAGCTTCCTTGTGGTGCGTGGATGTGCATTTCATACCAGTTTTTCAGTCACAGTCAAGCAAGGATAGAGCATACAGATTTTTACCCCAAAGACCAAAGGGTATAATCAAAACTTGTAAAGGCAGGAGACAAGTTACCCAACGAATGGGATTTAAGACGCTGCTTTAACAAGCTTGCAAAAATTGGCTAGTCTTCTCACTAACCACCCTCCTCCTCCAGACACCTCTCATTTACTTTCTTGGCCTTGTCCAAAATTAACCAATTGCAAAGGGCTTTCCCTTCAGAGCAACACAATGCAGCAGCAATGAAACCAGGGGCAGTTGCAGGAAAAAGGAGATAGCTACTACATCATGGAGCACATTTATCCACAGAACCACTTCAGATGTTTTGTGTAGGATAAGGAGTATGCAAAATGCAGGTAGGCCACCATGTGCAACTAGGATTGCATCCAATTTGCTGCTTCTGTGTCTCAACAAAACAGACACATATGAATCATCATGTGCTTTGCAGGTATGGTGGGTACACAGCCTTACAGGTTTTTCCTAACACATGCGAAGCAGCCCTCAAAGTGGTGAACATTCCACACCAGCCCCCCTCTGATGTTCCAATAGCAGCTCTGCTGCTGCATCTCTGCTTATGGCAGAACTACATATTACTCCTGTTGCAGGAAACAAACATTGGGATTGTGCCATTATTTGCAGCCAACACATCAGGTAGGAATTAAAATATGTACGGTTAAGCATCTATGTCCATGCCTCTGGAAAACCTGACTGGTCAGGGACTCCCAAACAACACATGCATAGGGTGTTTAAGCTTGCAAGTACGTGCACTACATTGTGCATCTGCTGTAGAACATGTCGGTGTAGCCCCAACATTTTCCGCAGCAGCCTTTATTTGCTTTCCCTTAATGACAGCGTGCACAAAAACTTCAGCTCATCACTACAGTCATTTTCAGCATCAAATCTGTAAGAAACCCCACAGGACTCTGTCAGGAGGTACCTGTCAAGCACAGCTTTGGGGTTTGATCTGCTGAAGATGCATATCTAAAACAGATGACGCATTTGCTATGACCTCAATATGGAAAGCCAGAAAAATATTGGCGAGTATGTAATAATGCTGAAGACACTTCTGAACCTATCAAGATATACTGGTATGCTGTTTCAGAAAACCAGATTGTTAAATCGTTTTGAACCCAAAAGTTTGCTTAATCCCATAATACTGTACTCATTTTCTGCAGATTTCCCAGACTGTTGAAATAATCTATCTTCTGCTCCAGCTGAACCACCTCAGCAAAACAGGCATCTGGCCCTATCTAATGCACTGTATCAGAAGTTATTGAACTGTACTGCATAAGCTCCATTCAGCAGGGTCTGTGAAAAAGCTGCAGAACAGTCAAGACTATCTGTACCTAACCATGCACTTGATTTCTTTTTTTGACAGTTGAGACAGAGGCCATTTTTGCCCATGCTAAATTATCAAATAGGCTAATAATGTCCTATCCTTATTATGACCCTGATGCCTTCTACAAATGTATGTACTTTAATTCGTAGGGGGGAAAGATTTAGTTTTTCAAGTGGTCCACTAAGAAACCCCTAGCATTTTTCAAGCAGTCCACAGGAAAACATTTGAGAACCACTGCTCTTTAGGAGAAGTAGCGACACCAACAAAATAGTGGAATTAACATGCACAAAGAAAAACAGGTGATACCTGAGATGAGGACATAAATTTTGTAGCTTCGTTACATTACCCAGATCATGAGATAAACCCACACCCATTAATCTCTGGAACAGGAGGCAGGGATCTCACTGATAAAGCACGCACTAGCTTATGAAAACATGTTTTAGCAATAATAATTTCCCCACAAGTGGCTTGTTTGTTTTTAAAACAGTCTTATGGTAGCATCTGTACCAAATACACACACAGGACCTCTAGCAAGAGACCAACAGAAGTAGTCTGAGGCAACAGAATACAGGAATCAGCACAAATTGTGTGTCTGGAAAGCTAGAGAGAAATTAAAGGCACTTATTGTGGACATTATGATGCCCCATTATAACTGATGATATTACAAGAGATATGAGATTGATGACTATGGATTTATTTTTTGGAATGTCCTGCATTCCAAAGTCTTGGAGGAGGCAGCTATATTAAAATCCATTAGTAAAACACTAAAAAACACAAAGCATGGTTGTAAAAACCGCCTTAGAAAACCCTGCTCATTCATATTCAAATGTTTTTCTTACTTATGAGATTCCTTATCACCATGGGTAAAAGGCTCCAAATCTTTTATCGGATCTCTGGAGAAGCAAGAGGAGGAGGGAGAGAAACAATGACTCTCAACAAGTCCTTGTTCAAATTTTCAGCATAGAGGCAGTTTGTGGCTGACAATAAGAATGCATGCTCCCTCACTTGCACTCAAAGTGTGAGAAAAATTACAGTTCATGCAAACCCATCAGGTTCATGCCGTTGTTGCAAAGGGTAAATAACATTTAATTAGTAATATTTAGTATATTACTCTAATTCAGTCATGCAACTCAAGAGTTACTGAAAATGTGATAAATACTAGTGAAACAATGAGTGTGATCTATTGGAATGCCTGCAAAAGTCTTCCATGAAATAAATTCAGTTGCCATCTCCACAGATGGGCAAAAAGAAGGCAATGGTTTAGTTGCTGTGGAAATGGGAACATCTCCCACTGCAGAGGTGAGGGCAAAGCAGCTGGGCAAAATTATCTAGATCCGTTTCAGCCAGGATTTATAGGCCCAGTTTTCACGCAGAAACCATGGTATCCTTCTGAAGTGGCTGTTAGATTTAAGGGTGGGTGGCACCGCTTTATGGTGGTTCTGGTCCTACTTGGATGGATGTTTCCAGAGGGTGATGCTTGGGGAGTGTTCTTTGGCCCCATGGAACTTTCAGTGTGGGGTTCCTCAGGGTACAATTTTATCCACCATGCTGTTTAACATCTACATCAAACCACTGAGTGGAGTTATCCAGTGCAATATGCTGATGACACACAGCTCTATTTCTCCTTTACATCTGCAGGTGAGGCAGTGGATGGGCCAGACCATAGTCTTGCCTCAATAATGGACTGGATGAGAGCCAATAAATTGAAGCTTAATCCAGATAAGGATGTTAGTGGGTGGTTCCCTAGTCTAGATGGATGGGAGGTTAGCTGCTCTTGATGGGATTACACTCCCTCTTAAGGAGCAGGTACTCCTGAATCCTTTGCTGCCGCTTGAGGCTCAGGTGATCTCAGTGGTGTAGAGTGCCTTCCATCAGCTTTGGTTGGTGGTTTGGCTGCACCCCTATCTGGACAGGGATAGCCTAACTTCTGTAGTCTATGCTTTGGTAACCTCTAGGTTAGATTACTGCAATGTGTTATATAACATCAGCTAGTAGCAGAGAATTCAGCAGCCAGGTTGCTCACTGGAGCAAGGCAGTTTGAGCATATAATGCCAATCCTGGCCCAACTGCACTGGCTGCCAAATACTTTCTACACAACACATCATCTTAGCCAAAAGGCAGAGAAGAGAGCCCAACTCAAAGTGCTGGTTTTGACTTATAAAACCTTTAATGGCTCAGGAATACTTTAAAGACCACCTCTCCCCTTATGAACCGACCCTGCAATCTGAGGCCCTTCTTCGTATGCCTTCTCCACAAGGGGTCTGGAGGGTGACAATACAAGAATGGGCTTTTTCTGTGGTGTTCTTCCCAGGGAGGCTTACCTGGCACATTCATTACATTTGGTGCCAGGCAGAAACATTCCTCTTCTCCTTTGAGTAACTGGTGCCTTTTTGGTGTTTCCTGCTTGGCAGGGGGTTGGACTGGATGGCCCTTGTGGTCTCTTCCAACTCTATGATTCTATGATTCTATGATTCTATGACTAATTCAACAATCTAAGGCCTTTTGTGTTTTTATACTGTAAACCACCCTATGATCCTCAGATGAAGGGTAGCATAAAATTTAATAAATAATAACAACAACACACAATGATCTCTGATTTACTGAGATCATGTCATAGAGGGGAGAGGGGAGAGGGGAGAGGGGGGAGAGAGAGAGAGAGAGAGAGAGAGAGAGAGAGAGAGAGAGAGAGAGAGAGAGAGAGAGAAGCTCTATCCAGTTAAAGAACTAGTCTGGGGAAATGGCAGGTGGTAACAGGTGCAAAAAACTGAAGGTATGCATTTTTAAGAGAACCTCTCCCAGCAAAGGGGGCATTTTACACCCTGAATTTACTTGGGAGAATTTGGCACAGCCCGAGTTCTCAGCATGAATAACACCACCTGCCCAAAAACAGCCAGCATAACTCTTCTTTGCTCAAGTATCAAATAGACAGATCCGCAACTTATCCCAAAGTCATTGCATAAACAGGAATGGTTCCATGTTCTTTAAAAAAAAAAGATGCACTGCTTAGGCTAAGAAGAAACAGTCATCTCATCAATAATAGCTTATCACAAGAAAGCAGCACACAGTAGCTATTGAGACAGGCAATACATTAAATGATTTAACTCTCTAGGCTTTTATTCAATTAATTAACCCACATGGGAAATTGTGCTGTGCAAGTAAACGGTGCAGTACAGAGCATGTGTCCTGCCCGCTTTTCCATCCCTTTCAGCCTACAGTAAGTACTTACACACACACACACACACACACACACAGAGAGAGAGAGAGAGAGAGAGAGAGAGAGAGAGAGAGAGAGAGAAGTATATCTATCACCTGTAGCAGATAAAACAACAGTACAGTAAGCACACAACTTACACGCATTTAATGTGTGCATTCAGCTTTACAGGTTTGGCAAATATATATACATATAATTAAAAATGTGGGCGGAAAAGGGGCAGGCATCTGGCGGGGAAAGACTTTGGCAATCCCACCCACCATTGCACCCAAAGTGTTTTGACTATACACGACTTTGGCTTTAGGCATGATCCCTGGAACACAACCCCATGCAGGTTTGTGGACTTACTCTAATTATTCCATTATGATTGGTTTGGTGCTTTGCTTTCTTTTTACCCCCTCCCCTGTCTAAACACTGGAACTGGTTATTAAAAAATGTGCTGCCATTGCAGAAAACAAGAGCTGTTACTTTCATACGTGGTGGTCATGTCTCTCAGCATAAAAATATTGGAAAATGAATATCTTAAATATAACAATACGAACATGGCACTGGATCCATTATTTCTGTTGCTAAACTTCACATATTGAATTAACCCCCTATATGATTGTGGCAGAAAGAATGATATATAGTCATACTTGGAGAACCCAGAAGCTACCCTTGTGCAGTGACTGAATTAATAAGCTCTGGGAATTAGCTCTAATGCCAAGTTAACCTATTATTTACGATATGGGGAAACAGGGCATGAGGAGAATAAATTTGTAGAAATATGGTCTCACTTTATAATATATTGACAGAGAAATATGCTCTAAACAAACGAACTGTGTTTCTAACACCAAGAATCATATCAGCTGTTTACAAAAAGAAGTACTAAGACAATCCAATGAGAAGTCCAAAATATGACAAAGCTATGAAAATAGCTTTATTGAACACCAGTATAATTTACAAACACTATTTTCTTCTGTATAGTAATGATGTATGTTCATATGACAGAAGTACCATACTTCTTACTGGTTTGTTTGTTTTCTAATGTAATCAATGCATTCAGACATATGAAATTCTTGACAAATATATATATATATATATTTAATTAAGATTAAAAAAAGAGACAGAGACCACCGAAATCTGTTCCTATAAAGTAGGGAAGGCTGCCTTCTGACTAAGACAAGGGCCAAAAAATCAAGAACCAAAAATCCTGCTCTGCCAGAATGGGAAAGGGAGATCACAAATGCAGGTCTATCAGCACTGTACAAATTGAATGTCATTCTAAACTATTAAAGCAGATTCCTTCACATACAGATATATTCACACAGAATCCTTGGAAGACATCTGTATGTGTGCCTGCATCGGATTTGAAATGTGGGAAATTCCACACTGAACGTGCCCCTGAAATGATGCAAAGCAGTCCTCCCCTTTTTTCCTGCTATCGCACTGACGTATTGCCTACATTTCTGAAAACACCGTTTAACACACATACCTACTGCAAACATGTAAACCTTTAAACATGTAAACCACATCAAAGTCACCCAGAAGAAAAAGAAAATGACATTTTTTTTTCATTACCGTGTTTCCCCTATTTTAAGACACCGTCTTATATTTTTTTTCCCTCAAGAAAACGCACTATGGCTTATTTTGAGGGGATGTCTTATTTTTATTACGTAAGCCCAGCCCCGCCTTTTCCCTCCAGAACTGCGCCTATCACTATGGCTTATTTTCGGGGCACGGCTTATATTTCGCAAATGCGAAAAAAGCCTGCTATGACTTATTTTATGACTACGTCTTAAAATAGGGGAAACAGGGTACAGGCCAGTCCTAGTTTCTAAGAAGAATATAAATATATAAAAGCCTAAAAGGTTCCTGGGAGGCACCCTTAGCAAAGGCCATATGCCAGTCATGCACATGGAATTCAGGTTCTCTCCCAATCCCAGCCAGTATTTTTCCTCTCCTTGGTCTTATGCAAGCTCAAAACTTGGCTCTAAAAACAAATCACGTTGCTACATGGCATAACTGTTCCTAAGGATGCCAAGTTCTTCTCAGGTAAGGGAGAGGAGAGAATAGGTCTTTATTATTACCTGTACAAGCACAGTGCTTCCAGCTTTCATAGGATATTCTGACTGCTCCCCCATTGTTTCACAAGCACCAAGAAAACTTTACACTATCCTTTATTAGAGCATGGTTAGGCAAACTAAGGCCCAGGGGCCGGATCCGGCCCAATCGCCTTCTAAATCCGGCCCACAGACGGTCCGGGAATCAGCATGTTTTTACATGAGTAGAATATGTCCTTTTATTTAAAATGCATCTCTGGGTTATTTGTGGGGCATAGGAATTCATTCATTCCACACACACACACCCCAAAATGTCTGAGAGACAGTGGACCGGCCCCCTGCTGAAAAAGTCTGCTGACCCCTGTCTAGAGCATCATAAACATGACTGGTCCTAACATACCCTGATGTAATGAACTCCAGATTCAGAGAATTATGCAAAACAGAAGAAGCAGGCTGGTTTTCCCCCACCTAGCAAGTGTACAGTACTTTGATGGCCTCACTTCCAGCTGTCTGTGGCAGACAACTGTCACCTGCTTCAGAGAAAAGTGTGAAGATGTAACAATACTGGACAAGATTTGACCAGCTCTCTCATCAAACAATAAGGTCATAGAGTGAAGGCATTGTTTTCATAAATGGCCCAGTATAAGCTTTGCTCTTGGTGGCTTTTGCAGAAATTGTTTTTTGCTGTACCATATTGTGTGCAGGGAACCACGGATTGCGTGCAAAATTGCGTGCAAGAAACTAACCCCAACAGCGGCATTTGAACAAGAGCTCTCTCCCACCTCACCACCAAGATTTACAAAATATAAGAACAAAGTACTAGCTCTTTCTTAGCATCTTTCCTCCCAAAGCATGTTCAAATGATGAGGTAAGTAAGGGGTAAATCAAGGGGTACTCGGCCCACTCAGGTCTTTGTTGTTACACAAAGTGCAGTAGCCTATTTACTGGCAAGGCTTGGTCCCTGGCATCTCCAGTCAAAAGAATATCAGGTAGCTGGTGCTGCAAAAAGACCCCCACCTGAACCAGTAGGCTTAGAAAGCCATTGTCGGTTAGAAAACACAATACTGGTTCAAGTGGATTAATGACAGCTTCATATATTGTTTTTCATGTAAACATTTTCCAAGAACTACTTCAGGATGTTACTGGACCTCCCAGGAACACACAACACCAGGTACCCCCTTCCTCAGAGCCTGAGACACACCAGGCGTGCCACCTTGCCCCCACGATAGTGGGTGCCCGGGGGGTGTGCTGACATCACTGCGGTGTGCAGACGTCACTTGCACACGTAGCAGTGGGGTGCTGATGCCACACACAGATGCTACAGTGCATGCGGATGTGACACCAAGTGGAATATTGGGGGGCGGCTCCCTCCTTTTTTAAAACCGTGGGTGCCCAGGCACCCAGGGCCCCGCATAGTTGGTGCCTATGAGATCCACTATGCTACTATTTCCAATAGTCTAGAATCAAGCATAGTAAACCAGATTATTCTTCAAAGGGTAAAAATCATACCTGGATTGTTAAGTCGTCTTTAAGCCGCCCAGAGTGGCTGGGGCAACCCAGTCAGATGGGCGGGGCATAAATGATAAATACTGTAGAACCATAGAATCTTAGCTCCCCTGCAATGCAGTGATCTTAGCTAAAGCATCCATGACAGATTAAAATAAAATCTTATTTTTATACTAATATTAAAATAAAATTAAAACACACAAACCACCACCATGAAGTAACTTAGCAATATTTGAAATGCAAGCTTAAAGAAAAGCAGTACCAAGACACTGGTGTCTGCAGAGAGTTCTAAGCAACTATTTCAAGTGAGAGGTTAGAAACTGCACTTATTAAAGCCCTGGGATTATTAGTTTAGAATCTAGTTTGTGGCCATTGATGTATCACTATATCAGACGTAATTTCATTTGTATCAAGGCATGCAAGGATCAATTAGCGTTACAGTAACAGGAAGTATTCCATGAAGATCTGCCTGATAATCATGACATTTACCCAATTGCATTAGGAAAATGAAGGGCATTTTCTTTTATGAAGCCACCCCCCCAACCTTTATAAGAAGTTTTCTTTCTACATTCAAATTTAGCAGAGGCAGAAGGAAATAAGACTCTACCTCACTGCCAATGGGCCCATTTTATTTGCAGTTGGTTGGTGGCTACTGTCCCTCCCTGCTGTGATCCAAATTAGAAAACTGAGTAGCTTGTGTGGCTTCTCTTTGGCACAGGGCAAAACCGAGCCCAGCTGCAGGAAAAGTTATTCCAATCACAGCATTCATGTGATGAATGAAAGGGCCGCTATTGCCACCTTTTAGAGAAGATAAATCCTGCTTGTCTTTGGCTCTGCTTGGATATTTCCACATCATCAATACTGTAGTCCAGTGTAAATACTAGAGTACTGGAGTGCCACTGGGAACAAGATCTGCTGGTTCAGGCCAAAGGCCTACCCAGTCCAACATTCTGGTCTGGCCAACCAGATGCCTATGGGAAGCCCGCAAGCAGAATCTGAGCACAAAAGCACTCTCTTCAGTATTCAGAGGCAGCACATAGCCATCAAGAGAAGAAAATTAATTGCCATTTAGTATCGGTAAATGGCAATGAAGGGAGTCATAGGGACAGCATGACCAAAGGGACAGCCTTCACCAGACACTGGGTTGCATCCGACTGTGGCTGCATCCAGACAGCACTTCATTTCATTTTCATTATGTTTCTTTACCTGATAATTTCCACATTATGTATGGTCTTTCACAAGATGTAAAAGCAAACTCCGGTGGAAGTTTGGTGCTCATTTCTGTGTTATTTGCTCCCGGGGGGGGGGGGGGGACTGATTGCAACACCGTTAACCTAGAAAATCCCAATAATTTTCCACTGCAATTTCACATGCCCAAATTTCGAGTGGTATCTTGGCATACAGTTCTTTGGCACCATTTAAAATTTAGCATGGCATGGCAGTATATTGATCAAAAAGCTGCGGTTCCATAACGCAACAGGTAATGCAGTGTAGAATCTGAGATAGGATTGCCTGCATTATAATAAGGAAAACTAATGCAATAATCCCCACATACGAATGTACCCTAAGCCTCTGATTACTTTAGACAATGATTGTTGTCTGACAGACCAATCCAGAGTTGCCCCACTTTTGCCATATACCCCATCATGGGTTGATATGTACCGGTAACTACAATGTTACATATCAACCCATAGTAACCACAATTCAACATGAGGAATTCATTCAACATGAGGGATCACAAGTTGTGTGCTTTTTTATTCATGAAAACACATTTTAAAACAAGTGTTTTGGAGATCCTTGTTTTTAAACATTAGAAATGATGTGTGCTAAAATAAAACTAAGTGCAATCAGTTATCTCCCAGTTTGTGACACGGGACCCTCACATAGGCAAAAAGGCTATGGCTGCTTGTGTTTCAGCCGAGCAAAGTATTTCTTTCCTGCAGTATTAGCAGTGACACAAAGTCCTCACAAGCCTTTTCAGGTTATTCTTATCTAAGAACGTGATGTGTGCATCTTACAACTTGTCCAAGAAGTTGATTTTCCATTTATCTGATCCTTCGTGTCTTGCCCATTATGCAATTACCTACATACCAGGAAAGCTGACAACAGAGGGGTTCTTTAAAAGGGAGGACCATGTAAATATATATATATATATATATATATATATATATATATATATATTATATATATATATATATATTTACATGCAGCTGAAAAGGATTTGTGAACAAACCAATGGCCACAGCTGGGAGGAAGAAAAAAACACACACACAACTCTCCACCATTCAGCTTACAATGAGATTTACTGTTGAGTCTACTAAGACTTCATCTCTACATGTGCTAAGCAGATTTCTGGCTGGAGAAACAGTGAGTGGTATCCACTCCTCCCCCCCCCCCCCCCGCCTTGGCTGTGACACAGATGGCTGTCATTTTCCGGCTGACTTGGGTTATGACTGACCTACTATGCACCTCCCAAGCTCAGAAACTGCAGGTCCTGGAAGTCCATGACTCAGGAGAAAAGAGCTGCCCAAGTTCAGGAGGTTTATGCTAAGCAGCACAAAACTAAGTTATTATAGAAGTGAAGGTTGGGCGAGGGGTGGGGGAGAGAGGGGGGAAAGTAGGAGGAAGAGATCACAAGACACTTTGCACTCTGCTCCGTGATTCTGCAGCTCGTGCTGGTATCGGAACTTATCAAGAAGAGGAAGATCTTGCCCTTTCCAAGTCCAATGTGCACACTGCAGACATTTGTTCCAGCATTACACATGCTTTGTGCCCTGACATGACCCATCTTCAAGGGCTAGATTTCTCCTGCAGCTCAGTCTAAAGATCCAAACTAGACACAGCGGTGGAAAATTTCAACACTGACCTGCCTAATTATGGAGACAGGCAAAGTCTAGTTGAAGTGGGGGTGATGTCACGCATGTAAATAATGGTTTGTGGTGGTATTTTTGGTTGCCTGTTTTTTTGGGGGTGCATTGCCTGCTTTTCATTGTCTGGGGGGGGTTCTTGCGGGGGGTGTAGATATTGTTGCCTGCTGCTTGGTGTGAGTCAGTAGGGATAGCATCACCAGTTCTTTCTTATGCCAAATGGTTATTTTGTGGTGCCCATGAAGTTTCTTAAATTTCCAGGTGTGTCCTCAGCCCAAGAAGGTTGGGGCTTCCTGCTCTATGACACAATCCTTCATGACACAGTTCTGTTTTGTTTTTGGCCAAAGCTTCTGTACCAGCTGTTCCACCACTGTCCACCAAGCCACCTCTATCTCTTAAGAAGTATCTTCTCAAAAGTCTTCAATCAAAGTCTGTCCTGGATCATTTCATTCCAGTCTCCCCTCACCTGCTCCTATGCCGCCATCTTACAGATATTATTGAAGTCTTTGTGTGTACAGCTAGAAGTACAAAGACTGTCTTGTTACAGAAGCTTGCACAGCACACTTGGAGCAGAGGAACATGCAACATCAAGGTGGGGCCCCACTCCTTGCTCCCGTGTTGCCCTTGCTCCCGTGTTGGGTGACATGGGATCAAAGAACATCAGCGTAGGGTTAATGTGTTAGCAACAGCCACTTATAGGAAGAGGCCATGGGGAAAATGTGAGCTGGTTAACTTCCATGTAGCATTTAAGAGACACAATCATTTGGGATCCATGGGTACATTTGCAAGCTGGAGAAACACACAGGCACAACACACACAGCACAACCAAGTACACACAGCAGACTACTGTATTGCCTACAATAGAATGATTCTTCCAAGCCTAATTTCAGGGACCAAGGGAATCTTCTGTGGCTGCATGTCTGCCCACAGAAGACATGTTGCCAATGTCCAGTTTAAACAGTATACAAAGCAGCATTATGTTCTCCAATGGCTCATCCACACTTCCTCTTGCCCTGCTCCTTTCCCCCATGGGCAAACCATTCTTTTCCAATCAATCGGAGCAAATGGCAATTCAGGTTTTCTTTGGATTGACGTTTGATCTAATTTAGCACTAAACAACAGGTTTTCCATGGGAAAGGAGCAGAGCTCGGACCCATGATTTCTAGGCATGGGACAAGCAAAAGCCTGGAAAGGTCTCAGCTGCTGGAATACAACTCAGGCCTATGTGGGTAACTTACAAATTGTCAGACAAAGCAAGTAAAACATCACATAAATGGAAAAGAGACCTATTACATTTATATCCTCCTTTGCCTCCATGCTCCCCCCTCAAAATTTATTTTTCCAACCTCCCTATGTGATAGATCAGACTGAGAGATGGTTAACTAGTCCTGCATCATGGCTGAGTGGGGATCCGAACCCCAGTTTACCAGATCCTAGTCTGCCACTCTTAAGTGCTACACCGTGCTGGCTAATGATCAGTTTATGAAAAGGGGGTTGGGGTCAATGGAATGAGATGAATATTTTCCATAAGAAAAAGAAAAGAGTCAAATAAAACCATGATGTATAAAAGCCCCCATCTGGCTTGGCATTCCTGCTACACTTTTTCTTTTTTTGTATTTTTCTGTAGCAATCTCAGAGGATTTCTTAGTTTTGTTTTACTTCTTGTTTCTAGGATACAGAATCTCAGCAGCGATGTCAACAAAACACACACACAACACAAGTGCATGCATGAGGCAGAACAGGGGTGCAAGGGGGAAGAAGAATTAGAGAACTGCAAGCAAGCTAAAATTATTGTTTTTAAAAAGAGAAGCAACTTAGGAACATAACAAGAGCCCTCCAACTCAGGGGGAGCCAGCATGCTGGCCTCAAGATGGCCTTGGTCTCCAACTCCCAGAAGTCCCAGCCACCATAGCCAATGGTCAGGGATGATGGAAGTTGTATTCCAACATACCGGTATGGAGAGCACCAACTGCACTGTTTAATAAAATAGGCAAACAAAGACAGTTCCTACTTTTCCAAGTTTCACTCAGCGCTGGTACTAACCTTTCACCAGTATCAATTTTTGGTAGCACACCAGATCAGACAGGCTTGCTTGCACGTTGTTCTAGATTTAAAAATTCTGAAGACATTAGCATTTGGAAGTAAAATTTTGTATATGGCAATATATGTGTACTGAATTGCTGCACTAAAAATTAGCAAATGCAGCTTCAGTGATACTAGGAATAATATTTTGAAGTTCAAGATATTTTTGGCAGTGTATAGCTAGGAGGTACCATAAATAAGGTATTTTAGGGTTAGAGCAGGCATCCCCAAACTCGGCCCTCCAGATGTTTTGGGACTACAATTCCCATCATCTGACCACTGGTCCTGCTAGCTAGGGATGATGGGAGTCGTAGTCCCAAAACATCTGGAGGGCCGAGTTTGCCTATGCCTGTTACAGAGGGGAAAGGATTAAGATTCACAATAAGTTTAAAGGCCTGTTCTTGGATACATCTTTTTAACAGTTGTGTTTTTAAAAAGGGATTGCTCTTAAAACCTACTGGTCTCAGCATTCCTGAGATCCCACCGGCATTTCCTATGCACAGGAAGGTGGAGCCAGAAGGGTGTGGGCATCACATTGGCACCAGAGAAGGAGGGACCAGGATCGTAATAATCTGGGCTATTAAAATCCCAGAGACAGCAGGTGCCAGAGGTGCTGAAAGGATTTACAGGCTCCAAAACATATGTGAGTAAATGAGTTCAGCCTTTGGCATCCTCCAGAGTCCACAGAAGAACTGACACAATATTCCAGAGATGGGGAACTGTCTAAAAGGCATTTGTCACTTGTGTATAATTAAGACACATGCATGCCATACTGCTGTGCCTCGTTATTAATGCAAACCAAACCACAAGAATGCAAAGAGCTTAAGCACAGGGAACTAACAGAAGTAAGGGGGAAGCCAATCACTTCTCTAATTTTTCAGAACAGGCACATAAAAGAGGGGAGGAAAAAAGAAGAGAAAACTGTGTGTTGGGCCCAGAAGAATTAAGCCTGCATGCAGATCTTGAGAAATAACTTAATGCTTTCGGGGGGAGGGGAACCTGAGAGAAAAGCACTTCTAGGACTGCAAAAAAATTCCCCAGAGGCTATGAACCAAACACTTGCACAGCAAAATATGGGAACAAAAGTGTGTGGTGCATGGTGGGTCAGCTTCTGGCATCAGGATTCTCGATGCCATCTCCTCACCCTCAGATTTTAGTCCTTTACCTGGAGACTCTGAAGTAGGGCTCAATAAGAGGCCACTCACTAGGGTTGCCATACGTCCCGATTTTCCCAGACATATCTGAAACACTGCAATCGGCAGCAGGGTCTGGGCAGTAATCAGGCAAATGTCTGGGAAAATCTGAACGCATGGCAGCTCAGCAACTTTTCTGTCCAGATTTTCACTGTTTGAAATGTGGCAACCCTAACTCACACATCACCAAAAGAGAAGAAATGCACACACAGAAAGGGGGGAGGGGGGGAGAGAGGGCAGATTTGCATAAAAAGTCTGTATATGCTAATTTATATGTATAGTTGCACATTTGGAAATATTTACTGTAATTTAGAATAGAAATACATCAATATGGGGGGGGGGACGGAGACTGTGATAAAGTGACCTCTGTGCCTCCTCTGTCCACCGTCCTGCTGATGGGCAAATTCAAGGATCATGACCACCCTTCTTAAGGATTCTGTTTTTTTAATATGGGCTTGAACGGGACAATCCTTCAAACAGAGGACTGTCTTTTGTAAGTAAGGCACTTGAACACCCTGTGGCTCAAGTTCGAGTCAAATAGGTAGGAGGGTCAGATCCCAAAGAAGGTCAGAGGTGGCAAATATTGGGGGGGGATTGCAGTTTCCCCAAGCAAATGCTGTTACTGAACCTAGAAACCTCAATATTGCCCACCTGACATTTAACAATTGTGTAAAACAAATATAGCTTGCAAATCTAGTTTTATTAGGATTTGCGCTTTTATTCAGCAGAAGCCAGTACAGTATTCAAGTGTAATGTAGCTCACAGACATTTAAAGAAAAAGAGAAAACAGAAATAAATCTAACAGCATAATAGCATTATTTTGGTGATACTTTCATGAGATTTGAGACTTTTGAAGGATCGGTCCATGTTAACAGTTAAATAAAAATTGGTGCTTTCAAACACAGTAAAAAATAAAGCACTGTTACATAATTTAGCCCTCTGGCTAGAGCAGAAAGGGAGTTGAATCTGGAGACTGCCCTGTGATTTAAATTAATGTTGAGTCAACTAGCAGGGTATCTGGAGATGAACAGATCAGAACTGAAGCATATGCTAAGAGCTATATGGCAGGCACCCATGCAGGGCCAAGGACACCGTACTCTGGCTCAGGACAGCAAAATGCACATCAAGAAGAATGAGTGTTCTGCTTCCCACTGCCAAAGTTTTGTGTGTGTGTGTGTGTGTGTGTGTGTGTGTTTAAAGGAAGCCTCAGAATGAACACTCAAGAGAAGCCAGTGACAGAAGCCAATGCAGTTTCCCCCCTTTTTTTCTTTCCCCCCTGCATACTGCCAAGAAGGTATAAATCCCTTGAGAACAAGATAATAAAACAAACTGACCTTGCAACCCAATTAGGTCTGCAAACTGTTTCTCTTGTGTGTTTTGGGCCAATACAACTGCAGAGGATAAACTGAACACAAAGCGTTGTCTTGACAGTGGCAAACTTTATCAGCATCACAAAGCAGCTAGGCATAGCATGGAAGCAGGCGGCTGTTCAGGCAAGGCACAGAAGGGCTAGGCTTCAGGCAGGAATCCTATGCAATGGGCCATGGGGGGGAAAGATACCACCTTGATTCCATTAAGCAGGATCATTTAACCACTTAACTTCCCCAAATCATTTCAAACAGAGTCAAAATAATGTTTTGGCACTACTGATTAGGCTCAGACTTGGCATATGTTCTTCCTGATGATGGAAGTCACCAGCAAATTAGTTTTTGTTTAATAGATGTGCAACTTCACAGGAAATGCCTCAGAGAAACTTCACAGGAAATTCCTCTTACCAGTTTCACACTTCTGAAAAAGCCAAAAGCTGCAGCAGAATTTTGCAGTTTCCCCACACTTTGTTAAAATGCCATTAGCTTGAATTTTTAAGACAATACTGTACAAAGGAAGGACACGCACCTGCAACACGTGCTTCCTTATCAAATGGAAAACAAAGAATTCCTGCCATTCTACTGCAAAACATTACTGTGTAGGGGGAGGAAGCTGCATACATCGCCACTGAGAGAGAATCAAAAAGAAACATTGACTTGAAGCAAAACTGCCCCACACCTCAAAGCACTAAAGCAACTGCCTCTCCAGCACTTAAAATTCCATATTTCAAAAATCTACTTTGAGCAGATACCCAATTAGTAAGGCTAAGAATCATCACACTTTTATAACAGCAAATGCATAATATTCTAAGCAAAACCAGTTTCTGGGAATGAAATGAAAAGAGTGCTGTTATGCTCAGGTGCTACTTGCAGGCTTTCCATAGGAATCTGGTTGGCCATTGTGAGAAGCACAAAATGCTGGACTAGATGGGTATTTGGCCTGACCTAGCAGTGTTCTTTCTATGCCCTCAACAACACATAGTCAAAAGCCATTCCTACATAATTGATAAAACAGCAAGGCATTCTGGGTGACTGCAATAATGATGGCAGGGAATATTCCAACTTCTTGCTATGACCATCCACCTAAATAAAATAAAAAACCCACGTTTGCAGCAGAAGCAAGACATGCCAGAGCCATCATCTCTCCAAAAGGCAAGAACAAGGGATATCAGACATTGCTTCAAAGCAAGCACAAAATTTTGATTCCTGCACACTTCCTTTGGGGTGGGGGAGATGGAAGATTCCAGTACGATTGGCCTTGTCTCATTTGGCTTTTGCTACAGGGCTCTCTTTCATCTCCGCCATGCTCTAATAGTCAGGTCATTTTTATCTTGTGATCTTATCAGCTTCCCTCCAACACTCGACATGAGGGCACCTCCAGTTCCACCTCAAATTTAACATTTTCAGCATTTAGATGGCAACTCTTGTGTAAAGCGTTTACAGAACTTTAAAAGAGCAGCAGAGAAATGCCATGGGTAGATGTTTTGGCTTGGAACTGGAAGATCTTGGTGGCTTTTAATTTTTAAGCACTTGTAGACAACAGTAGTACTCATACTGTACTTACACCCATACCTCAGATTCCACAGCCACATCCTAGGAGCCCATTTCTTTTCTGGGGGCCCAGCATGTGAGCAAATTGTACAGTAACTCGTTTAAATGTATGCAAATTAAATATCGCTAAGCACTGGCTCTAAGCTTAAAAACCACACAGGGTGACAAAAGCTTCTCTCAACGGCAGTCACATGGCAAGCCTAGCTATGACAAAAATGATTGCTGTGCTACCCGCATTAATAGGCATATTGTTGCCAAACCGGCAGCTTTCTAAGATTGGCCTCGATTTCTTCTCTTCCCACTCCAAACTAATTATAGGCACCCAGGTGCATTAGCAAAACTAAATGCCAAAACAAACTAAATACAGCTCTAGAATCACTGTTCGGCACTCAGCATCACCTTTGTCAGCTTTTCCAGCTCCTGTTCCCTTATGCACATGATAAAAATACAGGGGAGCTGTATTCAGGCATTCCTGAAGATCCCAGAGATCTGCCTCCAACATGGACTTACATACTTCACCCCTCTTAAACTCCCGACTCCCCGCTTATGGAGCAAAAAGCATCAGGTCCCTCAGGGGAAGAGGGAGTTTCCCACCTGTCCTCATTTGTGTCTGACTGTCCAAAACCAGTGGCGTCGCGGGGGGGGCGGGGGGGGCAGTTCTCCCCGGGTTCCAGGGGAGGGGGTGACACTTGGGCCAGCCCCGCCCTGCCGACGGGCACCAAGCAAGCCGCGGAGCGAGGCAGCCTCACAAACCTGCTCGGCGGCCTGCAAGCAAGCCGCGGAGCGAGGCCGCTCCACCCCGCGGCCCGCCCACCCGCCAGCTCGTGGGGCTGCCCCACGAGCCGGCGCTCGCTTGGCAGGTCGCCACGGGTGCAGCAGCGCCGGGTGGGATGCATCCCGGCTGGCGCTGCGGCGACCGAGCGACCCGCCAAGCAAGCGCCGGCTCCTGGGGCTGCTCCGTCCGTGCCTCTGTCTAAAACATCACTCTGCCGAGGATGACAAGGTTCAAGAGCACCAGAGACATGTTCGGTTCCATGGTTATACCCCAGCACGCTTGCAGGACCAGGCATCAGACTTCCCATACCCCAACCCAAATAATAAGAGATCCATGAGACTGGTTTTGGGTCAGAACAGGCCCCAACTTTATTGAGTACAGATGAAAGAGGTTTGAGCATGGGGCAATCTAAATACTTCCGGCCCACCCGCCAGAAGTGATGCATGGTCAATCCAGACAGGGGTTCCTAAGACTTCTATCAAATAGGGTGACCCCCGCAGGGACCGCTGTCTGGGGGAGTGCCTTCGGTCCTGGCCCCACCTGGGCATGCGGACATGACCACTACCCCCAGATCTCTTTAGGCATTTGGAGGGGCAGGCAGAGTCTACAACCTCCCCTCCATCCAAAGCAAAGGATTGCCCCAATGCCCAACCAGTTGTGATGATTGCTATGAGGTAGGCAGAACCACCAGGTCAGTGCCAATTAGCCCGATGGGCAAATTCCTACCCGGCCCCTTAAAGGACGGCGACCACCATAGCCACAGCAAAGTCATTGACTATCAGCTTAAACCAAGGGTGGGTGGGCGGGGAAACCCGGCGCAGGAACAAACAGGTGCAGGCTGCTTAAATGGGCAAGGGGCGGATCCGAGGGAAGCCCACCGTCGGCTCCATTGGCTCCGCCCCCAGCACAGTCCAAGCCCCGGCCTGCATCCTCATTTGCCAAAACAGAGAGCATGCCAGGATACGGTCCCTGATAGGAAGGGCACAGCCAGTTTGAATTCCCTTGTTGGGGCCCCAGTGAAGCCTCCTCCGTCCTGCAATGCATCCACACAAAAAGGGGTGAGCGGACTTGTTGTCCTTAGGAGCTTGGAAGGGAAAAGGCGGGTGGGAAGAGCCTTGCCTCTGCTTCATAGGCCTGTGGGACCCAGGGCTATTCCAGTTCCCTCTCATGTACATAAATCTTAACAGAAGATTCACTCAGAAAGGGCAGACAAAAGCAGCATTGCACAGTCACCACTGGAAGCCACTGCATCCAACCCTTACTGAGAACAAGCCAACACAAGCTACATACTAGTGCTTATCTCTAGATTATTATTGAGATAATAAGAATCGTTTGGACCCACTTAAATAAAAGCTGTAAATAACAGTGGAAGCTCCAGAATCAAAAGAGTGACCAGGTTCTCTCTCTCTGCATGAACAAAGGAACCACTGCCCGTGAAACTTCACACATCACAAAACTACCTGGTAGTCTTATGGAGCATCTTCTGATTGAACAGGAGGCCAGAATCCATCTAATTTTCACATTTTCATCATGTTCATGTTCAGCATAATACCAAATCCAATTATCATTATATTTAAAAAATTAACACTTAGCTAAGAGCTAGAGGAGGAACTCTAGAGAATAATTTAATTAGTTATGATAGGTAAAGAGCCTTTCTCGCAGCAATTTGAACCAACCCTGCTGATGTTTCTCATAATTGGAGGAAGTTTTATGAGGCTCTTATAAAATGCATCACTCTGCTACATGACAGATTTGGCATAAGCTGTACCTTTAGGCTGACAACGTGCATTCATTGTGTAACACCCTCAATGACTCACCCAGCTGGATAAGCAACGAGACCACTCTTTGGATCACAGGCCAATCCTCTGCCTCCAGAGACGGTAATTCCCAGCACTTTCTCCAAGGTCACCTAGTCAAAAAGAAAAAAAGAAAATGAGATTCATGCAGATTGAATTCAACTTGCATGTAGCCACAAGCTTCAATTTGTATGCATGTGTGTGAATATATATTGTTTCAGTGGAGACTGGAATATGCACATAATCAGCAAAGATGCCATCAAGTGTCAAGAGCTGTTCTCTTGATGCAGATGACAGACATATTTAGTAGGTTCTGTGTAGAACAAAACAACAACAACAACAACAACAACAACAAGCTGGTCCATAGCCAATGTTTTGAGAAGGAGATTTATAGAACTATCACAGTAATTGGAACCAACAGAAAAGCATCGGAAATACTGGGAGGGAGGTTAGAGAAAAAGGAAAACTACCAAGCAATGGACCACACTGGTCCCACCCAAATCCCTTTTGCGTGTCTGATGTAGCTTCCAAGAGATATGTAAAAGCATTCAGATTCAAAGGCGACTATGGGTCATCTCGCTTTCAGGCCAAGGGAGCCAGCATTTGTCCACAGACAGCTTTCCTGGTCATGTGGCCAGCATGACTAAACCACTTCTGGTGCAACAGAACACCGTGACAGAAACCAGATCATATGGAAATGTCGTTTACCTTCCCACCACAACGGTACTTATTTATCTACTTGCACTGGCATGCATTTGAACTGCTAGGTTGGCAGGAGCTGGGATAGAGCAACGGGAGCTCACCCCCTCGTGGAGATTTGAACCACCAACCTTCTGATCAGCAAACCCAAGAGGCTCAGTGGTTTAGACCACAGTGCAACCCGCGTCCCTCCTTTAAGGTTATAGGGCTCATACTTCCTTTGCCTAAAGCCTCTGAATCCAATATTCCCAGCCAGGTAAGAGTTATTTCTAAACATATTACCAGCAGATTTTAAAAAAATCACTTCACTGCAACCACACAATTGCAATCAGAGACTGGATACAATGGCTTAACCAAGCCCAGCCAATTAGCTTCATACATGAAGAGCAAAAATCTGAACCTGAGACTTGTACACCCAGAACTAATAACCTGCCCATTGCATCACACACATACATGTACTGCCAATCCGGGTCTTGAATCCTGCCTGCCAAACAGTGGCAAAGTAGCCAAATACATGAGGGAGCAATTCATGTAGGCTCGGATTGGAAGAACCGCAAATGGCAGAAAATGTATTAATAAATGCTAGCAAAAGGCTTCCTACAGAGTTGCACCACAATGTTGTCCATGCTCCTTTCCCCTGTGCTTTAGCAAAGTGGTGTTTGGCTTTTATTTATGGTGCACATGAATTATTCCTCCAACAACATTACTTGCAAGATTTTACTAGACTGAATGTTGACTCTTCTGTTTTTAGTTACAATAGTTGGGTTATATCTTTTGTCACATTTCCAAAAAGCCTGTAGGGATGGGTGGCACAGTTATTAATCTTTGCGGTTATTAAAAGCTGTCCTCTAGGGACTCCAGCCTTCCACAACAGGAAAGTCTCCCACACTTAGCCTTGCTAACCAGCTTCAAGGAACACCTAAAGATGCCCATGGGAGCCGATTGCCCAGATTTACCCAAGAAGGTGCCGGGTTACAACAGCATTTCTTTTCGCAAGATCATTTCCCATTCCAATAGAATTTCCCAAGTCCTTCCTTCATATGTTAATAGCGTGGATAGCTTGGATTCAAACTAGTGGCCTAAAGGGAAAAGGGTTTCAAAACCTGCTGCCAATCTTTTCCTCCTCTCCACCCCTGTGTCATACGGTTCACATTCTCTTGTGCCGGATGCCTTGCAGCAGGAAAGGAAAAGCCAAGAAGAAGATAAAGATCCCACCCTGTTGCAAAATGAGCATCTCTTTTGAAACGAGATTTTCAGAAAATTAAACACAAGCATTGTTCTTTCTGCCAGTACAGGTATGTATTTCTGGAGGATGTATTCATACAGCCATGCAAGCAAGAGCTAAGAGGTAACTGTGGATCCTCTTGTGGTTAGGTAAGAATAAAGGGATAATTCTCCAAATGGAAGGGTGTAGAAATTAGAGTCCTCCAACACTGCATAAGTACCCAGGGTGCACAGGACAATTCTATACCTTCTTGCTGCTTTCAGATACCAACCCTGCTGCAACATACAATGTTGCCAGATTCTGCACAGCAGTGCTCAAAATTCGTCGGGCGATGACCTGTGCCACAAATTAGATTTAATGAGCACTCGTATCAGAGTGCTCTGTAGATCGATAGCTTTAGTCTTATATATACTAACCTCTTATGATCTGCCACTCCTGTCTAATGCTCCTAACCCTTATTTTAGACTTTCCTAGCTTCCTTTAGATTTTTATAGACTTTTAATTATTTTTAGTTTTTCAAATCATTTTTCAGATTTTAAATTATTGTTCCCCCCCCTCCCTTATGCTAATCTATGGCCGTAATAAAGATTTGATTGACTGAGAGTCCTCCAAGGATCAGAATTGAGATCTGTGCATTTTAACTTCTTCATTAAAGTTCTTCATTAAACTTCTTCTTGATTAAACAATCACAGGTGAATAGTGAGGTGGCCAAGTTTGCTAATGATACTAAATTGTTCAGTTATTAAAACAAAAAGAGATTGTGAAGAGCTCCAAAAGGACCTCTGCAAACTATGTGAATGGGCAGGAAAATGGCAAATGCAATTTTAATGTAGGCAAGTGTAAAGTGATGCATGTTGGAACAAAAATAAATAAATCTTAATTTCACATATATGCTCATGGGGTCTGAACTTACACTAACTGAGCAGGACTGAGATCTTGGGAGTCATAGTGGAGCTTGAGGAAGATGTTGTCACAGTATGAGGCAGCTGTGAAAAAGGTAAATTCCATGCTAACAATCATTAGGAAAGGAACTGAAAATAAAACTGCCAGTGTCAGAATGTCATTATATAAATGTATGGCACCACTGCACTTGGAATGCTGTGTATAGCTCTGGTCACCTCACCTCAACAAATATATTGTCAAACTGGAAAAGGTTGAGAAATCACCTCAAGAAGAGTTTGGATTTGATATCCCGCTTTATCACTACCCGAAGGAGTCTCAAAGCGGCTAACATTCTCCTTTCCCTTCCTCCCCCACAACAAACACTCTGTGAGGTGAGTGGGGCTGAGAGACTTCCAAGAAGTGGGACTAGCCCAAGGTGACCCAGCAGCTGCATGGGGAGGAGCGGAGACGCAAACCCAGTTCCCCAGATTATGAGTCTACCGCTCTTAACCACTACACCACACTGGCTCTCAAGAGTTCCTTATTCTGTATAATGCTACAGAGACAGCTCACTTGAAATAAATGACCTTCTCCCTGAGAAACCTGAAGCTAGTAACACTGCTGGCCTCCCTCATCCTAGGTAAAGGCAGAAAATCACAAACTCTCACAGGCACCCTGCACCATCAAATTACTTCATACAATGAGATACATGGGCATATGAAAAAGGTGTTAGATGAACCAGGCTGTTCTCACATGGGGGAACCAGCTGCCATTTTCGGTATCGTTTTTGCATTTTCATTAAACTAGCCCATAGTCACTCCCCTCCCTTCACCACCTACTCCAGAGACAGGCAATATCCAACAGGCTTCACAACACACAAATATTCCTGGCAAATCCCAACCATACACCAAGATTTGTAGCCGTAACACACATGCCTCCAGGTCAAAGAATGTAATGCAATCAATAATTTCATTCCTTAACTCAATAAGAAAAGACCATGTTCACTGTAATCAACAGATATGCCTCTCAAATGCACCAAATAAGTTATGCATACATCAGTAACATATGGGTAAATGACTTTTACATGTGGAACTCATGAAGTGCTTAGCCATCCTGGAAGGGAATGTGATTACTTCATTTTCAATGCTTCATTTTAACAAGGTCTGTGAGATATTAGGAGACATCTTTCTAGCAGTCAGGCATTTCTGTCATTTCACTCAAAATGACATCTCACTCAACTAACTCTGGACCCTCAAAACCCGGCAAAATCTATTTGACCAGAGACTACACTGGGATAGAAAAAAATGAACATGTACTCCCACAGGCTACTCTGTCATATTCCCTTCCAGTCTTTGATGAGCTGTGCACAGACTTACACAAACTAGTAGTTTGGTCAATTAACAGCCCTGACTGCACAGCCTGAAACAGCTGCGCAATTGCCATGCCTGCAGGATGGGTGAAAAGTGAGCAGAGAAGCAGCACAGGAACTTTGCAGTTTATAGGAATCAGCAATGCAGTCCCTCAAATACACTCTAGGCCAGGGGTAGGCAACCTAAGGCCCGTGGACCAGATGTGGCCCAATCACCTTCTAAATCTGGCCCGCAGATGGTCCGGGAATCAGCATGTTTTTACATGAGTAGAATGTGTCCTTTTATTTTAAACTAGTTGAAGTTAGCCCGTTGACTAATGGGCTCTAGGGAGGCAGGAGGCGGCAGAGCGGCTCGCGGGGCGCCGGCGCGCCCTGCTCCCGGCCCCCGCTTCGAGCGCGCTCCGCGGCGGCCGCCAGCGCTTCGGCGGCCGCTGTTTCCCCTCAGGGTGAGGCGGCGGTGGCGGCAGCGAGGGCAGCCGGCGGCTGAACGGCGGCTTCTTCGCCGCAGCGGCCGCCATATTTGTTATCAGGAACTTCCAGGCTGTGGACCCGCCTCTGCGCTCCAAGTCTCTGCTGGCCAATCCCTGCGTCCGCGTGTGTCATGCGCAGAGCGCACTTCCGTGACACACAGAACGGACGCAGGGACACTTGAAGATTATAATATAGGATGCATCTCTGGGTTATTTGTAAGGCATAGGAATTCGTTCAATTCCCCCCCCCCAAAATATATATATATATATATATAGTGCGGCCCACCACATGGTCTGAGGGACAGTGGACTGGCCCACAGCTGAAAAAGGTTGCTGACCTCTGCTCTAGGCCAGAGCGGCCCAACTTTTCACACCAAGTGGGCTGAAAGAGTACTTCAACACGGAACCTGCAGACCATATACTGCCTTGTTGCACGGGTGCAGGGCAGACCAAAATGTGAAAGCCCCCCCCAAAAGCCCTCATGCTGCCTTCCAAAAGCCAGCTAAGTAGGGTCCTAGAGCCCTCCTATCTTCTTCCCAAAGCTGGTTCAGTGCAAGTCCTAACTAGACTTTGGGGGGGAAGCCAGAGGCCTCTAAGACCATGTCAGAGCCCACACACCTCCTTCCCAAAGTGCAGACTTTACTTATCCAGCTTTGAGAAGGCAACGTGAGGGCTGGGGTATGTGTGTCAAATGCTGCAGAGGGCTGTCAAAATAAGGCCTTGAGGGCACATGTGGCCCCTAGGCTGCATGCTGGACTGCCCTGCTCTAGACACAAGACCTGTCAGGCTGCCCTACAGTTTCAATTACAAGCTGCTACAGAGGACACGGGTGGCGCTGTGGGTTAAACCACAGAGCCTAGGGCTTGCCGATCGGAAGGTCAGCAGTTCGAATCCCTGCGACGGGGTGAGTTCCCGTTGCTCGGTCCCTGCTCCTGCCAACCTAGCAGTTCAAAAGCACGTCAAAGTGCAAGTAGATAAATAGGTACCGCTGCAGCGAGAAGGTAAACAGCGTTTCCGTGCGCTGCTCTGGTTCGCCAGAAGCAGCTTAGTCATGCTGTACGCCGGCTCCCTCGGCCAGTAAGGCAAGATGAGCACCGCAACCCCAGAGTAATCCATGACTGGACCTAATGGTCAGGGGTCCCTTTACCTTTACCTTTACAGATGAATTGGACAGAAAAAGGTGTGTGCTTGCTCACCCTTGCTCCATTGCAAGTGGTAACAATTAGATCTGTGGAAGAATAGCAGCACACACAACGTTCCACAGAGTGCAATTTACTGTCAGAATGCACATCCTAATACAGCTGTACAACAAAAAGCTTGCACTGTTACATTTAGCACTGCTGGGCATCATTTGGCACATTCACCAAAGAACGCTAATTACAGTGTGCTGTTCTGCTTAGGGGGGCTGTCAGCATTTCCACTGTAAAGCCTTCATTTTGGGATCTTATAACACATCTGTAATGTATTCACTTGGAGCTAAAGCTGGATGCTAAAAGGGCTGGCACTCAACCAAGTTTCTCTGCTTGTTTAGGATGTGTGCGTGTGTGTTTGTTTTATAGGGTTTGGTGTTTTCCATTTTCATCACAAAGATCTGAGAAGGAAATTAAACGTGGAGACTAAGTTATACGTTACTCAAGTTAGAGAAGAAGAAGAAAATAAGCAGCTCCAACTTCCATCCTGAATGCACATCCAAACATGCACACCCTTCTGTTTGGTATTTTCCAATTCAAAATAGCTTGGTGTTATGTTTTGTTTTTGCAACATCGTAAGAGGATCTTTCGATTTTTCCTCTTTCTCACCTACAGTCTCATTTGCTCTCTTGGGAGTTGGGCAGACATATTCCAACCACCCTTCTTCTATAAGACTTGGACGAGACTACAATTAAAAGAGGAACAAAGCAAGCATATAGCAAGACTGGAGGCAGGCTGGAAAAGCCAGAAGTCTTATCAGAGCCATTGTTGCCCGTGGCATGAACACATTTCTTTTGATGCTGCTATCACTTCTGATCAAGTTTGCAGGCCTTTGAAGCACAACTAAAGACAGAGACAACACGGACAAAAATTGCCTCCGTCACCTAAGAAGGTGCCTTAAGGACAGAACATTTGCCCCTCTAGCCCAGTATTGTCTAGTCGGAAAGGAACCAGCTCTCAGGCAGAGGTCTCTCACATCACCTGCTACCCAATAACTTTTAGACTATCAAAACAAATTAAAAATAAAAAAATCCTTCTAGTAGCACCTTAGAGACCAACTAAGTTTGTTCTTGGTATGAGCTTTCGTGTGCATGCGCATTTTAGACTATCGGTGATTGAAATCCTCTGCAGCGGGAAACATACATTATTAGACCACTGAACATAATAAGAGCCTTGCTGGATTGGGCCAATGACCCATCTAGTCCAGCATCCTGTTCTCTCAGTGGCCAACCAGATGCCCATGAGAAGCCTGCAAACAGGACCTGAGTGCAACAGCACTCTCTGCCCCTAGAGGTGCAAGCAACTACCGGTAGTATTCAGAAGCATTACTGCCTCCAAGCATAGAGGCACAGTATAGCCATCATGGCTAGTATTCACTGATAGCCTTACCTCCGTGAATGGTCTCATCCTCCTTTTTAAAAAAGCCATCCAAGTTGGTGACCATCACTGCCTTCTGTGGAAGCACATTCCATAGTTTCACTATGCACTGTGTGAATAAGTACGTACTGTCTTTTATTTCTCCAGAATTTTCCAACATTCTGCTTCATTGGATGTCCACAAGTTCTAGTGTTATGAGAGCCAAATTATCCTTTTTAAGCCAAGGTGACGAGATCTGCACACAGTATTCCAGATGCAGTCATACAACAGATTTGAATAATGTCCTTATGATATTGGCAGTTTTATTTTCAATTCCTCTCCTAATGAACCCTAGCATGGAATTTGCCTTTCCCCCCCCCACAACTGATTCATCTAGGTCTGTACTGCCTACTCTGACTGGTACTTCAACACCATTCTCCTCCAGCAGAAGACAGGTGGTGCTTCCTTCCCAAAGCACATCTCGCTGCTCTTCAATTCCGATTAATGGCTTTTCAATCAAACTTGATTGGATCACAGCTACTTAAGATAAATCTGCTATAATTTGTAGGGTGGCAAAGTAGGAACCCCCGTGCATGTCAAGACAAAGGGTGCCTAAGCTAGTGGGGAAAACCAGTGTTAAACATGTTAATTAGAAAGAGGGTTTTTATACTCATCTCCCAACAACACCTGTGGTAAAGAAAGAGGAGAAAAAACATGGGGCCGTATACAATGCTGCCATCCCACTTGTGCAGCAAGCATCTGCTTGTCCAGTTGAACTTCTTTCTTCGCTCCTCTTCAGTGCCCCCCCTCCCAATGTAGGAGGGAAACTCAGGAACAAAATTTGAAGGTGGCATGGAGAGAGCAGTGGAAGTCCCATCCTGTGTGTGCTACATTATTATTATTTTCCCATTTAATACTGGTTTAACGTTTTCATGGAAAATCCAATAAATTAAGGAAGGGGAGGCAAGGAAACATTAACACTGGATTAAATTTGGGAGTGGGTTGGGGAATATGGGAAATTATTTTGAAGAAGATGATGCCTTGTAGACATTGCTCAATCACTGCATACATGAGAACATCGTTTCCACAATAAACTGCCTTGTGAAGGCATCCTCAGAAGGAAATACAGTACTTCGGAGTAAACATATAGAGGATTACAATGCAAATAAGCAAATTTCCTCAACCGAGGCCTGCGAACAACCCTTCTCCAGATAATAATATCTGAAAATTCTATGTTTCTTAAGCAACCCTCAAGAAGATGGGATTTAGCAGACAGCTTATCTAAGAAGTGATCCAGGGTTTTGCTTTTTTACATTATTTCATGCATGGAACCCAATCAGCCATGGACTAAATCAATATCTCAGACCAGGTTCAAAGCATTTCAAGTGCAAATTCTTAGCTGACTATTATGCTTTGCATCACAATGGGTTTTTCTCCCCCGCCGCCTTTTCTTTCTCTGTCACGCAGACACAAGTACCTATAAGGGCTCCTTTCCTTTTAGATTTCAAGGTGCAGCTCGCCCACATCAAAAGTCCACACAACCAACCCACTGCAGTAGAGTGTGCCGTGAAGTTGCTGGAGGATATCAATCATTTATGTTGCATAAAGCCAATAGGCCCTTATGTATTATGAATCTCTTGCACACACGAAAAGCAGGGGTGGCAGTGAAAGGGGGGGGGTGTAATACAAAATGCTGACAGCTTCTATTCCAATCACTCTGCCAGCTGACACTGTAATGTGTGCGTGGGTGTGCCTGCCAATTCATCACCAATTTGAGGCAGCTAAAACATTGCAAAAGTTTGCCTGAAGAATGGAGAGCAGAGAAGGACACATTTGAGAGAAAATATGTTCCTTGGCCCACCTTTTTCCACTGTGCCCTCACAATGTTTAACCTTGACTCTCACCACTCCAGTCTCACAGAGCACGGCTATTCGCCACTTCTCATTTACGTTATACAGTGGTACCTCGGGTTACAGACGCTTCAGGTTACAGACTCCGCTAACCCAGAAATAGTACCTCAGGTTAAGAACTTTACCTCAGGATGAGAACAGAAATCGCACGGCGGTGGCGCAGCAGCAGCAGGAGGCCCCATTAGCTAAAGTGGTACCTCAGGTTAAGAACAATTTCAGGTTAAGAACTGACCTCCAGAACGAATTAAGTTCTTAATACGAGGTACCACTGTACCACATTTCTGATCAATTAGCCAAGGGATGAGGGAGCCCATGGTCCTTGTGGCATTGCTGGGCCTCCCACTCCCATCAGCCCATGCAGGCATGGCCAATGGGTTAGAGATGGTGGGCAACATCCAGCAACATCAAGAGAACAGGCTCCTCCTCCAATTGCACAAATTCTGTGTGCTGAATCTGTATACCTGAATCTGTATTAAAGCCCACAGAGAAACAAAAGCAGACATGGGTGTAGCAGGGGGAGGGCAGCTGCCCCCCCCTAGATCAAGTAAAACAATAGAAATACTTAACTTACTGACCAATCACTTCGCTTCTTATCCAACCAAAGTCCTGCCCACCACACACGAAAATCCTGGCTACGCCACTATGCCCATGAAAGCAGAGGTAGCAAAGCCTTGAGGGAAAGCATAGCACTGATGCTGAAGAACAAAAAGGCAAATGGGTGAGAGCAACTTAAGCCTGCCCACACTCACAACTTATCCCCCTGTAGCATCCTCCTCCCCTGCCCCGTTGACCTACAAAGCACTTCTCCTCCAAAAGGTTCACCTCTGGGTATCATAGACCAGCTAGAGCAAAGTGACACCAGGGAAAAGACCTCATTACCTATCAACCCACCCGGTTTCCTCATCCCCTGGTTAGCTTATACATCGTTGTCTACATGTTATCTGACCCAAACATTCCTTGCCCACTCATGGTGCCAATGACAACTTCTGCTTGATGGTGGATCATCACATTCATGGAAGGGGCTTTCCACTTCGGACAGCAGCACAGAAGGGGAGGATTAGACCTGGCCAACACCCTGTGGTCCAAAACCTGACTTGCCCTCCTTCACTCTGCAGCCACTATTTTAAGAGGAAAGCACAGGTGTGTGAAATATAGCCACGCCCTCCATATATCATCTGCTTTGGCCTTGTGAGTGAAGCAAAGCAAAGGTGGCATGTAGCCAACAGGATCAGATTCTTCCCAACCAGGTGCCCTCCACATGTTTTGGACTAAAGCTCCCATCTGCCGCAGCCAGTGGTCAGGAAGAGTGCTGGAGGGTTCTTGTTTGGGGAAGGCTGTTCTCAATTATCAGACTAGCAAATAAGCCTGACCTACAAAAACCTGACCTAAAGAAAGTGATTAAGATAGAGAGGGTTTCATATAACCCTCTATAGAAAAGCCCCAGCCAGTTATGCCCAGAAGCCACACCTCTCCCCATACTGTCCATATATTTAGTCCACATATTCAAGACCCACTGCAGGGCTTGAATCCAAACTCTAGATGCAGTAACAGAAATACACCCAAGGTTTTCAAATTAAAAATATCCAGAGCAAACAAACAGCTTGGGCTGGGTGCCCTGGACTTCCAGATGTTGCTGAACTATAACTCCCATGATCCTTTTCCTTAGATATGGGAAATCTAATCCCACAACATCTAGAGGACCAAAGTCTCCCCATTCCTGCTCTACACATATGTTTCTGTCAAAAGTACCTGGCCTCCCTGCAGATCAACCAAATTTCTATTTATCCACCACTACGAAAATAAAATAGGAATCTATGAACAAGAAAGGAAAATTTACATGCAGCAAAGCAGCCACAAATCAAAGCTTTGGAATAAAAATCAAGAAAAACGAAGCATCTGGTGGAGTTAGAAAAAAGTCTAAAGCACAGTTCCTATAAGTAATGTTCAGTAGTTTTAAAAGACTGTTGGAGTCATTTCTGCAAGAGCAATGAAGAGGCTACGATTTATGACTGTTAGTCACCCCTTGATTATGAAAGTTGCCTTTCCCTCTGCTGATTATTTCTGTTTCATACCAGAATATCAGTGCTCATAACTAGAAATGAACACAGTCAAGGAACATCTAAATAGAAAATGGGACAAGATTCACCAGAACTGTGCTAAGTTAATGCAGCTTTCCTATGGAACGGAATTTCACCTGCCAAGCAGATTGTCCAGTTGGCTGCTTTGTTACATTAATAAATAAATAAACACTGTCTTCAGTTTGTTTATTTAGATAAATTTATAGCTGCTCTTTAGTAAAATCTTCCAGAGGGAGATACAGCATAAAAATATATAATACTTAATACAACAAAACATACTGAAAACTCAACCCACAATGACAACAACTCAAATTTACATCACAGCATTGCAAATTGAAGTGTTGTGTGGTTAGGGGGGAAACAGCTGTAGTATCAAACCGCCTCACTTCACAAAAACAAATATAATTAATAGTGTGATTCTACAGTAATTCCTTAAGTAGAAGCTATTCACTGAAAAAACTATATAAAAGAGTGAGTAATAGCACCATTATCCTGTTCAGTCCTAAAAGGGACTTTTGAAAGCTATTTCCCTTTAACTATGACTATTTTCAGCTGATGTTTCCAGTTCATTGGAACTAAGCACCACTACATTAAAGACAGTTATCTCTGGCAGCTGTATGACGAACACTAGCAGAGCCTATGCTTTGTGCACCTAAGTGTGGTACTGTCTGTTGAGCGTAGGGGGCTTATACCATAGTTTATTGGCCCATAGATTCTCTTTATGGCTTTAAATATATACAGACCTTCCCGTGTGTGATGCTCAGACATACAGTTGTTTTGCTGAGAGCACACAACACACCCCATTTCAGAACAGCACTGTTAGGTAATAATTTTTATACAACAGTCTATGCACCCTTTCTTCCAGCCTGGAATTATTTATCCGCAGAGAAAAAATATATTGCCTGAAGTGGCCTTTAAAGAAGACATTTGACACAGTATGTTGACTGAAGAAGGGTGTGGTGGTGAATACATCAGCTTCCCAAGGGTTTGCAATGCTATAATATTATTATTATTATTATTATTATTATTATTATTATTATTATTATTTTAAAGGATCTGAGAAAGGTGGATGAATGGGCAGAATCAGCAAATATGGATCTCAAAAGGTGCTGCAGCTCACCTTGTTAGTTCAACCAATCCTGCATTTTTAACACTGATCCTTTTAGATCTCTTTCAATGCACTTCCTTTAATCACTCTCACACAAGCCCTGCATCAATCTCTCTCTCAGCTGCAAGCAATTTCCTCCCGTCTTTCCTCCCTGTTGAATAAAGCTTCTTATAAAGGAGGGGACATTATCGCCGAGTGCCCTTCCAACATCTGAGACTTAAGCCCCTCCCCACATCTGTTGTTCAGCATAAATGCTGACCGTGCTACATGTACAGCTGGTTGGAGGGGGTGGGGGCGAGGAGAGAATGCACAATCCTCAAAGATACCAAATCCCTTTTAAAACAGAAAAAACCGGGAGCCAAAGACTGGTGGCACATCACAACCAGCCTCTTCACTTTTGCTTAGTGTACAACCAATCAGCTTAGCAGTGAAATGTTTAAGAGAGTCATTGTATTTACTGCCATCCAGCTCCATGCAGTAACACAGGGAAGGGGATATAATCACAGCAGTAGAGCACACACTTTGAAAATAAATGGGTTCCTTGCCATTTCAGCACCGCTTCACATGTTACAGAAATTATGTACTTACGTACTACTGGGTTTCCTCTTAACATGGAAGCTACATTATACCAAGTCAGTCCATTGCACCATCTAACTCAGCGTCATCTCCGACTGGCAGGTGCTCACCAGGTTTTCACAGACAGGTCTCTCCTAGTCCTTCCTAGCCGGGATTGAACCTGAAACCTTCTGCATGCAAAGCAGATGCTCTACCACTGACTCATCATCGGATGAGAAATTTTCAAGCCCAGGCTCAAATCCAAACCACCAACACCATCCCTCCACTTCCTAACTGAATCTGGGAATATCTACGTGCTGGAATTAAGAAGTTCACTTAGAAAAGCCACAGTTTTTGTTAGAAAATATGCTTTGATAAATCATCTCTTGACATTTAAGAACCATTTTTGATGCGAAAACTGAAGTTAGTATAGAAAGGACCCACAGCGCCTTTAAGGTATTATTATCATGCCGCTTCTCTCACTTCAGTTAGCACAAGTTGTGCCACAGTTAAATGCAAGCAAGCATGGTAAGGATCTCTGACTTTGGGGTATGGCAGAGTTTGGATGTTCTGTCCAAAACAATAAAATTTCCCGTGGATGTGTGTCATATCCCCACCTTAGCACCTGTCATTTTGATTTCCAGGCTGCACCCATTTTAATATTGTACACGATTTTACTTGTCATGTCACTGCTAAACAGAAGGCCCCACAGGCAAGTAATACTGAACAATGGATCGATTGTTTTACTTACATACACCACACAAATCTGCTCCTGGTCCGTATTTCAGCAACGTCTACAAGGAGCTTTCTGTCTCTTGTAAGAAAACAAAAAGGGAGGGGGGTCCTCACCTTGGGGAGTTTGCACAAAATTCAACTCTAAATGCATGCCAAAATCATTCTAAAGCATCATGGGAGATGCTCAGCAACAGGTGGCTTCCCCGCAGAGTTCCTGTGCTAAGCAACCAGTATGAATCACTTTCAGTAGTGTATTAGCGCTGACCACCTGGACGCTCATTAGTGAATAAAAACATCCATTTGCTTGCAATATTGGAGGCAAAGATTCCACTATAGTGTGTGGAGTAGCTTTCCACCTTTTCATTATTATTATTATTATTATTAATTGAATTTCTATACCGCCCTGTACCCAGAGGTCTCAGGGCAGTTCACAGATCAATCATCAAAACCGATAGCATAGCAAATAAGCTGGTGTCACTTCGAATCATGCATTCAATAAATCAAGCAAACAAAATGAGTTTGCATAGGCAATTTGCATGTATTTCATGCGGCGGGGAAGAAGGCAATGAGAGAGAAAAAGCAAGAATGATTTAATTCCTGTAGATGGATAGTACCATGCAACTGTTCAGAATTTGAAGTTGTCAGAAATTTAGTATTAAAAGATTCAGCAATATTAAAGGCTTTGGCTTTAAAAATAAGGATGTCAGCTTACCCTCCTCACCCTTTATACAAATGGCTATGAAGTCCCCAGAGCGCCAACTTCAGGTTCAATTTGAAAGTTTAGTCATCTCACACCCTATGTTTTAAGGCACACACTAAAAAAAATGTAAAGGATGAATGTAACAAGATGGGTACTGAACAGGTACACTGAGAGTACTGTAACCGGCTTGCCTATTATTATGTGTGAAATGGCCCTATGAAAGTTCAGGTACTGCAAGGAGGAATTTGCATGATCATAGAAGAATACAGTTTGCTCTCTCCTAACTAAGCAGAAGCAAGCCCTCTGTGTCTTTAACAATGAGCAACTATGAATCAATGGACTCACACTGTAGAAATGAGGAAGTTAACTTTGCAACCTGAATAACCATTCCCAACTACTTGAATAGTTGCTTGTTCTGTACTATCAAGCCCACACACGTTTTGCATCTAAAGTGGACACAATCACTTCCATTCATTTAAAAACAAAAACAAAAAAAACTGTTCACCTGTTAAGGATTGCAAGAACAGTGGAATTATTTTGCAAGGTCCGGTTTGTATGTTGCATTAAACCATAGTTAAAAAACAAATAATGGTTTCACGTGAACAAGCAGCAAGCTAGTGCACACTGCTCAAGAGTTGCCACAGCACTCCTCTCCTGGTCCTGCACTATATGGAAGGAAGCCAGAGTCTGACTTACGGTGAGGGAGGATGCTGGAAACAAACAAACCATAAGCCCCAATTCAGATGTCATGTCAAGCCAAACTTTGTAGCATGCAACTGATCCTATGTTTCCACCTTTACATAAGGGCCCTATGAAGTAGATTGTGGTTCTTTCCACATTAGCATGGAGACTAGTGGCTGAGAAAAATTATGACTAGTTGAAGGCCACAGACTGAGATAAAAATGGAGCATAGGCCACAAAAATTCAAGACCAGCACTGTCTTGTACCAATTTAGCACAGTCTGTAAAAATGGTTAGTCTTCATGTTTGCCCCCCCCTCTTTTTTTTTTTAACACAGGGGTTTCTGGTCCTCTTCCCAGGTTCCAAGCAGAACATAATAGAGCCCGTTACAACACAACCATGCCAACCAGAGGCTTTATAGGTCAGCTTGAAAATGTTCCTACTTAATTTAGCTCTCAAGGTCAATTAGTTCAATCTGAGTACGGCAGCAGGAACCACCACATAAGCTACGAAGTAAACTGTGTTTGCACATTTAAGCAAACAAATATAACAAGCTACACACCCTGAATTTGTACATCTGGTTCAAGTGAAGGCAAGGGACGGCCACCAAGATGAAACCCTTTGCAGCTGCAATTGGAAAGATGGGAGGTGAAGGGAATAGGAAACAGGCCTGCTCAGTGTAACTTATGTTTGAAGGGGCAGCAGAGGACTGGAGTGGGGGGTAAAGGCAGCAAGATGCAACTATTTCCACTACTTTCAGTAAGATTTGAAGCTGGCATGTACCAAGTCAGACCACTGGACTATGTACCTCAGCATTTTCCGGCTGCGGTGGCTCTCCAGGCACGAGTCTCTCCCAGTTTATCACCTGGAGATGATGGGGACTTTTTGCAATGCAGCCCAACAGCAATGGACAGTAAAACCACCAAGGGAGGGGCTCCATCAAGCATAGGAACATAGGTACATTGTCAGATCATTGGGTGGTTGGTCCATCTAGTCCAATATTACCTACACTGACTGGCAGTGGCTGTCCAGGGTTTCAGGCAGGGTTCTCTTCCAGGCCTACCTGGAATGAAAAGGCAGTACTCCAGGTGCAGGCTGCTCAAATGGGCAAGGGGCGGGTCCAAGGGAAGCCCACCGTCGGCTCCGCCCCCTGGCACAGCCCAAGTCCCAGCCTGCATCCCCATTCGCCAAGGCTGAGTGCAGGCTAGGATCCAGTTCCTGATAGGAAGCTTATGCCCCTACCACCTATCAGGAAGGGCACTGAAGCCCCAGTGAAGCCTCTGCTGTTCCGCAATGCTGCTGTACCAAGAGGGTGAGCGGATTTCTGCATACAAAAAAGCTCCTCTACCCAGAGAAGGCTGGGGAGGGAGCTGAGCAGCAACCAGCAAGCAGGAAGGCCTAGGCTCTCACCACACCCAGCAGGAGGCAGTGTTGCAAATTGGCTCCCCCCCACCCTCCAGCAACCAGTGCACAGGAACCCCCTGGCTCTTGCCAAACATGGAGGAAGCCAGGGCACATCTCAGAGTGTTGCTGCTCTCTCGGCTTCTCCACCTGAGGTGAGGGAAGATGACTGGCAACACAGCACATTGAAAGGCTTCCTTCTCAGCAGCAGAAGTGGTGGGGCAAGCGGAGTTGCTGCCTCTTGCACTTCTGCCGCTTGAGGAGGGCACTTCAACCAGCTCTGGCTTTAGCACTAAGGTATACCCCTTCCCTGAGAGTGATAACCTCTCGTTTCTTTTAACTTGATGCAACTGCAAAACAAAACAAAGAAACAAGGAGGCTGACAAGTACAGTTGTACCTCAGAAGTCGAACGGAATCCATTCCGGAAGTCCGTCCAACTTCCAAAACGTTCGGAAACCAAGGCGCAGCCACAGAAACCATGACGGGCATTCAGGCTCCACAGAACGTTCGAAAACCGGAACACTCACTTCCAGGTTTGCGGCGTTCAAGAGCCAAAACATTCGAGTCGCAAGGTGTTTATCAACCAAGGTACGACTGTACCTAGCAGATCACAATATTCTACTGCAAGTCTGTGTTTTGATTTGGTGTCCCGTACGTTGCAGAGTAGCATCAGCTTAAAATGTAAGAAAGCACACACTCAAATAACAGCTCTGGACACATGCAGAGGCAGCTGTTTCATTTTTGCCCTCTGGCTTTGTGGTGAACCAAATGGCGCATGTGTGTGCACACACACAAATGAGAGATACTTGTGGGGAATGAGGTTTTGCTAATCCAACTGCAGAGCCAGAAGCTGCTCATCTCCCATTGTCTACATGATCAGGTGACACTATTCTTAACGAAAGGGTTTTTTTTCAATACTGCATGCACAACGCATTTGCCACTAGCACTCTGGCCTCACATTTTTCTGCCACAAAGATAACCAGGAATCCATGAAGGTGGCTTGTAATTTCAAGAACAGGATATGAGAAGGTGGGGCGGTTCATTAGGCCCACAATGCATGGTACTTATTGAGGAAGAAGAACCATAACCATAATGGTGGGAAATGGTACAAAAGTGCTTCCCAGTCAGTGTTAGAAACTCAAGATATAAGCTAGTCGCCAAATGGCTCCTTAAACCAGGGTTACAGTCACCAAAATGGAATGTCTAGCTGCCATTTTGGGGCCAGACAGCTTGAAAGTCATATTTTTCAATACAACTTTTTTGTGTCGGAAATTCATTTTGATTGTACAGATAAAACCATCCCAGCTCAATAATGGAGCAATGCTGCCTATAAAGTTCAAATGGAGGTGCTATTTCCAGGGAACCATACCATTTCTAGATTTACTTTTTAAAAAGGACACCTCCTTGGGGTTTTATTATATCCTGTTGAAAAAATAGAGGTTACTTCATAAAAGACATCTAGGGAAGTGAACAGCCCTGCCTCCTTTACACTTCAGAGAGAGCAAAGGGGCCCATATTATTGGTACATATACTGCTGAAACACAGCTATTGTTAATGGTTAAAGAAACAAAGAGGCCCCAGAGTTTATTTCCAGACAGATGTAATCCAACACTGGAGCACATACATTCAGACCACAGTGGTTGGAAATAGCTTCATGTAAATGCCCTTACTTCTGCAGCTCTGCTAGAAAACGGCTTCGCTGCCTCCCTTCGCAGGAGCAACGCACCAAGGAGCTAAACAAGTTGCTTGGCAGCTGCACGTCCCTGACAGATCTCTGCTCTGATCCCAAAACAGCTTTACACACATTCATTTTCCTAACAGTCAGCTTTTTGCCATTTGCAAAATATCGCTGAGGAAGCTTTGATCAAACACACACACAACATTGGAAGAATCCATGAGACACGGGGGGGGGGGGGGAGAGAGAAAGAGAGAGAGAGAGAGAGAGAATGTGGCCATCGTAAGTTTTGAATTAACTTCCGAAAATGTAAAAACATATGCAAGCTGAAACCAGTTAGCTCCTGAAGCCGTGGTTCAGCTGGATTTAATGACAGTTCTCACGCTAATCTCCATGAAGATAGGATGTGATCTGGGTCAAGATGCATATTTCCACACCAAAGAGAAATTGTGCATCAGGGTGACATTATTCAGATTCTTTTTCAAACAAAGCCAACAGACCTCCTTCATTCCAGTTCAAGAGAACAGGAGTGTCCCTGCTGGATCAGACCAAAGGCCCATCTAGTCTAGCATCCCATTTCCCAAAGTAGCCAACCAGATGCCTGTGGGAAGCCCACCTTTTCTGTTGTTGTTCTCCAGTAACTGTTTTCAGTATTCAGTATGGTGCCTCTGATCTTGGAGGTAGCATCTAGCTATCAGGACTCTTAGTCATTGGCTGCGTACATATTGCAGGCTTACAAAACAACTAGGTCATTCTTTTTTTCAATTTGGATCAGGGTGGCTTGGGGGGAAATGCATCAAAACCTAGGATTTCATAAAAACTGACAAGATAGATATGGACTGTGGGCTAATGTCATGTGCATGCATCCCAAACTAGCGGTGGGAGCACACTGTATGCAGAGTAAACTGGAGTGTGTACTGAGGCGTTGATCATTTATTTGCTTGGAAGTGAAGGTATTTGGCACCTCCCCCAAATAAAACCCACAGCCCTTCCTAAAAAGAAATCATGTTGTAATCTGGCTCCCACAGACTCCTGATGCTGCGCTGCAGATGGCCAATCCAGACACACAGAAGGAAAAAATCTGCCACTGTATGGGAAGGATTCCCCACCGCTTCCTCCAACACACACACACACACACACACACACACACACACACAGACAGTCCAAAGCTTCGGAGCATGACTACAAGGCTGCACCCAAACCAGAAGACTAGAAGAAGTCTTGATATGTGTTGGCTGGGGTAAATAGAAAGTACATGCCTGATGTGGGAGGAACTTAACACTGATATGGAACCTTTAATTGGGCAGCTCAGTGGTAGAGAAACTGCCTTGCATGCAGAAGGTTGCAGGTCTGGGAGAGATCCCTTGGAGAGCCGCTGCCAGTGTTGACGATACTGAGCAAGGGGGACCATTGATCTGACTCCGTATAAAGCAGCTCCCTACATTCCTAGAAGAGCACTCTGGCTCCACTATTGCTTCCATCTGCTATGCAGATGGGAAGGAAACCAGCGTGGAATGAAACAACGGTGGCAGCCGTTTCCTGACGGAACCCCATGCTGCCATTGCCCCCAGATGGAACGTCAAAAGGTCAAAGGCTTTCCAAAAGGAAAACACACATACAGAACAAAAGCTAAGGCAGAGCTTGAGCTGGTTTCATTATTTTGAAGTTGGATCTTATAGACAAGCACACCCTCCTTTCACTAAGATAGGAAAAGTTATACAGGAGGAAATGAGCTCCACCAGCCTATTCCTTATACAGGTCATGAATCTCAGCTTATAGGGTTCTCATAAAATGCAATAAAACTATTATATAACCCTTACAGCCAGAGAAAGTCACTGCTTGATCTAGGAAGAGGAGGCATCCCATTTTGGGGTCTGGTGGGATGATGTAGACACACTGCATTAGAACCTTGGATTTCTCCATGGATTCCTACAGGCAACATTCACCTTCCTCCTTGGGGACATGTCAAAACAGCTTTTGAGTGTGAAAATCCATACATAGCCTAACTTTTTTATAGCCATGCAGGTGCTTCCAGATGACCTGTTTCTTGAGCATTTGTCATGATTTGTTTGTGGCAAGATGTTGCCTCAAAGCAAGTGTTATTCCACACTTTCCATTGTATTTTCCCATCACTTTCCTTACTGTAAAAATACACATATTTGGGTGAAGGTTTGTTATGCAACCTGAATTCGCCAGAGTGTGACTGAATCCTACCCAAAAATGGCAACAGTCTAGAAGTCACCTGGGTCTCCCTTCTCCTTTTTTCAGCCACCCATTATATTCTCCCTCCCTTCCATCTGGATGTCAGGATTTTTTATCCAAATCAGTCAACATTCCAAGGCCACCAAGACCATGTTGGTTTGGGTGTTTTTTTGGTGGGGGGGGCTCCTCTTTGCTAAATTTCCCCCTAAAGTTGTTAGTATCATGGCCAACCTCGGGGTTGTTCTTGAATATGCAGATACATTTTCTTGAGAGCCAGTGTGGTGTAGTGGTTAAGAGCAGTAGACTCAAATCTGGGAGACCGGGTTCGAGTCTCCACTCCTCCACATGCAGCTGCTGGGTGACCTTGGGCTAGTCACACTTCTTTGAAGTCTCTCAGCCCCACTCACCTCACAGAGTGTTTGTTGTGGGGGAGGAAGGGAAAGGAGAATGTGAGCCGCTTTGAGACTCCTTCGGGTAGTGATAAAGCGGGATATCAAATCCAAACTCTTCTTCTTCTTCTTCTTGGGCTATTTCACCTAAATTTGTTCAAGCACAGGAAGGCTTGAAATGGAAATAGAGGTTCCAGTCTGTAGTATTTCACGCTTTGGGTTATTTGTCAACAGCTCTGCTACACTTTATTGAAAGAGAGATGACACATAGCCTGCCCAAACCAGGTGTCAATCATCAGTAATTGTGAAATAAGATTAAAGGCCTGTGTCCTCGTGGCTTGATCCCTTGCCACTTAAAAAAGTCCAATTATCTGGACTTTGCAGGATGTCGGGCATCATTTGGTCAGTCACATTAGCATCATGTTCCCCACACCCAAGCAATCCAGCTACGCAAACATTACTAGAGCGGTGCATGATCCAGATCAGCAACCACAGCCTAGCCAATATGGTGCCCTCCAGATTCTGTTCGCCTACAGCTTCCATTGGCCACAGCCAGCATGGCTAATGGTTAGGAATGATGACAGTTGCAGTCCAGTAACATCTGGAGGTTGCCACATTGGCTACCCTGACTTAACATAAAAAATTAGGCTCAAGTTTCACTTGATCACCTTCAACTCAACACACAAGGGTTTTGCTTACAGTTTATCTGATCTAGGGCCACTGCTTGCACTTTTCAGCTCTTTCCTTTGGGGGAAAGCTGCTAAAGCCATCTTAAGTTAAAGAAGAGAGTGTGGCAGTGAGAGGGAACATACACAAACCAGGCCTGGAAATACATAGCACAGCACAGGGAAAGGCAGGGTGCCGCATTTTGTTGTGCATGCATTTTCCAGTACTCATTCTGCAAGGTCTCCTTGCATATTCTGATTTCCAGAGAATAGGTACTTCCTAGGCAAAAGAAACCCATCCACCTCCTTGACATTTTATAAACAGATTCCATTCATAAATCTTTCCTCCTCTCCTAACTGCTTCTGAACACTGAACACCAGAGTAATGGGATCTGCTCTTCTCCCAGCGCAGAAGTGCCCAGGCACAAAATATCCCCCCCTCCCTCCAGAGCTAAGCACTTCAAAAATAACATGCTCCAGCCCTCTGGGCTCTCCCTCCCCCTCCCCTCAAACCCCATGCAACTCTGTCCTAGGATGTCTGGAAATTTACAACAGTGTTTACACTTCACTTGCCTGCACCAAGGAGCATCAAGTTGCTTCTCTCAACAAACCAAGGCCCTGGGAGCCAAAATAAAGCCAGCTCAAAAGAGAAGCACACCCAACGGTTGCCAACAAACCTTAAGGCAACAACAGGTGATGGCACACACCAGGGAGTTTCCCTCGTTCTTATAAACCTCCTAGAAACAGTAACCAGTAAAGCAAGCAAACCCAGAAGCCTCTGCGCCTGCAGCTCCAAAGTGTTTTTCATCCAGATGAAACACATGGAAGAATATGTACTGGATTTTTCCATGTGGTATTCCTTCACAGAGGAACCTCACTAAGCTCAAATGGACTATTGTCCCAGAAGAAATTTTGAAGCCAAACCTGTGGAGCTCACATATCTCTTTTGTGGCTGACGGTGACCACCCAAGTCTTACTTTTGGAGATTATGCCAAAGACAAGTATAGGAACAGTAAGAGTCACTTGTGTGTCTTTCCACACTTCACAGTAATATACAAGTTACCGGCACTTGTCAGCCTTGCCATGAAGGTTGGGGCAGGGGGCAACAGCATATAAAACTACTTCAAATAGAGTAAGACTCTTGGTCCAACAAGCTTGGAACTGTCTACCTCAGAGTCTCCCAAGGTCTTCCAGATATTGTTGAACTCCTAATTCCCATTAGGCCCAGCTAGTACTTGGGCAAGATCAGAGATGTATTCCAGCATCATCAGAGGTTAGCCACTCTGGTCCACAGTGACCAGACGGGAGTCTTTTCCAGGACTACCTCCAAGTTCTGCCAGGGTCTGAACCTGGGACCTTCTCTATGTGGAAAGCACAGACCTTTGAGGGGCAACCCTGTTCCTCTGCCTTACTTTTCCATGTTGAAACTTACTCTATGCACTGCTTGCAATGGTTTTTTGCAAAAAAACAACAACCCACTGCTCTGAAATAAGATCTGAGCAAAATTTATGAATAATCATAGCTTCATTTACTTTTGAATTGTTCACCTGAATCCAAGGCCTCAGATATTTCAGTGCATGCACTTTTGCACACCACAAGATTCAGAGTTGTTGTTTTTTATCTTAATTCCTACACACATACCGTATATGCCTCATTATTCTCACAAGTGTTTGGGGCAGGATTTCTGAAGGTAGTTTTACACACACACAAGGTTAAAATAAAACAAAACAAAATAAAAAAAATTCCTTCCAGTAGCACCTTAGAGACCAACTAAGTTTGTTCTTGGTATGAGCTTTCGTGTGCATGCACACATGCACACGAAAGCTCATACCAAGAACAAACTTAGTTGGTCTCTAAGGTGCTACTGGAAGGAATTTTTTTTATTTTGTTTTGTTTTGACTATGACAGACCAACACGGCTATCTACCTTTAACTAAGGTTAAAATAGTATGAGAATGCAAATATTACAAGGTACACGGCATTGTGATTTCTTTATTTAAGTGTGATACAGCCAAGTTATCAAAACAATAGTGGCTCATCGGCAAAATATTTGGGAGCAGAACCCAGCAATGACAAATCAAGAAGGATCACAATTAATTCCAGGTTTAAAGTAATTTGGCAACAAACCTTATTATAAGAAACACCACCATCTTGGCTGTTTCTTAGTCAGGGCCAGTTCACTGAGCCTAAGTTTCCACAGCCGCTCAGCATGAACCACCATTGACAGGACTGGCAGCAATGGCAGCAGATAACTTCTATGCTTACGATAATATTTTATTCTCTTGCTAATTATGCTGTTTTAAATGTGCATTTTATATTTGACTTCCTATATTAATGTTTGCTTTTGAAATGCATAAGGAACTTTTTGTTAACTTGGCTGCGTTAAATATGCATTTTGTAGCTGACCTCCTTTTGTAACGTTTTATTTTGAAAACTTTAAGATAATATTTTGGTTTCCTGCTAATTATGTTGCTCTGAATGTATACTTTATATTTGACTTTCTTCAGCAATGTTTTATTCTGGATTGTTTTATTTGATGTTTTAATGTAGGTTATAATATTTTCCTTAAAAATAGAAAGCGGTATAGAAATGAAATGAATAAACAATACAGTAGTTACTTTTGAAAGCACCAAGGGTGCTTTCAGGCAACCTGTTTATTGAGCATCCATCCTGATTTGTTTGCAAGAAGATTAGACAATGTTGGCTATTTAATGAACATTCATTCCAATTTGTTTGAGTGGCGGTTAGAGATGCTGTTGCATCAAAGGAAGTGCTATCCCAAACTTTCAAGTGCATTTCCCCTTCACTTACCAAAGTCTGAGCTTTTGTGAAAGTGGGTCTGTTGCGAAAGCCTTCACAATCAACTATACTTACACAACCTTAATTTGAATCCCACCTGAAAATAGTTAGGCTACAGTCTGAAAGTGCCCGAAGTGTCTACCAATCTACAAAAACATTACGAGCAGGCTGGAGACATTCTAATTATATATGTTTTAGAAAGGAACTTTTAGTAAAAATAAGATCTTTAATTAAAAAGGCAATTAACTAGAAGAGCAATCCCTAAAGATAGTCCTTTTTGAACTAATCTGAGATTATGAGGCATGCCACTTTCAAGTCTACACTTGTCTATTGTTTTAGATCCCACAGGAAAACACAGGAAAGAAACCTATCCCAACTATTCTAAAAAAATTACATAGCTAATGATATTCAGTAGCTATTAGACTCCACATGAGACGACTGCTGTCATTTTACGACTCATGCAGAAGAGATAGTTTTATTGGGGGCAGCTTCTCTCATCCTTTTTGCAATGGTGTGTAGTGTTGCATCTAACAAAATGTTCCCTGCTTCACAGCTATTTAAGGCACAAGGATCAGTACTGTATAGTATTGCATCTGGCAGCCTCACTTCAATAGTTATGATGCACAAGACTGTATAAACCACCTTTCAACAAACATTCTCAAAGCAAAATACAATAAAAAAGTCATAAACAGAGAACCACAAAATTTATCAAGTAACTGGGACAACAGAAATAAGTGATATGATTCAGGTAACAACCTCATACACGTTTACCTGGGAGTAATTCTCATTGACTGATTTAGCAGGGTTTATTTTTTAGTAGATTACATTGTGTCTTAAAGCAAGCACCTGTTTGAACAGCCAAAGGCATACAGGACTACCACAAGCATTATCATTAATTACATTCATTCTGACAGTCAAATCAGATCTTGACTGGGACCTTTCCCTCCATGCTATAAGTCAGCCCTGCTCTGGAACTGATTATTCCATTTTGCTTTGCTTTCTATGAGAAAGCGTGCCTTGGTTTTGGAACGGACTTCTGAAACGGATTAAGTTTGAGAACCAAGGTACCACTGTATGGAGCAATTGGCTCACAATGCCTGTAGAGGCTATGGGTTCAGAAACTGGCTAACAAACCCATAGCATTGACTAGACCCTTTGATAAGATATAGTGGCTGGAATGATAGCTGAAACTTTTCTTTCAATTTTTTTTGCATAATTTAAGTATGGTGAGTGTTGGACTACAATATAAATGCATTTTAAAAATATATATATTCCAATAAAACTAAAAGATTGGGCGTAGATAGTTTTGCAGGGTAGTTTTCTGCCCCAAGTGTCTACCAATAAAATAGGAAACTGAAATATATGGCCAGTCTTATGGGGCATATTTCTACCCCAAAACCAATTCAAATGTGTCTCAGGCTGGCAAAACGTCCCAAAATAACATGTGCCTACTGTAAAGTCTGCTTCCTTGGGTCGGTTTTTGCTTGAAAACCACATGGATGGGAATGGGACTATTTTTTTTTCCCCAATAGGCAAATTGCAAATGGTAAGTGGCTGAAATAGGAGGATATTGCTTAATACTGTGTAGGTGACAATAGGTCCGCTTCTGTGTAAATTCTGCAATGAACAGTAGTAACCTCCATAAAGAAGAAAGAAGATTTCAACCTCATTTTCTTGGAAGGTAGTTGGACTATTTCTAACCCACTTTCCACAACAACAACAACAACAACAACAACAACAACAACAACGAGTCTCAAAGGTGTGTTGTTATCACAATTATTAAAACCTTGCACATATGAAACAACGAAAATAAAACATCAGAAAAACAATACATAAAAAGCAATTAATAGAATAGTTGTGGGACAATGTCTTGGAGCAAGTTAGGTGTTTCATAATCTAAGCTAGAATTTTTAGGTAGTTCCCTCCCCTTTAAAAACAAAAACAAACGACTGGCAAGCCATTTGTGGAAAGCAACCCAAAGCAAATGTCAAATAGTAAAAAAGACACACCCTGGCAAACAGGACATTTTCAGAAGGGATACAACAAGATCATGCTCTTGCATAAGTTTTTGCTTCACAGAATACATCACATCAAGACACCAGTATTTTTTTGGGGGGTGTGGAATGGAACACTGAAGATCACCACACACTTTGCTTTTATAAAAAAAAGTGACTGCAGCCAAATTCTGTGCCTTTGAGATTAGTTGGTAGACACACACACACACACACACACACACACACAGAGAGAGAGAGAGAGAGAGAGAGAGAGAGAGAATTCAAACAATACTTTTTTAAAAAAAATGAAAAAATAATACACTTAGTAACAACTAATATTCTGCTTCACTAAATGAATAAAGATCCCAAATTATTCCCAACAAAACATAGCTCTGAGATTAGTTTTGAAGTATCTGGCATGAAAAAAAGGTCTCCAGCAGTAGATTACTAAAAAATCACCTAATGCTTTGCAATGCTGCCTACCTAGAATGGACGGTTAATTCAAGAAAATGTTTGAATGCTGCATTTGCAGACAACAGTCAGGAAGGGAGAGAACACAACAGGATGCCCAAACCTCACTCACTGAACCCTCGATTTTTATGGGATTCTTTGAGTTTTTTTAATGGGCCAGAGATGTGGAATAGAACCAGAGTAGAAGGCCCTTTTCCGAAGTGGAAAGCCTTCCTCCTGCCTTTACGCTTCACCCCTGCCAGCTGCTTCCAGCCCTTTCCTTCACCCTCCCAAAGGCCATCTACAAAGTGCATCTCTACGGCTTACCGCCAACAGGGACAAACAGCACAGTAAAGGGATTATCGGTGAGAGATTATCCCTGCCTCCCAGTGCTGGAAGAAGATGGAAGCCGAGATCCAGGCTGAGAAGCAGCTCAGGGTTTTAGGAAATGTCTTGTCTTGTGGCAATTTGGAGTTGCTTATAAGAATTATAAAGCAGCAGAATACTTGCAATTGTAATGGATTACTTTGTAATACGACGGCTTTCATTGATTAGAGCTTATAGAAGCAGACAAAGTTACCTTATACCAAGAAAGGTCCATATAGCTCAGCATCATCTACACTGACTGGAAGGCACTACAGGGTTTCAGGTAGGAGTCTCTCTCACCCCAGAGAGCTGCCCAGAGGACTCCCAAGGAAAGGGGAGAGGAGAGGAGGCTGAGGGAACACTCCACAAGGGAGGGGGTTCGAAAAAGGGTGAGAAGCTGCCAACTCTGCCAGGCAAGGGGTCACCTAACTGGGCTCCTGAGCCCCACAGGGGTGCAGCAAAAAATATATATAGTTGGTCAAGGGAGCCGTGGACTCAGAAAGGTTGAAAACCTCTGGTATAATCTATATTTCCCTAATACCACAGGCAAAAAACCTTAGCGCCAAACAGACATATACACCACAAAAAACCACAAGATTCCCTCAAAGATGCAAAACGTGAGGAAACCTATTCCTTGTCGTCATTTTATATTTGGGCTGCAGCGCAACTCTGTGACCCTTACAACTATGGTAATTTGGGGATCATCAAACTAGTCGCCAATTAAGGAAGGTCTAATATTTTAATTGCACAACTCGCACCTGCGACAAAAGTTTGCAGTGTGGAATGCCCCTGCTCAGTGTTCCAGATAATGGGCACTGGACTAATTATATACAAAGATAAAGCTTTTAGAAAAAGAAACACATTGAGAACTTAGGGTTACAGGCAACCCCAATCTCTGCTGAGCGGCAGCAAGTGTCGAGGGGTCTTGGGAGTTAACCAGGGTTTGTGTTCCTGGAAGGAGGCACAGTGTAGATGAGTGTCCCACAAGTGTTCCATATTGCTCCTTTCATAGCTTCAGCAAGCTTGAGTCCAAAGCAGTAGCACGTCATGGCCCCTGGTCTCTCAATGCAGCCTCTCCTAGCCAGTGCACATGGATCTTTGCCCACTTCCTGCTCCTTCTTCCCAGAACCCCCTGCTCCTAAAACCTCTGGTGTAAAAGGACACCCTCCTTTCCTGTGGTAACATCACACACCCCTATTACCCAGGCAACCTCCCCTCTCTCCTTCTGTTTCTCTCCACTTCTCAGCTGAGGTAAGGACAGCATCTGCAAGGTCAATTGTTCTTAATGGCCCTGTACTTATACTTAGTTCTCCTTGGGTTCTTAACAGCATCGCTATCAGCGATCTCCTGAACAGGAGAACTGGTTCAGTCAGTATTTTTCACTGGCCTGGCAACTTCCCTTCATATTCTGAAAATCGGCTAAATTCTACCTCTTTACTAAATTTAGGATTATGGGGAGTCTGCCCTCCACCACAAATTCATAACCATATACTGTATCAGGTTTGAAAGGCAGGAAATCCCACAGGGTGCCATTCATCTTCATAAGATGCCAATTTCTTCCACACCTGAGTGCTAACACCATCAAAGTGCAGCGACTCCATCTTTCACAGCACCTCTAGGTACTGATTTTATGATTCCCTTTCACAGATAAATTCCACCCCCTAACATTGAAGACAAGGAGGTAACACTAATAACCCCCCCCAAGTGACCACTAGTTTAGTCAGTGACAGTGGACATGATTTGTGGCTTAGTGACTTGAGGAACTATCTTGTAAACTAAAAAAAACATAGTTTTAACCTCACTGTTGGCGAGAGATTTGTTCTCTCTTTTCAGCTTTGGCTCCTGCCTGGCTCATAATATTAATGGCAGTGGGGTGCAGGAATTATTTGCTAGTACAGATACTTTTTCAACCCCCCTTTTTCAGTCCAGCCTGCATTTTCACACTGCTTGGGTCTGCGACACAGGTGAACTCACAGCATTTAGTAATCTCTAACATTTCCTAATCCTAGAAATTATGGGTGCCTTTGCACCCACAAATCCTTGAACCTTAAACCAGTATTAATATTTTCATACTTTATCTGTTTCAGTCATTAGGACACCTCTTCTATTAGAATTCAGCTACATTACATAAACAGCTGCCTTATAACATGAGATGGTGTCCACTATTTCATAAAACCCAGAACTGTCTATCCAAACTAGCACTGAATCCACAAGGTATTCTGTAGATGCCTCTTATAGCTCTGCTACCCAAGATTTCTTTTTAAAATAATGATGCTAGGGAGTGTACCTTATGCTTGCAGGCATGTGCTCTACATACGGTATGAGTCCTGCTGGATCATCTGGTTGAACATCCTGCTTCCCACAATGGAAACAGGAAGGGGTGTGTGTGGGAAGTCCATAAGCAGGCCATGAACTCAATAGCACTCTCCCATTCGCAATCACCAACATGATCCTGTCAATAATGTAGTCATAATCATGACTTGGAGTCATTGATACATCTGTCCGCCTTGAAAGCTATTCAAATTGGTGGGCATCCCCACCATCTTTCAGCTTTTTGGCATTTTCCTTATCCTCTTTAGCACACTTTTAATTCCTTTCTTATCTAATGGTCTAACCACTTCCCTAGCTGGTTTCTTGCTTCCGGTGCCATCAAAGATTTTTAATTGTTGGTCTCAAATGTTTTTAGAGACATGCTTCTCAATCAAACTCCACTGCTGAGCTGCAGTCTCCTCTCTACTGGATCAAGGAAATGCACACAACTTGTAACCATCATGCTTTTTTATTCTCTCACACCCATCACTGGGCTTTGGAAGGAAAAACAGTAGTTAGGCCATTTCTACCAGGCAGCCCAAATTCCACATGATAGTAGCCAGAAAAGGAGAATTATACCAAGCCAGTCTAGGTCACTGAGGCTATGTACACACCGTATACTTAAAGTACACTCCCCCATCTAAAGTAAACCTGGGAACTGTAGTTTGTAAGTGTGCTAGGAATTGTACCTCTTTAGGAGGCAAACTACAGTTCAGGGGACTCTTTGAGGTGTAGGGAGGGTGTGCTTCAAATGTATGGTGTGTGCATGCAACCAAGGCCTACAAAAAATGGAAGCAAAGTAATTTAAATTTTAATACTGCAATTGCATCACTTCTAAGTCTTAGTAAAGACTGGGTGCCAGGTTTATTGTTACAAACCCCCCAACCCAACACATTGAAGACCACTGGGAGGGCAGTGAAACCATAAACAAAACGCAGACAGCATAACCTACCAACAAGCACCAGGGGCATGTTCATTACTTCTACTGCCAAGCACTATGTGAACAATATGTGCGTGGACGAAAGTAAACACCATATCGTATAAGACTAAAGTGCTATAAGTGAATACCCAAATATGCAATCCAAGCACATAGTCACCCCTAGCCAATAGCAATCACTAAAACTCGCATGGCAGATGACCCAGTTTGGGTGCATTATTCATGGTCTCTGCATCCAAGCTGTTAGTGAACATCACTGTCCTCCTTGCTTGGCATGAAGATTTTATGGGTTTGACTGATTTTTCTCTCCCCATAATAACTGGTGGACCTTTGTGGAAAGCATCAGTCAAATAACATTCTGTACATAGATTTAAAGCACTAAACCCCAATACCTCCTATACATGAAGATGAACCGTAATCATTGTAGATGGTGGCTGCATGTCTTTTTAACTTTCCTATGGCAGATTAAAGTTTTTGACTACTCTCACATGGCTATGCAAGCTCAGTTTTCGCAGGGTGGATATTTACTTGGAGACACCCCCAACTCACCCTGTGCAGAAAGCTCAGAGAGAATGTCAGATCCTTCCCCCAACAAAATTCAAATGAACTTTTGATCATAGGAAGGACTCCAACTTTTAAGAGAGCCCAGATAAACAGGTTTAGGAACAAAAGGTAGCAGTATTCCTCTAATATAAATATTTCCTGATGACTCAAGGAAAGCAAAGACAATGAGGAAGGCCTTTTCATATCAAAAAGCATAAACAAAATTCAGGTTTTGGATACAAGGGGTGTACAGACACATTGTTATTACAGTCATTTAGCTACAGAATGCACTCTATTATATGCACATTCAAGAGGTCTTTTGTGAATTTTCTTCTTCTAGGTCCTCATTCAAGAATTGTCTTCAATCCAGGACTGTTTCTTCTTCCTTTCCACTAACAGGTTGTCTGCTCTGCAGGGTAGCTAAATCATCTCACCCTCCTCTTCTGTTCTTTAAAAGATTAACCCATTAATCTCTGACAAGGATGCTGGCTGGAATAGCAAAGCTTTTCAAGGTACTTACATATGTATGTGGCTGGCTTAGCCCAGCCTATTTAAGAGAGAGGTGAATCTGTCAGATCATAGATCATAGAATCATAGAGTTGGAAGGGATCGTGAGTATCATCTAGTCCAACCCCCTGCAATGCCGGAATATGCAACTTTGGCGTTATTAGCACTGCGCTTTAATCAACTAAGCTATCCCTTGGTTTCTTTCAGTTTCTCATTTTTCCAATCTTAAATTCAGTTCTCCACATTTCCACAACAGTTTATGATTTATTTTATGAATTTCTCGTGTAAATTCAGCAGATAATTCATCATCATACACATTTCTGTATGCAAATATGCCTAATCTATACATTTTCCCAAGCGCCCTTCACTAACATAACACATTTTGTATGCTGCTTTCATGAATGTATGCATTCTATGGACACTTTACCCAAGTATATTATTATTATTAAACTATGTACTGTATATGCATGTTAGTACACAACACTTGACTGGAGAACCAAATTGCAAAATTCAGAAAATGGCATATTACCAAGGATGCCTTTGGTTTGGGTCATGTATTATTACAGAAAGTGTGGATTTGGTAGGCTTGTCTTTAAATGGAAAGTGAACAGAATTTATTCCCTCTCCCTTACCCTACTAGGACTTTTTGAAATAGCCTAGTGACAGATCCTTGCACTAACAGTCGACAATCTAAACTGTACCTCATATAGAGAGGCCACAGCACTGCACTCACTTATAACCACCCCTCCTCTGTTCTGACTCCTTGGTCTGAGAAGGACCATCACCTCAGCCCAACATCTTCACATAGTCCATAAGTCACTACACACCTGGAGAATTCTGAACTTGTCCTCCTCATCTACATACACAAGATTATTGGCTACGCAGCCAAAACTCAACAGCCCTAATTAGCCAGTGTTCAGTTCATTGCTTTCAACTCACACCTGAATGAATGAGCCATTGGGATGGGCACAGGGGCAGACCTTAGTGATGTGGTGCCGGAGGGCTCTTGGACCCTGTCAACTGGGCAAGCATTTATCTGGCCATGAGAAGGGGCGCGCCCCCCCAGCTGTGTGCTCAGTGCTGGCGCCCTAAAACCACCTCTGGCGTGCATCCTTTCTTCTGCTAAAAGTCACATGCCCTCATGGGATAACTGTAAGTACAATCCTATTCATGTCTACTCAGTAGCATCCAAGAAAAATATGGCACAGGCTAGACCAGTGATGGCTAACCTTGACACTCCAGATGTTTTGGGACTACAACTCCCATCATCCCTGACCACTGATCCTGTTAGCTAGGGATGATGGGAGTTGTAGTTCCAAAACATCTGGGGTGTCAAGGTTAGCCATCACTGGGCTAGACCCTCTGTTTCACTATTTTTCCACTTACAGCAAATCATTCAAAATTGCACAATCCACTTGCCACCTCAGTGTCAGGGTCCATTCTCCCACTTCATATTGCTCCCACCTCATTCAGCTGCATGCACAGACCAGGTCACAAACAACCTGAGTTAAGAGAATCAGAAGAATCAAGGCTGGGACTTTTAAGAACATTCTGCTGTCCTAATCATTTCCACTGTAGGGCTTAGGAAGGCTGAACACAAAGCTTTCTAGCTGACATTATAACATTTGGCTCTGTCCAAGAGATTTCATTTTAATCACATTAAGTCAAAACTTACTGAAGCTGCACTTTGAGGAGTTGGGCTTCTTAACTGGAACATTCAAGGAATTGCTTGAACACCAAACAGCCTGCCACCTATAATCTTAATTCTAAAATCACTGAATTGCACTCCATTTTCTCTTTCAACTATTCAGACTTCACTCCTGGGAGAAGTCATGGGCCTTCTGTTAGCAACTAGCATCACCAAATATATTGTGTACAGAATGGGCCTATGTACAACAGCACAAATTCATTAACAACTTCAAAAAGTCAAAGAGGCATGGCAACTGCTTGACCTGCATTGATAACATTGCTATCTAGAAGAAGGAAAACTCTGATCCTAAACCTCCGCTGCTTTTAAGGATATCTATGGGAGAAGAAAAGGATAAGGAGTAAAGCCGACACAAATCCAGAGTGGAGTCCCTAAAATGACCGAACGGTGCCATGTACACCTCCTTCCAGCAACTCCTGCAGCCAAGCTGGTGTCAAACGTATTGCTCTGCTTCCCTTTGGACCACATCAGTGAGGGGGCTCTTGTCATTTGGGCAGCCCAGGACCTCCACACACACTGCCTAGGCTTGTGCCCTGGGGAGAGCACTTCAGTGCTGCTAATGCAGCAGTCTGACTTCATCACCAGAGGTGCACTCCATTGTCTCTAGAGACAGATGCCAACATTAGTTATCCTGGGGCACAAAGAAAAATAACCTAACAAAAGTTCTCAATACCCACTACTTTTTTGCTGTGATATTTTGACATAGTCAAGAGTAGGCCTTGGCACCTTCCTACCCAACTCGTACTAAAGTTTGAAATCATACAGCAGTGTAAGCTATGACTTCAAACAATTTGTCTCTGCTGGGTCCAATCCAGTAATTATGTGGTAGTCTAAGAAACATTAAGGTCCAAGACTTGGCTTTGGGGAGGAAATACTTTTGCAGGCTTTTGTACATATGTCTAGAGGTCAATGCAACCAACACCCGTTTCTTACATTTGTCCGAGTAGGAGTCACATATGTTATTTATATACACCGCCTGCAAAATTATTGTTTTCACCTAAATCATGAGAGCCCTGCTTAAGCTGGTTTCAGATGTGCAAACCTCTTCCACCCATCCGCTTCTCTTCTAAAGATACTGTGGAAGGGAGCCAGTTGGCCAAAATACAGCTCTTCATCTTCCTTCCCTGTCTCCCTCAGACCCACAAACAGGTTTCTCTAATCATCTTCCAAAAAACCTCTTGAAGACAAAGAAGGTACCACACTGACTGGGAAGTTCGCCACCGCAGCCCCAGTCATTAATTAGGAAGCAGCTCAGCATCCTTCTCTAAACAAGCCGCAGCGCTTGGACACCAGGAGATGAAACACACACAAACTCAGTTACCAGGTCGAAAACTGAGTAAATCAAGATCAATCAAGCCTGAAGGGCATCCTTCAGACCTGAAAGAAACATGTCACATTCTTGATCTTTGAAAGTTGACTAAGCCAGTACTTAGTTACCGGCACCCAGTCACAATCTGCACAAAGCTGCCCCATTTTTACTGAACTAAGACAATCTGAGAAGATATTGTGATTAAAGAGAAGACCTTTGTCAATTGGTTTGCCAGACCAGGACACAGTCTGGACCTTTGTTAGCAGGAGATTAAGACAAATTTGTGGAGAATAAGCCTATCAATGGCTGCTAGTCATGATGACTGTATACTACCTACATGATCAGAGGCAATGTGCCTCTGAAGATTGGTAACAGCAGCAGGAGAGGGCTATTACCTTTATATTACTTACCACTTAGGTTTTTTTTCTGACAATAAGGAAGTATATACATTTTGTTAAATAAAGTGGTATTAAATGCTAGTTTTGCTCAAAGTAGACCCACTGACTTTAATGGGCATGACTAACTTAGGTTCATTAATTTCATTAGGTCTATTCAAGTAGGGCTAGTGCTGAATACAACCCAAAATAAATAAATAAATAAATGCCCTTAGCCACTGTCAAAGCAAGATGCTGGCTTAGATAGACCTTGGGTTCTTATTTCCCACAAAAGAGTTGGGGAACTTGTGGATCTCCAGATGTTCCTGGACTACAACTACAATATCGGTCACACCACCTAGAGCAGGCAGGAGTTGGAGTCCGGCAACATCTGGAGGAGCAGATGTTCCTCTGGGTCTAATTGCCTCCACCACTGGCTGAAGCAAGTGAGATGTCTCTTTTGCCCTCATCAGGCTGTGAAGAAGGACAAACAGCAAGACCCAGGAAGAAGCAGTTCAGGAGTGGTAACTTCACTATGTCGAATCAGTTCTGTTCAAGCTAAGATATCCTTACAACTCTCCTTTTCAAATGGTTTTCATGTTTGCCCAGCTGACAGCATCCACAGCGTTAAGCAATATGCAAGAAAAGGTAGTGTGTTAAGGAAAATCACTTGAATTATCAGGCATGCTGCGGATCCTGTTTCATGAACTGATAATCTCTTAACATTTCTGTTCTTCAAGGAAGCAAACCAGGCTGTAAAACTCCCCATATACAAAAAACTAGGATATTGGGGAGAAATGTCCTGACATCTGTTTTACTATGTGTACACAGTTGTGTTTATTACTATTTATGTGATTATCATTTATTTTTGTATGGAGGAGCAGTCAATACATCAGCCTTTTCCTGTAGTCTGAACTATAGCCAAGACACAAGTTTTCCACCTCAGTGAGAATTAGGCTTTTCAAACAGCAGTTTTCCAGGTGGAACCAATAGCAATGATTAATATACCTGTTACTCCCACTGAAATACGACACTGCGCTTCAGAGAGGCAAAACTGGAAGGAATTCCAAGGTTACATTTGTACAAGATGGTCCTGTCCCATCACCTTCCTCGAGCAAATCATTTTCACAAAGTAGAGGTTACAGATTACCAGCATTTGCCCATTATTCTACAGGATTCAGCTATGGGACTGGGATTCTGTAGTAATCAGTTACCAAGTAATAATTTACAATAGTGCACCAAAAGGTAAAAAGGTATCCCTGGACGGTTCAGTCCAGTCAAATGGGACTATGGGGTGCAGCGCTTATCTCGCTTCAGGCCAAGGGAGCCAGCGTTTTCCACAGACAGCTTTCCAGGTCATGTGGCCACCATGACTAAACAGATTCTGGCACAATGGGACACTGTGACGGAAGCCAGAGCGCACGGAAATGCCGTTTACCTTCCCGCCACAGTGGTACCTATTTATCTACTTGCATTGGTATGCTTTCAAAATGCTAGGCTGGCAGACACTGGGAGAGAGCAATGGGAGCTCACCCCATCGTGCAGATTTGAACCACCGACCTTTCGATCAGCAAGCCCAAGAGACTCAGTGGTTTAGACCACAGCGCCACCCCCGTCCCTAATAGTGCACCTATCACAACTTGGTTACACAGTCATCTGCACTGTCCAGCCAGCTGGTGAGGAGAATGTTACCACACTTTTGCACTTAATTAGACATCTGGGAATCAGGGAACAGGTAAAATTTACTATTGCAATAAGTCATGGGAGCGGCAACAGCAAAGGGCGGGATATACATTTCTAAATGCATTTCTCATCATTTGACGGGGCAATTCAAGAAGTTTCCCACGCTCCTCTTGTTAAATTACGTCTTGATAAAACAGGAGGCATTCATCGCATAAAATCTGAGTATCCTAACCTCTTCCTTTTTTAGAAAGAGCACATTTTTTACCATCGTGGTTACAGAGATAAGAGGTAGCCAGGACTCTATCAACCAGGGGGTCACTATATTTCATAGCTTTCCTCATTTTGTCCCATCTACAAGATAACTCCATTCCTATGGTATCCCATTATACCTGTCTTTTACAATAATCACAGGTGGCATGTGTTGCTCAGAAGGGACTATGTGGAGGGGGGGTCAATTCATAGCCCTCATGTGCTGTGTGCTTCTGTATACAATTAACTTTTACATCTTGTTGCTAGTCCATCTCAAGTTCTCATCATTATTTATTATTATATTATTATTAATATTTATTGAATTTCTATACCGCCCTATACCCGGAGGTCTCGGGGCGGTTCACAGAACAATAATCAAAACTGATAGCATTGCAAATAAGCTGGTACCACTTCTAATCATGCATTCAATAAATCAAGCAAACAAAATGAGTTTGCATAGGCAATTTGCATGCATTTCTTGGTTTCCTTCACAGGGAGGAGAACTTTAAACTAACTTCAGATGCATCCACATCCAAGTTACGATGTCACAGAAGACTGCAGGGTAAGAAAGAATGAGCCAAGAAGTTACTGCACTTCCACATAATCAGGTAAAAAAGGAAGAAGAAGAGAACAAACAGATGGTTTCCCGTTAAGGACCAGGCAAGTTCCACTAGCAAAAACAGTAACACTAATACAGTATATTAGAAAGGTGCATGCCTCACTAAAGAGCGTTTTCAAAACCCTGCATGTCTTGAAAGCACATGGGCACAGTAAGCAGAGTCTGGATACCTTTTAAATTTTGCAAAACTGGATTTTGATGACTGTAGGTGCTTCCAGTCTGTTTTGTTTGCTTGCTTTTTTAGGATGGGGTTCAATCGCATTCCAGCAAATTCAGGTGGCACAATGAAAATGGACCTATGCAACATACCCACTTCCAAAATAAATACTGTAAAAGAAAGCCATACTTTTTGCGATAAGGAAAGTGACAAGGTAATTCACTGGAAAGTGTAGGACAACAGCTGAATATGCAACATCACATCAACCTCCCCACAAACATATCAGAACGATTGTTCAAAAAACAGATTGTCTGGAAGCTACTTTCAGTTGAAATCCTATGTGCTTATCTTTTGAGTAGACATGCAGAAGATTGTACTGTGGAGCTTACACCTCTTGAGTAGGGAGGAAGGCTTGAAGAATGGGTTTTTTGCACCAAGTAGACCAAAGGTCAGTTGGCTACAAAAGGAGGCCCTTCCACAAAACATTGAGAAATAAACCCCATTTATTTGTATGGAGCAGAGAGTGGGAAAGCAAGCCTTATCATTAGATAACTATTCAAGTAACGACATCGGAAGAGGAAACGTAGCTCCTTCATAACAATTTTAAGCTGTACCTGTGAAATAAGAGTATGCTTACTTCAGCTTTCATTTTATACTCTCCCATGGGTACTGGGAAAGCTTCTTATAATACAGCAACAAACCCATGCACAAATTCACCTATTGGGATTTATTATTCTGAGAAAACATGCAGTGTGTCAGCTGCAAAATTATTAAATACAGAAAGTACCTTGCATGACATGCCAAAAACTGTCCAAGAAGTACAAGGTGCTTTAAGCAAGCATTCATCACTAATTAGTTATAATTAGGAGCAATTACATTCATTTTACAGATGGGAAAACTGAGGCACTGTTTCGTGTGCACGTTTTTCCTTAATGGAATACAATTAGGCAATGACAAAGCAGCCAGGAATTTGGGATCCCAGCCCCCGGTTATAATCATTATTCACTATGTGGCCAAGCTGGTTGTTCCTATTTTACTGTCCACACAAATTAAAACAAGCTTATCCTCTGAAGGAGAACAGAGTCCACGGCTCTTTCTGCCCTACATTAATCTCAGGACAGCAAACTGAAGAATGTGCCATAAAACCTTTGCTAGAAAGAGCAAGTAGGAAAGAGACAGAGAGCACACGTACCACTATGGCAGCTATATCTCAAGGATGCACTGCCTTAACACAGGCTTAGTTCCATGACACTTTTAATCCTGTTCATTAAACTTAATCAGTCATGTGTCAAGTAACACCATAAGCTTCAATAACAAAGGCTACATCTCTATACTTGAAAAACATTAGGGTAGCATACACACCTGCTGCTTTTGAGAGGTGCCCCCAAAAGGCATAAGAAAGGTTTGTTTTAACCAAACAATCACTTGGTCCACACTTCCTTGTGTGAGAAGAGCCAAAGGTGTTACATCCTGTCTTCCCTTCCAATTGCCTGGGGGCCTTACAACACCTATCCATGTGCAGCACATCCTGAAGTACCTTCTTGCACATACAGCTTGGAAAAGTAACCTTTAGGCACACCCAAAGGCCATCATTGTCTTGCTGGCTGTGCTATGCACAGGTCAGGAAAACAGGCGAAACCACCACCGCTATTCCATAATATTTAAGGGCCACCCTATACGATATCCCCCAACACAACCGAGCATTTAGCCAAAGGTGAGGCTTTCAGGAGGGTGCAAAACAGTTTGAATGCTCACCTTCGTACTGATGTCTTCCCGCTTGCTCCCTGGCTTGCTCCTTCGCAGCTTGATAGAAGGAGATCGAAGCAAGTTCTTGATGCGGCTTGTTATTGTGGAGCCTTCAACCGACATCATAGCCTTCGTGGGGAGGTAGCCCTGCCCCCTCTCAAGCACTTTCCTCCTCCACCACCCAGTCAGGGGTTAACACGCCAGAGGAGTTAAGGGGGGCATTTCTGTCCAGAGACTCCGGATTGCGGGCACTCCCCTTTTTCACTTCATCATAAGGCTCCCGCTTCAGGGCACAATTGTTGAAAGCTTTTGTATTACTACTATTCCAGATACTTCCTTTGTCAGTTCAAAAGACTCGGATCAATATGGACCTTTGGGGGAAGAAAAGAGGGGAAGAGACAGCAAAGCTAACATAAGCCAGTAACACATCTTCAAGTGCATCTCAGCTTTTTCTAATAGAGGCTGAATGGCAGAAGCCATGCATCAAAGGTCACTGAATTTCATCAGGATTTGTGGAAAATCCTTTCCCCACCACCATCGCCATATGTAATGAAGCACACTTTAAAGAGCCAGACAGCTTTAAAGGGGTGGGGGAGACCACTGTAATAACCAGTTCACTACAGATGTCAGGATTTAAAGTTACAAGCATGGACCCAGTCCTCCCCTCGCCCCCCAAAGCAATCTTAATAGTTAACCTTAGTCCCCGCCCCCCAATTGAAGCAGTCCTTGAAGAGATCCATGCAAGGGAATAGCATAGCAGGATCAGGACCACATCTCCAAGAGAGGCTCCTTCTCTCCCCGCCCCCTTGCACTGCCCGTTGTTGCAGCATTCACGATTTTAAAATAATGTTGAGGAATGGGCATCAGATGCTGCATATGCATTGGGCAAATATGAAACTTGCTGCCATTAGATCAAACGTTTTTAGCCTAGATTTTAAATATAACGGATATCTTCCAAGACTAAAATAGCCGACTGCTTCGAACACCCCCCGCCCCCTTACTTATCAAGAAGAAAATCTCGACCAGCCAATTGTCAGGCCCAAAAACCTTCCGCACCTCCTCGGGACGGGGAGGCAAATCTACCCAAATTTTTCGGCATAAGTTTGCGGTAATTTTGTTCCTCCCCACCTTCCTGCCCGCAAATGCGCGGAGACGAAAAACACCCGACCATCGCATAAAGCCTTTCCCAGAGCATTCTGAACCACCGTTAGTCAGGGGGCAAATTCTTTTTGGACAATTCTTCAGGACAATTCTTTTTTCTTCTTAACAATAAGCCAACGACACAAACGGTTTTGTTTTTTTTAAAGGAAACCACTACATGGCTCAACCTTTGTTACCTTGGCGAAGAGGCAGCGGCGCTTTGCGGAGCGACGAGAACCAGAGGAGATTAAATGGGATTTCTCTCCCCGCTGCCCGTCCATGCAGCTGATTTTTCCATTTTAGAAAAAGCCACGGTGGGATTTAAACGCACGCGAAGCGCCCTCCTCCTTCGCTGAACTCCTCCTGTCGCCTCTCGCTTCGCAGGGATCCAGACCGCACGCAGACAGGGGGAGCGGGAGGCAGCCAGCGGGTTCAAAAACTACGAGGAAGGTCGGGAGTTCCTCTTGCAGATTTTTATTTTAAAGGGGGGGGGGTTGCTAGCGGAGCGCGGGGAGGAGAGACTCGGAAAGGGGGCCGGGCTCTGCCCTGCTCAGCTTCCCCACCGCCTGCTATTTGACAGCCGAGAGGCTGGAAGTGGCCGCCCGTGCAAGGGAGGCTGCCAGGCTCTCCTTCAGCCGGACCCTCCCAGAGGGCTGCCTGCCGTGTCACGGATCTCCTCCTCCTCCTCCTCGCTCAGCTGTTTCCTCTCGCCAGGTCTTCTTGCCGCCGCCGCCGCCGCTTCCACGCTCCAGCCCCTCCGCCTGCTGCGCTTGTTGTATCCCTTCTGGCGCAGGACTCACGCTGACAGATCCCAGCCAGCCAGATTCCGCGGAGGCGACGGCGGCCTAGGCAGGCCAAACCGCGAAACGGAAAAGGAGGACGGAGGAGAGGAGAAACCTCGAGCCGAGACCGGGTGAAGGAGGGATTAAGGATTCGACCTCAGCGCCCCTGTAGGGAGGAGGAGGAGGAAGGAGGAGAGGCGGCGGTTACCTTCCCTTTCCAACAGAGGCAGACCGACCTTGCTTCTGTGGGATGTATAACACTGGTGCAGTCAATCACAACATTCCTAGAGTGTACACAAAGGGGACTTGGTCCTCCAGGTAGAGTTTCCTGTGCCAAGACTGAAATCACTTCCTTTGTGTGACCAGAAGTGGGAGTGGCCTTACCTGTAGCTATTCAAAGATACAGGTGAGCTGCTACTCTCCCTCTCTTCCCACCAGGACTCCGAGGATGCAACATCTCAGGAGATGCCCTCTTGGCTTCCAGCCAAGAGAGGCCCACATGGAGCCTTTCTCCCTTAAGGGGAATCTCCACATGTAAATACATTTCATCTAAGCTAGCCTGCCTTTCTGAGACTGTAGAAGCTTGAAATGACTGTGAGTAAAACCTTTATACTTTTATAAGCTTATGTGTCGTGTATTTTCTTTTAAGAGGGAAGCAGGGGAAATATGTGCCAGGATCTGCCTTATTCTAGAAGTTCATAGGAACTTAAACGCCACGCTTTGCTGCGCTTTATTGGGGATGAGAAACTCTGCTAGTTTGGAGCTTGTTAGCACAAGCTGGGATAGGAAATATTAATCAATATTCCCTCATCCACATTCCCTCTCATCTCCCACAAAGGGTTTTGGGGCCCAGAACTGCGTATTTTGTGTATTTTTAAAGGATTGCTTTGGATTGTGATTTTTGGCAGAGTAGAATTTTTCTGTTTGTACTTCCTGGTAAGCACATGGTCTTTTGTTCTCCATTGTGCTGTGAAAGGGGGATTAGCGACCCCTCCCCTCCCTCAGAGCTCACAGACCTCAGAGGCAGTGAAGATTAGTTTGCATTTTGAGATTTTTAAGTTTTGATTTTTGAATTTTAACCATTTTTGGGAATTTTTGAAATTTTTTAAATTTTTTAAATTTTTGAGGATTAAGATGGCAAGCTCAGGTTTTGATAGTGAAGCAAGATCAAGCTTTATGCTGCTGAATGATCGTAACTTTGTGCAATGGAAGCAGCGCCTTTTAGTGCATCTTGGTGCAAAGCGAGTTCTTAAAGCTGTAATAGATCCCAAACCTGATTTGGCTGATTTAAGCTCAGATGATTTAACCAAGATAGCAGATTGGGAAAGGCAAGATGCAGAAGCTAAACACATAATTTTGTGCAGTTTGAAAGATGAGCATTTATCTCTGATTGACTATGAAAGTGATGCATCTCAGATTCTAAAGGATATTGAGAGGGTTTATGCACAATCATCAGAGAACTCTTATAGACATTTGTTGGATAAACTGCTGAAGTTAAAGATGAATTCTAGAGAACAATTTACAGGGCATTTTAAGGACTTTAATGAAATTGTTCAAAGGATTGCCCTAACTCCCAGAGCTTTTGATGATGCAACCAAAGTGACTTTTATGCTGGCATCATTAGGAAAAGAATTTACTTCATTTAAGAGTATAATGGATCACACCAGAGATTTGACTTTTAATGAACTAGTAAATCACTTAAGAGAGGAATGCAGAGATTACCTTGATTCTCCACAAAGGAATCCAAGGAGGGACACAAGTTATGTTTCTAAGCAATTTCCCAAGTCTAAGGAAGTGTCCAAAGAATTAATATGCCATAACTGCAATTTAAAAGGGCACATTGCAAGGAGTTGCCAGAAGCCCAAGAATAAGTCCCGCCCCTTTCAACCAAAAGGTGAAAAGAAGGGGGGTCACGAGCGTACATTTCTACTGCAAGAAAAGAGTTTAAATGTGCAAAGAAATGAAAGGAAAAGTGACCAATTTATTTTAGATTCGGGAGCTACAAGCCATTTTGCGCATAAAAGAGAATATTTCAGAGAAATTAATGATAGTGAATGGACTGAAATCCAGATTGCTGATGGAAATGTTCTAAAATCACAAGGTGCAGGTTCAATGCGTTTGAAATTCAAGGTGAACAATGAATCTCTTGAAACAACTGTGCCTAATGTTCAATATGTCCCAGAATTGAATTGTAACTTGCTTAGTGTGTCTGCTTTAGACAAGAAAGGTTTCAAGGTTACATTTGCCAATGGAGAATGCAATGTAACGAAAAATGATGAGGTTTATGCTCAAGGGAAACTAATCAATGGTGTTTATGAGATTAACGTTTCAGAAAACCAATCAGCACAAGTCGCCCAATCCAAGCAGAAGCATGAAGCAGATCTGGAGCTCTGGCATCGAAGACTGGGTCACCGGGATATCAGAGTCATCCAGGAACTGCAGAATGGAGATCTTGTGAGAGGTCTACAGGTAAACAAAAGTAACACACCCACACCAAAGTGTATAACTTGTGTAAGTGAAAAAGGAGTCAAACCTTCTTTCCCACGTTGTGCAGAAAAGAGAAGCACAAAAGTTCTGGACATTGTGTACACTGATTTAGCTGGACCTATGAATATACCTTCCTTAGGAGGAAATAAGTATATTTTGATATTTTTGGATGATTATTCAAGGTTTTGTGTGGGATACCTTCTCAAAGAGAAGAGTGAAACAGTGGAATTGTTCAAGCAATACGTAAGCATGGTCAAGAACAAATTCCATCGAGCACCCACCACCCTAATGTCCGATAATGGTGGGGAGTTTTGCTCACGTGAAATGGAAGCCTTCATGGCTCAGGAAGGCATAGCACATGTGACCACAGTAAGCTACACACCTCAACAAAACTCTATTGCTGAGAGGAAATTTAGGTCCATCCTAGAGATGACAAGGTGTATGCTAAAAGGATCCAACTTGTCGAAGAAACTTTGGGGTGAGGCAGCAAATACTGCGATTTATATACAGAATAGGCTGCCAACAAAAGGCACAGAGCGCACGCCATTTGAACTTTGGCATGGAAGAGTCCCAAATTTGTCACACATACGTGTATTTGGAAGTTTGTGCTATTACCACGTGCCCAAGGAGCACAGACACAAACTTGACACCAGAGCAAAGCCTGGTATCCTAGTTGGATACGCTTCTGGAGGAAAAGGCTACAGAGTTGTGGACTTACAAACAGGGAAAACAAGTTCACATCACGTGATTCATTTTGAGGAGTATGAAAAGGCTGACACAAGGAACACAGCAATTGACTGTTCCAATGAGCCACCAACAGAGGAGTTTGTAAGTTTTCCTTTTGAAGCCATACCAGAAACTAATCCACCTCCTAGTATTGTACCTCCTAGTGTTGTAGCACCCCTTACAGATGACACCCCAGAAGACGCGGAGGACCAGATGTCAGAAGGCTCCAGAGACGAAGAGGACCCGTATGCAGGGATGCCGCCATTGGAAGGAGATGAGGAAGCTGATGCGGTTCAACAAGAGCCAGAGGTCAGACGTTCCTCCAGGTCCAACAGAGGCGTTCCACCACTACGACTGTCCTACTTTGCAGGGTCGGCGCCACCACAGGAACCTTCCACGTGGGAACAGGTTCAACGGTTGCCAGCTGCTGAGGCCAGTCTCTGGAAGCAAGCCGCGCAGGAAGAGATGGATGCACTGCATCGCAACAAGACCTGGACCCTGACAGAGCTACCTCCTGGTAAGAAGGCAATTGGGTCCAAGTGGGTGTTCAAGCTTAAGAAGGGGTCAGAAGGGGAGGTGCAACGCTACAAAGCTAGGCTTGTAGCACAAGGATTTTCACAACAGTATGGCGAAGACTATGATCAAGTATTTGCGCCTACAGTGCGATACAGCAGTGTTAGATTACTTCTAAGTATTGCAGCATCTAAAGGCCTATCAGTCCGTCATGTCGACATAGCAACAGCTTTTCTTCATGGGACGATTTCTGAACAGATTTATATGAAGCAGCCCAAAGGCTTTATCAAGCAAAATGAGGCACATCTTGTATGTAAACTTCAGAAAGGAATTTACGGTTTGAAACAAGCTGCAAGAGCATGGAACCAGAAATTACATGAAATGCTGGTTCAGCTTGGGTACAAGCAGTCAACAGCTGACAAGTGCCTGTACACTAAGAACAGAAATGGACAATTCTCTTACATTCTGGCTTTTGTCGATGATTTATTAATATCAACGTCCAATGACAGAGACTATAAAGACATAGTCAGACATCTCAACAAAGAGGTGGAAGTAAAGGAATTGGGACTTGTCCAGTATTACTTGGGAATTCAAATTGAGAGAGAAGAAGACGGCTCATTTCTTCTCAGCCAGAAGCAGAAGATAATAGAACTGATAGAAAGCATGCAGATGCAAGGTGCACACCCTGTCGCGACACCCATGGCCACAGATTTTCTAAAGAATCAGCAAGATTCGAAGCTGCTGCCAGACAACAGCGAATACAGGTCAGCGATTGGTAAACTTTTGTATTTGGTTACTACCAGCAGACCTGACATAGCAAGTGCAGTGGGGATCCTAAGCAGAAAAGTGAGTTCTCCCACTGAACATGACTTGGGTGGGGTCAAGAGGGTGGTGCGTTACCTCAAGGGTACAATGAATTGTAAATTAAGATTGCCAGCTGTAAGGGACCCTAAGTTGGTTGGGTACAGTGATGCAGATTGGGCTGGGGATAAGGCGGATTACAAATCCACAAGTGGTTATGTTTTTATGTTTGGAAATGCACCTATCATTTGGGGCAGTTATAAACAGAAATGTGTAGCCTTATCGTCCACAGAGAGTGAATATATTTCAGCTTCGGAAGCATGCAGAGAGATCATCTGGCTGGATCAACTCCTGACAGACTTTGGTTTGCCGAGAAAAGGACCTGTCAGCTTGATGGAGGACAATCAAGGCTGCCTGCAGCTAGCGCAAACCGAAAAGTTCCTTGCACGTTCAAAACACATTGGGGTCAGGTATCACTTCATTCGCCAGATGATCCAAGATGGACTAGTAGAAATGTCCTACTGTAATACTCAGGAGATGACTGCGGACATTCTCACGAAACCCTTGCCACGAGAGAGTTTCCAGAACCTGCGTGTCAAGCTGGGACTCTGGGTGGTTGAATAAAGTTGTTTTATGTTTGTTAAATGTTGTTCAGACTGAGAAGGGGTTTGTGGGATGTATAACACTGGTGCAGTCAATCACAACATTCCTAGAGTGTACACAAAGGGGACTTGGTCCTCCAGGTAGAGTTTCCTGTGCCAAGACTGAAATCACTTCCTTTGTGTGACCAGAAGTGGGAGTGGCCTTACCTGTAGCTATTCAAAGATACAGGTGAGCTGCTACTCTCCCTCTCTTCCCACCAGGACTCCGAGGATGCAACATCTCAGGAGATGCCCTCTTGGCTTCCAGCCAAGAGAGGCCCACATGGAGCCTTTCTCCCTTAAGGGGAATCTCCACATGTAAATACATTTCATCTAAGCTAGCCTGCCTTTCTGAGACTGTAGAAGCTTGAAATGACTGTGAGTAAAACCTTTATACTTTTATAAGCTTATGTGTCGTGTATTTTCTTTTAAGAGGGAAGCAGGGGAAATATGTGCCAGGATCTGCCTTATTCTAGAAGTTCATAGGAACTTAAACGCCACGCTTTGCTGCGCTTTATTGGGGATGAGAAACTCTGCTAGTTTGGAGCTTGTTAGCACAAGCTGGGATAGGAAATATTAATCAATATTCCCTCATCCACATTCCCTCTCATCTCCCACAGCTTCACCCTCCCCGCCAAGTCACATCTTCGCAGGCAAAAAAGGAGCCGGTTTGGCCAAGCCCGACCCAGCCCTGGCTCCTGCTGCCAGCTTCCTTCGCAAGCGGGCACGTTTTAACTTGCCCCCGGGGGCTAAACCGGAGGCGCTGCTTAGTGGGTTACTAAAGAGCACGCCGTTAAATCGGGTGGCTAACTCTTTTCCACAGGACCCCTGTGCCTTTAACAGCTGCTTGGAATGCAGAAGGAGAAGCGTGTCCATTACCCCAGGGAAGAAGATGTCTGAACTATGTAGTGTCATCTCCTGCCCAGGCCGAACTGCTACACCTGTAGCATTGCCATTAGCTAGTCTAAACTCTCAGGGGCCTTTTTTCCAAGCTTGCCGGGCTCCTGGCTGGATTTTCCAGTGGTACTGTTATTTTATTATTTATTAAATTTATATACTGCCCTGCATCCGGAGATCTCGGGGCGGTTCACGAGATAAAAATGCAGGACAGAATGCAGGCATTTCCGCTTTTATCTAATTACACCATTTTTGTAGCAGTCCTTCAATCAAGACCTAGTTCCCCTGAATTTCTGGTTTTTTTAATGCTGCTCCAGTGTGTTTTCATGCATAAGAAATGCAAAATTAGTAGTGATCATGACTCTAAAGAATTACTCCCTATGTGGTGTGAACTGCCCATTTCTTGCAGTAATAAAGATGATACCTGGAATTATATCATATTAGTCTGCATCCTTTAAAAAAAATGCACGCAGCCAGATCCTATTAAAGTTTGCTTGAGAACATCCCATACTGTTCAGTAGGATTTACTTCCTCATGAAAACGAGTGAACATGAAGGATGTTTGTAATCCGTGCATAGTCTCACACTGCAAGTGCCTGCATTGGTTTCCATATTCTAACACAGAGTAAGCCTTACAGCAGCACTTACCTGGGCGTAAGCAACACTGAACACAGTAGGGCTTGGTTTCAAGTAAACATTTAGGAATTGTGCTGCAGAGGGAAGTTTCGCTCAAAATTCTGTAATCTGGGCTACCATTTTGTTCCAAAATTTAACAAAATTATGCCAACAGTTTTTAGCAGATACAGTGCTTGCTGTTTTTCTGTGTGTGCCCCTTCTTCCACTGTTTTGTGCTTCAGAACTTTGGTGAACATTTTAATATATGCAATATACTTTGTTTGTTTCTGAGCCCAGTTAAAAGAGGTTGCGTTTGCGAGAAGGTGGGATGGCGCCATTTATTTGGCATTTATTTAAATGGTCCATTGATATAATTGTTCCCTTTTCTTCCCTTTCACCTCTTGTGCTAGGCTTGGCTCTTAATTCCTGGCTCATTATCTGATCCTAGCTGCTTATCCTTGTTTGTCTACTGCCATTAAGCCAGACTTCCCTGGTTCACACACAGTGGGGAACTCTGGCTTAACACAATGCAGTCCTGTTACCATAAAATATAGTTTATGATACTAAGAAATATTTTTTAACCTAGATTATAGGTTCAATGCAATTTCACATTTTCAAAATACAGACATTGATTCATCACATCTATACTCCTGTTTCTGGGTAGCAATGACTTCCAGGGACATTATACATTCCAGGTAGATGGCCATTCAGACTGGTTAAAGTGACTCTTCTGTAGCTAATTGCCCATTAGTCAACTTGAAAGGGCCAGCCCTATCATTAGGCATAGAACAGCAAGTATTCTTACTGTCCAGGAATGAGAGAGGCACATGTTGTAATTTTCTGCTTCAGGTGCCAAAATAACTTGACCAACCTTAGGTACTGCACACCTGGACTTGGAGCATTATTTGCTGCTCTATGTCAGACAGCAAACATTTTGTTTTGGCTCTGAACTTTGTTTATATCCATAACCCACCAGACTCAGATTGCAACCTTATTTCTACGCACTGACCTGCAAACAAGATGCACTGAAATCTGCAATACATATTTATGAATAGACACCCTTTACTTTTTAAACCTATTGCTGTATAGACTGGGCCTGTTAGTTTGGCTTCTGAATTTTGTCCAGGAACAGGTTGCCTCTTTTATCTTTTAATTGCTACTCCCAAAGGATGGGTGGGAAGAGAGGGCAATGACTCATCCCCCTATTTCTAACCAGCTGGGTTGGGTCCTTGGATAAGGGAACATGCACCTGGAAGCCCAGGGGAGGAACAGTTGTAATTCCCAAGTGAGGCCTGGGGCTGACAAGCTTCACAAAGGATGGGAACATACTGATCCACACCTTTGTAATCAACAGAACCTGTTAGTTTGTTTGTGATGGGGGTGCAGGTTGGCTTGTTCGTTTTAATGCTTTAGGACAAGGCCTGACAAAGGTTCTAATCCCAGCGCTGGCTTTTTTTTTTTTGAAGAACGTTCCACTGAACTTGGCAAGACTTCCTTCAGAGTAAACATGGGGTGTGTGGGTGGGAGAGAGAGAGAAAGAGAGAGAGAGAGAGCGCAGTTAGAAAGTGCAGTGCTTGCCACACTCCCTGAAAGATTATCCCTAAAAAGGCCCTGGGAGTTGCAGTATGTTATGATGCGGCACCACCTCATAGGAGAAGAAAATGGCTGCTCCTACGTGCTTTGGCACCAGAGGCCCAGGTGTCCACAGTGGCTAGGAATGCCTTTACCAACTTTGGCTGCTATGACAGCTGTGGCTTTCCTGTAGACTAGGATGGCTTAACCACAGGAGTCCAGGCTTTGGTAATTTTAATATTGGATTGCTGCTGTTGTAAGAATATCAAGGTTATATATATATAACCTTATATGTATTCTTACATATATATATATATATATATATATATATATATATATATATATATTCTTACATATATATATGTATATATATATATATATATATAACCTTGATATTCTTACATATATTACATATTCTTATATATATAACTAGCTGACCCGGGCCACGCGTTGCTGTGGCTGATTTTATGCTTATTACCATCAGCAGCAGCCGTAGCCAGAATAAACCCCCACCTACCCCCGCCGGCGTCGTGTGCACTCTGCACGCGCTCAGGTGCCCTCTCGCAGCCTGTGGCAGAAAAAGCCGAGGAAGGAGGCCTCTGACGCTGTCTGAGGGAAAAGCACTATGGAAACGCACAGATAAAAAACACACCTCGGGAGATCACTGAAGGATGATCACGGTGGCCATTTTCCGGCGTGCCTTGCCTGTGGCCTTTTCAAGGGGAAAAGTGCTAGTAACCCTCTACAGAGAGGATTTGATTCCATTTCCCAGAGTGCCTTGAGCGAGCAGTTGGTTGGGATAATAAGCCCACCGTTTCCCAGCATGCCTTGCGGTTTGGGCGAAAGAGCTTAGTTCACCCACAGGGCGCCTTGACTCCATTTCCCAGCATGCCTTGCTGGTCCGGCCTAGTTAACTGCGAGAGGCAGTGGCCTCCATTTCCCAGCGTGCCTTTGACAAAAGAGATATTTACATTTCCCTGTATCCCAGCCAATTTAATCACATCCTTGTCTTGCACTCAGGTACCAGGAAGCCACTAACACAATCAACCCCTCCTTCCTTGCAGAGAAACAGTTTGTCAGTTTGGGAGTGAAAATAGAGACAGGACTGCCGTTGTTAGAGGGCGAGGTTTTGCTGTGAGGTCATATTTGTGCACCAATTTCTTGCTTTTTTAGCTGTAGTACCAGCATAGCCATCGCTAGAGGGCGCTGTTTTGCTGGTGTCATATGTGTGGGACAGAATTTTTTGCGGTTTTTCTTTATTTTAGGTATGACAGGTGTGGTTTTTCTGAATTTTTATTACGCCAGATCCTTCCTTGATGGTCATGCTACGCCGTGTCCTAAATTTGATGCGATTCGGTCCAGCGGTTACGGAGCACGGTGGGGTCCGACGCACACGCAATGGGAACATTTTTATATATATAGATTGTTCATAAGTGTGCCAAGCAAAACAAGGCCACATGTCTGAAGCAGCACAGGAAGACAGGCTGTCCCCATTTTGACTCCCAAACTGACAAACTGTTTCTCTGCAAGGAAGGAGGAGGTGATTGTCTCAGGAAAATAAAGTGATAATCTCTGGTATCCTGATGCCTGAGTGCCAGACATGTGCCATTTCCCTCACAAATAACCCACCACCTAAAATGGATTTGGATCTTTAGCCCTACATTAGCCCTGCCAGGCCAGGGCAGGAAACAAGAAACCTTTTGTTTTGCTGAAATGTGTGTCTGGGAGGGGTCAGGGAGAGATGGCACAGGTGTGAGAATTCTCAGGTTACCTCCTCTGACCCTCCCAATCTGTGATGCAGCTGTGATGTATCTGGGGAGTGGTCTGGGGTTACACCCCTTCTGTGATGTATGTGGGAGGTATCTGGGGGTGGGGTAGGACTCTGCGGAGGAATTTTTGAAAGGTCTTTATAAGAGCATGTGCTCCTTTTGTTGGGGGTCCTTTCCCCCCTATTCTCTGGTGTGGGGCAAAAACGCCATGTTGCAACAGAAATAAATTATTTGCTTCTCAATTTTTCTCTGGTTGGCCTCTGTAATTTACTCCTTCCGATGGAGAACCTCAAAAGGCTCTTGTGTACCCCATAAGGGAATAAGAGCAGATTTCTGATTATTTCACTGCAATGAACTCTTATTTTGGCCTTTCCTTATGCTTGGTCCAGAAACTAAAGGGAAAAAAGGTAAATGAAGAGAAAGTACACACATGTCCCACTTTTCAAATGCTTGCTCTACATACATTCATTCTTTCTTTCATTCATTCATACATTCATCTGAATACAAGGAATTCGTATCCAAATCTTACTATGCACACCACAGATGCAGATATCTGAATAGCCAGAGTTTGCCTGCTTCCTTATTTGCTTGTGCTTTCCTGGTAGGTGGCAGCCATTTGGGGGCAGAAACCAGGGAGAGAAGGAGATCAGACAAATCATTTTTTCCTTTCTCTCTTTTGTTGGTTGGTTGTAGCCATGTCAGGAAGCACTAGAGAGGGGAGAGATTGGACCGGCACTCACAGATTTAAAATGTTCCCATGGGAAATAATCAAAATTGTCAGCTCATGATACAAACTCTCAGCTACCAAACAATTTAATGGGAACCCATGGCGTTCAGAAAGCAGGACCTGCACGTACTTCTTTGCACAGTGCAGAGTTAAACTGTGGAACTCGCTCCCATAGGAGGCAGTCATGGCTGCCAATTTATTATGGCTTTACAAGAGGATTAATAAATAAATTCATGGAGGAGGCACGGTTGGAAGCAGCAGCTGAATACCAGTAGCTGGAAACTACAGGAGGGGAGAGTGTTATTGTGCTTGAATCCTGCTTGCGGGTTTTCCAGAGGCATCTGACTGGTTTCTGTGAGAACGGGATGCCGGACTGGATGGACAATCGCCCTGATCCACCAGGCTCTTTTTGTCACTACAGAATGTTGCAACACAGTTGCTGACAGGAATGAAATATTACACCTCTGCCCAAAGATATGGCTGCCAATTTCATTATCGAGCCAAATTTAGTGCGATACTTTTTAGCGTAGTATAGTATTTATTGTTTTATTTATTAGCTTTCTGCCCCACACCTTATTTCAAAGGAGCCTAGGGTGGCAAACATAGCAATACTAATACAATTTAAACTTTTTTTAAAAAAACAGTTAAAACCTTTTGGGGCCCCAACTCCCATCACCCCTACTTTAGGCAATGGTCGGGGGTTATAGGAGTTGTAATACAACATCTGGGCACCTAGGTTTGAAGAACACTTTGCTATGACATGCAGCCGCATGAAAATTGTGGAATGGGTGAGATATGATTAGCCACACCTACAGATAAGCCAAAGCCAGGCACTTGGAAAACACTCATACTGTCTATTATGTAGACCGTCTGGTTGAACCCCCTGAGCCAAAATTCCTATATATGCAACTATCCCTTAAAACACTTCCTAGGGTATTTTGCTAGACCTCTTATAAATGCAGGGACTCTTTTGTATATGCACACAGCAAAACGCATGGCACCTTGTTGTGACTAACTGCTGTAATTTTATTTTTTTTAAAAAGCTAAACCAGCATCCACCCCTTGAAGTATACCTGTGAATGCTGTCACACTGGCTACACTTCATCAAATGGACACACTGCTGAAATTCACACTTCAGCCTGTGAGTCACATCATGCCTAAGGCCAAAGGATATCCGGCAGCACACACCTTTGGCTTATTATGGCTTAGTGTAAAAGAAGAAATGAGAGATGAGGCCATGCGTGTTGTCACCTCTGCTAACCATAAGCGGCAGTTTACAGTCTTCTCATTGTGTGTGTACCGTGTTTCCCCTATTTTAAGACACCGTCTTATATATATTTTCCCTCAAGAAAACGCACTATGGCTTATTTTGAGGGGATGTCTTATTTTTATTACGTAAGCCCAGCCCCGTGTTTTCCTTGGCGCCCTCCAGAACTGCACCTATCACTATGGCTTATTTTCGGGGTATGGCTTATATTTCACAAATGCGAAAAAATCCTGCTATGGCTTATTTTATGACTACGTCTTAAAATAGGGGAAACAGGGTATAATTCCATGTTCTCTTCTATCCCTTAAATATTTTAAAGTCACAACCTATATGGTACTCACAGGTGGATATTATGCTCCAAATTCATGTTTCTTTTTTTAAAAAAGGACAAAAAAAATCTTGACCATCATGAAATGTCGTGGTTTTTTTTAAAAAAAACAACACTTCAGTTTCTTTGTTCTTTCAACCAGCAGCCTTACTAGACTATTTCTGCGCTCCACTGCTGTATGTACCAAACTCCAACAACAATAATAAATATAATTGCCTACTTACTCTTCAGGACCAATCAAACCATATACAGTGGTACCTCGGTTTAAGAACAGGCCTGTTTACAAACTCTTCAGTATAAGAACTCCGCAAAACCGGAAGTAGTGTTCCGGTTAGTGAACTTTACCTCGGTCTGCAAACGGAAGCTGAATGGTGGAAGGGCACCAGTGGCGGGATGCCTCATTAGGGAAAGCGCGCCTCAGTTTAAGAACGGCTTTGGTTTAAGAACGAACTTCCGGAACAGATTAAGTTCGTAAACTGAGGTATGACTGTATTTCTACTACACAAGCAAAGACAAAGGAATAGAATCTGCCTGCTCATATGATGCTGTTGTGAAATTCTCCAAAGTAGGCAATGCAAGAATCTGTAGAATGATTCTTAGCTCATCCAAAGAAATTTTCTAGATGCCAGGGAGCTGAACCAGCTATAATATCCTAAACAGATAGTGATAACATTCAACAAGGCAGAACAGCCCGAAGTAACATTTCTTCAAGCCATGAGAACAGAAAAAACGGTTCATTTGACAGATGAAAAAAATTACAGTAGAATGCAACCCTAGAATATAAATGGACATGAGGAACTGCTTTTTTTTAAGCATGTGGGGAGGAGATAAAGACCAGATATAAATATGAGAACACACTGACCTTATGCAATATTTCTTTTTGTTGTTACAGAAATAAAGCCATAAAAGCAAATATTATGTCAGAAAGAAGAATGACTCCAAGAGAGTTTTGCATACAAGCCAACGAGGATTGTCAGTGAATATCCATTTAGAATGACCTTGTTTATCTCTCTGTTGTAGGCCAGCTTTCTTCAAGCTGTTTTGGGCTACAATTTCCATCAGCCCCAGCATGGCCAATGGTCAGGGAGGATGGAAGTATTAGTCCAAAACATCTGAGGTTACCAGCTGGGGGAAAGCTACTGTATGCTTATTTATTTGTAAACCGCAGGCACCCAAGACAACTCTCACAGTCCTTATTAAAAGGTAAAGGACCCCTGGACGGTTAAGTCCAGTCAAATTTGACTATGGGGTGCAGCACTCATTTCCACTTTCAGGCTGAGGGAGCCAGCGTTTGTCCGCAGACAGCTTTTCCTGGTCATGTGACTAGCATGTCTAAACCGCTTCTGGCGCAACGGAACACCATGTCAGAAACCAGAGCGCACAGAAATGCCATTTACCTTCCTGCCACAGCAGTACCTATTTATCTACTTGCACTGGTATGCTTTCAAACTGCTAGGTTGGCAGGAGCTTGGACAAATCAACGGGATCTCACCCTGGATTCAAACTGCCGACCTTATGACCGGCAAACCCAAGAGGCTTGGTGGTTTAGACCACAGCGCCACCCCATCCCTTGAGCCAATAAATGACAGGGCTTCTGTGACTGCTGGATAGTTCTTGTTGTATGCCACCCCAGTCTTTGAAAGGTGAGAGATTCCAGGCACTAACCCAGGGTTCAGTTTCCTTGGAATGAGGATAGGATAGGATAGGATAGGATAGGATAGGATAAGATAAGATAAGATAAGATAAGATAAGATAAGATAAGATAAGATAAGATAAGATATTTATTGTCATTGTCCCCTTGCGGGAACAACGAAATTACTCGGTGGCTCTATCCACTCAGATAAGGCACTCCACATAAATTTAAAATAACTACAAAACACTAATTAAAACAATACAATACGATGCAATATAACAAGTAAAATAAGATGACTTCAAAGTCCAGACTTTCCATTTAAGGCTGAAATTGCTCTAGAGAAAAAACTGTTATTGAAACAGCTCGTTCTCACCTTCATTGTTCTGTATCTCCATCCCGATGGCAGGAGCTCGAGGAAACGGTGACCAGGATGCGATGGATCTCTTGATATATCTAGTGCTTTTCTGTGGCACCTAGTGATATAGATTTGTTCTAAGGTGGAGAGTGAGCAGCCAATAATGCCCTCTGCTGTTTTAATAATTCTGCACAACCCTGTCCTATCCTGAGAAGTACAGCTTCCATACCACACACATAAACCATAAGTGAGCACACTCTCAGTAGCACAGTGATAGAAGGCAAGCAGCAGCTTTTGTGGAAGATGTTTTTTTCTTAGAATTCTCAAAAAGTACAGTCTGCTGCACCTTCTTCACAAGCCTCCTTGTGTTGACACTCCAGGACAGATCCTCCTGTAACTTAATGCCCAGAAATCTGAACGTTGTTACCCTCTACACGCAGATTCCGTCAATCAAAAGTGGCTGGACATCGTTCTTCTGTCTCCTGAAGTCCACCATGAGCTCCTTTGTTTTCTTTGTATTTATGAGCAAGTTATTAACTCTGCACCACTCTCAGCCGCTCCACCTCATCTCTATAGTCCGTTTCACCCTCCTTATCAGAGATGAGCCCGATAACGGTTGTGTCATCTGCAAATTTGACAACCCTATTACTAGGGTAAGCAGCGACACAATCATACGTGTAGAAAGTATAAAGGACGCATGCATCCCTGTGGTGTTCCTGTGTTAGTCCTAAGCATATTAGAGGTATAAGGGCCAGTATATGGGTCAGTGGAGACCGTGGTCTCTTTAGGATATATGGTGTAATTACACATATATACAACCTAAGTCTAAGGCAGAGGGGTTCACAGTGGGAGATTAGCAGCCAAACCTAACAAATGCATATTCTTGCTAAAACAAAATAAAAAATAAAAAAATCCTTCCAGTAGCACCTTAGAGACCAACTAAGTTTGTTCTTGGTATGAGCTTTCATGTGCATGCACACTTCTTCAGATATTCCTGCTAGTTTGCATGAGAAGCGGCTAATACCATGGAGCTGTATTGCTGATAATCAAATACTCAGACCATAGAAATACAATTGGTAGAGAAGGGTGCGTGTGATGTCATATTCCCCTCCTCTCATGGAAAGGAAGAAGCATATTGTACTGGAGGGATAAACTGAATTACTATATCCTCTCCTGTTCATTAAAACCCATCCCACATTAACACCCCAACAGATCTTGCTTCTCCACTAGTCACAGCCTTGGGTTCCAGCGCAAATCAAGCACGGGTCTGTATTCAGCTTCTCAGCCTGCTTTATTACTGCTCAGCTCTCACACACAACTCTGACCACTGTCTTTCTAACCACCAGCCAGGCGAGAGGAAAATCCCACCCATTTGCCCTATGGTACACAGCAGGTGGCGCTGTGGTCTAAACCACAGAGCCTAGGGCTTGCTGATCAGAAGGTTGGCGGTTCGAATCCCCGCGACGGGGTGAGCTCCTGTTGCTCGGTCCGTGCTCCTGCCAACCTAGCAGTTCGAAAGCATGCCAGTGCAAGTAGATAAATAGGTACCGCTCCAGCAGGAAGGTAAACGGCGTTTCCGTGTGCTGCTCTGGTTCGCCAGAAGCAGCTTAGTCATGCTTGTCACGCCGGCTCCCTCGGCCAATAAAGCGAGATGAGCGCCGCAACCCCAGAGTCGTCCGCGACTGGACCTAACGGTCAGGGGTCCCTTTACCTTTACCTTTTACACAGCAACTTTGTTGGTTGTGCTAATCACGGTGCTTAAATGGCCAGCTATAGAAGGGGAAGAAATGGAGGTGAGAGATTTCACTTTCTTGGGTTCCATGATCACTGCAGATGGTGACAGCAGTCACGAAATTAGAAGACGCCTGCTTCTTGGGAGAAAAGCAATGACAAACCTAGACAGCATCTTAAAAAGCAAAGACATCACCTTGCCAACAAAGGTCCATATAGTTAAAGCTATGGTTTTCCCAGTAGTAATGTACGGAAGTGAGAGCTGGACCATAAAGAAGGCTGATCGCCGAAGAATTGATGCTTTTGAATTATGGTGCTGGAGGAGACTCTTGAGAGTCCCATGGACTGCAAGAAGATCAAACCTATCCATTCTTAAAGAAATCAGCCCTGAGTGCTCACTAGAAGGACAGATTCTGAAGTTGAGGCTCCAGTACTTTGGCCACCTCATGAGAAGAGAAGACTCCCTGGAAAAGACCCTGATGTTGGGAAAGGTTGAGGGCACAAGGAGAAGGGGACGGCAGAGGATGAGATGGTTGGACAGTGTTCTCGAAGCTACTAACATGAGTTTGGCCAAACTGCGAGAGGCAGTGAAGGATAGGCGTGCCTGGCGTGCTCTGGTCCATGGGGTCACGAAGAGTCGGACACGACTGAACGACTGAACAACAACAAGTGGCCAGCTAAGACCATTGTATTGCAACTGCCTAGACAAAGGGACTAGTTGCAACAGCTTGCTCTCATACCTCCTATCCTCAGAGATACAGGAATCCAATAATTAGAAGGGACTCAGGGCATGATGCAGACTGACCCAAACCTGCAGCAATGTATAACTGATGCACATTTCAGCTTCTTTTACTGCTTCAACAGTAGAATGTGATAAATTGGATCTGCCACAATTCTGCATTCTGGGAAGTAGGTTGAAGCTCATTTTGTTCATGGTGAAGCAGTAGCTTAAGTATTTCACTACAAGCACATATTGTGAGTCAGTACATCCTTGTCAACCTTCAAAAAGTGGGCTGACTGATAGCGTGCTGCCTTACAAGCTGTGCTTATGATGCAGAAGCTTTCTTCTCCCTCCTTCATCTTCCTGCAAGCAAAACAGCAACCCAGATGAATCATTTCAGTGAAATTCCTAGCCTGACTGGCCTACAGGCCACATTGCTAGCTCACACCAATGAACAGAGTAACTGATTCTTAGAGACACTTCATGTTACCTCAGGAGAAAGCTGTGTCCATACAAAAGCACTTGAAACCAAGCCCATGATAGCCCTTAATCCATTGTGAGACAGTTTTATACATCCTTCACCACACGAGATTCAGCTTTCAGACCATGATGGGAAATGTCAGAGAAATAGTGCTTCCCAATATTATTTCCTACAAAACTATTCATCATTCTTACTTTGATCCCCCTGCCTTCTGTCCTGCCAGTCCCAATGGGCACCAGTCATGACTGGTGTTAGGACTGTATCCACACAGGCTGAGCTGCATTATAGTTAAAGGGCTTGAAATCAAGCCAGAATTATATGAATGGGACCTGCAAAACTGAGATCCCTATAAAATGAGCAGATCCCTTGCAAACTTGTCACAGAGCTTCAAACTCTGAGGTAAAGATGAGTCCAATGGCATCTGTGTGCAAAGGGGATTAGACTAGTTGATCTGTATGCCTCATTTACAAACATTTAATGCCCAAAGCTGTTTGTGCATGTTGAGCGATGGAGAAGAGATATAGTGCATTGATATGGACTGCACGCCAATCTAAAGCAATTGGCATCACCTGGTGGCAGACTTTGAGAACAATGTGGACAATTTTCAGCCCTTGCAACCCTCACTCCAGCAGAGGTTTACGTTATGAAGCTCACTGGGTCACCTTGGGTCAGTTATTCTCTTTCATCCCAATCCACTCCACATGGCTGTTGTGAGCATAAAACAGGGAGAGGAATCATGTATGCTGCCCAAGGTACAAGGGAGGTAGATTGGGGTAAACATCAGATGTCCATGGTTGTTAGTCAACTGCATCTTTCTAATGCTGCTAATGAATATATTTATAGAATCATGCCTAAATAATAAATAGTAAAACAAAGGGGCTTTCTCTTAAATTGAAAATGTAAGTCAAGCTGGCAATCACTGATTATACAAAAACAAGGGTGACTTCAGAAACTGGCTCCTTCCAGAAACTGGACACTCTTCCAGCAGCACAACCACTCCAAGTTGTCTTAGAGCAGTGGTGGCCAAACTTGGCCCTCCAGCTGTTTTTGGACTACAATTCCCATCATCCCTGACCACTGGTCCTGTTAGCTAGGGATGATGGGAGTTGTAGTCCAAAAACAGCTGGAGGGCCAAGTTTGGCCACCACTGTCTTAGAGGTTCCATGCTGCATCATTGCCTTGATAAATTCTATATAAGTGAGGCCATCAACCAGCACTCTCACGCAAACGCAAGTTCCAGGACATTCTGAGCTCTTAATAAGAAGGAAGCAGTACCCACGGTGCAAATTAAGCCATGGTACTACACAAGAACTCCAACAAAGATGGGAGCTGACAGTTGCCTGTCCAAGTTGCTCTATGGGAATGTTAGCACTTCCATTAAAATGGGGACTTGATTTTTGGTTTTTCCCAAAGGTATCCATTACTGATATGACATAATTCTACCTTATTTTTGCTACCTAAAAGTTGGAAAATGCAGAGTCAAGGCAGAGTTCCAGTCTCCCTTCAGATTCTTCCCCTTCTTTGGAAGTCCACATTCTCAGGGAGTCCCATCCATGAACTATTTAGCAAGGGAAAAGGTACAGTTCTGCAGAAGAGGGTGGTGTGTATCATAACAATCTCCCTCTTCTAGAACTTTTACCGATTTGCAGCCACTTCACTGGGCTACAGGAGAGACAACATGGTCCCAAATGGGTCAGCGGAGTGCCTAACTGCTATTTAGCTCCTCTTCCAGAACTATTTTCCCTGGTCATTAAACATTTATGTAACTCATTAATGCCTATTTTCTTTTCAGACTGTTTCCTTCCTATTCAATAGAGCAAGACTTACATTTATAACCATTACTACAAGGAATGTGTGATGTAACTTGTACCCACTAAAACATTTTTCATATGCCTTTTTTCAGAGAAATAATGGTTCATGGCCAGCTTTTAGTTGAAGACTATTTATTTTAATTTTACAGATTCTCCATTTTATAGTTACTGAGATAGGCTCTGTGGTTAAATGTTTACAAAAATACCAGTTTTGGGAAAAATCCAGAAAAAGAGAGAATGTACAGTAAAAATGAAATCTGGCATTTCTTTATACTTTTTTTAAAAAAACATTTCAGCCTATTTACAGATGTATTAAAAATCAAATATCCAGATATCTTGGTCAATTGAAAATGTGCCCACTCCAAGGGTTTCAGTTGTTCTCTCGGTTACAAAATGCTCTCTATAAAATTCATAATCTTGAAATATTATTTACAAAAATCCCCATACATAATTTTCCAGACTATATTTGAAACAAAACTCATAGAACTATCTTAGGATGTACTTGGATTTGCCTTGGGGCCAAACACATATGGAGGATGAGAGGAAAGAGATAATTATAAGAAAGGTATTCAGTACTTTGAAGATCCTTGCTGATTACTTACACTGAATTTCCCCTCTAATTCTTCGATGCCTATTGTTAAATTATAATGCATACATACAGTCCCTCCAAACCAGCCGTTTTGTCAAAAAGTAAGATGTCTTTAGTGGTATATTTTCCTATCTGGATTTTTTTAAATAGCTTGATAGAAATAGATGGTAGCCAGAAAGGGCTGAGGAAAGAAGCAGAAAAATTGAGGAAAATGTGCTCCAATAAGAAGTGGAGTTTCTAGCATACTGGTGGTGTCAGTGCAGACAAAAAGGGAAATTAGCCAACTGAACTAATTTTGATCTCTAACACAGAAGTGCTGGATTAGATTTTAACCAAGCAGGTTAGGATTACCATGCTAAATTCCCTTCCAAATCCTAAGGCACTGAATGAACACCATGAAGCATGCAAGAAATGAGAGCTTACAAAAGAATGAAGACTACAGAAGATACTGAATTGCCTCCTCTATTACATTGACAGAGCCTGCATCCTCTTAAAGAAGTTTTACTTTGTAGAATTAAAAAGCAAATCAAATTTAAAGCACATTGCTAAGGCTACATTTCAAAGTGAAGGTCTGGCATGGAGGGAGAGCATGTCTTAACCATTTCTCATTTTGTATCCTCTATCTTACCCCAAGATGCTTTTAGCCCCATTAAGAAAAATATATGAATATCTGTATCTTTTCCTAGTGCAGGTAAAAGCATTTGGCGGCAATTTTCTGTGGAAAAACTGTACCAGGCAGGAGAATAAATCCTGGTTTCCCTGTGCTGTTTTTCTACTTGAAATTGGGAGTTTCAGTGGCTACACAGTACATTTAATCAACATCATGAAAAATAATAATGAAAATACCCATCATGTGCAAGTCCATCCCAATATACCTAACCTACACACAGATGGGAGAGTGGGAGGGGCTTAATGTATAGTGCAGGACACTTTCTTGTACGAGCAAACTGGAACTTGTGTACTACTTTCAGCATGTACGCAGAAGACTGCCTCTCGCCAGCTGGTTGAGCCTGAAGGTAGGAGCTTCAGATATGGGTAAATCACAACAGGGAGTAAGAAGCCTTAATACTTTCTGCCAGGATAGCCGGAACACAGATCTACATTGCTTCGAACAATTATGCAAGACAAGAAAAATGCAGCAAATTTCAGATTTAACAGTGATTGACTTGTTCAAAGCACTCAGATGCCACGTTAGTCCCCCAAATTTCTTATTTACAATCATTAGAAATAATCATTAACTTTTTGATATATATGAAATGTCATTATTTTATGTATTTACAAAAAAGCCTGTGTACAAAAATATATGATCATTTTATAGTATGAAATCCTTTCACATTCACTAGGTTAAAAGTGAAGCCCCCAAACTATTCAATTTATAGATATTAGAGGAAAAAAATACATCTTGTGCCTCAAATGCTTGTATGAGGCCCTTGAGTAATATGTTAAGATATATGTATATAAGCTATTCACAGTCCTGAATATTTTTTTCTGAAATGCTAAAAATGTTTGAAAATACCTCAAATGGATGCTTTCTGTGACTGTCAAAAAAGGACATAATTTATCTGTCTAGTCTCTTACTCTTGATTGAATTTCATCTTTTACCAATCAAGTTCAAACATCTAGCCTCATGCAACCTAAGAATCTAGATGTTGGAGATGTGTCATAATTGAAGTTCTGATTAACTATGAAAGTCTATGAAAAATCAAACATTATTACCAAAAAGCACCTGAAGGTAAAGCCACAACACTATTTTGATTCTGCAGCAGCAGGTGCTAAAGTTTCATTACCGTCCTGACTTGGACTAGTCACTGGCTGTGCAGTTTTTATCTCTTTTGAAGCAACGGGTGCCAATGAAGGCATCACCTTGGTATTCTGTCCCTCTGATTCTAATGGAAAGTTAGCAGCTTTTAATCCAAGTGGTGCCAGTTTGGGCATAGGCCTCCATGTCATATCAGCTTTGCCAGCTTCCAGGTTAGTTTTCATCTGCAGAATGGGAGGTGACACACTTCTTGTCTTTGCCACAGATTGCTCAGTTTTTCCACTTCCACCACTATTTGCCACTGAGTGATCAGGATTTGGGTCCTTTACTTCAGATCCTAACATGATTTTTAAAGCATCAGAATCAGATGAAGGATCTCCCGAGTTCTTGTTGCCATCAGGTAGATCATCATCATCCAAGTGAAGCAGGAGAGGAGTTATGGAATCGCTGCTCTCTTGAACTATAGAAAGGTCCTTAAAGCTCCCACTCATGGCACCAAACGGAAAGGGAGAGCCTTCTGCAGTAGTAGATTGCCTGCGACTTTCCATATCTCCTAGAGAAAAGCCAGAGCTCAGGGAGTTGGGGAGTTCTGATATGTCTGAAGCATCGTCGTTCAACTGCTGATTGAGAAATGCAATTTCATTCAGCAGGGAGGTGAGGGTTTCATCTGTGTCATCAGTCTCCTCTATGCCCATTAAGTCACTTGCATCCAGTGCTGGTTCATGTACTGCAGAGGCTTCTTTTTGCAGCTCCATTTCCATCCCGGAGTCATTGGGTTCATTAATTTGCAGCTTTTGAAATGAAGACTCTTTTGATTTTTGTCCATCACTTCCCTTGTTCATCTGTTTTAACCTTGCCTGATTTCCAGCTAACTCTTCAGGGCAAAGTTTTGTTGCAAATGGTTCTGGGGATGCCTTCAAACTAGAGACATTTACTATTTGTGGGAAATTCTCTTTTCGCCTAAGAGAATCATGTTCTGCTCCAGTAGTGCCTCTCCCTTTTACAGAAGACGGTTCTGCTTTTTCTGGTGACCAAAGATCAGTAGTTTTCTGTGATGCTACCTGCAAGGAAGTCTCAGGTGTCTGGGAATCAGTATCCAAGGTTACATCAGGATTCTTATTCGCATCCAGGTTTAAATTTGTATCTTCTTCAGTAGCCAGTGATGTCACATTTACTATCCTAGGCATCATGAATGAGTCTTCACTTTCTGTAAGCCAGAACAAAGAAAGGCCTGTTAGAATACTGGAGACAGGATCTGTCCTAAATGGCTTCTCCAAATGTAAACCACTTATCGCTTCAACAGATCTCCTTCCTTGTTAGCCTCTGCCTGTTCAGGCCTTATCAACATACCCTGAAGTTGGGGGGGGGGGGAATTGCCCCAATATGCATCACTTCACACTTATTTATAATAAACTTCATTTGCCATTTTGTTGACTACTCATTCACTTTGAGGAGATACTTTTGAAACTATTTGTAACTCCTCTGGGCTTTCATGACCCAGATTTCACCATGGTGTCATCTGCAAACTGTTTGCCCATAGCTCTAGATCAGTGGTTCCCAACTGGTGGTTTGTGCCCCGTGGCACCATTCACATAACAAAAACTACCATAGAGATATAACAAAATTCCAAAGTAGGGGGTCATTGGCTTGGCTTTTGAAAAAAAGGAGGTCAGTAGTACTTAGCTAATTGGGAACCACTGCTCTAGATTGTTTATAAAGTTAAAAAACACCGAAGTATTATTTGGGGGATCCCAAGATTTCCCTTCTCTGTAAAAACTATCCATTTATTTCTACTCTATGTTGCCTGCTCTTTTAAGCAGTTACTGATTCAGAAGAGGACCATCCTCTTTCCATAACCCTAATAACCAATACTTTTGAAGAACTCCAACAGGTGGGCGAGGCAGGACTTCCTTTTGCAGAAGTGATAAAAAAAAATTCTCCTTCATAAGGAATCAGGGTGGCAAGCTGCATTTGGCCTGAGGGTCACATTCGCCTTTGGCCACCCGCTGCCCTTGAATGCAAAACTCATGTATGTGCACAGTGTACACAGCCCTCTTCCTCAGCTGATCAATTCAGATTGTCCCCTCAAAAGAGTAGTTTGCATCCCTTTCAGGGTGAGGAGCTGGGCATGTGCCTACTTTATTTCTCTTTTTTTCTTTTTACAGTCCCAATCAGTGGACTGGCATGTGGACAAAAAGTGGAGACGACGACAACGACGACAAATTAGGACCCTGGACTAGGGTAAGGAAGTCCTGTAAAAAAAATGTATTTAATAATAATTTCTACTATTTTAAGCTGTGTTGATGTATTTTAATGTTTACTGGAAGCCGCCCAGAGTGACTGGGGAGACCCGGCCAGATGGGCGGGGTAGAAATAAATTATTATTATTATTATTAGCTGAGCAGATGTTAAGCTAACTGGTCTGTCATTTCACAGATTCTTCACTGAACCCATTTAAAAAGCTGTGTTACATCAGCTACTTTGTAATTCTCTGGTGCAGAGGTCAATTTTAGGGACAATCTTCTGCTGCCTGTATCATTTCTGGAACAATTCACACTATGGAAACCTTGGGGCCACTGACAACAACTACTCATACAGGTCCAGGCATTACATGCCTCATCCTCAGAGGTGCTGCATGCCAGTTGTTCACGAGGTAATCTTTATACTGTCAACTACACCCCTACCCCAGCACTGTACATGTGAATATAATGAAGTTTTTGTTACTGCAGCCACCTTTTAAAGCAGCACAGGCCACATTTGCATGGGAACACCTGTGAGACTTGAGACATACAGTATGCTATGAACTTCCTTTAGCTACAGTGATCGCAGATGTTGCAAGTTCTAACACAAATCACTTGTGGGCAGTGCTGGAAAAGTCTGCACTGTACATTTTTGGCAACAAAGGACTGTTGAGGTGAGACAGTAATATTTATTACATCCTAACAGGCTTATGTAGTTGTTTACATTTCTCTTGAGTAGCCAGTCATTTTCGTGATCATTCTATGCTGCTTTTAAAGTTTTTTTATGTTGCTGTACACTGCCCTGATCTTTTGCAAGAGGGCAGTATATAAGTATTTCTATAAATCAATAAAATACAATAGGGAGAAAAAGGAAGCAGGTAAGTTATTGCAGTTAGAATTCATTTTTTTTTAAGTGCCAGAAATTTAGTAAGAAACTAATGCAAGTTTACCTGAAGTGAGCTCTGGAGCTGTTTCTGCAACTGGAGTGAGTGAGTTACTGGTTGCAGCAGACAAGGTAATGGGAACTGTGGAGTTCGGAAGGATACCTTTCACTTCCACTGGTACTGCTGAGCCTGGCAACTGAATCATCACAGAAGCAATACCTTATATTAAGCGAGAAACAGTGAGTTAACTTTCACACATACTACCAAGGGAAAAAAATATTAAGCAGAGTAGCTATTATGGTAAACACATGGTTTCAGAAGAACATTTTTGCTTCATCTCATCTAGTAACAGGTACCATCCACAAGATTCCTTGTACTGTACTATTTGTATATCAATATTTCCTTGATATTCCTTCAGCAAAAATAAATTATCTACTTCTCTAAGGCATAGATACAGAAATAAGTATTACAATTTTTAAATATCAAGACTGGAAATTGGAAGAGAATTTTTTTTCACTTTTTATGAAGAATGCTTGCTTTTAAAAGTTCCATTCAGAAATAGTCACGCATCCAGCTTTGATTTTTTCATTCATTTTGTGACCATTACCTGGCTGTGCTGACCCATTACTGCTGTCAGCCTCTGATTTGAGTTCAGTTTGCAGGAGTGTGGAAGGGAAGGCAGCAACTTGTCCTGGCGCCAAGGGACTCTTGAATGCAAGCACCTGGCCATTCGCTGTCATTACTAGGCTAGCATTTGTTAATGTCATGGGTATGTCCCCTACAAGGAAGTCAAAAGAAAGACGTGTGAAGATAAGAGTGTAAAAAGTGAAGCAGCGTTATATATATCAATATTTACTTCACCAATCAACCCTCATGGCATTCAAAAATGTAACCCACTGTTACCAATACTAACAAATTGAACAACACACAGCAAGTTTTAAGCAGCAAATATGAAAACAAATTAATTCTGCAGAAAACATTAAAATAAGATGGCAGTAATGAAGTACTGTCTTATACAGGCTGAACTATATACTAGAGATGTGAGAATTACATGTTTTCTATTGGTAAGTCTCCTTACTTTTGTTTTAATAAAAAAAACTTGCACTATGCATAATATAGCAGGCTACGTGAGACTTGCAGATACAATGCTTCCAAGAATACCCTTTTGCTTAGATTCCCATTTGTGTGATATTCAACTAATCCATGTTCACTTAGCCTACCTGTGGCACAGCTTCCTTTCCGGGAAAGTATCAATGGTTTTGTATGCTTGCTGGACAAGGTTGCTGGTTTCATCTCTTTAAAGAGAGAAGAGGGGCTGTTTTCCACTGAGGGCTTAGCAGTCTCCAGAGTTTCAGCCACATCCATAGGTTCTGCTTGCTGCTTCTTCTTCTGTGCTTCTACCGCTTTCTGTTTTGCATAAAGGTATTCTAGCTTCTTCAAGACTACTTCCTGTGTCTTGCCTACAGAGGAAAGGAGTAGTCAAGTTCTCCCTCATATCTAGCATACTTCCCGAAACTTAAACATGCAGTGTTTCATTAGCACAAAACTTACACAACATTACTTTACATACCTAGACAACTTTACAGCTCTTGGGGTTTAATTTCCATGGAGTAAAAAACTTCAGCAACTTAGTACCTTTCATGTATTTGAAATAGTAGCTCTTGGAACAATCCCAGGATCCCCATATCCCAGAGGCTCTCTTCAGGTTTTACGGCTTTCTCTTTAATGTCAACTCACCTGAAAGGGCAGATACTTTACGAATCAAGGTGTCCTGCTTGCGCGTCAACAAGTTTTTCTGACCCAAGAGTTTATCTGCTTGATCTGTTAGCCCCTGTATCTCTTCCAAGGCCTGAAAAAGGACCAAGGACCCACTTTTAGTTTCCAGTAGAATATACCTAAAAGTAAATAAAGGCAGCTTCTCTTTCTTCCTACTTATGTGGAAGAGAGATTTGTGAAAAGTTAAACAAGAAACCCACAAACTGTTTCTGCTACATTCTGAAGATAGATCTCCTGAGAGCGTTTTAGAGGAAAAAGCAGCACTCCACAAAGAAGGCAAGCCAAGTACCAGGCAAAAACAGTGTGTGAATGATAAGCTGCAGTTGTTTGCTTTTGTTTTTACCAAAGGTGCTATGAAAAAGAATTGACGAGACACAAAACAGGCACTTCAGAGGTTTTCAACTGCTATTCACATGTCTTTTGAGTTTCCAGTATGTAACGCAGAGATGAAATGCTCAGTTGATTAATCAATTTGATTAATCAATTAAAACCTTTTCATAAATTAAAAATGTGTCTCTACTTAATTGGGAAGATCTTTTGAAAAGTAATAGTTAGTTTGACAAGCAATTCTTAAATATCCCTGTGAACTGCCCTCTTAGAAAAGAGACCACTCCCTTCTCTCATGCAGAGGATGGGATGCCTTTCTAATATAGTTGCTGCCATGAGACACACAAGCATTAAAAATCCAAACAAAGCATTTTCTCTTTGGAATGACTGTTCTTGCTCAAAAATCCAATTTATGCTGATTTATACCACTAACAAATCAATCAATCAATCAAAGATTCTTTAGTCAGGTGACTGCCGTGAAAGTAAGTTGATGAATAGTAACAGTAACTGTCCACCTCTTTTTCTGTCAACATGCAACTTTGTTCTACTGCCTCCTCCAAGCTATAAAATACCAACCTGTTTCAGGATGAAACATTTGGAAACCTTGGGGACCATCTGCAATCCTAAAGTAACCTTCAGTTTTTCAAAGAGTCTCCTCATTTCTTTACGACGGCGGCGTTCATTTGCTGTGTGTGTTTCGCGGTAATTCGAAAAGGTTTCTTCCTCATTCTTTGGCTTTTTGTTTGGCAATTCAGGTTGCGGCTGAAAAGCAAAAACACAGCTCCTCTTGTGAACTGTTCAAAACATATAGACATGCAGCCCAAACAGTGACTCATACATTTATAACTATATTCCTTTAAGTCCAGGTCCATTTCAACAAAATTGAGCAGAACTTTTAAAAGGTAGAGCTTAAGGAGGTATCTGACTCTGGAGATTCTGCATGGGAAATGAGTGAGCCATGAATGAACCGGAGCAAAAGCTATTGATTCTCAGTTAGAACAATGAGTGTTAGCAAACCTAGGCACAACAACATGTGCGAGGAATGCCTTCAGCAGTGGTGGTCACAAGTGAAGTCCAAAGTGTATAACAATGAAAGAGTATTAGCAACCCACCTGAGCTTGCTGTAGTTATGCCAATGATTCACTAAAACTAACTATTAAAACTGGGACAGAAACACCAGCAGGCAAAAAAACCCAAAATAAAGGAAAAATCTCCAGGTGTTAGAAATGAAATACAATTTTAAATATCAAATTTCTTGCACTTGGATTCCCCCCCCCCTTTCCCTCTCTTCTCTACTGACCCAGGGAACAGCAATGAGTGCAACAATGCAGACTCCTCTGCAATAGCCAGCCCTTGGAACCTTCATTTTCTTGTTCTGGATATCTCATAGCCAAGCTGGCCACCTACAGCTTGAGAGCAGAACCAGATGCTGTTAACAATGGCACCCCCATACAGAGCTCTCCTGTTTTCCGACATTCATACTCCGTCTCACTGGAGGAGAAACACTGGTAAGTCTTACCAAATATTATGGAGGTGGAGCAGGGCATGATACAGGATTTGCATATTAGGTACTAAACAGCGGCACATCTTGGTCCACCCTTAAAGGTAAAGGGACCCCTGACCATTAGGTCCAGTCGTGACCGACTCTGGGGTTGCGGCGCTCATCTTGCATTATTGGCCGAGGGAGCCGGCGTACAGCTTCCGGGTCATGTGGCCAGCATGACTAAGCTGCTTCTGGCGAACCAGAGCAGCGCACGGAAACGCCGTTTACCTTCCCGCCGGAGCAGTACCTATTTATCTACTTGCACTTTGACGTGCTTTCGAACTGCTAGGTTGGCAGGAGCAGGGACCGAACAACGGGAGCTCACCCCATCGCGGGGATTCGAACTGCCGACCTGATCGGCAAGCCCTAGGCTCTGTGGTTTAACCCACAGCTCCACCCTTAGAGACACTCAAAAATAAACTGTTGCATCTTTGGGACTGGCAACATGTGTTACAGAGAAGAAGAAAAACAAGTAAACAGACATGTATCTACCTTGGGAGCCTTGGCAATCTTCTGACTAGAATGGTCATGCACAGAGTTCCTGCAAGACAAAAATGGATGTCATTTTGGTTGTGCGGGTTTCTAGTCTGGTTTATCTTAAGAAACATGAATGCCCCTGTCCCTCAGAGGAGCAATTCTTTGTCACAAAGGAGTAACTGCTTGTCCTGGGTCCCTACTAAGGATCATATTTTCCCCTCTTCAGAATGGCACCCAAGACCCTCATTTCTCCATGGCAGTGTGGTGCAGCTATAATGTCTCTGAAGGTCTCCAGGTTAACTACCTTGGCCTCAAGAAAACAATCTTGTTCCCTGAAGCACCATGTCTTCTGTGGCAGTGGGGTGCTACATGGGGCCCCAAGCCTCTTCCTCCAAAGAGGTCTCATTAGCGCCTAGGTTAAGTGGGATCATTACATTTTTAATGATCTGGAGCTACATAATTGATGGTAAAATATTACAATTATTATTATTTTAAATGCTTACAATTGTTTGGACAATATGACATGGGCAGCTGTAGCTTTCAGCCGAGCAATGTTAATTTGCTCTGTAAGTTCCTCCACAGTCTCAATGTCCACATTCTCCTCTGATCCGTTAGATTCACTTTCACTCTGAAACAAAATTTAAAAGACAATGATCAACTTACAGAAAATTCACAGCAATATATGCTAGTTCTTTTTAAAAATTAAGTACGTAAGAAAAAACTACATCTTTAAGAAGTGATGATATAATTCACAGCAATTTTTCTATGCAACAACTGCATTGATAAAATTAAGCATTTTTAACACTAAAGCAGGTATAACGTTGATATAAAAAAAAGTATTGAATCACTGAGGAAGTATAGCAGAATTCATAAACGTCAAAGTATAAGGAAACAATAATCAGTTTCATCTGAAACTTTGTATTGTAACAACTGAAAACAAGTTGATAGTTTGTCCATGCAGTGTCAGGCACAATCTTTTGTTACTACTCTCATGTAACTCTGGAATGCATTTACATTCTGTAGATATAACAGAAATGCTCCATGTTGTAAAAAGGAACAGGCAGAGAAAACAACTTCCTTTTAAATCGCAAGTGTTTTTAAAAAAACTGTTAATAAAAATTAAAAATACAAATCATAAGAAAATAAACAAGTTATGCTGAAGCAAAGAAAAGTTAGCAATGCGGGAAGAAGCATGCTGAATCCTGATACCAATTAAAAAACCCACATATGTTCTAGGTATAATAGGAAAATGGTGGGCGGGAAAATGGATATAAGAAGTCAGTAGTTTTTTTTACAGGTACTATGTAACTTGCATAGTTGCACATCTTAAATACATTTTGTTTCATCATGTACATGGAAGCTCAATATATCTTATGATCTACATCCTAGATATTACCTTGAGAAGTCAGAGGTCTCACTCATTCATCAAATAAAGACAACATCACTACTCTTGCAGGTTAGTAAGGTAAAGGTAAAAGGGCCCCTGACCGACTCTGGGGTTGCAGTGCTCATCTCGCATTATTGGCCGAGGGAGCCGGCGTACAGCTTCCAGGTCATGTGGCCAGCATGAATAAGCTGCTTCTGGCGAACCAGAGCAGCGCATGGAAACACCGTTTACCTTCCCGCCGGAGCGGTACCTATTTATCTACTTGCATTTTGAAGTGCTTTCGAACTGCTAGGTTGGCAGGAGCAGGGACCGAGCAACGGGAGCTCACCCCATCACGGGGATTCGAACCGCCGACCTTCTGATCAGCAAGCCCTAGGCTCTGTGGTTTAACCCACAGTGCCACCCACATCCCTTTCTCTTGCAGGTTAGTTCTTTTAAATGGACAATTTGCCCAGACTTGAACCTTAAGATTAGAACCAATGTCAGTACCCAACTAACTTGTTCCACCAGTACAAGGATTTCTGACTGTGCAACATAATTTCCCCCTTTGCTCACACATGCCCTGTGCCCTCTCTCAATCCAATCTGAAGGACGAAGTGAAAACCCAGAACATTTTTATTTTTTTTGGTGGGGGGGGGGAGTTCCACTGTACTGTACAAGCATGAATACTTGCACTGACAAGAAGAGTTACTCAGCGCTAGAGGATATCAAGATCAGCAACATACTAAAAGGTAAATAATAATAATATTTTTAGAATAGCTCTTCTATTGAAACTACTCACTTTGGAAAACAACCCATTATTTTTTGTATAATTGGCCAAGAATTCAGTTCTGCACTATTTAAATAGTTTCCTCCTTTATAAGGCAGTGATTTATAACCCTAAGTCCACCCCTGCTTTGTAGTTCTTCGTTGTTCTTCCTTCCCACTACCTACTCTGTCCTCATCACAGTTCTTAATGTCTTACCTTTTACTTCTTTTTACCTACTTAATGTCTGTGGCTTTCAAACTTTTATTACCTGAAAACCAATACATACATCTGATCACAAACTAATAATCAGGAATAGTACAAAATCATAGGACGCAGGCACAAACCAAGGGCTGAGTGAACATAAAAGTCTTTGCCACTATCGCTGGAGGGAAAGAAAGATGTGACAGCATGCAAAATCCATATAAAATCGCAAAACAATTTTACAATGACTGGTACTTCCAATTTAAAGATGTACTCACCAGTGTTTCTACATTCACTATATCTTCACTTTGATAGCCAGATGCTTCGTCGGCCATCTCATCTGCAGAATCATCTGTTTTTTCATCTTTTTCATCCACGGTGATATTAATAATGGCAGGTAGCGAATCCTTTCTGTGATAGCTGGTTTTCAGTATATTCTGTTGTTTCTCACATTTAGGAAATTTCTTTACAAGCTCATCAGTACCATTATTATTTTTGTTTTCCAAAGCATCTGAAGGCCTCGATGTTTTGCTCCAAGTTTTGCTAACTTGAACAAGGCCATCTTTAACAGTCAAGTTATCTTTCTGAACACCAGTATCTTTTTTATATGAAAACTCTAGTGCATTATTTACATATTTGCTTCCCAATGTGGTATTTTGGCCATTTGCACTAGTAACCTTATGCTTCCTTCTGACCTCGCCTCTATCCCTCTGTGCTGCCACAGAATGGCCCTTTTCCTTCATGTTTTGCCCTAGTAGTTCCTGGTCTTCATTTCCCCATGGACTCAAATATGATTTAGTTTTTTCCTCCAGTTTTTCAGCACACTTTGTTTGTACCTTGCACTCATCCCAAGGCTTCTGAGATGGTTCAATAATCATTTCCTCGTCTGTTTCTAACTGTTTCTGTTCAACTTCTGAATCAGATGCTGGGCTTCGTGTTTGCTCAGAGTGCGCTTCTTCCTCATTTGAGTTCTTTAGTTGTGCTTCTTTCTGCTCATTTAATGCATCAAGTGCAAGGACTGCAGTTTGACTGCAACTCTCAGTAACGCTCTCAGAACTACATGAAACTTCATTTGGGGTGTCTTCAGGATGCTTAACATTAGCCATCACTTTATTTCCCCCAGACTTTATTTCCTGGCTGATGTAGGAGCGGTCCAATGATGCAATCTCAGGCTCAAGGATAGGATCATCACTTGATAATTCTCCCAAGATTTCTGCATCCTTCTCAGCTGTCTCCGAAGTTATAGCATTCTTGTCTCGTGTGAGCTTTTCACAAGAGGGCTCTAAATGGTTTTCTGGCAACTTATTTTCTTCCTGTCTGGAATCTGACATTGTGACTTCTGACCCCATAGCCTCCACCTCTTGTAAGCATCTTGTCTTTCCTTCTGGCTTAATTGAACTCAACTCATCTTGCTGAGATGCGCTATTTACCTCAACTTGTTTCAAAATGGAATTTGGAACTTTCTTCTGCCCTGGAACCTGAAGCAAGGCAAAACTGCCCGACTGAAGAGCTATTAGATGATCTGGTGTGCTGCTGGTGTCGCATGTTATTTTAGAATCTGAAGTTGTCTGACTAACCCCCAAAGGAGAAATCCTCATAGTCAAATTGCCAGCCTGTGAGACAAGAGAAATGACCGGTTCTGACTGAGCAGCTGAAATAGGAAGTGTGGGCCCAGATCCAATGGCCTGCGACGTCTGGTCTGTAGGTGGGGCCATGGTTGAATCAGAAGGAACTACAGCAGTACAGGACACAGCTGAAGCAGGAGACATGGATAACTCTGAAGGAGCTTCAGTTGCAGAGGGTATGGGTGAAGCAGTAGGGAGCACAGGTAACATTAATGAGGTCTCAGTGGTAGGGGTTCTGGGTAATACAGAAGCTTCTGTGGTACTAAGGGGCATGGTCAAAGCAGGAGGGTCCTCAGCAGCAGTGGGCACAGGCAAAACTGAAGGAATTTCAGCAGCAGGTGGCATAGGTATAATGGAAGGGGCAACAGACGACCCCAAAGGAACCCCAGCAGTAGGGGGCACAGATAACATCAAAGGGGCAGGGATGGTTTGGATTCCAGATAATATAGAAGCAGCTGCAGTGGTTGCCGTCTCAGGCAAAACAGACATGGCCTTTGTTGTTGGAGAAACAGACAATACAGGAGGAGTTGCAGACAGAACCGAAGTAGCCAGGGTGGTTGGGATCACTGATGAAACCACAGAGGACTGACACACAGATACCTCAGGAAGCTTAGAAGGGCTTGGCAACCGGATTTCCACAACAGATCCTGTAATGAATTTAGAAATGCTATTAGTAATTCTTGCCACCTAATAACTAATTTTTGTTTGATGAAAGCAAACTGTGCATGGATAGTTTTGAAAGGGGGGGCATTTGTTTTGTTTTTGGCTCACTGCTCATGGTTTCAAACATATGACAATGCTCTTTGGGGATGAAAGGTGGGATATAAATTTAATAAGTAATGAACTCCGGCTTGTTTCCTGGCAGTGCAGGAAACAGCGCTATGAGCACCTGCACGTCTTCGATTGGGTTATACCAAAGTTTAGTTTCAACTATGGTTTAACATTATGTACAAACCAGGCTACAGAAATCATTGGAAGACTTCCTTTGGGTAGTCCTCTTGCCCCCTGTGGACTTGGATACAGCTAGCTACCTTGGTGGTGGGTGATGGCCCTATTATCAGAATACTCTTCTGAGGGAGGCTTACGTGACACCTACTCTGATGCCTTCAACCCTAGTACTTAATTTTCCTAAGACTTTTATTTTATGCTGCTCTGATTTTACAACTATTGCCGCTGCGATGCATATTTATATTGTATTTGAGACCTGGCCTGGAAGCATTTTATATTAAAAGGCAGCATATGAATTACAATACCTTTTTAAAACTAGCTTTAGGCACTGAACAGAAATAGATGCACAATTATAGGAAACTATGCTTCCCCTCCCCCAATATTTAACTGCTCTCTCTCAGAAAATAGAATAAATAAGATTTGCAGCATTCTGTACCTGGATTACGTAACATTACGGGTGATAAACTAGGTTGGGGTCCTGCAGGTTGGAACTGTTGCAGCGGAACAAGCTGGATAATCTGCCCATTGGGGTGTCGGTACAGATTCACACCAGCAGGATTCCTTAGAGGCTGCAAAATCATTCTCTTCCCCTGAGCAACTTGTGTGTTTTGTTGAGGTCGCAATGTAGGAGAACTCTGAGGTACTGGAATCAAAAGCAGCTGTGGTCCCATGCGTTTCTCTGCTCCAGGAGACAATCCTGGAGGGCTTGTAGTACCTGCCAGATTAGGAAATAACACTCTTCTAAACAAAGTCCCATTTATACAGCAAGATTTACAGAGCATTTTAAAAAAACAAAGAAGAATTTATGTGACCAAAGTTCCATCGGTTCCTACATTCTGCTTCCAGCAGGGATCAGACAGATCATTATGAGGAACTTGCAAGAATAATATGAAAGCAACAGCTTCTGCCATTTGTTCTAGCAACTAGTATTTAGTTCCCTAACTGGAAGCAACTTCTCAAGAGCAAAAGTGGGCTTGAAAGAATACAAACCCATTTCAAACAGTTTTTACTAATTTTCCCCAGGACATTTCTATATATATATACACAAGTTCATGCCAATACACTAAAGTCCTTTTTCTTCTGATATTCTCATACTTTCTACCCACAAGGAAGTCTTTTTGCATCAACCTTGCTGTGCAGAAGTTATTTGGCGGAAAAGTATTGAACCACTGCACACAGCAAAGGAGAGATCTGAAGGTTCTGGGGGAGGGAGGGGAACCAAAACAAGGAAAAGTTTGGAAAAGAAACTGCCATCATCTCCGCCCACCCCCCTGGAGGTCCTTTTATTATTATTTTTTGCAGCTGAAAAATTTGAAATTTTGAGGAACACTGAGAAAACTCATGTGAAGTATTTTCTCATTTGAAATGAGTGAGATGCTTTTTCAGACAAGGCTTTATTCACTCAAAAAGTCTGCCAAGCACTTCTGTCTCTCATAACAGACAGACTAAGTGACAGGTGTGTGGACCAGCAAGAATTGGCCCATCAGTAAGGGTACCTTACCTGCTTTTTGATTCGATAAAGGACTTTTGTTAATTCCTGAGAGTCCAGGAGCAATACAGCTAACTGGTGAAGTTGGTGTGGGTACCGAGGTCACGGATGCAGTTGTGGTTAATATTGTAGATAGAGATGCTGCAGAAACAGGAATACCAACAGTTGATGGGCCTATTCCAGGCAAAGCTACAGTTGCAACTGGCGTGACAATTCCAGGTGATTTTGCTATTTTAACAGGAGTCCTAGTAGCTGTGGTTGATAGAGTCCTGTTTTCAGGTTTTCCAACAGCATTTGCTTTGGCGGTGCCAGAAGAGCAGGGAGCTTTGTTACAGGGTGCAGGGCTAGCAGTAGTTCCAGCAAGTGATGACACAGTAATAGCAGGAGGAGTAACTGTAGTTGCCCCAGGGGAGAGCGGCATAGATTTGATATTAAATTTCTGTGGTCCCGTCACAGGTTGGGTTATTCTAGTTCCAGGAACCGTCTGGTGTAGTGCCCCAACGGCGCTTATAACCAACTGAGACGCCAGATTGTGTAGTAAAGGCCGAGCAGCTGAAAAGAAAGGTTTTCAAAGTCAAAACTATTAGCAGTTTTCATCTTTCCATTCCACAAACTATAACAGCACTCAACCTAGTTTTATGCTAAGGCCTCACTTTCCCTATTAACACTTACTGGTTACACTGCCTCATTTTCAACATATTGCACCTAATCATCTGTATAATGTTGCTGCACGTGGCAAAAAAAAGTCTCAAAGCAGCTTGATGAAGGATATTACAGTATATAAATAAATATGAATACTATACTCTCACATTCCATGCTTTTTATGTTTTGCAATTCAGACCAATTTATAATACAGAAAATAAGGTTTCAACTTACCTATTTGCTTCTGTGTTGAGGCATGAGCATTTGGTGATGTTACAGTGGAAGTGGATGTAGTGTTACTGGAAAATGGTGTTTTGGGAATTTCTGCTGTGGGCACTTCAGCTGACTGTGGCTCAGAAGCAGCAAGCTTAGCATCGGACTCTGCCTTGGAGATTGCAGTACTGAGTGTTGATAGGTCAAGCATTGTTGGTCGCAGCCTGCCTGTGATATAAGCAGCAAGTCGATTGGCTGGATGCAATGCTCCCATCTGTCCTAGAAGCAGTTTGGCTTGAGGGTATTTTTTACCATTAACCTGCAATAAAAAGAGAAATATAGAAACACTTGCTAACCCTGTCTTTTTTTCTTTTCTTTTTAACAATGCCTGGGATCCAAAGCACTAATTAGGCTCACACAAGGAGCTGTAGCCCAGTTCAGTTCCTTATTCCTCCACCCTCATTTAGATAGTTGACTGCCAATGCCACGATATGTTTGAAATTTCATTCTGTCTTAAAAGGTAAGCTTAATGGCTGATGAAGATTTAAACTTGGGTTTTCCCAGTCCTGGTCCAACACTCAGTCTAGCCATTACATAGACTCAGAATACAAATTCTATTTACATGTACAAGCAAACACAACCTAATTTTACGCAAGTTTGCAATCTGTTCAACAGAGCTTACTCCCAATAAAGTAGGAACAGGATTGTAGCCTTAGTCTCCAAAACCCCAATGTGCTAGATTTCCAAAGAGAGTGGGCTAAAAGGTTCCCAGCGGACCACTCCTCTATCCAGCAGATAGGAGAACCCAGTGTAATTTGACTATTACATACCACAGGGTATTTATTTTATACTGAGAGGGACTACTGGTCAATGCCAATGAATGTTATCTAACCAAGTCATATTCAGATTAGACCCACTAAAATCAACGGGCTTACATAATTTAAGTCCATTGATCTGAATGGGTTTACTCTGCATATGACTAACAGTGGTTATCACCCGGTATCACTGTAGATAATAATTGGTTTAATTCAGACACTGGTCCAGTTTGCTCATAATGCTAAGCCAAACCATGGCTAAGTGTGAAAGCATTGAGCATATGGGTACTCACAGGAAACATTGTGGTTGCTTACTGCTATTCAGAGCTATATCACGGTTTAAATTAGCTTTATGTCTGAACCTGGGCTCATAGGTTCCCAGAGATAAACTATGAACAGTAAGGCAAAGAAGAAACTATGTCTACAGCTTGTAGTTTATCTGGAACTAGATGAACAAGCCTCAGTTCAGACTTCTTGCCAAGTCAAGCCACGGTTTAGCTCTGGGTACTGGGACAAGGCTCTTGATTGCTAAAAATTGGAAAAGTACAAAGGTACCAGATTTAGAAGATTGGCAAACTAAATCAATAGGCTATCAAAATATGGCAAAGAAAATAGGAGAAACTAGAGGAATACCTGAGCAGGTAATAGAGGAAGACTGGAAATCATTTCAGATTTATATAGGAAGTAAAGTGGAGAGAGCCAACCTTCTGATGAAAATATGAGTGGGTTCATAGAAAAATACAATAAGGAGTAACAATAGAATTAGGTATATAAAAAAAGACAGAGTTGCATAAACCACAATGGCGGGACGGCTGGAAGTCAAGCACAAGGGGAGGGGGGGTAAACTTTTTCTTTCTTTCATTGTTTCTATGTATGTTTTAATATACATCTTAATGATTTATTGTATATTTTGTTGATACTTTGTTGTTATTCTTTTTTCTTTCTTTCTGATGTTTGTCTGTTTTATCTAATATATAACTATTTCTAAACTCAATAAAGTCTATTTTAACTGCAAAAAAGGGGGGTACTGGGGCAGCAGCAGGCTTCACGAGGAGCAACACTGGGCTGCCAGAGAATGGGACAGGAAAGAATTTGTCAGAGGATCCTGTGCAATTCCATGGCATATCTCAGTTTCACCCTCTCCAACATCCTACAACCGGAACTGAAATATTTTCAAACCTGTGCATATCTCAAAAGTGGACCCAACCTTTTACTGCACACTGGGGATATGCCAGAATGACAAGATACTCTGGACAGCTGGCCTTGGGGTTCTGTCGCTGCCTTCTGGCCAGGGAGTCAGGGCATTGGGGCATAGAGCCTCCTCTTTCTCCTCCAGTTACAAGATTAAGAGACTGCCCTCCTGGCCCCACAGGAAAGGCCTATGCCTTGCTAGCTGTATTTCTCCACTCAATGAGCAAATGATACACAAGGAAAAAAACTGGCTGATGTCCTAAAAATAACACATTAAAAATCATCAAAGCATAAGAAACGCAACCCACCTGAATAAAAAATGAGGAATTCGAATCAGATTTGCATGTGTAAGCAAGCAGCTTTCCTGCAGGAGAAAGCCCAGCATAAAAAGGTAATCCTTTCTTCCTCCTCTCCCGTAACATGCCAGCTGTTAAGAATGTGATCTTTTCTGTATTTTTGCATGGTGACAATCTATTATCAGAAGCTTCCAAAACAGAAATATGAGCCTTTTCATCCTTGTTTTTACTGGATAGCATGGAGATTTTCACCCGGGAGGAATAGACAGGAGTGTTCTTCTCATCCCAGGTTTTGGTTTCAGATTCTAGATCAATAACAAAATTTCCTACTTTGAGGGACTTGGGCATCTTACTCTTGACTTGCTGTGACAGGATGTTCAAGATCTCATTGCGATCTTCCTCCCAGTTGCAATCAGAAACGATCTCAATTAGTTTGGTTGTTCCACCTCGTGTAGTATGATGTACATATGAAGTTGATGGATCCCCAGCACTACAGGAAAACCACCAGGGTTTATCTGAAAAAAGAATAGAAACAGGTTTCTGTAGTGTTGCAGCAGCAGAGGAAACCAAGCAAATTAAAGACTTGGGCAACATTTCCTAATTAACAATGCCTAATTAGTCCCCATGCCTAAGAGGTGGGCCATGTTCTCCACCCCTTGTTCTCAATGAAATATTTGTATCTGCCAGAAAGGTACAGTGGTTACATTATCATTTCTTACCAAGTTGCAACACTATCAGTTTCAAAGGTAGGATGGCCAAAAATGTACCAAAGGGGTTGGGGAACCTTTAGCAGTCCTGGGGCCACATTCCTCTGTTTGGAATCTTGCAGGGGCCATATTCCAGTCATGAGCAATGTCAGAGGCAAAAGTGGGCCGAGCAATGGATGTGACTCAAAACCTTTGCACACTAGGCTACATTTTAGCTATGCAAGTCACAGATTTCTACGCATATCTTTCCATCTTGGCAAGCAAGAGACATCACCACAGTTCAAGGATATGTGGTGGGGTGGGGAGGGAAGGATGTCTCTGTATGTCTCTGTAAGTAATCAAGAGTGTTTGGGTCAACCTCTTGAGATGTGGCACAATCACTAGCATTTTAACATAGGCAAAACAAACAACTAAGCCCATCTTTCTCAAACAATAGGAACTTGAGCTACTCTTCAGAACTCACTTAGATATACCCCTCCACCACAAATGCTTGTTCCACAAGCTGTCCTGGGAACACCAATAGGTATTAATGAATTATACAAGCATGGAAATGAATTATACAAGCATGCAGAGACCCTGAGCATAATTGATTGTAAGCATTCCGCTGCTGTGGAAAAAAAATCTATGGTATTAATCTAACAATGACAATAGAAAAGAATGTGATAGCCTAACACAGCACACAGGGAAACTCTCAAAGACAGCAGCAGCTCTTCCCTGCTTCTCTTCTTCCCAGGTTAATGAGAATGTGGTCATTCCCTTATAACATTATGGATAAGTTGGGGGAGGTGGGTTAACCACCCAGTTCCCTTACTGGAACACTTTCCAACCCTCTGTTGTCCCACTGCAAGGCTGCCATGCCTGTTTATTTGAAAAAGCAGGGGTAGGTGCAATTGTCAACTGGCCAAAAGGAAGGCTTAATGTATCTCATTGTCACCAATGTCTAGGAGTCCCACACTTATCACCTATCCCAAAAGACCTACTCCAGAATTTGAGAACCTGGGGACAAAGTTCATGTTTTTAATTTTACCTCCGGGCTCTTTATCATCTTCCAAATTAAGTGGCTGAGGCTCAGGATCATGTTCCTGGGGAAAAGATTTAAAAGAAAAGGAAAAGACAAGACAATAATAATACATATTTAAATACAGAGTTAAAATCCCAGTAATCAAATGATGAGAAATGTGACAGATGTGCAAGGTTTTTCATCATATAATAGTTCACAAAGGGCCCAATACCAGGCATGGCTGGACCCCATTTTTTGCCATATGACTATGATATATGGATGCCTGGAAGTACGGGCGGAGAATGTTATAATGTTTCTTGCCAGCTAAACTCTTTAAAAAAACCCACCCCAACCCCTCCCATCCCCTTGTGTCTGATAATAGCTCCAGAGGGTAATCTCCCTTTAGTCTCAATAGCAGCCACTTTGTAGGCAGGGAAGTGAATGCACCTTCATCAGGAAAATAGCGGAAAGAAAAATGTTAAATCTATCCCAGCATTCTGCAGTAGCAATGAAAACCCCATCTTCTATTCATTGTTCTACAGCATAGTTTTTATTTATTTCTTAACTCTATATAATGCCCTTCCTACCAAAGGAGCTCATATTTACCGTAAAACATTTAAACCATTCAAAGCATCTAAAAACTTTTTAAACAATAAACCCAGTAAAACATTTACAGATTTAAGAATAGATCATGGGTCTGGTTAGGCCCATCAAACAGAAAAGGTTTTCTGCAGGTGTCTAAAACAGCATAATGAAGGTGCTTGTCTGATCTCAGTATTTTTTACTCAGAGTGCATTAATAAAGGAAATATGAGGCCACAACATTTTACCTTTTCAATGTGTTTTTCAGAATTCCAAGGGCACCTCTGCTGCTGCTTTTTCTCCTGTTTTTTACGATCATATATCCGAACACGAGCACAAGTCATCATGCTTTCAAAATATATATAGACAGGGTCCTTATCCTCTTCTCGAATCTATAAACCAACATAAATTGACTTCCAAGTTAGAAGTGCATCCATGGGAAAGCCTCACTGTTCCATCATTCCCTTTCTCCACTTTTATCACCAAATAACCTAGACAAAATGCCAAAGGGAGCAGCTGGGAAAAGATTATGGCAGAATCAAGCTGGTCCTCCTAGTGATGGTGCTCCAGCAGATGTCCAATAACAAAAGGGTGGAGGTGATTTCCTGCCAATTCCTCCTCCCTCTGTAGCTCCTAATGCCTCCCCAACAACTGTTCTGGGGGGCTGCAGGGAGGAAAGAAGTAAAAACTGCCTCCCTTTGTCCATTAGCAGATGCCTCCAGCTGTTCAAAACCCCTCGTGCAAGGGTACTAAGTGGATACAACCATATAATGCTTCTGAGAAAATGTTTCCTCTGTGCAAGGAATTTAACTTATAGGACAGGCAGTTAAGTATATTTCACATACTTTATCTGCTGGATAAAAAGGGTTCTCTCTAGAGCAGAGTTTCCCAAACTTGGGTCTCCAGTTGCTTTTGGGCTACAACTCTCATCATCCCTAGCTAGCAGGACCAGTGGTCAGGGATGATGGGAATTGTAGTCCAAAAACAGCTGGAGCCCTAAGCTTGGGAAACCCTGCTCTAGAGTATTGATGAATTTTACTTAATTCATTGATGATTTTTTGCGTTAAAGACATGTTTCATATATATGCACAAGTATATGTATATTTCTTATTAAGTTACACAACAGATGCAATATTTTACCTTGGAAAAGTTTTTGAACTATACTATAGTTCAATATAGTACTATAGTACTATAAAATAATTTAATTGGTTGCATCTTTTTAATCTCAATGCATTTTGTGTGGGATGTTAGCATCCAAAATGCATATGTAAAGGGTTAACTACAAGAGCTGTAGAACTCTGTGATGTCATACACCTGAGGCAGTTATTTCAGTTGGTACAGTTATGTGAACAATCCTAACAGTAACAGCAGCAGGTATGCTATGCCTCAGAGTTAGTTAGTTTGTAACACTTTGTGTAAGACATATTAGCAACGTAAGAAACATCCACCTGCATTGTATATTTTAATCTGCAATTGCAAGTACACTAAGTAAAAGTTATATGTTATTTAAACTTTAAACATAGTATCTTGCGCAGTTTTTATAGGAGGAAAAAAGACAACTAATTAAAAGGTCATACGACCCAGGTTTGTCATCCACATACTCTGCAAATTGCTCATAAAGGTAAGGTTAAGGACCCCTGGATGGTTAAGTCCAGTTGAATTTGCCTATGGGGTGTGGCACTCATCTCTGTTTTCAGGGCGAGGGAGCCAGTGTTTGTCTGCAGACAGCTTTCCGTGTTATGTGGCCAGCATAACTAAACCGCTTCTGGCGCAACGGAAACACCGTGACGGAAACCAGAGCACACGGAAACGCTGTTTACCTTCCTGCCGCAGTGGTAACTATTTATCTACTCATGCTGGTATGCTTTCGAACTGCTAGAATGACCATGGCAACTCAAAGATACTGTTAATTCTTCACTTTCCATTCCCCCATGTTACCAGTTCAGTACACTCCAATATGTTGGTTCACATTCCCATATTAGAATTAAAGAACAAATGTCTTGGGTTGCCTTTGCCATGAACAAGTGGAATACTCTTGATTCAGCTTCAAAATCTCGTTTCTTTTGCTTACCACTGGATTGGGTCTAGGCGCATAAACTCGTGCCGATTTGACTCCACTGGTAGCAGGTTTGCCTTCACCAGATGCAGGTTTGCCATCGGATGTTAAGACCTCTGGGACAGGTGGCATAGATTTTGTTGGTTCAATAGTTGATGGTGTTGGGATGTAAACTGGTTCTGGATCCATTTCTCCATCTACTTTAACCCACAGTGGAAAGTTCTTAACAGGCTTTTCTGGCTCTGTACCACATATAGCTAGTAGAAAGATTTAATAATTTATTGTCTGGTGAAGAATACCTACTCTAATATAAAAATATCACACAAGCATTATCCAATTATAAAGATGACCTATTTTTTATATTATGGAGAAATTGCTCCAAGCTTGAGTAATTTATATGCCCCTGGGTGAAAGGGAAGTTTAGGGCAGAGACAGAGAGGTACACACAAAACCTCCTGGTCCTATGCATGTTATCCCAGATGCAAGTCCCTTTGTGCTAAATAGGTCTTACTTCCAGGTAAGTATGTAAAGGATAGCAGCCTGTCCCAAGTGTCCCATTAATGCCAAATGAGTCCGCTGATTAACATGCTCCACTAGTTTCGATAAAATTAAGTTACAATAAGCTTTAGATGAACTGAAACCCATGTATACTGATATTTTAAATGTCTTATGGACATGTTTTATTTCAAAACTAGTTGAATTAAGCCCGTTGATAACGGGCGCTAGCGGGGGCGAGCGGGATCCGAGGCGCGGAGGCGCCCGGCGGCGGCGGCCGGGGCGAGGAGGTTGTGGGGCGGCGTCCTCGTCCTCCTTGCCGCAAGTCCCCGCCGGGCCCGGAGGAGGAGGAGGCGCGCGCCGGGCGGCCATAAGGGGCGGGGCGCTCTTGCTTTTCCCGCGCGGGGTCGGGCGCTGGAGGCGGGAGCGGCGCGATGGCGGAGTCGGGCAGCGGCGAGGAGGTGCTGCTGACCCCGGCTGCGGGGGTGGGGAGGAAGAGGCGTAAGCGGCATCGCCTATTGGTCTCCTTTGCTGTCTATTGCTGTCCACGCTCCAATCCCTGCTTTCCTGTGTGACATGTGCAGAACCCACTTCCGTGACACACGGAAAGCAGGGACAATAGAAGATTATTATATAGGATTCTCATTTGGTACTTAATTCAGAAACATGCATAATTACAAACACCCCCCTCCCAAACAAAAGGAAGTAGCTGCTTGCTATTGATTATACTTACTATATTCCATCTTTTTCTTCTTCTTCTTATCTTTAGATTTCAGCTTCTCTTTCTTTTCCTCTTTCTCCATCACATCTTCCTGTTGTTTCACTTCATTTTCGCAATATAATCTATTCCTTCCACACAGAGACTCCTCCAGGATCTTCTTTTGCTTTGAACTTCCTTTAACTAGGACTACCTTTCTTTTTAGGCAAGCACAGCCAAACATACAGTCTGGCTTGCGGCAATGCGTAGGCTGACGTTTCTCAAGAGCTAAGCTAGAACAGACGCACCCAAGCCGGCAAAAGTCATTGTTGCATGGTGGTGCTCGCCTTTTGATTATTTGGTGGATAGGTTTGTTTTTTAGTGAAGCCTGAAAAATGTAGATACATAACACTTCTCAAATCTCCAGATAAGTATCTGCATACATAATTACCACAATGTAGATTCCTGAATTACATGATACAGAATTATGTATCATAATAAGCTACAATTCAGATCCGGAGGGAAGCTGTATTCAGTCAATTGCAACAAAAACAACAGCTTTTAAGGTGCTGCAAGATGCCATTGTTTTTGCTGCAATACATAATTCTAGCAATAATGTAGCCAATAGAATGGGGATGTGTATTTGACCATTGCAAATATGACTGTATTTTTAATCAGAAGTGCATCTTATCATTATAGTTATTAATCCAGAAACCAATATATGCAAGTGTAAGTCTGCCTACATGCATCCTTAACTATCAAAGCTCCAACCCAGTTAATGTGCAATATTGAAGATGATATGGAAGTTTCAACTGGTCCAAAATGCAGCACCTGGATTACTGACGGTGTTTCCATTTAGAGCTCATATAACACCTGCTTTAAAACAGCTGCACTAGTTTCCAGTTAGAGCAGGGGTAGTGCCTCTGGTGGGGGACATGCCATGCTCCTTCTGGGGTAGTTTGTCTCACCTGTGGGTCCTAAAAGCTGTCAGCATGCGACAGCACCCAGGAATGGCTTCAATTGGCCAGTTTAATCAGGTGATGGTAGCCAATGGGTCTCAGACCCTTGGTGAGTTAGGGACTTCCCCTGCATGGAAAGACAGGCTCTGGCAAATTGAGCAGATGAGACCAATAATGGGTCCAATGGTCAAGAAGGTGGGTTCTGCACATGCTATAGAGGGGTTAGGCTCATCAACCTGGGAAGGTAGCCAATTTAGGAGAAGGAAAACTCTGATCCTAAACCTGCACTGCCTTATGGGATATCTTTGGAAGGAGAAAAGGCAAAGGACTAAACCCTACACAAATCTGGAGTGGAGTTCCTAAGATGGTTGGATGGCACCTCGTACACCTCTTTCGGACAACTCTTGTAGCTAAGCTGGTACCAAATGTATCGCTCTGCTTTCCTTTGGACCACATCAGCGAAACCAAGAGGGGGGTTTTGTTGTCTGGGCTGTCTAGGAACTCCATACACACTACTCAGGCTTGTGCCCTGGAAAGTCACTTTGGTACGCCTAATGCAGCGATTTGCTCCCAGAGGCACACCCCACTTTCTCAAGACAGACAGATGCCAACATGTAGTTGCCAGTTCCCGGACCCAATTCATTGGTGTTTAAGACCCTAAACAACTCAAGTCTTTCAGGTATTTGAAGCCTATCTCCATCCCTACAGCCCCTCTTGTGTATTAAGATATTTGTAGTTTCGTCACCCTTAAGAGTGCAGGGAATGATAGCCCCAGGGATGACTATCTCTTTGGCAACCCCTAAATTGTAGAAATCCCTCACCATAGAGGTATGTCTATTAACATCATTATTCAGAAATGGAAAATATGTTGAAGGGAAGTCACCGTTAAACTTTCATGAACAGAGTAACTCACCTGAGCAGTGAGTAAAGTAGACAGAGATAAGTCTGCTCGTTCTTCGGTAATGTAAGTCCGTGGTTTACCATCCCACAATGCGCAGACCTCCAAATCCATCAGCTTCAACTGAGTCTTTGATAAACTTGGCAAGCGACTACTCTGTTGTTGCTGCTGTGCCTGACGCTGTTTCCCCTGTACATTTTCTTCTGTGCCTGATGCCATGACAGCATCTATCTCACTAACTGCTTGACTACTTGGCTGAGACTTAGTGACTTTCTCTTCCAAAGCTGCCAAGTTGCGTTTCTGCTTTGTTACAACAGGCAAACCTATTGTAGGCTTCTGGGGTGACTTTTCTTTGCCTCTAGAACCTGCTTGCTTTTTATTCTTAATTTTCTCTCTCTTCTTTCTAGAGACAGAAGGCACAGAAAGAGGCTTGAAAGTATAAGAGCTAGTAGTAGTAACACTGGATTGCTTTTTCAGAACACTATCTAGTGTCCGTACATAACTGGTGCTTTTAGTTGGAAGCTGGTAAACCACGGGACAACTGGATGTGCTAGGAGAGAATTCCATACTTGTTTCCATTAACTTCCCTTCATTTTCCAAATATTCATCAAGCTTGTCACTGCAGAAGGCTGATCGGTTCTTCAAGGAGCCTTCTAAAATGCTACCTGAATAATCACATAAATCAATTTTCAATTGAGTATTGTCAACTTCACTATGATGTGCTTGCATAGATTACATTGGTAAAAGCTTTAGAAACTGATGTACAGAATGCAGGAAAAAGAAGGAAACCATCAAATCTAGCACACGAGGGGGCTACTTTAACTAAATTGTGAAATTTGGTATTTAAGTAATTGGTATTAATAATTGTATTAATTGGACAAAGTTGGCTTTGTTATAATGAGGCTGTTATTGGAATGATATTGGAAAAACTAATAAAATATATATTTAATAATATTTGGCTGAGAAGCAGAGTGCCAATCCATGATACAACTTGTTTCTTTTTTCGTACAGAAAACGTTAGACCTGGAAAGTTATTAGAGTTAACTTCTGTATTCTTCAAGGGTGAAAAGAACTTGTATGAATAAAAACCTTGTGGGCAATGTATTATACCCTACAAGTTCAGTTCACTTTATACATTTTAGGCATGTCATCATGCTTGCCAGTAGACAAGTAGGCTGCAGATCAGTATCCCAGTTAGATCTCTTAGCTGACACCCTTATTTTAGACAATAATTCTACCAGGTTACAGCTACTGATTAACAGTGTACTTAGGGGTTGTGTAGATGGAATAACCAGACACCCAACTAATCCATTATGTTAAGTGACTCTGGGGTGCAGGTGTCTGGAGAGTTCATTTCCCCTTTTCATTTGGCTCAGAGAAAGTAGGAGGAAACACATCCTAAATCTTACCTTCATTTTTTGAAGAACTATGTAACTTCCCTCGCCATCCTTTTATCTTTGTGAAGTCATTCGTCTTTCCAGTCCTTGAAACAAAGGGAAGCCCAGTATCTGGTGGGAAAGACAGTCAAGCTAGTTTTATGTGCCGCTAAGTAACAATTTATCAGATTGTGCTCATACATTTTTACATAAAGAACCTTCGGAACCATTACCTTTAAGCACTGCCCAATCCTATGCACAGTAAGGCGTTTCTAACTCAACTAAAATTAGTAGGATTAAGGTGTGCTGAGCTGTACATAAATATTTAGCCTCAGTTTACCCTACCATATGGGACCAAACAATTAATCGTAAATGCAGCTATTGAACAGCAGATCTTTTAGGCAAAGTCAAAATTTCAATGCTAACGTAACAGTGAAGTGTTCATGATTTGTTCTACCAAAACAGAAATGCTTCTTCTAAAGACATAAAGCTATCCTGTAACTCAAACTTGAAGCTTCATTGTAGTATTAAGAAAGATGGTGACTTACCATAAGAACTGGAATTGGTCCTTACGGTTTTCCACAATGTGTATTCATCAGAATAACTTAGTGGTAGCTGCACACCCAAATATTTTAAATCAATGCTCATTGTTGGGTCCACTAAGTTCAGCTTTAGTCCCACTACAAGAAGAAAATGCCATATAAAAATTCTATACAGCATTCGTTAATGCAAATCTTGTACATACTTCATAAAGCTTACACTTACCTTCCCGAAGACTAGGGTGTATCACTTGCTTGTACTTATAAGACTTCAACTCTTCCAACAATTCTTTTTCCAGCTGTGGTATTCTCTGACTGTCTGTGAAATACATATTTAAATTGCTTAAATATCTTTACCATTTCTAATTCACTTGACTAAGCATCATTTGCTTTCTATCCCAAACCCGTAACACACACAATACTCTTCCCCCAACAACTCCTAAAAGAGAGAGAGAGGAACTGGATGAGGGCAACTGCACGGTCCCTGGTACAGGGTTAATGTCAATTGTTTCTCATCTCTCTCTCACCTCACTTAGTGCTCAGTATTTTAAAGTCTTGGAGAAAGAAAGAACCTCAGAGGCTGGACAACATGCTTAGCATTTCTATGAAACTTGCAAACCTCTTGCAGCAGAGACAGTGGACTTATCAACACTGGTGAATAATAATGTTAAAAATGCATTATAAAAATGTGACACCAGAGGGCGCTGTAGAGCAGCAATGTTTTGCCAATGGGAAATTGCATTGGGAGCTAATTTTTAGTGCGTGTTTTTTTTTAAAAAAAAATATAGCGTTTTCCAGATCAGTGTAGATCCAGCCCGGGAGAAAATGCCAAAAAGAACTGGTCAAGGCTCATCCAGACTTCCTTTTGTGCCATGGAAAACCTGATTGCTATTTGCTCTGAATCAGCAGTAAAACGTGATTTTCCCAGGGAAAGTGCTGTGACTAAAAGAGAAATGCTTGGACACGAAGCTTTAAAGTCCAAACCTGTGCCCAGAAACGTGGCAAATAAGGAAGTTGGGATGAGCCTTCAGCTCTGCTGCATTTGCTCAGCTTGGCAAACTTGAACATTAGGCCACTTAGGGAGAAAGAGAAGTATCCATAGGGCCAAACTAGCTGGGAGTTAAATGATTCTCTGCATCTAACATGCAAGGTTTTTTGTTTTGTTTCTAAAGTAGATTGCACCAGATGGGGAACTGCACACCTGATTTGGCCCTTAATAGGCCATTTTAATACTCCCATCATTACCTGGATTAATACATGCATCCAGTGAAGAAGTATGTATATTCTGCAATTCTTCTTTTTCACATGTAGTCGGAGAAGAAGTCTGAATATTCTGAATTTTTTCTTTTTCTTCCACTCTATCAACATTGTGGATATCCAGAGCTTCCTAAATGTAAAAAGAATAAAATATATGCCTTGACAAAACACTATTCTAGGTTTATGCCAGAGACAATCAAAAACTCCAAGTGGTGGGGAAATTGATGGTAGTTGCTCTACTACATCCAGAGCCCTGCTGGCTACATGTGGTCAGGTCAGGAGCAGGGGACCCAATTCCCCACCCTTGCCCCCTGCTTTTGTTTCTTTATTTTCCTTCTTCCATTGAACACAATGGAAGGAAATTCACTATACTAGCACTAGGGCTGTTGTTTCAGGGTTGGTTTCGGGTAATGTTGGGGGAATGGGGTGTCTTAGAATGCTGTCCACCCTGAAGACCCCTCTAAACATTCTATCTGCTCCAAAGATTTGGGGGACCCTCTGAAGCAGATTTTGGGGAACTGCAGAGGTGAAGAAGATGAAGTCCTGCTGGGTAAAAACTCCACTCATATACTACCCCTTGATAAACAGTGTTGCATACCACCCCAAGCCTCAGAGTCCAAATTATTACATTTGGAGCTAATAATCAAGAATTTTATAATACAGAAAGCCACAATGCAAAGCTTAAGCAAACTCCAAGATCCCATGGTTCAATGTCAATTAAGAAATACATCTGCAGAATTTTAACTTAATGGCTTTTATAATGTGACTTAGTACTTCTAACAACTTTACATTTCAGAAATAGAATTACCTTGGATGCAAATGATACAAAGAGTACTCCGTCCACATCCTCAAGGTCGGGTTTAACATCCAAATGGATATTTCCAGGTCCGAAGGAGGCATAATTACTTGTGGTAATAGACTTTCTAGTATATTTAGGTGGTCTTCCAACTTCAGAAAACCTTATTTTCCGTGGTCTTCCTCTTTTACGTGGGCCAGGCAACCTAACCTTTTGGTTACCAACAATACTCTTGCGGGAAATATGGTTCTTGAATGCATTTGTCTTCCCTCCCACTAAGTTAGCTAAAGAAGGGCCACGGTATGCAGTGGCCTTGAGACCACAGCTAGATATTTTCTTTGTTATGGTAAGACTGTTACAGGTTTCAGTATTTTTCCATCGCACATCTCTTGTTGTAGGTGATTTGTGTGGCACATTATTTTCAGATACCTGTTTTCTAGTTATCATTTCCTCTGTCTCCAAAGCTGTAAAGGGGCTGGAGACACTGTTATTTTCAAAACAAGTAGGCAAATAATCCAATGGATGACTCAAAGGTGATTTTGCGCTCTTGGAAAGAGACAATATGGCCTGTGAAAGAGCAGAGACCTTTACTGTATTCTTGGTAACTGAACAGGGTGCTAGATAGACTACAGGCATCTTTCCACTATCTAGTTTCAACATCTTTGCTTTGGCAACACCCAACTGGTTGGTCTGTGGTCGCTTACGGGATTCAAATTCCATTTCCTTCTTGCCTACTTCCCTGTGATTCTTTCGCCGCTTCTCCAGGATGGAGTCAACTCTATTTGAATATTCTTCTGCCATGTTACGTGCTTCTTCCTGCTTCACATCTATTCCTTCCACACATACACTTGGCCCATAATCATAGTCATCTGCAGGTTCCTCTTTAACAACAACATTGATGCCTCCATTTGAGTTCAAAGGGGATGCCACATGAGAGTGACTCTGACAAGGACTTGCTATTGGACTAGACAAGAAAGGGAAAAAATACAATTGCAAAGTAGTAAAAACACACAATAAAAAACCTGAACAAGCAATATATCATCTTTTTTTAACAGACAAATTTATACTATACAAAAATAAATACCTACACCAAGGTCAACTCTAACAAACTTTGCCTAATAGATATATCTACATTTAGGTCACATCCTCATTTAAATGTGTTCTTTTTCATTATTTATTTAAGGAAACTTTAACATACAATCTCTAAAGGTGGATAATTTTGAGAATACACTCTAAGCACTAATTTGCACACATACACAAAATATGTCTCCTTTAAAAAAAACCTACTGGTATTATTCACAATGAACCAACAAGCAACTGTCACCTCGCATTTGAGAGATTGCTGGACACATTAAATCACAATAGAGTAAGAACAGCTGACAGTGAGAAACACAGCTAAGCTACAGCAGACTGTAAGTTAACTATGTTCATGTTAACAAATAACTAACAGTAACTCTTACAACTGTATGTATGCATTCAATTACAAATGAAGGCTTTCACTCCCATCTGGTCAACTAAACCTAGTTAGATGATCAAGGGATTCATGTCCTGAGGATGGTGGGCCTCTTATCTTTCTTCATGCACTAATTTTCCAGTAATTAATTGTTATTTTTATAACAATACACTGTACATATTGGGCCTTTGCTACAGAGCGCTCAACAGCATGGCACAGTTAATTTTCAACTGTGTTTTCATCCAGACCTTCCTAAGTTTTGTTCCCCATGCACTTTCTCTTCTCAACCCACATTCACTTTTGTAAAGACTAGTTTTAAACTTCTTTTAATCGTATTATGCAAGTAATTTTTTAATACCAACTTACTGAAAAGGTGGCATGCAAATATGTTTTAAAAGAATATCATTTCCAAATAGTCACTAACATCCTGTTTTCTGCCTCAGTATTCACAACTGGGATGGTGCAATTACTTTGAATTCAGTGCAACAGCATAATGCTTAAAACATGAGCTTTAGAAAACTCTTCTGCAGCTTTTACCAAATGCTTAGGCTTGTTTCTTTTATTTATTTATTTTAATAATAATAATAGTTTTATTTCAATGCTTAATTGTTTTTAACAAGTGCTTTTTCTATGTTTTTAGCATTTCTCATTTTTTAATTTAATTCGCTTTCAATCCTGTTGGGGGAAAAGGTTAATTATTATTATTTATTCAAAATATTTATTATTACTGATGAGAAAGCAGTAAGAAAAGTCTACAGTAAATCTGCTTTTGTGCTGTTCTCAATTTAATTATCCGTTCCAAATGAGGCGAAGTGTTATTTCCATACACTACCCTTGGAATATATATATATATTGCCTCATATTATGTGTTCTGCTCCCAGCCCCAACCCATGCTTTGCCTGAGCTTACACTATGAATCATGGGGCAAATTCCCAAAGGAATAAGTGTTTCTGTAATCCTAACCATTATCAACTGACCATGACCAAAGAAACCCTCCTTCACTGACCATGGCCAAAGAAAAAGAAGCTTATGGGTGTATTCATCAAAGTGAAACTAGAAAAATAGACTGCACTAGAGACAAAGAAGAGACAAGACTGTGGTACTGGCCCCAGGTAACTGGCTGCAGAATAAACATCAAACTCCTGCAATGTTGATGGCACCAGTGGGAGTTCTATCACTACTGCTACTTTTAAAGTTGAAGAGGGAAATTCAGAATAAAGGCAATTAATTGGTACAACATGTTAACTTCAGCAGCTCATTCAATATACCGGTAGTTTTTAATGAGTCACCCCAAACCCAACACTGTCTTTTCATGGGCCATACTGTTTTCTTTCTTGGCTCAAATGCATGTAAGAGCCACTTTACTTTTTGTCCTTTGCAGCAGCAAATCAGCAGTACCATAGAAGGGCTGTAAGACAGCTCAAGGTTATCTCTTACACACTTGCCATGTACTGAGTGCAACAATCACACTTGGTACACGGGGTCACTCCCAGTTCTACAGCCCTGAATTATTTCTTCTTAGTGTTTAAATGTTTGGAAATGTTTCTACAATGCTGCTGCTGAATATAGGGAATAGGCAGAATTTGGCTCCCACCAGCTAAACCTGCCTGAGCTACTTGAATGTTTAGCAAGAGATTGCACACCCACATGTATTCCAACTGCTTTGGCTCAGAAGATGTTGATCAATCTGAGTACTTTTATAGCCTATCCTTCATCAAATGTTCCCAGAGCAAGGGACATACAACACACTAAAAACAATTCAATTTAAAAATTAAAAATAGAAAGGAAAAAAATAGCACATCCTTAAAACGAGAAAAACCCATAGGCAAACACACACAGGCATCTTACTTAATGTACCACACTAATACTGAATATTGAGCAAAAACCCAGGTAATAAGATCCTTACCTGGCACAAACATGACAAAAAATGTCCACATACTCATCCTGTGTCCCCACATAATCTAACTCTACCAAAGCAGGACAACAAGAAGGGCTTCCTGCCTTGATCTAAGGAAATGATGACAAGCTGACATAGGATGAGGCATTCATTCAAATATTTGGGGCCCAAGTTATTTAAGGTTTCATAGTCAACACCAGTACCTTGACTACAGGCACCCAAGGCATACCTTTTAGAATCAGTGTTGCATTATTTCAGTTCTGAACATTCTGGCAGCTGCAATTTTCAATAGTTGCAGCTTCAAGGACAACACCAAATAAAGCATATTAAAATAATCCAAACAGGAAGTTACTAGAGAACGGGTAACTGTGGCTTTTTCTCCAGTAACTGCCGTCACCTTTCTAAATCATCTTACCCCCAAATTATAGATTTTTTGGTGACTAGGAAGTAGTTATCACAAACTGCTAGATCTAGGGCACAGGTGTCAAGGACAAGGCCCGCGGGCCAAATGCGGCCCGCGAGACCTCGTCATGTGGCCCGCGAGCGTGCGCTGATTGGCGGTGGGCAGCGAAGGTCAGCGCGCGCGAGAGGAAGGGAGCAGAGGTTTTTTTCCCCCGGGCCGTTTTGGCCCAGCGCGGCTTTTTGCCGCCTCGGGGGTGCCCCGCGCGGCTTTCTGCCGCGTCGGGGAAGCCCCCCGCACCATTTTTGCCTTGCCGGGCGTACCCGGCAAGGTTTTTTTTCCCCGGCCGTTTTGGCCCAGGGCGGCTTTTTGCCGCGTCGGGGGTGCTCCGCGCGGCTTTCTGCCGCCTTGCGGAAGCCCCCCGCACCAATTTTTCCTTGCCAGGGGAACCCGGCAAGGCTTTTTTTCTTCGGGCCGTTTTGGCCCAGGGCGGCTTTTTGCCGCGTCGGGGGTGCTCCGCGCGGCTTTCTGCCGCCTCGCGGAAGCCCCCCGCACCATTTTTGCCTTGCCGGGAGAACCCGGCAAGGTTTTTTCCCCCCGGCCGTTTTGGCCCAGGGCGGCTTTTTGCCGCGTCGGGGGTGCTCCGCGCGGCTTTCTGCCGCCTCGCGGAAGCCCCCCGCACCATTTTTGCCTTGCCGGGGGAACCCGGCAAGGCTTTTTTTCTTCGGGCCGTTTTGGCCCAGGGCGGCTCATTGCTGCGTTGGGGGCGCCCCGCGCGGCTTTTTGCCGCGTCGGAGAGGCCCCCCGCACCATTTTATCCTTGCCGGGAGATCCCGGCAAGGGTTTTGATTTCCGGGCCGTTTTGGCCCAGCGCGGCTTTTGCCGCCTCGGGGGTGCCCCGCGCGGCTTTCTGCCGCGTCGGGGAAGCTCCCCGCACCATTTTTTCCTTGCCGGGTGAGCCCGGCAAGGCTTTTGATTTTCGGCCGTTTTGGCCTCGCGGACTTTCCAAAGCTGCTCTCCCGTTCGCTGCACGTTCCTTCCCACTTCATTTTGTGAGCTGAGTCACCCGCAGAAAGGAAGCCTCTTGCCAGACTCGCCAGCAACTCTCCGGCTTCCCTCAGAAACGAGTGAGGAACATGCTCCCTCCCCCCATAATCCCTCCCTGAACACCCCCCCCCTGAAACCTTACTAAAATATACCCCTTTCCCCCTTAATTCCTCTCTGAACATGCCCCCTCCCCCTGAAACCTTACTAAATATCCCCCTTTCCCCCTTAATTCCTCCCTGAACATGCCCCCTCCCCCTGAAACCTTACTAAAATATCCCCCTTTCCCCCTTAATTCCTCCCTGAACATGCCCCCCCTGAAACCTTACTAAAATATCCCCCTTTCCCCCTTAATTCCTCCCTGAACATGCCCCCTCCCCCTGAAACCTTACTAAAATATCCCCCTTTCCCCCTTAATTCCTCCCTGAACATGCCCCCTCCCCCTGAAACCTTATATTATTATTATATATACACACACATACTGAGTAATATGCAGTTGAAAATGAAATATGTTATATATAATCATACACACATATATATGTAATATATATTTAAAATACAAAAAGCAGTAATAATTGAATGCAGTGACAATAATTTATGATAATAAAGAGTGGACACATAGTCCTACAGATACAACCGGCCCTTTGAGGGTGACCAAACTGCTGATGCGGCCCCCGATGAATTTGAGTTTGACACCCCTGATCTAGGGAGTTTCTTAAAGAGTGCCTGCACCACTGCCTTTCAAGACACTGGGCACTCCCCTCTACCTGTAAAGAGGAATTTATCACCTTCTTGATCCACCCAGTCAATCCCCTCTGGCTATTAAAAGTCAAAAGGCAAGGGTAAAAAAACAAGTACCATTAGCTAAAACTGATCCCAAACAACCTGGCTAGATTAATGATGAAAGTTAATGCTCTAGAATCTACTTTCACTGGATTTGCAATAATGCCAGCTCAAATTCAGCACAAATATAAGTGACTTCACCATCAAAGTGCCCACAAAGGCTCCAATAACATCACCTGTGGGCAAGATTTCAACAGCTCTTTAAACTCAAAATAGCTCTGTTGGATGGCTACTTGAAGGCATGGTAAATGCCTTGCGAAAGTGGCAAAATACAGGTATTCAGCAAGCTTCACTTTTGCTGTTTGATACATGATACCATGTTATGATGAAGGCACATTGAACTTTTACAGCACAACTGTAAGCATGCTTCTCAGAATTAAGGCCCACTGTGTTCCAATATTTACTCCTAAGTAAGCAAAGGAATGCAGCCTTTGATTGGCTAAAAATAATCCCAGCCTTATTCTACCCATTTAGAAAGACTTTTACTCAACAAGCTCAGAGGCAGAGGGCAACACATTGGACACAGCCAGGTCAATACTTCCTAAAATAAAAGCAAGAAGGATGCTTAAGTCAAGTACTATCCAGGAATATCTACAAAAAACTTCAATGTGTTTGCTTATGCACAGTTCTTCCTCCAGAGAGCGCAATGGTATATATATATATTTCAGATCTGCTTTGAGTGCTTGAAGGGATTTCTCCATAAAATAACCTCAATATGAGGTCAATATAAATACATTGTTTAACTCAGGGGTGTCAAACTCAAATTCATCGGGGGCCGCATCAGCAGTTTGGTCACCCTCAAAGGGCCGGTGACCCTCAAAGGGCCGCCCTCCCCCTCTCCACTGTGTGGAAAAAATATTTTTTTCTGGTTTTCCTCCTCTAAAAGGCTGGGAGTGAGGGAGGGAAGAGAGAGAGAAGGAAGGAAGGAAAGAAGGAAAGAAAGGGGTGAGAAAGAGAGATGGATGGATGGATGGATGGAAGGAAGGAAAGAAAGAAAGAAAAATAAAGGGGGAGAGAGAGAGAGAGAGAGAGAGAGAGAAGGAAGGGAGGGAGGGAGGGAGGGAGGGAGGGAGGGAGGAGGAAGGAAAGAAGGAAGGAAAGAAGGAAGGAAGGAAAGAAAGAAAGGAATGAGAGAGGGGGGAAGGAAGGGGTAAGAGAGAGTGAAAGAAAGAGGGAGAGGGAAGGAACGAAGGGGTGAAAGATAGAGAGAGGAGAGAGGGGAGGGAGGAAGGAGGGAGGGAGGGGTAAAAGGGAATGAGACAGAGAGAGAGAGAAGGAAGGAAGGAAGGAAGGAGTGAAAGAGAGAGAGGAGAGAGGGAAGATGCTGCTTGCTTCTCCACCCCCCCCACCCGAAAAAGAAGGCTTTTGCGAGGGGGGGCGGCCGGGAGGAGCAAGAAACGTCTCCGCTGTAGCGGAGGAGATGCTGCTCATTCTCCCCCCCCCTCCACCGCTGCCTGCTGTTCGCAGGGATTGGCGCAGCGCGGGGTGGTGGTGGGATCGGCAGGCTGGTGCGGGGGGCTTCCCCGACGCGGCAGAAAGCCGCGCGGGGCACCCCCGAGGCGGCAAAAAGCCGCGCTGGGCCAAAACGGCCGGGAACAAAAAATGGTGCGGGGGGCTTCCCTGAGGCGGCAGAAAGCCGCGCGGAGCACCCCCGACGCGGCAAAAAGCCGCCCTGGGCCAAAACGGCCCGAAGAAAAAAAGCCTTGCCGGGTTCCCCCGGCAAGGCAAAAATGGTGCGGGGGGCTTCCCTGAGGCGGCAGAAAGCCGCGCGGAGCACCCCCGAGGCGGCAAAAAGCCGCCCTGGGCCAAAACGGCCCGAAGAAAAAAAGCCTTGCCGGGTTCCCCCGGCAAGGCAAAAATGGTGCGGGGGGCTTCCCCGACGCGGCAGAAAGCCGCGCGGGGCACCCTCGAGGCGGCAAAAAGCCGCGCTGGGCCAAAACGGCCCGGGAAAAAAAAACCTCTGCTCCCTTCCTCTCGCGCGCGCTGACCTTCGCCGCCCACCGCCAATCAGCACACGCTCGCGGGCCACATGACGAGGTCTCGCGGGCCGCATTTGGCCCGCGGGCCTTGTCCTTGACACCTGTGGTTTAACTGATGAGTGTACAGGAAAATATTCATATGGATCACACACTTGAACATTTCCAAAATATAAGGGAATTCCTCCTACCACATGTAGGAATAAGTGCATAAGCAGTACAGGGGACAAATTAAGAAATGTTAATTATAGCTTAATATTGCCTACTGCTGCAGAATGCTGCTTATTCTGCAAAACTTGATTTGCCTTCCTTTTCTAACTATAGGCAGATATCTATATATATTTTTTATCAAAAGTATAATTTGTAACCAGCATGGTTAGGGGCAGATTAATTATCCAAATATTGATCACATTTTAAAAAGAAACTTTGAGCCTACCTTTCAGGTGCTTCCTGTTTTAATATCGGACTATCACACGTATCTGTTTCCATAAAACCCAGAAAGTCATGATATGGACTGATAGATTCTCTATCCAAATCTGTGTTACACATTGCACTAAGTGATGTCTCTATATCCCTCTGCTCTGGATCAAAAATGTCACCTTCAGTGAGATGTCTGTGATGGCTTGGAGAACTATTAACGCTACCTCCTTCCTGGTCTGAGCTACCATTTTGCTTCACATCACGCTGAAATCTACTGCTCAGGCCATCATCCCTGAACCCTTTAGCAAACGGGTTGTAGTCTATTTTCAGTTGTGTAATTTGTATGTTTTGATAGGCAGTCACAGCAAAGAACTCTGTCTGTGGGAAAATGAAGGTATGGACATCAGGACCATTTAGCTGAATAACCTCTGTGACTCTGTCAGCAAGCACCAAGTGTAGCCGAGGTAGATAACGGTGCATAGAGTGCAGAATGATATGCCCTTCCTGGTCCAAGGTATTGTTAGTAAGTTTGAGTTTGTAGAAAGAGACTGGTTGGTGCATCCAGTAACGGCCAGTAGAAGGCGATTCGGGGTGAATGAATACTCTTCCCAGCACATGGGGTTCTGCTTTCCCACTGGGCTCCCAACTATGGCCATTCCATTTATAGCGTAAGTTGTCAACTGGAGAAATATCCACAACCAAGATATACTTCAGTTTGGAGTCTAAGCCTGTTATCCAGTATCGACAGTATGGAAACATCCGCCTTCCCTGCTTAGTCAGAATCATTTCTGTGCTGCGATAGTAGAACTCATTCCACATATTGTTGTTGTCTAAGGTAACAGTAATGCTTCCTGAGGTGCAATCTGCTGGAAGGCAGGTCTTCACTTTTGATTTTACTGGTGCTGCTATACTGCTAGCAAGGCCATTGTCCTCTTGATTTGAAACTAAGTCTCCTTGGTCAGCTTTTCCAGTGATCTGCGGCTGTTTCACAAGAACGTAAAGAGCAGGTGCTGCATTGGGTGGTGTTCCACCATCCTGGTTCCCCAACACAACTGGCCGATTCTCCATTATGGACTGTAATTTCTCCAAAGATTTCACAACACAGGCAAATTTTTCTTCATGTTCTTCATTCTGGAGGGGGAGGTCAATGAAATATATAACATCCATGTAATGTGAGCAAGACATTATACATGATAAATGATCCCCTCAGAAGTTATCACAGTGACAGTCATTATACGTAAAACAATACATTGCTATTATCAGCTTCCACAATGATTTCAACAAAATTTTGCCACTTGGCATATGTAGATTCATGGCAGAGGCAAGAATTTTAACTGAGATTTTCATTTCAAATTATGGGGCAATTAATTCAAATATCAACAAACAACACAATAACAAAATATATTTAGAAGTAACCACAGAAGCAAAAATAGTGGCTGATGTCTAATTGTGGTGTCCTACTTGTGCAACAGACTTCTGCTTGTACAAACTGAGCTTTCCCTTCTTTTCCTACCCAACCCCCAGCACAGCAAAATTTACTCCAGGGGTGCTCCAAAGCAGCAGAAGAAAAACATGAGTTCTTTTAGGAAAGATGGGATAACATAACAGGGTTGTGCTGCTACCTAAACATTAGCAGCAATTGCATCTGAAAATATGTGTATAACCTAGCCAACCATTTCACCTGAATTGTACCACAAAATATGATTTTTACTCTGGCACTGTAGAACTTTAGAGCAGCATTACTATTAAATAACATAACTGGTATTCTAAATGCATGAAATTAATATTAAGAAACAAGTTACTGATCACAACCTTAAATTTGTTTTAAAGATTACCGGTAAGGCATAAAGAACAATGTAACATACATTCTAAGGAATTACAGTATTCTGAGCTAGCTTGGAAAGTATCAATGATCTACTTAGTACAAGAAAATGTAATAGTGTAGCAATTTTCTATTTGCTGAAATTTGTTAGTACATATACACTAATATAAAACAAAATATTTACTCTAGAACAAATCCATTCAACTCAACTGATTGTATTCCAGAGAAAGATGGCTCTGGGATGTATTTACTGCCACTATCAGAGCTCTGTCACACACAACTGCAGAATTCACCAACCATAAAGTACTTGTTATATTGTTTCCAACCTGGAAAACTGGTGTTCAAATCCCTACTCAACCATGAAGCTCACTGGGTGACCTTGGGCCAGTCACTACCTCTCAGCCTAACCCGCCTCATAGTGTTGTTGTGAGAGTAACATGGAGAAGGTGAAATAATGTACACCACCTTGAGTGCCTTAAAATAAAGGTGGGACAAGAATGTTATATTAATAAATTCTAAAATGCTGGGGTGGGAGACTGCACATTAGATCTATACAAAAATGTATAGATTTTATCTATTTTATAAACATTTGTAGTATTAGCTTAAAATACAACATGTCAAGCGCTGTACAACACATAACCAACCACTGCGATGGAGTTTGCAAACACAGTCACAAGGCTTAAAATAACGTTGCTAAAGTTTATTCATATTTTTACTTCCTACACTGGGGTTGTCTGGGATTAATACTGGCTTGCCGATAAACCATAACAACATCATCCACACTTTGAATCTTTCCTCTCCTCCATTAAGCAATAATGAATGGCGGGGAGTGGGGAGAATTGGAGAATGTTTTGCCTTTCAAAAATGACGCATGAGCCGGAATATAACTTACATGCCAACATTTCACACCTGTCAAAATGAACCTAAACGCGATTAGCCTGGAAGTAAGCGTTACTTACTTCCTAGTAAAGGGCTGCGGCGTTATCAAGGTTTGCACAGGACTTGCCAACATCATCAAGTCTGTACGAAAGCGCAATCGAGGTCCGCTTCCCCGTGTTTTTTGACATTTCAACCTGAAAGCTCCCGGACAGTCACGTGCTCCCGTAGGAAGCGATCCGTAGGAATCCGGTCAGGATCGCCCTCCGAGGCGAAGCCCCGTCTCCGCTTCCCCACTCTGCCCTAAGCGCAGCTTCGCAAGCCGCCAGCCTAAGGAACATATGCTACCAACATGGACGGCGAAACCGCCATAACGCTGCCGAGTACGAGGGGCGGGGGAGGAAAGAGAAAGAGAGGGAAAGCGGCGACAGCGAGCAGGGCGAAAGTCAAAAAGGCCCCGAAGCTTTCCAAACTCGGCGGCCTACTCGGGAGCTCGGCATGCACGTGCCCGACCCGGAGAGCAAGGGGCGCAGCGCCCCACCGGCTCCCGGCGCGGCTGGACGCGAGCCGAAGCCTCCCATCGCGCGCCCGGGCTCCGCCTCGCCCTCGCCTTCTGCCTCGGCGCAGCCGCTTACCCAGGAACAGCGCAGCCGCAGCGCTTCACACGGCACGCGGAGGCGCCTCGAACTCCGAGCCCCCGCGTGGCGCCGAGGAGCCTCCCTGACACGCGAGGAGCCGCGCGCGTGCCGCCTCAGTTCCCGCCCCTCCTCCTCCCTCCTCCGAGGCTTCGATCCCGCCTGCTCGCTCACGCGGCCTCCCGCGAAGGGGTGTCGATTTTCTCAGCTGGCAGGTGGTGTGCGGGACACGCGGAAAACTGCGCTCCGAGTCACTTCTGGGGCACGCGAGCGAGCGCGCGGATAGAGTGACGCGTTCCCTTTCCCCGCCAGTTACCGTGAGATTGTGAGCAGGGCGGTAGAAACCCCTCACCCCTCCTCCTCCTCCTTCTATGTTCACAGTCAAAAATCGTGTTACCCGACGGACAGAACGTGCGCACGCACCCATGTGACGTCGCCGGCGCGCCTCGAGCGGCGCACGCGCCGTGCGGGCCCGCGCACCTCCTCCTCCTACTCGCCTGCAGGCTGTCACGTGCCCGAGGCTCGCCTCTCCCTCCCCTGCCCCTCCCTCCCGTCCTGTTCCCTTTCGCGCTTGCCCGGTGAAGCTGCGCCTGTGGTAGCTCGCGGCTACGTGAATGAACTTCCGCGCCTTTTTCCCAACTCCCCCCAACTGTCGCCCCAAAAACGCACACGCTCCCTGACGAGCGGAGGTCGGTTGTTTCACGCTGCTCGTGCTTCAGAGGCCCTCCCTGGAGCCCTACCCCCACCCCACCCCGGACGTTCACTCGAGGCTCTTGGGAGCACAGCGTACCCGGCCCGCCGCTGCCCACGACGCAGGGCTCGGCCCTTCCTGCCCTCCGCTCCAGCAGAGGGTTGGCACTATGGCGGGCGCCCTCGGGCCTTATGCCAGGCTCTCACGGGTCGCCGTGGGAAAGGCGCGCGTGTCAGGCTCCCTCGGAAGAAGCTGAGGAGGGACGCCGAGCTCTGAGGCCACTCAGTCGCGGCGGCAAGCGGACGAACCGCCCCGCATTTCTGGCTGCGCGCTTCCTGCTCCTCTCGCTAAGGCAGGGCTGCTCTTTGTTCGTGGCGCATGAAAGCCACGCGAGGATTTCCCCTGCCCGCCCGCCAAGGCGCTCGTGCTCTGAAGGGCGCCTCGTCGTGCCCACGCGCAAGTCCTGCATATCTGAAGGATCTCCTCGAACTGGTTCAGATGCTGCCTTCCTTCCTTCCTTTTTATTTATTTATTCCGTTTCTTACCCGCCCTTCGCGATAACGTCTCAGGGCGGGTTGCAACACCCACGGACTTGAACGAGCTCTTTTGTCCATAATGTTCCAGTTCTTCGATATCCAGAAACGAAAACCTCTTTGCAATCCCGTTATCTGCTTCGGCTCAGAGCATAAAGGGCTTTGAAGTCGAGTGCAAGCACCCAGATTTTAGCCAGGAAACAATGAATGTCAAAGAGAAAATGCATTACATGTTCCTTGCACTAATTATTTAAAATAAGTAACAGTATTTTACCTTCCCTAGTTGTTTTTTTTTAATGGTGTGATGATTTTATTATTGCTTGCTTTTTTGTTTTTGTTTTACTGTCATCAGTTGCCTGGGGCATTTTAACATGAAAAGGCAAATTTAATTATAAATAAAAATACAGATACCAAATACTAACCCGGTTGTTGCATTCTAGGCCAATTTAATTTTCCAAGATGCCCTCAAGAGCAGCCCCAAATAGAGCACAGTGCAGTAGTCAAGATTTTACACCCCGACCTCTCTCACCACCAAAAGAGCACAAGCGAATAACAGAGAACCTGCGCAAATCGCTGACACCAAACAATATATTAAGTAAAATAAAAACATTGTCACCCCATCTCACCAATCTCCCTATCCCGCCCACCTCTTTCCCCCCTTTTCCTTCCAATGTCTCAAGAAACGATACTGATTTGTAAAAATGTTACATGGAAAAAATACGAAAGAGACATTGCACATACCTTTGTAAATCAAGAAAATCTTTAATAAAAATATTTTTAAAAAAGAAAGATTTTAGACCACTTTCCAGGAAGCTGATGTAGAATGTGCTCCTGACTTGCCTTAGCATGGCAATCTAGAAGAGGGCCTTGATTTGGGGAGGTGTGACTCCAAAACAATGAATATGGCTGTCCTCTCAGTATCCTCTTCTCCAGAATAAACATATCCAGCTCCTTCAACTCTTCCTCATAAGGCTTGGTTCCTAGTCCCTTGATCATTTTTGTTGCCGCAACAAAAATGATCAAGGGACTAGGAACCAAGCCTTATGAGGAAGAGTTGAAGGAGCTGGATATGTTTATTCTGGAGAAGAGGATACTGAGAGGACAGCCATATTCATCTCAAGGGCTGTCACATGGAAGAGGGAACAACTTGTTTTCTCCTGCTTTGGAGGGTAGGACTCAAACCAATGGCTTCAAGTTATAAGAAAGGAGATTCCAGCTAAACATCAGGAAGATGACAGTAAGAGCTGTTTGACAGTGGAACAGACTCCCTTGGGAGGTGTGGACTATCCTTCCTTGGAGGTTTTTAGGTTGGATAGCCATCTGTCAGGTGCTTTCTATAGCTGAGATTTCTGCACTGCAGGGGGGTGGAGTAGATGACTCTCAGGGTTCCTCCCAACCCTACAATTCTATGATTCTAAGTGTCATAGCTAAGGGGTCATGGGTATGAAGAATATGTAGTCAAATCCAGGCGGTCCTAGAAGATCTGCAGAAGAGTGTTTGGCCCCCAGTGACACTACACTCCCTTTTCAGATTAATTGCTTCAGAGTATCTGGTGTATCCCCCCATCCCCCCTTGATTCTTCAGAATTGCAAAAACAAACCCAGAAACCTCTGCACAAGCAAACCACATTAAAAAAATATCTTTAATGTGGTTTGCTTGTGCAGTTCTCTGGTTTTGTGCAAATTTGAGGGATCTATCTTTTAGGATTGCTCAGGAAAGTTACGAACATGGATGGAAATAAAATGAAAACATTGAAGAAGTACTGGGTGGGGAAAGAGGAATAACCAAAAGTGACAATTGATTCACCCACCCCAAAATACTAAAATAAATAATGTGTGACCCCAAGTGGAGTGACTTGGAGCCAAATTTATTGGATTATCCCTGTATCACCCCTCCCCTGGGGCCCCACCCCTGGCCCTGGGACTCCTCATAAGGGAGCTGTTCCTGAAGGAAGAACTGTGAGGGGAGAGACCCCATCAGGCAAGGCCTCCTTCCAACTGCCTTGCTCCACCCTCTAGTCTTTGCTACAATTTGTATTGTATTATGTATTTTATGCCGTTGTTTTATTGATTAGTTTAGAAATTGTTTGTTGTAAATGTTGAGTAGATTTGTGTTTAACTTTTATATGTTGATAATTGTTTTATATTACTCTAATGATTGTTGAACATTACTTTCTGATGTAGTTTGTTTATTTTGAAGTTTTGTATTATCATATTTTTGTATTGCATTGGATTGTTGTGAGATTTTTTGTTTCTTCTGCTTGTAAACCGCCTTGAGTATCGTAAGATAGAAAGGCGGTATACAAATAAAAAATTATTATTATTATTATCAGCTAAACTTGGAATTCACAGGAAGCATCAGGATTAGTGTTGTTTGAGGGTGGTGTGTGGGTTATGCAAATTAAATGGGAATGCAGATCCTCCTAATCTGAGCTACCACCTAAACCCAAGGCATCTTCCCCCGAGGATGGAGTTGCATCCCTAGGTCAAGACAAACTGTCTTGAAAAAGTGTCCAGGACATAGATTTTGAATCTGAAACGCACAATTGTATCTTGAACATGCACTCCAATATTCATTCCATTATCTGATTTGCATTGTGTTTTGCACACTTGCTGGTTTAAAAATGGAAGGTGTGGATCAAGTTGAATGTTTCCTGAGCAGGCATGCCACCTTTCATTCTCATGTTTCACTCATCGAGAGATCTATCACGTTGCTGTTATATGAGAACAAGTAAGGATGTTCAGTTTTCAGGCAACTATAGTTTCTCAAATTAATTTTGTGAACTTAAGGAAGCCTCCAATCCTGAAGAGGAATTCTGATGAATCTTAGGCACTTTGGAATCTGGTTTACATACACCAATCATGGAAATTACCATTTTTATGCTGAATCTAAAAAAGTTTCTGAGTTGCCATCCTTGAATAAATCCCTCTGAGCACAGTGAAACTTAATAACATGCATAAGATTGTGCATATTATAGACTTTTCCATTTCATCTGCTTCTAGCATTTTTATTTGTGGCCATTTGGAGTACACGATAAATTACTTGTTGCCATTTAGAAAACTTCCTGCAGTTTAGAAATACGCTGTTTGTAACACACCAAGCCAAAACCCCTAGTTTAATAAACTAGGATATGTACAATTGACAGGCACCCATATGCAACCTCCCATCTTGCTGCTGCGCTCCCTTTACGTTAGTGACAAAAGGATTCAGCACTTAACCAAGTTTCCCATTATTTACAGAACTAGAAAATATGGCTTCAAAACAAGCTAAGAGAGTCTTATCCTGTCTTATTTTGGTGCTCAAATGAAGATAGGAGCATAGCAGCAAGAAAAAAGCTACCTGCAGATGCACACCACTAGTGTAAATCCTGGATCAAGTGAGGATTTTTGGCTTAGTGTTACAAACGTAGTGAATAGGAGAGGCAGTACCAACTAAGAGACCTAAAAACACTTTTGAAGGCTTCTTGTCTCAGCAGTTGCAGATGTGACAATACGTTCTCTTTAAAAATAGTATTCTCCTACATCAGTGTTTTTCTCATCTATGCAGGGAGTTCAGTCTCTCTGTGACTTTGTCTGAGAGGCTGCCCAACTGCAAGAGTACACACCACACTGGGGCATGACTGGACAATGGCCAGATGTCAATCTTCACCTTACAGACTGTATGGCTCAAGCTGTCAGGATAAAACCATTTTGAATACTTTATGCACATCCAAATTATATGTATAAAATGTAACAGTGGTTTTTAAACTCTGCCACACATTTCTTATCCTAGATCATGTACTTGTTAATGGTGTGTTAATAGGAATCTTCCCTTAGGTGGCTTACACTTCAACCTTGTCCTATCCTCAAGATTTAAAACATATCAGTATCACAATGTTCTCCTTAAACTAATCTAGCTGTATAAAGATTTATTTATTTTTAAAAAATCATTTTGATGCTTAGATTGATCCAAACATCAACAGCGCATAACTTTTAGTCAAGGTGTTTACTTTATATTCACAATTACAGCACTGTCTAACCCCAGAACTTTTAAAAGTTGCTTTCAGTACTTTTAAAATTGAATTAGCAATGTAGTTCCACTGCCATACAAGTAGAGTTCCTTTTTTATTATTATTATAAAGGACTGGTTAGTCCAAAACGTTCCCAGGTGCCCGACAATTTTTTAAAAAAAATCTGAACACCTGTCTCATTCACACAGAGAGCCTGCAACTGTGCTCATCTAAGTTAGTAGACTGAATCAATAGTAGTGGATAAAAATACTACTATTTTACTAAAGTACATACATTTTGCTTCAAGGACTCTCTTTACTGTATGTCCCATGGTCACTAATGCTAATGTATACCATGTATGCAAACTCCTCCCCTACAGTATCTAGACGATGCCTGCGACTTTTGCACCAGGCAGGCAACATGCCTATCACCAACCCCTTATGAAGTCTGCTCCTCACACCTCTCAAAGGCATATGTGGTTATTCAATCATCAGGAATCTAAACAGAATGAGAGCCAAGCTATATGTTATGCTACTAATGTAGTATGAAGTTCTGCTCTGTTTGAATGGAATGTTCTTCGCAAGCTGTCTTTACATTTGGACTGAGGCTTGAGGCTAGCAGTGGCTTCCCCCACATGCTCATGGGAAGGGAAAACCATAACACTCATCCTCGGCTGAGGGAAGGCACTGCCTGGCAGAGTTCTTGCTCCTTTTGCTTTTATTGCTAACAGATAATGGAAGGAATAAGAATCTCAGCTCATCACCGCCACCTTCCCATGAACAATAAACTGCATGGAATAAGGTAAGCTTGATATGGCTCCTGTAGAGCAGGAATGACAAGGGAGAAGGGAGTTTCTCTGGTCATTCCTGCTTGTGAAGATAGCTAGTGGAAGGGGCCCTTTGTGCAATGAGGTACCTATGGGCGCAATGGCGTTCTTGAGGTCATTCCCATGGTGCTTCTGTGCCCCAAACTCACAGCCCCTTAATCATGAGATGGTGAGGCTAATTATCTTTCTCTTCAGTCCAAAGTACAAAGAGCTGAAGAAGGGTTGACAAGTGATGCTCTTTCCAGCTCTGAGCTTTGCAAGGCTCAAATTCTACTAGGTCCATCTTTTACCCAAATCCCTCTAAAAAGTGAAGCATGTGATATGTGCACATAGTTTCTCTGTCTCTCAAGTGACCAGTGCGCGTGCTCCTACAGCACTTGCTAAAATGCCCATGGGCGTAAAAACATAGGTGCCCCCCCACCTAAGTGTTTGATGCAAGCAGAACTGAGCTATTTACATAATAAGGTAAAGGTAAATGACCCCTGGACAGTTAAGTCCAGTCAAAGGTGACTATGGGGTGCAGTGTCCATCTCGCTTCAGGCCAAGGGAGCTGGCGTTTGTCCACAGACAGCTTTCCAGGTCATGTGGCCAGCATGACTAAACTGCTTCTGGCACAACAGAACACCGTGACAGAAGCCAGAGCGCACAGAAACACCGTTTACCTTCCCGCCACAGCGGTACCTATTTATCTACTTGCACTGGTATACTTTCGAACTGCTAGGTTGGCAGAAGCTGAGACAGAGCAACAGGAGCTCACCCCATCGTGCGGATTCGAACTGCTGACCTTTCGACATAATACATATCTTACCTCTGACATTTTATGTAGCTATATTCAAAATTAAGCAGAGTAGTTGAGAGAAGAGAATTTGCTAGAAAAGACAAAAGCTTCCCTAAATGTGTAGTGTGATGGATGTGATTCTGAGGGGAAAGACCCTTACATTAAACTTAACTGCACAAAAGCAAAATGTAATGAACTGTAGCATGAAACAAGGTAGGTGCTCTTTCAGAATATTCTTTGTTTTGAATTTGCTATTCAGGAGTAGGCTATCAAAAGGAATTCACATTTATTTGTATGATTTATGATTGGAAGAAAAAGTACTAATTGTTAACTCTGCTTCAGTACTCCCTCCTGGCTTGAAGTTTCAATCATTAGCAAAACTACAAGAATGAATTGTATAAAACTACAAAATACCTTTACTTTACATTTCAAAGCTGAGTTTGTATAGATTCTTTGCTGTTGCTTACAAAATGATGAATTTGAAACATCCTGCAAATAACAATTATTGTTGAACAACCTGATCAAACCTGTTTGATTTCCCTGCAGCAGCTCAAAAGCAGTTTGCATTTTTGCAACTAAATTGGTATCAGAAGTTTGGCAAGTGGGAGGAGGAACCAGCCAAAAGCAATGAACGAAGAGTACACTGATTGTTACCTAAAAATATGGCCTCCTTCAGACACAACCACAGGCATGTGGAAGCTGCCAAACTTGTCATGCTATTTCATGTGACTGCACCATACATGTGAATACTTAAATCATGTGAGTTGAGCCAATTGCACACCTCTCCCCATGGCCCTCATATTGGGAGGGTGGCAATCAGCTCTGCTCATATAGTTGAGGTAAATGACAATTTGTAAATACTCCACTACAATGTAGAGTAGTAAAGGTAAAGGGGCCCCTGACCATTAGGTCCAGCGAGGATGACTCTGAGGTTGCTGTGCTCAACTCGCTTTACTGGCCGAAGGAGTCAGCGTACAGCTTCCGGGTCATGTGGCCACCATGACTAAGCTGCTTCTGGCGAACCAGAGCAGCACACAGAGATGCTGTTTACCTTCCCGCCTATTTATCTACTTGCACTTGACGTGCTTTCGAACTGCTAGGTTGGCAGAAGCAGGGACCGAACAACAGGAGCTCACCCCGTTGCGGGGATTCGAACCGCCGACCTTCTGATCGGCAAGCCCTAGGCTCTGCGGTTTAACCCACAGCGCCACCCGCATCCCTTATGTGGAGTAGTATAGGGAACCAATTCCCACTTGACAGGGTTAAGTTTGTCTTATAAATAATTATATAGTAAGAAGACTTTTGTATGCCTACAAACATGCTTCTTTTTAGAGCATAACCATTCTTTTGAGTATTTAAACTGTGGAAGAGGTTTGGGAAGAACAGATATAGTCAGACCTCTCTCTAGGTTGCACACATTAAAAAAATGATAGAAGAGAGGGAGGATTGGCAAATGAAAAGAGTTTAGAGGAACATTTAAATTTGTAGCTTGAGGGCGAGCAGGGAAATGACACTCCCACTGATTTATTATTTTTTTAAAAAAATATAGCTAAAGGTTAAATTTTTGTTCCACATCCCAAAAAGAACATTTGACAAAGTCATTCTGATTTCTTACAAAACTAATTCTATAACTCTATAATGATATAGAGCTAGATCATTAGTTAATTTTGGCTCACCCAAAGATTTTTACTAGGAATTTAGTGTATCCTTAATCAACCCATTCAGAAAAATCACCTAGCTTCATAAATTAGACACAAACCCCTGTATTCAAAGTGGACCATATGACCTTCAATCCATATATGTGTTGAAGTTTTCTGAGAAAATAGGGCATGCATCTGCCAATACATTTAAAATTAAAGCTGCAGTATTATTTTGATTTTGCAAGTAGTTGCTAATATAGGCATTACTTTATAGACCTGTCCTTGACTGCTGAATGGGTGGCTTTTAAATTGACAGATGACACGTTTCCACCAACAGGTGCCAACAAAGGCATCGTCCTGGTGTTTTGCCCTCCTGACTCTAATAAGAAGCTTGCACTTTTTAGTCCAAAGGGTGCCAGTTTGGGCATGGGCTTCCACTGTGTGTCAAGGTGGCCAGGTTCCATATTAGTTTTCATCTGCAGAACTGGAAGAGACACATTTGTAGTTTTTGCCATGCATGGTACATTTTTCCAGCTTCTCCCACTAGTTGTTGAAATGTTACAATTTGGGTCCTTTACTTCAGAGACCGGCATTAGATCGAAAACACCTGATTCAGATGAAGGATCTCTCAAGTTCCTGTCACCATCAGTGAGACCACCGTCTTCCAACTGAAGCAAGAGTGGAGTTACAGAACCACTACTCTCTTGCACAAAACAGAGGTCCTTATAGCTCTCACCCAATTTGCCAAACTGAAAGTGAAAGCCTGCTGCTGCTGCTGCAGCAGCAGCTGATTCCGTGCCGTTTCCCATACCTTCCAGAGAAAACTCAGTGCTTGGGGAGATGGGAAGTTTTGATCTGTCTGGGGCTGCATCATTCAGCTGCTGGTTGAGGGATACAATTTCATTCAGAAGTGAGGTGAGAGTTTCATCAATGCCATCATTCTTTATGTCCATTAAGTCACTTTCATCCAGTGCTGGTTCAGGTATTGCAGAGGCTACTTTTTGCAGTTCCATTTCTACCCCAGAGTCCTTGGGTTCATTAATCTGTAGCTTCTGAAATGAATAATCCTTTGACTTTTGTCCCTCACCTCCCTTGCATATATCTTTTAACCTAACCCGATTTCCACTTAACTCTTCAATGAAGAGTTTTGTTGCAAATAATTCTGGGGATCCCTTCATACTGGATACATTTACTATTTGTGGAAAACAGTTTTCTTTTTCCCTTAGAAAAACTTGAGCTGTTCCAGTAGCATCCCCCTGTTTTCTGGAAGAAGGTTCCGCATTTCCTTCAGACTGAAAATCAGTTGTTTCCTGCAGTACTATCTGCATGGAAGGTAAGCATTTCTGGGAATCTGTATCCAGAGTTACATAAGGTTTCTTATTTAAATCCAGGAGTAAATCTGTATTTTCTTCAGTAGCCAGTGACACCACATTTACTATCCTTGGCATCATTAAGGAGTCTTCGTTTTCTGTAAACAAGTCCAAACAAAGAAAGGCCCGTTAGAATACTGATGAGAGAGGGAATGGGATCTAAAGAGCAGCTTTTAGCACTGCTAAAGCCTGGGGGGGGATACCTGTAAGATTTCCCCCCCCTGAACGTATCATGGACCTGTCAAAAAAAGTCCACCCTGTTTCAAAGGGGTTTGTTAAATAGCATGTGAGGCTACTGTTTGAAAAATAAAAGCCCAAAAGCTTTTATTGGGCTTAAATTTCCATCTGAAAAACAGAAATGCTAACTATAAGAGATCAACTGCAAAAGGGAACAGAAGTGTCCTATATGATGAAGAACCAAAACACAAGTGGCAATACACAAGCCACAAAAGCAGTGTGCAGAGCCACCTTATAGGAATCAGTATAATTCTGCCCTTCCTAGCCCTCTCCCAGCCAAGCTGTTCACTCTAAGGAGATGCCTTGCTGCACCTCCCCAGGAACAGCCAGTCACTTGTTCTTCCTCAGTTCCCTGTGTGTAGCTCTTGCCTTTCCTTTGAGTGAAAGGTTTGGGGTAGGATGCGGTATGCCTGGCAATGTGATGGTGGCCCCAGTGCCAAGATGGCCCATGCTGCCTTTTATGGGATGGCTCCACACACTTCTGCAAGCAAAACTAGACTTTGACTGTTTATTATTAGTGTGGGGAAGGAGCTGCTACACTCAGGTACACATCAGATCAATGCTTCCCAGAACGCCCTGGGGATTTTGGTTTCACTTTGTATAAAAATCGCCTTCTTTCTGCAGCCTACCTGTGACACTGCTTCTGTTCTTGGAACATATCAATGGTTTCGTATGCCTGTTGGACAGGATTACCGGTTCAATCTCTCTAGAAAGAGAAAAAGGGCTGTTTTCCACAGTGGAACTAGCAGTTCTCGGTGTTTTAATGATTTCCACCATTTCTTGCTGGCTCTGGTTCTCCTGTTCTTCTAGTGCCTTCTGCTTTGTAAAAATGTATTCTAGCTTCTTCAATATCGCTTCCTGTGGCTTGCCTACAGAGAAAACAAAGAGTTGGATATCCCTCACTTTGCAGTTCAAAGGAACACACACACACATTTGCTCAAAATACAGTATTTCATAGTGCAAGATTAGGACAATTTCCAACACACATGGCTCGCAAGGATATAGTTAGCAAGCAGGACATCTTTAATACCATTTGCGTCTTTGAAAATATAATCCTTAGAATCCTACATGAACAATTCATCCCAACCACTTTGAATCATCCTAGTATTTGCCTATGCTGGAATTTCTTTCTTCATCTACATGAATATTTTGATTTGTTTATTTTTTTAATAAAACCTGTCCATGAAGTCATCTCACCTGAGAGTGCAGACACTTTACGAATCAGGGTGTTGCGCTTACACAACAGGAACTTCTTGCGGCTTGTCAACTGGTTTGCCTGATCTCTTAGCCTCTGGATATCTTCAGTGGCCTGGAAAGGGACTAAGAGGTCATTTTTACATTCTAGTGCAATACAGAGGCGGGGGAGATAGCTTCTCTTATCTTTTCTCAAAGCACCCTAAAAACAAAGCAATGGCAGAAACTTTGCAGACATGTTAGTGAATCAGCTGCATTAAAAAAATTAGGGCCTTTGTGTGTATTAGGATAGCAAGCTTCAGCTGGGAACAGAGGAGACGAGGCAAAAAACGCTATAGGTGGAAATAATTATCTTAGCAAATGTACTTAGAGAAAGAAAATTAAGCCAAATGCATTTGTCAAATGTCCAACACTGAGCTGAGTTGCTGTGGCACGTTAGGACCCCCCACAAAAAAACCTGTATCTCTCTTTTTTATATCTTCCAACTTAAGGTTTTTCATCTTGCTGCTGTTAAAAATCAATTTCTCTTAATGAAGAGGCATTTCCTTCCACATAAAGCTAAATGATGAACCATCTACCTGCTCGAGGAGGATGCGCTTGGCAATTTTGGGAGTGCTGTGCAGTCCCAAGGCCCCCTGCAGTTTTTCAAAGAGTTCTTTCATTTGCTTACGCCGACGCTGTTCATCTGCTGTGTGTCTCGGGCGATAAGAAGTCGTGCTTTGTGTCCCATTCTTTGGTTCTCTTTTCCAGAGTCCAGACGGCTATGGACAAGAACGGCACTTTCACCAGACAGGAAAAAATAATAATGCAGCGACTGATATAAATACTTGGGATTTTATATTATCCCCCAAACCCGGGCTTCTGCATGTCTCCACAAAGCCAGCCAGATGCTGGATGGGAATGTATGAATAAGCTAAACAGCTGTTTGGTTTTGAAGGTGCAACACTGGAAAACAAAGGAGCCACACAGGCTACTGTGCAACAGCTAGGATTCTCAGTTGGGTCACCAAGAGGTATGGGGAGAATGAAAAGGGCCTGACTACCAATCCTGTCTCATGGCACGCGCATAAAACAATGCCGTTAAGTAATATATATATATTTAAATATATATATATATTTTAAAACCCCACTACCAGTCAATGTATATTTCAGCTGGAATACACACACCACAAAGACACAACAGTAGAAAAGAAATGTATATTCACTTTAGGGGACTCTGCCATCACTTTATTTGAAGAGTCATGAGCAAGATGCCTAGAAGGATTTAAAAAGAGAAGTTGTGTTTAGTTGCACAAGTCAATCTGGCTCAGATAATAGCTTAAGCCTCAATCAAAACTGCAAGAAAAACTTCCTTTGTGCCAAAAGGGTCAGGAAGTTGTGCTCTGGTCACACAGGAAATGTCCCTGCTCTGTCCCCTCCTTCTGCTGGGCCCTTTTTGTTTTCTCACTCTGCTCTGCATGCTACTCAGTCTCTTGAAGTAAACAAATGAATGAACCAAAGGTTGCCTGAAACAGCACATCTTAGGTTCTTAGTACTCTCAAAAATATAATTTGAACTAACATACAAATTAAAGGTGTCCTATATAGCCCCAATAAGCTGATAATATATATAATGTAATCTTTGAGTGCTAACATTAGTGATTAGGAAACAACACATCAGGCTATTTGCCAATCTAGCCCAGGATTGGTCCCAGGCTGAGGTTTTCTGAACTCTTGATTATTTTAAGTGGAGATGGCAAGAATCTTTTTCATACCAAGTCTACCATCAAGCCAAGTTACCACGCAATAAATTTAGCCTACAAGTGTGTACATCCTGGTATACAGCCATAGCAGGAAGGAATTCCCACATTACAAATCAAGGTGCCCAGTCTGCTGTGTAGTTGCAGTTTCTTATGAGACATTAGATTTCTTTTCTTAATCGGTGAATCCAGCCCTTCAGCTATCTGCTTGATTGCTCTGTGTTGGAAGAGGAAGGGCTCTGTAGAGGGGTCAAAAAGGGCTGAATTTAAGCTGTGGTTGCAAAGCTTGACATTCTACATTGTATCCTTGAAAAGTGGTTCGGAGGGCAGGCCACCTTTCCAGCCAAAATGGTTCCCCAGTCCTGTCCTAAAGGTTATGAGCTAAGTATATTTTAAAAAGGGCTTCTGGGTGATGCATCATTGCAAAGTCTCACTGTGTGAAGCAAATAAACCACAGAGCGGAGCCTTGGCCTGCATTAAAATTAACTATATCTGATAGGCATAATAAAAAGTAGCACTATGCTAAAAATCCATTTGCTGGTGTGTGTTTGTTGTTGTTGCTTAAAAAAACTTGCTTACAACTGTCTGGGAAGTAGGGCATGAGCTGCTGTAGTTTTCAGGTGAGAAATAACACTTTTCTTTGAAAACTCTCCAGGTTCAGTGTTCATTTTCTTGTCACCTTGACTGGAGTCCCTTCCATTCTGAAACAGAACATTAAAAAGGCAGTTAAACTCAGTCCTGCAGAGAAGCTCCAGTCAGGTAATGTTTCATTTCAAACTCAGAATGTGGTGTGTTTCTTCCATGTGCTAGCAGAGAGGAGGCAACCAGCAGAGACAGGTGTGTTCATGGTAAACCATTGGCTATGGTATATTGTGACATGGAAACTGGCCTATTGCCCAAACATTAATGTTTACAGCTGCTCAGGGTATAACTGAAGAATGGTAATAAAGACCATTGTTTTAATGTAAATTTCCAACAACTTGTTAAGGTGTATACTGTAATTATTTAACTTTGGTGTTCTGAAGATTAAGTAACAAATTGAGTCTTACCGATTGAGAAGTATCACCTGGAGCTTCTTCAGGACAGTTAACATAATGTTCCTTATTGTACATCGCTGTAATGCTATAGGTGTGGTCTAATGATACAGTATCAGGATGGAAGATGGGAGCATCTACAATTTCTGCATTCTTTTTGGCCATCTCTGAAGTAGTAGCACTACTCTCACATATGATACTTTCAGAATGGAACTCTGAAGGATGTGCTGGAAACTTATTTTCTTTTAATTTGGTGTTGTATATTGTGATTTCTGACTCTTTGGCCTCCACCATTTTCAAATGTGGTATTTTTTCTTCCAGCTTGACAGAACTGCACTCTCCTTTCCAATTGGTATTCTTTACCTGGAGGGATAAAACATGATGGACAATGGAGTTTGGAACATTTTTCAGCTCTGGAAACTGAACTAAGGTAGTTAGCATAATATAGTGGTACCTCGGGTTAAGTACTTAATTCGTTCCGGAGGTCCGTTCTTAACCTGAAGCGTACTTAACCTGAAGCACCACTTTAGCTAATGGGACCTCCTGCTGCCACTGCGCCGCCAGAGCACGATTTCTGTTCTTAGCGGAGTTCTTAACCTGAAGCGTACTTAACCCGAGGTACCACTGTGCCACAAAACAAAACTCATCTGTGGCATTTGTCAAGACTCCATACACTCCAATTTCTGACTGAGTCATGAAAATATTTACACACTTTTTAGCCACAGAGGAAGTTAAATTCTCAACAACAGAACTTTTGCAGGAAGTTCAAATTCTGTGAGGAAAGTAAGTTTGGATGGTAAAACTGGAGAAATTAGTATAAAGAGAAGTTAAGGAAAGGCACACGGTAGAAAATTTACACACATACATTGGACCCAAAGATCCAAGGCAAGTGACAGCAGTAATCTCAATTGGTCACAGTGGTTTCCCTGGTTCTCAAATAAATTGTGTTATAGTAAAAACATTTTGCTGCCAGATTTGTTTTACAAATTAAAGCAGTGTGGGATGCTCACCAGTGTTTCAATCTGGTGGTCAGAACTCCCATCAGTATCTTCCTCTGCAGAATCATCTGTTTTTTCACTATTTCCTATATCATCCTTGGTAATACCAAATGACATAGGACCACTTTTCCAATAGTTGGTTTTAGATGCATTTTTTTCTAAGCATTTAGCAACTGGATTCTGGGATGATTTGCTCCAAGTTCTGTTGGGCTCAGCAAGGCCATCCTTAAAAGCTTGATCCTCTCCCCATAAACCAGAAAGACCTTTTTTATAGCAAGAAATGTTAGAGTTCTCCTGAACATCAGCACTACTGTTAGGAAGATATTCTTGGGCACTATCCACACACTTCTTCCCTGGTGTGTAATTCTGGTCCCTTATACAGCTGATCTCAAGCTCTCCTCTCTCAGTTTCCTTGACATTTTCTATTTGCATGGAGTCACCCCTCTCTTTCCAGTGCCTTCTTAGCAGTTCAAAGTCATGTTTGTTTTGCTGCCGAATCTGAAGCAATTTTGCCCTTTTCTGCTGCTTTTCTGTATGGTTCATGCTTACAATCCGCTGCAGTTTACCAAGCCATGTCGGCTGTGTCTGTTTAGGTCCTTCCAAATCAGTCATGGCCCTTTGCATTTGGGCAATGTGTGTTTGCTCCCCATTTGAGCATTTCATATGCAGAGCCTCTTCCTGACGTGTGGGGCATTTCTGTAATGTATCACACACAGGAACGTCAGTTTGCAAACCATCTTCAGCCTCATCTGACATACCTTCAAGGTACCTCGCAAGCTGAGTCTCACTTCTCACAGTCCCTTTAACCGTCTTACTTGGCTTCCTGCAAACATACGAATGGTCTGCCAATATCACGTCTGATGGAATGTCAGGATACAATAAAGGTCCCCCACTTAATAATTCTCCCCCTGCATCCGCGTCAACTGGAGCAGTCTTTGTGGCAATTGCACTTTTGTCAGGAATAAACAAGTCCCCTTCTTCCTTCACCCGCAACGGGAAATCCGTAACAGCTTGGTCTGGCTCTGCACTACAGACTGCTGAAGGAAAGATAACAAGCAGCTTTAATGCTCTAGTCACTGGAATAGCAGCAAAAGAACCGAAACAAATCCTGTACTGTTCATTTTACCTCTGGTAAATAATAAACTAGGCAAAGGGGGCAGGAGAAAGGAGCAACAAGTAGGAGCGAAGGTCACATCACAAGACTCCAATGGATATCAAAACGGGGGAAAGCAAGAGCGTTGAAATTTAGCGCAACAAAGAAGACACTGAAAGTGGCATTCTTTTTGAAATCATTCCATTACCCATCCTCAGTCATGGGTGGTGTTTGTTATGTAGCCCATGAGGGAAGGGAGGGGTCCGTGTGCTTAGGGGTTCCCTGAAGTACGCAGATGCCCAAAAAACTGAAGGGAAGGGAAAAAAATGAAAGGTGTTTTAAAGAAGGCTTCGTAAGGACTGTGAATGTGTACAGCACACAAAGAATAATATCAAAACACTCTTAAACATCCTTCTACATACATCAAGAAAGGTCATGAGAAGTAAAACACGCATGGCTCCATCACCCACTCAATTACCTTGGGATGCCTCTAACTGCTCAGGCCATTTGGGCCTCAAATTTCCTACTTTATCACTGTTTCCTTAGCAACCAGGCCTTCAACAGGGTTGTTGACATTCCCGTCCCTATCTGTTCTTTGGAAACTTTCAAGGAGATGCTGGATTTCACTCAAAATAGACATAGCAAAACATCCTGAGTGACCATTTGTGCCACTTTCAGGGTCAGATAGGAAAGGAATGCAGTGTAGGAGTCATAAAATGCAGGCAAACCAAATCAAGCCTAATACATTCTAGCCAAAGGTTCAAGAAAATTAATATTGGATTTTTAAAATATTTTTTTTAAAGGATGCCCTGAGTCTTGATAATTCTTACATCAGCACCATTGCCATTGTAAGAGAACAAGGGAGGTGTTCCTGGTGAGTTCTGGAGCCTCTTTTTCTAGAAAAATAGCACTGTAAATAGGCCATTATGTTGCAGGTCCAGCATATATATATATATATATATATATATATATATATATATATATATAACTTCAAAAAACAACAACCTGATAAGCCCACCACAAAGAGTAACATGACAATTGTACGTGCATCCTTTCATGCGGGAGACAGGGGAGGAAAGACTGAAACATGCAATAAGCGGCAGTCCCCTCAGTGGTGAAAAGCCTCCTAAATGGAGCAAGAGAAAAGGTGGGGGAAATCCATGCCACAGAGATGGATGGGAGGACAGAGTGGATGAAATTTGCAGGATGACTGGGTGCTTGCCCATGGGAGGAAGCCAGGAGTGTAAGGGTTCAGAACTAAAATGTGCCAGTAGGGCAGATGTTGGAGGAACATGTCGCATTCTGCATGTTAAGTTCTCTAATTCACTGCTGATCATGGAAACCTAAAAGGCAGGCATGCCACCTTCTCTGCCCCTCCACCCTCATCTAAGACTAAAAAGTAGCGAGTGACATTTATAAATCCATGACTTCCCTGGAAAGGACATTCTGAATGCACATGTAAAACAGAAATGGAACCCTTTCACTGAATTAACGTCAGGTCACCACACCAGCCTGGTTAACCAAACCATGGCTTAGAATGAACGTGTGAGTGCTCCAAAAGCAGCTTATTTATCCCCAACCTAAGATAGTGTACACACACACACACACACACACACACACACACACACTTGGTAAAAAAAAATCACAACAACAACCAGCAACAAAGCACACAAACACACAAGGTGTGATGGAAAGAGAAAGGCACATAAAAGGGGGGGTGGAGTCAAAAGAAAGAATAATCAGATGTTTTACCAGAAAAATCACGGCAACATTTTGTTGCAGTTTCCATGTATATTTGATAACAGTAAGTCAAGATTTAACACACCTGGATAGTCCAGAATGTTTATTCATCAAACTCCCAGAGAAAAGGTTTTTGAAAATGTTTCGAACACTTTTCTAGTAAGACTTACATTCATCATTGCTTCTCATCCGTTTATTAACATGCTCCAGTTTCCAATCCCTTTTTCCATTGCAGCATTCAATAATTCCACACAAATATTTCTTCAAGCTTTTCTTATTCACAGAAACTCCCTTTAACAGGGCCACCCTTTTCTTCAGACAATCAAATGTGCAATCTGTCTTGCAGGAAAGTGTAGGCTGGCACGTCCCAGAAGCTAAACTAGCACAGAAACCCCCCGGCTGGCAGATGCCACTGTGTGCTGGATCTTGGCTGTTGGTTATCTTACAGACAGGCTTGCTTTTGAGTGAAGCCTGAAAGAATATACAAATATGTATCTCAAGAATTTAGGCAAGAACCTACACACAACAAATTTTGAACAAATGTAGGGTATGAGGTCAATTACACAACACTTTATGATACATACCTTGTCCTCAATTGGATGGTATAAAAATGCACAAAAGATGAAGGGAAACAGGATTGTACCCAGTGTGTATGGTCAATATAGCGTTACTTCCCATTGCCACAGTTACAAATAGGAATAAATCAAAACCAATTTTTACTTAGTCACATGCACTTGCACAAACAGAAAGTGAAAGCTAACATCCGATAGCCGTTTAAAACACAGAACATGGAAGCATTAATGTTCAAGATTATCAGGAAACAAGAGGAATGTCCTGTGCAATTTCCATTGGTTTCTTCCGTTCTTACTACAGAAGTTCTTCTAAGAAGGCTAAAGCAAGCCGATTTGATAATCATTCTGCAAGCAGCAGTCTTGCTTAGGGTTTCCACAAGGGTCATTCACTAGAGACTGTTGGTTCAGAATCTCAAAGAAGTCTTGCAAGACTCGCCAGACATTTTTGTTGAATAAAATGGATTGTCTTGTGCATGGGAACATTAGAATCCCACCCCCCAGCAATGGTCTTTTATAGGACATTAACGCGAATAAACTGTAATTATAAGAAGAGCGTGCCGTAGCCGGCCAACAGCCCATCTAGTCCAGCATCCCGTTCTCACAGTGGCCAACGAGATGCCCAAGAAAAAATGCGCAAGCAGGATCCAAGTTCAAGAACACTCTTTCCCACCTGTGGTTTCCAGCAACTGGTACTCAGAAGCATTACAGTGGTACCTCTAGTTACGAACTTAATTCGTTCTGGAGGTCCGTTCTTAACCTGAAACTGTTCTTAACTAGAGGCGTGCTTCCGCTAATGGGGCCTCTTGCTGCCGCTGCGCCGCCGGCACACGATTTCCGTTCTCATCCTGGGTCAAAGTTCTCAACTCGAGGTAACTCTTCCAGGTTAGCGGAGTTTGTAACCTGAAACGTTTGTAACCTGAGGGGTTTGTAACTCGAGGCACCACTGTACTGCCCTCCAGCTGTGGAGACAAAGCATAGCTATCATGGCTAGAAGGCAATGGCAGCCTTTTCCTCCATGAGTTACAAAGGAAGGCAAAGGAAACGGCCATTTCAACTTACCTGAGGGCTAAGTAGAGATGCTAAAGATAGGTCTGCTCGCTCTTTGGTAATGCAAGTCCGTGGCTTCCCACTCTGCGATGCACGGCCTTCCAATTCCATTAACTCCACCGGAACCTGCTTATAAATGAATTAATGTCACCACATTTTTACTTGAATCTGAGCACAGAGTATCAACTCAGTATCTTCTTCTTTTTTTAATGACAATATCCCTGCATTGCAGGAAGTTGGACTAGTTGTTCCTCAGGGTCCTTTCAACTCCACAGTTCCATGATTCTGTGGTTCTGAGTGCTTCACAGCAGTGCAGGGTAGTGCAATATTTTAAAACAAGGATGAAGTTTGTGTTGAAGTACTGCAATGTGAGGATGTATAGCAGTCATAGATGCACATAAAGAGTGATATTTGGTCCTGCTCCTACTCAGAGTAAACCCTTTGAAATTCATGGACATTACTAACGTAGGTTCGTATATTTCAGTGGATCTACTGTGAGCCAGACGTCACCTGAATACAACCCTAAATTGGTTTAGAAATGTGAAAACAAATCCCAGAAGTTATAGGTCACACACCACGAACTTATGAATAATTCTAATGCATGAAGACAATAGAAGTTCCTTTCTTTTCTTACGCTAATCTTACTGTGTCAGTTACATTGCATGTGAAACAGAATTAGAAATCCTAATGGCCCATCCGAATTTTGCAGATGATCTGCAAGGACATTGGTGGTCATACAAAAATGAAATAGAAATGGACATCTTTCGCCATGTAATTTCTGAATGTAACTTCTTTACTATGCAGCAGATATGTATATTGTTATGTATTTCTGTTTATGTTTTTCATGCTTTTTCCAAAAACCAACATTTTCTATACCTTCCCCACCTCCTGCAAAATAGTCAAAAAAGGATTGCAAAAGAAAAACAAATTGTGAGTACGTGGGTCCATTTCTAGCATATGCATATCTAACCAATGACTAAATGGTAAAGATTATTGAAGTTTACCTGAGAGATGATCAAAGTCTCCAGAGAAAGGTCTGCCCATTCTTCAGTAATACAGGTCTGTGGCTTCCCATCCCTCATAGCACAATCCTCCAGCTCTATCAGTTTCATCTGAGATAAATGCAGTGGACAGCTACTCTGTTTTCGTTGCTGTGCTTGATGCACAGTTATTTGCTTTCTCTGTAAGTTTCCATCTAATTCTGGCATATGTACCTCGTCAGCCACTTGGCTATATGATCTAGACCTACTGGTGTTTTCCATGGCAGAAAAATCATGCTCCTCCTTTGACAGAACAGGTAAAGGCATTATAAACTTTTGGGAAGATTTTACCCTGCCTCGAAAAGTTGCTTGTTTATTCTTAGCTTTTCTTCTCCTTCTAAAAAAGGAAGGCAGAGAAAGAGGCTTGAAAGCGTAAGTGCTGGATGGAGTAACGATGGGTTTCTTCTCTGGAACTTTATCGAGGGCTTGAACACAGCTGGTACCTTTGGATGGAGTCCGGCAATCCATGGGATAACTAAACAAGCTTGAAGAGAATCCCACACTTTCCATTAGCTTCCCTTCCCTTTCCAAATATTTGTCCAGTTTATCACTGCAGAAGGCAGATCGGTTCTTCAGCGAGTCCTCTAAAATGCTACCTGAATTAATCCAGAATATGACATAAGAGAAAGAAGTCAAACACAACCTCTGAAAATACATCAATCCCAGTTCTGGCAGAAAAGGAAACTCACAAAAGTTAATCTAAAAATTATCAAAAGATCTCCTTTCTGCAGCACCACGAAGGGAAAATATATAGAAAATCAATGTCCTACCTTCCTGCTTAGAAGCGTTGTTAAGTCTTCCTTGCCAGCCTTTTATCTTTCTAAAATCATTGGTTTTCCCAGTCTTGGAAATGAAGGAAAGGGCAGTATCTAGAAATGAAGGTAGCAAAGCAATTTTATTAACGAGGCACAATATTCCTGTCTATAAACAATGGTATATATATATATTCAACTAAAAACGAATTATCACGTGTATTTACTGAAAGGGGTACTAAACAGGCGACAAGGGCCTCGACAAGGGCCTGAATAATAGCAAAGTTAATTTACCAAAAATTCCTTCTAGAAAATAATAATTAAAATAAGAACAGTCATGTCCTTCATTCCCAGAGGGCTCTACAGTTGCACATACCATAGAGCGCACTCCATTTTCCTCCAGAGATGAACCTTAGCCTTCCTCCCAAACTTGGATCTAGAGAGAGGAGACAGGAGTTTCTCTACAGCTGCACAGCACTTTGGAACACTGCTGAATGAAGCCCAGCGCAGCTGCAGGCACAATCTCTCTCAAACTTTAAGGTTGGGAAGAAATCTGGGGGTTGTTTTGGTGTTCCACCTCCAAAGCACTCCAAACACCTCAAAAATATGGTGGCAAAATGTATGTCCCCCCACAAAGTCTCGTCTGAACAGTCAGCTCCTAACGATGCACAATTTACATAATTTATAGCTTTGTTTTATACGGTTTGCATCATGCGGTGATAATGCAATTTACTAAGACAATGGTTGTACATAGAAAATACAATGAATGGGTTAAAAAAAAAAGTTTGCTTTCTGGAGTTGGGAGTGCTGGGGCTGCTGCTTGCCACAAAGTTTCAAGCTCCCGTCTTCCTCTCCAGCAGGAACTAGGCCCTCTCCATTGCACTAGGCTTCCCAGACTCTCTGAAATGCAACTGTGGGGACAATATACCCTGCCATCTCTCTGTCCCAAGCTGGAGAAGAGGGCCAGAATACTCCCACAGCCTGGAGCTCAGATGGAGAGCACAGGTTGTGCCTGACCTCGTTCTGTGATGCAGCACAAGGTCAGAAGTGCAACCCCATGATTTGTGAAGTGAAACCCTCATAATATCTGGCTGCCCAACAAAAAGCAGCCAGGTTTTATGGACTCTGCTTACCATTCTAACATTTCAAAAAGATACATTATATTTACCTTGACAACTGAGATCTGTCACTTGGTTTTCCCCAAATACATAATCCTTTGAAGGTCTCAGGGGAAGCTGCACACCCACGTATTTCAGGTCAATGCTAAGTGTTGGGTCCACGGAACCCAACTTCAGTCCCACTAGAAGAAGAACACCCCACGTTAGAGATCTTTACAAGCATGAAGAAAGGCAGGGTGGCCAGTGGTTGCCAAACCAGCACACGTGAAGGTCTTTGCGGGCAGGCCTCCCAAACTCTGAGCTTTCATAAATGTCTCTAGCCCTCTTAAAAAGAAAATTATGAAACAAAATGTGTAAATACCCTTCTAAGTGAATGATTTGAAATGAGCCACCATGGCTCTTCCTACCTCTCAGTGTTTTTGGCCAAGCAGCAAAGTCAGAGCTGTGATTGATAAGCGAGTTGTTTGGACACCAGGCAGCAGGAATCCATGGGTCCTAAAGAGTTGCTGTTTCACTTCCTATATACAGTCCTACCTTGGTTCTCGAACACCTTGGTACTCGGACGTTTTGGCTCCTGAACGCCTCAAAACCTGGAAATGTGTGTTCCAGTTTGCGAATGTTTTTCGGAAGCCGAACATCCAACACTGCTTCCAATTGAGTGCAGGAAGCTCCTGCAGCCAATCGGAAGCCGTGCGTTGGTTTTTGAACCCTTTCAGGAGTCGAACGGACTCCTAGAACGGATTAAGTTCAACAACCAAGTATGACTGTAGTGTAGTTTTCCTGCTCCCGTCTTATTTTCTAATGAAATCTCCTTAGTTTGTCTTTTGTTTTAACCTAGCAACAAGGATGCACCTTTCCTATAGGGCGTTTGTCTGATTCTGTAGACCCTAGGAGTTATTTTCTACAAATACTACAGCAAATAAGAGAGGGTAGACATTAAAATATCCCTACTTCCTCCAAAAGGCAAATGTGAAAACTTCACAAAGAGGTTGAGGTCTGCTGTACAGGAACTAAAAACCAGACATTCATTAAGAATTTGCTGAAGAGTTAACTTAAATCAAAATGGTATTTAAGCCTACTCAGAAGTAAGTTTCTGTGTTTACTGGAGCTTACTCTTGGGTAAGTGGGTTCACTGATAGCAGCCTAGGCTTTGATTTAGGGTTGGCATTTGAGAAAAACATGGTTCTTGTGACGGGCAGAAATTCAGGTAAAGCCTTTTCTAGTATGGAAATGCAATTATTATAAGAACTTCACCGTGCCAGTACTTTCTAATTTGGGTTGTGTCATGCTCCCCACATCAGCCATTTCATGACTGGTGCCCCCAGCACTCTCAAAATTCGAAATGTGCCACTAGTCTAAAAAGGTTGGCGACCTCTGAGAGAATCTATAAGCCACGAATTCCCTCAAGCACAGGTGAAGGGCTCTAATACGAATGTGGGCAGCATTCAATAATACAGTGGTACCGTGGTTTACGAACTTAATCCGTTCTGGAAGTCCGTTCTTAAACCAAAGCGTTCTTAAACCAAGGCGTGCTTTCCCATAGCAGCGGGGGACTCAATTTACAAATGGAACACACTCAACAGGAAGCAAAACATGTTCTGCTTCCAAGGCAAAGTTCACAAACCAAAACGCCACCTTCCGGGTTTGCAGCATCCTTAATCCAAGTTGTTCATAAACTAAGCTGTTCTTAAACCAAGGTACCACTGTACATTGCATCACAGTTTAGCTGAATAGACCACAGAGCACACACGAGAAACAATATCTGAATACTATGTTCTAAGGGCAATATCGAACGAAACCGTTCTACTAGCTCAGTCACTTCTGGCTGTGCAGTGGAACGTCCCTCTCCCCTCTCTGTATGCCCCTGAAATCTGTTATGGTTCTCCACTCAACCCTTCAGAGCAGTTTTGTTTGGGGTGGCATGAAGAGAGGAGAGGGACGAGAAGTTATGTTGCACGGCCGAAACTGTGCTAGCCTAGCCAAACTGTTTTGTTAGAATTAGATGCTGCTCTAGATAACTATCACAGCAGCTGCGGAATCTATTGCTAATAACATACCTTCTTGAAGACTAGGATGTATCACTTGTCTGTGCCTGAAGGACTTCAAATCTTCTAAGAGCTTTGTTTCTAGAAGTTGTAAGTTTATTTGGGAGTCTGTCATAGAACAAAAAAGTATTTCTGAAACATACAAATACAAAAATGTGTATCACATTCTAACATACAAATAATAATATAATAATAATAATTTATTATTTGTACCCCGCCCATCTGGCTGGGTCTCCCCAGCCACTCTGGGCGGCTTCCAGCAAACATTAAAATACATTAACACATCACAGATTAAAAACTTGATAAGAATGTGATACTTATTTTAAAAAACCTACTGTTTGCTTAGCAGTCTTAATTTTTCCTGCACTAAGGCCGCCCCATGTCAATTATGCAGTGTCAAGAGTACCTGAATCATATGTAGTCAGGAAGGAAGCTTCTCCATTCTGTAGGCCTTCTCTTCCCCCAATTTTATCAATTCTGTGTTTATCAAGAACTTCCTGTGCATAAAGAGGGACTACAATAAGTGTTAAATGCTTAACCAAAAATGGCCTAGATAACCTACCAAGAGTCAACTTAATATTAACAAGATTTAATACATACTAGAGCTGAATAAAATGGTCTGGATTTTAAATTCTGCATGATCACATACAAAAGGCAAGGTCACAAGTACATAAAAAGAACACTCTGCTGATTGGACCAGAGGCCTATCTTGTCTAGTGTGTTGGATGCCTATGAGAAGCCCAAATGCAGGACATGAGCAAAATGGCACTCTCCAGCTCAGATTTTCCCAACAACTGGTACTCAGAAGCACACTTCCCCTGATACTGGAGTTAATATATAGCCAACGTGACTGTAAGTCATTAACATAGCCTTCTCCTCCACAAATTCGCCCTTTTAAAGCCATCCACACTGACAGCCAACTTGTAACAGAAAATTCCATCATTTTAACTATGTACTGAATGAAGAAGTTGTAGTGAAATAAAGAACTTTATGTGTTAAAACTTGGCTTTGAATTGTAAAGCATTCAGGGAATATGTTTGTGAGCCCTTTAAGTGAAATGTGCTTTTGCAAGTGTAATTGTCTCCTGCTGGTAAAACGGGGAGGGGTGTTATTTTATTTATATGTTAATGTGAGATCTGGTTTAGCTGTGAGAAAGGGAGGTTCCCCTTGTTGCCTATTTAATCAACCAGCAGCTGCTGAGGTCGCTGACAGGTGGGAGCTGAAGGGTCATTACCTTACTATTGGCCAACTCACAATTAAGAGCACACTTTGATTGGCTTTCTTTAGAAGGTCCCTCGTGGGGAATTTAGATAAAAGACCCAAGAAATTGTAAGGGAGGAGGCATTGCCTGGGATCCAACGCCAGCCCCGGACGTTTGACCACCGGACGTTTGACCGATCCTTGCCTCAGGGAGAGGGATCAAGTTGCTGATTTATGTTTTAAGTTTTGCTGTGTGAGTATTAGATGTATAGATAGTGATACTCTACAACGTTATTTCATTTTCTGTAACCTTTATTTGAGAACTATGTGATTATTATACATTGGTTGTTTTTTCTTGTAATAAATTCTGAGAGGACAGGTTTGTCCGTGGTTTGTGTTTCCGACTGCAAAGCTGAACCAGTGCCTGACTGCTTGTCCCTACCTGGGAGATTTTTTAAAACGTGTCCACGGTATAGTGGTACGGATTGTGTAGCCTGGTGACGGCAGAGGGTTGCCCCTTTTTCCTCGTGCCCAGGGTTATCGGTAGACTAAAAGCGGTGGTGGCAGCATGTGCCGTTTGTTTGGGGTTTTGGATATAAATCTTGGCGACTCCTCCCGTCAGAGGGTCGTAATCCTCCCCCCTCTCTCACTACAGAAGTGTTTCCTTTTTGTCTGTCTTGAATCTTCCCACATTGAGCATCATTGGACTGCCCTGGGTTCTAAGCATTCTGAGAGAGGGAGAAAGAAGTCTGCCTGTCCACTTCTCCACACTATACTTTTTACACACCTCTATCACATCCCTTCTTAACTCACCTTTTTACTAGGCTAAAAACCCCAAATGTTGTAACTTCTTTTATCAGTGAGTCGCTCCAGTCCTCACTTTGGTTGCCCTTTGCCAACTCTGTAGCATTCTTCTTGAGGTGTGAACAGAACCGTACACAGAACTCTCCAAATACAGTTGCACCACAGGTTTATAGAAAAGGATTATGGCATTGACAATTTTATTTTTTATTCCTTTCCCAATGATCCCCAACATGGTCTAGACACTTACATTCAGAGCTACTGAAACTTAAGAGAGTGAGCGTCAAAGCGGAGAGGTCCCGCCACCCCAAACCTGCAATTTTCACAATTAAAAAGAAAGAAAGAAATGCACATTTAGCTTTCAATCTGTCCAGTATAAACTATGCTAGACTATATTAAATTTAAATGATAGATTTACCTTTGATGCAAAGGATGCAAAGAGGACTCCATCTATATCCTCGTAATCAAAATCTGGCTTGGCAAAATCTGGTCCCACATTGCTTGTCACGGCAGACTTTGCTGTGAATTTCAGGGATGGTTCAGTCTCTGAGAACCTCACTTTACGTGGTCTTCCTCTTCTAACTGGCGCCGACAACGCATCACCTGCTTTCTTAGCAACACCCCTTCCCAACACAGCCTTCTTGACTACATTTTTCTCTTTTCCTCCATGAATAAATTTGGTTGATGTAGGGGGCAAGAGGTTGAAACTCACTGCTTTTTTTGCTACCGTATGGCTGCTGTATGTTTCAGTATTTATCCATGGCACATCTTTGCCTAAATAGCATTTCTCTCTGTTATTGCTTCTGAAATGAAGTTCTTTATGTTTCGCTTCCACAACTTTAAGCGGGCTAGATAGTTTGTTATTTTCAAAACAGACAGGCAAAGAATTTACTGAATGATTCAAATAAGGTTTCTCGGTCTTATAAGAAGACAAAACAGCCCGAAGAGCAGAGATGGTCATATTCTTGGTGGTACCACAACACTTTAAGGAGGCATCAGGCACTGTCCCACTACCCAATTTTAAAGTTTTGGCTTTGGCAACACTCTGTCGTTGCTTGTGGGATTCAATGTCCACTTCTCTACTTCCTATTTCATCACAGTTTTTCTCCAACTGCTTCTCTGAAATCTTCTTATCTCTACAGAAATATTTTTCTCTTGCTTTATCAGTGTCTTCCTGCTTCATGAGTATCCTCTCTGTATGTACCATTGGCCCATAAGTATAGACATCTACAGGCTCATCTTTAATGGATATACGGATATCATCATTTGAGTTCAGCAGTGATTTCACACGGGAATCACTTTCACAAGTTGTTGGACTGGAGAAAACAAAACAAAAACTAGATCAACGTAATTGCAGAAATTAAATAATATCCTGATAAATTTCTTTTGTCCAGTTTATCATGCATTTGTATAAAAATTATGTATCTGTTGTTGCTAAGTAATGCAAAACCCTAATGGTTGTGCAGCTTATACTGAACATAGCTTTAGCACCTTCCATTACTAGTGTGAAAGTGAATCAGCCTTCCTTTATCCATCAATCAATACATACATCATTCAGGTTACCATATATATTTTCTAAAGCAATGCATTTGCTGGATGAAGAGTTTGGATTTGATATCCAGCTTTATCTAAGGAATCTCAAAGCGGCTAACATTCTCCTTTCCCTTCCTCCCCCACAACAAACACTCTGTGAGGTGAGTGAGGCTGAGAGACTTCAGAGAAGTGTGACTAGCCCAACTTCACCCAGCAGCTGCATGTGGAGGAGTGGAGACGCGAACCCGGTTCACCAGATTACAAGTCCACTGCTCTTAACCACTACACCACACTGGCTCTCTGGATGCTATAAACTCTCTGGGTGCTATAAACTCAGACCAAACTTCATTTTAGTGTCACAAAATTATTCCCTTCTGTATTCCCATCTTATTTTGGTTGATGTGGAAGTAAATTCCAGTGAGATCTTCTCCCAATTAAGCATGCATAGAATTTTGGCCTCATGTACCTACCTGGAAAGAATTACATTTAAGTAAGTATGCATAGAATGGGACTGACTGCCAGCTTTAGTTTAGCATTTATTTATTTAAATCAGAGATGGGGAACTTTTTTGATCCCACAGGTCAGATCTTGACCTGGCCTCCCACCCTGTGGATCAATTTTGACAGATGGGCAGGACAACCTACCTGTCAATCTCAGGACATCTGTATGATGTCACATGACTGATAGGTGGGTCATCCTGCCCACCTGTCAAAATCACTTACACTGGGTTCTGAAGCGCCCAACAGTCAGCTGGGAACTGCAGCCAGGTGGCTGCCAGGCACTTGGAGAGTGGCAAGCATAGAACTGGCAAAGTGCTTCTGCATGCAGGTTCCCTGTATGCTGTAATCCTAGGCACACTTAATTGGATGTGGGTCTCACTGAATCAAAGAGCCTACTTTACTTAATATTATTGTCATATTAATCAAACCAATTTCCTGTACTCCCAAGCCTGCACACTTACTTAATAATGAAATAATTAAAAGTTACCTCTCTAAGCTACCACTTTAAATGGATACCACTGGGACTTCAAACTGACCCCTCTGAATTCTAGCACAACATTAAAGAACTCTAATGCCCATCAGTATTCTGATCATGTATTAGGTGGCAACTACCACCTGCTTTTTCTAGTACTACAACTCACACCAATATGGCACAGAGGAACACGAACACACACACACACACCAGGTAAGATTGCATCAGATACAAAATGCCATGCTGGCCAAAGCAACTACTTATCCTGACTTTCTGTATCTGGCAGCAGGCAATCACATGGCACAGCAGTGTTTTAGAAGTAAGGGGAAACGACAATATCCACCCTCCGTTTCTCCCGAGCATCTCACTATTGTAAGAGTATGATAATTTGAGCTGGTACTTTCACAGAGCTTTAATTTTTTTAGCCCCGTCTCCAATTCCGCATGCTATCGGCAGTGAAAACATACAAATAGCACCGAAGGAAAGACATAAGCAAGCACACTTAACACTAAGTGAGTCAGAAAGCTGTGCAGGGAGGCCAGGGCACTCACTGGTGGGGAAGATCTCATCTGCAGGCTTAATATGGCCCACAACACATCTCCAAAAGACCCAACCAAGTCATTTCTAGTAAACTTCACCCACCCATCAAATAGCATCACGTGACATCTTCTGTCAGCCATTTTGAATTGCCTACCACATGCCACAGCTTTCCTTGGGATCGCCATAAAAATTATGTATTCTACATACAGTTCCCACAACACTAAGGGCAGCCAAGATTACCATCATGGGGCTGGAATGGTTACAACATTTTGGGTGTTTAAGTGTAGGGAAAAAGTATTTGGGGGACACACACACACACACACACACACACACACAATAAAAGCCTATAAAATCCTGCATGGTTTGGGGCTATCCAATGAAACCGAATATAGGATGGCCCCACACCATTTAGGACAGGCAACAGGCAACACATCTTCACACAGCACATAGTTAAACTATGAACTTTGTTACCATGAAGCGTAGCGATGGCCACCAACTTGCATGGCTTTAAAAGAGGATTAGAAAAATACATGGAGGACAAGTTTATCAATGGCTACCAGCAATGATCGCTGTGTTCTACCTCCACTATCAGAGGCAGTAATCCTCCGATTACCAGTTGATGGGAATCACTCATCCCCAATAATGATAGATATGTAACTGTACCATTCAGATACATCCTGCTTTAATATTGACGCATCACATTCTGTGTCTGGAGTAAGCGTTTTTTTCTCCAAAGAAGATTTATACATCTTCCAAGCATTACATGAAGCATCTAGGCCTCTCTGCTTCGGATCCGAAACATCACCTTCAGTGAGACACCTATAACTGCTTGTAAAGTTAGCAACTCTACATGTTTCCTGCTCTGGGCAATCATTTTGCTTTGCCTTATGTTCAGGTCTGCTGCTCAGACCAGCTTTCTTGAACCCTTTAGCAAACGGGTTGTAGTCTATTTTCAGTTGTGTTATTTGTATGTTTTGATGGGCAGTCACAGCAAAGAACTCTGTCTGTGGGAAAATGAAGGTATGGACATCAGGACCATTTAGCTGAATAACCTCTGTGACTCTGTCAGCAAGCACCAAGTGTAGCCGAGGTAGATAACGGTGCATAGAGTGCAGAATGATATGCCCTTCCTGGTCCAAGGTATTGTTAGTAAGTTTAAGTTTGTAGAAAGAGACCGGCTGCTGCATCCAGTAATGACCAGTAGAAGGCGATACAGGGTGAATGAATACTCTTCCCAGCACATGGGGTTCTGCTTTCCCACTGGGCTCCCAACTATGGCCATTCCATTTATAGCATAAATTGTCAACTGGAGAAATATCCATGACCAAGATATACTTCAGTTTGGAGTCTAAGCCTGTTATCCAGTATCGACAGTATGGAAACATCCGCCTTCCCTGCTTAGTCAGAATCATTTCTGTGCTGCGATAGTAGAACTCATTCCACATATTGTTGTTGTCCAAGGTAACAGTAATGCTTCCTGAGGTGCAATCTGTTGGAAGGCAGGTCTTCACTTTCGATTTTACTGGTGCTGCTATACTGCTAGCAAGGCCACTGTGCTCTTGATTTGAAACTAAGTCTCCTTGGTCAGCTTTTCCAGTGATCTGTGGCTGTTTCATGAGAATGTAAAGAGCAGGCACTGTACCCAACGCCGTTCCACCATCCTCATTCCCAAAGGCAATTGGTTGCTTCTTCATCATGTACAGTGTTGTAAATTATCATATCAACTCCAAAGTTGCAAGAGTTCTGACAGCCTTTCCCTCATGGCCACCTTGTTAAGAAACAACAAAATACACAATAAATATTTGCAGAGAAAAGGTAGACTTGAAATAAGAACATAAGTGGAGGAGGAAAGCACATGTGATTTCAGCAGCATGCACCAGCCCATACACATTTAACCATAGTTTAGTTTAACCGAGGTTTAATATGATGTGTAAACAAGGCCTAAGTGTGTCAGCTAATTAGAAGATTGGCTGGTCAGAGTAGGTAACATTGTTGCACACCACCCCAATCTCCAAGCGGTGCGAGATTCCGGGGGTTCCAGGCGCTTACCCAGAGATCGGTTTTGCGGAATGACTGTGGTGTCTTTATGATATATCGTTTATTTACACTTATATACCACCTCGAAGCTACTAACATGAGTTTGGCCAAACTGCGAGAGGCAGTGAAGGATAGGCGTGACTGGCGTGCTCTGGTCCATGGGGTCACAAAGAGTCGCACACGACTGAACAACAACAACCACCTGAGCCTACAATGAAGGGGCTCACAGCGTTAATATCCCAAGAAGGTCTTGCTTCTCCCATACTCACAGCCTTAGATTCCAGCAGAAATCTGGCATGGCTCTGTCTCTCAGCCTGATTCTAGCTTCTAGCTCTCACACACATCTCTGGCCTTTGTCCTTCTCACCAACAGCCAGGTAACGGAAGGTTACGACATTTGCCCCTAGATGTACAAACCAACCAATCACTTCCCTGTAGAAAAATAGCAAATTTTAAAAAGGCATTAAAATACGCACCATCAAAAACAGACAGTAAAACTCAATTACACTTTTAAACCAACACCAGTAGAGTACAGTGGTACCTCCGGTTACGAACTTAATCCGTTCCGGAGGTCCGTTCATAACCGGAACCCGCTCATAACATGATGTGCGCTTTTGCTAATGGTGCCTCCCGCTGCTGCTGCGCTGCCAGAGCACAACTTCCGCTCTCATCCTGGGGCAAAGTTCACAACAAGGGGCATCTACTTCCGGGTTAGCGGAACGCATAACCTGAAGCATTTGTACGGGGGGATGGCACATAACGCTTGGTTCCACTGGTAACAGCTTGTTCCTTTAAAGCAAGTTCCCATTCCATTGTGATGTCTTCAGGCCTTCCTTTTCTTGATGCACACTCCCAGTCCCAGTTCTGCATCCAAACAGCTTATCCACTTGGCATGTGTAAGATAATGTGTTTCTGAAATGTTTAAGCCTCAGTACCAGAGCTACATCACCCAAAGGCCTTGCTCATTCTTTTCTTTGTGCCACTGCAGCATGAAGCTTTCAAACACACACACACACACACACACACACAGTTATCCGAACAATTCCAAAAAAACACATTAAACAGTTCCCATCACCAACAAGCACATATCAACCACATTTCAAAAAGCAAAGGCAAAACTTTCAAGAAGAATTCATGCTGTAAATCAGTGCACAGTACCCAAAGGCACAACCCCCACCCCCATCCCAACACCATGCAGTTGCCTGCATGGCTCTTTGTCCTGAGTTTCACAAAGTTCATATTTTGTGCATCAGAAGGGGGAAGTAAAGTAAAGCAACACACAGTCAAACATCCTTTCCCATCGGCTACATAAATTGTTTATGTGAGGTGAACAAATCAAGAAGGGGCCCGCTCTGATGTTGATATTCTCTCAATAAGAAAGGTACCGTGTTGGTGCATCACGCGACCTAACCCCATTGCCTTGCAAAAGCTATCCTTTTCTAAGAGGGAGTTATGCCGACAAGAAAACAGATGGACTTGCACAAGAGACAGCGGTTCTTGCGCGCGCGCGCAGAGGGGAAGGGGCTGCATTTCCAGCGTCGAGCAGGCGAATAACCCAGCTGAACACGGAAAGCTACAAAGGGAAGCCGCTCGCTTCGCTCCTCTTCGGTTTGCTGCCATTATTTTTACGCCCGCATCTCAGCCAAATACCTCAAGGAGGCTTCCGTTGCGTCGAATCAGCCCTGCTCCTGCCCCACAGCCTGTGCTGCTCAGGTGTCCCTCCAGACATCCAAACCTAAGTGCAGCCCTTATCGCTCAATGGGCGGGAGGGAGATTTGCACCCCAACTTCCCGCACTAACAAACCTGGGGTGGGAGGTGGGGGAATGAATCCGCCACGCGGGCGCTAAACTCTGGCCGACTCTCTCGCCCTTTCCACTCTCATGGAGCCAATCCGGGGCTTTGTCCCGCCCGCCCTCCGGATGTTTATGGTCGATGGCTCTGCCCATTCCCCCCCCCCCCGCCGCCTGGAAGTCGCAAGGGAGGCACGAGGGAAGGTGGGCGCCCGCGAATATCCCAGCTGCTCCGCAGCTTTCCCTGGCGCCTACCTGGCGAGATCAGGCCCCCAGGTGCCCCCAACCCCTCCAGCCCCGCGCGCACACACCTCCCGCTGCAGAGGCAAGACAGACACGTGGTGCTGCTGCCAGGCGGACACAGACCGTCCGCTCGCGTGACGTAGCACTTCCACGGCGCGAGCATACGCGCGGTCGCGTGCGCGCCCTCCCCTCCCATCGGACGGGGCTACCTGGGTCGGCCTGGGAGCGAGACCCGTGGGAGGCGCTGGGTGGGGCTTGCTTTGGAGCGCGCAGGGCAGCGCTGTAAATGTAGATATCGGGGGGGTGGCATGAGGGGAAGTGGAGCAAAAGGGGCGTCGGAGCACTTGGGGCGTGCCTGCTGCTGGCCTCATCCCACCTGCCCAGGAGAAGGGGTGCTCGCTCCCCGCCCACCTGCTCGCGCACCGAGCCTTCCCTGGCTGGCCCCGGGCGCAGGCCAAACCTGGCAAGCACGTGGGAGCTTTATCCCCGCGGAATGTGACTCGCTCAACTCAGTGCGACTTACTTCCGAATGTAAAAATGCAAGGATTGGGTTGTAATGCGGCAGCTTGCAAATTCTTTATTTTCTTTTAAATTTTTTTTATTTATACTTTTCAGGTTTATACATTTCATTTTGACATTTCAAAACTTGGCTTCCTTCCCCCTCTTTCTGCGGTTCCTTAAATTTATTCTTAATATCTTCTGCATATCCAAATGGAAATGAATGTGTTCATTTATTCATCTTCTTTAAATATATGCCCTTATGAAACTGCAGAATGTTACAATAACCCTGCCAATTTCCTTACCTGTTTACAATTTGTCTGTAAATGTTCAATAAACCATTTCCATTTGCAGCTTGCAAATTCAGGCTGCCCTTTTCTTGCTACCCTAAGTGACTTGGTGCTTGGATTTATCTTGCAGAGAGCCATCAGCCCATGGGCATAGCCAGGATTTATGGGGGGCAGGAGGACACCCTCCTGTCATTATCCGTTGTCTAGCAGATTTGGAATGGAATGTCTCAACAACAGTTGTTTTAAATTACTTTATTTTGACCCCAAGCGCTCAGAATAATTGTCAAAAATGTCTACCATTTCTACTTTTTGTTAAGTATTTTTCTTTATTTACTTGATGGCGGGGGCAGCTGCCCCCTCCCGGCTACACCCTCTTACCAACAAAAAAGGAACAATGAGAGCATAGGGCAGTGTGTCTTGTACACCAGGGAGGGAAACCTGTTCCAACTCGCATCATACCTGATCACTGACCATGCTGGCTGGGCTGATGAGAAGTGGAGGTCAGCAATCTGGGAAGCAAAAGGATTATTTACACTTGGTACTATATATTGTTCACCCCTTGAGGAACTGTATTTAGTCATGACGTCCTCGGATATACATATGTAGTGAAACAGACACATACTGATTTAAAACGTATGATTGCAACCTAATCATGTAAGAGATCGAGGTGAGCAATGGTCCAAACTGAACTTGCTGTATAAAGTTCACATCCAGGGTGCAAGGAACTATAGAACTAGATTGGATTTTTGGTGTACAAAGTTTTTGCTACACATAAGCATCTGTGATACGGCCCTAAAACAAGCCTTCAAAAGATACGTGAAGGATTTGCCACCTTCCACTCCATAATGGAAGAACAGTCTTCTTACAAAGGTCCCCAGTTTTAAAAAAATAAAAAGTGAGTGTGAAACAACAATATATTAAAGTGGTCTGTGTATAGAGATTACCAATACTGAATGCTTATTACAAATATTTTGTACCATTCTAAGGAACCTTTCAGGGCAGCTTATAAAATTAAAATACAACAATTACAAATAAAATCTATAACAATTAATTACAAACCAGCAGCACAAAGGTAACCTAAAACAAATCACTGAGCATATGGTTCAGTGTCTTCTAGTAAAGGATGTTACCAGAGCCTATCTGGGCACAGATGAAAGGCTGTCTAGAAAATCTCCGCTAGCCATTCCTTATACAGATGGATAACCAAATGTGGATTGTACAGAGCCAATGAAGATCTGAAAAACAACTGGCCTATTTCAGAAATAAAATGCAAGAAAATGTGATGTTTGAAATGGTTCAGGAACTTGGCAGTGGAACATGTGAAAAGAATATAGAGGTCTTAGTAAAACACAAGCTTAACATGAGTCAACACTGTGATGCAGCAGCAGCAGCAGCAAAAAAAAAAAGCAAATGCTATACTTGACTGCATTGACAGACGTCTAATATTCTGATCAATGGAAGTAATATTACCGCTCTATTCAGTACCTGGAGTACTGTGCTCAGTACCACATTTTACAAATTTGAGAAGGGCATTGACAAGCTGGAATGTGTGCAGAGGAGGGTGATGAAGGTGATCAAGGGTTTGGAAACCAAGCCTTATGAGGAACGGTTGACGGAGTTTGGTATGTTTAGCCTGGAAAAGAGGAGCCTGAGAGGAGCTGATAGCCACCTTCAAATAAAGGGCTGTCACATGGAAGATGGAGCAAGCTTGTCTTCTCCCGAGCCGGAGGGTAGGACCAATGGATTCAAGTTACAAATAATACATCTTTTACACTTCCATTTTCTGAAGGATAAATATTTTTAAATTAACTCAACAGTGCATTCCCAAGACTTTGGCTTAGTGCAATTGAAAACACTTTCTACTTCTCAAGAAAAAGAAGCAAATTCAGAATATTTACAGTACAGTGGTACCTCGGGTTGAGAACTTAATTCGTTCCGGAGGTCTGTTCTTAACCTGAAACTGTTTTTAACCTGAAGCACCACTTTAGCTAATGGGGCCTCCCGCTGCCGCAGCGCTGCCAGAGCACAATTTCTGTTCTTATCCTGAAGCAAAGTTCTTAACCTGAAGCATTATTTCTTTGTTAGTGGAGTTTTTAACCTGAAGCGTATGTAACCTTAAGCGTATGTAACCTGAGGTACCACTGTAAAGGGACCCCTGACCATTAGGTCCACTTGTGACTGACTCTGGGGTTGCGGCGCTCATCTCGCGTTATTGGCCGAGGGAGCCGGCGTACAGCTTCCAGGTCATGTGGCCAGCATGACTAAGCCACTTCTGGCGAACCAGAGCAGCGCACGGAAACGCCATTTACCTTCCCGCTGCAGCGGTACCTATTTATCTACTTGTACTTTGACGTGCTTTTGAACTGCTAGGTTGGCAGGAGCAGGGACCGAGCAATGGGAGCTCACCCCGTCGCGGGGATTCGAACTGCCGACCTTCTGATCGGCAAGCCCTAGGCTCTGTGGTTTAACCCACAGCGCCACCCACGTCCCTAATATTTACAGTAGGGGATTTTTTTTAACATCGGGGAGCCCTTTTGTATCATTCATGAGTATTGTAACCTCCTGGGGCTGCATGCCAGTGGTAGGCGGAGCCAAATGCAAAAGTGGGTGGGGATAGAGACAAAAGTGGGTAGAACAATGACTGACTCTTAGTGTGTATGCTCCAGCAATGTAAAAGCGGCTTCTACACCACCTCCCTCCCCGAAATCTCCCTATCCAGGCAAGCAAGAGGCATGGAAAGACACATTTCAGTCAAGCAAAAGCACTCAAGGAAGGCACAGATCAGAGCCAATGAGGGGCATGGTGTGGGGAAGAGTCCTGGAGGCCAGCTAGAGAGGCCACATGTGGCCCCCCCAGGACTGAGGTTCCCCACCCCAGCTTGACAGTGCCATTTAACAGCACTTCCTTGTCTCTTGTTAAGCAACCTCTACCTTTGTTTCTTTCCTTGGGTGGTGGATAACAAAATGTAATAGTCGATAACTCAATTCTGAAAGTACTTGGAAGTATCTTGACAGAGAGCCCCTTCATAGCATCAGTCTCAGATCAAATATTCCACAACAGGAGCAGAGCCAGCCCAGTACATTTTGCTGCCTGAGGTGAAGAAGAATTTCATGTCCTGGACAGGCAGTTGAATCTTATTTCAATACTGGCAATGGGATAGTACCCTCTGGGGCACCTGAGGGCAGCAGGCAGGTTGTGGGGGCACAGAGCAGGCCATGTGGTTGTGGCATGCACACAGCTCTGTTCTCCAAGAAGTTACAGCCAGGGGGCTGCTTCCCAGCATTAGCCGCCTGAAGCAATTGCCTCACTCTGTTGAATGGCAACACCGGCTCTGATGAGGAAGTTTTGAGAAATTGCTGGCATGAGACTTCACAAAGCAGTGCTTGATGAATGGTTTATAGCAGGAGGAAAGGCTTCGGCAGCTGCAGTGGTAAAGTAGTCATGCATTATGAGAAAGCTGGTACACTCTTATCCTTCCCTTCAATTTTGTCTACTCAGCCTTGAGAACAATGTTTTTAGCAGTAGTTTGATCTTGGGAGAGGGGACGTGGGTGGTGCTGTGGGTTAAACCACTGAGCTTAGGGCTTGCCGATCGAAAGGTCGGCGGTTCAGATCCCTGTGATGGGGTGAGCTCCCGTTGTTCGGTCCCTGCTCCTGCCAACCTAGCAGTTCGAAAGCACGTCAAAAAGTGCAAGTAGATAAATAGGTACCGCTCCAGCGGGAAGGTACTGGTAAATGGCGTTTCCGTGTGCTGCTCTGGTTTCGCCAGAAGCAGCTTAGTCATGACCTGGAAAAAACTGTCTACAGAAGCAGACAAACGCCAGCTCCCTCAGCCTGTAAAGCAAAATGAGCACCGCAACCCCAGAGTCGTTCGCGACTGGACTAAATTGCCAGGGGTCCCTTTACCTTTATACCTTTGATCTTGGGAACAGTCAAGTTTGTTTCTATTTTGAACCTTTTAAAAAAGCAACTGTAAAGTGATGACATGAAGGGAATAAAAAGCAAGCACTAGGACACCGTACATATTTTATTTTAAAAAAGCATAAAAACTAATGACATGCTTCAGAAAATTAGATTTTATATATACACTTGCTCTGCTTGCTAGGTGGCTGCTGCAGGAAATTTAAGCTGCAATCTGATGCACATTTGTTTGGGAATGAATCCCACTGAACTCATGAGACTTAATTCCAAATGAAAGAGGCACAAGTGGGACCTGCAACAAAAGGTTGCAGCGTGGACTGCTTCTGTTTAGGGTTCCATCTCACCTCCTCACAGTCAACCAGCATTCTGAGCCACTGAGCATGCTCAGGCCTCTTTAGGGTCCCTCTTAGGTTTGTTTTCCCCTTCATTATTTTTGGTACTTCAAACTTTTAACCTGCTGATGCTTCCCTCTTGTGTGTGGGTGATGCTGTTCTGATCACAAAACAAAGACACTCACTCTTGAACTAAAGGGTCAGTCTGTTAAACATCATGTTTCACACTGCTTGCTATGAGAGCACAGGTATGGTGACAAGGCAGCACTCGATTAAGAACTATGTTCTCACCAGTCTCCTGTAAACATGTTTAGTAAACTTGAGGGAGGCAGGGCATAATGTCTAACAAACTCCACTCGACACTCATGTTGAATTATTGCATAGGCCATTCATTGGGAAAGTTTCTGTAGGACAGTTGCTTTGACTGTCTTAATTCAATCAGGTGAGTGTCCATTAAAATCCCAGGTCCAAACAACTACAGTATGCTGCAGAATTTCCACGCTGGAAATTGCAAAATACTTATTTCACATATGCATTCAGACTCAAAAATATAATTTGGGCTTCCATCACAATATTTCGTAGAGGAAATGGTGGGTTTTGTTAAGTAGGTAGAGGAACTGTTCTAACGTAAGTTTTGGTCCCAAATCTACTGTTTCATTCCAGAACACAGAATATGGTTTTCTCAGCATTGACTGTATAGAACCATTTTTAACTCATAAAACCATTTTTAACTCATAAAACCATTTTTAACTCATACCACCAGCACCTCATCAATTACTTGCTTTTGGTAACATAGTGTTGTGATGATGGGAAGCCCATATGCACACCAGATACCATGTGCAATAAAAGCATACCACTGATGATGTTTGCACAAATCTAGAACTTTCCCCCTAGCTCATGCTGTTTCTTTATTGTTATTATTATTAATTGAATTTGTATATTGCCCTTCACCTGCAGATCTCAGGGTGGTTCACAAATTAACGGATTTATTAATACGTGTAATATTTCTATGCTTGCTTCTGTTTCGTAGTCATGCTGAAGGGTGGTACTAGAGTCGGGGCAGAGACGGAAAAGCTTTGATGAGTTATTGACTCTGCAAAGTTCCTGGCACATGAGAATGACCACTCCACTCTTTTAACCATCTAGAAAGGCATATATGAACATTGCTGGTTAAAAGCTTAAAGTGGTAAACTTTGTGAGAAGGGGCCTTGTCAGTGTCTCTCAGGAGGATCTGTTCGGTGGTTTGAATTCCAGTAATTCTAGATGACCTTGTTTCACAAGGGGCAGGAAGAAATGTAGCCTCAGTGAGCACTGAATGAAACAGCAAAAAAGGGAAAGCATGACTAATAATGCAAACATACTATCAGTGGTATTCTCTTACCATGGGTGGAGTTTTGTTGTGTCGAAAGCCTCTAAGGCAGAGATGGGGAATATTGTTGGAGAACTGTTCTCATAATCCGTGACCATTGACCACACTGGCAGAGGCTGGTGGGAGTTAGGAATACAATAACATTGGGAAAGTCAACAGGTTCCCCATCCCTGCTATAAGAGACCTGCAGCCTGGAAACATATATAATAGTAGGCATGATCCCACGGCTTTAATACTTATGGATTTCAACAGCAGAGAGCTACACATACGTTAAGCACTCTCATGGAAACCAGCTGGACCGAAAAATACTTAATTTTAAAATTGATGCACCCAATGTGATTCTGTGGCTGCATATTGAATACCGCTGCATCAAGGAATTTTTCTAACAGCCCAATAGGAAGAATTTAGGTTTGCTAAAAATTCAGGCAGCCGTGGTAAGGTGTAATGCCCTAGGCATACCTTATGTTAGGAACAGCTAAATACAAAAACACTGACTGATTTACACATTGTCAAAGTCTTCTTCTTCAAAGCACATGTTATTCTTTTCAGTTATGATTAATCAAAACAGGCTTAATGGAAAAATGAGAGCTCAAAAATGAACCATTTCCTTCTGGAATGTTACCAAAATACGTGAAGTTATGCTCCAATGCAGTTGAACCTCTGCAGAAGGCCAGAACAACCTCTAATGAAGTAGGCCAGTGATTCTCAAAGTCTTTCTGACTGAAAATTACTTCTCTGCATGGAAAGCAGTCCATTGGTACCTACTGAGTTTTTCTGCTGATGTCAACTGAGCAATTTCCTTGCTGCAGCTAATATTAATTTTTTTTAGGATAAAGTTTATAAAATAAACATCTGTTTTTAATTTAAAGTTAAGCCTCTAGACCTCCTTTTCATATATGCACTTTTTGTACTTTGTACACACAGCGCTATCCTAGACGTGCCTGCTCAGAAGCCCCACTGAGTTCAGTGGGACTTATTCCTATACCTGTATAAGTGAGTATGCTATTGCAGCCTTAGTGTCAAATTTCCCCATGCACTAACTGCTTTTCCTACACTGGTCTCTCAAAATCTGTCTGAAGTTTGGTTTCGTCCGTATGCATTTGTCACCCTGTCACAGAGTTTTTCTGACAAGGCAACTATCCGTACAACCAACTTCATGTCAAACATAAATCAAAGACAGACAAGAAAACCCAGTCCTGCAGTGTGGGAGAAGGCCAACTTTGCACGGAGATGTCAGAACAGCCTTCACCAGCTTGGTGGCCTCCAGATGTTTTCTTCTACAAATCCCATCAGCTGCGCTGCCTGGCACTGATAGGAATTATAGCCAAAAAAGATCTGGAGGGTATCAGGCTTAGTTGCAATGTCAGCCTTGAGGAATGCTTCCATCCAACAACCAAATACCAATCTGAGAAATTGCACAAGATTTCTTCATTGTTCAGAAGCAGCCAGTTTGAGAACCACTGAGGTAGACAAGAGGACTAGGTGGTACTGCTAAACTACTGTTCCCCCTCATGCCCTTAAATACAGTATCCATCAGTAGCAGATCATTTCCCCACCACATGTGCTGGTCCCAAACTTCCTTGCTCAGAGCTGGAAAATCTTACCAAAAAGGAGAGAGTGCTGACTAGCACCCTGCTCAACTCCAATATTCCGTTATCAATTCGGTTGACAAACAGGCATTCACCGGCTGTAAGTACAGACTAGGCCACTCCCACTGGATTTCATTTCACCATTGCAGGAAGTTAGTTTCAGAAGGCCAATAGGTGATAAAGATCTGTGGTCGTTTTGAGCATTAGCCACAGCAACTCAAACAGCTGCAGAAGTAGCTCATTTTACAGCTACCTATGCTGGTTAAAAGCAGCCTACAACTGTCTTTGTAAAGCAGTACCAGATGATGATAAAAATGCACACATCTTATTGGAGGAGAGTGAAGTGTCATCCCCCCCCCCTTCCTTTCAGGCTAACATCGTTTTGGTCCCATCTCCAAATCATAAAGAAGGCTCCTGGCTTCCCCCTCAGATGCGTCCGGATGCCTTTCGCTTTCAGCATCACTCCCAAGGCACAAGGGGCTCATGATGTAACGATAGTCACTAGTGACAGCGGCAGCGGCTGCTCCTGCAATGTTCGTGTCACCGTCCAATGTTCCAAAGGGACAATCCATTGAGGGGTCATTCCTGTAAGCTTCTTGTGGCTTCCCAATGTTGACATACAGGGGGTCCTGACTGGACGAGAGCAAAGACAGTCTGGCCAAGATCATTTCTAGTTGCAGTTTCAGGGCTCCGAAGCTGGGGCGTAGCTTAGGTTCTGAATGCCAGCATCTGCACATGAGATCGTAGCTGCACGACAAACAGAACAAAACAAAATGAGAAAAGAAGCACCTTGGGACAACCAAAGGCTCTCTGTGTAAGCTTCACTGGGAACATATATTTATATTTTAAAAATAAAAGCTGCATACCAGTGTGTATTCCCTCTGCCCAGTGGAAGACAGTGGTTAAACAGATTTGTTTCTGTTTTGATTGCAAAATACATTTTCAAAAGCACATTGGCAACATTTGCTGAAGGCAAGCTGGACAGTATCAAAACAATATGGAAGAATCTCAATTAAATCATGCAACCCACCCCTCCCCATTAAGAAAGCAGTCTCTACAATGGGCACAGCCCAATGGGACTTTCTCCTATCTGAGCTGGCCCAAAGTAAGGCTGTATTTTTGAGGAACTTCTGCTTATCATAGTGTGGTCTGCTCTGTAAGAAGAAAATGTTCATGTCTGGAAAAGCAAATGGCTTAATAAACTACTCACACATCTTCCAAGCACTCCAGGGGCTGTTTCAGTCTGTTTCCACTGATGAGGTAGTTGTAAATTTCTGCATTCTCAATGCCTGCATAAGGAGTTTGCCCCCGCGTCACAATTTCCCACATTGTCACACCAAATGCCCACTGAAATACAGTAGGGGAGGGGGGAAATATAGTTAAACAAATGGGAGAAATATATTTAACTAACAGTTTCAGGAGAAGAAACATGCTTAGAATATTAGTCGTCTTTTTTTCAGTCTTGCTCCCAGGATAATCGGACAGAGATGATTCCTGGATTTCCTGTTCCAGTGCAGTTCAGTCTGAGTGTGTCAAAGGACTGTGCTTTCATTCATAATTTTCTATCTTTCCTCCTTACGTAAATAATCCTAAATAATATTAAAAGCGGTTTGATATGGCTAAATTCTTTACCTGCACAAACTGAGGATCACTTTAACAGGCCCAGAATAGACAACTAACTGCTAATAGGTATGTAACTCATTGCTTTTTAAAATCCAGTTGTTAATGAACACAAACATCCCTCTTCGGCCGAGGACTACCGCAACATTACACTAGAGGGAGCAGTCTTCTTTTTGCAGAGCAATCACGCTATATTAACAAAATGCAATATTTGTATCCTTACATGGGAGCTCAGGGTAGCATACAATATGACAATCAGTGGTCTTTCTCAGTAATCGCACCATGTTAGAAAGGTGTGAATCGTATTGTGACGTCTCCGGAAGCTGCACAGAAAACCAGGTTATAATGGGCAGCATACAAATGTAAGAAATAGGTTCTTTCATTCTTTCCATTATGTGTGTGTGAAGCTCAATGGGCAGGAGAGGGCTATTGCTTCTGGGCTTCTGGTTGGCCACTGTGAGGAACGAGATGCTAGACTAAATAGATCTTTGGTCTGATCCAGCAGGGTTCTTCTTCAGTTCATAGAATAACTGATGTTCCCCACAGAACACTATGCCTCTGGCCCACCGTCTAGTTCCCATGACTCAGTGTTCTTTCCCTGCCTCCCCTTCCCTCCCCTTCCACTGTTGTTTCCCTAGCGTCAAAGGCACCATGTGTGCCCTGATGACGTGATACAAAGAACAGTGACCAACTCCACAAACGCTTCTTTTGTTTCATGCTGCTTTATGTTTCAGAGTTCCATCACAGTCCTGGTGACGTGCAAGGCACTTTCACACGCACACCACACTTCGATTTTGCAAAGCTGCCTGCATTGGCTTTGTACTGAGAAGCGCGATGGTCCCTCATCACAGGCAAATGCCACAGAAAGCAACTAGGCCAGCCCTATGCTTGGCACTGGGAAATGTTGAGCACAAACGTTGTGTGATATTAGCCCAGGGCTTCCAAGTTGCTTCCCAGGCTGTAGGGTGTTTGGGAAGTGCTGCACAAAGTGCTTTGCGTGCTCAGTGTTTCCCGGTGCCAAGCATAGGGCTGGCCAAGCTGCTTTCTGGAGGGATTGCCTGTGCAATTGAGCCTCCCAGTTTCCATATACATACCCCTTGCCCACAGCTGACATCCCATTTGGGGCAGGTGAGTGTGGCTTGGGGGAAATGGCCTGGCAGGCCAAACGGAGACCTGTGCCAGGCCAAATGTGGCCCGCAGGCCGGAGGTCCCCACCCCGGATTATGTGATCGTCTCAGCGCCTTAGGGCCCCAGTCCAGCCACTCACCACCTGGCCTAGGGCGGGGCCTGACAGGCCTATAAGAACTGCTGCGGCTGCTGCCACCCAGGAGGACTCCCCTGCTCAGCGCCTGAGGGCCCCAGTCCGGCCACTCACCATCTGGCCTAGGGCGGGGCCTGATGGGCTCTATAAAGGACCGCTGCTGCCGCCGCTTGGCAGAGAGGGCTCAGTTTTGTTTTGTTTTTGTTTTTTGTTTAAAATTCTGTTATTTTTTATAACAGTTCTAAGTTATAATGGGCGCCAAATGAATCGGCATTTTAAACTGGTTTTTAACTTGTATTTTAACTAATTGGTTTTTGTATTCTATTGTGATTTTTGTTGTTGTTAGCCGCCCTGAGCCCGGTCCTGACCGGGGAGGGCGGGGTATAAATAAAATTTTATTATTATTATTATTATTATTATAAGAGTTCTAAGATGGTGGCGCGCATAGACGCAGCGGCTGCTCAGTGCTCTCCCTTATTTTTAAGTGTTTCGTATGGCTTTTACTGCTGTTACTCGTGTTGAGTACATTTTTGGTTGGGGAAACAATTGTTTAAATGAAAAATGAATTTATTTTTTAAAATTATTTAATTATTTATTATTATTATTATTATTATTATTATTATTATTATTATTATTATCCAATTTCGTTGTACTTGTACAATGACAATAAAGATATAAAAAAAGAAAAGTGCCACAAGAATCTTCATGGTTTTTGCGGCAACAGAATTTGTCCGTAGGGAAATAGGTGCTCCTGGGAAGAGCAAAAATGACTCACCACATCACTGTGTGTTGTGTAGAGATTGTCCGCCAGGCTTTCCAGTGCAAGCCACTTCACTGGCAGCTTGGAGGCACAGCCCTGGCGGTAATAGTCTCCACTATAGATTTTCTTTGAAAGCCCAAAATCAGCAACGCACACGTTCATGTATTCATCCAACCTAAAGGAAACAAAGAAGAAGAAGAAGAAAGAATTCAAGCAACTTGGCATACGCAGGAAGAAAACAACAAGTGCAGGTTTTCTCCTTCAAGCACTACCGCCTTCCCTGGCTTGAGTCTCACAGTTACACTTCACAAGGCTAAGTATGCTTAAGACTGTTGGTGAACCTGAGTCATCAGCAGCTAACACCTGCTGAGTAGTTGGCATGACTGGTAGTCTCCCAGCTGTTTACCTTAGGAAGTGAACTACCTAAAGGACATAGGGTGTAGCTCAGTGGAAGAGCAGCTGCCTTGCATGCAGAAGGTCCCAGCCTCAATCCCTGGCATCTCCAGGTAAGGCTGGGAGAGACTCCTGCTTGGACAGCCACTGCCAGTCAGTGTAGACAACGCAGAGCTAGATGAACCAATGGTCTGCCTCAGTAGAAGGCACCTTCCCACGTGACAGGGAGAGGATGCTGGTTTCAAACGGATGAGGTGATTCACTTCAGCTTGCCTCCTTCAAGGAGGAGTGAGAAGAAGCAGGGGAGCCATCAGCTCTTGAAGGGCCCAACAGGGAGAGCCCCTTCCCAGCAGCTACTCAAAGAGCTGCACACATCCCCTGAGAGGAAGGCTGAAGAGGCCACTGATATCATGAGAAAATTCCGATGTTTTATTGTTTTGTCTTTAAAAAATATTTTAAATTATAACTGGCCTTGAGGGAGTTGGGAGGAAGTCAGGGTATGAATAAATTTCTAAATATTTTGTCAGCACCGGTCAGTAATACACAATGTGAATTGGCATGCTTGAAGGTTAAGGGGTGATATGATAGCCATGTTCAAATATATAAAAGGATGTCATATAGAGGAGGGAGAAAGGTTGTTTTCTGCTGCTCCAGAGAAGCGGACACGGAGCAATGGATTCAAACTACAAGAAAGAAGATTCCACCTAAACATTAGGAAGAACTTCCTGACAGTAAGAGCTGTTCGACAGTGGAATTTGCTGCCAAGGAGTGTGGTGGAGTCTCCTTCTTTGGAGGTCTTTAAGCAGAGGCTTGACAGCCACCTGTCAGGAATGCTTTAATGGTGTTCCTGCTTGGCAGGGGGTTGGACTGGATGGCCCTTGTGGTCTCTTCTAACTCTATGATTCTATGATGATTCTAAGCACCTGCAGCACAATCTCAGACCATGTCTACTCAGAAGTCAAGTCAATGGGACTTAGGTCTGGGTAAGTGGAGTCAGGATTGCAGCCTTATTTCCCTATGTACGAACATGTAGTTACTGTGGTTACATGATGCAGAAACGCAAACAACCCTGCTTCCTTTCAGCTTCTTCCTCTCCCCGCACTGCATGCTGAGTGTGTAGGAAGCACTGGAGCAGGAGAAGGCAGCACTTCCCACTTGGCCTGTTTTGTGGGGCATGAGCATAATGGAACAGAGAGCAAGCAGGTGCCTTCACTCCAGGAAAGCTGTGGAGCTCCATTTCAACCAATGTGGAGTTCCTAGGACCTCTGCCCCTGGGCTTGCTTCTCCACCAACAACCAGGAGCCAGGGTGGATGGCCTTAAGCAGGGGTAGGCAACCTAAGGCCCGTGGGCCGGAGGCGGCCCAATCGCCTTCTCAATCCGGCCCACGGACGGTCCAGGAATCAGCGTGAGTAGAATGTGTGCTTTTATTTAAAATGCATCTCTGGGTTATTTGTGGGGCATAGGAATTCATTCATATATTTTTTTCAAAATATAGTCCAGCCCCCCACAAGGTCTGAGGGACAGTGGACTGGCCCATGGCTGAAAAAGGTTGCTGACCCCTGGCCTTGAGAGACCAGCGGTGGCCCTGGCCTAGGTGACATAGGCCCAGTGAAATTGATTGCCTTCTTTGTTTGCTCCATGTGGAAACCAGGAAAGGAGGAGGAGGAAATATGATAAATTCATTCCAACATCAAACAGAGTTGCTAATGCCCAATTATGCTTATAGAATTTCTTCCAGCAAAGCAAAGGGTTTTGTAAGTTAGTTGTGTGCTTGGTGTAACCTGTTTTTTTTTTCCATATCCCAGCAGATCAAAGCAGATAATGTTTCTGAACTAGGCTTACAATGCTTTATTTTAACTTCAGGTGCTGGAAAGGCTCCTCTTCCCTCCCCTATTATAGGGGGGGAAGTAAGGTTATTTCATCAGAAGCTCACCTTTCTGAAATTCCAAGGGATGTATCCAACTGAGTCATACACAGAAAAGACCCACTGAAATCAATGCACATGACTAACTTAAGCCCATTTGGTGCTAGTCAGCTGAGCTTTACTCAAGAGTATACCTACTGAAATTAATGAACATGACTAAATCAGAGCCATTAATTTCAATGGGTCTGCTCTGAGTAAAGCTTAGTTGAATGCCACCCATAGTTTTCAGTGAATCTGCTCTGAGTATGGATTGCATTACATAACCGCTAAATGCTTCATAAATGCATTTAGCAGAGGCTCATTACTGAATATATGCATATAAAAAAACAGTGACAATAGCAGAAGGGTACCAAAGCATAAGTATGTGTGACAAAGTTGCTGTAGATTTTTTTCCAGCTGCTCCACTTATCTAACTGGTCTAAATTCTCTAAACACCTCTCCAGACAACGTTGCAAAAGAGATTTTTTTAAAAAGAAAAAGATGAAGTGCTATATGCATACAACTGTAATATCCGCACCACAATATCCAATCCCCACAAAATGGGATAGGAGGAAGAATAGGGTTTCTGCTTAGAAACAGCCATACACAACTCCTCCTTATGGTCTTCCAGACTTGCTTCTGACACTTTCATGGCTCTGTTTGATTTTGATCTGCCTCGTCTCAGTAAAAATAAAGGACGGGGTTCACTTGACAAGCCCTATCAGTGGAGCCCTGTGCAAGGATTTCTGCTTATGCAACAGGGCTCCCTAAAAAAATAATCCTTGGGGGGGGAGGTCATGAGAATCCCCCCCACAACATTCAGGGGAGGGGGATTCTTCCATCTGGCAAACTAAAATGCTTGTGCAGAGGGAACATTTGTCACAGCGTGATTCTGAATTCTACCCATGTTTTGAATTTATATTGTTTTACAACAGTTTTGAAAATTGTTTGCCACTTAAGAGAGATTTTTCCTTTGATTGAGAGGTATATACATTTGCTAAATAAAATAAACAATAAATAAAATTTGAGGCGGGGGGGAATAGCTTTTTCCTTTATGTATCTTTCTTTAAAAAAATAAAAATTATCCTCTCCTGCAAGCCTTCCCACATTTTCCTTTGTTGAAACATTTCTCCTTGCCTTGTCTTTCTGAGTCAATGTCACCACCTTCCTGAAATGGTGGGCAGTCGAAGAGATGGGTTATATGAGCTTGCTGCTTGTCTTTTTGGTTAGTCACATCTAAGAACTTCAGCAGGAGAGTACACACCCACAGGGAATATATTGAAAAAACCTGACAAAATGGCACAGGTTCAGGCTGGGGAGTTGGGAAGGTGTGAGGCTCATGCCATGGAGAAGTGTGAAAGATGCATCCATGATATTAGTGCAGGGAAGGGAAGTCTGTGGCCTTTCAAATGATATTGGACTCCAACTCCTATCAGCCCCAGCCAGCATGGCCAGTGGCCAAGGATGATGGGGGCTGGAGTCGAGTAATATCTAGACAGCCACCCAATCATTTTCAGAGTGCTCATGTGGAGTTGGAAGGGAGGCAAATCTCATTTTCCTTGTCAACTCAAAATACTAGCCTGAATGTTGGGAAATTGCAACTTTCCTGCAATGGATGCATTAGCAGCAGGCAATGTTGTTTGGATCTCCAGCAAGAGCTCAGCAATCAATGAATTGTTTCATTGTTTGCAAAGGCTCTCCATGACCTAGTTTCCTTCATGGACTTAGCCAGCTGCAGCCACACCTGGGGAGCCTTGGGCTTTCCCAACTGACCTTTTCTGTTTCTCTTAATCTCTGCAAATGCTTCAGTTAACCAATAAGGACTTTGCGGACTTACATGCAGTTCCGAGCAGCTAGGTCTCTGTGGATGAAGTTTTTGGAGCTCAGGTACTCCATGCCACTAGCAATGTCGATCATAAACTTCAAGAGTGTCTGAAGAGGCAGGTTCTGCAGAAAAGAAGAACAGCTATTAAACGTGCAATTATTGGACAAACTACAAATGTTTCGCCATGCTATGTTCAGGCATTTCCCCATTCGTTATCAACCCCAGAGATGACAAACTCTGATGAGAAGAGGCAGGCTGGATCTAGACACATCAAAGAAGCGTTTCAGTTAAACGCATTGCAAACTTTGTGTGAGAAATCGGGTTAGCAAAAGCAGAACTCCACAGTGCCATCTGGTGACACAGTGTTAGAATGCATAAACAACGTATAAAAAGCGTTTTTTCTTTGCCAATGTAGCTGAGTCCCCAGTCCAAAGGACTATATAATTTAAACAATCTTATTGGCTAGCTCCAATCTGACTACATGCCCCTCTGGGCATCCTTTTATTGTGCAAGCATGATTATTTGTGCTCATCATGGTTTTGTGCCAATTGCATGGGATCCCACACTCAATACTGTTTGCCCCTTGCAAAGGTTTCAGGGCAAATAAAGTTCAAAACCTTGTTACGCAAATACAGTTGTCACAATACACAAAGTGCAACAGGCTGAATGATAATAACTGTGAAAATTTTATTGGACCAGCCAGCTTGTGCCAGCAGTCTACACCAGCTGTGTTGTTCTCGATACCTTGGGGACGTTTCTATTCTTACCTAAGGATTGTGTTATATATACAGGAACTTACAAGAAGAAGCAGTAAGAAAAGATAAGAAAAGAAGAAATGTATTAACATTGGAATTAGCCCCATAGGTTATACACCGTACATATGAACTGTATATGTTGCACATACTGGACTAGGCCTTTACGATAGGAAATAACCAGTAAAATTTTCACAGTTATTATCATTCGGCCTGTTGCGCTTTGTGTATTGTGACAAGGTTTCAGGGCAGGCATTCTGTTTCGTTTCTAATCAGTGCACTTCCCATACCTTCCTGCTGAAATCCTGTAACTTCTTGTATCACAAATGTTCTGGTGGTTTAATCACCCTGCTTTTGTTGTGCTGTAGTGCCCAACAAAAGTGCAAAAAGCTTTGGGGAAGCAACACAGAACAACTAATAAAGCAGAATGATGTACGGACAACCTAGTATAAAGCCACAACTAATGCACTGCTACCGCATCCATTGCATTTAATATATGTTGCAGAACACAACTGCAAACACACACACACACACACACACACACACACACACACCAGTCTGGAGGTGCCCTGGATAAGCTTTACATATTTATAAGCTGAGCAATGAACAAAGCTTGTAATTTGTCTTCAACTGACAGCAATAAGTAGAATGCCTGAACTTAATGCAGGGTATAATAGATCTGTCCCAATACAAGAAGATGTACAGTGCACATTCAACAAATAAAGACGTGTGACCTTCCAATTAATTCTTCTGTGAGAGATTTGGTACGAGAGAGAATCTTACAAAAGGGTTTTCTCCAATCCGGGACATCAATAGAAAGGAGTGAAGGTCTCCATGCTTCATGAACGGCAGGATAACCATTGGGACTGGAAGCCGGCCTTTAGGCCGATTGCGCAAGCTGACTCCTGGTACGAGAGAAGAAAAGAGCAACTAGTCATCCCTGATCACCTGCCCCAACCTATTGCCTTCCAGATATTTTGGGCTACAGCTTCTATCGTCCCTGACCATTGGGCCTACTGAGTGGGGCTGGTGCAAGTTTCAGTCCAAAACATCTGGAGGGCACCGGATTGTACTCCTCTGTTCATAATCTGCTATAAATACATTGCTATTTTTTCTGGAGGGCTGAATGTCTAATCCTTTGGTCTGATCCTGCCCCTGTGTTCAGTGATATCCATTTTTATTTACTGCACAAGAATGTGTAAGCATTAAGGCGTTTCCAGATGTTGATCATTCTCCTCTAAGGAGCTGTCAGAAAAAGCTCTGCACTTCACAGTGCCATATAGTATAAATCCAAAAATGAACTTTTTTCTTCCTTCCCTCGAACCCAGGAACATCCCATCTAACGCAACAGGATAGTGTGTGCTCCGAGGTCCCATTTCTTAACCTGCTCACCTAATGCATCTCTGTCTACAGTGCAGTAAATGTAATTGTCTGGTATATAATGTTTATTTGTTGGCGAAATGAGTGTTGGAGAAGAGAAGCAGTGCACTGTTACGAGCATTTGGAATGTGAGAGCATTTAAGTTCTCAGAGAATTTATACTGTATCAAAACAGGGCAGTGCTTGACTTTACTGCTGCCGTCTCCCAGTTTAGCACTGCCTGCTTCACAGCTAGGAACACTGGCGTCGCAAGGGGGGGAGGAGGGGGCAGTACGCCCTGGGTTCCAGGGGAGGAGGAGGTGACACTTGGGCTGGCCCCGCCCTGCGCGGGGCCTGCCCGCCGGCGCCGCTGCTCCCGCGGCACCCTTGTGAGCTGCCGCGCCAAAAGCAACAGCGGCGGGGCACCCCCCCCAGCCGCCGATCGCGTGGGGCAGCTCATGGAGGTGCCGCCGCTGCTGCTTTTGGCGAGGCGCCTCCCAAGGGGTGGCACACTCCATCCAAACTGGCAACGCTGCTTCCACGGCGCCCTTGGGAGGCGCCGCGCCAAAAGCAGCAGCGACGGCACCCCCACGAGCCGGCCCACACGATCGGTGGCTGGGGGGGGTGCCCCGCCGCTGCTTTTGGCATGGCACCTCTCAAGGGCGCAGCGGGAGCAGCAGCGGCCCGGCAATGGAGTGGTGCGGCATTTCTCACATGCGCACTCCGTCGTGATGTCGCACGACTCAACGTCACAACGCCCCACCCCCAGGGGAAGCCTCCGTTCACCGCCCCAGGTGGCGAGGAGGCTTCCTCCGCCCCTGGCTAGGAATGACTAGCATGGCGGGGTGGTGCCACAGAGCCATTCTCCCGCCACTTGCACGACTGTTGCTAACTGGGATGGTGCAGGGGCAGTGTGCCCATGCCCCACTGCCCTTGCTGCTGGTAAGTGGCCGTGACGGCAGTGTCAGGAGCTGCTGTGCACAGGAGCTGTGGAATACGCTTCCGGTGCTAAATACGAGATGCAAAAGAGCTCACCAATCAGTTTCGTAACGTGCGGATGGTCAAACTCTTTCATGCAGGCAGCTTCCCTCAGGAATTCCTCAATGTCATTTGAGGTGAAGATATCCGCTACAATAAAAGAAAAGAATGCTGAGGTTTCCTTTTGAACTAGGTGGGGGTAACTTCCAAGGAAATAAGCAGAAAAGTTAGAGCTCCTAGAAGCATTGGCCACCCTTCATTAAATGTTTGCACTGAGAAGCATACAGACACATTTTATATATTTAACAAGATTCTTATATTGTAGTAGGACAAAAGAGCTCTAAGTGGGTTTACAAGACTGTCTAAAATATTTATTTAGAATACCATTTTTTTAATAAAAAAAAATTGTAGTCAGATCCACAACATACATTTAAAACATTCTTATTCCACTTTAAGAGTCATGACTTACCTGCAAAGAATTCTAGGAAATGTAGTTTGTTAAGGGAATGGAGAGTTGTTAGGAGACCCTAAATAAACCACGGTTTCCAGGATTCCTGGGAGCAGGAAGCATCTTACCTGGAGATTCTGGGGATTGGGTTATTGTTATTGTTTTGTTTGTTATTTTGGTATGCATTTCTGCGGTTTAATGTTGTAATCTACCCTGTGATCCTTGGGTGAAGGGAGGTATATGATTTAATAAATATTAAAATAAGATAAAAATTGAATCCGGTACCTTTTGTATGCAAAACACATGCTCTACCACTAAACTATGGACCCTTCCAAGGATCACAGGCATTGTAAGATGTGCAGTGACAATGAGGGGAACATTTCAGGGACCCTAGATATTACTCACCTTTGAGCATTTTCACCGCAACCTTCTGGAGAGAGCCATCAGGCAGCTTCAACTGACCCTCTCTTACGGACCCAAATTCCCCTAATAAGGATCACAAGAAGAGAACAAGGTAACATTAAGCATAGTGCAACTGATTTTTAATCCAAGGGACCATTAAGGATGGAGTGGTTAGGTAGAGGGTCTCTTCCAATGAAACACCTGCTGGAATGATTTTTGAAGAGGTAAGTGGGCAATATCACACTGAAACTCAAAATCTACAGTTTCTTTCTTTCTTTCTTTCTTTCTTTCTTTCTTTCTTTCTTTCTTTCTTTCTTTCCTTCCTTCCTTCCTTCCTTCCTTCCTTCCTTCTCTCTCTCTCTCTCTCTCTTTTCTGGAAATATAGACAATTAAGAGCTGGCAGGAACTTACGGCATAATTCAAACAAAGTCAGCCATAATCAATGGAAGTTAGAAGAGCTCAGTTTTGGCTGCATTGTGCCTCTGGTTCTTTACCAGGCAATGAAATACCGAATGGTGGACATTAGCAATAATCTAGAGCAGTCATGTCCTTTAAACATTTCTCCAACTTTAGCCCTGGCTCTTATTGCTCTCCCCTTTTCCCCTAACAACATTTCTGCTCTCTGTTTACCTCCCGTTCATCTCCTTCTTTTTCATATCTTTTACAAAATACTCTCTACCTTTTCCTTTACGGAATCTCTTCCCTTATTTGACTTCTTGAGTTCCCAGGGTACCTCGAAATGCCAACCATAGCTCTACACTGCTCTTATTGGGCAGGCTAATGGATATACAGAATGATTGTTAAGACCCAGATAAAAGACAGCTTCTAGCCACATTGGCATTAATCCCAATAATGCAAGGGTGCAGAAAATGTGGTCCTCCAGAGGTTGTTGGACTACACCTCCCATCATCCAAGGCCCATTGGTCAAGCCTGCTAGGACTGATGAAAGTTGGGAGTACAACAATATAAGGATGGCCACGAGTTCCCCAACCCTGGTCCAGGCTCTGGTTCACACTCACCTTTGCCTAGCATTCTTCCTAGAGTAAACTGTTGCTCCTGGATCAGGACATCTTTCAGTTTGGTCTTCAAGTCATCACTGATACCTATACTGTCCACTGGAGAAACAAGAGAGATAGAAAAGAGGGCATGTAAGCAACAGAATCTCAGTAAACCTAACTGTTCCTATTCCCTAGAATCACGAGGTTTCATCCTACCCACAGATGGTGTTGAATAAGACACCGACTTTGAAAGATGCTCAGCCTAATCCCAAGCATTTCTACTCAGAGAGGATGTTCCTCTCTGGTACAGGGATGGGGAACCTGTGGTCATCCATATGTTGTTGGACTCAAATTCCCACCAGCCTCAGCCAACATGACTACAGGTCAGTAATAATGAAAGCTGAAGTCCAGTTAACATCTGGTTCCCTGCCTCTGTGCTACTTGTATGTTCAGGATTGCTGCCACAGCAATTCCCTTTTCTAGTCTTATGAAATATGAGACGCTTCAAACTTCCAGATTTATTCTCTTGCTTTGAACCACCACCCAGTGCTAAAGTTTCAGAGAAATTCTCTTAAACAGCTAACAGGAAATAAGAACAGTTTAAGCAGCAAAAACGAATCAAACTTGCACCAGCCTGCTCGACAGACGGCCATATGAGAAGCAAACTGCGGATGATAGATCACAGCTGTTTGGAAACCATGAGATCTTTGAAGTTCTGGACTATCTGCACTTTCACTTGAGGTATATTATAAAGGCTATTTTGTTCACTTCAGGTTTAAATTCCATATCTGGGTCAAGAAGGGATGTCTAAGTGGCTAACAAAAAATAAAACCAGCTAATACACTTTAAATGCTATATCAGCAGCAACCAAACTAAGATAAACTCAAGTAACATTAATTAAATGCCTGTATGAATAACAAATGTTAATCAGTCTCCAAAAAGTGGCAAAAGAAGACCTCAAAAGCTCACTCATATAAGGTATTTCACAAAATGGCTACCAAAAGTGAAAAGTTGATGGTCCTTGAAGCCAGTGCTATATGCAACAGACCATGGTAATCAAAGCAGAGTTGCCCCCATTTATCTTGGATGTGGGGAAACTTATGAGAGAAGAGGCTTCTTATTATTGCAGCACAGTACATCTTGATAACATAAACAATTTATGAAATCTAGGGCCACAATTGTATGCATGTTTATTTGAAGATTTAAAAAGGTAAAGGTAGAGGACCCCTGACAGTTAAGTCCAGTTGTGAACAACTCTGGGGTTGCGGCGCTCATTTCGCTTTACTGGCCGAGGGAGCCGGTGTTTGTCTGCAAACAGTTTTTCTAGGTCATGTGGCCAGCATGACTAAGCTGCTTCTGGCGAAACCAGAGCAGCGCACGGAAACGCCGTTTACCTTCCCGCCGGAGTGGTACCTATTTATCTACTTGCACTTTGACGTGCTTTCGAACTGCTAGGTTGGCAGGAACTGGGACCGAGCAACGGGAGCTCACCCCCTCACGGGGATTATAACCGCCGACCTTCCAATTGGCAAGCCCTAGGCTCAGTGGTTTAGACCACAGCACCACCTGCTGTCCCTTGTTTGAAGGTTAGCCGCACTGAAATCAATGAGACATGAGACCCAATCCTAACCACTCTTACTTGGAAGTAAGGCCCATTTTGGTCAATAGGGCTTACTCCCTAGTTAATGTGCATAGGATTGTCATTTTGTTTCGAAACCATAGTTAGGATTAGGCTGGAGAAGGAAAATATTCCCTTGCCTCCATCTCAATCTGGCAATGTATGATTTGCCTGCTGAGGAAGCCAATATACAAATTGCAGAGTTAGAGAGGGGATTTTGACTATAGTATCTCGGTAGATTTCAAAGTTACATCTGAGGCAAGATGAGTCTTTTGTCAAAATCTGTCAGTGACATCACTGTGTTCCTTTCTTAGTGCCTGCATGAGGAACATTTAGTGTCCAACAGAAAGAATGAGAAAATTTTGCATGGGGTAGCAAGGGGGAAAAACAGCAGTTTTCCCCGAGAACCTTGGAAACTCATCGGATCAATGGGATCTGTAGTAAAGAATCACTCAGAACATTTTACCTACATGTTGCCTCAATAAGCTCTGGGCCTTCTCTGTTGAAAGATCTCACCGCTCTGAAATGGACGACTGGATCCCCTCCCACCATGCTGCCAAAGGCATGACTAAAAGAAGCAAAATGAAGCAAAATGAAAATCTCATTACCGGACTATCATTGGAGTGCTGCAAAGATGAATTATTGTTCCACATGGTACATATACAACAGCTTAGAAACTCTCTGAATTTCCAAGCATTTCATCTCAGTGGTGCTGTGCAAAAGGTCTGAGCTCCCTGGGCAGGCCCTTCCAGCCTCAGGTTTTCCAAAGGCTTCAGGAATGAAGCGGAGCATGGGAACAGTATCCACCCCAGCAACAAAGGAAGCTGCCTTATACTGAATACCAGGCCATTGGTACACTTTACTCAGTATTGTCTACAATGACTGACAGCGCCTCTTCATGGTTTCAGACTGGAGCATTCCCAGCCAGGCCTGGAGATGCTGGCAACAGAAGCTGCATGCAAAACAGATGCCCTACCACTGAGTTATAATTGCATACAGAGTTCTGTGAACTGTGTTTCTGTATTCCTTTGCGTGGTTGTTTTGTATTGATTCAAAGGTTATCATATCTGTATTACTATTGTCTGTAAAGTAACTGCATTCCTGTTCCAGAAGGAACAGCTACTATTGGTTCATTCAAGCTGCTGCATTTGGATCTTCAGTCTTATTGGTTCCCACCAAAAAGCAGCAGTGTGATTGCTTGAGATTGTTCCCTCCAAAATGTATCCTTGTATAGCAAGTCCTCTGTCCCTATAAATGTAGCTTCCCTACCCTCAGTTCCCCCAGTCTTGTTTGCCTGAATAAAGAGTTGTTACATGAAGACGCTGTCTCCTGTCTGTGATGTCAGAGAGCTGAAATCACATGCTGAAATCATTAACCCACGCTACAACAGTGGTGTTCTACCACTGAGCTACAGTAAGGAACACTGGGACTACTGAAGCACCCACAATGCTGCTCGTTCTTGTCTAGGTTGCCAATACAGCTCCCTCTCTTCACCTTATTCCTCCCCCCTCTACTGTCTCTAACAGCAAACCATAGCGTAAGCAGAGCAGAGCAAGCCATATTGGCCAGCCGTGATGCATTATTAGGCCAATGATGGGTAGCCATGTCCCTCCAGATGTTGCTAGACTGCAATGCCCATCATCCTTGACAACTGGCCATGCTGGCTGGGACTGATGGGACTTGGAGACCAACAACCTGGGGAGGACTGCAGGCTCCCCATCCTTGTGTTAGCCACTGCCACAGGCCACGGCACTTCCTTCTTGCCCTGTTCAGTCTTCCTGCTCTAAAAGCCAGCTAGCTCCACTTTGTAAATAGGAGAGGCTTCCCTCAATCCGACCTGGGTTGCTACATAGTTATTGGCAAACCCTGTAATGCCATGTGGTTGCATTAATGCATCCAGATTAAGAGATGATGATGACAAGAACTTGCCCAAAGCGAGTTTCTTTTCTTCTTTTCCGCAGCAGGATCAGTGCCAAGGCAACTGCTGTGACGAGTGCAGTAAGAATGCCTAATACGACAGGAACCCAGGATGTGCCATAGGGAGGTTGTCTCTGTCCTCCTGTGTACAAGAGAAATCCTCAGTGAGACAGTAGGAAATCACATTTAGAAAACTGCAACTCAAAGTAATCCATCTTAAAATGGGCATGTTCCACCATGTAAGTACTCCAACACCAGAAGCAGACACATTTGTCATATTCCAAAGGAAACTGAAAAAGATGTTACAGGCAGCAACAGTGTACCTTGTTGTGACAGGACATCGCAGCATTTGAGTGTCAGCCACCAGCCATCTTTAAAACCTAACTACAAATTCCAGGCTTGGTGAGCATATTCTGAAGATCAATGGGCTCCTTTGCGAGGAAGGGCAGGATATACACTTAGTAAATAAATAAAAATAACTAAGAGCTGAAACTCGTTGGCCAAAGCCTCAACAGGAATCTGATGAAGAGTTTACCTTATCCTTGCAGGGCCAGGATAAGGTTGCTACAAAATCCTTTATGCTATAGCAGAGAAAATAATAATAATAATAATTTTATTATTTATATGCTGCCCATCTGACAGGGTTGCCCCAGCTGCTTTGAGCAGCTTCCAGCAAAATATAAAAGCAAGCATGACAGAATTTACATGGGTGTAGGGATGGACGGTGCAGGGATTGCACAAATTTTTTTTTGGAAGTATCTACTGTGGTCTGTGAAAGCAGCACTCAAGTAGTCGCTACTGAACTTGCTTTCAATCCCAAATGCAATTGCAGCAGCCTTTTCGGATTGGCCTTTAGCTATTGAAGAGAACAAGGAAATCTTAGCAGTACAAGGAACTTGTAGCAGGAATATTCTGCCCAGGGCATAGGAAACTTCCTGTTAAAATATGTTGTATCAGCAAAAGAGAGGGAAACTTCCCCGCTTATCTTTTGTGTATGGACTGTTTTTCGGTTGCGGTACACAGTATTATGCAGATATTTTGGAGTGCTGTAATATAACTTATTCATTTCCCCCCATTCTCTTACCCTAAGGCTGTGCAAGATAACTTATCCCCAGAGGCCTTCTGAATATCAGCATAAAGAAAGTGGGGGAAATTAGATCATGAAATCTGCCAATTTGTAAGCATCCCAATTTAGACTAAAGCTATAAAAGCCCTAGACATGTGATGATGAGGAAAAACTGAGCAATGCTTGTTCTTTGCCAGTCCATTTTTAGTGGCTAATATACAATCTTGTTAAAACTGTATCTGTAGACAGGAAAGTCCATTTAGCCTCCTCAGATGCATGGATACCTGACACCATTCCACTCAGATGCCCATATCCTTAATCCTGTTCCTAGCTATATTCAGCCCCATGCTTTTCTCATATTCTATTCACCTTTATATTTCGTACACCTTCATTTTGATACCACAACATTTGGGCTGCGCTCTATTCCCCCTTGATTTCTTGCAATCTATTCCCTTTGCACTTGCACATCTGATTTTGTGCCCTTTAAATTCCAGCAACTTTCACCTCCAGAATCACTCTAGAAAAGCTAGGAGTGGGTGGTATATTACTGCTGGGTGGTCTTTGGTCAGCCCCCTTCTCCCTCCCCCCAAACCTTGCAAAATATGCTGCAATTGATCCCAAGCACATTTAAGACTGTGCAACCAACAGATGGTTATTGAGAGAGATTGACCACACTTGCACACACAAACGAAGAACGCATAATAAAATTGCACTTAAAATACAGACAGTGGTCTTTATTTTAAAAATAAATAAATTGTGGGGCTAGTACAGATGGGCAGCATTTTTCACCAGGAAATGCTGGAGTAAGGTGGAATTCTATTTCAGAAACGAAGAAGCAGACAAGTAACATCACTACTGTGCTTAGTGTGAAAGGTACACACCCGCAACATCAGGAGGAGAACTCAGTATTTCTGATTTTTTTTTGTTTCGTTTTGGCAAAAATGGGAGGTTCACCATCAGGAATGCACCTGTGGTGCTGGCAGGCCTGGCGCTTCCATTTAGGTGAACTAGGCGGTTGCCTAGGGCGCCAAAATGGAGGGGGCGCTGGCCAGCCTGCCCCTCGCCCCCCGCCGCCGCCCGAACCAGCGGCGAAAATCGCGGCGGCGCGGGGCGCCCGGCGGGCAGGGGGCGGGGCACCATACGTCATTGCGCATGACGTACGGTGCCCTGCCCCCTCGCCTAGGGCGCCAGAAACCCTGGCACCGGTCCTGGGTGCTGGCACCAGGAGCAAATGGTCTTCATTCTCTGGTCTGCTCTATAGGGAACCGGGGAGTCTCTAGCCCTTGCCCTGGAACCATGCTTGGTAAAAAGAACAACAGGAAAATGTCCACTAGCTCAATATTGAACTTGACCCAAAAAAGCTCCTCATTTCCAGACTTCATCATCCTACATTAAAAAATGTTTACTTCACACATTACATGCCACTTTAAACCCACAAGATTTTCTGAGTGTGTGTTTAAAGTCCGAATTAGATACAAAAACTTGTACTTAGCATCACTTGCAGAAGTGGCCTGAGGGCCAGGCGCATGTCATCACCTTTGGAAGTATTCCCATGTGGATTGGGGCTGTTGAATGTGAGAACCCACATCTCTACCCCATGTCCTTGGTGGCTATTGCTAGGGGGCAGGCATGAAGGCTCCCTATTTATTATCCTTCTGCCAAAGTTAACATGTCTCCAGTGTTCCTGTGGAAATCACAGCATGCTCCTTCAACTGGGACGGGACAAAGGCAGCCAAATGCAGTGCCTTCAAACAGACTGGGCACATCGCCACTCAGAAAAAGGCCCTTCTGAGGCATTAAGAACATGATTGGCATGAAGTAAATGATATAATAGTACAGTGCCAGTAGTAGTGAAAGCCACAGGTGGCACTAGAAGGGGGCAGGGGAGACAAGTGCCCCATGAACTGGGAGCTGCCCCCATTTGCCTCCCCATTGCTAGACTCCGCCATTAAAATATACCGTTATTTTTCTTTCAGAGATCTTAACATGTGGGACACAACTCACCCACCTAAAAATATACCTTGCCCCTCCTGTGCCACCCATACACCCAGTTGTTTTCTGTTGCTGACACTGATGGGAGCAACAGAAAGAACCTACCAGACCCTTCACACAGCCCTGAAGGAACAGGGCGCAAGGCTGAGGGTGCAAGGCTGAGGGTGCTTCAAATAAGAATGCGCTTGGTTTCCTCAAACAGCACCATTAAATCTTTTTATAAGCTTCCCCTCCCGTATGCTAACAAGCTGCCCCAGATATTTCACACGCAGAGGGAACTGGAAATGCCTATTCAGTACCAGCTAGTTAATTCTAGAAAGTAAGCAATTTTTATTTTCCACCAGGCTCAAGCATAGAACAAAGTTTCATTATTTTTACAGATCTATAGTTTTGGTGTGTCAGCATTTCCGTAATGAAGCTTTATTTTCAAGCGTTTATAAGCTCAGCAACATACTGTGTTAGGTGTGGCTGTGGTTGGGACACAAACAAGCCTCAGGCTGAGGGAGAGGGAGAGAGAATGTGTTTTAAGCCCACTGAAATGATTGGACTTGAGAGAGCCTAACTTTGTATATGATTGTTGCCTTCCCCTACAATCTCCCAGCCCTGTTTTGACATCAGTCACATTTTCTATCCTGTGGAAGACGTTTATTTGTATTGTTTTGTTCTCTGCTATGAAGAAGAACCATAATTAGCATACAAAGGAAGAAAGGGTGGTTTTAAGACTAAAAAAAACCCTGAGGGGTGTCTATGTATTTAAAGGTCTGTGAGGGAAAAAGGAACTGCCATTTTGGGTAGGGGTGGGGGAGGAAGCAGCACAGTGAACCCTGAGCGGGGGGGGGGGGAGTGCAATGTGGTAGAAGATTTCCCAAGCTCCTTCCTCACTGTTGAATATGCCATCCATGCACAGTGCACAGATAAGTAGGGAATCAGAAACTGTCATGCACAGGATTAAGAGTTGCAGATTTGGCGTGCCCAGTGGTAGAGAACAAACTTTGTTTGCAAAAGACTCCTGGTTCAATCCCTGAATCTCCAGGCAGGGCTGGGAGATAATCCTTTCAGAAACCTTTTAAGAGCCACTGACAATCAGTGTCAACAACATTGAGCTAAATGGACTGGTACAAGACCCATTTCCTATGTTTTCAAAGAATTTTGGCCTGCTTCACACCTTATGAAATTATTACACACAAAGCACTTCTGTATAGGAATGTACAGTGCTTTTTTTCCTGGGGGTACGCATACCCCTAAACATTTTGTTAATCTTTGTACTTTTGTCCATTTACTGTATTTATTTTCCCCGATTTGAACCATAAAATGGTGATTTTCTTGAGTCAAAATGAGAGTACCCCTAAACAATTTTTAAGGGGAAAAAAAGCACTGGGAATGTATACACACTTTACTGTTCACAGTCAAAGCCCCCACAATCCACAAACAGAACCTTCAGTGTATATAGGAATTAAAACAAAACCCGGGTGTAGAGGAACATGTAAGGATTCTGAGAACTAGATTTTTCAATGCACATGCACAGATTTTTTCAACTCAGTTCCAGCTGAGTTTGTTTTGCTTTGATTTTGCTAGATTGCTCCACGTTGTTCCGCTTCAGTCTCATTCCGTTTAAAAATGCAACACATGCAGTTGTAAGTGCTGGGAAGAGCAGGGATAGAAAGACACGATGGCAACCAGCAGCTCATTGCAAGAATAGTACTAACAGTGACATAACATGTTCCTTGAGGAGAAGATGCAGTTATAAAAGAAGAAGCTTACAGCACATGCAACTCACCTATTAAATCTTCAGCTGTAAGCAGCAAGGGTTCACTCCAAGGCCCGCAGCCCGCAGAGTTGAGTACACACACCCTGATGGTAAGATCTCTTAATGGATTCCACATAGTGAGGTTGGCTCTCGTCTCCTGCACGATCATTTCCCCCTGAAGCAAGTAAGCAAACAAAAACCCATTGGTGATCAGCACTGATCTGGCACTTGCTTACAACACCACACTAGGAAGCTGTAAACTCCCTGAATACAGGTATACTTTTAGGCAACTCCACAATTTTCTGAACCCTTGGATTTCCCAAAATCGATTATACTAATATGTTGTGCCTGCATTGCTTTTTTTGTTTTTGTTTACTTTAATTAAAATTCCTAATAGTCAACCCAAGCCCAGCTGCAGAGGTACAAGAAATACTTGAAGAGATGTGGGATTGTAATCTCTCCTTTTTTTTGGTCATATTGTAGTGCCTACAAACTCTGTGACAGCCGCATTAGGAGAGGGGTGGGGGAGGAAATTCTCCACTCCCTAATGAGCATGTTGCACAAAATCAAACCCAGAACAGACTGCGGATAACATATGTTACCACCTTCCAATTTGACACAAACCCATTCCTAAGACTTGCGCGTGGCTTTTTAGGATTCATTTCCAAGCTGTCAGTCTAGAACACAGGCGGCTAATATGGTGCCCTAATGATATTTATTATTCATTACTTCTCTATATTCCACTCGTCTTCCCAAAGGAGTCTAGGGCGGTAAACAAGAAGTGATAACGACAATAACAACATCTTTAAAACCATTCCAACGCAGATGCAGCCTGGGAAAGATATCAACTTAAAATACTTGTTGAAAGAGGAAGGTCTTCAGTAGGCCATGAAAAGACAACAGAAACAGGGCCAGTCAAATATCTAAGGGGAGGGAATGCCAGAGGGTGTTGCTGGACTACAACTCCCATCAGCCCCAGCTAGCATGGGCAATGGTCAGGGATGATGGGAACTGGAGTCCAACAATACCTGGAGGATGCCAGGCTGACGACCCCTGGTCTAGAACCTTCCCTTAGCACTAAATTCAAACAGTTTCTCACTCTGAATTAATTTTATAATTTACTTTTATAATTGCTGGTAATTTGAGATACGGCTCAAGATATTGCCTGGCAAATCTGGAACAAGGAATAGTCTGTGACAAACAGAATATGATGAATTTTATTGATTCAGAATGTATGATTAGCCTTTATCAGCTGCCTCCTGATGAATCTACTATCCAAGTTGCTCTGACTGGCACAATTTTTACACATGACAAGACAGAGAAGCATCGTATTCTACTGTTCCTGCCACAAGTGAGGAAACCATTGTTAACTGTTGCATACTATGAAAAAAAAGTAGTCAAAAGTCTATTCTAACTGATATAGGTATTCCTTTCACATTATGGAGGGATACAGGCAGAAATTCATTTAAGCCTCATGTGTGAAAACATTGACAGTAGGCTCAGATCAAAGAAAGTCCTTTTGCATAATTTGCATTAATGAACTTATGGGATTTGTTACCACAAGATGTGGTAACAACCACTAGGTTTGATGGCTTCTTCAAAGGATTAGACCCATTTGTGGAGGATAAGTCTATCACTGCCATGAGCCAACATAGCAGAATGAAACTTCTGTTTTCAGGCATCTGAAGCTATGTACGCACTATACCTTTAAACCGTGCTGTTTTTCTAGAAAAAGAGGTGTCATAACTCACCATGAACACCTCCTTTGTTCTCTTATAATGGCAATGGTACCCACAGGCACATTCCAGCTGAAAAAAAGTGCTGCCTTTAAAGCCTATTCAAAGCACATTCTTTCCCTCAAAGAATTCTGGGTACTGTAGTTTGTTAAGGATTGCTGGGAATTGCAATTCTGTGAGGGGTAAACTACAGTGTCCAGAATTCTTTGATAGAAAGAGTGTGTTTCAAATGTGCATTTAAGTTATAGTGTGTACACAGCTTGAATATATCAGATGACTAGGACAAACAACAACGGATGGTCCTCATTATCATGTCCTGCTTGTGAGATCCCAGGGACATTTGACTGGCTTCGGTTAGAACAGAACTTGGACCATGCTCTGATCCACCAAGGCAATGTTTATGCTCCTCAGTCTGTTACCTGAGTAATGTTATCTTGACTCCACTCCAACCTGTATCCCAGGGCATTGTCCCTATGCATTTCTGGAGCCATTGTTTCCCATTCCAAAATCAGACAAGAATCTCTTTGGATAATGTGTACGTTTTGTGGAGTACTGTTTGGTGCTGTAACAGAAAGAAAATCACAACATATATCCTGTTAGAGAGAGAGAGAGAGAGAGAGAGAGAGACTCAGGGGCAGAGAGGTATGGAACAGCCTTAGGGCAAGAAGCTATTTCATTTCCTAAGTCGCTTGCAAATTCACCAAAGGGACTCTTGAGGTCCTGGTACATCTGAGATTCTTTTTCTCTCCTGGAATAAGCTGTGAATACTGGGAAACCTCAGCATCACCTTTATACCTGCATAAACTAGGAGCACCCTCACATGATTTGCCATGAGTAAACTACAGTCTAAGGCACAACAATGGCAAAAAAAAAAAAATGAAGCTGATGGCCGATTGTTTGAATCAGCAATGTGAATTATATGGTTCTTGTATTTAGTTACTACAATGGGAGATGCGGTCAAGTTGTTCAATGGTTTTCTGCCCCAGAACTGCATAGCTTAATGGAAAAATATTTCACTATTTCCATGAAACCGTGTTCTTACCTAATCCCATGGTCTGAAAATAGACCCAGTCTGTAAAAGGGGAGCTGCCCAGTTCATTAGTGCACTGGACCCGAGCACTATAATTGGTAGAGTGCTTTAATCCTGGAAAAGCCTGGGAAAAGGAGGGGACAGGGACAACTTCTGTGGAAACTTCATCTTCCTGTAGCTCAGCCACCTGTTGCAGAATGGAGATAAAGCAGATATGAGCACACAAGCTAAATACGCTCTCAATTATTTAACATAAAGTGACTCATTTTTTTATGCCATAAATCTTTAGGAGAGTTGCATCCAACAAGTAATACATTTCATATAATCTTGGCTTCAGAATGTTGATATGCAATGACTAATTCTTCAAAATGCTAGAGGTTGTAAGCAAACCAAAAACTCTAGAATAACTTCTTGGCTGGGAGACACCTGCTTGGGTATGTGGGAACATTTTGTCCCATTTAGAGGGCATCCCCTATGGCCCCAGAGTTTTGAAGATGGTTATCATCATCACCAACTGCAGCCCTCCAAAGGGCCCAAAGCACTTGGCATTCAACTGGTCCCTTCTGCCTCCCCCCTTTTTTTTTACTTTTTTTTGCTGATTGAAGCAAGACTTCAATCAACTGCACAAATGGGAAAGCAATAAACTCCATCTGTCCAGCAATGGTATGAAAGACTCTGGGAACTGCTCATTATCAACAAAACTGCCTTACAAACCAAGGATACAGAAGAAGGAAGACTATACATGAGCTACATTTGGAAGCTCAACAAAATCCTTCAAGGCTTGCAGTTATGCACATTTCTGGAGGAACTTAATTGTCTGCACTGATACATCCCTCTGGATTTGGCTTTGTGTGCTCAGTTAGCAGAAGGAAATACTCCTCCCATCTAACACTATTATCTTTTGCTGTTTATCTAATAAGATACAATTTGTAGCTGTGTTCTCCCACACAGGATAATTGGGGGTTTGGAGCTTGGTTCCTTTTAATTTGACTTTTGTGAGCTGCTCTGGTTCGCCAGAAGCGGCTTAGTCATGCTGGCCACATGACCCGGAAGCTGTCTGCGGACAAACGCCAGCTCCCTCGGCCAGTAAAGTGAGATGAGCGCCGCAACCCCAGAGTCGTCCGCGACTGGACCTAACGGTCAGGGGTCCCTTTACCTTTACGCCTAAATTTAAAACAAACAGACAGACAGACACACCTGCACACTGAACTGTTAAGAGAATCTTAATCATTTTAAAAATTATTGTTTGAAAGTGATATGATAGAATTTTTGTTTTCTATGGTGTATGGCAAGGGTAGCTGGCATGGCACCCTCTAGTTCAGATAACAACTCCCATAAGCCCAGTCCAACATCTGGAGGGCACTACATTAACCATGCTCCTGATGTACAGTCACATTTGTTTTGTCCCATTGCCAGCTTTGGTCAAACATACAATGCAGGTCTGTGAAGCTATAAAACCTGTTAACAACAAATAGTGGGGTGGTGTTCCTGTGTGGGCATGACATAGGGAACTGTTGCTTGTGTCCAGCGCTACAAGCAATGCTTTCTTCTGCAGGTACTCCAGGGTATGAAGAACCTTTCCCCCCCCCGATGTGTGGGTATGACTTTTTGGCTTAAAAAACAACAACATTGCTTACAAGAATGACAAACATTCTTGTAGGTAGAAATATGGGTCAGTGGACAAGGGTGCCTGTAAATAAAAATCAGAGCTGAGACGAGGTACTCAGCATTTTGCCATTCCCCAAGGCCCTATAACTGAGGGTGGCAGTCATGTTAAGCCTGGCTGGAGAGCGAAATCCCTGTTTGTTTCTTTTCCCCTTCCAGCATGGGACAGAAAAGCCTGGGAAGCTTAGGAAAATGAGGCTGCCTGAGGAGGTTGAAATCTGAGCAGCTCTCGCTTTGTTCCGCCCCCCCCCCCCTGACTTCACCGGTTGCAAAGAAAAGAAAAGAAAAAGAGAAATAGGAAGGTTGGGGGAGGGGCTCAGAAGCCAGACAGATTAGCATTGTACAGTGACTGGTGGACGTGCAAACCAGGAAGAATAGGCTGTACTCGGAGAGGGCAAGTGCGGCATTCCAATGCACAGGAGGAAATTCATTCTGATCTGTCAAGAGGCTCTCTTGCAGAGCAGCGGCAGAAGCAGAAACGGTGCGAGAAAGAAGAGCAAAACCGCTGTGTGCAGAGAGTCACGACTCATGTCATCATCGCCATCTCAATGGGCTCTTTTATTTCGTGAAAGAAGCATGCACGAGCTCCTTCCGCAACCCTGCCAAAGCAGAAGGAAGCTGGATCACCTCAGCCGCTTGCCTTGGGCTTTCGTTAATTCCCTTCCAAGTCAGAATGCCCTACAATGGTGGCAGTGCTGGGAACCCACTCTCTGACGCAATACAGCGGGGAGAGTCCAGGGAGATCGTGCTGTTATTAACCGTTCACGTCTTTCTAAGGATGACCTTAATGTTGTTGGGACTGCTGACATGATAAGCTGGGCCCAGAGTCTGGGGTCCAGAGTTGTCCTGTGCACGGGTGCCCAATATGGAGAAGAAGAAAAGAGTTGGACCATCCCCCTAGGCCATAAAGGGTTTCCAGGTACCTGAGTGATTCTGTGGCCCCAAGCTTTCCTCAGCAAGAAGGGTGTCGGGATCCCACCATTGGACCCTGCAGAGAACCCCAGTGCAATTTAGGACCTGGGAGAACCGAACAAGTCCCAAACGGGACGTCTTGCTTGCGCTCCCAATAATCTATCTGTGTCCTGCCCTGGTCACTGATTCTCCCTCTCTGCCACCTGGGCTCCAAGAGCAAAAGCTGCAGCAGACCCAGTGGGAAGCTCAGAGTTGGCATGAAAGGTGCCTGGGTGCCCAAGTGTCACCTTGGGTGCAAAGGTGTCGTGTCCCCAATGGTGACTGTAGCTAGCTGTCAAGAACGCACGCCACTCCGAGAAGTCAGCGGAAGTTGTCTTGAAGTTTATTGTACAGCACACAGAGAAACGTGGAAAGTCCGTGAGGATTCTGAGGAGGCCATCTCAGAATCCCCCTTATGTACACCTTGCTGGGTGACTCCCAATTCCCCCCTCCCTTCTGCCCTAAAGGTCCGGGGGTAATCCTCTTCCCCACCCGGGGTGGCTTGGACAAAAGAGTTAACTGCTCTGGTCTACCTGCACCATTCATGGGTGCTTTTTGCATTGTTATTGCGATGCTGCCGGTTCCACCACGCCCGCTGCTGATGGCTCGTTAGCGGTCGTTATCGCCCATTCTGGGGTTGTTTACCCCGCGGGGCATGCCTGGGCGAAGTCGGGCCTTGCTGCGCTCGGTTTAACCCCTGCGCGCCTGGCTCCGCTGTCGCCCCCTTCTCTGGCCCGCTGCATGGTTCCCCTTCCTGGCGCCCGCATGGCGCGACCCTGGCGGACCCCGGTCTATCAGTGTCTAGTCGGGTCGCGACAAAAGGTCAGTTCAGGAAAAGCAAGAAGACTTAGCTGTGAACAATGATCCAATGGATTATTCTTAGAAGGAGAAGGAGGAATTTGCAGTGAAGATACATGCCTCTCAATCTCCTCTGGAGCCTTGCTGGGTTAACAGTTTCTTTCTGAACTCCTTTGTGCTCACTTTAAAAGTTCCAGAACTCATTGGTTCCTGCTTCCGCGCTAGGTGCCGACTATGGGGCAAAGAGAACTAGGCTGGGACTCTGCCTGGGCAAGAGTAATCTTTATTGGTTCTGACTGGTAGTTCTTGCTTGACAGCTGTGCCTATGACTCATCTCTGACAACAGCACACCAGAAAACAGTGTGAATTGGTTCACTCAGAAGATCAATTAACTGGACCAACTTGACATGATGAGAGAAAACGTGAGTTAAACGGCACCGGCCTTACTAAAGCGGTTGCGTAATTGCTTCACCACGTGTTCAGTCTGCAATTTAAGCCTTACTTACTGTGTGATCTCTCCAACACCCATTGTTCAGCAGTTGCAGTGGCACTGCAAATATAGGGCGAGTTGCCAGTCAGGCACATGTCGAGCAAGCATAAAACTACGTTACTTGCTGGACAATGCACAGAATCCACTCAGCTCACATTCTAAACACTGAAATTCAGTCACAGAATCATAGAATTGTAGAGTTGGAAGGGATCCTGAGGATCATCTAGTAGTTCAATCCTCCGCAATGCAGGAATGTGCAGGTGTGCACTTGTTTCAAACTCCTGTGCGACCCGCAATAAAGTACCAATCAATGAACTGCCATTTAGGCCTGCATGTTGCCAACTCAAAAATATGTAAAGTCACCTCCAGAATGTCAGACAGGAGGGATTCAAGCACATACTGGAAATTTAAAAGTGCAACAGATCCACTAAAACAAACAAACAAACAAACAAACAAACTTTTCACATTATGAAGAAATCCACTGAAAAGTGTGGGATTTTCTAATGATTAATGGGAAGATGTACAAACACTGGTCAGTAAAATCAGAATGAATGCTCATTGTTGCATACCTGCAAACCTATCACAAGAGATGCCCAAAAAAGATCAGCCACTGGTTTCACATAAGCTTTATGCAAGAAAATCTGGATGAATACTCAATAAATAGGTTATCTGGAGGAGCTATAAGTTACATCAGAAGTTAAGACTTCTCTGGGCACTAAAGCTGAGGCACGTGGTACCACAGGTTTAGTCTCATGCCAGCACTGAACACTGGGGAAGGACAACGTAAAATATGTATAGTATCAATATAGGGAACAACAACAGGAACAGGAACAACAACAACAATTATTTTATTATTTATACTCCACCCATTTGGCTAGGTTTCCCCAGTCACTCTGGGCAGCTTACAGCATATATAAAAAATTGTAAAACAGCAGAAGCAGAGATTACACATACTATATTAGTCATTGGATGCAGTCCTTTTAAAAAATAGCAGAAGTCTCTTGACCATCAATAGGTCAATTCCCCAAATTAAAAATAAAACAGGACATTACTTTACGTATTTTATTTTGCCTATGAACACGTGGAATATGTGCTATTAGAACTTGCAGGCACACTCCCTCATGTGTTTCAAGAACGCATGAGGGAGTCACAGGGCCTGATGCATCTAGTGGCCACTCCCTGTTCAGCATGCATGAAAAAGGGCTCTGTGCATGTACTATCACACAACGCTCCTCCGTGCAAGGGGAGAGGGATTCAAATGGGTCCAGGATCCTCCTGTGATGGGAGAGCTTTGCGCATGCACATCATATTATCACTGTACAGCAAACTAGAACTTTGCAATGACAGTTTATTATCTTCCTATTCAGGGTATTTCCAAGTCAGTAGTTTATTTTGGTCCCTGCTGCTCTGGTCACAAGTTAAGCACTGCATCCTTTACACACTGTAAATATGTTTGAGGCCAGTTGCCTACAGAATTTCTGGGTAGAAAAGCCCTGCCTCCAGGGTCCCAGACATGCAAAGCAAGGGGCTATCTAGCAAAACATTTCCTGGGTTTGACTGTTTGCTTTGGCCAAGGAGGTATTATGCACGTGCCACATACCTGAACTGTACAAGAATGAAGTGGAGAACGGCCATCAAATCCTGGCAGCCAAGTGATACTGGCATTGTTGCTGGTGATTTGAGTTACTGTCACATTGAGAGGTGGAAAGGGGAGAGCTGAAATAGAAGGACGCATGCTGTTTAGCATATGTAGAACTGAGCAGATATTTATATGGAAATGTGCAGACGCTACAGTCTGGGAATTTGGATAAGGTCCCTGAGAGGTGCTAATCAAGCTTTGTATGAGCAGGGGTGGCTTGCGCATGCCATTATAAATCCTGATTAACACTGAATAACTTATTCTCTTTATTCACTGTTTGGTATTTAAACAGATATAGCAAACACAGAACATTTGACACAGGCACTTCCCAAAACATTCTGCCATGGAATCTGAGATGCAAGCAGTGCTAGCCTGAAGTTCCTAAAACCCATTGAATAGCATCTCTCTTGTCTGAGGAGCAGGGGTGCTAGTCCTTTTAATAGGCAGCTGATAGAACTGATATGTTGGGAGTTAATTTCCACTAATTCCTATTTTAAACACCGAAAGTATACAGGTTTTTCAAAAAAAGAAGAATTCCAAGTAGATCTAGGTATGTTTGGGGCAATTCCATAAAACAAATGCAAACTTGTCTTCTTCTTCTTATCGAACAACCGCTACAATGCCATTCTGGACCCAAAGCAGTTGGGTGTTGTACATTCACATATGCATCCATGTGGCTTACCAACATTTAAATGCTTTAGTGCTAAGCCAAAATCCATTCTTTTTGTTGCACTTATACGCCACTCTGAAGCTCAGAGCTCACATGAGGCTTCCCAGCAGCTGATCAGGCCGAGACTCTCTTAGCTTTAAAGGAGTAATCACATCATTTGCCTTTACTTAAACTTAAAATCTAGGCTCACATGGGGGGGAAACAGGAGAAGCCTACTGCAGAACCAGTTACAGTGCTGAACCAGCCAGTGGTGAAGGAGGAATGGCTGATGTTGCAAATAGCTAATACTTCAGTGATGTGGAGTGATGTGAAACACAGAAGAGGCTTGAGATTAGTGTACAAGGCAAACCACAGGTGGTGAATCCTGCAGAATTTTAAAGTCCACCTGATGGACTTCCAGCTCCATGTAATATGTGCGCACCAACTAAAGCTACTGAACACTCTTCATACCCTATGTAGAATGTGTTAGTAATTTAATCTTGAAGTGACCAGGTCTTGTGTAACTGTGCTATGATCAAAATTGTATTTTTAAAATAAAATTTAAAAAGTTGGAGTTGCCACAGATGAAACTGGTCGAGAGCACAGCTTCCTCCTGCCACATCTCTTTCCAGGAGCCAAGCTGGGTTCAGAATCACAGAAATCTGTTCCAGATTTAGATTTGCAGCATGGGAGGTGGTGCAGTGGGCTCAAAGGGGAAGGGAGAATGAATGGAAATTGCCTCTTTCTCTTACATTAGCAGATGCCTCTGCAGAATGGCATCCTTGGACTTAACCCAGAGGATTTGCACTTGGGGAAAACTACATGTGTGTGTATGACTCCCTGCTTTGAGAGAGCCATCTGCAATGTCTTCCTTGGCTTGTTTTGTTGTCTTTGAACCACGTCACTGCTCTGGCCCTCGCTCCTCTGATTTACTCCCAATCTTCTCACTCCATATGTTCCCTCCAACCCACCCCTTCCCTGCTCCTGTCATCTCCTGCTCCCACTCTTGGCTCAGCAGTTCCATTCATGCTGCCACTTTCACTTGAAATGGTTTCCCACACCTTGCCAGGATCCTTCTCCATAAATCCACTTTGCCCTTATTCTCCATTTTGTTTCCTTGCAGCGCTGTCCTTTGTCTTGCTTCAAAGATTGGTAAACATGGCTATAAACTCTACCTATATGGCCCTAAGAGGCAGCATCTCTTTATCTCTCGGCAAGCTTCTAGGGAGAAGGAAGAAAGGTGTTTTTGCAGCTTGCCCTGAACTGAATAGAAGAGTGCTGCTGCATCCACCTCCTGCTTTTGGGTCTCCCATACACATCGGGTTGGCTCCCGTGAGAACAGAATCTAGGACTGCATAGGCCTTTGGACTCATTCATCTCTCCTTACATTCTTAACTGCCAAATGTTTTGTCACCTACATGTGTGACAGTGCAATCAGTCCCAGTTCTGTTTGGTAACAATGGTCCTTTATGAGAGGGTGGCCACGGTGCACTATATTCCTCAGAATGTAGGAAGAACCCTGCTGCGTCAAGCCAAAGTTCCATCAAGGCCAGAAAATTTGTTTCAACAGTATCCAGCTTCTGGAAAGAGGATGTAACAACGCTTTGCATGTAGAACACCACAGGTTCAACCCTGGGTTTCTCCAGTGATAAACAAGACACATATGCATAGGAAGCTGCCTTCAGATCTAATTGTCCATCAAACTGAGTATTATCTACTCCAGGGTTTCTCAAACTTGGGTCTCCAACTGCTGTTGGACTTCAACTCCCATCATCCTAGCTACCAGGACCAGTGGTCAGGGATAATGCCAATTGTAGTCCAAAAACATATGGAGAGTCAAGTTTGGGAAACCCTGGTCTACTCTGACTAGCAGCAGCTCCCAAGTATCTCAGGCAAAGATGGGGTGAGCTCCCGTTGCTTGGTCCCTGCTCCTGCCCACCAAGCAGTTCGAAAGCACATCAAGTGCAAGTAGATAAATAGGTACTGCTCCAGCGGGAAGGTAAACAGTGTTTCCGTGTGCTGCTCTGGTTCGCCAGAAGCGGCTTAGTCATGCTGGCCACATGACCCGGAAGCTGTACGGCGGCTCTCTCGGCCAATAACGCGAGATGAGTGCCGCAACCCCAGAGTCGGTCACGACTGGACCTAATGGTCAGGGGTCCCTTTCCCTTTCCTACCTGACATCCTTTTCCCTAAGATGCCAGGGAATGAATCTGAGACCTTCTGCATGCAAAGCATTTGTCCCACCATTAAATTATGATCTCTTTACGACTGTTAACAAATTCAAGCAACTTAGCATATCCAGGTGATGCAAGAAGTAACAGTAGTTGAGGGCTCCCACCATCCCAGACAGTTGTCTATGCTGGCTGAGGCTGATGGGAACTGCAGTCCAACATCAGGGGGGCATCACACTGAATATCCTTGGTATAAGGTCAAGGAAGCCAGAGAGCCCCACAGGTGCAATTTGAAGACTGCAGATGAACCACCATCAGCATCCAATGGCTGCTTGGTAGCTGATATGAGCTGCAGTCTCCAACTGTTTGGCTCAGAAAGATAGCCTGAGGATGAGGAAGGATATTGATTTCAAACTGAAGAGGTGAGTCACCTCACCTGGCCTCCTCCAGGAATTTATGTCAGGAGGAGGAGAAGCCAGGGAGCTTACACCATCAGCTCTTGAAGGAACCAACAATAGCCTGAAAAAGTCTAGGTGGGGAAGCCCCTCTCCACCTTCTCAGGGACTACCAAAAGATCTGCTGATGAGAAGCCCAGGCCTGGGGACTCACCCCATAAGCTTCAAAGACCACCAATGGCCTGGGTGAATTCAGTTGGGACAGCCCCTTCCTCATTTTCACAGTGCTGCCTATCAGACCTATATGGCCTGTGAAATGCATTGATGTCAGAACAGGAAGATCACCTCCTGCAAAAACCACCAACAGTCTGAGAGAATTCTGCTGTTGTATTGTTTTACCTTCTGAATCTTTTATTTTGCATTTTAAATGGTCCGAGAGGACAATACTGGGGGAGACACAACAATGGTTTGACTCAGTGGCCACATTCCAATGGTCGGCAGAGCAAAAAAAAAAAAAAAGCGCCTTTTTTAAAAAAAAGTGAGGGGAGAAAGAAACAGCCCTTTGAAAATAAAGGTTATGGTAATCCTCATCCACAAAAATGCCCCCATATAAAATGAACTAATCGCATTTTGCATGCTAAAAAATATGACCAACCAACCAAAACACAGCTGTAGATTTGCCCTAAAAATAAGAAAGAGCATGAGTCCCTCCTGGCCTGCAGCTACTTTAGCTTCTTATGAGGGGAGGAAACACCGCAGGAAAGTAGCAGTTGTGAAAGGAACAAAAATTATTAATAGGGCTCCAAATTACCAGCTTTAAATGAGAGCTTTGGCACTGCAAAGCACAGAAATCCACAGAAGCATAACATTCCTGAAATTTAATTGCCCTCACGGTGATCTGCAGTTCACAAGATGCCAATGCATTTGGAGGGGGGGAGTGTGTGTATGTGTGGGAGGGGAGCAGAGAGGAGAAAAGAGAGAAGGTTTGGGGTGGGGTTTTTTTTTGCTATGAAGGCATCAAACTTGTTTCTGCAGAAAAGGAAGATTTCCCTGTTCGTCCGCTGCAGATGACATCATTGTGGCCCACCTTCCTACCACAAACAGTTCTGATGCCCCAGGCTCTACCCTTTTCAAGGAAAATCTGTTATTTCGTATCACATCTTCCCTTCCTGTGCCAGTTGGGGTTTGGTTTGGATGGCAAATTTTGCTGCAGGGACACAGGCCCGCATACCAAACAGCGAGCACAGTGCTTTATTTCATTTGCTGAGGAGAGAGAGAGAAGGCACTGCTGGAAAGCAGCTCAGAACTGTTCCTGTGTGTGTGTGTGTGTGTGTGTGTGTGTGTGTAGAAGGGAGGCAGGCAGGGAAGGAAGGAAGGAAGGAGGGAGGGAGAAACAGAAACTGGTTTTCCCTGCTTTCTTCCCATTCCTGACAGTCCAATTTCCTTTTCTGGAAGAACAGGGAAGGATCTCTCTCACCTTTAATCTGCACAGTGGCCGTCCGAGATGAAGACAGTCCCTTTATGTTGTGGGCTTCGCAGGAGAAAACTGTGCTTTGATTAATACCTGGAATACAGCCAAGAAGTGGGAGAGCAGGAGGGGAAGGGGGAGAGAGAGAGAGAGAAATAAGAAAGCAGCACACAAAACTGCTGTACAGTATAATAATCCCCCAGCTTCAACCTCAAGCAGAATTTCAATTATGTTTGACACGCAGCTCAGACTCTCTCTCTATGTGCAACTTTTGGGGGCTGAGCTGGAAGCGGATCAAACTCACATGGATTTGGATGTAATTAACATGTCAATCGGGTTTTTGCTTTTCTTTTTATAAAACAGGAGGAATGTGGCACAGAGAAGCCTGCACTGGAAGCTCCTTCTGCAAAATATGAAAGGGAAGGGCAAGAGTGGGATGGGGAGGAGGGCAGCCCAAGTACTAGGCTGTTAGCTCTCTCATTGTTGTTATCTCACTGCTGTCCTTGGCCGGACTCTCTCCTATTGTTTTGCTGTTCTTAAGTTAAAGCTTGTATACTCTCCATCCCTTTGTTTGTGCAATGCCTGGGAAAAGAGGATGCTTGGCCTGGCCAAGGTCTCTGGCTGATTTCAAATTATACCCTCGACCTCCACTAGAAACAACAGGCACCTCTGTGTCCAAAGGCATGTTGAACACATTGCAGCTTGATTAACGCCACTGAGATTCCACAACTCGGTGGCAGCAGGATTATTTAATCGGCAGTCACAGAAATCAGTGCTTTTGTCTCCATCGCAATGAAGTGCTCCTTGTAAGCATTTACACATAAATGTAGCGTTCTTCCAAGGGCACACTAATTGTGTCCCCTGGGAAAGAGGTCACTAGCTGCAGTTAACAAATTACTATTTCCTATTTTCAGCTTTGCGCTTTTTTATTGGGGAATGCATGTACACACCATTAATGTGCGTGTAATGTTGGCCTAGGAGTCTAGAAACACATGGTTAGGTTCCTGGTTGTTAATATGGGCATGAGTCTGGAGCATACAAAGCTGCAAAACTGGTACCTCCCCAACCAGCAAAGACAAAAACACAGGGCTGGGGGAACCAATTCCCATTAGGCCCAGCCAGCGTGGGCAAATGACCAGGGATGATGGGAGTTGTAGTCCAGCATCTGAGGGGCCAAAGGTTCCCCAGCCCCGCAATAGCACAACTTTTTCTGCATCTGTCTTTTGTCAAGTTTAGTAGTTATATACAGTAGGCTACTTTGGAAGGGGTGGCGGGGGGAGAAGAATCCAGCCTTCATTTAATCCCAGAGTTACACTTCAGGTAAACGTTATTTTTCATGTGGGCAGCAGCAGAAGACTAAATGTCTGAAAAGGGATTTTGGTTTTGTCTGTACACCAGAATATGAGTGTTTATATAAATAGTCTTTTAAAATTGAGGGTTGCAACACAAAGCAGAAAACCGCCCTTTCAGATTGTCAAAACTGAAACAATAACAACATTCAGATGACAATGGCCCCATTTAGACTACACCATGTACTACATTTGAATCCAGGACCAGGCCTTCAAATCAGGCCCCTCCATTTTGCAGGGTTACCATATTTCAAAAAGTGAAAATCTGGACAGAAAAGTTGTTGAGCTTTTTTTTTTTAGTTTTGCCCAAAGTTGTTGAGCTATTTTAAAAGTAATCCGCCAAAATCTACACTTCTGACATGGGTTGCCATATGTCTGAAGAGCAATTCAAAATGGCTGCAGACAATCTTCCCACCCAGAGGAACCATAAATACCAGGCTTTCTCTTTGCTCAAAGAAAGTGCTGGTAGCAAGTGAGCTATATGAGAGTCTCTGGACGAGCAGCAATGTCTCAAGGTGCCTGTAATTATGACAGGACTGAAGGTTGCTCAGCCAGGAAGGGAATAGTTATTGGAATGTTTACTTTGCCCTTTAACACACATAGAGATTAAGTGATAAAGAACAAGGCCTCTGGAATGCCACCTAACTCAGCATTATTGACATCCTGCTCACAGGAAGCACAGAGCTGTTGTTTAGAAAAACTGGGTCCTTAGACTGGACTCAGATGACTTTGAGAGCTAATGATACGTTTCTTTTTCAATGTATTATTCTGTTTTTGTTTTTGTTTTTTTAAAGGGCTAGTTTACTTTTTATGTCTCTAGTTTTGTGAAACACAAAACGATTATTTCAAATTAAAAAGCGGAATTGGGACACTCCTGGTGAAGCTTGCCGGAGAAATGACTCTGAAGTTTCTATCTGAGCTTTTGCCTGCTTCACTGTCCTTGGTACAGGGCAAACCAGAGTCTGAAACAGTAGCTGAGGCTGCATTTTAGGAGTGTGATGTACTGACAAAGCATGTCTGAAGTAAGCTTGCATTATCCTTGCTGAAAATTAAGAGTAGGAGTGGAAGATCAAAGGATGGAGAGAGATGACAAGATACATTTTAAAACACAAGGTGATATATTCTGGCTGATAACAGATCAAGCAATACTAATAAGAGCATTGCTTTTTTTGACGGTGGTAACACCCAAAGTGTCCCCCGTGTTTTCCAGGTACAAAAAGAAAATGCAGGCACTCTGCTCTGAGGAAGGTGCAGCGTTTGAAGATAAATTAACTGACTGCTGAAATGTTGGCCCTGCCCCACTTCCCCACCCCCTAGGCTAATTATTATTTCCTTTAAGCATTTTGCTGCTCTTTCCTGCAACACCAGCTCCCCACACCCACACATGCTGCTTCTTGCATGCCTCAGGAACTGTGTGACCCAGAGATAGCACACGCAGGTTCACCTTCTGAGCCTTCCTCTTCCCTTCAGAGAAAGAACCTACATGCAAAGCTCCATGGCCCTTCTTTCTTGAGAACACAAATGCCAATCCTCCTATTACTTATAAAAGTTAATTGTTTATGTTGCTTTCAGCAGCCAGATTGGTAATAGCCCGATACTGGAAAGCATCAAAAGTTGTATTTGCTAATGTATGTAACATTGCTTCATCTGAATGTCTGGTCAGACAAAGACATGTAGTATGGGCCGAAGCCAAATTGGGCATATATTTCTATATTTCTTTCTTTTCTTTTCTTTTTACTTTTTACTATATAAATAGAGAGAGAGAGAGTCATATAAATACTCCTCCCATGACTCAGTCCTCATTGTGGCTGGTCTACATAGATTCATCTTAAAAGCTTGATTGTATGTAACTGCATCTCTGTAATTTGTTTTATACTGAAATGCTGTTTCTGTTTTTATGGTTATGTGTTAGTTTGTACACATAACGTGTGTGTGTGTGTGTGTGTGTGTGTGTGTACGCACACACACACACACACACACACACACACTCTGTGTGTATATTTGTGTGTGTGTTTGCTTTCCATGTATGCTACATCAATCATGGGATTTCTCGCAAACTGCACTTGCTGAAATTCCTTCCTCTACCCAACTTATTAAAGCTGCAGGAGACCTGCCTTCGATCTCACCATCCTAACTGCTGTTGTTTTGGGATAAAGGAGATCATAATAGTGAGGGTACATGTGAGAAATCTGATGACTCAGTAGGACCCTTTGTCTATGACATTAGGACAAAATGGGGGAGAAAGATTCTGGCTTTTTGTCACGTTACACTGCTGAGTGAGTACCAAGTCCTTCCTTCCTCTACTCCTTTCAGTACGAAGGTCTGGGAAGGTTGTATAGCTAGACCACAGAGTTCTAACAAGGTTCCTTCAACTGCATAGGAATGTTTCAGTAGCTGCGAGTTTCCCATTGCTGCTCTGTTCTATTATATTCCCCTTCAGCTGCAATGGGCTGGCTTTCTGTCATGCTGGAGGAAACAGAAGCACTCAGAACAGCTTAAGGCATTAGAACTGATAAACCAATTGGAAAAAATTAAAATCTGTTAACAAGAATGTACACCAAGAAGAATATCTAGAATGAGTGGAGTATGTGTTGTTGTTGTTGTTGTTTTTTTGAGAAGGCATATTTGTTCCAGTTTGCCCCACATGGAAATTCCATGAAATTTTTACCAGAGATAACCTCATCTTTGGTGACCTCTACTGTATACAGTTGTACCTTGGTTTTCGAACAGCTTAGTTCTCGAACGTTTTGGCTCCCGAAGCCAGAAGTGACTTTGCGAACTATTTTTGGAAGCTGAACGTCTGACGGGGCTTCTACAGCTTCAGAAGCCGCACTTTGGTTTCCGGACATTTTGGAAGTCGAATGGACTTCCGGAACGGATTCCGTTCGACTTCCAAGGTATGACTGTACTGGATACTCACTTGCTTTTTAGTCTCATGTAACACCAGCAACATGACACTGGTGCAACTTGTATGGTCTCTTCATCAGCCACCCCACTCCTTTTCTAAGGCACTTATTTATCCTAGGAGGAAGCCTTACCTGGCACATTTAGGGTGGAGGGGGAGACGTCGGAACGACCAACTTTGGAATCGCCCATCCACCAGACAATTGTCACTGGCTCAGGTGGGCCAGCTGCAGCACAAAATAGTTGGAAAGGAGTATTGGGGATTACAGACAGATCTTCTGGCTCAACAGTGAAGTAAGGAACACCTAGAAGAACAAAGCATAAATGTTAGCAGTGGGAGAGTTTTCATTATGATGTGCTGAAACCGTTTCTTTAAATTCTTTCACAGTAGTTTGTACGGAACATTGGCTGCCAGGACTAAAAAAAACCACACATATTTTAAGAAATGGAACATTTTACATTTATGGTACATCTTTGCCCTTTTCTCTTTGGTTAGAGCTGCCTACAGTACAGGATCCATTTTGTCCCGTGTACATTTACACTATGATATAACTGAGTGGAATAGCAGTAGGAAAGGTTATTTTTAAAGACTCCCTTTTTAAAGACTTCCTGATGGGCTTTGAATTTATCAGGCAGGGGTCCCAGTTAAGCAGAGCAGCAGCGGAGGCTGCAAATGCATAGCCCTGGTTGAAAAGTTTGGATCTCACCAATCAGCTGTTTAGCAGAGGAGGAGGAGGAGTGGTGGGAACCAGATTCAATTCTCCATTTGTTCTCCCAAACAGATAAGTGAAATTCCAGATTACTAAAAAGTGGCTTCATGATTATCCTTGGGAAATGCATCTGTTTTTATTACTGTAACCTGTCCTGGGACCTTAGGATGAAGGATATAATAATAATAATAATAATAATAATAATAATAATAATAATAATATCTGTTTGCATAGAGAATTCCCTAGCTGGTCTGAGGCCATGAGATTATTAGTCGACATACTCTATTGGAAGAGTACCTTGCTTCAGTTTTATTGTGGCTTTAAAAGTGAAATTTATTATTGTTTTCACTTTTTAAATTTTATTGCTAACTGCTTGCAGAACAATGCTACGAAGTGGTAAATCTGAGAAATTGTAAGAATAAATGCCAAGATATTCATTAGTAATAATACACATATAAAACACCTCTCATGGTTCCTAAGGAAATGTTTCAAAGACATAATGAAAGCAAGATGCCTAACTGAGACTTCCGGTTGGCGCTGCCGGAGATGGCGGTCGGGGGGACATGTCGCTCCTGACATTCCCCCGTCGGACCGGGCAAAGGGGTGTTCGCGCCAGCGCCGCGACCCCCAAAACCCCCGGGAAGGGCGTCCCGGGGTCCGGAGGACCTGCAGGAGCTCGGACGCCGGTCCCGATCCCAGGGAGCTCTTAGCGGAGCTCCCGGGAGCGATCGGGCGGCGGAGCTCTAGGGTCCGCTAACAGCCCCGTCTGGCGAAGCTGCAAGACCGTCACTACCGAGCGCGCCGATTCCTCTAAATTCTGCAATTTGGAACTGTAAGTAATCTTAAAAGGAAGAGTTTTAATTTCGGACTATTTCGGACTGGCTAAAGGACGCAAAAACGGAGGTCCGTCCCTTGCCATTGTGTAACAACGACAGGGCATTGTTGCACAGCTTTGAAAAGTATTGCTTGGAATTTGACACTTTGTTTCGAAGATTTAACCCTTGCGCCTCCCCCGGTCCTAGGGGGCAGACGAAGTTAAATAAATATTGAGAAATAAGAGGATTATTTTGGAGTTTTGGAACTTTTTGAAAAGTTGGAAAAAAGTTGGAAAAGTTAGAAAAGAACTATTTGCTAAAAATGGCGGTGAAACAGGATGTGGATTTGACAATATTGTTGGAGAAACTGAAAGAACTCAGAATGGATTACAATGCTGGAGTGAAAGAATTGAGAGCTGAACTGGCTGCTGCTGGGAACAGCTTGGAGACAGAGATAAAGCAAAGCATAAACAATGGTCTGATTGGTCAGGATTTACAATTAAACCCTGTGAACAGTGTATCTGTGGAGTCTAAACAGAGAAAGTCTATTCAGAAGATAACCAGCTGCAAAAGAATCATCCATTTTAAATCAAGAGCTGTCGTCACCTTCAGGAAAAAGAGAAATATCAGGAGAACAGTCAACAAACCACAGCGCAACGACAAGCAGCGAAGAGGAAGCAGAGACAATCTGGACCAAATATGGATTGGAAGGCCAAAGATTTCAATGGATGTTGTTTTGGATGCTACTCTGCAGCAAAGACAATGGGTTCCAAAGTTGGATCCTGCAGGAATAGGATGAACATTTATTTGAAGTAACTGTTTTGTGGCCTATTGGTTTCTGAACTCGGATATGGCAGGAAATGATTATAGTTTGATTTTTGGAAAATAATGATATAAGATTGATAGATATTATAAATGATAAGTAATTTTGATATTGAAATAGTCTGCGTCGGGGACTGGGGGGGAGAAATAGGGATATGATTAATGTAGAAGATAAGAATGTTAAAGATGTGAGTGGTTGGTAAACGATTTGATAATTAGATATGGAAATGTTAATGATGTGGAATTAGAAACCTGGTAAGAATTAATATTATAATAAATGAAAACAATGAGGGGGGGCGAGAGGAAGTCATCAGATATTGTATAAAATGTATGTGATCTGGCCTGAATCGGGGCTGGACAAAATTTGAAAACCTAATAAAAATTATTATAAAAAAAAAAAAAAGAAAGCAAGATGCCTAACTTCTAAAGACAGTCACTGTTAATTAGAAGACATACTATTCTTTTATGATCTGACTTTGAACACCTTTCCTTAGGGGTTTTTAGGCATATATTAAAAATGCATTCAGAGTCATGCTGAACCTGGAGCCATGCCTTACTCTAAACATGAAATATAATTAATACACGTCCTGTATTATTTTTCAAAATGTCTGTGGGAAAAATGAGTTTTGACAGACAGCAACTTAGCTAAAAACCAACTGCTTATTTAAAACAGTAACTTTCTTGCTAGAACTCAAAAGGAATATAGAAAAATTATACTAGATTGCAAATCTAAATATCACAATATGAAATTTCAGAGAAACCAAAAATTAAAGTGTGAGAAGGTATAGCTCAAAATGTACTAAAAATGAGTTTTGAGGTTAATTTGATTGCAAGATGGACTTGTTCTGGGGAACAATGTGAGTTTCTCTATGAAAACCATTGTTCAGGGTTGGGGAATCTCTCCATTTGGCCCACCAGGCCATTTCCTCAAATCTATGCCCAGCAGCCTCACACCTGACATCATATGGGACATCAGGTGTGGGGCAGGTAGAGACGTGGCTAGGGAGCAGGGCTAAACTCCCTACACATCAGCTGATATGTGGGGAGTTTGATCACATCTCCCTCACGCAGCAGGCTACCTTTGACAGGTGAGTAAATGTGCCCACCTGTCAATCACATGTAATCATTGTAGTGACAGATGACTGGCATGTGGCTTGTTCTACCCACCTGTCAAAGTTGGCCAACAGGGTGAGTGAAGATAAATATATGACCCACTGGGCCAAAAAGTCTCCCCACTCCACCATGTGGGAGTGATCAAAGTTTTATCTGGAAATGCTGGATCTTGGATGAGTGAGGTGATGGCCATGACATTTCTTGTTGTTTTATTTTCTATATATAGTATTCTTCTTAAAAATTCCTGCTGAAGTCTTAATTTCAGTTTTTGTCCTGAACTGTCCCTTGCTCACACGGGTGGGGTGGGGGGGGGGTATCTAAACGACACAATCTTGTGCCACTCTCATTGGCCATGTTCACACATCACAATAAACTGGACTTTCTGGCTTTGCTTATCATGGTTTACTAAACATGAGATGTTTGCTTGATCATGCTGCCCAATTGATCCTCCCCATTGGTGTGAGCGGGAGAAAAAACCAGGAAGCTTTGGTTTCATCTGAAATAGTGATCATGGGTTGTTCTTCCCTAACAAGCTACAGTTAAGAAGCGAACAATAAAGTGGAGCAGGGCCGGCCCACTCACGAGGCAAGGTGAAGTGATTGCCTCGGGCAGCAGGAACCACAGATGCAGCAGATCCAAGGACTGCACCATAATCTCTGCACAGGAACACTGCAGTGCAGAAGTGAACTTAAAAATTACACCACAGCCCTCCATGAAGCAGGCCAGAGGTGGAGTTAGGGCTGCATGACCAGTTCCGCCACACTGGGTGCTGAGCCTGGGGGTGCCACAGGGCATGGCAGCTATGTCATAGTGAATTGAGCAAAGCGGAAGGCAAGAGACGGGGCGGATGTTGCTGAAATTTGAAAGACCAAAATCTGCCTCTGAGCAGGGATAAGGAAGCGACTGGGTTACCCATTCAAATGCCTAATAACTTATGAAGGAGTAACTAAAGCTGCCTCCACATAACTGGAAGCTAAAAAAAAAATCAACTGGGACTTCAACCAAATGAAGACAAACAACTGAGAGAACAACCATCAGCCACAATTTTTCTTTAATTTCTGTACAGCTACTAAGCTATGTATTCCTTTGTATGGATATGTTTCCAACTAAAACCACCACTTTTCAGTCCTGAAATATCAAATTTGATTTAGGAGATTTATAAGTTTTATTTAAAACTTGCTTATTCAATGCCTTTTGTGGCGGAGAACGGCAAATATTCTTATTTGCATTTGCAATAGAAACCTGTTGCTTGGGTACCTTAGTCTTGGAGCCCCCACTAGTAGCATTTGTATTTCTTCCAATTGGGGAGGAGGAGACAGCTTTAAGAACTTCTTCCAGTTTAATCAGAACTGTGTTCAATTGATTGTACAAATTAGATATTGTTCTGAAAATTAATTCTGTTTGCTGGGCCAATAAAAACATTCCATCGGCTGATTTAGATGGTAGATTCTTAGCGCTGGACTGGGCAGTGGAGTTGTATGGATATGTTTTGTTACTTGAAATTAAAAATCAGTTAAAACGAAAAGAACAAAGCACATTCCTAAATGTCATAATGAAATCAATGTAATTTTTAAAGTGCTTAACTTTGGCTGGATAATGCCACAAGGAGATATTTAGACCGTGACATCACAACTTGGTTAAACAAAGGCAAGGCAAGAGACCTTGCTAATGCTTCTTCTCGCTGATTAACTATTTGACCATACACAAATATAGCAATCATGCAAACAGTTTCTGATAACACTGACTGCTTGAAGCATGAGGTCTTCTGGAATACACAGCACCTGAAAGCTCAGTCCCATCATCCTGTGGAAGTTTTGCCATTCCTGAAAACAACGGCCATTGTGCTGCAGATAAAGCCATTATTCTAGACGTGACATTCTTTTTGCTTTTGGCTGATTTCAACAGGGCCGGTCCAACCATTATGCAGATTGAGGTAGGAGCCTCAGGCAGCAGGTATTGGGAATGTGCAATGGGTAATGACCAGGTGTTTGCCTACAGAGCTGCGTGTGCCACCTGCCCTGCCCTGTGCCCTCAAAGCTAGTCTACTGTCCACAAGTGTGGTGGAGCACACTGTCCTATCATCAATATTTAAGCAAGAATCAATAAAGTTAGCATCCATTTGTGAAACAGGATTGGGTGATTCTTGTCCTTTGCCTCAGTCAGCAAATGCCTTGGGCCAGCCCTGCATTTCAGGTACAATTCAATGTAAAACACAATAGTCAAATCTTGGGGAGAGCAAAGAATATGGTAAAGACCACATGTCCCTGGGTAAACAACAAGACTTTCCTAGAAACCGATTAGAAGAGGAATTGCAATATGGTCAGATGTCATTCTGTTAATATCCAACACAGCTAGATAGATCCCACGCCAAGCACCATGAGCTGCTGTTGATATCATGGCAAAGACCTGTTTGATATGTGGGAGCTCAGGCAATCAGCTTATTATTAAAGGCTCTAAATATAGGTTTTGAGGTTCCGTTCCTGTGCTGATAAACACACCTGACAACACTCCCTGTCAACACCTTTCATGTAAGTACCTGGAAATATTTGCACTTCAAAATAAGCTATTCAAGATAAAGGAAATGAAATTAACTACACACACACACACACACACACACACACAGCAACCAGGCCACAGGGTAGATACCGCCCCACTGCCCCCGCCTCTGTAGTACTTTTATTTGCTTATCATCCAATCTTGTTTACTACTGTGGACACACGTGTACAATAAAACTATGATAAGCTCCTGAGCAAACTTTCTTACCATCAAATGTAAGTTTCCTCTTTCTTCTCTTTTTATTTATGAGAGAGGATGATGGGTGAGTTCTGAGCCATGGAGTCCCTGGTTCAAATGTCCCTTCCGCTAAGCCATTCATCAGGTGGCCCTATGTATCTCAGGTCTAGTGCAAACATTAACACACACCTGTCATTTGATACCTGACAGTGTAACACGGTAAAGGCAAAACTGGATGTTACGCAGCAGATGCATTCAACAGTCTCATACATTTTTTAAAAAGCAAGGAGGCCTCAAAATTTGAGCAGTGAGGGGAAGGGAAGCTTAATACTTAATGCTTCCCTCTGACAACTCCCTGCCGGCATGCAGTGCTTTTCCACCCTTAGGAGAAAAATATAATGAGTACTTGTGCCTTTGCCCAAGCAAGTGGGAAAGCAGCTGGGAGGTATTCTGAGCAAGACAAGCAACCAAGGGGAAAAGATTTTAAGAAGAAGAAGAGTTTGGATTTGATATCCCGCTTTATCACTACCCGAAGGAGTCTCAAAGCGGCTAACATTCTCCTTTCCCTTCCTCCCCCACAACAAACACTCTGTGAGGTGAGTGGGGCTGAGAGACTTCAAAGAAGTGTGACTAGCCCAAGGTCACCCAGCAGCTGCATGTGGAGGAGCGGGGATGCGAACCCGGTTCACCAGATTACAAGTCCACCGCTCTTAACCACTACACCACACTGGCCCCTTCTCCCATCACTCTTTGACACAGAGGTCCAAAAAGAAAAGTTGGAAGCCTGCCGCCTAAGTCTGCCATTTTACTCCTAGCTCGCTCCTTACTGCATTATTCTTCCATGCACCAAATAACACGTATGTTTCACATTAGGAAATCTTGCTTCAATATTGGGAACCAATTTTAAATGGCAGCTTCTTTCATTTCAGCTCCTAAATAAGAAACATAATGCCAAATCTGATAGCCCTCTGGCAGTACTGGCTCTAAATCCAATAAAATAATTTCTTAAGTACAGTTTGACCTTTAGATTTCGGGTTAAGGAAGCAGAAGCCGGTTAGCTTCTGGATAGGTTATATATATGCAGAGTGCTTTTATAACAAGGATGCCAAAGTCTAATGGTGTCTCTCTCAATGTGAAGCTAGACATACCTGGGCACCTTTAATCTTAGGCAGACGGTAGCAGACTTTGTGTACGTTAGCAATGGTGTGCTATTTCATTACCAAACAAAATTGTAAGAGAATATATGAATGCACAGTATTCTGCAATATTACAAGGGTTTTACGTGATTATCACTAATGGCTGCTCATTAAGATTTCAAGGATGCTCACTCATCCTTACTGCAGACCTTGAAGAGCAGGAGAGGAAAGTAACCCTCTTTGTATGCTGAAACATTTTCCTCTGGAACTGTAAACATTTTCTGAGTTGCCATATATGTTAACGTGATAAAAGTTGGCACAAAGTGCTTATGCAGTACATATTCTATTGCCCTGAGGTGTACAATGCTATTCTATGGCGACAGGATATTCATCAGGGCTGCAGGTGTCTCATTTCATCAGGGATGGGGAGCCTGTGACCCTACAGATGTTGTTGGAGTCCAACTCCCATCAGCCCCAGCCAGCATGGCCAATGGTAATGGGTGATGGGAGCTGTAGTCCAACAACATATGGAGAGCCACAGGTTCCCACATCCCTGCATTTAATTATTATCTGCAGTACATTGGCTTTGTCCTTCATTGTGCACCCAGACCTTCCAGTTCTAAAAGCTTTGTTGGTAATGGCACACGAGCAGTTCATCCTAGTTATCACCCCTGCCCATCTCAAATTGGATACCAATTCATAGGACGAAATATGTGCATTGATTAAAATGCTGCAGGGAAAGGATACCTGATACAACTGTGTGGCCATGGCAAGACTCCTTATTACATGGTGAATTAATCAATGTAATAGTGCACATTGGTAAACTAGGGGGTGAGGAGAGACATAAGCTGAATATTGGGGCAAACTTTGCATGTGCCGCATTCTGAACAAATGAAAGATTGGTGGATTGCTAACTCACTGGGGTTAAAGGTAGATAGCCGTGTTGGTCTGTCATAGTCAAAACAAAATAAAATAAAAAAATTCCTTCCAGTAGCACCTTAGAGACCAAAGGTCTCTAAGGTGCTACTGGAAGGAATTTTTTTATTTTATTTTGTTTTCACTGGGGTTACTCTGCCAACAAGATCAGATAACTCCGATAGAAATCTGGATGAGGAGAAATTCTAGTATTTATACCAGGCCAGGCCAAACTACTTAAACTAAATTCTGCCCTAATGCATCTATGTGAGGGTACATTCGACTGAGGCATCCACCATAGGCTGAATGAGCCTCCCCTTTTCCATCGTCCCCATATGTACCATCCCCATCCATCGACATAGGAATGGTGCAGCTAAATATGGCCTCTACACAAATAACAGCCATAAATATGTGGCCAATTTCATAGGGAAAATCTGGCAATTGGCCACACAATTGGGTTGTGCATTGGGTTTTATGTGCGTAAGACATATTTGGATGTATTATCTTTGTGTGAATGACAAGGGTTTGAGATCTGCTCATGCTCCCCTCCCTACGATTGGACAATACCTTCTCGCCCGATCCAGCCTATTTGATCCCAAAGAAAGAAACTGCTGCATGGTGGCTTTACCATGTCAAAAAATAATAATAACCCACAGTAGGAAATAGATCTACAATGGAAAGTGAAGCTACATGAAGAAATGGCTCAAAATATTTTGATGCCTAAGGCAGAAAATTCATACTGCACCCCAACCCCACCCTACCCCTGATCAGCTGCCCAAGGCAGACTGATTCACCATGCCTAATAGTATAGCATCCCCTTTAGAACTGAAGCTCCTTTCTTTTCAGATAATGGGAGGTGACTGAAGAAAGATCACTTGCTCTTTTGTAAAACAACAATCCTCAAGCTGAAAAACTTGAAAAATCCAGTTATGCATGGGTGTGGGTGGATGAGAGAGATAGAATGAGAGAGGATAATTGATAAATGGGGTGTATGTTTGTTGTGTGTGTGGATAAGAAGGGATGCCTGAGAAAGAGAGAATGAATGGATGATGGAGACGAGAAAGGGTCAGAGAATGAAAATGGAGTGACAGACAGAGAGAGGGGGGGGGAAAGAAAGAGACAGGGAGAAAGAGAGGTGAGTGGCAGAAATGGACAGCTGAGTGTAAATGGGATGTGCATGTATATGTGTGGCTAAATGGAGTGTACGGTGGATCGGCAGATGTGTGATTGTGCATTTGGCCTTGCCTAAATTGGGACCACATTCACTACTGGCACGTGGCCCCTGGATGGTAGTTCACAAAGGAATACAGCTCTTGGGTTGAAAGGCATGCCCTGCCCTTGCACTAAGCAGCAATTTGAACTCAGGCTCATCAAATGTTCTGTTACAGAATCTTTTGGTACCTTAAAAATTAAAACATCTACCATGGAATCAGTTTCAGTGGACGACACTCCACTTCATCAGATGCATCTCTCATCAATCGCCCATTCATTCTCTTTCTCATACACCCATTCTTATCCACACTGCATAAGCACATATTCTGTTCATCCATTACCCTCCTGCCGTCACAAACCTGAAGATACCTTTACTTTTGTATTTATAGAGCCACAAAAAGAGTGTGGCGCAGTAACAGCAACTCAGTTATATACAGAATAACAAATAATAATTGTTCCACTTTCAGGCGGTTAATTGCAGTCTTATCATACTCTCCGACCCTGATAGAAATTTGCCTCCATCAATGACACTTATCTTTATCTCCAAGCAAATATTTAACATAGAATTGAGCTGAGCTTCCTGGCAGCTTGGCCAGTAAAGGGTCAATAATTTGCTGTCAAGCTCCAGTATAGACATTGCAAAACAGAAGGGCCCGTTCCACCTAATGGTTGTGGCAAAGGCACGCCCCTGAGGACAAAGGAAGGACGTATTATACACTCCTGGCTGGGGAGTAACAGGCACCTCCTTTCTCTCCAGCGTGGCAGACAAAGTCTAAACATACACCTCTGCATTACATGCAGGCACCAACTGCCACTGGAGATTACTTCTCTTCTTCTTAAAAACAAACCACTATGAAACCTCTAATGACTAGGAAATACGAAGTTCTTCATGGAAAAAGACAAATACCTGAAGCAGCACAGTATTCTGAGCTCATGCTGGGACACTGATTCAGCTGTGAGTCAGACAGGAGAGCGCTGCCTACTCCATCAACGATGTAACTCTGCTGCAGATAGCCTGCAGCCGCCACAGACTCCCTTCCAGAGATCGTGCAGATCTGACGCTGGCAGCTTTATGAGGTCTGCTAGCATCATAACCCTGGAAGGATGTACAGCTGCAAATGCAGGGAGCCACCCACTCTAAATGGTACATATTTATGTTGATGCCAGGCCAGAGTGCTGCTCAGTGTATCCTCTAGGTTTGTGCGTGCAGTTTGTGCGAGCCAGGCTGATGCAGTAGTTAATGTCAGACTAGGACCTGGGAGACCAGAGTTTAAACCCTCATTTGGGTGACTTTGTGCCAACCGCTGCATCTCAGCCTAACCTACCTCATGGGGTGGTGGTGGGGATTAAATGAGGAGAGGGGGAGTCATGAGCTCCTTGGAGAAAAAGGTGGGAAACAAATGCAATGAATTATAATAAAAAATACTGTGTGAAACTAATATGCTGTCAGTCTGGGCAAACCTGGCCAATGAAACCCTACATGCCTCTCTAGCACAGACGCACTGGAGTTAAAAACATGGCTAAACAATGGGTAAACAATGTCTGTCTTGTAAGATTCTCCCTGGCATTGGAAACATGGGTTATTTGAAGGCCTGAGCAATGAGCCTAGAAAAACTACTGCAACCCTATATTAATCAAAAATTCATTTTGTATAATGCACCAAGGGACATTTAGAACCAGGACTTCCAGAGTAGCCGACCTCTAGCACCTGGTCTCCTACATCATTAGCATTCTCATTTCTGAACCAGACAGACTAGGCTCTGTAAGTGAAGGCTGCTTTCTAGGCTGAGGTACTGTTCCCATGGCTCTCATGGGACACTGTAGTCCAGGCACCCCCAAACTCCGCCCCTCAGATGTTTTGGGACCATAATTCCCATCACCCCTGACCACTGGTCCTGTTAGCTAGGGATGATGGGAGTTGTAGTCCCAAAACATCTGAAGGACTGAGTTTGGGGGTGCCTGCTGTAGTCTGAAGGTGGCCAGCTGACCTGAAAAGCCAATAGAGACACACCCAGCCTTATAAAAAGTATATATTTCCAAGCCAGCCCCTTAATCTGAGATGCCTGAAGCTTGCCTCCTGTGGTACCTAACCTCCAGGGCACCTTTCAATTATGTCTCTGCTTCTGGTTAACCTATCTGACATCACACTCACCATTCAAACATTATGAAGATGCTAATTCTAGCTGTTTCTTGGGCATGTTTTCAAATGAAAGTTGGCAGACATAATGTTGGAAGCACTCAATATTTTGCAGAACTAAAGACCCAGCAAAAATTGTGTGATAGGCCCCCTACACCAGCTACCACTCTCTTCTGATTTTTAGATGGTCGCTGCGACAGCATAATTGTTTTGGTCATAGCAGCACAGACACTGGAAATGAGCCAACATCAGCCAGGCAATCTCTTCTCACAATTTCTGCATGCGGCCAGCTATTGCGTGCTCAGCATGCCTGCCTTGGGCAAGAGCCAGTGACAGGGCCCTTACCTTCCACAACGAGCCACACTTGCTGTGATTCTTCTTTCTTCCCGTTGGTCTCCACTTGGCACCAGTACTTCCCAGAGTCTTTCCGGTCCGCAGACTTCAAGCTAAAGTGTTGAGAGAGCGATGAATGGTAAATGGCACTATGGCGTAAACAAGCAGCTGTCATCACAAGCTCTTCCAATTCCATCCAGTGATCTACAAACATTGGAGCCGTTTCCGAAATAGAAAAGACCTCCTCCTTCAGCATTTACTATCTGGCCCATTACTGCAAACAATTGCCCAAAGCCTCACACAGAGGCTTTTCCCAGATCTGCAACCCAGGTTTATGTCAGCTGCAGGTGCCAGCAATTGAACCCGGGACTTGCTGAATGCAAAGCACAAGTGTCACTGCTGGTTTTTGGCTCTGCAAGAGGAATGCAGTTTGCCGTATCCTGAGAAGCACTTGTTTTCCAGGATTCCAGAGAACATGTTAAATTGTGGCCTTACAGTGGCCCATGACTGCACCCAGCCTGAATATGCAGGGAAAGCAATAAACCATGTGGCGATCCTTCCACCTATTTGTGTGGGTACCACGAAGCAGAAGGAACTGTTTAGAAAAGATTAGCCAATCAGTGGAAAGCATGTGCCACACCACAAGTGACAGAAAATAGATCAGGAATATAGGAAGCTGCCTTGTACTGAGTCAGAATATTGGTCCCTCTAGTCCAGTGTTTCTCAACCAGTGTGCCTCCAGATGTTTTGGGACTACAACTCCCATCATCCCTCGCTAGCAATACCAGTGGTCAGGGATGATGGGAATTGTAGTCCCAAAACATCTGGAGGCACACTGGTTGGGAAACACTGCTCTAGTCCTCTACTCTCTATATATTGTTGGGGCTACAACTCCCATCATCCCTGATCACTAGCCATGCTGGCTGGAGCTGATGGAAGACATGGTGGGCAGCACGTTGTGTGTCCCCCGGTCCAAATTGATTGGCAGGATTTCAAAGACGGGCCTTCCCCAGCCTTACCTGGTGATGCTGGTGAACCTGCAAGCAATAATCCATCACTGAACTATAGCCCTTCCACCAGAGATTACATAATTTTGGAGACTGAGACAGAGATTGGAGGGGGGGGGGCTACCCTTTTCAAAACAGTGAAGGCATCTTTAGCACTCACACGGGAGAAATAAGTGCTTATCTTGAAATACTGCATGAATTAATTAGCCAAGTGCCATGCAATTCCTGTCTGCAGAACGTGAATGAGCTAACTCCCTGGTTCCAGGAAGTCTAACTGTCCTCATCTTGGAAAAAAAGAGTCTGTCAAGCAGCTCTAACCCTGAGACTGGAGTCTAAAAACACGCGGAGAAAGCAAATGTGTTGGTTAGACAAGAGTGAAAGGGAAGGAGCAAACATTCCCTCATCAAGGTGATGACTCAGAGCTGGAGCTCTTCATCTCTGGCCTTATTCAGCACCGCATAAACCTAAATAAATATTTCACATACTAATCTTTTCTTACAAAGTGGGAAGCAGGGTAGAGAGTAACTGAATGCATAGAATGTTGCTTTAAACCATGAACCAAGGGAGAAATTCTGTCCACAGTTCCTCAAGTTCAGACACATATGTCAATTTATATCAGACTGAAGACACCTTTGTACGGCTTCAGCTTGCGATAGCCGCAGGACAAAGTCAGTCCAGCCCCTACCAATTCCAGCTGTGGCAGATCACAGGGTGACCATATGAAACTCTAGTAATTAAGTGTCATTCTGATTGGGAAGGGACAACCAGCAGCTCCACTCTCAGCTTTCCCTGATCCGCCTATCAATTTGCTAAATCAGGCATCAGTGCAACAGCCTACAAGGTATTTAATTAGGGCTGCCCGAGGTGCTATTTCAATACTGTTTGCTGTAATGCAGCAATATATACTCTCCCCACCCATCCCAGCTCCTTGTAAAACAAGTGTTTCCAAGAGCACATTTTCATTTCAAGGGCTCTGTTGGGAATCCAAGATTCTCAAGTAACTATTTAATTCAAAAGGCCTCCAGAGAGATGGATTTGGGAATAGGAAATTCTTGTATACTTCTGACAATTGTTGCAGTAATTACTGTACTTGCAAACAGTATCTGGAAAGATGACTGACACTTTCCCTCTCCCAGCCCCCGCCCACCTGCTGCACCTGCCCCGCCGCAACATCCTAAGCAAACTATCCTTGAATATTTTACCCCATGATAATTGGCCCAAATGCAGAACGCTTGGCTTGATCTAAATGATGGAGTAAATGTGCTGGAACATCTCTTGTGGGGATGACTAAGACTTGGTTTGTATGACACATCCTCTCCCCTCCCAACAGGATTCCGATCTAGTCTCAGAAGTCTGATTTTAATTAGGGCATCTCTTTTTAGTCAGAGACCAGGAGAGAAGGGACATGGTAGGAATAAATGAGAGCAAGGAAACTTTTAAGTACATCTCCAGTTTTGCCGCAGAGCACATTGGAACAAACAAGGTGAAAGGGGGGCTGTAAAGCTTTCCTTGTCATTTGCCTTCAGGCTAGGCCAGAAAAGGGGAAAGCTCCCAGTATCAGAAGACCGACAGATACAGAATGAACATGCAATCAGTGGTGGCTGAAACAACATCTGCTGCCAATGCTGGTCTTAGAGAACCACACAGGGGAATTGAGGAAAGGGCTGTAACTCAGTGGTAGTACACTTGCTTTGCAGAAGGTCCCTGGGATAGAAGACCTCTTCCTGAAACCCTGGAGAGGTGCTGCCAGTCAGGGTAAGCAATACTTATGTAGATGGACCAAGGTCTGATCAGTATAAGGCAACTCCCTACACCCCTAAGGAGCTTAATAGCCTCTCTGGGCCTTCCTGCCTAATGGAGCTACCAAGTGTGAGAAAAGGTTGGGCTGGCGATTTCAGGTGCCAGTACACCTCAAGATGTCCTAGACTGGAATGGAATGGTTTTGTTTAATGGTGCATCCTCTTTTACTGCATTACTGCTATATAATCAGGTGTGGGAAACCTTTGGCCTTCCAGATGTTGCTGAACTTCAGCTACCATCATCCCTGTCCATTGGATACGCTTGTTGGGGCTGATGGGAGTTGTAATTCAGCAACATGTGGAGAGGCACAGGTTCCTCACACCTGCTATATATGACCATTCACAGTAGCTGATGACATGGCGAGGCTCTGCCACTCACCTAATCATTGGCCGGTTGCATTGCTGATGCTAACCTGGAGGTGGAGAGGTAAGCTGGTGGGGGAGGAGGCTGGTGTGGTGCCAATGCACCAGTGAGTTGAACCAACCTGGTGTTCCCACTGGTAGGCTTGTACCATGCTATCCTTGCCCTTCCCCTTCTACCTCCTGGTAAGCAGCAGCACTGAGACCAACCAGAGGTTATCTGAAGAGGGCTGCCCCACCATGACATCTGCTACTGACTACTCTGGACCAAGCCCCATTGAGCAGATTGCAGTGTACTTCCCCCCCCCCAACTATTTACTTTTATTCTGTAAGCCATCTTGAAAACCTGTGAAAACTTAGAGGATGGTTTGGTTTGGTTTGGCTCAGCTCAGCTCAGCTCCTCCTTCTACAGCAAAGTTCTGCACCAGGCACAGAAAGCGATGCGATGCAAATTGAGTTTTTAAAACACTGGGTCTTAGCAAATGGACTGCCCCTGCCCCTCTTCTTTATCAATTAACCTTTACTACAACAGCAGCCTTTCTTTTGCCTGAACACCCCTGTGGGAAATCAGCCCTCCTGGCCAATCTTAGGGAGGAATCTAGCCCTCTCTGCCTCCCTCCATTCCCAAGGTCCCACACCCCAAAATGTTATATTGGAGTGATGAATAAAATAGGAGATGGTCATGAAGATAGTGCTGAGTAAGGCTGGGAAACAACGATTAGAAAATGTGGGGGAAAGAGCTGAACCTCATTCTGACCAATGAAAGCCTTGTTCAGACTATCTCTGGTTTCTGATTTTTTACCAGACTGTTGCTCATTTGCCTTCATGCTTTCCTCCACAACTGGAGGGTTGGTGTAGCTGCAGCAGAATGGTTACGAGCTATGAATCAGAAAGTCTGTAGTTCGGATCTCACCTCCGCCATGAACTCAGTAGGTGGCCTTAGTAAAGCCACTCTCTCAGCCTCAGGCTTCCTATATGAAATCTGGGGGGTAATAATACTGGTGTACTTACAGAGTTACTGCTTGGATCACACTAGATGATGCATGTGAGCACTTTGAGGTTACTATTCAAATACTTAGTATTATTATCAACTACAAGAATGGGAAAAGGTCTTAGGCACACACCTGAGATTTTAAACAAGGGAGGAAAAAATGGTTTGGGTGGAATTCCAGGGAGCAAATCCCATGTTTTGCACAGCAAATATCAGGAATGCACTGAGCTCTGACTCCAAGTGCCATAGAGCGCAACAGTTAGGACTGGGGAGACTAGAATTCAAATGTCCATTCAACCACAAAGCTCACTAAGTGACCAGTGGTCTGTCACAGGATAAAAAAATGCAGGTGGTGGTGAAGATGGTGATAATGATAATGAAGATGATGATAGTAATTAACCTGTAATTACTGGTTAATGTAATATAACCTGGAAGCCCTTGTTCTGTAAATCAGTCCTACCTGAGGAACCCAATCCAGTGTTCTTCATCTACCGGGATGTACACCTGGTCTACGCTCTGCACCACAGCTCCATCCTTGATCCACAGCATCTCTGGGTCTTCCATTCCCTCAAGGCTGCAGTTCAGCTTCACAGGCTGTCCCTGAGACACCTTCAGTTTGATTGGCATTCCAGTAGCCTTTGTACCTGGAAGAGAGCAACCTCCCTCCTCTCCACACCCACGAAAGGGGAGCGAGGAGGTTGGGAATACAGCAAATTAGCCAAGGTTGGTGGTCCGCAGTGCAACAATACATCCAGAGAACAGAACATGCAGGCACCTGAACGCCTCATCAGAGCTTTATTACATTTGCCGAATGATTATAGGATGAGAGTACTGAAATTCCAGTTAGGGAATAATGGAGGAGGTTAAATCCACGCAGGGCTTCATTAACAACATGCCGATTTGGAGATCAGCAGGGTGAAAGCCATACAGTAGCAACCTGTCAGTGGTAGATACAGATGCAGAAGGCATCCCTGCAGCAGCGCCCTGACAATGCTTTTTGAAAGTGCTATTCTCAGAACAGTAGCACAAATTCCGCCCAAAATTCTCTCTGGATTTCTGGCTGCCAGGTAATATTCATGCGCTTTTAGGAAACTGTGGCTTTTGATCTACGCCTATGAAAAGAGCTGACATTTTAGAAAGTTATTCATAGTGGGGTGGGGGGTGGGGTTGTTCGGCAAGCACTTTCTCTTTATTGCAAAAACTCCCAAGCAGTTTTGCAAACACTACGGAAGAAAAGGCTGGTGAAGAGTCTTGGCATGGAAGGAAACTAACCATTTACAGAGCATACTTTTCTCCCTCTCCTTCTTAATGTTGTGGTGTGGGATTATTTCAACCAGTAGCCAGGCAACCCCCAAACCCAGGAGGTAGTGCCAAATTTCTGATCTCATTCCCCATTTGGATGAGTGTCACCAATTCATTTGCAGGTGGTGGTGTTTCTCAGATTTCCTTTGGGGTGGGGGTGGGGGTGGTTCGACACATTCAGAATGTGCTCCAGGGCTCTCAGATGTGTTTAAGTGAGTGGGTGGAGAGCTATTGCGTCCACAACAAGAAAAATGTATGGAATACGTTAGCTGCACAAACACTGATGCAAGCTGTTTGAACGCTTGGGGAGAAGATGAGCATATGTGGCAAGGAAGAAAATAAGCAAGAGGGAAAATAAGCAGCAAGGTAGAGGATTAAAATGTGGCTGCCAATTCCCAGAGAAGACCGGGCCTCTTCTACCATCTCTGCTGTAGGTATCATACAACATCAACCATCGGCAGAATAGGAAGGTGCCAGCTGTCCATTTTCTATCTGATTATTGATGGGTTTTCATCATAATAGTCTTATTTTTATTATAATAGTTTTGTCTTGAGTTTCTGTAACTACTTGGTGCAGTGCTGACTTTGTCAGCTTCAGCATGCCAATGGAAAGGGGGAGGGTATTTAAATTCCATTAAAAATAAATAGGCAGAGGGTTGTATCCAGTGCTTTTGTTCTACTTGCGCAACAGGCTTCCACTTACACAACGAACTTTCCCCCTCTTCTGCTCTCCCCTGGAGTCCCCCACACCCCCTCAAAATATGCTCCAGAGGACTGGAGGACCCTCTGGAGCAGGTTTTGGGGACACACAGGGAGAGGAAGAGGATGTTCCATGCATGAGTGGAACTCTGTGTGTGCAGCATTGTTTACAACCCACAGCAAACAAATAAATAGTATTTTCAACATGAGAGGCAGTGATGGTTCACTCTGTTTTAACATGTTGATTTTGGCACTAGCCAGTACTAGATCTTCCCCAGAGTAGCCTTTTCCTGTACTGTAACATGCTGTGTGGTGGTTTTTTTTTATTAATGCCTTTAGAGGCTTAGTCAAGGATTGAATTTCTACTATCTGTGCAGCCAACCATGGCATCCCACCAAGGGTATAAAAACCCCAGGCAGAGAAAATACAGATTTCAGATATCAAAATGCACATAATTGGGCTGAATCATTCTGATTTCAAGGAACACCCAAAGGTGGAGATTCATTGGTGCTTAAGTTGATGATGAGACACTGCACATGAAGCAAACACTGTACACCAGCAACAGTACCCAACAGTCTGATGAAAGTAAATGAATTATCATGAATAGCACTTGTTTTTCTGGAGTCTTGCTAACAGGTACCTATCTCAGGACCCAGACACAAACTCTCAACAAGAGCCTCAACTCTACCCCTCTAACTTCGGCTGCAAGGATAAGGTTTCCCAAAATGTTAAGCAAGGTAGAGGGAGTCACCAGTGAGAATAAGATCATGTCTCGAATTAGGACACAGGCTTCTTTCACCCCTCCTCTAACTCCCTCTCTGAAAGAAAGACATGTGTATGCACAAAGCACACAGACACCCAAGGTCACAGAATGTCATCAAGCCTGCAACATGGGGAAGCTGCTTAACAACCCTCCCTTACTCAACAGCTGATAGCAAGAGTATCCCGTACATGGGAGCACATAGTAAGTAGCACATTTTATGCAGAACCCAGAAAAACTCTGATGATGCACCGGCAAAGGCAATGAAGGGCTTAGTCACATTTGTTAGTGAGCACCAGACACCGCACTCTGCCTATTGTCTCTTCTGGCCAAACATCTGTGATATATTCTTCTTGATGGGACCAGAGCTTTTGGCACATGGAGCAAAACAAACCCAAAGTGCAGAGTATGCAACTCCCTACAGTGGATGGGTTGAGTAACTGTTGCAGTGGTTACATATCCCTTCCTGACAGGTGACGCTCCAAAAAACTGACATTAGAGGAATTGCCACTGATAGAATGGGCAGCTAGGCTGAGGCATGCATAATGGAACTAGGTGGGTGATAGCACTCTTTCTTCTGTTTACTCAAGTAGCAACCCTCAAGGAGAACCTTGTAAAGGGAACTGTCTTTTGCATCTGCCAACCATGAGTCACCTCCAGGTTCCTCCTGCTCCACCACAGGCAACCAAGCAGCCATTCATAGCACACAGGGAAAAGTAGGCACCCTGTTCTCAGTGCCATGCAGACCACAAGTGAAGCCCACCAGTAGGAAGCCAGCTATCCCCCTGGGGGCCTGCAACAAATTGTCCTCCTTGGGGCTCCTTTGATTTGCCAGAGTGCCTGGCAGCAATGTATCAGGTGCAATAGGAGACAAAACTGAAATGTGGTGATACATAAAGTTTATCTTTTTCTCCTCTGTAGGACAGCTTTCAAAGGCAGAGGAACTCCATCACTCAGTACTCTACAAGTGAGGCTCCTCATTAAAAAACAGTGAACAGGGTTGGTGCCAGAGCTGAGTGGGCCCCCAACGTAATGTTCCTCATGCCCCCTGGCAAAGCTACAGCTGCATAAGTGACTTTGACAAGTGGGTGGGGCACTATCAGCTGACATCATGACACCAGATCATTGACAAGTGGGTTGCTCCACCTACCTGTCAAAGTTTGCCCGCAGGGGCAGGTGAGGTAGCCCTTTGGGGAAAAACATTTCCCAACCCCTGCTTTGGATGTGTGTTGGATTGTTGTGCTATTGACCCACAACAGACTGAGCATAGTACTGCAACTATTACGTAGTTCTCACTGAAGTGGCAACCTAGTGGCTGAACTGTCCCAGGGGAGAGTTCAGATTACTGAATGTTCCTCCATATAGAAAACCAGCCCATGAGGGAGGAGGTTAGGCTCTCTAACACCTAATTTTCTATGGGTGGTTCCAGATGTGTCTATTGCAGGATTGGTGCTGCTCAGGCATGCAAATTTTGTGCAGTGTCAAAATGCCAGCCCATTTCCTCCTCTTTCTTTAATCCAGATGTACCCTTTCTGCAGAAAAACCAACAGGCTTTAAAATCCAGGCCTTTAAAAAAAAAAAAAGTCTGCTTCTAATAATCCACTTACAGTACCTGAACAACCCCACATCTGAAAGCACCCTATGTCAAGTGGGATTTTTGTATGAAGGCACATTCAATTATGTGAGCTCTCAACAGCAGTCTGAAGTGCCCAGACACAGGTTTACCACCTCAGGGAGTACTTGGCCTGCCATGACACTGGCTTTCCAAGATGCCCCGCTAGGATGTGCCCAGCATGCCAGGACCATAGGATCCCCCTGCGTATATAACTTAATTGCATCCATATTTCTATGGCATGCTTGCAATTGCTCATACTGCTACCGTACATGAGACTGATAAAGTAATTAGGGAATCTTTTAATGTGCAAGAGTAAGAACATGAAGCTAGTGTCAGGGGACCCAACTGTGGTTAGTACAGCCCACCTGCACAACATCATTGATGTTATTCCCTACTAGAGAACCTCTGTAGGAGAAAAGCATGTTGTTCTTTTATTGGGACTTTTATTGGATTACAAAGCCTGTTAATTCACTGGTTCCCATGCTACACTCCTTGTAATTTTTTCTCCCTTTTGTTGTTCCTGTAAACTTAGTGGAAATTGCTAAGAGCAATGAAGCTGGCAAAATGATACTTTATGTTCAGACGCAGCATTTGTTGTTGTTGGGCTAAGGAATTAATCATGCCACTAAGAAACATGATCTAACCCCTTATTATTTGATTCAACAATTACATAAATGGTGTGTGAGTGTGTGTACCAGAATGCATCCTCCCTCTCAGCTCTCCCTCTCTAACTGAATATAACAAGCCCAGCATAGCCACGCCATATACACCTAAAACACACGCATGACATGACAAGCAGTCTTATGAAATGTAGGCAGCACCCTGTGGCAGCAAGACTGCTCAGCTTTCAATAATGCACTTGGCTAACAGGGTTAATAACACACAAGCACTGATATATTTGGGAGGCAACTTAAGATTTACATTCCCGCCCTCAGCTGTGGTTCCAAGAAATCACAGTGCAAGTCACATTTGAAGGAGTGTACTGGGCAAAGTACAAGGAGGACGGATTTTGCACAGAGAGCAGGAATTTTTAAGGGCTTTAGTCTTCTTTTGGCTCTTGATGAAAGGGAAAGGGCGAATGGTTAAGAGATAGGAAGGTTTGGAAAGAACAGGGATTAATTTTAATATATATTGAGTGTGCACACATCCACACACACACATATATATTCCCAATTTCCAACCCTGATTGTTACCTAATTAAGCTCTTATGCACAGAGATAATTAAAACCTAGTCATTAATGTCTCTTCACAATGTAATGATTATGGAAATCAAAAGATGTTGCTCAATTAGGAGGTGCAGCTTCACAATTCTTACAGATTTGGACTCAAGAAGCGGTGTGGCTCTTAGCCACCTACCTTTCCTAGCCAGATGGCAGCTGCTTAGAGAATTGACAACAATTATGTAACTGTATACAATTATATTATATAGGAAACATAATAAACACCCCTCACAAACCGGGATGGCTTTCTCTGTTAGTTCAGCTGACAACTTGGCAGCCTGGGAAGTTAGCTGAGCTGCTCCACCGTTTGGGACCAATGTGGGCAGAAAACCCTGCCCAACTGCGAAGTGTGTCTTGTCATTGAAAAGAGGAAATGGCATGACTGGGAAAGAGACATTCTACATTTCCCCACCACCCCTGACAAATGCTCAGCAGGAAACAGTGCAGCACCAGGAACACCCTGTGAGTTGTACTTGCTTGCCAGGCCTGGTTCCTGTGGGTCCCTGCCTTTAATCATCCACTGTTCCCAAGACAATTAGGGAACAGATATCTATTTCTTTCCATAAAGAAGGCTGATCGCCGAAGAATTGATGCTTTTGAATTATGGTGCTGGAGGAGACTCTTGAGAGTCCCATGGACTGCAAGAAGATCAAACCTATCCATTCTGAAGGAAATCAGCCCTGAGTGCTCACTGGAAGGACAGATCCTGAAGCTGAGGCTCCAGTACTTTGGCCACCTCATGAGAAGAGAAGACTCCCTAGAAAAGACCCTGATGTTGGGAAAGATTGAGGGCACAAGGAGAAGGGGACGACAGAGGATGAGATGGTTGGACAGTGTTCTCGAAGCTACTAACATGAGTTTGGCCAAACTGCGAGAGGCAGTGAAGGATAGGCGTGCCTGGCGTGCTCTGGTCCATGGGGTCACGAAGAGTCGGACACGACTGAACGACTGAACAACAACAACAACAATTTATTTCTTTATAGAAACAATTTGCTACCTAAACTTGACAACAACCCAGTGCTGCTAGGTGCTTTTGCACAGCAGCTTGTTAAGTTTAATTCTCTGAGAATGCAGATTGCTGCCAGAAAAGGAATCCAAAATGCATTCTTAAGGGAAGAAAATGGGAAACTGGAGAAACATGCCTGCATGGGGGAGCAATCTTTTCTCTCAGATGCCAAGTGTGCAAAACCAGTATACAGTGTATACTGTAGAGGGGAATTCAGAGTTGGGGGCTCCACATCATGACCATAACATATGGGAGCTGTTTATTATGTCAATGAATATGGGCTCCATGCTAGAACCATTGGACTATCTTGCTCCTGACATGGAGGCTCTTCATGCAAAGGGGCACATTGTACAGCATGACAGCCACCATGCATAGTCAGCAGCAGCAGCAGCAGCATTTCCTACAGGTTCTGGATGACTGCTGTAATGACTGAACTGGTCCACAACAAACCTGGAACTTGGAATGGACCATAGCCAGGGGTGCCTAACCTGTGGCTCTCTGGATGTCATTGAACTCCAACTCCCATCAGCCCTAGTCAGCATGGCCAATAGTTAAAGATGATGGGAGTTGTAGTTCAACAACATCTGGTGGGCCACAGGCCAGTCACTCCTGCCATTGACCTTTCCATATTTTTTCAGAGTGTTTGCAGACTTTGATTGACTGGGAATTCTATATAATGCAGGTCAGTCTTGTTCCTGGTTGTGATGCTGTCAACTTTATATCATAGGGAACTGAAAACATGGCACCATAGGGTATACTGTCAATGTGGTGCCAGTGTATTAGGCTTGTCTTTCAGCCTAGCCTCTGTTGTCTTTTTACTCTTATCTACTTATCCTTGCTCAGCCAATGGACAACTTTGATTTATATTGACTCCAGCCTTCAACCACACAAAGCACCTAAGCCTGGAAACTGATGCCTGACAGATCCCACCTAAAACTGTCAGCTCATGGCCCAGACAGAACACAGTGACACTAGACATCATTCAGGAAGATTAACTCCTATTCCAGTACAATAGTGGGAAAATGGATCATCACAGTTATCAAGGCTGGAGTCAGCAGGTGTCCTGGATCTGTTAATGTACCTTGCTGAGTCTTCAGATCAGGAGCTAGAAACCTGAAGTCAAATAACTAGCCCAGCCGACAGAATCAGATTCACCTACAGGTGGGCTCCTGCCCTATCCAGCAACACTGAGAAACTGCACCTTGTGACAGCATGCCACATACCGGTATTCAGTTTCACTCATTTGTGCTTGATTTAGGCTAGCTCAATTCCACAGGAAGATGAAAACTTAAAATTCTCAATGTAGGCGTTTGGAATCCTTCCAGTTGTCTCCCTAACTGACTCTGTCTATTGGAGGGAAATCATGACCACTTCACTTTAGAAATGAATAACCACTTTACCTTCACAATGTATACTAACCATGTACCGGTAACCATGTATGTTTTCTCAGAAGTAAGTTCTGACTGGGCTCACTAGGACTTACTCCCTAGTAAGAGTATTTAGGATTATGTTATGTTAAATAAAGGAGGAAATATTGCTGCAATGGAATATTCTGCGATTGCAGAATTCACAGGAATGTCTCCTTTTATGCCATCACCAAATGGGTCACACCCCAAATACTCTATGAATACAATGAATACTCAATGAGCACACATGGGGATTTTAAGGTCCCCAAAGTTTTTGTATCACTGGTGTGTGTGTGTGTGTGTATATGTGTGTGTGTCACACAGATATATTGTTATAATAATGAACACATTGGATCAAGTTACACAGAAAAAGGAGAAGTTACACAGAACAAGGAGGTCAATATTCAAATACAAAAATATAAGTTATTTTTATTAATTAGGTGCCAAAAGCCTCACACACATTTAAAGTGCCTGCTCAATAAGCAAGCCCTAAGATCAAAATTTCCAGTGATTATTACGCCAGTCAAAGCAAGTGATCTTTTAAAGACAGGAATATTTCAAAACAGATGTACTCCATAGATTAGCTGCCAAAATATGGCTTCAAGGAATGTCAATCCAATCTGAGATTTTCTGACTTTCTCCTCCCCCTCCAAATATGCCAGCCTCAGAGCAGTCCCCTTGAGGCCAGTAAGTGTTGCTATGCCCTCACTCAGGACCTCTGGAAAAGTAATGAGGCGCTTAAGGCACTTAGGTGAAGAGATCATATTTCACAACAGGGGTGTAAGATCTGAAATCGTGACAACTCCAAGACTGCATTCATTCTCTTTGGAAGAACTGGCTTTCTGCAGACAGCAAGGGGTCGTGGGGAAGCCAGTTAAATTCAGAAAATATAAGAGCTACAAGCTTGACTCTGCTGCAGATACTATTGATGTGCACAGCGACAAAGTGAAAAATGAAATAATAACAATACACAATCCAAATAAAGGATACTCGACAAAGAAAGTAAGGGGGGGAGACACATTCCCCCAATTAAGTTCTGTAACTTGTTTCAGCTCAGACCAGCAACTCTGAAAAGATTTAGACCAGCTCCACAACACACTGGGATGTATGGCCGCTGTACTTAAGAGTGGCAGCCAGCTCTTGTTCCTAACTCTTCCCGGGAGTCCCTTCCGGGAGAAAAAGTGAGCTGCCAACGTGAGGGCTTTTGTTTGTTTGTCTCTTGAACAGCCCGAACAAGCCAGCCTTGCAAAGGACGGGGGGTGGGCGCGCGTGAGGCGGAGGGATTTCCATTTCTGGATCAAATCAAGAGGGCATTTTTAGACCAAACCCGCAGATCCGCGCAAGAGGTTAGACCTGAGCAAGGGCTCCCACAGGGACAAAGGGGGGGGGGGGAAGAGAGGCATCCCCAACGAGTCCGGAGAGGGAGCGCGGGGAGGAGAGTATCAACCAGCCAAGTAAGTCCATGGGGTCAGCCATGCCTCCCCGCCTTCTCCGCCTTACCTGTGACAGCCGCGACGTCCCGCAGAAAGAGAGCCCATAGTGCCGGCAGCAGCAACAGGAGTCCCCGGATCTGCATAGTCTGCTTCATCTCCATCTCTTCCACATCATCATCTTTGTCATCCTCCTCCACGCCGGGTTGCCTCCGCTCGCTTCCAAGGAAGAAATGAAATGGGGGGGGGGGGCGAACGAGAAGGAGAGGCGGTTTGGGGATGTTGGGGGGGGGGGAGAGCGGGATCGGGAGGGAGGGAGGGGAAGCCGCGAGGAGAGCCAAAGCGATGCCCTCAAATTCGGGAATGCGCTGGGCGCCGCCAGCAGCAGGGCTGGGGGTCCCGCCGCGTCGAGGGTCTCTCCTTCCCACGCGCAGGCAGGCACACGCGCGCGCGTGAAAGAGAGACCTGGCAGGGGAGCCTGAGGTGGCGGCAGCTTCGGGAGCCGCACCAGCGCTCGCTCCCGGCTGGCTGACCCGCCTCCTCCTCCGCTCGCTGCGCTTGTAATCCAAGATCCGCGAGCCGAGGAGTTCCCCCCCTGCCGGCCTCGCGCGGTACGCGGAGTTCAGTCGGCGAGCAAGCGCCGCTCGCCTTGGCCGGGCTCGGAGCTCCCCCTCTCGCCGCCTCTGCTCTGCCGCCGCCGCGACTTCCTTCAACAAGTCGCCTTCTCCTCCTCCTCGCCTTCCTCCTGCTCCTTCTCCGCCTCTTCTCCTCCAGGAAATGGCGCTTTCGGGAGGCCACACGGCAGAGCCCGGCTTCTCATCGTGACATCACCGGCCTCATCATGAATATTTATCCAGCCTATCTATTTATTGCCCTTCTGCTTCTTCCTCTCTGCTCCCACCCTCCTCGCCGAGTGGGAAATGGCAGGCTTCTTGGGGGTGGTCGCGGCCTCTCTACGCCTTCGGAGGGAGGCGCGAGAGGGGCGCTGGAAGCGCGCGCGCCAACAACCCCCTGTTGCGCCAGCAACCCGGGGAAAGAGACGCAGTTTCGTCGCGCTGGCCAAGTCGGCCTCACCCAACATTCAGATACAGCGGGAAAGGAAAAGCCAGTTTCAGACACCAAGCCCAGTTCTGAAATAAAGTAATACGTTTCCTCCTCCATGCAGGAACAGCCGGGGAGGAATGTATACTGAGTAAACACACACGAGGCAGTTTGAAAGCATGAAGCACCCGTGTGGCTTTGGGCGAGAAATCACAGACCTTAATTCTGTCGTCCTTAAGTTATTTCTTTAAAAACCTGCATGGATTTTACATTCTGCATTTTTGCATTTTAAGTTTCTGGACCATGTTTAAAGGCAGCCCCACAAAGAGCACATTACAATAGTTGAGTCTTGATGGAACCAGAGCAACTAAGGAAGGGCCCATCCATATCTTGACTTAATGAGGACCGTGAACCCCTTGTGACTCTCTTAATTAACTCCCCCCCTCCCATGTGGTGCTCTCTTCCAACTACCCACAGGGCAAAAGTTTCCTGCATTGCACGGGGCTGGACTAGATGACCCACAGGATCCCTACCCATTCCATGGTTCTGCTGCTCTCCCACAGTTCGTCATGCAATCAATGTAGCTCTCCTACCGTATTTGGATTTTCGAAGCATAGGAAATGGATATGTAGGAATTAAAGGAGCTGCAAGGGGTTCACAGCCCACATTCTAGGTGAGGTATGGACTGGCTGTAAGGTCCTTTCTCTTGATAGGGTTGAGATGGCATGCCAGCTGGTTAAGTTGGCAAAAGTCACTTCTCGTTGCTGCGTAGTCTAGGAGGGACCCCCACAGCTGTGAACCTGGGCTTTCGGGAAGTTAAATCCCATGGGGTAACCCACAGTTTCCAGGATTCTTTTATATACTTGTAAAAGTAAAGGAACCTCTGACCATTAGGTCCAGTTGCAGACGACTCTGGGGTTGCGGCTCTCATCTCGCTTTACTGGCGAAGGGAGCCGGTGTACAGCTTCCGGGTCATGTGGCCAGCATGACTAAGCCGCTTCTGGAGAACCAGAGCAGCGCACAGAAATGCCGGAGCGGTTCCTATTTATCTACTTGCACTTTGACGTGCTTTCGAACTGCTAGGTTGGCAGGAGCAGGGACAGAGCAACGGGAGCTCACCCTGTCGCGGGGATTCGAACCGCTGACCTTCTGATCGTATTCTATAGCAACTCTTACTCACATTTTCTCTGAACTAAAATTTCTTCATAGGGGAGTTGCTCCGTCCCTTTGATCATTTGGGGTGCTCTTTTCTGATTAGTTTTGTATATGTGGTTCAAGGCAAGCACAGAGCCCCTTCCAATGAATGTACACATGATATTGTTGGGGGCTACAGCACACATCAGCAGGAGAGGGTAGAACTGGCCCATGGAGTTCCAATGACATCCCCCCACCCGTGGGGCCCTCAACTTCTGACCACACTTTTTTAGCTCCAATATGTTAGTCATTGATTTATTCGTTCCTTATGAATTTGGGATTTGCCCAAATTTGTCCAATCTCCCCCCCTTTTTTTTGCTGCAGCCAACTCTGCCAACCTATAGCATGTCTCACATGTATTTCTAGTCTGTTGTCATGGCAACAAGAACCTAACTTCCCTCCCACTTCTTTCTGCCAAGTTAGTTGTTGCCCATCAGTGATCTGGAATAATGCCCTAATTTCTGTCAGATTAACTCATGGGCTTTCAAGTAGCCATTATGTTCCCCCCCCTTAGTTCTGCCTAGTAGTTAAACACTTTAAGAGTGCTCTATTCAAATTACCCTTATTTGCATAGGAAGCAGAGACCTCTTAGGTGCAGATCAGTATTGATATTGTTATAAGAAAAAACTGCTCCTTTTCCCTTGTGGGGTACCCAGTAAATGTGTTTGTTCCTGCTCATCTGTCCTGAAAATCTAGGTAACTGTATCCAAATGGCTGCTTCCTCTTCCATGGAATCTGGAATCTGTTTCTTGTTCCATGGAATCCTTTGAAAGGATGAGCCTTGCTCTTTTTAAGCCAACTTTCCTTACCATATTTCTACATGCCTACTTTCCTTTTATGATTTCGTGCCATGTGATTCTGATTTCCTAATACTGTATACAACCTGTTGTTTTATTTTACTGCACTACCATGCTTATGGATTTCAGCCCCTGTAGGCTTAAAATGCTCTGTACTGTTATCTGTTCTTGACAAATATAGTCTGGGTTTTTACATGACCGAAAGACAATTAAAAAAGCATTAAAATCTATTGAAAGTACCCAAAGTGATTACTAAAGAAAGTGATTACTACTTTTTCAGAGGCAAAAATCTCCTACAAGGCCCCCAAACTTAAAAAATGAATAAATTGTAAAGCATTTGCTTTAAATGATTTTTGGGACTTTAAGGCTGCAATCCTATGCACACTTACCTGTGAGTAAGTCCCATAGAACTTTAGATGGCTTACTTCCGATAACACATTCTTAGGATTGCACTGTTATGCCATCCAACGGGCGTAGCCTGAGTCTGTTCTAGGCTGCTGTGGAAAGCTTTGTGCAGAGCAAAAGGCAAGGATACCACTTTTAATAAAATGATGAAGGCAGACAGTTACTTTAAATTCACTGGTGACATGTAGCACTTTAAAGGTGCCTGCTTGCTCAAGCAATCTGTACGTGTTAAGCTTAAATTTCTCCTTGTAAACATGGCAAGTCCTATTACGTCCCAGCATGCAAAGGGGCCTGGTTAGAATTATTTTGCTCTGTTAGTTGCCAAGCCTGCTCTGCAATCATACTATTACTCATATCCTTGAGGAATCCCTAGCATTGGAACAATGCCAAGCAGACTCCATGACTGGAATAAGAATGTGTGTCTCTTTTGCTCCTGTTCAATGGAGAGTCACCAGAAGAGAGGCTGATAAATCACATGTAGGTGAGAGACTGAGAAGATGTCCTGGTTCTCTTGGGGCATGACATCCTTTGAAAGGTCTTCTTCAGAGGCACGGTGTTCTCAGGTACTTTCTCAGGCTATTAAATATATTCTTTGCATATATTTGTTACCAAGCTCTGGATGGTTGCTGGTTTACTAATGGTTTCTTCTGTGTTGGGCTTTTGTACTTCACAATGTGCTGTTTTTCATGGTCATTATGGATTTCTGTGAAATAATAATAATAATAAATAAAAACTAAAAACTCACAATACTATTTGCTTGAATAAATCCCCTCAAAGTCCACTACTGAAATGCATGTCGGTGAAAATTGTAAATAAATATAAGCAGAGCCTGATTATGGGAACTACTTTTAAAAACAACAGTATATTTTTATGAATTTATATTTTTTATTATTTATTTATTTAATTTAGATTCTGCCCTTCCTCCCAAAGGAGTGCAGGAGTCGCACTTGTATATTTTTCCATATGCAGACAGTATTTGTGCTTTCAGATTAATGCCACCTGGTGCTCATTTAAAGTTCTCTAGTGCATACCACTCTTGCAGAAACTGCGCTGCCTGGGCATTGACCTGGCTTCCAATTATTCTGAACAAAGCATGTTGGCAATGCAGTCCGGAGCTTTAATGAGTTGTGCTGACATGATGTTGTTGCATGACATTTCTCCTGCTACTGTTCCTCCTGCATTAGCTGAAGTGGGAAATTAATAATTTCAACCAAACATTTTTCACTTGTATTCAACATATAAACTTTAAAAAATAATAATCCTACAATTGTCGCATGATGTCTTTGCTGGTGTAAACTGGTTCATTGACTGCATTTAACTGGGGATCCGTTTCGTACATCCATTGATTACTTTTAGAATCATAGAAATGTATAGTTAGAAGGGACCTCAAGGCCCATCTAGTCCAAACCCCCTGCAATGCAATGCAATCTTTCACTCAATGTGGTGCTCGAACCCCAAACCCTGAGATTAAGAGTCTCATACTCTACCGACTGAGCTATCCAGCCTCAACTAATCTGATATCTTTTGCACTGGCTAATGATTCGTTTTCCGATTTTTACATTGTTTAAGTTTAGTAAGATGAAGGGAGTCCTTAAATCCAATGATTTTAATGGATCTACTCTGAGTAATAATAATAATTTTTTATTTGTACCCCGCCCATCTGGCTGGGTCTCCCCAGCCACTCTGGGCAGCCTCCAACAGATATTAAAATACATCAAAATCACAGGTTAAAAACTTCCCTAAATAGGGCTGCCTTCAGGTATTTTCTGAATGTAGGATAGTTGTTTATCACTTTAACCTCTGCTGGGAGGGCGTTCCACAGGGCGGGTGCCACTACCGAGAAGACCCTCTGCCTGGTTCCCTGTAGCTTTGCTTTTCGCAGTGAGGGAACCGCCAGAAGGCCCTCAGCACTAGATCTCAGTGTCCAGGTATAACTTAGTCAGATATAAATGTGGATTGACAGCTATGTGTAGCCCAGGCACCTGTGCTAAACCTACACTGTAGAGTGATTGCCTTTCAGAAAATAAAATAAAATGAATCAGATGGTTCTCATATCCAAAAAAATCTTGTACTGATTTTCCTTTTTCCTTATTCCTTTTAAATGAATAAGAACGAATCCCATTGCATGATGGGTGACAGGACAATATCTTCCACTGCACCTGAGTGTAGCAAGCTAGTGGTTGTCTGCCCTGAAAACAGATTTGGGTCAGATATTCCACAATGGCACACACAAACACAAATCCCCTATTAGAATACAAGAGTATTAGAAGAGCACTGCTGGATCAGGCCAATGGCCCATCTAGTCCAGCATCCTGCTCACAGAGTGACTAACCAGATGCCTGGAGGAAGCACAACAGCACTCCCACCTTATGCTATTCCCAGCAATTCATATTCTCAGAGGCATATTGCCTTTGTTAATGTTTTTGTCTCCTCCTTGACTTCCTTGCACACTTTAAAAAAAACACGAAATATAATATGATGGGCTACTGGATGGAATGACTGTTCTAAGAATTGTTACCATTGGTTGCCAACTAATTCCCCTCTTCCGCTTTCGATCCACTTGAATATTGTAATTCAGATATAATAAAGGACTGAAACCAGTTTAATATCACTGAAATCAATGGATCTAAGCAGATCTCGCTACAAATACTTTGGTTCAATGCACATTATAGACTGGGCTGCTACTCATTGCAGGAAAATAATTATCAAATGTTGTTCAATATAAACAATTGTTTGTAATAACCCGGAATGCTTTAAGAAATGTATTTTTGTATTTTTTCTTCTTCCAGATTTTCAATTAATAGCAGACATAAACAATAACTTTAAAGGTGCTAAATAATACAGAAATACCAACATTTCTTGCTGATACCGTATACACATGTGCACCTGTTTTGTTCAGCAGGAATCCAAGTGCTGGAACAAAGGTAAATTGGCTGTTTCTTAATCCCTGGCATAACCTTTAGCTACTATAAAACAAAGCTTTTGTGAGGTCATCCCAATCAAGTATACCTGTTCTTTTGCATGCAATATAGTTTCCTAAAGGAAGTCTGCTGAGGACTCTTACTGAGCTGCCTGTCACTGTTACCCTCACTTCAGCTTTTATGGCAGCTTGAGCCTTATCTGTTCTTCTGCACTAGTTTGTTTCCTGGGATATGTCTTGGGGACTCCTGGTACCGTTCATTCTAGATCCCTGATGAAGTCACTGTTTAGTGCTTCACTATTGAGTTTGATAAGCAGAGGCACACAAAAGACTCAGTGATTGCAGCGGCAGAAAGGAATTAGTCCCCCTTACTTATGTCCTCTGCAGTGCTTATCAAGAGGTCTGGATCAGCAAGCTTATCAGGACATATAAGCTAGTTATGTATCCTTTTTTTTAAAAAAAATATTTTATTTGTATATTACTGATAATATCTTTTGTATATCATAAAAATCACCACTTAGGGATGTTTTGATCAAGCTGCTTAAAAACTGTCAATGAAACAAATAAGTAGAAATTATCACTAAGCCGACAACAAACATTGGACTAAAGCTGGCTAGTGATTGTGGTTTGTTAGGACAAACCAAACCATGGTCCTGTGTTTGGACGTGATACAAACCTTTGTGGTTTGTTTGCCCACTCACATGAGAGGTCACAGTTATTCCTTTAGCAGACAAATCTTTGCCTTGGTTCGCTGATGGAGTGAAGAACAGGACAGTGAGATGGCATTCAAGCAGTGTAGGAATCTAAATCCAGAATGACTCCTTGCTCTGCTTCAACAATGTGATGTGTTTTTAATTTCTTGGTTATAGGTTTATTTTGCAACCAGTACATTCAGGGAGTTAAGGAGTGTTAAGGAGTGTTCTGAAGAATAGATACTATTGATTTGTTATCTGTGTGGTCTAGGTGAGCTTTGATATATAGTGGAAGGCATGTTCAAACATAAAAGGACAGGGAGAATTCTTATGGCTTCTCAAGATTCTCAGAGGACCAAAACAAAAAGGAGGGGAATGCAAACTAGGAACATTCTGTTGGACTGAGTGTACGCAAAAATGATGAGCGTGGTGATTTCACCTGGGTGGCGATGGCTTGCCCTGCCCATTCCAATAATGGGATTTCTAAGACTTGCAAACATCGCATAGCAAAATTGCACAATGACAACTCTGACTAGGGATCAAGTTACAACATAAGCACCTCTTCCTTGACACAGCTAAACCTTTAAATACTCTGGATTCTTGCAGTGCATCTTGCATGAGGTGTGTTGTTCTTCATGCTATTCTATCCCCTCCGGTTGCTGCCCGCACCTATGTCTGGCGATCTCAAGTAGCTGTCCAGGTGCCAGAAATTCTGCCCTTGGCCCACCTTAAACATTTCTTCCTGATGCCAGACTTCACTTGATGTAGCGTCACTCCAGAACATGGTAGGAAATTTCGGTGGTGGCTTGCTGGCTCCTAGTCGCTCTGCACTGATGCCTGCCACTGCTGCCACTGGCACCGGGTAAGCTTACTTGGGGGGGGGGGAATGCTGCAGGAGAGACTCCATCAGAGAGGCCATTGCCCAGAGTTTCTTCAAATCCAGAGCTGCCTCTTCCCCTGCCTAATTATACCACATAGCCTTGGGCCTGCTACTCTCCCACCTGCACTTTGAAGTGTTACCACTCTGGTGTAATGTTAATGCATGAGTTACTGTTTGTGCAGTGCAGTGGTTTCCAAAGTGGATAGGACCTTCCCCTGGGAGGATTATGTAGGGGTGCACTGGAGGTGTAAATGATTATCACACTTTGAAAAGATTATATCGCTGATCAAATCAAGGGTATATAGTTGCATGCCCCAAACTCTGAGTGGCAACCAGCCAAGTTGTGTAAGACAAACTCTGCGTCTTCTGTGGTGAAAGGAACACACCATTGCAAAACAGGATCATTATACCAAAAAGAATTATATTTCAGGTGATGCAACAGTCAGTGCCGTAAGAAACAATCGTATATGTGCACAGATATGCATATATAATCATCTACACATACTAGACACTGCAAATTTCAACATACAGGTAGAAATAATGGAAGCAAAGACTCACTCCCTAGTTGGACACCGCTTGCTAATGACATTTGCTTTGCAGTGGGGTTGGAACACTTTGCTCTGAAAAGACAACAAATAACATTTGACCAAAGAGGATCATCAGCATTTGCCACCAATATAAAAAAATAGCTTCAGTGTGTGTGTGAAGACTGATGATGGGAAGGGAATTGGTGTTTTGAAGTGGTCCATAGCTGTACCTGAGAAGATCACACAAAAACGAATGTTTGATTTCATCTCTGCTCACCGTGTTCCTTGCAAGGTGTATGGATTGGAAGTGTGAGAGCGGGCCAGGGTGCATAGCTTAACACACCACATTCTGTGTTTGAGGACAAGAGGAAGAAAAGCAAAACTTAAAGTGCCCAAGGCTGCTCTAATACAGGATTTTTACATCAGCTCCTGATTGGCACTAAAGGATGCTTAACATAACATGGCTTTAAAATCCAAAGTGTAGAAGCAGAGGAATCATGGCAACAAGGGTGGACACCAGGGCCAGTGACCGTATAGACAGTAACAGTCGTGGTGCAGTGAGTCAGGCTGTTAACCAGAAGGCTGATGGTTCAAGCCCACCCAGAGACAATTGCAGGCAGGATTCCTGCATTGGACTAGATAACCCCCCTCCTCGGGGTCCCGTCTAACTCTAACATTCTTCTCTATGATTCTGAGATCTAAAGAGATTGAGTGAATATTCAGAAAGGTAGGAAAAGCTGTGTTTCCCACGCTTCCCAACAGAGGTCAATGCTCATGATCTTGATTCAGTGTTAGCTGCTCAGGCTCTTTTCATATGAGCCATTGTCTGAGGAGAGCAGGGTGCTGGTGTGGTCCAAGGGGGAGAGCACTGGACAAATGACCTGAGTTCAAATCCCTGTGCAGTCACCATAGATTCACTAGGTCCCATTGGGCAAGTCACCAGAGAAGAATCGGATACATATCCTATATCGCAAAGAAAAAGTGGCAGGTGGCCCAGTCCCTATCCACTGGAAGTCCCTCCCCCACTTAGAATCACTCTTGCCTTTAGGATGCCATATAGGACCCCCCCATGGGCTATTTGGAGGAGATTCCCTAATCATAGTTTTCAGGGCAGACTGTGACCCCTCTATGCATCTCATCAGTCTATCTAAAAAGGAATGGGTTTTGAGTTTCCCCGACCTTCTGTGTGGCCCCTGAACCCTGAAACAATCTTTAGGTTTTTACATGACTCCCTGAAACAAACTCTATGTTTGTTGGGCCCCGGAAACCCTGAAGCCACATGGAGGATTGGGGAACACACAAAACATTTTATTTCATGATGGGATGGGATCATAGAGATGGCAACCAAAAACAAACTCTTCCATCATTAGGCGTGTAAACTGAAATGGGAGTTCAAGGGTTACAGTTAGTTTTTTGGGGGGACCTCAAAACCTGTTTCATATGATTGGGGGTGATAGGATAGTCATGTAGAGGGGTTTCAAGCCACCCTGAAAACCATATTCCTGCTCATCAAGCCCTTAAACCAAAATGGGGTTCTGGGGTCACATGATAGCATCACATGATATGAACACATGGAGGATTCATAACATATGTTGAAAGCTGTTTAGGGTAGTACCTCAAAGTAGCCTATAGGGGGAATCTTCCATGGCCTCCTTAGAGCAAAAGCAATCCTGAGAGGGGGTGGGACTTCCAGTGAAAAGGAAGTGGGGCAGCTGTCACCTTTGGTTTGTGATATGAGATATGCACCTCACGAACATCTTTTTCACTCATTGACTTTAGCATCAAGTAGCAACTTGCAGGTTTGAATACGGTATCACCACAATTAAAATTTCATAATGCAGTTCCCCTCTCCCCCAATGGAAACAGTTCTGTGTCCACATGAGTCAGCTAATTGAGTAATGAGACATACATTGAAGCATATGCATGCATGAACCATCTTCTCAGTTTCTTATAAAATGAGAATCAGAGTTAGGATAGGTGTTGAATGGGGCCTTGAAGGTCCTATAGTCAACCCCCATGGGCAGGGCAGGATTTATTATTCATCAGCTGCTCTTGTTGGATTGTACTAAGGATAAACAATATAAATTCTGTAATGCATTTTGCCCACTAGAAATACAACCAGAAACAGACATAAGACTAGGATCCCAGCACTGGCGCATAGCTAAGCCTCCACATTTGTTCCGGCATCCTATCTAAACCTCATTGCTGGTGCACTGACAACCCTCGATACTGTTGTGCACAAAGGCAGAAATCGAGCTTCTTGCTTTTTCCACCTCCCTTGCACGGCCTCCTGTGTCGTGAGACAGGATGAGTTAGGCAAGAAATAGCCATGTAGTGCCCAGTTGTCTGTCCGACAACTCCTTATAAAAGGTGTGGGACCCAGATGCGCCTATTACTGCTTCTGCCCCCGCAGCTAAAGCCAGCTGATCTTTTCCAGCTCCCCAGAGTGCCTGCCCAGTTAAATCTATGTTGAATGGAAACAGTTTATATCAGAGCCAGCTGAAAATGAGGATGGACACTTAGACTAGGTGTTCTCAGGACAGATCTTGGAAGGACTGGAATCACCACAAAGCAGTGTCACCCACCGCTAACTCGGACAGCTGCTCCAGAAGGATATCATGGCTGATGATATCGAAAGCCGCTGAGAGGTTGAGGAGACTTAACAGGGAAACATTTCCCCTGTCTCTCTCTCCCAAGAGGGGTCATCATACAGGATAACCAAAGCAGTTTCTGTGCCAAAACAGAGCCTAAACCCTACTTGAAATGGATCTAGAAAACCAGTTTCCTCCAAGAGCGCCTGGAGTGCAGGGGGCGTAGGAAGGGGGGTGGAGGAGGCAGACCGCCCCGGGGGTGACATTTGGTGCACCACCTGCCCGCCTGTGACTCCCAAGTCTACTCCACCCATCGGGGTAAGGGGGGGAGCTGCGCCGCTTTGCCGGAGGCATTCCCCCCTCCCCCCTTTGTTTTGACAGCTCGGGGGAGGCTTGGGAGTCGCAGGTGGGCGGCGCGCTGAATGTCCACCATGGGAGGCTTGCTCTGCCCCCGTGAGCGGCTTGCTCCGCCCCTGGCTACAGGGCACACGTGCCGCTCCGGGCACCCAACCGGCTATCCCGTGCCTGAGAGGGCACCCTCTGTGCCACGCCCCCTTGGGAGCACACCCACCCTGGGCAGCGTGGGCATATGCTCCGCCGCTGCTGGAGAGCACTGGTTCTCTTTTCACAGTGATGGGTGGAAGATGTCAAACATGTGGATGCCAAATGCATATACTTAGATCAGGGGTGGCCAACTCCCAACAGACTGTGATCTACTCACAGAGTTTAAAACTGGGAGTGATCTACCCACTTTTGGGGGGTTCAGGTCAAGGTTGTTGAGATTTTTTTAGGGAGAAGGAAAACCCCATTTTTCAGGGGTACAGGGGAAAGTTGTAGAGCTTTTTTTAGGGGAGCCAAAGTTGATGAGCGTCTTTGGGGGGAGCCAGTGATCTACTGGTGATCTACCACAGGCATCCAGTGATCTACCAGTAGATCACGATCTACCTGTTGGACATGCCTGACTTAGATGAATGCAAAAAAGAGGGGGAAATGAAAAAGTGAAGTGCATAGTTTCACCTAGGTGGAAACGAGATAGCAAAGGGCAGGATTCAACTAACTAGTCTTCCTAGTGGATGTTTGTGAAAGGACTTCCATTAAGACAATGGGGTTTTCTGCCTCTTCTCCCCTGTTCCTCCCTGAAATTGACCCAGGGAAACCCCAGAACGGCAATCAGGGAGGACTGAAAAGCTTGCACTGACAGAGCAATTGCCATAGCACTACAATGAACTCCTCCCAATGTCACCATGGGTGGGTTCTGCCACCTCATATCTAAATGGGGGCTAGTGTTGCATACTAGACAGTGGGTGGGTGGGGGGCTTCAACTGAGGAAACTGGGGCACAGATTGCTATTCAGACATGGAGCTCACTGGATGGCCTTGGGAAAGTAATTTTCCTCTCCCCCTGGCCCAAATCCTTAAGTTAAGCACTTGGTTGAGCTATGGAATTTGCCACCACAGCATATAGCAATGGCTGCCAACGTGGACAGCTTTACAAACAGATAAGACACCTTCATGGAGGATAAGGCTATCAAGAACTACTAGTGGTGATGTCTAGGGACATCATGATGTCTAGGGACTACCTCCAGCTTCAGAAGCATGTTGCCTCCAGTTTGCCAGTTGCTGGAGATCACACACAGGAGAGCGCCATTGCCCTCATGTGCTCCCTGTGAGCTTCTCGTGGGCATCTAGTTGGCTACTGTAGGGAACAGGAGGATGGACAAGATGAGCCTTCTGTCTGATCCACCACCGCTCTCATTAGGTTCTTACTGTTAAAAGGGATAATCCCACATCAAAAGAGGCTAATTCCGTGAAGACTGCCCCAAGCTCCTCGGAAGAAGGGCAAACAAAGCCTAGTCAGTTTTCAGCACCAGTTAAAAACTTCTTTATTTGCCCAGGCCTTTGGTTAAATTTGCTAATTTGTTCCTTGGTGGAGACTCACTGGATCAGCCTGACTTGCACCGGTGCTCTTTTACCATTCTTTCGGTTTATGTAATTTATATTTGGATCCTATATATTGCATTCTATCCAGGAACTGTTTTAATGAAGAGTGGGTTGGAAAACTTTTAAATTAATAGAAACAAACAAAACACGTGAACTGGCTTAGAACTGACCCTTCATAGACTTCTGGGGGAACATGCTTCCTTATTTGGAGAAGTGGGCGGCCGGGACTTTAAACCAGTCGCACCCCACAGCCGTCCTAGTATTGCTGTCACTGGCAAACAGCCTTCTGGCAGTGAAGTTGTCCCGGGAAAGTGACAGGGTGCCCTTTCATAGTGACGTTTCCAGGCAGGACGCTCGGCGGAGACACAAGTGCCTCCCTTCCTGCCCTTCAGGCCTGTGCACAATGAGCACTGGGAAAAACCGAGCGTCATGGTAGGTGGGTGGGTTTTCGTTGAGGGCCAGTTGACTCGAGTGGGAGCAGCACGGGTCGTCCTGGCCTCCCCTGTCAGCGATGCTGCTGCTGCGGCTCCTCCAGAGGCCTGTCCTGTGAGAGCCATGGATCCGGCACAGGGAGAAGCGACTGGTGTTGAGGGAGAGCTGCGAATTCCCGCTGCAGCTGTGGAAGGCGTGTCGGGAGAAGATGGAGGAGGTGCTGGAGGCGTGGTGGCAGCGCTCGCAGCCCCGCGTGATCTCGCTGTACCTGCACATGGAGTAGCCGTTGCAGACGGGAGAGCTGGTCAGCTCCATGAGCATCGCCTCCGAGTAGCTGGGGATCAGCTGGCGATTGGTGCAGATGTGCCACTCCAGCTCCGTGCTGTCCTGAGTGCTGACCCTGGGGATGCGATATCTGTACAAGGGCTCCTCCGCCCCGGTGGGCACTCTGTACTCCACCCCAAGGAGCTTCTCCACATGGTAGTGCACATAGGCAGTCCGATACTCTATGAAAACTCTCAGCGGCCACGAGACCATCATCAAAGCAGCCACCCAGAACGTATAGTGGGACACGTACCATGGGAGGTGATCAGGGTCACCGTAGGCCATCATGAGCTCTTTGAAGTCTATGTTCCTGAGCTTCATGCCTTCCCTGACCTCCATGTAGTCATCTAGCCCTTCGATCTCTGTGAAGAAATGAGCCCTCTGCGTCAGGTAAGAGTTCTCGGACTCTGTGTTGGCGAAGCTAAAACATTTGGTGAATTTCAGTCGGGTGGCTGAGAAACATTCCAGGCCCATGAGCTCTTTAGAGATGTCCTTGAACCCACAGTGGGAATAGTCAAACTCGGCTTCGGCCACATGGGTGTTGACTCTCTCGTGGTAGACCTGGGTGGTTGTATAAGCATCCCCATTGCGGTAACGAGTCACTTGCCTGGTTCGCCGGACAAAGTGGTAGCTGATGGCCTTCCACCATATGCATGGCGTTGCTTGCTTCATCCTGGCAATTCGGTCATAGACACTTTCCACGTCGGCCTTGTACTGGAGTTCACTTTTGGCGCGGCAGTGCCAGCACTCTACCAAGTAGACTACGTAGAGCATGGCTAGGAACGCTAGTGGAATGTAGACATAGCCGTCAGAGCAAGGGCTGTCGTGGTAGATCATGGACTTGCCTTTGAAAGAGCTGTCAAAACTGAGCTTAGTGACTTGTGTGAGTTGGCACCAAACTACAGCTCCCAGGCAGCCGTACATGAGAATGGAGAGGAGGAGGCATTTCCAGTGGGACTCTCTGCACATGGAAGAGCTCAAAGACTGCTTGACTGGTTGTTGCTGAGAATCAGGCAGCAAAATAGGAGGTGGGGGTGGGGAAAGGAAGAGGGGAGAGAAAGAGAGGATTTATTGTGAGATCATTTTAAGTATTAGATGCAATCTTTTAAATTTCCTTTTTTTAAAAAGTGGATCTGGTGTGCTGGGGGAACAGCTCTTTAACCCTCTTTAATTGAGCAAACCTAAATTTCTTCAGTGTGCACTTGAATCCTTCACACAAAATTCTATTTGCAGGCACCCTGATACAAGCTGGATGCAAGGCTTGACCCTCACTGAGTGGATTTCTGCCTCTTGGACCAGCTCCTGGTCATTAGGCTTGTGTGATACACCCACATACCAAAGAATAAAACGCTTCCCAATCGTAGTCCCATTCACCCCAGTTTGACAAATTTATTCCTAGCTACCTTTATTGTACGTATTGCTGCTTTTCATAGAAACCAAATGAAACCAAGCATAGTAAAAGCGAAAAACCCCAGCCCTGCCTAGCATCAGAATGTGCAGCTGAAGAGAAGTTTGCATAACGGTTGCTACATACTGTTATCTATTTGCAACAAATGAATCGACCACTCCCGAACCTTACAAAAAGCTTTCCAAGAGCAACTCATTTGAAGTTAATAAATATGCTAATGGAAACATGCTAATCACTTGCACTTGCATCAGTCATCATTTGTTTACTGCTTATGGTGTGAAAACTTCTGATGCAGGACTTGTTTCAGGTTGATTATATAAATTGCTCTTGTAGTTATTATATTTACAAACCTTTCAGAAGCTGCAGATTTAGAACTGGAATTTCTAGTACCTTTGCCACATGCACATTACCACACAGGCAAATGAACGGAAAATCTGGTATGAATGATTTATTTTGTTTTTCAAAATATATTCAGCCCAGCTGCATTGCTGCTCATTCTAAGAGGTTAAGGCTTAAAATGTTCATTCATTTGCAGCTCATTAAGCGTTGGCCACCTCATGAGAAGAGAAGACTCCCTGGAAAAGAGCCTGATGTTGGGAAAGATTGAGGGCACAAGGAGAAGGGGACGACAAAGGATGAGATGGTTGGACAGTGTTCTTTGGTCAACATGAGTCTGACCAAACTGCGGGAGGCAGTGGAAGACAGGAGTGCCTGGCGTGCTCTGGTCCATGGGATCACAAAGAGTCAGACACGATTAAACGACTAAACAACAACAACAAAGTGTTGGAATCCCAAATTAATTGCATGACCCTGGCTGCCAGTCATTTTATAGGGTTTCAAAAGTTCTGTCAATGACTGAAGCCTAGAATCTAGTTCACAACACCTGTTATTAGCACTTGTACACACTCTTTGCAGCCATAAATGAGGTGCTGAAGAGTAAATACCAGCAGATTTAATAACCTTTGATACTTCTAGTATCGGGGATAACTGGCTTCTTGCCAGTCAGTAGTGCTGTTTTGCCAGATCTTCATGGGATCTCTATTGTATTGTGCATGAGAGGATGAATCCTTTTACTGTAATTAGCTGAGCTTGTCTGGTTTCATAGAATGTTCAGATGCAGAACACTTTGTACTCCTGTGATGGAGTGAAAGATTGGCTGGCACTAAACCTCACTCAGCTTCAGGATGACTAGTAAGATTGGGAAGAGATCTTGAGACATGGGAAAGCTAAGGGCAGGGAACTCAGGGGCAAAGAGACAGAAGGATTCCCAGTCCTGATAGCCCTGAATGTTGAAGACTGCTCAAAGCTGAGTGTGTGGTTCCCAGGATGGATGAGAAAGGCATTCGGATAATATTATAAAACAATGGTTCTTGATCTTTCTCTAGTGATATAAAGTGACAGTCTGGAAGGACTGTGATTTTCAAGCATGTTTTATGATTACAGCATCCACCCATTTCTCAGAGAACTCCCAACAGGTATTCCATTAAAAACAGACAAAATTGTAGTTACATTTGATCTCATGACTTTGATTGCTACATACTGTTCCAAGCTAACCTAACATCATTCCAATTTACCTGATACTCCCCCCCAAGATATCAATGCCTGAAAGCAGTGATTTCACATGCATAGATTTGTATTAAGCTCTGAAAGAACTTTGAAGGTTGCTCCCTGAAATCAGATCTATGCATCATGTAGGATAAGGCAGTGAAATTCTGGACTTTCCTAGTTTAAAGTCTCAGCAAGTAGATTCTTTTGGTTTGGAGATTTGGGGTTCTTTGGAGTACAAACTGGGTAATTCCACTCTTCAGCACCCTACTGGCACACTGGTTCAGGCTGATAGGCACTGGAATCCAACAACATCTGTAGGGTACCATACTGGGTGCAGTATGGTACCCTACAGATGTTGTTGGATTCCAGCGCCTATCAGCCTGAGCCAGTGTGCCAGTGATCAGGGATGATGGGAGTTGTAGTTCAGAAACAGCAGGCCAGCATCCTCTTGGCTCCTCCTGCCCTACAGTATACCCCTCCAGATCAGCAACCGGTCCCCTTCCTCAGCCTCATCAGGAGTTTGCCTCAGTCATTCTTATTAAGCCATCTACCGTAGGATCTGCCTCTGGTGCTCGTAGGCATCATCTTCTCAGGGTCCATAAATACCTGGTTGGGAGGCTTGGGAGTGGCCCAGCACACCTAAGAAACCAAGCTGTGAGCCTCTGCAATAAGCAAAATAAAACAGCTTTAGGGAGGATTTTCCCACAGCACCTGGACAAATGTTGCGTTTATTGCTTGTTACTGGGTGTGCCAACAAGTTGTTCTTTGCTGCTGGACAAGTTTTCAGAGATCATTAGGCAATCTTTTCTTCTGTAAGCTGAACAGGGATGTTCCTTGCCTTTGATCCAAAAAGAAAAGAAGGAGCCTGCAGTTTTATACACGGAAAGGCATTTGTTTATTCCTGCCAAAAAACTGTACCTATCTCATTCCCACCACTTCCCTTGCAAAAATCATCCTCTCTCTCTCTCTCTCTCTCTCTCTCTCTCTCTCTCTCTCTCTCTCTCTCTCTCGTTTTGCCTTTTTAGCTCTTCCAAGACATCTGCCTCCATTTCATTAAACTGAGGTACCAGATAGATTAGAAAAGGAAGGCTGTGCATGGCAGGCTGGCATTCTAGGGAACTAGGGCAGTGTAGCAGATGGAGTGTCGGTTGTGAACCAGGAAGCTTTGGATTCAACGCTGTGTTCAGCCATTAAACAAACTTGGTGGGTCTTCTTGAGCAAGTCACCAACTCTCAATCTATCAAATGAGGCTGTTGTGAAGGTAAAACAGGAATGCTTAATGTACAGGGATCTAAACTCCTCAGAGAAGGGATGAGCAAGTGGCCCTTCAGATGTTACTGTGCTCCAACTCCCATCAGCCCTAGCCAGCACAGCTAATGGGCACAGCTGATGGGAGCTATAGTCCAATGCATGTCAAGAATCATGGGTTCACCCCTGCCTTAGAGGAGAGTTGGGGTAAATACCGGTATGTGATAGATAAAAACTCTCTTTGTGGTGCCCAGACTCTGGGCAGCTCTACCAGCTGACTCAGTCCGAACACCATCATTTTTGGTCGCTGCACATAACTGCAGCAGCAGAACTTTGATGCTCACTTGGAAAGGAAATTGGAGAGAGGAGAAAAGGAGCTCAACTTTTAAAGAAACTGGCTGCAATCCCTTCGCAGAGTTCGCTCGCTGAAATGAATGCTATAGCTAGTAGGATTTCGATAGTCTCAAAGTACATCCCTATATGCCTCACCCATTAGAAAGAAATCCTGGTTGCCACTGAAGTAGATGCAACAGAGACCTGCAGCCAATAATGGCTTCCCGATGAAATAAAACAATGGGCTCAAGTGCACCTAACTCTTTATTAAATTGTTGCCCGTGGCAATCCTTAACTAGGCTGTGTACACATTAGCGGCTTAAAACACAGCTATTATTCTTTTCTTAATTTGATTTGAAGCTGGTTGGGGGGAAAGTGCATCAAAATGCAATATTTCATAAGAAACAACAGGATAGATGTGGATTGTGGCTCATGTGTGTACGTATATCACTTCCCAAACCAGGAATGGGAGCGCACTGGATACAGAGTAAATAGGAGTATGTATACAGTCATATACATAGACTTGGAAGTAAGTTCAATTGTGCTTATTCCCAAGTAAATGGCTACAAAGGTTTGAAGTCTTACTCAGCACTCATAGCATGTCCTAAGGAAAGCCACTGCCTCTCAACTTCCTTCTGCAAAATCAAAGTAAGAATACTGACCTATCATAAACACTGTTAATATGGATTATAGGGAGAGGATATGTAGTGCTTTAGAACAGGCATAGGCAAACTTGGCCCTCCAGATGTTTTGGGACTACAACTCCCATCACCCCTAGCTAACAGGATCAGTGGTCAGGGATGATGGGAATTGTAGTCTCAAAACATCTGGAGGGCCGAGTTTGCCTATGCCTGCTTTAGAATATGGCTGCATTTGTATGGAGCCTTATTAATAGGTAGCTTCCTTGGGTAATGAAAGGATAGCCACTAATTTTCGGTCCTGCTTCCAAAGATTTTGCATATTCTGACTAATGGGCCATCAGAAGGCAAACACTCCAGAGCAAACAGATATAAAGGAATGAAAATAACACTAGAGAGGAGTATGAACTAAGTGGATCAGTCTTCAAGCACTACAATCAGGGATATGGTGTGTGTGAGAGAGAGAGAAAAAGTGAATCAGTCTTTGTTCAGAAATATAAATCTAGAATGAGGCAGCTATAAAAACGCAATCAAGATTTTGCTATTAATAGTAGAGTGATGCTAAAAGAAAGCTGCCTCCTTGCGTTTCTTCTGTAACAAATGGACCAGCTACCACCTCTTGTCCTGGTTGTTGTGCCACAGGGAAGCAATGATTGCCATCCAGCTCCAACCCCACCCCCACCCCCACACACATAAGGGAGCACCATTTCAGACATCAAATGCAGGTGGGAAAAGAGATTTTAGTAAGGAGGGAGAGAGATAGAGAGACTCAGATAAGGATCAATGTCCTGTGCTTGAATACACTTAAGACTAAATTGAAAAACAGCAGTGTGCTTTAAGTTGGGATCTATTTTCTGTTTCAAGCTCCACAGTAACTACAGTTCTATCACCAATACAAAACAAACAGCCCCTTCTTCATATCTTTCACTGCATGGGCAGCCAACGTGGTGCCTTTGATATGTTGTTGGACTACAGTACGTCTCCCACCATCCCTGTCCAGTGGGCATGCTGGCTGGGGCTGATGGGAACTGGAGTCCAATGACATCTGGAGGACCATAGTTTTCCCCCATCTCTGCCCTAAATGGGTGCCCGTGTCCTGTAGTGGGTGTTGCATTTATCAGAGGCAATAGAGTATAGAAAAGTTATGTTTCCTTCTGAGAACAGGAGGTGCCATAAGATATTTACACATATTCAGTGAATGAAAGGATGATGTCAACAAAACCTTGTTATAGTCATAATACTGAAATGTTTTCTATATGTTGTTATATTTGCTATTATGTTGTTGCTTTATTGTTTTATTATGAAATTGTTGTTGTAATGGTTGATTTGTTGTTGTTTTCTTTGTTGTAAGCTTCTTTGAGCATGATTCTTTTTGTGAAAATGTGGCATGAAAATTGTGGGATAAGCACTCTCATATAACCAACATGCTTAAGTCTAATTAGTGCATGAAGGAGTTAATACCATAGAATAAGCTGTACTGCCAGGCTTAGTTATGTCACTTTCCTTACAGTTTTACTACCTGTGCAACTTTTCTGACTGATGTATAGAAAAGCACATGAACCAGACCTTTGAAGAGTTTATAAGTAAACCAATGCTAAACTTACCAAACCTGTGGTCCTTTCTATGCTGAAGGAAGAGGGAAATTTTTGGAACATACTTGGAAGGGTACATTTTAAAGGTCTAGCAGCCTATATTTCCATACTTTGCTTTGCTGGGGTTCTCCCTCCAAAGAGTACTTGCCCCAAACTTGGATCTTGACATCCAGAAATTATCCTATCTAAATGTATATGTTGTGATCCAACACAAATAAACTAATGAATGAATGAATAATGGAGAGCAACCAAGGTAATGGGGAACATATGGGGGAAATGGGTCTTGTTCTTGAAATTGACTTATATTTGGATTTTCCAGTGTTATTTATTTATGATGCATATTTATAGCCCACCTTTTATCAGAGGATAACTCTGAGTGGAGGCCAGCAGTGTGGAGGACAGTTGAAGGAAAACCTTTTAGGCATTCAATCTAAAAAATAATTAAACAGTACTAAAATGGCAATCAGATCCCCAGGAAACTGACTAATCCTTGTGAGCAGATTTCTGTATTTTGGCAGGCAAGAACAATACAAACACAATACAAAGCCAGGTGTTTGGGTAGTATAGCTTTTTTTGTTCACTGCTGTTCATTACTACCGGTAATATCAAGATTCATAATTAAGTGTGGAAGAGACAAGCTTTCAAATTGGCAGTCAGTATTTTTAGACATTGGAGACCAAGCAAACATTTCTGTGCTTTTTATATTATGCTTACATCATGTCTCCATATTGGCAACAGGAGGCAGGCCCAGCTAATTTAAAACTTTTTTATATTTGCAGTATCATGAGTATGATCTTGCCCAACAGAATAGATTTCACTAATACACATCCTTGGCTCCTTGAAGCTCCCTCTCTTTCATTTAAAAAGATTAACTAATTTGATTCTGCAGCTCCCATGTTTATATTGAAATGTAAGTGGCAAGTTAAAAGCAGCCCTGGACTACAGCCATTGAATACTGCAGGGATAAGTGAGCAAAATAAATAACATGAACCAAAGAGCTGTGGGCTGAGCTGGTGTTTATGCTCAGGAGTTCCACCCCTTTCCATTAGCCCTCCTCCTTCTGTAGCCTGACATTCCTCCTTACAATTCCAGAAAGCCAGGAGTCTTCCAATGTGGACTCCAATGACACCTAAGGAGACAGAGTCAAAATGGGTCCAAAATGGATGGGCATACAGGGTCCACTGGGAAATAACCTGTTTGAATAATGGGGCTCATTTAGATTGTCATGGCCCCACTCAGTAAGCTTGTTGAGGAGGACAGAGTGTACAATGGAGGCTCTGGTATCACAAAGGAACATGGAATTGTAGAGTTGGAAGGGTCATCTAGTCCAACCGCCTGCAATGCAGGAATCTCAACTAAAGCATTCTTGACAGGTGGCCATCCAACCTCTGCTTAAAAACCTCCAAGGAAGGAGAGTCCACCACCTCCCAAGGGAGTTCATTTCACTGCCAAACAGCTCTTACTGTCAGAAAGTTCTTCCTGATGGTTAGTCAGAATCTCCTTTCTTGTAACTTTGAGTCACTGAGTTGTGTCCTATCCTCTGGAGCAACAAAAAACAAGCTCGCTCCGTCTTCCATGTGACAGACCTTTGGATATTTGAAGATGGCTACCATATATTCTGAAACCCAGGGGGCAACTAGCAGTGTTCTTCTGGATTATCTCAGATGCAGCCCCACTTGCCAGAGATGCTGAAGGAGCCATGAGCAGCACAAGAGTGCAGGCTTCCAGTGCAAGTATGGTCACTTCAGAGAGGCCCTCCCTGGGAAAGGCAGAGCTTAGTTGGGTCTGCACAAGAATGGAAGAGCTTAGTCTGTCTCTATCTTTGGTGCAAGTTGCCAGCATTGCAGCTGTGTGACAGCCCATGCCCAAGGAAACATGCTTCTTTAACAGATGGATTGAAGCCATCCTTTTAGCAGGATCTGTCTCGCAAAAACTTTGTCTTACAATGTGGACTGCTGACCATAGCCGGACCAGAACCGGACAACTAGACTTCATCCAGAGATTCAGTCACTAGCACTTACAGCTAGTGCTGAAAGGAATGTTTCACTTTCAAAATTGTGTGAATTCCCCAACCCAAAGAGGCCATCCGAAATGTGATAGGAAGGAGCAGCCTTATGTTTTCCCCAGGGTAAAATGGAAGGCTTATGGTGATCACATCTCAAAACTGAAATTAGAACAGGTGTGTGTGTTTGCATTAACAAAGTCTGATTTAGCTTTTTAAGTTTATTTTAGTGCTTCTCATGATAACATGTAGTATTTACATATCACTTTTTGCTTTTTTTTTAATGGCCACATACAATGTCTCAAAATCAACAAAAGTCTTGTGGCACTGTAAAGACCAAGACATTTTATTACCGCATGAGCTTTCATGGAATAGAGTTCACTGCATCAAATGCAAGGGAAATGATCCTCACTTGTCAGTTTAAACAAGAATCCTGGGGCATGTTGCTCAATTTGCACAGGGGTATAAAGCAGAGACAACGTAAATATTGGAGTTAAAATGACAACAGAATGCAAAAGTATAGTCCGTGACAATTCAGTTAGAGCTCAAATATATGCAAAATGACAATTCACTTCAGTAATTGGTGATTACTCACCAGTGCCAAGACGATTGTCTTAAGTGACAATAGAGCTAGAACTTAAATATATGCAAAAATGAGCACAGTGACCCTTCCACAGCAGCAGTGATTGGTGATAACAGCACTTCTGGGTAAATTTATTGTTTTTGCTGAAACAGACTAACACGGCAACTGCTTTGGAAACTGATATTGCCTCAATATTCCTTACAACAACTCTCTGAAATAAGCTAATATCATTATCATCTCTTTATTACAAATGGGAGACTGCTGCTGAAAGATAGCAGCTTGCTTAAGGCAATCCAGAGACTCATGGCTTAAGTGAGATTTGAGCTAAGCATTTCCTGACTCTGTTAATCTTTGCACTACACTAGCTCTCCAAAGTTTCATAAATTACAGCCAGTAGTTTAACAGAAATAGGTTCTGGAAGGGACATAAAAGGCGTGTGTGAAATTATGTCCTGAATAAGGATTTCCCCTTTATTTGGGATTGCCCAGGGTTATTAAAAAGCTTTGGCCTAGATCTGCATGAACGTAGACTTGCTATTTGGATACTATTCTTTAGGAGGGAACGACCACTGTGTAAAATGAAAATAATTTCATGGGAGAAATAATAGTTCAAAATATTCCTATGATGATATTGATCAGGTGTTATTAGCTTACACAGATTTAAGAGGTGGTGAAACTGATGGCAGCTGCTTTGAGCAAGGTGCCAATGTGACAGCCCCATGAGTCTCTTCCAATGCTCGTCATGTCTTAAGGCCACAAGGCCGGGTCTGAGTGTGAGAAATGCAGCTGCTCAAGTTAAGTCAGTTGCGACAGATCTGCCATTTGGCAGTAGCATGGCAAATGATGCCTGTCCTTACATCCATATTCCAGAAATTTCCACTGAACTCATAACTGACGTGTTATGTTTTAATAATATCTTGTTGGATATTATGAAACATAAAGCTGACATGCTCATTTGAGAAACTTTGCCCTTTACATTCCATTTGTCACAAAAGTCATGCTTGATAGGAATATCATAGCATATTAGTGATATATTTACTTTGAGCCCTGTCTAGCCAAAGTTATTCACACTAAAGTCCCATTGATTTCAAGTGTGATAGCTGGTCATGGATGGCACTATCTCTAATTCAAATCAAATTTCACAGGGATAGCCATGCTAGTTGGTTGCAGTAAAAGCAACCAAGAGCCTTGAGTCACCTTAAAAACTAACACATTTATTGTGGCACAAAGTTTCATGAGAGATGCACAGTGAAGTGGTTTATGTCATAACTGAAATCAATGGAGCAACAAAGTGCTTAACTTCGTGCCCCATATATTATTTTATTTTCTTACGCTGATGTTCATAACATTTTGTATCACATCTGTTTGTATGATCTTTTAATTATGTTGCTGCAGGCTAGTTTGTTTTTAATTGTAAAATCGAGTGGGGTTTTGTGTGCGTAAAAGATTAAAATAGTAAGAAAATTCTGCAATGGTGTAAAATCAGAAACAGTTCTTTATATATTGCCTAATATTAATATTTTTAAAATTATTATAATATATAACAACCAAAGCACCAAACATACAACCATTGATGATTATTTAGACTTTGTTGACATGGTTGGCAGTCCACAGAAAGACAACACACACAAACACACAAATCTTTGCAGACTGCTTTATGACCCTGATGGAGAAAAGTGATTTGTTGAGGTCAATCCACCAGACTGCAGCAGTGTATTTTGGAAACTCAGCTGTATCAATCCCACCCAGACAGCAGCAGAACCCTTGTTTTGACTTTCTTATAAGAGAAAAGCAGAGGTTTGTGTATCGAATGAAAGAAGCCCCTTAATTACTAGGATGTGCCTTTGATGTTTGTGCAGGACATTCGATGGTGCGGGATGATTTCATACAAGGAAGGAGGGGAGAGAACCCCAAGCTTCAGTCTTCGGAGCTCCTTAAACCTAGATTATGGTGGAGTATATTCAGGGTTTACTGCAATTCCAGGACCTCGGAGAGCTCCCTACCCTTGCATACCCGTCGCTTGATCGCTTTTGACTTGCTGGAACTGGACTTCATTCCAGCTGGTTGCTTACTGCCCCAGCTGAGCATCTGCAAGAAAAAAGTCTACACCACAACTTATCTCCCTCTCTTCCTCTCCCGATCTCCAAACCTCCTAAATTTCAAGGGGGTGGGTGGGGGTGGAATACGAAAACGGTACTTGTCATATAGTGGTGCGGCTTTTCCTGACCCCGGTTCTTTTTGCGGCAATTTTGCTTGAGTTTCACCAACCCGGAATCTGAAAGCAACACAGAGCTCATCCCTCCAATACCACACTAGAGTTGAGTGAGTCTTCAAAATGCACATCTCCTCTCTCGCCCTCCAACTTGTGTGTGTTTGTGTCCCCGCATGCATAAAACACTGCATGTCTGCTTGTATCAGATACTCAATCACACGACTCCCCCCTTCAAAATCACACACACACACACACACACACACACACCACCAACCAACAACAACAACCCAAGCTCCCCATTGTCCTTGTCCTCCCCTTTGTCCTCACCTCCTCGCCAGCCGTTGTAGCTGTAGCTCCTGCTTCTTCTGGAGTATTTGCGCTTGTTCCAGCGGCTGGGTCTGGCTCCCCCTCCGAAGACATGCTTTGCCATTACAGATCTCGCTGCCCTACTCGCGCGTCTCGATAGAAGCCAACAGTACCGGAAAGTTCCTCCTCCCCGGGAGCCAGCGAGCAGGCTGGCGGGCCGGGCCGGAGTGCAGGTGCGGGCCGGGTGGCCCCTACCGGACTCTGCCCCGGGACTGTCGCAGGTCGCTGTCCATGGTGCTGAACGATCGCCTGGGCTTACCCGCGGCCGGCCAGCCTCCCAGAGCGGGAACCAATCCGGGCATGGAAACAGAGGCACCGGCGCGTTGCGTGGTCCCCTTCCAGGGCAGCCTCGGCGCTTCGGGCTCGGGGGCTCCCGCTGCCGTGACCATCGCCTGTCTGGCAGGTCGGCAAACAACACTGCGGCTGCTCGTTAACTTTGAGGCGGGCAGCGGTGGGGAGGGGGGGTTGTGAAGACGCGGAAGGCGCCTCTGGCGAGAGGCTGGCGAGGATGCCTAGCCCAGGGAGACGGGTCCCCCCTCCTCTCGCCGGGGACGGTGCAGCCTCAGCCTTTGCGGTCCCCAACTCTGCAGTGGAGCCACTGGGCTGCCAACTTCGGGCTTCCCTTTGCCTGTGGGTTTCTCTCTTTCTCTCTCTCCCACTTGGCATTCCCGAGGCTGACCGTAGGAAAGCAAGATCTCCCCGAGAGCGATTCTCTCCGAGAGCGATTCTCCTGCAGATCTCCGGGGAGCTGACGGCATCTGCCCAGTGCCCAGCTGGCAGCAGGGTGGCACGGAAACCTGACTCCTCTTCCCTAGCCAGCTAGCGAGCGGATACCCCAGCCAGAGCCATCCCAGAAGCCGAAGAAGACACCATTCAGATCCCCCCTGCCAGGACTAGAAGCCACAAGAGGCCTCTCCTGCACTTCGCCGCCTCTGCCGAGAGCCAAGTCGTAGGCGCTTTTGCCTCGCGGGAAGTTATGCGTGATCCCCATTCAACACTTTGGGATCTCGGGCATCACCTAATAGTAGAACTCTCCCATAACTGGGTCTGCCTTCTGCTCGGGTAACTTGTGGCTAGTTCCCTTCTGATCCCACTGGTCCTATGATCCTGCAGCAGGGATGTTGTCCTTGATCTCCTAACAGTAGCAATGTGATCCTGGATCTCTCTGTCTCTCTTTGGGTGCGTGTGGTGGTTTTAATTTTGACATTGTTTACTTACAGCAGTGGTTTTCAACCAGTATGCCGTGGCACCCTGGGGTGCCTTGAATGATGGCGGACGCCCAGGAGGACTCCCAAGGAGAGGGGAGAGGCAGAGGGAACCCTCCACAAGGGGAGGTGTTTCAAAAAAGGTGAGAGGCTGCCAGCTCTGCAGCCAAGGGCTGGGCTCCTGAGCCCTACAGGGGTGCTGCAGAAAGAATGTCATTGGTCAAGAAAGCCGTGGACTCAAAAAGGTTGAAAACCTCTGACTTACGGTGCTGTACTGAGGGTGGCATTGCACTAACTTCTGCTCAGAGTAGACCCATTGAAAATAATGAGCATGACTAAGTTACAAAAATCAGTTTCAGTGGATCTACACTGAGGAGCACTTACTTGAATACCCCTCCTGAGGTGGTGGTGTGGTTAGGGAGCTGGACTAGCCACCTGGGAGACTAGGGTTCAAATCCCCATTCAGCCATGAAGCTCACTGGGTGACCTTGGGCCAATCACGAGCTCTCAGTCTAATCTACCTCACAGAGTTGTTGTGAGGCTAGAACAGGGAGGAGGAGAAGCACCTTGAGCTCCTGGGAGGAAATGGTGGGATATAAATGGAATATTAAAAAAAAAATCAGTGGTATAAAATATTTAATTAAATACATAAATTATGTTGCTGCCATCCCCTCACCCCAGGGGGTCCCTCTTCTGTTATTTAACAAAGGGACTAGGACACCAAAGCCAAACGAAACAGCCCACTCCCCAGTTTCTGTTTCTGTCTGCCTCTAGTCCAGGAACGCTTGTACCATTTCCGTAACAGTCTGTAAAGTGCCACAAGACTTTTCCTTGTTTTAGCTGCAAGTGACAAAAGTCACATTCACACCATACATTTAAAGAGCTACGATACCACTTTAAACAATCATGGCTTTCCCCAAAGAATCCTGGGAGCTGTAGTTTGTTAAGGGTGCTGAGAGTTGTTAGGAGACCCCTATTTTCCTGACAGAGATATAATTCCTAGAGTTCCCTGTAAAGAGGGATTGACTGTTAAAACCATTCTGGGAATTACTGCCTCTTGCCCTCTCCCCTACTGTGCCCCCTTCCTTCTACCACTGCTATGGCTCTTGGCGAGAGCCAAACTCAGCTGCAACCAGGGCACTCCTCAAAGTGCTGCACCCCTGGGAAGATGAGCAGCAACGCCACATGCCAGAACGCTTTCCTCTTGGCAGCAGAAGTGGTGGGGTAGGTGCTTCGCCCTCTGGAAGCTTGAAAGAATAGCACTGAGTGGCCAGTGGCATACTTCGCTTTGATTCCTTCCAAATGGTCATTGGGGTCCACTTCAGCTTCTGAATGGTCATAGAAATGCATCCTCCTTGTGTGCTCTCTCCCTCTGCTTCCCTTCCTCTAAATATCACCAGGCACGCATTCCCTTTCAGGTGTTCCATTGCATTTCCAATCACCAACTTCCACCACTACTTTTTCTGCTTTGGTGAGCAGGGCAATTGCCCCCATTTGCTGCCCGCATTCTCAGCTCAGAGTACTTATTCTCTCTCTCTCTCTCTCTCTCTCTCTCTCTCTCTCTCTCTCTCTCTTCTGCGGACCAGGAATATCTGCGGTGTCACCACACTGCTGCTTGTTTGATTCATGTCTCATTACCTTTGCAGCCTCCGATGACCCTTCTCATCCAAGCTGTTTCTCTTGGGCATCCTGAGCAGGCTTTCCTTTTCATTTTGGGAATGGATATTCATATGCCACTAGCACTTTCAAATGCTGCAGAACCCCCAACCTTCAGCATGGGGATTTAAATACAAAAGTCCTTTTCCTTCCCTTCCCTTCCCTTCCCTTTCTGCAACACAAAAATAAAAAGTGCCCATCAGGAACCTGTGGCCCTCCAGATGTTGTTGGACTCCAGCACCCATCAGTCCAAGCAGGCATGGCTATTGGCCCGGGATGATGGCAGTTGTAGTCCAGCAAAAACTTGAGGGCCCCAGATCCCCCCCCCCATTCTTGTGTTAGGGACTCACAGGCCAGGGCATAAGCTGCACCGCTGACTGGGGGGGGGGGTGATCTATGCAGCTTCAGCACCATAGGGACCAGAGAAAGAGCTGGAAACGGGTTAGGGGTTAGCATTTTGTGGGGCAGTGGTGGCTGGTGCTCATTGGGATTAGCAGGGTGGAAGGCAGGGAGGCTGGGGGTAGGTGGGGCCAGAGCCAATGAGAGGCAGAGCCACCTCCTGACTGGTTGCAAGTAAGAAGGCAGGCAGGTGGGGGCTGGTTGAGAGCAGGCTGAGATAATGGGGCAGTGTCCCTTTTGAGTTTTGACCCACCGGGAAACCAGGAAGTAGCCTTGGGGAATCCAGACAGATTCAGGAACAGGGAGGCACCACGGCTGACCATCCTGCAAACTGTTCCTTCTTGCTTCTTTTTACAGCATGACAGAGTCGCAGGGCAATGAGACCACAGCAAACAGATTAACTGAAGGTGTAATTTACTAAAAGCCAATTAAGGTGTGCCGAAGTAGGACTGAGGAGTGATCCTCCAGACGCTACTTCAATCCACAGCTGTGCCCTGTCACACATCTATTGCTGTCAGGTCTCTCCAGTCAAATTAGAGCACAGCACCATTCAACAATCCGGGTGCAGCATCATTGGCCTCTAGCGTGCATTGCCACAGGTAAACACATATACAACATCTTCTGCCTTGGTGCTCTTTGTAAAGGAAAGGAAAGTCCAGCCAAATTACTTAATTTCTCTGAGCACAACTGTACTGATTTTCAGCATTTGGTGACTGTGTCCTCCCCTCATCAGTTAGAGTGTTCATTATATCACAGCAGCTCAGCCAAGGTGGGGGCATCACAACATGCTCAAAGTTTCATACTTTTCCTGTTAAGGCATATAATCTCATATGATTTTTTAAAGGCAACATGGGTTCATTTTCCTTTGTCAAACCCCATGCCTGAGGATTGGTTCAAATGCAATATGAGGAATTCAGTGACACATTAATCTGTAATTATTTCAGTCTCACCAGGTAGAAACAGAAATGTAGAAGCCAGCTTCTGTAAGAAACAGTTTGTAATGAATAAAAACAATGGTACAGGCTCTCACACATGTACACACACACACACACACACACACACACACACACACCCTACCTTACTTTGAGTTTGACATGTGCTTTATGTTCAATATTCAGATAGATATCTTTCTACAGGGACATTCTAAATGTAAAAACCACTATGATAAAATAAACACAACCTCTTTTGTATAGTAAGTTGCTGGCATCTGTATGTCTTGAGAGACAATGGAGTGTGCTTCTGAGGGTGAAGTCAAACCACTGTGCTAGCAGCACTAAAGTGACCTCCCCAGGGTGGAAATACACCCTGGGCAGTGCGTATAGAGAGGTCTTGGGCTGCCTAGATGACAAGATCCCTCTCTTAGCCTCACTGATGTGATCCAAAGGAAAGCAGAGCAATAAGATTAGCACCAGCTTGGCTGCACCTAGAAGGAGGTGTACAAGGCACTATCCACTCTGGATTTGTGTAGGGTCTGATGCCATTTTATATCTACAGTTGCAGAGATGGCCTATATTTTGCAATTAAGGTTGACTTCAGAAAGCTGTCCTAAAACTAGTGAACCTAAGAGAGTTTTCAAAATCCACATTAAGAAGTTAATTTTGGGTTTCCATCAATGCTTAGGATCAGTGTCACTGGCATTAGCTGCCTAGGAGAGCTATCTTTCCTCATAAGCCTTTCTTCCTAGTCTAACACACATTAATTATGTATTTCATGCTAAATGTGTGATAAGTGTTTTGTGTGCAGGCATATCACACTCAGCTGCCCCCTGCTAATTTTACCTCTTAATAGCTGAACATCAGAGCTGGGCAGTTTTTCACATGAACAGAAAATGAGGATCTGGAATTAATTTTACTGAGCAGAAGATGGTGCTGACCGTTATCTGCTGCAGCTATTTTAAGGCTACAGCTGACAACTTTAAGAGGGGAAAATCTTTAAAATTGTGATTACAACATCATTTTGAAAGAGCTTCCCTACATCTTCCACTATAGCTCATGGGGAAATGATCAAAGGGTTGGGTGACGTCCCAATCTAGGATTTAGCACACAGCCCCAAACTGTTTTAATCTCGCCTTTTGCCAGTCAAATTGTGCATTCAAAGGAGGAGCTATGAAAGAAGCTCCTAAGGACATGAGAAGGACCTACTGGATCCAGCCCAGCATCCTCTTCTGGCAGTGGTAGGACCCAAGCACAAGAGCACTCTCCCCTCCTGCAGTTTTCAGCAACCGATACTCAACAGGCACAACTGCCTCTGACTTACAGCAGCTCTCAAACTCAGCAAGTTCGGCCTTGTGTATTTTTCTGTGGCAGGACACTTGAAAGGTTGGGAGAGGGAAAAGTGAAGCACCAGGAAGTGCTGAGAAAAAATGATCCCCTTCTGCTGGTAGAATAGATTGATACAGGAAATAACATGGTCAAACTATTGCAATGTACCACCATGCAGGCAGTCGTTCCACTATGGAAGGCAGGTAAGGAAACCTTGATGTCAGGACTATCTCTGCAGGGCCACCAGGAATTATGCAGTAAAAATATGTTAGTATGACCTTTAAACTCCTTAACCTTTTCTGTCAATGTGATGTTTTACACAGGGACCCAACCCCTGCAGAGGGATATGTGGTGAACTCAGAAGAATGAGAAAAATGTTGGATGATAGAGGAAGACCAGAGGGCAAAAATATGGGAGAGATTTCCTTACAAGCTCACCTCTGCGAACAACAAAAGTATTAATGTGGAAGATAATCAGAAAAGGTGTCTTGCCCCCAGTAAAGTCATCCCACATTCACAAAAAACATGCAGTGATGGGGGTAGTTATAAGCATATGTGGTGGACACGTGCAAAGGTGTCAATATTCTGGGATCAAGTATTTGATGAAATAAGCAAAATTACTCATCAATCTATTAAAAACACCCCAAAGCGGGCGTTTTTAATTGTTTTTAATTAATTGTTATTGCTTGTTTCCAAAAGTACAGAAGAAAATATCCAGAGAAATACAAAGCATATACTGTACATAACTGGAATCTCAGACAACAAAGCCCATATGAGACGCCCAGACCCTACATGAATCAAGTTTAAAGACAGTGAAGAATAAAAGCATTGATATATAAATATCAATCTGTCATGATATCCACAAGTTAGAGTACACCTTAGCAACCTTTTTCTTATTTTCTGAGTTGTTTGTGAAAGTAGCAACATTCCACCAATCTGTGGCAAACCTGTATTTGTGTTTTCCCCCTCTAGCTAGTCTTTTAGATTTGCCTTGAGACAGTCTTTAAATCTCTTTTGATGCTGGTGGTCAACAAAAGAGGTTTAAAGACTGTCTCAAGGCAAATCTAAAAAAATGTAGTATAAACACTGACAACTGGGAAACACTGGCCTGCAAGCGCTCCAGTTGGAGAACAGCCTTTACCAAAGGTGTCATGGACTTTGAAGACACTCGAACTCAGAACACAATGGAGAAACGTGCTAAGAAGAAGGCACACTTGGCAAATCCACACCGTGATCAACTCCCACCCGGGAACCAATGTCCCCACTGTGGAAGGATGTGTGGGTCCAGAATTGGCCTCCACAGTCACTTACGGACTCATTAATTGAAAAGAAAAGCATACATCGATACACTGGCACAAGTGAGTCTGCTGTTCTGCACAAGTGTGCAGGATAACATTCTGCGCAGTCTCCTGCCAGCATAATCCATATGCAGGTGAGACATTGAAACTGTCAGGCTTGGACTCCACTCCCACTGTGTATGCTGTTCTCAAACTATTGTTGTGTGCACAATATCCAAAGGATAGTTTGCACCTTAGAGTCATATTTCCACCTTTAAGGAACAAGTTCAACCTCCCCCCACATCCTGTTCAATCTCCTATTTCCCTTTGCATTGCTTTTCCCCACTGATCTAGCAGACAGCTCAGCGAGCCTCTTGTGACCTTCCTGTTGTAGGATGCATTCTCCCTCCTCTGCATGGCATCCCACATGTCCCTGGAATTGCTTCAGGAGCAAGGCTTGATTTGTGCTGTATATTAGCCAATGGGCCGATAAGAGGGTTTCTCAGAATAGTTCACATGAGCCTTAACATGCCACGCCATGCCCTCCAACATTTCTTCGATGAAAATAGGGGCATTCTATTCTGTACCAAGGGACCCAGGTGGTGCTGTGGGTTAAACCACAGAGCCTAGGGCTTGCTGATCAGAAGGTTGGCGGTTCAAATCCCTGCGACGGGGTGAGCTCCTGTTGCTCGGTCCCAGCTCCTGCCCACCTAGCAGTTCGAAAGCACGTCAAAGTGCAAATAGATAAATAGGAACTGCTCTGGCGGGGAGGTAAACGGCGTTTCCGTGTGGTGCTCTGGTTCGCCAGAAGCGGCTTTGTCATGCTGGCCACATGACCCGCAAGCTGTACGCCGGCTCTTGGCCTATAAAGCGAGATGAGCGGCGCAACCCTAGAGTCGGACACGACTGGACCTAATGGTCAGGGGTCCCTTTACCCTTTACCTATTCTGTACCAGGAAGTTTCTCCCACGTTTGATCTTGCTGAACATGTAGACATCCTATGCACATCTACATCGGTCACCTTGAGCCAATTGCAACCTCTCCACCGAACCTACTTCACAGGATTGTTGTAAAGGAAAAAGATGTGTGAGGGAAGGGATTGTGTACAACACCTTCAGCAGATAAATGGAATGAAAAAACATTTTAGCTGTAAGCCGCCTTGAGTCCCTGTCAGGGAAAAAGGCAGGATATATGATGATGGAAACTGTGAGACCGTTCAGGAACATACCACAGAGTAAATCCTGTTGAACTCAATGGGACTTACTTCTGAGTAAAAATGCTCAGGGTTCCAGTGTAAGGCCGCCCAGTCTTAGCTCCACTGAATACCATGGGACTTACTTCTGAGTAGACAGCATAAGGCTCCATCTATATATATAAAATCGTTCAAGTTGGATGTTTGTTAACAATCGCCTTTCTCTGTCACCCCTTGATCGATTCTGTTCAAATTTGGATACAACGTTCCATGGCCATATGGGAGTGATCATATGTACTTACATTGCACAAATACCACACCTTTCCCAGGTAAAAATGTGATTTTGTGCAAAAAAAATCGCCCTCCAGTGGACGTTAAACAGCACAGCACAACACACCCATTTCCGACCCCTCCTTCCCCTTTCCTAACATCACTACCACCATCCAATTGACAGACAGACCACCCACAAACGCTACTGCTGGCTCCACCGGCGGGTATAGAGCCACGCCGGATGGAATCACCATTTTCCCGGTTTAGCCAAAAACAGGAGGCGCAACTGTTGGCTCCACCGGCAGGTATACAGCCACGCTGGGTGGAATCGGCATTTTCGCGGTTTAGACAAAAACGGGAGGGGCAAATGGAGAACACGTAGACTGAACTTCAACGAGATAAGGTGTAAGTAAGGATACACTTTCTCTTTCATACTGTATCTTAGTTTTCCATTTCACCAAATCAGCCACAGCAAGGCGTGGCCGGGTCAACTAGTTTACAATAAAGGAACTCCCTTTATTGTACTCCCTGTATTCCCTAAGAAATGGCTGGCTGCTGAAGCATCGCAATTAAAGAATTTAAAGTGGATTGGTGACCTTTCCCTTCAAAATTATAGAAAGGGTTTTGTATGCCAACACCACCCTTTCCTTCATTTGGTGCAGGTATTTTATTTTCAGGATAAACAGGACTCCATTTTTGCACCTACACACATGCATGCACACACACACAGAACACTTTTAATTGTTCTCTTAGACGTGGAGGGGAGGAAAAAGGAAAACCGAGACATTCTGGGATTAAATCAGAAACCGAGACAACTTCTGTAATTCTGGAACTGTACCTGGAAAATAAGGACACTTGGAGGGTATGCAATACAAGAAGCATCCTTATGAACCTGGGAGTTCAAGACTTTGTTTTCGCTGCTGATTGATTCCCTTTCAACCAGTCTCACAGCTCAGCTTGTCTCTCTGATAACTTCTTCTCAGCTTCAAACCTAAACATGGCCAAATCTGAAGTTTCATCAGCCCCAATCTGCCTCATTTGAAGCTGACAGCATCACTTTCTTCCTTGTCATTCAAGCTCAGTAAAAATATATTTGACTCTGCTTCTGTCCTGGCAGTTTGGAGAACACCCAAATCCTAGCATTTCACCTTCTCTTCAACTGTGTTCTGTGAACACTGTGAAAATGCAATTACCGGTAGATATTCAGCAGCATGTGGAATAGCTGTTTTAACTTCCAAAGAATCATCAAGCTGGGACTTAATTTTTATTATGTCTAAATTCCTAACATAGGGATGAGAAACTTGTGGCCCACAAGTTGGACTCCCATCAGCCTCAACTAGACAACAGTGGGGGACGATGGGAGTTGGACTTCAACAACATCTGGAAGGCATAAGAAGAGCCTGCTGGATGAGGCCAATGGCCCATCCAGTCCAGCATATTGTTCTCACAGTGGCCAAACCAAATGCCTGTGGGAAACCCACAAGCAGGATTTGAGCACAGGAGCACTTTCCCCTCCAGCAGTTTCCAGCAAGTTGTATTCAGTATTCTGTGGAATACTGTGTCCAGTTCTGGGCACCACAGTTCAAGAAGGATACTGACAAGCTGGAACGGGTCCAGAGGAGGGCAACCAAAATGGTCAAAGGCCTGGAAACGATGCCTTATGAGGAACGGCTTAGGGAGCTGGGTATGTTTAGCCTGGAGAAGAGAAGGTTAAGGGGTGATATGATAGCCATGTTCAAATATATAAAAGGATGTCATATAGAGGAGGGAGAAAGGTTGTTTTCTGCTGCTCCAGAGAAGCGGACACAGAGCAATGGATTCAAACTACAAGAAAGAAGATTCCACCTAAACATTAAAAAGAACTTCCTGACAGTAAGAGCTGTTCGACAGTGGAATTTGCTGCCAAGGAGTGTGGTGGAATCTCCTTCTTTGGAGGTCTTTAAGCAGAGGCTTGACAGCCATCTGTCAAGAATGCTTTGATGCTGTTTCCTGCTTGGCAGGGGGTTGGACTGGATGGCCCTTGTGGTCTCTTCCAACTCTATGATTCTATGATTCTATGATTCTATTCATAAGTATTGCTGCTTCCCATCCCACCTGAGATATACAAGTCCACCAGAAATACAAGAGTGTGCTGATAAAACTTCTAGTCCTCATGTTTGTTTTCCTGCCTGAGGATATACAAAGTGATGGAGAAGATAAGGCTTAGAGGTGATATGATAGCCTTCTTTAAATATCTAAAGGGCAGTCACATGGAAGTTGGAGCAAGCTTGTTTTCTGCTGCTCCCAAGGGTAGGACCTGAACCAACAGATTAAAGTCACAACAAAGGAAATTCCAACTAAACATCAGGAAGAACTTGCTGATGGCAAGACATGTTCAACTGTGGAACAAGTAACATCAGAAGGTGGTGGACTTTCCTTCACTGGAGATTTTAAACAGAAGCTGGATCTGTCAGGGATTCTTTACCGGTAGCTGTGATTCCTGCAATGCAGCAGGTTGGACTAGATGACTCTAGGGCCCCTCCAATTCTATAATTCATTCCTGGCTACAGACACTTCTAGGCTAGGCTTGGGTTTTTTGCCAGGAACAATAACTACTGGTAATTTGGTCTCATGGCTGCCTTTGACTCTAGCCAGTGAACCACCTTGTTTGGGACTATCTTCATAGCTTGGCACTTTGACAAACTTCTCCTGGACCTGCCTGGTAATGCCTGGCTCTTGATCCTGACAGTGTTCGGGTCAGATCTGCTTCTGGTTACCTATGGCCCAGCACATTGATGCCAGGAGGGTGCATATTGCTGTATCACATGCACTGCATGCAGACGCTCCCAGACTCATTCCCAAGTACAGTATCTACTCTGCTGGTCCGGTTTAAAAAATCTCAGCAGGTATATAGCATTTTGCATTTGCTTGGCCCTGCTCTGATTTTTGTCAGAGTGAACTCACTTCTTATTTCTCTCCAGAGATCAGTCCACAGAACAGTGGGAGAAGAAGGCCTGCACTTGTCATGTTTACAAAACCACTATGGGTTATGTTGATATTTCATAACTCCTTCACACCTTTCTGGTACTCCTGGTATTGACTTATTTGTTCACTCTCTCTGTTTATTTTACAGGTAGCCTCAATCTAAGGCAATTAAGTGAACTGGTGCCCAGAATCAGTAATGGACTGGCTTAAGGTCAATAAACCACTGCTCAGTCCTGACACAATGGAGTTTTGATGGTGGATGGTTCTTTTCCTCAATAAGGGACTGTTTCCCATTTTAGATGTTGAACTTCCCCTAAAATTTAGGCGTGGCTAAAGCTGAGGGCTGCAAATGGTCTCCCATTTTTAAACAAGTATTTTAAGAGATCTGCTTAGAATATATTTTTACCAATTTTCTTCTTGCTCCTCTTCTCTACTGTCCTTTCTAGTTGTTGTTCCATGGGTAGTGATGGTGGCGTCTAAAATTGTCTGCAACTCTCCCAAAGGCATCCTGTAAAACTCTCCCCTGCCACATCCTGCAAAGTGCCACTTTGGCTTCTTAGCTTAATGGATCAGGTTTGCAGTCTTGGGGTTTTCATAAATCTTTGTCATCAGCTGAGGCTGCTGTGCTGGCTTCAGCAATCCCAGGGCAGAAATAGCTTCTCCACAGTTGTCCATGCTCTGATAACCTCCAAATTTCTGGTATTATTGCTTCCATGTTTCACAAGCATACAGTTTACAGCTTTGTAAACAAGCATTTTGGTTTCCCTGCGAATGTCCAGGTTTTGAAAGCTGCTCTGAGAAGTCTATTGGACTGAAGATGAGCAGGGCATTAAATTACAGAATAAGTTTTTCAAAGAAATATTCCATTATTTGTCATGTGTAGAAATATTGGGTAGTAGAGTTGCTCAGGAACAAGTGTAATGGTTTGGTTTGATCTGATTTGACTGTTTGACAAACATATCCAGTCAGGTCTCATTTTCAAACAGTCAAAATGACAGACAGTCCAATGGCACCTTAATGATTACTGAATATATTGTACTATAAATTTTCATGAGGCACGGCCCATTTTATCAGTTCCATGGTCTCCTTAGATAGATAAAAGATTTCCACTTCACATGGCTAAATGGGGTGCCTTCTAGGGAAGTAACCATGTTTGAACATTCCTCTTCCTCTTCTTTGGTGATCACTCATAGCTGCGTAAGATTGTCTTCCATTAACATGATCTTAACAGTGAGTCCATAAGTGACTGTGGAGGTCAATTTTGCATCCACACATCCTTCCACAGTGGGGACATAGGTTTCCAGGTGGGAATTTATCATGGTGAGGATTTGCCAAACATGCTTTCGTCTTAGCACATTTCTCCCTTTCGTCTTGAGTTCGAGTGTCTTCAAAGTCCATGAAACCTTTGCTAAAGGCTGTTCTCCAATTGGAGGGCTCACAGGCCAGTGTTTCCCAATTGTCGATGTTTATACTACATATTTTTAGATTTGCCTTGAGAGAGTCTTTAAACCTCTTTTGGTGACCACCAGCATTATGCTTTCCATTTTTAAGTTCAGAATAGCTTTGGAAGACGATAATCATGCATCCGAACAACATGACCAGTCCAACAAAGTTGAAAGCTTCAACAAAGTTGATGTTGAAGAATCTTTGCTTCAACACTGGTGATCTTTGTTTCTTCCAGTACACCGGCATTAGTTTGCCTGTCTTCCCAAGTGATATGTAAATTTTTTTGGAGACACTGTTGATGGTATATTTTGAGGAGTTGGAGATGGCGTTTATAAGTGGTCCATGTTTCACAAGCATACAGTAAGGTTGGTAGTACAATAGCTTTGTAAACAAGCATTTTGGTTTCCCTGTGAATGTCCCAGTCCTCAATCACTCTGCACTTCAATCGGGAGAAAGCTGCACTCGCAGAGCTCAGGCGATGCTGGATTTCGGCATCAATGCCGGCCTTTGTGAAAAGATAACTGCCCAGGTAGGAGAAGTGATTGACACTTTCCAATGATTCACCACTGAGTTGGATTTGTGGTGCTACAGAGCGTTTGTTTTGTGCTTGTTTGGTTCTTTGGAAGTTGAGCGATAGGTCAAGCTTTTCGTAAGATATTTAGGATGGTTTGAAGGTCATCCTCTGAGTGTGCACTCACTACATTGTCATCATTACTAGTGTGCACTCACTACATTGTCACTGGAGAGCCAGTGTGGTGTAGTGGTTAAGAGCGGTAGTCTCGTAATCTGGGGGACCGGGTTCGTGTCTCCGCTCCTCCACATGCAGCTGCTGGCCGCTAGTCACACTTCTCTGAAGTCTCTCAGCCCCACTCACCTCACAGAGTGTTTGTTGTGGGGGAGGAAGGGAAAGGAGAATGTGAGTCGCTTTGAGACTCCTTCGGGTAGTGATAAAGCGGGATATCAAATCCAAACTCTTCTTCTTCTTCTTCTTCTTCATCAGCATAGTGAAGCTCTATGATGGAAGTTATGGTAATCTTATTATTTGCTTTCAGCCTACTCAAGTTAAAGAGCTTTCCATCTGTTTGATATATGATTTCTACCCTCGTGGGGAGTTTCCCCCGATTTCTCCTGAACCTATCCAGAAACATACAGCTCAGTTTGTCTCCAGGGCAACTCCTGTGCATCCACATCTACAAGCATTCTGATGTCAATCTTTTATGAATGAACTTCATTCCCCCCCCCCCACCTATCGAGCTACAGGCCTGGAACATGTGTGCCCCCTAAGCAGCAGCAGAAATCATAGCTGGACAACCCACTGGTATTGAACTGCTAAAAATGAAAGATGCTGAAAAGCTCCGTAGGATAAACGAGAAACACTTCCAGTTTTAAATCCAAGGATTCTACTTTTTGAAACACTTAAGATAAAGAGCATTACAGTTCACCTCTGATGACTCTTGCGAATGAGTTCAGGCATTTTTGTCACCAGAATAATTTAAGAGACTTTAGATAACCAACTTGTTAGTTATAAATTATAGGACAAATATGAAGATGTGTGGGCATGATTTATTGATAGGTCATGTGCTATACATAGTACCTTTGACTATATTATTAAAACTGGCTCTAAAATATTAATGAGGGGAGAAATAAGGATACAGGGAACTGACAGCTTTGATAGGAAGTCTTCGGGTTGAGAGGCTCTTTAAATCTGGGTATGATATAGTGCCCGTCTGTCAGAAAACATTCCCGTGCTATCGCCCTTCTGCTGCTGATGCAGTAAAGCAAGTTTCATTTAAAGTTACACGAGCCAAGTGTAAATATTTGTACAGTGCAATATTTCACACTGAAAACGCTGCATAGTTGCCATGAAGGCTAGAGAGCAGGAGTAGGGAACCTGTGGCTCTCCAGAAGTTGCTGGACTCCAGTTATCATCAGACCTAGCCAGCATAGCCAATGGTGAGAGATGACGAGAGCTGTAGCTCAATGATGTTGCAGGGCCACAGGTTTCCCACTTCTGCTAGAGAGGAATCAGAGCAATTAACAACTGTATACTTCTGTATCCTTCATGGCTCACAACAGAACTGCTCCCTCACTTTTTGGCCAGTTGAAAAGCATTTCAGATAACCAGAGTCTTTGTGGAAAGAAAGGAAAGAGGGAAATGTGGAAAGGATCCATTTCACTCCCTGTTATTTAAAGCTACAACTTTATTGAGAGTAAGCCTGGAGGCAAGGATTGCTGCAATTTTTTATCCATTTAGAGTGCCTAATACAAGTTCGGTATTCTAGAAATAAATGACAAATACTGTAAATCTCTCCACGCTGAAAAAAGCACAAATGTGATGAACAGTAATGGTAGCAATAACATTCAGGTTTGAACTGCTTTATTTTCATTGGGTGATATCCAGTGTTATAGTCTATAAACTAAGGTCCATTGATGTCTATGGGTCTACTCTGAGTATGTGTCAGGAAATTGCCCCATAGCTAATTATTGGTTGGGCGAATTGTATTGCATAGAGTTTTCAACATTTCACAGTAAGAACTGTTCCTGTTCGCAGTGTAAGAAATTCAAACATCTTTTAAAAGAAGTATCTTTTGAAGATCCCGGAAGCCCACGCTGCAGGGCACTTAGCCCCCATGGAATAGCATTCCTGTCAAGATATGACACACAGACACTATCTGCACTTTCCAGAAACAATTTAAGACATTTTTGTTCTGACATGCTTTCCCAGCTGGATAAATGGGTCTTTACCACAAGTGTTTACTTTGTTTGGTTTTAAATGTATTTGCTGTTTGGAAGCTTTTAGCTGTTTTTAATAAACTTTAGTGTGCATTGCCTTGTGACGGTTGTTTAGAAGACAATGGATAAATCATTAATAATAATAATAATCAGCAAGATACTCAATTTCTTTATCATTATGTCTGAAATTTAACCTAATTTTGATCGATTGCTTTAGCACTTTTAATACCAGTTATGCTACAATCCTCAGGGGTACATTTGATAAGGAAAATGAACATCCAGATTGGACTGCATTCACAGTTGGACAGTTAAGTCACATAGCTTGACTTAGTATACCATATTCTACATGAATAAAAGGGTTATCTGAGCATTGGGAGTGTGGCCTATTGCTTCCTATCAAGCCATGATCCATAAGTCAACATGTCATTGCTTAAACTATCCCATTTCTTGTTTCATTTATGCCAGGAGTGGGGAACTGTTTTTACCCTGAGGGCCACACTCCCTTATAAGAAACATCGGGGGGGGGGGCCCCCACATACCAGTTATGGGCAGCACCAGAGGCAAAAACGGGTGGAGCGGTGGATGGGCCTTTTAACTTTGCACAGTATTAAATCAGAGGTGTACAGACACACCTGTTAGAGAAAATAATAATTTCATAAAACTGTATTTTGATGATTCCATCTTCTTTTAAGCCTATGGCCTAGCTAAACTGAAAATGCCGGCCTACCTTTTAAGGTACAGAACTAGCTGCTTTTAGGTACTGTATGTGGTGAATGTCTGTTCCAGAACACTGAAAAGAATAAACTGCTAGAATCTATGGTGCTCACTGTATGCCTGAAAAGAGAGAATCAGCTAGACATGGCAATTGTTATTAGTCTTGAATTGTTTTATAGATGAAAGAGGACACTGGAAGACATTTAATGAATAGGAAAATTAGTTAAAAGTCTTAATAAAGAAAGACACTGAAAAATAGTTATATGTAGCAAATCACATGATATTATGATGTGGAGTGAACTAAAGAGCCAAATGATTTTGATTGGTTCAGAATGATGGCATAGGGTTGTAACTATTAAGATGGCTGTGATCCTTTGACTGGTGAAATGAAATTATGTGTGTGATCTGAAAATGTATAAAAAACATTGCCTTGGATGTGGTTCCCTGCAGCCTCCTCCATAAATTTCCCCAACACACCATTCTCCATCCAGGCTAGCAAGAGACACAGCAACAGTTCAGAGACACATTCCTACCAGGGAAATGTACTCAAAGGGGGGGGGGGGCATGGAGCAAGGTAGGCCTACTGAGAGGCATGGCCTAGACTGAGTCTCAAGGGCTAGAGAGGCCTGGAGGACCACATTTGTCCCCAGGCCTGAGGTTCCCCACCCCTGGTTTCCTCACTTGCACCAGGGGAGGAGTGTTTGTGTGAACAGCTGAGCTGCATGCTAGTCACACACAGTGTTTTTACTATTATCATTAAGCCACACTTTTTGGTTTATGTTTTTTTGAAAATGTGGCCAAAGGCCACAGCACCACTGGAATGTTTTTGGCAATGAAAGCATATTTGAGTCTATGTTGCCTTATTTGTAACACATAATGTTGCTAATGAAGAGAGAAAGAGGGTCATTTTTAAATCAAATGTTCGTTCTAGGCAACATTTTTACACTCATGTTAAAGACAAAGAGCAAAACAAAAAGTGTTACATGTGGGGGGGGGGCACTCTTCATAAATAATTGAATTCACTGCCCTGTTCACCAGCTTGAATGGGACATTATCTCCTTAGTTAGATCAATCAGAATGTTCAATTTTTTTCAATGTTTTTCTTACTGTTTGGCATGAGAAATACATCATGGAAACTGAGCCCTTTAGAACAGTTCCAAGTATGTACTATTCTCCCCACGTTTACCCACTCATTTAAGTTATCTGAGGCGTTCTCCCTCCATATCCAGTTGTATTGTGGTAAGATGTTGGGTAGGGCCTTCTCTGTTGTAGTACTTATTACCGGTATTATTATTATTATTATTATTATTACTTACTTACTTACTTACTTACATGCACTTCACCATGAGGTCCTAGGGCAGGTTACAATCTTAAAATATAACATTAAGATCAGTTAAAACAAATTACAGTCAAGATAATACAGGTAATAAAATATAAACCTTCCTAAAATAAGCTTCCTAAGATGATCAAATTAGCACTTGGCATCCTTACTTTACGGCAGTGGTTTTCAACCAGTGTGCCGTGGCACCCTGGGGTGCCTTGAATGATGGTCAGGGGTGCCGCAGGCAACACTGGCCTCTGTCCCTCTTTCCTTCCCTCCCTCCTCTGATGCCCTCTCACATCCTGCCTCTCAAATGCTTGTGTGACTGTTTGCCTCACATTCACGTTTGGTCAGTCTCCATTGGGCTGCTAAGGCTGGGGACATCCAGGCCCCTGTGCGGTGGGGTGAGGAGGCACCTCTCTTTGGCATGGGGGAGGTGGCTCAGAGACCAGGGGTGGTGGCGGCGGCTACCCCAAGGACTCCCAAGGAGAGGGAAGAGGAAGCTGAGGGAACCCTCCACAAGGGAGGGTGTTTGAAAGGGGGTGAGGGGCTGTCGGCTCTGCAGGCAAGGGGTGACATAACTGGGCTTCTGAGGCTTGGCGCGTGTTTCCCCACAGGGGAGCCGCAGAAAGAATATAGTTGGTTAAGGGAGCCATGGACTCAAAAAGGTCAAAAACCTCTGCTTTATGGTTTTGCCACCACTTGAAAACATTTCTTTCGTCAGGAATTTTAGACACTAGCTGATTACGCCTGCTTGCTTTTGATATTGCTGAATCATGCTGCATATGCTTACTGCATTGTTGATTCTGGCTCTTTGAAATACTTCTGCATATGTCAAATTAGATACCCAGTTTTCGAGTTGAAAGCTAACTCTCAAAATTTTTCTAATAAGCAAAATATTGAAGACGCATGAGGGAAGTGTTTTATGGAGATTGCCATCTTCTGATGGAGCCCCCCGTGGTGAATGCAGATGGACCATTTTGCTAGTACTCTGTCTTTGTTCCTTCCGACCCACTTTCACCATGCACTTCAGATTAAAGTTCACGTTCATTTTGTAAGCATTGCACTTGGTTTTTAAAAGTAATATTTACACTTGCCAACTTGAGGCTGGTGCACAATGATTGGGTCCAGTTTTTATGGTAGTCCAGATCTCAGTTGTACGGATGTAGGTATATTTTTCAATTTTAACCCATGAGCTATTGCTGCAATCTATTTTAATTGTATATTTTATCTTTATGAATGCTGTCACTATTGTGTAATGTGAGTTGGTCTCTGACCGTAATAAATTCACCTGGGTCCAGTCACAAAACTGCACCGGTTCAGGATCCTACCAATACAATATCTAACATGGTGAAGCGCTACGTCTTTCTTCAGCCCTGCCATGGATCTTTGAGTTGAGATTCCTGCATTGCAGGGGGTTGGGCTAGATGATCCTCGGGGTCCCTTCCAACCCTATGATTCTAAACCATTATACAGTAGCAAGATTCACACGACAACAGCTTCCCTTGCTGGGGTATCGCAGCTGCACGGCCTCAACCCGCCTCTCCATCCAATGGGAGAGGTTTGTGCATGTTTTATCCGCCTGGGCTTAGAGCCCCTTTGCGAAAGGGGGCAACCCTGAGCCAGAGCAAAGGAGAGACGACAGCTATGCAGGGCCGGATTTAGGTTTGATGAGGCCCTACGGTAAGCTACTGAAGGTAATGGGGCCCTTTATATGTCCAGCTGTCCTTTGTCAACTACAAATTGTCACTGTTTTTTGTGCTGAATATATGCTATATGGTAATTTATGGACCTAATAGGTATCTAAAGCCATTTGCACATAACAAAATATGTATTTTATCAAAGTAATTGTTGAACGGAAATATAATTAAGAAGTGTATTAATAGTGAAATACAATTAAGAAGTATATTAATAGTGAAATACAATTAAGAAGTATATTAATAGTGAAATAATTATTAAGCTCTAACTTAAAATGATTTTTTTATTCATAGCCAACTTAATAATGCAAACACATTGGCATTTTGCAATAACAAAGTTCCTTTAGAAACACAATTAAATTGGGGGGGGCAAGAGAGTGGGGCCCTAAGCTATAGCTTGTTTAGCTTATACGTAAATCCGGCACTGCGGCTATGGGACCCTATTTGGGGGTGTGTGCTCCCCATGGAAACCAGTGGGGCGCACTTCTAACTGGATCGGCATGGGGGTGAGGTGCACCCCCCGCGCCAAGGGCAAGATCGCCCGTCGCTCCCAGCCGCTGCCGGGGCTTCCCTTCGCCGCCTCTCTCCGCATCCCAAAATGGCAGCGAAGGCGGAGCCTCGTCTCGACGCGCCGCCCGGGAAACCTCCCCATCCTGGCGGCGGCGGAAGGAGAGGCATGTGCGTCAAAGCGCTGCTGGGCTGAGCGGAGGCGCCGTCTATGGATGGCAGAAGCAGCCCACGCAGCACAGGTCAGTGGGCATCGCCAGCAGCCTCCGCGTCTCCTCCTCCTCCTGGGTGGGCAACCTCCGTCTCCCTAGCACGGACGAGGAAGGTTGTGCCGGCCTAGGGACTCACGGCCCGCCCGTTTCTTCCTGCACCCAGGCTTTCAAGTGCCTCTGAGCATGCTTAGAGAGCGTTTCCTTCGCGGAAAACTCTTTGCATCCCGTCCCCGGACGCTTGGGACTATGGAGCATGCGTCCTAGCGGGCCGTGGACTCCGGAGCCTCTTTTAAAGACACGAGCCATAACATGGCGTTTTTATTTGCATTGGGGCTGCCTGTGCATTCAGGCGGGTTTTTTTCTCTCTGGGGGAAATGCCCCACAGCTGCAGGCTAGAATGGGTTGAAGGGGGCTCGGTCGCGCATCGGATTCTCTTGTTTCTATGGGCGAGTTGGGGCCTGTGAGCTGCGCGTTGTATCTGCGAGGCTTGTAGAAGAGGCGATGATACCTGCATAGACAAAAGAAATCGGCGAATGACTTGCGAAGAGAGAGAAAAGGCAAAACCGGTTTCTGGCATCTGTGCAGCAGCACGTGTTCAGCCCTGGATTTTTACCTATTTGTTTGTTTGTTTTTTAAAAAAATCTCCATTGTTGTAGTAGGAGCAAGACAGGAGCCAGGAAAGAACAGCACAAGTTTTCCCCCTCTCTAAAGAAATGTGATGAATCGCATTTGAGGCCTCTGGTGGAAAAGTAAACTAGACGTTTAAATACAAACTTTTATTTAAACAAACACAGAAGTGTCCTCCCAGAGCAATGGGTTAAACCGTTAAAGGGATGCTTTGCATCAGTTCCTTGTGTGTGATTATCAGCAGCAGATTGTAGGAAGATCTAGCAGTCTGAGTGGACTTGAAGTTTAAGTCTGATAATTAAAGTACTGGGTTTATACAGAAAAAAAGGAAATACCATGCAATAAGAATACCTGTGTTGAAGTCCAGATAGATAGATAGATAATAGATATTGCAGAACACATTATATTTTGCTTTATAGATTTTTTTACTTTATTTGGTGAATGTCAAGGACAAGTAGCCAAATAACCTGCATATCATACACAAGTGTGTGATGGTTTAGCTGTAATCTTCCTCATGATTTTCTTTGCTCATTAAATTTAATAGCCTTATTCCAAATTCTATACCAATGGAAAGACATAGGCACATAACTTGTGTAGAAAAACAAAGAGTTAGAATTTCCATGCCCAAACACTCATTTGAAGCAGCATGTGGTCTATGAACTCTCTGCACTACTGTACAAGTTTAAGTGTGTTTTCCTTCATTTTTTAAAATGTAGTTTAAAGACTCAAGCCCTGGATTTCTTCTGCCCAGAGCTGATGTGCCTTTTCATATGGCATGATGTCAGAAATGAATGACACTGGTCCCATCCATAGACTGACATCACAGCAGCGGTGGCGGCGGCACTGGGGTGGGAAGATTTTAAAAAAGCATGAAGAAAATTGCAGGAAGGTATAACACAGCAGGGCAGTGTAGATGATAATAATAATAACAACAATAATAATACTAATAATAAATTTTATTATTTATACACCACCCATCTGGCTGGGTTTCCCCAGCCACTCTGGGTAACTTACAGCATATCTAAAAACAAAATTAAAACATCAAGCATTAGAAACCTCCCGATACAGGGCTGCCTTCAGATGTCTTCTAAAAGTTGTGCAATGTACAACATGCACAATCAAAAGATGGCTAATTTGTTTCACACAACTCAAGCAGCATTTTAAGTTCTAGTCTAGTCAGAACTTGAGTCTTACCCTTTGGACTTGATCCAGCCTACACACACAGAATATAGTTTGAACACATATAAGGTGGGTGGAATTAGTAATAGGAGTATTAATGGTGATGTTTCACACAATTTTTTGTACTCTGTTTTCAGTACTTGAGAGCAAAGTATGTGTCTCTTGCTGATGTGCAACAGATGCATTATTTGCCCCTTACCTATTTAAAACTGGCAGAAGTGAAGGCTTAATGTTTATTTTAAAAGTGTAAGGGGCAAATAAGGCATAGATGCACAACCAATGAAGTGTGCCTGCATTTTATTCTTATTTATTTATATGTTACTACATTAATAATAATAATAATTTATTATTTATATCCCACCCATCTGGCTGGGTTTCCCCAGCCACTCTGAGCAGCTTCCAACAGAATATCAATAATAATAATAATAATAATAATAATAAAGCGATAAAACATCAAACATCAAAAACTTCCCTTAATAGGGCTGCCTTCAGATGTCTTCTAAAAGTCATACAGTTGTTTATTTCCTTGACATCTGATGGGAGAGCATTTCACAGGGCAGTTGCCACTACCTAGAATGCCCTCTGCCTGGTTCCCTGTAACGTCACTTCTTGCAGTGAGGGAACCGCCAGAAGGCGCTTGGAGCTGGACCTCAGTGTCTGGGTTTAGCGATGGGGGTGGAGACGCTCCTTCAGATATACTTCAGATATCTAGTGTACCGTATATGTGTATCTATGTAATATATTTATTTTTACATTTATATTCCACCTTTCATCCAAGGAGCTCAGAGTTCCCTCCCCATTTTATTCTCACATCAACTTTGTGAGGTAGGTTAGCCCCCAAAATAGTGAGTAGTCAACCCAATGAACTTCATGACTAAGAGGGGATTTGAAGTCTGCTCTCTCGAGTCCTAGAACAGGAGCTGCTCTCCTGGTGGGACAGGAGCTGTAATAATAGCCTCCCAGCAGAGGCATTGCTGCTTACAGGGAGGGATGAGGCAGTGGGGATGTCAGGGCTGTGCAGGTGCACTGGGGGAACCAATCTTGCATTCCTACACAGCTCCAGCCTCTCCGCTGCCCTGCCCCTCTTTCTGTTAAGCAGCAGTGATACCCCTGCCAGGAAGACATTGCTGCAACTCTGTCACACCAGGCAAGCCACTCCTGCCCTATCCCAAAAACTACCCACTACACCAAAGGTGTTCCCTTGGATATCTGTTTCTGAGTATCTGCTTTCAGTAATGTTTCAATCAGTCTTGGATCTGATTCTGAAAAATGATAAAATGAAATTACTCTCTTCCTTGGCATGCTTCCTACAAAAAGCATTTCATAACATTTATCTTGGACCAAAGGCCTTACATGGTTTCGCCTTCAGATTGTGAAAGTTGAGTGGCTAGGAGGTCTGTTCTGGTATCACTCTGGGCCACTAGTATCGATTGCTCTGACGTGAGGGGTGTCTGTTAATGTTTGTTGGGTGTTGTTGACTTAAAGTTGTGCCTTAAGAGTTTTAAGTTGTGCTTTAAAATAAAGGACCTCATTGGACTGCTTAGCAGTAAAGCAGTGGGAAATTTAGAAGTGCAGGGTGTCTTCTTGATACTCACAACCACACCCCTTCTAAGATTATACAACAATTTTATAAATTATACAATACTAATAATTAGGGATGCATTGCAACAATCAATGCAGGTCTCCACAGGTTGCCTTTCAGCTACTATTTTCTGTGCACGTAGATGGGCAAATGATTTCAGAGTGACTTAAATTGTGTTTTCCATGGAGTTCCTTTGTATGTAACAGAACCTGCACACCGGTCTCTTGAAAAATAAGCACCTTGTGTTTTTGGTGTTCCTAAATGCTTAGCCACACAGTGGCTGTAGGGTGGCGCTGTGGTCTAAACCACTGAGCCTCTTGGGCTTGCTGATCAGAAGGTTGGCGATTCGAATCCCTGTGACGGGATGAGCTCCCGTTGCTTGGTCCCAGCTCCTGCCAACCCAGCAGTTCGAAAGTACGTCAAAGTGCAAGTAGATAAATAGGTACCGCTCCGGCGGGAAGGTAAATGGCGTTTCTGTGCGCTGCTCTGGTTTCAGTGTTCCATTGTGCCAGAAGCGGCTTAGTCATGCTGACCACATGACCTGGAAAAACTGTCTGTGGACAAACGCCGGCTCCCTCGGCCTGTAAAGCGAGATGAGCGCTGCAACCCCAGAGTCGTCTGCGACTGGACATAACTGTCAGAGGTCCTTTACCTTTAGCTTTTTTAGGACACTGGAGACAAGGACCTTGCAAGGGACCTTACTGCAGAAATAGTAATGAATGGGTCTTCAACCCTCTATGACCCCAGACCACTAGGCCACTGCTGTCTAGGTAAGAGTAAGTATACAAATATGTCATATTTTGTTCTGAAAGGAGGACAAGGACAGAAGGAAACTTTGATCACAAGTATGTTTCCCTGTGAGCGGTTGCAGTTTGCTCTGTGGCAGTCTTTTGAAGTCAGTTTCTCTAGGATATCCAACATTTGGGCCCTGAAGCCCCATAGCGCTGCTGTACATACAAAAAGTTGACCATTTTGTTGGGATTTGCTTACTGTTTCCTCCGCTGTGTCTGAAGCTTCCATAAATAAACTGGGGGGAAAGTGCTGTGAAGTACAGAAGAAAGGAAGGCGCACTTTAGAAACAGCCGTTTGTGCAGAAGTCACATCAAAGGCAGGTGGATTGTAGTGTGTGTTTGTGTCTCTTCTGCCTCCTTCCTAAAATAGCACCCACAGCATCAATAACACTGTGTTTCCTTCCCCTTTTTGGCATGAGAATGCGTTCGTTGTTTGCAGAGAAATGTGCGACAACCATTCTGCACAAATTTATGGTTTCAAATGAGTGTCATAGCAGGGCACCTTAATTGGGGTGGGAGAGGGGGAGGCCATTGACATGTCTGGGCTGTCCATTAATAGTCCTGTTCTTTGTGGCCCTTTGGGGTACTCGAAAAGTGTGTGAAAGTAGAAGGTAATAAGAATTCTTCAAAAGCTTATTTTCCCAGGTAAAGTTCCTTTCCTCCCTTTCTCTGCACCTGATTCAGGTTAACCCTTAAGCTCTGTAAAGGAAGGCTGTGGCTACAAAAGGAGAAAGATGTTGTCTAGGCCCAAGCCTGGGGAGTCGGAGGCAGATTTGCTGAAGTTCCAGAATCAGTTCCTGGCAGCGAAAGCTTCTCCAGCGGTGAAGGTTGTAAAGAAAGCAGATAAGAGAAGAGGGGATCTGGGGAGTGGAGAGGATGAGAGACCCCCATTGCAGCATGATAGGGATGTGGTGATGCTGGATGGTAAGTTAATTGTTTTTATTTCAAATTATCTTGTTTTGTATTGATGGTTTAGTACAGCCTTCCCCAGCCTAGTGCTCTTTGAATGTTTTGAACTATAACTCCCATCAGTCCCATCTGGAGGATGTCAGATTGGGAAAGGCCGGTTTAGTAGTCAACAAAAACCAAAATCACATATTCATTGCCTGTAAGTTGCTAGGTATATTTAAACGGCTTTCTTACTGTAACCTTGCCTGCATTTGCTACTGTTCCCAGCCATCCCTCTTTCGGTTTGCAAGGCAGTCATTTTTGGTGCCAGATTGTTGTCAAGACTAGATGGCAACCCACTTGGAATTAAGGGCATCTTTCAGTAATAATAATTTTATTATTTATATGCCTCCCTTCCGACTGGGTTGTCCCAGCAAAATATTAAAACACCATAAAACATAAAAACCTTCCTTATACAGGGCAGCTTTCAATGTCTCCTAAAAGTTGTAAAGTTATTTGTCTTCTTGGTATCTGATGGGAGGATGTTCCACAGGGCGGGCACCACTACCAAGAAGTCCCCTGTAACTTCCCTGGTTCCCTGTAACTTCACTTCGCGCAGTGAGGGAACCACCAGAAGGCCCTTGCAGCTGGACCTCAGTGTCTGGGCTGGACGATGGGGGTGGAGACGCTCCTTCAGTGGTTTAGGGTTGCTTATTGCCTTAGGTTTTCTAGAAGGGGATCTGGTATTTCATCAGTCCGATTGGATCCTGAACTGACAGAGAACATTTGCTATGGGGAAACCCAGCTGGATGGGCGGGGTACAAATAATAATAAATTATTATTATTATTATTATTATGCTTATGGATGTGGGGAGCAAAGGGTCTAAGTAGCCATCTTAGCTGGTTACATAATCATTCTTAATATTTACTTTAGTACCTATAGTACTCTTTTTGTGATTCATTCAGTGTCACCTATCCATGTCCATTTTACCTGTACCCATTTGAATATGCTGGTTGTACTGTTCAGCTTATTTACTTTTGAGCCCCTCTGGTATCTGTTACAGTATCTGCATGTACTTCCTGAGCCAGCATGCTATTAGAAGTGATATGATGTAACTGTTATCATTTTAACCAGGAATAACAGCATGCTTTAGAATCAATTGTTTAGTCTTGTGGTCTGATCCTTCACTCTTATTATCCTATATAGCTTTGTTAAGTGAAAGAGCAAACTAAGAATTCTCATTTGCACTGTATCTTTAAAGCAGTATCATGCCACTCTAAACTGACATGTCTTTCCCCAAAGAATCCTGGAAATTGTAGTTTGTAAAGTGTACTAAAAGTTGTTAGGAGACCCAAATCCCCATCATAGGGTTTCAATTTACAGTGTGGTTTAATAATCAGTCCCTCTTCCCTGGGTGCTCTGGGAATTGTAGCTTTGTGAGGTGAACAGGGGTCTCCAAACAACTCTCAGCACCCTTAACAAAACTGTTGTTTCCAGGATCTTTGGGATTCCATGACTTGAAAGTGATATGATTCTACTTTAAATGTATAGTGGAGTTGGGGGCTGAATTTCTCAATTTTGTGCAACTCTCATCAAGATGGTAGTTACTAAATGGAGCTTTTTAAGTGTCATATCTATTTTCTCAAAAGAAGAAAAACACCTGGAGATTACTAACGCTCTGCATATTCTATCTCTCTCTCTCTCTCTCTCTCTCTCTCTCTCTCTCTCTCTCTCTCTCTCAGACTTTCCAGATGTGCCCCCTCCACTGACACCAGCACCTCCCAAAAAATCCAAATTCAAAAGTGCCCGTGTTCATTTTGATGAGGATCCAGGAGAGCAGTTGGATCGCAGTGATCAACACATCACAGCCGTCTTCAGCAAAATAATTGTGCGTCCTGTTTAAAAGAACTACAATAATAGTGATTAAACCTCTGATTGACCTGTGGTAATGATTGATAAATACTCAAGCTGGGTATGCATTAAAAATAAAGTGATATAATCCTGCAGAGTAACCCAAATATTGCACACATACATTCCAAAGCAGAAATTACGTAATTTGTAACTATACACGTTTTTACTTATTGTTGTTTAATTTATTCTTCTTTTGCTGGGAAATGAAGCCTTCTGGGGCTCAAAGGCACCTTCTGACCACTGAATTTATAGGAAGCTGCTTTGTATGGAGTGAGTGCCGCCTTATTGACAGGTGCTCTCTGAGGTTCCTGCATTGCAGGTGGTTGGACTCTATGACCCTTGGTCCTTTCCAACTCTGATTCTATGAGGTCAATGCTCCTTCTTAGTCCTGCTCCCGGAGATCTTTAGTAGATATTCATTCATTCATTCATTCAAGCTAGAGCTTGGCTCCATATACCCAAGAGCAAAACACATGGATTGGCTATCAAAACTGTGTGTACATATATATTACCAACATGCATTTTACCATGTCCTTGTTTCGAGGTACATATATCTGTTTAACATACCCTTGGCATTTGACATGAGACACATTAATTTTGTTTTTGGGTATGTGCGCCCCAGTAGAAAAAGTCAAGCAGAACCTAGCCCATGTTGCAAACAAGTTGTTAGGTGTGAAATTTGTGTATGAGGTCCTGAAATGACCGGTAACAGACAAGGTGGTGGGGAGGAGGCGCTTACCTGACCTTCTGACAGGTAACTCACTGCTGCTTTCTAGGAGAGAGCAGGGTGAGGGTGTCCAGATTGACTTAAGCTGTGCATATGCACCACACTGACCTTCCCCACCCCCAGTAAACAGCCGTGACTAACCTGCTGGGAACCCAATTAAGCACCTCTGCCCCACCCTGCCATCAGCTACTGGATGTGACAGAGGCTGTCAGTCATTCTGTTAGAAAGGCTGCAGTTCTCTGCCCCCTTAACTGGAAGCAAGTCTCATTGAGCTCAGTTACAGATAATGAAGTTACAAATGATTAGTAGCCTGTTTGGATACAGGCATGTGCAGATATGCTTCAAGAGTGAAATTACACCTTGTGAAGGACACAGCTGCATCATTGTGTTGCTAGAAATCCATGGGTTAACTGACGATTCAACAGCGGTTTTGTTCATGCCAAGATAATGTTTTTATTGTCTAGTAAGAATTCGTTTCTGGGTCTCTTGGCCTTTTTACAATTTATGCTACATTGTCTTCAAAAATATATAACGGAAGTTTAAAAAAAAACCATGGAAGTGTTGATGGTTGGCAAGTGTCTTTCAGTGACACATCTCTCAAGTGACACAATTTTATGCATTTTCTGGGGAAAGGATGGAGATGTCCTTGTCCAATGCTGATGAACCTGGCGCCTCTTTCATTCTTAGAAGTAGGCCACTCTTAGACAAGTGCAAAATGAGAATTGAAGAGTGCGGAGTTTGTGCAACAGCTACTATCTCATAGCTGAGGGAAGACCTGAGTAGGAGTCTAAGGCCAAACTCCTTCTGCTGAGCCATTGTAAAGCACTGTAATGCTTTAATGAATGAAACCAGTATTCATTTGGCATTGTGTCTTTGTGGCAGGAACGTGACACAAGCACTGCCAACGTGACCATGCCTGTCTTCACTGGAGATGCATTTCCCAGAGTCTTTCACAGGTCCGAAATAAAAACTGAGGTAAGAAAAGCAGCTTCACATTTATCAGCCCCCTCTCCTCCTGTTCCTGCTTTGTTTAGGTTACCCTTTTAGTTCTGTGTATTATGCTTCATTATAATGCAATCTGCTGCTGATGGACTTTGTTGTGCAGCCAAAAAAATGCTTTAAATAAATAGAGGACGTGTTGGGGCTTCTGGGCGTTACATAGGAGACTTGGCAAACTGGATGCAGTGAGTTACGTTAAAAGCACACATGTTGGATTTTCAGTTGTGTGTGATGAGTCTGCTAGATGGATGGGACATTGTTGGGCTTTGGTTGGATTTTGGGAGGCAGTGGCTGGCTCATGACCACCATGGGGCTTCCTCGAGGGGTCACCAGCTTGACCCCAAGTGTGTGACATGCCCTTGATTTGTTTTGTGCCCTTGGTGGCAAGGTTGGTGGTCTGGAAATAGAGCAGGTTTTTGTGACTTAGGCTAACGGTACTGAACAAGTTATTCCATATTCCCAAAGTTGATGAAGAAAGCCATTCTAAACTTTTGGATACCTGCTAGCAGTGAGTGGTGGATTCACATTAGTGAAGTGTAAGATAATGCAATACATTATCTCATTCCTTCAGTGCCCTTTATAAAGCACTTTCCTTACTTCTGTGCAGCTATGTGTGTTTCCAGTGGTTCTCTGCCCAGTTTTTACTACCATTGTCATTTATGAAAACTTAGCAGAGCCCTGAAATTACCTGGGTTTCTTCCTAGTTCAGGGGAGTCTGAACTGCATTTTTGGCATGCTACAAAACGTTTTCTTTTTCTGGGGTTTCTGTGGCGTGGCCTTGTGTTTGCCTGCGCCTCTGGCCTATTCACTTACATTTTTACTATGGGAGCTGCAATCAGAATTGGCAGACACTCCCACCAGACTACAACTCAGAAAACAACAGAGAGAAGGGGAGAACATGCAAGAGTTTTGTCTCCTGGGAGACAGCATGGACTTGAAGGACTGGAGCATCTGAAAAGCTTGTTACAGGGCATGCTGTTTTGTTTTTTTTTTAATAAAAAAGCCAGTCTTTCTAGTGCATTGCAAAGTTTTCTATTGGAGTGTGCAATGTTGGCTTTTGCCATTTTGAATATAGAAGGTGCTACTTTTTGTCTCTGTTTTTTAATATGCTGATGGGAGACATGGGCCGGGATCCAGAGAGTCTCTTCTGCATGCACAGACAGGCTTTTGCATGCTGAACCAGCTGTTTTGGCTCTTGTTGGAGGGAACCAAATCTGCATCCACAGAAACTCTGCTGCCAGTTTCCACACGGTTCATGGTGTGCATATTGGTTGTGCAATCTTGGCTGTAGCAATATATCATTTTTCTTTCCATCGCAGCTTCTTGGCTTAGTAGCATCAAGGTGGATATGCTTCATGCCGCTTTTTTCTTACGAATAGTCAGTAAGTCTTTGACAGTGCCTGAGTGTAGACACTATGCAAATTTTAAAATCCATTAGCTAAGCATCATTCATCAAATTTATTACTGTGAAATTCTTGCCCTCTTACAGTCCCAAAATCTTCAGAGATGGCTTTTCCAAGACAGTGAAGTCTGTTTATCCTCAGAAATGCAAAGCATTCAGATAAGCAGACTCTTGGATTAATCATGAAGGCAGAGTGGAACAAGCTAGCCAGAATTTACCTACAACCAGATGCTTTCTTGCTTGCTGCATTTTGTCAAGAAATGTATCCATTTTTCTCTTCCTGGTGTTTAAACACTTAACAGCAAAGTAATATATTACATCGTATCTGGGAAGGAGCGAGGAAGGGCTGTGACTCCCCCCCCCTTAAAACTGTCTAATCTACAGCTTGCAGGAGGACACAATATAGAAATCCATGTTGAAGACAGCAGAAAATCTGGATAACACATATTGACCCAATTGGAGTGGGTGGCAGGAATGTTGATGAATTGTTGTTTTTTGGTTATATGAGAAAGACAGAGGAGTGCTTACTTGCTGTTTTGTCTTCTTGCAGGCAAAATCAGCAGCTGGAAAGAAAAGCATCTTTGCTCAGAAGATAGCTGCTAAGAGGGCAGCCGAAGTGGCTCAGATATCTTCCCCTACTGTTGAGGAAGCTGAGCAGACAAATGTAGGACCAGCAGCTCCAGATGCTGTCCTACCTCCTGAAGCCTTGGAGACCCAATTCCGCAGGGGTGAGGAAGGTAAATGTTGATACCTGTGGAGCAAGTATTCTCAGTTCCCGATGGCATGTGGAAGCCTTGAGGAGGCTCATTGAATATTAGCATAGAGAAGCAAATATCTCCTTAAAAGGTTGTGCTGGTGAGCCCTAGCATTGAGGCGGTGATCCTGTGCAGTTACATTGGAGTAAGCAGCATTGAACTCAGTGCGATTTAATGTCCGAGAATACATGCACCAGATTGTAAATCAACTCAGTGGAGTATGTTGTCAGTTTAGGTTTGCTTATGAATACCACTCACAGTGCTCTTTGTTTCTAGATAAGCCTGCTGGTAGTCAGCGGTCAAGTATTGTCACTGGGAAAGGTCTTGGAAGCCTGGGAGGAGAGCAAGAAGCCCAGAACATCCACAAAGAGAACCTGGAGAAGCTGCAGTCCATGTCTCAAGAGCAGATCTTGGAGGAGCAGAAACGACTGCTGGCTCAGCTAGGTACGAACTCCTTGCTGACTTCCGTACACCTTATTCAGTGATTTGGATTAACCCCCCTCTGATTTTTAAGGATCAGGGCAGTTACCTTCAGTTTCGAAAGCACGAAACGTAACATGAACTCTACACAAAAGAACGTTGTCCAAAGCAGCAAAGCCAACTTCAGACACGCGGAATCATTCCCAGGATTTGCTTCCACGCTTGAAGATTTCCTGTTGGCATGTTTAATTTATGCAGCTGTCTTTGTAACAGGCACACAAACTGCAAAGCCTCTTTCACAGACCTCATGGGTCTGTTGAAGTTAGCTGCTTACATTAATTTTTTTGGACAGGATGCTTCTGAGACACAAATGCGATATCATGTCTTTGATTTGCAACCTGAAAAGCGGTCCTCTGTCTGAAGGGCAGGTGGGAGGGGACCTGATGAGGATATGAGTGGGGATATTGTTTTTGCTTGTTACTGTGTTATGCATTTTTGTGTTTTTATATTGTCAACAACAACAATTATTATTAGTAATAGCAACAATCAGTATTGACTCAAAGAATTGACACATGCATCAAAGAGGAATATTAATGCTGACAGTATTTTGTCCCATTTTCGTGGTTATCAGATCCCAGTTTACTTGCGTTCTTAAAGTCACGACGTGATGGTAAGACAACCAGGGAAGGAGAAAGCAAAAAGCAGCATGAGAGGCCAAGAAAGCTTCTGCATCCAGAAACGCAGCCTAGACCCCAGCATGAAGCAGAAGAAACTCTGAAACCTCCTTTGTTACAGAAGCCAGTGATGGAAGAGGAGGAGGGCATGGAGGAGTCCCTGCAAGCAGAAGCTGGTACAAGAATGGAGGATAGCGCAGGTAAGGAAAAGTTACGTGTTGTTGCAATGGATAAGCAAAATGGCCAAGTTTCCATATAATATACATGCTCGTTTTCCCCCAGGGTTTTGATCATTGCTTCAATTCTAGAGGCCAAGTATTCTCAACTCAAATCTGTTGTGCAAATGGAACAATTGCAGGACCGTAATTTTGCTTTGTCGTGCAACTAAGAAGAGGCTGTTTTACCTGACCCAACCTCGGGGGGTGGGGAGGGAAGACTTGCTACATGCAGCTTTCATATATTTGCTGGTGTTGCAATACTCTCTGGCAAGGGGTGGCAGAGATGAAAAGAATGTGGCAACTACAGATGCAGCTGCTGATAAGAGTAGATTTGAATGGCACCTTCACTTTCACTTCTTAGCAGGCTGCATGTCCTTTAGGAACAATCAATATGTTTGGTGTGTGTGTGTGTGTGTGTGTGTGTGTGTGTGTGTATGTATACACACATTGTGTATATATATATATATATATATATATATATATATATATATATATATTTGTGTGTGTATACACACACACACACACACCCCAAACATATTGATTGTTCCCAAAGGACATGCACACACACACACACACATACACACATACATATATACCGGTATATACACACACACATTTATATATGTCCCTGAGTCCATTTCAGGGACTCCCCCTGTGCCCGCAGTCTCTTTCAGCTACAGTCTCTTTCTGCTTCCACTCTGAGATGACCCTAAACCCATTTTTACTGCAAGGTGATTCTGGGTCTGGCTTTTGTATTTTGATTTCCAGAAGCGATGTGTTTGAAGTTAGCAAAGGAGCTGTCAAATTAGGGACCCAGGCAGAGGCTTTGTAGGGAAGAACCAGCGATTTCCCTATGTGTAAGTAAAGGACCTGATTTGTGAGATTGGAGAACAAGGATGAACAGTAGGAAGTTTGGGGACTGGGGAAAGAAGTGTGCTGGCAATGAGTCCAGGAACCACCACATCATTGGCTGCTTGCGCTGCAGAAGTGAGTGAAGATAAGTCGGAACACGTTTTAGCAGCTGCACCTGCAGAAGCTGCTAACATAGCTCAGTCTCCATTGCGGCTCCTACCGCACTGCAGGGTTGAGAGAGAGCCACTGCCTGCCATCATGGATGATAACTGAGCCAGGTGGGCCAACAGCCTGACTCGCCACAAGGCAGCTTTCTGCGCTTCCCTTAAGCGGCCAAACAAACCATGACCCATGAAGTTGATCCAAGAGGACAGTGAACCTCCTTGGTTTTACTGAGTTATTGGGACTGCAGAAACAAGGGGAAGGGCCCTAGCTCAGTGGTAGAGCATCTGCTTTGAGTGCAGAAGGTCCCAGGTTCAATCCCTGGCATCTCCACAATTTCAATCAGTGCAGAGGACACGGAGCTGGATGGACCCAGTGGTCTGTCTTGGTATAAGGTAGCTTTCTGGATTGCCAGATACCTGGCAGCCTGCGATACATGCCCTGTAGTGCCTGGCTCTGTGGGTCACAGTTTGTGCAAATCTGCTCTTTCGTAAGCTTTAATTTGAAACTTCCCTGCTTTTATTTATTTTTTCATCCTGTTCCTTTTCTCCCGCCTTGTTGCATCCCTCTCTTCTTGAGTGTTTTACCTCTCGGCTGCCTCCCCGCCCAGGCCCCATACTTGCGCTGGCTGTTTCCTTCTGTCTGATCCTTTGTTCTGCTATATTCTCTGGGTCTCCCTGCCTCATGGAGCCTGCTTAATGAGATCTTTGAATCGCTCTTGGATTTGAGCGGTGTGGTTTGGTGCGATAAGGGTGGTGTTTACTGTTTTTCTTCTTGAGAGAGCAGCTTTGATGTGCAAGAGGAGGGAAGGGAAAAGAAGCAAGAGCAGGTGGATTAGCACTTCCACAAGTGCTGCTTCCCCTCCCCTGCCCACAATTCCTTCCCCCCACATTTTCATTGGGTTTTAGCTTTTAGCAGGCTGGCGCTAGAGCAATAGCTTGTAAGGTGCACTGCTTGAAAAGAAATGTTGGGTATTTCCTCTGCACCAGGATGGGGGAGAAAAAGGTCCTTCGAGCCTTAAAAAATGTGGAGATAGCAGCAGATTGATAGCAAAGGATTTATGAGATGGCATATTGGGAGAGGAGAAGCAAGATGCGATTGCGGAGGGAAGCAGAACTTGGTTCTGGGAGGAGAGGAAAAGGTGTGTCGAACCAAGGAAGGGCAACTCTGTGTGGAGTGACTTAGTATATCGTTGGGAAGAGAGGAGCAATTATAAAAATCAATGGAGCTTTTCAAGCTGCCCGAGGTTATGCATGCAGCACATTGTGCCCAGCAGGAGACGTATTATTAATTTTGCATTAGCACTTAGCATTGGAAAGCTGCCACTGTTGATGCCAAGGAGTAAATTCATCTTGAATAGACTTAGCAGCAGCCATGTTGCCAGAGGGAAGAAGGCAGCCTGTTCTTGCAACGGGAAGAAAGCAATTAATTCAGAAGGGGAAACCCATTCTTAACAAGGTCAAAGATTTGGGCTTCCGATTCTCAAGGTCCCTCTCAGGTGCTTTCCGTAACAAGGGTCTGTTGATTTATTCAATTTATATCCCATCCTTCCTCCGAAAGGGGTTCGAAATCCCCAGTGGACTTTCTTTGCTGGAGTGGAAGCAGAGATTGCAGCTTGGGGGTCAGGATCAGAGCTCAGTGACAGAGCACATGCTTCACATTAGGGGCTGGGCGATGTTGGGTTTTCAACATTGTAGTGTAGTGCCAGCCACCTTCCTGGGCAAAGTCTGCAAGGCCACCCTATCTGCACCTTGCGGAGAGGGGCTGCTGGAGGCTGCTGGCGAGCGGCAGACCTGCCAGCATCATCAAAGAGCCCCTACACCACCTGGCTGCCTTCCATCAGGAGGGTGGGCTCTGTCTTTCTGGGAGGAAAGGCACAGCGCACACCCCAAGGCGAAGGCAGCCAGGTGGTAGCCAAGCAAGGCTGCAGGTCCGATCCCACTCCTACTTGAGTGCAAGCAGGAACGGGGTCGGGGCTCTCTCAGCTGGGAAGGGCAGGCTTCACGCTTCCCAGCCCTGATCCTTTTAACGGAGCCCCCATCCCGCCGCTGGCTCCTGTGAGCTGGTAGCGGGTCGGAGCCTTATTAAAACTGCTTTGCTGAGGGGAGGCCAGCAGCACGTTCCTCAGCCCAAGCAGTTCAAAGAAGCAGAGAGAGGAACAAGCTGTATTGGCAACTTGCCGATTCAGCTTGTTTCTCCCTCTGCCAGGGCAGAGTGCAATGGTGGTTTCACCACCGATATACCGCTGAGTATATGAAGCTGTCATCATGGTCTCCTCCCAATACCGGTCCTGAGCAATATATTGATATATCGCCCAGTGCTGCTTCACATGCAGACGACCCCAGGTTTCATTCCTGGCCGTCTGTCAGATAAAAGGCTAGCAAGCGATTGAAAACACCCTCTGCCTGAGACCCTGGAGAACTACAGCCGCTTAGAATAGACAGTTACAGGTAGATAGCCGTGTTGGTCTGTCATAGTCAAAACAAAATAAAAAAATTCCTTCCAGTAGCACCTTAAGAGACCTACTAAGTTTGTTCTTGGTATGAGCTTTCATGTGCATGCACACTTCTTCAGATACACTGAAACAGAAGTCACCAGACCCTTATATATAGTAATACCCCTCCCCACCCTCTCACTATATATAAGGGTCTGGTGACTTCTGTTTCAGTGTATCTGAAGAAGTGTGCATGCACACGAAAGCTCATACCAAGAACAAACTTAGTTGGTCTCTAAGGTGCTACTGGAAGGAATTTTTTTATTTTGTTTAGAATAATAATAATAATAATAATAATAATAATAATAATAATTTATTATTTGTGCCCCGCCCATCTGACCGGGTCCCCCCAGCCACTCTGGGCGGCCTCCAATAAACACTAAAATACATTAAAATATTACAGATTAAAAACTTCCCTAAACAGGGCTGCCTTCAGGTGTTTTCTAAAGGTCATGTAGTTGTTGATCGCTTTGACCTCTGAAGGGAGGGCGTTCCACAGGGCGGGCGCCACTACCGAGAAGGCCCTCTGCCTGGTTCCCTGTAGCTTTGCTTCTCGCAGTGAGGGAACCACCAGAAGGCCCTCGGCGCTGGATCTCAGTGTCCGGGCTGAATGGTGGGGGTGGAGACGCTCCTTCAGGTATACAGGACCGAGGCCGTTTAGGGCTTTAAAGGTCAGCACCAACACTTTGAATTGTGCTCGGAAACGTACTGGGAGCCAATGTAGATCTCTCAGGACCGGTGTTATGTGGTCATGGCGGCCACTCCCAGTCACCAGTCTAGCTGCCGCATTCTGGATCAATTGTAGTTTCCGGGTCACCTTCAAAGGTAGCCCCACGTAGAGCGCATTGCAGTAGTCCAAGCGGGAGATAACCAGAGCATGCACGACTCTGGCGAGACAGTCTGCGGACAGGTAGGGTCTCAGCCTGCGCACCAGATGGAGTTGGTAGACAGCTGCCCTGGACACAGAATTAATCTGCACTATTCATGCACATGAATAGACAGGTAACTGATGAGGTGGGTAAAAATGAGCCAGAGTTTGGGGCTCAGATGACAGACTTAACACTAAACTGAAGTTAAGCAGGAGCTAAGGCTTCTGATCTGCTTGTAGCTGCACTAGAAAAGGGGACGGGGAAGCTTGCAAGCCTGGGGTGATATCTGCACCCTCTTGCTCCCAAGGGCTAGTAACATTTTAGCCACACAGCAAATAGTGTAATAGGTTTACTACACTTGCCCAAAGACCTCTGTTGTTGAGCAGGGTTTCAACCAGACTTCCTCTTGCACAAGTTCCACAGCACTCTGTCCCAGAAGACGTCATGGTGCATGTGAGGGAGCCTGGCAAAAGCCTCTGTAATCTCCAGTTACTGTATGTAGGAGGCATTTCTCTGCAACACCTTCCTCCTACTCTGCTTCATGCTGTCATGGTGTCGATGAATCTGTGGCTGAATCCGAGTACCAGAGAGCCAGAGCAGATGCAGTGATTTGGCTTTGGTGGGGGCTGTGCTTGTAAAACAGTGTGCAGGGGAGAGCCAAGCTGCAGGAAATGGCACTATAGGCTGACTATATGTTGCACGCCCAATTCTGAAAAACAAAACATAAGCTTGGAAAGGTTCAGTGCATATTCACCATCCGGGCTGCCAGGTTGTGTTTCTCTAAAGGGGTTTCTCATCAGTTCAACAATCTGCTGATAACCCTAGAATACATAACAGTCTTCCCCCCACTGTTGACAAGATTGCAATGCTAGTGTCTGGTAGTACAGATTACTAATTTGATTCAGAGCATGGTTTAATCCGCCTTCTCCATTTAGTGATTAATGGAGAGGAAAAAACAAATACCAGAAGACTCTTCTGCTTCTTCCTGCTTCACACCCACCCCACTGGTGTGTTTGTTCTTCATTCCAGCATTTCTTTAAAAATATATATACCGGTAATGAATGCACCTTGAACTAAGTGTGGATTGGGTTGAAGTGAACAGGTGAATTGTTTTTCCAATCTGGGTAGTTAAGTCAGGAAATGATCCTTGGCTTTTTGCTGTGTGTCGACATTGTGGAAATTATTTGGGCTCTTCTCTTTAAAATCAGCTAACGGGAGGCAACTCAAGATGAGGAAAAGAGAGAGGCAAAACAGCTAAGAATGAGGCAGCTTAAGGAAGCCATAGCCCTATGGGAGTTTGAGTTTTGGAGGGGTGAGGCCTTCACAATGTTTTGGGTTTGTGTAGATATTTCTTAGTGCTATCCCACATTTTACTCATTTGCCGGGCTGACCACTGTTTCAGCATCCTTGCTATGCATACCTTGGAGTAAGTCCCATTGAAGTCAGTGGGGCTTACTTCTAAGTAGACTTATGGCAAATTGCATTGTAATTTGGCACCTGGGCATGTGATGGAGCATTCCAACAGCTGTTTTACCTTGCTTATAGTCCAAAGATAAGCAATAGGTAATGGTTGAAAATAAGCTCTTACTGTAATTTTACTAAAGCTTTGTTTAACTTGATTTGGATGCTCACTCCATTACTAATTGTAAGCCCCATTGTCCTAGAACAACATTCCAGAGTTAACTCAGTAGATTTATCTCAAGAGGTTGTCAAGGTGCTAATTGTTCCTTCCATTGCTGCCTATTCTATAATGCTAAATAATTGATCTTCTTGATGTTCCAGCCATTTAAAAACTTATTGGCTATGCTCAGAGTCTCCTATTCAGTTGTTGCTGCAGAGCCAAGATGTATAATTAGTTGATTTCCCCCACTTTCAATTTCTCACTAGCTCTTTGTGAGGACCCAGAATTCTAAACATTATCGCTAGTGAGACGGCAATAATGGAGCCCTCTGAACTTGCTTTTTAAGACTCTTACTTTCCAAAATTATCGGTTTTCTCTCCTCAGTATCTTTATTTTGAGACCCTTTTCTTAGGGTTGTTGGAGTGCAGTTTAAATTATTAGCCTCATGTTATTCTGTGCTCTTGATTTTCTAATCTGATTGTATTCACTCCACGTCCAAGTTGATATTCAGCTCATCTTCATTTCATCTGCAAATTTTATTAACGGCGCCATCCACTTTCCTTCTCCAGATCTTATGGATGATTAAACTGTTGGTGGACCTTTGATGTTTATGTATCGATGATGAGTCAGTCTCTGAGCTTTTTTCCCTTCCCCTTGTAGTGTCATGAAAGCAGTATTTGATGCACTTCTTCAGAGCCACAAATGTTGACAATGAAAGTGATGCATGCTCTGCTTTCACGCTCAGGAATAACAATGTCCGCCTTTGCCTTTCCCAAAAGGTGGTGACCTTCCAGTGAAGCCTCAGAAAGAGTGGCTCCACATGGACACTGTGGAGTTAGAGAAGCTGCAGTGGTTGAAGGACCTCCCTGAACCTCGGAGGAAGAAAACCAAAAAGGTCAGGAGAATAAAACACAGTCCCTTCTTTCTTGCTTTCAAATTATCTTCCCCCTGGAAAATTGGTAGGTAACCTTTTTCAGCCTGAGGGCTGCCTTCCTTTATGCATCCCAGTAGGGGGCAGAAGCAAAAGAGCAATGGGTGTGACTCTTGCCTTAGTAACAGTAGATTACATTCCAGCCATGAAAAAGCTGTTTCTACACCCACACTCACCCCCACCGCCACCACCCCACACCACTTTACATCCTCCTTCCAGGCAGGCAAGAGGCATTATCTCAGTTCTAGCCAGGCAGAAGCTCTCGAGGGTGTGGCCTGGGAGAGGCAATTTGGCCTACAGAGAATCCCAAAGGCCAGACAGCAGTGTCTGAAATCCCCCAGGCACCAGGCGCGGGTCCAATTGTGACCATGTGAAGATATCTTGTCATCAGGTTTGGCAACTAACATCTCCACCATCTCGCTGGTGTACAGCAGCAGTTTCTGTTGCCCCCCCCCCCCAACATATCCCAGCATCAAAAGACACTGCTGCATGGCAGCCGGCCAGCTGATCTGTGGAGATGTATTGTTCTTTCCTGAAGAACAGCACATCATAGAATTTCAGAGTTGGAAAAGACCTTGTCCAACCCCTTGCTCAATGCAAGACTTGCAACCACCATATTTCTGACATAAAGCCTCCAAGAGCAATGAACTTAAATTACCTGGTTGATAGGTTTATTGACAAAGGCTCCCACCTTCCGCACAAATCCTGTATTGTTTTATTTGTTGTTTTAATGTGTTGGAAACGGTTCTGAGACATTTTTTCTTTAAAATATAAAGCAATATAGAGATGATGATGATGATGATGATGATGATGATGATGATGATGATAATTTCACTGTAAAAGAAAATGGCACCTAGACAGTCCATTGTGATGGCCGTAACCTAGGTTTAAGGTGTCATTTGGTGATTAGTTCATATCTCTGAGTTTCTAACCCTACCAGACAGAGAGACCTGGAGGACCACATTTGGTTCCTAGGCTGGAGGTCCCCTTCCCTAGAACATTTGGTCAGCAAAAAATGGTAAAAGTTGGCTTGGGTAGTTAAGGGATTTAGATCCTACTAAGTATGAGCAGCTAAATTGGCACAGTAGGCAATAAAGTTTATAATTTTATTTGTTTCTTTCTCCAATAGGCAATGCAGGCACGCTTCAATCTGAAGGGAGAACTTATTCCCCCAGATAAAGACCTCCCCACACATCTGGGCCTACACCACCACGGAGAGGAAGCAGAAGTAAGGGGAGAACAGCCTTGAACGCAAGAACATGCCTGTGATCTCATTGCATGTTTGACTCTCTTTCCTGTCTTTCCTTCTTAGATAGTCCTGGGCTAGGTGGTCTGACCATGAATGATTCTCAGTTGACTGCATATAAAGTACTTTCCTGCTTTCAAAAACGGAAGAAGCAGAGAATTAATTACTGCGAAATAAGATTGCTACTGGGAGCAAGATTTCTTTTTCTCATCACATACGAGGATGGGAATTTCCCTCACCCTCCTCTTGAGTAGCAGGAACTTATTGAACTGTAGATCCCAGACTATTGGATAGTGTAGTGTAGCTTTCCAATGAATGTTTCTCCTGGGAAGGCTCAGTCTTTGGTGTTTTGCTTTGAGCCTAATGGAGCATTATAAAAGAAGGGTGACTCCTACTGTAACCTCCATCCTTTCTTTGTAGTGTTTGATGTGCCTTGCATGCTTGACTCCTCTAAAGCTTAGCACAGGCACCTTGTTGCCCCTACTCTCTGCATGTATTGCACTATTACCTGGATTGTGGATTGTGCGGTGGGATTGGCAGAGGACAGTCCTGTTGACTTTCTTGCTTCTTTCAGAGTCTGTGAAAGGATGATGTCTCTTCAGTAGTTTGTAACTTAACACAATGATAGATACCCTAATGTCTGGATGTTTTATTTTTATGCTAGAGGGCCGGCTACTCGCTCCAAGAGCTCTTCCACTTGTCTCGCAGCCAGGTCATTCAGCAAAGGACTCTGGCTTTGCAGGTGCTTGGTCACATTGTCCAGAAGGTGAGTTAACCTTTGTAGGGGTGAAAAGAGAGAAACGGGGTGGCCAGGTTTCTTCTGATGCCGCATAAACCATCTCCACATACCAAATCACCAGTGTGCTTTCTGGTTTCTGATCTTGTTCACCTTTTAATTGGCCCTTGGGAATCTCTAAATTAAGACAGTTTAGTGACACGCAAGTACCGGTACGTCCACAAGGTTTGATCTGAAGTGGTCATTTTTGCAAAGTTGAAGAATGACCACGGCGCACCAACAGAAAACTTCATGCTGAGACAGTTCTTATTAGATGGGTCATTGATCAAAACAGCCTTCCCCAGCCTGACACCTCCAGATGTTGCTTTAAGACTGACCACTAGCTGTGCTGCCTGGGCCTGATGGAAGTTAGCAGCAAAGCTTGAGGGAGTCAGCCTGGGGAAGGCCGTATTAAAACATTTTTGAAGGTTCCTACCTCATTAATGAGTAAACAAAACATTATTTGGGTCTCTCCATATATTTGGTGGCTCTTTTAAGCCACTGAACTGCTTTGAAAGAATGTTGCTGACTAGACTGAAATCTTACTAGTTGTCTTCTGATGCTGTTATCATGCTATTATCTAACCTGAAAGGTTCGAGTGATGTTCTTTTGCACGTTTACCCGGGAACAAGCGCCACTAAAACCTAGTGTGGATTGTTTCTGAATAAACATGCATAGGAATTGGCTCTCAGTTAAGGGAAACAAAAGGCAGCCAGCAGTTTAATTCACTAGCTACTGCCAAATCCGCTAATGGTGAAGTTTCAGAAAAATCTGCCGCATTGTATTAATTTGTGGTTTAGTTGAATACGTTGGCTATTGGGAACAGCCAAATTAGGTTCTTAAGTGCTTTAAAGCAACGAGGAAAGGTTATGAAATCTGGCAGAAATTGGCCATAATTGTATATTGATATAAGCCAGAATCCACAGAATCTTGACTGGCTTAGTCCCCATTGGTAGACCATCATTGTTTGTGGCATGCATAGAGGATGTGTGGGTGGGAGTGGAAGGGCCTGATTTCATTATTGTGCTTTGGAAACACTCGCAAGGCCTTCAAAGCACAGGGACAAGAGAGATGACCACACCTTGCCAGAATTCTGAGGGAAGAACATTTCCCCTCGAGGCCAGAGATGCAGCTACCCAGGGTGTATTTGGTGATATCATTTGTGGAGCCCTAGGGAGAAACTCAGTTGCCTTATAGCTGTGTGCATTTTGCTGGAGGACAAGAATGCAAAAGATATCAATCTTTATCATAAAAAAAGAAAATGTCATGATTTGAACTGAGAAGTGGAAGGGATTTGCTTCCATCAGTTTCCAGTCTAAGGGCTTCCGGGAAAGCGTCCCTGTGCAACATTGGTGGCTGCCTTCTAAAAACGAACTCTCTTTTTTAACCTGACTTTGTTTTTGTGGTGCGTGTTTTCAGGCCAAGGCAGGGGAGTTTGCCTCCTCGCTGAAAGGAAGTGTCCTGCGTGTGCTGCTTGACGCCGGCTTCCTCTTTTTGCTCCGCTTCTCCTTGGACGACCCCGTGGATAATGTCGTTGCAGCCACTGTCCACGCCCTCCATGCGCTGCTTATCTCTCCAGATGATGAGGTGTCTATCTGTAGAACCCAAGAATCCATGTAAAATAGTTTTGAGTGTTGGTATCAGTAGGGATAGATCTCTGTGTTCCTTAGTCCAAGATGGGCACCTGACCCCTTTATCTCAGTGGTGGGGCAGCTGCTTTGCATGCAGAAGGTCCCAGGTTCAGTCTCCAGGCAGGGCTGGGAAACACTCTTGTCTAAAATCATGCAGAGCCACTCCCAAGTGTGGCCACATCTCCTTGTAGTGTGACATACCACTGGTGGATGGCGCCAGAGACAGAAAGTGGATAGAGCAATTGATGTGACTCTCAGCTTTGTGTCAGCAGACCACATTCCAGCGATCCACACATTTTTCTCCAACCTTGCCATCCAGGCAAGCAAGGGGCGTTGTCATACTTGAAGGCAGGCAAAAAGCATTTAAGGAGAGTATGGAACAGGACTGATGAGAGGTAAGACCTAGGGGCTGAGTTCCAAGGGCCAGAAAGAGAGGCATGGAGAGCCACATTTGGCCCCTGAGCCTGAGGCTCCCATCCTTTGGTGAGAGAGACTACTGAGTTAGATGGACCAGTGTCCTGACTCTGCATAAGGCAGCTTCCTCCTTGTGCGTTAAATGGATCCTTTGCCTTTTCTGTTTACGGAAGAAGCCCTTTTATTTGCAGAAGAACAATTCTGGGTCCATGCCTTTAGAACGTATTATGAATATATGTTTGTTTTTTATAGTTTATTATTATATTCATGTCCTACCTTTAATCCAAGAAGCTGAAGGTGGTTCACACACTTCTCTCCTCTTCGTTTTATCCTCGCAGCCGCCCTGTGAGGTAGGTTAGGCTGAGGGGCAGTGACTGGCTAAGTGGGGATTTGAACGCTGGTTTTTCAAGTCCCAGTGCTGCCTCTCACACCGTTTATTCCAGTACTTCCTCTGGGAGGGCTCTTTCCAAGCCTTGCTATCGAAGATGCCTAGGATTGGACATGAGAGCACCCTCTCCTGCTCCTTTTTCGACAGCTGTTCAGCAAGAACTAGCTTCTTGTTTTTCACTTCCTTCCAGGAGTATCTGGACAAGACTTTTTCATGGTACCAGGGTATGACTGTCTACCCTTTTATCCCGAACGAAGGCGAAGAGGAGATGGAGGAGGAAGATGAGAATGAGGAACAAGCTCCAACCCAGAAGGCACCGGGGAAAAGACCAAAGGATGAAAACAAACCAGATCCAGAAGTGGCACAATATGATGCCATAAAGGTAAAACCTCTAGTCACTTCCAGAATATTGTCAATAAAGCAGTATCTGTGTAAAAACCCCCCACAAAAAACATACATAATCTGTTACTGATTCATAGGCTGAAGTGGAAGTTTGCTGAGCCATAATTGGGGCTTTTGTATTAGACCAGGGGTCAGCAACCTTTTTCAGCCATGGGCCGGTCCACCGTCCCTCAGACCTTGTGGGGGGCCGGATTATATTTTGAGAGAAAAATATGAACGAATTCCTATGCCCCACAAATAACCCAGAAATGCATTTTAAATAAAAGCACACATTCTACTCATGTAAAAACACCAGGCAGGCCCCACAAATAACCCAGAGATGCATTTGAAATAAAAGGACACAATCTACTCATGCAAAAACACACTGATTCCCGGACCGTCCGTGGGCCGGATTGAGAAGGCAATTGGATCGGATCTGGCCCATGGGCCTTAGGTTGCCTACCCCTGTATTAGACTTATAAAATCTTACTTTTGTCACCATCACTGTTTATTATTATCTCCAAGGGACTGCTAAAGACCAAGATTCTTCAGCGCCTGAGATACATTCTGGAAGTAATGCGACCTGTGCCTTTGGTAGTCCTGGAGAGTCTAGACATCCTAACGCGCATAGCAAGGCACTCTACTGAAGCATGCAGTCGGGTAGGTACCTGTGTGTGTGTGTGTGTGTGTGTGTGTGTGTGTGTGTGTGTGTGTGTGTTCTCTGAGTCAGAGAAGATGCCAGTTGAGGTGGAAGAATAGATATCATATAGGAATATTTCAGATTCCTTTGATATACTTGGCCAGATGGTTAAATTTGTTGCATTGCTGCACTGACAAATAAGTGGCTTTGTGCTGCTCTTAAATATTCTCTCTTAAATGTCTGTTTTGCAGATTCTGGATTGCCCTCGCCTGGTTGAGATGGTCATCAGAGAATTCCTCCCCACCCAGTGGAATCCAAGAGTAGCTGAACCTGGGCAGTTGCTCACAAGCCTGCATGGCGTTCCATGCGCCACTGCCATGAAGCTAATGAGAGTCTTGGCATCTGGAGGGAGGAATGCGGCTGCCAGGCTGGTAAGGGCCTCTCCACTTAAGCTATTTAAACAGGGGGGCAGAAGTTCAAAAGATGGTTGAGACAAAAAGAAGAAGAAGCCTGGTTATTCAATTTCCCCAGAGATGGCTGACCGGTCTGTTGGCATTCTCTATAGATATACACACACACACACACACACACACACACACACACACACACACACACACATTGATTTTGGGAACAATGGAAACAAATCATGTGCTTGAAATAAGTAATGCTTAGAATTCAGATTTTCTAAAGAACTTTTATGTGGAGGTAAGATAGGGGAATGAGTAAGAAGTACTTTGGTTGCAGAGGGCAAGGGGAAAGTGGATGAATGACAGGCGCTGAGATGGGAAGGTTCAATGGCAAGGAAGTGCAATGGGAAGTAAGAAGAAAAGGAGTGCTCATTTTTAACGCTGCTTCCATTGGTGTGAGGTGGATGTGTGTCCTCCTCAAGAGTAAGCGACTCAGCAGTCCGTTTAACTTATGTACAAGTTTATTTCACTGACAAGTTTTACAGTTCATCCTCCTCCTCCGATGAATCAGATTCTCCAAGTAAGGGCTTCCGCTTTTCCCCCCAGCATAAAAGCCTCTTAAAACTCCAACGCCTCCTCTCACTCCTCCTTTTCCGCTTCTTGACTCTGCTAGCCCCTGCGTTGCCCTCATCCCTTTCACTTTCATCCTCCCTGGAGGTTGTTGCAGAGGCTCCGCCAACATCCTCGACCCCTTGCTCTCCCTCCGTCTCCATGTTCTCCTCTCCTCCCATAGGCTCCCCCGCCACCCGCTCTTCCTCCGTCAGCACAGGTGGCGACCCCTCTTCACTCCCACTTCTCCACACCTCCTTCCCTGTCTCTGGCGACAGCCTAGGCGCTGCCTCTTCCTGCTCCCATGCTCGCAATACCTCCTCTGGCGTCCATGGGTGACCTCCGGATGCCTCTGTCCCTTCCGCCACCCCTCCTGGCTCGGGCCAGTCCCTGACATCCATCCCCCCTCCCAAGCCCCCCTTCCCCTCCCGAGGCGGCTCGGTGGGTGTTACCCCAGGGTAGCCAAGATCCCCGGCTGGATCCCATTCCCCTCCTTCACTCTCTCCTGCCGTTCCTGGTGAAGAGGGGAATCCCAAGAAGATGGTGGTGTCTGCACTGGATGATGACGACGAGGACTGGAACACCTCCTCCCAATCCTTCCTGCTCCAGGGAGGAGGGAGACATCGCGACCACCATTCTTCTGCTGCCGCGATATCCCCTTCCACCTCCACTCCTTCCGTTGGTGAATGAGGGCTACTCTGCAACTCGTTGCCACCCCCACCACTGTCTGCACCCGAGGATGGGAACCCCCAGAAGTCCCCCTCCTCTGAATCTGTGGGTAGAAACACCTCTCTCATTTGCCATCTGTATGGCTTCGGTTTGTCGGGATACAGCTCATGGAATTCCCACACTAAATACTCCTTGGTGACATCTTCCGCCGGAATCCACGTGTTCTCCGACTCTGGCTCCCCCTCCCATGCTACTAAGTACTGCAACTCATCCCCTCTCCACCTGGAATCCAGGATGGCCGTGGCTTCATTGAAGTGCTCCATGTCTACCAACGGCAATTCCTGCGACCCCCTCTGGTCCCCTTGTTGATACCTGTGCGGTTCTCTGAACTTGGATAGGAGCGACCTGTGGAAGACCGGGTGAATTCTCATGGTCTCCGGCAATTGCAACCTGAACGCCACTGGGTTGATCTGCTCCACCACTTCGAAAGGCCCAATTTTACATTGCCTCAGCTTTTTGCCCCTGCCTGGCATGGGCAATCCCTGGGTGGACAACCAAACTTTGTCTCCCACTTTGATGCTCTCCCCTTCCCTTCGGTGCTGGTCTGCTGCTTTTTTGTAAGCACTTTTTGCCCTTTCTAGATTGTCTCTGAGCAATTGGTGCAAAGCCTGTAGCTCCTCAGCAAATTGCTCCGCAGCTGGCACGTCTCCCGCCTTCCCTTCACCTCCCCCCGTTGGAAAGGCTCTCGGGTGATTGCCATAGACTGCCTGGAAAGGAGACATACCTGCGGAAACCTGCTGAGCGTTATTGTACGCAAACTCCGCAAGCGAGAGCCTGTCACTCCAATCACTGTGTTGCTGAGATGCGTAGCAGCGCAAATACTGCTGCAAAATCGAATTTACCCGCTCCGATTGCCCGTTGGACTGAGGATGGCGAGCAGAGGACAAGTTCACCTGCACCTGCAAGATTTGCATGAGCTTACGCCAGAAACGTGAGGTAAACTGAACTCCACGATCTGAAATTACTCTTTCTGGCATGCCATGGTGCTTGAAAACATGCTGTACAAACAGCTTGGCCGTTTCCTCAGCCGATACTACCTTAGGGCATGCAATGAAGTGGGCCATTTTGGTCAAAAGGTCAACTACCACCAACACTGCAGTTTTGCCTTTGGATGGGGGTAGGTCAGTGATGAAGTCTAAGGAAACCGCCTCCCACGGTTTACTGGGGGTGGGAAGAGGTTCCAGCAGCCCAGCCGGCTTTTCCCGCTCCCCTTTGGCTCTTTGGCACACCTCGCACCCCCTGACGTATTCCTTGACTTCCTGCCTGACTCTGGGCCACCAAAACTCTCTCGTGACCAACACCGTGGTTTTGAACTGCCCAAAATGCCCTGCTGTGGGGTTGTCATGGAGCTGTCTGAGAACTCTAGCCCGCATCTCCTCCCCTGGAACATACAGTGCCCCTTTGAACAACAGCAGCCCCTCCTTTTCCTCAAACCCTTTCGCCTTGGGATCCCCCTCCCTCAGTTCCTTCAGTTTGCGCCGTGCAAAGTCATCGGCTTGGGTGAGACGCACCAGTTCTTCCCGCCCCCCTAGAGTTGCGCCACACCTCCATTGTTCAGGTTGGAAGATCGCTCTTGCCACTGGAGGCCCTTGCTCCTCCAGGTACTCAGGCTTCCTGGATAAAGCGTCCGCTCTGACGTTCTGGTCACCTGGAACATACTGGATATGAAAATTAAAGTTAGCGAAGAACTCTGCCCATCTCATTTGTCTCTGGTTGAGAATTCTGGCCGTGCGCCAGTACTCCAGGTTCTTGTGGTCCGTGTACACCTGGATCTGGTGCTGCGCGCCCACCAAGAAGTGGCGCCAGTGCTTGAACGCCGCTACCACTGCTAACAGCTCCTTGTCCCAAATGGCGTAGTTAGCCTCCGACTTGCTGAGTTTCCTGGAGTAGAATGCACACGGCCTCCACTCCTGCGCAGGATCTTGCTGGAGCAGAACCGCTGCGATGGCCCGGTCTGAGGCATCTGTCTCTATCCTGATAGGTTTGGCAGAGTTTACGTGCAGCAACTGCCCCTCTGACGCAAAAGCCCCTTTGAGAGTTTCAAAGGCGCGCTGAGCCTCCTCTGTCCACCGGAATTTCTTCTTACCTTTCAAGCAGTCCGTGATTGGGGCTGTCATGTCGGCAAATGCCGGTAGGAACTTTCTATAGAAATTTGCAAAACCGACGAAACGCTGGACGTCTTTCTTGGTTTTGGGGCTTTTCCATTGCATGATCGCCTCCACTTTGTCGGTGTCCATGGCAATGCCCTTGTCCGAAAGACGATAGCCCAAAAAGTCCACCTCTGTGGCATGAAACTGGCATTTCTCCAGCTTGACACATAACTGGTTTTCCTGGAGCCTTCGCAGCACGTCCTTGACGTGTGTCACGTGTTCCTCCGGGTCCTGAGAGTACACTAAGATGTCATCAAGATACACAACTGCGTGTTTGAACAACACAGGACCCAACACGTGATGCATGAAAGCCTGAAAGCATTGGCTGCCTGCCTGTAAACCGAAAGGCATGACTAAATATTCATAAGCTCCAAGGGGCGTATACATGGTGGTTTTCCACTCATCGCCCTCTCTGATCCTGATGAGGTTGTACGCCCCCCTCAGATCCAACTTGGTGAAGATCCTGCCCTTGCGTACCGCCACCAGCAGGTCATCAATCCTGGGCATGGGGTAAGAAATTGGCAAGGTGAGCGAATTTAGGATTCTGAAATCGCAAATTAAGTGTTTCTCCTGTGTATTCTTCTTGTCCACCCAGAACACTGGACTACCCCCTACTGCCTTGCTTTCTCGAATGAAACCCCTGGCCAGGTTCTTATCAATGAAGTCCTTCAAGTTTGCCAACTCCTGCTCTGACATTGTATAGAGCTTACCTGGTGGCAACTGCGCTCCTGGCATCAGTTCAATCTGACAGTCATAGGGGCGGTGGGGGGGCAGTTTGTCCGCCTCTCTCTTGTTGAACACTTGCTGGAACTCTGCATACTGCTGTGGAAGTGTCACTTCCCCCGCCTGCAATACTGCTGCTGCCACTTGGCTTTGGGGGTGTAATTGCTGCAAACAGTTCTCCATGCAGTAAGCTGATCCAAACGTTAGAGAGCGCTGGCTCCAGCTGATGACAGGGTCGTGCTGAGTGAGCCATCCCATTCCCAAGATGATGGGAGGACCTGCCAATGAGGTGACATGGAACGCCAGCACCTCTGAATGCCTGCCTATTTGCATCTTCATAGGGGGCGTACCGTGCGTGACCGCCCCCCCTTTTAACTCTCTTCCATCTATGGTGGTAACTTGGAGCGGAAAATCCACCTCCAGTAGATGGATCTGATGCTGCAGGGCAAAGTCTTTATCAAAAAAATCCGCACTGGCTCCCGAATCTACCAACGCCGGGATTTGCAGTGTGCAGCCATTGGGCAGTTGCAACGCTATCTCTAGCACTATCCCTGGCTTCGGAGCGTTGGGCGGGTGGGCTTGGGAAGGTTGAGCGGGTGGGGGCTGTGGGGGTGTGCTGCTTTGAGGACTCTTTACTGCAACTGCGCCTGGCTGCTGGTCCCCTTGTTTTGCCGCCAGGCATTTCCGTTTCCCGCCACCGCAGTTTCTTCCACCCCCTCCTTTAGAGCCATTCCTGCCATTCCCTGCCACATTTTCCTTTGATCACAGTGCTTAGCCAGGTGGCCACTCCTTAAACATACGTAACATCTCTTGGGAACTTTCCCGCCCTGCGCATCGCTGCCCTTGGCCACCGTTTGGTTTGAAAAAGGGCGCGCGCGGGCTCCTCCCAACTCCATGGGCACTTCCTGCTGGATCTGGGGCTGCGCGCTGACGGTTTTTTCTCCCGGGGGAGGGGCCCGAATGTTGAACCATCTCCCAGGCTTCCCCTCCCGCCTCACCTTGTCTCGGCATTCCAAACGCACCCCAATCGCTAAAGCAGCTTGCATGAGGCTTTCAAGATCCTCCAGCGCTCCTGATTTCGCTAGCGCATCCTGCACCTCCTCCGACAGTCCCATTTTAAACATGGCCAGCATCGGCGGAGATTTCAAATCCCAATTTAAGCGATGTGCCAGAAGTGAAAATTTGGATTGGTACTCTCTGACCGTCATGCTTCCTTGCCTTAGCGACAGAAGCTCCCTTGCTTCAATGTCCTGCGCGCTCCGGGTCGTATAGACGATGTCCATTCCCTCAAAGAACCCCTTGATGTTCTTTAACGCAGGGTTCTCGGCTAAAATCAAAGGACGAACCCAATCTTTCGCAGCGCCCTCAAAATGCGCAATCACGAAACCGACTTGCTCTGCTTCACTTCGGAACTCCTCTTTGTGCAGCCCCAGAATGTAAAGCATGTCCGTTTTGAAGCCCAAATAATGTTCCGGCCTCCCATCGAATCTGCTGCCGTGGGAAGGCATCCTCCTTCCTCCCATTGCCCCTCTCCCTGCATCGGCATGCCGCCTCGCCTCCTCAAGTTGAGCTTGAGCTATTTCGTACCTCAACGCTAGGTCCTTAGCTCGCTCTTCCCAGTCGACGTACAGCCCTGTGCCAGCTTCTTCTTCCCTGGGGGCAGTCATCCCGGCAGCCTTTCACTCTTTGAGGAGGTTGCGTTGACTTGGAGAATACTGTGAGGTGGATGTGTGTCCTCCTCAAGAGTAAGCGACTCAGCAGTCCGTTTAACTTATGTACAAGTTTATTTCACTGACAAGTTTTACAGTTCATCCTCCTCCTCCGATGAATCAGATTCTCCAAGTAAGGGCTTCCGCTTTTCCCCCCAGCATAAAAGCCTCTTAAAACTCCAACGCCTCCTCTCACTCCTCCTTTTCCGCTTCTTGACTCTGCTAGCCCCTGCGTTGCCCTCATCCCTTTCACTTTCATCCTCCCTGGAGGTTGTTGCAGAGGCTCCGCCAACATCCTCGACCCCTTGCTCTCCCTCCGTCTCCATGTTCTCCTCTCCTCCCATAGGCTCCCCCGCCACCCGCTCTTCCTCCGTCAGCACAGGTGGCGACCCCTCTTCACTCCCACTTCTCCACACCTCCTTCCCTGTCTCTGGCGACAGCCTAGGTGCTGCCTCTTCCTGCTCCCATGCTCGCAATACCTCCTCTGGCGTCCATGAGTGACCTCCGGATGCCTCTGTCCCTTCCGCCACCCCTCCTGGCTCGGGCCAGTCCCTGACAATTGGTTTCCGTGAAACTTTAAGAAGGGATAGAAGCAGTGGCAGGAGGTGGGGTAGTGCCACTCACCTGATCTTGTTCCATTGTGTCATTGCTGCTTACTGAAATGCAGAGGTGGCAGGGCAAGGTGGTGGCAAGGTTGAGTGTGGTGCAAATGCACTGGCAGAGCCAGTCTGGTGTGTTTGCACTGTGCCAGCCTCCCCACCTCCTCTCCTCTCTCTCTCCCTCTACTTACCAGTAAGTAGCAGCAATAGGACTGACTGGAGGTCATGTGGCTGCCGCCACCACACCAAACCATCTGCTGTTGGACATGAGACCGGCTGAGTCACTCCCAACAATCCATCTTGCCTAGCATGCTTCCCATAGCAGCCAACCACTTGCATCCAGTAAGTCCACAAGTAAGGGATGCTAGCAGCTGGTGTTCAGTGCATGTGACTGTGGATTTAACCATCATGGGCACCAGCCATTGAGAGTTCTATCCCTCATGGACTTGCCTGATCCCATTTTAAAGCCCTCTAATCCAGTGGCTATCATTAGGTGTTCCTCCTTGGATGTCCGTATGGGTTACTCTCCCCTAAGGTCCTGCATCTTACTCTGCTGTCTGCTTATTATTCACAGCTTAATAAGTTCGAACTGAAGAGTCGGCTGGGTCGCTTCGTAGCTGAAGATCCCAAAGACCTTCCCTTGAGGATAGAGGAAGCCATAAGGATGAACACTGAAGCTTTCCGCTTGTGGGCTGTGGCCACCGGCTATGGTCAGGCCTGTGATCTCTTTGGGTGTGTTTTCAGAATAAGGCACATTTTCTGGGGTTTCTCCCCCCCCTGCCAAAAAAGAAAAACCCTCCCTAGCTGCAACATAGGAAACTTCTGCTCACCATCAGGGATGTCAACTAACAGCTTGGATGGGAATCTGGTGGTGTCAGAGAATCCCTTGGCATTCATAAAAGCCATAGTGCTATAGTGGTTGATCTGCCACCTGCTTATTGCAGTCTTTCTTTTGTAGTAGGCAGGAGAGGAAGGAGCTTGTATAAACTGCAGCAGTGACTTAGCAGGAGAGCGGTATATCTCTCCCACGTCATCAAGAACATAGAAGGCGCCACATCTGAGAAGATCAATAGGGTTTATTTGCCCCTATTAATCTCTAAACCAGGATGGATAACAAGCGAAAAAACTCCACCAATCCACACAGTTACCAGGGAAGTCAGTTTGACAAGAATCTAGGAAGTAAATAATGACTCTCTCTGAAATGGTCGCTTAGCCTCCTTTTCTGCAGCATCCCCTGAATAAAGGAGGTTGGAATTGAGGTGAGGTATCTGTGGACTCAGTCACTGGGCTTGTTAGCGAAGCCCGTATCTGAGGCTTGCAGATTTGAGGCCACTCATTAGCAGAGAGAGGTGTTGACGCCTCGGCCAGCAGAAAATCCAGCTTCTCCAGACTGGTTTTCACAAACCAGAATGGGTCCACTTTGTAACGGTTAAAGGTAAAGGGACCCCTGACCATTAGGTCCAGTCATCACCGACTCTGAGGTTGCGGCGCTCATCTCGCTTTATTGGCCGAGGGAGCCGGTGTACAGCTTCCAGGTCATGTGACCAGCATGACTAAGCCCCTTCTGGCGAACCAGAGCAGCGCACGGAAACGCCGATTACCTTTCCGCTGCAGCGGTACCTATTTATCTACTTGCACTCTGACGTGCTTTCGAACTGCTAGGTTGGCAGGTTATGTATGCCCAAATGCTAGTTTTGTATCAGTGAGTGACACTAGGTGCAGCTGATCATTGCCACAAGAACTGATCCCTAAACAGCTGTGTTCAAACAGGAACCAAAGTAAATTGGTAACGAGTGATACTCTTTTCTGCAAAGTTGCCTTGTTTTTCGTCTTCAAATTCTGGCATATAGGCTGTTCTACCTGCCATGACCATGTAAGATGCTAGTTCTCTTATCTTTACTGAGAAAGGTGTTAACAATGTAAGTAAGGATGAAACGATGCGTTTCAGTTGCATAGGAAAATCCTCATTTCTATTCAAGCTTTAACTTTTCCTGCTTTTTAAAAATGAACTTTCGGTTCATTTTATCAAACTTTTTGAGAAGCAAGAGTATGCAGAATATGGGTCAGTCACAAAGTCTTATCATGGGTTTTTGGGTTGTGCTGGGAGTAAACAAATTATTTGTAACAATGAGATTTACCCCCACCTCATACATTTTCTCCAATTTACAGGGATCTCTATCCTGTGCTAATGAAGATGGTCCCATCCCTGGCTCAATTGGCTGGCAGTTTTCAGGAGAACAACTCTCTATTTGAACTTTCCGTCCAGCGAGCTACAGCCATGGTGACTCTGCTTAGTCAAGTGACACAGACGGCCGGCTGCAGGGCAGAACTGCAAGCCCAGCTTAGCAGGTATCGCCACCTTCTCTTGCCAGTCCTGTGTGTGTGTTTTTTCCCCTAAAAAGGCACGTTTTGCAGTAGCAACATGAGTTTGCATCACTCAGTGGAGTGCTTTTTATTATTATTATTATTATTATTTATTTACTTGTAAAGGTTTTTGTTTGAATTTTTAAAGCAGATGTCAAGGCAGATTACAATATGACAAACAGTATGCAAGTAATAACAGTGAAAGGAGATAAGAAATAGCAGATATAATGCTCTAAACTAAAACGTGAGGGAGATGATGAATTAACAACTTTGTAACATAAGTTACAATCACACCAAAGGCCCATCTAGTCCAGCATAAGCAAAGGCCTATGGGAAACTCATCATTATCATCATCATAATTTATTATTTATACACCGCCCATCTGGCTGGGTTTCCCCAGTCACTCTGGGCGGCTCCCAACTGAATATTGAGGGTATTGGCCCTCACCTGCTTAGTTGGTCTCTAAGGTGCTACTGGAAGGAATTTTTCTATTTTTTATTTTGTTTCGACTACGGCAGACCAACATGGCTACCTACCTGTAACTAGAGTCATGGCTTCTGTTAGGATCCTGAAATGTCTTTTTTGTCCAGTTCCCTTTTTTATAATTTTTATTACATTTTTCCAAATTACATTTCAAAATATTCATTTAGACAACCTTAAATCAATGACTTCCCTGCTTCTCTTTCCTTGGTTCATTTTGTATACCACACATCCCTGCATATTTTACACGGACCATTCAGTGATCCATTATTACATCCATCAAAACACTGTTGAATTTATCTTAGTGCTACCAGCGTTTTTAAATGAACACAATTTTCACCCATATATTCAGTAAACATTTTCCAGTCTTCTTTAAACATGTGTTCTTCTTGTTCTCTTATTCTGTATGTTAAATCTACAAGCTGTGCGTATTCCATCAGTTTTAAGTTGCCATTCTTCCTTGGTCGGGACCCTCGTTTTCCGTTTTGGGGCTAGCAAAACATGGGCCGCAGTAGTAGCATACATAAATAATCTTTTTTGACACCTGGGAATTTTCTTCTGAATTATCCCCAACAGAAAGGACTCTCGTGTTGTTGTTTTTTGAGGGGGGGAAGGTACTTTAAAACATTTTTTTCAATTCATTATATATCATTTCCCAATACCTTTACCCTTTTACAAGTCCACTTTTTGTCCAGTGCTCTGGTGTGAATCCTCGTGCCAGAGCGCTGGAGCAGAAGGCGCTTTGGTGTGGCCCTGTTGACGAGTGCCAGAGCACCTTCGGGTCTGGCGCTCTGGGACTACCCAGCACACGATCGCCAGAGCACTGGACTGGAAAGTGCTCCCCTCCTGACATCCTGATTTGGGGGACAAAAATATTGGGCGGTGTGGAAGTGGTATACAGCCATCATGACTAGCAGCCATTGATTTTAAAAAGCCTGCCCAAAAAAGAACGGCCTTCACAGAGCAGTGGAAGGCCATCAAACGGTCATACGCTGCCTTTCTTTTGTCATGGGACCTTGCATGCAGGGTTCCCATCAGACTCCAATTCGTGCATTGAGCAGACTCAGTTCTGTGTAGCTTCAGCAAGGTTGCTGCATTATCTGCTTGAAAACCATTCCCTGCCTGTATGTGTGGATGTTTCTCCTCCACGTAATTGCCTCTGTACTGTGGGCTGCTACATTCCAGCAATGCAAAAGTCAGAGGTAAACTTGCCCGTACCCGGCAAGCGAGAGACATTATCCCAGATCAAAGACACATTCCACCCAGGCAGAAGAAGCATTTTCAAAGCCACAAGATAAACCATCCACAATATCAGGTTCTGTCAAAAGGGTAACTGAGCGAGGGAATGGGTTTGTGAGCGCAACCTTATTATTTGCCTTTATTCTTGTTTTTAGAGAAGTTTCATTGTGAACGAGAGCTGTGGCACTCCTGCTTCTGAGAATCGAGGGTGCCATCACATGTCAGCTTTCTGTAATGCCCAAATAACACTTGGCACTAAATGTAGGGTTTGCTGAAATTCTGCCGTTAAGTGCTTCCTTACAAAGAGAAACTAGCAGTTAGTGAATTGGCTCTCTGTGAAATATAGGTGAATCAATTTCTCTGGTTTTTCTTTCAAATTGGCCGTGCAGAATTCTCATCACTTGTTTTGGGAAAGTGGCACTTGAAGTGAAGGACAGGAAAGGATTTAAAATGATTTGGGGGGGGGCAGTTACCTGCAAAATGATGGGGTGGGTGGGGAAGAGAACAGGCTATTGTTTACAAAGCAGCTTTCCTAAATTATATCATATGCAGCCTGACATAACCACATGCTTGTGGTTCTGGTGTGAGATTATTATAGGCTTTTAAAACATGAGATGGCTGTTGCATATGTACAAATATATAATAAATCCCGGGGACTTTTATGAGAAGCAAAGTGAAGATAATTTACCCGTTCTTTTGTGTACAAAAATGAGTGAACACCACCACCATTGTTGGAAAGTCGTTTTCGGGGTTTAAATGTGAAAAATATGGATGTTTTAATTTTTTTGTACTTAAGAGCTCTCTCTATGTCCTGCTTGACATGGTCACTTTAAAAGCAGAATACAGACAAAGAGAGTCTAGGAGTAGGGTTCATTTACCGGAGGCTATTTGTCTTTGGAAAACGTTTGAGAGAGTACAACACATAACCAAACATGATGGAAGCTTCCTGGAGGCAAAAAAATTGCTGTTCCGTGGCTGAAAGCGGTGTTGAAGTGTCTGTCCTTTTCATAACAGCTGTCTGTGCATGACTGGTGGTGATGAGAATTGTGACAGAACTTCTCTGGCTTTCCTTAGTTGCGAGGAAGGTATTTATAAGGGTAGTGATGATGCCTCAGTAAAAACTGATCACTTCGGCAAGTAAGGTTATGACCATCTTTCAGCCTAGCAGCCTTGTCAGATTAATTGCCCTTCTCTTTGAAGAGGAGTTCTAGTCTTCCCTGCGTGAGTCCTGCTTTAGTCCCCTATTTTTGTATCTCTTTTTCTTCCATTTCCCTCTTCTTAGGATGAGTGGGAGGAAATAATTAGACTTTGTCGAAGAGCAGTTGATTGTGGTATTCCCCAGGAATCCACTGCCGAGTCCAGCAAACCCTGGGGTTTGTTCGTGCTGTTGAAGTGGAGGTTGACAGTGAATTTGATTGAGAAGATAATCATTTGGGTGGGTGTAAATAAATACCTGGCTCAGTGAAAGAGGTTTGATCTGAGGAGAGTGAGTGACAAGGGTGGGGGCGGGAGCACTTTGAAGGGAAGCATATGGGACTGGTAGGCTGCAGGGGCAAACCAAGGAACAAACGCTTTGCTAGAGGCGTAATGTGTCCAGCATCAGAGAAAAGTGCTGTTGCAGTATGGGTGCTGTTCTGTGCAAATTTGGCTTGTGTCCTGCATCCCGCAAATGAACTCTCATCGCTGCAGACATATAATGGGTTGAATCCCATTGTTTTCCAAATGGGTTGAATCCCATTGTTCTCTTTTGCTTGTGGAAGGGCTTTAAAACTATTGTGTGCCTCTGCTAGTGGAAAAGGAAGGGAGGTGACTTTTGCCAATTTCCCTTTGCAGCCCCCTGCACCCTAAGTAAATCTGTTCCAGAAGGTTGGGGAACTTTCTAGAACAGAATGGAAGGTGATGCAGCAGCCTGCTGGGGTTATCAATGGAAATTAACCGCTGCTTCTGTTTGTCTGGATCGAAAGCTTTTCTGCGAGCCGAAGGGACACCTTTAGATTGAGCCCCAAGAATTATCAGTCACATGAGTTTCTGTAATTAGGAATCAAGTGATATCTGTGCACGTGTGAAGCGGCTCTTAATCTTTGATCAGCCAAGGGCCTTGACCATTTCCTATCTTAAATTTAAAAAATAATAATGAATGAATAAATTTTTATTCTGCTTGTTTCGCAGTCTCTGGGCAGCTTGCAAAACATCAGTAAAAATATTACAGATGGTACAAAATTGACAAATATTAACACTGCAACTTGATGAATCCTCTCCAGCCAAACAACTGCTGAAACCTTGCTTAGAAATAACACATTCTTGTTTCTTTTGCTCCCTCCCCCCCCCCTCAATTACTTGGAACTTACGGTATATGGCGCTTATGACTGTAATGTTGCTTTCCCCATTTGTACTAGTACACTGAGTGGTGTGTTGTTGTTGTTGTTGTTGTTGTTGTTGTTGTTTGGTTATACTTACTCTCTGGTTTTTATTTATAGTGCCGTTATTGTTGTTAGTTGCCCGGAGGACTTAGTTGATATTCAGCTTAGTTTTACTGAGACCCACTGAAATGAATGATCATGACTAAGGTTCACTCATTTTAGTACCCTGTTTCTCCTAAAATAAGACGTAGCCATAAAATAAGCCGTAGCAGGATTTCTACACATTTGTGAAATATAAGCCATACCCCGAAAATAAGACATAGTGACGCGGCGCCTCTCCCTTAAGACGGCCTGGATAGGCGTGGCTATGCAGCGTACCGACGTGGAGCGGCTAAAATAAGACATCCCCCAAGAATAAGCCATACTGTGTTTTTTGAGGGGGGGAAATATAAGATGGTGTCTTATTTTAGGAGAAACACGGGTAGGTCTGCTCTGATTAAACAGTTATTGGATGGCATGTAAATATTGTTAGAGTTCAAATCCCCATTTAATCCGTGTAGTCTGCTGGGTGACATGAGTCTTGTCACCCCCTGTCTGCTAACCTACCTGCCAGGGTTGTGACGATACAGAGGTGGGGTGGGAGCACCACATATGGAGCCTTGGCTCGTTGGTGGAAAGGTGGGATATAAACGTTATAATAATTTAATAATAGATAAGATTAGGGCAAGGCACCAGTTCAGCTTGCTTGTGAAGCCATCTAGTTGTAGACTGGATATAAACAATACTCTCATGATTAAAGTTTGTTCATTTATTTCATTCAGAATATCTACCACTTCTCAACAAAGCGTTAAATAGTAAAAGTGAACAACAATGAAAGCATCCTAAAACATGTTCCACAGTCACTGAATCTTTTAGGCTGATCAGTCAGTTGGCATTAGCAGTTTGAGTCTTACCTCTCCCCTTCACAGTTTCTCTTTTCTGTTTCAGGAGTGATCCAGAAGGCGGTGGCCAGATTCCACCTCCGCCAGTCACCTGGAGCCAGGTATCGGGCTTCAGGCCCATCATTGAAACGCAACTGAAAGGATTCCTGGAACAAATAACCCAGCTGGAGATCTGGCAGGCACTGCAGCCCCTCACAACAGCTTGTGTCCTTTACATGGCGGCATATTACAGTCACTGCAATCAGCAGGTGAGGCCTGTGAAAACCAAAGAAGTGTCTCTTGCAACTGTCTGTTGGGTTGATCCCTTATTCCCCCAGTGCAACTATCCGTCCAGACAAGGCTTGGAGTACAGTCGAGGGAAGGAAGTGCAGTTGTCTTAACTGAAATGATACAGGTGCCTGTCTTCTGGGTTCCTTTGTAAATTCAGGTGAACCTTGCAGCTTGTTTCAGTGTCTTTCAGCCTTACAATTTGCCAGGCATGGTATCCTCCATATGTTGCTGGACCACAGTTCCCATCATTCCTGGCCACTGGACATCCTGGCTGGGGCTTATGGGAGTTGGAGTCCAGCAACATCTGGAGGCACTACCTTGGATAACCTGGCTTTACTAGGATGACTCTGGACAGGATCAGCTTAATATATCTCTTCCCCCGTTCATAGGGAGAGTGTCAAAAGCATCAGAAACTTTCCAAATCAAGTGGAAAAGATTTAGAAGTAGTTTTCAGCCCCTGTTGAAATGACCTTCAGGAGCTTTTTTGAAGCAACTACCAGTTAAAAATTCTTTATGAAATCACCAAGCAAATGAAAATAATTCTGTTATTGATTATACTTGGATTGCTTGAGGCCTGACCATAGCCAGAGCCACATATGCATTCTGTAGCTGCATTCACACATGACACTAACCCACTGCTTGTCCAACAAGCCATGAGTCAACTCACCAACAAGCAAGCAAGCAAGCAAGCAAGCAAACAAACAAACAAACAAACCATGGGTTGTTTTTCCAGAACTTGATTTATTTTCCAGCTGTTCTTGTCTAATACTCGTATAGCTTGGTGAGCATCTGGGGTGGGATGGCCAGACGCAGCTCCTTGGTTTGGACCTGACACCAAACCATAGTTAAACAAGCTGTGGTTCATAAGCTTCACTTTTACTTACTCATTTTATGTTATTAGTTTATGCAGGGGGGGGGATTACGAATCTCCTTCTACATATCAAGTCTCAAGGGAATTTACAACCATAAAAACAACTAAAAATAGTTTTAGAAACCGTACAAAAAGCAAATAAAGATATGTGTTTGTTCTGTATTGTTTTTAAACCTAGTGCCAGGGACCTTTTTGAGTACTGGTTTATTGCCAGAAAACAAATCATGGGAGCCATTGTTAAGCTAAAGAAACTATGGATTAGCATTACGTGTGAACCAGGCACTTTTGTCTGAGCACTTTTCCCATTCATCCAAAGCTTATCTAGAACAGGAGGAGTAGTGTGCATCTCTGTGTTCCTCTGTTTTGTTTGATGTCTCAGGAAAGGAGGAAGAGCTCCTGTTGGGAAGGAGACAGTGGTAGTAGAGCATGAACAGGAAAGAACAGTTTCCTCCTTGCCAGTTGTTCAATATATTTTGACACCCTTGACCCACTTCTAATTCCATACAGAAAAATAGTGATTGATCTCTCTATCTTGCAAGGAGCTGAATTAAAGGGTCCTGGATTTGCAAGGGCCTGTAAGGAGACTCTTCAGCTGTCCCACTTGAAGCATTAGGGCAGTTACACCAGCCCAGGAGTTCCCAAACTCTGGTCCATGGACCAACAGTGGTTGCAAGCTTTATTCAGGTGGACAATGGCATATCTCTTTTAATACAATTAAAAACCATGCAGCATCTAGCCCATTCAACATACAGGTAGAATAATTATTAAGAATAATTATTAAGAATAATTATTAAGTGGTCTGCCAAGATGTCCTGCAATTTTCCAGTGAGGCAGGGAAAGAGACAATGAGTTTGAGAACCACTACATTAGCCCCTTCTTGCTGTACTCTTGCCTTGGACTCGAGTTCTTTAATAAAACATCCCTAGGCAAATATGTTTGGAGGCATTGCTCATGCATAATAAATCACTGTCCTGGACAATGTCATGAGGCAAAATCATGTGCCTGCAGCATCTTGAATTTAAAAAGAAAGGAAATCAATAGGTCTGACTCATGCACAGTATGTGTTGTTGGCTTAATTTCAGAGTTTTCACAAAAACACCTTTTTCCTCCCGTTTCCCCCCTCACAGCCATCAGTAAACCCCATTGACTCCTTAGAGGAAGTGGAGCATCTGACATCAGCGCTGCTGCTGCCTCTCCTCAGCCAGCCAGTCATGCAGAGCCTCTGGGAAATGCTCAGGTAAAATCTGTGCCCACGTATGTTGCTGCTGCTGCAGCAAGCCAACAAGCTTGCGTTACTAGTCAGTTGAGCGTCTTGCAGCAGCGGTGCTGTGCTGTCGTTCCTTGGGCAGCTGAAACAGTCCTGCTAGACGGACGAGGCTGTGCGTCTTCTTTCCTTCTGCTCCTGTCCCTATTTGTCTTTTGACCTCTCTCGTAAAGTCAGAGTAAAATGATGCAACGTGGGCATACGTTAAACTGCATCATTTACGCGGGTCACAGAATCCTGCTTTGTGGCACAGAATATTAGTTTACCTTGGTGCAAAGGGTTCTTTATTTTTGCCAGATCAAGGTGCGTGCTGGCGTTGGCAAACAGATCACATGCGAAGTTAGGCATCTGCATACCTCTGGAGCGCTGGCTTCCAGATAATGAGGGCAAGTTTGTCTGCTCTTCAAAAGAATAGCATTGCACTGTACGTTCAGGATTGTGCTTTCTGCAGCTAACTATATGGCAAAGCTGAAGAAGCCAAGGAATGAAGGAGTCTGCTCACAGGGCACTCTGGGAGTGGTCTGTGGGGGTAGAGTCCCACTTTGTCCGACAAATCTAGCACATGAAACAAATCCCAAATTGGCCCTGGGTTGGTCAGCAGGACGCCCAGAACAGCATGCGGGGTGGAGTGGGGAATGCTTGCCTTGATGGTACTGTTGTCTTAGCATACCATTGAATTTCTCTCTTTAGCTGGCAACGCTTTAATCACATGGATTTTTTTTTAATAAGTTGCTTTTTTCTCAGTAAAGTCTTTGCCTTCTGAAGTATAACCTCTCTCTCTCCCTCCCTCTCTCTCTCTCTCCCTCTCTCTCTCTCTCTTTCCACACAGGCCATGCTCTGCTCTGTGCAATCCTTTAACCTGCTCTCCAGCACCAGAATCTCTCCCCAGCATCGTTTCTCTGAGCTGCACTGGGGGCAAACCCCCAATGAGCCTTGCAGGCTCCAAATCACCTTTCCCGTTCCTTACTGCCTTCTTGGTGCTTGTCGACAGCATCATCACCGTACACAAAGGGCTGGTTGGCAAGGTGAGCCCTGCTGGTGTTTTGTTCTGCTGTTCTTCGAGCCATTTCTGTTGGGAGACATGCTCTGTTCCAAAAAAGAGAACAGAGGACACTTCCTGCATCTAAGAAGAAAGTGTAAACAGGACACTTGTAACAGTGTCCCATTTATGTGTTTCAGGCCACCAGATGCAATAAAACCAGGAGTTGGTTGAGCAAGCTCTGAAAGCCTAACCCTTGGGCATATGAGAGCCTGAAGTCTAGCCTTTGGGCATATAAACCCTCTTCAGGTTTTATAAAATTATAAGCATGTAGGAGGCACAAAGCTATGTGAACCACACACAAAAACACACCCCGACGTGGCAAATTCTGAAGATGGTTTATAAGCGTCTTTGTGTACAAGCCTCCCTCCAGTCTTGAACCCCAGTTGTGCAGGGTTCCTTATCTCAGGGAAGCTGGCAGGTGTGCTCTGTGCAGAGGAGGGCAACAGAGATGATAAAGGATCTGGAAACCAACCCTTACGAGGAATGGTTGAGGGAGCTGAAGGAGCTGGGTATGTTTAGCTAGAAGAAGAGAAGACTGAGAGATGACATAATAGCAATCTTCAAATGTCTGAAGGGCTGTCGCATGGAAGATGGAGCCAGCTTGTTTTCTCCTTCTGCAGATTGGTTGTTAAAAGTCTGAAAAGCTCCGGAGCAGGTAAAATTGACAGACTTGGTAAGAAAGAAGGAGCAGTGACCATTAATGATTACTTTTCCAGACAAATGGGCTCTTTTCCTATGTCTCTTAAAATGTGAATATAGCATGCATTGTTCTCTCCGGGGAAACCATCAGTTTCCAATTATCCCAGCAGACAATGAGAAGGATGTTGTTGTAGCTGAGCATATGAATGGCATTTCTACATGACAGGGAAAAACTAGCTAAAGGAGACTATCACCCTCTAGATTCAGGTGTTTTTGAACTGACATCACCCCCTCTCTTTTTTAACACAGTATGTCTCCATCCTGGATGTGAAGGGTGTGACAGACTATCTGCTGCAGAGCTGGACTGCTGACCCGCCTTCTATAACTCCTTCCTCTGCTTGGCTCTTGAGCCATGAGTACCACTTTCAATATTACGTGCTTTCACTGGCTCAGAAAATGGTAAGCTCTTTGCATCCATCTTCACTTCTGGTTTGCTTAGCCCACCCATTACTAGCCTAGGGCCTTTCAGATGTTTTTTACTACGGCACATGCTGGTTGTGACTGATGGGAGTTGTAGTCCAAAACATCTGAGGAACACCATGTACTTTGCCCATGTAGTTATTACAGAACCTGCTGGGGAGGGGATGTGGTGAATGAGGCTGCGGTTCCTCAATAGAATTTGGCACCTACTGATTCACTTTACAATGTTCCCCACTCTCCATTTCCCACCTTTGATAATGTAATGGACAAAAGAAGCCAATAGGTGGTGTTTTCCCCCACCTCCCATCCCAATTTGCCACCCATAAAGAAAACATACTGCAGCTTCTACTCCCACCTACTCCCTTGCCACCCAAACATGAGCAGTAGACTCTATCTGAAGGGATTTACAGATTGTGGGAGGTTGTGCCGTGTTTATGCATTCAACATAAGGTGAAACTGGCTGAAAATCTGAGTGATCTACTGTGTAATCCCCAGATTTTGGCCAACTGAAGTATCTGCCTTATCTTGTCTCCCACCACGTTGCATAAACACAATGCAAAGTTGCGCTGTGTTACGTTGATTTGCGGACTTCATGGTGAAAAGCCAACATGTAGGGGGATTTCTTTTGAGGATGTTTATCAGGATAAAAAAACCTGCCTGCTCTTGCAGCTTGGCATAGAACATCCCCCTTTATTCCTGCCCCTGCCCTGTGTCATATCATGACCCCTATATCTGCAACATTTTCACATGCTGGATTTTTGTTTCCTATGCAGGCAGGTACTTGTCCGGATTACAGCCGGCATGCTTCGCTCCATCACTGCGTTGCCATGGCGTTGTTAAGCCGTTTGTTGCCAGGCAGTGAGCACCTGGCTCACGAGCTCCTATTGGGCCTTGCTTTCAATGCAAAACTGATTCCGTAAGTTCCACTCCCTCTCCACCTCTTCCCCATCGCTCCCCTTGAGTAACCCTTCCAAAGACGAGGACGTGGAGAAACTGTTTTGGAAAAAAGGAAAGAGAGATTTACAGGAGAGTTTTAGTTTCAGTAACCTTCTGGGGAGCCTGTTCTAGGTTTCCTTGCAGTGGGAGTTGAGGACATAAAATGATTCTTGCTCATGTGTCTAGTCCAGCCGTCTGTTCCACCTGTGGCCAGGCAGATGCTCACGACAAGCAGGACACAACTATCTTATTCTGTTCCTCTTGATCCCAGCAATTGATATTCCGAGGCATACCGTCTCTGATCCTGGAGATAATATATAGCTATCATGACTAATACTTGTGCTGTCTACATAGCTGAAGAAACATTTTGATGCAGCTCCATGGCCCTGAAGGACAAAGGGTGACTTCTTGCTCTTCTCTGCACCAGCTGTGAAGTCCTTTAAATCTCTGTGCCATCTTTATTGTTTGTCCACTTGTAAAGTTCCTCTGCTGTGCAAAAGCTTGGAGGTTATGTTTGTGCAATTTTTAAAATTGACTTCTTCTACATTGATGGTGGTATATCCTTAACATAAATACTGCAAAGTGGGTTAAGCCATGAGAGGTTTGCCAAGGCCTAAGAAGGCAACCAGGGACGCGGGTGGCACTGTGGTCTAAACCACTGAGCCTCTTGGGCTTGCCGATCAGAAGGTCGGCAGTTCGAATCCCCACGATGGGGTGAGCTCCATTTGCTCGGTCCCAGCTCCTGCCAACCTAGCAGTTCGAAAGCATGTCAAAGTGCAAGTAGATAACTAGGTACCACTCCGGCGGGAAGGTAAACGGCGTTTCCGTGTGCTGCTCTGGTTTTGGTGTTCCGTTGCGCCAGAAGCGGCTTAGTCATGCTGGCCAAATGACCCGGAAAAACTGTCTGCGGACAAACACTGGGGTCTGTAAAGCGAGATGAGCGCTGCAACCCTAGAGTCGTCTGCGACTGGACTTAACTGTCAGGGATCCTTTACCTTTACCTTTAAGAAGGCGACTTAGACCACAAATGTGGCACTTTTCGGCACTCTACTCCACAAGAGTCAGTCTGAAAGCAGAAAATGGGCATTGGGAATAGCTATGTGTTCAGACCATTTCCCTTTCAATATGTTCCTCATCCTAAAAATAGGTTATTACATTTCACTACGTTGAGGCTGCTTATGGTGATGAGAAAAGGAATTGAATGTTTGAATCTCCTTGGAAACATGGATTCCCACATATAAAAACGGTTGGTGGCCTCTGCATACATGGACTCCAACTCCCATCATCCCTGGCCATCAGTTGGCTGTGGTTGCTGGGAGTTAGAGTCCAGCAACATCAAGATGAGGAAGGGTGCTGTAAGCTATGATAATGAGTCCTCCACACTCAGAGGCTCTTTCTCCATCCAGGAATCCCCTTTATACCCCTTTCTGAGCTGCCCTAGCTATTCCTGGAGATGCATTTCATCTAGCAATCTTATCTCTGTTCTGTTCCAGCTAGGCACTTCTTACATACTTATATAAGCAGCACCTGCCACACTGTAGAATATATTTCCTTAGGGCAGCACCCTGGAGTCATGCTGCATCTTTGTGAAAATGTAGATCATAAGACTGTTGGGGATTACTCTTGTGCTGTAGGAAATAGATAAGCAAATAGCAAATATCATTGCATTAATCAAGAAAGCATTGACATTTATCACCCTCTCTTTTGTACAGGGAAGGCAAATCAGGGGGCCCAGAAGCTGCTGATTTCTCAGACCTTCTGCACTTGAGCTCAAAGGCGAAGCCAGCACAGCCAGGCTCAGCAGCTGCTGTTCCTCCACTCCCTAGTCGTGGTGCCTTGCTGGAGGAAGCATACCGGCAACTCCCACTTATCCAGGCCTGCTACCTCTCTCACTTGGCTTACTTGGAGCCCGCCCTTGTTCGTTCCAGAGATGTTTACCAAGGACGAACACACTTAATCCAATCCATGATTCTTCCTGAGGTCAAAGGGCCAATCCTACCTTCCGACTGGCCGTTCCTTCCTCTCATCAACCTCTATAACAGTGTGACTGGTGCAGGAACCCGGTGGGCTGGGCTGAGTTCTCTCCCACTGGATCTTGTGCGCACAGTGACTCAGAACCTGCAGTGGGTCCTCTTGCTAGAGACTTGGAGAGCCAGGGTCCTTCAGGGCATCTCGGCGGCAGCCAGACTGGCAAGGCTTATGTGTGTCTTCCTCACGGGCAGCGACTTGTTCCTGGAAGGGCCTGTCCATTCCTACACAGCTGCTCTCCTCTCCCTTTACTGCCAGCCCAAAGTCCTGGACTCCTTGAACTTGGATGCTCCCCTCCCTGGCTTAGCTTCTTTCCATGACCTCTACATCAACCTCCTTGAACAGTTTGAAGGTGTCTCCTTTGGAGACCCACTCTTTGGCGTCTTCGTGCTTCTTCCTCTGCAGAGGCGGTTTAGTGTGCAGCTAAGGATGGCTGTCTTTGGAGAGCATGTGAGCACCTTGAGGGCACTGGGAGTTCCACTCCAGCAGGTAGGTCTCCCCAAGATAAGGCTGGGTTGTTTTGGGGTAGGGGTGGACTTTGGGGGGTGGGAAGTAAGCTCAAGAAAGCCCTGCTGGATCAGACTGAAGGCCCATTTAGTCCAGCATCTTGTTCTCCCTGTGGCCAACAAGCTGTCTTTGAAAACCCCACAAACAGCACATGAGCGTAGCAGAACTCTCTACTTGTAATCCCCAGCAAAGCTGTCATGAGCAGTAGCCATTGATAGCCTTAACACTTTATGAATGTGTCTAACCCTCTTTTAAATCCATTCACGTTGATGGTCCTCACCACATCTTTGGGTTACCAAGTTCTGTTGTTTAGCTATGTGCTGCGTGAATATACTTCCTTTTGCCTACCCTGAATCTTCATGTCCCTGCATTCTAGTACTATGAGAGAGGGAAGGAAGGAAACGTATAAGGAGGCAGAAGTAGCTGGCAGGATTAGGGGGAGCATAATTCTGTTCCCCACTAGGGATGGACTGAGCAGCCTAATTCCCTCTCCACTTTTAGTTTTGCTGGAGCTCAGTCTGTCAGTTTGCATTTCTTGCTGCAGAAAGTATTGCTCTGATGTGTAGAGATCTTTCCTCTTCTAATTAATTCACGAGGCTTCTGGAAACTTCTCTGTGTGAAAGAAACAAGCAGAAGGTTCATGATGTTTGGGTTATTCCTTCAGAGAAGCTGAGTGCAGCTGGGTTAAACTGGTTCTGTTATCTCTTCAGTCAAGGTCATGCTGACTATAAAAGTAAGGCCAGAAGGAGCCTGGGTTTCACTTTCTCTTTCTATCTCTTTTCCTTCTGATGTGGTATTCTGAACATAGTATAAGTTATTGTAAGTTTCAGTTAAGTCTGCTGCAACTGGACGTATTATGGACAGTGCCAATCCTGAATGTATGGGATTTGTGACCATTGTGCTCATTTGTCTTCAGTAGCAGTAAAGCTCTGCTGGATGGAATATTAATTGCCTCTGGTCTATTTTTTTGAAATCCTGCAACGTGTTTAAGTTTTTACTCTGCTAACTTTATGATGGAATCTGCTCTAGATCAATATTGAGTAGAATTACATGACACAGTCATAGGTCTGTTCCATCCTGTCTTCCGTGCCTGAACAAATGCATGAAGAGTCCGCAGTTAAATTTTACACACTCTTCATGTACAATTATTATTGTGTGTGTGTGTATACAAGAAATGTGTTTCAGTGTATTTTTCTATAAAATATACTTTTAAAAAACACATAAAATACATATTTTTTTAGTGGTGTTGCTTTCTTGGCTTTGTTGCAGTTTCCTGTGTCTCTGGAGCGATACCTTTCCCCTGCTGAAGACAACCTGAACCTCTTACGGCAGTACTTCCAGACCTTGGTCACAGGGACCTTGCGACAGAACTGGTGCCCTGTACTTTATGTGGTTGCTGTGGCCCATGTCAACAGCTTCATTTTCTCACAGGATAGCACCACACAGGTATGTGATCTTTTAAAGTCTGGCCCTGGTGCATCCTGTTCTTCTACCAAGCTGGTTGTGTGATGCACACAGTTCCTCCCTGTTATGTTTTGATGCTGTGTCTCAATTGATTGTGCGAAAAGCCTGACAGCTTTTAGGAGGGAGGATCTGGATGAATGTCTTGTCCTGGGCTGTCAGTGTGGACCTGGGATTTTTAGAGATAACAGAAATAGCCTGTGGCATCGTTGTCGGGTTGCCTTTTGAAGATAAAATGGAAATTTCCATTTGTCCAGAGTGCTCCACTGCTGCCCACCTGCTTGTAGGAGAAGCGTGTGAGCTGCTTCACACTGCGTTTTTGGGAAGCGCGTTAATTCCCTGCTCAAGAGATTGAATCCTGCTGCCTTTGCTGCACATTCCTGTTCCCTGCTGGGAACAGGGCACCCAGCCAATGCAGGATTAAATCCTCTCCTCATGCCCATCAGCTGATGTCAACAGTGATATTAGCTGATGGGTGAGCAGTTGTAGTTTGGGGGAAATGGTCTCCTGGACCAAACTAGAACCTCTGGTGGTTCAAGGTTGGTCCACAGGCCAAGCCATGGTTTGGCTTGGAGTGAAGTGTGAGCCAGACCACTGAATCCTCACTGGGCCTATCAGGCCACTTGTCATGCATGCCAGCAGAAAGCTGATTTGCCAAGAAACTTAATTCCGAAAGAGCAGCCCAAGAAACAAGATGTATCTGTGTGGGTTCTTCTGAGCACACTAAACTCTTGAAGAAAAGGTTGTTATAGGATATACAGATTTTGGCTCTTGTATGTTCATTGTTGCCTGTGATGGCCAACAATTCCCTTGGGGATTCTGAAGAGCTGGGTTCCTTTCTCTTAGAAAAGCAACTATAAGTTTAACATTTATTTTATTTGTACTTTTATCTCAGGAGGTTGATGTGGCCCGAAAAAGCATGCTCCAGAGGACCTGGCTGTTGGCTGATGAGGTAGGCTCTCAAAACCAGTCCTCGTAATACTACAAAAGAGAGTTTTGTGGAGTGATGAATTTTCACACCTATCTTACCCAGTGCTCCCAACTTTGCAAACATGTCTCTATGGGTTGTTTGGCTCAGACACATTAGTTCAGCCCATTGGCTCACTGCAAACAATTGCTCTGGTTTCTCTACTGAGTCTTCGGCCGCAGCACAAAGGACACATCATTTCCATAGGAATGGAGGGATGTTGAGCAAAACCCCATGCAAACAGTTGAACACCCTTCTTACAATCTCAGTTTAGCTTTAAAATGCCCAACTAAGCAGCAAGCCCCGATTCGAACATGCCTATAATGCACTTCTATATGGTATGTGACAGAGCACATTTTATTGTGTGGCCAATTGGGTAATTTTCTTGAAAGGCAGGCTGTTGGGTGAAGAATATTCCTGCACTGGAGCAGTTAAATGGAGGAAGCACTCGCTGGCTTTTTTCTTGGACCAGGATGTATCTAGTTCAAACCTAACCTCAGCCACCGATTCACTAGAGACTTAGGCAATCCGCTAAATGTGATTGGGAGATTCAGCAAGCATTACTGTCAGCTGATAGCTAGGAATCCTGCTTCCCCATCATAACAAGCATTAAAACTTAACAGCACAGTTCAAACAATAACTATGTCTGCAGCTGAGTTACCAGCAACCTAATACTGCAGGCATTGCAGCAGTATTAAGGTGCAAATTTCCCCAGAACAGATGTGCTAATAGTATGGACTTCATGTGTTTGGGCTGCAGCATCTGAGTTACTACTGCTTAGTTCCCTTGTGCTCCTTAAGAGAAAAAGCATAGCCTGGAATGGCCCATATCTCCAGGGTTTGGGGAAACTGCTTTTCTTTCATTCACCCTCTGCTTCCTCCTGCACCCTTCAGGTACTCAGGCGACATCTTCTCTACTATAAATTGCCAAATAAAGAGAGCCAGGTGGGCTTTGACCTTTATGAGCAGCTTCCCACCATTCGTCTGAAATACCTGCACGCCGTGACTAAGAAGCAGCCCAAGGAGGAGCCATTCGCATCAGATTTGTAGAGAAGAACCTCAGCAGCTGACAGTTGGGGGTGGGGGCAGCAGCAGCGCTAAGACTTGAGAGGAGGTTGGTCACCCTCCTGGTCTCTTACCTTGCCTGAGGAGCACGACAGGAAGGATCTGTACTGTCGGCCTGGCTTGGCCTTGGCCTAGTTTCCGTGAAAACGGCTTGACTCTTCATGATGGAAGAAATTGGACAATTGTTTCTGCCAAGATGAAAGACAAATGATTTGGGGGGCGGGGGGGAAGGTGATGCAAATGTGAGGTGTCAGTAGGATTATTGGCATCTCCTACTGGAAGAGAGAAAGGCTTAATTTGCTCGTAGCACATGGTGAAATGTACCTGGAATGTTACGTCTTATGGTTTGGCTGGATGGCTGTAATGGAGCACCGGATTTAGGGTGGAGCGGGTGGTTCCCCCGCACAGGGCGCTGAGCCGAGGGGGTGCAAAATTGAGAAGATCCATAATTCAGAAGATCCATTTGGGGGTGGCCAAGTTTTGGCCTCGTACAAGGCACCGAAAGTTTACCAAAGTCTGCCTCTGCTGCAATGTCTGGGGTAGAAATATCTGGGAAAGTGGGAACTGATTCACCAGAATTGTTCATGGGATAGTGATTTGAACAAGCTGTTGAGTCCTGCAGCTGTTCTGCGCCAGACACATCTCAGGAAACAACATTAGAAGATTTCATCGCTGTGCAAAGCCACCTGTTCCCTTCACCCCCAATCTCTCTGCATTAGCTGTTTTTTTCTCTCTTTCTTTTTCTAACCATATTATATTTAATAAAGTTATCTTTCGCATAACAGGATGTTTTGGCAGCTGCAACAACTCCCCAAAGGCAAAAGAAGAAGAATGTGGTTGGTGGAACTTAATAAATCTGAAGGCATGCTCTGGGATGCCATGTCATGGATCTGTAGGGGACACACTGGGAGTCTGGGCTTGCTCCCATTGCAGCTAGTTTTCTGTGATGTCCAAACTCAGCCACTGTTTGAGTGACAAGGGCATCTAGTCACACTTCCTGTGCTTAGGACGCAATGACCATTGCCCCCCCCTTTTTTTTGCCAGGGCAACCTAAAGCAACTTACAACAATAAATGAATAACATACATTGAAACCATCATAAAACAAAGGCAGGATTTAAAACCCCACTCACTAAAGGAGTGAAAAATGAAAATTAATGAAAAGCCAAACGTTGGGTGGGGTGGGGGAGTTTTTGCCTGGCACCTAAAGATACATAATGATGAGACTCCCTAGGGAAAACACTACAGTCCTAAACATCTGGAGGCCACTGTGTTGGCTACCCGCTACTACAAGTTTTCTTCCAAACTAGCGACAAGTCACAAATGGGAGGCAGAGTACCAGAGGCTGCAGCAGCTCACAGGAGGAAGGCCAGATGAGATTTGTGAGAGATGCTTTCTCTCTGCAAGATCCCTTGCCATGTTGGAAATGCAGTCCCTGCACCCAACAGAAGCTCAGCATGGCCAAGAGTCACTAAACTGATGTCTAGATATATAGGATGATGAGCAAGATCCGAGCAGGACAGCTGTTTACTTTCTGAATCTTGGTTTTGACATGCCTCTCTCAGCTGCAGTTCAGTCCCTAATAAAATCAATGTACAATCATTGATTTCCCCCTTTCTCCTTTCCTGAGAGCAACTTTCCAGTTTGAATTACGGAGAAAAATAAGTACTAAGCTAAGAGTTGCCAGGAGTGGACCATCAAGAAGGCTGATCGCCGAAGAATTGATGCTTTTGAATTATGGTGCTGGAGGAGACTCTTGAGAGTCCCATGGACTGCAAGAAGATCAAACCTATCCATTCTTAAAGAAATCAGCCCTGAGTGCTCACTAGAAGGACAGATCTTGAAGTTGAGGCTCCAGTACTTTGGCCACCTCATGAGAAGAGAAGACTCCCTAGAAAAGACCCTGGTGTTAGGAAAGATTGAGGGCACAAGGAGAAGGGGATGACAGAGGATGAGATGGTTGGACAGTGTTCTCGAAGCTACTAACATGAGTTTGGCCAAACTGCGAGAGGCAGTGAAGGATAGGTGTGCCTGGCGTGCTCTGGTCCATGGGGTCACGAAGAGTCTGACACGACTGAACGACTGAACAACAACAAAATGGCAGGAAGGTTTGCAAATATGGAATCGCCTAATAAATCTTAGTACCCTTAATAAATTACAGTTCCCCGGATTCTTGGAGGGAAGCCATAACTGCTTAAAGTAGTATGATGCCGCTTAAAATTTATGGTGCAGATTTCAACCCATCATTGGCAGAATGTTATCGTGTGTTCTTTCTATAAATCACTAGAGGGTGCTGCTGAACAAAATATTAGTAAAAATCCTAGGTGGAACCTGCTCTAAATATAGAAGGCAATATTTTCTGTTTTTGGAGAATCAAATTAAAACTCAAAAAACCTAGTCAAATTTTTCTTTGGTGGGTGTTCTGAGCAATTGCTAGGAATTGGTACAATGGCCATTTTTAAATCAAATTGATTTTTTAAAAAAATGGTCAAAATGTGCCCACCAATTAGGTTAATCTGTACAGGAGTAAAACAAAATTATCTGTCTGGTGCTTTTTATTAGGTGTGATATAGTGGATATTAGATTATAATTTTGCAATGTCTCTTAGGTGATGGTATTTGTAGCACAGTTGCCAAACCAGTCACCTGTGACCTAATTTGTCCCTCTTCTTTTCAGCTCAGGATTTTGAAGTTAAGAAAAATCCACAGTTGGTAAAAACCTGGGATTCTATTCTGCTTGATAAGCAAATTTAGAATAACTAACATCGTATCTGAGGTTATATAATAGGTGAAGCATCTTCACAGCACGATCCTACATATGTCTTTGCACAGAAATAAGTCCCATTGGATTCACTGGGTTTACTGCCAGTTGATTGTCTCTTCTTTGATGAGTTCTTATTTGTGATTACTTGAACAGTGGTATTCCCTATTTTTAACTGTGTTCCTCTTGGACATTTTAGGCTTCAGTCCTAGACGCACTGAGCAGGGGGTAAGCTCTACTAGAAACAGTGAGACTGTCTTATCAATAAAGCAAAAAATTAAAAAATTCCTTCCAGTAGCACCTTAGAGACCAACTAAGTTAGGATTGCACTGCTACACTTTTATTTCATATCTACGGTTTGCCTTGTAAAGGGAAAATATTTACTAACAAGGCGAGTAGATTTTTGAAGCAACTGATATTGACCTGGTTTTCAAATGAAATATTTCAATTTAAAGTTTACTGAAAGACATTTTGTGTAAGGCATGTTTGCTTTCTAAATCTTGGGGGAGAAAGATGCAGGGAATGGCTGCTTCTGAGAGAGATTTGTTGTCATCGTTGCCAGTGATTTGAGTGCTCATGCCAGGCTTTCTGTGTGTGTTTGCAGTGTGTATGTGTGTGTCAGCCTGCTTGATGCCCTGAGTCCCTTCCAGTTCTTGGCTTTTTGTATCTGTGAGGGTAGAATGTATGAGAGCAAGCCTGCCAAATCAGTCTACGCCAGGCTTCCTCAACCTCGGCCCTCCAGATGTTTTGAGACTACAATTCCCATCATCCCTGACCACTGGTCCTGCTAGCTAGGGATCATGGGAGTTGTAGGCCAAAAACATCTGGAGGGCCGAGGTTGAGTAAGCCTGGTCTAGGCAATGGTGGTGACAGACTAAGAACCATGATTAGCATAACCAAAGAAGTTGATCTGTGCCATAGAATGAATGGGTCGGCTTTTCCCTGACCTAGTGCTGGGGGGGTGGGGTGGAGAGAAGGGGCATACTGAGCTGCAAGCAGACTACAAGCTGGACATAGAGCCACCCTTGCTCTGTGCTGGATCCCAACCTCTGACTAATGGATGAACAACATCTGCTGGAGTGTTAATGCTATGCTCAGGTTGTATATATGTGTAAATAAAATCATATATCCTAAAGACACCAGCTAACCAGATAAGCCAGAGAGGGCCTTGAACTATGTTATACTACTTTGTGTTTTTCATTATGCATTGAATTATGTTGTTGTGTATGAAAACTTGCAGTAGAATTTTCACAAACCTCTTATGTAAGGACAAACTGCACAAAGATGCACTAATTTAGACAAGTTAGAAAACCACCTATTTTTACCAAATATATTATCCTGCATAAAAATATGGCTCCATTGTCCAGGTTCAGAATACAAAGGTGGGGCAAAGGGAATCTGGAGCTTTCCATGTAAGAAACAATATACCGTAAATATTTGTTGCAAAACAACAAGAAATTAACTAGATACATCTAGTTACTGCAATAATAGTTGTAAACGTAAGTCAGCATTGATATTTGTGCTGGGCTCTTTTCATTCATTCAGATATGGGATGGGTCGTTATCAGATACTACATTTCAGTGTTTAGAAAAACAGCTGGATAACTGGGGTGACCTCATAACCCCCCCTGGTTTCACTTTGGGACCATTAGACATCCCAGCTACTAAGGTAGTAGGACCAGAACTGTCCTGAGTCAGAGGGTGGATAATTCTCCTAGATGCATTATCAAACTGGCAATTGGTTTGTGTGACTAAGATTTGAGCTAACAGTGAAGTCGGGAGTAAGACATTTACAACAGTTAAACCAAATGTAAGGTGGGAGTTGAAAAGACGGAAGCTATATCAAAATTGCTGGACAATGTAACAGAGAAAGCCTGGGTTTGCTGGCACATTCACAGCTCTCACTAATTGGAAATCTGAGCCGGGAGCCAAATATGGTCCCAAATGCTGAGATGGAAAGTTTCTTCTCCTTTTTGGCCATCCTATGCTGGCATTGTGACAGGGACAAAGGGTCTGCCTCTAAATGCCAGGGAAGGACCAGGTCCAGTAATCGCAATGCATGTTCATAGTTTTCAGTATCTGCCTACAGACTGTCAGCCAACTGAGATACACATCTTGTTTACATGCCTGGATAGGCTTGCTTTTTTAAAAGCTATTTACCTCCAGTAGCTGTTGGTGGGGTGGTGAAGGTGGGGTGGGCTTGTGCAACTGGCTTTAAGACACTGAGCATCGCTGCCACTTAAGAGAGGAAGAGGGACAAGGCATGGGGAGCCCAGCACAGTGAAGGCACTTTTGCCACCAATCCAACAGTCCTGCTGCTATTCCCACGCTGCTTGGACCTCCCTGCACCTCACCTCTCCCTCTCTTTGTAAGCAGGAGCAATGTTTGGCATCCAGAAGTCAGGTGGGACTGCCCCCTGTCTCTGCCATCCCACCCTAATAATAGTCCTGGCATTCAGACTGAAAGTAGCAAGCTTCTAGACAGCCTCTTCTACATCTCAGAGTGATAGCAATGCTCTTATTGTGAGAACTGGGTGTGGGTGGGTGGGCAGCCTCATCCAAACAGTGAGCAGGTTTCCCTCGAAGCTAATCATTTTAGCATGACCTTGACAGTTACCGTATTCCCATCTCCAGAGGCCATTTTCACCTGTCTCACCCACAAATGTGGGGAAAGAGTGAACACAAGGCAGGACAGAAAGGCTGGAATCGCAGTACGATGGCCGATGAGGGGGCTTGCGTTAAAGGGAGGTCAATAATGATGGGTTCAAAGAGACTTTGATGGGGTATTTAGAAAAAGAAAAGAGCACTTTTAAGAAGTGGGGGGAAATGGATGGCATGATTTGCCTAAGAGAAATCAGAAGACTCACAGAGTATACTGAAAGGTTTTATAAGTACTGTAATATGTAAACACATTTTGCAACCAAATTTGATTATGAGTCTAGGTCCCTGAACTTGAATAAGACTCTATCAAAGCGCAGGGGAAGGCTCAGCTGATTTGTATCTCTAAGTGTCCTCCCTGTGCCATTTCCCACTCACAACAAAAGTGAATGTGCAGGTTAATTATTCCCACTGCTCTCATAGACCGCGTAATTTGTATAATTTGCTAAAGCTTTGGTTACAGAAATCTAGGTGATGATTATTTATGATATGCAGTTGAACCATACTAAGGAGAAAGTAAAGACTTCTACCATACGCTTGCAAGCACAGGCTTGGGTGGAAGATAGTACAGCATCAAAATAAGAGCCAAGGGCCAAACTACGCACTACGCTTAATGCGCAACACATATAAAATTTCCACTTTCCACTGTTATTAATTACAGGCACACTGGGGAATGGGGGAAGAGAACCTTACTAGAAATGCAATATGCCAACAGAGAAACAGTACAGGCATTGGCAGCCATTTCTGATGAACCCTCGCGAGAGCTCACCAGAATCTCTTGAGATCTCATGGAGTTTGAGAGATCTTGTGAGAGTTTGTCGAGATCTCTCAATGGAAATCAGTGCCGATGCCAGGGCCGCTTCTCCGCCAGTGGCCCAGGCGGTGCAGCAGTGGTGCTGACAACATGGGAGGAGCACAACAAAAAAACCTGTGTGTAGCAATCTTAAAGCAGAAGACCAAAAATGTGCAACACAACGGCCAATATTGGATGAAAATAATAAATATAATGTTTCTTTATTCTCAATGAAAAAATGAATAGACAGTGTTCCGGTAAAGCACTGTTTCGTGGAAAACTTCTTCAGCTCACAATGCTTGCCATATCATAAACTTTACACGGAGCAGTGGTCATGGACTATGTAACATATTTATTATTTTCATCCAACATGGGAGGAGCGGCAGTTTATCTCTTCTGATCCAAACTGCAGTCACACACGACAACTACACCACTTAAGGATTTTTTTTCTCCTAAGAGTGGGGAGAGTTCTGATTGTATTAGGGGCAGAAGAAACAGGCCTCCTCTCTTCACATAGTTCATTCCTGCTAAGGATGACATTTAAAGCTAAACTTATCGAATATTTGCACTTTCTAGAACAATATTCATACATACATACATACATACATACATACAGTGCTTTTTTCTGGCAATACTCAATGGGACGCAGTACTGGCACATTTTTTCTATATATATAAAAAAGCACTGCTCCCAGGTATGGATTGTTGTTAAAGGCCTTTGATGAGAAACAACCAGAATTGAAATTTGCATTAACTTAGAATATATTCCTATCTTCAGACTGTTCTCTGACAGAATGGAGATCAGTGTTGCCTATTATCAGGGGAGTGGGAGCACTCATCATAAACACACTTTGTGTACCATTTTCTATAAGTGGCATGATAGGGAAGAGGGAACTGTGTTTTCCCAGCAAATGCAACTTTTTGTTTTAAAGTTGGGAAAATGCAGTTTCCTTATACTAAATGGAGCAAGTTGAGATAATGGCATTTTGATCCCATGCAACAGTTTGGAAAAGGCTGCACACCTCTCAAGCAAATAACATTTGCTGATCTGGGTTTATTCTTGTGGTGGTTGCTGGTGTTCCATTAGGATGGGCGGCAGTAGATACACACACACACACACACACACACACACACACACACACACACACACACCTACCTTCAAAATCCTCAGGTCACTGGATCCACTTGAAGAAAAGCTGCCATAGCGCTTTTAAAATCCATTTTCTTCTTCAAAAAATGTTTTCTTAAAAGATACCAGTGACATTGAAGGTGGTGTAAGAACCTGGTGATTGAAGTGTGCTCATTTTTAATTCCTTATAGGTTTAAAATATTGATAGAGGGGAGTTTTGGTCTGCTGACCAGGCTGGTTTGCGGCCCTTTTCTATCAGCAGCTGCACACATTTCCCCACATTTATGTGAAACTCAGCAAAGAAAAAATACAGCATAAAATGCATTAATTCAGCTGTATGTCAGCAGTTACAACAGAAAGGGGAAGAAACCTATTCCACTGTGCTCTTATTACATTATATTGCTCTTATATGACTGGCAGTAGAGCAGCTGTATAGGTCTTTGTTACTCTGATGTTAAACAATATGGGAGGAATTCCATGTTGTTCTGTTCTGGGGGTTCTCTCGAGCCCCTGAGGCTATTTCAGGGGGCAAGGGGCACAGGGGGAGTGGGGGAACCCTATTGCACAAGCAGAAGTCCTTATGCAGCTTTCTGCGACTCATTAGTTGAATCCCACTCTATCTGTTCACTCTGTAAATGGAATACCACACTGTAAGCAGAATACTTGACGCGGGTGGTGCTGTGGTGTAAACCACTGAGCATAGGGCTTGCGATTGGAAGGTCGGTGGTCCGAATCCCCGTGACGGGGTGAGCTCCCGTTGCTCGGTCCCAGCTCCTGCCAACCTAGCAGTTCGAAAGCACATCAAAGTGCAAGTAGATAAATAGGGAAGGTAAATGGCGTTTCCATGCACTGCTCTGGTTTCGCCAGAAGTGGCTGGCCACATGACTCAGAAAAACTGTCTGCGGACAAACATCGGCTCCCTCGGCCAGTAAAGCAAGATGAGCGCCGCAACCCCAGAGTCGTTCGTGACTGGACTTCGCGACTGGACTTAACTGTTTACCTTTACTTTAAGCAGAATACTACAAGAACAACACCTGAAACATAGTGATGGGTTGCTTTACCCAGATCCAGATTTGCAGGGCCCTGGGTAAGCCCCAAGACCAGCGGATTTGAGCATATTGAGAGTGTTTTCCCCATACTGCTGGGCAGCACATTCAAGCACCTAAGGGAGGTTTTAGAGTGTGAGCATCTCGAACCTGGATCCTCCTTTGTTTCAGAAGCTAACCATCAACACAATGGAGTCTTTGCATCCTCTGAAGAATGAGAAGCTAGGCAAATGGCCAGCACCACTTGATGCTAATAAATATCCAGTATTTCTAAAGCAGGGGCAGGGAAGCTGTGGCCTTCCAGGTGTTGCTGGACTGCAGCTGCTTTCATCCCTGGCAAATGGCCACGCTGACTGAGGCTGATGAGAGCTGGACTCCAACTGCATCTGGAGTGCCCCAGGTTAGCCACCCCTACTCTAAAGGGTTAACACTCCCAGGATTAGCTGTTGGCACCCTTTTACCCTGATTGGAATAAACCTACTCAGCTTTATTACTTCAATATTTCATGTCTCCTGTAGATCAGGCTGCGATTTGCCAGGAGGTTTTATTGCGTTTGAAGTTTCGCATTCCCCCTGGAATGTTTTTTGTTTTTTGTTTGCCAGTGGTGGGGAGCTCACAGCAGGCCATACTGCTGACAAAATCATTTGGTGCGTTGCCTTTCCGTCCCTGCTATTTTATATTTACAAACCAGCATTGAGTTACTGCATCTTTTTAAACGGCCCCAATCCCCTGCAAGCTGTTGCCTGAATTCTCATTTATCTTAATGGATCTGTATTGCAACAACTGGAAGAATCGATCATCCAGTGGATTCCACAGCGTTCTCCTGTATTCTGGGTGATGCAAATCCATTCTGATTGGAGTGAGAGAGTAAAAGGCAGGTTGGTGGTTGACCTGACACAGAGAGGCTGGTCTCCTGATGCCAGCATTCGAAGGCCCTAAGTCAGGAATAGGGAGGCAGTGTGGAGTAGCGGTTAGCGTGTTGGACTAGGATCTGGGGTTTCTCTTAACCTATATACACAGAAACTCATATAGGGTTTGTGTCTCAATTTCTCTATTTGTGTCTCAATTTACTTCTACTTTCACTGACTGAAAAAGGAGTTCAAATAAGTTACTGTTACCTGTAAGTCTCATGTTACTTTCTTTCTCCACATCCTTCCTTCAATGTCGAAAGGACTTCTCTGGCTTGGCAAACAACTTGCTGACAGTGGCACCACATCACAGTTTTCCTTGATGCAAATGAGGAATATACAGGTACTGTATGTGTTCAATTTAAGCTCCACCGAGCCCCCGAATGCGCAGAATCTAAGCAGCTTCCTAAACAGGAATACTTTCAGGTAACTGGAATTAAGTCTTGGGGAAATGGACCTTGTAATCTTTCGTGACTGCAAAGGGGTCAAGACCCCCAGTTTTATGCCTCATATAATTTTTTTGAATTTACAACTCATATTCTCAGTGGCTGATCTGGATCATCATTCCCTAGATGGCTCTTCTATTTTAGGAGATTAATGTGGTGGTGGTAAAAATGGGCAGCAACTATTCCTTTTCCTCCCCTTGCCTAAAGGAATTTCTGATTGCTTCGTGCCCTTATACATTTTATTCTCCATCCAATTTCTTGTTCCCATGCCAAAGGTCTCTGACAAATGAATACCCGTTTTTAACTAAGTTGTGAAGATTCTCACCATTAGGGTTCTCACCTTTTAGAGAGATTTGCTCTGGACCTGTAGGCTGCTGTTGTGATAGACCTGCATCATTGCGGTGCTTTGATCTTCCCATCCACCACTCCATCAGTATCAGTTTGCAGTGGGAATCCTAGCAAGGCTAGAGAACCCTTTCAATTTGCAACTTAAGGGCACCAACGTGTGCTGTGCTGTGCTGAGATGGGTGGCGCTGTGCTCTAAACCACTGAGTCTCTTGGGCTTGCTGATTGGAAGGTTGGTGGTTCAAATCCATGCAACGGGATGAGTTCCTGTTGCTCTGTCCCAGCTTCTGCCAATCTAGCAGTTCAACAGCACACCACTGCAAGTAGATAAATAGGTACCACTGCGGCAGGAAGGTAAACAACATTTCTGTGCGCTCTGGCTTCCGTCATGGTGTTCCGTTGCACCAGAAGCAATTTAATCATACTGGCCACATGACCTGGAAAGCTGTCTGTGGAAAAACGCCCGCTCCCTCGGGCTGAAGCGAGATGAGTGCTGCACCCCATAGTCACCTTTGACTGGACTTAACCGTTCAGGGGGTCCCTTAACTGGCCGGGAGAGGGGCTGCGGTTTATTGCCATCTGCTTGTCCGTTTGCCAGAATAGATAACAAAAGAGAAAACATTTACGTTTCTTCACCCTTCAGGGAGCGTTAAAATGCACCCTTGATCAGCTGATCTTTTCAACATTTAAGTTAGCAGGAATTAAAGAAATGAAATTGAAATCAGGAGGTCTCTGCCTCAAGAAAATAAAGGTTATTCTCCCCCTTGAGTCAGCATTTCATTATTATCTTTGATTGAATTTGTAATCTGCTCTGTTCACGTGGCCTGCTGGTGGTCTGTAAAACCTCATGGTTAATAACTTTATGAATGGTGAATTGTAAGGTAGTCACACCATTCTGGCATCAAGCTCTGAAAAGGTCAGGGTAAATAGCCTCATTTGATGCATCTGGCTCATCTGACAGTACAGAAGGAATGTATTTCAAAACAGAACTATTATAGTTCAAGCCCAGGACTAGTGCTAAACCTTTGGCTAACGGAGGCAAAGGATAAAATGGCACCCCTCTCATTTCATGTACAACTGGTCTGACAATTGAGTCTTCAATACTGGCACTGGAAATGCACCCACCTCAGTACCTGAGGGTAGCAGGCTAGTTCAGCAGATACTCTGCCCCATAGTATGGACGGTCTTGGTCAGGTTATATTTGTCCCCCCCCCTTCTTCAAAGTTTGCAATAACCTGCTTTGGAGCACAAGTGTCACTAGCCAGCAATGCTCCGAACATAACTCCCCACACAGGCTCTTCTCTGAAACTACAGGTAGATCATACTAATGCTAGACCTTTATTCTCGCTAAGGCCCCATCTGCTCTATAAATTGAAAGCTGTATAATACCACATTAAACAGCCATGTCTTCCCCCAAAGTGCAGTCTGTTAAGGGTGCTGAGAGTCATTAGGAGACCCTGCTATTCCTGTTCTCATCCTAAGGTAAAGTTCTTAACCTGAGGTACTATTTCTGGGTTAGCGGCGTCTGTAACCCGAAGCGTCTGTAACCCGAGGTACCACTGTACTGACTTTGCATAAAGCAATTTCCCCCCTTTCTTGTGAAAGCATAAGAGCTTTATTTATTAAATTTATATAGCGCCCATCATCTGATGGGGCCTGGACCATGATGCAGAAAGGCAGCACAGAAATTTATTACTTTGAAAACACAGGGAAAGAATTGCTTGTTTGAAAGCCCAGCTAGTCCTGTTGGTGTTCATCCTGTTTACATTTTGTGTGTGCTACAAAAAAAGATTTTTCTATTCTGGTTCTCTTCATGTAGCTTAAGTAAGAACAGGGAACAAATTTAGAAATCATTTAGTAAATGAGCATTATCTATCCACATGACTCCAAAAGGGACATTTGGGTCCATATTTTGTAATGCTGCATTGCTTGAAAGCATTTCACATCAAGGCATGGCAAAGTGGTATGCAGCCTTGGAATTCGGTATGGGCTACTCAAATGACTCGCAATCTTTTTTGGTACAAAACTGTTCAATTTTTTTAAAAGATCAGCTGGTGAAAACTTATCCACAGTAAAGAAATAAGGCTGGGGGTGGGAGAAAGTTAGGCAACATAATGTCAAGAAGGGACAAAAAAAACAACCCAAGGCAAAGAAGGAAGACCAGAGTCGTTAGCCCAGGAGATATTGAAACCCCAACCTTGGTCTCCGTGACACCATGCTGACTTACCCAGTTGTACCATTATAATCCAGAAAGGCTTATAGCCAGGTTCTGGTGACCATGCCTTAGCCAGGTGTGGATAACCTGTGACTCTCCAGATGTTGCTGGACTCACAACTCTGAGCCAGCATGACTAGTGTTCCAGGATGATGGGAGCTGTGGTCCTGCAATGGGCCACAGCTTCCCATCCCATCCCTACCTTAGGCCAAACCTTCTGGGTTAAGGTTCAGACCTTTTCCTGAATGAGGCTCTTTTCCTTCAATACTCATGTGCTATATTTTTCATATGTGCCTCTGGCAAGTCTCTCTCTCTCTCTCTCTCTCTCTCTCTCTCTCTCTGTGTCTGTGTGTCTGTGTCTGTGTGTCTGTCTGTCATATATCCCCTGGTTCTTCCTGCTTACTATTTACTTGGATGAACCACTTAGTTGTTGACACTGGCTGCTCCGTGACTACCCTTTAGTTTCTGTTCTGATCCATTGCCAGCATGGGGTTGATGTGTGCTGCTTCTTGACTCTGGCTGTCTTCCATCATTTTCCCTAGCTTGCTTGAGAATGTCTCTGACTTCCAGAAATCAGCTCTGCTTGTCAAAACTAGGCTACTACTCTATTGCAGCTTGGGCTTGATTCTGCTGGAAGTCGGGCCTTGTGTCTTGACAGCCGTCATTACTAAAGATGAGGGGAAAGAGAAGACAAGAAAACATTGAAACCATTATTAGCAGAAAACTTTGAATTCTCCATCTAGCCTTTCCAGATTTGCAGAGATGAATTAACTTTGGTCAAGGGAAACAAATTATTCTAATCAGGCTTGCTATTTTCAAATAGCAAAACACAGATGATTTCAGCTATTTATTCCACGAAAATTAACGGAAGAAATAAAAAGAAGTCATTCAGAAGAGATTAATGGAAAAAAGGGAAGAGCATCTTTAAAAAATGCCAAACCAATGTCTAGAAGCCTTTGGTGTTATGAGAGGCATTCCTGGGATCATTGCTGTGCTATCTTGGACAGCTGGACCATTATCAAGATGGTAAGTTGCTGCTTTCTAATAAAACCATGGAAGATAGACCATTTAAAATGGATGCGGCACAGGGTTGAATTTGATATCATGATCTTGAAGGCCAGGACTATAGCTAATATGCATATTTATATGCATGAACATCGATAACAAAGAAGCATTCAGTTATTTTCTTGATTTTTTTGCAGGTCCTGATTTGAGTGCAGAAACTGGAATTCAAAGTATATTTTGGAGATGTTCATATGCAAACTAGTGCCAAAGTTTTCAGTGAATGTTCAACACTCTCTTTCCAAAGCATAGTTTTTGTTTTTGGGAGTGGTGCTCTTTCTTGGACTACAGTTCCCATAGTGCATCAGGTTCGTCATCAGCTTGACAGCATCACATTCTTGAAATAATGCTGAAAGTATACACTCATTTTAAAGTTATACTTACATAGCTTGTTCCCCCATTTTAGTGCAGTTGACGACTGCATGCTGTAAACATGCATGAAATTTTGTTATTTGCTGATAAGGCACCATGGTGCATCCTTTCATCAGTGCCATCCCATGCACATCGTTCCGCATCAAGTCAAAGAGCTTACGCAAAATGAGTTATGGCAGATGTATTGTGGAAGCAGAGGCTTTTCAATTGTGGCACCAACACTGTGGGACACCCATCAGGCCCAGACACTATGGGTGGGATTCAACTAATGGTGTGCAATAGGGCATTTCCTTATCTCCTTCCACTGCATGTTCCTTGCACACCCCAAAATTGGCTTGGTGTGTATGTGTCAGGAGACCCCCTGGAACACAACAGGGCACAGTGGGAGGAGAAGGGAGATTGTTCTTTCTTAGTGCAACACTGGGTTCTTCCCTTAGTGACTTCAGATAGCAGGCTAAAACCTGGCTGTTTTGTAAGGCCTTTGGATTAACAGCATGTCACTGTGGTGGTGGTGGTTTTTCCTTGGATTATGTATGTGTGTGTCCCTTTGTTAATCGTTTATTTTTGTCCTTATTTATGTTTTAATTTCCTGTTGTTTTGATGCTCCTACATTTTGAAGTATTGCTGTGTAGGGTTTTTGTTTTTGTTTTTCTTGTTGCTTAATATATATTTTCAACTCTGGATTGTTAACTGCCATAGCTTATATTTGACAGAAAGGTGTTTTTTTAATCAATCATCAATTAAGTCACTGATATGTAAAACAAAACCCAAAACAGCGAATGAATCAAGGAACGTGCAAGCTTCATATGATTACATAAGTATGATATTGATTTTATTCCAGGGTTGCATGGGACAGATTCCAAAGAACATAGATGAAATGTTTAAGACGGGGCCCCTGGAGGGGGCTGTCACGAAATAGGTAACAATTTAAGCAAACCGAAAGACAAAAACGGTTATGTAACTTCATCTCACCTCCAATGTGAAAGGTAATCTTGGGCTATTCATGGTTCGCATATATATCTTGCCAAAGACAGGAGTTATCTGTAGATGAGGAGTTGTATTCAACTAAGTTCTAATGAGAGTAGACCCATTGAAATGAATGGGCCTACATTAGTCATGGCCATTAATTTCAGTGGATCTACTCTATCTAAAGTTGGGTACAACCCCAGGCCCTCTTTAGTTCACTTGTTTGGGTGGAGTTTTTTTAGTATCATAATTTGCTCCTCCACAATCATGCAAGTTCTTTTGACTCTCCAGACTTAAGACATTTATTTAGCTTGATAGACACTACCACGCTTAGACATTTTCTGCAACTTGGAGTGAAAAATCCAAATGACAACCCTATTTTTTATTTTTAAAAAAATGAAACAAGGAAATGCTGGTTGGAAGCAAGAAAAAGAAGTTTGCTGGAATGTACTGCCTGAAGCCACCGCTTGATTTTGTTTAATGCTAAGTCTGGCACTGCGGCACCAGCTCTGGTTCAGCAAACAAGTTTACACTGGACAAGATCTCTGAAGAGCTGCCAATTCAGAGAAGAAGTCTAAATGCAAAAGGCTGCTAAAGGACAAATATCATTTACTGTTATCATTTGAGAGCCATTTCCAGAACGCAGTCCATCGGCTAAAACACATTTGGCTAAAACACACCTGCCTGTCTCAAGAGGCAATGGAGTGAACCTCTGGCAGTTGAACTCAAAGCGCCTGCTGTGGCACAACTTCTTTATTTTCCCCCACCGCCTAATAGTTTTCTGTTTGCTGGTGCCAGAAGCAACAGCTGTGTTGGCAGTCTGGCCACCATTTTATATGCTCAACAACAGCCCAGACCTAGTGACGTTCCGGTGCATTGTAGAGGGGAAATGGTGTCTGCCACAAAAAATGTGGAGAATATTTAGATAAAATTCTGCAAAGTGGCCTCAGATCTCAGAACTGGTTTGAAAAAAATGTATTTTAAGAATTTTCAGCCCAGCTCCAGCCTGCTGTGTCACCAGATGCTTTATCCGTGGTCTCTCACAGCAATGTTAAATTCCTTTTTCATTTGCCTCTCAAAATCACTTGGGCTTTTTTTTTGCATACTCCTGAGGAAGTTTCACAGACTACCCAACTGACTTACCAGTAATTGCAGCCCGCTTTCTCTGCCGTTCTCCAAGCAAGCTGCAAGCCTCATAAAACAACAACAGCAACAAGCCTGAGGGCCTCTCTTGCATAGAACTTAAATCTCCTGCTGCCTTTTAAATTGCTAAAGCTTTTTGCTTGGGGAACTGTGCACATTATTAGCAGAGGAGAGACAGGCAGGAAGGACAAGTTAATGGTAGAGGCTGGCTAAAAACTAGGGCTGTGAGCTCCCCACCTTCACTTCGGGTCCTTCTGATTGGCCTCATTCAATTAAGATCCCTTTGGAGGGCCTTTGCTTCACCTCAGAACCCAAATCCAAAGCAATGTTCAGAAAACTGCTTTGAGGGATGTTGTTCTTTACATACAAGATGGAATTAAATTTTATGAAATTTAAAAAAACAACAACCTGAAGCTTAGGTCCTCCAATGGACTTGTAATCAGGAAACCAATGTGGCCATAAGATTTTGCAGTTTTCCTCCCACATGAAACCTGTGGACATAATAGTCCCCCAAAGGTGGATAACCCTGCCATTAGAAGACATCTGAAGGTAGCCCTGTTTAGGGAGGCTTTTAATGTTTAATAGATTATTGTATTTTGATGTTCTGTTGGAAGCCGCCCAGAGTGGCTGGGGAGGCCCAGCCAGATGGGCAGGGTATAAATAAATTATTATTATTATTATTATTATTATTATTATTATTATTATTATGCCAAATTTCAGACAAGTAGATCCAGGGTCTTAATTTTTTTTAAAAAAAAAATCAAACCAGTCATAGCTGGGTGGGGAGTGGCACTGCCTAAGAACTGAAAACCCTTCTTTATTATAAGCAAGCAAGCAAACAAATGTGTGTTGTCTCTTATCTATGTCTTAATAGTTACTTAAGACATAGATATGAGACAACACGTATTTGTTTGCTTGCTTGTTTATAATAAAGAAGGGACTGTGTTGGGATGGAAAAGGATGGAGAAAATGGAGATCTGAGCGACCGCAGCTGTAAAAAATGCAAAACTTATCACTGTGGCCAAAATTAAGGTGTGGTAGAGGGAAATGAAACTGCCTAAGTAACTATTCTAACTGAGTAAGCCTAAAAGTGTAAGTAAGTAAGACTGTGTACATACTCTTGCTTACTCTGTGTCCAGTGTGCTTCCACTGCTGTTTTCAGAAACGATGTATACACATTACCCGCAGTCGAACTCTCTGTTGTCCATATGACATCCTCCTCCAAACCACTGCCTTCCCATACTCTCCTCTCCCTCAATTTTGGTTTTCACATACCAGGGACACACCAACAAGGAGAGGATATGAGAAGATGTGGACTGAGAGAGGGGTAATTGTGGGAATCAAAACAAAATAAAAAAATAAAAAAATTCCTTCCAGTAGCACCTTAGAGACCAACTAAGTTTGTTCTTGGTGTGAGCTTTCGTGTGCATGCACGATGGTATTTGAAGAAGTGTGCACGATGGTATCTGAAGAAGTGTGCATGCACACGAAAGCTCATACCAAGAACAAACTTAGTTGGTCTCTAAGGTGCTACTGGAAGGAATTTTTTTTATTTTGTATTTTGTTTTGACTATGACAGACCAACACGGCTATCTACCTGTCTGTGGGAATCAGTGATTTGGAGGAGAATATCATGTGGACAATGGAGAAATAGGAATTGGAGGGCTATAGGGGTTTTCTTTTCCGGGGAGGGGGTTGTTCTCGTGTCTTGTTTTTCAGCTGATCCATCCATAATTGTTTTGTTGTGTAATGCAATCACTCTGAACTCATTTTGCATGCCTCACAGATAAGTCAATCAATCCTAATTAAAAGCACAAACAAAGCTAATTCCCCTGGGTGGGGAACATTGGTGGCTTAATGTGCTCTTTACACAGTTCAGCTGCCCCTAATGAGTGCATGCCTTGTTGGGAGCTGTTAATGAGAGTTTAGCATAATGGCATAAAGTAGTGCCTGCCTCAGGGTTTCATTGCAGAGAGTGGGTAAAGATTTGGAAGCAGATCGGTGGAGAGTGCGCGCGCAATGTTCATGCAGCAGCATGGGATCTGGGTGGGTAACCCATCATTGTCCCAAAGAAGCCCCTCGATCATCAGCAAGGTCAGGTATGTGATTTAAACAGAGAGGCTGCTTTTTGTCCAATGAGGTGTGAAATAGCATTCAGAGTGCACGGCTTTATAAATATTGATTCCAAAATTGCTCTGACCACTGGCTCCACAAATAGCCTCTTCCATCTACCAAAAGGGGAAGATACGGAAAGCGGCAATGGTCCTTCATCCAAAGGAATGGGAGCGTTTATGCTGAATTAAGTCCCGTTGAGTTTAATGTGCCTTACTCCCTAGTAAGTGAGCATCAGAGGATCAACTTCAGCCCGCACATAGGTTTATAGCATTTATTTATTTTAAAACATTTATGACCTGCTCAATATAAAAACAACCTCTAGTCAGTGTACAAATCTCAATGCATAAAAACAGCAATGTAAGACCATTAAACTCCACATGATCTGTTAAATTAACAGATAAAATACGACTCAGAATTGCCAAACACAGCTCAACTTCAGTAACCAAATGTAGTGGCAATGAGCAACTTAATAAGTATTTAAAATATGTGTGAAACAAATAATACAAGAAGATAGAATTTCATTTTAATAATGAAATGTACAGACAATATGGCACAACGTGGTATAAAGAAAAATACCTAATTAAATATAAAGAATCCCAGAAATACAGAAATATTTGTTCTTTCATATCATGGCACTTTCAACCAAGTACAGTACAGCTTTTACAGTATTTATGAACTTGGAATTTTGAACTGTCTCTCCTGGTTGGATTGTAGCTCTGTTTGCCATATGTTCTGTGTAACTTTGTTTTGTGTAGTACAAACACAAATGGCATCTCTTGTGTGCTTAGGTGGTTTTAAAAAACACACTGAATCCGTACTAAAAAAACACACACATTAATTTCATGGAGGCTGCCTAGAGGGTCTCGCTCTGGAGAGATAATATTTGTCATAATCTGATCTCTCTTCGAGTACAACCTTCACAGGTCACTGTGCTGTAATATACTGCCCTGCCTTTAATCTCCCCTCAACTAGCTGGGAAATAGTAACTTCTGAGATAAAAGAAGCCAGTTTATTGTGTCTGCCTGGACTAGAGAGTGTTGGGTGCTATTCTGTAAGTACCTAGTTGTGGAATAACATTTTCATACATGAAGTTTAAATCATGTTTGAGCTTTTCAATCATGTCCAAGTTTTCTCTGAATTAAGGATTGCTAGACTGTTTGGCAAGCTCCATATTTTGGGGATATATCACTATCTCCCTTCAATGCATCTCTGTAAATATTCAGTATTATTGAACTGAACACTTAGATTAAATTCACCCTCTGATTCACTACAGCATTTGGCCTGTAGTTCTGATGTCAATAATTACATGTTGTATACACAACTGGAAGAACCATATGTATGAACCTCAGCTTATAACAAAATGGTTGATATTTAGAACATCTTTTCCTGTCCTTTTCTGTAATATTTTTCCGTATCTTACTATTATCTTTTTGCCAAATCACTTCTGTGGGATTCAAATCACTGCCACTGGTTCACGTGGGAAAAGTCAGCATAACCTTTGAAAGAGGACTTCACATTCTTCTTCCTTTCTTTTTCTGTTTTCCTTTTCATTTAGTTTGTTTTTTTATTGCACTGTATTATGAAAAGCAGTAATAAAATCTTATAAAAAAAGAGGAAAAGTCAGCATAAAAGCATTTTGGAAAATTCCGCAAGAAATGTGCCAAAGTAGGAGCATTGTTACAGTTTGTGGCATTCGTGCATCACGAGAAAGTATGAAGTTGCAGTATGGAGGTGGAAATGTTACTATGAATTGGCCCCTGGTGGCTCCCAGTTCCTGGTTCTCCTCTTGACAGCTCAGCTTTGGCTGTATCTTTAATAGACACTTTGGCAATTCAACATTGTCTAAGACCACTGATGTTTTCGACATCCTTCGTTTTCAGACAACAGCATGTGTACAACCTGTTGTTGTTCAGTCGTTCAGTCGTGTCCGACTCTTTGTGACCCCATGGGCCAGAGCACACCAGGCACGCCTATCCTTCACTGCCTCTCGCAGTTTGGCCAAACTCATGTTAGTAGCTTCGAGAACACTGTCCAACCACCTCATCCTCTGCCGTCCCCTTCTCCTTGTGCCCTCAATCTTTCCCAACATCAGGGTCTTTTCTAGGGAGTCTTCTCTTCTCATGAGGTGGCCAAAGTACTGGAGCCTTAACCTCAGGATCTGTCCTTCTAGTGAGCACTCAGGGCTGATTTCTTTAAGAATGGATAGGTTTGATCTTCTTGCAGTCTATGGGACTCTCAAGAGTCTCCTCCAGCACCATAATTCAAAAGCATCAATTCTTCGGCGATCAGCCTTCTTTATGGTCCAGCTCTCACTTCCGTACATTACTCCTGGGAAGTAAAGCTAAAACCATAGCTTTAACTATACGGACCTTTGTTGGCAAGGTGATGTCTTTGCTTTTTAAGATGCTGTCTAGGTTTGTCATTGCTTTTCTCCCAAGAAGCAGGCGTCTTCTAATTTCGTGACTGCTGTCACCATCTGCAGTGATCATGGAACCCAAGAAAGTGAAATCTCTCACTGCCTCCATTTCTTCCCCTTCTATTTACCAGGAGGTGATGGGACCAGTGGCCATGATCTTAGTTTTTTTGATGTTGAGCTTCAGACCATATTTTGCGCTCTCTTCTTTTTCTTTCACTAAAAGGTTCTTTAATTCCTCCTCACTTTCCGCCATCAAGGTTGTATCATCAGCATATCTGAGGTTGTTGATATTTCTTCCGGCAATCTTAATTCCGGTTTGGGATTCATCCAGTCCAGCCTTTCGCATGATGAATTCTGCATATAAGTTAAATAAGCAGGGAGACAATATACAGCCTTGTCGTACTCCTTTCCCAATTTTGAACCAATCAGTTATTCCCTATCCAGTTCTAACTGTAGCTTCTTGTCCCATATAGAGATTTCTCAGGAGACGGATGAGGTGATCAGGCACTCCCATTTCTTTAAGAACTTGCCATAGTTTGATGTGGTCGACACAGTCAGAAGCTTTTGCATAATCAATGAAGCAGAAGTAAATGTTTTTCTGGAACTCTCTAGCTTTCTCCATAATCCAGCGCATGTTTGCAATTTGGTCTCTGGTTCCTCTGCCCTTTCGAAATCCAGCTTGCACTTCTGGGAGTTCTCGGTCCACATACTGCTTAAGCCTGCCTTGTAGAATTTTTAGCAAAACCTTGCTAGCGTGTGAAATGAGCGCAATTGTGCGGTAGTTGGAGCATTCTTTGGCACTGCCCTTCTTTGGGATTGGGATGTAGACTGATCTTCTCCAATCCTCTGGCCACTGCTGAGTTTTCCAAACTTGCTGGCATATTGAGTGTAGCACCTTAACAGCATCATCTTTTAGAATTTTAAATAGTTCAGCTGGAATATCATCACTTCCACTGGCCTTGTTGTTAGCAAGGCTTTCTAAGGCCCATTTGACTTCACTCTCCAGGATGTCTGGCTCAAGGTCAGCAACCACACTGCTTGGGGTGTATGTGTACAACCTAGAATGAGTCAATACTATGTTGGATACAGCATTCATTTTCTGAGTTTGCCTACGCTGGCTGACTTTGACTTATCCTGCTGTGGGATTGCAAATTTGCTTAATTAACAGAAACATCAGATTGCTAGAACTGTTAATTGCACGATCATCCGAGGATGCCTGTCATGTATGCTAATACCAATGAGCTTTCCATAAGGGCACTATGTATTTGAGTTTGGACCATCTGGATAAAGATTGAATTAGGATGTTCTTTTACTGAACCAAAATACTCACAACAGGACAGATGTGACTCACCTCCCTTGACATTTTGATAATAAGAGAGTGATGGACATTGGGAGGGAAATTGGCAAAGAAATGAGTAGAGTATGTTGTAATGATCCAAATAGGAGCCACCACTCTCATAGGCATCTTTTATTTTAGTTTTTCATTATTTAAAGCCAATATTCTTTCAAGGCTTCAATAATATTTTGGAGAGGTAATAGATTTGGTGGCTATGAGATGATCATAAGGCTTGTCCACACCTGAGCCTGCATTCCCATTTAATTTGTGTAGGGTACATGATGCACCTTCAAACAATACCAAACAACACCTGTTAATTCAGGTGTACCTGATGTGGTAATAAACTGGGTGAAGATCAGGTTCCAAGCTTGGGGTTGCTGATTATTTGTTTTGAGGTGGGTGGATAATTTGTCACTCTCTGCTACTCCCTGTTTCATGCCCATGACTTCTTCAGTGCTTTCATTTGTTTTTTGACTGTCTTCATAACTATTTCTAGTGCACTTCTGAGCAGAGGAATATTTTCCCCCCTTTTGATCCCTTGGATCAAGCAAGCCACATTAAAAAATTCTACACTGATATATTGGGCAGCAATCTGAAAAGTATGTGCCGAGAATTCACAATTGCTTCCATTCCATCCCCCACAGGAGTTTTGATCCCTGAAATTTGCAAAAAAAACAACAACCAGAATAGTGCATAAGCAAATTTACAATTGCCTGACTGTGTGCTTTTCCACGCTTCTTGAGTGGGATTTTTTTTTTATTTTAAGCAAAGTGCAGGCAGCTCTCTGTATGCATACCTTGTTGGTATTTAATAGGCAAAGAATCAGCAAATTAGAAGTCAGAGCCAAACAAAAGGGAAATGAATCCTGTGGTGCCATGGTCACTGGTGTATGTCTTGATCCTGTGGCTAAAATTATAGCAAGATTTCTGAAACAATTATTAGGGTCCCCCTCCCCAATAATTTCCAATAAATAGCATTGGACTGCAACAGCACATAGAGAGTTGTTCTCTGTGGCTACCTCTCAATTGTTGAATACCGTTCCCCTGGAGACTGAGTGAAATTATCTTTTTGAAATTTACATTTCAAATTTTCTTTTTACTTCTTCTCACCAGTAATACAGGTGTATGAGAGGGTCATATTTCAATGTGTAAGATTTTTTTAAAGTTGTGTACTCTATGCTTATTTTTGTGGATTGGTTAACATTGCTTGCCCCAAACCTTTTGGGACGAGGTAGCTACAGATCAAATACAGGTAGCAAATGTTGCAACCCTAAACCCACATACTGCGGGTTAGTCCCACTGAATTAAATGGGATTTATTTCTGAGCTGACCCATATAAGATTGTGCTGTAAATACTAGAGGAAGAGGAAAAGAGCCTTTCTGAATGACATCTATGGTTGCAACTGTGAGATCTTTAAATTCTTGTTTTCATCTCCTTTAAGGCTGTAATCTGTTTTACCTGTGAGCAAATCCCATTGAAAATGGGGCTTACTTCTGAGTAGACATGCAGAAGATTGCACTGTTAAAGGAGAGAAAGGAATCGGAGAACCCTAATTTAATGATTTTTTAAAAAACAAAAAACCAATTCTGCCTCTTGTGAGAATTTTGTACTTGTCAACAAGGACAGTAGTTGATTAAAATTGGTTCCTGGCTGCCGAATGCTCTGGAGTTATTGAAGCACGTGTATGTTTGCATGCAGCCTAATTAGTGCCATTACTACTGTTCTTTACTGCTTTTAATGAATGACAGATGGTTATGAAGGTTCCGCTCTCTAAAGACCGTTGATCTCTCTCTTACATGCCAGAAACAAAGTTTCAAAAAATTGCTTGTAAAATTTTGTTTGAACAGACACACTGGCAATAGAAATGATGTGCTTATTTACCGCCAAACGTGGATGTAAACTGGGACAAGTTCTTCTTCAATTTCCTGTGGCTAAATAAAAGTGAAGATTTTAAGAAGTGATGGTTCACTTCTGAGGGCCCTCTGGCGGTTCCCTCACAGTGAAGTGAAGTTACAGGAAACGAGGTAGAGGGCCTTGTTGGTAGTGGTATCCACCCTGTGGAATGCCCTCCCATCTCATGTCAAGGAGATAGAGAACTACGCAACTTTTAGAAGACATCTGAAGGCAGCCCTGTATCAGGAAGCTTTTAATGTCTGACGTTTTTATAGAGAAAGGTGGTATGGCATAGCCACCATTGCGTAGACCCTGAATAGTTTTGTCCCACAAAGCTTCTGCAGATGTCTAAAGCCTACAGAGAGCTAATACAAATAATGTGTTATTGTTTCCATTGATGGACTCTTTGGTACATTTTTAAAACTTACGTAAACTACCTTCGGTGTTTTCTGGCAATGAAAAGGCAGGATATAAATCCTCATAATGATAAAAAATAATGAATCTGCAAAATGCTGCACGCCATACTTTGGATTGAAGGCATGGTATTAATTTGTTTCCACTTCCCTGCCCCCCACGTCAAGACAATCTCATATGCAGGTAGTGCAGATCAACTATAACCTGGGCAAACAGGAAGCTGTCTTATACAGAGTCATACCATTATTCACCTAGCTCAGTATTGCCCACCCTGACTGGTTTCAACAGACAATACAGAGGGTTGCGATATAATAGCACAATGCAAAGTCACAGAAAAATATATCACCAAGGACATGTGCTCCACAATAAGGAGTATAGGCAAGCAGACAAATATAGACGTAGTCTTTTTCTTTACAATCACTTGTGTATTCGATAGAAGTAACATCAACTCATAAGACAACACCTGGATGTTGTTCCAGTAAACTCAGCGTTTCTTCCCACAAAAGGGCTTAATCATCGAGTTGATAAAACAAGATACGTAGTCAACATCTATTTCCATGTGGAATGGTTATGTTTCAGTGAGAATACATAAATTATATTTTACATGTGCAATGAAGTCTAAGTAGTAAACAAGCAATAGGTTAGAAAACCTGACAAATCTATAAAGTTAGGGAAAAAATGACTAATCTAATTGCAAAACGAAAGCTCATACCAAGAACTAACTTAGTTGGTCTCTAAGGTGCTACTGGAAGGAATTTTTTTATTTTATTTTGTTTTGACTTATTGCAAAAGACGTGTAGAATTGATACCAATCACCAGCTCCCCAAGATTTCCAATGGAATCTCTCCCAGCCCTACTTGGATGGGCTGGGTATTGAACCCACAACCTGTTGCATAAAAGCAGGTGCTCTACAGCCCCTTCCCTTGACTTCCGATTCTCTTGTCCCCTACTGGCAAAGAAGGTATAGCAGGGAAACACAAGAGACAGCAACCCTTTTGATACCCGAGTGGCACCAGTGGTATGGGATGTTCTCCCCAGGGAAGCCTGCCAAGCTGTATATTTAAATTCTATTAATGGCTAATACATGGCATTTTAGCAGAGGCCAACTACGGTAGTATAAGGAGCATGATTTCCTCAAAGCTGCTGACATTTTAATTAAGTTCAATATTGCTTTTAATTCAAAGGAAGCTACTTGCTGCAATGAATTCCTTTGCATAACTTGAGACTCGCAGAGTGCCTTGTTTTTCCCCTTTCAGAACCAGCTGTTATTGGAAGCATAATTTTACAGAAACCAGGAAGATTTAGCTCAAGGGAAGCGTTCTCTCTCTTTCTGGGGCCTACAAGGCTGGGTGCAAAAGTGAATGGAGAAACAGATGGGACTCTTGCCCGTGGAGCAGGCTGTTTTCCAGTCCCACAAAACCCAGAGGTATTTACATTCCCCACAGCCATCTCTTCATCCTCCATCCTGTCAAGTCAAATGCATTAACACAGGTCAATAACACATTCTAACCAGGCAAAAGCACTTAAGGAGGGTGGTGAGGGCAGACTGGAGAGGTCTGGAGGAAAGAGGGCTGCATTTGGCCGTGTCTTGGATGTTCCTCACACCTGAATTACAGTATCATGGATTGGCTTTTGCAAACTCTACTCAAAATGCTATTTGACTAATTACCCGACTAGTTAAAAACCCTCACTTGTGTGCTGTTTTGCATTTCCTAGCACTGCATTCTGTTCTTTGAATTATGATATTCATTGACTGGACAAGTTGAGACGTATCTTTGGAACTGTTCACACAGCAGAAAATGCTGCACTGTATCTAGTGATGCTTATAACAGTTAACAGTTGTCTCTGGAAGCCAAATGAATTTGTTCAAGATGGAAATCCTTAAGTGAGTTCTTTTATTGTGGAAAGCCCAATTGCAGCCAGTGTTCCAATACCACCAACGGAGCAATTGCAACCGGCAAATTTGGGGTTTCCACAATTGCAACTTCTTAAAGATTTGACCACAGCTCGTCAGAATTTGCCGGCACATACTGAGTTGTCTTCAGCTGAATTTGCTGCACCGATATTTTTGTCATTTTCAAATCCTGCCACTCTTACTGATCTCAAAAAAATCATCTTAGGTTTCCAATGTGTGTGTCTTATGTGTAGTTTAGCAGGGAGCCTATCATTTGGACCTGACACTAGGTAGGAATGAGCATTGAAATGTACCGGTAACTCCAATAGGATTTCCCCCAGAAATCTTAGTTCCATTCAGGTCACACTCCCAGGTAAGTGTGCACAGGATTGCACACTTAATGAATTGTCTGAATTTTGATCAGTCAATCCAATAAATCTGGATACATTTGCATGTAAGCAAAACAACATGTAGAGAACCCCTGTATTCCAGTAGAGACCAGCATTGCTATCTAGAGTGGGCAGTTACAATTTATAATGGTATAGTTGCTGGTTTTTGCATGCTGCCACATGACATCATCATTATTCAGTTAGCATTCCGGAATAATGTAGTTTTTTTTAAAAAGCAGCTTTATCTTCTACAGCAAAAACCCCAACATTTGTGAAAGATCTGGCATTGATCCTCAGTATTTTCATATGTGTGGGACGTGTACAAGCAACCCCCAGTGTGGGGTTGGTGGATGTGGCTTTGGAGACCCCTGTTTCATGCCGCTTTCCTCTGACTGGTGTGAGCTGTCAGTTTTTGAGCCCAGTTCAAAGGAGAGATACGGCAGATAGAGATGACTATACTGAGTCAGCATACTGTCCATTGATAACAGCCATTAGCTGCAGACAAGCTTTCATCACAAGAACCAGGTTTGCCATAGCTCAGGTAGACACTTCTTCTAATCTCCTGTACTCCCACAAGATTAGCCATGAAAGGGCTATCCCATTGCACATGCTCATAACTCTGCTATTTACTGGCTGGAGGAACGCAAAGGCACATAAGGAGTGTGACTGCAGCCATACAGTTTTCCTCAGTTCATACACAACCCACCATTAGTGTGGAAAGGGAAACCCCACACTCTTTCATAAGTCATCACCTGTTTGATTTACTTCCATCTGGACGTCGTTACAGGACTCTATATACAAAAACGTCTAGTCACAGGAATAGTTTTTTTCCTTGTGCCATCAAACTGTTGAATTCGTAGTTGTGTGTGGAAGGGAGGTCAGTTGGGGTTCCTTTGTTGTGCTGTTGTATTGTGAGGGGAATAGTGTTTGTATGAGATACATTTTTCTTTACATTGCAATGTAGTCAAAGCAAAATTCCAAGTATGATTGATACTTGGCCAATAAATTATTCCTTATTCCTTATAACAGCAACCTGTGACCAAAGGTGCAAACAATCAACTTAAAATCCCCCTTAAAAATGTCAAATCAAATAGCAACTATATTACTATAAATGTGGAAAGGCACTAAGATTCTGAAACCCAGTATGGGAGCAAATATCCTTAGCTTTATCCCCAATCCACTTTTATCCCCCCCCCCCTTTAACAATAGTTCAACTGGTCTTAACCGGCTAGCTCTTTTGAAATAGAAGTTTAAAGCCATTACGAAGGTAGAACCACCTTTCGTATGGGCCAAATCGACCAACTACATCAGAGATGGTGTGTATTTAACTGCACTCTGTATCAGAAAGGAGGCTAGCTTCCACTGGTCTCAAATACACACAAATATGTGGCGCATAGTCCCCGTGCTAGGTCTCCTTCTGGAATGAAACCCAAGACTCTACTCAACTAGGAAGGGAAGTTTTGGATTGTCCTAGCAATTGGGTTCTGTTTTGAAATTCCTGTCGGCTGAATCAGGAATTGCAACAATCTAATTTTTTGGAGAAATTATTGGAGCCTACTACTTCCACCTGCTGGACCAGTATATATTGCAACATGCTCTGTTGGGGGTCCAATCCATTTATCTATTAATAAAGAAATATAAATAAACATTTCCCTCCCTAGATTTCAACACTCTCTCTCCATTTTTTTGCATCTTGGCAGAACAAATGAGGAATGCTCACTGGCAGCATTCTTAAATTAAACATGAGTAAAAACATGAGTTTTTAATCAGCACATCTCGAACTTGGGAAGAAGTGGGAAGTTTTGAACTTGGGGATATCTTAGTGTTTTGTCTATAGTACTATTTTCTTGATGTTGCTGTTCTGTTTTATTAAAATGCAAAATCAAGCATAAAACATAATCATCACAGAAGACAAGCAGGAAATATCAAAGCAGAAGACAAAGGGGGGGCAGAGATATTAGTAACGCATTCCAAACTTTTGTTAAAATAGAAATTATGACAAGTCTATAAAAATAATAACAGAATTAACATAGATATCCTTTATTGTCCAGGGTGGGGTACATATGTGTAAATGCATATTTTATATAGTTTTATGCAAACTGTTTAGAGGTTTTGGATAAGTAAGCAGTATATATGGCTAAACTGGAAGGCCGCTGATTCTCAGACCACTGGTTTTCATGGCTCTCATTGTCATTCTGAAGTACCAACAGCATTTAATAGTAAGCATGACAAGCCCCTTCCACATGTATCCCCAGCAGATTTGTTTTAAGTGCTTAACGGTTTAGAAAATGCTACTTTCTTAGCATTGTTTCAAGAGCAATGACCCGAAATGAACTTAAACTTGTTTTTCAGAAAACAGGGCTACTCTTTGTAACTAGATAAGGAGTAAACAAATCTTGAACATGTTTTTTGTCATCTGCTATGGAAGGAATTGAGGAAGCATTGTCAGGCAGATTAATGCTATAATGTAGAGGTGTCCCGAGCACTAAATGCTATAAACTGCAGGCAAATCATATTCCTGTTTATTAAACAGAAGGCTGAAGGTTCTCATGCAAGATTCCTAACACCAGACTTCCCTTTCTCCCCCTCGCCTTCCGTCCCAACCCCACACATCCACAGCCACACACCCTACTCTTTACATTCCATATGTCAGAGGTGGGGAACACATGCAGCCCTCCATATGTTGTTTGATTCCAGCTGTCATCAGTGCCAGGGATCATGGACAGTAGTCAGAGATGAAGAGAGCTTGTGTCCAACAATATCAGGAGGGCAACAGGGTGGGTTCCCCACCTCTGTAATTGCCCATGGCTCTTTGGAACAGCTGCTGTTAATTTCAGTATCACAGAAATATAGACACAACACGTAGGCTAATAACTGTTAGATCATATGTAATAGAATAATGATATCATTGAAAAAGTAGAAATAAATCTATTGAGTTCATATATACAAGGTAACAGACTAGTGGCGCAGACCGTCGAGCCATGTGTTCAAGATAGGCGTCAAAGGTCAGTCTCACAATGGTTATTCAGAGGTTTCAACAAAAGACTTCTCAAAAGTCTAAAAAGTATGGTTTTCTCAAATGTTTTTCAAAAGTTCCAACTTTTGAAATAACCATTGTGAGACTGACCTTTGACGCCTATCTTGTTTTTTTATATGTTTTTATTTTCAGAATAATAATAAAAACACCACAATTAACAAAGAAACATTACATTCAACAAATCAGTACAAAGACTCCGCCAAGCTTGTGACTTTCCTCCCTCCCTACTCTGGTTTTCAAATCCTTTCCTCATTCTTCAGCTTTCCTAAGTCTATCTCTGTCCTTTAAATACAATCCTATATAATAATCTTGCTATGTCCCTGCGTCCACTTTCTGTGTGTCACGGAAGTGCGCTACTGCGCATGTCACACAGAGGGACTCAGGGATTGGCCAGCAGAGACCACTTCCGCCGCCGCCTTTACTGGAGGCTCCCACAGCCGCCATTACTGGCTGGAAAGCGCGGGGGAAGCGGCGCGGAGCGCCGCTCCCCCCGTCGTCGGCTGTCTCCGCGCCTCGGATCCCGGCGCCGCCGCTAGCTCTTGCTGCCGCCGGCGGCAATCAGGGCCTGCCCCCAGAGCGGGCTTCACGGGCGGCGACGCCCCCGCTGCTCCTCCGCTCTCCGGAACCGGCTCCCCGCGTGCGGGGCGGCGTGCAGGCTGCCGGGACGGGCGCGCAGCTCTCGCCCGCCGGCCTCCTGCGTCCTTCGCCGCCTCCGCCTCCTCCCACCGGGTCCCCAGCCCAGGCGCGCCGCTCCGGCGCTGAAGTCGGGGCATGCGGGGCGGCGTGCAGGCTGCCGGGACGGGCGCGCAGCTCTCGCCCGCCGGCCTCCTGCGTCCTCCGCCTCCTCCCACCGGGTCCCCAGCCCAGGCGCGCCGCTCCGGCGCTGAAGTCGGGGCATGCGGGGCGGCGTGCAGGCTGCCGGGACGGGCGCGCAGCTCTCGCCCGCCGGCCTCCTGCGTCCTCCGCCTCCTCCCACCGGGTCCCCAGCCCAGGCGCGCCGCTCCGGCGCTGAAGTCGGGGCATGCGGGGCGGCGTGCAGGCTGCCGGGACGGGCGCGCAGCTCTCGCCCGGCTGAGGAGGGGCGGGAGAGCTGAGGCAGGCGGCGGTGGTGCACTGAGGTGGCTCCTGCTCCTCCTGCTGCTGCTGGCTGTGGAGCGGCGGTGGTGGCGGCATGAATAAAGAACCGGCCTCCGAGGGCGCCTCAATAACACCCTCCATTCCCCCCCCTCCCCTGCTTCCTCCTCCCTCGCCTCCGCTTTTCTCCTCCTCTGGAGTAGCGGCCGAGGCTGGAGCCGGCGGCGGGGAGAGGCTGTAGGAAGCGGGGAGTGGGAGACGCCAGCGGGAGGCGGAGCCAGGTCCTCTCCGAGAACGCCTCACTCACCTCACGGCCCCAAACGGAGGAGGCGGAGGAGGCGTCGCCGCGCTCTCGCTTTTGCTCTCCCTTCGCCCAAGCTGAGCCCTGCTGTCACCACCAGGGAGCCGGATTTTTACCTCCCTCGCCACCGCCCGCATACCAGCCTCCCCACCACCTCCTGCCCGCCTCGCACTGCCGCCCGGTCGCCGGGGATGGGGGGGGAGGTGTGTGTGTGTGTGTGGGAGGGAGAGAGAGAGGCGAGCTATTTCTGGAGGTGTGGGAAGTGGGGGGAGGTGTGTGTGTGAGAGAGAGCTGAGCTGTGTTTGTGGGTTTCCCAAAGGCATCTGATTGAACAGGCTGCTGGGGAGGGGAAGGGTTAATGGGAGGGAGAGGAGTCTGGGGAGGGAAGGGTTAATGGGAGGGAGAGGAGGCTGGGGAGGGGAGGGTTAATTGGAGGGACCGCTACACCCCCAATGGCCCCATATGTTCTAGGGCCCGTTATCTGATAACGGGCTTAATTTACTAGTATAAAAATATTTTACTTCTGGTCAGAGACATTTTCTATTACCATTGCAGGTATTATGTCAGTGTCTTCACATTTTTACAATGATTTTTTTAAATACTCAATAAATTTACTCCAATCTAATCTGAACTTCTGGTCTCTTTGGTTCCTTATACTTCCAGTCATTCTCGCCAATTCTGAATACTCCAACAATTTTGTTCTCCATTCCTCGATCGTTGGTAGGTCCGTTGATTTCCATTTTTGCGCTAGCAAAATTCTATCAGCAGTGGTGGCATATAAGAATAATCTTTGAAGCCTATCTTGAACACATGGCTTGATGTTCTGTGCCACTAGTCTGTTACCTTGTATATATGAACTCCAATAGATTTATTTCTACCTTTTGAATGATATCATTATTCTATTACATATGATTTAACAGTTATTAGCCTACGTGTTGTGTCTATATTTCTGCGATTGGTTCTCATTGCAACACAGGGGTTTGTTTCTGTTAATTTCAGTACGGCAGGGTTGAGGAACCTCCAGCCCGGGAACCAAACTTGGCCTGCAAGAGGCCGTTTCTCCAAACCATGACCCTCTGCCCCACAGCTGACATCATATGTGATGTCATGTGCAGGGCAGGTAGAGTCTCAGCTGCCAATGCACAGTTGGGAGCCTTAGACTGTGTTCCCAGTTGTACATTGGCATGGGAAAGCAGGCTTTAGATGTACAGTCCATCAGCTGAAGGGGTGGCAGCTCCCAAACAAGGTGGATTGATGTCTGCAGAAAGCAGGCTCCTCTACCGCCCATCAGCGAATGGACAGTAGAACTGAAGTCTGCTTCCTTCTGCAGCCCTTTTGTTCCCATGAGAAAACAGGCACCCATCAGGCAGGAATGCAGAATGATGGGACATATTATATATGGGCATCTAGCTGGGAGCTTCAAGTGGATGTCACTCTTGAGGGTACAGCGAGTGGGTTGAGAACTCTAGATGCTAGAGCTTTGTTAAGATGGGGTGGGTATAGCTGTTGCCAGCAATCTGCACAGGAGACTCCTGGGATTATGGGAGTTGTAGTTCAACAACATCTGGAGGGCCACAGGCTCTCTACCCCTGTTGTCCTCTGATTCCTGTACTTAATGTGCTTTTTGAGTGGCAGGTATTGCCTTGATTGTATTCAGGAGAGATAGATTTAGCATGTCTGGGAGTCCCATTGCCCTGGGCCAAGGCACACTCAACTCTATTCCAATGCAGAGATATTTAGGGTGGCTATTGATCCTAACAACCAGACATCATGGCCTTAAGCTGTCAGTGTGCATGACAACAGAGGGGCAAGATGGAGACCTCAAAACAATGTGGAAGCAACAATTCAGAAAGTGAAAAACAAAGTGGCAAACTCTGTGGTTTGAGTATATGCAGATATATGCAGATAAATATATATAGTTATACCTCCTGGCTGTAATTTATATCTCCTACAGATGCACAGACACCTACTTTCATTATATGTACCCTATACAGGATTTCCTTTTCCTTTTTTCTTTTACCAGGATCAGTGCCTTTAAGAGCACTGAGGTTAGTTAGACCCTCTGCAGGTTCTGCCTTTCCCATAGAAGTGTTGCACTGCTGGGGAATTGTGTTGCCAAGTGACCTGTTGTCATTTCTACACCTGACTTGGGTTTCTCCCTTGCCTTTAGCAGTAGTCGCACAGTATTCAGGAAGCTTTCCACAGCCTAAAACCTGCTGGTGTTACATGACAAAATGCTGCAAAAGAAACAGGACAGGAGTTGATAGTGGAACATGGCAGCTCTAACGCAGCTGCGAAATGTCAACTTGGCCAATATAATATGGCTGAAATAGAACTTTTAACTTGTTCACTTGACCACGCTGAAGGATAAAGTTATCCCTAAGTCCTGGATCATGAAACTATGCATATCTTACAGCAATTTCAGGTTGCTGCTAGAAGCTTCCGTGCCAGCCACTGGGCCCATTGCCAAGGTTTGTTTAATGCCTGTGCTGGGCTGACATTTTAGCCCCCAGTCTAATGGGAACATCAGCAGATTCCTCCCTCTCCTGGAGCCATTAATTAGAGCTTTATTGACCTCTTTCTGAGGAAATGAACACCAGAGGATCTCTCACTGCTAATGTGTGCTTTGAATCACACATTCTTGCTTTGGCCCGAGTCTCCTTTGTGTACTCAAAATATCATTTTCCTTCCATCTGTCTACTGAAATTTTTTTGAAAGCTGCCTTTGAACTGTAATCCGAAATCTTTCATCAGCAGAAGAGATATTATCAAATGACACTTTTGAGAGGATAGTTCTGTCTTTCACATCTCGAAAGAACGTAACGGTATGGGCCCCATTTGGGTAATCATTCCAGGCTTCATAAACTATGGTTTATAAACTTTGCTTCATAAACCAGGAAGCAACAGCACTAAGGGCTCCTCCTTCTGGAGTATAATACACCAGAGTTCCTCATGTTGTCTGAACTAGAGAACTCTGGTATAATGGCATTTAACAAGCCAGGATAATAAACATGTTAACTGATATTTACTGGTTGAGATGTAACAGGAAATTCTGGCTTAATACAAGCCAGAAAACAATAGCATATGAGGAAAGGGGGAAGTGCCAGCCCTAACACTCATTCCTAGCTTTGTAAACCTTGTTTTATGAATTCTGGAATGGTCGTCTGAACCAGGCTGAAAGCATCTGTAAAATAGCAAGTGTTCAAGTCTGAGGTTCTTGAAAAAGGCAATGATTTGTAGTAAATTCTGCACTTTTCACATCTCAGGCAGAAGATGGTTCCACAAAGGCTAAGGTGCTATGTAAGCATTTCTCTTCCTACAGAAGGCCCCCTTTTTTAAAAAATTGGGCAGGTTGTGGATTGGTTGGATGCAGAGGAATGGTGGGAGGAACCAGCTGGGGAACAATGAAGAAGGCTCAAAGCCCTGGGGTTGGTGGTGGGACGACGAGTGGTCAGAGGGAGAAGAGGGAAAAGACTCGGAAGCTGAAGAAGTAACAGGGCTTAGAAGTGAGCAGGAGGAGTTTGTGGCAGAGAGCAGTCCAGAATCAGAGGCAGAAGCGGAAACAGGAGAGTGGCAAGAGGAGATGAATCAGGCACAGGTGTCTCCCTACCCTCCTGGTCTCCCAGAACTCAGGGAGGTATGAAGCAGGAGGAGCAAAGGCAGGCACACATGTGCAGTCACAGATTGCTTGGAGAGGAGGGGGGCTTAGGCAGAGGTGGAAAACGGGGACCTTCAGTCTCCGCAACTGCCTCATAGGGTTGAAGATGAGCTGCTGTGCTCATTAGTGACGTTAACATCACTTACTCTGTGTGATTTGCTGCTGGCTGGCTCCTGACAGGGCATGAACCACAGAGGCACTGGCCTGCACAAGTGCTGTTGAAATGTGTGGTATATACGAAGCTGCCGCATATGGAGTCAGGCTCTTGGTTATTGCCTCAATGGACTGGGAGTATCTCTACGTGGTTTCAGGCAGGAATCTAGCCCAGCCCTGCTCTGCCTGAAATTATCAGGAACTGAACCTCTGGAGCCATTTGGCCCTCCACACGAAAGAGCAGCAAACATTTCAGGAGGGCTTGTGCAGCAGAATAGATTATGCCCTTTATGAGTATGCTTTATCTGGTAATTATGTATTTAAAGTGAGATATGTAATACTGTATATTAAGCAGGATGTGTCCTATATCAGTCCTATAGCATGCAAACATGCTTCTGGCAGGTAAAGAATGGATGGAAAACACACTATGTTCATACCACACAAATAAATCACATTGCTTCCCACAGAGAGTCCTGTGAATGGTAGTTTACGCCGCAGCTACAATTCTCAGCACCCTTAACAAACTACAGTTCCCAGGATTCCTTGGGGGAAAGCTATGCGCCCTACGTGTATGTTGTGTGTGCAGAGACAGTGTCTTTGAGCAGCTACAATTATTCAACCCAACATTTAAGATTCACTGTCACTTGCTACAAACACAAAATCTTCATGCTCACTTTAAATTTTAATTATTCTTGTTTCTTTTAGGTGAGCTGATACTTCTGGTTTTCATTATGAACTTATCCAATGGAGTCATTTTGTGAAAAACATTGTTTAGAATGTTATTTTATTAAGGCTGGTGGGTGGAGCTTGTATATAGATGTTTATAGATCTATTAGCTATCTCTGATTTTTTTTAAAGCAAACAGTTATCAAATAATAAAGTTTATAGAAAAAAATTCAATTAGATACACAAAATTATGTCAAAAGCCATGATCCTGATCTAACAAAAACAATGTTACATTCCACTGATTTCAGTGGAGGCAAAGAATTCATGCTTCACATTTCCAGTGAAATCAGTGGGAGCTTAAAAGTTCTTAACTTTGGCTGAGCAATGGGCAGGTTTCAAAATGCAATAGAAATTGGAATAGTCTAAAAGACAAATTATCCTGCCAGGCAAACTATACTTAATATACTCCAATTTATTCTATTGAATCACATAAATTGAGCAGAGTCTCTAGACCTGAAAAAGAAGAGCAGGATGGTTCTATAGCAGATAACTTGAAAGGGAAATTTATCTTCTCAGTGATCAGTTCCAGCTCATTCAGATTGCGTTACTGCATCCTGATAAGATTAAATTAACTCTGACTCCTATAGGTTAAAATGAATGTTAACTGCATTTATGAAGTTTTTTGCTAACAGGGAAATCTAATAATCAGTCATCACTGGAAGAACAAAATCCTGCCCTTTACATTACCTTTGCAACAGACTGCTCGGTAGGACAGCCAAACCTCATGTATCAGGGATGGGGAATCTTTTGCCCTCTGAATGCTGCTCCAAACCCTGCCTGCCAATGCTTTGGGATGACGGGAGCTGGAGTCAAACAACATCTGGAGGGCCACACAGGTTCTCCATCCCTGCTATATAAACTTATGAAGTCTTACCCAGTTTCATGGGATTTATTCCCAAGTGAGCAGTGATTTGGCGAAGCTTACCCTTAAAGCTTAAGCTTACCCTTAAGCTTACCCTTAACCCACAGGTGGCGCTGTGGGTTAAACCACAGAGCCTAGAGCTTGCTGATCAGAAGGTCGGAGGTTCGAATCCCTGTGATGGGGTGAGCTCCCGTTGCTCTGTCCCTGCTCCTGCCCACCTAGCAGTTCAAAAGCACGTCAAAGTGCAAGTAGATAAATAGGAACTGCTCTGGCGGGAAGGTAAACGGCATTTCCATGCGCTGCTCTGGTTTGCCAGAAGCGGCTTAGTCATGCTGGCCACATGACCCGGAAGCTGTACGCCGGCTCTTGGCCAATAAAGCAAGATGAGCGTCGCAACCCCAGAGTCGGTCACGACTGGACCTAATGGTCAGGGGTCCCTTTACCTTACCCTTAAAGTAACACGGTATGTGAGCTAAGTATTCTCTTGGCCTGACCTTTATGGATATGCTATACAAAGTAGAAACGGTAGCCCTGGTACAGAGGTGGACCTTCTGCTGGTTTTGAGGCCCTGGCAAAGACTCAACATAGTTAATAATAATAAAAAATAATTTTATTTTATTACTGTAATGCTATTTGCTATCCTTGCCTTACACTCACTACTTGTTTCCCCCCTTCTAATTCAACAGTTCTACAATCTATAAGCAATGCAACACATGCTACTATATATAGTGCTTAAAGCATATTATGCACTTAATCTCCTGGCGTTTATTTTTAATGTATGAAAAAGCACAAGCAGCGCTCCAGAGCCAAAAGTGAAATCAGATATGGTAACTTTGATGGATTCATTCATTCTAATCGTCACTCATCAGATAGCTTGTCACACGGCAAACCATGTAAAGATTTATTTATTAAGCTGTTCTATGATGATGTGGCACGGTGAAGAGAATATTTTACAAATGATGTCTTTATTTAAAAATAGATAATAGAACAGACTGGAAAAGGGATTGAAGTGCATATGGGTGGGGATGTCATACATTTAAAGCACGTGTGCCTCCTCCCAAAATCCTGGGAACTGTAATCTACCCCTACAATCCCCCAAATCCTTAACAAACAACAGTTCCCAGGAATCTTGTGCAGGGGACATGTTTTAAATGCATGGTGTGTATGCAGCCAATAACTACTTTACAGAGCGAACCAGTACTTGCATACTATGGTGGATGGTATGGTGGAACTGTGTTTGCTTACCCGACTCCCCTTCAGCTGCATACTGAGGCAAAGAAGGGAGGGTCAAGGTGGGTGTGGTGCAAATGTACCAACAGGAGCACCAGATTGGTTCTGCTGGCGTGTTTGCACTGTGCTGCTGCCGCCGCCTCTCCTCCCTCCCTCTCTTGTCCTGGTATGCAGCAGTGACTCTGCCAGAGTGAGGTCAGGTGAGCAGCACAGCCATACCCTGCCCTCTGTTACTGCTTACATTGCACTGGATTATCATAACATTCAGGCAGGTGTCAAGGGTCGTAATGATAACTTGCATAATAATAACTTCGCACTTCCTCAGCTATAGTTTCTCTTCCAGAGAAGAAGGTTACCGAAGAAACTTAAATGGAGATGAGGGAGCAGGAAGAGTCATTTTCTGTTCCTTCGTCTTGGCTTGGCTGCAAATGGAAAAGTCATTGTATACTGCAGATAAATTCATGGCACCCATTATTTTTCATTAAAAAGATATTGATAGTCCAGTTTTATTTCCCCCTCTTTTTTTTTTTACATCACTACATCTATCACCAAAGCAAAACAGGATAATGCAGCTTATTTTAACACTGGGAGAGTCAGGATTTTTATTTTTTTTTAAAAAAGTTTCTTTAACCCATCTTCTGGTCTGTTCTGGTCAACAAACCTATAAAATATAAAACAATTTAAATGCTAAACACTAAGAACCACCATGAAAGCAAATCAGAAAGCAGTGACATTATGAAATAGTTAAACTGCTTGAATGCCTATAAGAACAAGGCACGTAAAAGCCAGCTGAGATGTGGCTTTGTACTCCAGAAGGAGAATGTGTTTTAGAACATGTTCTAAATGTTCTAAAACATTAGGTGCCACCACTGGAAAAGCCCTGCTTGAACCTAGTCTCTGAGGACTGTAATTGTTGCTGCAGGGTCTCGTAAGATGGTCTAAAGCAAAGTCCATGGTGGGTGGGAGACTTTAACAGGCTGAAACTGTTCACTGATGGTATCTTGTCCCAGGCCATTTAGGTCTTCATCCCTTCCCTTGTTCTTCCAGTTCATATTCATCAGTATTGCTCAACACACAACTAGAATATCACATAGCAGAAAGCTTTGTCCTATCTGTTGCCTCATACAAGGAGGACAGTAGAAGTGGCAAATATCAGCACTTATCTTCTCTGTGCCACTTACTCTGACTTCTGAAAATAACATTTCAGCTACCTTTGGATTGACTTACTTAACAGAGCCTCTTGAGAAAAAGAAGAGCTGACTGAGTGGCTTTTCTTGCTTCACTTTATTTGGCTGACGCTGCCTGCCCTCTCTTCATTTACTTAGCCTCACCAACTTCAAGAAAGCATTAGCAGATGGATCTGTTTCTAATGCAAACAAAGCTGTGGAATAGTCCAAGGGAGACTGACCATGGGGATGTGTCCCTCATCAGCTTTTCACACAATTTACCATAGTACCCTTCTTCAGTCAGGGTTGGCAGTAAGGAGTGGATCTCATCTGTATCCCATGGAAACTTTCTTGTGGGGTACCTGGGAGCTACTAACTTCTCTTCTGTCCCATGTGCTTTCTAACATCTACAACAGGGTGGCTAACCAGTAGCCTCCAGATGTTCTTAGAATACAACCAAAGACATCCCTGACCATATTGGGTGATGCTGATGGGCATGGTAGGCCAACAATATTTGTAGGTTAACCACTCTGATACATAACTGTTGGTGGAGGACATCAGTGGCTTTGGAGTAGATTGACGGTGACAATCATATCATTCTCCTCCAATCCCCGAGAAGCAGCCTAGAACCAGTGGCAAGCTGATAAGGGTCAATAAATGAAAGCTCAGGTCAGAGACAACAGATGTGATGATGGTAGATGAGCTTTTACACCGAGGAGTTGGTGAATTCACATTCCCCTCAAGGAGAAGGTTTACAGCTTGGAGATCCTCTTGAACCCAGTCTTGCTCCTGGAGTGCCAGGTGGCTCCGTGGCCAGAAGTGCCTTTTTCTAGCTCCAACTAGACAGCTCACCATGTTGCAAATGCCAGAATTTTAACTGGTTGAAGCTGCCGGGATCTTATAATACCAATCATCAACAACCTAATTGGTTAGCTATCCACATGAGGTTTTGCTCACAAGTAAGCATCACAACCTGCTATTTCAAACAGCAAGCTGGGACACATGCCTATAAGGATTTCCTGTCTTGAACACAGAGATTGCAAACACTGTACACAAAGCGCAGGACAAGAATATTTAGCCTAAATCAGAAAGAAAAACAAAAGCTTCTGAAAGTGGTTGGGAGCATAGGCTGGGCTAGGGCTAGCCAACATGGTTTCCTCCAGATGTTAGGAGCTACAACGTCTCAGACCTAGCCAGCAAGACCAATAGTCAGGAATGATGGAAGTTGTAATTCACAACGCCTGGGTGGGGTCACCATGTTGTGGGGCCTAGAAATATTAAAAATTTTGGAAAGACAAATATACATCCAAGCTGCAGACTTCTTCCTGCAGGGGGAATGCAACCTGATCTCAATAGACTTTTCCTTGTCCAAACAAGAACCTGTGCCCGAAAAATTTCCTACTTCTGATTTTTAACTTTCATTATGGTTTTCATAAATTATCCTGGCTAAGACAAGCAAGCTTCCCAACTCATTCTAATGTTAACTTAATGTTAATGTTAAATACTTAATCCAGGCTTCCTCAACCTCGGCCCTCCAGATGTTTTTAGACTATAATTCCCATAATCCCTGACCACTGGTCCTACTAGTTAGGGATCATGGGAGTTGTAGGCCGAAAACATCTGGAGGGCCGAGGTTGAGGAAGCTTGACTTAATACATTAATATTAGGGAATGGTGTGAAGGACTGAAGGGGAGCAGTAGCATTCTTTTAAGGATTCACTAAGGTCATTAAAAGCAGTCTTATTCCACTTTAACAGTCATGGCTTCTCCCAATGCAATCCTGGTTTGCCAAGGATACTGACCTCATAGACCTACGATTCCAGGAACTCTTAAACTACAGTTCCTAGGATTCTCCATGAAGTGGTATAAGAGCTGGTATGATGCTGATGTGACCCAGTTTCATTTTTTCCCCCAGTTTCATTTTCACTCACCCCCAGGGCTTTTCTTCAGCCAGAACTTGCCAGAACTGCACCTCTCAGGTGGGCGCCATTGCTATTAAAAGAGAACAAGGGAGGCCATTTATGGTGAACTCCGGCACCACTTTTTCTAGAAAAATAGCACAAATTGCCATATGCTCCTTGAGAGAAAAGTAAATCTCAGATTTGTTTTTTGTTTTTTTAAAAATATGTTCACATTTCTTGCACTGTCCGTTTGAAACAAGTACATACCATTTTAACCTCATAACACTGTTCCTGTTTGGTCCTCCGTTTGCTTTCTGTTGAAGAGGATTAGAGAAGATAATGCATCAAGTATTTTCTTAGCATTGCTTTTGCTCTAAAGAACGGGAGGGAAGCTATTTGATTGCCAGCAGGAGATAGCAGGCTGAGTGAATAGGAAGTGGTCTCGCATACAAGGCCTTCTGTGTTGAACATGGTCCATGCTGTGTGAGGGTTGTGTTCTTCCTACATGCCATTAACTATGATTCCAGATAAGTGATCCTGATTCCTTTCCCCCTTCAATCTTGTGCTGCTATATTGAGCCCCAATAATCTTCTACCTACACAGGTTTAAAACAGAAATAGTGCAACTGACGTGACTGGTGTTACGTTGTTTGGAAACAGATGCAAACAAGAAAAGAATGTTAGGTACTATCAGAGGGAGGAGGCGAGATTGGGGGTTGAGCTGGAGATAAAAATAAATCTGCTGTTAAGCCATTTAACAATAGCTGAAAATATAGATCCTGAAGGTATTGATTCTCTGGGGCTTATCTCTGGTTTATGCAACCTGATGTTCTTGATATTAGTCTTATTCCCCACCCCCGTCTTCTGTTTTCTGCAGTGGGCAAAACAGGTAGAAAGAGACTTGGGGTGTGTGTGTTCTATTATTCCCTTGCATATGTTTTTTGAAAACTGATTTTGTCTAGTGAAAGCCATGTCTGGATATTTCAGTTCTCCTGTAAAGCCCACAAACCTCAAGGACCCTTAGACTGCACAGAGCTCTCTTCTACTTTCCAGTTCTACGACTTGAGCTTTATTAAAAGCAACACCTTGAGTTGAGTTTAAAGCATGAGTCTCAATATACCGTGCAGACCCTTCAGAGGTACCTGGCTGTCATTTAACAGTTCCATAGAAGGGGAAATTGCATGGAATGTAGCAGTCCTGGGATGCGAAAAGCCACACCACTTGGCAGTACTCCCCCATGCACACGTTTGCTATGAAGGTGAGAGCTGTGGACCAGTAACATCTGGAGAGCCAGGTGTTCTTCCACCCTGGCCATGGTGGCCTAAGCCTAGCTACTTTTGAGTAGAACTCTAGTATCCCATAGGTTTGGACAGAGTGCTCACTGTGTGAGGAAACCTTGCAAAGGGTCAGCCTCAATACCAGGTTGTTGTTGTTGTTGTTGTTGTTGTTGTTGTTGTTGTTGTTGTTGTTGTCATCCATCTGTCTCAAGAGACAGTGGAGTGCACCCCCATTTTGAAGCCAAACTGCTATGTTAGCAGCAGCAAAGTGACCTCCCTGGGGCACAGGCCTAGGCATTGAGTGTATGGAGGTTCTGGGCTGCCCAGACAACAAGACCCCTCTTTTGGCTTTGTTGATGTGATCCAAAGGAAAATAGAGCAATATGGTTGACACCAGCTTGGCTGTAGGAGTTGCTGGAGACGCAAAAGGTGCCACCCAACTGCCTTAGGGACTCCACTCCAGATTTGTGTAGGGTTTGCTCCTTAGCCCTTTCTTCTGAAGATATCCCACAAAGCAGTGGAAGTTTAAAACCAAGAAGCAGCAAGAATCTGGAATACTTCAACAGTTGTGTTTATTGGCTAACAACAACTCAGCATAGCAGCTTGCTCTTGCTATGCAGACAAGATGAAGGTTGCAGCTATTTCACAACTATGTGGCACACACAGAGAAGATCAATCATGCCTCTTAAAGAGGCTGGTTGCACTCACTAGTAACTTGGTGCTAGATAATAGCCCAGCCTTGTTTCCTTTGGTAATTGCATCCCCCATGCTGATTTATAATTACAAAACTGTGTCTAGTGCAGCATGTGGCTTTCATCTGCCTGGGTCAAGAAGGAGGCGCTCAGACTGGTTCCTAGCGACTTGATGACTGCATTTGGCTGTGCTCCCATGCTGCCCCAGCAGGGGGCACTATCTGCTGCCACACCTCAATCATTAGCAACCCAGCTAGTGTGAAAAACCATATTTGGAATTGATGTTTTCTCTCGCCGCTCTCCTGATGCAGCATAAAACACAGCTGAAACTCCGCTTGGCCTGAGCTTGGAACACAACAAACTCCCAGCCCAGCTTTCAAATGGATATCCTGCCAAATCTTGCTCTTGTTTATAGATGCGATGGGGCTTGCATGGCTGCAGCTGAGAGAAGGGCTTGACCTGCCATTGGTGTCAGAGTAAAACCATGGGGCCACTCGCACTCTGGGCAAAGGGCCCATCCACAGAGGATCCCCACAGGGTTCAGCTCACATGGGCCAGCTGCACAATGGGCCATTAGGGAGGAGTCCTTATGTGTGCCCGTCCAACTTTCCCCTCCTTGCTTTCCCTCCACAGCTTGCATGTTACTCATGCTCCAAGTGGCGGGCGATTTTGACAGAGAGGCATCTTTGTGTTAAAACTGCCTTACAAGCTTCCATGGTAAGGTTATTAATAAACTTCGTTAGCTGCTAGATGGAACAGTGGTCGGTATAAGGCAGGTTCCTAATCCAGCCAAGCAAAAGCACTCAAGTAGAGTGCAAAGCACTGCAAATACGAGGTAAAAAGTGTGTGGCATGGGGAGGACCTGAGGGGGAAACAGTGAGGCCTAGAAGGCTGCATTTGGCCTGCCAGCTGGTATTTATTTTACAATGTAGTGGGAGGCAAGGTCACTGCAGCGCCTCTTGATCTGGCAATCAGGACTCCAGGTGTGCTGAGCAGCAGGTGGAGGGAAGAATGCAGATGAGAGGACCAGGGAGGAGGTGCCACGGCTATCTTGGTTCCCCACCGCATTGGGAAATTCAAAGTCCTCTGTTGTCAGGTTGGAAAGAGACCCTGCAACATGTAAGGCCCTTCAGGAAGAGGCACCAAATTTCCAGCAAGGGTAGGTCAGTGTCGTGTGGTCGTTGGAATGTCTGCCTAGTTCTGGGCAAAAATCAGGTTCAAATTTGCACTTGAGTGGCATTGGGTCAGTCTCTCTCTCTCTTGGCCTAACCTCATCAGCAGGGTTGTTGTGAGGCTAAAATGTGTAGTTGAGGGACTCATATATTCCATATATTCCACTCTGAACTCTGTGGAAGAGGAGCGGTTGCTGGTAATAAAACTGTAATACCAAATGCACCAAATACAGTAAATAAATGTGAAGAGGGGAGGAGCTGAAATGTGGGATGTAAACACTAGAGCAGTCAAGTACAACAATGCTAGAGCAGATAGTGGAGATTGCCTCAGTCCTCCAGCCACAACTTCCTGGTCACATGGATGGAGGCAATTTCCTCTTGCAACTAGATGTGGGAGTGGCTTCACCTGGGAAGGTATGAACAAAGAACCTCACAGGTCAGCGGCCATTCCATTCCATTCCACTCTCTCACTCGAACTGCGAGGAGGATGCTCAGTTGGCTTCCACCCAACTGGGGCCTAGCGGACTTCTCTCCCACATGGAGAGATTCCAATTGTAAATATCTTTACTAAGAATAAGCCTGCCTTCTTTGGGATTTGTCTTGAGCTGGATATATGTGAGTAAACATTTTATATCTTTTTATAGAAGACGTGTGTTGTGTCTTATTTGAAGAGGGACAAAGGGGAAATATAGTGATAAACCAGGAAACTAGATTAAGTTGATTCTAGCGAATCAAAGCAACTTCCGCTGTGTGTATTTTAAAAGGGAATGTTACTCTGCTAGTTGAACTTGTTAGCACAAGTTAGGATGAGATATATTAAATTATAAATCTCCATCCACGTTCCAAAACATTCCCACAAAGGGTTATGTATGCCCAGCGCTACGTATTTTGTGTATTTTTGAAGGATTGCGTTGGATTGCATTTTTGAGTTGAGTAGGATTTTTCTGATTGCATTTCCTGGTGAGACCGCATGGTCCTTTTGTCCTATTGTCTAGAGAAAGGGGATTAAGCTACCCCTCCCCTCCCTCAGAGCTCACAAAAGACCCAAAGGCAGTGAAGATTTATTTTGAGGCTTTTGCTTTTTGCATTTTGAGAATTTTGAGATTTTGATCTTGAATTTTGACAAATTTTTGAATTTTGAAATTTTTCCAAATTTTGGATTTTAAGATGGCTAGTGCCAGTTTTTATAGTGAAGCAAAGCCAGGCTTAATGCTGCTAGATGAGGACAATTTTGTGCACTGGAAAACGCGCTTAATAGCATATTTAGAAGCAAGGGATGTTTTGGATGTGATTGAGAAACCAAAGCCTCAAGGTGCAGATGATGAAGCCAAGGTTAAAGTCTGGAAAAGGCAGAACAGTGAGGCCAAGCACATAATTTTGAGTGGACTTCGCAATAAGCATCTATCGTTAATAAATAGCAAAGATGATGCATCTCAAATCCTAAAATATATTGAGCGCATGTATGGAGAATCTACAAAGAACTCCTACAGAACATTGATGGGCAAATTAACTAGACTGAGAATGAATTCAAAAGAAGAATTCACAGAGCATATTGATAAATTCACAGAAATTATTCAGAAGCTTGAACCTACTCCACAATCTTTTGATGAAGTGACAAAGGTATCATTTCTGTTAGCCTCATTAGGGCCACATTTTGATGCATTTGTTAGTTTGATGGATCATAAAGAGAATCTAACTTTTAAGGAACTGACCAGTGAATTAAGAGAGGAATGCAGAAAGAGATCTGATTCCCCAGAAAGGAGCACTAGAAATAAAGGCAGCAATTATGTTTTTAAACAGCCTGCACAGTCCAGAGATGGACACAAGAAGGTCACATGTCACAATTGTAATAAAATCGGCCATATAGCCAGAAATTGTAGAGCGCCTAAAGCTAAAGAGAAAGATTCCCAAGCCTTTCAGCGTAAAGGAGAAAGAAAAGGGAAATTTGAGCGCAACATGCTGTTGCAAGAAAGGAGTTTAGCTGTCCAGAGCCAAGAAAACACGCGCAATAAGTGGTTTTTAGACAGTGGAGCGTCTAGCCACTACTGTTTTGAAAAAGACTGTTTTAATGAATTAGATGATAAAGAGACTGAAATTGAGGTTGCAGATGGAAATATTTTAAGGTCCAAAGGTGAAGGTTCAATGCATTTGGAATTCAATGTAAACAATGAATCTTTTAGGACCAGAATGTCCAATGTTGTGTATGTACCAGAACTGAGCTGCAATTTACTCAGTGTCTCTACTTTGGACAAGAAAGGTTTCAAGATCACATTTGAGAATGGACAGTGCTGTGTAACTAAAGATGGTGAAGTGTACATTGAAGCAAAATTAATAAATGGTGTTTATGAGGTTAATCTTTCAGAGAACCAGTCTGCAAAAGTGGCACGCTCCAGCCAGAAGGAAGATGCAGATTTGACGCTGTGGCATAGAAGACTTGCACACAGAGACACCACCATCATTAAGAGTCTATAGGAAAGTGATCTTGTCACAGGTTTGCAGGTAAAAGGGAGCAGCAACCAGACTCCAATAAAATGCATAACTTGTGTTACTGAAAAGGCAGTAAAACCTTCTTTTACACGTTGCACAGAACAAAGGAGTACTAAAGTTCTGGATATTGTGCATTCAGATTTGTGTGGGCCACTCAGTGTTCCATCACTTGGACACAACAAGTATATTTTAATTTTTATTGATGATTTTTCGAGATATTGTGTGGCATATTTCATCAAAGATAAAAGTGAGACAGTAGAAATGTTCAAGAATTACATTGCCATGGTTAGGAACAAGTTCCAAAGAGCTCCAGGTGTCTTAATGTCTGACAATGGAGGAGAATACTGCTCACATGAGATGAAGGCCCTTATGGCAAAGGAAGGAATTACACATGTAACCACAGTTCCTTACACGCCACAACAGAACTCCATAGCTGAAAGGAAGTTCAGATCCATTATGGAAATGACAAAGTGTATGCTGAAGGAAGCATCCCTCCCTAGGAAGATGTGGGGAGATGCTGCTTACACAGCTGTCTATCTCCAGAACAGGTTGCCAACAAAGGCAACACAGCGCACACCATTTGAACTTTGGCATGGAAAGGTGCCTAGTCTGTCGCACATACGTGTATTTGGCAGTATATGTTACTACCACGTGCCCAAGGAACAGAGGCACAAGCTTGACTCCAGAGCACAAGCAGGTATCTTAGTGGGATATGCTGCTGGAGGCAAGGGATACAGAGTAATGGACTTACAGACAGGCAAAGTGAGTGCGCACCATGCAATTTATTTTGATGAACATGCAAAAGCAGACACAAAGAACACTGTTATTGGCTGCTCCAAGGAGTCAGAATGGACTCAAGAACTCATAAACTTTCCTTCTGAAACCCCACATGGTACTAATCTGCCTTCTAGTGTCATAGCACCCCCTACAGGCGACGCACCAGAAGACGCAGATTACCAGACCCCTGGCGGCTCCAGAGACGAAGAGGAGGACTCAGATGAGGACATGCCACCGTTGGAAGGGAGTGAGGAAGCTGATGCGGTTCAGGAACCAGAACCAGAGGTCAGATGCTCATCCAGAACCAACAGAGGTGTCCCACCAGCAAGACTGTCCTACCTTGCAGGGTCGGTGTCTCCACAGGAACCTTCCACATGGGAAGAGATTCTGAAGATGCCATCTGCGCAAGCCAGTCTCTGGAAGAAGGCCGCTCAGGAGGAGATGGATGCACTGCATCAGAACCAGACGTGGACCCTGACAGAGCTCCTTCCTGGTAAGAAGGCCATTGGGTGCAAGTGGGTGTTCAAGGTTAAGAAGGGGTCAGAAGGGGAAGTGGAACGCTACAAAGCAAGGCTAGTAGCACAAGGTTTTTCACAACGTTTTGGTGAAGATTACGACGAAGTTTTCGCACCAACCGTAAGATATAGTACCGTCCGAATGCTTTTGAGCATTGCAGCCTCTAAACAATTGAACGTGAAGCACATTGACATTTGTACTGCGTTTTTACATGGGAGAATTTCAGAAGAAATATATATGAAACAACCTAAAGGTTTCACAAAACCAAATGAGGCGCATCTAGTATGTCGACTCCAGAAGGGAATCTATGGGCTTAAACAAGCGGCTAGAGCCTGGAATCAGAAATTGCACAGTATGCTTGTGCAACTTGGGTACAAGCAAGGAAACGCAGACAAGTGCTTGTACACCAAGTCAAGTAATGGACAATATTCATATATATTGGCTTTTGTCGATGATTTGATTATTGCTACTGCTAATAATAGAGACTATACACAAATAGTAAAACACCTCAGCAAGGAGGTACAAGTAAAAGAACTTGGAGATGTCAAGTACTACCTAGGAATTCAAGTGGAAAGAGAAGAAGACGGCTCATTTCTTCTCAGCCAGAAGCAAAAGATTCATGAACTGATTGAGTATTTGCAGATGCAAGACGCACACCCGGTTGCAACGCCCATGGCTACAGACTTCTTGAAGAATCAGCAGGATTCGAAGCTGTTGCCAGATAACAGTCAATATAGGTCGGTAATTGGTAAACTTTTGTATATGGTTACCACATGTAGACCTGACTTAGCTAATGCTGTGGGGATTCTGAGCAGAAAAGTGAATTCTCCCACTGAGCATGATTTAGCGGGGCTGAAAAGGGTGGTTAGATACCTGAAAGATACAATAAATTGTAAATTAAAGCTGCCAGCTGTCAGAGACCCTAAGTTGGTTGGGTACACTGATGCAGATTGGGCCGGGGATAATGCTGACTATAAATCCACAAGTGGTCATGTTTTTATGTTTGGGGATGGACCTGTTGTGTGGGGAAGCTATAAACAGAGTTGTGTAGCTTTGTCTTCAACAGAGTCCGAATATGTTGCTGCTACAGAAGCATGCAGAGAAATTGCCTGGCTTGATGAACTCATCAAAGACTTTGGACTGGTGAGAAGGGAACCTGTCAGCCTGCTAGAGGACAATCAAAGTTGCCTGAAGCTGACGCAGAGTGAAAAGTTCCTAGCCAGAACCAAACACATTGGTGTCAGGTACCACTATATACGCCAGATGGTGCAAGATGGACTTGTGGAACTGTCTTATTGCTGCACCAAAGAGATGACTGCCGACATCTTGACAAAACCCTTGCCAAAAGAGAGTTTCCAGAATCTACGTGTCAAGCTGGGACTCTGGGTGGTTGAATAAAGTTGTTTATGTTTTGTATGTTGTATTTGCCTGAGAAGGGGTTTGTGGGATGTAAACACTAGAGCAGTCAAGTACAACAATGCTAGAGCAGATAGTGGAGATTGCCTCAGTCCTCCAGCCACAACTTCCTGGTCACATGGATTGAGGCAATTTCCTCTTGCAACTAGATGTGGGAGTGGCTTCACCTGGGAAGGTATGAACAAAGAACCTCACAGGTCAGCGGCCATTCCATTCCATTCCACTCTCTCACTCGAACTGCGAGGAGGATGCTCAGTTGGCTTCCACCCAACTGGGGCCTAGCGGACTTCTCTCCCACATGGAGAGATTCCAATTGTAAATATCTTTACTAAGAATAAGCCTGCCTTCTTTGGGATTTGTCTTGAGCTGGATATATGTGAGTAAACATTTTATATCTTTTTATAGAAGACGTGTGTTGTGTCTTATTTGAAGAGGGACAAAGGGGAAATATAGTGATAAACCAGGAAACTAGATTAAGTTGATTCTAGCGAATCAAAGCAACTTCCGCTGTGTGTATTTTAAAAGGGAATGTTACTCTGCTAGTTGAACTTGTTAGCACAAGTTAGGATGAGATATATTAAATTATAAATCTCCATCCACGTTCCAAAACATTCCCACATGAAAGAGGAGAGGCATTTGCACAAGTACAACAATATGTGGTTGCACACCACCCCAATCACTGAGCGGTGTGAGATTCTGGGGTTCTAGGCACTTACCCAGGGTTTGAGTTTCCTTTGGAATGAGGGACAGCGGAAACTGTGGTGTATTTATGATATATGGTGTATTTACACATAATATGCAACCTGATCCTGTGATGGAAGGGTTTGCAGCATTAACCCCCCCCCCAAGGGTCTTGTTTCTGCCATAGCTGCGGCCTTGGATTTGAGCAGAAAGCATCTCTCTCTCTCTCTCTCTCTCTCTCTCTCTCTCTCTCTCTCTGTGTGTGTGTGTGTGACCTCAGTGTTCAACACTCTTTATCTTTCTAACTAGCAGCCAGTTAAAGGAGGAGGCCCACCCATTTGTTCTCTGACACCAAACTACTTCCTCCGTTCCCTTAAAGGGCCCATTACCTCACCAGGAAGCTAGTGTGGCTATTCCAGGAATTAGAAAAGGGGTGAGGCATAAAGCCTACCCCCCCAACTCACAACAAAATGTTTTAACTGTAAAATATTTGTTATTACCCTGGTATTCAAGAATCTAGAATTATCCCTGAGCTTATTAAGATGGATAAACAAGGTTGCTTTATGACTTTTTCCTTCTGGAAATCTAGTTTATTTTCAGGCCACTTGTCTGTTCTTTTATACCCAATGAGCTGTATGTGTAAGAGTGAAGGGGCATCTTAAGATCGTTTTGGCTTAATATTTTAGGGTCCCAAGTCCTCTGAGGGTGCCTTTAAATCCCAGTTATTTCTCTGCAGGTGTCACCTCTTGCCCAGTCAGCCAGTTGAGTTCTAGAGGTGGTTGAAACTTCTTGAAGACTGAAGAGAGCAACAGAAGGAGGTAAGGAAAGATGCACTGGGAAGGCATTTTAGTCAGAGGCACAATGTCCTATGCACAACTTTGTAAACATAGAAAGCTGAGCATATAAGTTGCTTTTATATTTCCTGATATAGAATCCTCTTGTTACATACTTAGAGTTTAACTCACGATAGTGTAAACAGTTGTGAGCTCAAAAGACTGACTTCTTCAAACTGAAATCTGTGAAAATTAATTGAAGCACGGTTGGTAAAAATACAGAAATAGTTGATTGTGAGTGTAACCAGCTGACTTACTGAAAGACAGAAATTCCACTTTAAAAGTATGACTTCCTTACTTGAACTATGCCCTTCTGTTTTGTCAGGACACAGTATGTAAATATGATAATGCTGTTACACTACTGACTTACAGCTGTTTTGTAAGGAAGTGAGGTTAAAAATATCAACTTAGGAGGTCCTCTGGAAACTTCTTGTCCTGAGAAGAACCATATACAGCTTCTTCTAAACCAACAGTTGCTTTTTCCGTTTTAAAGTACTACTAAGGTACCACTATAATGGTTTTCTTATTGAGACATATATAGTGGTACCTCTGGTTAAGTACTTAATTCGTTCTGGAGGTCCGTTTTTAACCTAAAACTGTTCTTAACCTGAAGCACCACTTTAGCTAATGGGGCCTCCCGCTGCTGCTGCCCGATTTCTGTTCTCATCCTGAAGCAAAGTTCTTAACCTGAAGCATTATTTCTGGGTTAGCGGAGTTCTTAACCTGAAGCGTATGTAACCTGAAGCGTATGTAACCTGAGGTACCACTGTAGTTGTAACAATCGTTTGTAAATCGCTTTTTGAGGTCTGCTTTAAAGGCAGCTTATAAATACTTCATATAAAACAAATATCTGTAAACAAATTAATGAAAGTGCCATAGGTTTGCCACCGCTGGTATAGGAACTCGAGTGGCTTGTTAAGAGTCATGCATCTGAGCTAGAGAAACCAGCTCAAACCTTTTCACTCGCTGGCTTCTCAAGTATACTGAAAGGGGAACAAAGCCTTGATTACCAATTTCCCCCCAAGGCAAAGGGAAGTGGACATAGCTAAGCCTGGCAGGACAGCCTATTCTATGGTATTAACCCCTTCATGCATTAATTAGATTTAAGCATGTTGACTGGTTATCCCACGGTATTTACCTACATGACCTACTCAGTAGTGGCACCAAGGTTGCGGGACATGTTCTCCTAGGAGGATCTCAAGACAGCATCATTGCTAGGGGGCACTTTTCTCTAGGCAGAATTTGTAATGCAGGCCTGCACACAAGCAGCCTGTTGCTTTAAGACAGGTTTGGGGAAAGGTGTGCCACTCTTAAATGCTGTTGGACTTCATCTGCCTCACCTAACATGGATAATAGTTAGTCCAACAACATCTAGAGGGGCCACTGGTTTACTTCCCTTGCTTTCAGAACCCCATATATTTGACTGGAATAACTAGACATAATGTCATGAAATCCCTCTCTTCACATACTCATCCACAAGTGCGTCTGACTGGAAAGAATTAGATGCATCCTTCCTAATTTTCATCTTCCCAGGGGATTGCCAGTGCTGATAGCCTTTTCCTTCAAACATTATCTGACTACATCAGTCTCATCTCTAGAGTTTAAAATGTGTGAAAATTGCAATCTCTGTACCACTAAGGAGAAGTAAAGAGTGAATGCTAGGCTGAGACTTGACTGTCAGTAGGCAGGGAACTTGGCAGTTTCCCCTACTCCTGAATAAGTTAGCCATACACTGGGGGAAACCCACTCCCTCCCAACATAGGCCAACTAAGGGCTTGATCACATTTCAGCTGGATCTCGCTTCATGAAATCCATGGGTTTTTTTTCCTATTTAAATTTGCCCTCATTGGTCCACCCAGATGCATATTTGCAATTCGAGATCAAATCTGCTTGTTCTTATCCATATCTGTAGATGGTCGCTTTTGTCATTGTCCCCAAATTCTGGTTCGTTGATTTGAACATGTTAATTTTGCACAAAGAGGGCATGCCCTCAGGAATCAGCTGAGCAGTGTATCCATCTTTTTTTTTTTTTAAGTGTCCACCAGGAATTGCACAATAGCACACATCTGGGAATTCCCAATTCAACCCTAAAATGTCTGGCACTTCCCATTCCAAGTCAGGAAGATGGTCGTGGGAGAAATCGACACAATACAGTGGCCCATCACATCATCTCAGTCAAAATCAATGAAAAAAGACAGCTGTAGGCCCTGTCTTGCAATACTACTCCAATCTTCTGGTCTATCCTCCCTAATTACAAATTATGGCCGGCTGGTCTCCAATGGTGCAGCATAACAAGTGAAAAGGGAGAAGTGTTCAGGAGGAGTGCAGGTGCCTTTTGAGCTGCTTCAGGTAGCCTGTTCAGAGTCAAATTACAAGTTTTTTAAAAAAATCTGGCGCCCCCCCCTTTACACATACATTTGGCTTAGACAAATTTGTAGGTTTCTGGGGTGTGGCAAAAACAGCCTCCAAAGATTGCATCATAACGTATGAGGTGGCGCTGCTACCCTGCCACCGGCTTTTGAATTTCACAACCGAAAAGCCTTGCCACCTCTGCTCTCAGTGTTCTTGGAAAGAATGCCGCTGGGAACGAGGGTGGAAGGGCAAGCACCGTAAATTACCGCAGAGCAGTTTGCAAATTAAAAAGTGCTACATAAAATAGAAATTGGTTGTAGACAACAGCTTCTTCCAGAAGCCTCCCCCAGTTCTAATTCCTCTTTCCTTTGGAAACAGAACAGGGCCAAAGCACTAAGGTGTAGGGGAAGAATGTGTATGTTTAGGGAAGTTTTTAATGTCTGGTGTTTTACTGTATTTTCAATATTTTGTTGGAAGCCACCCAGAGTGGCTGGGGAAACCCAGCCAGGTGGGCAGGGTATAAATAATAAGTTGTTGTTGTTGTTGTGCTTGTGGCACTGAAATACTATTTATTGGTTTTTTTGTTTTTGTTTAAGGTACTTAAGCTTCTATTTGCATTTTATTCTAAAATATGTCTTTGCTGCTTTTCTGGGCAAAGCTTACCCAAAGCGGCATAGAAAATAAAAACTATGGCCAGGATTCAATTAACCGGGTGCTTTAGCAGAAGCTAGTACAAGGACTGCCATTAGTGTAATGGGGCTTTCCCTCCTTTTCTTATCTCCTCTTGCACACCAAGGGTCTCCCCCAAATCCACCCTGGCGGGTCTGGAGAACCCCCAGAACAGCATGTGGGAGGAAGTAGAGGGGGGATTGTTCCATCTGGAAGCATTGTTCCATTACTGGCAGCTTTTATAGGGTAGGGGGTTTTTTTAGTGGCTGGGGCAACCCAGTCAGATGGGTGGGCTACAAATGATTAAATTATTATTAAATTATTAAGCAGAAATGTGTGCTGATGGAACAATCAAGAAGAGCTTGACATTGAATTCCTCCCTATAAGTATAAAAAAATCAATATCACTCAAACCAAGAATAAAAACTACAGTACTGTACTTGTATCTTAAAAAAAGAATAAAAGAATCATGAATATTAATAAAGCCAAGAATAAAAACAGAGTCAGAGAAATCAAAAGGTCAGAATTCCAATGACATTATATATTGGTATGTATATAGAAATATATGCATACAGATACACCCCTTTTAGGGCAGGTTTGGGGAACCTTTTGCCCTCTAGATGTGGTTTAACTATAGCTTCCAATCGCCCCTTGCCATTGGCTATGCTTGTTGGGGCTGTTGAGAGTTGTAGTTCAGCAATATCTGGTGGGGCAAAGGTTGCCCGCATCTGTTTTAGGGTAAGAGCCTCCCAGGTCAGCTTGCAAATGACAATTAACAACACAAAGTTGTTTTTAAAAATTAATATCAGCCCAGTTTACAAAAAGCATAACAGCAGATTAAAGCCGGACACTTTGCAACACTTTAAATGCAGGTTGAAACAAATTTGTTTTTTAAGGTTTGTTCAAGAGAGTGAATTGGGTGGAGTACTCTCATGAGAAATTACATATCATCATCTAGGGATTTTAAAAGAATAGGAAATTAGGATAGTAAAAGAAAGCTGGCAGGAACCATTCCAAGATTAAATCTGCAGAGTTGGGCTGATACTTTCTGCTTGGTTGATTTTTACACAGTGGGACATCTGATGGGCCAGGTCATCTCACGGCTCATACTGATTTGAGTTCCAGCAGCAAGGGGTAAATGTCTCAGGAATTGGCAGGTGGCTTGCAGAAGGGAGGAGACCTCCGGAAACAAATCGCAGCAGCCACTCCTCCTGGCACGAATCGTAGACTCGTAGAATTGTAGAGTTGGAAGGGACCCAAAGGGTCATTTAGCCCAACCGCTTGCAGTGCAGGGGAACTGCAATGAGATTGCTCCATCTCAGTAGCAAATTGAAAGCTGGAGTTTATTTTATGAAGGGTGTTGCTTAGTTGTTTTAAACTTAAGTTTTTGTTCTTTTCTTTTTTATTTTCTACTGCAAGTTGATTTGGATGGGTATCTGCCAAGAAAAACAGCCTAAAACTATTTTGAATTAAATTTCATGAATGAATTCAAATTAGTTATGGTTCATTTTTATTTATTTTTTAACGCTGCACATTGTTAACTTTAGCAACTGTGAAGTGTGGGCATGCAAACAATTGCAAGTTGTGATCTGATGTGAGTTGTTTTTAAAAGTGTGTCATCACAATGTTGTGGCGCACCACCCCAATCTCTGAGCGGTGTGAGATTCCAGGATTTGAGGCACTTACCCAGGGTTTGTGTTTCCTTTGGAATGTAGGCTAGCGGAGACTGTGGCGTCTTTATGATATATGCTTTATTTACACATTTATACAACCTAAGCCTGCGACAGAGGGGCTCACAAAATTAACACCCCACGAGGGTCTTTCTTCTCCCATAGCGACAGCCTTGTACTCAAACAGGAATCAGGCTCTATTATTATTACAGTGGACCCTCTAGTTACGTACTGCTCTGGATACGTAACTTTCGGGTTACGAATGCGGCAAACCTGGAAGTGTACATTTCCGGGTTTCGCTGTGCATGTGCAGAAATGCTCAATTGCGTCATGTGCATGTGCAGAAGCGGCACCTCTGCCTACGGACTTTTCGGGTTGCGGGTGGACCCCTGGAACAAAATTAATTTGTATCCAGAGGGTCCACTGTATTATTATTATTATTATTTATTTTTATTAAATTTTGTTTTACAATTTAAAAAACTCATTTAAGCATCCTTAAAATATCTCTTCTTCTCTTTCCATGGTTCATTTTGCATATCATAAATCCCTGCATATTTTACAAAAACTAAACCGTTCAGTATTCCATTATTACATCCATCAAAACTTTTTTACACTGTTGAATTTATCTTAATGCTGCCAACATTTTCAAGTGTACGCAGGCTCTGTTTCTCCCAGCTGCCCAGCCTGCAGCTTCTCACTTAAAGCTTGCACGCAGAAATCCCAACTCTGGCCTTTGTCTTTCTAACTACCAGTGAGTTGAAGGGGGGTGGGGCACCCATTTGGCGTCTGGCACAGAGCCACTTCCTTTGTTCCCTTCATGGCCCATACTTCCTCACCAGGAAGCTAGTTTAGCTATGCCAGGAATTGAATCTGTGCTGGATCCAGGAATTAGAAAGGGGTTCAAGCATCCCCCACCCCTCAACAGTAGGCACAAACCCAGGGGTGGATTTATAGCCATGCTCAATATGCATGGAATTAGGGCCCACGGTACTTTAAATGCAGTTGCACCATGTATTTGTGTCGGAGATCAAAGGAGGATATTTAGGGATATTTTATTTTCTCACACCTTTGTGATGTTTCCTCTCTTTGTTGTTATTGCTTCTGCCTAAGTCTTCCCTGTCCAAGCAGAGGGAATCCCTCATCTGATAATTCCAGTCGCTCCCATTTCAACACACCAGATAATTAACCTCTACAGCATGTTATATCCCTCAAAAATCCCCTAAAGCAAATTTTCTTGTTTTGTTCCCTGCATGATGAAAAGATTGCGTTGTCTGGCAGATAGGCAGTTACCAGGATCAGAAGGAAGAGAATGGTAATTTGCTTGCTGCTGCTCAGTAAGAGTGAGACCTTTGTTGAAGCTGCATGGGGAGGGTATATGAGCTGAATGATTATTATGACATTAGGGGAAGGCTAAGAGAGGACTGAGCCACTGCAAAATATATAGGGGAGCTGTAACGGGACGGAATCAATTATTTGTTTGTCAGGATTATAGAAAGCACATTATGGACACTGATTTTACAGCTACTTTTTGTGTGTGAATAAGTAAGACTGTGATTTGCATATTTAATAGGATTGTGGACATAAATGAGATCCAAATATTCAAAATCACACCAAGCACAGATATATCTTGACATTTTATTCTTTTTAAAAATATTCTTGGGGCAATAACATCATTTTGCACCATCCACCTGGAAACAGTGAATAATATAATAATAAAATTGTAGAGTTGGAAGGGACTACATGGGTTATCTAGTCCAACCCCCTGCAATGCATGAATTTTTATTTTTATTTTTGCTCATAACCCTAAGATTAAGAGTCTGAAAAACTGTGTCTATTTTTCAGTTGATATTCAAAGTGGCAATATAGGAGGCTTCCAGGTGAGCTGTTTATTGAGCATTCATCATGATTTGTTTGCTGGGAGATTACTAGATGACATTTTGTCAAGCAAATTTTATTATTAATAATAAAAATAATAATTTATTATTTATAGCCCGCCCATCTGGCTGGGTTTCCCCAGCCACTCTGGGCGGCTCCCAACAAAATATTAAGCAGAATAAAACTTCAAACATTAAAAACTTCCCTAAAAAGGGCTGCCTTCAGATGTCTTCTAAAAGTCAGGTAGTTGTTTATTTAATTGACATCTGATGGGAGGGCATTCCACAGGGCGGGCGCCACCACTGAGAAGGCCCTCTGCCTGGTTCCCTGTAACCTCACTTCTCACAGTGAGGGAACTGCCAGAAGGCCCTCGGTGCTGCACCTCAGTGTCCGGGCTGAACGATGGGGGTTGAGACGCTCCTTCAGGTATTCAGGACAGAGGCCATTTAGGGCTTTAAAGGTCAGCACCAACACTTTGAATTGTGCTCGGAAACATACTGGAAGCCAATGTAGGTCTTTCAGGACCGGTGTTAAGACCGGAGTGGTTTCAGCAGCCACTCCCAGTCACCAATCTAGCTGCCGCATTCTGGATTAATTGCAGTTTCTGAGTCACCTTCAAAGGTAGCCCCACATAGAGCGCATTGCAGTAGTCCAAGTGGGAGATAACTAGAGCATGCACCACTCTGGCGAGACAGTTCGTGGGCAGGTAGGGTCTCAGCCTGCATACCAGATGGAGCTGGTAGACAGCTGCCCTGGACACAGAATTGACCTGTGCCTCCATGGACAGCTGTGATTCCAAAATGACTCCCAGGCTACGCACTTGGTCATTCAGGGGCACAGTTACCCCATTCAGGACCATGGAGTCCTCCATACCCACCCGCCCCCTGTCCCCCCAAAAGTACTTCTGTCTTGTCTGGATTCAACCTCAATCTGTTAGCTGCCATCCATCCTCCAACTGCCTCCAGACACTCACACAGGACCTTTACCTCCTTCACTGGTTCTGATTTAAAAGAGAGGTAGAGCTGGGTATCATCCGCATACTGATGAACACCCAGCCCAAACCCCCTGATGATCTCTCCCAGTGGCTTCATATAGATGTTAAAAACCATGGGGGAGAAATTTGCCAGGAGGAGGGTAGTAGTAGTAGTAGTAGTAGTAGTTGTTGTTGTTGTTGTTGTTGTTGCTGTTGCTGCTGCTGCTGCTATACTCAAAATGTTGGGTTTTTCCCAATGCTCTCCATGCTTCCAAGAGTGAGATGTTCTTGTTTTGCAGAATAGTGTTCTATTGCTGAGCATATATGCTCACTGGGAAATGTTTTAGTTACGGAATGATCAGCAAACAGCAATACATATGGTGACAAATTGTTCAGTGGGGCACCTTCCCTCTATGCATAACTTGTTTATTAGAATAATGTGCCTTGTTCCCTGATCGATTCATGGTGAATCCATGTGACTTTGCAATGTAGCTGACTCAGATTCAACAAAGCACTATGTGGAATCCATATTGAATAGCCTCCAAAGTTTTAGAAACCTGCCAAGCAATTTAGTGTCTCGTTCACTGTGGAAGAAGCTTGGGATCCACTTGTTCTGTGCTGTGGAAACGTCTACAGCCAAAGGAAATGGCAAGAAACAATCATAATGGGTAAAAGATGCTTGTGATTGGCTTCTTTAGCCATGGATGTTTTAAAGGTCTGTGCAAGAGCTTCAATTTAAGGAGCATTGGGAAGAACTTATTAACGGTGTGAGCTGTTCAACATTGGAATAGATTGCTTAAGAAGATGATGGAGTCTCCTTTATTAGAGGTTTTACCCTGAGAACCTTTTGAATGCTACAATTCTAATACAGCCTTCGCTAACCTAATGCCCTCCAGACTTCAACTCCCATCAGCCTCGGCCAGTACAGACATGAAGGCTTGTAAATACCACTGAAATGGTTACTCCTGTGAGAATGCTGTCCCTGGGAGGTCAGGCATAAAAGCCAAAAGAACTGATTCTGAGTTGGGGTGAGGTTCATCTGCTAATGGCTATTGCAAAACTGGCAAATGGACTCAAGTGAGCAAACAGGTCTCAGCTCACATGCAAACTCAATTATTGGGGGGGGGGAATAATTTAAAAAATCACCACCCCTAGTTTGAAGGGCTGTGCAGTCCGTGTCCAGTTTAAGCATGAAGACTTATAAGAAGAGAGAGCAGCAGAAGCTTTGAAGTTGTCCATCAATAGACAGCACACTGAGCAGGCACAGAGGCCACCTGGTCACAGACTTGCCCACAGACTTGTGAGATATATTGTACAGTAGAACCTCGACTTACGTATTTTTCGAGTTATGAATGGAAGAATCCGGCCGGGCACTTACGAATTTTTCGACTTCCGAATCGGAAGTCGAGGTTCTACTGTATTTCTGGTAGGGTTTTTTTTTTTTTAGGTAGGCCACGTGGAAGGGAAGAGAAGGCGGGACTTCGCTCGAGCGGGCATTTTGGTTGCGAGCGGAGCCCAGAACGGCTGGAGGCGGGCAGCTCCGCTGCTTGCAGCAACGCCGCAGCCACTTCTTCTCCTTCATTCCCCTTCCTTCTCTCCCCCCTTACCCACGCTTTTTATTTTTGCGCGCCATGACGGCGCTTTTTATTTTTCCTCGCCATGGCGGCGTGGTTTTTTTTGTGTGCCATGGCGGCGCGGGGTTTTTTGCGCGCCATGGCAGCGCACCTTGCGGCGCGGGTTTTTCCCCCTCGCCATGGCGGCGTGGGTTTTTTGCGCGCCATGGCGGCATGGCTTGCAGCGCAGCTTTTTTCCCCTCGCCATGGCGGCATGGGTCTTTTTGCGCGCCATGCCAGCGCGTCTTGCGGCGCAGCTTTTTTCCCCTCACCATGGCGGCGCGGCTTTTTTGCGCGCCATGGCGGCGCGCCTTGCAGCGCGGCTTTTTTCCCCTCGCCATGGCGGCGCGGCTTTTTTTGCACGCCATGGCGGCGGCAGTGGCAAACACCCCTCAGAGCCGCCTGCAAGAAATGGAAGAGCTGCGGAGCCTGGCCGTCCACATCGAAAAGGTAAGTGGCCGAGACACCCTCGATTTCTCTTCCCATAGGAGCGCATTAATCCGTTTTTAATGCATTCCTATGGGAAATCGCTTTTTTGACTTACAAATTTTTCGACTTACGAATGTGCATTCGGAACGCATTAAATTCGTAAGTCGAGGTTCCACTGTATTCAGTAGCACTTGGCAGGGCGGTACAGGCATTGCGGTATTGCTCACTGAGTGTTGCAGCCGGTTCCTGAAAGTGAGAGATGAGGCACTGGGAGCGCAGTGCAGTGAGGGCATGGCAGCAGAGCCAGTCCAACTGCTACTGATTGCATTTCTGTTTAAATTACTTCTCTGTTTGTATAAAGACACACACACACACACACACACACACACACACACACACACACACACAGCAGATATTTTGTCCTTTTTTTTTTTTTGCAAAAATGTTGCAAGAATACCCAAATTGAAGTATATGATGACCATATTCAGCATGCCCTGCATCTGTCCCATAAACTAAATAGAAGCAGGCACATCCAAATACAGACGAAAGACATCTCCTATTTTATTTTCCTAGCTCATCAAATTACCTTCAGTTCAGAATATTCACTGTGCTTATTTCAGCTGTAAATTTATTTATTTATTTGAAGGAGCCCAACACAAGGAGCAGTTCAGGTACATTTCCCACATTGGAAAATTTGAGCTAAATTACACTACTGTAGGTTCTCAAGTTTGGGTCTCTTGACTTTTTAAGCTGAAATAGTCTTGGCAACTTACCCATATCTTGCTACAGTCATATGCTCCCAAAGCTCCTGAATTCTAGTAAACAAATTATCTTTGGGCTTTCTCTACTGTGTTAAGTTTGACTTGCAACAAAGCAAGACAGTCTGGCAACTGATGCTTGGCCTAGGCCTGGATTTGGGGGAAGGAAATGAGGAAAAATGGAAGGGAACACTGGAAAATGAAATTAAAGTTACCACATGAATGAAATAAGAAGGGTAAAGCATTTTGTTTACTGAAACATGCTGCAGAACTGCCAAACTCACCATGCTACAATGATTGTGTGAATCTACTTTAGTGACATTCAGGACATCACTGTGAAACCCAAATCAATTTCATTTCATGAGGAACAGTTCAATAAGTTTCCATTAAGTTACTCAGCGTTCCATTCTAATTAATTGAAAGTGTGTTGAATGAATATCTCAGCGGATAATTTCTTTGGTCGGCATGTTTTTGTTTGGGGATTCTGGGATCAGCATGAGTGTTTGTGGCTGTTGGGTGTTTTTGTACCAAGCCTGATGCCTTCCACATCCCTCCGCAGAAATAAGATGCTATTATTATTATTATTATTATTATTATTATTATTATTATTACTAAAGTTACAGATTAATCCAAACAGGAAGATGAAGATATTAGACATCGTTTAAATGGGAAACAGATTTAAAGAGTAATTCAGTTGGAGAGTTTCAGACAGTTTCAGATGTGTTTTGTTACTGTTTGCATATATTGGATCTGGCATGTGCTTGCTGGTTTTGCAGATCTGCGGAAAATGAGCCTATTTCTATGTTGGCTTGCTGGGGATGTTGGCAACCTTTTTGGGCCACGGTCTTTTATTTATAGATGTTCTTTTAGGTCAAAGTCAGGAAGTTAGGAGTAGGTTATCATGTGCCAAGAAGGCATGCCTGCTCCTAATAATTCTGATCATGGTTGCATTCCCTCATTCTTCTCTCCTCTTGTGCAGGCATTCCACACTTCTGTTTCAGTTTCCCAGCTAATTACCGGTACTGTACACCTAATGCTGCATCTGCACTGCCTTTTTCTTTTAACTATTTAGCACTGAATAGCTACCTTCACCAATTCCTTCCAGTAGCACCTTAGAGACCAACTAAGTTTGTTATTGGTATGAGCTTTCGTGTGCATGCACACGAAAGCTCATAACAATAACAAACTTAGCTGGTCTCTAAGGTGCTACTGGAAGGAATTTTTTTGTTTTTTATTTTGTTTTGACTACGGCACGGCAGACCAACACGGCTACCTACCTGTACCTTCATCAATGTCAGCAAAACATGCCTGTTTAGAAAATACTCTTACCTTTAACAGTCCTGGTTGGTGGGAAGGCTCTTTTGTTTGGTAACCACATCCTTCCATGGTGCTGATGATTCAGGAATCCTTTGCCTCTGCTCTCATTTCTCAGTATTTATGGATAAGTGCAGCTTCTCCACTCCATTACCTTGACAGCCAGCAGTTCCACCTAGTCAACCATCTCACCAGTGGCTGCTGATTTGCCAACACATTGGGGATGCGGGTGGCACTGTGGTCTAAACCACAGAGCCTAGGGCTTGCCTATCAGAAGTTCGGCGGTTCGAATCCCCGCGATGGGGTGAGCTCCCGTTGTTCAGTCCCTGCTCCTGCCCACCTAGCAGTTCGAAAGCACACAGTGCAAGTAGATAAATAGGTACCCGCTCTGGCGGGAAGGTAAATGGCGTTTCCATGCGCTGCTCTGGTTCGCCAGAAGCGGCTTAGTCATGCTGGCCACATGACCTGGAAGCTGTCTGCGGACAAATGTCGGCTCCCTCAGCCAGTAAAGCGAGATGAGCGCCGCAACCCCAGAGTCGTCTGTGACTGGACTTAACTGTCAGGAGTCCCTTTACCTTTTCCTTTCTGATCATTGCGAGCATGAGCCTAAAAGAAGCTCCCAAAATTGGACGGTTTTATTTCTACGCTGTCCCGTGTTGTGAGATGACCCAGTGCAAATGAGTAGGTTTTTCTAAATTTTATACTGGAAGCCCAACACACACACACACACACACACACACACACACACGCACCCCTCCACATTTTCAAGCTTCATTTCTGCAAAACCTGTGTGGAAATGGCTACATATGGAGCAGTACAACTTGAACTAGGAACTGTGAGAAATCCCTTAGTAACATAAAAGTCTTTGCATTTACATAACCTAGACCTATGAAAATGCTGCAGCTCAACAGAATCATTTGCAATGTTGAGAAAGAAAGGGAGAATATTTTCAATTTGTTCCTGAAATCTCATTGGGAAATACTTCCAGAGAGGTGATGGATTTATTTTGTGTTGAGGTCATGTCTTGGCATTTCTTCCTCACAGTGAAGCTAGTAGGAGGTTTGGGGAGTAATCCCTATTGACAAATAAACTTACTTCACAAGCTGTGACCCTGAAGTGAGACTACTTGTGGGTACTAAACATGACATGCTAACACATTGGATTTACTGCTGGAACTAATGTGGAATGCACTCTAGTGTTATGGGATCTGTGCTTGACCATTGGTAGTGTGTAAATAAAAGCAGCCTCTGTGTCCTCTCCTTTCCTGAGCTTTGAAGAAACACTGAAGATGGTGCTGAAGCAAAGGGCACACAGGTCCCATTATCCAAATGCTCATTATACAAAAAAAATCACTTATCCAAACACAAGAAATTAGTACCCAGACCTCACTATACATGCTGCAGTTTCAGATAGCCTCGCAGTCTGACCTGCATGTAGTACTGTAAACAATTAAGCAGCCTTAAACAAGCCTTACTTTTTTGTGTTTCGCTGGTCCACAGCAGCTGTTTCACTAGAAACCATGATGAGAGAGAGGAAGGGTGGGAGATCAGACGAATAAGAGAACATTATTCCTCCCTTGCTTGACTTTTGCAAGGTTTCAGGGGATTTTCATGGGCTTTTTTGGGTTTCTTCATCATTTTGCGGTCAAAATTCCGTGGTTGGGAATGTATTAGAAATCTTCCCATAGGAATCAATAGAAATCCTCAACTTGTTATGTGAACACGTGCCTAACAAATGATTTCCTGATGCCTTACTCCAAATACCTTACTCTCTGAAGCACCAAAGTAGCTCAGAGATGCAACCCCTTGCACTTGGGTACCACCAGGCCACTTGGCCAGAACTGGATATTGCAACCCGTTGAGTCAGTTCCTGCCAAGCAAAACAAGTGGTCAGTGGGGTTTCATCTGACCCTTTAAAATAACACGTAGTTCCTCAGTTTTAGCAATCTGTTTCTTGAGTAAACACAAAATTGGTTGGCTGGTTTCACCTTCCCCAGTCTGCAGTCCCTGCAGTATTAGTATTATTAGTTATGGAAAGGATTTATTGTTATGATTTTAAATATTTGTTGTAATCCACCTTAAGGACTCCAATGCAACCAGCAGTACAATGTCTAGTCCAGCTCCCTACTTAAAGCAGGAAACCCACTAAGACAACATCCCTGGCTATTCATGCTCTGTTTGTATATACAGGGCTCTGAACTGCTTGGAGGAATGTTTGCATAAAATGTCATAAAACAGTGGAAATTTGGGAGATATATATATAGTCCACTGTCCCTCAGACCTTGTGGGGGGCCAGACTATATTTTGAAGGGGGAAATGAATGAATTCCTATGCCCCACAAATAACCCAGAGATGCATTTTAAATAAAAGCACACATTCTACTCATGTAAAAACACCAGACAGGCCCCACAAATAACCCAGAGATGCATTTTAAATAAAAGGGCGCATTCTACTCATGCAAAAAAACTCTGATTCCCGGACCGTCCGCGGGCCGGATTGAGAAGGCGATTGGGCCAGATCCGGCCCCCGGACCTTAGTTTGCCTACCCCTGGTAAACCTATCTGCCCCACTGCATTTGAGTCATGACCTGATGAAGGTTTAAGTAGGGGAGTGTGAAAGATACTGCCTCTTGTCTCTGCCCACTGCCCAGGGGAGTCTCTGCTCCAGAACGTCTGCGCTGTATTTTTCATATATCTCAGTGGAACAGCAGGGGAGTGACTGCAGCATCTCACAGTTGTGGTTTTAGAAAGCAGGCACCACTAGGTGCTGCAGCAGAAAGGTTCCAATCGCCGAGTGTCAGTGCCGACACATCCATAGGAAGTGTTTGTGTATGTGTCTTCTTCTATTAGTAATACGGATATGCAAGCTATCTGGAGTGCCTCAGCCTTTTCCCAGGCTTTTTCAGGAGGAGGTAGAAGTTTTAAAATGCCCAACCAAACCATAACATGGAAAGTTGTCCAAGGTTTCAATCTGCTTTTGTGCAATTGTGGTGGATAGAAAAATGGCTTGGATATCTTGGAATATGGCTTTTCAGGAACCAAGAAGACAGAAACTTCAATAAAGAATGGGAAAACAATATCATTTATGTAGGAGACCACTGTAAGCAGATGAAAACATTAGCAGGGTTTTAATAACACTTGTAATGTAGCGAATATCATGGACAATACGGAAAGAAATAAAATATGGACTATGAAATAATATGCAGTTGAAAAGGTTGACAATACGACCCATTGAGGGGGAAGGTGGGAAATCTGGAGATTCAGAGAAATCTCTAAATATGGATGTGTATTTTCTTTTGTTATAATTCTACACCTGTAAAATCAAATAATTTTATTATTACTATTATTTTTAAAAAGGAATATGGCTTTTTCTGTTGGGAACGTGAAGTTGTCAATCAAAATGTTTATCTGCATGCAATTACTACAATGGGAGCTGCTAAGGAAACATTGGGGTTTGGCTTTTACAGCCCAACTCCAATGTTTGGGGCTCTTTTGAGAGGAAGGAGTGGGATGTGAATTTAATATATAAAAATAAATTAACAGAGATGCTGCTTTCAGGGACCAAGTTAAAAAAGAGCTTCGTTTGTCCAGGTTTGCATCTCCCTTACAAACGAACCTGGAGCGTTTCTGCCTAGGCAGTTTCAGTGGTGGGTGGGGGTTTCTCAGCTGACAAAATCAGCTCTTCCAGCTGAATGCTAATGTTTAAATAAATGGACACACAGAGGTGTTAATAATTCATGCTGTTCTGCTTCTTGAATTTGCTGAAGGAGGTGAATGCACAGGGGGCGACGAAACCATGAGGGCTTTAGGACCCATGAGAGTCTCCCCTAGCAGGAGGTGGAATTCTTCTATAAGCCAGCAAGAGTCCAAGCATTAACATCAGAGCTCTTGCAGAGCCTTAGAGAGAAGGCCTGGCACACAGGGAAGAGGGTCAGTGCTGGCAGAGAGTCATATGGGACCCAGCAAAGTCATGGATTTCCTCCTGCAGCTGGTTCTCTGCCTTCAGCTAGTCCCCTGGACCACCACTCTAGGTAAGGCACTTGGTGTATTTCCATCCCTTCCTGGTGCAGAGTGCCTGGTGACTTGGACTTCTCTTCTTTTTCTTCATCTTTTTGAAAGTTGATGGGTGTGTGGGGTGGGGGGGGGGAAGAGTTAAATGGTAAAAGGAAATATATAGGAAACTCACCAAGTGGCTGTCACATTAGACTGTTTTACCCAGCGCGGATCATTGCCAAATAGATTTGAATCATATACATTTTGTAAATAAAAAAGGCAGACTGTCTTGCAGTGGTGGGTAATGCTGAGTCGTGGGTTATGAAAACTGGAAGTGGGTTTTCCTAGCACGTAGTGGTTGAGAAATACTGTATAGTATCTTATACTGATGCGTAAAATGCTTGCCTCATGCTTTGGCTGAGGCTGTTTCAGAAGAGAAGCAAAAGATTGCCTCGTGCAAATCCCATGTTTTTGCTCTGAGATGCTTTTCGGGGTGAGGGATGCATAAAAGGGGGGACTTTGGGAAGGTGGACTGGAGAAGAAAGTGTACTTTCTGTGTAGGTAGTGTGGGTTGGCCGAGTGGGGGAGAGAAAACAGGTTTATTAGAGATCTTAGAAGGAAGGGGTGTGACAGTTTCCTAAGAAGTGCTGTGCAAGCTGAGTTTGGAATAGAGGCTCAGTTTAGGTTTGTTTATCACTGTCTGCTTTAATTTGGATCCCAGGGAGCAAAATTAAATAAGGGTGACTTGGGAACTCCAGAGGAAGGGCAGGAGAGTTGGAAGAATGGAAATAAAATTAAAATTGTTATCTGCTTGAAGGATAGCTGCCAGGAAGTAGGGGGGCGGGCGAAATGCAATTTGTTATGTTATTTGATATATTTTTATTCCACTTTCTGACCAAACAGGCTCCCTAAACTGTGTGTGACATTTTTTTAAAAGCCCATTTTAAAATCTACAGTAAAATGCAATTTAAGCAGGACAGTAATAGGGCACACTTACTGGTAGTTGAAGGTGACACGCAGTACATTGTATAGGAGTCCCATGCCATGACTGTATAAGCACAGATTGCCAAAATACTTGGAAGCTTCAGCGCTATTGTAGAAGATCATAGACCTCCTCAAATCCTTACTCAGCCATGAAGCTCATTGAGGGACCTTGGGCTAGTCACTGTCTCTTAGCCTAACCCACCTCCCATGGTTGTCGTGAGGGTAAACTGTGGTGGTAGGAAACCATGTACGCTACCTTGAGCTCCTTGGAGGAAAGGTGGGATATAAATCAAGTAAATAAATAACTTTGGTTACTTAAGAATAGCTGCTTCAGTGCCAAATAAGAAGAAGAAAAGTAGCAACGGCACAAAGCCAAGAACGAAAGTAGTGCCATCTTCAAATTGAAGTATTTATTCTTACCCTCCTTATTTCTCCATTCCTGCTTAAGATGTTTGTTATTATGCGCATTTGACGTTCTGACATTGTTTGCCACATCCGTCCGTCAGAAACAAAGGAAAAATAAACTATTTATTAGTTTGGCAGTCAGGAGTCCCTGACTTTTCTGTACAGTCCTGGCTGAGATCTGTTTGTTCTTCTGAGTCATACCCCGTTTCAAGCAAGCCCCTGTTCGTTTCAACAGGGAGTTCCATTTAAAAATGTTTGTCCTGAGGTAGTAACTTAAAGAGATTTTGCATGTTGCTGGTTCTGAAGGGGTTTCTCTTGTGAGGATACTACTTTATTCTTTAAACCATCACAGATGCTTGCCCATAAAAGCGACACAGCAGCTTCCTAAACAGTTTGTGGTTGCCTGGCATACGATTAAAACCCACCAAACACCACACAGGAGGGGCGCTGAATTTTAAATTTCTGCAATTTCCCCAAACTGCCTGTTGGCTTTTTGATCTCTAAACTTATTGGTGGTCCAAACAGGGAAACCAGAAAGAAGTATGCATAACTATTAAATGTTATCTTCTGGCTGACGAAGTGTGCCAGATTAGACACATAAAAAGCATGGAACATACTACTTGGTGCAGAATTTAACCTTCTGAGAACCACGGATTTTATTGTTTGAATTTTTAAAAGCAGGTTTCTAGCCCATATGGTGTAGAAGCAAGGCTTGGAACTCAGGGGCCAATGAATATGTTCTGAAACGATCAAAGAGAATTGGGGAATTGGTAGAATACCAGTGGTCAGGGAACAGTTCTCTAGTGTTTGGCTCACCTCCCCGTTACCAGAATTAGCAAAATATGAACAAGTTTAAAAGATATGCATAATTAATAAATATTTTCAAGTTGCTTTGTTTCAACCCTCCAGTGTTGTGAAGATGGACATAAGAACTCATTTGTAACAGCCCTATTCTCATGCTGTGAATTACTTCTGAGGCCACCCATCCACCCATACACACATGGGGATGTGGGTCTCTTCCACCTTCTGTATGTATTTGTGTATTCTGCAGTACCGGTATTTATATTTCGAGAAGATGATTATTCTTGAAGTTAATGATCTCCAAGAAAAATATAATCAACTTCCTCAGCAGTTGCGTTGTGTGTGAAATAACTGGCTTTGAGCTCTGCATTTTAGTGTTCCTGCACAAGCATTTGTATCATGAAAAATGCATCCTCCCACCTACTCAGAGATTCAACTTCCAGAAACCCTGCAGAGAGAGATGAAACATACTAGTGAGTCACAAAAATAACCTAAAAAGCAAAAAAGAACAAAGGATTCTATAGCACCTTAAAAAAGCAAAGGCAATCGTGTTGGTCCTCTCTCTCTCTCTCTCTCTCTCTCTCTCTCTCTCTCTCTCTCTCTGTGTGTGTGTGTGTGTGTGTGTGTATTCATTCATTCATTCTAAAATCCACAGTTAGGCAATGCCTTTATTAGGACCAACCAGAATGTTACAAAACAATGAGCAAGCTTTTGAGTTCTCCAGAGCTCTTCCTCAAGTTGCAGGCTACAATAAGCAGGTTATTCTGGAAAACTCAAAAATTTGCTTACTCTTGTGTGACATTTTGTTTGGTCCTAATAAAGGTATTGTCAAAACTTGGGTTTTCATAGAATCATAGAATTGTAGAGTTGGAAAGTACCAATAAGCAACATGCTAACCATTATTCCCCCAAAAAACTCCCCCTGCCCAGAAAATAACAAAATGGGATTGTGATTCTTCAGGGTCAGAAAATGGGAATTGCCCCAATAAATATCGCCCTGTCGGAGCACTGTATGTGGTTTGCAGAATTTACTTAGGATGAAGAATTTGATGGAAGTTCAGCATGGCAAATTTGGGTTCTCTGCCTTTTTGTGGCACATGTGAGGCAAATCCTGAACTCCCGGTTCCTCATATTAGGCATGATGGATGATTGAACTGTTTTAGTGATGCTGAAATCATACTGAATTTAGTGACTGTTTTGTCCTTGTTGTTGCTACAGACCTGTACTGAGTGTGTGGTGGGATTTAGGGCCATTTGTGAGGTAAATTAAACTCTTCCCATCAAAAACACAAAATGAAACGGGAATAAACTTGAAGGGAACACAGATTGTGGTGGTGGGGGGGCTAGGAAGGACAATCCACAAATCACATGCTACAACTTCTATGAGAAAACTATGTGTACCATTTCTAAAGCAGAAAGTACCAGTACTAGGCTACAAAATACTAGAAAGGGGAAGGGCAAGAATAAAGCAGGGTTGCTGTCGGTAAATGAAACCTCACTGTTTTTCATTGGCAGCGTTCTGTCCTTTGAAATCAGCAAAACAAACCCTAGTATCATAAATTCCAATGATGATTTGCTACTGGGTCATTGTGTCCTCTTTGTAGGAGGAGTGAACTGTTTCTGATCCTCTGCACGGTGATAATGTTCTTATTAGGAGAACCCACAGAAACCCATTTGTAATTGACAGCAGTTTAGTAATTGAGCACAAGAGGATGGATTGTTACAGTTCAAGCACTGTCTTGGCAGACTGTGTTTGCAACAAGAGCCATCCTGTTCAGTCTCTTGCTTTCAGGCTTTCTTACTATGCGCAGTAAAGCTATGGGACTCAAAAGGAATGAAAAATACTTAGAAGCAAAATATTAATGGCTGCTCTAACATAAGTGATTCCTTCCTGATGATTGCTGAATATATTGTTATGTGGTTTGCAAAAATCTGGGCATTTCTACATTATATGCGTGTACAGTTACCAGAAGCTGCTGTGTTGTTTGTTGTTGTTGTTGTTGTTGTTGTTGTTGTTGTTGTTGTTGTTGTTGTTGTTGTTGTTGTGTGTATGTGGGAGACACACACACAGTTGACCAACAAGACTTGTCCTTTATGGAGAAGAATCTGTGAGCAACGCTTAGGTGAGAATGCAGAAAATACATTTAAAATGCATGTGAAAACTAAACATCAGAATCCAGGTTCCAATTCCTGGTGAATTTTTTCAAACTCTGCATTGGGACGATGAGGTAGAATTTCTAGAGTTGGTCTTCAACATCCTGCATAATTCCTTGCCCAAATCTGACAGGCAGATTATAGAAAGTATGCAAATATGTGTACAGTTACATACCTTATTCAGGTTGCAGAATTTAGCTTTCAGTGCATCTGATTTTGGATTACCTTGCCACAGAGCTTTATTTGTGTGCATGAACATGAAAAATATTCAAAACCCTAGATATAAGTGTAGCTATTTTATATATCTTACTGGAACCAGTGCGGTAACCACTGTTGAAACCAAACATTTCCCCAAAATGAGAACTTTTGTTTTATAACCCAGCATTGGATCTTTTCTTTTAAGTAGTCAGAAAAGTAATGATGAAAACTTGCATAACCATTTCATTATTGGACATTTAAAGAACCAAAAACTCGAGGTGGGGATGAGGCACGATTCATAGAAGATAGGATAGATTCTTCCTATATATAAGGAATTTCAATCTCAATGGGTCAGACGACCCATATTTGCATAGATAGACAAAGTACCGGTAATGTGAACCAAATGGTCACAGAGACCCATTATCATGGTGGGTGTCAGCTGTATCTGTGGATGCTTGTTCTTGCATGGCATTTGTCCACATGAGCTTGTGTTCTAGGGTGTCTGTATGCAGATGGCAATGCATTGTATGAATGAGACGCCAAATATCTAGGAAAAGGGAATGAGTGGAGTAAGAGGAAGAGGACAGATTCTGATCTGATGGAAATCTATATGGGTTGGCATCTGTCTGTCTCAAGAGACAACAGAGGACTGTGACTTTGGGGGTGAATCAAATTGTTGGAAGGTTACAACACCTGCTGTGACTGTAGAGACAGATATGGGAGAGACCTGTTTTGTTGTAGCTGGGGCAGATGGCATCAGTTGTGCTGCTGCAGATGCACGACTGTGCTTCTTTTCCCTGCGCTCCTCCCAGTAGTCAGAGCTCTTTGGTCACTGCTATGGATGCCCAACCTGACTGCCTGTCTCCAAGCACTGCGGTCGTCTGCAGGGGATTCCCACATGGTAGGGTTGATGTTGCCAGCCTTCATGTCATGTTTGCAGACAACTTTGTAACGCAGAGTTGGTCTGCCAGTGGACTTGGTGCCTGAAGCCAGCATGTCCTTGGGGATACTGTCATATTCAATTCTGTGGACATGACCAAGCCGGCATAGATGTTGCTGAGACAGGAATGTGAATATGCTGGGAATGTGGGCTTGGGGGAGCACATCTTTGTTTGAGACTCTGTACTGCCATGTGATGCCCAAAATCAGTGGCATACCGAGCCGCTTGGCTGCCGGGGGCGACAAGCCAAGCGGCACCCCCCGGGGGCGGGGCGTAGTTCCGTAGCGTATGCGTCGTGACGTCACGACACATGCTTCGTGATGTCACGACGCATGCGCTACGGAGCGCAGTTCGCCCGGACTCCCAAGCCACCGCCTTGCACCCCTTCCGTGCGGCGGCTGCTCGTGTGGAACTCGTAAGGCTGCAGTGCAGCACTGCAGCCTTACGAGTTGCCTGGCGCGAGCAGCCGCTGCATGGAAAGGGGGCCGGGCGGCTGCTTGGGAGTCGCACTCACGGGGGTGGGGTGGCGCAGAGTGTCACTCCCTGCCTGGAACCCGGGGTTGCCCTGCCCCCATCGCCCCACCCTTCCTATGCCAATTATCAATTTACAATGGGGTGGAAGGTTCGCAGGCTATGAAGGACATGCTCACAAATTTATTGACAGCTGCTTGAATTATGATAGCTAGGAAGTGGAAAGGGCAAGCAGAATATAAAATGGAAGAATGGTATAAAGAGGTGTGGGACATAGCTATTAATAATAAATTAACATGTGCCATTAAGGTAGGATGGGGAATATGCAGGAGAAATAATTTTGAGGAGATATGGAAGGTGCTTGTAGAATTTGTATTGTTAAAATGGAAAGGGGTCAAACCATCGCAAGAGGTGTTGAAATTTTGGGAGGTTGGATAGTTACAATGGAATGGTCTCGGTGGTGGGGTGCACATTTTTATTCTTATATATTTATTATTATTACTTTGTCAAAATAAAAAATAGAAAAAAAGGGGGGGGGGACTCCGCTACCTTGCAGCTATACTTGTTTGTGAGAAAGGCTTCAGGAAATCTATGTATGCAACCTTTTTATCGGTCACATTTCAAGGCCCTTGGGTGTCTTCATGGCAAGATCCATCTGTGAAATGCTTTTAACTTAAACAGAAAAAAGAATCCAAATTATTCACATTTCCATACAGTGTATTTATTTGATTGGACCATGTGCATTGCTGGAACGTTTGTGTTTCCACCCATCTCTTCAGTCGGATCTTGTTTTCTCCTGTGGAGTTGAAATGGCAATAATGTTCAACTGTGCTTATCCCCTTCCAGTAGTGTTTGCATCTACGAAGTTCACTGTAGATTACAGCACAGCATTTCCTATCGGTTAACATGACATAAACTTGGTTCAGAGGAATGAAGAGGTCTTGGTGACAAGTGTGACCAAACCTGTGAGGAACAGCCAAGTGGGTGAGAGCCTTATTGAAAGCTGGGTGATCAGTGTGTTTGTGTGTTTAACGGGTAACAAGTTGGATAGCAAAGTCCCAGGGAACTTATCCAGTCTTTGTTAAGTACCTCTGATATAAAAGTACAAGTGGCACTTTTGCAATATGGTAGCAATTTCCCACATGACCTGTGCAGGTAGAGCGCACTGAGCAGAGAGGGAATGCTAGTGCAATACCTTGCTAATGGGTTCTGTTGCAGTCGTTCTGATGCGTCGAGTTTTCAGGAGCATTTAGTCCCTTTAGAAAAAACAAGAAGCCAGACTTCCAAGCTTTTGCACAGTCTCAATCACTACCGCCATGCAATGCACCTGCTATGCCCAGAGAAGCTTGCTTGATTCCATCCCTTGCTCCGCAATGGCCGTGGCTTTAGTGATGAATCTGATAGTGATAAGGACCGGCTTAATAGTTCTCCACACCCCTTGCCTCCTGCTCCTTTATCTGTCAGAGAGGTCACTGCCAAGGCCAGTGCCAAGGCTGCTTTTCCAAGCGTGATTCTTCTGATCAGCAATAGTTGTATGCATCAGAAGCCGCAAGCAAAGGAGGCCAACAAATGCTGGCAACAAGGGGAGAGAGGCAGCGTGATTTGGGGGGATGTCATGAGAGACCAGCTCTTCTTATGTGAACAATCCTTCATAAAAGGTCTGTTAACGCAATATATTGAATGGAGAAAAATGGCAGCATCTTATCTTTAGGGAAGAAGGATCTGGGACACACAGAGGCACACCACTGTTGTGTGCCTAGCACCCAGTGAGTGGCAGGTACTGCCAGCTCAATGATGTCACCACAACACCAGGATAGATTCCCTACCTACACTGCCATAACTAAAGTCCCAACAGCACAAGGGGAGCTAGCCATGATTTCAGCCCTGCTCAAGAGGTATAAGTCAGAGATAGGATTGCACACTTAATACAGGCAATTCTTGTTAGTTTAATAAACACCGGTATAAACTGATTTAACATATTTCTTTGGCTGAAAAAAGAGAGAGGGACTGGAACCTGCTGATATCATCAGCTTTTCTTTAGACTTTACACCTAATTTATTGTTATTATTTGCAAGATAATGGGTTTTGAACATCATCTAACTATGGAATATAAATCAGCATGAAACACACGTGTGCAGAATGTTCTAGATTGTGACACCAAAAGCCAAAAGTAAAACAATGCAAACTTCCCAAACCCAAAAGACTAGCCACAGGAGGAAGATGAAGAACAAATTTTCTGACTTTTCCATAACATTAGACTCCTATTGATTCAAGAAGAGTTCCAAAGACAAGAGCTATACCTTTGTAAGAGTATTTATAAAACATTAGCTAAAAAGAAATATATATTTGGCGGTATAAAATGAAATCATTAAAATGTGATAAAGCCATAAAATGCAGAACAAATGTTCACCAAACTCTGAATCAAATTAATTCTCTAAAAATGTTTGGCGAAAGAAGACAAAAATTCAGTTGCTGCCCTGTTTCATTTCAATAGCAGCAGTCTAAACCACAGAGCCTAGGGCTTGCTGATCACAAGGTCGGCGGTTTGAATCCCTGCGACGGGCGAGCTCCCGTTGCTCGGTCCCTGCTCCTGCCAACCTAGCAGTTTGAAAGCACGTCAAAGTGCAAGTAGATAAATAGGTACCGCTCCGGCGGGAAGATAAACGGAGTTGCCGTGCACTGCTCTGGTTTGCCAGAAGCGGCTTAGTCATGCTGGCCACATGACCCAGAAGCTGTCTGCGGACAAATGCCGGCTCCCTCAGCCAGTAAAGCGAGGTGAGCGCTGCAACCCCAGAGTCGTACGCAACTGGACTTAACAGTCAGGGGTCCCTTTACCTTTACCTAGTGTTCCAAAACACTAGTGCTACTACGCTAAAAACTTTAGTTCATGTAGTAACTAAACAAATATAATTTTAGGCTTCTCCAGAGAAGTTTAGTGATATGGCTGCTGCATAAGGAGCAAAGTAACCTGGTCCTAAGGCCATTTAGGGCTTTATACAATGGTATCTCGAACTGGCAGCCAATGCAGAGCTTTCAGCAGCAGTGTAATATGCGGATGTGGAGCTGCTCCAGCGAAAAGCTGGGCTGCAGCATTCAGCACTACCTGCAAATTCCAATTTCCCATGTGGCACATATTGCAATGAGCCAGTCTTATATCTACCCTGCTTGTTTGTATTTGCAGCTTGTTTTTGAGCATAGCGATTCCTTTTTGAGAATACCCCTTTTGTCCTTTAAGTATGTGAAAAGGCAGGCTTGTGACCTGTTAATGTTGTGTTTACATTTTAATATTGCATTAATGGAATGCACTCCAGAAAACATGCAAGCAATCTAACTGAAACATTTAGAATAGAATATATTTTATTGTCATTGTCCCCTTTGGGGACAACGAAATTTATGCATGTTTGCCATGAAACTCATCTCTCGACTCATTTGCTTAGGGTGTTTATATACCACTTTCCATCAGCAGGTGGCCTCAAAGTAGTTTCCAGAACAATAAATAAAACATGATCATTAAAAAAAAAATCAAAGCATCAACAGCAAAACTTGAAATGATACAATTACAAAGCAGACTCAAGGCTCAGAAAAGTCTTAAGCAAAGGCTAGAGAAACAACGGAACTTTATGGCCATTTGTGTCCCCAAGGTTCCACTTCTGGAGCACCACCACCAAGAAGGCCCTGCCCCAGATGCCAACAGAGCAAGCTCCGGCAAAACTGGATACTGAGCAGATAATTTCATGGTTTGCAGTGCACAGAATTAACAGAATTACCTCTAGTGCTGCATTATTTGCTGAATACAGCAAATCGCTTTCAGTGTATCAGTCACCTATCAGCACCACTTTGCTATACAGCAATCCATTCAACTTTTACAAACATCCAGCACATTTCGTTTGATTCAGATAATTTTGCCTGCCTAATTTTGAAACAGAGAGCTTTCTCAGTACTCTCAAAAAATCTTTACATACATTGGCCTTGGCAAAGGTCAGTAGTGAGCATCCACAGATCAAGAAAATAATGCCTCTGAACCTCCTCCAAGACTGTGTGTGTTGGGAATAAAGGCTAATGATTTGGTGCTGTGGCACTGCTAGAGGAACATCTGTATCTTGCCCTTATTTCCCTCATGTATCTGTGGAATGTGTGGATTATCTGGAATACAGAAATACCACTACACGTGACCAAATAGCTCCCACATGTTTTAACAGCCATGTAAAGGTAAAGGTAAATGTACCCCTGACCATTAGGTCCAGTCGCGGACGACTCTGGGGTTGCGGCGCTCATCTCGCTCTATAGGTCGAGGGAGCCGCCGTTTGTCCGCAGACAGCTTCCGGGTATGTGGCCAGCATGACTAAGCCGCTTCTGGCGAACCAGAGCAGCGCACGGAAACGCCGTTTACCTTCCCGCCGGAGTGGCACCTATTTATCTACTTGCACTTTGACGTGCTTTCGAACACCATACTGCTGTATAATTCCGCATGTCTGATGTCTCCCGTCTTCACTGCTATATTCTTGTGCCAAGTGTCAAAAGAGGTGATGATAAAAATAAACAAAAAGTGCCCGTCTTTATTTGGCTTTGTTCAGCTGCTTGGAACAAAAGAACACCAGATTCTTAATGATTTTCTAGGTTTACGCAGGGTCTCCCTTTAATAAAGAAACAAAAGCATTTTACAGTAGGCTTATCCTTTCAGTCTGGAAATGACTTCAAGGCAGAGCACTATTCTAGCATGGGATGCTAGTCAGCAAGAAAAGGGAGAGGTTAAAATCCTCTCCCTGGCAGTTCGCTAAATTCCCAGCTGCAAATCTGCACATTCCAGCTTTTTAGCTGCCTTTCAGTGCTTCATTAAATTATTTTTCTGAGCTGGTAGGCACAGCTGTAAAGTGGTCCTTGGGAGTCTTGGACCGTAGATATTGTTACACGCCAACCCAATCTCCACCAAGCGGCTGCCCGAGATTCCAGGGGGTTCCAGGCACTCACCCAGGGTTGTGTTTCCACTGGGAAATAAAGGCACAGCAGAGACTAGTGTCTTTAAGAAATATGGTTTATTGTACACATATTTACACCTGGGTCTACTTTGGAGAGAGTTCAGAGCATTACATCTCAAGAGGGGCAGTGCAGCATTGCAGCCCAAGGTATCCTGCACCTGTGCCTCTGTCCCAGCATGCCATGGTTCGGCCCTGCGTGGCCTCTGTCTGGAGTTCTGGCTCCACCCATCTCCTGTTGAAGAGGAAGTGATCCCAGATTCCTCAAAGGTGATGATGTTCTGACCTGAAAAAACATTCCTGGGACCCAGAAGATTTTATCAACTCAGTGAAATTTACTTCTGACACAATTTAAACATATATAGACAATCTATAGACAAACATATATAAACAATTTAAATATATATAGAAACAAACCAACAAATGGATAAAATAACTATCAATTCATTGTCCTTTCATGACACTTCAAATCAGGGTGATATGATTTCAGATGGCAGGTGAGGAATAGGGGGAAGCGGGGCACATTGATACACCAACAATATTTCAATATCGAGAAATGTTATTTGTGTCGCGGCATCACTAAAACGTTTCTATACATGTGTGAGTACAACAGTTGCGACCGCGCCGCCCGTCAGTTAGCCGTTGGCGTTTGACAAGAGTAGGTGTGTTTTTAGCACGGCCAACTAAAAAATTACGTGAAATGTAAGTGTTCCAACACTGTTTTACATCGTTTAGTTAAGATTTAAAAATACCAAAGGTAAGTTATTCCACTCATTAATCAGGATTACACGTGATTTTTAAATAAGTTTAGTGGTTTTATTAATAATTGTTAGTTTTTTTGAAAATGTCTGTTGGGGCACTTTGATACACTAAGACACATTGATACATATAAAAGTGCCCCACTAGTGTACAATAGTGCCCCAATATACAAGTTTGCATGAAATTTCTAAACTCATTAATTTTGAAAAGAAAAAAAACCTGTTGTTTACTACGTGGCCAAAGTCAGTTCTAAATATAATATTATCAAGTGTCATATCTCAGGAAAAAACCAAGATCTTGTATGTTTGTCTTCCCCATTGTAGAAGATAAGGCAAGCGTTGATTTCAAGGATGTTGTTTTGCTGTTGCCAGAACCAAATTTCCCAGAAGGCACATCTCAAACATCATCTCTTTATGCTTTTTCTATTGACTTAAGTGGATATAATGTGCAATAAAAGCTAAATGTCAAGTAATTATCTTATTTTTTATAAGCATTTTGTTTAAATTACTGTTTTTTGACTACCTAATGTGAGTTCTTATACTTTTTAAGTTTTTCCAAAGTTTTTTTTTAATGGATAAGTGTTTGAGGAAATATTAATATACGTTTTGATGTTTTGTTAAGGAAACCTGCCATAAAGTCTATGATATGTGTGAAACACTGTTAGTTTTGATATGTAATTTAGATTTTAAGTAACAAATTGTAAGGCTGATTATGACCTCTCAGAATAAAAAATGTTTTTTCATTAAATTTTTGCAAATAATTACCATTCTCATACAATTTACGTTTTGTATCAAAGTGCCCCGTCTAATGTATCAAAGTGCCCCGTAGGTGGGGCAGAATGATACAAAACCCATTTTTTTACTGAAGTCATTATATTCTCATTATCTTCTAACTTTAATAGTTCTTTTGATTGCTATTATAATATTGATTAGTTATGCCATGCATCAAGCCAAAAACTTTATTGACTCATTTTTGTTATATAAAATATGAGATTGAATTTTTCTGTATCAATCTGCCCCTACATCTGTTACGCATTTTAATGGTTCCCCAGGTAAGAAATTCCCTGTGGGCAGAAAGCTAATAAAACATCAAGGATGAGAAGCTTTCCCTGGTAACATTTCTGTGGAAAAGTTGCTATTGGTGACCAGAATTTGATCTGTAACCTAAAGTAATTATTTCTTATGTGTTATGGTCAGCGCCAAGGGCGACTAATCTCAGCCAACAGCAGAGTGGAACAACCGGCAGTGAGTGGGATCTCTTTTTTGGCTGGTGTAGCTAGACTTGGAACTTCCTACACTGATTACTTCTGAAGATACAAGGACATTCTGAAGTAAAAATAGTTTCCAGAGTCCCTGTTGAGATTTCAAGTCTTTTCTTGCATGTACTAATCCACTAATTATAAACCTTTCAGAACATTTATGGTTGACAAAGTTAAAATCCAGGTGTTGGGTAAACAGACAAAAGTCAACCACAATCAAAAGGTACGGAGAAACTCCAAAAGTCTTACAAGTGATGTTAAAACGAGAATATTATTGCTTCTTTGTCTCCCAAGGGCTTTTTTAGGCAATCTTTCTAAGCAAACAATACGTATTTGGCCATTCTTCTTGCTCGGTTGTGACAAGGCTTTGTAAGGCACTGTAAGGTGGCAGTCTCAGGCAGCTGATGGGGGGGGGCAGGAAAGGGCAGCACATTGGTAGTAGTAGTAGTAGTAGTAGTAGTAGTAGTAGTTATTTATTAAATTTGTATACTACCCATCATCCAAAGATCTCAGAGCAGTTCACAGCATAAAAATACAAGATAAAAACACAATATACATAATAAAAGCAAGAACAAACCATCTCCTTTGTTCTCTTAGAATGGCAATTGCACTCACCAGAAAGGTGACGGAACTCACCTGAGAGGTGCTGGAACTGGGTTCCTGTGAGTTCCCCTGGAAAAAAAAGCCCTATGTAGAATGTAAATCAGCCAAAGGCCTAGTTGAAGAGGAATGTTTTCACCTGTCACCTTAAAGATGTATAATGAAGTTGCCAGGTGAGCCTCGCTGAGATGAGCATTCCACAAGTGGGGAGCCACTGCCAAAAAGGCCCATTCTCATGTTGCCCTCCTCCAGACCTCTTGTGAAGGAGGCACACGAGGAAGAGAGTCAGATGATGGTTGCAGGGTCCTGGTCGGTTCATATGCAGAGAGGAGGTCCTTGATTTATTATTTTTACTGCCAGGGAGGAAGAGAGATCCTTGTGGGATTTCCTACCTCAGGTCCCAAATAACTTGGCAAGATATATGCATCTTGACTTGCATGGGTTTGGGGGGAACCTGCAAAATGTCCAAACATGTCCTCAATGTCACTACAGCTGCAGAGACATTGCATCCCACCCCCATTTCCTATTTTGCTATAGGAAAAACACAAACACAAAATGCCAGCATGTCATTTGTGTGTTGGGGTGCCGTGCAGAATGCAGTTACGTATCATCATGATGTCTGTGTAACTCGTTCTGAATAAAAAAAACCACAACACCTTGTTCTTCATTTTAGAGATTTGTTATGGGGGAGGGGGAAACATCAATGGGATGTGTGCTTTCCTGGCTGAGCCAGTGCAGCAGTAAAGTGTTGTGCTGCTTTTGGTTTTTCTCTGACTGAGCCTCCAGGTTTTTTCTTGCAAGGGGCTAAATCTGCTAATTACAGCCCTTTCAGATTATTTATGGTTGAAAAGTTAAAAACCCAGGTGTTGGGTAAATAGCCAACAGCCATACATGCTCAAAAGATACGGGGAGGCTATGAAAGTGACAGACTCCCTAGATATACTGGAGATGGGGCAAGTGGGGGGCATGAAAACGAACCGTCTATCTCCCTAGAGTATCTAGTGACACACTGGAGCATCTGTAGGATTAAGGAAAAATTCGCCCCCTCCTCAGGTATTTTGAAGATGTTGTGCAGCTACATGCCCCTTGTCACCCATAGTCTGTTTTGATTAAAGAGCATATCAGTTTGCAAGAACTGAATAGCAACTTCAGGTAGGGAATCTGTCACTGCTTCTCCTTTTCAGTTAAGTAGTTGTGCCACTTGATATCAGCTCAAGTTTATTTCCCCCCAGCTTGTCAATTATGCTGTGCCGGTCAACTGTAGTGGCAGGTTTAGGCAGCAAGGGCAAGATGCTACCTTCTACCCTGTGTGTGATGATGTGAATAGTAAATTCTGTGCCCTCCATTATTTTAGGGATTGGTGAAACTTCTTAGGCTAAATGACCCCTTCCAGGCATGAAAGAGGGACCCAGGTGGCGCTGTGGGTTAAACCACAGAGCCTAGGGCTTGCTGATCAGAAGGTCGGCAGTTCGAATCCCTGTGATGGGGTGAGCTCCCGTTGCTCGGTCCCAGCTCCTGCCCACCTAGCAGTTTGAAAGCACATCAAAGTGCAAGTAGATAAATAGGAACCGCTCTGGCGGGAAGGTAAACGGTGTTTCCGTGTGCTGCTCTGGTTCGCCAGAAGCGGCTTTGTCATGCTGGCCACATGACCTGGAAGCTGTACGCTGGCTCCCTTGGCCAATAAAGCAAGATGAGCACCGCAACCCCAGAGTCTGTCATGACTGGACCTAATGGTCAGGGGTCCCTTTACCTTTACCTTTAGGCATGAAAGAAGTCTAATGAATGAGCATCACTGCCCTCATAGACATGCTTTGTAGTCTTTCATAAACATATATTCCAGTATCTATCTGAGAAAATAAAAGGTAAATTATCTTTAAATTATCCTGCTTTGTGTAACTTAACCTTGAATAGGTTAAGGAACAGGCCTTGCAGAAACTTGCTGAGAAGTTCCTCCTCTTCTGTCTCTCGCTAAGCAGCTAAAACTAACATAAATGAGTACATAACAAGCAGAAATTTAGCAGGTGAGCCACCCTAAACACCACCCAAAACACATGTTAAGATTAATTTAAGCCTGCAATCCAATATATATTGCCTGAGAATGACACAGTGGGACTTGCATCTGAGTAAACATGGAACACAGCGGGCTTTGTGTCTGAGTAAACATGCATTGGATTGGGCAGTGATTGGGAACTTTCACCAGATTTATTTTTACTGAAGTCACAAGAGCAGTGATTGGGGGCGAGGAAAGAAGAAAAAAAGCAAACAATAAGCAAATGAGGAGATTCATTACTGGGGACCGTGTGATGTAAGCCAGAATTTGTTCTGGTTTGAGGAGGAAGGGAACTGCCAGAGACAGTTATCCTGCTTTGTGTATCTTAAGCTTGAATAGGTTAAGGAACAGGCCTTGGAAAAAGCTGCTGAGAAGTTCCTCCTCTTCTGTCGCTCGCTCCTCAGCAGAAGTTTGTTTGATTTGATTCAAGCAGGAGAGGCTACCAAAAATACTAAACAGATGCATATTTATTATAGAAGGAGACTCACACTGTATCCACCGTTCTGCTCTCTCTGTCTCACACACAAGATTACAAAATAAATGCTAAACATAAAGGACAACACTCCTTAAAGCAGTAAAAACTCCCTGCTTCCTCCCTAGTTACTAGAACATGCTAAAAGTTTTGAGGAGGTGTGGCCTTCAAGGAAACATGAGCATGTCAAAACACACATACAGTATATGATTCAGATAGGTATACCCTGAAGGAAACCTAATAATGTTGTTCCATGGTGGTATATGTAGGCAAGAGTTGCTGTAAGTCTGGAACATTGCAGTTGTAAGCTTTGTCTGGGCAGATGGAAATGTTTGGGAAAATTGGGACATATGGCAACCCAAATCAGAAGTGTAGATTTTGGCGAAGTTCCTTAAAAATAGCTCAAAATCTACCCCCCCCCAAAAGATTTTGCAAAAACATTGGCATAACAACAACTCACATTTAAAAATACAGGGTATGTCAACCCTAGTGTAGGCTGTGGCTGTATGCTATTTCCTGTGTCCTGATAAGTGGGATTGCCGAAATCACCTACCTTACACCCACTGGTCTCCCCATCAGATGCCCCCTCTTCCATATTAGTGTTATGAAGCAGACATAGTGTGCGGGCCCCCATTTTAGCTTCTGAAACGTGTTACCAAATTTTCAGGATATTTCTAAGGAAAGAGTTTTCTTCAGGAGTTGTTTTTCCCCCTCTCCACTTCCAGCCCCCAGATTTAATGTAATGACCCTGATACAGTATAAGGTAAAGGTAAAGGGACCCCTGACTGTTAGGTCCAGTCACGGACGACTCAGGGGTTGCGGTGCTCATCTCGCTTTACTGGCCGACGGAGCTGGTGTACAGCTTCCGGGTCATGTGGCCAGCATGACTAAACCACTTCTGGCGAACCAGAGCAGCACACGGAAACGCCGTTTACCTTCCCGCCGGAGGTATTTATCTACTTGCACTTTGACGTGCTTTCGAACTGCTAGCTCACCCCGTTGCGGGGATTCGAACCGCCGACCTTCTGATCGGCAAGCCCTAGGCTCTGTGGTTTAGACCACAGCACCACCCGTGTATGCAGTAGTAGAATAAATAAATAAACTCCAACCAAATTGATGAGATTAGCCTAAAATACACATGTGCTTCACAGGCCAAATCTGGATTTCAGACTACTGGTTGGTCATTCTTGCTCTGAACGATACATCTTCTTTATGAAAAACCAGAGGCTGGGAACTGAATTTCCTTTTTCTGTTTGTTTCTGACATTGTTTTGTCACCCACTTCTCTACCTGCCTATCACTGACCAATGATAATACACACAGAAAAGTCAGCAGTTGTACTCTCTCTAGTGTCTGCAAACGGACTCCAGTTATGAAGGGCTGTTTCCATTAGTGGGATGTGTTGGTACCATCTTGCTTAATCAATTCAGCCATGGTCAGAAATGAAGAGTTAGATTTTCCCAAGAGTCTTTGTTTCTTGTAGACACTCCTTCTGTGTTCCTCGCTCTTTGATGCCATGGTGCTGATTTCATGCTGAGGTCAAGGGAGTTTGATGTGACACTCTGACGCTCGTCTGCTTCATTTAGCTAAGGCACCCTGAAGCATCAGAAGGGTAAAAAAAGAAACTTGCAACAGAAAAGCCTATATATAGACAGAGATTTTCCAATGGATCAGGTTTGCACTGGTATTATCCTGTTTTCTGCTAAATTTTCTCAGCATGCTGTATCTCTAATCTATGGAATTAATGGCTTGCTTATAGAAATCAGGAACATTTGCACTTCAGCCAGTGGTAACAGTTCCACTAGAGGAGAGATGGAAGCTGATTCCTACTGATTGGAGCAATAACACGAAAGAAGAAAAACGAACCTTAGTTGTCCATCTTTTGAATTTGGAAGTATAATTTGTCAGCCTCGTTCATTTTTTTTAATGATATCACCATCAACCATGAGTGTGCTAATATTTTTTTATGTACAATAGTATATTTAAAATATACTTTTAAATAGTATATTTAAAAGACTGGGTCGTTTTCAACTACCGTGTCCCGTCAGTGCAAGGATTTCTGTTTGTGCAACAGGGCTTTCCCCTCCCCTTCCACTGCCTACACCATCCCCAAATCGGCTCTAGAGGGTTCGGGAAACTCCTGGCAGAGATTTAGGAGATGCATGGAGGGAGGGAACTTGCTTGATGATTATCCACTGGTGGCACCAGCATTGTGGAATGCCTCACTTGCTGAAATACGAGAGGCCCCATCCGCATTGGCTTTCTGACATCTCCTGAAGACACATGTTTTTAGGCAAGGATTCTCCTGAACTGAACCTATTTTAACTGTTTTAATTGCTATGCTCTTCAATTGCTTGTCTTACAGTTTTTAATTAAGGATATTTTTAATGCTCAGTGGATTTGTTATTGCATATTTTAATTATACAGGTACATTTATTTTATAGTCAAAAACCACTTACTTGGCAACCATTTTGGCACATAAGCAGCTAATTATTATAATTATTAATAGTAATAATAATTGCTTACAGAGAAATCCTTGTGCTGATGGAACAAGAGACTTAGCACTATGTTGATTCCACCCTATACTTGAAAAAAGTTGTTGTTGTTGTTGTTGTTATGTATTAATTTATTACATGCCCTTCACCCTCAGGCCCCAGGGCAGATTACAACAATTCTAAACACAACATTAAAAGCACTTTAAAACTTTTTTTCCTGACAAGGGGTCGCATTCCCTGTTGGGGGTCACATGCCGGCAATGAGGAGAGCTCCAGAGTCAAATAGGGAAACAAAAAAACTAATGTAGAATGAACAGCACCCCACTTCAGTTTTCAGTGGTTGCCTCAGATTAGAATTCCTACTCCTATGCAGGTCTACTCAGAAGTCCACTGGGGACTCAGCTACATTGGCAAAGAAAAAACGCTTTATATGCGCTGTTTCTGCATTCTAACACTGTGACACCAGATGGCGCTGTGGAGTTCTGTTTTTGCTTACCCAATTTCTCATACAAAGTTTGCATCGCGTTTAACTGAAACGCTTCTTTGATGTGTCTAGATCCAGCCTGGGATTAATCTCAAATAAGTATACAGAGGATTTGTTCAAGTACCTGAGCTTCAAAACAGCCACTCTTCTGAAAACCAAGTGAAAGAAAACCAGTTGGTTGTCATGTGCTTTGGAAACACTTTGCAAGCTCTGTGCTTGGTGCACTTTGGAAATGCTGAACTGGTAAAGGAAGCAAGCTGGTTGTTGGGAGCTTAGGAAGCTCTGTGTTTGGTGCTTGGGAACCCTGCCTGAACCCATTAGCAATGCTATGCTAGAGCTGTAAGTTTAGGAAACATGATGATCCTATGGCACCCGATCTGAGTATTGTTTATTCTGCTCTCCTGTGTCTGGTTGAAGAGGTTTCTCTGCCCCTTGAAGAACTTTACACTGGAAGCTGGGAAGTGTCTCTGTCTTCAGCCCTTTCCCCTCTTTGGCGCTGGGGAAAATATACTTGGTTCAATTAACTTCTCTCCCTGCCAAGAGAAACCTCTTTCATTAATATGTACCTTGGCTCTTAAGAAATATTCCTATAATGATCTGAAATCAATAAGAGGTTGCTCTTTTAAAGAGTACAGCTGGCAAGTAAAACAACTGCACAGCCCATTTTACTGACAAGCCAGTTACGGGGCTTCTTTTTGGCATTCCCTCCAAGTGGAATTCCCACTTTTATCGCTGCTTCTCAGAGACATCCACATCACCCATTTAAAGTACATGGCTTCCCCCTGAAAAAAAACCCTGGAAACTTTGGTTTGTTAAAAGTGCTGGGAATTGTAGCTCTGAAGGTGTATAAACTGCAGTTCTGAAGACAGTATGACCAAAATATATATATAGAGAGAGAGTGTGTTGCAGAGGGAACAAGTTAGATTTCTCTAGAGCAGAACTTTTATATCTTCCTCATATAACATGAGGTAAGCATGTGTGGTTCGTAACTTGTGGTTTTTTAGTCATTTAGGCAAAACGTTTCCATTCTCCCCACTGTTTAACTACTGTATAAACACTGGTAGTTTAAAATATTAGCTAGCTTTCTGTTGCTTCTGCTGTTTCAGTATTTGCTTTTGGTCTTCTTTTATTTATTGTTTTGTGTTGTAATATATATTACAAGGGGTGGGGTGGCATATGAAAGACTTCAGATAAATTAGGCTGATCACCGAAGAATTGATGCTTTTGAATTATGGTGCTGGAGGAGACTCTTGAGAGTCCCATGGACTGCAAGAAGATCAAACCTATCCATTCTGAAGGAAATCAGCCCTGAGTGCTCACTGGAAGGACAGATCCTGAAGCTGAGGCTCCAATACTTTGGCCACCTCATGAGAAGAGAAGACTCCCTGGAAAAAACCCTGATAATGGGAAAGATTGAGGGCACAAGGAGAAGGGGACAGTGTTCTCGAGCTACCAACATGAGTCTGACCAAACTGTGGGAGGCAGTGGAAGACAGGAGTGCCTGGCGTGCTCTGGTCCATGGGGTCACGAAGAGTCGGACACAACTAAACGACTAAACAACAAATCAAGATTTCTGCCGATGCTAAGCAAATAGATAAGCAAATCAGCGCCAACTTTGAAATGAATGCAAAAGCACAGTGAAAAGTCATGTTTAAACCCTCAACAGATTCCTCTTCTCAGTCTCAGATTGGTGCGTGTTTGTTTGAATGAATTGTGAAAGGGCAGCTTTTGTTGGCTGAAGGGTGTCTCTTTGGAGCAAAGCTGTTGAGCAGCTTGTCAGGCAACGGTAGAACAGTGCATTATAAACAACAGTTTGTACATCCTGGCATTCCAAATGAGTTAATGATAGATAATAGCCTGGAACTCAGATGACTAACGGCATATTACGGCAATTCTGTCTTACACTTCAAACATACCTTCCATGGGAAGACATTTTTGTGCACAATAAACTGCCTTGCCACATGAAAGCAAGATAGGTAAAAAAGGACAAAATATTGCAACCAAGATCCCAACTGCAGGAGAGAAAATTAGTTTTCAAAGTGAGTGAAGGAACATATGGTGGTATCTAGAGAATGGTCTTTAGGTATCAGAGGTGATTCAGTGTGGATGTGTCTAACAGTTACAGTGCCAATTCTCATGCATCTCTATTGTGACAACAAAGCACCATGGTGACTGTTCCATCGGCACCATCTCCTCCCCTTGCACACAATTCCTAATGATCCCCCAGAGCCAATTTGTGGGGGGCACCAGAGGTCATAGGGGATGAGGAGGGGAAGTCCCATTGCGAAAGCGGAAGCCCTCACACAGGGCATGTACTTGCGAGACTCTTTCGGTGAATCCCACCCATAGTCCACACTGTACTCCTATGCCAACACTACGGTATATATCATTGTGCTAGCATGGGTAGCTTTAAAAGTGGATTGGACAGATTAATGGAGGATAAGATTATCAATGGGTTCTAGCCAAGAGGACATATTGTATATCTTTCAGTATCAGAGGCAGTATGAATGTCCCTCAAAGGAGCTTAGGTTTGGGCGATTTCTATGCACTCATGTCTTGCTTGCTTGCAGGCTTCTCATAAGCATCTGGTTGGTCACTATGAGAACAGAGACCTGGACCAGATAGGCATTGGGTCTGATTCAGCAGGGCTCTTCTCAGTAGTCGGTGGTGGCGTTGGGCGGGGCAGCAGTGCCCGCTTGACCTTTGGTTGCCTGCATCACAGCTGCATAACACAATGGAGAGAAGGCAGGTGGGAAAGCAGCACAGTTGGCTCAGCTAATGCATTTGCACCGCAATGACCTCGCTTTCGCCTCCGTCCCAGTATACAGCTGCAATGTAGTCAACTGGAGGCCATTACGTAACCTGTAAGGCTGATTTTGCGAGCTTCTGAAATAGACTTTGGGCCATGTAAGGAGGCTGTACGAATGTCAAGGAAGCTCAGATCATCACGGGGGCAAACATAGCTCCTTTGAATTACTACGGTGATCTAATAAGCAGAATATCTCATTAAGGACCTTTATCTCTCAGTTTGTCTGCTCAGATAGCACCATATATTTTGGATGTTCTTGTTTTGTGGTTTGGTTTCATCTTCCACTGTACTTAGTATTTGACTGGAAGTTCTGGAACGTAACAATAGCCGGTTGAGACAATGGACTGGTGGTTCATATGACAAGGTAATTAATTTTTCATAATGCTGACCTGGGTCAGAAATAAAGGTTCAAAACACTGTGTGTTTAATACTGCACGGAGGGCCAAACTAGATGTTATGAGATACAAGGAATGACAGCAGTTCTGTATCTCTTATAACAACCAGTTATATCCTTAGCCACTATGGTACATTGCCTCTTCGTCTTGTTACCCGTCAAGTGAGTGAGCAACGTGTTGCTATTATGCCATGAAATAACCTCATTCCTTGAAACAAAGCTGCTTTCCATTTATTGGGGAAGGGTGGCTGAAACTGAGCTTCAGTTTTCATTTCAAAAGCGCTTTTTAAATTTTGCCAAACGATTCACTTTGAACGCCAGTGCCACTGCTGAGGAAATGAGGCGCTCATTAGACGTGTGTCTTTGTGCCAGCTCTCTCCCAGCTAGTGGAGCAATGAGAAAATAGGAACCATCCCTTCCTTCCTTCCTTTCCTTCCTTCTTCCTCAGTAACTGGATTACTAGAATGGTTTCTTTGAGGCAGATGAACTAGGCTTTCTTTCTGACACCATTAATGACATTCCCCTTAGATGCTACAGAAATTGAAATGGTCTAATGAGGTTAAAAGATCAGGATGTCCTCGGGACAGTTGCTGAGCCCTCTCCACTCAGCTCAGGGGGCTCAGAAAAGGGAGAGGGGCTCTGCATGACCCCTTTTCTATCTGGAAATGCCACAAGGAATTTGACAGAAGCCACGGTGTCGTGCAGTAGCTCTGCTTGGTGTCAGCTTGCATGCTAAAGTTTGGACAGATATGGCTTTGTCTTAATCCTCAGTTTCGCTCAGGAGCTGGAAGAAAGTTAAGAACTCTTCTGCGTGAGGATTGTGGCATCTTAAGAACTTCTCACTACGATTGTTCTTGGACGGTCTTGCTGGAGTAGAGCATCCCAACACCCAAGGTTCCAGGCAAGGATAAAAAATGACTTCACGGAAACTTCTTTAGAGATACCAATATGGAGGCTTTGTGCATGAGCTTTAATTGCATAAATGCTATGTGAGAGCTACAAGTTTGTTCAGGCACTCTGATTCGTGCACTGGAGCTAACTCACTTTGAATGACCACCCTAAGAAGATCATGCTAACCCTTGCCTCTTTCACATGGCTGGAGGGTTGTTAGGCAGAATCAAAGGGACCCATTATTATGCACCTCTTCCCAGTCCCTTCCAGCTCCAGCATCTGACTGAATCTGAACATCCCATCTCCACTGTCCTTTCTAATGGGTCATCTAATGGGTCATTAATCCAGCATGCAGCAGCTAGACTGGTGACTGTGAGTGGCCACCGAGACCATATAACACCGGTCCTGAAAGACCTACATTGGCTCCCAGTACGTTTCCGAGTGTTGGTGCTGACCTTTAAAGCCCTAAACGGCCTTGGCCCAGTATACCTGAAGGAGCGTCTCCACCCCCATCGTTCTGCCCAGACACTGAGATCTAGCGCCGAGGGCCTTCTGGCGGTTCCCTCACTGCGAGAAGTGAGGTTACAGGGAACCAGGCAGAGGGCCTTCTCGGTAGTGGCATCCACCCTGTGGAACGCCCTCCCATCAGATGTCAAGGAAATAAACAACTATCTGACTTTTAGAAGACATCTGAAGGGAGCCCTGTTGAGGGAAGTTTTTTATGTTTGATGTTTTATTGTGTTTTTAATATTCTGTTGGGAGCCGCCCAGAGTGGCTGGGGAAACTCAGCCAGATGGGCAGGCTATAAATGATAAATAATAATTATGATTATGATTATTAGCACTGTTAGAATAAGACTTCAGGCATATCCTTAAGGTATTCTCACCACACTATTAGATGGGAGGAGGGCTCCTGGGGGCACTTAGGCTACATACATGCCACACATTTAAAGCACATTGCCTCCTCCAAAGAATCATGGGGACTGTAGTTTATTAAGGGTGCTGGGAGTTGTAGTTCTGCAAGGAGTGAACTACAGTTCCCAGGATTCTTTGGGGGAAGCAGTGTTTTTTAAATATATGGGTGCCCAATATATGTCAGTCTGTTATGGAGACCTGAGAACAGCTTGGAGCTTCACAAATCCTGAAGCTGTCCCTGACTAAAGTCACTTCCAGGCAATGAGCAATTTGCAGGAGAGATTCAAGAGCACACTGTAAATGTAAGTTTTCTCAATTGAAGAGAATTACCAGGTTCTTTCACCCAAGAGCTCAACAAATCCACTTTTTAAAAAAGGACTTTGGAGGATTAGGATTCTATGATTCTATGAAGGTGACAGGGAAATGTGCTAAGAACTTAGGGATGGGTGAATGTTAATGGAAAGAAGTACAACTACTACACAAACAAATCAGGTTGATTGTTCATTGTCACATAACTACTCTGCAAACATTCAGTATGAATGCTGAATAAAGACTATGTCCAAACCACATTGGGCAAACAAACCAGGATGAATGCTCAATAAACAGATCATTTGCTTGGAATAGTTGGTCAATAGGGAATTCTAGGGGCATGCAGTTGCTTCAGATGTACCCTGAACCAAATTTGGCTGATCTGAGGAGATTTCAGGAGTTTGTCTGAAGTGATCCAGCTTCCTCTGGAGTGGCCTGAACAAAACTTGGGTCCTCCAAAAGTTTTGTTAGTGGTTCATGAGTACCAGAGACACAGATAGTATGGCAGCTAGAACTGCTTTTTTATGTATATGTAATGACCCGGAAGCTGTACGCCTGCTCCCTCGGCCAATAAAGCAAGATGAGCGCTGCAACCCCAGAGTCGGTCATGACTGGACCTAATGGTCAGGGACCCCTGACCATTAGGTCCAGTCGTTTACCTTTTAATTTTATTTATTTCGGTTTGTTCTGAGATTTAGATTTTGTAATTGGTGGTTTTATCCTGATACTGGCTGTTGACTGTAATAAAACTACAGTATGCCTGAAAACACTGATATATCCCCAGGTTCCCCACAAGCTTACTATGTAAGGGAAATGCCAGGGAGGGAGAGGAGGGAAGTGTAATTTTGTAAGTGGCAGGGAATTATTCCTACCAATTATTCCTTCCTTGTAAGGTTTGTCTTTTTTATGTGATTTTGGTAAAGATGTAGGAAGAACTTTTCAGAAACTGTTCCAGTGGTTTTTGTTTTGTTTTGTTTTTACTTTGTGTGCATATGTATAACTGGACCTGGCAGCAATGGAAGCAGACGGCCATTATGGCTGCAAATTCCATTGAATTCTGCCAAAAAAAGTTGATTGATTTCCCCATGCTCTTCAATGGGGAGGCACAAAGTTCAGGAGTGCTTATGATTACTTGGCAACAAGAATATATATGCTGTGATCACTCTGAGGATTTCAACATGACTGTACTGCAGGGTCAAACAAATGACTCCAAGATCAGGGAAGATGCTAGGTTTCAAGCCTTTGGATAAATGTAGAGGTAAGGAGGGTGGAATGCAAGCCATTGGACCTGTCAGTCTTTTTCTTCACCCCACGCTGCAAAAGGAACTTGCTAAACACCCTAAGGGGGCAAGCATTAAACTGACATTCTGATTGATTGTGTGTGTTTAGGAAAAGAGAAAACATGTAGTTTCTGGATAAATTTAGAGTCCACCTCATATTGGAAAAATTCTTCCCGAAGGAAGAGAAATGTATTTTCAGTCAAAAAATGCTCTGGCTCCAGGAAAGGCAGGAAGAACAAGGGCTTCCCTCATGATGAAGGGGGGGGGGGGGAACGGTTGAGTCTGTCAGGCATGTGATAGATGTTATCAGTAACATCCACAGGCAGATCCCAAGATTTTAATTGTCTTTAGAGAATAGTTAAAGTGGGGTAGTGGAGAGACATTAAAGCGTGTGTGTCTGTGTGCGCGCACGCAGACACGTGACAGTTTTGCTTGAGGGTTTTTATAAAAGTTACGCTTTTTTGGTTGTCTTTTTGTTTACAGACACAATATTAAATTCTACTAGCCAGTTACAGACCAGCAACAGCTTTGTCAAAACTGGGCTCAGAAGGAATCCTCGGATATATATATTTTCACAAATTTGGTTACCGCAGTTGTCATGGTGATTGTCTAATCTGCTGGCAACTGGAAAGCTGAGCACAATAAAGACTCCCCTTACCCACTACAATCAGGGAAGGGGGGAGGCTCATAATCACAGCTGTGCTGGACTTCCAGTGCCTTTAAAGCTCACTGCTGACATCAGAGACTTGACCTTGCCCATAGGCGTGATTAGTGAGTGTACACTCCTTGTGCACATATAATCAGTATATTCCAGCAAGAGGAAACTTCAACTTCCATAGCTATTTAGAGCTATAATCATGCAGGATGAAGTTATATGAATGGTTAAGTTTTCTCCTCAATTTGGCAGGACAGGGATTGTTTGTATGTTTATTTTTATTTTATGGAATTAGATTAGGACATGGGTGGGGAAGTATTGGCTCTGTGGTTTGGTATATATTACTATAAGTGAATGTGGACAGATCCCTAGATGCAAACTCCGGCAGAATACTTTCCGGTAAGAGAGAGCAGAGGTTTTAAAACACAAAAAACATGCCTGCAGCAAAGTGAAGTGTGGGAGTTTAGGCTGTTAGACCTTTTGAATATCCCACTGTAAGTCGCTTACAGCAACTTCCCCTTTCTACCCCCTTTTGCAGCAAATAGATCAAACGCTTTGGTAATTCTAAAAGAAGTTTACTTACAAACTCATCAAAGATCAGATTCTTGTGTATTTCCATACAGCAGCAAAAAAATAAAAACCCCAGGTAGAAGAACTTACCGGTAGTTTACAAAGTATGGTAAAAGTTTCTGAACACATGGTCTGAGCTTGGAGTAGTCAAGCCCAGATGTCCTCTCTGGTTGGGTTCACATGGTGGAAGAAAGAAGGCAAATAAAAGAACTCCCCATCACTGGGCGTGAGGGACCGTGACCTAGTCAAGACTAGCAACAGCTTACTCTATGGTCTTAACCCCTTCATGCATTTAAATAGAGCCAAACATGCTAGTTATATGAGGCTGCATTTCTCACAGGCTCATGGACCAGCTGCAGCCTTCCAGGCCTCTCTGTCCAGCCCGTGGGACTCACCCACACAGGCCATGCCTCTCTCCCCTGGTCCTGCTCTACACCCTCATTGAGTGCTCTTCCCTGACCGTGTCCTTGAATTGTGATAATGCCTCTTGCTTGCCTGGGTGGATATATTTCTAATGGAATGTAGCTTTCTGTACAAAGGTGAGATACAAATCCTCTGCTCTACTCACTTCTGCTTCTGACTGCACCCACCACTGCATGTGTCCTGCAGAAGTTTGCACATAAAGGATTGTGGGCCTTGGGCTTTAAAAGGTTCTCTATTCCTGGACCAGGGGACAACTGTGGTAGCCAATTACACAAAAAAGATAGTGGGGAAAGGAAGGAAGAAGACAGGACAGGAGGAGAACGTCTGGAGAAATAAAACCCACAGGGTTATTCCATTTCGGGACAGGAAAAGCTCCTGTGTCAAAAACTCGTATAACTCAGCACATGAGATAGCAGCAGCTAGTAAAATAAACAGAAAACCAAAGTACAATGAGCTTACTAATGAAACAAACTCTTTCCCTCCCATCTCCCTTCTTTATCTCTAAACTGGAATACTAGGATAAGTTTTCAAATGTGGTGTGGAAGGAAGCCAGTCACCACAGCTAATTCTCTGGCTTCCTTGCAAACCTTTTCTTTCTTGTTGACCTCTTTCAGTTGTGTTGTGGTATTTGGAGAGCAACCATATTCTCTTTCAGAAATATGTGGTGTACAAAGTCCATTCTCCTGTATGTCTCTCTTTATGGGGTTATGTTAGGGTTGATGTTTTTTCATGGGCCAAGACTCAACGTCTTTAATAGCTTCATGAAAGGCAGAAAGCAACATTAGAACATGACAGCATAAGAAGAGCCTGTCTGGATCAGAACAAAGGCCCTTCAGGCCTGCCATTTTGTTCTCACTGTAGCCAGCCAGATGCCTATGGGAAACCTTCAAGTAAGACCCAAGTGCAACAGCAGCAACTCTAGTTGTGATTTTTGTTTCTGTTAAAAAACAACAATCCTGGGAGATCCTTCTTCCTCTTCGGCCCTAGATTCTAGGGCCTAGTACCTGAGGTGAAATGAATGTGTCTTCGGTCTACTCCAGCAAGTAGATACACTTTATGGAAACAGGATAGGAAGTATTGATGAACACACAATCCCTGCTCAGCTCTCTGCTAATCTCTCTTGGGAGAAAGGTGCAGGAAGCAAGCCATCATATAGCTGAATCATAGAAGGACCGGTCTCTGTGAAACCTATTTGTATTTGAAATTCTGCCTGACTTCTCCTACTACAAAGTAGGAGATGGTGTTTGCTGTGCTGCATTTAATTGCACAAGCTGACGTATAAGTAAAGGCAGTGCTTTTTTTCAAAAAAAAATGTTTAGGGGTACTCTCATTTTGACTCAAGAAAATCACCATTTTATAGTTCAAATTGGGGGAAATAAATACAGTAAATGGACAAAGATTCACAAAATGTTTAGGGGTATGCGTACCCCCCAGGAAAAAAGCACTGAGTAAAGGCATTAAAAAACCATTTAAAAAGAAAGCATTTTGTCACCACCAAATGCTTAACATTAAGAGTAAACGGGTTTATTTCTTTTTAAGGGATCCTCTTTCCTTGGTAGATATAAAGCCATGTTGCTATAGCATAAAAAACAAAACAAAAAACCAATATTGTAAAGGAGGAAAGAGGAAGGTTGTAGAATTGAGAGACACTCTTCCTCTATCTTCAGGAGTACCTTGAAGGAGGGGGACCAGGGACTGCAGTGGGTATGGGGGATCAGCAACAATGGTAAGTTGTGTCTTGAGCAAGCACAGCTACTTTCAGATACAGTAAAATTGTTTTAGAGTTGCTGATAGGTGTCTTATGTTGCTGCACCACAACCATCAAAATCAAATGTCTGTGTCTGCTCTAATGTCAGAGGCGGACATATAGTCGCAGGGATTTCTTTCAGTTCCAAACTACTCCAGTTCCAAAAATCTTACCGTATTTGCATTAAATTTTCATTCCACTGACAAAGAGATCAAACTACAAGCTTACAGCCACAATCTTTGTTCAGATTTATTAGTGAAACAGGTTAAAATTTCCATGATAGTAAAAGGTAAAGGTAAAGGGACCCCTGACCATTAGGTCCATTCGTGTCCGACTCTGGGGTTGCGGCGCTCATCTCGCATTATTGGCTGAGGGAGCCGGTGTACAGCTTCTGGGTCATGTGGCCAGCATGACAAAGCCGCTTCTGGCGAACCAGAGCAGCACACGGAAACACCGTTTACCTTCCCACCAGAGCGGTACCTATTTATCTATTTGCACTTTGACGTGCTTTCGAACTGCTAGGTTGGCAGGAGCTGGGACCGAGCAACGGGAGCTCACCCCGTCGCAGGGATTCGAACCGCCGACCTTGTGATCAGCAAGCCGTAGGCTCTGTGGTTTAACCCACAGCGCCACCTGGGTCCACTTCCATTATAGTACAGTGGAACCTCGCCTAACGAATAACTCGCCTAACGTCTTTTTCGCCTAACGAATGACTTCCGGCAAAACAAAATGGCCACCGCTAACGAATTTCTTCGACTTAAGAAAAGATGTTGCGGCCGCTTTGAATAGGATTTATTCGACTAATGAATTTTTGAATAGGATTTATTCGACTAACGAATTTTTCCCCAATGCGTTCCTATGGGGATTCGCCTAACAAATTTTTTCGCCTAGCGACGATCGCGTCGGAACGCATTATATTCGTTAGGCGAGGTACCACTGTAGTAGTCAGTAAATGTGAACTTTCTATACATGAAGAAATGTTTTCTCATTTTATTTTTTTTGCCTTTACTACAATGAGCTGGTAACCGCATCCATGTACTAAAAATGTTGTTTAGATCCCAATGATTGGGATATAATGGAGGACTCCTAGTGCATTCCTTCCACTCTGGAAAGTGGACTAAGTAATTCGAAACTCCAACATTTTAGGATAAATTTGTACTTGTTCTTAGACAAATTGCTTGCTTCATTTAGGAAAAAGAGCTTGCATATGTAGTTGTAGTTAATGGTTTGTTTGTTTGTTTGTTTGTTTGTTTGTTTGTTTGTTTGTGAATGACAAGCTGTGTATGCCTAGTATAGCTGTACTATGCTATTTTATGCTTTCTTTCATCTTTATTCTGTTGCTTAAAATGCACATGCCTCTTGCCTTGTATTAACTACCACTCTGTCTCTGCCTGTCCAAATCCACCTGTGCAGATTTCTGGAATTTGCAAAGAGGCATCTGAGGGCGTAAATATTGAGTTATCACTGAGATTTACTCATCACAGTGTATACGCAAACTCCCTTTTACTATGGAAATGAAAGAGACCTATAATAAACAGCTAGCCTGAAGGGATGCAATGTTGATAGCTTAGGTGCTAAACATTTTTAAAAGTTCTTCTTACTTAATTCATTTTTCTAAAGGGAGAACTCAAGACAGTGTTTGGTGGAATAGTTCCATCAACTTTCCCTGAACTGTGTCTTGGGAGATGTCTGAGGTCATCTTTTCTCAAAGAAGAACATGTAGGTACCTGTCAATAAAAAGCTGTTAACGTAAAGCACTTCTCTTTATTGCTGTCACTTCAAATTCTGAAAACCAAGTTATGGCAATTAAGCGTTCTTTCCTCAAGTACCAAGAAGTGTTCCTCTAATCTAGTCTGTTCCAAAGGTTGTTCTCACTGTTGTAATTAATTCAATGGACCACTCTGTGAGTCCTGAGACTTTTATGTGCTGCATAAGAACAATTAAAGCTCTACCAAGTCCAGTAGTCCATCTTCAGCGTTGGCCAGACAGATTTAGGGGTCTGGATTTCAACCTCCTAATCAACCTTGACAGACACATCCCAGGCCTTCTCTATTTTTTCCAGGGAACAGGCTTAGTAGTGCAGCAGCAGATTTGGTTGAGCCATGTTCAGGTGAGTCAGAAGCAAGACAAGACCAGAACCCCGGCCTGGACATAGCAGTGGCTGAAGTGGAGCCATTTATACCCCTAAAGGGCTGTTGCCTTGTTTTACATCTCTTGGCTGCTACAGTGAGGGGTGACAGGGGTTGCTCCAGGAGTTAATCTTCTGAATCTGTGTAGAATCTGTCAAAAACCTGATAGGGGAGTTGGTTCTTGTCGCATTTTCCAATACCACCGGTCTCCACATTTACCATGATCACTGATTCCTCCTGTGCACTCTCTGGTAGATTGGATGATGTCCCATGTTGCCTACAGTGTTTGTCCTGGGCAGACAAGTTGCCATACAATCCACCTGCCTGTCAGGAGATGGAGATATGTTAGATCCTACAGCAGGCATCCCCAAACTCGGCCCTCCAGATGTTTTGGGACTACAACTCCCATCATCCCTAGCTAACAGGACCAGTAGTCAGGGATGATGGGATTGTAGTCCCAAAACATCTGGAGGCCAAGTTTGGGGATGCCTGTCCTACAGCCTCTGAGACTTCCCTCCCAGGAACCATAGAATTGTACCCTATGACAGTTTTTTGGTGATAAAAGTTGATCAAACATCCGATCCCATTCTTCCAAACCAGTCCTTTAACCTTAGTAACTTATGTGGGCAAAAGGGTTTCCCACAAGCTCATAAATTCCCCAATACTAGAGAAGTAATAAACTTTATTGCATATAGCCAAAGGCTTTTGTAAACCTCACATTCATTCATACTACAAATGAGTAGTTTACAAAATAAAATGTACATTGACAGCCTATATAAAATCTTCCGTAACTAAAACCTATGCATCATATTTACTGCATGTAAAATTGAGTTTCTGCCTGTTTACACTTAATGTTGTTTTTCCCAGTGGTTATTATAGTCCTGGTATGTAAACCTGCACTTCTTGTTAATATTTATTGCCTGTCACAAACATTTCTTGAAGTTCAGTTTCCTTCATTTTGTCTGTTGCTTTATAATACCCACTTAAGCAAAGGAATTTGTCTACTATTTAATGATACAAGAAGAAAGTTATGTTGATTAAATCCATTGTGTTTCATGAAAAATACACCTTCTTTCACCCAAAGAACTTGGTAGATAAATCTGACACATTTTAAGCATGCTATTTTTTTCTGCAGTGGAGGAAGGGGGTCCTGCATTAATGCTTCTCAGGCTCTTCCCAGACATGGGCCATCTTGTTCCGCCCTCCAAATTGGGCTGTTCAGCCTGTGTATCTAATCATGTCCTGGTTCTTCCTCTATTAACAGCTAAGATGGTTCATTCTTATAGATTCCATTTAATGACTTGTTTAGCTTTCCCCATTCATAGTGAATCCTTTTCTGCAGTGGCTCCTCGTTTGTAGAATGTTCTCTCCAGGGAGGCTCACGTTTCTCTATAGCCAGGCCTTTGGCTGATTGACATTCTATGGCCTTTTAAAAGTGTTTGTGGGAGGGGAGTTACTGGTTTGTTTTTGCTTTATTATATATTTTGTGTTCTCATTTTGTATTTTTATGTTGTGAACTGCGCTGTGATCTTCGGATGAAGGCCAGTATGCAAAACAAACAAACAGACAAATAATGAGGTTAAATATAGCCCAGTAGCAACATTTATTTATTGTATTTGAGAAGGTGGTTGCTCAAACTGCAACTGTATACATTTTCACGTCCTGTTTCACGGTGTTTCACGTCCTGTCATCATTGATGGTTTTCATTGCCTGCCTGTTCACAAAGGTCTAGATGGCAGGTAGCTGTTCCAGCATACCTTTTTTTCCCTTTAAAAAAAAAAGTGGAACATTAACATGTAGAAAGTTTTTTGTATACATTTTGTTTATAATAAGGGTGGAGAAGCTTCAGGTTCCTGCTGTATACCGTAAGAAGTGATGGTTCTGCTTGGGAATACGAAAAATATATTTGAGCCTTAGATGTGGCTAGTACTGTGACAAAGGCTGATATTGGCAAGCACCTAGGACTTTAGTATATTTATGTAGCCGTATTTCATTATGACTTTGTTGTTGGTATGGTTTTAATCCTTTTCTAGGTATAAGAATTGCCAAAGATGCTAGATGTAAGCCATCTGGCATATCTCAAATTTAACAGCATTCTTGAATGGAAGAGATAGGAAGCCTCAGCAAGACACCTTTGGTTTTTTTACAGAGAAGAATAGCAGTCTATATTGGCAGTTTAGGTGGAGCTAGGACAGTGCATGGAGGAACCTTGGGTCTGGGGCAGAGACAGGGAGGAACCAAAAGACTAACAGGTAGAGTCAGAACTTAAACTTCTAGGTAAGGAGTTCTGGTGGGTTAAGGGTGGAGCATCTGGAGTTTGCTGGCTTTTGGAACTCAATACTGGTTAAATGGAAGACCTCAGTTCACTGATTTCACTAATGAGACCAGTGAAAACAGGGTATTCAAAATGTAGGAGCAATGTCTTGTTAATCTTTAGGGCTGGACTGGGGAACTGGATCTGGCTCATGGGCCAGATGTTCTTCCCCCTACCCCCTGTGGGCTGAATGCTTTGCCAGATACCGCAAGGGCATTCTCAGGACCCAACAATCAGCTGAGGGTCAGGTCTTGTAAAACCCCTTTCAACATGCTATCATGCAATGCACATTGAAAAGCAAGACCCAACCATCAGCAGATTGTCAGGTCTTGAGAACTGCCTTGCAAAGCACTACCTTGCAAGGCATTTTGCAAGGGGCTCTGCAGGACGCTGAACGTCAGGTCTTGAGAAGCCATGTTGAAAGCATTGGGCAAGATATTGCTCTGAAAGTCACTTCTCGAAACCAGACAAGTTTAGGGACTTCAGAGACCTAGCCTACCTTGTCCCATCTCCTCCCACCATTGCAAAATTTTCTATAAAGTGCACCCTTCAACAACCTGGTGCCCTCCAGATGTTTTGGACTACAGTTTCTACAGTATAGGCCCAGCTAGCATGGCTGATGGGAATCCAAAACATCTGGAGGCTACCAGGTTGGGGAGGGCTGCCCTGGTTGCTGGCTTTCCTAAAGGGTGACTACTAGCAGCATTTCACTTGAGCATTCCAAAACTTTTTGCAAGCACAATGAATCAACGACCCAGGTGGTTTTGTGTGACTCTGGAAGTGTTCACAGTGACTTCTGCTTAACCTCCGATTATCATCCACAGCATGAGATATAGTGAAAACAGATGTGATCCCTGCCCCAGAGGGCATATGCAGATGAATGGCACTGTTGCTGTAATAAGATTTCATATTTACAAGTAGTGAATCTGGTAGTGAGAATCTTAGGTTCTTGACTCATGAAAGTTTCTTTTTTAGTGTACATGCAAGGGGGGGGGGAGTTGTTGGGTGGCAGAGATAAAAAATGTAAATAGATTTCAAGGATCCCAGTCTGTTACAAGTCCATTAGTTGAGAAGAAATTACAGAACCTTGCATCATTGTAAGCACTGCAGCATCCTTTTGTTGCCAAGGGTAGTAAAGAACTGCAGTAGGTCTGCTAGAGAATCTTTACCTACTTCAAAACTTTAGGGCAGGGGTCAGCAAACGTTTTCAGCAGGGGGCCGGTCCACTGTCCCTCAGACCTTGTGGGGGGCCGGACTATATTTTTTTGGTGGGAATGAACAAATTCCTATGCCCCACAAATAACCAAGAGATGCATTTTAAATAAAAGAACACATTCTATTCACGTAAAAACATGCTGATTCCCAGACCGTCCACGGGCCAGATTTAGAAGGTGATTGGGCCGGATTTGGGCCCCGGGCCTTAGTTTGCCTACCCATGCTTTAGGGCACTTCTACACAATATATTTGCAGGTGCTGACACTCTGAATTGGCTGGCAGGCCAAGTCATTATTCAAAATGATTGGATAATCCAATTAGCAAATCATGGGGACAATGAAGGACAATTGTTTTTGCCTGTGTAAATCATTGTCAGGTGTTTATTTATATTTTAATCAGGCAGCATTATTTTATTTTAATTAGACAGCATTGGGAAGGGGTGGGGGTGTAGGTGGGCAAGAAAGCACATGCTTTCGTGTAGAAGCTCCCATGTTCAGTCTCTGGCATCTCCCAATAGTGCTGGGAAAAGGACTCTTGTCTGAAACTCTGGAGAGCTAGCCAGTACTGAGCTAGATGGACCCCTGGCCCAACCTGGTATAAAGGAGCTTTCTAGCAGCAACTCCAAGAGTTTATATTTTGGGGGGAAGTCGTCTGTATAAAAAATTACATCTTAGAGTATTTTCATTTACTTACGCACTTTCCCTCCTCTCTTTTGTAGTTGTTTCTGCTTCTACGAGACCTGATGAGAAATTTCCCCCTTTCTTCTATATGCCTCCTAGGCTGTCTCCAAGTAGCAGTGGGATGGTTTCTCCTGATCAGTCCTCCCACCCAGGTATTGTTCCCATCTTACTCTTCAGCAGCTTCCCCATCAGTCTGAGCCTGTTATCAATGGTGGTAACAGATCCCCCTGTTATTTCCTTCTCAGAAAATGATGGACGTCAAACACATATCCTCTGAATGTAGAGGACTTAGTATTTAGATACTTAATAGACCTATTCTCCATTATTGTGTCCAGTATCCACTTCAAGCCACCTGCATCAGTTATTATTATTATTATTATTATTATTATTATTATTATTAATACACCACCCATCTGGCTGAGTTTCCCCAGCTACCATCAATTGTGGCATCAGACTCCATATGATAATTAAGGAAGACATCCTTGATACAAACCTGAAAGGCCAGTAGAACAGCATGTTCTGTTTAATGTACTCAATTACTCATCCTAGGTAGTGATGCATTTTCACTGCTAGTCTCAGGATTTCATTGTTTAATGAACATTTTGTCCCAATGGCATTCATATAGTGTGAGCATTAAATGAACCGGACATTGAAAGTGTAAAATACAACTGAATGGGAGTAATCTTGTAGTACCGGTAATTTCCCTGTAGCTTATACTTTCTCTGTATTCTGCCTAAGCCATTCCCTTACTGCTACAAATAATCAGATGAATTCAATCATGCGACTTTAGAAAAGCCTTTCTTACTCACCCATTGGTCCTCCAGAAATCATTTACTTGAATGGAAGAAGCATGCTATGCATTAGCAGACTGTATTCTTTTAATTAGGAATTAGTAAATTAGGCTTGTTTCTTCAAGCCAGAGTCTGAATGGCATGCATTCCTCATCTAAGATACTATGTGACTTCATTAGATAGGATACGGCAGGCATGTCCAAAGTCCATTTCGGGGGCCTAATCTGGCCCGCCACTCGAAACTGCCTTGGTTGCGCTGCCTGAAACTGCCTTGGTCGTGCTGGTCAGTGATCTCCAGCGGGCTAGGGACAAAGGTGAGAGCTGTTTCCTAGTTCTGCTGGATCTCTCAGCGGCCTTTGACACCATTGACCATAACATCCTTCTGGACCGTCTAGAGGAGCTGGGAGCTGGGGGCACTGTTATACAGTGGTTCCGCTCCTTTCTCCGGGGCCGTGACCAGGAAGTGGTGTTGGGGGATGAGTGTTCAGACCCCTGGGCTCTCACTTGTGGAGTGCCTCACTGCCTCAGGGTTCCGTCCTCTCCCCCATGCTTTTTAATATCTATATGAAGCCGCTGGGAGAGATCATCAGGGGGATTGGGCTGGGTGTTCATCAGTATGCAGAAGACACCCAGTTCTACCTCTCGTTTAAATCAGAACCAGTGAAGGCGGTGAAGGTCCTGTGTGAGTGCCTGGAGGCAGTTGGAGGATGGATGGCGGCTAACAGATTGAGGTTGAATCCTGACAATACAGAAGTACTGTTTTTGGAGGACAGGGGGCGGGCGGGTGTGGGGGACTCCCTGGTCCTGAATGGGGTAAATGTGCCCCTGAAGGACCAGGTGCACAGCCTGGGAGTCATTTTGGACTCACAGCTGTCCATGGAGGCGCAGGTTAATTCTGTGTCCAGAGCGCCTGTCTACCAGCTCCATCTGGTACGCAGGCTGAGACCCTACCTGCCCGCGGACTGTCTCGCCAGAGTAGTGCATGCTCTGGTTATCTCCCACTTGGACTACTGCAATGCGGTCTACGTGGGGCTACCTTTGAAGGTAACCCGGGAACTGCAATTAATCCAGAATGCAACAGCTAGACTGGTGACTGGAAGTGGCCGCCGGGACCACATAACACCGGTTCTGAGAGATCTACATTGGCTCCCAGTACGTTTCCGAGCACAATTCAAAGTGTTGGTGCTGACCTTTAAAGCCCTAAACGGCCTCGGTCCTGTATACCTGAAGGAGCATCTCCATACCCATCGTTCAGCCCGGAAACTGAGATCCAGTGCCGAGGGCCTTCTGGCGGTTCCCTCATTGAGAGAAGTGAGGTTACAGGGAACCAGATAGAGGGCCTTCTAGGTAGTGGCGCCCACCCTGTGGAATGTCCTTCCAGCAGAGGTCAAGGAAATAAGCAGCTATCCTATTTTTAAAAGACATCTGAAGGCAGCCCTATTCAGGGAAGTTTTCAATATTTAATGCTGTATTGTTTTTAACACTTGATTGGGAGCCGCCCAGTGTGGCTGAAGAAACTCAGCCAGATGGGCGGGGTACAAATAATAAATTATTATTATTATTATTATTATTTAATCCGGCCCCCGTGGCAGTATATGATATGTCCTGGGGTAAAATCCTAAAAAAGAAAAGCTCAACAACTTTGGTCAGCCCTCACGCATGTTCACTCCATCAAATCTGGCCCTCTTTGAAAAAAGTTTGGGCACCCCTGGTACAGTTTATTTAATGCCAGCATCTCACTGGGGCATGAAATGCCCTAGCAAAATCACAGATATGGGGGGAAGAATATGATTGATTTATTTGCAAATAAAAGTAACCCCCCCCCTTCAAGCCCCTCTCCCCTCTCCAAAGTTTATAAATTAGTAAATGCATTTCCCCATCATGCTACAATCTGGGTATGATGGAAAATATGCAGAAAGAATGGTAATTTGTGTGTTTTAAACAACTGAGACATATCCAGTTATAAAAATAATGGGAACTGTATAAGTTCTGATATGGCTGAGTAGTTTTTGCCTGAGGCTAACTGTGCTTCAGATATGTTGTTCTCTTTCTGTGGATTATATGTAGATCTGCTCTGAAAGTGACTAATAGTCTTATGCCATGTGTAATATACAGTAGTAAAACACACCATTGAGAGTACCCTTTGAACAACATTTTTAAAAACCTTCTCTTAGTAAAAAAACAAAAAAACAAATTAATAACGGCCCTCTGGACACTTACATCATAGCCATAACTTCCAAGTAAGCAATTTTAAACTTTGCTGCATTTAGGATTACTGCTTTGCTATGCTTTGCAGAGCTACATTTTAACTAGGAAAGGTTTCTAGTGTGGATTGCAGCTTAAAAGACTTCTGATTTAAAACTTAAATCTTTCTGAACCCCAATGTAGCTGTTATGTGTAACTCAACCTAGTAGAGACTAATGCAGTTTTCAGCATTCAGACTAATTTTTGTATTGGTGGGGGATATTTTTGTTATCCCATCAGCCCCTGCTTTGTGTAGCATGATGAAGAGTTATAAGGAGCGCAGAAGTTTACACACTGATTTGTGACATTTTGATTTCTCCAGATAAAAATGTGGCCCAGTTGTGGATTTTTAAAAAAGATTCCCCCCCCCTTATGGACTAACTCAGCTGTGTTTTGTTTGTTTTTTAATCACCCAGAAGAGTGAATGTGTGGAATATAGGGAAATGAAAGGCCTAGCTAAGTTGTCTGTAGGCATTGCTAGGTTTGCATGTACAGTGGTACCTTGGTTCTCAAGCTCAATCCATTCCGGGAGTCCGTTCAACTCCCCAAACTGTTCAAAAACCAAGGCACGGCTTTCGATTGGCTGCAGGAGCTTCCTGCACTCAAGCAGAGGCTGCGTCGGATGTTTGGCTTCCGAAAAACATTCGCAATGTGGTGTTTGGGAGCCAAATTGTTTGGGAGCCAAGCCGTTCCAGTACCAAGGTACCACTGTATCTTTATCAACACAGTATGGTGGCTGTAATGTAAGAATCAGCCCATAAAGGTAAGGTTTTGATTGACAAGCATTTCAGTGGCACTGAGCATGAACAAATTGTATTCCATGCCACAGTTCTCATTTTGTATTTTTCTGTTGTGAACTGCCCTGGGATCTTCAGATGAAGGGTGGTATACAAACTTTAATAATAATCTGGGCTGCAGAAGTCATGGAGTGTTCAGTTGATGCTCATCAACCTTTGCACTACAAAAGACTTTAAGAATATGTATTATTTCTGTTCTGGTACCAGGATCACCTGAATGTTCGCCTTACAGTTTTAAAGGTGGAGAGAGATAAAATACAAACAGAATTTTTGATCTTTCTCTCCGCTGCAGGATGAGCTTGTCTTCCTCTCACCTTCACAAGCGAAATGACAGGGTGTGCATGCTAGCCAATGGAATACTGGCTCAGCTATCAATTCTGCCCTCCATTATGCTTTGTGGAAATTGTAAAAAAAAAATTAAGCAAAAAAGAAATGCTAAGAATGGCACATTCATGCAATTATCTCTCCATTTGCAGCATTGTTAGTTTCCTGAAAGTTGTTATTATGATGACCGATTGCATTCTGTGGGTTGGGAGGAGGTTTTGACGGGACACAATGGAACAGGGGAAGTAGTTGGTCAGCACCATGGACAGGCAGCTGCTTCTCCAAACTTGGAAAACCAATTCTCATGCCTGAACTTGACAGTAGCTACAAAAGGCATTTTTAGGGCTGAACACATTGAGGATGCTTCCAGAGCAGTCCCACTGCCCTAAAAATGTTGTATCTGTTGTTAGCTTTAGAATTAACGACTGAGGTGCATCCTTTCAGAAAGGATGTGTGCACAAAAATCCCTGTGTTTATTTTTTAGCAATTCTGTTCTCTTCCCTTTCTCAACTAACTAAATCGATTAACTGTTGATTACAACTCCAAAACGACGTTGCAGCTCCATCTCCTTGGTTGCTTTAATACTTCTGGAACATATATTAAGAAATAAACTGGGGCAAATATTGTCTTACGTTTTATGGTTAAAAAGTTTTATGGTTAAAAAGTACAGTGACTCGTTCATTTAAATCACTGTCATCACTTTCAGTTGTAATAATAATCTTGACTAATTATGCTCTCATTTCTTGTAACAGAAACCACATGTAACTTTGGGTGGAACTGTTCCTGGGTTTCATCTACCAATGCCTCTGGAAAACCTGACTGGTTGCTGTCTTCAGTTGTTGTTCTGACTTCTCAGGAGCACCAGCAGATTATAGAGAACAACTCATCAAACAGAAAACTAGAAGGTTGTCCATTTGTGCACGCATTTGTAGTTAACTATCCTTGCCTTCTTTGACAAGATTCTTTCTTAACTGGAGTCACTGTGGTATCCAGCACTATTCTCCAGATCACATACCATGGAGGTGGGGAGGGGAAGGTTATGGATTAAAACACAAATTGATTTTTCATATGTATCCGTCATTGGCTCACAAAAATTGCAGAGGCGTGTGAAATGTTTTCCAAATGAGAGCTCTCCATTCATTGCACAGCATCATGTGCTTAATGCTGTTAATATATTAAAATCATTACAATGAATACAAAAGACATATTGTAGGTTTTATATAGAGCCTCAGTTGTAGAGAACTGGCTCTTCGTTACTTTATGGCAGAAGAGGCTGAAAGCTAATGGTCAGATTATATGTTACTAGCAGTAGTATTGGGAATGACTTGGCTGCATGTCATTCCAGTAACCAGATTCTGGAGCCTTATGGCCCAGTTCAAGGATGTGGTTGTTGCTAAACACCCAGTTATCACTACCTCCAGCCTCCTGGACAATGATCTGATAAGTAAGGAACCATGCTATTGCTCCCATATACAGTGGTACCTTTGTTCTCAAACCTAATCTGTTCCGGGAGTCCGTTTGACTCCCGAAACCATTCGAAAACTAAGGTGCGGCTTCCAGTTGGCTGCAGGAGCTTCCTGCACTCAAGCATAAGCCGCATCGGACATTCGGCTTCCGAAAAACGTTCGCAAACTGGAACACTTACCGGTACTTCCAGGTTTGCGGCGTTCGGGAGCAGATTTGTTCGACAACTAAGCCGTTCGAGAGCCAAGGTACGACTGTATGTGGTTTTTCCGTGGTCCAAAATATTTACTAGTCAGTTATTAAATATATATATACCCCACCCTTCTCATTATCCTGTAAGTATGTCTTCCTCTTTCTTCCTTCTAGCTTTCATCCATTCTTTCTTGCACTGTAATTTATAACTATGGCTGTTGTTAGGGTTAGGGTTAGGGTTGTCATAACTGTCCCCCCTCCTTTTTTTGCTGCAGGGGAAATTCTCCTCCTGAACACTAGCAGGATCTCAGACAGGTGCAAGTTCAGCCTCCGCAGCCCACTCCTGCCTTGGAGCTCCAGTTCCTGTCTCTTGGAGTTGGCCGTGCATTCACAGGGTGTCTCTCTAGGAGCACTCTCTGCTGAAATGAGACATGTGGACACTAATCAGAGTGTAGCCATCCATCTGCAAGAAAGACATGAGCAGGATGCCTGGTAAGACTTGTTCTTGAAATTTATTAGATTTTGCCCCCAGGAGCTATTATATTTCTCGTATTAGAAACATTACTAATTATAATATACATGAATATGCATATTAGCAATGAGTTATTAGGGGGAAAACTCTTACAAGCACAGGCATCCCCCACTTAGGCGCAATTGACTCACGCACAGCCATGTATATGTGTGGCACCAAGAAATAAATAATTTGGTTCAAACCTGGAAATGGTGGGAGAAAGCCGGAGAATCCTCGTGGCTCACAAGGAGATCCTCCCTGGAGCCTGAAGAGGACGTCGTTGAGGATGGAGGAAGCCCCAAAGAGACCAGAGGTGCAGTGGGGCTTTGTTTAGGCTGCTCAGCCTCCCCGCCTAGCAGCTGATGTGTGGGGTAGCATAGCAGCTGCAGCTTTCCTATACATCCTCCAGATTGCTCCAGAGCTTCAATTCTAGTTGTGGATACTTTTGGATACAGTATTTTTGGTATGGATTGAAGAGAGGGCATTTAAAGCGTGTTTAGAGGGTGTTCCCCACTTTACAAGATTTCACTTATGCACATAGGGTCCTGGAAAGTAACTCCCATGAAAGCGGGGGGGGGGGGAACGCCTGTATATTAAATCTCAAATATCGCATTCCATTAAATGAGTTATACATCCACTTGTTAGAGCTTTAGCCCTAACTTAGGATGAGCAAGCTTTCTGAAGCCTGATGCATAACTAGACTGGAGAAATCAGATTAATTATGGAGCCAGTTGCTTGAGCTGAGGACCTTTATTTCGTGTCGGGTGTGTGCAAAGCACCAGCAGTCTCTGGGGATGGCCTGGGTTCTTTTCATTCCTGCATTGTGCATCTGAAATAAGGCCAAAATGCCCAGATCCTTCCAAATCCAAACCCCCAATATAAAGTGCTACACAAGTTAGATAAATAAAATAAGCTCTTTTCTTGAATGTCAAACCTACTCAGATCTTCAGAAATATTAGATAATTTTCTCTATTATGCTTATTAGTCATGAAATAATATACTAAAAATAATGGGATTTCCCCCCAAGACGTCATGAGCAAATCTTCATCACTTGTATCAGATTTCTGAAGAAAGGGTTAAATAATCCTGGACCAGGCCTAGCATAGTATTTTATATCCAAGGATGGCTCAGTAGTGATTCTTTTGAATATATGCATGCAAATAGGTTTTGTTGGAATGATAGTTTTATAATCTGAATTTTGGTTCCCAGAAAAAAAAAACTTCACAGAACAAAATGTTAGGAAGTTGTCTGGATTATGCATTCTGAGAAATGCATGGTTATGTTTATGCATGGTTATGATGTTTTATTGCGTTTTTATATTTTGCTGGAAGCCGTCCAGAGTTGCCGGGGCAACCCAGTCAGCTGGGTGGCATATTATTATTATTATTATTATTATTATTATTAATCATACAGGATAACTCTCCTTGGATACCTTTCTCATCTAGGGATTGGGGGCGGGGCTTGCATAGGTTAGCGGCTGCTTTTTACAGCCTGCATTTAGGGTATGGAAGGCAGCCCTCCTGCATGGCTTGGGGGAGACAGTGACATAGCTGTCAACCTTTCCCTTTTCTCACGAGGAATCCTATTCGGAATAAGGGAATTTCCCGCAAAAAAAGGAAAAAGTTGACAGCTATGGACAGTGAAACTCCTCACATTGAATTGAACTGGCTGACCTTTGGACAGATTCATTGGTTTGCAAAGCGGTAAGAATGACCCATGAAGGCATGACCCATCAAACTCATTCAGACAGGGACCCAGCTCTGCTGCTTATACTCTTACTAAATGTTTTGCTCAAACTCATAACCACTTCGAGCTGAGTAGCCGTTGCTTTTGGAACAGGCAAGATCCTGGATTTAGCTAGTGCTGCACTTTTTGATAAACTGTAGGAGACGGAGAGAGCATGCAGGGTTCCTGATATTATGAAACAGCTCACGGAGGACAATAGAAAAACCAGCAGCAGTCTCACAATGCATCTCAGACTCAATTGGACTGAGAAATATGTTCAGTTTTTGTGTGTGGAATATGTTCCTGCACAGCAACACCTTTAATCTATCAGCCTTATCTTGCATCTGCTTGAACTTCGTCTATAGCTCCAAACTCTTTTTTTTTTTCTTTTCTTTTTTACAGGCACGTTGCCCAGAGACCTGTTGAGCCTTATATAGCTGCTTAAATGTCTTAATTTAGAAGTGGAGTCGTATTAGCCAATTTAACAAGATGTGTTCTCCTGACATAAAATCGATAGTAAATGTAATGCCAGGCTGGTTTATCTGAATTACTGCTGCAACAATCCTTCTACTCCTGTGTATACAAAGGGCTTTGTTCTGGGTTCCATTAAGGAAATTAAATTGGCTCAGAAAAGTTCCTGTTTGGACCAAGCCTAGAAGGAGCCTTATTTATGGCATAGGGAAAAAGCTGCTTTAGTTAGATCTAGCCATTGGGGACCTCCCAAAATTCAGCTACATAATTTAATACCTGATTAGAGCTCCATGATAGTGGTAGTCTCTCTCTCTCTCTCTCTCTCTCTCTCTCTCTCTCTCCCTCTCCCTCTCCCTCTCCCTCTCCCTCTCCCTCTCCCTCTCTCTCTCCATACACACTAGGGGCTGCTGCCCCTGCTCACTCTGCTTGTCAACCCCACCTACCCATTTGCCAACCAGCCTTCCCCCACACCTGACCGATCTCCCCTCCCTCCACAGCTCACCCCGAGCCACAACCCCCTTTAAAGGAGAATAATAATAATAATAATTTATTATTTATACCCCGCCCATCTGGCTGGGTTTCCCCAGCCACTCTGGGCGGCTTCCAGCAGATTATTAAAATACAGTGATTCATCATTTTGTTAAACCACTGTGTGAAGCGCCTTCCCCCCACTGCAGCAAGGAAGCAGTGTAAGAGTCAAGCACCCAGGTGAGCTGTTCTATGGAGGGCAGGAAGCAGAGCCGGCCCGCCCATGAGTCAGGACGAAGCGGCTGCCTCAGGCGGTGGAAGTGCAGAAGGAAATGCCCCACCTGCCCCCACTGTTTCTGTCGCTGGCAGAGCGCCCCCTCTCGCTGGGAACGTTCCAGCACGCAGAATTGCCTCTCGTCTTCCCTGCCCCTGGAAAGGAGAAGATAAGCACCAAAGCCTTGTTGAATGCGTCCCCCATGCTAAGTTCGGCAAGGATGAGGGCATTGCGGCAGCAGCGAGGAGTAAGGAGCAACATGCTCCCGTTTCACCTCAGGTGGCAGAATTGGATGGGTTGTCCCTGGTGTGAGGTACTTCAAACAATGGCTTAGCAAACAACTGTGTGAAGCACTTCCTTCCTTGCCAACAGGGAGGTTTAATAGAGGGAGGAAATGCTGTGTGAAGCTCCTTCCCTCCTTGCTGTAGGCACATTTAATGCAGGGGAGGAAACATTTAACACAGCAACTTGCTAAGCCGCTGTGTGAAGCACCTTCACCTTCTGTGAAACAGCTTGCCTGGGCCGCCTAATACCCACCCTGCTTCTTTGCTCACCTGCCTCCCTGCCTGGTGTTCATCACTCTGCAGTTAGGATGTCCACCTATTGGCAGCTGCACAAACTGCAGAGCCTGACGACAGGCTTACATTTTTATGTATATGCAAAGCTGCCTCTCACAATTTCATATTCTGGGCAATATGCTATACATATTACATTGTAGAGAAAAATATAATGCTAGATGCTGCTCGGGCTGACTAGATGTAGTGTTGTGATTGCACATCAGACATAATGTACCCATGATTAAATTTTGAAAGCGGCTTGGATGCTGCGCTACAATTTGCAGTGCCGGTAATGAGGAGTGACTCAGTGCTGCAGGTTTCTGGCTACTGTGATACACCATGACACAAGTGATACAGTGATGAATCAGAACTGGTGGGCTGGGCAATGTGCAAAAGCAAAAAATGTGTTGGCATTTAAGTAATGGAAGATCAAGTATGCATATGTATATGTAACTGGTATAATTTGAAGTGTAAAAGGTTGGGCAAGATTTAAAGCTGAGAACAATATCACAAATATGTCATGGGTCTTAGGCTGCATATATACAGTGGTACCTCGACTTACGACGATAATGCGTTCCGACGCGATTTTCGTAAGTCGAAAAAATTCGTAAGTCGAATCCCCATAGGAATGCATTGAGCGAAAAAAATTCGTAAGTCGAAAAAATCCTATTAAAAATTCGTAAGTTGAAAAAATCCTATTCAAAGCGGCCGCGACTTCCATTCGTAAGTCGAAAAATTCGGTTGCGGCGGCCATTTTGTTTCTCCCGGAAGTCATTCGTAAGTCGAAAAAAACGTAAGTCGAATCGCTCGTAAGTCGAGGTACCACTGTACTATTCCATCCATAGCACAAAAAAGTATTTTTTTTCTCAATCTGGAATCCTTCATGCTGAAGCTCAACACGCTGCTTTCATTCTAGACTGAGTCTAGAATCGATCCTGCCATCAATAAATGTGAGTGTGGTTACTTGATAGGCATTTGAGAGCCCTCCCCTTGCTTAGGTTATCCTTAAATTTGTATCAGTTCTTTCTCCCACTGGGGAAAGTCACAGCCATTGTTATTTTTATGAAATCTGCTAAGCTTAACTTGTTGATTGCCTTGATTCTTCTTGCCTGATGGGTACTGTTGTATAGTTAAGTCAAGCAAAATATTTTAAACAGTGATCAACTTGCATTGTTTCAGCAGCCTTGAATCTACCAGTAGGTCCCAATCTACCTTCTTCCCAACCCTGAAGTGTGTGAATTACTTTGACCACTCCAAAATGCCATTTAAATGTGAAGCATTATTTAATCATGACAACTCCTTTGAATTTTGCAGGGTGAAGTGGAAAGTGCTGGTTGGTTCAGTTGGAGAAATGGAAAGGCCCTTTGAGATCACTTTGCTGTATTCAAGCTGTGAAGAAAAGAGTTCTGGGCTTTTGGCACTGGGCTCTTTGCATCTCAGAAATTGCTTTCATGGTATGTCTTATATTGCCATTCAGCCCTGGAAAGTCAGGATATTTGCTTTGCATAATCACAAAAGCCCAGGACTAGCAATGCTTCCAGCATGAGACTCAACAGCAAGCAGTGGAGTAAATATCTTTGGAACATGAGGATCCCTTAAAAACAAACTTGTTTCTTAAATAAAGGTTATGTAAAAAATACACTTGGGTTCTCTCTTAAAAAGTTTTTAAATTGAACTAAAAATTTTCATATGTCATAATGGTGCAGTCGCTACATAAATATATAAGCAGACACATATATATTAAATCACACATAAGCATCATTTTAGGGTCAAAGCAGTATTTAAATTTTAAATCACCACACTCAATAAATATAGGGCCACCAAACATGATTTTATTGCACTAACTTCAGAATATAAATGCATTTTTGTTCATTATATTTTGTAAATGATTTTTTATTGTCCTTCTCAAACTCATTTCCTGCTTTTTTTGGTTGTTGTTGTTGTTGTTAAAAAACTATCAATAATGTAAGGGATTAATTCTTCTTGCATGTCAGGTGCTTTAACATACTTAGGCCAGAAAAATATTTAGTGAAAAATATACAAAGGGAAAAGAAACTTAAACGATTTAAGCCATACTGGATAATTTATCAACATGCCTTTGAATTGGAGTATAATGCAAATACAAAGATATATGGTGGCAGGATGAAGGCAGACTTGACAAAGAGGGCAATAAATTTTGCCTATTGATAACCAAACTGCCGCCCCCAAGAAAACTTAATCCTGGAAAGCAGTGGTAAATCCAGTCTGCAAAGGTCACATCTGTGCTTTCTGGACACCGGACTTCTAAGACTGACTTATTTTCTGAATCTTAAATAATTTGCTGTCTATCCAAAAGAATGTCTTCCACATGACTTACAATGGAGAAACAGAAAGCTACAGAACAGCCCTCAAGCAATGGGAAGAATGTTCTGCAGCTTTCTGACACTTCTACTTGTCTTATACCTAGAAAACATGGGTCTGAGCAATTTGCCACTTGTTCCATGCTATCTAGGCACAGGTTTGAGCAGTTTTGCCTTTGCCCTGCTGTTTCCCCCGCTGTGGGAAATCTGATTGCCATTTGTTCAATTCAACGCTAAACCTCAGGTTTTCCCAGGGCAAAGAGAAGCATGGATGAGCCCACTGTCTTCCTTGGTAACACCAGAAAGAGGGATGTTGCAAACTTGTAGGCTCACTCTTTTAGCCATCACATTAAGTCAGTGGTTCTCAAACTTTTTTCTCAGGGCCACTCTTTCGGGGGCAGGGGAAAATTGCTCTCGCCACGCCAAATTTTTTTCCAATGGTACCTTGATTTTCAAACTTAATTCGTATCAAAACCAAGACGTGCTTTCCCTAAAACATTGTTTTGATACAGAAAGTACTTACTTTCTATGGAGAAAGTAAGTACTTTCCGTATCAAAACAATTATATATACAGCCAGTATCCACGCCTCTCTTCAAGAGCATTGGCTATTATTCTACAGTTCTCCACAACATATTGTTGTGAACAGGGATTTTCAACTCTGACAAATATGCTGCTTTCAAGAACTCACTCCTCTGTTTATTGCTCGCTGTATCTTCGCCATCTTCTTCCATACTCTTGTGACCAAGGGGGAAAGGAGCTCATAATGGAGCAATTATGTTTTAAATCTAGGCATTGTTCTTTGATACTCGGATTATGTTTTTTCCTTCCCTTCAGACAAAGGAGTTCCACATATTTCCCAATACGAGAAGGGTTCCGCCGCCCTATGCCCACAAGAGGGCTGTGTCAGCAAACTTCAGGTCTGTGATTTCAGTACCAGTTGCCCCATTGAAGAAGACAGTGGATCCATCTGTGGTGAATATGGATCTATTTCCCTTACACTTTTCTGTCCATGGCTTCCTACTTGCCAGCTTGGTTGCATGAATATTTTGAGCTCACTTGCTCACTCCTGTCTTACAGGTCCCCTAAAGGCAGCAAGACAAAAAATAGCTTGAATGAGATGAAAGTGATTCCTTGATGTGGTCCCCTCAGATCATGCAACCACAAGTCCACAGAGTAGCTGAAGTCCTCTCTACCTCACAAAACAGCCCTTATATCCAGGACCCAGAGTATTTCTCCCCACCAAGGGGAGAGCCATCATGAGGTGGCTCAGGTCCAATGAGTCCTAGCTTCCTCCTGCCAGGACCCTGGAAATTAGGCTATTGATTCCTGATCAGGTGATCTGATGCTGGCTCCCCCTACCACAGTGATAGTAATCAAGACCACTCAACTATGGTTTTTTTAAAGTTATATTATTGTGGCCATGAAATGTATTTAATATTCTTGTTTGGTTGTAATCTGCCTTGGGGGACCTTGCCTAATGCAAGACAGTGGTATATAATGAAAATTTTTATTTATATCATTGTCGTTAAGGGGAGGTATCATGGCACTGTACATTGAATGAGATGACATGAAAACTTACATAACTCTTGGTGGAATTGTTTCCCATGCTTGCTATTCTTTTCTAACCAGACTCAACAAGAGAAGGCATAGTTAATTAACTGGTACTCACCCTGTTTCTCTTCTTACTGAGATTTATGTTTTCCTTACTACCACCAATCTTTTTCTTGCAGACCATCTACCGGAGGGCGCACATTGTTCTTTTGAGGAAGGTCCCTGTGGCTGGACATTGGGTGGCAATGTGAACTTTTCCTGGTCTATTCATGGCTTTTCAAAGATACATGAAGACCCCTTTGGAGCACCTGCCTTACATGCTACCAGAGGTTTGTTCCATATCTGCCATTTTCCAGTTTAGCCCGGAGCACAAGGTTGTTCTAAAGAAGTGTCAATAGAGGGACACTTAGCCCCTGCCTTGAGAGAGTGCACATCAACCCATGAGAGACATGCACATCTCCCTTAAGCAGCAAACCCCAAAGTGTCAGGAGAAGTGTGAATTAATCACATTTTCTCTCTTGCCAGTTCTTAACAACATGTAAAATAGCTCATTGCTTTCAGCAGAAATATTTCAAGACATTTGAGCAAGTGTGTGTGTGTGCGTGCGCGCGCGCGCGCGCGCAAGTGTAAGTGTAAGTGTGTAAATGAAGGACCAAGATCCGCATAAAAAACAATTAGTGTACAACAAGTGTACAACAAGTGGGGGACTGCAAGGATTTTGGGAGGAGCGCATTGAGCTTTCCACTCTTCCAAATAAATTGCTGTAGAGATGTGATGGTGATTGAGAGATATGGAGATTGCCCCCCCCAAAAAATCTCTTTTTCTTATTTTCTTTCTCTTTTCTTCATGCTGTCTAGTTCGGCAGGGTTACTGAGACTGAGAAAGGATTGTCTCTCTGCACTCAATACTTTTAAAATTACAAAGTAGCATTCTTTGCAGGGGGTTGGACTAGATGGCCCTTTGAGTCCCTACAAACTGTACAATTCTGTGATTCTGCATACCTGAGACATTCCCTGACTATATAGTAACTTTTCTCTTGGGACTGTTTTACCGTCCTGCCGGTTGATATGGGGCTACCAAGTTTGTTGTGCAATGACAGATGCACAATGGATTTCCTTTTAGAAGATGAAGTGGATTGTTAAGGTTTAAAAAGCTCCAGAATATCATGAAATAAATCTCAAACTGCAATTAAAAAAAAAAAAAAAGCTCGAATAATGCAGATTACTCTAGATAGATTAGATTATTCTATTTCCTTTTCTATCAATCGAAAGATAATTTGAATTATTTTGGCATTTGGCATTTTTTTAATAGGAGGAATGTATTTGAGTAATTTATTTATTTTAGTTATTTCTGTATCCTTTTGGCATCATAATATTTGTTTCTTTACGAATATTGCCAAGAAACTTTAGGATTCTACCCTCCTTACCTTAGAATGTTTTAAACGAATCTTACTGGGGTATGAACATAAGTACGTGTAGTGCCACCCACTGTCTCCAAAGTAGGGCATGCAATAAGGTGTGGATTACTCTAGCATATTTTTGACTGGATGCTGTACTGAGTGGTCGGCCAGGCTAAGTAGATGGCCATGCCCTGCCCCCCCCCCCGCCCCGGGCCGCCTCAGATTGGCTCATTTGAAGGATGAATTAGGCTGGAACCTGTGAGCCTCTGTGGTGGCTGGAGGGGACAGGGAAATATAAAATGGCGCTGCACGTCTGGGGGATAGAGGAGGCTCCGTGTTGGGCCGCAACCACTGCTCACCGGCAAGATGGTAAGAGGCCATTTTGATCCTTTGATGTCTGCTGTCCCTATCATTGTGAAACAGAATTCACCAAGCGCTGACCCACTAATAGTTCAATCCATGGACAGTTAATAAGGCAATATCTAGATGACTGTCTAAATGACACGAGAACTTCCCTGAGCTGCTCTAGGCCTTCTGAACTTGTGCAGGGGCCTCCAGGGTGTCATACAGAGATTCAGGTCAGACACATAATTTGCCTATGCAGTGCACTGTAGATCATGCATGGCTGAGACATTCTAGAACCTGTTGGCTCCACAAACAGATTATTATTAAACCCGGGTCTCACTTGCTGAGCGTTCCACCACTGCACACCTGCAAATCCGCCACTGAAATCCAGTTGCAATTTATTTTCCAGGTCACTTTTTGTATCTGCGTGTAGACAGCGAGCACACAGATGGTGTTGCCTGGGGATATAGTCCTAGACTCCCAGTCAGTCTTGCAAATGGAGCCTCCCAGGTATGTTTCCCTTTATTCTTATTCAATTAATCTGCACTTTGAGGGAACTTTTAATGACACAAGCCCCATTTTCTTTTCTTTCTTTCTTTTTTACTTTTAAAAAAATATTTTTTTATTAAATTAAAACTGGGTGTGGCGGTTCTATCTGGAGCCCCTGATTCAATCTCCATTTGATATGTGATGGAAGCCATGATGTCCTCATTCTGAACAACCAGCCACACCTACTGGCCTGATAAATAAGCATTGTTTTTGAGGGGTTTTCATACTTGGCTACACCTGGTAGGGAAGGTAAGCTAATCCCTGAGTAATTCCTGAGCAATTTGCATGTGGTAGGAAAGTAAAAAAATTATGATTTCAAACTCAGAAAGATGGATAGTCCTATCAACATATACTTTCCCTTTCTTCCTCTGTGTGGCTGCAGCCAGGGTACACAGCATGAGTGTGGGATTCCATATTCTTCATACTTCCTAACCCACCGCCAGGAATTTGAGTAATCATGCCAGCTTATACATTACTTCCTCCATGCATCTGTGGTGATAAGACCACTGTGTATCAGGAATTTTAGTATATATGAACCTAGCCCATCATCTTCAAATATGTATCAGAAAGAGCCTCCTTGACAACTGTTCTCTTGTCTCTTCATTTTGTCATCAAATTCCTCTTTAGCTCCAATTCTCAGCCTACATTTTTGGCAATTACAATGGCACCATCTCACTCATTGTCCAAGAAGAAGGAGACGGAATTGGTGCCACGTTGCTGTTGTGGGAAAGAACAGGGAGCTGGAGTGATCACTGGTATCTTATAACCTTGGAAATGCCAAGACTTCAAAACTAGTAAGTACAACATCAGTGGTATTCTTCACTAATAGAGCATAAAATGATATATAGATAATATTGTACCATCAGTATGCATGACACTTGATAAAGGAATAACAAAAAGACAGGTTCCTGCCCTGTGAAGGTTGCAATCTAAAATCTAACACTCAGAAGTCCATAGGAGAGGAAGAAGATGAAGATGGGGATAAACAGAGGATCTGTGTTCCTTCAGTTCAGTTACACATACTCAGGGCTTGTCCACTCTCCTGCATGTGCTGTGCCTAGAAAGCATGGGTCTGAGTGAGTGGTTTTCCCCTTGCCACGTTCCTTTCCAAGGGAAAACCCACTCTTTAAAGCTAGATCAGAACAAATGGCAATCTGGGGAAACTGTGGATTGCCGTTTGCTCCAGTTGAGTGCTAAAGAATGGTTTTCCCCCAGGGGAAAGCAGTGGGGCAAGAAGAAGTGTGAATAAGCTCTTAGGCTTTGTGAGGTTGATGGGGCTACATAGCTTCACCCCCCAAAATGTGGGTTTTCAGTAGGGCTTTGAGGGAAGAGAGGGAGAGGAAGGTCATATTGCTCTGGGAAGAAGTTCCAGGCATAAGGGACAACAAAACAGAAAAGGTTGAACTGTTTCAAGTTAGATATCTTTGGACTACAATAATACATCTAGACATACAGTTGTACCTCTGCTCTCAACACCTTGGGAGTCGAACGTTTCAGCTCCTGAACGATTGAAAACCAGAAATGAGTGTTCCGGTTTTCTAATGTTCTTTCGGAAGCCAACCGTCTAACGGGGCTTCTGTGGCTTCCGATTGGCTGCAGGAGCTTCCTGCAGCCAATCAGAAGCCACGCTTTGGAAGTTGAACGTTTCGAAAGTTGAACGGACTTATGGAACGGATTCTGTTTGACTTCTGAGGTACGACTGTACTGGTGAAGTTATTCTGAGCATACAAACTTTAGGCTTGTAAAAGCCTGCTTCAGATTAAAGTTCCTGAATTCTTCTCCATCCCAGATCAAAATTCCTGTCTTCTTCTGCTGCCCATCCCTACCACCCATCTCTGAGTATCCTTATGGAAGAAATCTACACAACCACCATTCCCTCCATCCCATAGTTCAAGCCTGAGTGTTGTTGCCTCTGTAGCCCAAATGGCACTACAGTACTTTTATGCACAAGAGGGGAGGTATTGGGGTGCTTGGAGAAGCACCCAATTTGGCAGAAGTAGATAAATAATTGGGAGGTATCGTGTTGAGGGATGAATCCCAAACAGCCAAATGAGAACTGTGCGCATTCAGTGGTCACAGAATGTTGAGGATGAAAACCAGAGGAAGGAGAAATGGAATGGTGTTTCCTGGAGGAGGGCATGGCTGTGAAACACTCTTCACCTGAAGCTCCATGACAGTCCAAACCTAATCATTTCCTGGAAGCACTGTAAGGCCTGCATGTCTGAGTTGACATTAAATGACCTGGACTAGGACAATATGGCACGTTACATAGTGTTTTATATAAAGGCTTTGCCAATTTTTCACCCCCTAAAAGAATTGGAGCGCAGAGAGGGCATTTGCCCCTGCAAGCCATATTGGGGTTTTTCTGTTTCTCTGTGCCTATGAGGTGTTACTGTCTTCCCTATTGCTACTACTCTGCAGTGCCACTTTTGAAAAAGCATCTTCATCCCCACAGCATTATGCCAGCTAATTGGGGGACATGTTTTGTTTTGTTTTGCTTTTTTGTTGTTGTTTTTTGGTGTGTGTGTGTGTGTGTGTGTAGCATGGCACCTTGGATCCTGAAGGTGTAGCTATATGAAGGAAAGAAAGGACCCTTAGATGTCCTCACTCTGAAGCAGAGAGGGAAGGAACGCACTCCCACTGCCATGGCAACCAGAGTCATGCTCTCTATCAGCTGATTATTATCACTGGGTCTCATTGGTCTCATTCCCAATGAAGGGGTACATTCCAAGGCAATAGCAACATGTTACCTCTTCCTCTTGACTTCCAACACCATACTTTTGACCCCCTTTAATGCTACCCCATCACCCAAAAGTGAGAATGCTTTCTCTCTGGGAATTAAAATGTTGGGTGAAAATGTTTGGTAAAAATGCCCCCTGCTTTGGTTCAGCTGTTGTATAGTCCAGTGTTGTTGTTTTTCCTATTTTGGTATTTGTAATGTTAATCATTTTATAAGGAGCCCTGAACTGTAGAGATTGAAGGAAGGGGGAGGTCCCAATCCTAGTCTCCCCACCCCCACAAAAAATCCTTTCCAATGCCTGCTGACCATTGAAGCATGAGATTAAAGCCCCATTGTAAAGCACCTTTCATAAATATATTCAATCATATTAAGATATGCTTCTTGATCTTGCATTTTAATCTATTACTTGCTAGATGTTCTGGCTTGTCAGATTTTATTTATGGACGGCTTTTTCACAGATGAAGTCCTAGCATGTTGGCCTTGCTGAGCTTCACTCTAATTTGAATATTTTTAGATTTTCCCAATCTGTTTAGAACAAGACTGTTTCCTAGCTGAATAAGACATTAACCAGCACTTGTTCTTCCCAATATACAATTTTCCCTCATAAATCATACTGGGTTTCAACAGCAGCAGCAGATAATTTCCTGGTGTGACATGTACTTTTCATATTCTCCCAGAGTACTATATTCTTATGGATGTATGTTTAGTTACAATTCTTTAAAACAAAAACAAAAACTGCTCAGCTTTATCCTTCAGGAATGGAACCTATTTTTAGCCATCCTGAATTAGCAGATTGTGCAATGGTGTTTTTATTCAATGCATTAGCAAGAGAATGTGTGGCTCATGTGTTAAGACTATGGCTGCTGCTATTGTTGCTCTTTTGCAGTATTTACCGGTAATCCCAACTGTGTGTTAATTAGAATTACCGGTACTTCAAATGTGAACATGTTAGAGTGCTAATACTAAGTCTTTTTCAGGGATGGCTCCTTGACTGATCTGATAACTGTTGACCCTTAGTTTGGGGCAGGAAAATTCAGGGCTCTGTGAAGTTTTATAGCAATATATTCAGTTAAATTTTCTGAGGCTTAGTTTACTTACTGCTTCATTGTTCTGCTTGGGACCTATGGAATGCAGCAATGTATGAAACATGCTTAATTTTTCAGTAATACTGATTATTTCTAGGTTGTGTTTCTGTTATTTCTGTTTGCAAGTTGCTTGTTGTCATACAATGTCATACAATGTTTGATAGCTTGTTTGCAAAATCAATTCAGGTGTTTATTTTAATATATATTTATTCTCTTTGTCTTCTTCTCCAAACATCTTCTTTGGTGGATAGCTTTCAGTTGCAGATCCGGGCCACTTGGGGTTGGAATTCGCAAGCTGACATTGCAGTCGACAATATTACATTTGGTCTAGACTGTTCCTCTAATGGTGAGTTACTTCTAATTAAGGTAGCTCCAAATAGGCAGCCAGCGTATTAAGCAATACGAGGACTGTGTGTTATGTACTTATTGCAGAAGAGCAAGTTATCACTTCCTCCTGGTGACTCTTCCTTTATTGTAGCCTCAATGGAACATCCTTCAAGGCAGTAAATGTGTAAGTCTTTGTTGCTCAGGGACCAAATGCCTTCCCTTTGGATGCATTTATTCCTGATGCAAATATTAGCCCACGTTCACAGCCCTGAATCAAAATATTGTGATTTGGGGCAGGGGAAATGAGATTCTTCTCATCTGGTCTTATCACAACTGTTTTGTAGAGTGTGGTAGCATTGGAAGCACAGTTCTTCCCCATCTCCCACCTTGTACCCTTTTCTGACATAGAAAAAGAAAGGGGTAAGAAGATCTGCTCTCATTCCAGACAAGAATAACAGCCTTTGCGGTCTATGAGGGAAGAGCGACAGATTCCTTTTCAATCAGAAATCAATAACATTGGCATGTTATCAGTTGACGTAGAGAGAACAATCCCGCCTTTCAGCATTTCACTAATTAAAGTTGGTACACTTTTATCCACTTGCAACACACGGCGATTCTTAGGCTGCATGCACACAACATTTCATTCTGGAATCAATGGAGAGTGAGTACTGGTTTCTTCTGTATAGTCCACACTCAGTCTGGATCTAGATTTTGCACTTGAAAAGTGCTTCTGTAGAAACTGGTTTCATTCCAAAAATAAAAGCCCATTGTAGATTGATTCTGCATTGCCCTGTAGTGTGTCCATTTTGGGCATGTGGGGTATGTCCAATGAGATATACCAAGATCGCTATCACCACATCCTTCTTTATTCAGCTGGGGCATGTGCAGGGAGAAAAAGGCATGGATCATCTAATCAAGGGGAGGATTTCACATGTGTGTCAAGTTACCACATCCATCCTTGTGGACAGCAGGATCTAAAACCAAACTAGATTAAAAGCAGCATGTTGAAGACAAGCATGACTGATTATAGATTAAGAAAAACTACATTTTTGTGCTATAAATAGGTTAGTGTGTACACAGCCTTACACTTTGGATGTGCCTCCCCACACAGTCACTCTAGTAGACATGCTAGAGGTTCTTCTCTGCCTACCCTACATTGTATTCGGTTAGGTCTTGCGGTAGCCAATCATCTTGTCCTATATACTGTAACACCTTTTTAACACCTTTAGCATGTTTGATATGAAAATGTTGCAGAAGGAGGTGATGTAAAGGAAACAGTGCACCAGTATTTTGTGTCAATATGCATGCAGTGACATGCATGTGGACTGTTCATTTATTCAGTTAAAACATTTGTGTCCTGATGCTTTTCCTTTGTTTCTTTTTCAAAAAAAATCTATGCTGCTTTAAATTTTAAAAAAAGACCCCTCTAACAACCTGCTTTAAACTATCAAACCCGTATTAAAATGGAACAGAATATCAGAATGAAATGCTGCAATGTGCAAACAAAAATACAATAAAGATCCACATATAAAAAGAAGCTAAGAGTGGCTAACAGTGGGTTAAAACAAATAAACTCAACTCTGCAAAATTATTAAATCATGAACAAGATCTATATGCAATCATTAAAACAATTAAGCATTCTGACAATAAAGTAATTAAAGGCAGCCATTTAAAATGCAAATTACAACCCATCAATCTTTATTACGGTCAAAAACCAGACAACAAAAGATTTGTACAACTGTTTGCAAACAGTGAAGGTGAGTTACAATATTCACAGCCTAAAAGTTCTTTTGAACAAGAATAATTTAAACATCCTATGGAAGGCCATTGAAAATGCCATTAAATGAGGGGGCTCCAGGGCACTGGTCCCAGCTAAGTACATTTTTGAGGACGCTCAGAAGGGCCTATGATTAAGATCTTAGCAGTGGGCAGGCTTTTATGGAAGTAGATCAGGGGTAGGCAACCTAAGGCCCGGGGGCCAGATGCGGCCTAATCGCCTTCTCAATCCGGCCCACGGATGGTCCAGGAATCAGCGTGTGAGTAGAATGTGTTCTTTTATTTAAAATGCATCTTTGGGTTATTTGTGGGGCATAGGAATTCGTTCATTTTTTATTTTTTATTCAAAATATAGTCAGGCCCACCACATGGTCTGAGGGACGGTGGACCAGCCCATGACTGAAAAAGGTTGCTGACCCCTGGTTTAAATGGCCCGTGGCCATACCCACTCTGCCAGCTGATAGGCTGGGGCCACCTTGCAACGCTGCTGGCACAGCCGGCTATGACATGGGGTGAGGTAGCGTACCTCCCATCCACACCAGAAGACTTTGAGGCACAGCTGCCTGTGCGCAACGCTGCCCTCCGATATAGAGGAGAGCGGATTTAGCATGCCCTGCACACACACTAACTCTTCAGGTTATAACTCCCATCTCCCTTATACTGGCTCAGACTGTTTGCCCATCTCACCTAGGCATTGCTGACTGACAGCAGATTTCTAAGACCTCCTCAGTCAGAGGTCTTTCTCATCACCTGCCATCCATCCTTTTCTAAACTGGAGGTGCCTGGGATTGAGCTTGGGGCCTTGTGCTTACAGAACATGGTCTCTGCCACTGAACTATGGTCCCTTTTGGTCCTGGGTTTGGCCATGGCTCCTTACACTTTGCAGCACTGGGCCAGCTCACAGGTGGAGGAAACTGCTGGTCCGAACCCCGCTGAAGCACACTGCCACCTTGACAATGACTGGAATGGATAATGTGGCTTGTCACTAATTGGGGAAGCCAATTAGTCCCAGCTGCCCTGAAATAACTTCAGGCTCAGTTCCTCAGTCGGAGCAACATGTCACCAAGCATAGTTGCTCTATGGACTGTTGAACCTGGTGACTTTTCTGTGTAGGTTGGCTAACCTGTGACCCAGTCGCCCAGGTGCTGTTGGGCTCCCATCAGCCCCTGTCAGCTTAAACTCTGCGTGGCCAGCCGGCTCCTTCTTCCTTGCCTCTTTCGCTTGGTTGGAGGGGAGGTATCCTGTTAAAGGGATCTGGGGTGTGAATACTGTCTGAAGCCTGGGCGTGGGCTAGGGCCGTGTCACAGCCCCTACGGGGACCCCTCGGGATGCCACTATCTGACATAGGTTATAGGGCACCCCCTATCTGTGGTTTACCCTTCTGTGGACTCCCTGCAGATGGGCAGGAGTCAAAATATAGCCTGGCTTCACCCCAATGCCTAAGCCAAACCGCTCACATCTGTAACCAATAAAGTTGTGGCCTATTTGAACCCATGAACCAAATATTCCGTGAAAGTTTGATTTATTGTTCTCCTGAGAACTTTGTGGCTCGGGTGCCTTGGGGCGCAAGGAAAGTTTTAAAAAGCCACCCTCAAACATGTTGCCAGAAGGCAAGCCAGAGAGGAGATTTTTCTAGGATATGTACCAGAAAACAGAGTTTTCCTCTGGTAACTTCTAGAAGTTAGTGTGAATGTTGTTGCTTTGGACAACGCTGTGCAGTTGAGGGTACATGCTTCTGAAAAGAGACTGAGTTCATACAGTTACATGAATTCCTGTAAGCTGCAATTGTTTTTCCTCTGAGTACAAGCTATTTCATTCATCATCTCATCCTTTTAATTCAATTAGATCTTGGAGAAGCCCAGCAGCTCTGCTTTACTTTCAGTAATAAAATTACTTCTCCCCCTTGCCAGGAGAGGTTTCGGATGTCATTGACAGAGCCAGTTAATAGGCAGACAAGAGGTTATGTTGGGAGCTTGCAGATAGGCAGCAGGAAGGAAGGAAGGAAGCAAAGCAGGAAGGAAAGCCTAATTTTCTTATTACTAGGATGGAAATGCTAATTTCCTCATATGTTCCGGCTATTCCGTTCGCCACCCTTCTCTTCAAAACGTGATATAAGAATAGTGTATATGAAGTGTGTGTGTGTGTGTGTGTGTGTGTGTGTGTGTGTGTGTGTGGAATGGGGTGGTGGACAGTTTTTTGTTTGTTTGCTTACTACACTTCTTTTCCGCTCAGTAACTGAAGTTCCCTGGGCAATTTACAGTGAAAGTTAAAACCATGAAGCAGAAAAATACCTAAAATCTAGAACAAAATAAAAGCAGTACAACAGTACAATATCAGAATAAAGCCAGCGACAGAGGATAAAATGTCTAAGCAGCACATTCTTAAAAGCCTGGAATAATAATAAGGTGTTTACCTGGCACTAGTGTCAATATGCATGCAGTGACATGCATACAGACCACACAGTATGAACACAAAGGAAGCTTCTCAATGGAGGGCATTCCACAACTGGGGTGCCACCACTGAAAAGGCACTTCATTTGGGGGGGAGGCATCTGGAGAAGGGCCTCCCAAGAGAGTCACACTTAAAGCAGGGCCTGAAATGTAGTCCCTGGCCTTTTCGTATTACCACATTCTACCCAGACCCTCCAAGGGGCCCTAGTTTCTAGGGACAGTCCCAGATTTACAGAAACGGTCCTGGTTTCTGATTTGATCCCAGAATGTCCCGCTTTTCCTTAGGATTTCCCTATTTTCATTGGAGAAATGTTGGAGGGCATGAAGTTGTCTGACCCTGAGCCACCTGAAGGCAACCCTGTATAGGGAACTTTTAAAAAATGTTTTATTATGTTGTATATATGTGGGAAGCAGCCCAGAGTGGCTGGGGCCATCCAGTCAGATGGGAAGGGGATGCATAATAAAATTATTATTACTGTTGTTGTTGTTGTGGAATGGGACATCCCTATTTTCATCAGAGAAGTGTTGGAGGGTATGTCTACTTTGTCTACATCATCACTCACCAGCTTATTATTGCCTTATTTTCCAAGTTCTGAAAATGGTACATCTCCCCTGGAGGGATATTGTATGGCAGCAAAACAGCTGCTGCCATCTGGCTCTTTATTTACTATGATAACTGGTGCTCTAAGCACTTGGCAGGCACCATATTTACTTTTTGAATAAGGCATATGTTGCAAACTGTTGAGGCATGTAATACTTACCTCTGCATAATGCCAACAAAGCAACCTTTGCTGCTGTGGTCATTTTTACAGTTATTAAAACTATTTTAATGATTGTATGGTGTAAATAAAATTGCATTTTAATGTGAAACGACCTCATTACCACTTCCCTAATCAATATAAAACCAAAATGCAGCTGTCACATTTCTCCAAATTTTGCAATGCGGTTCTAACATTTAAAAATCTGTAGAAAAAGGTGTAGATTAGGTGAAAGGATGCAAGAAATGCTTTTGTTGGTGAAAGCAATGTACAAAAGTGCATGATAGGGGGAAATTTGCACAAAAACACATATTAATTTTCATGTGGATTTTTTTTTTTAAATCTGCAAACTGATGTGTGGAAATCAGGAGAACTGAACTTGAAGAATGGAAAAATTAGAAACTAAGGGACACTAAAATTGGCCAATTCCTTCATCCCTATTGATGAATACTATAATTAATCTAAGAAATAAAGAATACAGTCAGAACTCTCCATGTCAGCACGGAAACAGACCTCCCTTCATCACAGGTCTGGCTAAGCCTTAGCTTTCAGCTTGCTGGGGCATCCTGTTCAAACACAGTAGCTGCAGTGAAACTGCAGAGCTCCAGCAGTTTTAAGGCTTCAGCCCATGAACAAGCCTTGGAAATCATGGCATGGTGTGTTAACATGTGTTGGGAAGCAGCAGGAGTCACCCTGTGGGAGGCATTCAGCAGCTCCCTCTTATAAGAATTCCATCAGCTGCAGCATCTTGGCTTGCCAGATGGAACAATATCCCCTCTCTTCCCCCCATATGCTGTTCCCAGGGTTCTCCTGACCCCCTCAGAGCCCATTTTGGAAGCACCGGGGAACCTCATTGCACAAGCAGAGGGTTTCTACCAACAAGACTCATTAGTTGAATCCTGCCCTGTATATTTGGATAGGGAAATCTCTCTCTTTGAGGCCGAGGCACAATGTGTTTGCAGAGGTCTGAAGCTGCTTGCTACGTGTTGAGAAAACTACCGCTCTCAACCATAGCCTTTCTCTTTTTTTGCTGTTGCTTCTTCTCCCTTAACACCCTGGTTATTTGGCTTGTACTCAGAGTTGACTATGGCCCTTGCTTAGTGCAAAAGATGGACTCTTGTTATTTATTTTATTTTATATAACATAATTTGTGCACCATTTTAATTATGGGGGGAAACCACCCCTCTGGTGCTGTTGACCAGGGTCTGTGTCACAGGATACAGAATAATTCACATAAGATATATTAACTTTCTTTTATTGCAGCATCCCAGAATCTCAAGAATTCATCATTGATATATATGGGTAGCCCAATACTTCCTGCTTGCCAGGAATGTGGTTGTCTGTTTGATGAGCGAGACAGAGACATAGCACATAAAAATTTGAGACTGTTTAGGAAAAGGGGGGAAAGCTGTTTGTTTGGAGATGAAGAACTGCCCAAGGGCAGCCGGGAGGGATGCTGCTGCGTTAAAGATTGAACCAGAAATACAGACTAAAGCAGTGTTCTGGAGAGTGATTTACATCCTGTGAAAGTGACTGAGTTTATTGTGCATCTCTGGATGTCAGCAACTGAGCTGGAAGGGAGTTCATGACCTTCAGCTTCCTAAGAAATTCAACTGAATTCCAAGAAGACCAAGAGCCTCTTTGTGCTCAATGTAAAGTAACTGTTTGGTTTTCCTTTTACCCAGATAGTTTATTTTACGTTAATTTCAGCTTTTGTCATAGTTCTTGGCCTGGTGGCCCTATTGGAAAAGCCCACGCTATCTGGGCAAAGATTGGATACAGCAAGGGAACTGTTTGGGCTCAACGTAGCCTTTGCTATGACCAGCCTACGAGTTCACACTGGGCAACCTTAAATTGGAGATTTTGTGGGGGTTGGGTGCACATATAGTCTCTGCAGTACACAAGAGCCAGATGTTTAGTCTGTTACTGGTCTCTTATGAGCCTGCAAAACAGTAGGCAGTTTTAGCGTCCCCTGGTGCAGGCGGTCTCTCACAAGCCATCAAAGCCACTTCTTGCCATTCTATGGAATGCTATGTACTGTTTCAGCTGCCGCACCAGTCTCCGCAATAGCTTCGTAAGAATAAGATCATGGGAGCTTTCTTAGCCTCTTTTGAAAGTAATTTACAAGCTATGGGGCTTGTGTTTGAACCTTAGTTTAGGTTTTTACCTTGAAGAAGAAGCTAAATCAGATGTCTTAGTGTGGACAATTACCACGTATTGCTTGGGAGTTTTCTTTTTGAAGTCCCTTGAATCCTCCCCTTAGACTTAACAGCGATTATGCCTTTTTGAGTTATATTAACGAATTACCCCCTTTTTTCCTTCTGAGGAAACTGATAGATTTTCAGTGAAACGAGTTTAGAGCCGGCACCTCGTTAAGGTTGATTTGCAGTACTTTTCATTATTTGGAGTTTAGTTGGAGAGTTCTTTTCATTATTTATAATCCTTTGAGTCAGTTTACAACGTGTCTGAGCATTTCTGTTTAAGAGCAACCCAAAGTATTTTTTGAGAGTAACTCAATACATTTTTTGAGTACACGTTCATCTCGTTTCAGGGATCTTTCATGGTGTAGATTCCCCTTCTTTTTGCTGCACCTCAAAAAAGTCTATTGTAGAGCTTTTAAAGGCGTGAAAAATGGCAACCAAAATGAACAAGAGGCTGGAGCATCTCCCATACGAGGAAAGGTTGCAATGTTGGCAGCTTTTCAGTTTAGAAAAGAAAGTAAGGGAGAACATGATAGAAGTATACAGAATTAAGTGTGTTGTGGACCAAGTGAAGTTTTTGTCCCTCTCGTAATTCTAGAACCCAAATGAAGCTTCACATTGGCAGATTCAGAACAGACAAAGGGGATGCAGTGCAAACTGTGAAACCTACTACCACCACTTGTGTGGCATTAGAAATAGATTAAGCAAATTCATGAAGAGCAAGACTTGGCTACTAGTAATGACAGCTCTATATGCCCTCCTGTATCAGAGGCAGTACGCCTCTCAATACCAGTTGTTGTGGATCTGGAGCAGAGGCGGGTTTAAGGCAGTTTTGAGCAGCACATCCACACTGGGCGCACAGCCAATGAGGGCACCTTCTCAAAGCCCAGTAAGTGCTTTCCTGGCTTCGGGGAGGAGGCGTGAGGGCTCTGGCAGGGTCCAAGAGTCCTTCTTCCCAAAGCCAGGCAAGTGCTTACTGAGTTTTGGGGTGGAGAAAGGAGGGCTCTAGACCCTGCCAGAGCTTTCGTGTCTCCTTCCCAAAGCCCAGCTTAAACCAGCACCACAAAGGCTGGGAGGAGGGCATCAAATGTTGGCCTTGCACAGGGTGGCATATTACAAATGTCCACTCCTGTTAGGAGCGGGGAAAGTGCTAATCCTGCCTGCTTGTGGGCTTCCCATAGGCATCTGCTTGGCCACTATGGGAACAGAATGCTGGACCTTTGGTCTCATCCAGCAGAACTCTTCTTAGGATCCCCCATGGCTGGCAATTTATTTTGAAAATTTGCACAGTTGCTACCGGTAATGGCATTAATGGTTTTGTCATCAGACAGATTAACCCACTGTCGTTTCCTGATGTTTTGAGGTGGGGCTTTGCGTCCAGCTCAGATGTAGAGTTGGGAGCTCGTGTGTGCAACCTGCCACATAGGTGGCTGCTTGAAATGTAGCCGCATAGAGGCAGCTCTGCGTGGCTCTGGTTATGTGGTTCCATGTGGTTCCAGTTTTTCTGTTTGCAATAACAACGATGCAACCCTTATTTTGTTTTGTTTTTCATGGTTTTGCATTAGCCTGATTGAAGTGGCTGAAACTATGCAGGGATCCCTTTTTTAAAAAAGGGATTTGCCAAGTGGAGCTGCCTCCACAAGAATTGCCTTTTCAGCTCATTTTGGGTCTATGGATCGCAATAAAGCTGTGCATGTGTACTTTTCAGCTGGCAATTTTTGTAGTAGCTTGCACATGTGGATCAGACCATAGAAACCTGGATTGCAAAGTAATAAACGTATAGTTTTACTGTTTTGATTTCTCTGTCAGCCTGAATGCGGAAATGTGGAAGCAGTACAGCAGGCTTCCTCAACTTCGGCCCTCCAGATGTTTTGAGACTACAATTCCCATCATCCCTGACCCACTGGTCCTGCTAGCTAGGGATCATGGGAGTTGTAGGCCAAAAACATCTGGAGGGCCGAGGTTGAGGAAGCCTGCAGTACAGAATGCTGTGCATTATCACCTGTGCTAGAGCAGCATCCTACTGCACTCATTATTTCATTGGCAGACTATGGGCAGTGCTGTTTTGCAAAATAAGGACCAAACTGGACCATATGTTAGCTCTGTACAGTATGTGTCTCCTTAAGCGCAGGTTTTCTTTTTAAACTGCCTGCATGGGGTTCCAATTCAGATTGGGACCCTCGTGTGGTGGATAGAGAGGCTTTAACTCACTAGGGTTCTCATTCAACTTGGGGAGCCCACACCAGTGATTTACATGGGGCGGGGGGGAACGCCCATAAGAATGCAGCCTCAGTAACATTTTTTATGTATATTGTGGACAAAGGATAAAATTATTAAGCTAGAATAATTCTACAAATGACATGGGGTTTGGTCAGAAGTGTTTTTGACTTCGTTCTCAGCAATTCAAGAACATGACCTTCTTGCTAAGGATGACTGTCAATCAGAACCTTGACTCTATAGGCAGAAGTTGATGTTTCAGCAGTTCTGAACACTCATGCTAATACCTGCCCTTCCTTTGTCTCCAGTTGGCTTCTAGCCCAATTCACTGGCTTGCCAATCTGTCCTGTATATACTTCCATTGAGAAGAGGCTGATATAAACATCTCTGCAATGTTTTAAAAGCCCCGAAGATAGTTGATGCTACAAACTGCCTTGTTGTTAACAACATGTCATTTCTGGCTAGAGAGTGAAGTTTGTAGTTAACGCTTGTTACTACAAGTGTATGAGGATCTGGAAGGAATAACTTCCCTGAAAATAATGGGTTTCCTTGTTATGGTGGGCAGATAACGCGAATATGGCATTTGCCTTGGGAATAAAAGGAAACTGACATATCGGTCACATCTCTGGGTGGTTTTGTGGTTGTAGGGGAAGCGCCTCCTCCAGGCTGGTTGTTTACATCCTGCGGGGCCAGTGGGTCTCGAGGGCCAACTCAAGCGCAGTGTGACAGTGCCTACCGCAACACCAACATTTCCGTGACTGTGGAGAAAGAGGGACAGCTGCGAGGGGTGCAAGTGTGGAGAGTGCCAGCATCAAACCGCTATACGTGAGTGTCATTGTCCTGTAGCGATCGTAGTAATTTTAAGGGTTTCAAATGCATTAACTCAGTAATCTTTACAGCAACCTCATAAGATGGGTGGGCTGGTTGTTGTAACCATTAACAGTAATACTAATAACAATACATCTCCGTTCTGCTATTCCTATATTCGATGTGGGTGGGTGATTTGGGGGATGCTGCAGCTACACAGCTGACGTCTCTTTGAAGTCTTTGATCTAAGCATGGTCTCCTTGGTGTCCCTATGAAGAGTTTGCAGCTGGAGCTGCTTTGGGACCTGGCTGTGGTTGTGTAGATTTCTTCCTAATTGCTTCTTCCCCCTCCCCCCAGGATTTCTGCATACGGAGCAGCTGGAGGAAATGGAGCCAAGAACCACTACAAGCGATCCTATGGGGTCTTTATTTCAGCCATCTTCAAAATGGAGAAAGATGAGCTCCTCTACATCTTGGTGGGGCAACAAGGGGAAGATGCCTGTCCGGGGGTGAGGAACGGAGGTTTTCCACACTGGATGCAAGATAAAGTGTCAGATTGTGACAGTGGGTTAAGGGTTAGCATACTTCCAGGATACAGCTTCCCCAGTGATGGTAACTGGGAAACGGGAAGGTGGGACAGGAAGTACCTCAAATAAATGGTTCAAACTAACATGGAGGTTTGCTGCTGCTTTTTGCTGGGTTGCCACCAAGTGCTACCTGTATTGACTCTGTTAGCCTCTTTGGACTAACAACAGCAGCAACTTAGGGAATACAGGTAACTCACATCTTATAGGGGGGGTTATGTTCCTGGCCATTGCGCATATAAGCAAAATCCCATAAACCCAGAATGACTCCTAAAGGTAAAGGGACCCCTGACTGTTAGGTCCAGTCGTGGACGACTCTGGGGTTGTGGCGCTCATCTCGCTTTACTGGCCGAGGGAGCCGGCGTACAGCTTCCGGGTCATGTGGTCAGCATGACTGAGCCACTTCTGGCGAACCAGAGCAGTGCACGGAAACGCCGTTTACCTTCCCGCCGGAGCGGTACCTATTTATCTACTTGCACTTTGACGTGCTTTCGAACTGCTAGGTTGGCAGGAGCTGGGACTGAGCAACGGAAGCTCACCCCGTCATGGGGATTCAAACCGCTGACCTTCTAATCGGCATTTAAACCATTTAAAATTGCTGGACTTAGTGTTGAGGGACAAATGCAGCTCTTAGTCTTCCTCCTTCCCTCCCTCTCTGGCTGATGCTTCAGATGATATGAGGACCAGGGGGGTTGACTAGTAGCCAGAAGAAGTGCTTGGCTGTGGTTCAAATGCAGATGAGGGTTGCATGGGCACACCTGGTGGTTTCTTTGTGAGGAACATGGTGATTGACAGCTGCTCTTGAGCTCATCAAAAGTTTCCTTGTACAGCCTCAGAGTGTCTGCAATCCCACAGGTTATTTTGAGGCTGCATTGCATAGAGGGGTCAAACTCTGATCATTTGCGTGGTTGGAAGAGTTGAGAAACTTTCTGCAGCTTCCAGCTTGCTGGCTTACGCTTGACAACCTCATCTTCATCCTTGCATTCTGAACGTCATCTGACCAGTTCCTCCGACCCTTCAGCCGTCAATGTTTGTTGGCCCTCAATTGGCTCATCCACATTTTCGCTTGTCTCATGCTTTCTAGGCACAGATCTGAGCAGTTTTGCCTTTGCCTTGCCGCTTTCCCCCAGAAAGCCCGCTGTTTAGCCCTAAATAGGAACAAACATCAATCCGCGGAAAATCGTGTGGCCGTTTGTGCCATTTCAGTGCTAAAGCTTGGGTTTAGCAGGGAAAAGCAGTCGGGCAAATGGAAGTGTGGATGAGCCTATATCCTCTGGATCATTCCCAGGTACCAAAAGACTGAAAGCTGCTGCCCTGAGTGTCTTGAAGGAGCTGGAGTCATACTAAAAGAAGTCATTACAGGAGGTACCTTTATACATGCAGCAGAGTCAAGTGGTGAAGCTTTCCCCAGATGGTTAACACTTTCAAGCTACATGTTCTCCCTGACCCCTGGATCTATTGTAGATGACACTTTGCGATCCTGATGTTCTGCCTGACATTCTGCCTGCTAGGCTGGAGAGTTATATTTTTCATTGATGAGTGGGCAGTGAGAAAGGACCCACCCACTGCAGCCTGAAATGGTATAGTCGAGGTAAAGGTTTACCACTTGTAAAGGTATGAGGGGGCCGCGGGTGGCCCTGAGGTCTAAACCACTAAGCCTCTTGGGCTTGCCGATCGTAAAGTCAGCAGTTTGAATCCGCGCAAAGGAGTGAGCTCCCGTTGCTCTGTCCCAGCTCCTGCCAACCTAGCAGTTCGAAAGCATACCAGCGCGAGTAGATAAATAGGTACCGTTGCAATGGGAAGGTAGATGCCATTTCTGTGCGCTATGGCTTCCGTCACAGTGTTCTGTAGTGCCAGAAGCGGTTTTTTCATGCTGGCCACATGACCTGGAAAAGCTGTCTGCAGACAAATGCCAGCTCCCACGGCCTGAAGCAAGATGAGCACTGCACCTCATATTTGAATTTGACTGGACTTAACCGTCAAGGGGTCCTTTACCTTACCACTTGTTTCTGCTAAATGTGTAAACTGGTTCTAAGAGAGGCTGATACAACAACAAAACACACACAAAAATAATAACCGCAGCATGTCTATTTTAAAATATTGATTCTGGAATTCAAAATTGAAGTGTCAGCTTGGCTCCTTCTTCCATTTGCTTTAATGAAGCCACCACATGCTGTCCTTCAAATAAATTACATAGTTCTCCAGATTGAATTTAATTGCATTTTCTACTAAGAACATGTAGGTTTTTACACACTGGTGTTGAAAGATCAAGTCTTCATTGCGCTCAAAGTCAGCATTCCTCCCTTGCCTTAAATGGAGCAACCACACTTGGTGAAGTGCTGTGATCTTCACACTAGAATTCATGCAAAACATATTTCTCCACAGATTGCATTTTGCTGGCTTTTGGCCTTCACTATTATTTATACAGTAGTGTCAATGCCTCATTGTCTTTGGCTCTGTATAAAGGGAAAGTAAAAATGAATTCTCCCTGCAGAGAACATACAGTCTATAGATCAAATCTGAGCCTCATAAAACAGAGGCTTTTCGAATGCGCTAATGAGGATTTGTATAATCTCCATAAAGGCACACTAAAAAGATCAAACAGTTAAGAATGGTCTGTCTCAAGTAAACCCAAAGTTAGTCAGCCATTTATTACTCTCACGTGCTTTCCCCAATGATGACATTGGGCCCATCAAAGAAGTAAAGGCATATCAAGAGCCAGTTCACAGTTTATGTGGCAGACCAGGCTGCCACTTCTGTGCTATGCATGTCCTGGTTAATGTTGTAATGCCTGAATGAGAAATTGTTGCCTTTAAATACACAGGGACATGCAGTGAGGACATGCTGGTGCATCAGCTTAAGAGAGAGAGAATGGAAAAGACAGGAGATTTGTAGTTTGGTTGCATTGCCTCACCAATAAACTCTCTTTCTAAATTAGCCATTACTGGCTTGAACTGGACTGAAAAAGTTATTGTGGCTCGTTACTACTTTTCCACACTTGAAGAAAAAACAAAGTATTTAAAATTACATTTTCTTATAACAAGTGGTGCTGCCGGTTTGTTTGTAATATCTCACATTTAAAATACCCCCTGTCTTGTTTCAGGATCCTCAAAATGACAAGTTCACAGATGTCGTACAGCAGCGGTTCTCAAACTCCCCCACCTCAAAGACCATTTGAAAGTTGCTGATGTTTCTTGGTGGTAGCAATTGTAATTCCATATAATTCAAATTGCAATATGATAGAATAAAGGAAGCAATAAAAATACAATCAAAAATCAATATAAATAGCCAGTGTGATGAATGTGCCATCTCCCACCTTCAACCACATATTCATAGAAATGTCACAGACCACCTCAGTGAAGCTTGCAGGCCACTGATGGTCCACAGACCTCATTTTGAGAATCCCTGCTGTACAATGTATAAGCTTATTTAAATGCGATTTACCAATTAGTTGAAGTTTGCTTTAACTGAGGTTTAAAAAAGAAGACCCCTTAATTAATGGGCAGTAACCTGCTCCTTAAAGGGACGCGGGTGGCACTGTGGGTTAAACTACAGAGCCTAGGGCTTGCCGATCAGAAGGTTGGTGGTTCGAATCCCCGCGACGGGATGAGCTCCCGTTGTTCAGTCCCTGCTCCTGCCAACCTAGCAGTTTGAAAGCACGTCAAAGTACAACTAGATAAATAGGTACCGCTGCAGCGGGAAGGTAAACAGCGTTTCCGTGCACTGCTCTGGTTCGCCAGAAGTGGCTTTGTCATGCTGGCCACATGACTCGGAAGCTGTACGCCGGCTCCCTCGGCCAATAATGCGAGATGACCACCGCAACTCCAGAGTCGTCCACGACTGGACCTAATGGTCAGGGGTCCCTTTACCTTTACCTAACCTGCCCCAAGCACTTTGCTGGTCTTTAGCCATTCCCTCTTTTTCTCTCTCTTTCAGAGCAATTCTCAGACTGAGCAGATCTGCCTGGGGGAATCATCAGAAATTGAAGATGAGTACAAGAAAGAAAGAGGATTGACTGAATGGGCAGGCGGAGGAGGTGGAGGAGGAGGAGCAACGTACATCTTTAGAGTAAGTTCTCATGTTGCATTTTTCTCCAGCCTCTTTCTGAAAAGCACCTAGGAAAAGGAAAAGCCAATAGAGCAAAAGCCCAGCGACACACGGCAGCACCCATGCAGAGCTTGCTGTTTTGAGCTTTTGATTCTATACCTATTGGTGCTGAATGTGCACCGGACGTTGCTCAAGTCTCTCTGCATTGCCATTCGTGCCTGTTGGAGGGAAGCATTTTTCAGTCGTTTATATCCGAGTCTCCTTTTAAAAACTGGTGTCTGCTTTTGAACCGGCTGTGTCCTCTCAGTTCCCTTATTGCGTTTCGTGTGTGTGTGTGTGTGTGTGTGCTTTCTTCAGCAGCAGAAGAATGGCGTATTCGAACCTTTGCTCGTAGCGGCAGGAGGCGGAGGGAAGGCTTACATGAAATATCAGGATGGCTCCCTGGATGATATGTTCTTGGAACAGTATGTGAACAGCACAGCAGTCCCTGGAGTCAGTGGGAGGACTGGGGCAGCAGGTGAGGATCTATAGGTTATAATATATGTTAGATTTTACAGCCAAACAAACCACGTCTGCAGCTTTGGGAGACCCCAACAACCTCAGCCTGCTCTTAACCAGCCACCACCTGCCTGCTTCCCTGTGGCAGGAGGCCGCTAGAATTGATGTTGGAGGCACAGACATTCTTTACTTATGTTTCACTACCTTTGCTAGTGTAAACTAGTGGATCCATCATTCCAGGGAGTCACTGCAAACTTCCCTTTTAAACAACAGAAATTTTAACCACTCAGGTATTTAAATCTACACCATGCTTACAACATTAGGTAAAGGTAAAGGACCCCTGGATGGTTAAGTCCAGTCAAAGGCAACTATGGGGTTTTGGCGCTCACCTCACTTCAGGCTGAGGGAGCCAGCGTTTGTCCACAGACAGCCTTCCAGGTCTTGTGGCCAACATGACTAAATGGCTTCTGGTGCAATGGAACACCGTGACGGAAACCAGAGCGCATGGAAACGCTGTTTCTCTTCCCACCACAGTTTCCCTTCCCACCATTTATCTACTTGCACTGGTATGGTTTCAAACTGCTAGGTTGGCAGGAGCTGGGACAGAGCAACAGGAGCGCACCCCATTGCGGGGATTTGAACCACTGACCTTCCAATCGGCAAGCCCAAGAGGTCCAGTGGTTTAGACCACAGCGCCACCCATGTCCCTCAACTTTTGTCTCATGGTTCCAAAGCAGTGGTTTTCTTAGGTGGGGAGAATGTCTCCATACAGAACTGCTGTTAGAATTTTCTTTTGTGACCTTTGGGGAAGCAGCATAGCTCAGTGGCTATGCATAGCATTGAATGCAGAAGACCCTGGGTTAAGTTCCCTGCATCCCAGGTAGGCCTGGGAGAGACTCTGTGTCTGAATGCCCGGAAAACCATTACCGGCCAGTGTAGACAGTTCTGAGCTTGATTGACCTGTGGTCTGACTCAGTATAAGGAGATTCGAACCGGCGACCTTCCGATCGGCAAGCTCAAGAGGCTCAGTGGTTTAGACCACCCACGTCACAACATTATTGTATCACAAAGTGATGTGTGTTATCAGCATGTACAGTAATGGCAAAGTATTTGAAAGCTGTTTGTGGAATGGAATTCCACTTACATTTATCAAAGATTTAACTTTGATGCCAGTGTCTGCCTGTGAAAGTTGTGTTCTTACTTTTAATGCACTCTCCTCTCTGTGTTTGTTACAGGTGGAGGTGGTGGCTGGGAAGATATCACCAAGTTTCCTTGGGCTGGGAAATCACTTCTGGAGGGTGGAGAAGGTGGCGAGGCCTGCCAGCAAGCTCTAGAGAAACTTCAGTGGGCCACCTCAGGTGGTTTTGGTGGAGGAGGAGGAGCTTGTACATCTGGTGGAGGAGGTGGAGGCTACAAAGGTATGCTAGGCTATTTGAACTTTCCTCAATCTGGTGCTGCCCAGATGATTTGGACTACAACTCCCATCAGCCCCAGCCAGCATGGCCAACAGTCAGAGATGATGGGAGTTGTAGTCCAACAACATATGGCTGGGGAAGGCTGGGCTATACCTTAATTTCATTGTGTGCCAGACTGAATAATCATTTCATTCAATGAAAGTTTGAAGGAGCCAGAGACTAGGACAATCAGTGAACACACAAAATGGTGCATCAAGAAGGTGTGATGCAGATATTATTCTCATACCTCTACATAACAATAATATTCAGATCTACAAGCTTCATCCTCAGTGTTGCTGCTGTCCTGGGGAACGTAGAGCAGTATCCTCTCCATTTCTGACAAGCAGGCAAGTGTGGTGTTCTGGATTGTGTACAAATGAAAACCCACACCATGGAAAGTGGGGGTATTGCAATGAATTTGGTAATCATTTGTAGCTCTCTACCTTTGCCATAGAAGCAAGGATTTGGTGGGTTAGAATGGGAGTATAGCACGATATTGAGTGAAGTGCTATATTCAGTGATGTACCTGTTTCCTAGTTGCAGAACTGCAGATTGCAGAACTGCCGTGCCTCAGCAGCACTAAAAGGCCTTGTGTGGAAAGCGTCAGTAACATGACAATACTAAAAAAAAAGTATTGGTATAAACTGGCAACCCGCCAATCCTTCCATTTGCAAATGTGTTGGTTTTTTTTTGCCTAGGTGGCCATGCCTCTGAAGCTGATGACATCACAGCTGATGGACGGCATGGTGTTTCCTTTGTGAATCCAGCTGGGGAAGTCTTCCTGGGTCCCTTGGCAGGTGAGATGCAATCCACTTCTTTTAGCACCCTCCAACCCGTTGTTGTTGTGTGCTCTCTCTCAATTCTCTTGTTTCTGCAGTGTACATTGCTTGCCCACATACCCAATTAGTATCTCTTGTTTTAGGGCACAGAGGACGTTTTTTGGCAGGGGAGGGGCACACTAAACAGAATGGAGTATACACTTTCATAGTTACCATTAAATATGTTAGAAGGCTATGAGAATTTATGTCCTGGGCTTTTTAGAATCATCTAAGGGGGGTGCTGTGGTCTAAACCACTGAGCCTCTTGGGCTTGCCGATCAGAAGGTCGGCGGTTTGAATCCCCGCAATGAGGTGAGCTCCCGTTGCTCTGTCCCAGCTTCTGCCAACCTAGCAGTTCGAAAGCATGCCATTGCAAGTAGATAAATAGGTACTGCTGCAGCGGGAAGGTAAACGGCATTTCTGTGCGCTCTGGTTTCCGTCACTATGTTCCGTTGCTCCAGAAGCGGTTTAGTCATGCTGGCTACATGACCCAGAAAGCTGTCTGTGGACAAATGTCGACTCCCTCGGCCTGAAAGCCAGATGAGCGCTAAACCCCATAGTTGCCTTTGACTGGACTTAACCATCCAGGGGTCCTTTACCTTTATGCATGGTACCCCATGCAATATCCAAAACCAAAGGGGCGTATTGGTTGCCAGATGTGAAATATATTGACATTATTTTTAGCTCTCCTACCCCACTAGGTAGGAGGTACAGAATAGATAAGGGGGTATAACAAGAAAGTTCTCACTAGTCACTATCTGCCCTTCCTTAGGGAATGACAGCTGCATCATCTAGTCTGAGATGTGAGCTTAGGAAAAATCTAAACTCTAGTGTGTATCCATTTCCTTCTCATTTAGTTATGGAGAGTCATGGCGAGGTGGAGATTGATATCTACGTGAATTGCAGCCACTGCCAGTCAGGTATCTGCAAGCAGGCTCCTGACGCCCACCTGCCCATCTGTATTTGTGCAGTCGGGGCCACCTTGGCCAGTGACAATGTTTCATGCACAGGTAAAACGTGGAACATCCTCCCAATATATAAAAAATAATCATCATTTCTTGCTTTTTCCTAGCCTTATACCATGAACCATGGGAAGGGCCATAGATCAGTGGTAGGACTGGGAGAGAGCCCTGTCTGAAATCATAGACAGCCACAGCCAGTCAGTGTAGACAATACTGAGGTAGATTTTCTAGGGACACGGGTGGCGCTGTGGTCTAAACCACTGAGCCTCTTGGGCTTGCCGATCAGAATCCCGCGATGGAGTGAGCTCCCGTTGCTCTGTCCCAGCTTCTGCCAACCTAGCAGCTTGAAATCACACCAGTGCAAGTAGATAAATAGGTACCGCTGCTGCAGGAAGGTAAATGGCATTTCCGTGTGCTCTGGTTTCCGTTGCGGTGTTCTGTTGCGCCAGAAGCAGTTTAATCATGCTGGTCACATGACCCAGAAAGCTGCCTGTGGAAATACTGGCTCCCTCTGCCTGAAAGCGAGATAGATGAGTGCCACAACCCCATAGTCGCCTTTGACTGAACTTAACCTAGATTGCTTTCTGAAGTGCATCTTATAATTTGGGGTACATTGTTTCCATAAAGACTCCCCTCTTGTACATGGTTAGCGATCATATGGACTTAAAAACGATGCAGCCATTTAATTTTGTTTCATTACCATGTTTCTTTCATGGTGTTTTATGACTATTGATTGCTATTAGATTTTGCTGGGATATCTATTGGTCACCAATGCGCCCATCCTGTCATAACTACTTCTGTGGGATAGGAATACCAATGGCTGCTTGTCAGAATATCTAAATGAAACCCATCACGTTCAAAGGCTCCAGACCTCTGGTTACAAGTCTCAGGGATGGCCATCTCCATTTTGCTCTGCTAATGGCAGACCTGGAGAACCTATAACCCTCCATGACTATGTTCTCTTCTCTTCTCCAATGCCCATCAGTCCCAGCCAGCAGGATCAGCAGTCAGGGAGGATCAGAATTGTAGTCCGGCAACATCTACCTACCGTGTTTCTCCTAAAATAAGACATGCCTAAAATATAAGGCATAGAAGGATTATCACGGGGTCGCAAAATATAAGGCATACCCCGAAAATAAGACGTACTGGGTACTGGTGGAGGGCGGCAAGGAAGAGGAAGTTGGCGGCCGGAACCGGATGCTGCTGCAGCCCCGCTCCCGCCAGCTCTCTCCCCCAGCAGCAGCAGCGGGCACCGCTTGGATCCGATCCAGCGGGACCCAGCCGCAGCTGCAGCGCGCGCCAGTGGATCCCCAATCCACCGGGAGGCAGCAGCAGCGCGCTGAGCGAAGCCCTGAGTGGCCGGGACCCAGACCCAGCCGCAGCGCACGCCACGTGGGTCCCCGATCCACCGGGACTCAGCAGCAGCGCGCCGCAGCCGCTGGAAGCCGCTAGAGGAAGTAGCTGCATCCTCGCTAGTTCCTCCACCAAACCCCGCGCAGCCCGCTGATCCCAAAAGCAGGCTTCTGCTGTTGCCTGCCTCTGATGCTCGCAAGAGCAGGGATCGGAGGCGGCGGGGGTGGGGTGGGACAAGCGGGAGAGGCGGCGGCAACAGCAGCAGCAGCACCATCAGCCCCTCCAAGTCCTCCTCCTCGCCACCTCTAGCCTCGCCTTCGCCCTCTCCGCCCTCACGCAGCCCTCGCCCTCCAGCGTCCTCCTCCTCCTGGCCGCTGTCGCTGTCACCTCAGGCACGCAGGAGGGAGAGCCTCCTCAATCCTGCACACTTTCACCTCAGGGCGCTTCCCGCCCTTTGCAGGGAGAGCGGCTTCCCCCTCCCTCAGTCGGGCTGTCTCCCCCCCCCACCTCTCCATTTCATTCGGCTCCTTCATTGCTCTCCTGCTGCAATCCAAACCTGATTGTGGCTTTTCTCTTTTTTCTCTCTTTCTCCCTCCCTCCCTCCCTCCCTCCCTCCCTCTCCCTCCCCTCAACTTTCCCCATGCTTTCCTCTCTTTCTTTTCGTGTCCCCCGTCGTCCTTGCAAAAGCCTTCCTTCCTTCTCCCTCTTTCTTTCACTCTTTCTCACCCCTTCCTTCTCTCTCTCTCTCTCTCTCCCCCTTTCTTTTTCCTTCCTTCCTTCCTTCCTTCCTTCCTTCCTTCCTTCCTTCCTTCTCTCTCTCTCTCTCTCTCTCTCTCTCTCTCTCTCCCCTTCTGTCTGTCTGTCTTCCTTCCTTCCTTCCTTCCTTCCCTCTCTCTCTTCCCTCCCTCCTTCCCTCTCTCTTCCCCCCTCTCTCTCACTCCTTCCTTCCTTGTCTCTCTCTCTCTCTTCCTTCCTTCCTTCCTTCCTTCCTTCCTTCCTTCCTTCCTTTCTTTCTTTCTTTCTCTCTCTTTCTCTCTCTCTCTCTCTCTCTCTCTCTTTCTCATCCCTTCCTTCCTTCTCCCTCTTTCTTTCACTCTCTCTCACCCGCCAACCCCGTTCGCCAAAGCAGGCTTGTTTTAGCGATCGGGGTTGGCGGGGAAGAACCAGCAGCATCCCTCCGCTGCCCCTCCCAGCCTTTTAGAGGAGGAAAACCAGAAAAATATGCCCTATGGTCCGGAGCATCCTATGGAGCGAAAAATACGGTAATTATAATGGAATAAATGTAGATTGCTGTATCACACTTAATAAAAATAAGACATCCCCCGAAAATAAGCCATACTGTGTTTTTTGGGGGATAAAAAGATTATAAGACGGTGTCTTATTTTAGGAGAAACACGGTAGCTGCACATTCTCCAGCCCTAATTTATGAGATCCACAGGGTCCCATGATTGACCACAGTTAGAAAACAGAGGACTGGATTAGATGGGACTCTTGGTCTAATGTGTTTGACAGTTCTCTTTGCCAGAAACATTGCATAGGAGCTGTGGGCGTATGATGATGTAGAATTATAGTTTTGTTTTGACCAGTTCTCGGTGAGCCTATCCCAGAAGGACAACTGCCTCTCTCACTTCTCCTGGCTGTGATTGCTGCGATTGTGGTGCTTGGAATGGCTCTCACTTGCGGCAGCCTATCGTTTGGTAAGAAGCATCAATTATACTTCTTTTGGTGCATTTGCTCATCTTGGCCATTCACATTTCTGACCTTTTCCTACCCTTTATAAAGGCATCCTGTGAAGGCTGCCAAGTGTTTGGAAGACAATGTAAAAAGGTGGACCCCTCAAAGGACCAAGAGCTGCTCAGTGTCACACAGAACCTAAGCATTATTGGACTCTTTAATAAAAATAGTCACAATAGTGGTCATAAATATATTGTGTACTTATAAAAATGCAACACACTGTCCAGATAAATACATAAGCAGTCCCTGTACACAGGGTCACATTCTAAAACTCAAGATACAAAAGGGAAAGGAGAAGGGAGAGAACAGGGTAACTGAAAGTATGCTAAGTTTGCTGAGACGTGTACAACATGTACAACTTTTACCTCCATGGCTAGCCTATTGGTTAGTTGAACATTGCAATGTTTTCATCATCCTGGGGGGAAAGGGACAAGTGGGGTGCCACAGGGTTCTGTCCTGGGCCCGTTGTTGTGCAATGTCTTTATAAGTGACTTGGATGAAGGAATTGAGGGGGTGCTCATCAAATGTGCAGATGACAGCAAACTGGGAAGGGCAGCTAATGCTGTAGAAGACAGAATCAGAATTCAAAATGACCTTAACAGATTGGAGAACTGGGCCCAAGCTAACAAAATGAATTTCAATAGGGTCAAATGTAAGGTTCTGCACTTAGGCAGGAAGAACCAGGCGCACAAATATTGGATGGGGGACACCAAGCCTACTAGCAGTACATGTGAAAAGGATCTAGGGGTCTTGGTGGATCACAAGCTTAACCTGAGTCAACAGTGTGAGGTTGTGGAGGTTTAGCTGAGATTCCTGCATTGCAGGAGGTTGAACTAGATGACCCTTGGGTCCCTTCCAATTCCATGATTTCAAGTGAATGAGGTCAACCTGTCATCGCTGCCTCTGAGGAGCAAGCCACTTACAAAGATGTGGGAATAGATTCAAAGTATGGCGTGTTTTAGTCGCAAGGTTCAACACTGCTGGGACAATAAATCCCATCTCTTACTTGACAGGTGTGGTATACAGAAAAGATGAACTAGAAAATCTTTGTTATAAATCTGCACTGTTTGATCAAGCTTTTTAAAAAAGGCTTGTCTCAGTAAAATATTCCTTACAATGTTTTGACCTAAGGACCCTTTTCTGAAGTGAATAAAATAATTCAGCAAGCTGCGTTTGCATTTACATTCGAAACCCTAGCCCACCTACCTAAATGTTTTGTGGGAGCTGTATAATTAGATGTCTTGACACAAATTTCTTACACAAAATACCTGTGTGTATGGCCAGGGTGGGGGGCTGATCAGAGCTTTGTATGCATACGTGTCACATAGTTCCAATCCAGATTACCTCAGATCTGTTATTAGCCACAAGCAGCACATAATCAGCGTGTTTTGATGTTTCTGAATTCTTTTTTTCACCTTTGAAAAGGGGTCACAAGTTGCCTTTCTCATCAGGGATTTTACAGAAGCATAAAGACAGTGTTTTTTAGCTTGATTGAACAGTGTAGCTTTTCTATTTTGTCATTTTTATGTTCTGTGGATTCACAGGTGGCTGAATTTTTTTTTGCAACAGAAGCTCACAGTCACAAATATTTCAGGAACTAAAGTTATTTCTGCTTAAAACATGTTTGCTTAGGCAAGCCTATCCATGCATGTAGAAGTTTGGGCATTGATGACCTAGACATGCTTGCTTGTCTATGATTCAACAAAAATGATCACAATAAATGAGCAAATCCTGCCTAAAAACAACAGGGTTTAAATAGTCAAAAGAACGTCCAGGTGAAACATTGGAAAGTTAATATGGGCATTACTGTATTTTTCAGTCTATAAGATGCCCCCATGTATAAGATGCCCCCTATTTTGGGGGACTCAGATTTAAGAAAATGGCGGGGGGGAAGAGATATATCCGTGTATAAGATGCCCCCCTAATTTTTGACATTATTTTTTGGGGGGGGGAACCTAGTCTTATACAAGGAAAAATTTGCTCTTCTCAGATGTTGGTTATTTCAGCCTTTATCTCTGTGAACTTTTCTCTTCAGTTTATCATCATAAGAAGAAGCAGCTTGAAGGGGCCAGGGCCCGTCTCCAAAGCCCAGAATATAATCTGAGCAAAATCCGCACTTCCACTATCATGACGGATTACAACCCCAACTACAGCTTTGCAGGAAAGGCAGCCAGTCTCAGTGAACTCAAGGAGATCCCGCGGAAGAACATCTCCCTTCTCCGGTAATGCGTTCTTGCTAACGTAGGAAGAGGAATCCTAGCAGCGGTTGGGGTGTTATTTTAATATTAGTGGCTCTGATGCCAACAGGCTAACCAGAAGGCTTAGAATGTTGCCTTAATCCTGTACCAAATGCTTTGATTCTACAAATAGGCCTGCATAGCACTCAGTTATACCTGAAATGAAGACCATTTGTGTCCACTAAGTTAGTGCAGAATGTGTTGCACACATTGCTTAAGGTTTCTTTGCATACTTTAGATTTGGATATCCTTCCCCACCTCCCCGGTGTCAGGCTGAAACAGGAAATGTTCAAAGGGATGAAACAGTCTTTGCATGACACTGCGAGGATAGCAAAGTAGACTCCAGACAATCATCTCTAGTCTAAGGAGTGAATTTCATAAACAGGATGCCGCCACCAAGAAGGCTCTCTCTCTTCAGTTGCCACCTGCCTCATATTTGATAGCAGGGCCTTTGGTTGAGATGGTGATCTTGGCACCAAAGCAGGCTGGTGTGCAACGGTCCTCTCTCCATTTACCATTTGCCTCACTTTTGATGAGGGAGCTCAAGGAGGAACCTCAGCTACTGATCTCAGCACATGGGCAGGTTGGGGTGGAGGAGGCTTGAGTTCTTCAGGTGCATGAGCAGAGGCAGAGAAATGGGAACATGGGCAGGAACTGGAATTTGGAATCATGGAGTGGTAGAGATATGAGGATCATTTAGTCCATCTCCCTGCAATGCAGGAAACTTTTGCCTACCACGGGGTTCAAACCCAAGACCCTTAGATTAAGAGTTTCATGCTCTACCAACTGTTGTTTCAGGTTTTGCCCAAATCTCGTCTCATTTCTGACTGGAAACCTCAATGGGATTTAAGTAGTCTATTAATGCAGGATTGTTGTTGTTTAGCAGCAGCAGCAACAACAGCACCCTGTTTTTTCTCGGCAGCAATCTTGCTCTTTTTTGAATTGCAGAGCCACAGGATTCCAATGGAAAATAACAAGATTTGATTATAGCCGCCCAGAGTGGCTGGGGAAACCCAGCCAGATGGGCGGGGTATAAGTAACAAATTATTATTATTATTATTATTATTATTATTATTATTATTATGGCTTCCCAGTTTTATTTCCTACAAATGTGTCCCATCTTGATATTTTAAAAGACTGTCTTTGTAAGATAAGTACGAAGTACGTTCTTTGGAGAGCCCAAATTGACTTTTTAAAAATTCTCATGTAATGTGGTTTCTGAGATGCTTGCCTAATAGCATTTAATACCTGGTGCCCACTGCCTTGAGGAATTGGTCAAACACACACACACACACACACACACACACACACACACACACGGGCTGCTTGGATACTTCACTGATACTCAGTGCTTAAGTTGTATATTTGTAAACAAACATCCCGAAACACAGTAAGATTTGAGCACTCTCTCCTCACAAGGAAAGTTACCCTGTAGTAGACAGCACTGGATCTTCCTTCTTTTGGGAATACAGCAGGGTTTGCTTAACACACCCATGGGTTGTGCATGAGGTAATGTATGTTTTCCTCCCCTCCCCCCCGCTTTCAGGGCACTTGGACACGGGGCATTTGGTGAAGTTTACAAAGGGACAGTGGTCGGAATCACCGGGGATCCCAGCCCACTACAAGTGGCTATCAAGGTCAGTGTGCACATTCATGAGCAGAAATAAGATTTTTGTTTGCTATTTTATTCCTTCTTGAGATCCTTATCCCACTTTTCTGCCACAGTGGTAGTCAATATGACTTACAGATCAGTTCAAAACAATATAAAATAAGTCATTGGAAAAAAAGAAACCCAGACTTAGTGCAGCGAAATTACTGTAGATGGGATAAAGAAGCAAATTTATGTTGATGCCACCACGGAAAAGTTCCTATCTCTGTAGAAGTGATTCAGCTAATGTCCAAAAGTTGTGGAGGGAGCATGAGGACAATGGCCTCCAATTAAGATAATTATTGATTGATGGGTTTGGATTATTGTTTGGGTCTTCAAAAATGTGATCACATCTGCTTGTGGAATCAATTCGGAAGAGGAACAGCCTTCTCAGTTAAGTCCACCTCAAATTAGGCCTTGCAACTCACCTTTGCCAGCAGTACTCCTACGGTACATCCCTGACGTAAAAACATACCTTGGAGAAGAGGGAAGGGTTACCAGGCTGAGGAGGGCTCCAAAGAGGCCCAGCAAGCCTTTATTCTGGCAGCAAATGATACAAAGAACCACCTTTGCTACCGAGGATTGTGAAACTTGACAAGTGGCACGCTTTCCAGCAGGAAATAACATACTGTACATTTACTGCTGTGCAGGATTTTTTTCTCCCTGGGACTTGGTGGAGGGCACAGAGGAGGAAAAGCTGGCAGAGTGACCGGGGTGGGGGGTTGGCGGCAGAAGGAAGGGGGCTGGGTTGGGCTCTCTCCTGCCACCAGTCCCTCCATTTCCTTGCAGTGGGAAACTGGCAGGGGAGTTGTCTCGATTCATCTGGGTTTTGTGAGTAGTCCTCGCAAAGGAAGTGAGCCCACCCCCGAAATACAGAACTTACAGAAGAAATGGAGCAAAATCGTATTTTCTTTCATCCATTTTGATAATATAGAGACAGATTGTAGCCAGTCTTTGTGTGGGTGAGCATAAAAATTCTCCAAAAACCCACTTGAATATAAATATTCCACCCTCATCCCCCCCCCTCCTTCCCTCACCATTTTTCCTGTTCAGAAACTCCACAGAATAGTTCCCTAAAATTCACACTATTGTGAATCGGAATATACTTCGTTATAGATAATGAGACTTAAGTATCAGATGCGTGCAAAGGGCATCTAAGTTATAATACTGTGTTTTTTTAAAAGATTTGTTTTCAGAGTTGTTAGATTTTTTTATTGTATTTTAATTGTGTTAGGTCCCTTGGGGGTGTCTGCAGGCTAAAACGCAGAACAAAATGAAGAAAAGAAATGCTCTGATAAAAGACTTCAGCTCTTCCAGCTCCTTGTTATCTCCTGCCAGTAATTTATTTTCTTTGTAATGGGTTCAGCTTTTTCTTCTCCTTCTCAATAGACATTGCCAGAAATCTGTTCTGAACAGGACGAGATGGATTTCCTAATGGAAGCACTGATAATCAGGTGTGTTAAAAAAAATTCTGCCTTGAAGTTAACAAAAACATGGCTAGAAAATAAAATACATCTCAGGGGACTCTACTATGGGCTTGCTTTGTTTTCAGCAGCAGAAACCTTTAAAAGGCGCATATCGTGCTGAACTTTAATTATTATTATTATTTCTTAGATTTATGAGGCATTTTTGCCCATAAGGCGATTTGCAGTATAATACCACATATAAAAACAGTTAAAACAATTGCATCTATAAAAACGCTAACACAAAAAATAATTGCATGTACTGTATATGTTAAAAAATAATAAATATAAAAACAGTTTAAACCAACAGCACTTACATAAAATCAATTCAGGGCCAAGATACATAGATAGTAAACCAGGATAAATATTTTAGAAGGGTTGCTGAAATTGAGTCTCCCTGTTCTCTGTTCCCTCCCCGCCCCCAGAACCGGGAATAATGCACATTGCAAATGATTGTGGACTTTGAAGAAGGGTCCTGTTGAATTTCTAAGCTTTGTGTAAAAGCCATTGCTGTTCAGTTTCACATGCCTCCAATTCATCAACAACATTCAGTGGCTGAATGTGCTCTGCAGCATCAGTCTTCCACATATGGGGCAATAGGAAGATGCAGGTGGGCCAGTCTTCCTGGTATGCCGTCCTCACAGCTCAGTGACCATAGCACAGTGGTGGAACGCATGATGTTTTGCCTAAAGAAGATCTCAGGTTCAGTCCCATTGAAATGGATCAGGCATAAGATGGCAGGAAAATCCTGTCTCTGCTGGAGGCCCTGGATAATTGTTCCCCCCTCAGGAGTTGAGTATACTATGCTTGACTGACAAATAGCCTGCCTCTGTTTATGGCAGCATTGTATATTCTGCACAAGTAGATATCCAGCCTATCCCTCAAAAACCCGTGTCTTAAAAACAAGCTTAATTATTTCATACAGAATTTCTAAAATAACTTTCAGTATAATGAATGTTCTTTGATACCCTTTTTGAGACTCATAAGTGTATCTGATGTCCCACCCTAGTGGCATGCCTATCTCTGAGCTTCTAATGGATGTAAAAAACCCAACCTGATAGACCAGGCATCCCCAAACTTCGGCCCTCCAGATTTTTTGGACTACAATTCCCATCATCCCTGACCACTGGTCCTGTTAGCTAGGGATCATGGGAGTTGTAGGTCAAAACATCTGGAGGGCCGCACTTTGGGGGTGCCTGTGATAGACTGTATGTGCTCAAAGAACCTAGCAGCATACAAATAATATTTGTATTCTATTTGTCAGTTCAGGATTAAAGGTTTGGCTTATCCTTGGAATTCTAAGTAGGCTTCTTGCCTAGAGTTCTTTGGTTGCCTTACAAGAAGTTAAAATAAAACAAGTTAAAATGAAAATGTTGTTAAACAAGAACATCGAAGCGCCAGAATACAAAAGAGGAAGCACCATACAGACGATTTTGAAGTCTAGGAAAATAACAGGGTCCTTTCTTGGTGCCAAAATTACATCGAGGTATGAAGCAAAGTCATTATTTCACCAGGAAAGAATTTCTAAACCCATACCACAGAAATTATTGCTGGATGTGGAACAACAACTTGCTGAAATTACTGAAAACACAGAGACCTTCGGGCTCACTAGAACATAAGCAACACAGACAGAGTAGGGATTGATCAAGGAGGCAGATTTAGACAGGACCAGAAAAATGAAAGGCAGACAGGCAAATGAGCCAGGCAAATAAGCAGGATTGGACAGGATTCGCAGGTGACAGAGGCCTCGGAATTGACTGGCATTGCATTCCCACAAATCTTTACCTCAGACTAAGCCCCAGTGAACAGAGTAGGATTTAATTCTGAATAAACATGCTTCGAATTGCAGTGTAGAAACAGGAACAACAAAAGAAGACAGGAAGGTTAGGAGTATACCAAGGTTCAGCTAAGAAGTTCTAAACCATGGGTAGGCAACCTATGGCCTGTGGGCCGGATCCAGCCCATGGACTGTCCAGGAATCAGCGTGTTTTTACATGAGTAGAATGTGTCCTTTTATTTAAAATGCATCTCTGGGTTATTTGTGGGGCATAGGAATTCATTCATTATTTTTTTCAAAATATAGTCCGGCCCCCCACAAGGGCTGAGGGACAGTGGACTGGCCCCCTACTGAAAAAGTTTGCTGACCCCTGTTCTAAACACAAGCTGTTGAGCCGCTAATCTGCCAGCGGCTTCTTTTTTCAGGAGACATGGGATAGTGGGCCACAAGACAGAGGAAAATGAAACCCAGTTACCTTACTCACATGCAGGGATATCGCATGAAGGAGCAATGGGTGTTTCCTGAGTCTCAGACGGAAGCGAGCGTTTAATGTGTGAAGTAGGAGTTGGAATCTAGCATGGTGATTGGTCAGTTTCGTTGTTACCGATGGCGTCTTCATTTCCTTTCCCGGTGATATTCTTGAGTCAAAATGAGAGTACCCCTAAAAATTTATTTCAGGGGGGGGAAGCACTGGGTAATGCATTACCAATGTGGTCCCCTTCAGGTGTTGCTGGACTGCAACTCCCATTAACCCTCATCATTGGGCATGCTGGCTGGGGGGTGATGGGCCTTGGCAACATCTAGAGTGCCCCAGATGGGCAACCCCTGCAGTACAGGGCTCACTTTAGAGATTATGTATGACATGGATTAAGTAGGAACTTGTCTTTCCCATGGCATGAGGTGTTTGTGTTCTAGGTGAGCCCAAAGATGGGCCTGAGGTGATTCTTCCTGACAGATATTCCCGAAGTTTGTTCCCCTTGACTACAGCTTGTTTTGTTCCACTTGACTACAAAAGCGAGACACACCTTAGTCAACAGCCTTGCAGGTTTTTACACATCCCAAGTGCCAAGTGAGTGTGAGGGATTGCGTTATTTATGGCTAGGCGGATCAACCTTAATTGCTGTGTTTGGAATAAAAACTCTCCTGGAGGCAGTTGAGGGAGGGTGCCTCTGACCCACCCACCGCACCCTCCAGCTCCAACAAGCCACAAGGATCAAACAGATGCCAACTGTCTGCCTCTCTCACAAACTGACACATTGAGTGGCAAGGCTGGGCAAAGCAGTGCTCATGCATTTTGTTTGTGTGGTTTTTTAAAAATCTGCCTGGAGATAATTTCACATTTGTTTGATTTGTTAGCTGCTCCCACTCATGGGGAAACCATAAGTTCACATCTCACCCCGCCTTACCTCTTAAGGAAGTTTTGCTGTGAGTGCTTGTCTTGTGGGTGCCAGAAAAACACAGATGGTATTGAAAGAAATTTCATTTTATTGCTTGAATAACATAATACCTCTAAGACAGAGGTAGTGCTAACCTTTTTGGCAGAGATACAAGTCAAGTCCAAAACAGGATTGTGACAATCCCTCCTCTAATAATAATAATAATAATAATAATAATAATAATAATAATTTATACCCCACCCATCTGGCTGGGTTTCCCCAGCCACTCTGGGCGGCTTCCAACAAAAGATTAAAAATACATTAAAACATCAGTCATTAAAAACTTCCCTAAACATCTCTCACTGCCCTCTGGTGTGTTTCTTTCTTACCTCATCCTCTTAATTCTCCCTGCAAACATCACTGATTTCTGATAGGAGCTGATGTATAGAAAGAAGCCCAGTGCTCAGATTATGGAAGAAAATGTAGCAGAGGCTTCCAAGACAATCTGTTTATTGAGTGTGCCTTCTGATTTGTTTTCACAGTTTTGCAGGGAGGTTATATCGCATCATGTCAATCGATCGTCATCCCATGCCTTCCACTTAATTTCCCATCACTTTCCTTACTGCAAGCAAGCAAACAAACAAATAACCCAAGTTTTTGGAAGCAGGCTTTTTGCACAAGAGCTCCAAATCAATTTTAATTGCATAACCTGAATTTGCCAGCATGCGGCTGAATCACAATGCTCTGGAAGCTGCCAGAGGGTCTGGGGAAGGGTCATAGCTTAGTGGTAGAACACCTGTTTTGCATGCTGAGGGTCAAGGGCTTCAATCCCCAGCATATTTCCTGCCTGCAAACCTGGAGTGTCATTGCTGTCTACTGAGTTAGATGGACTGAGATAGTGTGTTTTCAAGCTGCATGTACATTTCTAATAGGGAACACTCAAATATAGAGGCAGTAAGTTTTAAAGCAGTTCAGTTAACTCACAACTCCAATTAATTTATTTCTTGTGATATATTTGTGCTTAATCATGCCTGCTGAGCTTAAGCAATTCCCTCAAACTTCCTTCTATTTATTATTTAATGGCTTTGATCAGCAACTGGCAACCTATGGGCCAAACCCTGCTCCTGATTGATACCAACGAGTACCAGTACAGAACCAAGAGAGGTCTATGGAAACAGCATTGGCCCTTTGGAAAGTAGCACTGAGAGCCTGGCCCACTGCCCTCCCCCATCCCTTTCTCAAAATAGCCCTCCAGTAAAACTAGTGGCTTAAGGCCTTAGTTCCATTAAAGGAGATCCCTAGTATACATACCTGGGATACAGAAGTTCCCAGGTTCTAAGCCCCACATCTCCTGCCTGAAATCTTGGCTGACTGTTGCTGGTTGGTGTTGACCACCCTTCCATATGTTTTGGACTACAACTCCCATCATCGCTAACCCTTGGCCATGGTGGCTGGGGCTGATGGGAGTTGTAGGCCAAAACACCAGGGGAAGGCAGGCTGGTGTAGATATCACTGATCTAGAAAAATCAACTGTCTGGCTCAGTACAAGGTAGCTTCCTATATAACCTGTGGGTTGCAGCAACTCAGGTCTAAAATAAATAAATAAATAAATAAATAAACCTTCCTTACCAGAGTTTAGGAAGGTATTAAGTGAAGGATCTTAGCGACTGAAATCATTTTTTTCTCCTCCTCTCTTCCATGCTTCCATGGTGGCTGATGGTTCAGCAAGTTCAATCACCAGAATATTGTGCAGTGTATTGGAGTGAGCCTGCAGACCTTGCCTCGCTTCATCCTGTTGGAGCTTATGACTGGTGGAGATATGAAGAGCTTCCTTCGGCAGAACCGGCCTCGGGTGGTGAGTCAATCCTCGCTTCTCCCCTTGCCCTGCTCTGGAGATCTTGCTGGTGATGCCCAGCTCCAGACACCCAGTGACTATTTCATAGCTGTCAACCCTCCCTTTTTTGCGGGAAACTCCCTTATTCCAATGCCTGTTCCCCGCTGCTATCCCGGATTGTTGATATCCCTTAAATTTCCCGGATTTCAAAGGAAGCAGCTCCTCTCCCTCCCTGCCGGCCAGGGAGGCTCCTCAGCTGCGTTGCTCGGCTGCCAATAAGGAGTCTGAGACCGACTGGGGGGCGGAGCTTGCATGCCTTGTGCAGCCAGACCCTCACACCCAACCAGACAGACAGCCTGCCTGCCGTCTACGCACTCGCTCTTTCGCTCACCCGTTCGCGCACAGCCTCTGGAGTGCAGGGTGGCGAGGCTACTTGGTGCCATTGCACCGTCCTCGCAGCATCCCTTATTTTCAAATCTGAAAGTTTGGAAAAAATCCCTTATTTTCAAATCCGAAAATTGACAGCTATGGACTATTTCCAGGTCATGAGGGAGCATGAATGAAACAGTTGTTCACTACAGACTTCCTGGAGTTCATTCTGTTAGGAAGTAGAGATTTATTGGGGCGGGTAGGAGGATAAGCTTCACTGATAATCATGTGAGTGGACCAAAGCCTTGTTGTGTAACTGACATAAAGCAGAAACGGTCAGTTTAAAAAACTACACTCTTAGTCTTCTCAAACTGCTACCTTCCAGGTTCCCATGTCTCACACTCCATGTCTTATTGTTTCCCTCTCTCTCATGGGCAGAATCAGCCATCCACTTTGGCAATGCAGGACCTGCTGAATATAGCCAGGGACATTGCTTGTGGCTGCAAGTATCTCGAGGAGAACCACTTCATCCATAGGTAAGACAGGCTTACCTGTATAATGATTCCCCATATGCTGTATTTCTTGGCTTGTTTCCCAAAGAGTCATAGAGGGAAGCCAGTGTGGTGTAGTGGTTAAGATTGTCAGACTAGGGAGACTAGGGTTCAAATCCCCGCTCAGCTATGAAACCCACTCACTGCCTCTCAGTCTAACCTACCTCACAGGGTTGGTGTGTGGAATAAATGAGAAAGGAGAAGAACCATGTACACCACCTTGAGCTTGTGGCTCTTTGGAGAAAAAGGTGGGGAATAAATACAATAAACAATAATAATAAAATAGGCTTAACATCTCCAAAGGCAGATTGGAGTTGTGCCATCTGAAACAAAAACCTTGTTTGTCATATTTGACGTTGATTTTGACACAATGACATAGTGTGGTCTTTGAGATAATACCTTAAAACAGGTTGAAACTCATTCCATACCAAGTAGAAAAAGGAATGAATTCCTGAAAACCATGTAGACAGAGGCAGAGATGGTCATAGAGGCTGACACCAGGCAAGCCTCATTTTGCATAGTTCCATCCAACTCATTTATCAGCATCTTTATCAAATGGTTAATTCCCCCTAAGTGCATCGTTAGCAATCTAGATCATTCCATGCTGATGAGCTATGTCTGAAGAAGTGTGCATGCACACAAAAGCTCATACCAATAACAAACTTAGTTGGTCTCTAAGGTGCTACTGGAAGGAATTTGTTTATTTTGTTTCGACTATGTCTGTTGGTTATGTTGTGAGATAGTCCTGTTCATTCCACTGAAGGATCAGGTGTTAGCCGTGGGTATGTCTCATTTCCTTGTGAAAACAAAGGAAATTGTGTGAATTTGCATGTCGTTAAACAATGGAACCACCTTTTATTGTCAAAGACAAAACGTGTAAGAGATGAGTGAGATTTCTACTGAAGTTCAGTGGGAAACAGATAAATGTATAAAGTTTCCTTTATACAGTACTTCTGAAAACTATTTAAAGATGAACCACATCTCAGTGATATACTTTTATGTATGCTGGAAATCACAGGTTCGATCCTTGGCATCTCCATTTAAAACGTTCAGGTAGCATATGGTAAGAAAAGATCCCTGCCAGAGAACTGGAAGAGCCACAGCCAGTCAGAGTAAACAGTTCTGGGCTAGGAATAACAGTGGTCTGACTCAGTATAAGCTGTCTGCGTAGTTGGTATTAAACATTCGTCTTCTTGAGAAGCCTTCTTCCTGTACTAGTGTATCTTGTCTTTGCCCACTAGATGGCAGTGTTGCAACATATGATCCTGGTTTCCTTCTATCCTTGAAATTACAGCGTTTAGAGTTTGTAGACATGAATATCTAGGTGGATCTATAACCAGCTTTGCCCATGAATGAGGTAAAGATGGGTATTGCTGTATTAAGACAGTATAAGTAGCACTCCTGCATTTAGAAATGCCAACTTCAGTAGCTAAAAAAAGAAAGGATAGATAATGAGTGCGATAAGAGATACCCATACTAGACTGTAGTGTGTGAAGGGACCTATGCTGATTTAACTGTGTGGGTGGGGAAGGCGTATCCAGATTCAGTCCAGGAAACCCTCCTCACCTAACAAATCTGTCATAAACCAGAACTAGCCTAGGGTGAAGTGGCAAAACAGCTACTTCAAATGGCAGATCTCTGAGGTTTTCCTGCTTACAAGCTCCATCTCTGCGTCTGCCATTTAAAAACAATAACAGAGTTGGTCAGTTTCTTGTTCCATTTTTGCTCCAAGTGGGAAAAGGCGTAGGAGGAGGAGGAGTGCTTGGAGAGATAAGTGACCCTTTTTGATCAGGCACCAGAAGTCCCACCAGTCATGGTCCTCCTGCAGCTTTCTAAAAGCTTTTAGGTGGGGATTCATTTCAAATGGGAGCAGGACTCACTCCCTTGCCCCTGTCATTCAAGAAGTAGTCATTCATGGTTAATGGCATTTGAATAAGAAAATGCGAACAACTTGCCAGCAGTACAGGAGGGCCTGTCCTTGCAGAAGTGAGTGCTTTATGTAATGGCTTCCTTAAGTGTGTATTTACGGTGCCCACTTGAACTTCAAAATCCCCAGCTTCCACCTCATGCTTGTGTGTCCTTTCACAGGGATATCGCTGCAAGGAACTGCCTTCTGACCTGCACTGGGCCAGGGCGAGTGGCTAAAATTGGCGACTTCGGAATGGCCCGGGATATCTACAGGTAAGATATAAAAGCAATAGGGGGGCAGGGAAGCCATACCTACCACATCCCACCAATGCCATGTATGCATGTCTGACATCAAGCATGGTCTGTATGTTTCTGAATACCACCTGCTGGACACTGCAGGAAGAGAGCCTTTAGCCAGATCCAGCAGAGCTGTTCTTGTGTTCTTAACTGCAACCTTGTGCAGTTTTCTTGTTCTTTTTCTCAACACATCTTGCCTCGCCTACAACTGCCATGGCAGTGCTTGAAGCGACCCTCCTCCTGTAGCTTGATCTCAGAGCCACTTCATTGTGGGAGGAAGAGCAGCAATACGTCCCCGAGTGACAGAAGGCAAAAAAAAGCAGGAAAGGCTGTAGCTCAGGAGGTAGAGCATCGGCCTGGCATGTAGAAGGTCTGAAGTTCAATCCCCGGTGTAGGGCTGTGAAACACTCCCTGCCTGAAATCCCACTGCCAGTCAGTGCAGGCAATACTGAGAGAGGTTGACCAATGGGTCTGACTCAGTATAAAGCAGCGATCGCCCTGTGTTCCTACATCTATGCAGTTAGAAGAAATGTGTATGTTCCTGCCTTTCCAAAAAAACTCAAATTTGTTTGTGTTAACTGCATTTCCTGCGTATACGCTGGAATGTGGGGAAGACCAGGCCATTACATCTCTTACTCAGCTACTTCTGTGGGTTTTAATTTCCCCTTCCCCATCTCTTTTTGTTTGGCCTGCCAGGGCAAGCTACTACCGCAAAGGAGGGAGAGCCATGCTCCCAGTCAAGTGGATGCCTCCAGAAGCTTTCCTGGAAGGAATATTCACCTCCAAGACTGACACCTGGTAAGAAATGGCTTAGCATTGCCACTTGTTTTGGGGGAACAAGCTACAAGCCCAGGCTCAGACATCAGGCTAAACCTAGGCTTAGCTTCTGACAACAGCAGGAACAGGGGAGGAGTAAAAGCACTGAGATTTCACCTTGCATACTAGCATGCTGTTCATTCATTTTTAATCCACACTGAAGCTTAGATGAGGTTTAAAGTGATGCGTGAATGGCGCCTCTGTTGAGTTAGGTAGACCAATGGTCTTTGGAGAAGATGCTTGCTATGCATTTTGAAATTGATCCTATGAATTCACAACAAGGCCAGCGTTATTTGGAAGTGCTGGGCTGTTGCTGCGGAAACAGTATTTAACTAGTTGCCTTTGCATAAACTCTGGCTTGGGAGAAGTGCGGGTGAGCATTTCAGCAGCAATAGGCTTGCAGTGATTGATCTGAGGACTGAGAAACAGGGAGGGTTGTTAGTGTGGGACCACCAGGCAGACAGCATCCCACCCTAAGGAGGTGCTGCCAACACATTGGATTGTCCAATCTCCTTTGACAGGAAGGCCAAGATCTGACCAGCCAAGGCAGAGGCCACAGAAGCAAAGAAAAGGGCAGCATCATGCCATGTGCTTTGCAACTATAAAACTATTAAGGTGCCAGCCGGAGGATAATGGATTGCATTCACTGGTTCTCTGCTAGGTCCTTTGGAGTTCTGCTGTGGGAGATCTTCTCCCTGGGCTATATGCCTTACCCTTGCAAAACCAACCAGGAAGTGCTGGAGTTTGTCACCAGTGGGGGAAGAATGGATCCACCCAAGAACTGCCCAGGGCCGGTGTGAGTATGCCTATATTTTTTACAAAATAAGGCCAGTGAGAACGGTCTGCTCCAGGACTGGGGAGCCTTTTTCCTGGAACAAAAATATCCACCACTTGCCGACCTGATTTTTAAAGCCCAAGGGGTGCCTTTGAAAGGGCAGGTTGGATCAGCAGCCTGCCTGTCCAATCCACATCCTAAGGTTCTCTCCCCAACCTCTTTCTCCTTCTGCCACCACACGCCTCTCGCTGACTTCTTCAGAGGGTACCAGGAAGAGGAAACAAGGAAGATTCCTTACTGTATTTGCTGTGAAAGTTGCTTGCATCTCTTATTTTTTAAAATAAGTTATTTTTTTTAAATGGTCTATTATATTATATGGTCTTGCTGTCAGATGTTTTTCCATCAGCTGGGATCTTGCCCGTTGTAGGACAGAGTCCACCGCCCCCCACCCACCCCCATTTCTGGCTTTTTGCAGATGGGTCACCTCAAAAACACAGAACTGCTTGTGACCTGAATCATTAATCCTGAAGGGCCCACAAAAGTCAAGTCATGAAGTGCAAAAGGGAATAAATAACTAGGTAATTTTTACCCTCTTCCTGATGTTGGTTTTGTTTTGCCATTCTTCTCCAAGTTACCGGATCATGACACAGTGTTGGCAGCATAGTCCCGAGTACCGACCCAACTTCTCCACCATTCTGGAAAGGATCAAGTACTGCACACAGGTCAGGAATATTCTCATGAAATTCCGTGGTGGTGGTGGGTATCCAGAGTACTTTCTTTAACCTTTCAGGTCTCCCCTGCCTGCCCACCCATCCCCTGAACAGATGGAAATGCCTTATACTGGATCAGTCTGTTGTTCCCTCAGGCCCACTGAGCTCCAGCAGTGAGTAATATTAGGCCCCTTCCTACTGCAGCCCCTTGTGCTACTGAACATTCAGGGGCCTTTCAGAGCAGCATTCAGTGCCACAAGTGGCCGCAGCCAAAAGGGAAGGATCACTTCTCTCCACCACTGAGGAAGCAGCAGGCAACAAAGGGGTCAAACCGCCCACACTACCATTTCTCTAGTCACAATCAATGGCTTTTCCAGTTTTAATATACAGCTCCATGGGCAGAGCATCTGCCTTGCAAGCAGGTGGCCCCAGAAGGTTCAATCCTCACATCTCTACGTAGGACTGGGAGGCACCCTGGACAGCTCCTGCTAGTCAGTGTAGTGGGTTGACACAGTGTTTATGTTCCGAGTGCCTGATGGTTCTATCCAACATAGTGCTATGTGATCATGCCACTGCAAAAACAAAACAAACCCAGTGCAAGGATTTCTGCTTGTGTAACAATATGTTCTCCCTCTTTCCTCCATGTGCTTCCCAAATCTGTTCTAGGAGTTTCCCCAACCTTCTGGGGCAGATTTGGGGAGGGAGTAGGGCATGCACAGCGGGAGGAGTGTGCGGAAGTTTCATTGCAGAAGCAAAAATTGTTGCACTCACGAATCCCACCCTCTGTATCTGTTGGTAATGTCTAGTTTGTTATTGTAAGCATGTTAGCGCCCGTATCCATCAAAGTGATAGTATTTGGGAAGTCCAATATCCTTGCTTGTCTTTCAGGACCCTGATGTGATCAATACAGAGCTGCCCGTTGAATGCAGCCCAACACCAGAGGATGAAGGAAGCACGATGTTGCATCCAAACAGTTCCACAGGGAAGGTTCCTTTGCTGGGGAATTCTCCCCTTACCCCACAGATGAACTTCATAACATTAGAAGACCATGATTCAGGGAACAAATATGGGCAGTGTCCACAGGAGCTGCTGGTGGAGAACCTTGGTAACTGGATAGCCAGAGGAGCTAGCACGCCTTCCTCCAGTGATTCCAGCAATGGGACCCAGATCCAGAAACTGGAGCCTGCCAACCAGCCAGCGTACAAGCTGAAGAATAAAACCAAGAATCTTTGGAACCCAACTTATGGATCCTGGGTCCTGGAGGGCGTTTGCCAACCCAGCTCCAAACTCAACACAATGCAAGAGCGGGAAGATTCAGGGTTTGATGGGAACTGCAGTTCCTCCCCTAGTTCTCGGGCATCACCTTCATGTCCGAGCCAGAACCACTCTCCTCACATCGATATTGGAGGGATTGAACTGGTGAAGCTGCAGGATTTCCCATGTGGCAATGTGAACTACGCTTACGATGATCTCTGCTGCGAAACAGGCAGGCCTTTGCCTCTGGCAGTGGAGCCAACCACAGTTTTGAGGAGTGCCAGCCTGCACAGAGATAGCAAGCTTTCCTTTAAGCCAGAAAAAACCTCAAGAGAGAGAGACTCTGGTCTCTCCTTATCTGATGACCTGAGTGTTACGCCTGTATAACATGGAACACTTTTTCAAAGAGTTGGGCCTCCACCCTGGGGGCGTGTCTGCAAGAACAATAAAAAATGTCCTCCTCTCCCTCCCCCCACCCCGTCTTCCTCCCTCCCTGTTCTAGGAACAGATGAATTAATGTTGTCTTGCACATACCCAATGAGTACTTGAGGCTGGTTGGCTCCAACCTACTGGTGTCAATGGTGGTGGCTGCAGGATGCAATGAAGTTACTGTTGCAATGAATGGTTCAGGGTCCAGAGGTGTTCACATTCACCCAATCACCTCCCTGAAAAATGGTCTCTTCCCTCATATGAACTAGGTAGGTTCATATGGCAGAACCGTGAGCTACCTATGCAGGGTGGTGGTCTGCAAAATGTGGTTTCCAGCTGACTCACCACTCACAACCAAGCAGGAAATAAAATCAGCTGGGTTTGCCTTGGACACAGTAGCTGAAAACATGCAGTAAGAATAACAAAGACAGAGAGGAGTCTACCCAAGGAAACAGAGCCAAAGTTAAGAAGGGAGCAGATCACAATTGCATTCTTCGGGAAGAGCATTAAAAACTGAGAAAACTAAAGAAACAAGTGGTTGAGACCATATTCTTTTCATTACTGAAAGAAGTTGCTTTGCACCACAGAAACTAACTAGTTCGGTTATTGATGCCTGACATATGGAGTCTCAGGAGTTAGCCTGCTTTGTCTGCAATGAACTGGACATCTCCTTTTTAATGGACTTTGTTTATGCAGAACTTTGCTCAACGGTAGTAATTCACACTCCAGTAGGAATACTTTTTTGTAAGCTGGAAATTTAGGATATGATTTTTATAGATGTATATAATATTCAAAGTTCTTCTAAGGTGAAATGTGACAAAGGCTGTTAACTTGAAGTAAGGCCAACAAGAAGTATTTTAATTCTGAAGGGGAATCCTGACTTAATAGGTAAAAAGCTGGTGTTTGTTCGGGTCACATATACAAAATAGCTTCTAGAGGTACCAGTAGGTATACAGACTCAGCATTGGTGAGGTAAACTGAGGAGAGATGAGTTGGAAACCATGTTGGTCTATTGCAGGATATAATGAGAGCTGCTGCATTAGAAAGGCCCACTATTGCACAAGTTAATTCAGGGACACATAACCCCTTTTGCACAAGAAAGCATCCAACATAGGTGTCATCCAGAGCTCTCATTGGCTTCAGAGTGTCGTGAGTTCTTGTGCATCTCACACATTTGAAATGCAGGTAGTGTTTTGCCCAATGTAAAATATCCTTCGGAGAGAGATGTATGAAACATGTCTAGGGAACTACGTCCTCTGAATTCAGCAAATCTGATAGGAAGTCGCCCATGTCTTCTCATTGTCTTAATCTATACTAGCTTTAGGTCTTTCATAGAAATCAGCTCACCCAAAACATGTACACAAAACTGGCCACAGAATGCATGAGAAGACCTGTTTTCAGTGCATGTGCTCAATTTCTGCTGCGACAGACGACTAGGCCAACTGGCAGGGAAGTGGGAAAGTAGAGAGCTGAAAAAGTTTTCCATGTCACACCAGCAAAATAATAATAACAAGAAGTTGTTTGGCACAGGCTTTTTCTGTAGATAAAAATACCCTTATCATTCACCTATTTATTTAGTGTCAGCAGGTGGTATATAGAATGATCGCTTTCTTCAAACCTTTCGTACTACCTGTTCCAAACATTATTTTGTATAGTCGTAGACCATTTGAAAAATGAACTTGTATTGAAAGAAATCACATTCATGAAGAAAATATGCATTTCCACACTATAATTACCAAATGAAAACTGTGTACAGCAGAGCTTTCCAAACTTTTCATGTTGGTGACACACCTTTTTAGACATGCATCAGTTTGTAATCACGACACAATAATTCAGTTTTACTAACAAACAGGAGGTTAAACTAACTGCTTTACAGCCCCTGGAGGAGCACAGGGAGCATTTCTCCAACACACCTACACACTGCAGCTGACAGTTTGGAAAGCTCTAGGAGATGGGAAGTCATTAATGACTTCACAAGTACAGGTCACAGAAAGACAAAATCCTTGCTACTACACAATGCCTTTTCTCCTGACCTTAACCTAACCTGCAGCAAAAAGCCATGACATTTCTGCAAATCAGCCCAGGGAACTAGGTCCACAAAAGGGCCCCTAATCGCCTTGTCTGTTATCCTGCTTATCAGAACTGACTGTGTGCCTCTTTGACCTTTTCCCTCACAGAAATAGCATCCCTGTTAATCCAAACTCTGCGAACATTTTGTTTATAATTTTAAGCACACTTACAGGAAACAAGGGCCACTGAAATCAATAGGACTGAACTTCAGAACTTTTGGTCTCTTATTACGATGATGTGATACTTTTTCAGACCAAGGGGTGGGGGAACAGCTTTGCTGTACCTATTTTGTGTGAAGCTTTCTAAAACTACAAAAGGCAGATTCTTCATGTTTGGCTCAGCTTGTTTTCCTTTGGGTGGTTCTCAAACATTGCATCACGCTAAGGTCGTTTCAGCTATTTACTTCTTTATAATTTGATAGGTAATATAAATGATATGCATATGTATATTTGCATGCCATTTTAATCATAGGTGTCATGATCTTGCACCATCCTCGTTGACACGAATGGGCATATTTCCATGGACTCTTAGAATTGAATCAGACCCAAATACATCCGTCAACAAAAAAGATTTCAGTCACATGATAGCAGGTGGCGTGTGTGATTGAGTGAGCGAGAGAACAAACTGATGGTACAAAAGTAGAGAGCACTCTCAAAGCCGAGCTTTACAGTTCTTTTCTCCTTAGTTTAATTCAATTATTTTCCAAGAATTCCTTTAGTACTTTTCTTTTGGGGAAATAGCTCACGTGGTGTCCATATTATATCTGTGTGATACAAGTATATAGACTTTGTATTGGCACCGTTTGCTAGAGAAGGGACTTTATAACGAAGATACCAACAACAAAATGAATTAAAATTGTTGGTGCCTCCCCAACCCCACCCCAAAATGCAGTTCTTGTGAGGTATGCCTGGTTGCATCTTGATTCATCCCAAGCAGGCCACTTCCTTTTCTACCGGTACTAACTTTCCCTCGTCCCACAGCACGACTTGTGCTATTCTCTCTCACTCTGTTCTGCCTCTTGCTAGGCTGAAAAACCCAGCTATCCTTTAAATTGGGCAGTGATCGATCCCATTTCCTCCCTTGCCTTTTCCACACTGGCACAAACAATCCAAACAAAGAGTTTTCTATGATGGCGCTAAGAGAGCTTTGACACTCTTCACGCTTTTATACTTACACAAATTGCTTTTGATCTGCGATTACCTCAAAGAATGGCAGCACAGCTTGCCATCTTGCCCTTTGGGGGTCACTGTAAATATGTAAACCACATGCCTGCTTCTATGCAATTTAAAATCAGATAAAAGCGTATACTTCTATATTTGCAACACATAAATAAAGACATCCTAACACAGCTGTTTGGTCTTCTGTTGTCCACTACTCACTGGTTAGAAGGAAAATAGAACATCTCTGTTAAATAAACAGTCAGCTACCGGTAGTTTGTGCCCCTCATTGGGGAGAAATAGATAATACAGAGCTTTTTTGGTTAAAAGAGAGAGAGAGAGAGAAAGAGAGAGAGAGAGAGAGAGAGAGAGAGAGAGAGAGAGAGAGAGAGAGAGAGAGATCCCAGTAACGTCCTAATGAAAGTGCTGTGTATGCCAGCTCAAAATGGCTGTCACATGCAGCAAAAATAGAGGCGATGATCATACCAGCACAAAAAAGCACTGGTTCTCTATATAACCCAGACTGGAACATCAGTGGCGTTGACCACTGAGTTTTAAGCTGAGCAATAGCTTTGTTTGTCTGAACAAAAAAGATGAAAATGATCCTAGAGAAGCATTACTTGTCACCTCTAGCAAACAGGGTTTGAGTGTTCTTGAAACAAATTGGACTCTACACACACAGAGCAGCAATTCTGCTTTCAAAGTACCTTCCCCTCCCCAAATTAAAAAAAAATAAAATTCCCCACACTTTAATACTTTTCAGTCATATCACAATGATTTAAATAGTGATACCAATTCTACAGGAACAGGGTGACATTTTTTATTTGCTTCTGAAGGATGCCTGAAGTTAACTGAGGCAAGAAATACCCTATAAGCAGTTAACATGCACCTTCCAGCTTACCTCTCAAAAATATCTTCAAATAAAGGAAAGTTCTTTGTCTCTGGCCTCATCTGGATAGCAACGTTACAAACACCTATTTTATTATTTAAGAAAAGGAATACTTTGCTCTTCCACCATTAAGCATTCACACAGCACCGACAGATGATGCCATCACCACCACCCAAAAGTGTGATTCCTTTTCGAAACCTTATTAGCTAACACACAATTCCCTGCACTCTTTTTAGCCCAGATGCGTCGATGAGAACTTAAGTGAATACCATATAAAGCAGAAAACACAGCCTTTGCCACAAAATAGCAGTTTGGCAGCGAAAGAAAGTATAGCCAGCGTGCAGCACAGTATATTATAAAAAAATACAAATTTGCATATGCTCTTAAAAAGCAAGAAGAAGAGCTGGCAATTGTTGGGATCACAGGTGGCCTGAGAGGGATTAGTTAACCTTTCCCTTCCCTACTGTGTTGAGGAAAATCTCTCCTTTGAAGCTGTTATTTGATAGGGTCAGGCCTCTCTGCACAGATGCTATTTGGGCTTTTTTTAAAGTGTGTGCCCCTTCAACATCATGACAAGTTTGGCCCTTAGCTACCACCGTTTAAGAAAGAACAGAAAAGATAAAATGAGTGGGCACCTGTTTTCAGTTAAATTTATTTGTTATAGCACATTTTGGAAGTAATAAAATCAACCTATACAGTTAGGATTTCAGAATAGTTTTTGCACTGTAGTGTTCAAAGCAACATCCTCTGTAGATGAGACAAGCTTTTTTTTTCTGTCTGGTTTGTAGTAACATGAGTAGAAATGTAGCCCAAGTCAACTATTTAAAAACAAGATTCCCCATTGCTTTAGTCTATTCACAGAATCTAGGAGGAAGAAATTTTCTCATCAATGATGCTTCCAGGCAAGTGTTTATGGTAGGACTGGTGGTCCTCATGCAAGCTTTTTCCCAGTTTCCACATGGCATTTTGGCATAAAAATACCTACCTACATCCTGCCACAGCTGCCTTCTGGATTTATCATCCTTCCATGGAAAATTCAGTAAGTTATTTAAACAAAAAAAACACCTATTGAAAACAACCCATTTGCCAATATTAAGCCTCCTTGTAGAAGCAGCTTTCCTGCAGAAACACCCACAGCATATAAAAGGTTTCTGGACTGAAGTTTCTGGACTTTTCTGGACTGAAGTTTCCACAAATTTATATCCTCCAAGGGACTACGAAACAGTCCTTTCCATACCTATTCAAATTCCTTGCAGTTTTTTATATTGCACTTTTCTTACACAATTCAATATAAACATATTAAAACAATTTACGGATCCTCACAACAGCCCTGTGAGGTAGGCATATTCCAGTTTGCATTTTAAAGAGGTGGGAGAAAACAGATCAGCAGACCTGGAGGAAAGTGTTCACATCCTCCAGCGCAAAGTGCTACTTTATAGCACCACCTCCTCTTCCTCCTCCTCCTCAAAACCAACCACATTTTTAAATAAGGAAAAAGCGATTGGAGTCCACAAGCTCTCTTGATCAGGGTGTTTTCACCCAAGCTGCAGCAGACTGAAGCAAGCATTTGCTGTTTCAACAGACGGAACTTTTCCAGTGTTCCTGCTGCTGAGAACAGTTGGAGCAAAGGATGGAGAGTTTGGTGCTACCAAGAGTGGGCAATGGGACATACAAAATAACCAGTGTGACCCTGTTTTGTGTATGTGCGTGTGCCTGAGCAGCAGCAGCAGCTTGCTGGTTGGGTTGGTTGGTATGGACCAGGCGGTTACTATGAGGGTGAGAATGAGTAGAGGGAAGAAGCACTGAAGTCCAATCAGCCATAGAGTTGGCAAAGATGGGTGGAGAGAGGCTGTCAGATATCCAAGAGCGTCAAGCCCACATGCACAATGAGACTTTCCCTCCCTCACGTCCACCAGGCCACTGTGGAATACTGCCTTGACTATGCTGGATAGTGACTATATTTACAATACTGAGAAAGATAGGGCCCCTATGCATTCTAAGGCCAGACGCCTCCAAATCCACATGAGAGCGTCAGCATAAATGTTTGCTGGCCCAGGGTAGAGTAGAATGGGCAGCAACCTGTTGGGAGTTCTTCACCTTGCTGTGTTGCACTTTCAGTATTTTAAACATTGCTTTTTATATCGTGACCCACAAATAGGGCCACATAAAAACTTGACAAGCAACAGTATTCAAGCTTACCTCTAAATTCCCTCCCCTTCGAACTTCTTGTGCTACACAGAAACCCCTTTCAACCCACTACTCTAAAAGCAAGCCGGCTAGCAGACCATGGAAGCCATTTGAAAACCACTTCTGCTACCCATGCCGGTTATGAAGCTTCCTTCCCAACACACACCCCATCACCACCAGCAACATATAAAGGAGTAGTTTTCCATTATTAACACAAAAGGACTTTAAGATAGAATACAAATTTCAAAGAACAATAACTGGTGTTATTTTACAAATTGTTATTTTCAATTTTGATTTTCAAAACTGTGCACCCAACTAAATCCTTTATTGGCTCTGCTAGATGGACTTTCCAGCTAATCCTATATTTCTTAAAACACTGTCCTGGGGATAATTAATTACAAGCTTAAGACAAAGGAGCTTGTTTCAGAGTATCATCAATACATCTCTCTTGGGTTGCTGGTTGTGAATTCCATAATGAATGTTAAGGTGGGGTTTCCCCTCCACCACCTGTTGGGTAAGAATTTGCAATGCTTTAATAAGCTTTTCTCGGCAGAAGCATGGAGCTCGATAGCTGAAGCAGCCCGTTTCTGCTGTGTGTTACAGACTCCTAAGGTTTTACTGTCCCACCCATTTGTCTGGTCTCAGCAGGCCCTTCCATGGCCAGTGCAGTTTAGGCTGTAGGGAGCGAAAGACCTGCTGTTGCTCCTCCTAAAATTAGCCTCATGCCAAAGTCTGCCAAAACTGACACCAAGCCAAGTGGCAGAGGAAAGGAAGCCCAAATACGTTACCTACTAAGAACGGGTGAGCAAAGGGTATTGTTAAAAAATTAACTTCACGGGTAAATATTTGAAAAGCTGAATATCTACTAGCTGCTCTGACTGCTAGTTTCATGTCTGGCTAAGTCATGACCATGCTGCCAGACCAGGGATCCCTTATACCTTTAGCTCTGGAGCATGCAATGGGTGAATTCTGCACGATTTAGCCTAAGGCAGATTGCACAAGATAGGACCATGGGGCCATGACTACCCAGTCATCACACAATGGCCACTGGCTGCTTTCCTGCGCTTTCCTCTGCAACTTTAAGAACGCCATGTCTGCCTGCATGGAGCTCTGGATCATAGCCAATAATCGTGCAAATACATAACCAAGCATCCCATGATCATTGGAATTGTGTGGCTGGAATGTTAACAGTGGAGATGCATTCTGCAATACTGGTCCATGATGATCGGGGGGCAATCCACGTGACTTCAAGCGTCTCTCAGGGGAAAGGAGTTTTTATCACAGTATTTCCCTGTTATACAAACTATCACCTTCACAGCAGTCCTAAAATAACCCTTTGCATGAGAGATACCACATTCACCTGATACACCAAGTGGATATACTTTGCCCAAATGAAGTGCTTAGCACCTAATGTTTCAAGTGCCCAGGACACCTCTGTGGGGAGAGTTATTCTTTTTTAATTCTTGCAAAAATCTGCTGATCCAAGTAATCTCAACACCAAGCAACTTGACTGGTTGTTCTGATTTCCGGATGTGAAACATTTCAATGTCACCTAAATTAGTTAAGTTTTGCTTTGCTTACTAAATAAACCAAGTCACTAAGATGTGATCCCACAAGTAAGTCATATGCGTTCCAGCTCACGAGTGGTCACTTCTGGGCCACCACCAACCTCGATGAAATTCAGTCACCCCGAAAGTGACTGCTTGCTCCCTGGAAGGCGAAGTCTGTCTTGGATCACACACTTTAAAACCTGGACAGCTTTATGCACAGTCTCAGGTGAAGGAAAGGAGAGGCTAGCAATCATAAAGACGCACTGATACAAAGCCTGGTGCAAACTGGAATTGTCTGGTTTCAACCTCTGCTTCCCTATTACCATGGCAGCTCCTCTAACAGGTAGAGCTGATCCAGGTTCCTCTAGAGCAGTGGGGGGTGGGCACACAGGCTCAAATCAAAGCATTAGACTGCAGTTCTGCCCATGATTAGTTTTGGATGGTTGATTAAAAACCAGTAGGACTTACCTGTTGCACAGTTGTGGTCAGGGTTGCAGGGTAGATGTGTGCAAGATATTTGGGGGAGGGGCTTACTGGCAAGCTGCACATGTTTTGGCACAGATAAACTAATTTGTGGAAAGCAGTTGGCGACAAAATGGAATGGTAGAAGACTGAGAAGGAACAGAGGGGTATGGAGAGTTGTGTAGGGCACAAAAACTCTTGCATTGGCTCCTAGACCCCAAGGTGCCCTTTGGTTTCTGAAGCTTCAACAGCACTTTGTGCGCATCTTTAAACTTTTCTGCACCATTAAAACTAATATATATGAGAATGAGAGTTTGTAAATTCTTCGCCAAGTTCCAAGCTGCTTGGCACATAAGTGAATGCATGGAATGGGAACATTCCTATCTAACAGTGTGAGCAGCAGCAGCAGCATGAAGGTTAGGAAGTCTGCTTATTACTTTTGAAGATATTTCAGAGGAGAATTCCAATGTTTTCCATCCCATGTGCTCCAAGCAACTTTCACTCCAGGAAGGAGTTGTCCTGATCCAACGTCCAAATGTTCAGAAAATTATTCTGTTAGTTCAATAAAACTGAAGTTAGCCCTTTGCATTCATGGCTAACCCTGGGTTTCTCAGTTTCCACCTCGTTTTTGCAGCAGGGTAATACCCCCAGAGTCTGGCAAAAGTTTTAAAAGCCTTCCCTCTGACCGAAGGGGGGGTCTTGATTCTGGAAAAATTAAAAGCAACTGAGCGGTCCTATAGTGACTTTGTGCCCTCTCATCTCTCAAATATATTTTCTAAGATGTCGATCAAATTGTCCAGTCCAAGTAAGTAGCCATCCTCTCGGTTCCCTTCCTGCCAAGGGATCCTGTGATCCAAGGTCTGCTCATCGGGAAGAAGGGTAGTCTTTCCAAAATCAATGAGCCATACATTGGCATGCCCACTATCATCATGCACAAACAGCAGTGAACTTCCAATTACCTGCAGAGGAGAGAGAGAGAGAGAGAGAGGCTACTAGATATTTCATGAAAACCTGGTGTCTTGCTGCTCCTGGCTCCACCCGCCATAAACCTAGGGCCAACACATGCCTGTAGTTGAGGATTAAACAAATCCACTGGCCTGATCCAGCAGGCTTTTTTAATGTTCTTAAGTTTTTATTTATTTACCAGGAGCATTTTAATACTGCTTTATATTTAAAATACCTCAAAGCAGTGCACAGATAATAAAATATACCATGAACAATAAAACACAGAACATTAAAAAATCCAAATAGTGCAGCATCCATAGTTACCAGGCTTCCCCCACCCTGTTTAATGGTCAGGAAACATCTTAAGCGACCACTGAAAGTCTCCACCCCCCCCCCATCATTCAGCCCAGACACTGAAGTCCAGCTCTGAGGGCCTTCTGGGGGTTCCCTCACTGCAAGAAGTGAGGTTACAGGAAACCAGGCAGAGGGCCTTCTCGGTAGTGGCGACCGTCCTGTGGAACGCCTTCCCATCAGATGTCAAGGAAATAAACAATTATCTGACTTTAAGAAGACACCTGAAGGCAGCCCTCTTTAGGGAGTTTTTAATGGTTGGTTTTTTTACTGTGGTTTTATAATTTTGTGGAAGCCTCCCAGAGTGGCTGGGGCAACCCAGTCATATGGACAGCATATAAATAAAGGAAGAATACTAATGATCATGGTCACCATCTAGTTGGCTGCCTTATTTCTGAGGGAAGGCTGTTCCACATGATGAGTGCGAAAACTCTCCTTCAGTTGACTAAATCAGTGTTTCCCAACCTTGTGCCTCCAGCTGTTTTTGGCCTACAACTCCCATCATCCCTCGCTAGCAAGACCAGTGGTCAGGGATGATGGGAATTGTAGTCCAAAAACATCTGGAGGCACAAGGTTGGGAAACACTGGACTAAATGATGGATCTCTTGCAAAGAACATCATCTGATGACCTCAGGGAGTGGGTAGGTTTCTATAGGAGGTAGCATTCTCTCATTCTCTCCCAATTTGCTTAGGGCCTTCTAAACGAACAGCAGAAACTTAAACTCAGCTCTGTAGCTGAAGTGGCAAGCTAGCGCAGCTCCTTTCATGGGAGTGTTACGTGCTCATGGTAGGTGACCTCTCTGTGCAACCTAGTTCCTGTATTCTGCAACAGCTTCCAAACCAATCCCAAGGGCAGCTTCCCCCACTCCACACACACAGAGACAGAAGGCATTGCAGTAATCCAGTCTTGATGCTACACTGTTTTCTTCACATGCTGCCTCCTTGGCCTTCTCTCTCACCCACAGCTCACCTCATGCCGTTTAAAGAAACTAGAAGACTCAAGAACACCACGAATGTCATACAGACGCCTCAAGTATTTTTTCTGTGAAAAGAAGGGGTGGAGGGTTGAATCACGTACCATTATACTGTCATACAAAATTTTTAAAAACCTGATAGATGGAGGAAATTGCTTCAGAGGCTGCTTTACCACAGAGTAATTGGAGATGCTACCCACCAGAAACATAAACACAAATCATCTGAGAATGGGAGTTTCATGAACCAATTTTTGGGGCACATTATGCTCTTTTGGTGTTTTAAGTTGCAATTCACCCATTGCACAAGTGTGTGGGTCCCAGAGCCGGCGATTAGTGAGAGCTAAACACCTGTAATTTTCTCTCTGAAGGCTTTCAGCTCATCTGTTCAGAGTGTGGGAAACGCAGCATGGAAAAATGAAATGAAGTTCCCCACCCCCCATGATGCAATATGAACAGTGTTACTCTGTCAATGAAAAGAAACAGCATCACACATCTGCTAATGAGGTCAGAGGCCTAAAGCCTACAAAGCACAAGGGTTTTGTGCCTGATAGGAACCCTGGTAAGAGGATCAAATATCCATGTTCAGAGCTGATCTGTGTTCTTGGTATACAAAGGGCCTCATTGCAGGGATGCAGAATACAATGTGTTACCTTCCTTTCATATGCTTTAACTATGACCAACTATAATACCACAAAACCACAGGAAAAGTACTACTTATAGTGTGATATTAATATTTATCAGCCACTGTTCAGCCAGATAAGCCTCCAAAATAGCATACAGCAATTATAAAACACAATAATTTTAAAACAAAAGAGAGAGATGAAGCAGCCAGCATCAATGATAGCAGATCTATGTCTAAGAAAACTGGGAGTTGGTCTACTATCACACATCCAACCTCTCCCCACCCAAGATGATGCATTGGGCCAACCTTTTACCCAGGTTAAAGAAATCTGGCGAGAGCTTCTTAAAATAATGGGTCTTATTACCACCTGCTCTGGAGGAAGTGATGGCACCTTGGCCTCCTATAAGGAAATGTCCACAGCTCCCTCTCCGTCTTCATCTACCACCAGCCCTCACAGATTTCATGGGCCAGGCCAGCAAAGGGCCAGCCTCAAACTTCCAAGTATAGCTTACCAATATAGTTGTATCTCCCTTAATGAATTCCGCAAAAACCTGGAAGACTTGGTCCCATGTCTTCGTTGTCTTGAAGTTGGTGTTACAAGTCCCATCAGCCTTCTGTAAGGAGTAAAAAGAAGGGAGGTGGAAGAAGTCCTTCTGCACGCAGAGGAAAGACGAAAGGGAAGGCACCAGCATGGGGACAAAGGAGAGGAATCCCCAAAGGTGAAGTTGGCTGGCCTTTCCTCAGAGGCAGCTGAACTAACTCCATCAGGATGGTTACCCCTACCCTGAATATTAGCTGCTGAATTTACAGCAGTGTGATGCAGAGCAGGGGAGGGCAGAAGGTAGATCTCTGGGTGATTTGCAGTAGAACAGCAAGGATTTCCGGATACCAATTATATTAACAGCAGCAGCTATAAAATGAACCCGCTTCATCCCAAGTTATATAGCTGGAAGCTGTTCCTCTGAAAAACTTAGGGTGACAAAGAAAAGGATTTTTGTGTGGAAGGAAGGGACTCCATTCAGTTCCGGTATTCAAATCAAATTCCTTGGAATTATTTAATTCTAAATTACTAGCTCTGGTCAGTGGATCTCAGGGTTCTAGTTAGACATAAAGTAGATCCCTTGAGCTTGAAGTCTGACACCCCTGATACACAGTGCCAGATTGCAACTGGAAAGACCCAGGTTCAAATCCCCACTCAGCCATGAAGCTCATTAGGTAACCTGAGCTAGTCACTCTCAGTCATACTCCTCAGGGGGCAAACAGGATAGAACTGTATTAAATACATTACATAAATAGATAAAGTATCACTGAGACTCTAATACAAACATGTATTTTAGGATATGGTGTACATTATAAACAAGGTGGGCAGGATAAAAGGAACGATTACTGACACTTAATGAAAGCAAGCTATGCTATTAAGTCATGCTTCTTCTAATAAAAATGAAAAATAAAAATAAGTCATGCTTCTGGATGTAATGCAAAAGAGCTCTAGAAAACTGATAAAACTGATTTGGCCTTGTGCATGTAATATTTGGCTGCAAAAGTGTGGGCCAGCCTAACACAACAAATGTATGTGTCTTGGCAAGAGAAAGTTATGAAACTGCAGTGCACATCGTGGGCAGAGAGATCCAGCAGCACTCTGGAGTGATGTACTACAGCAGGCCTGTGAGGGCAGCAAAAATATTCTTTCAGTCTGTTGCCAGATGGTACACTAGAAGCACAGCACATTCTGCAATGCCAGCATTGCACTCATTGATGGAGAAAATCTGACAGCAGCCTCCACATTTGTCAACTAACACCAAAGCAATGGCCTGCAGTTGGAAAGGGAGAGAAAAAAACTCCCTTCTTTCCAAAAGCTTACTTTATTGGCGTACCACACAAACACACATCATCCCAATCTCACAGTGGCCAACCTGATGCCTATGGAAAACCCACAATCAGGATTTGAGAACAAGAGCACTCTCCCCTCCTGTGGTTTCCAGCAACTGGTCTTCAGGTGCATTACATCAAGCACCAGCCATTAGTGTGAATGGGAAATACCAATATAAAGTTCAGCTGAAGTGCTTGTGTGTGGATGACCCATGCACACAGGGAAAAAATGGATCTGTGCAGCTCATGTGCACAGTAACTTTCTGATGTGTATACAGTCTAGGATGCTGCAGCTAGGAAAAGATAGTTTAGGAACGGAAGATGTCCCACCTTAATCCCTTCGATCCTGAAACCCAAGTTAGCACTGGAGCTGATTGTCTCCCTCCACTGCATGTAGCGTGGTTTGGTCACTGCATGCTGTGAGTTCTCCTCCTCAGTGGGTGCCAGAGGATCTACATCGATCATTTTCTTATACATGTCCTTACGCAGCTTTGGTTTCTCTCGCGCTTTAGTCAATTCCTCCTCCAAATACGTCCTGCAAAAATAATATGAAATCAAGCACTTATTTGATACGCCCAAGAATATTTCCATGCCATTTCCATTTATCGTATAGGGAGCTCAGTGTTCGTTACATAGAGCAATAATTACCCTCTTCAAGATAGCATCACATTTTCAAGAAAACTTTGACCAATCAATGTCAGGACTTTGAACTCCGAGCCACAATCCATGGCAAGGGTAAAGGAGAAGCACTGGTGTAGCTAAATGTGTGTTTTTTAAAACACAAACAAACCACAATCTGTAGCCAAGGTTTGTTATTGGCTTACTGACTATAGTTTGTTAGCAGCAAAACAAAGTCTTATCACTAGTTCAAATGTAACACTAAGCCAGGAACCATGGTTTGTTTCCTCCAGGCGCAAGCAAATTTGATTTTGCTCATGCGTGGTAAGTCATTGTTTAATGCTCACCATGACATTCAAATATGGCTGATCTACCATCTGTTCAGGAATGTGGGTGGCGCTCTGCGTTAAACCAGAGCCTAGGGCTTGCCGATCAGAAGGTTGGCGTTTCGATTCCCCGCAACGGGGTGAGTTCCCGTTGCTCGGTCCCTGCTCCTGCCAACCTAGCAGTTCGAAAGTACGTCAATGTGCAAGTAGATAAATAGGTACCACTCCGGCGGGAAGGTAAACGGCGTTTTCGTGCACTGCTCTGGTTCGCCAGAACCGGCTTATTCATGCTGGCCACATGACCCAGAAGCTGTACGCCAGCTCCCTTGGCCAGTAAAGCGAGATGAGCACCGCAACCCCAGTCGGTCACGACTGGACCTAATGGTCAGGGGTCCCTTTAACTTTACCATCTGTTCATCAGAAGGCAGAAGGGGCTCACAATCCACATGAAGTTGAGGGATGGATCAACCCAACATCAGACTGCCATCCCCTCAAAATCACAGCTATCAACAAGCCGCCCACAATGAGACAGCAGGGTTATTACTGTTTAATGCCTCCCACCTGATTCCCATCTTGCAGTCCATCACACAAGGCCCTTCAAAATTAGCTAGAAGGTCATCTAGTTGCATGTAGGACTCGCCATCTCTCTCCACCACGCCATGGAAGACAGGGACGCAGGAGCGCAGTGGGTCATTCATCAGCAGCTCAAAGCACTTCTCCTCATTCTCAGAGTAGCGCTTCAGAATCGTTCCACCGTCAGCTGCCTTGAAACTCCCTGCAGTAAACAGAATCATGATAACTTGCAACTTTCAGTCTGGTAGGAGGGAAAGGTCTCTCTGCCTAGTTTGACTGCCGCACCTCTTTCTTCCAGCTGAAAGAAATACTTTCCTGGAACAGTAACATACGTGCCTTGTAAAAAGAACACCCAATGCAAACAGTGCCTGTTAAAACACACACACACACACACACACACACACACAGCCAGCATTCAGATGGAATCACATAAAAACTTGTCTCCACTAATCATATAAACATGTCCAAGTCTAAATGCACTAGACTACACAGGAGGTTAACAGGGCAAACCACATTATTACTTTGATAGCCAGATTCAGTGATAAAATCTATGCAATGCTACCACTATGTCCTGAACCGAGCTCCATCCTGTACCTGCTCTTAGCACACAAGAGAGAAGCTATCAGTCACTGATCATTAACCAACAAGCCATGTCTAGAAGCCAAGTTGTGCATTTTGAGTACACACACGCTCTTCCTCCAGCGCCCTCCAAAATTTCACTACTTTGAGGTTCAAAAGGAATCAAGTCTCAGCCACACAGCCAACAAAATGAAGCTGGCTGCGACAAGAGGTACAGAGGAAGCAGCTTCCACAACTGTTGAGGCGAGTGTAATGGCAGGATCTGTTTTTGTTTCACTCAAATATCTATTAATCCATAAATCTATTAATCCATTGCCTTCTGAAACAAATTTATACCCTAAAATGCAGCCAACAAAGCTGAACCTGAATCTTGGATTGTCTTCCTGCATTGTAAGCTGGTTCACGTTAGCGCCTGCAACTGCAGACCTCTCTGTAGCCAGCATCAGAATTCACAGGGTTCTCTTGGAATCAGTGCAAAATGAGCTGTAATCAATTAATCCTATTCATTTTTATACAAGGAAATGCCTCCTGCTCCAGAGAACTCTGCACATAGCTTTGTTGACTTACGTTTTCCCTTAACCTCAGTCAGTTACTATAGGAGCACTAAAGCAAGCATGCATAAATTACATCGAGCCAATTTTTTAAAAAAGAAAAAGCTTGGCCTGAGATATTCCAGCCATTTCTACAAACACTACATAAACACAATCTGCTTAAGCAGCTCCTTACTGGCCACCCTGCCAAACTTTCCTTTCCGTTCTCTGTGACGTACACTTTCAGCACACTACAGCAGTGGCCTTGACACTGTTTGTTTCTTCTTGAGAGTTTAGGCTCCAGAAACTTTCATGCGTAAGGTTGGACCACAGACTTAGATATAGAAGCCTACATAGGTCTGTGGACACACACGGAGAGAGAGAGAGAGAGAGAGAGAGAGAGAGAGAGAGAGAGAGAGAGAGAGCTAAGTCCTGAAAGATGCAAATGATTTACATCTATTCCAGACATTTCAAAAAGAAAAAGCAGCTGAGAAGCTAGTCTCATAGACAAATCTTTTCTTGCATGCCATTGTTTAAGTGAAAACACAAATCGAGTACTACCAAGCTGCACAGTCAAGGCATGATTACTCTTTTCAAAATCACAAAACAGACTAGGTTCATATCTATTAGGAACTCTGTGCTAGCATTTATTATCAATCTTCTGGTTGCTGTCCTTGTCAGAAAAACTGACCCCGTGTATTATACATTTTTCTTTGCATTTAGTGAAGTTAAGAAGATACCGGGCTATATCCAACCATGTTGCTAAGCAGATACTAGTAAGGTTTCTCACAGCACAACAGGTAGGGAAACAATTGTTTAAAACGTCTCTCCTCCCCCTGCCCCACAGTGTCTCTGTGCCCCTCTAAATCTACTTTGGAGGGTTCCCCAAGGCTCTGGAGCAGATATCGGGGGGCATGGAAGAACTTCTGGGGATAAAACCCCACCCCCACCCCCAAAAATGCCTACCCAACCCATTCTACTGGCAGAAGCCTTTCTATCAGCTGAGCAGCACAACTGGAGAAAACCCACTGTTTTCAAATGTTATTATTTTAAAAAGATTTCTACAAGCTTAGAGGTCACACTGGAATGGCTCCAGAACCACAAACAGCTCATAATCTGTCTGCTAGACAAACAAGCAGACTTAGTCAATTAATATGCTTCCTTCTTCCATCAATTTACTTATTTGAAAGTGCTTGTTGACCATCCCCAAAGGCCCAGAGTACATAGCATATTGACAATCAGATAGAAAAAGCAGTTCTCTTGCCAGAGATAATCTGGGCATTTAGGGCTGATCGGTTTGCAGTGTCCAGATAAAGAAGGGGGGCATATTGTCCTCAAAATCCTTCCATTTTTATCAACCATTTTATTATAAGCTTCCTATTTGTACAGAGTCAAGCCAAGAAAAGTTTTCACCTGTGTGACCAGCCAGCTGCACCCAGGAGTATCGCTTCTTGAAGGGACTGATGACTGGCAAATTGACAATTGTTTTTAACGTCTGCCATGCTTTTTTCTGAAACAAAGAAAGGAAAAATCCATTAGCATCGTCACATACCACGTAATCAGGCATTTGTGCACGGAGATCCAAGGTCTCCTGCTTGCACTTATGGCTCCCCACTGACTTCCAAGGCCAACCTGACATGACATGAAAGTGGATTCCCATTAAAGACAGTCTCAATGACTCACCTAATTGAACAGAGCGTTGATCAAAGGCTAACACAGGCATAGCTAATTCATGATGCTCAAACTCAAGGAGAGGAACACCCTGTGAGAAGGTCAGCTTTTTAAAGAAATGCACAGGTCCAACACAACAGCATGCTACCTAATCCTGGAGGTGGGTAATGTATTTTAAAAACCAAGTCAAAAAGCTGTATCTGCATGCTTTCTTTCTCTCTCACCCCACAAATTTGCCAAAGTATTTGGCAAATCGGTTATCTGAGCTTCTTGATAACTAAACATTATTCTAATTAAAGAGAGGTTTGGGGCAGGTGGCCCAATCCAAACAACATGGAGGCACTGTCAGTGGATGGTTCAACCTAAAATGGCTGTGAAACACTTTCATTGGCTCAACAACTCTGTTCTCTCCCCCTAAAAAAAAGCTCAACAACTCATCATCGCCAGTTTTATTATACTGGGAGTAGATCGCAGTCTCCAGGGAGTTGGACGTGCCTGCCCTAGGGACTGCGTGACTGCCCACTGCCACAAAACCAGTGTTAGAAGCCCCTCTCTTGGTGCCATGAGGTGGGCTGCAGCAAATGAGATGCCGTTTTGGCTGTGGCTCCTCGCTTATGCAATGTTCTCTTCAGGGAGGCTCACTCAGCATATACACTTGTTGGCACCAAGCAAATATCTTTATTATTATTATTATTTCCTCAGTTCTTTTCAGATGCCAACTGAATGTGGTTTTAATCCGCTTGTCTTTTACTGATTCTTGCCATTTTTATCTCAGTTTTGATCAGTTTTATTGGGTGCCCCGCCCTTGGTAGCCAACCTAAAGAGCATTCATACTTCAGAGTGGGATATAAAATTTCAAATAAATACATTCCTTTTCCGCCTCCCCTCCCCACGCTAGCATTTTAACAAGGCAAGAAAACGCTGCCACGCAGTTTTCTAACACCTTTTTGTTTTAGTTGTGACATCTTTGGATATACTTCTGTTGGCCGAAGGGGAAAGTGAGCAGCTGCCGTATCAACAGAAGAAAATGACCTTTAATACCACCACATGCAGAAATATGCACAGAAAGACAAAATACCTTCAGCTCTCCGGAACTGAAACTGGGACGGTTAGTTTAACGGTATTTTTTTATTATAAAAGATTCCCAAAGCCTTTTCCCCCTCCCCAACTGATCAACTCCAAGGTTCGCTGAACAATTAATGTACAAAAGCATTGTTTTGCAGTCAGGAAGGGCCAGAGAAGCAATTTGGCAAGCCTAGCAATTACTATACAAAGATTTCACTAAGATAAGGAGCACTCCACACTGATTCTCTCTCTCTCACTCACACATGACACCATATCCTCCAGCTACCTTAAAGAACAGGATAAGGGTCTTGGTGGAAGAAAACGACTAGTGTCTCAGTCCAGGGCTGCAGCATTTTGTTCTACAAATAAGGCTGCTGCCATAGGAACATGAATCAGGGAATATATAAGTTTTCTGCATGGATTGCTCCATTGCTAAGCAAAGTGTTTCCACTCCACCCCCTGCAGAAGCCTATGAAACCCCCATCACAGCACTTTCAAGTGCTATACCCTGTTTCTGTCCTGGGGTTTCTTCTTCCTCGTGCCCCTTTCTCATTCCACAAGCTAAAACACACCGTACAGCTCTTTAATCCCGTCCAGAAGGTCAAGCTAATAGTAAATATATTTGGGGGTGCAGAGGGATGGGGGGGGGGAGAGAGACACGTTTTTTCCTGCCAAGATCTCACAGTTCTACTAATCACACATTTCACTTAAAAGCAATTACGGTATAGGTTAAAATGTGTAAGGAAACGTGGCTTGTATAGCTGCTGGACTAGTTTCAAAAGGCTGTGTTGTTTTTTTAATTAATTACCATTAGGAGAGGGGGAGGAATCCTACTGACGAGCCTGCCTACACTGTTTAATTTTCATGACCCCTGGATCCTTCTCAAAGAAAATCTCTGCTGGTGCTCGGAGCAAAAATGATGTTGGAATTTTCTCCCCCTTCCCTGAGCTCTCATGCTCAACGGTACAAGCCCACACAGGCCCACACAGTGCTATTATGATAGCAAGAAACAAAAGGGGGAAAGACTTTTTCTTTATAGACTGAATTAATTGCCAGTCATCCTCCTCTATTATTTCTCTTACTTTTATATGTCCTTTGAGCTGAGCTGATAATTCTAAGGCTCAATATATTACACCAAAATCTCTGCAGGCTAGAATGTCTCACGCTGTCTTAGTAGAGCACTTTAGAATATAATTGTGTTTGTTGGATCAGGTCCATCTTATCAAGCACTTCAACAGTGGCCACCTAGATTCCTCTGGGAAGTTCAAAGGAAGTCAGGATGGTGACAATTGTCTTCTGCTACTTTACTGGACAGTGTTCTCGAAGCTGCCAACATGAGTTTACTTGGACAGTGTTCTCAAAGCTACCAACATTAGTCTGACCAAACTGCAGGAGGCAGTGGAAGACAGGAGTGTCTGGCGTACTCTGGTCCATGGGGTCACGAAGAGTCGGACACAACTAAATAACTAAACAACAACAACAACTTTACTGGATACAAGCTCTGAAGGTAGAGATCCTATTTTTTGCCTATTACCTGGTAACAGCCAGACTTTTCCTCCATCTCTCAGTACAGTTCTAGGCGTGCAATGATTTGAATGTGCCAAAAACAATTGCATGCAAAATAACCATGCCAGGCATCTCCATTCAGCAAGTTGGCATTATTTATTGATTTATTTAATTTGTATACTGCCCTTCCTCCAAAGACCACACAGTGGTACGCAACATAAATACAAACTGAAAACACAAAAAACAAATAAAGCAGAAACAAAAGCAAAACAAACCAATAATGCCCCCTCCCACAGACACATATAAAAGGCCATAGAATGTTAATCCACCAAAGGCCTGGTTGAAGAGAAACATTTTCACCTGGCGCCTAAAGATATGTAATGAAGGGGCCAGGCGAACCTCCTTGGGGAGAGCATTCCACAAACAGGGAGCCACCACAGAAAAGGCCCATTCCCGGGTTGCCACCCTCTGGACCTCTCACAGGGGAGGCACACAATAAAGGGCCTCAGATGATGAGCCAGGGTCCGAATCGGTTCATATGAGGAGAGGCAGTCCTTGAGGTATTGCAGTCCTGAGCTGTTTAAGGCTTTATAGGTCAAAACAAGCACTTTGAATTGGACCCGGAAACTAATCGGCAGCCAGTGCAGTTGTGCCAGGATCGGTGTAATATGCTCAGACCATCTTGCCCCTGTGAGCAACTTGGCCGCTAACTTCTGTACCAGCTGAAGCTTCCAAACCATCTTCAGAGGCAGCCCTATGTTTAACCCGAATTCCTGTTTGTTGCGCTTCAACTGTAAAGAGCAGGTTTTCACAGGGAAAGCTCTGGGGCAAAAGAGAGAGACAGAGAGGGCTTGGACACAGAGCATTAAATCACGATGTGCCTGGAAAGAGCGGAGGAGAAAGCTAAGTGTGGATAAGCCCTTGATCCACCATCCTAGACTGCTGACCACAGCCCTCCCGATATTTCAGTGACTCTCTCTCAGAAAGAGAGGGAGCTGGAAGTCATGTCTCCACGCTGGAAACAGAAGGGATGGAGGGAGGGGAACGGTTTCCAACTGTTCCAGCCCCCTTTGTCCTCCTGGGACAAAGCCCAAAGGTGCCGAGTCATGACAGGATACACAACACTGATATACTTAACACTTTTACAGCTTTCGGATGCCATGGCAGAAATTAAGAACAGCTCCATTGGCATAGGAAAGAGGAGCAGTATAGGTTCAGATTAGTAACTACAGCTACTTAGCAACGAAGTAGACATTGACTTCGTGCAAAGAAAGAGTAGAAAACCACAGGCTCCATTACTTTCATTACTTCTCTTTAAAAAAACACCACCACCTTGCATGCAATATGCTGTGTGATCACTGCAGGAGGACCTTGTTGACTAGTGGAAAGCGTGTTTGAACTATGCTGCTGAATGGCTGGCTTGAGTGCGCCTTGGCTTCGTCACGCTACCTGAGTAGAGGGGTGTGCTTTGTTTGCCTCAAGACAGGTACAGTACTGGCAGAAATGAAGAGGTATGTCAGATGCTGAGCTACTGCAAGGCATTTTCACGGCAGGGACAGATGAATCCACCCTTTTCCATCTAACGCTGGTTTAGCCCTTTCAGAAAACTGGCTCAGTTTCATCCCGTTCATCGGCAGATTTATTATTTTTTTAAGAAAATCCTCGAAAAAACAAAAAAGCTGGCCCGTTTTACAAACAAATAAAAAAGCACTTCTTTCTGTTTAGAGCAGCTAATAACTGTGGTTTTTTGCTTTTTAAAAAAACTCTTTTGAAATGGTCCCAGGAAGTGATTGCATGTCATAATGTGCAGTCCCTCCCTAGGGAATTGTACATATATAATGGCTACCAGGGCATTGTACAGAAAAGAAAAAAAATGGCTAGCATGGTAAGTACATGAGGGCAGGCATATTTTTCTCTAGGGGAATTTGCTGTTGGATGAGTTCCACCATTTTACAACAGAGCTAATGTGATCATGTCATTATCTGTTTATTGCTCTTTTCTCCTCCCAGCCCTCATGTAGTCATCAGTGCCACAACACAGACACTGAAAATGCAGGTTCTTAACCATTGGCATGAACTTTCTACTAATTTATCCTTAAGAAACCCAAACTGAAGGAAATAATGTTTGGCTTCGGAAACCCCACTGCATTCAGTTTGGCTGAAAGATATAGGAAGCCTCTTAGTTGCTGCAGTACACATACATCTAAAGGTCAAACAAGGCATGAAGTTAATTGTGTGACTACTTACAGCAGTAATTTTCAACCAGTGTTCCATGACACCCTGGGGTGCCTTGAATGATGGTCAGGGGTGCCATGGGCAACACTGGCCTCTGTCCCTCTTTCCTTTCCTTGCCTCCCTCCTCTGATGCCCTCTCACATCTCTGCCTCCCCAAGGCTTACACAGCTGTTTGTTGCAGCAGCCCTGGTTACAAGCTCCGCAGGGGAGTGGTGCCTCTGGGGCTGGCCAGGGGGTCCTGGTTGCCAGAAGCTGAGGTGGCCCCAGAATAAGCAAGCAAGTGGGGGAGGGAGCCCAGCCAGCCAGTTCACCAGCCCTTGCTTCTGGGAATGGACAGAAAGTCACAGGCCCCTGTGGGGCAATGTGAGGAGACACCTCTGTTTGGGGCTGGGTGTGTGTGTGTGGCAGCTCAAGAGACCAGGGGTGGCAGCAGTGGCTGCCCAAAGGACTCCCAAAAAGAGGGGAGAAGAGAGGAGACTGAGGGAACACTCCATAAAGGAGGGTGTTTGAAAAGCGTCGAGGGGCTGCTAGCTCTGCAGGCAAGGGGTGACATAACTGGGCTCCTGAGCCCCACAGGGGTGCCGCAGAAAGAATGTAGTTGGTCAAGGGAGCCGTGGACTCAAAAAGGTTGAAAACCTATGACTTACAGGCTCAAGGATCCCTCCTGCCCACTTAGGTGGACCTGAATATTGCGCTGACAGTATGTGTGGCATTTCAATCACACTTGCAATGAAGTCCACGCTCCCTGCCAATTGTCCAGCCACACGTCTCACATGGAGTGCACGGATGAAGTTAACAATACCAGGATGTTTTCCCACCAAAACATTTAAGACCAGCCTTTGTCCACTAGTACATCCCCCATTGTGTCCTGTTACTTGCCCTTCCTCCAATTCCTCTTCGGTGGGAAGCCTTGAGTCCTCCAGATGTCATTGTGACATGTTCCAATATGTGTGGGATTCCTTCCTCAACAAAGTTTTACACCCAGTGACCAGTCGTGAGTAAATCAGGGGTGGAGGAAGCTCAGGTCAAAGGCAGGCCTCGTTATCTATCTAACTCTTGAGAATTTCCTAAGGCCGCAACACCCCTCACCAGCCTAGCTCCGTGCTGGGGTGTGTTCTTGAACTGTGAGGCCATCTCTCTTGCTTGCCTAGACCGAGAGGTGTGCCAGTGTGTGCATAGAAACCTCTGGTCTTTGCATGGCTGGAATGCAAAGGAAAGTGTCACTTCTGCTGCTCTGGCCACTTTTGCCTCTGACCCTGCCCAGCAGCAGCAGCACATGCCTCTGAGGTTGCTTATGAGGAAATGCAGCCCTGGCCTTGAAAAAGGCTCCCCACCACTTAAACAAATAAATATTTCTGTGTCATTGCTCACTGCTGTTGGGATGAAGGCTGAAGAGTGACTACCGACTGGCGAGTGATAGGCACTCAGCCAATGGTGCACTACAGCATTCAAAACAATCCAGACCTTTTCAATACCAAAAAATATGAGGCTGTGGCCAGAATTAAACACAGGCATTAGCCGGGTCTTTTCCACTATGACAATAATGGACAGCAGCAAGAGGTGTGGAACTCTGCTTTACATTTGCAGACAAGAACACAGTCACAGGTCAGAGAAAAACACTGCTCCACTAAACTAAATATCTATCTTCATTTGCCGCTCAGGTTTGTACACATTCTAGACAGCTGTATGTTCACAGTACAAGGGAGGGATGTGCTAAGTTGGGAAGGAAATTGCATCTGGGAAGTCTCAAATGTCCGGATTTTTAAGCCATTCTACATCTGCATTGTACGGGAGTATTGGACACATGCTTCATATTTCCTCTCCCCACTTCCACACCTTCATATATCCTCATCCTATGTCTCCCTATCCTTGCAAAACAGATTCATTTTGGAATCAGATTATGAAAACATATGGGCATTTCCTTAACATGCATGATAGATGCCAAGCACATAATCCGAGTTTCCTTTTCACAGAATTAGCATTTTGTTTTTGAACACACAGTCCCTGACAACCTCTCCATTAAAATGTTGTTTTTAAAACACGTGACTAGAATTTCAGAAATTATCCTCTAATGGTTCCATAAGGAGATTTCTCAAAGTGAAAAGCAGCATTTTAATGCACAAAAAAGATGAGAATGGGTAATTCTCACATTCCTACCATATAAAAATCTATCCCAAATTGAATTTACAAACAGTTTCTGAGAACAAAAACTCTCTACCCTGTCTACCCAACAAGGAAAGCTAAATTCAAACAGACAATTTTCCATTTTCACCCCTGTGCAAAGTGGAAGACTGAACCAAGCCCTGTATAACCAACTCCCAACCACTATATTAAAGAATAGGACACAGTTAGTGGCAAGCAGGCTTTAAAAATGGGATGTCATGATTGAGTGAAGGTGGCTCTGGAAGGAAATGCAGTCCAAATATGACACCATTCCTACCATCACCACCAAGCTAAAGCATCCATGACAGATGGCCATCTAACCTCTGCTTTAAAACCTCCAATGAAGGAGAGTTCACAACCTCCCAAGGGAGACCGTTCCACTGTCAAACAGCTCTTACTGTCAGAAAGTTTTTCCTGATGTTTCCTGATGTGGCTGGATTATGACTCCCATCATTTCTGAACACTAGCCATGCTGGCTGGGGCTGAGAGCCAACGTTATCTGAAGGACACCCACCCTGGTTACCCCTGACATAGACCATACGTGGGCTTCTCCCTGGCTTAAATTGGGAGGCATCTCTATGCTGCTGACTCTAACAGAGATCTGTGGACCTATAACACTTTGTCACATGAAGACTGCTGATTGTGGGGAGAGCGAAGAAAGAAGCAGCTAGCAAAGCCAAAAGATATTCGGCCCTCACCGCTTCTCTCAAGATAGGAGTGCCTCTCATTGGAAATATGTGAGCATAAATCATCTACATGCACAAATCAGACACACATTTTGGTCTGAGACACAGTCTATGCAAAACAGGTATTTCTGGTTCCAAGGTAGCAGAAGCAGTTTACAGAAAAGATCCCTCGGTTTTGGCCTATCTCACTCAGGAACCACTGGTAAACATTCTTCTTATGCAGATCAGACATTAATTATAGGCTTGTCAGAAAGATTTATCCGGGGGAGATATGATAGAAGTAGGAAGGCTTTCAGGGCAAGCCGTGACAGGAGAACAATCACATATACTCGCTGAGATTAAGACCGTGAGCAGAGTGCCTGAAGCAAAGTTAGAGCGTGGCCCTTCCATCAGACCACTTGACACTGGTCAAGTGTCTATACCAGACACTTTAGGACTGATGCTACTGATGGTAACCAACTCCCTCCTTGTTGCTGGGAGAGTGAAAAGAACATTGCTAGTAGAAAAAATGTTAATGCCCCTCACTCCAAATAAGATAATAGGGCACTCCAAAATCCACTAGGAAGGACCATGAAAATAATAGGCCAGCAAGTTAAATATTTATTTATTAAATTGTTTATTAAGTTTATATCCAGCCCTTCCGCCTGGAGGAGCCCAAGGCAACAGTATCAGCAAAACAAGCTTGCTAAGGACCTATTTGGGTAGCTGAGGCCTGCTAATAAAGCAAGAATAATCAAGCTGCGGTGCTTAGGAAAATAAGAATATTGAAGGTACGTAGCTGTTCTATGGAACTGAATCCATAACACACATTAAAAATTATTTTGAGCTTCTGCGGCTGCTATTATCCACCCACCTGCCATCTATATTGGCTCATGTTAAGGATGCACATCAACTGAACGAGGACACAGTTGTCTGGGTGTCTATCTGAACTCCTCTGAATCCAATTCTGGGCATCACAATTTAAGAAGGATGTTGACAAGCTGGAACATGTTCAGAGGAGGGCAACCAAGATGAATAAGGGCCTGGAAACTAAACCTTAGGAGGAGCGCTTGAAGGAGCTGGGTATGTTTAGCCTGGAAAAAAGGAGACTGAGATAGCCTATGAAAGCCAGCTTCAAATATCTTAACGGCTGTCACATGGAAGAGGGAACATGTTTGTTTTCTCCTGCTCTGGAAGGTAGGACTCAAACCAATAGCTTCAAGTTACAAGAAAGGAGATTCCGACTAAACATCTGGAAAAACTTTCTGACAGTAAGAGCTGTTTAGCAGTGGAAGAGATTCCCATGAGAGGTGGTGGACTCTCCCTCCTTGGAGGTTTTTAAGCAGAGGTTGGATGGCCATCTGTCATGGATGCTTCAGCTGAGATTACTGCATTGCAGGGGGCTGGACTCAAAGATTCTATCATTCTATGATCCTTGAAGAAAGGGTGGGATATAAACACACAGACTTCTTTGATTTCTACTTTGTGCTCATCTGAGAATGGAAGCAAAGAGAGAGAGGCATGTACACCTTCATAAACCAAGTACAGGAAGGGAAATAAGTCTAAACCATGGGTAGGCAAACTAAGGCCTGGGGGCCAGATCCGGCCCAATCACCTTCTAAATCTGGCCCGTATACGTGTTTTTACATGAGTAGAATGTGTCCTTTTAATTAAAATGCATCTCTGGGTTATTTGTGGGGCATAGGAATTCGTTCATTTCCCCCCAAAAAATATAGTCTGGCCCCCCACAAGGTCTGAGGGACAGTGGACCGGCCCCCTGCTGAAAAGGTTTGCTGACCCCTGGTCTAAACAAACATTTGTCGGGGATCAGTTTGCTCCATCTAGAAAGCCAATTGTTGCGTTTATAGCAGCACAGGCCACAATTTGTTCTAGTGAGGCAATGCAAAGGAGCACTGGCAATCAGTTCAAATGGTGGGATCTGAACTACGACGTTTGCAGGGGTTCTTGATTGCTATATTGGCTTCTTCTGCTGGAACTCCCTTCTCATAGTCATTGTGTGTGCTCTGCAGATAAAGTTTAGTTATGCATGTCATCATGCTCAACAACATACTGCAAGTCATGGTGTAAAGAATAAAACCTGGAGCAATGAGGTTTGCATCTTGCCACTTTTCTTTCATTTCAATGAATACTTTCTCATCTCTCTGCAGGCCTAACTCAGCCAGTCCTGAGATACAAACAGGAAACGAGAACCCCAGAAAGGATACACCTGCTGAAGGTTCAGTGAAGAGCAGCTGTGACCTTTAGCTACATCTTGAGTGCAGAAACCAGAATCACCCCAGGGTGCTAACAGACAGAAACATGCGCCCTATTGAGATATTCATGGAGGTGGGTGGGTGAAGGGCAAGCACTGCACATTTCATTTTGTTGTTTTGTCAACGATGTAGGGGTGCAGAACAAGGTGTTGCAAAGTACACACAAAGCTGGACCTATTTTGCCCCATGGTGATGAAAAATATACAGTGAATCTCTCTCTAGAGAGTAGGGATATTTAAGAAAGAAGGCGGAATGGGTAACTGTGCCTGCTCTCCACTTCAACTTAACAGGTAAATGAGTATTCATTTATTCAGCTGAGGAATCTGTCAAAAGTACTTTGCAAATCATTTAACTTCACAAAAACATTGTCAAGAATATCAGTTCTTTCCATGTCACAAAAAGAGTTGATTAGACCCCCCCCAAAAAAAGAGGTGGAGGAAATTCAAAAAATGAGGGTACTTTGACATTTCTCATCTTCACATAGCACCACACCCAATGCCCAAGTTTGCCTTCAGTTGATTCCTTCTGGAGAAATGATGAGTCGCAGTAATCCTTGCAATGTATGTTAGGCTTAGGCCTACTTGAGCAATTAATGGTACTGGACTGCAAGATCCTTGTTCAGCTGTTTGCAGTATAATTGACCGAGTTCTTTTTTTGTTAATCTTGCTTGTTCTTTCTCTCTTATCATGGCTGTTATACAGCCCTTGCTATACTTGAAAATGTCAATTAAAAACAAACAGCTTTAACACTCGTTAAGAACCAAACAGTACCATGATGCTAAAGATCAATGAGTGGTATTCAATTAAGTTGTACTAAGAGTAGACCTATTTCCCCAGTCTAAACTCCATTCCCTCTCCTTCCCCCACTGCTGCTCTATTGGCCCTCTGACGTTGTCCCAATCCAGTTCAACCCTTTCCCTGTTTTCAATGTTTGTTTAATATGCTAAATCTAATCACAGTTGGCCAAAAAAAAGTGAAAGCAGCAAAGAACTTCTCGTTAGAACTGTAACCGATATATAATTTTGTCCCTGTGTGAATTACTGTTCTTGGCAAGCAGCCTACCCTGAGGGCAGATAACTTTGTTAATTTGGTTGCCTGCATAAGGAATGATTGAATGCTCCAATTCAATGCAGTAATGTGGTCGAACAACCTTTCCCTGCTGCAGTCAGATTGAAAGGAAGGTCAGGTCAGAGTAGTGGTTCTCAACTGGTGGTCTGTGGACACTGAGGGGGTACATGACACGATTCACATAACAAAAACGATAGAGATATCAATTTTTTTCAAAAATAGGGGGTCCATGGCTTGGGTTTTGAGAATAGGGGGTCTGCAGGACTTAACTAATTGGGAACCACTGAGTTAGAGCAAGTAAGTTTGAAATGAGGAGGGGACCTGGCAGATAACATTACACACTGGACATGGCAAATTACCATAACCTTATTCTCAATGCACGTTAACTTCCATTAAGTAAGGATTCTAGAAAACTACTGGGTTGTTTATTAAATTTCCTTCACTTATTTCTATATTAAGACTACTAGCCTATTTGGGTAAAGTACGCATATTAAGACTTATTAACTATGGGCATAGCCAGGGGGGCAGGGAAAGGCAACTGCCCCTCCCCAGATCAAGTAAAATAGGAATACTTAACTGACAAATCACGTCAGTTCTGCCCCCCCCCCAACAAAAGTCCTGGCTACACCCGTGTTATAAACTCAAACAAGAGTTATAACTTTACCAGCATTATGACTTTCTGGTGATCAGATTTCTACGAACAAAGGATAAGAATAAACTGAAAGTTTTCGTGAGAGGAAACTGTGAGGTTCCTGAAGAACCTGCAGTGAATTAGGGCTATTTAATTTCTTCATATGTCAAGTGTCAACAATGAGACAGCGAAGTTTACAGATGACACACATTGTTCAGGATGGTAAAAGCCAGACTTGGTGTTTTGGGTAACCAACATGTGCAAAATATCCAACTTACCGGTAAGTGCATTTCCCTAAATGTATGCAGTGTGAGAAATGATAGCGCACTTTGGAGGAATAAATTCCTGACTCAGTTAGGGGTCTGGATAGTGATCCCCGCTATGTCTCTGCACAATTCAAACTTCATTGCTCTAGCCTGGCCTCCTTCCAGAGGAGGAAGGATTATCCTGCCACATGTCTATGTGAATAAGTGTGTGTGTCAATCTTAACTTATTCTGTGGTTTATTACTGTACATCATGTCATAGATAAGAAAACTGACATAACTCTAATGACAGGAGACCCTCCTTGATGAACTCTGGTGACCTTGGTGCAAGTCTGATTCCAGCTTCATCTCCTTGAGGGCATTCAGGAAATCTTCTAAGTACCTTGAACCTTGTAAAGATCAGCACATGTAAATCAAGTTGCCAGTAAAGTCTACTCAAAAATCCTAAATGGAGGCAATCAAGATCAGGGGTAGGCAACCTAAGGGCCGGGGGCCGGATCCAGCCCAATCGCCTTCTAAATCCGGCCTGCGGATGGTCCAGGAATCAGCGTGTTTTTACATGAGTAGAATGTGTTGTTTTATTTAAAATGCATCTCTGGGTTACTTGTGGGGCATAGGAATTCGTTCATTCCCCCCCCCAAAAAAATAGTCCAGCCCACCACATGGTCTGAGGGACGGTGGACGGCTGAAAAAGGTTGCTGACCCCTGATCAAGATAATGGTAGAATAAAGGAAGCCAGGGAGCAAACAAAGGATGACCAGTTTAGCCATCAATCACTAGGGGGATTTTCTTTCAAACACTTAATATGCACAATGGGCAAGGTGAAGCTGGGCAGGAACTCCAAGGTAAAGTCAATATAATTGCTCATCTCCAATTGCTCACCTTCCACCTCCATGAATAAAAGGATATAAAGGAACCCTAAAATTAGTAGTCAATGGCTCTCCTAGCTGCAACGAGGACACACTCAGTGCACTCAAGGACATACCAGTGGCGTAGGGAGCCCCAGTGACACCTGGGGCAGCCTCGCATGCACCGCTCGGTGGGGCAGGGCATGCCAATGGGTGGGGCGCTCCCCCAGAGCAGTGCCCCTTCCCAGTGTCCTCCACCTGGAAGGCGGCTGAAGGGGACATGGTGTGCGTCTGCGCTGCCTGCAAAAGCAGTGTGGGCCGAGCTGCTGCATCCCTCCCAGACACCCTCCTCCTGGAGAGGGAAGGTGGCCAGCGGACGTCAGCCCCACACTGCCTTTTTGGGGCAACTGAGGGGGAGGCGACAGGCGTAGGGCTGGAAGGGACTGCAACCCCAATGTAAGTGCCACCTGGTGTGCCCCACCCCTTCCTCTGTTACTGCATATCACACGCTTCACCTTAAGGACTGGTATACGCCCTCAAAAGGGACCCAGGTGGCGCTGTGGGTTAAACCACAGAGCCTAGGGCTTGCTGATCAGAAGGTCGGCGGTTCGAATCCCTGCGACGGGGTGAGCTCCCGTTGCTCGGTCCCAGCTCCTGCCCACCTAGCAGTTCGAAAGCACGTCAAAGTGCAAGTAGATAAATAGGAACCGCTCTGGCGGGAAGGTAAACGGCGTTTCCGTGCGCTGCTCTGGTTCGCCAGAAGCAGCTTTGTCATGCTGGCCACATGACCTGGAAGCTGTACGCTGGCTCCCTCAGCCAATAAAGCGAGCTGAGCGCCGCAACCCTAGAGTCGGACATGACTGGACCTAATGGTCAGGGGTCAAAAAAAAAAAAAAATACCCCCTCAACACGTCTTCTGTTTCTTGCCTTACTATCAGTGTGGGTCCTGCCCGCAAAATTGTCTTCCTCACGTTTCTATTGGCTTTTAAAGATAGTTAGGGAATCTTTCAGATCAAGTGGTGTGTGTACTGTAGGATTTGCTACCCGCTTAAACTGTCTGAAGCAGCATTTTTATATTCTGCCATTTTCATTTCATATAATAGCTTTCTTTATTCACTTTGTATAAGAACCTCTTGTGGGCATAGGGTTGAGGGCAAACATATTCATGGACGGGCACACATTTTAACTCCAGCAAAAAAATCCTAAACCTCTCGCTAGCTTATGTATGCATACATGTGAGTGCTGGACGCACATGTGAGTTCAAACACATACTCAACATCTATGCTGGGTCCGATAATTCAATCATTCCCGAGTAGATCACAGAATTACCTGTCCTCAAAGGAAGCCGAAGGCCCAGAACAACAATTCACACATGGATATTAGCTATTGCAATATCCTGCTTCCCCACAGCGGCAGGTCAGGGAGCCTCCAGGAAGCTAAGAAGCAGAGCACTGATGCAATATTCCTCCCCTCCTACAGGTCCCCAACATCTGCCTTGCAGCATATTCCTCTAAACATGAGATGGTCTGTTGCTGTGGCTAAGAGCCGTTCATAGATGACCCTCTATTAATCTGTCAAAGCCTTTTTCCTGAAGCAATTGCAGCTACTGGTCATCACCATATCCCCTCCCTCTCAAAGTTGGCTCAGGGGGTATCAGGAAAGCCCCCAGAATAGCAGGCAGGTGGAGGATGGGGCAACTGTTCCACCTGACAAGATGAAATGCTTGCACTGACATAGCATTCAACAAAGCGCACCCCTGAATTCCTCCCATTGTTATCATTTCAGTGCCAAGTCAAAGCTAATTCACTGAAGTATTGTCACTGTTTTTACCTGAATGAGTGTGTAGTCTGCCCTGCTGTTTTCAGTAGTCTGTGTTTTATGTATTTATTTTTATGTGCCTGATGTAATGTTTTAGTGTTGCTTTAGCATACATACAGCAGGTTGTGTACTTTATGAATGTTGGCCCATTGAACTTTCAAATAAATAAATAATAATAATAATAATAATAATAATAATAATAATACATAAAACTAGTAATTATGGAGCTCCTTCAGACAGGCATTAGCTTTGCTGTGGTTTGTCAAACAAGATCTAACAGACTTTGCATGGCAGAAGCTGCCACTTTATTCTTCATCTGGGCAGGTGTCTTTTCTCTCTGGTTAACAGTAAGAATTGCTTTGCATTATTATGCCATATGCCCACATACAATGAGCAGTCTTCATTGTAGCTGTAGGGCCAACTATGAAGCAGCAGGGGAGGTTCCTGGTTAGCAAGTGAAACCGTCATCTGCAGGCTAGGTCTGGTCCACACACCATTAGTTGCTAATCACAGGATTACCACACTACACAAAATGCATGCTATGCAGGCATGCACAAACCATAAATGAAGACTTTTTCCTAGGGTAATGGTTACCTGACTAGGGAGTCACCCTTATTATGTTAGCTGATGGTAGACTTGTCAGACAGAGATCCTACTTTATGCATCTCCAACATTAACCCACCCAGAAAGACAACTCTGCTGCACACATTACAATGAATCAATATGTGCTTGAGTAAACAAACCAAATCAAACTCCCAATAACGTGGAGATAAATGTCACAGCTTAGTCACCACTGCAACTAACCCCACAAACCACAAGGACAAAGGTATCCTTAACAATGCCTTTCCAAGCCTGTCAGTGGCTAGTTCTAGAAAGGAAGTTGTATTTCATTTCACCACATAATACATGACAGTATTATAGGTGGCAGGCATATAAAATAGAAATTGGTGAGTAAGAACTGTATGCAAGATAGCTTTTTAACCGAACTGTAGGGACCCTGGTTATGGGCTTTTGCAAGTAGCTGGCTGTTCTGTGAGTGGTTTTCTATACATACACACATACATATATGCATAAAAAACTAACATGGAGGTTCTGGCTGTGGGTGATACACTCATACAGTGGTACCTTGGGTTACGAACTTAATTCGTTCAGAAGGTCCGTTCTTAACCTGAAACCGTTCTTAACCTGAGGTACCATTTTAGCTAATGGGGCCTCCAGCTGCCACTGCCACTGCCGCCAAGCAATTTCTGTTCTCATCCTGGGGAATAGTTTTTCACCCGAGGTACTACTTTTGGGTTAGTGGAGTCTGTAACCCAAAGTGTTTGTAACCTGAGGTGTTTGTAACCCAAGGTACCATTATAGTCTCAGTCGGTAAAGCATCCTAATCTCAGAGTCATGGGTATGAGCCCCACATTGGGCAAAAGACTCCTGCATTGCAGGGGGTTAGACTAGATGACCCTCTTGGTCCCTTTTCAACTCCACAATTCTATGATTCTATGAACTGCCAATGCTTGGGCAAGTCATATGACATATAACTTGCTCCAATTCAGTACCGCAGCTACCACAATGTAAAAACATACAGATAATGCTGCCAACTTCACAGAGTGGATCAAATGTTTTGATTCACTGATGCCTGTAAAGTGTTGGGCGATTGTCATGTGAAATGCAGTGTTAAAATATATCAAGACCTATAGTTCGGTATTCCTGCCAACCTAGCAGTTCGAAAGCACGTCAAAATGCAAGTAGATAGCACAGCATACACATATCAATCCAAAAAGAAAAGGAACCATACAAAAGCTGTGAAAGGATGTATGTGTGTATAACTTTTTGAAACTAATTAAAGAAAGCATTAAAAAAAATTTTTAAAAAAAAACAAAAAACAAAATGCAAGTAGATAAATAGGTACCACTGCAGCGGGAAGGTAAACTGCGTTTCCGTGTGGTGCTCTGGTTCGCCAGAAGCGGCTTAGTCATGCTGGCCACATGACCTGGAAGCTGTACGCTAGCTCCCTCGGCCAATAATGCGAGATGAGCGTTGCAACCCCAGAGTCGGTCACGACTGGACCTAATGGTCAGGGGTCCCTTTACCTTTACCTATACTGTAGTTCGGTATAAGAAAGAACATGTAGGCAGGAATAGGAGAGTTTTTGACTTGCTCTTCTAACCTTTGGAGACCCACAGCTCAATAGCTCTCCCCTGACCCCTCATCCTAAGTCTCCTCCATTCTCATACCCATCAAGCCTCTGAAAGATTATGAACAGTTACTCATATAGTAAGTACTATGCATGTATTTACAAAATAAGAGCCAGACTCTGGTAAAGGAATGCAAAAGTCAATACTGTAATGCAGTGTGCTATCTAATAGGGAGTGGTGTTTACCTACAGGAAAAGCCACATCCTTCAGCAATTACTTTGCTTAATAATCCACCACTTTGATAGGGTTGTTCCCTGCAGGGTTGTTCTCAAATACTGAATCAAAGGGGAGGATTTAGTCATGCCATAATTGTTGGTTTATAGTACAAAGTGGAGTTGAAAAAGCTCAAGCAATCCCTGGCAAAGGATGAGTTTCAAAGGGGCCCAGACCTATAGGAACAATGTTAAAAGTGAATGGCTGCATGGAAATGCCCTGGAACAATGCAGAGCTTCTTTCTGGTGGTGAAGTACCCGTGTTTCTCCTAAAATAAGACACCGTCTTATATTTTTTTCCCTCAAAAAAACACAGTATGGCTTATTTTCGGGGGATGTCTTATTTTAACCGCTCCGCGCCGGTACGCTGCATAGCCACGCCTATCCAGGCCATCTTAAGGGAGAGGCGCCGCGTCACTATGTCTTATTTTCGGGGTATGGCTTATATTTCGCAAATGCGTAGAAATCCTGCTACAGCTTATTTTATGGCTACGTCTTATTTTAGGAGAAACAGGGTAGATAAGTTAGAAAGGTGAGGTGACCTGAGACATATTTTCCCTTCACAGAGAGTACAAATGTCAGCTTAACGGGAGGCATAGAAAGAGAGATCTCTCTGAGAGCCATGAAATGCGTGCTCCCTCCAAGCAGAGACTGGCAAAACAAAAGTACGATGAGAATGCCAAGGATTTATACAGCATATTTGGTGTGCATGGAACCTTAAAGAGCAGCAGAAGCAAGAACACAGGTCTCTGCCCAAAAAGGGCTTATGATCATCAGACCAAGAGAAACCATATCCTTCACTTTGGTTTCAGCAGGAGATGAGGGCATTAAAAACCACAGCCAAAATTCACATCTCACTAATCCAGGAATTTTTGTGGTTTCTGTCACAATATTAAAAACTAAATAGCAACTTCAGCCAGTCCAGCAGTATACACATACCTGTACACTCAGTCGCAATAGATCTGAAGCTGCTTTTCTGAGATGAAAGTGAAATTGTGTCTCACCTCTGCCCTAGAAGGTCAAGGAAGACCATGCAGGGCACCCCAGGGCACCTGCTTATGGTCATCAGCATTTGGTATTCAGAAACAGAGATAGTTAACCAGCATCTAACCCTCAAAAACCCATGCCAGCCTTATCCAGAGAAACATTGTGGAGCGGCATACACTCTTTAGCAAAGCTCTAAACCCATGTCTAAGTCTAATGTGTGTTTAAAATGAATGTCGAGCCTTCAAAAAACCCATTGTCTACAAACCCCCATTATAGTATCCTTTCAATGTATCTTAGGCCAGCTAGCATATTATCTTACCTCATTGGGCTCAAAACTCATCTATAATATGAAATAACATTTTTCTTGCACCGTAGCCAATACTAAACTGTACAGTGATACCTCGGGTTACAGATGCTTCAGGTTACAGACTCCGCTAACCCAGAAATAGTACCTCGGGTTAAGAACTTTGCTTCAGGATGAGAACAGAAATCGTGCGGTTGGCGGTTGGCGGCGCAGAGGCAGCAGGAGGCCCCATTAGCTAAAGTGGTACCTCAGGTTAAGAACAGTTTCAGGTTAAGAACGGACCTCCAGAACGAATTAAGTTCGTAACCAGAGGTACCACTGATAACTACATTATTTTCCAGAACTACTCTTCACTCCCTCTGCAAACGGTAGAGGTAAAAGCATGCAGTGATTATGTGAAAGAAATTAATTTGTTTTTACTCTGATTCAGCTGCCAGAATGCAAGATTAAGGTCATGTGTGGCATACTTTCTCCTAATGTAGTGCCATTGTTCAGGCCCTTTAGGGGTATTTTTGTAACAGCCAATTTCCTAAAGGAAAGCAGGCACTGCTCCACATCCCACACACACGTTTGCACCTTAGTTTCAACAGAGCAAGCCACAGCTTGCACAGATCCATAGGATGAAGCTGTTGGGTCGCTCCATAGGCTCTTTGACTCTGTGGGTTTCATTATAATATGCTGCTAGTGCACTGCGACTTTTGCAGTCTTAACGGATTATGGGGAAATGCTATTGTAACTCTTTGAGAAAACAAAGCAATGCTTGATAGCAATATATAAGTAGCTATACTATATGTTTGGCCCTTGTGATTCAAATATAAAGCGAACTCAAAAGCCCAACAAAGTATGGCTTTGTTTTTATTAGTACACTAACAGTAAGCAGCATGGAATTAGAATGGTATTAGAGTGGCTAGAGAAGCCCAGCCAGATGGGCGGGGTATAAATAATAAATTTATTATTAATTATTATTATTATTAGAATGGATGTTTTGAAAAATGAAAGATCACAGTATGAAAAGGGTGTGGATAGCATCATTTTATAGTTTAATCACTAGTTGGCCTGGGATTTAATTGTATCTGGGTAGACTCAGACGTTTCCTGTTGGTATTCTGTCCTTGTTTCAGATAAGACAATGAAGTTCTTGCTTAGCTTCCCAAGTGGTGAGCCCTCTAACTTTCCATGTCAAAAAACAAGTCAGCATTTTAATTTTTATGAGAATTTGAAATCTGGGGAAATCAAAAAGTTGTATAAACAAGACACATGTACACTCCAAAACACTATTACCGCTTTGAAGGTTTTCCCTCATAATCAAGTGGTATATACATTTTATGAAATGAAAAAGGTTGGCTAGTATATTGCATAGTTGCCTGTCACCATCCTCTGTACAGCACAACAGAGAGGAATTCAGTGTGACACTGGGAAAAAATCACACCTGCCCCCCCCGCCCCCGCTCTTTTAAACTACCGGTAGTTGTTCTCCAAACAATTTCCTACAATTCACTCTATGCATTTGTTGTTTACTTCACTATTAAACGCAACGTGGAACATGCTCTATGTGTTCACCTGCAGTTTTCAAATCAATTATGGTGGGGTTGGTTTGTTTTGTTTTTTGTAACCTATGTAAACATTATGTTAATGCTAGATCTGGTGCCAAATTTAAAAATCCAAGACTTATTTGAGTTTGGAAGCGATTGCCTTTGCTTGTGCCAGCTCTTGCATCTGATAATCCTTTGTCCTCCTACAACAGGCATATCCAACAGGTAGATTGTGATCTACCAGTAGATCACTGGATGTCTGCGATAGATCACTGGTAGATCATTGGCTCTCCCCAAAGAAGCTGAACAACTGTGGCTCCCCTAAAAAAAGCTCAACATTTTACCTTCTCCCTGGAAAAAATTCAACAACTTTGACCCGAACCTCCCAAAAATGGGCCTTCATCCTTCCTAAAAAAAGGTCAACAACTTTGACCTGAACCCCAAAAAAGGGGGCAGATCACTGCCAGTTTTTAACTGTGAGTAGATTGCAGTCTCTTTTGAGTTTGTCACCCCTGTCCTACAATATCTAAGCCTGCAAATAACACCAAAGTCACTGAGATGCCCCAGGACTTCAGGGAAGCAAAGGATAAATAATGACCCTCATCAAAGATTGAAGACTTTTTAAAAGGATAAAACAGGCCAATACTTCCAATGATCAGTTGTAACAAGTGCTTTGCAAATGCTGACTGCAGTTTACATATCCAAGCAGGGTAGGCAAATTAGATTTTATAGTGCAGTGACATTTAGGTCATATTGCAAGGAGCCTTCTCTTTGCTTCCATTCAGTCCATGCAAAAGAAAGTTTCTTCAATCAGCATCCATTTCTCCAAGTAATTATACAGTAACAAAAACAAAAACAACAACTCCTCTGCTCAGGAACCAGGTGGAAAACAGACTAATTTGGGTACACAACACCTTTTGTGCTATGAGAAAATGGTCAGATGTAGCCAGGGAACTCCACGTCAACTGTATACTAGTTCTGACCTTCTGGTAAGCTAGTGTAGAGAAGCCAGTCTGGGATTTCTCCAGACAAGTAACAATATTGGCCCTATTAATTACAGATGCAGCATAATTCACCCGTAGCAGCTGATTTGTATAAAGCAGAAAGATGGGTGGTTTCCTGGCTTCCCCAAATAGGACAAGCTCTCTCCTGAACAGAATCGGACCATTGTAACAGCAAAAAGTATTGCCTTCCAACATTAGTGTGCGACTTGGAAAGACAGTCAAGGTTGTGCTAGATCAGGAAGCAATGGCTCACTGTGAATACAAAATGAAGCAAAGCTATTCACCCCACGCAACATCCAGGAGGGGGAGTGGGGGAAACCAAGGACTTCTGCAAGCAAAACAGCTAATTTGCATGCTGAGAACCTGTTTCCTCACACAAATGCTGTCCTTTCCAAGCAATCACCACAAGTACACAAATGCAAGAGCAAGGGTTTAGGCCAAGTTTGATCATCAGCCAAAGTTGTAGATCCACCGCTTTTATCACCTCATCTAAGATGCTCCACTTCAGGTTTGGTTTAAAAACTGTTGCCAGTTGGTTCCCAGAAAACCAAGAGTTATCTTCCCCCTCCTTTATTTTTGGGGACAAGTTTCACTGGAAAAAAGTATGAGCATCCAAAAGAAGAACTGTGCCAATTTTTTTCCTGAAACACAGACAATTGCGTCATTTATGAATGCAGGTATTTCTAATTACTCAAGTTACATGGCCGCCTTATTAGGAATTACATACTTTTTTGTTTTACTTCAAACATACAAGACATAGTTTGTTGTTAGGAGAATAAGCAGTGGCAAATGGTTCATACTGTTTCCTCCTTTGTATGCAAGGGGAAGAAAACAGAAGCTTCCATTTGTGGTAGCACAGTGCAATTCACCACTTTGTCCAAATATGGTTCTCTTTGTATGAACCATATTTAGTTAACCAGTATCCTATTTGGGTGACTATGGTTTGTACAAACCAGTTTCCAACATTCAGATGAAACAGGCAGTTTGTCACAAACCATCAACCAAATGTTCATATTTCCTTATCGCATACATAAGGGAGGAGGGAGGAGGCGTATGCAAGCCTGAGATTCATCATGGCATCCTCTGGTAGCAACCAAATGGTTTGCTGTTATGTCCGAGCGCAGCCAATAAGCTGAAACAGAAGCAAGCAAAGACTCTCAATACAATGCAGGGCTTATTGAGTGCGGAGAGAATTACTCCCAGGCGAATTTTTACAATTGAGGGCTGCATTCCCTTGAGGGTAATCCACATGATGGCCTTGTGGGGGCCAAGGCCACAGCCCAAAATGAGTGAGGTCATCCCCTTTTGGGTCTCTCTTTCTGTTATCCATTTTTCCTTGCTACCCAGCAGGCTACAAGGGAATGGACAGATTGCTGTTGCAGGAAATCTGACCTGCCTGCCTGCAGGCGGCTTTTGACAATTAGACCCAGGGCTGCAGATTGCCCACCTGTAGTGTACAGCTCTGCCGCCTTAGTCAATGTGTTTTGAGAAATAGATCACGCCAGGAGGATTGTTGTTTTGCACTTCTTTGTTGTAGAACTGGCCCATGTTTAAAAATCTGCAATGGAATGGGTTAGGAAAGAACCGCAGAACTCAATAAGCTCAAATCTTCATACAGATCCTCCTGGGGCTTGCTGAGACTGTGCCTTTTCCATGACTGTTGCCAACTGCCATAGAAAGAGCTAGCCCATAAAACTATGCATGGAATTAACATATTATTCAAAAAGCTGGTTATTTTACTAGACACAAACTTTCATTTCTACTTAGCTGCAAGAGGCACTTTCTCATTTTGCACTATATGCCTGTAAAGGGTTTAATTTTCCCTGTGCTCCAATTCCTGAGTGGGAGTTAGGGTTGTTTTTTTTAGAAGGTATGCAACAGTCTACATTCATACTGAAGTCATAGCTTCAAGCTGAGCTGAGGAATCTTTCTATCTAAGACTATGTAATGCAAGCAAAAGTACATGCAGAATTTATAAGCTAACCACCATCATATACAAAATAAAAAATAGAATGCTGCCCTTCCATTGTAATAGGACAAAAACTGCTGGGTGAGTACTGTTATGTCATGGAATTTTTATTATGAGTGTTTTGGCTGCAGAGAGGGAAAGGGCAGCTTACATGAGAGAAATTTAAGGTCAGCCTATAACACTCTCCAGAGGGCCTTGGGACAAGAGGGGGGAAGTTTACTGATCGTAGCTAAGACACTGAGGGCTTGTCCACATTTAAGCATTATTTAGCTGTTAATCCACTTCCCTCCCACCCACATTCAAATTAAACTAGGACAGTCCACACCCACATGTATTTGAATTTGCACATGAGGAGCACCTTCAGTCTTTCTTGTTCATAACTAGTGGGTGTTCACTTTTGTGTTTGACCCTCCTTTCTAATTTGTTGATTCTATTATGCCAATTAAGTACTAGCAGGGCGTGTGTACAGATAGCTTACAAATGCACCTTTAAAAATAAAAAGTCCACCCCAGAAGTGTGCAAAAGCAATTGTACAGCCAGGCAACTGTAAATTTGCTTCTACAAATCAGAGTGACCAAAAGGGGGGGGGGGGTTATATATTCCGGCCCTGCCCTTACCAGCACACCAGAAAATAAATACCGTAAAAGCAATTATAAATTCTCAGTACACACTTTTCCAATTGCTCCTCACTATATCTAGTGTAGAAATTTTTTATGTGATTTGCTTTACAATTCTCAGGTTTTCTGCAAATCTGAGGGATAAAAAATAAATAAAAATCTTCCATTCAGGAAATAAGTACAGCAGGAAAAGAAATGAAAGCATTGAGGAGGCAGTGGGCATGGAAAGGGGAATAGCAGGCAAGTCTCAGACAAGCCACTATTCTCTCAGCCTCAGTCTCCTATCTGCAATACAAGCGTATTAATATTTACCTACCTTACAGGCATGTTATAAGGATTAGAACAAGATAATGCATGAGAAGCACTTTGAACTCTCAAGAGTGTTATACAAAATGGTGAATACTGCTACTAGCACTGCTACTACTGGGGAGGCAAAGGGGGATAGATCCAAGAAACCAAGTAGAGAAAAGTCCAGAAAGGTATGGAAGCTAAGAGGGAGCTCAGATGAAAGAGAAGGTGGGAAGGTCAGCACTGGACTTCACATAAGGGATTTATGCACAAAGAAGACAAGGGAGGGAACAAGCAATGAGTTAAGTGGTAATTATTAAGGGATGGGAAACCTGTCTAGGCCTCAGGACTTTCCCTGAGCCATGCGCCTCACCAGCCTTGCATTACACGCTTCCCTGAGTGTTTCTGCCTAGCTGGAAAGTACGGTATCCTTGAACTCTGACAACGCCTCTTGCTTGCCTGCAGGGAGGGGGAAAGAAGGGAGTGTGGAAACTAGTCTACTATACAAAGGTAAAATTCAAATCTGTTGCTCCACCCACTTTTGTCTCTGGCCCCACCCACCACTGGCATGTAGGCCTTGGAGACAATACAGTCCCTGGGCTGTAAACAACAACAACAAAAGGTTCCGCCCCCCTGTGATAAGGAAAGGATGGGGATGAGGAAAGTAGGGCAGGGTAAAATCCCCACTAAGGATGGGATCTCCAGGAAGTCATTGCAGGGATAGGAGTGAGAAGGCAGTCATTGTTAAGAGAACTGAGAATACCCAGGGACTGTGGGTCATGGAAGCAGCAGTCAACTGAATTCTGTGAGACAACCAGCCAGATCTTTCCTGGAGAAACATTCAAAAGTCCTATGAAAGAGCATCCAATCTGCCACATGCCACACTTGATGAACATACCACAACTGGAAGCTTTACTGGGGCAAATGAATCTGGTCAATGAACTATATAATATTTAGCATATTAAGAGAGGCACCATAAGCTAGTGACTAAGGCGTTCTCCAATTGAAATGAAATCCCAGCTCAGGCATATCATGACTGTACAGCTTTGTACAAGTCAATGTAAAACTCCCTCAGTAAAAAAAAAAAAAATCTGTTCTCCCTCTGCAAAAATAAAAGTGGTTCCTCTCATTAGGGCTCATACGAAGATGAATGAAACAATTAGGACTTCCAATAGAGCTGCTACATGAAATAGGGGTTTATACTGTAGATACGCGGGACGCGGGTGGCGCTGTGGGTTAAACCACAGAGCCTAGGGCTTGCAGATCAGAAGGTCGGCGGTTCGAATCCCCACGGCGGGGTGAGCTCCCGTTGTTCGGACCCTGCTCCTGCCAACCTAGCAGTTCGAAAGCACGTCAAAGTGCAAGTAGATAAATAGGTACCGCTCCGGCGGGAAGGTAAATGGCGTTTCCGTGCGCTGCTCTGGCTCAGTCATGCTGGCCACATGACCCGGAAGTTGTACGCCAGCTCCCTCGGCCAGTAAAGCGAGATGAGCACCGCAACCCCATAGTCGTCCGCGACTGGACCTAATAGTCAGGGGTCCCTTTACCATTACTGTAGATATGAAGAGGGGCAGATCTGAACTGCCCTGTGATCTTCAGATGAAGGGCAATATTGAAATTTAACAAAAAATAAATAAACTCCCCAACTGGCTTAGATGGTCATGTTACAATCAGTCTGGCAGAAATAAATCTGCCACAAATCTGAACCTGAAGCACAAACTGTTGAAAAATCTGAGTGTGTCTGGACTCTGTACCTTGGGCTCATATCCATCTTTAGCCTTCGTATTCCACAGTAAGGCACTTTTTGTCCAAACATCACAAAGCTCCTTAATTAATTAAACCTGACAACACCCTTTTGAAGTAACTAATAAACACTATTATTATGTGCTTCATTTTATTATGTGGCTTGCCTAAAAGCATAGAATGAGTCAGGGTAAATTATATACTTCTTTTTACTTAACTGAAGGAGGTGGGGTTCTTTCATAGAAATGTGGTTTGCCATTCTTCCTATATGTTGTGTAGTTTAGTAGTATCTATCCAACTGGTAAAAATAATATTCTGGCATTCTCTGATATGTAGGGGGTGCGGAAAAAAATAACATTGGATCGAGCACTCTGTATATTTATAGGAATTAATTTCCATGGCATTAAGTTGTGTCCATTCTAAGGATGACAGCTGTCTGCAAGAAGCAAATTACTTTTTCTTACGAGAATTCAGAGTTTATCCTACTCCTAAGGCTTAGGATGTGTCAATACATGTGTCAATTGTTTCATAGTACCACGTCCCTAAGCTTATAGTCATTTACAGCGTGTGATTCCTTCTGCACGTGAAAGTTCCAAAGACTTCAACAGCTTTTGTAATGACCAGCTTATTGTCAAATACATTATATATGATAAGCTATTTTCTGTGTCACACTTCATAAAATACATCCCTTGGTGGTCTACAAGTAAATTCGTCATAAAAACAAGAGTATTTAAAAACATCAATAAAATAATTAACAGCAGAGTAGATCAATCAATTACTGCTAAACTATTATTCTATTCATTCTCCTACACAGGCAAAGAGTTACTGACACCATAGTAGGCCAAGCATGGTCAAACTTGGCACTCCAGCTGTTTGAGGACTACAATTCCCATCATCCCTAACCACTGGTCCTGTTAGTTAGGAATGATGGGAGTTGTAGTCCCAAAACAGCTGGACGGCCAAGTTTGGCCATGCCTGCCCACAGGCAATGCTGGTTAAGAGAAAAGCATTTGGAGAGAGAAGGGTTGCAGGGAAGCCAGCCTTGAGAGTGAAGAGGATTCAGGTTCCCTGACCCAAACAGCCATCAACTTTTGATTGGGACAGTTCTGCACTTAAACACAAGAAGAGCATACCTGGAGCAGACCAAAAGCTTATCTTTTAAAAATTTATTTGCTATTTATACATTTTCCAATACAAATTTTGCTTGCATTTTCCAACTTGTCAACAGTCTTACAGTACTTCCCAACCTACCCTTCCCTGACTTCCTAGATCTTTTCTTTATTAACTACATCTCTGTTGTCCTTCCACCCTTTTTTCATCCTAGGTTTCGCTTATCTTATCTACTGCTGGTCATAAATTTATCCCTGCTTGTAAGTTTACCTCAACACCATCTACCAAAAGTCTATTTAGACATAAATGTGAAGTTCTGTATTTAGGTAGGAAAAAAGCAGGTGCACACATACAGGATGAGTGACCTCTGGGCCTGATAGCAGTAATTGGGGAGGGGGAATTCAGGGGGCTTAACTGATTTAAACAAAAGTCAGAAGTGTGATGCAGTGGCTAAAACAACTCATGCTATTCTAGTGCTCAAACTACAATCAGCAATGGTACAGGTTCACTCTATTCTGCTTTGGTCATGCTACATACGTTTCTTAGCTATGGACTAAATAGTTATCAGTGATGAGGTAGTGGTGGCTTCTCTTTGGAAGCATTGCTTTATTTGTTCCTACTTTCTCCAGTCATCCTCCCCACCAGCTGCTTCCCCTCTTAAATTCAGCTTCTGTGTAATCAGGAACAGGACTTTTTAATATGTCTGTTTCTACAGAGCCCATGACAATGGAGCCCTGGCACCTAAGTGCTGCCACAATACCAAAAAAATATAATAATTACTTACGTTCCAAAAGCAAACAGTGTCTAGTCATCTTTAAATGTCATGTTAGCATACAAACAGACAGGTGGTTTCTCAGAAACCTCAGGCCTCTAAATGGCCAAGGTTATTAACAGCAAACAGAACAGGGCCACTGTACAAAGAGTCTGTTCTTACTAGTGACGGCTGAGTTCCACCCAGCTCAATCCTGAACTGTCTCCATCATTCCAAGCCTTCCTGGAGAGCTTTGGTAGAAAGCTCATGATTCCCCTCTGTCCCGCCCTGCCGCCAAGAGAGTTCAGGAAGTCTAGTCCTCTGTGACTGTCACCACATCCTTCCAAACTTACACTGTGGGAGGAGAGGCACAAGGTGCATGAAGAACTGGTGTCAGCAGAGCCCTCATCATTCTTCAGGCAGTCTCACATTGGAGTAATCTAAACTACAGGATACCTGATTATAGACAACAGATGGTAGGATATCCCTATCCAGGGAACCGAAGCTGATGGAAGGCAATGAACATTGCATGCGTTCCAGTGTATACTGTCAACACCCAACCTCAGTTCTCTCTTCCCAATCAAAGAAGTAGCAACTTTGCTCTCAAACCTGCTTGGGTTTTGGTGTGTAATCAAAGGGCTTTGGAAGAAGCTGCTCTTTCTTTCAGTCTTCAGGCTGGTACAATTGCAGTGCAAAGTCAATAACCCATTGCTCAAAGCCCTTGGTACGTGTTCCCTCTGTTCTACGGACCATGAAGTCATGTCAATTCAGTATCTAATTGTCATCATAAAATAAACAGAAACAATACATTCATTTATGCAGGACTTCTTCATCAAACAAGCTTTGAGGGCTTTGCAAACACTAACTGAAAGGCAGCAGGCTGCATAAAATAATTTCAAAAGAGAAATCAGTAGGAGCTGCTTCACATGTTAAATTAGGTATACAGTACCTATTTCTGAACTGTACATACACAAAGGCTGTCCCTCTTTTTTCACAATGGAAACACACTGCAAGAAGCCACTTACTTTATGGGTTAGAAGAAAAGATACACACTAAATGTTTAATGCCCACAGATTTTAATGTAACCTATGAAGAAAATGCCCCATGTGAAATCATAAATGGCAGGCAAATCATAATCCATTGACAGCTCAGCTGTCTACTTTTCAAGAAAATGCACTTGCCTCTGAGCCCAGAAACACCTCCCTAAACCTCACCAAAATGAACGGGAGACAAGACTGCAATGCCACTTCTTTCACTGAAGCATGTGGAAAAAGTATTTACAAAGGAATGGAAAGTTAGGCCATGCCAGCACTGCAAGTTGCCCCATGACAAATACCTCGGAGGAGGTATTTGTCTGCATTGTTTACAGTACAGTGTGTTGTATCAATGCTGTCCACACACAAGCAAAATGGAATTCTATCCATGCAATGGGACTTCACCTTCTTCTCCTCCCTACTGCAGCCCTCCACACAGAAGAAAAGTGGGGGGTGTTCTGGAGCAAAGCAGATTTGCAGGGGGAGGAGCTGCAGAGGTGAGGAAGGAAGGAGGAAGTCCCACTGTATTTGGAGACGTCCACTCACATAACACTGGATTCCACCCACTGGTAGTTGGTTATTAGGGATGCCAGGTCAGACACATTCCAGACCCTGAGATTTCAGGCCCAAACCTAAGATCTAGGGACACCCCCTGTTGATGTCACAGCGGTGGCCCCTGTTTATTCTTCTTCTTTACTCCCTCCTTTCACCAAGTCCTGGAGATGGAGGCTAATTGGGAGAGGAGAGGAGAGGAGGGCAAACCCAGACATAACTGCAGTCCTGGCCAGGCCAATTCATGCAGAACATGTCTATCGATGAAGCTAAAAGGAACATTCATGTTCGGTGGCAATATATCTCCTGGGTACCAAAGGCTGGGGTGAGGGTACACAAATAATAGGAAACACTATCACCCATCATGTCTTGGTTGCGAACTTCTCCAGAAGCATCTGAATGGCCACTGGTGAACAGAGCTGCTTGAGTTCCAGTTACAGGTAGGTAGCCGTGTTGGTCTGTCATAGTCAAAACAAAATAAAAAATAAAAAATTCCTTCCAGTATCACCTTAGAGACCAACTAAGTTTGTTCTTGGTATGAGGTTTTGTGTGCATGCACACGAAAGCTCATACCAAGAACAAACTTAGTTGGTCTCTAAGGTGCTACTGGAATGATTTTTTTTATTTTTTATTTTGTTTAGAGCTGCTTGAGATGTTCTGGCAAGTCAATTACTATATTTCCGATGACCAATTCTCAGCACACACGCAGGATCTAGGAGTTTTGGTAGACCATAAACTTGACATGAGTCAACAGTGTGATGCAGCAGCTAAAAAAGCCAATGCAATTCTGGGCTGCATCAATAGGAGTATAGCATCTAGATCAAGGGAAGTAATAGTACCACTGTATTCCGCTCTGGTCAGACCCCACCTGGAATACTGTGTCCAATTCTGGGCACCACAGTTCAAGAAGGATACTGACAAGCTGGAACGTGTCCAGAAGAGGGCAACCAAAATGGTCAAAGGCTTGGAAACGATGCCTTATGAGGAACGGCTTAGGGAGCTGGGTATGTTTAGCCTGGAGAAGAGAAGGTTAAGGGGTGATATGATAGCCATGTTCAAATATATAAAGGGATGTCATATAGAGGAGGGAGAAAGGTTGTTTTCTGCTGCTCCAGAGAAGCGGACACGGAGCAATGGATTCAAACTACAAGAAAGAAGATTCCACCTAAACATTAGGAAGAACTTCCTGACAGTAAGAGCTGTTCGACAGTGGAATTTGCTGCCAAGGAGTGTGGTGGAGTCTCCTTCTTTGGAGGTCTTTAAGCAGAGGCTTGACAGCCATCTGTCAGGAATGCTTTGATGGTGTTCCTGCTTGGCAGGGGGTTGGACTGGATGGCCCTTGTGGTCTCTTCCAACTCTATGATTCTATGATTCTATGATTCTATATATACAGAATCATCAAGTGAGACAAGTAGCACTCCCTCAAACTAGTGCTTTTCCTACAGTGATCTACAACAAAGCTTGAATGCAGAAGAGACTTCGGTTACTGGACAGGACTGACACCAGTTCTCAGAACCAAAACACAGAACCTGTCCTCAAATATGGAGAGACTGTGATGTAAATAAACCCATCTGACACACATTTACAAACAGGTCTAACTGCATTATGCTCATCCAGAAGACATGGGATGTATCTAATTCAACCTTTATACGAGTTACTTAGCAAAACCATACCAGTTCCTCCCAGTTAAACCTGTCTGGCAGCTGCCTCAAGTGAGCCTTGCTCTTTGAAGTATTTCTGACAACACCAACACACACACACACACACACACACACACACACACATGAAGCAGCATGCTCTGCTTTGCAGTACAAGTGAATATGGGTAGGCTCAAACTGAAGAACTGTTAAAACAAAACCCCAGGTGGATGACTAATTCAGCATTTAGGTCCACATAAGGGGAGGGGAACAATAACAAAAACCCTTTTGGTTTAACATCTTGTATTAAGGGCTTTCCATAACCATCTTCACTACTATTCTGGAGGTGGTTAGGGATGATCAGTTAACTGGATGATCAGTTAATTTGCATAGACAGGTAAAGGCTTTTGTGTTTCATTTGTACCAACCTTTCAGAGATGTCAGACATTTCCCATACAATTCTTAATGTAATAAAACTCTCTGTGCATTTGAACTGAAAACAATTTTGTTTCGAACATTCCCCCACAAATTTTAATTCTTTTAATCCCCTATCAATTTGCACCATAGCATTTTCAAACTGATCATAATGAGAGCTAAACACTATTCTTTTTCATTCACCTCACTTTTCATTGTGGGATAGATCAAAATGCTTTTGGGCAGTGGTGGGCATATTTTAGGATTGAGGAAATCTACTCCCTATGCTGAGCTGGGTTGAGGGGAGCTGGAGTCCAACACTATCTGGAAGGTGACAGGTTCCCCATCTCTGGCTTTGAAGTTTGTTTCCCACACAATGTTGCGTTGTATGGAATAAGCTGGTGGTTATTGTTCTGTCAGGAAGAGACCACACAAATACCTAGAACCAGTATTACTAGAATCTCAGGGCCACTTTATTCCGTGTAAGGAAAATGTGTTTTGTGAAGTAGCCGTTCAGCAGCTAGTACGGTAATAGCTTGAAAGTACATGGGGAATAAAAAAAAGGAGATTTAGTATGAAGAGAACATACGATATTATTTGTACAATAAAAAGAGAATTGCAGTGTCTAGGGATATGTCAATTCTTTCTTTATTAGAGCAGTTAGGAACCACCCTTCTAGTGCAAATGCCAATCCAATAAGAAAAACCAGAATTTTAAAACCACCACTTAAAAACCCATTAGAAGCCTTTTCGCCAACTTTGAATAATTTAAGAAAATTACGTTCTACACCGTTGGATTATGTAACTTGCTTCTGAGCTGAAATAATGGGTACTTTTCATTTACAGTTATGAAATGTGGGTGCTGTATTTTAAAATGGTTTATGACAGATGAAAACAGATGAAATAATAAAGCTGTTGACAATTAAGGCACAACAACACCCTCTAATGTCTCTGCAGGCATAAAGAGGACAGTAAGCCCAAGGCTAATGAAGAATCATTTGGATGAGTGCTCCTTCTCCCCCAAAATGTCAAATTTATCACCACAGGAACAAGACGACATCTAATTTTGCTGGGTACTTATTGACTGGTTTACAGGATTAGTATTCTAATTCATGCCTCCCCTTTATGTCCAAGGCTGTGTGTACTCTGTGATCTGCTATTGCACCACATGTTGAGTATTCTGAGAATCTCGGCTGTCTTTAAAAACAAAAAAACTTAACAGTCCTTAAATCTTTGAAAACAGACTTAAAATAAGTACATGACTCTCTGGTGAAGTCACAGAGCCAAAAGATAGGAATACAGTGGTACCTCTGGTTACGTACTTAATTCGTTCCGGAGGTCCGTTCTTAACCTGAAAACGTTCTTAACCTGGAGCACCACTTTAGCTAATGGGGTCTCCCCCTGCCGCTGCACCGATTTCTGTTCTCATCCTGAAGCAAAGTTCTTAACCCGAGGTAATATTTCTGGGTTAGCAGAATCTGTAACCTGAAGCGTATGTAACCTGAAGCGTATGTAACCCGAGGTACCACTGTAATGGGCTGAGCAGTTCTTCGATGCCCTTCAGTTTATTGCCTCAGTTCCTCTCTCGATGAGTTGCAGAAGCATCATAATACAAAATAAGGCCCATGTTCACATTTTCAATTTGTCTAACTTCTACAGATGGCAGACATCATGGGATGGGTGTTTCCAGCTACCCCACCCCTTCCCCTTGGAAGCCTTATAAGCTGCTGCTGCGGGAAAGGGATTGTGAGAAACATAATGGGAGGGGTGTTTCTAGGACTAAGGTGAACTGTGAAGCTCCCTTGTTATTTTCGCTACTGGATGCTGCATGTTGTTTAATCTTGTTATATTTATAGTATTGAATGTGTTTTTTTAATATGTTATTATATTTATTTTGTTTTGCTATTTTTTTGTAGTGTTTGTTTGAAATGCATCCCTGTTTGTTGTAAGCCGCTTTGGGGATGATTAATTTTTTGTGGAAAAGCGGCAGACAAATAAAATGAATGGAATGGAATTTTGTTTCTTCGTTTATCCTGTTTATTTGAAAGTCCAAGAGCACAGCCAAAACAATGACTCATTAATACAATTGCGACTGAGATAACAATCATGAGACCCATACAAAATGTTACATGCAACTATGGTTCGACTATTTATTTTGCCATGAGTATGTGCACTGGAAAGCCAATCCTTGAACTGATTCTCTAACTGCACATGACCCAAGGAAAATGCCTCTGAATGCCAGTCACTGGGGAACAACAGGAGGAGAGGACTGTTGTTCTCCTATCCTGCTTGTGGGCTACCTATCTAGCTATCTAGTTAGCTACTGTGAGAAACAGGATGCTGGACTAGATGGGTCTTTTGGTCTGATAAAGCTCCGGACTTAAAAGGGCCACGTACACATGCAGCATTTGAAATGCACACACGTCTCTTTTTTCCAGAATGCACTTTTGTACATAGCAGTTTGCAACTGTACACACCTTTACTTGATAGTGTCATCTACAGCAGCAGCAACAACAACTCCCCTGTTTGCTCATACACACAGGTGGTGATGTTTTTCACACTACTGTGCAACAGACTTCTCTTTTCCCTTCCTCACAATGAATGTTTCCAGAGATTTGGTTTTTAAAATATTTGCCCTATCTTTCAAAAGATAGTGTGTTGATATAGGTAAAGGTAAGGTGTGTTGATATAGGTAAAGGTAAAGTAAAGGGACCCCTGACCGTTATGTCCAATCGCGGACGACTCTGGGGTTGAGGTGCTCATCTTGCTTTACTGGCCAAAGGAGCCGGTGTACAGCTTCCGGGTCATGTGGCCAGCATGACTAAGCCGCTTCTGGCGAACCAGAGCAGCGTATGGAAATATCTTCCCGCTGGAGCGGTACCTATTTATCTACTTTCACTTCGTGCTTTCAAACTACTAGGTTGGCAGGAGCAGGGACCGAGCAACGGGAGCTCACCCCGTCACAGGGATTCAAACCGCCATCCTTCTGATCGGCAAGCCCTAGGCCCTGTGGTTTAACCCACAGTGCTACTGATATACAAAGGAAATATATCAGTATACAGAGGCAGGTAAGTTACTGTACTGTGTCCTATTTCACTCACAGACAAATTAAACAGGGTGAGTGGAGTGGCACAGCCAGGCAACATCAGTAGCTCTGCTCCAGTACGAAATGACCTGAGGAAGTGCTCTCTCTCTGTATACACATGTATGCAGCAAGCACTTTACAACTGTTCCAGCAGAATGCACTGTAGGCTGACAAATAGTGTGGAATAGGAACAACATGGGGATGACCCTGTGCATACAAGCATCCCAAAAAAGTGCCTGCGTCCCACACTGAATGCACATTATCACACCCATGGTTTGATGTTAAGTGAGTCTTGGTCTTGTGCAGTCAAACCTCCCCACTTCTTTGGCGTAACCTCAAGGCAAACAGAAGACCACTTAGATGTCTTTTGTTCTAGTAGTGGTATATAAATTATGTTAAATGTATAAAAATAAAATAATTTTCCAGTTAACCATAGTTTAGCGTTATGTACAAACCTTGAAAGGTGGTTCATCTTAACTATGATTTATTGAAACAAACGAGCTTCATAATCCATGGTTTGAAATGGATTTGTTTTTTTTTGCTTTGAAAAAGCTAAGGTGGCAAATGTCAAACCATTTATTCTGAAACCATTCACTGTTATCATAGGAATGAGGCATGGATTATATTAATATGCAAAAAAGGTAAAAATCCACCCCTGACCTCACCGTATCATCCGATACCACTTTTAAACCAAGATTACAAAATTTAGCAGCTGTCTGTGCAAAAAGATTAAACAAGATTATTTCAGACTATATTCATATTCAGTCTCATCTGACTGGTTTTATAAAGGATAGACTGTTTTATAAGAACAGCAGTTGATCTATATTATTGACACTTATAGTGATAATTTTTAAATTGGTTGGTGAGGTCTCAAACTGGACCAGAAGTCATAACAAATGAGTCTTGTGTGTTTTAATATACAATATTACACATGTCAAGTCTTTGCCTACTATACCTGATTAAGCTCTTTTCAAATGGTTTTATCCTATTCAATCATGAGCGTGGAATAAAATGCTTTCACAGGATTTGGCATACTCATCTTGTATCAATATCAGAGAAACTCATTATTAAGTATTATACTCTTTGACACTTCACCAACTAAGTCATATCTCTGGAAACTGATGACAGGCACTGGTGATGGCTAATATAATAAAGCTAACTGTATGCATATTTTGTGGGATAGTCTTCCAATTAATTATTATTGAAAATGTTTATGTGCCAAATTGTGATTGATATGTGTCTCCTTCCATATGGCTTGATAGTTTTGCTGGATTATGAATGGCTCGCTTCTATGTATCCACATGGTGTGAATTTTGCTGATTGGGTTCTAGGGTTCTAGCTGTTACACACTGCAGGAGTAATGTGATTCCTACTTTGAGGGAACGGTTGATTAGGTAGAATGAATACACACACACACACACACACACACACACACGTACGTACGTACGTGTCTTGTATGCCTCTTTCAGGCTACTCCTGCAGTCAAGCTGATGCCAAACGTATTGCTCTGCTTTCCTTTGGACCAGCCTTTCTCAACCTTGGGTCCCCAGATGTTTTTGGCCTACAACTCCCATCATCCCTGACCACTGGTCCTGCTACCTAGGGATGATGGGAGTTGTAGGCCAAAAACATCTGGGGACCCAAGGTTGAGAAAGGCTGCTTTGGACCATATCAGTAAGGCCGAGAGGGGGATCTTGTCGTCTGGGTAGCCCAGAATCTCCATACACAATGCCAAGCTTGCAACTTGGGGAGGTCACTTCAGTGCTGCAAATGCAGTGGACTGACTTCCACCCACATAGGTACACTCCATTGTCTCTCAAGACAGACAGGTGCCAATTATATATATATATATATATATTCATATTATATCTCACTATTCATCTCAAAGCAGTTTACAACAAAATATACAATATTTTAAACTTAAATTAAACCGCTGAAAGTTAAAACCTCAAGAATCTAAACTCAACAACAACACAAAGTAAAACATATTCAGGGTGTAAAGCCCACCCCCACCCCCAAGAAAAGGTCTTTGTGGGATAACCAGCCTCATATAACCAACATAAGTCTAACACATGAAGGAGTTAAGACCATAAAGTAAGCTGTCCTGCTGGGTTTCGCTCACCCTGGGAGAAACTAGGTAATCAAGTCTTTGCTACCCCTTCAGTCTACCTGAGAAGCTCAGTGTGTAAAGAGATATCAACATTTTCAAAAGTAGGGGGTCCATGGCTTGGTCCACAGTACTTAGCTAACTGGGAACCACTGCTGTAGAAGATCTACAAACACTTGTAAGTCACTTCCAGGAACTGAGGCAGGGGGCATCTCCCTCTCCTGTCTAGGGGTGAATATGGGTGTATGCTTTTTAAAAAAACCCTCAAACCCCATCCCGCCTTTGTGATTCTTGCATTGTAGGGGGGCTGGACTAGGGGACCCGGGGTCCCTTCCAACTCTGCAATTCAATGCTAGAATCTCCCATAGCATTTAAAGGATTAGAAGCAGCCACATGAGGTGCATGCTATGCATACAATTTCTACAATGAAAATTGCTGCCCCATCCCTGCTGCTATTTGTGTCCATCCGTCCCCCACCCCGGGGAAACCTATGGGCACCATAACACTGCTGTCTGAATTGGGTCTACTTGCAGCTGTTGTTAACCATTAGGAGATCCTATTCACAGACCTTCCATGAAACATTTAGTTTGGCCCTCATGTACTATCCTGAACACACATCCCTAATGCTGATCAGACTGACAGCCTGAATGAAAACTCAATCCAGCCTTTTCAGTTCTGCTGAAAGAAAAGCTTGGAACCCTACAATTATCTGACACTGATCCAAGCCACATTTCTGTGCATGTTTTGCCAATGGCCTAACAAGACACTTGAAATATCATACAAAATCTCCACCTTTCTGTGGTCACAGGTAAATGAACAGCATGCAAAGTGGCTTTTTATAATAGCTTTGCTTCCTGTATCTGTTCCAACAGCATTTGGGCTATAGGTAAACTGATACTGCTTTACAGTTGCTTCTTGTGGCTTGGGAGGGTATGGGTGGGTGTGCTTGTTTTCATTAATTATATAATTGCTTTATTGATAGCCACTGGGGGGGGGGGAATCTCTGGACTGAGAAGTAGGATAAATACATTTTAATAATACATATGCCTAGTTCCCACTAAGGAACATAAAGCAAAAATATTAAGACAACGTAATCTGGCACTGCAACATCCCTATTAAAAAAGAGAGTTTATTTCAGCTCATTTTATAGATCCAATTTAAAAAAGCACATAAAACTACAAAACTAAACCCATGAGACTATGAGCATACGGATTAAAAACAGCCCAAAGGTCGAATGACTCGTCTCTTCTAATCACTTGACTGTTGTTGTTCTTATAATGCAGTCCCGAGAGTATTACTCCAGTTTGTGGTATCTACGCTTTATCAACATATTCCAATTCATGAAAAAAATGTGTTGTTTTCCTTAGAAAAGATTCTGTGCCAATTGCTCAAATGACTGAGTTGTCTATATTAACAGTACTCTGTGTGCTCTCAATACGGTAGGAAAAGGAATTTGCAAAGGAAAACAGATTTCAGTTCGAGTTCCTCCAGAAAATCATGATAAGAACTAAGGAAAATAGCTGCAATAAATGCCATGAAAAACAGCTTACTGTACGTTCCTTTAAAATAAAATAAAAAACTTTATGCTGATGAGCACCTGCCAAATCGCAGAACAGATTTACTGGAAAGAACGAATTATTGCCAAAGTGGACAGCGGTATGCTTGCTAATCATTCCAAACACCTCCCCATCCCCAGTCACACGCACAGCAAGAAGCAGTTTTAAAACTGGTATCGAGTCAGAAAGTGGGTGGGAATGGAATGCCTGCTGGTTAACAGCTTTGAAAAATGTCATAAAAATCTAGTAATTATAATAATATTTAAAATATGCGCAGTTAAAAAAGCAATTAAATAGATAGTAAAGCTTCAAGAGGGAAAGCTATAATTACAAAGAAACTGTTGGCACCTGCTCCCTGAATATCTCCTAAATATTTGTTTATATCTAGGAACACTAAACTGGCTGTACCGGTAGTGCTGGTCAGAATTTTTTATGTATTATGGCATTATGTATAAACCAATCCACTCTCTCTCCTTGCCACACTGACAAGATGACTTAGAATTATTTGATCAAAGCGGACTAATAGTTTACCCATAACAGAAAATATGTTGGAAAGACAATGCTTACATCAAAGTAAAAACCCTGCAATAGTTCCAGTGAACATAAATCATAAAGTGACGGTGGATGAACCCACTCACACACCTGCAGGGCAAATATCATATATAGAAGGCATGATGTGCTTCAATTTGAACTGCATCAAAAGTTAATTTAACAAAGGCATGAAAATTTAAGCTCACCTGGGCCTGTCTGTCTACTTTCACACAAACCTAAACTATGAAGGGGTGGAAGGAAGGGGTATCAAAGACTTCAGTTAGTAACGCAATCCATATGCAGAAAATGCATATACTAGAAATGAGGCACGCTTAAATCCATGGGTTTAGGTGCGCCTAAAACTTGTCACTCTAACAGTAATGATATTGGCCCACCTTATAAGAATGTAGTGAGGATCACAGAAATATTGTAGGTGAAGCAGTGGAACACTTTAAAGCACTATATAAAATGCTAGGCACTGCCCCCTTTTTAAAAGCCTGTACAACTGTTACGGCATAGGAAACTCCTGATCCAAACTGACCTTAGGACAGAATTAATCACCAACATGAACTGCCATCTAGCATAGTGCCCTCATTCTTCCATAGGCCCTTATCAGTTTGTAGATTTCTAGAAGTATTATCACTGCCAAATCTACATGCATTTACTGTGTGATCCAAATCCTGCCTATTCAGAAGTCCTACTGAATTCAACAGGCCTTACTCCCAAGGAAGTAGGGTAAGCCAAGGATTGCAGCTTTGTTTTGGACCAATTTCTATTGATTTCAACAGAGTTTATCTCCAAGAAAAATTGCTATAAGACTGCACTGTGGTATTTTAAACCTCAATGCACTCAACTTTCACTGAAAGAAATAGAATGTTCTCAGGCAGTTACACACAGGATACTACTACCAGGCCTCAAACTTAAGCCAATATATTTGGGAGTAAAATCCTCTGAACTCAACAGAATTCAGTGTTAGGGATAATTCTAAGTATACCTAGGACCACAAAGACCTGTTTACACAATAATGGTCGAGTTCACATTTACAGTGGTACCTCTGGTTACAAACCTAATTCGTTGCGGAGGTCTGTGCTTAACCTGAAACCGTTCTTAACCTGAGGTACCACTTTAGCTAATGGGGCCTCCCGCTGCCGCCGCGCGATTTCTGTTCTCATCCTGAGGTAAAGTTCTTAAACCGAGGTACTACTTCCGGGGTAGCGGAGTCTGTAACCCAAAGTGTTTGTAACCCGAGGTGTTTGTAACCCAAGGTACCACTATAATACTTATGCCAAACTGTGCCTTTGGCAAACATGCAAGCTTGCAGGCTGCTCCCAGAGAGGAGACTGCAGTTGTTTTGCTCCTCTTTTGGTCTTCCTGCTGCTTCGCTGCTATAAACTCAGCCTTATCCTTTAATCTGAATTTGGGATTGCCTCAGACAAACCATGAGCCCTGGCTTGGACAACATGCTAAGCCTAACCATGGTTTCATTGCAGCCGTGCAGCAGCAGAAGAACCAGGGTCGCCTCTGAGAACTCTCATGCTTGCACATTTGTGCTAAGCCATGGTTTGGCTTAACATTATATCCCCTGCAGCTTTCCTTGGATATAGACTAGCATGGCAAAACTTAGCTCAAGCTCATACATATATTTAACTGAGATACAGACCAACCTTGTGCCTGTATGCTCCGTCTATGAACTGTTCCTTCCCTCTTCCCTTCTTGGCATGCCATGATTGAAAATTTCCTGTGTTAATTAACTATAGTTTCCTGTTACATCTTAACAAAACAACATTAATGAAGTTTGGAGCAAGTCAAGATATGAAACCAACTTCAAACTGAGATTTCAAGTCATGGTTTGTTTCAAGTTTATTAACCATAGTTTCCCAATTCAGATGCTAATAGGAAGCAATTGTTAATTATCCCACGAAATAGTCAATGACGACAGAAGGAATGAAGCTGCAGTGCAAAGACAAGGTGTACGAGCACAAAGGCTTGTTCGTATCTTGGTTTCGTAAGCCAAAATATGTATTCCAAACAAGCAATCACTTCACTAATAAAGCTGGCAGCAATACCCAAGATTGTGGAACTCATGAAAAGTGCTGGCATTGCTGCCAACTTTATCCATAATTGCACCATTCACATGTTATGATATTCAAATGCAACCCTAGGATGCACATGATGGCAGTATGCAAGAAAAATATATTACATAAACTGAACCAATGGTTTACAACATACTTCATTCTATGTCTGCTAGTCATGGGAAGAGACAAAGTCATAGGGAAGGTACGGCACCCACAAACAGTGGAAATCCTGCCTCCACCCCCCTCTGGTTGCTGGGATTTCACCAGCAACTGTCATACAACTTCAGGCTTATCTGTGAAGCTTTCCACCCACTCCTCCATTACTATTTCATTTTCTTTTCAATTTGGTAACAAGGAAGTGCAAAGAGGAAGACCTCTGCAGGACAACCTTTGCTAACAAAGCTAACAGAATGATATAGCAAACATGTTTTCCGAATCTTTCACAGCCTTTAAAGCTAGAAATGCGCCTTCAGACACACAGAGGATCCCAATTTCACTCTCAGTTCAAGACTCCATACTTGGAAACATGGAACTGCAAGCTGCATTATACACCCACCCCTGGCAAAGCATCACATAACTCAATAGACCCATCTATTCTAGTTCTCAGGTTTTCATGGAAACACTGGCAAGTAAGCATACTGACTTGAAACATTCAAGAATTACCATGTGAATTATAACATTCCCATATCTGAAATATTACAATTTTTACATGCTTGGCTTGAGAGTGATGAACCCCCTTGGTTGGCATTAAACCATCCGCTGCCTTAAAACATTCAGTTCTGTGAAGAAGCCACATGTGAGACACCCACCAATATTGTCCACTGACAGATCTATGATCTCACACTAATACTTGTTACACACTACAGAAAGTCCTGGATTAACAGGTGCTCTGAACCAACATTGCTGGAAGGCAAGACAATGGGTGAGAGATAGTCTTATCACTCCCAAATTGACCTGTTTCTTGCACACTTTCATTTTTAAAGCCAGGATAGACTGGTCTGTTCACAGAACAGAAGACTTTGCTTTAGTATTATTCACACTCTTAGCTGGATACAAAACAGAAGCAGTGAACAATTTCTGTTGGTGAAACATCACAATATAAACTTCTGTGCCTCACAGAGTTATTCAGTCTGCAGTTAAGGACCAGATTGCACTGGTTAAATCTTAGCTTACACACAGTGATCCTAGCATCTCAAAAAAAGAAATAGAGTGGGAGGGGAGGCAATGCTATTATTGCAGAAATCCAGGATATTACATATACTGTACAGATGTACATGCATATGATCATACTGCTCATTATGCTGTATTCACAGCAGAGGCTGTGCATACAGGCCAACAAATCTATCAAGTATACAGTGTTTTCCATCTGTTGGAGGTGCCTCTAACAAAATTAAACAACACTGTACTCTTATGAGATCAATGTCACTGCCACTTTACAAGTTATTCCTGCCTAGAAGGCACTACTATAAAACCCATATGCACTTTCCTTATGGAATTTACTAAGTAAAGTGTGGCATATCTGATACCCTGCCTGCAGGTCTCCCCACTCCCCTGTATGTATTTGCACCGATCTGCTGATGGAACTGCATGCACACACAGAGGAAAAAAACCCACATGCGAAATTATCAAGCTTCTACACAACAGGTAATCTTCATGTAGCCTTTTTCTTATGCACACAAAGCATTTATTTCACAGCAAAGCTGCAAGTGTGTAAGGCAGGCATACTTAGCTGGAAGCGATCCGCCACTGGACACAGACCAAAAAAGGGCTTACTCTAGAGTAAACATGCATAAGAGTTACATTGTGAGGACGGCGTAATCCTATGCACACATACCTAGGAGCAAGTCCCAGTAGGGCTTACTTCTGCTTAGCCTAAGATTGCGCTGCCTGTCGGAATCGTGCAACCTGCGAAGGAACCTCGTTCCAGGCTGCAGAAGGCCCAGTGCCAAAGCGCGGCACTACGGATTAACTCGTCGATTTGAGCTTTCCGAGGCAACTAAACTCTTGACGACGGGGCGCCGCTGCCAGGAAGGCAGCCGGTCCCGCACGTGCGCAGCGCCTGTGCCCGAAACCCGCGCAGCCGCTCCGCGCCCCCGCCAAGGCGCCCCTTCCTCCTCCTCGTCCCGTGCAGTGCCGTCCGTACCTGGTGCGTTTCCTCGCCGTGCTCCAGGTGGACGATGCCTTGGCTCCTGCTCTCGGTGTCGCTGAGCAGGTCATCCTCGGAGTCCTCGAAGATCGACGACGACCCGGTGGAGGAGAGGGACGACGTGGACAGGCGGCGCGACGACGACAGCAGGTCCGCGGTGAGCCAGGCGCCGTCGGGCTCCGTCCGCGGGCGCCCGGCCGGGCTGCGCTGCGCCTCATCGGCGTCGTCCTCGGGGGTGACGGTCAGCTGCGGGATCACCGGCGGCAGCACCCCGTTGCGCGGCCGGCAGCTCTTCTTGACCGGCTCGGGCAGCTGCCTGCTGGGGGCCGCGCAGCGCGCCTCGAAGAGCGAGCGCAGCTCGCCGACGCTCAGCCGCTTGCCCCGGCCCAGCTCCGGGCTGCCGTCGCCGCTACTGCCGTCGCGGGAGCCTCGGGGCTCCATGGAGGAGGAGAACGAGCTGGAACTGCTGCTGCTGCTGCTGCCGCCACAGCCGCCGCCCGCAGCCCAGCGACTGTGTGGGCGCGCCGCGAAGACGGCAAGCGGCGCGGCCGGGGAGCAGGAGAGCCCGCGCTGGCGGGCTTCTTCGCGGGGAAGGGCGCGCCGGAGGGCTCGAGCCGCCGCCGCACGCGGGCGAGCATGGCCAGCCCCGCGCCCCGTCAGACCGACGCTCGCCTGCTCGGACTCACGCCCGGGGAGCTGCTCCGAGAGCCCGGTCGGCCCATATGGGTCGCTCGAGACTGTTGCTCCACGCTGCCGTCAGGCGCCTCGGGCAACCGCGGAGAGGGCGGAGAAGGAGGAGCCGCCACCAGCGCCCCGCCCCGGCCAGGCCGGCCCACCTCGCCCCGCTCCTGCTTCCCCTGTGTACTTTTAACTGACGCCGCCCCTGCCAGGCCCTCTTTGGTTTCTCTTTCAATGAAACTCCTCTCCCGACTGCGGCCAGAAAGGAGAAGCGCACAGCGCCCCCCAAGCCGCGCGGCTCGGCGGAAAGAAGCGCGCCTCAGGCTTGGCGGGGAACCGCTTCCCGCTTCTCCCGCCCCGAAAGCTCCCGACTCAGCTCCCAGGAAAGGGACAAAGTTCAGCGCGCTCCTCCTGCCTCCTCGCGTGGCACCAGGGGCGGGCAGGCAGGGCTTGGTTACGCAAGGAAACAGCACCGTGAAATGCCTTTGCCCACTTGGGATGGGACGGTTGGCAAGCGCAAACATTTCTGATGATCAGAGCAGCTAACGTGGCTAGCACACCACTAAATATAATAGAAATAGCATGGAACAGATAAGAAGGTCAAGTTGAAACGTTGATATAAGGCGAGAAGAGGGTTCCTTCTCCATGCTCCTTCTTGCCTAGAGACATTTTTATAGACGAGAGACCCGTTTTCCTTCTGATTACTTACTTCAAATGCAAAGCACACAAATCCAACAGGGTCATTTTCAGAATTCAGCATCCTGAGGTTAAGTTTAGCCATACAGCTGAATGAAGTAGCATAACATCTCTCTCTTTCTTTCTTTCTTTCTTTCTTTCTTTCTCTCTTTTTCTCTCTCTCTCTCTCTCTCTCTTTCTCTCTCTCTCACCTCCCTAAAATAGAAAAATAGCATGTCAGTGAGAAGTCTAAATCGAATCCTTCTCCCCAGCACTGTGGTTTTCTATGTTCCTGAAAGTTCGTTTGAGAATAGGATGCTGGACCAGGTGGGCCTTTGGCTTGATCTAACAGGCTCTTAAACCACAGAGCCTAGGGCTTGCAGATCAGAAGGTCGGCGGTTCGAATCCCTGCGACGGGGTGAGCTCCCGTTGTTCGGACCCTGCTCCCGCCAACCTAGCAGTTCAAAAGCACGTCAAAGTGCAAGTAGATAAATAGGTACCGCTGCAGCGGGAAGGAAACGGCGTTTCCGTGCGCTGCTCTGGTTTGTCAGAACCATGCTGGCCACATGACCTGGAAGCTGTACGCCGGCTCCCTCAGCCAATAATGCGAGATGAGTGCCGCAACCCCAGAGTCGGTCACGACTGGACCTAATAGTCAGGGGTCCCTTTACCTTTACCTTTAACAGGCTCTTACAGTTTGTTTTTAAGATTAAAGAGCATTCAAATATGTTCTTTCCCCAACCTGCACCTAAAATGGTACAGCCAAGAAAAGCTTTATTTTTTCACACCCCTTCAATTAGTTGCATATATATATTACTTAGTCACGAAGTAATCCTCTCAAATCCTTGTTAATTCACAACTGGAAAACATGCCTAATGTTGCAATCTCAGCCCCACTCACCTGGGAATAAGCCTCATATAATTCAATTGGATTTACTTAGAGTAGACAAGGTTAGGCTTGCTATGTAAAGCTGTAATTCTGTACCCATTTACTTGGGAGCAAACCCTATTGAAGTCAATGGGACAAGCTACAGAGTGGGAATGAATTGTTGGGTTGCACCATTAAGAAGAGATGTGAAAATGAAGCTGACCTAAAAGGCCTGAAGTGTAATTCTGGGGCAAAGGAAGTGAGGAAAAGAGAAGAGGTTGATTCAGAGGAGCAAAGGGACAGAAAAAAGAGGGAAAATGTGAAAGAAGAAGTAGGAATGTAATCTCTTTCCCTGCCCCCATCAGGGTTACTCAACATGAGTAAAAAATAAAATACCCAGGGCAGGCGTAATGCAAGTCCAGCATTTTTCTGCCTTCAGCCTCTAGCCCTCCTTCTCATCACAAAAAAATATACCAGAATAATATTCTGTCAAATTTCCACTCACAGACAAACATGAGCTGCTATTGCTACTCAGCCTGGTTGTGCAAAGAGAAAAACCTCTGCAAGCCCAGAATACAAGATCCCCACCCACCCCAACCCCAACCCCAACCCCAACCCCAACCCCAACCCCAACCCCAACCCCAACCCCCACAGAAGAAAACACACCTGTGATTGAAATGGAATGTCAGATGCAACCTTTAGGCAGGCAGATGATTCAGAACTGCAGCCCAAACCCTAAGTTACTTATTGGGCCCTGAGGAGCTACTCTGATTGGCTAGTGCTGCTGATGAGGGAACAGAATGACAAGAGTGGAAGCCCAAAGGAGTTCTCCAGGTGAGAGTTGTTGCTTTTTTAAAAATGGGTTTCCACCCCCTAGAGACATATGTGGGAATTGCTTCCCACAGTGACAGTTTTGTGATTGGCTGGGGTGGGCAGAGAGCTGATTGGCCACCACAGGAGATGGAATGACAGGGAGTCTCTCACTCTTCTCAGTTAAGTGGAAATTTAAGTATCAGAAGGGGGTAAAAGGTTGAGCGTTTTGAGTCTGAGGGTGTTGTTCTGATCATTTGTGGGGATAGATACCTGGGAGGGCTGTGATCCCTGAGTCTTAATTGTGTATCCTCTATTGGTTCACTCCACTGCTACCGTACTACTTATAAAATTGTTTGCAATGGCAATGAGTATTGGCCATGCCAGCCGGGGCTGATAGAAGTCTCCACTCCCCTCTGTATTAAACCAGTTTTGCTGTCAGTTTTGGTACAAGCGATGGAGACAGTTAAGCACAGCATTTTCTTCCTTCATTGATGATGACCAATATTCCCTCTTTGGAAATGTTACCAATTGGTTGAGAGCTGTTGGAGGACATGCATGTGACCCATGGAAATGTTCCTCAAAAATATGACATCCAAGGTCCTTTCTCAAAAGACAAACAGCACAATCCTATGCATGTCTGCTCAGAGTTAAGCACCATTGAGTTTAATGGAGTGTAACTCAACAAATGTGGGTATAAGATTGCAGCCTAAACTTTGTCAGCAAGTGGCTAGATTCTAAAGCATCAATAAAAGTGGGGGGACCTAAAACACTCCAATGTACCGTACCTATAAATAGCAATTTAAAGTGTTTTTCCTTTTTCACACTGCTTCCACTGCTCCCATAAATTGTTACTGGAATTTAGGAATGCAAGCATCATAAATAAACCTATGAAAAAGTATCCTTTTGTGTCATGGATTGATTAACTTCAAATTTCTATGCTTAGTAGGATACTAACTAATATCCTTTAATTAATATTATTTACCATCATACCACACTCCAAACGAACACTGAAAGGACATGAACAACAATCAAATCTTAGCTTAATAAGCCGAGATAATAAGCACAAAGCCACCTCACACCTCCCTTTGTTCAAGCAAGAAAACAAGCTGCACAGTTAGCCTTAGCTTCCTGTTACGCACCAACCAGAGATTATGACTAATGGTTTTCAAACAATCCAGAAAATGTATACAAAGTTTAAAGTTGGCTCGTGCATCCTAGTTTCCTCAAAAGCCATTAACCATAGTTCCTGTTTTGGGATGTAACAGGAAACAATGGTTAACTGCATCTCCCTGGTTTGTTCAGTCTCTCACACTAAGGAAACAATGAAGCAACTACATGTTGCACACATATCGACTTATTAAGTCTAGATTTGCTCATCTTAATGTGACCAGAAAGTCCGCCTTTGAAAGAAGGGGTAAGGAACTTGCATCCTAGGAAACACATGTGCCCCTCCAGTTAATTATATGTGGGTGAGGAAAACACAGGAGGAAAGGGGGGGAAGGGGGAGATGGGAATAGTTGGCTAAAATAAACGGAGCAGTGAGAAGATGGGCGGAAGAACTGAGTTCAGACTTGTAGCTAGAGCAGGGGTCAGGAACCTCCGGCCCAGGAGCCAAACGCAGGCCTCAGTCTGGGACTGAGGACTTTCCTCAGGTCACACATGCCATATTCCCACACCACCCTCATGACAGCTCTGCTCTGCACTCTTTTTGAGTTTTTGCCTGGCTGGAGTTTGTCCTTGAACTCTGATAATGCCTCTTGCTTGCCTGGATGGAAATAGGTATGTGAGTGTGTAGCAACTGTCTACCATACAGAAGTAAAATTTACATTTCCCATTGCTCTGCCTCCTTTTGCCTCTGGCCCTACCCACCTAAAGTTGCCGGAAAGGAATGCAGGGCAGGGCAGATGTAGAGAAAGAAGCCGAGAAAGAAAATGGAGTTGCCGAAAGAGGAACGGATGGCCCTGCAGGATTCTGGCTCCGGCTCCCTACGGATCGTCCTTATGCAGCCTTCAACATAGGAAAGGTTCCCTAAAAACAGGATTTTTAACTAGCGAGGATAATCCCTACAGTGGTTTATGAAGTGGTACATGCATTCTTACACAACCTATGACCTATTAAACAGTAGAGGAGGCCGAAAAACTTCCTCCCCCCCCCCCCCGCAAAACACCCACACACATTTTTATTAAATCAGTTTGTCTCCAGATTCAGTTCTGCAAGTTTCAACAACATCTGTGTCCAAACAGCATGCATGATTCTCTTAAGATTACAGGGAAACTCATGAGGGCCAAGTGACAGTTCCACTTGGCTTGTATTCTTCCTAGCCCTCTGATTATGATTGCATGGTATGGTTAATGGAGAAAGCTGTCTCTGAGAAAGTCGAAGAAAGGTAGCAAAATGAGAAAAAAATATCTGTCCAGGTATCATAGCTGTCAACCCTCCCTTTTTTGCGGGAAACTCCCTTATTCCAATGCCGTTTCCCGCTGCTATCCTGGATTGTTGATATCCCTTAAATTTATCGGATTTCAAAGGAAGCAGCTCCTCTCCCTCCCTGCCAGCCAGGGAGGTTCCTCAGCTGCGTTGCTCAGCTGCCAATAAGGAGTCTGAGACTGACTGGGGGCGGAGCTTGCATGCCTTGTGCAGCCAGACCCTCACGCCCAACCAGACAGACAGACAGCCTGCCGTCTATGTGCTCGCTCTTTCGCTCACCCGTTCACGCGCAGCCTCTGGAGCGCAGGGTGGCGAGGCTACTTAGTGCCATTGCACCGCACTCGTGGCATCCCTTATTTTCAAATCCGAAAGTTTGAAAAAATCCCTTATTTTCAAATCCAAAAGTTGACAGCTATGCCAGGTATGCACTTCCCCATGTTTTGTGGGCAACGCCATTTGTACTGAGAATTCATTTTCTGTGATCTCAAGCAGGCAGGTATGGCCCTTGGTCTTTCTGTGGGGACAGCAAGCCTACCTGTAGGGTACATTCTCCAATTGCTCCAGAGAAAAGGGAACAAGGAGGAGGAAAGGAAGCCTGCCTCAGCCTTCCCCAGTCTAATGCCCTCAGTATGTTATTGGACTGCATCTCCCATCAGTCCTGACTATTGACCATGCTGGCTGATGGAGCTTGGAGTCCAACAGCATGTGAAGGACACCAGGTTAGTGAAGTCTGGCATAGATAATAATCTATCCTCAGGTCACGGTGATGTGTAATTGTGCCATGAATGCACACATGTGAGCGTGCAGCTAGGGGCTCATGCAGTTCACAGGAATCATCACTCCCATGGTATCAGTATGGCTGCACGTGCTGAATAATGAACAGGCATTTAATCAGGCTATTTGAAGTGTTGTTAAATCAGCACCTGTTTTGTTTCCATAGCTCTGCTGCACATTTCAGCAATGGCTTCCCCCACCCCCTCCCACCGGCAGTCAAAGTGGAACTAGAGCTGGATTTTCAAGTACTTTGGTGATAGCGCACATGTCTTTTGGGAAGCATCTTCCTCGCTCTTCATTAATTTACATATATAATTGAGCATCATTCACTTGCTGCTGAAATATCCGTAACTCTGATGTGATGTCCGTTTCGTAAGCAGACTTTATACACGGAAAGCTTCTATCTTTTGCTATAAATTATCTCTTGCCCTAAACTCTGCCCTAAACTTTGTACTGCAATGGTTGCTGAGTTGTTCACTTTACAAATCCACATATTGACACACAAATCTTCGTCCTGGCTGGCACAGAGGACAACAGATGGACGAGAGAGAAACTAGCACTGAGCTAGTTATGGGCTTGGGGACAGAGTAACAAAGAGGGAACAAATTAAGTTGCAATGTTTTGGAAGTTGCCTGGGCGATTCAGCTGCAATACAAATGCTAGCTTTGTTTTTCATGTGAATATAGCATAACCAGTTTGCCCTAGTTAACAGTAGGATAGCAGAGAGCTTGTAGTATCTTGCAACACAACATTACACCCGTGTCATGCTAGGTAGGTTTTTAAAGAAATAGTGAAACATCCCATGGATGCAAGAGGAAGTGTTAAGAACTTTCACCTTGAAGGTTTTTGTTCGTATTTATTAATGAAGCCTCCAAAATGGCCTTTTTCTAAATTTCTCTGAGATCATAGATGAAGGTGAATTATATCTTACTGGAATCTGTCACAGAAGGACTGCTGGCCCTCATGCACGATTAAGCAACTGAACAAGCACTTCTGCTATTTTTCTGAAGTGTCCACGGATGCACAGAGAGATGATCCATTGCTTGACATGTCTTTAATCAAGATGGGGATGGGACTAAAATCAGGATGAAAACTCCTGTTTTCCTGCCAATTCTCAGATCGTCATATGCACTCCTACATACTTGGGTTTTCAGTTTTCTTCCTGACATTTGTAATGTATCATTTTAGGTAATTACTTTACTGCTAGGGTTTCATATATCATAGCTTTTTTATTTCTAGCAGGGAAATTCCTTATAATTTAACTAAATGGTGAAAAGAAATGTATCCACACGTACTTTGTTGCAGGTTGGGGGAGGTGTTGTTTTTTGCTCTTTGAACATACCCTTTTGATTAAAGAACAGAAATGCAAAGGCTCCGTAAGTCACATTGCAAATATGGCCATATGTGCATCACTTCTCTCTCTTTTTTTCCTCAAGGAGGATATTTCCAGGAAAGGAGGGGGGGGATGGCTTTTATAGTTGTTTATAACAAAGTTGAAACCACTTTGCATGATAGGTGCTGGACTTGTCTGAAATTTGGCAGAATTCTTACCCAGGGACATCTTCCTCATGACCCCAATTTTTAAACTGATTGCACCACTAGAGGAGGGGGTGTTATTTTTATTTTTCTTGCAGGGGAAGCACTACACCCATCTTTGGAAATTTTAGCAGGTTTCATCTCCTCAGAAGGGGCAAGCATACCTGCAGTTTCCAACCAATTCTGGCAGAAAATAAAAAAGTTGGAGAATTTAAATTAAAAAAAAACTTTAAAGGTTACCTACACAAAAACCTTTGTATAGATCTGCCTGAAATTCCTCAGGTTTAATTCACTCCAGAGGTGGGGTGGCTCTTTTGTCTGCAAATTTTGTTCACTTATGTGAGAAAAAAAATTAGTATAGCCATTTTTTGAGAGGTGTGTGTTAAAATAAAACTTCAGGCTTAACAGATCAGCTTTATACCTGAATAACAAATTGAAACAGAACAGCGCAGAGCAGATCTGAAACGGATTGGGTTGCTTCAAAACACTGTGGACACAGATACAAGGCAAATCTTGTGACTGCACACCTCTACCACATCTTTACTATTTTGCAAATTATGGGATGTTATTACTGATCCCTTAAGATAATTTGGAATATAATTTCATTGATCATGGTACTTCTAGAGGTGGGAACCTGTGTTTGTAGTAGTTCATACATATTTTTATGCAATCAGGAATTCATAGTAGTCCATTTTGTTATTATTGTTATTTACGAGTGAAATACCCAGCATTATACTGTGGGTGAAGTATGACCCTGTATATCATAGAGACCTCTGAGGTGAATTCCATGCATTTCTTTGCACTCTGTACATATATAAACTTTGCAGTGTCAGCGTCGTACCCCGCTCAACAGAAGCCTGGCTGCCCAGTGGACCAATAGTGGATGGTTTTGTGTCCATGGAATCATAACTCCCAAATGAAGTACTTTATTTTCCCAAAGGACAGATTATTGGTACAGTCGTACTTTGGATCCCAAATGCCTTGGTACTCAGACGTTTTGGCTCCTGAATGCCTCAAACTCAGAAGTGAGTGTTCCGGTTTGCAAACGTTCTTTGGAACCTGAATATCTGACAGGGCTTCCGCGGCTTCTGATTGGCTGCAGGAGCTTCCTGCAGCCAATCAGAAGCTGTGCTTTGGTTTCTGAACGTTTTGGAAGTCGAACTGACTTCCAGAATGCATTCCGTTCGACTTCCAAGGTACGACTGTAATTCAGTAATGTGGAGATGGGAAAGGAGTACAGGCAACTCCCCATTTGCAAGGGGGTTGTGTTTTGACGAACCACACGCATCGGTGTGGTGTGTGTAAGCCCACCCCATTTCAGGGTCCAAAACAGTGCACGTGCCAGTAGTTTTGCATGTGCTGATCACACACAAATAAAGGGTTGCCTGTACAGCAAGAGGCTAAATCTGCTCCTTGTCCCAAGGGTTCCCAGTTTCAAGATGACAGTCAGTCTTTTGCAAAACTCTAAACACTGACATGAGTTTGGCCAAACTGCGAGAGGCAGTGAAGGATAGGCGTGCCTGGCGTGCTCTGGTCCATGGGGTCACAAAGAGTCGGACACGACTGAACGACTGAACAACAACAACAACAAACACTGACACTAATCATGTTAGGTCCCACATGACTGGATATTCCTCCATAATAAAAATAGGAAACGAGAATATCTCACATATTCTATATGTGTTCATGAGGGTCTGAACTGGTGGCGAGTGACCAGGAATGAGACCTTGGGGTCAGAGTGAATCGCTCAAAAGTGTGCAGTGGAAAGGGGATTGGAAATGAAGCTGCCAATAACATAGTGCCATCATACAAATTGGCTGTGTGACCACACTTGGAGTACTGTGTACAGTTCTTGTTGCCTCACCTCAGAAAGGATATTGTAGAGCTGGAGAAGAGTCCCCCAAAGGACAATCAAAATGATGGAGGGGTTGCAGCAACTCTTCAATGGGGAAAGTTTAGAGAAAAGATGAGTAAAAGGGCTCATGAGAGAAGGGTATAAAAATTACAAATGGTGTGGAGAAAGTGAATAGAGAAAAATTTCTCTAATAATGCTGGAACATGGACATCCAATGAAGCTGATTGCTGGAAGATTCGGGACAGACAAGAGCCAGTATTTACACATTCCAGAGTTGAACTGCGGAATTTGCTCCCACAAAATACAGTGATGGCTACCAACAGTGTCAAATGAGGACTAGGTAAATTTATGGAGGGTAAGGCTATCAGTGGTTACTTAATCACAATAGCTATGTTACCTACAGCACCAGAGACAGTATGCCTCTCTAGGAATTATTACTATTATTATTTAATTGATATACCACTTAATATATAAATATATATATCTAAGAGGTGTACAAAAAACTGAAGCAACAATGGACGACAAAAACAAAAAACAAATACACAATTACATATACAAATTACATTAATGCAATGTTACTAATCGATATAAATCAATATCAATTCATTTTCCTTCTGACCTACCGCCTCCGCCTCCAGGATCTTGTCCAGGCTCCAAACAAACTCTCAGCTCACCCATAAAAGTCTCACAACAAGAAGAGTTCCTCGAAACATCACCCTGGTCTCTCACTCTAGACTTGCTTTTTATGGTTTCTCTCCCGTATGGATTTTTTTGTACGTAAGGTCAGACTGGTCTTATGATTGAAGCTCGTTCCACATTCTAAGCATTCAAATGGTTTTTCAACCCTGTGTGAATTATTTCATGTGGGGTGAGATGTGCCTTGCTAATGAAACTCACTCCACAATCCGAGTACAGTGGTACCTCAGGTTAAGAATTTAATTTGTTCTGGAGGTCTGTTCTTAACCTGAAACTGTTCTTAACCTGAGGTACCACTTTACCTAATGGGGCCTCCCACTGCCGCAGCGCCGCCACCGCACGATTTCTGTTCTCATCCTGAAGCAAAGTTCTTAACCCAAGGTACTAATTCTGGGTTAGAGGAGTCTGTAACCTGAAGCGTCTGTAACTTGAAGAGTCTGTAACCCGAGGTACCACTGTACTGATATGATTTATCCCCTGTCTGAACAGATCATGAAGCCTGGGCTGAAACTGAACCATACTTGGGGAGAGTGTTGTTGCTCTGTGGTCCACCTTGCAGGCTTCCCACAGGCATCTGGTTGGCCCCCGTGAGAAGATGCTACAGGACTAGTTGAGCCTTTGGTCTCACCTGGGGTGCTTACGTTCTAAGGCAACTTTCTTTGTTTCAAGGGGAGACTGACCTCTAGCGGCTGATACTGAGGACAGAAAATGAAGATGGAAGGAAGGGTTCACTGGCCCAGCTGAAATCTCCTTTCGGGCCGCGCTCCTCAAACAATTAAGTTTGAAAGTCTCTCTGTGTGTACTACCTGGGCTTGGAATCAGCTTCTACTCACCACAGAACAGAAGGGGCTTCAATCCGCTGGAGATTTTGGCAACCGGATTTGGAGGAAGAAGACTATTTTAGCCAATTCCCTCATTCCCATAAAATCCTCCGTTCCAACTCCCCTAGCCCTGCTGAGCGGATTTTTAAGTGGCTGCCACAAGAAAGGGAAATATGTGAAAATCATCTCTCCCTTTCGTTTGTGCCCTCCCCGTGATAGATATTTACAGACAAACAGAAGCATGTGATTTTATTGCATTTTATTGTTCAGAGTTTCCTTAGGTCATGATTCTTATTTTATTTTGGGATATTCATCGTTCGGTGGTGGACAATTGTGGTTGTCATTGTTTCTTGGCTTATTTGTACAACACCTTTACCCCTTGGCCAGGCATATAAGCAAGCAGAGATCCAGATTAATGAGGCAGGTCAAGGGTGGGAAGCTGTGGAGACGCCTGGAGGACCTGGCTGAAAGGAAATGCTTCCCCTTTCAGTTTGAGGATGGTTATTTCCTTGAGCACATCATATTAGATAAAGTGTTGCTTGGCAACATGAAACATCAGAGAGACACTCAGCTCATATTTGGTAGTATATTTCAATCACTTAATCTGCATAGGAGAGTCAAATGCTGATGAAAAGAATGGATGATAAAAATAGGTGTAAAGATGCACTGCCTCCACCCCACTCTTAAATTATCTCCCTCAAGCGAGCTCCACTTATTCCAGATAGCATCTGGAATTGCAAGGCCTAAGGCAGGTAGGATTTCTTTTTCAAACAGCATGGATTTATCTAGCGCAGAAATGAAAAATGCCACTGTAAGAATAACTGGGGTGAGCATTCACCGTGAATTCAGATTATACAGCAGCTAGCTATACTACATGAAAAGCAGGTCACAAACCTGTCCATTCCACTTGTTGATAACTTTATAAATGTGATCAGATAGTAGGTGGAGATGGGATACAAGGTACAGAAGACCTTACCTTGAGAAAGGGTATCTTGCAGAAATGGAATGGGACAGATCACTCACATTTAAAGTTAATCCTACAAGAATCAAAGCCACCATCGGGTGGTGCTGTTGACATTTAGAAAAACTTTAAATGAAAGAGCAGTATCAAGCAATGAAATCTGGGGTTTTGTGCTGTTGCCTGATGTACAATAAATACACAGCATACTGAAGCTTTTCTGGGCTGTGTACACACTATACTTTTAAAGCATATTCAAAGCACATTCTTTCCCTCAAAGAACTCTGGGCACTGTAGTTTCCACTCATAGAGTTCCAATTCCCAGCAACACTTAACAAACTACAGTGCCCAGAATTCTTTGAGGGGGGATGCACTTTAAATGTGCTCGTTTCCTGTCATCTGCAGACCAATCAAATAGACTCTGGAGTAGGGCTGTAGCTCACTGATAAAGTACCTGCTTTGCATTCAGAAGGTCCCAGGTTCAAACTCGGGTATCTCTAGGGAGGGCTAGGAAAGACTCCTGACTTCAGGGCACCTCCAGACTGTCACATTTTTTGCATGGGGTTCAGTCATACACCGGCAAATTCAGATTGTGAGATTATAGTCGATTGGGATGTATTGTGTAACAAACCTGTTTTCCCCAAAGGCTGGACTTTTTGCAATAAAGGAAGTGCCAGGAAAATGCACTGGAAATGCATTGTGGGCTGACACCTGCTTTGATGCAACATCATCTAACATCCCCACGAACAAATCAGAATGAACACTCATCAAATAGCCAGTGTTATCTAAGTGCCCTGCAAATCAATCAGGATGAATGCTCAAGAAACAGGTTATCTGGTAGTGCCCTAAAGCACTGGAGAACAACTGCTAGTTGGTGTCAGCATTGCTGAGCTAGATGCACTAGTGGTCTGATTCGGTAGGCTCCTAGTTCAGCACATATGTTATAACAATGAAAATGCCAGATCAACCTCCCTAAAGAGGGATTTTCCAGAGACAGGGTGCCACCACAGAGACTTCCTGTTCTCTAGCTGCAGACAGGAGACCAGAGAACCCAGAGAAGGGAACTGTGATTGAATCTTACAGCCAAGTTTTGTCTTAAAAATGAAAAGAATAATTAAACGAAGAGAAATCAATTGAGTAAAGGTCCTTGAGCTTCTGCATTTGGTCCTTACTCAGTTTGCTGAAGTAGTTCAGAGTGATATTGTTGTTGGTCCGCTTCTCTGTACCGTACTTCTTAAAATCTGGATACTGGAGATCGTCTGGTGCTCCAATTCTCCTGAGAACATGGTCAGCGTCTTCTCCCAGTGTCTCATACTTCCCCAAAATGTCATAGTGAATGTTGCAGGGATCACAGAGCATAAACATTGGCTTCCAGTGTATGTCCAAATCCTTGGGTGCCTGTGTCAAAACAAAGTTTACAAATTCCTGGAAAGTCACTTGCTCGGTGGAATTTGGGTTTCCCCTGAACAAGGTCTTGATCTTTTTTGCCACAGAGACATAATGAGGCTCGAAGTGCAAGAGCTTGTCTCTGTAAGCGGAAACCAATCTCTCTAGAGGATGCCTGGTGAACATCACTTTAATGCTGCTGTTCAGAAGTTTCGCTTGCTGATCAGAAGGGTAAGAACTTAACCTCCTTAAGAGATGTGTTGTGTGGACTCCATCATGATCTACTTCTAAGGCATCCCTGCTCAGGTTGAGTGTGAGGAGGAGAATAATTTTTTTCCAGTTGGAACAGCCCACCTTTGGCACTTCACAGTAGATAAAGTTGTGACTCTCGTCCACAAACATCTGCTTTGCAACTTGAGGGTTTGGTTTTCCTTTTGAGAAAGTATCTTTCAGGCAGATGGAGTCCAAAGAGGCTTTGCGATCTCGATGCCTTCTCAGCCAATCTTTTTCAGGATCTACAGAAGGAAAATGGTGACCTTTGACACCATGACCAGGGAGTGAAAATCAGTAACTCAAGGAGGGCCTCAAGGAGGTTAAACTGGCCTCAACCAGGGCCAAGGCCTTTTTGGCTTTGGCCCCAGCCTGGTGGAATGCTCTATCGCAGGAGACAAGGGCCCTACGGGACTTGACATCCTTCCGCAGGGCCTGCAAGGCGGGGCTGTTCCACCTGGCTTTCGGTCCGGGCCCAGTTTGAGCCCCCCTCTATGGGACCCTGTAAGTTACCTCTGTGGCCCTTTTATTGGCTCATGTGGGACCAACATGGATAGCGGGCCCTGATGAATACTTGAGGTTCCCAACCTCTATGGTTGTAATTTGTGGGCAGTCATTTAATTTTATCCTGATTCTAATTTTTAAGCTGTATTTTAATCAATTGTTTGATTGTGTTTTAATGTATTTGATATGTGATGTTAGCCGCCCTGAGCCCAGTCTTGGCCGGGGAGGGCGGGATATAAATAAAAATTTACTTACTTACTTAGCGGTACTTACTATTAAGAGTTTTGATCCATTTTCAACATTGTTATCCTGCCTTTCTATAGGAAAATTTAAACCATGTAATAGAAAATCAGAACAACAAAACTAAGCATAAAGGTAAAGGGCCCCCTGACCATTAGGTCCAGTCGTGTCCGACTCTAGGGTTGCAGCGCTCATCTCGCTTTATTGGCTGAGGGAGCCGGCGTACAGCTTCCAGGTCATGTGGCCAGCATGACTAAGCTGCTTCTGGCGAACCAGAGCAGCGCATGGAAACACCATTTACCTTCCCGCCGGAGTGGTACCTATTTATCTTCTTGCACTTTGACGTGCTTTCGAACTGCTAGGTTGGCAGGAACTGGGACAGAGCAATGGGAGCTCACCCCGTCGCGGGGATTCGAACCGCCGACCTTCTGATCAGCAAGCCCTAGGCTCTGTGGTTTAACCCACAGTGCCACCTGCATCTCTAAAAAACTAAGCATAACCACCCAATTCTTCTGTTTAAATATTTGGCAATCCTCACTCTTACCTCTTATTTCTGTCTGCCAACTACCGGTATGGAGCGTCTGAAGAAGAAAAGCGCCAAGCAGACTACTGAGGAAGAGAATGAACAACTTTCCAAGCAGGCTCTTCATGTTTTCCCAACAAGCCAACGGCTGTAGCCTTTATGATGAACTCTAGGCAAACATAAATAGCAAACATTGTTACCGTTCGTTGAACCAAGAACTGGTATAAAACACTTGCATTTTCCTACATTAACCGAGGTTTGTCCCTAAGAGATACTGCTGTATCTTTAGCGCAGGCATCCCCAAACTTGGCCCTCCAGATGTTTTGGGACTACAGTTCCCATAATCCCTGACCACTGCTCCTGTTAGCTTGGGAATTGTAGTCCCAAAACATCTGGATGGCCAAGTTTGGGGGTGCCTGCTTCAGAGGGTCTAGGCTGCGGAGGATACAGCCAAGGAGTTTGCTTCAACTTTGGGTCCTCAGATGTTGTTGGACTACAATTTCCATCATCCTTGACCATTGGCTAAGCTGCCTTATGACCAAGCCATAGAATCAGTCAGTTGGAAGGGACTCCAAGGATCATCTAGAGCAACTCCCTGTAATTCAGGAATCTTTTTAGCTCAACGTGAGGCTCGAACCCATGAACCTGAGTTCATGGCAGATAGCTTTGCTGACTCGAACTATCCCAGCCAGACCTGGCAGGGAATGATGGGAGTTGTTGTGCAACATCTGGGAACGCAAGGTTGACAAACTCTGGTTTACAGCTTACTTCTTTACTGGAGATCCATAGCACGATTCAGCCATCCCTGTAGGGCCACTCCCTTGCCCATATCAACAAAGAATTTTGGTTGGAAATTTGCAAGTTATATTTGCCCTGAGCAGCCAAGCTTCTCTGTTATCTTACCTTCCTAGGCAAAACATAACCTTATGGAGCCAAAGCGCATGGAAGCGCATGAAATGGTGATAGAACTTTCCCTCTCTGGCAACAGGGGGTGAAGCCAAGCTGTGCATTCTTACTTCCCCCTTCATGCATTTGGGAACTTGAAGAAATGCTCCCTTCTCCAGGAGACATGGATGACCACAGCGTTGATAGGGTTCTGCCACTAGGTGAAAACTTGTTTTCTCTACCGGTAGGAGCTTATCCACACTTCCATTTGCCTCACTGCTTTCCTCTGGGAAAACCTGCTGAATTGGAACAAATGGCAATTGGGGTTTCCACGGATTGTCATTTGTTCCAATTTAGCACTAAAGAGCAGACTTTATGAGGGGCAGCAGCGGGGCAAAGGTAAAACTGATAAACAATGGAACCAGGGAAGGGAGTAGGGGGAAGTCAACTCTCCTTTTTTTTTCTATGTTTTAATATGTATTGTTGTTTTTATTTTTTGTTGTTTTTGGAAAATTAATAAAATAATATTTAAAAAAGAGATTGTGTTAATGATATTGCTGAAATAAGCATTATCTCAGCCAGAAATTAATTAATCCTGAATTAATATAAGAACTTGCAGTGAGACATAGCAGGGCTGAAACATTAATGGCCTGATACAGTGCTTTTTTCTGGGGGGTGCGCAGGGGTACGCATACCCCTAAACATTTTGTGAATCTTTGTACTTTTGTCCATTTACTGTATTTATTTTTCCTGATTTGAACTATAACATGGTGAATTTCTTGAGTCAAAATGAGAGTAACCCTAAACATTATTTTAGAAAAAAAAAGCGCTGGCCTGATACTATGCATGTTTACTTGGAAGTAGGTATGCACCACCAATCCTGCATTGTCAATTATTACATAGGAGTGCTATGGTAGCGCAGGTAGGAAAACTTTGACCTGAGTCCTTGTCTTTTGCTATTCCTTGACTGTTCCTGTGTCACTTCTAGAGGGCTGTTCCCAAGAGTATCCTGTAGGCTACGCAGAATATATTCAAATGGTTTCTAATTTACACCAAGTAAGCATCTTCATTAATTCAGTGAGTCATCTTAACCATGTGCATTGAAACAGACCAGCGACTCTTTATAAAAAGAGGTAACGTTATAGCTGCCATCCTGTAATGTACCTCCTTACAATAGCCACATTATATTGCATGCAATGTTTTTAACGTGCAACAAACGAGGAAAAGAGTTTGTAATAAGTTTATATAAATCAAAAGCGCAAAATTTGGTTGCCTGGAATACAGAATATAACACATAAGACAGTTCTAGGTCCCTGCCTGTCTCTGGCTCCCTCTCCACCACTACTCACCTTGCTCAGTTAAAGAACAAGCTCCTTCCTTTCATCAGATCCTCCAGTTAGCTTTCTGTAACATCAGTCAAACAGGCACCAAGGTCTCAGAGGGTTTCTTTGGTTTCATTCACAAACTCAGATCCTGGCGGATTAAGTTGAGCTAGGAGCTTTCCTACAGAGTTCCAGCTCACTTGGGGACAAGGTGCCACCGGCTCTTCCAGAACAGCACAGAGCAAATAAATTTATTGCATGCTGCTGTTCTGTGCTTCTTGGCCAGTTGCTACAAATATTGCACAAGACGTTCCTTCCTACAAAAGGAGGGCCACTTGAAAATGGGGCACTGCATGCAATGTTTTTCTGTCTCTCTCTCATACCCACACCCAGTATAAAGACCTGAAGCTCCACCTCTTGCTGAATTCTCGAGTTTATAGGGCTTCAGTGCTACCCTCTGACAGGTTCATATTTACACAAGAGCTGTGTCACCGGAGTGATGGGACTTGAGGTGTGGAAGTCTTTTTAAAAAAACAAAAAACTTCAGCATATCAGCATCTCTTGCTATGAACAAAAACAGCAACTACCGGTAAGTCCCAAGCAACAGAAGTGACTGAAAGAAGTAGCACACAGAAAAGGGTAATTTGATATATTATTGCATTGCCCAGCCACAAAGGTAATATTCTTCCTTTCCCCCCATATATAATCTTTATTAGTTTTTGCACATAAGAACACATAAACACACCTACACATATACAAACAAACAGTAACAAAACATATACAATACAAACAACATCTAGCTGCCTACCCACATACCTATAATTTCCAACCTTCTATAACATATAACAATTTCACATTGACTTCCAATCCTCCTTATTATATCTGTCTCTATCGATTCTTTAATGTTTCGCATTTTCGTTCTTTCTTCTCTTGTACATGTCCATAATCCTCAATCTAATAATATATACAATTTATTCCCGTACCTTCAATAAATACAATATTACAGTATAATTTGAAGTATTACTTGTCCTATTCTTCTTCCAATTTTTACTTTACCTTCCACGTTATAAGGTTTTACAGCAAAGATTTACTGTTTTACAAATCTTATCTATATATATCATATACTTTCCCCATTCATTTTGAAAAGTTTCTTCGCCTTGATGCCTGATCTTCATTGTCAATCTCACAATCTCCATATATTCAGTTAGTTTTTGTTGCCATTGTTCTACCGTTGGGATCTGTTGCTGTTTCCACATCTGTGCCAACAGTAGTCTCGCCCCCGTGGATGCATACATAAATACTTTTTGATCATTTTTACAAATGTCTTCGCCTACCATTCCTAACAGGAATGCCTCTGGTTTTTTCTTAAATGTGTATCTATAGATATTCTTCAATTCATTATATATACTTTCCCAAAAGGGTTTAACTTTATCACAGACCCACCACATGTGAAAGAGATTTCCATCTTCTACCCCACATTTCCAACACTTTTTGTTTCCCATTCTGTACATTTTAGCCAATTTGGCACAAAGGTAATATTCAGGCTACCTTATGAGGAGCAAACAAACCCATCAGCATGCAATAGCCCCAAAGAGTTAATATAGTCAGTGTTTGGTTAGTGCAATCGCGATTGGAGAAGAAGGTACTGAAAAGCACTGCAGCATGGACCTATGACACATACACAGAAGATCCACAGCTCAGGCCCCTCTGGGCCACCCTCGAACAACGCCCTCTGACAAGGAGGAGAAAATATAGAGAGCAAAGTTAATGCATAGACTGCAGTCAATATCCACGTGGATATTTGTTTAATCCTCTTGTAAAGCCATCTAGCCGCCCATAGTGACTGGGGCAATCATCATCATCTAGGCTGGTGATCATCCCTGCCACCTGTGGAAGCAAATTCAATAGTTCAACTATGCGTGAAGAAGGACTTTATTTTATCCATTCTGATTACATTCAACTTCATTGGATGTCCACGAGTTCCAGCGTTAGGAGGCAGGGGAGATTCCCCCCCCCCATCCCCTTTCTCTACACCATTAATAGTTTTATAAACTCGCATTGTTCACTTCTTACTCACTTCCCCCCCTAAATTAAAAAGTCCCAAATCCTGTAACCTTTCATCAGAGGGGAATTGCACCATCCTCTTGATCAGGGCTTTTTTCAGCAAGAACCCGCCAGAACTCATTGGAACTCTCAGGTGGGGGCCAATGCCATTCTAAGAGAACAAGGGAGGCACTCACAGTGAGTTCCAGCACCCTCTCCCCCCCTAGAAAAATAGCACTGCCCTTTTGATTGCCCCTTTCTGGATCTTTTCCAGCTGTACAGTAGCTTTTTTGAGGTGTGGCAACCAGAACTGTACCTAACGTTTGAAACATTTGCAGCTATTATGATAGCGGCAGTTTTCAGTTTCTATCATTATGGTCCGCAACGTGGAGTTTCCCTTTTTTTTATAGCTGCCACACAATGGGTCAACATCTTCATCAAGCTATCTACTATGACCCCAAGCAGGGCCGGACTTTGGTCTTTCAAATTTCAGCAGTGCCCTGTCCAAGGCCATTATTTTTTTTGCCCCCCTGCCACTTGCCTTCCGTTCCGCTCAATTCACTACGTCATAGTTGCAACGCCCTGCGGAACCCCCTTGGCTTAGAGTCCAGTGCAGCGGAAACCGGTTGCACGGCCCTAAATCTGCCTTTGATCCCAAGGTCTCATTCCTGGTCAGTTACCACCAGTTCAGACCCCACAAGCATATATGTGAAATTAAGATATCTTTTTTTGCCCTGATGTGCATCTCTTTATATTTGTTTACACTGAATAACATTTGCCATTTTACCACCCATTCACTCATCTTGGAGAAATCCTTTTGGAGAGTTTCACAGTCTTTTGTTTGTTTGTTTGTTTTAACAACCCTGAACAATTTAGTAGCACTAGCAGTTAATCAGCAGTATCATCTCGGGTTGATGGGAGCTTCCCCCCCCCCCCATTGCAAATTGCAAACACGCCCCTGCCCCAACTTGCATTGGAACTGCAGGATGGGAGGGAAGGGTTAAAGTCCTCCTAGGCCCAATGCAAGGTCCAAATCTGGATCAGGCCCCACAGACTGCAATTTAGGAAAGAGAAAGTTTTCACTCAAGAGAAACCACAAGTCTCTCATGTAGTTTGGTTCTGATACATTTTCACTGCTGCTCACAAAGTTTCCATATTGGGCTGTCAGTCTTTCCAGCTATTTAACCCACCTTGCAGATATTGTATGATCTTAGTCCTGCATGGAGAGGTGTGAAAGCAGCTATTTTTGAGTTCTTCAGTCAGAAGCATAGGATGTCCTCCCTAACTGATCGCGCCTTTAGCAGGCTCTTTAAAAGGTAAAGGTAAAGGGACCCCTGACCATTAGGTCCAGTCGTGTCCGACTCTGGGGTTGCGGTGCTCATCTCACTTTATTGGCCGAGAGCCGGCGTACAGCTTCCAGGTCATGTGGCCAGCATGACAAAGCCGCTTCTGGCGAACCAAAGCAGCACACGGAAACGCCGTTTACCTTCCCGCCAGAGCGGTTCCTATATATCTACTTGCACTTTGACGTGCTTTCGAACTCCTAGGTTGGCAGGAGCTGGGACCAAATTTCCCATGCCTCAGTCTCACTGTTCTTTTGGGACTAGATGGGAACATTAGTTTGAGTAGCTTGAATGGAGGGGGAAATCTTAATGATGAAAGGTGATCCTATGCAGTGCTTTTTTTTTCTTTAAAAAAATGTTTAGGGGTACTCTCATTTTGACTCAAGAAGATCACCGTTTTATAGTTCAAATCGGGGGATATAAATATAGTAAATGGACAATGGTACAAAGAACATGCATTACTCATATTGAAATACTGCCCCTCAATGAGGCCAAACTTTCATCAGCTTTCATCACCACACATCCACATTCCATACTGCTTCACACATTAAACACTCGCTTCTGTATGAGACTCAGGAAACACCGTGACAGGAAATGAGGACGCCATCGGGGGTAGCAATGGAATTGATGATTCACCGTGCTAGAGAAGAAACTAAATTTTTAATTTTTTTTTAGTTTCTCCTCCCGTTAGATTCACAAAATGTTTAGGGGTATGTGTACCCCTGCGTCCCCCCAGAAAAAAGCACTGACCAAACAGGCAATGTTGACACATTTTGCAAACAGTGATGTACACAAAATGTTCAAAGCTTGGATTAACAACATTTATCAAGCACCTTATCTCAGAATCAATGGGTCTTTATCATCAGGATCTGAAATATAAAGGGGCACTAGACAAGGGTGCCCTCTGTCTCTTTACTTAATTTCAATTTGGAACCATTCTTAGCTACAGTAAGAAACCACAATACAATAAAAGGTTTAAAGATGGGCCCCAGAGATTAAACTATGTGGAGATACAAATAATGTTGCATTACTTGATGTGGGACCGGGGGGGGGGGAGTAAAAGAATTATTGAGGCTGAATTAGGATTTTGATACCATGATAGGATACTGAATTAATGCAGGCAAATCAGAGTGATTACATTTTCCAATGCCACAATGGAACAGAGTACCTAAATGGTTGTATTGCCCCTTATATATTCAGCCAATCACTTCAGGAGAGGTCTGTGGCAGATCCCATCTCATCAGGAAACTGGCTCCGTATTGGACTGTTGGATATTCTGTGTGTGTGTATGAGAATCATTTGTTCCAGAAACAGAATAAGTTTCAAGAAGCAGCAGAAGGCTGAGATTGTTTTGTCTATGCAATGACGTTTTCTGTGGGAACTGTTCTTTGGACATGCACAGTGTGACAGGAAGTACTGATAACTACGGTTCTGTGTAACTTGTTGTGAGTCTCTTGCTTGCGACTTGCAGTGAGAGAAGCAGAGAGTGAAGTCTTGGACTCTTGTTGGACTCTAAGCATGCCTTGACCACGGCAGTGGTGAATGTCTGTATATATTTGCTACCAATATGCTTTTATGCCTGTTAAGTAAACTTCTACACTTGACTGAATCTTTATGGCACAGGTGTCAAACACAAGGCCCGCGGGCCAAATGCGGCCCGCCAGACCTCGTCATGTGGCCCGTGTAGCCTCCACCGGCCGCCAGCCTTGCTCCAACTCCTGGGCTGCAGGTTGCCACCACCGCCTCCTCCTCCTCCTGCTTTTGCGGCCTCCCCTCCTTCCCTTCCCCATGCGCTTGTTTTTAAAGTTTATTTCACAGAGCCGGCAGAGCCCACTAGGAGCGCTCCGGGTCCTTGCAGCCTCGCTCTCTGGCTCCCTCCCTCCCTCGCCGGAGCGAGCGAGCAACTTGCGGCGCTCTTCTTCGGCGCGGCTGAACTTTTCCTCAACTCTTTCGCCGCCTCGGCTGAAGTTCACCAGCGATCCTTGCCCGCCCCCCCTCCCTCCCTCTCTCTCTCGCCGCCACCCCGGCAGACAAACACACAAACAGTGCCGGGCACAGCCAAGCCAAGCCAGGGAGCAGAGCTGGGACTTCTCCCCTCCCCCCCCACGCTCCCCGTGTCGGAGGCGAGGAAGTGGGGAGAAAAGAGAGAGGAGAGAAACCCAACGTGCCGCCGCCGCGCACCATCTCTCTCTCCAGCAAACCAGCCGCGAGGTGGATGGACGTTGGGCAGCTGAGGCTCTCGGGCGCCAGTTCTGCGCCGGGGGCGGGCCGGATCTGTGGGGCCAGTGGCTGACCCCCACCCTCCCCGCCCCTCCACCCAGAGCGGAGCCCTCTCCATCCCACCCCACGGACCCACATCTTTCCCGGACGCCTAGCAGGGCAGAGAAGGGAACGCGCAACAGAAAGAGCGATTGCACCTACTTGCGGCCAGTTTCCTTGCTCTGCCTTTGGATCACATTGCTGCCAAATCCCACGGACGTTGCTTGGATGGTTGCTTGGGGTGGGGGGGATATCTGGGGTCGGGGTGGGGGGTGGGGAGGGAAATCAATGGAGGGGCTTTCCCCCCCTCTCTCTTTCCGTGTTTCCCACCCTTCCTGCTTCCCCCACTCTTTTCTTTCTCTCTTTCTCACTCACTCTGTTTCTCTCTCTCTCTCTCCCAACCCCAAAACTTGCTATCTTCTCCAGCATTGTCAGTTTGGACACCTTCGCACATGCGCAAGGGCGGCTTCTCCCTCTCGCTCTCCTCTCGCTCGCCCTCCCCGCGCACCTCACCCCCCCTTTCAACATCTCCTGGGCGCCGCAAAAAAAAAAAAAGTTTGGAGCGATCTTTCACTTTTGGATTTAGGGATCTTGGGCAGAAGATCGCAGGAAAGAGGCTAAGGCGCGGGGTGGGGTGGTGGAGATCTCTCTTTTGCTCGCTTGGGAAAATCTAAGCTAGGGAGAGAAAACCAATTGACATAAGCGCCCATGCAGACTTTTAAGAGAGGGAGGGAGATGCCGGATGATGAGCTGATACGACCTGCGATTTATTAATTGTGGACGGCGATTCTTCTTTGTGCACCCTTGGCCGGTGCACTCCCCCCCAAACACACACACTTTTCTCATCAGCACAACCATTATTTCGCAGGGCGACCCTAGGAATGAGTAAAGCGGCGCTTATGTGCAGTGGACCAACCCGGCTCCCCCATCGCTGCGAGGCGGCCTCAAGGGCGCACCTGGAGGTCCCGGCAGGAGTGCTGCTGCTGCCTCCGCCATCTGCATGGGGAGCCTCTCTTTTTTCGCAGGTGCAGCCATCGGGGATTTTGCAAAGAGGCAGGTCACCTAGCTTTCCCATACACACACACACACACACACACACACACACACGCTTTTCCTCTCCGCCAACCCAGAATCCTTGAGAACGAGCTCTAGCAGGGGTGCCAAATTGAGTAAAATAGGAGGGGGGCGGCTCAGGTAAACCCCACCCTGCATAATCACAAGATGCGGCTTGCACACACCAACCATTGATTTTAATGGCAATGCCCATCCATTTTGCAGGGGCCCAGCCCCCTCAATATTTTGTATGTTTTAAAAAAAAAATTACTGTCTGTTACCAAAAATCATTTTTCAATAAATTGTACAATAATTGTACATTTGAATATCTACTTGCCATTATTCTGACTATGTGTCTGCTTACAGAGCTAGTTATTACTTACATTATTACAAAAAACAGTAATAATTGAATGCAGTGACAATAATTTATGATAATAAAGAGTGGACACATAGTCCTACAGATACAACCGGCCCTTTGAGGGTGACCAAACTGCTGATGCGGCCCCTGATGAATTTGAGTTTGACACCCCTGCTTTATGGTGTCCATGAGTGTTTATTGCTATTTCCAGCGCTCCTTCCAGCGCGGAGGAGGTGTGCGCAGCTTCCTATTGGCTGCAGAAGCTTCCTGCAGCCAATGGGAATCCGGCCAGTGTCGCGGAAGGCGGTCTCCGCTCTGCTCTGCACCGGTTTAGCGCGGGACACGGGAGCCGACCGAGTGGGCTGCAAGGGTCCCCTAGCGGGTGGCGGGGGTCCATGGGCAGGTTAAAAGGCCTTAGGTTGCCGACCCCTGGTGTGGACATTCACCCTCAAAAAACGCTTCCAAGGAAGGAGCTGCGTTGAGATTTAACTGCCGAGTATGGATACTGGCACACACGCACTGCAAAAGTGATGCTGGACCCAATCCTTCTAAATCATCCATCAGAGGTTGATGGCTTGATCCAACACTAACCAGGGTTCAGCGTGATGGCACTTAGCCTTGGCACTCACAGGGCAACTTCCAGATAAGCATCAGACCCATGCCATCTCTATTATCATTCCGGCACCTATTGGTGCCGGAAGTCTATATTGGACTTTAAATGGTTTTTATATATCTTTTTACCATCATATCACTTTAGGATGTTCTATGGTAAGTGATTGCAATAAATAATAAGCAATAATAAAGGCAAGCCGCATGAACAGCAGATCCACTCCCTCACAACAAATTTCTGGGGAAAAGGGCATCTTGTCCCCACGGCATTAGTTTCAATGTCTCTCTCTCTCCTCCCTGCAGCTTGTACTGCTTCCTCTTCTTCTCTTTCTCTCCCCCCCCCCCCGCTTCCCTCACACACAAAGAGACTCGTTCAGCACCACCCACCCCTTAGCTTGGGAGGGAAAGGGTTCATCTCCTTTCCCCAAGCTCCACGGAGGTGTTCTTCCCAAGCCTTCCAGAGAGACCACTGCATTAATATACCGTCTTCTGCCAATTAGTTCTCATAAAAGAAGTCACCCCTTGGACATCCTGGACCATTAAGAAATATGTTTTTTTGTTGATTCCCAGACTGGGATCAGGCCTTGCTTTGAGTTTAAAGGTAAAGGGACCCCTGACCATTAGGTCCAGTCGTGTCCGACTCTGGGGTTGCGGTGCTCATCTCGCTTTATTGGCCGATGGAGCCGGCGTACAGCTTCCAGGTCATGTGGCCAGCATGACAAAGCCGCTTCTGGCGAACCAGAGCAGCGCACGGAAACACCGTTTACCTTCCCGCTGTAGCGGTACCTATTTATCTACTTGCACTTTGACGTGCCTTCGAACTGCTAGGTTGGCAGGAGCAGGGACCGAGCAACGGGAGCTCACCCTGTCGCGGGGATTTGAACCGCCGAGCCTCTGATCGGCAAGCCCTAGGCTCTGTGGCTTAACCCACAGCGCCACCCGTGTCCCACAGCGCCATCCGCTTTAAGCTTAACCTGTGGTACCGGTAATAGTACCATCCACAGTATTCTCACAACTGTAATCCCAGAACAGTAGAAATCATGAGTATCCCTTACATTTTTTCCTTCTCTCTGGATCCTCCACGAGTCCCAAGCAGCAATGTTATTCTCTCCAGTTGTTTTATGGCTTCTGGAGAACTTCGCATGCTTCCAGTACTACAACTGCACTGAAACCAAGGTCCATGGGAGTGTACAAATGTACATAAAAAAAAACAGGATTTGAGGTTATTATTCCTCCTGCTAACAAAGCCCAGCTTCTTCCAATTTCTGACTCACATACTTCCCAACAATTCCACCACAGATTCAGTCACCATTTTACCTCCCACTCAGGTTTCAAAGTGGGCTTTCTGCATTTTTAAAATAAAAGTGCTTCTTGTATATCTGAGCAACGGAAAGCTCATTTGAGGCTCATTTTTGAAAACGCACAAAACTACCAGAATCATGGAGGGATTCATTATGCCAGAAAGCAGCTGCCCATCTGAGCTGTGCATAACTGACTCATGTTGTAAACCAGCATATCTAGTTTTCCCCATCCTCATCTGTAGAGAAGAAACTAATACCTAGAGAAAATATTTATTTCTAGACACCTGAGAATAAGACTTATTCAATGGCCAACTTAATCCTTTGATTTGCTTACAAATGTTATTACATCTCAAACGAGAAGGGAAACCCCACCCCGCCAGCTCCAGCCAAACTTCCTTCTCATGCAACTGATTTACAGTGGTACCTCGGGTTACAGATGCTTCAGGTTACAGACTCTGCTAACCCATAAATATTACCTTGGGTTAAGAACTTTGCTTCAGGATGAGAACAGAAATCGGGCAGCGGCAGCGCAGCGGCAGCGGGAGGCCCCATTAGCTAAAGTGGTGCTTCAAGTTAAGAACGTTTTCAGGTTAAGAACGGACCTCCGGAACCAATTAAGTACGTAACCAGAGGTACCACTGTAACTGTAAAGGAGGGGTTTTTTTTGACTTTGCAACTTTTTGTGGTACAAAGAGAGCGCTTTGCACAAAATCTCCTTTTGAAAGGCGTGGGGGGGGGGAAGAGAAAATCAGGAAAATATACTAAAAATCAGAAAGATATCATTTCTCTCTCTACTTCCCTAAAAGAAGATAAATTTTAAACAACAGTAGACAAAAAGTAAAACCACAGGATTGATTGCAATGTAGCTCTATATAAATAATCCTTCAGCGCAAGGACTTTACCTCTCCTCTGCTCACATGCCCTCTCAATTTGTTCTAGGGCCCCCCCCCCCCATCCTCTGGAGAACATTTGGGGAGAGTGTGAGGTGTGGAGATAGGAGAAAGTCCCATTGCACAAGCAGAAATACTTGCACACACTAACTAAAGTTGTGATTGTGGAAAGGGGAAAGTACCGGTAATGATTTCTCCTGTCTGGATGTTCAGAACGCAGTGCTTCTCAACCAGTCGATGCTCAAATGAGACACCCCTTAGTGTACGTCTGCAACAGCTTAATTCGTTCCTGGATGTTCACACATTGGAAGTCAGAACAGGCCCATTGGCAGAACAACTCTGTGTTACAAAGATGTCTGAAAACGAGACATGAAGGCTGGCAACATCAACCCCGCCATGTGGGAATCCCTTGCATGCAACCGCAGTGCCTGGAGACAGACAGTCAGTTGGTGCATCTGCAGCAGTGACCAGAGGAAGAATGACCACTGGGAGGAGCACAGAGAGAAGCACAACTGGATGCCTTCATCTGCCTCACCTGCAATAAAACATGTCTCTCCTGTATCAGTCATTACAGCCACAGTGGGCGCTGCAACTCTCCAACAGTTTGACTTTACCCCTCAAAGGCACACTCCTCCATTGTCTCCCGAGATGGATGGATGGCAACAGTCCATCTGCCTCAGTACCGGTATTGTCTGTACTGTACTAACTAGCAGCAGCTCTCCAGTTTCTCAGGCAGGGCTTTCTTCCAGCCCTACCTGGAGATATTGGGGGCCTGGGGATACCAGGGAGTTTGGGACCTTCAGCATGCAAAGCAGGTGTTTTACCACTGAGGTACGGTTCTTCTCTTGAACAGCATTGGTCCACCAAGAACAATGCACTGACTAGCAGCAATACTCCAGGATTTCAGACAGGGGACTCTCCCAGCCCAACCAGGAGATGCTGTGGATTGGGACTGTCTGCATTCAGATTCTCTCTCCAATGTAGCACTAAATAACCCAGCCTGTCCACACAAGGATATATGCTTGAGATAGCTCAGTTGGTAGAACATGAGACTGTTAATATCAGGGTTGGGGGAGGGTGTTCAAGCCCAATGTTAGGCAAAAGATTCCTGCATTGCAGGGTGTTGGACTAGATGATCCTAGTGGTCCCTTCCAACCCTACAATTCTATTATTCTTCCTCACTCTCCTTCCCTTGAGCATGCCCCACACTGTCCTGAAATCTGTTCCAGTGGGTTGGAGAAAACCCTAAGACAGAAGGGGAAATGGGGGTGGGTGGAGTCCCATTGTGCAAGCATAAATTCTTGTGTTGATGGGATGGTTACTACATTGCATAGATGCCCAAGAAGTCTGCATTCCCTGAGGGATAATCTGTTGCGGGCTGTGGCTTGAGGCAGGAAAGGCATCCCTTTTATCTTTTTCTTTCTGCCTTTTTCTTTTCTTACTCACTTTCTGCCAACCCTTTCTTCTGCCTTTCCCCTCCTTAGCGTGCACATAAAATTGGGCCAAGGGCCAGGTTGCTCCCTCCCAATTTAACGTAACAACTCCCCATATTCAAAGTCATGTTGACTAGCTATATAAAGTCTGGCCTGCTTTAAACACAAGATCCTGATAACTGGCAATTCCACATTGTATTGACATTGACTTAAAGGTAAAGGGACCCCTGACCATTCGGTCCAGTCGTGACCGACTCTGGGGTTGCGGCGCTCATCTCGCTTTATTGGCCGAGGGAGCCGGCGTACAGCTTCCAGGTCATGTGGCCAGCATGACAAAGCTGCTTCTGGCGAACCAGAGCAGCACACGGAAACGCCGTTTACCTTCCCGCCAGAGCGGTTCCTATTTATCTACTTGCACTTTGACGTGCTTTCGAACTGCTAGGTGGGCAGGAGCTGGGACCGAGCAACGGGAGCTCACCCCGTCGCGGGGATTTGAACTGCCGACCTTCTGATCAGCAAGCCCTAGGCTCTGTGGTTTAACCTACAGTGCCACCTGGGTCCAGTGACTTACAGTGACATAATTAAGACGCTCATAAAAGTCAAGACATGTATTCATGTTACCCTATCTTTGTATTTCAGAATACGAGCCAAAAAAATGTTCAGTGGCTAGAATCAGCTGCAGGAAGTTTTCAGCTGGATGGTAGGATTCTATTCTCTTTCTCATCTGTTTCAATAATCCTTTAAACCGTGCAAATGTAGTGTTTGCTTTAGTAGGGGAACTATTTAACCTTTTAAGCAGCATCTTTATTATATCAGGAAGCAAGTTCATTAAAATCAAATTCTTAAAAAAAATAAGTTGCTCTGCTCTCACACATTGACATAGGGTTCATCTGCACTTCCGCTTGTCCGACCGCTTTCCCCCAGGAAAGCCCACTCTTTTTTGCTGAAAAGAGGGTTTCTCACAGGTTGCTGTTTGCTCCGATTCAGCAGTAAAGAGCAGGTTTTGCTGGGGAAAGTGGTGGGGCAAACTGAGAACTGCTCTGACCCCTGCCTAGAAAACACGGTGTAAGTGGGAAACGTCTTGGACCCAGGGGCATAGCTAGCTGCTTCGGCACCTGGAGTGGCGGGAGCAGGGCGAGCCGCCCACGGGGCCGCCACGGCGATCCGTGCACTGGGCCACTGTTAGGGTTTGGAAACCTGAAACGCTGGCAAATTAGCAAGGCCACATGATTTAGGTTGTTAAGATCGTTAAGTTGTTAAGCATGCTCAGTATATATAGAGCGTTAGTTTTGTTTGCCTCTGGGGCGTGGAGCAGTCATGTCTGAAAGCTCCGGAGGAGTTTCTGTTATCTGTCTGCAATAAACCTGTCTTTCGACAGAAGAGCTTCCGTGTGTCATTACTTCGCTAGAGCAACAAGAACCCCACTGCTGGACTTGATGAATACTCTGCAAAGAGAACTGTTGCTGGTCTGCACAGCGGAAGCGTTTACTGGACCAGTACACTTAAAAATCTCTTAGCCACAACAGCAATCTGCCCAGGGGGGCGGCGTGGCGAACTGCCCATGGAGTCTGCCTGGTGGACGCAAGCTCCACGCTGCCGTTTCGGGCAGCGCGGAACCCCAAGCCACCGTGTCACTCCCAGGAGAGACGCATGGCTTGGGTGTGCTGCAGGCCAGGCCCCGCGGTAAGTGCTGCCCCCTGTGGTGTGCCATTTTGTCACCCCCCTCAAGGGGCGGGCTGCACCCCCCTTCCTATGCCCCTGCTTGGACCCATGCTTTCTAGACATACAAAGAATGGATGAGCACATATAATCATAGAAATTTATAGTTGGAAGGGACCTCAAGGCCCATCTAGTTCAACTACCTGCAATGCAATGCAGGAATCTTTCACCCAATATGGGGCTCAAATCCACAACCGTGAGATTAAAAGTCTCATGTTCTACCAGCTGAGCTATTCCTACACTCTTGGTGAAAGACAACTGCAGAACGTTGACTGGTGTTTCAATGTGGTTTTTAGCTTATTGCTTAATTATTTTTAAAATGCTTTAAATAGTTATTTAAAACTGTTTTTACTGACGATTCCATTGCTTTATTCACCTTGTAAATCATTTTATTTGTTTTTTAACCTTTTACAATCAAGTGGCATCTAAATTTTATGGAATAAATATATATATCTATATATATGAAAAGCTGCTGCCTTTGGGAAGATCAGCTGCATGCAGGAGTCTTAAAGGAAAAGTGCTCTTTGAAGAGAGTAGTGCGCATAGTTCACAAGCATCGGTAGGTTCAAGAGAAGCCGCTTTTGCAGCAGATCTGCAAAAGGAGGATGGGGGTGGGCACTGGTTTATCAGACTCTTTGTGAAAGGGGCTTCTCTTGAACGCAGAATGGTTGTAAAATACCAGAATCTCTCTCTCCACCTGCCACATAGGGAAGGGAGAGCCACCTTGCAAACCCTGAACATACAGCTAGCAATGCCATTCTTTATTGCCTTGAGGATGGGAAGGAGGAAACTGGGATATTACCACCGTGGTCGCTATGTTCAAGAGAAGCTGGTTTCCCAGCAGATCCGAGGGGGGAACCAAGCACAATACCAGCAGCACAGAAGAGGAGGCGGGGAGCTTTCAGGCAGCTCTTGCCAGACATGTTTGAACTGAGTCAGATTTTACATCCCCTCCCTCACCTGCTGCTTTGGCTGTGCAAGCACACAACCAAGGCAGAATTTAACCCTCTCCTACCCTGCAGCTGACTTCATCAGATCTGAAGATCGCTTTATTGGCCGAGAGCCGGCGTACAACTTCCAGGTCATGTGGCCAGCATGACAAAGCCGCTTCTGGCGAACCAGAGCAGCGCACGGAAACGCTGTTTACCTTCCCGCCAGAGCGGTTCCTATTTATCTACTTGCACATTGACCTGCTTTCGAACTGCTGGGTGGGCAGGAGCTGGGACCGAGCAACGGGAGCTCACCCCGTCGCAGGGATTCGAACCGCCGACTTTCTGATCAGCAAGCCCTAGGCTCTGTGGTTTAACCCACAGCACCACCTGGGTCCCTTAACACGACTACCGGTACCTACCTGTAAAAGGTAACAGGCTGTGAGACATCAATACTCAGCCACACAGGTTTAGGACGTGCAATACATCAAAATGTTGGACTTAACTTTCATGATCTACAGCAGGAGTGAGGAACATAGGAAGCTGCCTTATATAGTGTCAGCCCATTGGCACATTTTCCATACTGACTGGCAGTAGCTTTCCAGTTTGTTTGTTTTTTAAAAAAAGTCTTTCCCCATCTTACCTGGAAATGCCACAGATTGAAACTGGAATATTTTGTATGCAAAGCAAATGCTCTACCACTGGGTTACATCCTTGGATGTCCAGGTAGCTCAGCTGGTAGAGCATGAGACTCGCAGTCTCAGGGTCATGGGTTCAAGCCCCACATTGGGCAAGTTTCCTGCATTGCAGGGGGTTGGACTAGATGACCCTTGGGGTCCCTTCCAACTCTACAATTCTATTATTTTACCACTGAGCTATGCCCCTCCCAGGGCCCTTCAGATGTTGCTGGACTCCAACTCCAATCAGCCCCCATCAGCATGACCAATGGCCAGGGATGAGCCACACTATCTTCCAAATTTTACCACAGTGCACCTCTTCAGTCTAAGAAATGAGCAGTTCAAACTTTAGTTTCTAAAAACTAGGTGGGTGAGGGCACATGCAAAGAAATTAATCAGTTAAGGGAGCTTTCCCTCACTGGCATGGTGCCCAGACAACAAAGGGGAGGGATACAACGTTCTCCAGTGTCCATAAAGGGAGGAAAAATCCAATTGCTCCGGGGGACCCTAGGTGTGCCATTCAGCACTGAAGAGAAGGGGCCTCACTTCTTGTGACTGGAATAATGGAGAACGAAGAAAATGCCAGGACTGCCTTCTAAGTTGTCTTTCTCGATATAGTAAAAACACTGTTTAAATGTTTGAGCAATTCCACCCCTAAAACACACACAATCATCGCAAATAATTAAAGTACGTATACGTACAATTTCCTGAGGAACTCAGTTTTATGAAGGGTGGTTTCCAACTAGCATATCCTTTCAGCACCAGGATTTCTGCTTGTGCAATCGAATTTGCCCTCCTCTCATGGGCCCCCTAGATCAGTTCTAGGGATTCCTACAACTTTCCAGAGCAAATCTGGGGAGGGCACGAAGCACATGCAGGGGTAGGAGGGGGAGGTTTCACTGCGCAAGTATAAATCCTTGCACTGACAGAACACATTGGTTGAGTCCTGCCCTATGTCCTTGGTAGAAAAGGCAGTTTCACCCTGGTGCCCATCAGCAGACCAGCCACAATGATCCTCCTCTTAATTCTTCTTCTTCTTACAGATGTAAATAGTCCAGGAAGCATATCTGCTTACACAGAGCTGAAGATCCCCAAGCAAGGACCTGAACTTGCATAACTACCATGTCCCAGGTATCAGACCACTACAATCCTATCACTGATCTTCAAACAGTGATTCTTTACAGCAGATTCTTAGAGGCCTGCACATTGACACAATTTGTAATTTAATGTTCTGGGGCAGAAGTGCAAGCAAGCAAATCTGTGCAGAGACTTGCTTTTTCATTTGAGCATAAATTGCGTGTATGGTATGTAAATTGAGCAATTTCCAGCTCATTTCAAGGAAATGGTGTGTGTGTGTGTGTGTGTGTGTGTGTGTGTGTGTTTTACCTAATACTTCTGAATAAAGTATCCAATAAATAAGAGATAGTCTGCCTGTGAGGTGTTCAAGACAAGGTCTCTACTCCCTGTGTGGTTTCTTCCACCTGGCCTGGAAGGACAGCCCCCTCCCCAACTGATGACAGCTAGCAAGGCTGCTGCTGAAAGCCTCTATATGACAATAGTCCCATTTGAGGTGTGCTATGAGAAGCTGCAGTAGAGAGTGACACTAATATGCCTATTTTTCACAGGCCCAGTATAATGCTGCTGCTGCTTTGCTACGACTTTGAATTTAACTTGTTTTACTTGTTGCACTGATATTTTTGTATCAAGTGATTGTAAGGTACTTGCCTTAGCTGTTCTCTACAAATTGTGTCAATACCACAGGATGCTTGTTTGTGGTAAGTCAGTTTGCTTCTGACCATGGCTTACTGTGTGACAAGTGAACGAGGCCATCATTAGCAATCTCGAAAGATTTTTACAGGATACAATTTTTTAAATGAATGAATGAACGAACGAACAAACACCACAGCTTACAAGGCCAGAATTCAGAGAGAAATGTAAGGCGCATCCAGGGATTTACTTTAACTACATTTTAATCTTGCCCTTCCTTCAACAGGAATTGCATCTGTTTGTGCTACTGAAACAGAACCGAACTTCAAGCATTCCTTTCCATCTAATCTTAATTGCTCTCTGTCAAAATAACCTCAGAAGTAGTACAATGATTTCTTTTATACTCAACTGGAGACAAAGCTCAAAGTGGATTTGAAAGCTTTGTGGGAACTATATGACGAGTAGTCTGGACTCCTGAGTTGTGTTGCTCGAGGTCTGCCGAGCACCTTACAGCAAAGGATGAAACATGAGCAGCTTTATTAAAACCAACCAAAGTTTATTTATAGAAGTCTATACATTTGTAACGAATGCTGCCGAGACAATGAATTAAAGCAAATAAACCCATCCCTCCCAATGAGCCTGTGTTGTCGCCACTCACTGTCACATGCACTTAAAAGAGGAGAAAACGTTACACCTTCATACACAATTAGTTCCATAGCTATCCCAGAAAAAATATTACTCCCTCAATGCATTATTCTCAAGTGAAAAAAACACAAGGTGACAAGGAATCGTCCATTACCTGTGTGAAAGGAGAACCTCTTCTAAGTTTGGTAAGGAGGGGATACATGAGGATGGCGACTCATTCACTTGTGTCCTAAAAGTTCCACAGTGTTTTATTTGATCAACTCCTGTAACCCAATTGGAAAGGATAAACTGATGCATTATTTACAACTTAGGGAGGCCTTTCGTACTCTGATTATGAAGCCCAACGTCAGGAAGTGCATTTCTGCTGCAGACTGCCATGATAATTAGGAGGGATCATAAGAACGTTAGTTTAACATTTGCCGGCTCTTTCCTTGCTCCTATGCCATAGCTTTGCAAATATTGGTGGGCAATCAGAACTCTTGTTAAAGAGTTTTGGACTTACTATCTCTCTACATCAGAAATGTTGGTATCAGGGAGACTGGCTACTACGGATAATGTTGCTGACAAAGAAATCCGAGTGATAGAGATGCATATCTACATAGCATATCATGATGGCTCTGCAAACATACATTGGCAGATTCTAGAAATCCACTTTAAAAAAGTTAGAAGCATGTATGTCAATGAAAGAGTCCACAAGCGCTTGAGAAAAGTAGCTAGAAAAAAGGCAGAAAAACAGAATGATTACATATTTACACAATAGTCTGCGAAGCTATGGACTATGTAGTAAATAAAGTCACTTTTACACAACTTGACGAGAACCACTTCGGGAGGAGGACTGTGTGTTCCTCCTCTTCATTTCATCAGGTTTTACACAGGTGTGTGTCTCCCTAATCTTAAATAAGGAATCAAAGAAGAAATAGATTAAAGCATCAATAAGGACCCCCCAGATCACAGCCACAAGACTCAAACTTCTATTCTGATGTGAGCAAACATTTTCTGGGCCTGCTTAAGAATGCTTCACGTGTGTTTGGATTTCTCCTTTTAATCCAGCGTCAGGAAAGCATCCTTATTTAGGGCACTTTTCCAGCACTGGCACTGGCATGATCCGACAGATCACTAACGTTCATCAATGTATGCACAGTCCTAGTTCAGTATAATCCATGGTAGTTCATTTTGAAGAGCTCTTTGATAAAATGTCATTTATTTACACTTCGATCTTTACACCTGAGTGATTATCAAGCAGTCATCTTTTTCCTATTCAGACATTCCATACATACAATCCTTGTGCTGGAGTTAGCTGCACACGTTGTACCAGTTACATATAGGTCAAATTAACTGCCCTCTTATATTTTCAATTTTTTACTGTACGCTTTCCATTCTGCAGAACAAGATTAAAATTAAAAATATAATAAAAACGGGAGGCAAATGAAAAAGAAAAAAAAAGAATTTCTGGCTAGAAAAGGCAATTTGGTAAGGGTGCAAAATGAAAGATCAAAAGGTTACATGGTTTGTTGTGGGATTTTTGGGGTGGGTGGGGAAGAGATCCAAGTAGTAGCCAGGAACGATAAAACTGCCCCACCTACCTGTAGCAGGAAATTCAAGGGCACATGTACTACTGCTTTACAAAGACAGTGACTGGGGGGAAGACGAGGGAAGGGGTTTTTCTAAGTCTGTGTGAAGGAACAGTGTGGAATAGCGTACACAGCTATTGTCAGCCAGGCTCCCTGTTCGTAAAAAAAAATAAAAATAAAAATAAAATAAAATCACATTTATTAAATTGCCCCTGCTGTTCTGGATGCTCAAATATAGCTGGTAGAAATTCAAGACAGATTTAAAGAACCATGACAGATACAAATTTACTGCAGGTGAAAATCGGTTTTTAAAAAAACTATCTGGAAAAAATTCACACAACCCACCCACCCCCACAAAAATGTACACTTTCAGCCTAAACCAGTTCGTAAATATACCCTTCTCCACAGCTAGGAGCAAGGGGAGAGAAGACGAGGAAAAAAGTGCAGGCGACCTTCACAAGAGGTCTTGTGCCATGGTTTAATTTTCCTTGCTTGTGGTGGTTGAGACAGCCAAGTGCTAACACTGCTTCTGCCACCAATAGATTCCTGCAGAAATCCAGACTCCAGGTTAACACTGAATACATACAGCCAACTCCAAATAGCTGTATTAACAAACAAAACAAAACTAAAAATAGCATGGATCCATATTTGTGGGTGGCAGAAAAGGGCAAGAAATGGAGGTCTATACAGTAAAGAGTCAATGATTTATATTACAGATGGCTGGCAATTTTAAAGAGTCTCTTCCCAGCTCTGTTGCTGCTCCAACCCCGAAGGGCAAACTGAAGAGGGAGGGAAGAAAATAAAGGGCGGGATATCATGTAGCATGCAGGATCAGAAGCAGCAGAGAGTGGGGGTTGCTCAAATAAGCCCCCGCCTTTTCTTGTAGTCCTCCAGGTTCAGTGATCGCCGGGGGGCGCCATCTTTTGCTGGGGGAGCCTTGGAGGTGATAGCCAGTGTTTTGGACTCTGTTGGAAAATAAGGCACACATACTAGGTGTGTAACTCAGCAAGGTGCATGGCTCTCTTCAAACAATCTGGCTCAAGGTAGCGCATTAACTCTCCAAGCTTTCTACAGAGGATAGTCATGATTATTAATGTGGTGCCAGCAGTGTAACGTAAGCAAAAGAAAGAGTTTTGCCTGCCCCCAAGACACTGAGCAGAAGACAGACCTAAGAAACTTCCAGTTCCTACAGTACAGCAGACCCCCTCCTCAGATGCAGCGGCAAAGAAAAGCAGTAAATCCAGCAGGATCTATGGGGGCAGTGGTGACACCAAACCAATGGTGGCTTCTCTCAATTTTAAACCAACTCCTCAGTCGAAATAGAAGCTGCACTTTTTGATGTTTCTGGTTCTTTAAGCTACATTAACCAGAAAAAGAACAGCTCTACTAATAGAAGTTCACTTTTTCAAAGTTACGGCTGCTGGGATACACAAAGTTTGTGTATTTTCCATTCGCATGCTTTGGATTTTTTAAAAACCACCCTGCTAATTTATTTATTTATTTTTGCAAGGGGGCACCTAAAACTCTTTTCCTTTTCTACCACCTTTACCTTTCATTCCCTGAGGGACAGGCACACCTACCTGAGCTGGGAACCTGGAGATCAATCTTCACATCAAAATCATGCACTTTGAAGAGATCCTCTGAGAGGTCACTGGCAGTTTTTGAATTCATATCTTTGTCTTTTCCCTGACTCTGAAACAAGAGACATATTTTAATTTCAAGTAAGACAGAAGGTTACCCAACCATGCTTTATTGGCTATAGTGTCTGAAAGGTTCCATTGTAGACCCCATTCTATTCTTAGACGCAGCTTGAGGTTTAAAATGTGACTATTTCACATGGTGGCAATTCCAAAGGTAAGGATTACATGATAGAAGCATATGCAACAGCAAAAAGTTGAGGGAACTTGCCTTGCTCATGTCCTTTGGAGCGTCTGGCAATACACCCGATCCGTATTTTGCATTAAGTTGGGCAAGAATAGCAGCTTGGACAGCAGGATCTCTAGACTGTGACAAAGGAAGAAATTTAATGTCAGGTTGAACAATGGACTTGACCATTTATAGGTTAACATTTCTCTCTTCATACAGAAACAAGTATGTATATAAAGGGAGGAATTAAAGGTAATACTCTTTTAATCAGCACAAGCATTTTAGCTTGCCAAATGGAACAAAGCTCATTCCTCAACACTGTTATGGGGGTTTTCCCCGACCTCCCAAAACCAAGTTCAGGGGGTAGGGTGTGCACAGAGGGAGGGGAAAACCCCATTGTACAAGTGGGAGTCTCTGAGTGGGGCTTCCACTGAGAGGATTCATTAGCTGAATCCCAACCCTTAATATATCCCATGTACCCATATCCCACAACTCAAGAAATGTATAGTTAGAAACGTATATACTATCTTTCCAAATTATTTCAGTGATTTTCCATGCATGACAGAAATACTCTGCTTCAGCTATAAAAATGGGATTTGCACACCAATACAGCACTCTGCTGAAACAGGAAATGAATATACTGTTCTCCTGTGCAGTGAGCAATAGACTACAGTGCTGCCTTCTTCTAGATACATTTTCAGTGATCCACACCTTATGTTGCAGCATCTAGATACTACACACACACACGCACGCACGCACGCACACACACACACACACATGCCTCCATATGTGAATAGCTTGCCCTGCTCTCGATTGCTGTCAATTCTCTGCATTTTACTTACGTTGGAGACTATTGTGGGCTTACACTGCCGCCGAGTAAAGGGATCCATCTGTTGGTTTTTCATACTGTGGCTTTCAGCCTGCAGAGGGAAATATGAAATATGCAGTCCTGTTTTGCCTTATGCTTTCCTTAGCATATCTCCAAATGCAGCTCCTCGGAAACAAGGAGAGGGCTATTGTCCCTGTGTCCTGCTTGTGGGGAACTCACAGGGATGTTTTTGGCTGCTAGCAAACAGGATACTGGACTAGGTGGGCCTTTAGTCAGATCCAGCAGGGCTCCTCTTAGGTTCATAATGAGAACAATTTGTTCACCCCACAACTTATCAGAAAGCTATAGTAGGACTGCAGGTGCCAATACTGCAATTCACAAATGGAAGGTTCAAGAACAAGTGGAAGACCTTTTCAGCAGGCAGGCTTTAAGTTACTTTATCACAACAGTGCCACTCAAGTATAGTTGCATGTTATTGCTTGATACTAAATGGCAATATGGTATGGCTGTCCAGAAAATTATACGTCGTTGTAAAAAGCAGCAGAGTTCAGAGAGCCCCCTTTCCCATGACAATATATTTTGCCTTCTTTGCACTATCAACATCACTCACCACTAGAGCCTTTTCAGATTCCACAATGTTCCATTCTCTATTCCTCTGATTGATGTAACTGCAAAACAAAAAGAAAAAGAAAAAGTGCATGTATGTCACTTACCTCACATATTAGAAAGGAACTCTGAAATTCAGGGTCTCAATAAGCTGTTTTTCTAGAAGTCACTTTCTATTTCTTTTTGAAATGGCCGAAATGAGAGATCAATTCTGAACCCTGAAAAGTGGCAGATTCTGTCCAGATGGAAAATTAACAAGATCACTCTGAGATAAGAGCAGTGACCGATACTGGTCACAAAAGCAGTATTGCTGGTTTTCTGTTCCCTTGTCAATTATTAAATATGAGGTACCAACCTGATGGCTGAAATATTTTTCGTTCGCTGGCGATCCAAGGCCTCTGCTCTCTCTTCTAACTCATTAAGCTGGTCTTGGATCTGTTTTGCTCTGTCCTGATCTCCCAAGTCTTCTGCCATGGCCTTTAATAAAAATAATTATTTGTTAGGAATGAACCATTGCCGTAGCACCAGCTATGTGAATTGATTAAAAACCACGAGGTTATTATGTTGTTAGTTACGTGCTTTCTTGCTTAAGAATATATTCTTAAGAGTATATTATACTTCAGGATCAACAGGGATCTGACTCAAGGCAAGAGAAGCAACAGTTAGTGCACTTATCAAATCTGAACAAGTTGTGTCAATCTTTACAAAGGATTCTCAGCAATAAAGGTTCCCCCTCAGGAAACAAGCTAAGCAATATTACTGAAACATATATTGAAAAGACCAGCACTCAAGGCGGCCTTGATCTTGCAAGAAATTATTTTAGGGGCCATTTCCCAGTGTCACCCTATTTTACCTTCTCTTTTAGTAGCTGTGTTTTCTTCATGGCATAGTTTGGTGGTGCTTTCCGGAACCTTTCTTTCTCTTTTACAATCTACAAAGGCACAATGGGGGACATTATGAAAGGCAGGCTAACTGATGGTTAGTTATGAAAAAGCTGCTCTGGCTCGCTCTATTCAAGCCCTGACAAGCCAGGCTAAGGTCCTATATCACTCACTTTTTGGCCTGCTGAAATTTTTGTTCCTAGCCTGTATTTACATGGTACAAGAATAGTAAAGAAGCATTTTAAACTTTATTCCATCATGTTAACACTCTGGCTGCATGTCCACTAAAAGGTAAAGGGACCCCTGACCATTAGGTCCAGTCGTGTCCGACTCTGGGGTTGCGGCGCTCATCTCGCTTTATTGGCCGAGGGAGCCGGCGTACAGCTTCCGGGTCATGTGGCCAGCATGACTAAGCCGCTTCTGGCACACGGAAACGCCATTTACCTTCCCGCCAGAGCAGTTCCTATTTATCTACTTGCACTTTGACGTGCTCTCGAACTGCTAGGTGGGCAGGAACTGGGACCGAGCAACGGGAGCTCACCCCGTTGCAGGGATTCGAACCGCCGACCTTCTGATCAGCAAGCCCTAGGCTCTGTGGTTTAACCCACAGCGCCACCTAGGTCCCCTGCATGTCCACTAGCCCACAATAATCTATCAAGAGTAACTGCAGTCTATCTTTGTTGTTACATGATTGCGGGTGGTAAGTACTGCAGAGCACAGCTAATTTCTCCTGTGGGCAGATGCTAAAAAACAACAACCCGCATCTCCTCCTCCCCTACAAACCTAGTATTTAGTACCTTACTTATAACAGAATACAAGTCCTACTTCTGCAGTGATCTAACTTTTGCAAATCTAAACTAAGTAGAGTAACTGTGATATGCAAACAACACTAAAATAGGTTAAGAACCAGAGATAGGAAATCCATAGACCTCCAGATATTTTTGGGCTACAACTCACATCATCCCTGACCACTGATGCTGTTGTTTTGGGCTGATGTGAGTCCAACAAAATCTGGGCGGCCACAGGTTTTCCATTCCCAATATAAACAGTCTTTTCCAATATGATGTCTTTCCCAACACAAACAGGAAGTCTAACCCATCTTATCTTTACAGAACTAGAATCTGGCACCTGAGAACATCTAAGAGCTCACCTACCTTTCCATTGTGAACCTTCAATTGTATGGGTTCAGCTCAAAAGTACATTTTCTTCATTTACCTCCTCAATGTCCTGGTCATTGAATTTATAGTTGAGGGCTTCTTTGATAGACACGTCCTTCTTGTTTATCTCATCTAGTGTGGGTAGCTGCATCCCAGCAGAAAACATCTAGATGTTAAGAAGAGAAATAGCGTCAGAGTACTTCATTTATCTCCCGCTTGGACTACTGCAATGCGCTCTACGTGTGGCTACCTTTGAAGGTGACCCGGAAACTGCAATTAATCCAGAATGCGGCAGCTAGACTGGTGATTGGGAGTGGCCGCCGGGACCACATAACACCAGTCCTGAGAGATCTACATTGGCTCCCAGTATGTTTCCGAGCACAATTCAAAGTGTTGGTGCTGACCTTTAAAGCCCTAAACGGCCTCGGTCCTGTATACCAGAAGGAGCGTCTCCACCCCCATCATTCTGCCCGGACACTGAGATCCAGCACCGAGGGCCTTCTGGCGGTTCCCTCACTGCAAGAAGCAAAGCTACAGGGAACCAGGCAGAGGGCCTTCTCAGTAGTGGCGCCCGCCCTCTGGAACGCCCTCCAATCAGAGGTTAAAGGAATCAGCAACTATCTGACATTTAGAAAATACCTCAATGCAGCCCTGTTTAGGGAAGCTTTTAATCTGTGATGTGTTAATGTATTTTAATGTTTGCTGGAAGCCACCCAGAGTGGCTGGGGAGACCCAGCCAGATGGGCGGGGTACAAATAATAAATCATTATTAATTATTAATTATTATTATTATTATTATTATTATTATTATTATTAACCATTCAACACTCCTGTTTGGAAAAATGGAAATACTTACAGCTTCCTTCCACTTCATGAACTCGCTCTCTGTGAATTCTTGATTGGAGACAAATTCTAAGCGGAACACACGCTGGTCACTGCCATGCCTGCACAGAGAAGGAAAACAGGAGCCATCGTCCCACAGCACCTTCCAGAGGGCAGGGCAGCAGGAGACAGATATAAAGTGCATTTATACCTGGCTACTAACTATACCTCTGTATAGTGACTATGTTACGCCAACTCTGTCTTTGCTAAAGGAAGACACATTACAAACTTGATAACAATGGTGAAGGGGGAAATGTTGGTATGGATAACATAGCATACATTCACTCAGTTTCACTCAAATGTTTGTTTGGACGCTCCATTTTTTTCCTGTCTCTAAGGAAAATATTGGGAAGGCCTGAAATCCAGCAGAAGGTCCTGATGGAGGAAGCAATTGTCATTTCCTTTTTGCTCCTCAAGCCACCTCCCACACTCTTTGAGGGTCCCTGAAGCCTCTGGAAAAGTATTTCAAAGAGCACAGGGGAAAGAAGGAATAGGCAAAAATTGCCTCCCCTCCATCCTTCAGTGGGAGCGTCCTGTGAATTCTGTTGTGCAAGAGGAAGTCCTTGTGCAAATGGAACAACTTCGTAGGATAAACCCCTCTGTGCTCAATCCCCTGACAGCAATTTATCAGCTTCCTACTACTCAAGGATAAAAGTATTCTGGCATTCACTTCTCATATACCACACTCTCAAAATGATGGAGTAGCTCTTACCTTAATTGCAACCCTTTGTTTGTCCTAGTACCTCCAAGCTGATAAACCTTTGCAGTTTCTACAACACCTGTTATTTCTGCCACCTATATAAATAAAGATAAAGTGAAAAAGGATCAGTACTTCCATACATACTTTTTCTAACGGAAGGGGAAATGAGTCAAGAGGAGGCAGACCTAAGGTGTGTCTAGATGGAGCTGGAACAAAATGCCATGCCTACTGGCACATCTGCAATGGTGTTCTTCGTTTCTGAAGCAATAAGGCCTTATCTCATAAACAAAGTATAATGGCAACATTTAAATTACAATGGCTTGGATCAGGAATTGTTCCTAGTGGTGCATGTATTCCCTTAGAAGTTCTGCTCAGAAGATTCTCCCACCAATGGAATGGAGATGAGGACTTTTGCTGAATCCCCCTTCCCTCTGCAGGTCGGAGGATGCTCCAGAGTACCGGGGGGTATGCAAAAATACTCATTTTCATTGTTATCAGCTGCATTTCTCTGCGGAATCAAAAACCTTCTGTTGGCAGATATTTCTACAAGAGAAATTCCCCTTCCTCTCCTCACTGCTGTACTCCCTTGGTACCTCCCCTCATCTGCTCCGGAGGGTCTCCCAACCTTTTGAAACAGATTCTGGGGTGCACAGAGAGCTGCAGCAGGGAATGCATTCTGCCAGTGTTGTCTGTTCCACTGATTAAACAAGGGATTCTATAGATCTTGGTATTTATTAAGAAAAAGAGGACAGTAAGGTGGGATAAGTAAAAGGGCTTCATAACTAATATTGTGTTGTGTAATTACCCGCTTTCCCTTCACCATATAGTTGTACAGCGTCTTGCTGGTTCTGGTGTCAACAGGAAATAGGTTTGACCAAGGATATACTCACTCTGTACACTGGTTTGCTATTGTGGTTTCCTATGCCGATGCGCACAAAGCAGCCAGTGACAGTCTTGGCAAAGAAAGGCATGTGACACCATCGCTCTAGTTTGTGTCGAGATAATCGAACCCGATTCAGTTCTTCAGGCAAGGACACTGGCTGTGATTTAGGAGGGATTTCTTCTTTCCTAGCATGACACAGGAGGAAATATTCAAACAGAATGAGAGTGCCACACTCAGGTAACAAAATCTACACATTAACACAGTGGTTCTCAATTTTTATTTTTGCAGTGGTGGAACCCTTCACTTTAAACAAAACTTCAGCAAAGCCCTTGCAGTAAAATATTTTAACTGGTTCTTTAAAAACAGACGGGGGGAGTTGATTATTGGGAAAGCAAGCATGTGAAAGCCAGTTATCTCACCTTTATGCTAAAGGGTTCAAGGTGGTGCAAATGGTTCTCCTGTCTTCCATTTGATCCCCACAATGATCTTGTGAGGTAGATTGGGCTGACAGGTAGTGAATGGCCAAAGGTTGCCCAGTGTTCCTGAAATATCGAAAGTGGGCTTCCCCAGTCCTAGACAGGCATTCTAACTACTACAGCATACTGGCTCTCATAAGATGAAAACAAGCATAGCCCACACAGAATACTATGAAGGGTATACAGCTTTATTCACTGCCCTCAAGCAGTACTTCAGTACTTACTCTTCCTCCTCATCTGAAGATGAAGATCTGGATGAACGATCAGTTTTCTCACTAGATTTATCGTCTTCTTCTTCCTCTTCATCATCTGAGTAAACTTCACTCGTTTTTAATGGCTGCTTCTTTAAAAGCAACTCAGCTACAAAGGAAAAATGACATAATTATTTTCTGTTCAGTTTTATCAACCAGAGACTCCTTTAGTTAAAATAAGTAAGGCTCTAACCAGGTATTGCCTCAAGGGAGCCCATGCTGTTAGCCCTATTCACATTTCCCCCCCTTCCAAGCTGAGTTCCAGGGCTAAGCATGGCTGAATTCTTTTTGGCTCCAATTAAGCTTTACTGATTACTGCATTTGAGTAAAGGAGAATGCTATTCATCTACCACATCTTACTTCATAATGTATCTTGGATATAAACCTTAGAAATAAATTACATGTTAGATTTACATGGGCAGCTCTTCAACACAATCATACAAAAATTAGTACATGTGCACTGGCAATTTGTACCCATTGCCTTTTAAAAACTTAGCTGCTGGGGACAAAACAAGCACGAACAACATTGATTTTTATTAAAGGTAGATAGCCGTGTTGGTCTGTCATAGTCAAAACAAAAAAAAAAAAAAAATTCCTTCCAGTAGCACCTTAGAGACCAACTAAGTTTGTTCTTGGTATGAGCTTTCGTGTGCATGCACGAAAGAAGAAGTGTATCTGAAGAAGTGTGCATGCACACGAAAGCTCATACCAAGAACAAACTTAGTTGGTCTCTAAGGTGCTACTGGAAGGAATTTTTTTATTTTATTTTGTATTGATTTTTATGTAATTGATGTTTTGTAGCTATGCAATATATCCTTACCCTGGGATCCATGGATGAAGGGTGTGTTAGAAATATCTTAATTTAAAAAGTGCAAGTGAGCCAGACAGATATCCCAATACAAGATGGATAACATTTTTCATTTGCATTTGAATTTACATCATGGTTATTAGATGAAGCTGTATTGAGGGCATAAGTCTATCACTTACTATGAACATACAAGTTAACAGCCCTTAAAGGCATGTAAAGTCACTGAATAAAAAGTAATCAGGAAATTTGTGGGAATATGGTAGCAACATTCTTTAACTGGAAATGTACTCCACAACAGATCCTTTTCATAGGCTTTTGAACTAACCTGTTCTGTTCTTCCTTTTCTCCCTTTCTGCTTTCAGTTCTTCCATGGCTTGGGATTTCTTATCCAATTTTTCATCTCGCTTTGACCGTCGCTCTTTGTTGTGTGACATTACCTATGGAAACACATGGCCACCTCTTTAATAGCTACTTAGAGCTCATGCCCGAAAAGAACTACACTTACATACACTTTCATCCACATCGCTTCTCTTTACAATGTTTTGAAGTCTTCTGGACTATTTGCAAAATTTGGTTTGTAATGACCATTTAAAGCTGGCCTGGAATTTATTCTTAAAAAGGTTTTATTCTGTACCACTTCATTAACTTATCTGAAGAAGAGGGCATAAAAACTGACCATTTTCTGCATGCAAATATGTCATCCAGAAGTGCAGACAAGCTACTGTAGCTCTGTTATTATTGGCACAACAGAAAGTGATTACATGATTTTCCAAAAATGGAGTCCAGTGGCACCTCAGATTTACTGATTATAAATCTGTTAGCCTTTATAGTGCCATAAGGGTCTTCTTTTTGCTACAACATTACAACATAGGTACTTCCTAGAAATGGTTTACCAAAGGACTGCTACCTATATAAGGAATAATGGAAGACAAGACAAAAATACATTGCTCTTGTTCAGTTTTCATTGAGACCATTATTTAATCTGGTTTGGTTAGGTTGAAGGTGCATGATGAACTGGAATCTGTGTGATTTCCCATCACAAACACCTGGTTTTAGGCATTCGTTATCACCTGGTAAAGTGAGCTTGCTATGTTCTTACCTGGGATTCTTGGATCTGGGTGAGTTTTTTCTTCTCCTGTTCTTCTTCTTGCTTCTTCTTTTTCTCTTTCTTTTCTTTCTTTTTTGCTGTCTTTAATTTCTTTTTTATTTCAAACCTGGGTTCAAAACAAGGGAAAAATGAGTAAGCACCTGCAGTCACTTTCACAAATCATTAGAAGTCAAGGGAGGATGAAATATTATAATAGATGAAAAACTCTTAAAGCAGGGATGGGAAGCCATTTTTGTATGCCAACAATTCAATTTCCTGGGGGACAGCAGCATAGATTGGGGGGTGCGTGGGGCTAGAGATGACAGTTTACTAAAGCCCAAAAGTGGGTGAGGCAGGAGCTGGATGCAGAGGGACATATCTTTTGTCTCTTTCAACAGCCTTTTTTTTTTTTACCATCACCACTTCTCTCTCCCAGCTCCAGTTATGGGATGAATCTGAATAGTGGATTCCCATCACTGCTCTAAAGCAAGAAAATTATAAGCAGGAATAGACTGTAATAGTTACACTAAAGGTGGGTGAAAAACATGTCCACCCATTACTGTTACAGACTAGGCAAATTACTGGCAAAATCAGGTGACTTGTTGCTCAGTTTCAAAGCAAAATACCAGATCTAGAAGCTGGCAGGTGAGCCTAAGTGTTTGAGTTGATGGGATTGATCACTTTAAAGCATGACTACTCTAGGACAGTGGGAAGAGTTCAGACAGATGTACAGAGCCATCCACCAAACTAACAACCAAGTTAAGTTCAGGACCTACTGAATTTGAACTGTATACATCAGAAGCTCAGTCCTGCAGTCAGATTTAGCATGGTGAGAACAAAAGTTGTTTGGTTATGCCTAGAAATTGCAAGCTTTATCTGACCAGGATTTTGCTTGAAACTGAAATCCGAACAGCTGCAAATGATATTCTGCAAATTATTTGCATCGCATGCTGCAACTGAAACTCTCCTTGCTGCTTGGTTCCATACTAGACTGTAAGAACAGCCTGGAGAAATGGGAAAGGTATAAGATATATGTTCAAAAATATAGTAAAGGTTCGTTGTCTATGCTAGGGTTTGAATGACTTTGGAATGAGAAGGATTTGAGTAATAGAATCAAGGATACTAACTGATGTAGGAATGTATTAGATAATTAGGTAAAGAAGTATAGAATAATTAGAGTACATTCAAGTGTAAGATAAAAATATACATTAGGGATTAACAGGAAGTCCAAAGTGTGGTAGTATATATATGATTTTGGAATATTTTGGAATATAATTTTGTAAAACCCTTATTTATTTTTTATTTTTTGGTTCGGTTGGTATGTATATTATTAATATATGTGTGGGGAAAGACAAAGACCAACAAGCCATGATGAGTGATATAATACTGTTTATTTTTGTAACATAAGAATATGCTTTATAATCTGTGATATATAGAACGTTTGTATTGAATACCAACTTTATGCATTATTTTGTTATGTATTCTTTTGTTTATTAGTTTACTTTGTAATATAAAATTCTTAATAAAAAATCATTTTAAAAAAAGAAAGAACAGCCTAGGGGGCAGGACCTATGCTGTGCAAACTACAGAAAGTGACTATTTGAATTTTTGAGAGTCAGAAGTTGGGCCTGAAACAGGTAGAATTCATTTTCTACTTTTCCTAGCAAAAGCAGATTATCTCTAAATGCATTTAAATATAATTATTTTAAATAGAATTGAAAAGCACTTTTATTGAGGGCAGTGTAATTTCTTCTATCATCTTCCTGTATTTAATTTTCAGAAGGTTGGAGATCTGGTGGTATGACACTATTTGTTTGTGTTTTTATATGTATATGTGTGTGTAGTGTGTATCTATATCTAATATAGGTAGGAAACAAAAACAACACATTCTGACAATTTCTTGCACCCTGCAAAGGATAATTTTGTAAGCTGCATTTACTCCATTTCTGTCCTTTTTTAAAAAACCAAACCAAAAGGCAGCTGGAAATGATTTGCATGTATCCTACCAATACTGAGCACAAGTAGGCATTGACCAAAATAAAAACTAGCAAGCTTATTGGAAATATGGGCATGAGGGTGCGTGTTGCATATGTAGAGGGCACTGAAATTGTTATTTAAGTTAGCCTTTAATCATAAACCTCACCTCCTCTTTAGAACCTCTCTCTTCTCTATCCGATTAAACAACTCCTGCTCCCTCTCCTTTTCTGTCATCTGTTCTAGCCGAGCTCTGTCCTCTTCATCGCCCATGAGGTCCTCCCCATAGCCATCAGTGAACTCATCTTCTGAAGATGAATCAGAGTCTGAGCTGGAACAAGAGCTATTGCTTTCAGAGTCAGATACTTCACCTGAAACAAAACAGAAAGAATCCACTCTGCTGAGTCAACTGCAGAACTCCAGATAAAGACCAAGGACATTTGCCTGCATACATTCCTTGTTACTATTGATTCCCTTTCTCCCCATCACCACTTTGGAGCATGCCATGTACACTGGTGGCACTAAAATGCACACATACCTGTGATAAAGTATCAAGTATCACTAACAAACCTCGACTATGCCAGGAGAAAATACATACACATTATTATATCTTTTGTTGCTCCTTAATAAAGTAAAATTGATAGAGTATGTGGGCCTCTGCATAGGATGGAATTGCAAGATTGTAAAAGAAAGTTACTTTTAGGCAAAAAGTACAGGCACAGCCCAAAGGTCTAAGAATGTCAGAAAGATTACAATACTGAGAATACCAAAGCCACATTCAGATGTATTATTTGTTCTACTCCAACGGTTCAAAGCAGGCTACAGCAATGGTAAATGAAACACATTCCTTAAGGGAAAGAAAAACTTGTTAACTCTGACCATTAATCCTGCTGTTTGAGGCTGATGGGAGTCCAACAAGACCTGAAGGACCACAGATTTCTCACCTCCAGTGCACAGAATAAAGGAGCGGCCTCATACACAATAGCAAGTGGCTGATTACTATTACTATTAGCATATAGCTCAGACAATCACAAGAATGGTCCACAACATTAGGAGAGGAATTTAATATTGCCCACTGTTCTGGAGGTTCTCCCAATCCTTGCACAGGGCTGCCGCTAATGAGACTCATTAGATCAGGCATAGGCAAACTCAGCTCATTCCTAGCTAACAGGACCAGTGGCCAGGGATGATGGGAGTTGTAGTCCCAAAACATCTGGAGGGCCGAGTTTGCCTATGTTTGCATTAGATGAATCCCACACCAGATTTGTAGAGGGAGGAAGAAATGATTAGAACAGACCAGGAAAATAAAATTACTGATATCTTATTACGGAAGGCTTAAACCATTGTCCCTTTCTTGCCCTTTATGTCTAAATATCTAGAGTGATAGGAAACATTAAACAAGCACACCAGTGATTTACATATGCTTTTAGTACTTCAGCATAGCCTACAGCAAATATAAAAATAATTTGACCTGGAAAAACAATCTAAGCCCAACAGAAATTGAGTGCCTAAAGAAAACCATGGTGACATGGTGCATCCTCTTACCTTCTTCAGGTGCTGAGCTCTCTGCTGAGCTTTCTTTATCAGAGCTGCCTGATGAGGCTGCTTTGTTCATCTGTTTCTTCATGGCTCCTTTTTTCTCTGCTTTCCCAGTTTTCACTTTCTTTTTGTTTTTAGAACCTCCGACTGTCCACTGTATCACAGGAGAAATGAAGAGAATCATGTGGCAAGGCTGAGGCTTTCCCAAACAATCACAACCGTGACAAGTTAATTTTACAGGAGATAGGACAAACTACAAGAGAAGCCCAGATTATAATACAGATTTATATTGCAGAATCCACACTGATTTGATGCAATCCACTTATTCTTGTAGAAAAGCTTACCTCTACATCACTGTCTGAAGTCTCAGAATCTGAAGATGCTGTAGGCTTACTAGCAGGTGCTTCTTTTTCCTCAGAGTCACCACGTTTCCGTTTGGCAAGTGATAGGAGTTCCTGGTAGAAGAATAAATATACTGTTACCTTTGAAATGAAAAGACTCTAACCCTATTAGAGACACAATTTTCACGATAACACTTCTCCATCAACCCCATCAATTTTTCAGATATGCTGTCCCTTAAAGTACCAGTGTTATCACACGGTGTAATCTGCTGTACAAACCATTAAAAAACAAACTTCGCATGCATACAAGCAGGGATTTCTCTTTTGCGACCCAGCTCCTCTGAACTCCTTCCTAAGTAAAGTCCAGGGGTGACTGACCGTATAAACTTCTAGGAAATGTGTAAAAATGTTATTTCAGAAAAGTTTTAAAGAATCACATGCTTCTTACGCTGTGCTCCATTTGTGGCTCTGGGTTATTTGGTGAATTTAAGTGTACGCATTTGACTTTCAATTTGACAGAATTGTTGCAGTCCACTTTTAATACATAAAAAGTTAATATAATAAATGCAAACAGGTGGACCCATTACAAAATATATTACACATGAATCCGAGTCCTTAGACCAGGGTGGTCCAACTTCATACCAAGTGGGCTACTAGAATACTTCGACACGGAACCCACAGACCACATTCTGCCTTGTCATGGGGGTGCCAGGCTTTGGGAAGGAAGTGCCAGGCTTTGGGAAGGATCTGGCAGGGTCCTAGAGTCCTTTCCAAAGCTGGGAATGTGCTAACAAGGTTTTGGAAAGGAGGACAGAGGACTCTAGGACCCTGTCAGAGCCCTCACACTTTCCCCCAAAACCCAGCTTACCTGGCTTTGGAAAGGCAGTGCAAGGGCTGTGGGGGGGCATAAAGTGTTGCAAAGGGCTACCTAAAAAGGCATCAGGGGCCACATTCAGTCCTCAGGCAGTGTGTTGGACTACCCTGCCTTAAGACATTTTAAAGCACACCCACGAGTCACATTATAACATTTGCTTATTGGAGTGCTCCCCTAAGTAACAACTTACGACATGGGAGGACTTCATACATGTAACTTCAACAGTCAAACAGCTATACAGATCTCTACAGAATTCTACATATCCCAATGGCCTAGTTCACATAGGTGTTTGGGCTCTAGGAGATGAGACAGGCAACTTTGTTCCTTCCTGGTCATTCTGATGCTGTGCTGAGCTAAGCCCTGGTTTGGTTTAGCGTGTCATCCAAACCTAGGCTCATGGTTTAGCTCTCTCCAGGCTAACTATGAGCCGTCCTGTGGTTAATTGATAGGGTTTTTTGGGGAGAGAATAAAAAAGTATGCCTGACAACACGCTATGTCAAATCGCAACTTAATTCAGCCAGAGGAAAGCAAAGCAGCTGCAATCTCTGCTCCAAGACCCACCATTAAGCTGTGGTGTGGCTAACTAGGCCAGTGGCCAGAGGTGTATGGCCAGAGGTGTAAAGTAAATCTTCCAGCTATCCCAATTTCAACCACTGGGAGCACTCCAGTGAACAAGGCACACTACAGGGAAGATGGATCAGTGAGTTTGCTATTTTAAAAAAACAGGAAGTGAAAAACATGCATTGAATTTTCAGTAGAACCTGCGACCTAAAAGATGTGTTTTAATTATCAAAGAGGCTTGGTTCAGATGTCATGCTATGTGATCATCAAACTTTGTTTGGTGATCAGAAGTGCCCTGCAGGCTTGCTTGTCCCCCTTTCCTGGGCTCATACACTTTCTCCCCCCTTCCTTTCCTGGTTAGTGATAACTTAGTGTTTTCTGTGACCTCTGAACTACAGTCACTATTAACCATTAATTGCTCTCAAACAATTTATTCTGGGCAAACCATTGTAAACACATACGAGGGTGTGAGGGAGGAAGAATGTAGGTGGGAGTGGGGAAATAAGTCTGCAATGCTGTGGTGTGCTCCCAATTGCTAAACCATGGTCTGAAAAACCAGTTAGCAAAATATCTTAACTGGACCACTGTCTTAGCAAGACTGTACCAATATGCAAGAAGGAAAATCCTTCATAAGGATTTGACATTTTCCCTGCTAAGGAAAGATGCTTCACATTTTCTTTTGGCTAATATTGGTCTATACCAGGGGTCGGCAACCCGCGGCTCCGGAGCCGCATGTGGCTCTTTTACAGCTTTGCCGCGGCTCCGGGGTGGCGTGCCTTCTCCCGCTCCCCTTTCCCTCCCGTCGCGTCGGTGTGTGTAGTCGGGGGGCGGCGGGAGAGCGAGCTGCAGAGAGAAAGAGAAGTTGGCGAGCTGCGACGGGCGCGTCGACAGCAAACCAGAGCCGAGCGCGGAGCCCGAGAGCGAGAGCAGCGCCTCCTCCTCCTCCCGCTTCCCGGCTGGGCAATTGACAGCTCATTATCATGCTGCGCTCACTCGCTGCCTGTCTAGGGCCGGAGGGAGAGCGAAACGCGCGCGCACACAAAAGCTGGTGTGTGTGTGTGTGTGTGTGTGTGTGTGTGTGTGTAAAACCCTCCCCAGACCATCCCGGGAGGGGAGGGAGGGGGAGCGTCGGGTGGAGTGGGGAGCGAAGGGGATGAAGGAGAGCGGGATCCTCTGGTGGGGCGTTTTCTTTCCGAAAGGAAAAAGTTGAACTTGGCTCCTCTCTTCATCCACCCTCCCGGGCGCTGCCATCGTCCCCAGATCTCGCTTTGGAAGCCCAAAGGAAGGAAGCGGAGATTTTAAAAAGCGTGAGGAAGGAGAAGAAGAGAAAGAAGGAGAGAGGACGAGAGAAAGGGAGGAAAGAGACTTCTCTCTTCTCTCGCCTCCTTCCCACCCCGATCCCCCTTGGCCGGGCAGTTCGCTTCGTACACAACTTTGTGTATTGCAGGGGGGCGAAGATCCCCCAATGGCGTCCAGATCGCGGGCGGGACGCGCTGGGCTCCTGAGGGCACCCCGGAGGCAGCGAGCGAGGCTAGGGCTTGCCTTGCGTTCAGGGAAGCCATCCATCCCTCCGCCCTGCGCGCCGCCTCGATCTGGGGCTCTCTCTCTCTCTCTCTCTCCTTTCTCTCTGCTCCGTCACTGCGCCAGATTACAGGAGCTGCGGATGCCGGTAAGCCAAGCAGATCCCCAGCCCTAGCAGGGCGTGAGGAAACCTGGGGTGGGACGGGAGGCGCCGCCGCCGCCAGCAAAGGAGCTGTTCTTTAGCACTCGGGCAGGCGAGCAGGGAAATTCCCAAGCGCCGCCGCCGCTGTTTAGCAGAGGGAGGAAAAGTTACCTAACAAGCGGCTCCTCCGGGTGGAGATGCGGCAGGCTTTGTATTGTAGTGTGTTTTATTTATTTATTTGCTTTTACGGCTCTCACTATTTTCCTCTTAAAGCACCCTCTTATTATTAGCCCTTCCCGGTTCTCGCGGCTGACTTCTTCGTGTAGGCCAGGGCTACTTTTCTTTTGCCTCTGAGCAAAAGACTCTTAGGAGTCAAAGCAATCTGAATGGTGTTTAGTTACAGGTCTCTCCCCCTCCCCACCTTCTGACTTTCTCTTCTCAGCCGGCCTTTTCATCTGCTGCATTTTGACTAGACTACCCAGCGGTTCACATTTGATTTATTATTATTATTATTATTATTATTATTAGGTTGTATCCAGTGTTAATCCTACTCAGCACAAACCCATTGAAATTGATGGGCACAATTTACTAAGTTTTTCATAAATTTCAGTGGCTCTATTCTGGGTAGAACTTCACTGGATTCAACTTCTCCTTCTCCTTCTCCTAACAGGAAATAAATCAGGAGGCTCCTGATGGACGCTTGCCTAAATCGTGGCGGCGCGGGGCGGCAGGGGGCGGGGCACCATACGTCATGCGCAATGATGTCACATGGCCCCGCCCCCTCGCCTAGGGCGCGAAAAGCGGCTCCCAGTTTTTTTTTTCCTTCGGAAACGGGTCCAAGTGGCTCTTTTTGTCTTAAAGGTTGCCGACCCCTGGTCTATACATTACTCACTCTGTTTGTGCCAACTTCTACCATATAAATTGTACTATGAATTCTTATAGTTTAGAAAGACCCACAGTTTTCAAGCAACTAAAGAAGTGAGCAAAATGGAAGTGAGATAATATTGGAGTTTCATCATTACCCACAAAGTTCTAGCACTTGGTAGTAAAATCATAATTTCTCTTTTAAATGCTAGATTTAAGCTACAAGCAGTACCTAACCCCAAAATATGATACGTTGGCTTATACAGTGGACCCTCGACTTACGAAGGTAATCCGTTCCGACGGGACCGTCGGATGTTGAAAAAATCTTAAGTCGAGTCCCCATAGGAATGCATTGGGGAGAAAAAATTCGTATGTCAAAAAAAAACCTATCTAAACTTTGGAAGTCGAGGAAATCCTATCTAAAACGGCTGCGACTTCCTTTTGGAAGTCGAAAAAATTCGTAGCCGCGCGGCCGCTTTGATCCCTCGTAACTCGAAAAATACGGAAGTCAGGTTACTCGTAAGTCGAGGGATCACTGTATTAATTAAGCACTTGGAAGGTTAACATCACAATCCTTTATTTGCATACACATTTTCCCAAACATAAACAGCACAGTGATAATTTTGGCAAGGAGAAGAGAGCTTCTCAATGAATAAATAAAATATCTCCCTAAAATCAGAAGCACGTGGTGTTGCATGCTGCTGTTTTCAAAGTAACAGCTGTCAGACTACATATTGATGGCAGCTTCCTACCAGATGTAAACAGCAGCCAGAGAAGGGGGATTTTCAGCAGGATTGCACCACAAGAATATGTTGAAAATTATACCCCACCACCACTACAACCCCAATCTGCCCCCCACAATTGCTATTTAAATTAGAATAAAAAGCACCCAAACTATATGCTTAATGCCATGTAGGGCTTGGTGCACAAATGAGCAGTCACTGGACAGCAAAAATGCTTAAGCACTGTTTTATATAACAAAAATGCTAAAAAGCAGTACTGCCTATACAGAAAAATGCTAAAAAGCAGTACTGCCTATACAGAAAAACAGATAAGCCCAAAAATGTTGATTACCAAAATCAAGCAATATTTATTGGGTGTTTGATCTTTCTCACCAAATTCTGGGGTTTTCTTTTATAACCATATCAAATGTTTCCTCACTAGCTACAGCTTCCTAGAGATGTTAAAATCAGTATATTGGATCCACAACATTCCTTCCATAAATAGAAGGGCTCCTCCTGTTTATGGAAGGGACTGAGAACCACCAGACAATTCCAGTGGAGAAGAGGAAGGGGAGATGCTCCAACCCTCTGGGACAGTTTTTCAGGGACACAGTTTTTCACGGAAGGAGGAATTGATGAAATATCTGCTCACAGGTATCAGGTTCAAAATCAGTCTCTATGCAAAAAAAAAGTTGTATTATTATTATTAGTAGTAATAGTAGTAATAATAATAATAGTAATAGTAGTTTTCAGTCTACTAGGTTCTCCTCTCCTACTTCCAGATATCCAATCTTTGCCTCCTCTCCATTTTCTCGCCTTAGCTCTCTCCACTGCCACCAGCTATTCCTTTCCATGGCTAATCAGATGACTGCATTACAGACAACATCTGTGCAGTTTTGCTTACAAATTGGCACAAGGCACCCAAATGTATTTCCAAATGTGCATCTCTATTAAAAACTATGTGTCTCAACTTTACACCTTCACCAGCAAACCTGATATTAATATTTACAGTACAATAAAGGCCACATTTTTGTTAAGAATGTACATTGATTTCTACCTTTCCAGCTTCCTAAGCCACCTATAATCCTAATATTAACTATTTGGGTTTAAGCAAAGAGCTTAAGTGTATACACCTAGGGTACATTTCCAATGAATTCAAGGATGAGTGCTTTACATAGTGTTAATTCAGATGTCCGTGGCCTTATCTGTTCAAGTAGGCTGCGAGTTTTGAAGCAATTTAACAGAGGTATTGCTTAGCACCCAACTTCAGTAATCATGTAAGGTGCAAACACTCTACTCATACAGTGGTACCTTGGTTCTCGAACTTAATCCGTTCCGGCAGTCCGTTCGACTCCCGAAATGGTTTGAAAACCAAGGCTTCTGATTGGCTGCAGGAGCTTCCTGCACTCAATTGGAAGCCGCAGAAGCCACGTCAGACATTCAGCTTCCGAAAAACGTTTGCAAACCAGAGCCAATTTGTTCAGGAGCCAAGCCGTTCGAGTACCAAGGTACCACTGTACTACAGTATTCTCCAATTGTTAATGGGCAAGAATGGAAAGTTGGGTTTACTGTGAAGTGCTCTTCTGATCAAAAGGCAGTAAAGGGGTTAAGTAAATCTTCTTGTGGTAGATGGCAAGGCCCAAATCAGAAGAAGTTAAATGCCCCTATCAACTGTTAAGACTTGACCATGGTAGTTATCACTGGGGGGGGGGGGGACATTTAAACGAGTACTCCAACAAGAACAGAAATGAAGACAAAGAAAGACATGTTCAGAAGGACATGAAACCACTGTGGGAAACTGCACAATTGTATATAAGAACAACCCTTCTACACAGTTGTCTTCCATTAGCTTTGGCTGGTGCCCCAGCTGCGCCCCTATCTGGACAGGGATAGCCTAACTTCTGTCATGTATGCTCTGGTAACCCCTAAATTAGATTACTGCAACATGCTATACATGGAGCAGAAGATGGTTCAGAAACATCAGCTGGTGCAGAATTCAGTGGCTTGGTTGCTCACTGGGGGAAGACAGTTTGAGCATATTACACTGATCCTGCCCGACTGTATTGACTACTAATTAGTTTCCTGGCCCAATTCAAAGTGCTGGTGTGTGTGTGTGTATTCCATTTACAGTGGTCCCTCGACTTACGAAGTACTTGACATCCGTATTTTTCGACTTACGAATGAAAAAAAGTGGCTGCACGCCTACGAATTTTTCGACATCCGAATGGAAATCGTTGCCGGTTTAGATGCGGTTTCCTCGACGTGCGAATTTTAGATGCGGTTTTTTCGACTTACAAATTTTTCTGAATATTTTTCTCCCAATGCATTCCTATGGGAAATCGACTTACGATTTTTTTCGACCTACGAATGTCCATTCGGAATGGATTAAATTCGTAAGTCGAGGGACCACTGTAATTATATACATTCACATCATCACTATCCACTTTACCACCCTGGTTCTTAGAGCCATCGACTTCCTTCCCTCCCGCCTCATGGCTATCAAAATTAACCTTTATATCATTGCATTTTGTACATTTTCCAATTCTAATTGTACTCATTACAAAATGACTCAAAATTTAAATATAGAAAGGTAGAAAATTTCTCATTACAAGTCTTCAGACAACCCTGCTAGTGATGTTAATTGCTTACAATAATCTTTCAAATATCGTATGAATTTACTCCAGTCCTTTTGGAATACTTGATCATGCTGGTTTCAGACTTTTCCTGTCAGCTTCGCCAGTTCTGCAAAATCCACCATCTTCATCTGCCTGGTTTTGATCTATAAAGCCTTATACGGCTCAGGACCGCAAAACCTCAATACCGCCTCTTGTCATATGAACTGATTCGGACCCTGCGCTCATCATCTGAGGCTCTTCTTCATGTGGCTCCTCCATGAGAGGTCTGGAAGGCGGCAACACAAGAACGGGCTTGTGATCAACTGGAACACAGAACTGGCTGACAGAAGATGGAGACTGACTAGGAGTAACTCCTTACACATACAGGTAGATAGCCGTGTTGGTCTGTCATAGTCAAAACAAAATAAAAAAATTCCTTCCACTAGCACCTTAGAGACCAACTAAGTTTGTGCTTGGTATGAGCTTTCGTGTGCATGCACACTTCTTCAGATCCTTACACATATTCTGCCGAGAGTGAGAAACCACTGTTGCATCTAAGAGTGAAATAGGGCATGAGACTAAGTCAAAGGGAGCAATAATGGAAGCCTGTAGCTCGACAAGGAGCATGAGAGGCAACGATGTCCTTGACAGGATCACCCATTTGGAAGTGTAAATCTTATCTGACCACTTCTGCATCAGAAAAACTGATATTTGTTGGGACCTTGAGACGAAGCATCTATTGTGCTCTTCCAGGAATGAAATTGTGATGGCTACATCTCTTTTGGTCTGAAGTATCAACAGGTTTTTTAGATCTAGGCAGACATGAACCCCACTGCTCCAGAGATTAGGAAATGCTGACAGGTTTCCATGATATTAACTAATGCCATGAAAGTCTTTGCTTGCATTTCTTTCACAATTAACCTCAGCATCTATATTCTGACCTTCCTGCATGTGGCAGGAATTGCAGGTCCAGAATAATTTGCTAATCCCTGTTCTTCTGGGACTCCGTAAGGAAGACAAAAGAATATATTCTGAGCGACAAGACTAATTCTATGGCTGCAACCTGAGTACAGGTCACGAAAGGATCTTTCCAAGCAGGGGCTCAAGAACAACAGAACACCCCTTTTATTTATTATTATCTTAATAGAAGATAGAAACAAAAAGATTGGGTGTGTCCTCCTCTTCTGTACCCTGTTTAATTTTTGGTCTGCCTTTTACAGAAAACGGAATTTGCAGCTTTGCTGCTGAAACCACTGCCCTACTGACCAAGAAATGAAGTTGTATTGGTGTGCTTGTTTTTTTACAATCCATGCACTTTGCATACACCAAGAAAAGAGACATTAAATGTTCAGGTTCCAGAAACCTCTAGAGAGGAAGACAGACCCCAGCACTCTAAACCAAGCAGAAATGATTGCACCCTGCAAAAAGCCAGAGAAAATTGATATTATGTTTATTTGCAGAGCTGAAGTATCCAAAGAGGGGGGGGACTAGTAAAATTATAAGAGACACAGAAAGGAGAGCAAGGGATCTTGCTGTGGAAGCCTGAACAAGAAAGACAGAAGACTGTGAAGCTTGGAAAGTTAAGAGAGACCTTACGCAGAATTCTCCATCTGCCTGGCTGCATGTCAGAACTAAACAACTCACTCTGGGATCCTCGGACATTGCAGGGGGAGACTTTTCTCAGTGACAGGAAACAGGAACTAAGACGAATTTGTTGCAAGAGGTTCAGAAACCAGTAGGCTACCTATTCCCCATCCCTCAAAACATCAAACACCATTGAGTTTCAAAGGAGTCCTATTCAGATGGGTGCCCAACCTATAGTAGGGGGTGGCTAGCCAATGGCTAGTCCAGATGATGCTGGACTAAAACCCTCACTGCCCCTGATCGCTGGCTTGGGTTGACGGGAATTCAGCAACACCGGGGCGGGGGGGGGGGACCCAAGGCTAGCCGCCCCCGAGCTACAGGCACAAGATGCATCGTTGCCTGCCCATCCCATCACCTGGCGGAGGGGTCCGCCCCGTCACTAACGAGGAAAAAAGCAACAACAAAACCCCTCACCCTTAAGATATTATTTCTTCCTCCAGGGCACCTCAGCGAACTGCCTGCTTCCGAGGGAGCCCCCCATGCCCCCCCTTGCGCCTCCTCCTCACCCCGTTTGGTGCCCAGAGCCCTCCCGCCATGGCCCCCCACACGCGAGCCCCGCTCTGCCCCTCCCCGAGGTGCCGAAGCAGTCGCTCCCGCAGACGCTGAGGGACGGAGACCCGAAGGCTCCCCTCAGCCGCCCACGGAGAGCGAGCCCGGCGGCGGCGGCGGGCGCGGAGAGAAGCCCTGGGCCCAGCTCGGCTCACCCACCTGGTCCAGGTTCTCCTCGCTGCCGCTGTCCTCGGTGTCGGAGTCAACGAGGACCCGGCCTTTCCGCTTCTTCACCATGGCGGCGCTCTACTGCTGCTGCTGCTGCCGCTGCTGCTCCTCACGGCGGGCCCCGCAGGCGCGAGCGGCGAGACACTCAGAGCGGCCGGGCCTTTGCCGTGCCAGCCGCTCGCCCGCCAGCTAGCGAGCCCGGGACACAAAGGGCACCGAGCATGCGCCATGCGACGCCCCGCCTTCTGGGGCGGGCCTAAGGGCCTGGCGCCGAATGGGGGCGGGGCCGGGGAGCGGCGGGCCAGTGGCCGGTCGGAACGGGGAGGAAGGGGGCGGGCGTTGTGGTGGAACAAAGAGGCGGTCCCGCGTCAGTTGGGTCCGGCCCCTGGCCCCTAGAAGATGGCGCTGCGAGGAAGCGGCGCGCGGGCGAGAGGGGGGCGGGGGATGGCAGGGAGTGAGCTGGGTCTTGTTTCCCTTGAAGAAATGAAAGCAGCATTTTGGGAATAGAGGAGCCCTCAGTCGTACTGTAAAAGCATTGTGTGAGCCGGGCTCTCCTTAAACGGCCGTTTCTAGGTTTTGGCCTACTGGGACTTCCTGACGCCTGTTGTACTTCGTAGGCCTACATGAGACTGATTCGCGACTGTTCCTTATTGCGGAGGGTAACGCAACAGTGTCCCTCGCCCTTCTCAGGGGGCCGATAACGTCTCTAGGAGAATTCTTAGCCGAAGGAGCGCTGGGGGCGCTTGGCCGGGAATTCTCCCGTGTGCAACGCGGAACCTTGAGTGTGAGGCTCTTGTTTCCATGGAGAGCGGAGCCAGCTGCACTCGGTCTCTGGGGTCATACGGATGGCTTTCGGCGGCGGACGCACGGAGCGTGGAGGCATCGCAGAAGGCAGGTGAGGGCGGCGCGCGAGAGGGTCTTACTGTGAGGGTGAAGCGGGGATGTGAGGTGACTCTGGCCCTTGTTGCCTGCATGCAAGAACGGGGACCTGTCGGTCTGCGTGTCTTTAACCACGTGGGCTTTCCTTGCTAAATGTCCGCTAGTTTTCCCGGGTGGTTTAGTTCTGGAAACTCCAGGTGTAGCAAACGAAAGGGCATCCGATTCGCGTAGCCTTATGCCCTGGCGCCTCTCATTTTAGAAACAGGGCTCAATTATTAAGCTAAACCAGGCAGCATTAAAACCTTAGGTTAGGGTAAATAGGCTCTAAGAGCGTGAGCGTCCGTTGCCGTCTGCTGGTTATTAATATGCACGGAAAGTGTCGACGTGAGGAAGAATTCTCTCTCAGTACCGTTGATAATCTGGATATAGCTGCATAGTGATAGCGCTGTACTTAACTTTTGCCTGTTCTTTTATGTATATTTACATGTCACGTGTAGTGTGTTATTTATTCACAGTTTCAGAAGACTTATTGATTGACTTTTGTTCTGAGTTTGTAACAGCCCATAGTTTTTCATTTGGTATTTCCAATGAGAACTAAGTTGTTTCCTCAGATTCAATTTTTCCTAAAGTTGTCATTTATTTAAAACATTTCTTTATTACTAAGAGTAATCCTAGATCTATTACAGTGAAATACATTTAAACTTACAACATACAGTGAAAACACCATCAATAAATAATGGACTTGGTGACTAGATGGTGCAGAAGCTAAAACTGTTTTGTCAAAATTTTATGATTATAAACTAATTTGCCATATGATTAGGATTTAGTAGCGATACCTTTTGAGTTTTCAAAGTACTTCATGTATGCTATTTCAGCACCCCCTACAACAACCACGGAAAATAGGCTAATATTCCCATATTGCACATGGGAGATGAGCTGTTAATGGCTTTCTTAAGGCCACCTAAAGAGTTTATTCCTAAACCAAGTGTTTTTGTTGAATGGGCATGACTGCCATTGTCATCTCTGCTTTTTAGCCAGCTATGGAGTACATTTCAAAAAGCTTTCCATGGTGCTAAGAGTATATGTGTGCAGATGAATGTGCACTCCCTATTTGCATTTAAAGAGAAAAACAATCTGCTTCTATTTGGATACAATATACTTATTATACTTATTATTATTTTTAAAAATAATAATATTGAACTAGGGCAATGTGATACCTGTTTCTTATTTATGAGGCAGGGATTATCCTCAGACTCTGCTGCCAATAATGCTACTTAAGGTAATAAAGTTAAGCACATACTCAAATCTTAGTAGGTTTTGGAAAATAAATTAAGCCAACATGTATGCTCAAAAAATATTTCATTTCCTTTTGTTACAGATGGAAGCAAGCAACATTAATCAGGGATTAAAAGCACTATTTTTTATTTAAATAAAAGTTTGTTGGAAAGCAAAAGATTATAGTTTTCTACGAATATTATTATGGCTTCATCCCTCAAAATTTTGGATGCTGCCTGTCTTCTAAAGAAATGTCACTGGCAAAATGGCTTGTGTCCCTTGTTTACACCTCTTGTTGATAGTTGCAATATAAAATGGTACAGTAGCTACAGGAGACCAGGGACACCTCCTGACAGAACCCCACCTTGGAAGAAAATAGACTTCAGCTTTCAGAAGGGAGTGGAAGGGATCAAGACACATTTTGGCCGATTAGTGAAAGAAGTAACTGATCATGTGAAAGGGCCTGAGGGACGTCCACTAAAGCAATACATGCTGGAACAGACAAGAGTGACTTGGGAGTTTCGTAGTCAAGAAGACTTGGATAAATGGGTAATCTCGTCTGATGTTGAAATTGGAGGGAAAAGTGAAATCTATTTGCAGCTGGGCAAGAATAACCAGTCTGCTCTGTTGTATGGGAACATTAATACTACAGTACCTCGTGATGGTGAGACCAGGTACAGTGGTTACTGCTCCATGAGATCTAAACCTCAACTGGTGAGTATATACTATATTATAGTAATAATCATTTTGCTTCAAACTGGGAGCACTATTTAAGCAGGAGTAGAATTAGCTTTTAGTGATGAAAGCTCTTTATAAATTTTGTGTGTGTGTGTTACAAAAGTACATACATTCTCCCTATTTTCAGATCATAAAGTCCTTTATACAGATCAGTTATATTTGATGTAAAACATTACTGTTGTATACAGTGCAGTTGTATCTTGGATCCCAAACGCTTTGTGAGTCAAACTTTTTGGCTCCCGAACGCCACAAACCCGGAAATGAGTGTTCCGATTTGCGAACGTTATTTGGAACCCGAGCATCTGACACGGCTTCCGCGGCTTCCGATTAGTTGCAGGAGCTTCCTGCAGTCAATTGGAAGCCACACCTTGGTTTCTGAAAGTTTTGGAAGTCGGAACAGACTTCCGAGGTACAACTGTATAAGGGGAGGAGGGTATAAATCTGAGATACATTTGTTGCTGGCCTGTGTGCAACAGTGTTTGCTTAATGTACAGGTATATTAAAATTGTACTGACCTTGATTTATAGAGCATGCTCAGCATTGTGTAGTCAACCGAACACTTCCTGCTGCCACAACTGTGAGGTGAATACAGTATACAAAAATGCCATTTTAAAGATACTGTGTTTCCCCTATTTTAAGACACCGTCTTATATATTTTTTCCCTCAAGAAAAAGCACTATGGCTTATTTTGAGGGGATGTCTTATTTTTATTACCGGTACGTAAGCCCAGCCCCGCGTTTTCCTTGGCGCCCTCCAGAACTGTGCCTATCACTATGGCTTATTTTCGGGGTACGGCTTATATTTCGCAAATGCGGAAAAATCCTGCTAAGGCTTATTTTATGACTACGTCTTAAAATAGGGGAAACGGTATGTCTTTCGAGTTCTATAATGTGTTAGGACATGCAACTCAGTTTTTGACCAAGTTCTACTCCAGCTTATTTTTTACCACTTTTTGAAAAAGAATAGTATGTTTGAGGCATGTTATTAAGTCACGCAAATTACATGGATAGTGAGTAGAAAGGCACAAAGCATGATTTCCTGAAAGCCTTTACCTACTAATTTGTAATTACGTGCTTCTTAAATAAAACTAAATGTAAACACTTTAAAACATGGTCTTAAATGTGAGTTTGTAATGTAATTTTATCTTCCCTTCCAATATCTGGTAAAATTGTATATATTTATTTAACTTCCTAGAAGAACTAAAGTTCATTAACAGTACAATAAAAGTGTATAAAAGTGTTCAGAGTGCACTGAAGCAGCTTAGTTGGGATGGGGAAGTCAAGTTTGACTCAGTGGAAGGCTTAGAACAGAGCTTTTCAAATTATGCGTTGTGACACATTAGTGTGTTGGCTGCAGTGTACAGGTGTGTCGTGCAAAAATGCTCCCCATGCTCCTCCTGGGGCTGGAAATGGGTTACTTTAACCTCCAGTTTGCTAGTAAAACTGGATTACTGTGTCACAAAATGATGCATGTCTGAAAAATGTGTCACCAACCTGAAAAGTTTGGAAAGCTCTGGCTTAGAGCAATATCTTGTATTTTGGTAGGTGGCTTTTGATCGAAAGATGCCTTATGATTGGTCAAATTTCAATACCCTGGTCCTGCGTGTTCGTGGTGATGGTAGACCCTGGATGATAAACATCTATACAGACCCATACTTCTCTCATCAGAAGGATGACATATATAATTACTTCATGTTCACACGTGGGGGCCCGTATTGGGAGGAAATCAAGGTAATACAATGAGTATTTCCGTAAGGGTGTAAAAATGTATTACTTGTCATGTGGAAAATAAGCAACTGAAGGACCTCTGGCTTACCAGTAATAGTTGTCCAAAATTCAATAGACATGGGCTGTTATTATTAAAAACATTTTATCCCACTATTCAGCCAAAAAAAGATTCCCAGAGTGAGTTACAGGTATGCTCACAATCCAAGAGACAACACAAAAGGAAAAGGAATAAAAAAGCAGGAAAGTAAGCTCAGGCTATAGAGTTCTTGCAGGGATCAGCTGGAATGGAAAGATGTAAAGAGGAAAAGCCAAAAGTTTCAGTTTTTTCACCAAAACCTATGGAAACGATCCTGCAGTTCCATCTTTCCCACTTATATAGTCTGATAGAATGGTTGTAAATAATGATAGTTGAGGGAGCTGGTCTCTCAGCGGACCTGATACAGAGGCCCTACAGTCCTATCTGTCCCTCTTCTGTAGTTTAAAGGAAATGTAAGCTAACAAACTATGTATTTAAATCAAATAATATGTAGGGCACAGAAAATAAGTCCTAATGGATGTCTATAAGGCTCTACAAACTTAAATATGTAGAAGGAATATTTATAAAAGTGATAAACAGAATGATTTTATGGGTACCTCCCCACCGGTTTCAGGCTTAAACGTTTTCAGAGTTTGAGAGATAAGTGGAAAACCATAGAAGGCTGCTGAAGGTCAATAGAGGCAGTTTCTAGATAAATAAACTCATAGTTGTGGGGGCGGCTAGCCAAGGTGCTGAGCTAGTGCCTGGATTTGGTAGTCGGCTGGATGAGGGCCAGTAAATGAGGCGGAATTCTGACAAGATGGAGTTCTGTAGGTTTGTCTCCAGGAATTAGGTGTATATTTTATACATGAGGTTGCACTCACCCTGAAAGAACTGGTTTTCTGTAGTTTCCATTCATTTTTGCAGCAGGTCTATATCTATTTAGCTAGGTATTTTAATGTTGGCATTTTAGTCTTCTCTTACTGTTTTTGGTTACCTCTTACTGTTTTACGATGTTTGCTGGTTTTTCTGGTTTTGTGGTATGCTTAAGTTTGTTTATACCTATTTGTATCATGCCCTAGTACTTGTATGGATTAAGGGCAGTCTACAAAGTTTTAAAATAATAATAGCTAATTAAGCATATAGATAGCCTGTACACAACTGTATCTTCTTTGCAGACTTCAGCAAACTACTGACAAGGCTATTTTGGGAGATATGTATTTGGCACAGGAGTGACTGTGGTCACATGGAGTTGTGTTTTCAGAATTATTGCTTAGGATGAAATTGCAGTGACACTTTGTTATTTCTCTCCTGATTTGCAGCCCAAGCATTGTGAAACTATAACAGCTCTTGCATAGTTAATAGTAATATGGTTTAAAAAATGAAACTTTATTGAAAAGTATTCTGCTACTACTGAACACCAATCATGAATGCAGCATTATTCTGTTGAGTTTATATAGTGTTGAGAATATCAAGTGTTAATATGTGTCTTTGTCATGCAGATTTCCATTTGCCTGTGGTAATTCCTCCTAAACAGCTTGACCAATCCCTCGTTCTAGCTGCCCCATAACTTATTTTGTTCTTTTAAAGATCTTCCTGTTCTTGTACATAACTGTGCTTTCAGTTCTAATCAGTTGAGAGACTGCTGCATTATCCACAAGCAACAGGGGTTATAGTAATGGGTAGGAAAAAACTTACCTACATAGCCATCTCAGTGTGAGTACACATACATACATATATATATATATATCTGCTTTGTATTCAAAGCCAGCACCACTATGAAAATCACAATATGAAATTATGAACTACATGAAGACACTTGCTACGTGTTACCTAAAATATGCTTGCTTCTGACTAAAGGGGGAAGGGGGAGATTATTGTTGTTTTAATTATTTGTGTTTTTATCTTGTATTTTATTCTGTGAACAGCCCTGAGATCTTGTGAAGGGCAGTATATAAATTTAATAAACAATAACAAATAATTTCTTATTGGTAGGTTCCATTTTCTAAGTTCTTTTTTACAAGCCGGGGGAGAATCCAGGATAACCAACATCCACTCTGGTTAGATAAGGTAAATATTCTTACACTTAAATCTGCTACTTGAAAGTCCGGTCGGGACGAGGAGCCAAAAAGGAGGTGGGATTCAGCCCTCCGGGGAGAGTCCGGTTTCTCGCAAGAAACGGGTGTTTGTAAGGGCACCACAACCCCCTGAAAACCTCAAAAGGATTTATTTTGAGGACTGTACCCAGCAGTGCTGAAGAGTGGTCTCTCCACCACCGGGAAGCCCCCAATCTGGGGGCGGGAAGGTTGGTGAGATTGAGGCTTTATACAGATTGCATGTTTGAAACCTGTGCTTAGCTCTTGGCTAACTTGTAGAGCTGCCTTGTTCTCCAAGAATAAGTGCAGGGAGCTTATGCACTCACCAGTGCCAAGTCCTTTAAGTACAGTACCTTCCCAGTGAAGGCCTTTGGCAGAACCAGAGAGAGATTGAAAAGTCCCAGGAGGCCTGTACCTGAACTAGAGTATGTGATGAGAGGAACTCTTCTCACATGGGTCCTTCTTTCCTGTTGGAACCTCTGCTGTAGAATCAGAAGGGAAGGCAAAGCTGGAGGACCAAAAGTAGGGTTTGGCTTGGAGTTTGTGTTCGAAGTTTTAGTGACTGTTGATGTGTGCAACGAAGCAATACCAGTCTGTATTGAAATGGTCCTGTTTCTAACCTATGCGTTAGCTTCTCAGCCAAAGCTATTTGCCCATGCATTTGTATACCTTCTAGTTACCAATAAACCAAGACCAGTTTTCTTATGTGTTTATAAGCTGACAATCAGCAACCATTAAAAAATATGAATAGATCTTTGTAGAGAAGTGTTCTGGCCTCCACAAGTCTATGTTAATTCGAGGAATAATTTGGAAAATGCTGTTACAAATTATGCATTGTTGTTGTTTTTAAACAGATCAGTACCTTAGGATTCACCATAGCTGACCAAGTAAATGGTCCATTTCAGCTGGAGATTGACTTCATTGGATTGTTCTGTGATGCAGCCCATTCAGAGGAAACTGCCTATGAGCTATATGAAAGAAATCCCAAGAAGTAGAACTTACTGAACATTTGGAGGACCGCTATTCATATGAAATTGGAAACTTCCACCACCACCACCACCACCCCTTACATAAAATTTGCAAACGGTAGGGGGTGGGACCTCAGCCTACTAAAATAGCATGTGGTAAGATAGTAGTAGCTGTAAGTTAGTGGCTTTCAAGGTTAGGCGACTGGATGCATTCTAATGGTTTACTAAATTGGAGTAAAGTCAACAGGCTAAAGGTCTAAAATTACATTGAAATAATCCATTTCACTTGAAGAGTAAGAGGCAAGTATTTTGTGGGAAACAAATAGCTAGCTATAATGAGTGATGTAGGCTTTGGGGGCTTGTGTGTTGGGGCTACCTGATAAATTTCTACCCTAAACTCATTTTTGGCTACTGCATTCTTTGTGAATGTTTTTTGTAGCTACCAGCCATCATGGGTAGGATGAGCTAATTTGCAGACATGCCAAAGCTTGTTAGAAATGGGTCCCAATGAGATCAAAAATGCAATCCATGCTGTGACCAAAGCCACTAATGTGCAGAGATTAGTTGCAATTCCATTTGGAAGGAGTACTAGATTCCTTTCTGACCTTGGTCTGTCCCATTTAGAAGCCCTTCATTGGAAGAGGCTTACAAAACAAGCTACACATGCAATAGCAGAAAGCCATCCTCTTCCATTCAGTTTTGGTGGGAAGAAACTGTGTTATTGGAACTCTCCATAATTGAGTAGGAAACGTGCACCTGCTATCAATCAGATGGAAGGACTAGGGAAAAAATGTATTGTTAAATCCTCTTTAAGAGTGAGTTTTCTGTGCTATTCCTTCAACCCTCCTTGTCTCTACTATGTCCTGCCTGTGATTAAAGCCTTTTTGGTCATATCATGACGAGCTCTAGATGACTGGGCCTCTGAGTAAGGCTTTCTTGGTGGTGGTACCCCATAGAAGGAACACACTTCCCTGCAGGCTGGTACCAACATTAATTTTGGAGCAAGGTGAAAATGTTTTTCTGCAACTTTTGAAGATCAGCCTTGACTGAAGACATTTAGGCCAGGTGGAAGAACATGTTTTAGTTTTAAGTATTTTATATGTAGTTTTTTATGCAATGCATGTTGTGATCCTTCCTGGGTGCTGTTTTGCAGTGAATGGGATATAAATTTAGAAAATAAATATGTATTGTGTCTGCTTATCCTTCAGTGTCCTTGATTAAAACTATAGTATACGCTTGAAGCGGGTGGGGACAGACTTGGTGACAAAATGTATTCCCACTCCTAACTGATCACTAGCCAGGGAGTAGATTAAGCCTATGTGGTCTTGATCAGGCACCAGTACAATTATGCTTTTTCATGTAGTAGGTCAGAAAATTCCAAATTCATTAAGAATTCCTGTATTCAATTGAAAATGTGACATTGGACCTCCCATGAGGGATAGACTGGATCCTCAGATGGGTTGTCCCTCCAATTTGCTCCACAGGCAAAATATGTGAATTAGACAAGGTAATCCAGCTCAGAAGAAAAGATAACGTTAATCTCGGAGAAAAGGACTGCAGCTCATAGTCACAACATGCCAGCTGACAAAGTGCAAAACAAGACGAGGAAGAATGTCTAGTATAAAACCAGTACAAAATTGAACTGAACTAGAGTGTACTCAATTTGAGATTACTAAAAAATATATAGGATGAGATGGTTGGACAGTGTTCTCAAAGCTACTAACATGAGTTTGGCCAAACTGCGAGAGACAGTGAAGGATGGGCGTGCCTGGCGTGCTCTGGTCCATGGGGTCACGAAGAGTCGGACACAACTGAACGACTGAACAAAAAATATATAAACAAATTTGTCCAACCTACAGCCAATGGCCCAAACTAACCTAGGGCAGATAGGGTCCCCCTACCCCTGCAGGAAATAGACCTTTATAGGAGGTCCAATGTCACATTTTCCTGCAGAGGGGAGGGGATCCTTGGATGGGATGTATCAAATCTACTCAGATGGGTGGGACCAGATGTGGACCCTACTCTTATTGGCACCTGCCGCAGTACTCTCCTACCAAAAGAAGCTTCAGCAGTTGAATAGTCATTAATTCTGTAATGTCTCACAAATGTAGACACAGAAGACTAGATCAGTGTTTCTCAACCTTTTCTGGGCAAAGGCACACTTGTTTCATGAAAAAAATCTCGCGGCACACCACCCACAAAATGGCGGCGGCAACGTCGCTATGGTAACGGAAATCACGTTAGCTCCATACGCCTCGTTTACTTTCTGCAGCGGAGCTCCTTCTTAAAAAGGGAGCGCCCAGAATACAGGATCCAGGACTGACTGACCAAAAGGGAGCCTCTTGCTCCCGCGATCGTGTCTCCCACAGCTAAAATTGCATGCATTCATGTGCTGCTGTTTTCATAGCATCGGCTTATAACTCTCCACTACCCGCGTTCTCCCGGCTGCAGCCTCGCACTTCCGCCTCCACCCGAGCCGCAGGCCGCCCGCGCCCACGTGGCCATTCACCCTGGGGAAACGGGGAGCCCCGACCGGGCGCTAGGCGGCCCCTATAAGCTTGCTCGCATCCCCCCGCCACGCACCTGGCCCGGGTTACCTGAGCAAACGGCGACCCTCAGCAAGACGTAGCTCAGCGTCCATGGATTCCACTTGCTCCGCCCACTTTGGCCCGCCGACTCTTCCCCGCTCTACTTCCCTGGGTCCTAGCGCCGGAAAGGTTTCTAGCGAAGCAACGAGGCTTCTCCGGGTGTCCGAACCGGCGTGGAAAGCGAAGCAATGATGCTCACACAGCGGAAGCTCCCGGCACGCCGCCCCCATCGCCCGACGATCAGCTGTAGTGCGGCCGCCTTACAGCTGATTCGCGGGCAGGAACTCCCCGCTCCTCCCCCGCCCGGCTGCGCCGCGTCTCCTGACCCAGAGTTACCTCTGGGATCAGCTGTAGCGCGGCGTCCTTTCTCCCGCCCATCAGCTGGGGCACCAGGTCGGGATTCTCGACGGTTTTCCCGCGGCACACCAGCCGACGTCTTGCGGCACAGTACTGTGCCGCGGAACACCGGTTGAGAAACGCTGGACTAGATGGCTGCCCTACAAATATCCCCCAAAGGTGCTGAGGTGCCAATGGCAGGGAAGCAGAAACATTCCTAGTGAAGCGAGTAGTGACCCCAGGCAGGCAGGCAGAACTAACCAGAAACCTCATAGCACTTGGAAATGCATCCTTGACCATCTGAAAAGTGTAGCATTTGAAACCTTTCCCATGGTCTGCAGCTGGAAGATAAACAAGAGTCAGAGAAGCAGACTCAAAAATTCAAAGATGCTCATGGACCTGAAAAGGTTTGCAACTTTTGCTGTAGAGTATACAGCTAACCACCACATGAACCGTTGTTGCTAACTGAGGTTCAGAGCACCTACAGCAGTAGAGAACAGCTCTGGTGGCAGAGCCATGTAATAGTGTTCACTGATGTAAAATTAACTTTTATCCAAGTTGCACAACATACTGTCAACAATATTGCTTTAATGAAATCGGTAAAACAAAGGTATATAAAAGCACTCAATTAAATGCATCTAAAACTTAATTTTGTTCCTTTTATCTTCTACAATACACTTTTTTTGGTCCACAGCTGGAATAAATTTTTAGTTTTCAGCTACTTCAGAAGATAGTAAGTGAATCTAGAGAGGACATTCACAAAAGAAGTATTACAAGTTGCAGGTAAACAACCCCCTTTCAGATAGTTAAAACAACTGAATTAGCTGGCACCAGTGCCCTATATTTTCTCATTAGATGAAGCCAGTTCAGTACAAGACAACAGATTGACTTAAGAATATAACTGCATAGGAAATAAGTAAATGTATTTACAGGAAAGAAAATGTTTTGCATTAAAATGCTATTTACAAAGTCATTTTTGAGTTCGCCTTAAACAACAGTTAATCCTCTCCGGGATCTAAGCACTTCATCTTTTCTCTGTTTTCTTCCCTGGACATGCCTCTCCCTCCTCTCTTCTCTGTAAGCAAAACACACCATATTAGATTAACTCATGCACCAGTGTTAACAAGTACACAAAGGCAATAAAGACAAACCGCTCAGTGTTCTTTTGTTGCTGCATCCATTTTTACATCTGGAAGGAGGCATTACATTTTCGGGGGGGGGGGAGATCATACTCGACTATAAATTAAAGTTGCATAGTTGAATTCCAGTCATAAGTGAAATAATTAAGTTGTATTTGAGAATATTTGGGAAAATAAGTATGACCCCATCCATAAGATAGTCAAATAAGAAATTGCTGTAGTTACTTCTCTGCAGAGCAAGTGGGAATATGCTTTCCTATCTACTTACCCTAGAAGCCAAGTACCCTATATACTCGAGTATAAGCCTAGTTTTTCAGCACATTTTTTGTGCTGAAAAAGCCGCCCTCGGCTTATACTCGAGTGAGGCAGGCAGTGGCTCCTATGAAGCTTTCCCAGGTTTTTTGTGGTAAAATTGGGTGCCTCGGCTTATATTCGAGTATATACGGTATTTGTATTTCTGAATGACTGCTCTGAGAATAATACTGGATATACTGGAGAAAGGTTTCAGTCCAGATTGGGGATGTAAATTGCATAAACTATATACAAGATTTTTAATACTGATAAGTAGCTTCAGCTGCCACTTAAGATTAATTGTAGCATAGTGGGAGGCTTGAAAACTGAAGACAGTTTATCTCTTTTTATAGGGCCAGTACTAGTCAGGGGCCTGCAAGGAAAGAAGTGCTTGGCCTTCCTTCATCCCTAAAGCAAGTTTAAATTGAGTGTGTAATATAATAAAATAATAATAAAATAATAATAATAATAATAATAATAATAATAATAATAATAATAATATTTATACCCCGCCCATCTGGCTGAGTTTCCCCAGCCACTCTGGGCAGCTCTCAATCGAGTATTAAAAACAATACAGCATTAAATATTAAAAACTTCCCTAAACAGGGCTGCCTTCAGATGTCTTTTAAAAATAGGATAGTTGCTTATTTCCTTGACATCTGATGGGAGGGCGTTCCACAGGGCGGGCTCCCCACCATGAACAACACACCTTATGGTTTATTTTAAACCTCCCTATCCCCTATCCCCAAGCTGTACTGCTGGCCCCAAATCTCATGCTTCAGAATGACAGAAGTATTGGGGGGGGGAATGTTTCAACTCTCAACCCAAGAGTACACTTCAGGGGGAACCATTACTTAATGGGGGACCACTTTTCATTATTTGTATCTCCAACCTAAGAGTGCCCGAAGACCTGTCGCTGTCTTTTATGCTTCGCACAATTAAAACTTAAACATATATCACCTCTCTTAAATCAAGTTCTTCCCTTTGCTTTTGTCAGGGCTTTCAATGTTTTCTATCAGGAGGTGGCTTCAGATGAGCTTCCTCATAAGTTGAAAGCCTATGAAAGGGGGCCAGACCTCCCTCCCTGCATATTTTACGAGGATGAGAAGGCATGCACACCAATGTATGTAAAGAGCTCATCCATGGGAGAGGAAGATCTCGAGTGGCTCAGTATCCCATCTCATGGTGAGAATTTCTACACATACTGTATGTTAGTAGTTTCACATTCCTAAGATTTGTCCTAGTGAAAGGCCATGACAAACTTGTATTAGGCAATGTTTTAAATAAAGTAGTACATAACATCCACCCACAATATAAAAATACTTTATATAAAAAACTTTGCCAAGTATGTTAGTATATGCACAGAACCCTTCTCACTTGCCATGTGTATGGCCCGCAGGTGTGACACTGCCTGCTTGATCACTTCTATACACAGCAGTCCTATTGCAGAACTATCAAATCCTTACTTTGTCTATAGGAGACCTCATTGGATGGCATGGGGCCACCAACATTGCTACTAGAGTAGTTAAGGTGGCCCATACTAGGATTGGCCCACTGTTTGAGCTCTTTTATGATTTCCAAAGCATGCACATGTGAGTGAAGTGAAGTGAGGTAAAGTTATGAGAGTGGTCACAACATCTGAAAACAGCTTCTGGTAGACGGTATGGCAGCCTTAAGTCATATACTTGCCTGGTCTGAAGAAGTGGCTGTTTATAATTTCTCTTGTGTGAACATGGAGTCTGGAGGTTCTCCTTTGATTTGCCCCAAGGTTTCAGTTTTCCTATTTTTACATAGAAGGAAAATATGCCAAGATTTAGCCTTTGTATATAGCACAAATTGTTTGAGTGAACTTGAAGATATGAAATGTATTCCAATTTCAGTCTGCACATTAGCACTTACTACTTGCAGTGTATTATTACTCTGGAAAGGCAAAATTCCATCTACAAATCAGTGTTGACCTACTTAAACTTTAACACATGAAATTTTATGATCAATGAATGATTAGATCAGGCAACTTTTTTCAAGCCTACCAGTAGTGGGTTTTACTCACACAACTACTGTTATGTCTTCTGTGAGAAACTAGTGAACAGTACTAATACAGTAAAGCTTAATTGTTATAGGAATTCATGAAAAGCTGCAAGATGGGTTATTTTACTTGATATCCTTTGCAGTTAACAGAACTAGACAGAAATGCACTTTCCTTACCTCTGTATGCAACAGACAAAAAACCCTAGGAGTGGAAGTGCTTTCTACTTTGTCTAAAGGTCTGTGTCGTGGCCTTCATAGACCAAGAATGAACTCATTTCAATATGATTTAGAAAAGACAAATTCAATAAGATTTCTAAATGATGTACATAAAATTTATCAATCCAAGTGGTATGATAAGTGGGAAGATAGCTCAGTTGGTAGAACACGAGGCTCATAATCTCAGGAACGTAGGTTCAAGGCCCATGTTTGGCAAAAGATTCCTGCCTTGCAGGGGGTTGGACTAGATGACCCCTGTGGCCTCTTTCAACGCTACAAGTTTATGATTCTATGTGCACTGAAAGTTGGTGTCATTTTAGGAAAACACACATTTTGCAACTATATTGCCATGCCAATTTTCAATACCTTTATGTGGCTGATAGCTAAGAGGTCTTGACAAACTTGCTTGTAGATCAAATACTGGTTTCTTTGAGCTGGTGGCTTCAAACTTGAAAGGGGTAACAGCTATTAAAAGAAGACCGCACATGAACACCAGTGACAGGCAGGTAAAACTTAGCAAATGATACCAGCTAAACTGTTTGCTGCTTGAAAGTGTTATGTACAGAAGTTTGACGGAGCTGTAAATTTGATGAAAAACCAATTACCCTTACATTTCCATTTGGATTCTAGTAGTAATTAGACTTAATACTGAACTCCCCAGAGCAAAAGTAAAAGGTTAAAAAGAGGATGATGTTGCCCTTTCTGTAACTGAAAAGTAGGCTTGAGTTTCTCGGTCATCTAATGTACTGAACAAATAAATTACAAATATAGTTACACTATAAAACTGCCTTTATTCCAAAGAAGCATGGGTGGCTTTCAGTTAGTCAAGTGTTTATTGAAGGAAAGAAAACTTCCATTAAGAATATGGGTCGCAGGGGGTGAAGTGGAAGAGTGATGAGACAGGACAATGGGGCTTCAAGAGACAAATCAAGGAAGGAATGAGGAAAGTCTCCAGAGACAGTTTACTTATAACACACTGGACTGCATATTGAAGGGCATGCTGTTCCACCTTTTCATGCTGAATTAATTTTTCCCTTCTTGTAGCCCACTCCACCAGTGTAGTGTTATTTCAGTGCCTTAGACAAACAGAGGCGAACCCAATCCTGACTATGCAACAATAGCCCACAGATTCTGCACCAGATGCCTACACTGCAAGAATTGCCTCTCCCTTGTAGAATCAAGTATAGACAATGGCCATTGTGTTTATTTGCAAATTCAGTTCATCAGTTACCAGAGTTTGTTGGGGTGTCTGCTGATTGATGCTTTGTTGCACTTCCTTTGGAATTTGTCGTAGTTATTGCCTTATTGCTCTCCAGGCTGGCAGGGGTACCAACGTTCGGGAAAGGAGTTTTTCTAGATGGCGTCTTGGTAAGGGAGCGCTTGTGCTCGTTATCCTTTGTAGATGTAGAGAATCTGAGCAAAACAGTTATTTTCAGTATTTAATGGTCGTTTCAGCTATTCCTTAAATCCATTTTCTTTCAAATTAACACTGAAAACATGCAACAGAGCCCGAACTACTAGCCCCCCGCAATCTTTCAAAGTGTTTATTTTTATTTTATTTATTAAATGTGTATATCACCCTTCATCCATTGTTGTAATTAAATATACACATGCTTCAACTGTGTAGCATTATATAAATGTCACAATCTCATAATACTAACATTATTTTATTAGCTGTTGCTACTTAAGTGTCTTTACCTGACATTCATCTTGGTGGTAGAGAGGCTGGTCGAGCTGAATATTGGTTTTTGAGATAAAATGCTTTTGTTTGCAGTGCCAGAAGAATTGCATGGTGAGTGTCGCAAGTTTACAGGAGTACACACAGCAGACTGCTTACTCCTTTGAGGAGAAGGGCTTAATAAAAACCCTCTGGAACGCTTCTGTAAATATGAGGGATATTAGCATATTTTCAAGTCTGCACTGTGATTTGGAGTAAATCAGGGATCATTAAAGTTTTAAGGTAAGCTGAAAACCAATGATTTATTCTCACCTTGGAATTACTGTTTTGCGTGTGTTTCTGAGATGTCTTCTGAGCCAGCATCTGCCAACATTTGAAGATAAACTATCATTTGTATGGGTGTTATTCTGGTTCCCCAGGATGAACCCGTTGCCAAATTAAAAGCAAATATGGCTTGCTTTAGCCAAAGTAAGAGCCACAGAAATTCTTAACAAGAAATCCCACAAAAATTGACATAAGCATAAACTGCCTATTGCTGTCTGTCTGAGCCCTATGCAGGCATTAGGAAAGCTACTATACCAGGAGATGAAAAACCGCTGAAATCAGTATATGAGCCTCAAAATATGATTGCTTTAAAATTTAATTCGTCAATACTTCTGTGCACTTTCAGTCCATTAGGATATTTTAGTGGTTTACAAAGTTAAACCAAGTGATAAACACAAAACCAAACTCCAAAACCAGGCTGTATCTAGTGCCCTAAGAGCCACATTTTCATTGCCTACTGCAAAGCAGGCAGAGATAACATGGGTCTCAATTGGAATGATATCTGAAGCTGTTAGCTTATCACATTGGCTATAATGCCTAGCAAACTTTCATATCTAAATTATATTTGCACTAGCCCACCACTGTGTTGTTTTCATGGGCTGATTCCTAACTTTCTAAAGCAGGAGCAGGAGGAGGAAGAGGGAGAAAAGGGAGAAGACACTGTTGTAAATGACTTGGTGGGGAAGGGGGGAGTCTGTGTGTGAGGTGGTGAAGAGAAGAGGAAGGGGGAAGAGGAAGGGACAGGTGGGATTGGGTGGGGGGTAATGGTTGCATTTGGAGGAATGATGGGAATAGAAAGAAAGGTAACTGTGAGAGAAACACAATTTTAGGGCTCCGCCCCGGGTTCCAGGGAAGAGGGGTGACACTTGGGCCTGCCCCGCCCCGCCCCGAGCAAGCCATGGAGCGAGCGGCATTTTGCGCACTCCGTTGTGACGTTGCGTCGTGATGTCACGGTGCCCCGCCCCCAGGGGGATGCCTCCGTTTGCCGCCCTGGGTAGCGAGGAGGCTTCCTCCGCCCCTGGTTGATGCTGCTGGAATGATTGTGGGGTTGGTGAGGGGAGTGAGTAGGGGCACAGAATACTTTAATACTCCTGCAGTCATAATGCTGAAATACCTGGTGATTATAAAATACAAATGTTTAAAGGGTCAATCTCCACAAGACTTATGGGGACAAGTTGGTTTCAACCCTGGTAAGAATGTCCCCTGAAGATTAAGGAGGGTCTAACAAAAAAACAACAAAAGAAAAATGGAAAAAGCAAAAGAAAGGTATGGAGAATGCAGGGCAATTAGGACTGGGCCAAGCTACTCTGTGGGTCAGAATACATTTCGTGAAAGAACTTCACAGTATGCAGGGACTGAAAGACCTATGTCATTGGTGAGATGGTCTTTGGAAGAAAGGAGGGCTAAATTTATGACATGCACCCTTGGTGGTAATTACTGTGAGTGAATGCAGGTTTCATTCTAAATACTCTGCATATAGGGTGTGGTGGAGAAAGTTAATTCTTACCTTGACCTCATTAACTGAATTGCTGAAGTTGCGCATCATTTTATTTTTCCTTTCAAGATATTCATCAATAGATTGCATTTTCTTGAACTGAGTCTCGTGAATTTTCTTAAAGTCTTCAGAATTAAAAAGAACATTGTTACCAATATTTTTCTTTAAAAGTACACATACCAATTTAAATGTTAGTTTGCAGCCCCCTATAAATCAACAAGAATCATGCAGGTGTGTGTGCTAGAAGAGAAATGGAGCACTCAGTTCCCTTATCTGCACCCAGCAGAGAAATGCAGCAGACTGCTGTAGTTGGGAGGCAGAGATTGTTATTCTATTTGCAACTAGTAACTTTACAAGGTTGTGTCCAACATTGCTGTTCCATTTGCACAGTAGCTGCCTTTTCTCCTGCCCCATGCAGCCCCACCCCACATACCCAGAACCTCTGCTCCAGAGAAGATTCTGGTGATGAACAGAGAAGGAGGAAGGGGAAATATCATTGTGTGAGTGGAACTCCACTTGTGCAGCACTGGATACAAATATGTATACAAAAATTTACTGCTGAAGTTCTATAGTGGATTCAATACATGAACCGACATTTGTTTTAAATGGGTGCTTTGTTGCTCCCGTAATAAAGTGGCCATTTAAAAAAAATTAAGTGACAGCTATCTTCCTCCTCTAGATCTTTATCATTGTGTTAATTATCTGTAATTGTACCCTTATTAAATTTATTCTCCCATTTTTAGTTGTAAAGTCTCTTTCCTTCAGTACTTGCACAAACCATTCCTGCTTCTGTTATCACCCTAGGTCTTGACATCTATTTTTTAGCTTCATGAATGTCAGTAAAAATATCAATTCATGAGATCTTCCTTATTGTTATTCATGCTGATAAAAGACTAATATTTTAAAGAACAAGTCCACTGCAAATGCTGAAGAGTTCTGATTTCTCATTTAGGTTTGCAGCGTAGAATATCATTCGTGCCTCTAACTTTTGGTACAGTAAACAACATACAGTAGCTTAAGAGAACTGTAATTGGGTATGTAAAAATGTAATCTCCAAATGTTTTGCTTCTTCACAGCAATGTTCTAGAAGTATGAGTTTGACAGTTTTACCACATTTCCCTCTCTAACATCCCAGTAACTACAGGTTATCTGCATGTAATGCCATGGAGGCATGTATTAATCAGTTGGATTTGTACCAGATATTAGTGTCTTCATGGACAGTGACCTGTGAACATGGGAAAATTTGGAAATATTTGCACATTACAGCTATATCAGAGTAAGAAAGCATGATTATTTTAAGACGCAAGCACACGTAGCAGATGCAAGTCAAGAAAATGAGGTGGTACATATGAAATACAAGCAGAATACTAGTACATCAAAAAAGAAAAGTTGTTTATTATTATTATTGCTGTACTCATTAGTATGAAACTTTAAATTTACTTCCAAGTCTCCCCATGCTCCTCTACATATCAGCCTTCAAATGCCCTTCAAAAGATGTTTTGTTCTGGTTAAAACCCTTTGCACAAAGAAATCCCACGTACATGGAATTGTGTGAGTTCCATCTGAACTGTTACACAGAAGGCAAAACAGAAATAGCAAGCATCAAGGTGTCACATAAGATACTTTTTAGTAGTCAAGACAAGGGAATTTAACTTCAAGCTGAGGATAGTTGCTGGTTACCATATCAGTGGTTCTGAAGATTTGCTGCAAAATTCTTCCATAAAAACCTTTCCCACATATTTTTTTAAAATAAGCACATCGGTGTGATTTAACAGCCAAACAAATGACAAAGTGAAGGATAAAAACAGCACCTGTGCATTTAAACATTTAGATTCATGTACAAATAGGTTAATATTTTTTCCTTCTATTGCAGGTCAGCTGTATTAATGCTACTTACTTGGAGTGGTAGAAGCAAATCTTGTTCTCCCAGGTTTCTTTTCAGAGACAGGATCCACAAGAATCCTACCTGATAGAAACAGATATGGGAGAAAACTTGAAAATTATTGGGCAACACTAGTGCTACAATTTCAAACTGTTCTTAATATTTTCAAATTGTTTAAGTTAAGCAGGACAAATTTAGCTATTCAAGTTTCCATCAGATAATCTTTCATATGATTGCAATGTTTGCTAAGGCTTTCTATAATGACTTTGTGCAATGGTGATTTTGTTAGTCTTGAGCGTGCTGATGACAAAGAGGAAAATAAAAGTGGTACATTAAAGCTCCTCTCACATTACTCTTCACGAGACTACTAGCCAGAGCAACACTACACTGCTGCCCCTGAATCTTACTGTCTACAAACTATTGTTCAGCTCCCAAGAATCCCAGATTTTACTGAGTGTGAAAATATAGACAATAGATTGCCCCCCCCCACTGTACTGAACTAGCACAAAACAAGCATTTTTACTTAAAAGTATGTTGCTTTCACCTCCTTTTCTTCTGGTTTTTCTCTCTTTTTGTTGACCTTCAGTATCTGAGTTATCTGCTAAATTTTCTACAATTCCACTGTTCAACAGACACTTGTTTTGGCTGGTCTTCGGCGTCTTTGTAGACTCAACATCCTGGGCCTCTTCACATTCTGTCACCTCTGTCAGAATCTGCAGTTCAAAAGTATAAACTTGTAAATAAGCATTTTCCTTTTCTGCTACAGTAGAACAGTTAAAGAAAGCCATGGGCTTCCATGCATGCTTGTAAATATTCAGGCAAAAGATAGGGATATCAGAGCATGGATTTCAAAAGCTGGAGAGTGCCCTGAATAGTTCTTTGCACCCAATGACTAACAATGTTACAGAGTAAATTATGCATAACTTAATTTATACAGGGTTCAGGATCAGACATTTCTTGACACCTTTTGGAAGGACATAGTACACACAACTTGTAAATGTTGTTACCTTTTGATTATTGCATAAAGCACTATAGCCTTTTCATATAAAATGTTTTTCAAAAGCATAAAATACCAACAGAAAATTCCAAAAGCAGCAGGTAAATATTTACATTATAAAGACCCAATGATACATAAAGTCACCTCTTTCTCTGGAAGTTCTCTTTCTCCTTCTGGGTTTCCCTGTGCATCATATTTCTGTTTTCTACACCTTTTAGTCACCATGGACTCGTTTACAAGCCTTTGACTGCTGTTCAGCTCATCTGTATCTGTAGATAAGCCTCTTTTGTTTACCTGTACCAAGTAAATTGGACATCATTCTTATTTCCAAATTACTTGTAAACATTGAAGAAGCAACATGATTCTCAGGTGAGAATCACTTCTGTGCCAGCATATGCATAACTAACAAGTTTTAAAGGCAATTAAAAACACAGAAATTGATAGGCAAAATATATTTTGTGCTTACCATACTTTCATTTTCCTTTACTGGTGCAAGGAAGTGCTGCTTCAACAAATGTAACAACTTGTCTGCCTACAAAACAGTTACAGCATAATGTGAGATCAATGTACATAAGGTTTCATTTCACCAGGTTTTTTCATATAAAAATATCGAGAATACACCATTATGTCACTTTAAATTAAATAGATAAAGTTCATGATAGAGAAAAGGTTTAAGCTTGTTTTGAATTTGTAATACTGATAGAGTATATTGAGTAATAAGAATGTGCACAGTCTTTTCAAGTTGGCAAAACATTATGTATAGAAATAGGTTACATAGTATTTCACTGCTATATGGTTCAGCTAACAGAATTGGGGAACCCTGTATTTGAGAAAGAGGTACATACTGGGTGCTCCTAGGAAGGGATATTTAATATCACAAAGAAGTCATTCAGACCAGATTTTTCTGTGTCCTTGGCACATTAGCTTCCACACACTGTTTTTGTAGTCATAACATTCACTGCTGTTCCACCACTTGTTGTCCACACCAGCAGGCAGAACTTGATAGAAAGTACAGTGGTACCTCTGGTTACGTACTTAATTCGTTCTGGAGGTCCGTTCTTAACCTGAAGCACCACTTTAGCTAATGGGGCCTCCCCCTGCCGCTGCCCGATTTCTGTTCTCATCCTGAAGCAAAGTTCTTAACCCAAGGTAATATTTCTGGGTTAGTAGAGTCTGTAACCTGAAGCGTATGTGACCTGAAGTGTATGTAACCTGAGGTACCACTGTATGTGGGCTATTCTTCTCTGACCCATCATGGACTCAGGGCATTCGAAGTCCCTTGGGGAGTTTGACAGCAAAAGCCAACACCCAATTTGTATGCAAAGGGGTGCAACGGGCAAGCCCTGATCCCACAATAAAACCATCTCTAAAACCGCTACAAAGCTGGTGCCAGTTGGTGTTTGTTTGTGGCCAGTTAAATGTACCACAGGAAAGCAATCTAGAAAAGATCGACCTCCGGCATAATTTTGTTTTGAGTAGGGCGTCAGTTTCAAATTGACTAGGCAACTTGAGCGGGCACAGTTCATATGGACTAGCGCCTCCAACGTACTTGGACCTCCCCCTCCCTGCCCATCGCTGCAGGATGAAGGGCAGATCCCTCGCACTACCCCACACCACGGCTCACGAAGACAAGGTGACTTAAATCCGGCCCTGCACACACTAGTGACCAAAATTGTGGAAACCTTTTGGAAAAAGTGTATTTCCGAGGTTTGGTAGCTCATAGCATTTTTTTTTTTAGTAATACCATAAAATTATATATCAATGGAAAGATAATTTAATGAAGAACATAATGCAACAAAGTTTGTTCAATTATCTGTATTCTAACAAAAGTTATAGCCAAATAACCAGAAAAGGCACAACTTGCTTGGGTTGATATGCAGTAGCTGATGGAATTGTATTGATAGAATACAGATAACTGAACAAACCTTGTTGCATTATATTCATTAAATTATCTTTCCATTGATACATAATTTTATGGTATTGCTCCAAAAAAAAGTGGTGGTATGAGCTATCAAATCTCGGAAATACACTTTTCCCAAAAGGTTTCCACAATTTTAGCCACTAGTGTGTGCAGTGCCAGATTTAGGTTTGATGAGGCCCTAAGCAACTGAAGGTAATGGGGCCCTTTATATATCCAGCTGTCCTTTGTCAACCACAAATTGTCGCTTTTATGTGTTGAATATATGCTATATGGTAATTTAGGGACCTAATAGGTCCATACACAACACAAAACACTGTTGCTGTATGTAGATTTTATTTTATTTGTTTTTTTATCTTATATTTTGGAAATGTGCATCCAGGGTTTTTTTTCCTTTTAATTTTTTTGAGGGCCCCCAAGAGAGTTGGGCCCTAAGCTATAGCTTGTGGCAGGTTAATTAGCCCGGACGAAGGTCCTGGGCGCGCGAGCTCCTCTGAGGCTCACAAGGCAATTAAAACGGATATGAACAGCGGCCATGTTTCCGGCCTGACGAAGCTTCCTCCCAGGCAGAAAACCCGACTGACTGTTGTTATGAAGCCAGATAACAAAAACATTCTTGAAGAGAGTCAGTGGCCGACCTTGGTTGAGGGCCGAAAACGACTCTCGTTCCGAAAAACACCCTCTCACGTTTCGCCTCGCCCCGCACCCAGTCGCCCCTCCCCAGCCAGCCAAGGTCGTAGCCCCAAGGCCGCTTCACTGCGCGCAGCCCCCGCACCTTGAGGTTGGCCTTCAGCCCCACGCTCTTGGCCAGGCGCCTCAGCTCGCCGTACTTGAGCGCCTCCAGCTGCTGCGCGGAAGGAGCCTCCATGCTCGCCTCCTCCAACCGACCCTTCCAACCGCCGCACTTCAAACCCGCCCGCTCAGCGCACGCCGTCTTTCTTCCCCGCCGAGCTGGCTTCGAAATCACCTCTCGCGCCGTCTCATTGGTCGAGCCGCAAGCGAAAGTGGGTGGTGCTCGAAGGAGGCTCCTAGCCAATAGGAACCCCCGGATAAATAAATAATAATTAAAAACAACAACAGCAAAAGACCCCCACCACCGTTTCGTTTCCTTGTTTCGAAAAGGCGCGAAGGCTTCTCTTGGCTCTCCACACGCTCCGAGATAAAACAAAAGCGCCCTTTGGGTGGAAAACGCGATTGGTTGGGAAAAGGTTGAGGAGGAAGAGCGGGACCCAATCGGAGGGGGAAAGCCTGTTAGCGTCATGAGGGACTGCCCCAATAGGCGCCCCAGGGGGTGGGGACTAGGTTTGAAAAGTTGGCGGGAAGCAACATGGCCGTGCGGCGGCAACTGGAGCTTTACTTCCAGGAGCCCCGACTGGGGGGCGTGATCAAGGTGGATCCGGCGGAACCCTGGACGAAGAGCTGCCGCCATGGTCAGCAAAGCGCAAAGCCTCCGGAGAACCCCGGGGAGCGGCTCCCGGGCTCCCGGAGTCTCAGGCTGGAGGACTGCGTGCTCTACCAGTGCCGCAGTTGCCGTTCCGTGCTGGGCGACTCCCTTCATCTCTGCGCCCAGGAGGAGAAGCTCCGCCTTCTCGTTTGCTTCAGTGAGTGGATTACACTCTTTTGAGTGTTGGGTTGGCAGCCTCAGAGCGAAAAGGGAAAGGCGCTTTCTTTTCTTTAGGAAAAAAAGGCGCGAACTTGCGAGCTACTCCGGGCTCTTCATCAATCCGGCTGCACAGATGTTCAAATAAATACATGCAGGATTGTTGTCGCAAATGACAATGTACACGGGTTATCATTACACCTGTTACATTTGTGTAGGGGTCCTGAGAAGTTCAAAACATGGAATTTAAAAGATTTGAGCCGATGGTCTCAAAAGTCCCCCCTCTAGCCACTTGAAACATGTTGGTGGTCGTGGCGGACTGCTCATGATTTCTCTGCCTTTTGTACCAACTGTGATGTCTTCTGCCAGGTGCTGTTTGATTTTTATTTGTGTTTTTATTGCTTTCATTTCTTATGCTGTATTTTATTGTAATTCAAACTGAAATATAATGCATAAGAAATAAAAGCAATAAAAATACATTTAAAAAACAAAAGTGATGTAACCTCATGAGACCCTGCTAGTATTGGCAGCAGTAGATATAGATCTTCAGTGAGAGAGTCCCTTTTCTACTATGATTTCTGAAAGTGACATTTTTAATTTAGATCTTAGCTTGTGTAAAATGCTTTAGTAATTTAAATATGCCTGTAATAATATATATTAAACCTAAAGTCCATGTTGCAGTGATTCTAGCACTAGCAGTAGATGTCTCTTATTTTTCAAGCATGAAAATAGTCTTGTTTCTATGAGATCTGTCTGAATAATATTAAATGAAATAAAGTGTTTGAATGTAATGCATTGATTAATGCTTAGCTTTATTCAGTCTGCAAAAGCTCTGCTTCTCTTTTCAGAGGTTACAAATGATGTTGTAGTGGAAGATAAATTGATAGTCTGCATTAAGGGAGACCTCAATGGATGGTGAGTTTTTTTTTAATGAAAATTTGCTACATCAGATGCTTAGAAGATCAAGAATATCTTGGAACCCTATGCCACCTTTTTGTTTTATTTGCATGTGACTTGGGGAAGGTGGCTAATGAAATAAATAATACTTTATTTGCCATACTTGTTTTTTAGTACCGTACTTTTTCAAAATAAAATGGTTATTTCATTCCCAGTGAGCATCCTTTGTCTCCGAGAAATGGCTCTTTTTGCAGATGTGCAAACACTGGAGGGCATCTCTTCTTTCCTTTGTTTCCTGGGGCAGGTATCCTGGGGTCCTAGAAGAGTATAGAAGAGGTTTCTGCCTTCTCTAGCTTTCTGACTGTGGAAACAATAAGATGTTATAGGAACCAGTAAAAGAAATTTGGAAACATCCTCCCTGTTCCCCACCCCAATTTTCTGCCCTACCAGCTCAGCAGAGCTTTCAATTTGGTTTTTCATCCACCTTGGATTCTCCCACTACTGCCCCCATAGTTCTTTGTAAATACAGTGGTACCTCGGGTTACAGACGCTTCAGGTTGCAGACTCCGCTAACCCAGAAATAGTACCTCGGGTTAAGAACTTTGCTTCAGGATGAGAACAGAAATTGTGCGGCGGCAGCAGTGGGAGGCCCCATTAGGTAAAGTGGTACCTCAGGTTAAGAACAGTTTCAGGTTAAGAACGGACCTCCAGAACGAATTAAGTTCTTAACCTGAGGTACCACTATATTTTGGATGAATGCAGCATCTTTTGTTTAAGGATGCATATTCTGTAGTAAGGAAACCATGCTGCATTCTTATCACTAGGAATATGTTCATACAGGCTTTTGCAACACCCCCCTCCTCTGTAAACTTGGAAGCAATATACCAGGGGTAGGCAACCTAAGGCCTGTGGGCCGGATGCGGCCCAATTGCCTTCTCAATCCAGCCCACGAGCGGTCTGGGAATCAGTGTGTTTTTACATGAGTAGAATGTGTCCTTTTATTTAAAATGCATCTCTGGGTATTTGTGGGGCCTGCCTGGTGTTTTTACATGAGTAGAATGTGTGCTTTTATTTAAAATGCATCTCAGGGTTATTTGTGGGGCATAGGAATTTGTTTCCCCCCCCCCAAAAAAAATATAGTCCAGCCCACCACATGGTCTGAGGGATGGTGGACCGGCCCACGGCTGAGAAAGGTTGCTGACCCCTGCAATATACTAATGGAAAGATGCATACTTCTGAAAAGTTACTCTAAATTTGGTTTTTATATCTGCATAATTCTGGATTTTCTAGGGCAAATTCCAAAAATTTTGCTTATGGTGGCTGAAGCCCCTAGAGTTTGGTTATAAAGCAGATTATTGAATGCTGACTTCACACCTGGTCTTTTCCCCCCAGCACCTACAACATGTTGTACTGTCGAGAATGTAAAGCAGGAATAGGTTTCAGACTCTATTGTTCCAAACCTCTGGCGTACCTGCGAGGCTTCTTTTGCCTTTTGAAGGACAACATCATATGGTTAGTGTCCAGATGCATATTGAACTGATCAGATGGTTAAGTCATGCGGATAAACTCCAGTAAAATGAAGGGTAACAAACTGACACATATAAGACATCCTGTATAAGTTTATATATGAAGGTTTCATAAAAAAGCATGCAAAGGATTAAAAAAGGCTTTTCCAAAAGAGATACTGAATGATGGCATTATTTGTAGACACTTTGCTGTGGTAGTTATAGTAGCACAATATGTAGCTAACGTTTGGGTAAAAGCAGACGTTTGTTTATACAACTGAAAATAACTATACCAATAGTAACACCATGCTGTTATGGGAGCTGATCTAAAACTAATTTTCCAGTGGGAATACAAGTTTAGGAGATTTATTCAATTAGCCACTGGAAAGTACCATTCATATTTTCTTGATCTCAAGGGTGAGTTCACTTAATTGTTTCCCCCACACACACCTTTTTATCCCATCACCTCTACAAAGAGCTCAGGGGACTGCTTCCCTTCCAGTTTAGATTCCCAACAGCCCAGTAATATATGGTTAGTGGGAAGTACAGGTCCAAAGTCACCCTAAACAATGATCATGCAGTCTTGTGTTTTGACTTGTGAATGAGAAAGTAATGTCACAGGTGGAAGACATTTACTTGTTGATTAGCAGCTTAAGTATTACTTCATGATAAGGCATTGACCTTTGAATATGCTGTGTGAAAGGGCTTAAAACTGGCTATAAAACAGAAGTGACCTATGACAACAAAAGTTTAGCCTACTTGAGGAAGGGATGGGAGAGGTGAGAAGTCCCCAGATTTACAAATCAGTCCCCACTCCATACAAAATCCATTGAAGTTGAAAAGTGTCCCCAGATTCATTGAAAAAAATCTGGTAACCTTATTGTATATTGAATAATTAGGTCCTTCAAAATGCAGTACATTGTTACGAATCTGAAATGTACTGCAGTATGAGATTGTGGAAACCTATTTCAGGAAATTAAATCACAAGTTAGGATATAATCAGTGAAATCAGGATGTTGGCAAAATACTATTACATGGTTGTTATTATTCATAATCTTCAGTTTTGACTATTTAGATTTCTCTTACAGGTAGATAGCTGTGTTGGTCTGATAGCCGTGTTGGTCTCACCCCTTGCTTTTTCCTGTAAGACTAATTGCAGTCGTTAACAGTCGTCAACAGGTTTACCACAGCTATCAGCCTATCACCCATTCCCACCACCCTTCTGAGTAATACCCCTCCCACCCTCTCACTATATATAAGGGTCTGGTGACTTCTGTTTCAGTGTATCTGAAGAAGTGTGCATGCACACGAAAGCTCATACCAAGAACAAACTTAGTTGGTCTCTAAGGTGCTACTGGAAGGAATTTTTTTATTTTGTTTAGATTTCTCTTGCTGGAGTAGACATAAAATGTTGAAAAATTGAACACATTCTGAAAAATTGCAATATAAATTATGTTTATCTTCTCCTTTATTCATACATTTCTATGACTGATCAGCTAATTTCAAAATGTATTGTCTTTTAACCTATTTTTCAGTTACTTGTTAAAAACTAAAACCACAATTGAAGCCTCAAAGATGACCTGTCCTCCTGTGAGCCTAAAGGAACAAGCAGAGAAAGTAAGTGTTCTTCTGTTTTTGTGTTTGTTAACTACTGTTAACTACTGTTTTCCCCTTCTCACAGGGGAACTAGGCAGATAAAAATGTGACTAAATGTACAAAAACATGTACCATTACAAAACATGTTAAGTGCTCTTATCAGCTTTGCAACCCTTGCAACAGAGAGCCTCTAGTGAACTTTTTTTTAGGCTGCTATCCTAACCCCATTCACCTGGGAGTACAAGGCCCATTGAAATCACTGGTTCAATATGACTTACTGGTACTTATGAGCAGACATAGATAGAATTGTGCTGATAGTCTTTGACAGGGCAGAATTTGAACCTGGGTTTCTCTTATAGACTGTTGCACAATATACTAGACTTTGAGGTTTAAAAGGAGTAGTCAGAGCAGTATTTCAGACATTTATGGAACATAGAAACCTAGGCTCTTTTCTAGTAATAATAATGGGCACAAACTGTTTTGAGGTTTGGCAAATCAAAGGCAACCCTCCAAGTCTGTGAAATAAAAGAAATAGCTCCCAGAAACACTTAGCTAATACGGGTTGTTTTTTCAAGCACATGGTTGCATGAAAATAGGATGCTGTAGTTAGTTTCCAGAAAATATTTATACTTTAAACTGGTAAATATTAACATTTTTCAGTTTAAATTATAAATATTTTCTAGAAACCAAATAGAGTACCCTGTTTTCATAAACAAGCTTTCCAAAACAAGCAGTGCATAAAATTGAGCTTGATGCAGTCCTTCTCTTTAAACCATAGAGCACATGAACACATTTGGCAGCAAAATACCAAAAGCAAATATGGTATACTTTACTAATAAGATATTCACACAGTGTGTCTGTTCTCACTTTATCTGAGACAAATAGGAGCTGCTCCAGCTTGGCTTTCCTGTGCCACTCGAGGAAACAGGAGAATTCCTGTGCTATAAAAGAGGAGTCCACAGCACGGCTTCTTCCTGCATTAATGTTGCCCCAGTTGCTGCTCTGGTAGGAACTGCATTGTGGACTCGTCTCAAATATTCTGAGGCTTCTGCCTTTACCCAAATGTCAAATGAAATAGCTGCTGCAGTGGATCCTGTGCAACTTGGGGAGGTTTGGAACAGGCCCTGTACAGCCTCATCATTTCTTTAGATCAAGTAAAAGGTAAAGGGACCCCTGACCATTAGGTCCAGTCGCGGATGACTCTAGGGTTGCGGCGCTCATCTCGCTTTACTGGCCAAGGGAGCCAGCATCCAACTTCCGGGTCATGTGGCCAGCATGACTAAACCGCTTCTGGCAAAACCAGAGCAGCGCATGGTTTACCTTCCCGCCGGAGCAGTACCTATTTATCTACTTGCACTTTGACGTGCTTTCGAACTGCTAGGTGGGCAGGAAATGGGACCGAGCAACAGGAGCTCACCCCATCGCGGGGATTCGAACCGCCGACCTTCTGATCGGCAAGCCCTAGGCTCAGTGGTTTAGACCACAGTGCCACCTGCAAGTAGAACTGTTTAAATCAGGGATGAGCAACCATTGGCCATGCTAGCAAACAGCTATGGTAGGCCATAGGGGACCTATCTGAGTTTAAATCTTCCCAAGTATGATTAAGTGTCAGACTACAGAGCTGACAGTACCAGCTTTCATCTGAGGCCAGTGAGGTAGGCTAAAAGGTGAGGAGCAAGTGGAACCATATTTGCACATGACAAACTGTCTTACACGATTCTTGAAGGATTGGTTGTCAACATGCTGGGTTCATGCCAATCAAGTTTGGAGAACTATCATGAAGGAGCGCTTAGCTGCCCTAGTCACTTTCCCAAGATACATGAGAGATATCCTGTGAAAACCCTGAACAAGGACTTCTGCTTGTGCACTGGGGCTCCCCCCTCCTTCCCCTGTGCCCTCTATAATTGGGTCAAGGGGGTGTTCGGTTGAGAGAGCACTCGAAACAGGTAAAGGTGATTGATCCATCTAGCAAGCCAAAATGCTTGACCTGACAGAATAGCCTTAGTGCAATGTGGATTTTCTCCCATACCTTTAAGAGAGATGCCTCTCAAATGCATAGTTACAAGGCGTGTTGCTGGACTTAAAATATCGACAATTTTTTGTTCTCACTGACAAAGATTTGACTGATATAATTGGTTTTCTGCATCACTTCATTTTATCTAAGCTTGGTGATTATTATTTTTTGTAGTTAAAGGAGAACATTGTTTTAGCGCATATGCGGATAGAACAGTTGGTTGAGAAACTCGAAGAAAGAAACCAGCAGAAGTTGGTGTCTGAAAAGCAGGTCTACGAAGCAAGACTACATGGCCAAGCATCTGGAGGAACAAGGAGGAAGCTGAACAACTGGTAGAATTTCTGCAGTCACACATCTGCATTTGGCTGTGATGAACATGAGGTTGTACTTGTCTTCACACAACCACTGTTTTGGTTGTACAGTATTTGAAAATGGCAGTGTGTCTTGGACTGGCAAATGAATTACACAAAGCTGTTTCCTTCATAGAAAACTCAAGTCCATTTGCTGCATATGAACTGCTATATTTTTATATGTGCACACATAGTTCTGCCTGGATTTTTTTGGGAATCATTGCATCTGTTGTTAATACTATCCTAAACTATACAGTGAATGAATTTGCAGCCTGTTTAGAGGAAATGTACAGCTTGTGCAGTTTTGTTGGTGGCTTCAGTTCAGCATTTTATTTTAAATTTGGCTTGAGACAGTTCAGTCTACCCAGTAACCTGTTGTGTAAACTAAAAGTGTCAATTTAAAAGCTATTAAAATCTCATCAAACTTGATCTCTAACTGTAACACCAGTTGAATTTTATGCTAACAGGGTTTTTAAAATGCTGCCTAAACTACCAAAGGTGGAACATAGGTGAGGAAACTTGTACAGATGTGAGGCAGCCTACATAAAGGCTTTTCTATATCTCTCTTATTAACTTTATGAACTGCTTCTTATGAAACATCTCAAAGCAATTTAACAATAAAAACAATTTCAAGTCCAATGCATTCCAGTGCTGTTTAAATGGTGTAGACACAAATTTGAATTTATGAGACGCAAAATGTCATTTTCACTACCCTATTTTGAAAAGTTGAGGACAGACTGGACGGACCGGTTAGCTTATGTTTGATGGCGCTGCTTTCCTATTCATTTCACCACCTGACAGTTTTCTGAAAAAAACAATGCCGTTAACTTAAAGCCGAGTATTGGGAAGAGGAGGGAGAAGAGGCACTACAAAACACATGACAACCAATCCCATAATTGTTGAGAAATACATGAGAGTATGAAGTGGCTCAGATATGCTATAAAGCTGCTGGGGTTTCACAGCAATCATATAAGCTTGCAATGATTAAGCATCTTTCTCCTGCTCCACAGTGAAGGCAAACTTTGAAATATGTGAACCTACATTTCTATCGTTTCAAGAGTTTGTCCTAGAAGAAATGACACAATGGCATTTTAAGTGCATTCTCAGCCCATGCTGCTTTATTGCTAAAAAATTGTATACAGGTGCAGAGTTTCTAGGTTCAGTTTTGAACAATTATTGTTTACAGTGTCAAAAGAATAATTTTAACACCCTCTTTCCCTCCCCAAAAGATGCATAGATATAAAAGCAAGCTGCCTTTTGGAAATCTTCAGATATATACAGGGGTAGATTTGTGGTATTTGTTACATAATTGTGCAATGGGAGTAAATAGTTTGCAGTGGCATATACCTTCCTTGTCTGTTCTGCTTGTTCAAGTGAGTTAACAAAATGTAAGCCTACTTCTAAAATTTATACAATGTTGCTGTACATTTCCCCAGACTCTAGCTTTCACAATCCTTTTATTATGATCAGTTATCCTCCTATGCATTTGCAAAGACAAATCTTTTCTTTGCTCTGAAAGAAGAAATTACCGGTGATTAGCAGAGACCTAAATCACAACCTACAAGAGGGGCAGAGTTTGGGGAAAACAATTCAATGATAAAATACTATGGAGTCTTTTCTATTTTTTCACCTGTTAACATGAAATAAGAGGGGCAGTCAAACTGATGTCATTACAAGCCTTCAGTCATGTCTTCAATATTCATACATCTATTTGGCAGCTACTAATTACTGAGACTGGCAATGTAAAAAATATGGCCTCTATAACAAGCTTAAAATCAATGATTGGGAAAATAACCACTAACATAAAATGCAGATTTGCCATAACATATCCTTTTTCAGATCTATGAGAAAGCAAACTCTGATATGAAGAAGTGTTTGTAACTTGCTCTGCAGAAACTAGTACAGTATAGCCATAATCTAGTTAAGGAACTTTAAACTCAGTGTTTATTTTAAGCAGCACCTTCACATTAGGAAAATAATTTTCTAGTCCAGGTTTAGATACAAGGGTTATGCTTCTACCATCCTCTACTTAATATTTAATATGTATTCGGCATATATATTCTACCATTAAATGCACCCACTTTTTACTTTTTTTGTAACTAAACCAGTATTTTTTTATGGGGGTGCCAATTACTCTCTTGAATCAAGTTAGCAAGCTGCACTCCTACTTAGCAAGCTGTAACTTGCTTTGTGTCTAAAGCAAAACTTTGCCATTTTCAGATTAGTTATTGTAAGGTATATTAATGCTGGTCTGAAACCAGTTCATCTTGGTATAGCTGCCTAACAGGGTGAGAGATACCTGGTGGGGAGAACCTGTCATTTAAACTCAATACCTGAAGAGTATGGACTGCTTAATGATTTCATCCACCTAAATTCTCATTTATTTGCAGCCAACAGGCTGTGATCCAGGTTCCTTCCTTCCTTGTTACCTGAAAAATCCTACTACATACAACATTTTGCTATTGCCCTATTTGGGGTTCATCTAGTGCCTTCTCTGTACTCTGAAACTCTGCACCTTTTTATTTGTACAACTGCAGCAGCCAAGAAACCCATCTTACCACCAACCATGCTCATATTATGTAGGCTCAAGGGACCACAATGAACCTGGTAAGAGGTCAAAAGGGCTCATTCTGCTGATTCTTCTTTCAAATACACAGTTTTGGTGTCATGCTTCTCTTATTTGTACATTCTGCCTGCGTTAGAGAGACAGAATGTTCTCTAAAATCAAAATCTGAGAATCAAAGCAGTAAGTTCAAGCTATTGGTATATTAGTTCCTATTGCTTCATTATGTATAAATGCATATATCAATTTACTGGTAATAACTATAACACTAGACATCTTAATCATGCATAATTAGAATACTACCTCTATAAAAGACTTGGTTTGTGAGCCTATGTGCTTGTGCCATTGTCAATTTTCCATGTATGTTTTCCATACTTGAGTTTCACAACCTCATCTGCCTTCCAAGGGTTTGTCAAAGATGACAGAGGACAGATAAGTTGCAACTATTTAAATGCTAAACTCTGTGGAATGTTCATTGTGCTGTAATTAGGGAAAGTTGACAATTCCACCTAAAACCAACTACCAAGTGATCAAATGCTTTCATCCTGCCCCCCGCCCCCCCCCCCCGTCTCCAGATAGAAAGGAAGTCAATTTCCAGCTCTAAACCTGCTTCCTTCTCATCTAGTTATGTAGGAAATCTTCACCTTGGGGCATTCTCCCCTGCCCCATCACATGACATATTCTCATTCTCTAGTATTTTGTTTTCCACATTCCTGTCATAAGAGTCCTTTCATACAAATGAGTTCTTTGTCCCGCTGTTCAGCAGAGACCCTACTAAGCTTTTATTCCTGCAGTCTTTGGGGAGCACCACTTAGCTGACCATTTCTCTACATTTCAGGGCAGGGAGAACTCACTGCCTCTCTTGTGTACAGGGTGAGGGCATAAACTCCTTGTCCTTCCTCCACCCCCACCCTCAATCTTCAAGTACTTAATAAAGCATGGTACAAAAATTCAGTTCAGCTTAGGCCTCCAAATCCTGTTGCAAAGATCCAACACTACCACTTGCAAACTTACCATCTATATCCTGGAAGCCTGTTTGGAAAATACATTTATTGGCACCCATGTATTGTGCTTGGACTTCGACTGCTCAATATTTACTGTTCTTCAAAGTGCAAAGCAAGAATAAAAGGAGTCTAAAAGGAAGAAGTCAAGTAAGGGGGATTTTATCGTAAAAACTAGTGCACATGTAGAATAGAGACAGACTATTAAAAAAGAGCCCCCTGCAACCATTCATAAGGAATGGCACTAATATACTTAGAATGAAATCCTGTTCTCCACTGATAGAATAAATGGAAGGCGAGGTGGGGGGGGGGAACCACACGTATACCCCAAGTGCTGCTTACATGCGATGAAGAGCCACTTCATAGAAAGATCTTTTCCCCCATTAACTGCTTATGGAAACAAATTTCAGTGCTAAACCTTCAGGAGTTTAAATACCACAGCTACTGAGGTGCAAATTGCTTAAGTGCAATTTGTTGACAGGTGTTCTCCAGTTGTTTTGGGTGTGCTGCTGGGGTTGATGGGACCTGCAGCACAAAGCATCTGGAGGGCACCAGGTTGGCAAAGGCTGCTCTGGAGAGTAACAGAACCCCTCATTTCTATACATCTCCATTATGAAGCTATGCAAGATAGCCAATCATCTTCAAACAAACTGTTAACCACATCCTAAATGTTTCTGACCAAACACCACAACAGCAAATCCTGCATGTATGAAGCTCGCACAGTCATCCAGATATCAAGTTTAAAAGTTCATTATTTATTAAATTGGGCAGCAGCAGCAGCACTATGTCAGTCAAGCACCAGTTTTGCAAATTGAAAAATATCTGCAAATCAGCAACTCAAAATAAATTTAGAGCAAAGCAAGTCCTATTGGTGGCATAGCCATGATATGCCTTTCAGATTCTGCCAGTTTGCTCAGAATGGTTAACAAAGTGCAAATTTCCTTAGCCCTAGAATTATGTTTGTTTGAACAGTAAAAAGTGCCTTGTATATTTTGTGATGTGAACAAAATAGTTACTGGTTTGTGTTGACTATTTTTTCACATATAAAGGACAGTTTCCTTGATTCAGATTTCAAACATTATTTTGGAAATCATTAGTAAAGCTCATACTGCAGTATGAATATATAGGGGTCGTTCTGTACAGAATATATCAATTCTACTTTTAAAATATGGGCTTCTTCCATCCACTTGAACAGGTGGCTGTGTTAATCAGACTGATGATAGATACTGGCTACCCTCTGGCCAAATTCTGCTTATGGAAGGCTCTTTAGTACAGTGGAGCCATCAGTGGAAAAAGAGTTGAGGCACTCTTCAGTGATTCCTCCTTCCCGCTCAAATCTGACCTGGAGGTGGGCCCTTTGGAACAGCATGGGTGGCTGTTGAGGGGAGGGGGAACTACCCCAAATAGTCTTGATTCCTATTCAAAAGCCTTCTATTGGCAGACACACACCAGCTGGGATATAACTCCTCACAATTAAGGAAAACAATAAAGGTAAAGCCTTCAAGTATACATCCCAACCTTGTAGATGAATCTGTTCTACTACAGCTGAATCCTGTTTAAGGCAGAGTTACATATTAGGCTTACAGTTTACATGGTCTTCAGTATGTACATGCATACTAGGTTAGTGCAAGCTGCATTTTAAAGAGGTATGAACTGCACTCTATAGAGTGGTGAGGGTAAAAGATTGCCAGGCATACCCATCTAGAATAGAAGCTTCCAAACTCAAAAGTAGCTTTTATAATTAAGAGTGAACCACGTAACAGGCGTACAAGTTTTTAAAAGGTTTTTTTAAGAGAAAAAGAACATTTTCAGGAGACACAACACTTGCTAGGTGTTAGGATGCTTTGTACCTTGCCAACATTCCTCAAAAATTTGACACATCTAACCAGCTTTAGGTAATGGCAACAAGTTTCCACAATCAAATCTAAATTGCATGTTTAGGTTGAACCTGGCCCTGTTCACAGTCTCTGAAGAGTTCCCTTTCACACCAGAAGTTCAACTATATGCTATCTATTGACAAGGAGGTCAGGGGTTCGTCCACTTCCTCATGCACACTGCATCTTTAGTCCATGACCACAACAAGTTTCTGCCCTAGTTGCATCAATTCTGAAGAGAAAAAAAACAGCTATGCAGGAGTTTTAAACAGGCTCCTCACTAAAGCATTCAAGTGCCAACTTCCTTTGAGGAATTTCCTAACATTTTAAAGAGAAACTCATCATGTCAGGTAACTCCCTGCAACACAGAGCACCACAAACCTATTTGGTTAGTACCATTTATTCTACTATACAATACTTGCTAATGCAAGTAGTTCCTATTACATGCAAACAGTTATTGCTACTAAAGTTCTATTGATTAAGTCATCTTATGGCTTTATTTGCATCAGGGATTCTTTCCCCCTACATACTGTGCTATTTTGCATTCCAGTTTCAGAGGTATTTTTCCATCAATTGATTCTCCCAAGCACTAAAAACTATTTCATTCAATGGGACAGATACATTTCTTTCCAACAGAACCTTGGCTAAGCTCAGGTCCTCACTGCTCATTTGTAAACAACCCACATTCCCAAATTTCAAGGGAGAATAGGCAGAGACCTTGAAACATAGATCTCTTGTTTTGTGGTTAATTAAATGTTTCCTATGAATTTTTAGCCAATGGTAAACCAAAACCAGAAATATTTTTTTCCTCACCAAGGTGGCCATTTACAGACAAGACCAAGAAAAAGATGCAGTATCCTTTTTAAGCTACAAGTAGTTGTTTTCTAAAAACAGAATCAGAGCAGTCCAGACTACAGGATCTGCACAGAAAAATCAGATGCATGACTTGCTGATCTGACTTATTTGAACTAAAAGCAAACTGATTAAGCAGGGAGACATCTTAGTGACCCAAATAGTTGTACTGCAATGATTTAACAAAATCTAAAACAGCAAACTCCTTCAGGTGCTTTCTATGGAAGTAGAAAAATGAGAATCATTTGCTTTCAAAAATGAGTACTACCAATCTTGAATAGCAGTAGCAGTGTTATAATTTGTAATTTAGTCATTTTTTCAACTTGATAGATGAGGTGCTGCTCTAACATAAGGGTACTTATGAGCAAATATGCAACTAGTGGGTAACTGAGTAAAAGCTTATAGGGTCTTCTGAATGGAGAACAGTTATATATGAAGGGACATTTTATGAGAACATGTTGTGGGAAAGATTAGCCTTATGTACACTTAAATCTGTGAAACTTCTTAGTCCAAGAGATCAGTGAATTTTCCCATTGTAGCAAAATATTATTTGCTCACAAAAGGATTTGTTAAGGACTGTTTCAATTGCAGTTTCTTTGAAGTGCACTTCTACCTGCTTACAGATTCAAGATCCATGTACTTCTCATGCTACTGATTTTATTCAGCAATGTATGCTATCATTGCCTAGAAAGGACACTGCATCCTTAGCCCATGACCATAATCTTGTCAGTTTCTTATGAATTACACCATCAGCCTTGTTAATTTGTCACTCTGAAATTGTAAAAAAGTACTACTAGGCTCATGCACTGATCCTAACATGGCACTACAGTTTTGCTACAAAGCACTAATGCTTATGGAACTATACACATCTCAAAATGGAAGACATTGGTGATTTTGTTGTTCTCAAACAACTTGTAACATTTTGTCCACAAGTATTAAAATATATTTATATGTATATATTATACTATTGCACGTGCCCGGTATTTGTTTTTCATAAGGGAAAGATTTCCTGCCAACATGGACAAACAGATGCAGATCAAAATGTAAAATAAAAAGATTAAGGCAGTATTGCCTTGAAAACAGTACTTTTAAGATGCTACAGGAGAAGTACTACAAATGGGTTTCTTGGGCCATGTGTACAGCACTTGTTTCTCCAAGATTTTAAACTGAGTAGTCAGGGGAGCTAGAGGGAAAGGGGGTGGGGGAGTTGTTCTTTGCTGGAATTTTGTGCAACTGATATGGCCACTTTCTCTTATATCTATCCTGACAATTTAGGGAAACTAAGCATTTTCACTCTGTGCCAGCATATTCTTTTACAAATTATATCTGAGAGAAGTACGTAGCGAAGACAACATAAAGTCTACCGACATAGAAGCAAATCATCACTACACTTGATGTCTTCTGAATTTTAAGTTCCAGAATGACAGAATGTTTCACTAAGAAGCCTAACCCTATATCTAAAATCCCAATAAATTAAACAGGAATCCCTGTTCAGAAGAACCTAGAAGGAAATCCAACTACTTTTATTTCTGGACTTCTATTTGAATTAGGATTTAAGTATACTTCAAAGCTAATTTAAATGACAACCATGACAATTTCCCCCCAGCAAGCTGACCCAAGTCATAAATCTGATTATGTTCAGCAGTTATAAATATTTACCTGTTGGATAATCTTCTATTAAACATTCCATTTTAAAAAACTGATTTGAATTAAGGAAAGCAGCTGAATAAACTTTCCTAAGTATTTATGTGAATCTTTTATTATACTGTATAAAAGGAACATAAGATTAAGTGGTGAGCAAATACCAGTGTTTAGCTTGGGATGCTCCTTTCAAAACTATTAAATACCCCAAACAGCTGCTGTTTTCCATCATAGGAAATATTGCCCTTGCTACCTCACACCAGACATAAAGTAGCACTGAAAACGTTGATAATCAAGACTGACCATTATAACATGCACTCCCATTTTTTACTCAGATTGAAAATATTTTGAAGCCATTGGCAGATTTTAAACTCACATTTTCAGTAAGACTGAAGGTGCAATGCTGAGGGTTTGAGCATAAGGAAGCGGGGGAGACTTTTCTCGCAAGGTGTGGCTAATAATCAGCTATTCCATGCTAAAGAAAATGTCCTATATGAATCATGTGCAATTGAGACAAAGCATCTTTTGTAAACATGTTAGAAACAGAATTTCCACCTTAACTTTCAGTGACCCACGGAATTACTGAAGAAGCCCTTTCTGAGCATGTGTTGTCTTTGTTCATCCAACTGGTGGGAAATTTCACATATATTTTACACTATCAGTTGGTGCCTTTGGGTAAAAGCTTGGAGAAAGGTATTATTCCTTTTGTTGCTGAATTCCCTAGGAAGACTGAGGATACCATGTAAAACCCATTGCTCCTGGGTTTGGTTTCAAGATTTCAACCCCTTGGGAAGGATCTTGCTAGAAAAGCAGCAACTCACAGCATCACCTCTCCTTTCCAGCAATTATGTAAATTTATATATGCAAGTTTTGTTTTTTAATAGTCTACTGAAAACAGTGAACAAAATTACTATATGCTACTGTGCTTCAACTGCTTCATATAATGGCATCAAGATGGACACCTATAAACTGGCTCCTTTTAAAAGGAGAAAAATTCCAACAGGGCAATTTTGCAAGCTGTTGTTTTTTTTCCTTTTTAAGAAGTTATTCCTCATTTTTACACCTGTATATCCTTTTATTTCTGCACAATCTTTTCTTTAAAGGTTTGTGTAACAAGTTCCAAGGATATATCAATTTGCTCGCTTCTCTAAATGCTATGTTGAGAATAGGCAGTTATTTTACCAAGGTAGTTTGAAAGGGGGGAAATGCCAATCAAATTAGGGTTATGCCTCTATCTATATGCAAAATCATTTTTAGAGTGCAAAAACTCTGAACAAAAAGTTTGCATGTTTCAGTGAAATGTCAACCATTAATTTCAGTTGCTCTGCAAGGACAGTGATATTTTTTCTATAATACAGGCTTTACATCTCCAATTCATGTTAGGGAGTGGAGCAGAAAATAAGCAGTGCTTCTTCATTTTTCCTCATGGAGATAAAGGAAGGAGTTTTCTTCACCAGAAGCAGTCAAAGCTCCTTTAGCAGCCTGTGTTGGGTCGACAGGAAAGGACCTGGAAAAATACACACACAAATTAACTAATTAAAAGAGAAAGTAATTTCACTCTAAATTAAGTTGAAACTGACTTCACATATACATTTTATGGGAACCTTTGAACTTTTAAAGATTTGGAGGAATTGTTTTACAGGTGAATTACAATGCCTTTGACCCCCCCCCAAATGGTATTCTAAGCAGTTCTTATTCTGAGGCCCCTCAGGTTTCACACACTAAGAACAGATCCTGATTGCTGTGGCCAATGCTATATACATTATGAGTAGTGCTAGAAGTCTACCTGGTACATCATTCAAGATGTATGAAATAAGCCTATTTCAGGGATAAATGCTAATTAATTCAAATATTGCAATGGAAGAAAAAGATTGCCAGAGGAAGAAAACTTTAGAGAATAAACAGAAACTGTGAGCAGTTGGTGAGTGTTTCATCATTTCAATACAGCACACTTAGACTACGAGTCGGTTTCATGTCATGAGGGGAAATGGGAGACCCAGATTCCTTCCCCGCTTGTCGGATGACTCCAGAGAGGGTTGGCAGACTCATCCTGCTAAGATGGAGAAAGGGGGAAGCACAGAAAGGCAGGCTGATGGAAGAAAAAAGAAAAAGAAAATATGGGTTGCCATTCTCCCATGCGTTCATCTAGTGAGAGAGAGTGATGACTGTCAACCTGCAGTCCAGCTGGCAGGAAGTGAATTTTTATCCTAGGACCTAAAATAATTTCTGTCAATTCAGCTTAACACCACCTTTCCATATTTACTTACTGTTGCATAAGACTACTGTAATTTTCTGACTCCTGATTCTTTGAATACAACCACAAGAATGTTTTCCCCTGTGTAAGAAAAGATTAAGACCTTTTAAAAATCATACAGCAGGTCAAGCAATATCATAAAAAGCTAACTTTCATGGGTGGTGTCTTTATTCTGGAAGGGGTTATTTATAGTTATTGGTTTTAGAACTGCATGAGAAGGGAGTTGTCAGCAAAACTACTAAGTTTCTTAGTAAAAACTCCAAATGGTATGCTCTCATCCAAATGGTATGCTCTCATCTGGTATGCTCTCATGTGAACAGTAAGCCCACAACTTACCTGGGGGTTATGTTCCAGGAATTGTGCCTAAAACCATGTATAGTCAAAACACATTGGGTGCAGTTGCCAAAATCTTTTTTCCTGGATGTGCACCTCCTTTTACTTATTTTTCTTATTTTGCCAAGTGGTAAAGCTTAATGCGCACTAGTTAAATGTGTGTAAGTTGCAGGCTTAATGTGTAACACAAACACTATTCCTAGGATGCTAGGCAGCAAACAGCTTTCATATTATCCAAAGAAGGGTTAAACCGACACTTACCTTTTGCTTTAAGGCTGCAGAAACTATCTATCACCAGGAACTCTTGCCTTTAGCTTTCTGATAATTTTCTTATTCTGACTTCCAATCAAGATGGTGCATGCATGGACCTGGGTACACAACAGGAAAGAAACTCAAGTTCAGGCCACAGAAAAAAATGTATCACATGTTGCTCTTCTTATCCTAAGATACTGGGTTTCCTAGTATTGAAAGAAGTCTCCACCCAGGGCTTTTCTTCTAGGAAAAGAGGTGCCTGAACTTGTTGAGCTTTTCTTAGGGGAGTGTCCAGCCAAAGTTGGTGACCATTTTGGGGGGAGAGGGCTCTCTTCTTTGCCCGCTCACCCCACTGCCACTGCGCCACACCAGAGACTGTGCCACTCATTGCCTCAGTTGCTCAACACGGAGTGCAGTGCCACCCGCAGCCTCTGGCGCGCAGCCCTGAGCAACGTGCCCCCGTGCTGCAATGCTACAGAGGTGCCGGAACGCACCAAAGAGGTGCTGGAACCCATATAAATCATGATGACAATGCACAGCCTGCTAGTATAACAGAAAATGTCCTTTCAAGCTGAGGCATAAATTATCTCATAAGTTTTGTCTTAAGGAATAAATAGAAGTGCTCATTGTAATCGATGGGACTATGTAGATGCAATGCTAACTATGCCACAAGAAGCTGACTTGCACACTCCTGTTCTCATCCTGCCCCTGGCAAATGTGACACAACTAGAAGCTTCTAACCATGATTAGTGGCAAACCATGAATTACAACAGTCTCTAAAACCCAACAAGCTATGCACACCACTTCTGAAATGTACAGCATCTGAAAGGTACAGGCGAATCCCAAACGCCTGGGGACATGTGCACAGAAGTTACCAATTGATTTTGCCTTCCTGGTACCTTTCCACTGTTTGCTTGGAGTTACAATTCCTTCTTTGGACCTTGTCTTTATTGCTCCATACAGTGGTAGCAGGCTGTGTAAAGCATGAAACAGCTCTTATCTTCAAGGCAATGCATTTAACATCAGGGTATAATTCATCAAGATCATATTTGCCTAGCCTTCACTGAGCAGTCAGAAATGCAATACTCAAATGAATGAATTTTTCATTCAGAGCCTCTGCATTTCTTCAACAGCTTATAACAGTGCAGTCATAACTAAAGAAGCACAAAGGCTTACATTTCCCTCCAATTACTATCTGATCAAGTAATATGCAATTTTCGGGGAAAGAATGGAGTGTTTCAAATAGAGAAGATCAGAAAATCTGCAGTTTCTAATTAAATTTCAAAGGGAAGGGAACTACACTCTGGTCTCAAAAATGCAAAGCTGACAAGTCTAGCAGCAGAATGATGGATCACCTGTGAGCAGGGGTGCTCGTCATACAATTAAACACACACATATACCTGGTACACACAAACAGCAGCATTCTGGTGCTTATTCACTTTCTGCAATACACAATATTTTTTAAAGGCAAAGAAGTGTGAGCACCCTTAGAAATTTCTAGCCACTTAAGATGGTCTTTAAATTCTCATAGCATCTTGCACTCTGAAATTTCATTTTAAAAATCAAACCGCATTAACTACTCAATAAATTTTTTAAGCATGTTGACATATTTAAATTCTCTGACAAATCTCATGATAAATTACAGTAACTAAAATGCTGAGCTACTTAACTAATAAGAAAGTAGGAAGGGGAGAGTGGGAGAACTTGGCTGCTATACGTACTACTTTCAGTTCTAGTCACCTCTCCATATATCTGAGAGTGAGATTTTCAAAACAAAATAATGCAATGATTTTCCAGTGACATGATGGAATTATACCCAACTCACATGAAAACCTGTGGAAGGTGAAGATGCAAGTCAAGGTATTGAAACTATAATGCAAGATTTAAAAATAGATTTGTATTTTTGAAATCACTGCTACATTCACAAAGCAGGTTGTCTACTCACCCAATTAATAATATAAATCCCCTTCACCCTGAACAGCAACACCGAAATGTTTAATGTTTAAATACATTATCATGATGCTAACATGGCATTATGTAAAGATTGGAGGAGGGGGGGTGCCCAGGACTATTTTGTGATGCAAATCAATTTCCCAGAACAGTGGTTCTTCATTTACAGAATTTTGTCATAAATAAGACTAAGACCAAAAAAGAATCTGAAGCTCTATCTCCCTACTCCATTGGGCAAAATAAAAACTGGAAGCTATTTTAAAATAACCACTTTGCACTGAGCAGAGCAGGGGAATAGGACACAGTTTAGTCAGCAGCTATAATGATTCTAGTACCAAGCAGTTTTATTCTGCTTTCTTAAAATAGTAAATAAAACCAATGAAGTGAATGATAGTAAAATGTAATTACTTATAACAGGTACTTTGGCAGTACTCAGCAGTAAAGGGCTGTTATAGAATTGAAATTTCTGTACTTCATCTAATTTAAAGCAAGATCTAATAATGGCACAGCACCGCTGAGACTCAAGTGCAATGGCTGCAATATCAGTATAACGTAATATCCCATTCTTCTAGATTCAGGTAGGTAGCCGTGTTGGTCTGACGCAGTCAAAATATATATTAAAAAATTGTAAAGTAGCACCTTAGAGACCAACTAAGCTTGTTCTTGGTATATGCTTTCGTGTGCATGCACACTTCTTCAGATTGTATTTTCCTCAGAAAGTCTGTAGTGTCACGTATGTAGCTAGGAGCACTGATGGCATACGGTTTCAGAACAGAGTCCATATATCCAGAAGTGTGCATGCATATGAAAGCTTATACCAAGAACAAACTTAGTTGGGCTCTAAGGTGCTACTGGACAATTATATATATTCATAATATCCCATTGCCTTGGATCAAGGCCCAATCTCAACACAGCAACCATCAGCTCTGCAAAATTATATCTATGTCATGTCAGCAAAGATGACAAGAAGATGGAGATAGACTTAGGAAGAGATCAGCAGCTTTAGAATTTTAGTCCCATTAGTGTCAGAAAGGCAAGTAAAACCTGAACTGGCATGTTCTGCAGCAAGCTTTGCTTCTCTAGCAAGAGAAACACAGTCACCAGCTATGCTTTCCAACTTTGCAGGAGATAGGATACTGGAATACCAACACAACCACAATGTGTACTGCTGCAAATGAACCACATCTTACTTCCTTGTAAGTACTTGGGTTAAAACCCAGTGGTGTTGGGCAGAAAGTTTTTCGTTGCTATATTTTTCAATGAAAAATACATTTTTTATATTTTTACTGTTCCTGTTCATAAAAATGCATTGCTTTGTTTTATAAAACGAATTAGCAATTATCTGTCAAATAAGGCAGTTTCAAAGCTGGAATTAATTTTTTCCATATCGCTAACACCCAGGTTTTTGGGTTGCTAAAATAACAGTTTTAGTGCTTTCATCTTTTCCATGTATTCCCCAGTGTCCTTGCCAGAAGCTGGGGTGTGTATTTGTGTTGAGTGCTGGAGCCTGAAGCAGTCACTTAGCTGGGGGGGGGGCACACTGGGCGACACTTACTTGGGGGTGGCATGCCGGAGCCCAAGGTGACACCCAAATCCAGGCACCCCAGAGCACAGTGTGCCACTTCCCAAAGCAGCGCAGACCAGGGCTATGCTTGCAGGGTGCCAAGCTGCTGTATCCCCCACAGCCGCCGGAGGGCAACTGAGAAGGATGCAACTAGCACGTGCTGGCCCCACGAGTGGTGCCGGGCCCACAGCGCACCTGAGCCATGGTGTCTTGGGCGCCTGCAGGCACTGTGCCATCTCAAAAAGCACTGTGGGGTTGGCCTCTGCCCACTGCCTCCCCCTCAGTTACCCTGCAGCTGAAGGGGAAGCATTGGGCAGACTTCCTGCAGGGTCTGTGATGCTTGAAAGAGCAACGCGGGCCTTCAGGACGCCTGAGCGGAACGCAACACCTCGGGCGCTGGGATTCCAGCCTTGTGCCCTGCCCCGCGGACGGCTCACCCTGCCCCCCTATGCATGGCGCCCAAGTGGCTAGCTACGCCACTGGCCTGAAGGCACTTGGGGACTTTCAAACAGTGGCACCCAACTGGCTACTCTCCCCATCCACCCTTCTCTTGGGAAAGGCAGGTGGGGTACGCTGTGCACCATTGTTTGAAAGGCTTGCATCCCTTGGCCACATTACCCTCAGGCGTTTCCCTTGGGAGGGTGCTTGACTTGTTGCTTGAAGGTTTGGGACGTTTTCAAGCAGTGACAGCATCCTGGCATTCTTTCCACTAGTTCTTCCCTTGGGAAAGGCTTGAAAGGGGCTTGGCTCATAGAGAAGGGGGCTGGCAACTACAGTTTTTGACTGCCAGTAAAGCTCGCCAAAAATGATAGACCCTTACTTGGGGCAGTTTGAATTAGACCTCGATTTCTTCACATCTGTCTCTTTTCCATTCAAAGACATTTTGGCAGCTGTATAAATAAAATCTCCTAAGTATGCAATTAAAAAAAATATATTTCTGCAGTATCTACTTCAATAAGATGCAGCTGCTCTTTGTCTATATAGCAATGGATACAGTGCATACAAATTAATGCATTCAGAATGCACTCCAGCCATCTGCTGAAGCTCACCAGCAATTCTACATGAGATCTGCCAGCTTGTTCACAGTGTATGTTTCAATGTTTTTTCCAAAGCTAGTCATAATTTATTACTTCATTGCAGATGGGCTCCTATTTCCTGACTTCTTTAAGAAAACAGCTGATCTGTCACTCTTGCTTCTATGTGTTACTTATTAAATACAGAATTGAAAGAAGCAAATAAGACCCAGGGTTGTTTTTCTTTTAAAAAAAGCAAAATTCACAGAAAAAGTAAATAATAATGGAAAGAAATATGTCCACTTATATGAGTATGGAAACAGGACAGCTGAAGCCTTCCTGATCCTCACAAAAACATATGGCTTGTTCTACAATGGTATTTCTGATACACACAAGCACATGAAAGCTGTGAAGTGCAAGACAAGGGAAAATGGGAGCTGAACCAACAAGAGATACAGCTCTCACAGGAGCCAACTCCTGGGGGCCGTGGGGGCTTCGGACCCCACAATAAAATATGTGAGGGGCCCGGGGCCCCACGAAGTTGATGGGCATCGCCATTCAAATAGCATGTGGGAAATGCGCCATGTGGTCGATTACGTGGGGCGGGGATATGGTCCCCCACAATATTTTATTCAAGTTGGCACCCCTGTCAGCTCAAGAAAGAAAAGGGGACACATAATCGACCCTGCGCAGTAACGAAGACTAGAGGCCGGGCTAGTCTGCTGCAGGCCTTCTCTCGAAAAACACGGGAGCTACAGAGGACCCCCCTGGAAAATGCGCACCAACCCCCAACCCACTTCTCAACACTGGAAAGAAGGCAGGAGATGGTTTCGCCACTGGGACGCCCAGTGAGGCCCAAGTACCCGCAGAGCGTCGTCAGCCCCACCAGCAATGCCTCACCAACCCCACCCGCCCGAGAACTAGAAAGGCGGTGTGCCTGGTCGCTCTCTTTCTTGGCCGCTGCACAGCCCCGGGTGCCTGGAGCACCTCGCCCGTGCAGGGCCTCACCAGCAAGCCCTCGCTCACTGCCAGCTTTGGGGAGGTAGGAGAAAGGGAGAAGGGGAAAGGAGGGGATCGCCCTCCTGCGATTCGACTCCCCTTGTTCCAGGCGTAGCCCGCTTACAAGTTTGCGGCTCCGGAGGCAGAGAAAAGCGAGCTGCTTCCACCTTCACAAACCCGGGAAGAGGAGGAGGAGGAGGGAGGCCCCTAATGAGGTAAAAGGCCAGAACTGAGGTAATAAGAATAAGCTCCGGACACCAGAACTTGTCTCTCTCCAGCGGCACAGAACCGGGACGGGCACGTACAGAGAGCAGGTTCCGGCCGGCTCAACGGACGGGCTTCGCCAAGTGAGCTCCAGACTCAAGGTTGGTTTTTTTCTGTCCAGCGGGCCCTCGTGCCCACGAACCTTCCCCATAGAAGCCCCTGAGCCCGCCATGTCTTACCTCAGTTAAGGCCCCAGGGCCGCAGCCCACGGCGCTCTCCTTCCTTCCCCCTCACTCCGCCATCTTCCCCTCCTTACTTCGAGCGCCCAATGGGAGGCCGGCGCAGGGCGACGCAGCGGCCGTTCTACAGAAAGCGGGTCCCACCGAGTGGGCCGCTCTCCTGTCACTCACTTCTCCGCTTTGAGTTGCCTTCCCCCAAACGGCTGGACACGGAGAGGCGATTGGGCCAACCGCGATGTGGTATACGCCTTCCTCCTCGCGAGTCCTATCGCCGCGTTGAAGAAGTGGGACGGCCGGGAGGCGGGTGTTAGACGTTCGGTGTGCTCAGTCGTTCAGGACGCCTCCTAAAGGAAGGAAGGGGTTGTGCGTGGTGGCGGGAATGCGCAAATTAGAAATTGTACTTTTGTTTATTCTGTTACCGTACATTTCCCCCCGCAGCTCCTCCTCTTCTTCGTTCTGTAGGATGCTCGTGCCCACTGCCACTAATTGGCTTAAGTGATCGCGTCCAAATTGAATGGGGAATGTAGAGCTGGATCTTTCAGTGTACAATAGGCTGATAGGGAACTATAACCGGGCCTCAATCCTAAACACACACATAAGGCAAGGTGCTGCAACCGCCTCAGGCATAGAGGCAGGCAGGCAGGCATCCTCCCTTGTTTCTGGTCTAGATCTTCACTCACCCCTTCTTCACTGGCACGGAGGGAGGATGCCATTTTGTGGTTTACCAAAATGTCTTGGGTTGGCCACTTACAAGAAGCTAGACAGTTCTCTCAGCTTTAGTTCTGGGTGTCCTGCAAATTACACCGAGAAGAATAAGCATTATATAAAGGGTGGTACATTCACCCTAGCCCTGCTTAGGAAAGAGCTTCCCCAGTAGAAATCAGACTGCGTAGCTTTTTGCTCTGGCAGGTTGGGAATGCTTTCTTGAACGGCACAGAAAATGTAGACCAAACCCTCATCAAAACTCAGATCACACTTGTCTCCACAGACCGAATCTTGCACTTCCTCGTTCCACCATTATGCAGAAATAGACCTCAAAAAGAAACCCTCTGGGTTTTCAGAAGGGACTTGTCACCCACCACCAATAACTTGTGTAGGAATCATACATATTCACATGGGATCTGTACCTCAGATTCTCCGTTTTTGCTCCTAGGTGGCGCTGTGAATTGTTGGCTCTCCCTTTCTTTCCTGGTGTGATCATTGAGTACAGCTATGATCTGACAGTAATTTTCGGGGGGGGGCGCTATAAAAATCCTTAAGTCCCATGTTTGGGCTCCATGATAGCACCCTAAAAGCTTCGTTTCATAATGGTGTGAGTACTTTAGGGGGAATATCCTGTAGGAAGCTATCCAGAGACCTGAACAAGTTTTAAGATATTGGTTGTTGCACCATAACAGAAGAGGCATTTGCTATATGGGACAATTTTCTGTTGCTCCTAGTCATAGAATCATAGAACAGTCAAGTTGGAAGGGCCCACGAGGATCATCTAGTCTCAGCCCTGCAATGCAGGAATATTTTTGCCCAATGTGGGGCTCAAACCCACAACCCCGAGATAGAATTATAGAGTTGGAAGAGACCACAAGGACCATCCAGTCCAACCCCCTAAGATTAAGAGTCTCATGCTCTGCCGAGTCAGTACTAATTTAGTAGGTTTATTGTGTACATTTAATATATAGATTAATACTAATATATAACAATAATGGCTTGAGTGTTGTTTTTCTGACAAGACATGCCAGGAAATGAATAGCTGCAGTAACTCCATATTGGTATTAGACTATTTTTACAGTGCTTTATGTATTCTTTTTTTGTAGACAAATGGGAATTTGCATCCACTGTAACATGAGAATCAACCTTTAGTCCCTTTAGTTAGGAACATGTTAAATGGGTCTTCAGGTTTCTACACTCTACAGTGAATTGTACAGCTACTGAAACCTAAGGCGAACCCATCAAGTTGAGAAGTTTATGAGAGTTAAAATGCACAGCTGGACTAACAAGAGTTAAGAATACACATTACTTGGCCTGTAATTCATCTCTATTACCCGTTACTTCTAATTTTATTTGATGTTTTAAAATCTGTCTTAACATATTCTGAGTGAAAGGCAGGCAACTCCTATTTATTCCCACCATCAAACTGATAAATAGCTGGGCCACAGATATAAGGGCAATAGGACCACACTCTCCTGGCCTAAGAGAAAGCAGGAAATTCCAGTTGATATATATTGCTTGTAAAACATTCTAAATGCCTGAATGTTGAAAATCCAAAGCCATTTAAAACTTGAGTAATGAAAACAAGAGGTGAGATCCAAAGTTGCATGAGCAAACATCTGCTTATGAAGCTGGGTTTCTCTTTGCTCTCCGAAATCTTTTGAAGGTTGCAGGAGCCTGCAGAGCAGGTTTTTTTGTTTCGTTTTCTTTTGTTTTGAGCAGGGAGGAAAAAGGCAAGTCCTGTTGTGCTAGCAGGTGTATGTTGTGCAAGCGGGTTGACAGGAATGGATATCACCCAATCTCTTAAAAACTAAATTAGTATATGAGAAAATAAAGTCTTGCAGCTGTAGCATTCTACAGGCACCTTGTGTTATTTAAAACCTCCATTCATTCACAGAACACAGTATGTTGAAGGATTTTATTCATGGATAGTTGATGAATATAATAGATCTGACAAGGCACACCTGTGGATTACCGCTATAGCAAAAGGAAGATTGCTTATTTGAAAATAAGCACATTTCAAACAATAAATCTAACAACCTGGTGTTACTTTCATTTTCCTTCTATTTATAAAATTCCTATGTTTACATTGTGATCAAAAATCCTAAAGTGTTTGTAAGCAATCACCCTTTAATCTTGTTCCCATCTTTATAATTTGTCTGAAGGAATAGATTTTCTTCTGCAGTTTTTTTAAAATGTAAAATAGTGTGCAATTCTGAAGGATCATTGAATTGTGTTGGATTTAAGTAAACTAGATTAACTTGCATTCAATACTTATAGAAATGCTGACATATAGCAGGGGTCAGGAGCATCTGAACACTGATTTTTACACAAAGTATTTTTCTGCATCTTGGAAGGCAACACTGCAGTTAAAAACAGGTGTCAAAGTTCATTGATAATCAGTGCAACAGAATTGTTTACTAACAGCAAAGACAATCAATCCTGAAAAGTTCATCATATTCATTGCTTTTGAGCCCTCAGTTCTGTATTGTGCTGCTTACATCAAAATTCACTTTCACAATGTTACTTGATCCTTGTGTATGGTTAAAATAAAACTTTCAAAATATAATCTGAAGTAATAAAAGTACACATGTGCTAAGAATTTTCCTAAAACCATTAGTGTTCCCACATAATTTGTAGGGACACAGTACTACTCAAATCTGGACTTTGACGTGCATGTTGGAGACGAAAGGTCCAGTTGGCATAATTGGTATGAAAAGCCTTCCACTATAAGCTGTGCAACAAAAATTATACATTGCAAACATTCACTGAAAAACAATAAAAGCACAAGAAAGAAATTTGAGTAATTTAAGTATAATGCAAATCAAAACAGTCTACATAAACAAAGTTGGTGGCAGGGGGTGGGCAGCAGAGAGGCAATGAACTTCTTCCAGTTAAGAAATAGCTTGCTATGAAATAGTTTCATTCAGGTACCCCAGTTACTATGTTTTCAGAACTGCAAGTTACTCTCTTGGCAGGCATCCCACATCTGTGGACAAATTCATAACATTTGACAAACTTGCGAGACGAAGCTCTGAAGCCTTAATTCCGAAAACAAAACCACTGGCCTTGCATTAACTTTGTGAAGTTAAGAGTGGCAGACATCTATATTTAAACAAAACCAAGGACAGAAGAAAACAGTTTGTTAACCAGACAAACTGAATAGAGAATACAAATACTACCAAGTCAGATTTTTGTTGTCATAGTTCATAAAATGGTAGAAGATTATAGTAACATGGGAAGAAATAATTTATAACCAGAAAGCAAAGCAAAGAGAAGTGTGGGGAAAAGGCCATTTCAAGGTTCCATTCCAAGCTGCACTGCAGCCACGTTCCTTTGTTCTGATGCAGAAGGAATGTTCACATCGATGGAACAAACTGAGGGGGGTTTTTGGAGATGTACCTCACACGCACCAGCAGGAATGCTCAGGAGAGGGTAAAACAAACTATATTCCTTAAATATCAGGACAACAAGGAATGGGCCTTGATCCATCAGTGAAGAAATCGAATGCTCATTTTTTGCTCTACATCCACCTTCTCCAAAACCTGCAAAAAAGTAGAATTGTTAACCATTTGTTACAGGAATTGAATTCTATCTCAACATTTAGACTTTAGTCTTGTTTTAGGAAGCCATTCTAGTCAGCTTTCATACTGCATGTCCTCTTGTGCTGCAGAACTAATTTTTGTAGATCTTGACCTAGAGGTCATCAGTAATACATTTTATAGAAAATGAAAGCTGTACTTAGCAACACTTGCATTTGGAGTTTATTTAATTGCATTTATGGAATTCAAGATGATCCCTAGGCAGTCTATCAAAGCACTGACCAAACTAAATCTAGCTTAATTTCAAGAAAGGCTCCTGTATCATGTACCCACAGACCATGCCTTGGAACAGCATGCAATATTGTCACACACTAAAAATATTTAGAAAAACTAACGTGTAACAAGAATCATTTAAGCAAATAAGATAAATTGCAATTGTTATGAAGCTGAAGAGCACACCTCTGCCAATTTATGTTCAGATATGGGAAATAGCAAAATAATTGAAGAAATTATGCACATAAGCCTCCTATTCATTTGATTGCACATCTGATTTGGAAATCCTAGCACTTAATCAGGTTTGCCATAATAAACATTGTTTCCTGACCTTAACAAACTCTGCAAAGGAGATTGCGCTGTCACCATCTTGATCAGCCTCCTGGATTGTTCTGTCAGCAATGCTGCCCAACTGTTCATCCGAGATGTTTACGCCAACCATCATCCGCAAAACCTGCAGTATGCAGAAACCCCCAAAGAATGTAATGTTAGTGTTTGTTTAACAAAGAATATGCTGTAGGTGCTAACAAGGCACCAGACAAGTAAAGCTATTATTTTAAGTCAACCAAGTGAAGTTCCAGAACCAGCCTGATCAGGCAGCTGATTTTAAATATCACAAAACAGCAGCAACTTTTAATTATTATTATTGGTCCCAAGGAGAGGTGCTTGGGAGTTTTCCTGCTTCAGGTGCCAAAATACCTTAGCTGTCCTTGGCTGCTAGGTACTATACACCTTGAATTGTGGCACAGACCACAATGTACTGCACTGCCTCAAATAAAATATATTGAGGCAGTTTAGAGAAGAAGAAGAAGTAGAAGAAGAAGAAGAGGGAGGAGGAGGAGGAGTTTGGACTTGATATTCTGCCTTTCACTCCCCTTAAGGAGTCTCAAAGCGGCTAACAATCTCCTTTCCCTTTCTCCCCCCACAACACTCTGTGAGGTTAGTGAGGCTGAGAGACTTCAGAGAAGTGTGACTAGCCCAAGGTCACCCAGCAGCTGCATGTGGAGGAGCGGAGACGCGAACCCGGTTCACCAGATTACTAGTCCACCGCTCTTAACCACTACACCACGTAGGGAGATCAGTCCAGGTTCATTGCATAACATCAAGAGCACCACTTAAAAATATAACCCTCATCTCAAGAATTATCTCAGACCAGCAAGTTAACAATTTTCAGAAAGTTATCCGCATTTTGCTCTGGGCCACTCTTTTAGAGTAAAAATTTGCTCACGCCACACCAAATTTTTTATTGATAAGAAATACACTGGAAAGCAAAAAGAAACAACCCTTAGTGGTGCTTGGTTTAAAACATTTTGTTTGTTTAGTTGTTTAGTCGTGTCCGACTCTTCGTGACCCCATGGACCAGAGTACGCCAGGCACTCCTGTCTTCCACTGCCTCCCGCAGTTTGGTCACACAACTATTTATATAATATGATTATGGGACATCCAGAAAGTATAAAACAATACAGTAAGCCATTGTTACACAAACCAAGTATGGTGTTCTTTGAATGAGCAGCACATTGGTGTGAAATGCTCAAATCATGCCCACCTTGCTCCTCAGTTTGTCAAACAAACAAACCAACCACACTACGAGCTTAGCTTTATGTGCAAACCAGTACTTGTGGGCTAGTTCTCTCTAGAACAACCAGAAGAGCTTCATGATAAGCCCTAATAGTTTGTTTGTAACTATGGCATATCATGGTGTGCAAACCTTTAAGTACCTTCTCCAGTGCTACAAGATACTTCACAGGTTATTTCTGGGCTGTTCTGGGTTTCAGCATTTGTAGCAGTGTTTGGGATTCACAGAATACCTTTCCCCACCACCGAGATCACAGCTTTATAGGATTGGGGCTGGCTGCTGGTTTTGAACCAGAGTATATTTTTCATTGTTGTAGCTAGTGGCAAGGAGAGCTTAACCTCACAATATACATTGGGTGAGGAATGTTTGGCCTGTGTGCCAATTTGAGCCGCCAAGTGGTTTTTCCAAAACCATACCCATTTGCCCATGAGCTGACATCACTACTGAACAGGGTTTAATCCTGCATTGGCTACACAATCCTGTCCCCAGCTTGGAACAGGGTCACACAGCCTAGGCCAGGGGTAGGCAACCTAAGGCCCGTGGACCGGATGCGGCCCAATCGCCTTCTCAATCCGGCCCGCGGACGGTCCAGGAATCAGTGTGTTTTTACATGAGTAGAATGTGTCCTTTTATTTAAAATGCATCTTTGGGTTATTTGTGGGGCATAGGAATTCGTTCATTCCCCCCCCCCCTTCAAAATATAGTCCGGCCCACCACATGGTCTGAGGGACAGTGGACTGGCCCATGGCTGAAAAAGGTTGCTGACCCCTGGGCCTAGGCAGATGAGAGGAGATTAAAGATTTGAGCAATATCTGTGTGAGTGTGGGGATTTAAAATGGAGGGGAGAGATTCGCAAAGTCTTTTCTTACCTCTGCTGCTACTATAGTTATATCCTATATAATAAAGAGCCTGTGTCCGTCCGTACCACTTTCCGTCAGTCAGAGGAAATCGCCAGTGCGCGTGCGTTCCAGTCACACACGGATTGGAGGACGCAGAGAGGAGGAGGAGCCTGATTGGTTGGAGTGCAGCGCGAGCGAAGCGCTTGCGGTTCGCGAGCCTCCGAACCAGAAGCCGCAATGGCCGCTGCTCCCCGCGCGCTGCTGCTTCGCCGCCGCCAGTCCGCTCTTCCTGCCTCCTCCTGCTCCGGGGCCAGAAGCCGCAATGGCGGCCGCTCCCCGCGCGCTGCTGCTTCGCCGCCGCCTCCCGCCGCCTCCTCCACGGAGAGCGGATCGAGCGAGAGCGGAGCGTCCCCTGTCGGCCTTCCTCCCCGAGGGAAGCGGCCGAGGGCGGGAAGCTGAGGGGAGATAGGAGGCTACTTTTGCAAAAGGCGGAGGCCGGCGCTGACGGAGCACCCCGCGCTCCCTCCCTCCGCGTTGCTGTTTTGGAGGCTCCCGCCCCCACTGCCGCGCACACCTCACCTCCTCACCCGCGTTTTCCCCCGGGCGCCCTGTGCGCCCTGGGGCTTTAACATCGGATCGGGCGCCCTGCGCGCCGCCCCTGTGAACCTTAACACTGCACGCCCTGGGGCTTTTCCCACCGTCGTTCTCCCGCCGCCGTCGCCTTCCTCGCTGGCCGCCCTGTGAGGCTTTAACGGCAATTTGCCTCACATCGGGCGCCCTACGCGCCCTCTCAGCACACTTGCACACTTACACACACACATACCACAACCAAGCCCCCCCCCCCCGCGCGCGCTTCCCCCCTCTCCCTCCCTTCACAGCCGGGGCCGAGGGAAGCCGCTTTCGAGGAGGAGGACTGAGCTGGGCTTGGAGGCTGGGGAGGGGAAGGGTTAATGGGGAGAGAGAGGAGGCTGGGGAGGGGAAAGGGTTAATGGGAGGGAGAGGAGGCTGGGGAGGGAAGGGTTAATGTGTTTGGGGAGGGAGATGCAGCGCTTTTTGCATATGTTCATATGTTCTACATATGTTCCACATATGTTCTGGCGGCCGGGGGGGGGGAGCTCTGTGAGGAAGGTGCAACAGGAGGGGAAGGGGGCATGGAAGTGAGGCAAGAAAGGCAGGAGGAGAAGGGGAGGGGCCGGCGCAATCAGAAATGGGGCTGTGGGGCAGGAGGGGCTGGAGAGTGAAAAACGAAAGCGGCATGGGACAGGAGGGGCTGGTGAGTGTGCAGGATATGGGGCTGGAGTACATGGGATGTTGAGGGGTGGGGTGGGATAGGGGTATGGGGTAGGAGCGCGTGGTGAGTGAGAGTATGGGGCAGGAGTGGCTGGTTAGTCTGGGAGGATATAGGGCTGGAGGGGTGGGATTGGGGTATGGGGCAGGAGGGGCTGCTGAGTGAGAAAGTAAACTACAGGAGGCACTGGTGAGCGTGTGAGGATATGGGGCAGGAGGGGTGGGGGCGTTATGAGGCAGTGGGCTGGTGAGTGTGGGAGTATGGGGCAGGATGAGTGGGGTGTTGGGGGTATGGGGCAGGAGGGGGTCGGATGTCGGGAGTATGGGGCAGGAGGGGCTGGTGAATGTAGTGCCATATGGGGCAGGAGGGGTTGGTGAGTGTAGCAGGGGTATAGGGCTAGAGGAGTGAGGGGCTATTGAGCGAGAGAAAGGAAAATGGAAGTATGGGGCAGGAGAGAGTGTGGGGTGTGAATTAGGAGGGGATGAGATGAAAGGTGGCAGGGTGTGAGAGAGAAGTGGGTGTAGAGAAAGAGAGGCCAACTATGTGTGGAAATATGGGAAGCTCTCGGCGGGAGCCCGCGCTCCCTCGGCGGGTCGCTCAGTCACCGCGGGAGCAGAGTGCTCCCGCGGTGACTGAGCGATCCACCGAGGGAGCGCCGGCTCCTGAGGCTGCCCGTCCGTACTGACAGGCAGCTCCAGGAGCCGACACTCCCTCGGCGGGAGCCCGCGCTCCCTCGGCGGATCGCTCAGTCACCGCGAGAGCAGCAGCTGTGACTACTCCCACGGTGACTGACCTATCCGCCCAGGGAGCGCCGGCATTATCTTCTAGCCCCCGCCCGTTTTTCAACGGGCTTAATTTACTAGTTGTTATGTAATGCCTATGTATTATAATCATTTAGTATTATCATTCAACCAGACTTTACCTTAAAGGCTAAATAAGACAGTCATCCGAAAAATTTGCATTAATTTATGGGCTGCAAAAACTAAACCTACCTGAAGCAGCTCCTCTCGAGAAATCTTGTCATCTTTATCTAGATCATATAGCCGAAAAGCAACTAGAGGAAATAATTAAATTCAAGGTTATTTATTTATATACTGCCCTTCACAGGATACTTTACAAAATCAAAACACATAATATAATACCCTCTTCTAACATAGCTCAGTCCATAGAGCATGAGACCCTTCATCTCAGGGTCATGGGTTTGAGCCCCACACTGGGCAAAAGATTTCTGCACTGCAGGGGACTGGACTATATGACCTTCGCAGTACCTTACAACTCTACAAGTCTATGAAGAACAAAAAACAAAAACAAATAACCCCCTCCCATGAACACATAAAAAAGCCAGAGATTGTTCAATCAGTCATGCTGCTTAGGAACTGCCATAAATGGCAGAATGCTGAGTAAAAATACAAAAGAAAAGAAAAAGTAAACAAACTGCCAAATTTTGGTAGGGAATCTGTGGATAAGGGAAAAAATGATATACAGGGGAATCCCTGCTCACACAGGGGTTCTGCTCTGGGACACATGCAAGTATGTTCCAGCCTGCTCCACCCCCTTTTGGCGCCAAAAAAGGCATGTGTGTGTCAGCAGTCTCACGCATTTAGATCATGTGCGAATGGGGAGCTGCCTGTACTGAAAATATTGTTTTTTTCTTTTCTTTCCCACTGCTGCCATATACAGAATACATTATCAAACCACTGTGGACACAGAGCAATGTGTGCCCCCATACTACAAACACTCTTCCCTTATCCTTCATTGTCATTGACTACTGGCAACCACAAAGTTGCCTACCAATCAGTTAAAACTTGACTGTTCCTTGAGGTGATCATTTTTAAGAATAGAAGATTAACTGTGCTGCATCTGACCAAAGGCATATCTTAGGAGTATAGTGGGAACATAGAGCATAAGGGACTCATCTCACTGACTGGAAATTCACACTAAATGCCCAAGAAAGGAAATTTTGCTGCCCAAAAATAGTTATGCTTAAATTCTTGGATTTTTCTTTTTCTTTGACCAGTTACTGATACAGGCTAGCACATTAAACAGATGTCTTTTTCCTATCAGGCAGTAATTTATAGAATGCTTATATAGAATGTCCTATATTTACCAGGAGTCACGGAAAGTCAGCCTGCTTCTACAGTTTTACCAATAATTTAAGATTTGTTGAGTTTCTTATGTAAATCTAAGAATATTATAAAGTAAAATGTGGGGTCATGGGAGATATAAATATTACGATGATTCATTTAAAGTAGCACCATCAATGTGCACAGCATTTTACAAATACATTTACCTCGGGTTACAGACGCTTCAGGATGAGAACAGAAATTGTGTGGCGGCGGCGCGAGGCCCCATTAGTGAAAGTGGTACCTCAGGTTAAGAACAGTTTCAGGTTAAGAACGGACCTCCAGAACGAACCCGAGGTACCACTGTATTTCACTACCATGTACTTGGGCTTGGTTATAGGCTTTGTTACATTAGGACAGAAATAACTGGCTGTGCCCAACACTGCAGCACCACTCACACAACAGACTTCCAGGCACGCAATGGAATTTCCTGTTCCTCTCCTGTCCCTGTGCACCCTCAAAAACAGTTGGGGGGCGGGGTATTGAGGGACCATCCAGAGTAGATTTTGGGAGTGTGCAGAAGGAGGAAAGAAAATGGAAATTCCACTGGATGGCTGGGCTACAACTTCCATCAGCCACAGCCAGCAAAAGTGACAAAAATCCACTTTCACTTAAATAACTTTCTACTCATACTTCCGTAAGATTTGTATCCAGATTTAAACTAAGTTTAAAAGAAGAGGGACAGATTCCAAGCTGCAGGATTACAAAGAAGAATACAAAGCAATACAATTAGCCTGAATAGATGTCCAATTAAAATGTCTTACAGTACAACTTGTTGCTCCGACTATTAAGTGGTTCTGGCCCATTCTGGTCTTTGCTTTTCTCATTATCCTCAATGGGTCGGAAGTGTGCCAAAGTCCTCATGAATCCACGAAAATTCACCTGGTCTTCTCTATACCAGAGAAGATACACACAATCCATTACATTTTGCAAATCCATCAAGCAATGTACTTCAAACAAGAATATCCAAACAAATATACCAGAGTTTGGAGAATGCAGTTTAATATTTTGCTGTTATTTTTTAATAATTGTTCCATGCACACTGTTCTGGTCTCTTCTCAGCTGTTATTTTATTTTGCTGTTTAACTGAACATTATTGAACTACCATCTCAAAACTAACTTCACCTATAAAAATTAGTCAGAAACAATTACCAACCACCCCAGATCCTTAGATTAACAGGGGAGGTGCTTCTTACTATTTTTGCTGGTTGTTGTTGGCAGTTGTACATTGACGTGGGATAGAATTCTCTCTGTTGTGCCTCCTCAACTGAGATGTTCTCTCCCCCTGGAGGCATGGATGGCCCCTACAGTATTGGGCTTCTGCCACCAGGTACTCACTCACCTGTTCACACAGGCATTTGGCGATATGCCGCTATTCAAAGTCTCAGTGTAATTTGCTACTCCAAACTTAACTATGTTTTTCCTTCTGAAAAATTGGCTGATGTTGTACCCTTGGGGCTCTGAGCTCCTTTGCTGAGCATCAGCTGAAATATGTTCTCTCTACCTCTTGTTGATGTAGGAGAGAAAGGTTGGTGGAACATCTTTGTTACTGAGAAGAGGGGCTTGCCTCCACCCAATCAGCAGGGGGAAGGAGTCTGGCAATTACAACTGGCCAAAAATTTCAGACCCCTGGTTAGAGCATCAACTGAAGGTAGTCAAGGTTTTACTTCTCAGCTAGTGAAGGGAATCTGAGAAGTGAAGTAGATATTTTTGGTGGCATTTGATAAATGTGGCAGAATATAAATGGAACTAAAGCGTCTTAACAAATACCTAATATTAGTTAGTAACTGACGCTCCAGTCCCCAATATTGTATCTGAAGTCCAGCAGATTGTTTTACGGTGTCAAGAATAGAATATAAGAATCCACATTAGTCCTAGGAGCACTTCACACCAATCAACTTATTAAGAAGAAACACTGTGCAACTTACCCTTCTGGAAAAAAGGCATTGATAATCCGGTCCCCCAGTGGGTTGATGGCAAGTTCTGGGATGCGTTGGAAATCTTCACGGCTACAATTTCAATGAAATCTACATCAATCCTTTAATAGAATAAGATCTCTGAACACCCATGTTAACCATTCATTTTTTATAATAGGACTGATTGAAATTTATGGTTCAGATACCACACAACAGCTATGAGGGGGTTTTTAAGGTTTTTTTATAAAAAAAAAATAAAAAATAAAAGATCCAGTATGTTAAGCTCATTAATTGGCACTCATTGATCATGAAAATAGTAAACCTCAGATCAAGAAAATGAGTGTTGGGCTGTGTACTTTTGTATTTTCAGTTCATAACACCTATCACCAATAGCAAGATCCCAATTGTGTAATATTAATGTACAGCTATATAGATTTTAAAAAAAAGAAGGTAAAGGACCCCTGGGCGGTTAAAGTCCAGTCAAAGGCGACTATGGGGTGTGGCACTCATCTAGCTTCAGGCTGAGGAAGCCAGCGTTCATCCACAGAAAGCTTTCCGGGTCATGTGGCCAGCAGGACTAAACCATTTCTGGTGCAACGGAACACCGTGACAGAAGCAAAAGCGCATGGAAACATTGTTTACCTTCCCGCCGCAGCAGTACCTATTTATCTACTTGCACTACCGGTAGTGTGCTTTCGAACTGCTAGGTTGGCAGAAGCTGGAACAGAGCAAATGAAGCAGTGTTTTTCAACCTCCTTGGGGCAACGGCACACCTGCCCCACGAAAAAAATCTCGCGGCACACCACCACCACATGCACCCCGACCCCCCCCCGCCCTTCCAACTCTACAATTGTATGAATCCACAGGCAGAAATTCAGCAGGTGAAGCTTTCCCAAGCAACAGGAGAACCTCGCCGATGAATTTGCGCCTGTCGTGGAGCGCAGTTGAAAGGTGCAGCGGGGAGACCCGGTTAAGACGGGAGGAGCAGACAGACTCCCAAACTGCGGAAGAAATCCTCTGCAAAAACAAAAACACAACTCTTCCAGCCTAAAAGCGAGCCAAAAATGCAAACCTAAAACGCCAAACACCAATTAAACCCGCCCACGTTCGAATTCCTTGGCAATAATAGGCGGCGGCGGCGGGTGGAGAAGAGCACGCTCTGCAGAACCCTTCCGCTCTGGTTGCTGTGCCCGCCCGCTGCGTGGCAACGGGGCCGCTCTTCTGCACGGCTTCGATTGGCCTGCCCTCCGATTGGCCGCGCGCCCTGGCGGGAGGGAGGGGAAGGACCCAGGCGGGCGAAAACGGAGCGGGAGATTGGCGGGCCAGGCGCCCGCCCCCCCTCCCGCGCCCAGCCCCCCGGCAGCACCTCCACCCGGCCCCGAGCGAGCCCGGTGGCACCGGCACCTCCCGCCCGTCCCCGACCGCGACCGGGGCGGCAGAGGCAGCGGGTGAAGCGCCCGGCAGCCCCGGCGAAGGCGGCGAGCGGGAAGCGGAGCCGAGGCGACGCCAGCCCGGACCGACCCGGAAGCGGAAGCGGCACAGCAGCCGGTGTCTTCCCGCGGCACAGGAGCCGGTGTCTTGCGGCACACTCCTGTGCCGCGGCACACCGGTTGGGAAACGCTGAACTGAAGGATACTTTGCAGATAATTTGCAAGTGTCTTCAGCTTTGTTTGCTCTCCTCACACAAACCAGCTTCACCTGTATCTTTCCACTTAGAGGTCAGCTAATTATGTAGAGCCTGGAGGGACACCCCACGGCTAGACAATCAAAGAAGCAAAGAAACAAATAACTGGTAAACACTTCTTTCTTCCCTCACCAGTGAAAAATGGGGGATTCCTCCCTCTTTTCTGGTGGTGTTTATGTTGTTGGTTCTCCCTAAATAGCTTTCCTCCATATTGAAAAGGGTGTTTTTTAAAAAAAAAAAAAATCAAAGGAGAATATCTTTTTGCTTGCTTGACCTCCCTTTGATAAAAAGGGAGAGATTGGTGGGATGAGGGCTCGGGGGGGGGGGCCTTCTGTGGGGGAGAGAATGGAAGGGAGAAGATTTAGCTGGCCCAGCAAGGCTCTCCGCCACCACAGATATATATGATATATCAAGATATCATGATATTTAGCTGGTGAACCCTGTTTCTCCTAAAATAAGACGTAGCCATAAAATAAGCCGTAGCAGGATTTCTACACATTTGTGAAATATACCCCGAAAATAAGACATAGTGACGCGGCGCCTCTCCCTTAATACGGCCTGGATAGGCGTGGCTATGCAGCGTACCGGCGCGGAGCGGTTAAAATAAAACATCCCCCGAAAATAAGCCATACTGTGTTTTTTTGAGAGGGAAAAATGTAAGACGGTGTCTTATTTTAGGAGAAACACGGTATTACCATGATGTTGAAAACCAGCTATCACCCAGCCCTACTCACCACCGCTGAGTGGATTCGAACCACCAACCTTCCAATTGGCAAGCCCAAGAGGCTCAGTAGTTTAGACCAGTGCTTCCCATCTTGGGTCTCCAGCTGTTTTTGGACTACAACTCCCACCATCCCTAGCAAGCAAGACCAGTGGTCAGGGATGATGGGAATTGTAGTCTGAAAACAGCTGGAGTCCCAAGGTTGGGAAACACTGGTTTAGACCACAGCATCACCCACGTCCTTGTACAGCTATATATAACCATCCTGAAAGAAGGCTGCCACTCAGTGCTGTGTTATGTATATCAAAATGTGTATCAGCTTAATTCCTGAGGCAGGTAACCAGGGCAAGCAATAGTTAACTTATTTTGTTTGGGTAATTTATCTGACACCAGCTTAACCTTGGCTGTTGAATGTCAGCCAGAAGAGGAACCTTTTACAGCTGTTCTGAAAGTACCCAGGCTTACTCTGATAGATATCTAGGTGAAGGTTCATCTCCTCTCAAGGACATGGGAAGCAGTCAGCAAGAATGACTTTCTATGTATCTTTGTTTGGATTTGGCACATAGATGACACGGTCAAAGCATTGCTCTTAGTTAATTTTAGCTGTCGTGATGATATAAAAGTAGGTGTATGGTTTATTTAAGATCACCCTTCTCCCAAGTTTACATCACTCCACATCTATCTAGCAACTAAGACAGGGGTCAGCAACCTTTTTCAGCCGTGGACCGGTCCACTGTCCCTCAGACCATGTGGTGGGCCAGACTATATTTTTTTTTTGGGGGGGGGGAGATGTTTTCCCACAAATAACCCAGAGATGCATTTTAAATAAAAGGACACATTCTACTCATGTAAAAACACGCTGATTCCCGGACCATCCACAGGCCGGATTGAGAAGGTGATTGGGTTGCATCCGGCCCCTGGGCCTCAGGGTGCCTACCCCAGAACTAAGACCATATCCTATGCACTACTATGGGACTTGCTTCCCAGTCAGCATGCACTGGATACTCTATCCTACTTATGATTTCTCAGTATCTACAGTATGCAACAATAATATATATATATCCATTTGTACTTGCTGGATGTATTCAGCATCTAATAGGAGTTTAAACTACTTAGATTCATTATTTAGCCATGATAGTGTTCTTTAGGCAATCATATTCATAGTAAAGGTAAAGGTAAAGGGACCCCTGACCATTAGGTCCAGTCGTGTCCGACTCTGGGGTTGCGGCGCTCATCTCGCTTTATTGGCCGAGAGCTGGCGTATAGCTTCCGGGTCATGTGGCCAGCATGACAAAGCCGCTTCTGGCGAACCAGAGCAGCGCACGGAAACGCCGTTTACCTTCCTGCCAGAGCGGTTCCTATTTATCTACTTGCACTTTGATGTGCTTTCGAACTGCTAGGTGGACAGGAGCTGGGACGGGAGCTCACCCCGTCGCAGGGATTCGAACCGCCGACCTTCTGATCAGCAAGCCCTAGGCTCTGTGGTTTAACCCACAGCGCCACCTGGGTCCCTGGACATTATTTATTGTTTGAAAATACCGTATTATATATATTTTCTTTTGCTTGAGTCAACTCAACTGATGTGATGCCCTTCATGTTTACCCTTTGATAAACTATGATCTGCCCATGGTACACTTTTGTACTCCATGGTTCAAAAACTATAATCAAGGGGTGCTGAAATAGTGGGTTGAATTAAAAGCAATACATTTCCTATATTTACCACTTTGTACCAAAGCTTGCAGTGTAGAAAGAGATCACTAGAATCTCCTCATTTTAAGAATACTAACACCATGAATGGTGTCTGGAATGTGGCAAAAGCCTCTTAAGTATTTTTTGCCCATAAAACTCAAAGGAGAAACCCCTCAACAATAGAATATATGCAGAATCTGGTGTGTTGATCCCACAGTAGGCTTGAATCAATCTGACTCCAGCTACAGCCTTGATTTCATGGAATACTAACCTCTTTAGCATCATCTTCCATGTACATCTACGCACTGTCAAATGGCTCTTTCACCTTATATTTCAATAAAATAAATTCTATTTCCTAGCTCACATAGCAATTGTTATTTCTTTATGCAGCCATAGTTGCCAGTTCCAATTTGCAACAGGGAATTATTAGCTAAGGAAAATAACTCTTCCAAAACAGATGCATTGTCCCTTGGGAAGAATGGAGTAGCAAGTCCACTGTTCACACCACTGTTCATTCAGGAGTGGCCCAGTGGGCAAATTCAATACTAATGGCCCTCAAGCCCTTTCTAAAATCTGTAAAGTCTTGTTTACAGACAGTCTCAGAGGATAGTAAAAAGCAATGGGGCAGAGAGAGTATCATCTCTGCTTCTGCCCCAGCCACTATGAATTAGCATATCCCCCAAATTGTTTCCACCTATACATAAGTTACAGAATATCAAAATTCACTATGCCAGTGGCTCCCAATTAGTGGTTAGCAGACCCCGGGGGGCCATCTATCCCACCCAGGGGGTCCATTGCACTATTCACATAACAAAAACTACTATAGAGATATGAAAATATTCAACAGTAGGGAGTCCATGGCTTAGCTTTAAAAAAAAATGAGTCTGCAGTACAGTATTTAGCTAATTGGGAACCTCTGTACTTCAGAAAATTTAAGCCTGCTACAACCTTTGAGGCTGGGTTTTTTGTTTAGTTTTTAAAGACTCAAGTAAGGCGATTCTGTTTGCAGTTGATAATTAGAGCCAAGCAAGTCTAGTGACTTTGAGCCAAACCAGATGTGATCCAGGAAATATGAATAAGATTTTTCACTTCTCTCTCATATTAAAGGCAACTGGGGGTGCGAAATAGTTTGGATAGGGACTGGGGTGCCATTTTCCTGATTTAAACAGCACTCAACTTTAAACTGCTATTTGCCCAAAAGGGGAAAAACAGCAATTTCCAATGAAACATTTAAACTGGAGAAATTGCAGTGGGGGAAAAGTTAACTTGCCCCCCCCCAAGTAATCCACTTCCCCTTGGGTCCAAATAGTGTGACAGATATATGAAAAGCAGCAAATTTCCTGTTACATGTACAGTATGTGTCACTCTACAGTGTTCTAAAACATATCCTCCCTGTTTGTAAAGATTCAGCTTCTGAAATCTGAATGCAAGGCATCAGCTTCTAATTTCTATATTTTATGGCTTAGCTTAAGGGTAAACATTAACCAACTGTAACTACTGCATTTAAAATCTATTACTGTCATTGCTACCAGCCATTTTGCTTATGAAGGGGACGTTACCCAAGTAAGAACACTACCGGTAACTGGAAAACACTACACACATCATAAAAGTAAATGAATACTGAAAAGCAAGCTGTGCTTTTTTTTTTTTTAGCAAAACCCACTTCACCTGGCTTAGACTGGAACTTACAGGAAATGTTTTCTTCTTTTGTTCACATGCCATAGCAACACTATCCAACAGGATCTACCTATGAATTAATGTATTTTTGAAGCCTACTTGCATGCTTTCATTGTGCTTATTCTGAATCATAGAAATCCAAACATCTTCTACTCAATAAGCCGCTCTGCCAAACCATATACTTTACACATATTGCAGCATATTTATAGAGTGGGGCATGCCTTCAGCAACACTTCCACTTTCTGTAATGTCTGAACAGAGAGAATGCACCACAGAACTAGCTCATGTCTGTACTACTGCTTCATTTTTATTTCAGTTTGACTCTTCCATCTTACTTTACAGTACCATCAATACTTATTCAAACATTTCATCATAAGAGAAAGTGACAAAAAGTCAAGTTTATGAAGTAATGAGTTATCCTGCCTTGCTCAGTTGACATAAAAAGTATACGGTTAATACTGTTATCAGCATTGCAATCTACTTACAAAGGGTTTTTGAAAATACTAAGTTATTGTTTCTAGACTTTTCTGTACTTCCATCTTCAACAGCAAACTAAGTTACTCCTAAGATTGTATCTACTTCCAAATCCTCTTCACTTCATAATCCTCTCTTGTTTATGGCAAGAGATTAACTCCAACTACAGGAGTCATATATTTTGTTGGATTTAAGGGAGAATTTGTCAGCATGCTGGCGTGAGAACTGGGTCTGGTCAGTGCCTAGATGTGTAATTGCCCAAGAACCACACATACACAGCCTTTGGTTCCATGACAGCAGAAAGGCAGAATATAAATGTAAGAAATAGGGGGTTTCAGTTTAAAAAGAACACTTTGTTTTGACATTAGTCTCTACATCAAGATGGTATAGGCTATTAGAATGGCATTTTAGCCATTCTGAAGAGTCCATAAGTTTGAGAAATAGCAGTCTGCCCTGAAATCAGTCAGGGATTCAAAGCCACACTGCAATTTGAACTTTTAATCCTACAGCCACTCCCAAATTAACCAACACTCTAGAAATTTTGCACGTCCATACTTAACATGAATTTATGATATTTTCTCTTGCTTAAACTGTTTTGGCTCAAAATATAGGGAAGACAACTTGGCAGGCGGTAACAAAAATGATCTACCCTGTATTCTGAGCTGAAACAGTTTAAGTAAATCTCAGGAGTACTGTAGCACCTTAAAGATTAGAAGATTTATTATTAAGGCATGATGAAGTGGGCTCTTGTCTATAAGCACTTATACCACAATAAAACTGTTAAGCCTTTATGGTGCCACATGATTCCTTCTTGTTTTTATATGCTGTGTAGGCCAGATATGTGTTTCTTACAAATTTGGGAAATGATTTATGGACGGTGGGAAAAGGAATAAATATTCTCCCATATGGATTATTGGTTTATTTCTGTTCTTATTTTCATAATGTATTTTGTTTTTTATATTGTAATTTTATGTTGTGAACCGCCCTGAGATCTACGGGTATAGGGCGGTATACAAATTTTAACAACAATAACAACTGCTTTGCTGTTCTCAATTCTCCCCCTCAGCATCTTTTAAATGGTGCTGCCTTGAAAGCTTTGCTGAAATGCAGGGGAAAGTTTTTTAAGGAAATGCTATACTTCTACTGTAATGTGCATTGTTACATATGCAGCTCATTTCTCATTTTCACTAATATCACCCAATTATGTATATGATTATGACTATTATGACAAGGCTTGGTGTTCTAAATTCGACTGTGTGTTACTTTTGTTCCTTAAAACACAGCTTCAGCCATGCATTTTGGAGGAGGGGGGTTGAAGATGGGACACTTGTACAAAGGCTCCTCACACAATTTAGAACCCAGGGTTTGGGATTGCAAAGGGGAAAGTCTATGTACATAGTAGACCTTCCTCCCAACATATACAGGGCAGGGGGCTGAATTGGCTGGTAATGCAACAGTGAGAGCTGGGCCAGTAAGTGCAGTCCCATTGTCCCTCATATGATTGTAACTGCATGAAGCATAAAACCTGAACGGGGATTATGGGTTGTACCTAACACACTCAAACAATAGCAATTCTCTGGTTCCTCCTTCCCCGACTGCATCCCAATGTGTCCCCCAAATAGCCTTCTGGGGATCAGAGGACTCTCAGGAAATGCATGGAATGGGGGAAGAGGGCTGCAGCTGGAGGGGGTAAATCAAGGGAAACTGGGCAGAGGCAGTGAGCAAGTCAATACAGTAAGGCACTAAGCAAAAGCAGCGAATCAGTACAACAAAGTTTGCTAAAGAGTACCTACCTAAGAGTGCCATTCTCTCCTTTGTCTAGGCTGGTAAACCGACTGTACAGACGAGTAATCTGACTGTGGGAAACTGAAGCAAAGATAAATTAAAACTTACAATTGAACAGCAACATTTTAAAATCAATTAATCCACACTACTCAATACAGAGTAAGAGTAATTTCATTACATTTCAGGGGTCAGGACATTGATTTTGCTGGATGTTTACATTTTAAAATGACCTCCATTCAGATTTTAAGTCCTATTACCCCTCTATTGGTAAACCCTTTCACTCATTTATTAGTAAAACCAGGGCTTTTTTTCAGCTGGAACTCGCTGCAATTCAGTTCCGGCACCTCTCAGATGGGCGCCATTGCCATTCTAAGACAACAAGGGAGCCATTTCTGGCACCCCTTTCTAGAAAAATAGCACTGGGTAAAACATTTCACTAAACAGACATGTCTTAAGAAGAGGTATGACATAGGTAAGTTTATAACAGCCTTGCAAGAAAGTCCACAAAACATTTCCAAGGTTGCCTGCCCATTGATGTCTAGTGGCCTATAGCTAACAAATACAGCAGGCTTGCAGGTGAGGAACAGATATATTTTCCTCTCCCATCAGACTACCACATTTTCTTGTTAGTTGTAGATGAAAGTGCTTCACTTTTTCTGTGACCTGCACAGAAACCAAGTGGACAATCTGTCCTTCCTTCACCAGCTCACCAGGATCGATTCCATACACTTGTTTGCAACCAATTCCTTGTCACCTATTGCAACCAGGCAAAGGCCAACTACAAGGCTGAAGTACTAACTAGTTCACTAACTTGGCTAAGAGGGAAGCCTGTTCCTAGTCTCTCTTTAAATTCAGACAGTTCTGGAGCCCTAGGCTACCTCAGCCTCTGGATAATCTAGTTTCCTTTCCAGCTGAAAGTAGTTTAAAGTTTAAACCACTCAGCTGCCAATCCTGCAAAAAACTCCATTAAAGCAATTCCAAATGGTTTTAAAGCATGCTAAATTGAGGAAGAAAAACCTTGTTAATCCCATAGAACACGAATCAACTTGATCTTTAAAAAAGCTGTTCCCCAGGGCTTTGATAAAAGAATAAAAATACAGTACTGTATTCTAAACAATTTTCTGATCTATCGTACTGTTTCAATGACTAGCTTTACCTAGCAAAAAAAATTGTAGATGCCAGGTTTCAATCAAAATATGGCACATCCTCTCCTCTGTACCAATAGCCTTTTAAGTTGCCAAGGTAGATCTTCCTGGCTACAAAGCTCTCCCTGAAATAGTTGTTTTTAATTTTGATGAGTAAATTTGCAGGGTCCATTTGCATTATTCCCCAGCAAACTATAACTTTAAAACAAGTGTGTCTGAAACTTTAAGCAGCTAAGGTTACAAGACTAGGTTTGTCTTTATCTCTTGATATTAACTAAGGAAACATCTGAAAAAGTGTTATGAAATGCAAACATTCCAGGCAGAAAGTTTTAAAATTTGTCAGACGCCTGTAATTATTGATTGATACACATAATCTGGATATTGTTCTTGTCTGACTAGTACCAGTAATAAAAAATCAGTAGCTACTAGAGCATTAAACTATGTAATATAGCATGTATCATAAGCAGCAATAATTAGTGACTGTAGCTTTTGCTTAGTTTCCTCTAGAATTCCTCCTTACTGTGTTACTACCGGTAGCAGTAAGCCTATCTGCATAGACATGCTATAGCCCTATGGTAAATACAGTAGTTGCTTACATACACAAAGTAACTATTGGAAATAATTTAATGTATTATTAGCTTCTTTCATTGCAGTTAAACAACTGAAAAAGGCAAGATTAATCATGCAATAAGGCAGTAATCCACAGATCACCTGGCACTACCAGGAATTGCATGTTGGCAATTTAGAGAATGGAATGTCCTGACTGAACTTTTGTACTTTCGCGTTTCCTATTTTTTCAAGCAAACTAACTACATGCTACATACTAGGAATCAAATATTTGTAGATGGATATATTGTCATTTGCTACTAGTCAAAACAGTAGATGGGATTCTCTAATACAGAACTGGGGTAGGAAAAATAATAGCCATCTGTAACTAGCCTGTAGCTATAACCCAATAGCACATTTGTTTTCTATTGTATTTTTGCCCACTAGATAACGTTCTGTTTGGCTATGGGAGATGTACATTACTAAGCCATGGAGCCATCAAGAGGCCTTAGGCAAGTTGTTATCCGAGCCTCAGAAAACAAGCTGTAAAATGAGAATTCCAACGATATCATGTGGGTGTTCATCTTTGTAATAAGATAAAGGCTGTCATATGTTTTACATCAACAATGCCTTAAATAAAGTTGTGCTAAAGACTATCAGAACTGCTTACACAATTGCTTCAGGGTGTCTCATGGAAAGAAATTTGTAAATGAAATAAGAAATGTTAACTAGTCCTTTGAATGCTCCAGTGCATGTCAAGAGGAAATGCATTATCAATCTATACATAATTTGTCACCAATGTGCATGGCACTTAGATTCATAGAATTGTAGGAGGGGCACCTTCAACACTTCGGGAAAAAATCTAGAATGCAGCAAGCAACACTTTTGATACAGACTGGAGCATTCACAACACAAAGAGGCTTAATTTAAGCTAGCACTTGTTCTGAATGCTTGCCTCAGGAACAAGCGTAGCAGTTGTAATTAAGAGGGCCTGTGTAGAGTTATTTTCCCTTCTCTACTCTGCTACCATACTCAGCCACAACTCACATGGACAGAGCTCCTACAAGGGCTTTATACTCACCATTATTATATGTGGCAAATTAAGCAGAATTATAATTTTAAAAATCACTAAGGCAGGATAAAGTAGTCTAAAATTGCTCATCCAACCCACTGTCAGGCTGAGCATTTGACTTTAAAACAGCACATAGCAAACTGATGTTGCAACCATTTCGAAAGTTCAGATGTTGCCGATTCATCAAGGGGAGGGCAACAGCCCACAGTAGTCAGACGTCAAAAAAACCAACAAAAAAAACCCCTCTCTTCTCTTACAGAAGGTAATAGTATCGACGCCTATGTGCCAAGTTTATCAGGTCGGTAACTATAGGCTGCGCCTCACGCAGTATAGCTTGTACCAGAACAGTGAAGAATTTGGCAGCCGGGCAACTTGAGGAAGAAGACGACACGACACGCCTTTGGGAACATGACCTTTCTCGTCACGCAGCAAAAGAAGGTGACCAGAGGCAACAGAATGTGGGGCTCCTGTGCTTTTAAGAGGTGCGCAGGAGGAGGAATGTCGGCAGGTGCCACTTCTCACTCCCGAATCCTGTGACAGGATAAGCAGCACCTGCCGAAGTTCCTTTCCTTTCCCACACAGCTCCCAGGCTGCGGGCAGCCCCGTCTCAGGCCAATCCACAGGCGCCTCAGCCAAGGGTCACCCAACGCCGCCGAAAAGGCTCCCAGGTATATCGGCGGGGAATGGCGGTTGACAAGTAACGACGCCTCTTCCCTCAGCCCGGACACCTTCGGCCCTGGAAGGTGAAAAACCGCAGGTGGCTCGCCCGCCCGCCCGCTCGCCTCGCGTTACGAGACCGTGAATGGTTTTCAGCCGCAGAAAGCAGGGCCAGCCCAACCCAGCGCCCCCGGTCTCCCGCTGCTTCCCTCGGTACTCACAGCCTGTCTCCTTCTTGATCTCCTCAATCTCTTCGTCCCGAAGCAGCGTGGAAGCCCGGGAGCCCATCGCGGCTGCCTCACGACCGGACAACCGCCTTCGCGAAGCACCAGAGGGACTGCTCTTGGCCTAAGGCCGGCGGTCCTCCGTGTGGCGAGTCGGCCAATCAGCCGCGCAGACGCTGCGCCAGCGACCGAGATTGCGAGGGACACAGAGGTCGAGAGCGCCGCCCCTTCTCTTATCGCCGCCGCGCGCTCCTCCCCCGTCCAGCCCCCGGCAGTTCGAGGGGGACCACGGTAGCCCCGCCTACCCCGCGGTACGCCTGCGCAGAGCGACCCTCCGACCTTCTCGGTTGCACTGATCGGTCTGATTCTGACGTCACCGTGGGCGGTTTCTAATCGTTCTCTGGGGCGAGGGAAACACCAACTCCAGTCCACAACGGCGGTTATATCTACCTTGTATTTGATGAACTTGGCATAGGCATTTAAAAAATATTACACCATTCTATGCTGGTTAGCCTCTAAAGTGTTGAAAGGTAGCGGCTTCCCCTCCCCCCCAAAAAGATTGTTTACTTTCCAGTCTGGCGAGGCGCAAAGGACTGTGGGAATTGTAGTCTGCGGCGCTTAAGTCCTCCTAGTGGTTGCGCAGGCCTACTGGTCTTCATGCTAGTCATGCATTCATTCCTATGTGAAGTCCAGGAAGTCCTCGTGATTGCAGGAGCTGCGAAATAATTTTACGTTGCTGGTTTTCAAAATGGCCTCAGAACTTGCATGTCAGTAGGCGGCTTTCCTATGCGAGAGGAAACTGCCCCTTAGCTGTAGTGTTTATTTTTATTTTATTTTATTATTCATTAAATTTGTATGCTCTGGTCCATGGGGTCACGAAGAGTCGGACACGACTAAACGACTAAACAACAACAACATACCCCATAGATCTCAGGGCGGTTCCCAACAGTATGTAACTTAAGTTCTTAACTTTTTCCTCTGTTGACAGTGTTTTATTTCAGGGAAATGTACAAGAGTTCTCAAACAAAACGTAATAAATAGTGGCTGTTCTAATCTTGTTGTTGATAGTCAACAATGCCCATTGCCAAAATTGTTAATCTTCTGACTGAAGGGGCAAGCCATTCACATCAGTTTCTCTATGAGGTGCAGCTACTTTTAATAGAATCAAAGGCAGAGGAAGCAACCTGTTACACCATCATGGCTCACTTCTAAGGCAGCTTTTTGTAAATAAGACCACAATAAGAATTGCTTTCTACATATTGATAAGATTGCAATCTTATATGTCTATTCAAAAGTAAACCCTATAGAGTTAAATAGGAACTTACTCCCAAACAAGTGGGGATAGGACTGTCAGGGAAGAGTTAGAGTAGAGTTAGGACAAGGACCACAGCCTTGCGTACACTAACTTGGTAGCCAAATGCAAGTGATCAGGCTGGCAGAGAAGCCATGTCTCACCACACCCAACATAGAAACCAAGAAAACTGCAAGATTATAGGAACCCACTGCTCCGCATTCACCACACAAATATAGCAGACTGTTTGCAAGATAACCAGAATTCTCCCTTTTTACCTCTGCAGGCTTCCAGCAAGCTTTTAAATACTCTTGCAGCCTAGGAGCTTTTTGAACTTAATAGGCCTCATTTTTTTGTAAATCTTTTTGGGATTGTTCTGAAGTTGTGCTGAATATGGCCAAGAATCTCACATCTTAATGCCTTGTTATTTATATTGTTGGATTGCTTGCCCTGTAAGGGTGGGCTAAAAACACATTTTAATAAACATCTTTATAGACTTGAATTCATCAGAAAAACCTAGATCAGTATGGCTCACTCTTCCACCTTAATTTCTTTAAACCTGCAGTTTTCTAGATTTTGGACAAGTTAATGTGTCTTCCACTTCCTTTTCATACCTTATTATGATAAAGTTTCAAGAACTGTGACTCTCAAGAGCTGGTTTATAATCATTGTGGCACTAGTTTGTCTTAAATTTTTAGAATAAAAATCTAATATGGGTGTCATTTTATCCCTTGGTGCTATGTGTATTGATAAAATAAATTGAGCTGAAATGAGTGCCTAAGCATATTTCAAGTTCAGGATAATGTAAGTTTAAGGAGTTGTAAAAACTATGTATGTATGCATTTTATATGTAAGCAGCATGTCAGTAATTTCCTCAGTTTGCTTTTATCTTCCTGCCTTTGAATTCTTCATTCAAATTCTATAATAGACCAATTGCTGGTATCAAAGGGGCAATCTTATTAGATTATTCTTCCTCAGAGATTTGCCAGACCCCAAAATGGAAAACAGTGTCTCTATTCTTGAATAGGGTGTGTCATTACTTACAAAACAGGTTTTAATGGAATAACAAACTTTTCAAATACATTCTTCAAAGTCACAAATTCCTTGCAGGCCTACCTGGGGGCTCGAGTGACTGATAATGCTGCTCTGTGTTTTTGCCTTAGATTGCAAAAAGTAAGCAAAACTTTAATTACATATGCACAAAACTGCAGTGATAGTGGTGGGAACTGATCTCAGGATAATGAAAAGTGATGTGATAAGCATTTGAGTCTTTTAAATGGGAGACTTGCTAGTTCCCACACATTAAAATGCAGCAGCTGTGCATAAAATACCTCTTTCCATTTTAAAAATAGGCTGTAGTTTTGTTTGGCAAAAGGTTTCAAATTGTTTCTCCCTTTAAAATTATATCTAGTGGTGGCTTCAAGCTGTATGGAGGATAAATCATATTTTACTCTCCAGTATCAAGGGATAACACACAGGATTGGTCAGTGCCAAGGTGAAGTGTATTAAATAACAGCATTTACATGATATCACCTTAATCCACCTTTAGAGCAGGTGTATTAAGGATACAAATTTGCTCAATTTTATTTTGCTCTAATTATTTCCATATCCCGCTAAAGGTTGTAGCTGATTGCAGTTTCCAGTATGTAGAATTGCATGCTGCACTGTTATTACTACAAATTGCAAATATCCAAAACACCTGGATTTTATGACTAACAGAACTAACCATGTCTACTTTTAAGTCAGTGGGGTTAACGTCAGTGGGGTTTACTTCCAGGTAAGTGGGTTTAGGATTGCAGCCTTAATGTTTTCTTTCTGATCACACTGGAGTAGTTTTGAATTGTTTGACTTTTCCTGCAACATTGGCCACTTGTTTGACAAGCCTTTTTACATTTAATTTTTTACTGCGCAATCTGCGCTCTACAATGTCACTTTGTAGGAAATTTCCCGGCCTGGATTTTTATGATAGGCTATCCTATTCCATGGGAAGCCTATTACCGTATTTTTCTGTGTATAACACGCCCCCATGTATAAGACGCCCCCTGTTTTGGGAGACTCAAAATTAAGAGAGTGTATAAGACTCCTCCTCCTTTTTAACATTTTTTTTAGTAAAAAAAACCCCTAGTTTTATACATGGAAAAGTATGGTAATTGAAATATTTTTCTTGCTGCAGTTCTTGTTTCCCTTGCACAGTTTATCTTTAGTGTCCCTGTTAACTGTAGAATAATTTTTATAATAGTACTAATGATAACTTAACAGAAAGCTTTTCTGTTTAGTTTCTTATTTAGACTGAGCACCAGATTCTTTGAAGGATAAAAAAACATAATGGATCCTAGCAGCGATTACCACTTCCTTCATGACATCCTGGGGAAAACTGTGAAAATCACACTGAAATGTGGCACGTTCCAAGGGGTGCTGCAACATGTGGATTCCAGCCGAAGCATCTTTCTGAACAGAGGTTCTACATTTGTTTTGAACTAAATAATTTCTATTCAAAACTGTTTTTATCAAATATTATTAGGGGAGACCCTTGAATTTTCTAGAAGCAGTGGTCTATGGATTAGAGGTGCATGTTGGTCTCTCTAATGGTTATCAAATGATTCATTATAAAGCCTCTGAATAGCTGTCACACGATGAGTTATACTCAAAATTTACAAAAATCTTTATCATCGGTATATCCCTGCCTCTTTCAGAACTTTTGAAAACTGATCATTTTCCTTATGTCTGACTATGGGCATCTCTCCAATCTTCACCCCGACGTTTCCAAAATTTAGATCTGGCCCGCAGGCCACCAGTTGGTCATCCCTTTTCAATACAGCCATCTGTCGATGTTATTATTTGGGTGTAATAGTCAAAATAAATTTCTGCATTGAATATCCTTGGAATGCTTACCTACACAATTTGAAATGTTAAAAGCAAAAAGGTTATAAGGGGTGCTAAATAGAATTGCTCCTGTGTTCCAGGACTGCATGAAATACTAGCCCATACAGCTCTTGCTGTTCTTCCTTAGGTTATCTTATCTAGATTATGGTTATTTAAGGTTTGTGGATGTTTGATGTTACATGCATATGGAAAAATCCAAATAAAAGAACAAGTATATTGGTAGTATTTCACTGATGGTAGTTCCCTATAAAAAGGTAAAGGACCCTGGACGGTTAAGTCCAGTCAAAGGCGACTATGGGGTTGCGGCACTCATCTCTTTTCAGGCTGGGGGAGCCGGCGTTTGTCCACAGTCAGCTTTCCGGGTCATGTGGCCAGCATGACTAAACCGCTTCTGGCGCAACAGAATACTGATCAGTGCCAGAGTGCACGGAAATGCCATTTACCTTCCCGTCACAGCGGTACCTATTTATCTACTTGCACTAGTGTGCTTTCAAACTGCTAGGTTGGCAGAAGCTGGGACATGAGCAGATTCAAACCGCCCACCTTTCATTCGGCAAGCCCAAGATGCTCAGTGGTTTAGATCACAGCGCCACACACATCCCACAGTTACCCTATACTGTATGAGCATGTAAAATGCAGCATAATCCTTTTAAAATTTACTCAAAGGTAAGCCCCATTGAGGTAATTTGACATATGACCAAATAATGGGATCACAGCCTAATTTCATAAATAGCCCAAATTCCAATAATCTCTAGAACCAAGGAAGGTATTGGATTACTCAGTGCTTGAGGTGTGTTCCTGGCAAACACTGTAGCAGAACAGCATTCCTCTCTTCTGCCTTCAGTGGTATTTGCTGTCATTTCCTATTACTGCAAATATTTGATCCTGGATGAGCAGGAGGTAGGTTGGATTCTTAGTTGCTGGTACCCAAGCACCATGGTTTAGGGGATTTAGCTTCCTAAATCAACACCCATCTGGAAATGTCAGGCAACAGGCTAACACAGAGATCAGTTATAGAAGACATTGGAAACTTCTCAGTGGAAAGCATTCCTGATTTTACAACCTGAGTATAATAATGGTGCCTTTCTAGTATTCTAGTTGAACCAATCAGCAAAAAATGTTTTTAGCAGGAGATTAGCAACATTCCATAACCACAAATAGGTACCGCTGCAGTGGGAAGGTAAACGGCGTTTCCATGCGTTCTGGTTTCCGTCACGTTGTTCCATTGCACCAGAAGCGGTTTAGTCATGCTGGCCAGATGACCCGGAAAGCTGTCTGTGGACAAAGTCCAGCTCCCTCAGCCTGAAAGTGAGATGAACGCCGCACCCCATAGTCACCTTTGACTGGACTTAACCGTCCAGGGGTCCTTTACCTATACCTATTACCACTGAAATGCTTTTGGCAGTAGCTACCCACTTTTCTCAAAATCTGCTTCTAGCACGGCACATGGATCTGTTATGTGGCATCTCAAGGAGATTGATTAGATTTCCAGAGTTGTTTACTTGATGCTAAATATACAATGTAATAACCAGATTTCATTTACTGTACTGAAAATTCCTTAGCAGCTGTCAGCAAGCTAGGCTTTTTAAAGTTGCCCTACTTAAATTCATTGGAAGGAACACTGGAATGCAAATGCTTTTAAGATTTATTTACTTGGATGAAATGCAGGTGTTTGCTCAACTTTTATCACATGCAAGAGAATTTCAACAGTGTTGGCATATAAGGCATTAAATATATCCATATTTTATACAGTCAAAAAAGGCTAATCTCAGCTGTGCTGTATAAATTTCTCAATAGCTGGCATCCTTTGATGAATTCCAAAGTAATACCTTAAGCAACTGATAGGGTGGAATCATCTCTCACAGTTACATGTGCAAACATCTGCATTTTCTGTACCAGTTACAGCAGAACATTATGTTTTTTGGCATGAATTTATTCATTTGTTTGTTTAACAAAATTTATATACCACCTGATTTAAGAAAACCTAAGTGGTTTCCAGCATTTTATTATGCTAAAAAGGATAAATATTCTAAGAATTTGATTCTTCACATAGCAGTCTGGATCCCTCATATTCACTTTTTCAAGGAACAAACAACTTTTTATTTTCTAGATTTCTATCCTGCCTCGTTCCTGAACTTACAAAGCAGCTAACACTAGTAAAAAGGAAAAAGAAATAAAAATAAAAAGCAAATAAAGCAAAAATATAGATTAGCCAAGAAGATTAAGTTGAACAGGACAGAAAGAATGAAATCTTAACTAAACTAAATGCCATTAAAATAGGATAGGCCTTGCCAGGTGCCTAAAAGATAATAAGATGCTTGGCAAACATTATTTAGGAGGGAGTTCCATAATTTAGGAGGTACCACAGAAAAGGCTGTTTCTGGTGGTCACTCACAAACCTTAGATAGTGAAGACAGTCTAAGAACAGCTTCCAAAGAAGGCCTTGTCCTGACAAAAATGTAGGTTGCTCTGGAAGAATCACTTAATCACATTCTTGTCTATTGGAATAAGTATGAATACTCTGGCTCATTTGGTGTGTAGGTTGCAATCTGAAGCCCTGAAGCTGCAAACACCTACATAGGGTGTTAGGCCACACTGATTTCATTGATGATAATAATTTTATTATTTATATGCTGCCCATCTGACTGGGTTGCCCCAGCCATTCTGGGTGGCTCCCAACTAAGTTTTAAAACCACAATAAAACACGAAGCACTTAAAAACTTCCCTATACAGGGCTGCCTTCAGATGTCTTCTAAAAGTCAGATAGTTGTTTATTTCCTTGACATCTTACGGGAGGGCATTCCACAGGGCAGGCGCCCTGCCTGGTTCCCTGTAACTTCACTTCTCATAGTGAGGGAACCTGGAGACCCGAGGTTCTACTCCCTTGGTTTAGTTCCGCCTGTTGTTTTTAATGTGTCTTTATTTTATTATGATTTATGTGGAATACATTTTAATTCATACTCTTCTTTGAGATCCTTTGGAATGAAGGGCAGGCTAAAAATAATATAAATATACATACAGTACTTGGCTTTTAAACTGCACCATTTTAAACAGGACAGTAAAGAAATATCATAAAACAGATTAGCTCAGTATAGTGCTACAAAGCACCTTAAGAAAATAGGATTGATGCACACAATTAAAAAAAAAATCCTTAATGTACTGTATATTAGCTATACTAAAAGTATGGTGCCCACCTAATTATGAAAAAGCAAACTGTACAGTGAGCAAACTGTTCAAAGGTTACAAGAAAGCTTGACAGTTGGATGATTTTCACAGAATTCCACTCTGCTATGTTCGCCAGTTATGTTGTTTTATATCTCATGATTCTTAATAATAATTATACTCATTATTATTATTTATTTATACCCCGCCCATCCGGCTGGGTTTCCCCAGCCACTCTGGGTGGCTCCCAACAGATTAAAAACAGAATAAAACATCAAATATTAAAAACTTCCCTAAATCCTTTTTGCTTTGGTTAAAGGGCATGACACTTACCTTGCTGTATTTTGTTTACTTCAGTTAAGAACTTGGAAAGTGGCAGATATGTACCAGGAGTAAAGATGTTCTTTGGCCATGAGATTGTCAATGGTGAGAATATATATTTTGTTATACTCAGAAATTCTTTGTTGGGTTTAATGCCATCTGAGAGTTCTTTTCGTCCCACTCCTTTTCAAATGAGGTTCCCTACTCAAGGATGCCTATGCATGAGCGTAGCCAGGATTTTTGTTGGGGGGGGCAGGACTTTTGTGGGGAGGGCAAAACCAATGTGATTGGTCAGTCAGTTAAGTATTGTTTTACTTGATCTGCCCCCACTTGACTATGCCCATGTGCCTACATCCAGTTCAGTGAAACTGACAAATATATGTGCAATGTTATTACAGTGAGTAATACCTCAGGATTCATAAAATGTTCTGGAAAAGCTGTAATAAAGATCTGTTGGTCACATTTCAACACATTACACAAGTTAATTCCAACATTTTACAAAAATGCATATTCCATGAAAAGCTAGAAGTCAAGTGTACATTAATTTTGTCTTTGCATATCCTTAAAGCCAATACATGCTCACATATGATCTGAAGCTTTGATGGCAGTAGATAGTGGAATGATTTAAGCATTAAATAATGGATATTTCATGTTTGCGATCACTATAATTAGAATCATCACCATCAGTATATTTGTATGTCTCTTTGCTATGGTAGAACCATGTTCATAGTGACTCACAGCAGCTCATAACGTACAGAATAAAATATACCGTAACAACATTTCAAGATAATGCATTAACACTTACAAAACACAACACAGTTTAAACAAAAAGTCACAGTACTATTAATAGGGCAAACAAACATATCATGTTAATAAACACTGAAACAATTCCTAACAATAAAATACAAAGCATTCAAACAGCAGCATAAACAATACCCCCTGCAGGCAGAGTGGGGAAAGCAAGTGGAAAAACTCTTCCTTGTTGGTTCCAGCAGACTCTCCTCTGTAGCAATGAATCGGTGGCTGCTAAGGTATTAAGTTGTAAATTAGGAAATAGCTTGCTCAGAGCTTGCCTGTTCCAAACTGCTCTCAATCTTAGGCTGCAAACCTCTCTCCTTGGAGTAAGCCCCCTTGAACAGAATGGGATTTACTTTTGGGTAAACTGGATTATACAGTAAGTCTTCTGTCTGCAATATGGTTATAATAATAATGACTTACCCTACACAGTTACTGATAGAATTATTACAGGCAAAGCTCAATAAAAGCATTTAGTAAAAGCTCTGAAAACTAAATGGAGGAAGGGTTGACATGAAAGCATTTGAAGGTCATTGTAAACCTGTAGAACAGACATTTTCAGAAGCGTTTGCCCTGTTCTCTTTGAAATGTACACCTTTTAAGCCTTACCTGAAAGCCTCTGTTTTAAAAGGACACTTTTATTCCTGTGGAGGCATCACACACCCCTGTTACCCTTGCAACCTTGCCCGCCCTTGTCTGCTGCTGAATGTCTCGCCTTTTGTCATGGGAATGATTCTGCTCTATTTATTAATGGCTACACTCAGCCTGCCTTAACCAGGTTGGTCTGGCCCTCTTAGCATAGGCTAAGTCTAGGAATTTCCATTTTTGGCACAGTTTAGTAAAACCTTCATTAATTCTAAGTCTTGCTAATTCTACCAAAATCTAAAATGTATGCATGGAAGTTGCAGTTGTCATTTAGGGGCATACTAGAAATCCTTCATAACATTTTCAAACTTGCCCCTTCATTGGTAAGATTAAAACCCATTGGTATGGGAGGAAAACTTATGTAGGGTTGTATTAAAGGAATGGGCCGCTCAGCAGAGTCTTAGGGGCTGCATATTCTGCAGCCTTTCTCAATTCAGTGAGCCCTGTTTCCTTTCTCTTCCCCTGGCCCCTTCCCTGTTTTGTTCTCAACTCCTTGTGCACTTCCTATTTTACCTTCTCAAGGACCTTGTTTTCAGATCCTGAATAGGCAGCCTGTTGTGAAGAGCATAATAGTAGTGTAATACTAGCTGCTTTTGTCAATAGAGCCAAAGTGGTTTTTGGAGAGATTCTGTAGAATAGGCCAGTGTAACTTCTGTCCTATTTCCATGACATGTTTGCATTTAATTTAACCCTCTTAAGAGTCATGCTATGCATATTGTCCTGTAGAATGAGTGCCTCTTTTCCAGCACATTCTGATCCTGGTGGCTTCCTTTCTTCTTGGGAGTCATGATTTGCCAGTAGAGTTTTTGGCCTATCTTCAACTTTCTAGGTATTGTGTAGTTCCTCATTGAAGGCAAAATCTGTAATTGGAGCTGTATATTCATGTTTCAGTTGAATTAATTGATGACTCGGAACAACATGCTGCAGAAGGAAAGACAGCTCCTACCAGGTACATACCGTATGAAGAGTTATATCATCAAGGATCACTGGTGAACTTGGATATTAGGATAAGTTAGGTGGAAAATGTTACATGTATACTGAATCAGCAAACTAAATCAGTCCAGATGCCTACTACTTGCAAGATGGCTGTAATCCATTGTCCCATAACCTTTTACAGGATAGCTAGTGAACTTTGCACATTGCCTCTGTAGTTCATAATTTAAAATAACCTCTGTTTCTTAGTCCAGCTTCTCATTATTACCCTTCCTCCACAACTGAAATAACAACACTATTTTGTGTTTGGCGGGTGGGGGGGGGAGTGGCATGGTCCTATGTCATGTAATTTGGAAAAACTTGAGCTAAATTTCAGGGAATCTCCATTCAGAGGTAAACAAATGTTACTTCTGGAAACCACTACAAGCAAGCATTTCCAGTTAGGATTGAGATTTTATCTCTAATTCTGCTTGCTTGCATTCTACTACCGGTATTTTTCTGCTGAGGATCTTCCCTTCCTTGCTTCTAGGGTAACCCAGAATAACCTCTCCTGACCTGAAACCCATGGGTGTAGGCAGTTGCCCCCCATCAAGTAAATAAGTAAATAATTCTTAACTAAAAGTAGAATTTGACAGATTTTTCTGAGCACTTAAAAAAAAGTAATTTAAAATGACTGTTGTTGAGACATTTCATTCCAAATTTGCTAGACAGAGCCAGATAGGGGATGATGACAGGTGGGTGCATTGCCCCCACTAACACAAATCCTGGCTATGCCCATGCTGAAGCCCCATTGCCTAAATTAATTAAATTAACCAAGAGCTTTAACAATTGCCAGTTCTTTTGCAAGATATGAATGTTTGCATAGGAAGTCCTTGATGCGTGTAGAGTAAAATGCCAAGAGTTGTTATGTTTACATTAGTTAAAATGTAAGATGTATTCTGTCCACAATTTTATCGTAGTTGATCAGGGCACCCTTAATAATGTGTTGCACAGGGAAGCTCCATCTACCCAAGTGTCTGCAGCGGACAAAGGAGAACCACAGAAGCAGAACACACAGAATCCTGATTCTCTTTCGCAGGACACTCATCAGCTCAACCTGGGTAACTTCAGGTACAACTTTTCAGGTAGCTACCAGAAATTCAGCCCAATAGCCAAGCAGCAAGTCATAGATCCCATAATTTTAATGCCATCAACTTGGGGCTCTATTTGTTTATTTGTTTGTTTATATGCTACCCACACTTCACCGTAAGGTCCCAGGGCGGATTACAGCAGTAAAAACAACTTTCAACTATAAAAACAAGTAGGGTCCTAAAAACATAAAATATTAAAAGCCAGGGTAAAAAGGTATGTCTTCAACCTTCTCTGAAAGTATATTGAAGGTGCCAGATGCACCTCTGTGGGTAGGAAGTTCCATAGCTTAGGGGCTGCCACAGAAAATGCCCTCTTCCGGGCATACCTCTACCCATCTCCTGTCTGCTTGCCCGGGCACTTTTTCAACCATTAGCATAGCCTAAGCCATGTGGAAGGTTAATCACCCCTTGAGTGTATTCAGCAAGCAATTCAGCCCAGAAATCCAGTTCAGTAGTTTATTTATAGCTGTGGATAAGATAATGGGCAAAATGGAGTATTTGTGGTTAGTGCTGTAATTGCTTGGGTGGAAGAGAATTCCTAGGACTCTAGATTAAACTGGAAATTACCGGTATATGGAATGTAAAAATAATATGGTCACTGTAATACAGAAAGCCTTAGCTTTTATTTCCTAGCCTTCAAATGCTTAATTTGGAAACTGTATCACTTTATATCGTTCTGTTCATGTCATGGAGCAGTAAGAAAAAAGGCCTTTTAATTACAGTTGTGTCTTGACAAAAGAGGATCCAGAAACAACCTGCTTTTTAAGAGATTTATGTGTAACTTGCTGTTAACAAGCATTAGAACCAAATGTTTTGAAGAAAGGGTTGCTGAGTTAATCAATTTCTTTATTTTATCTGTTTTCTAAGTATTGTTTCATGTCTCATCACAGCTTACCAGTACCTTTTTGTGTAAAGGAGAAAGCATAGTGTATTTTTTAATACATATTTTACGAACATATACTATGGGCATAGGCAAGAGAAAATGTTTAGTATTGTATCTTTTTAACTGCAGATCAAGACCAAGGGGAGGACATAGAATATGTTGTTGTTGATCAATTTCAGAAGCAATTTGGTTCTGCAGTGAGTATAATATTGCTACTTTTACTTCAGGGTGTTTGTTTTGTTTTAGGGGTTATGGGGGTTGCCGCCTGTCGCTGTTGGACACAATTGATATAAAATATTGGAAGGGAAAATTCACATTTGAGCACACTTTGTAAAATCATTGCCTGTAGTCCTAGGTACAGTGAAATCTGTGGGACTCAAATGTATATAATTAGGTCCTTGACCGCAGCCATTGTTTAAGAGATCATGTTGATATTTAGGCCATAGGCCTACTGCACTGCATAATACAGTGATACCTGTAAGTTAAGAACTTAATTCGGTCCGGAGGTCCGTTCTTAACCTGAAACTGTTCTTAACCTGAGGTACCACTTTAGCTAATGGGGCCTCCCGCTGCTGCTGCGCCGTCACTGCACGATTTCTGTTCTCATCCTGAAGCAAAGTTCTTAACCCGAGGTACTATTTCTAGGTTAGCGGAATCTGTAACCTGAAGCGTCTGTAACCCGAGATACCACTGTATTAGTATCAGCCTATATCTACTACATTGCATAGATTTTTTTTAAAAAACAATGTATTTTGATAAGTAATAATGATACAATCAGTGCATCACAGTACACAAAAACAAAGGAGCAGCAGAAATAACAAAAAGAAAAAAACTGAATCTAATCTTTCAACATACATTGCACAGATGTAAATAGGGTTAATACCGGTAGTTTCTTGTTCTGGGAAATTGTAGTTTGGCCAAGGATTTCTAATGGAATACCCAGCACCAAACTACTTTTCCCAAGGTTCATTGAAAACTCTGACCAATCACCAAGTGGTATAAATGTAATATAAATCTGAATGTTTAGAATTCATCATTTGTTAAATTTATTTCCAATTTTTCCACTAAATGATACAGCAGTGAGCAACAGTAAAATCCAAAATAATAATCAAATCAGAAAAGAAGTATGTAAAACATTAATTAATAAGAACAGTCAGTTGAACAAATTGCAATATTTACAGTGATTAGCTCAGTTTGTTAGAACACGGTGCTGATAATGCCAAGGTTGCAGGTTCGATCCCCGTAAGGGACATCTGTGTATTCATGCATTTCAGGGGGTTGGACTAGATGATTCTCAAGGTCACTTCCAACTCTGATTCTATGAGAAAGTCAGATTGTGCTTGAATAAAAGCATCTTTGCCTGTCTGGCCAGAAGAAGGTCATCCAAGAAGGGGCTCGGAGATTCTTCTCTGACAAGGAGTTCCAGAATTTCTCTCCTTTCTTGATCTCCTACATGCTTCAGATGTTGAGAGGAAAAAGGGGAGCCTCTCCTGAGAATCTTGAAACACAGGCAGCCTCATATGATGGAATGCAGTATTTCTGATAATCAGACCCAAAGTTGTGTTGGACTTTGTATGTTATAACCAACACTGAATTAATGCCTGGACATTTCACCAGTAGCCATTGAAATTATTGCAACAGGCTTCCTGTAACTTGTCCTGGTCAATAGTATGGCTACAGTGTTCTGATATATGCCTTGAACGACCATGTTGGTTTGTACTTAGAATGTGAGGTGCTTGAATACATCAGTATAAACTGTTGGAAAATCTGGCCATAAATCAAAAGTACAACTGTTAATCACTTGTTCAGGCTTGTTGATGTTGTTGGCGGCTCTTGCAGCAGTGTGTGTGTGTGTGTGTGTGTGTGTGTGTGTGGCGTCAAAAATCTAAAGTTTTATTACCAATTCTAAACTGAGTTTAATAATTTTTAGTGGATTACTTTAATTGTATAATTTGCCCATAGATGAAAGAACAGCATCTTAACATACCATCTTGGGGTAACCACAGTACAAAGGGTATATTGTTACAAGAGAAAATAACCTAGTAAATACCATCTAGGTGGGAAACTTTTGTTAGGCTGTAGAATGTCTTACGCCTAAAACTTCGTATTTAATGGCACTGTCTGAATAAATGCTAGTAATGATCAAGGAATGGAAACCCTGGGTTATTTTTATCTTTACATTGCATTTTGCTGATTATCCCTTGTTTCTCACTACCTCCGATGTATGCTGGGTGTGAATTTTATGCTTGTCACAAATGAGGCATCATGTTTTCTTACCTGTCTTCTTCACTCTCCTTTACCTAGTAGTTTCTCCCCTTCTCACTAGATGGTGCACATCAAAAAGCAAAATGTTTGTAGTGTAGCAGCAGAGGGTGTCAATTTGTGTCGCCATGGAAAACTCTCTTGGTTGCAGGTAAGAAGGAATATTTTATAAGCACTTAATATTGCTATTTGGAACCTTTGGGCCAAAACTTTTGATTTTGTGTTTCTTAATCAGTGGTCTTCTTATAACCAAGAGACACCTAAGAGGAACAAAGAATATGCTATATCTGAGGTCTTCAGTATAACTCCCCTTTTTCTTTATTGTGTTGTTATGTAGCCCTTTGTTAACATACACAAATATATTCCTGGGGCCCTCTAGAGAGTCATTTGGGACCTTCTAAGTGGTTCAGAAGAACAAACCCTCTAAGTAGATTTGCTTCCCCTACTACTTGAAGGCAGGAATGCATTCTGGAAGGAAGTATTTTGGCTTTCTTCACTTGAAGCGCCAGTTATGTTCTTGCCTTCACTCAGAGCAGATCTTATGTCTTCTATTTGTCTTCTCTGTGTCTCAGGTGTGTGTGTGTGTGTGTGATTCTGTTAGGACAATAAGTTTCATATTATGAAAATATTTTATTGCTAATATAAAAGTAAAACAAGTACGTATAATTTTTGTTTCTGTCCTGTATATTTATTATAGATTGCAACAAGGAGCAAGGTTTTCTTGTTTGACGTTTTCCTTCTGGGAGCTCGTGTATTCAAGAACGGACTCCAAATGATACTGGAAGATCAGAATATTTTGAAAGTAAGTATTTGTCTAGCACAGGGCATCTGAGAACCTATGCAGAGAAAATGTGAAATAACGTAAACATGGCAACATCAAATTGCATTTATTTCTATATTACTTTTATCTCACCAACTACTACAGTACCTCTTCCTTATTTTCTTTAGGTTATCCATGACTGCCGGTGGCTTTCAGATTGTCTTTCTCACCAGTATGGAGTTATGCTCTCCAATGTCTTTGATACGCAGGTAGCTTGTTAGTTACTTTTTCTCTAACTAGATTTTTCAACACACTTCTCAGTGCTGCGTATTCATTTTTGTTTTTATTACTTGTTTTTACATTTTATATCTCGCCTTTTCTCCAAGGAGCTAAAGTTGGCATATGTGCTTCTTCTCTCTCCCCCCTCCATTTTATTCTCCTCTGAGATGCAAATTGTTATATGATACTGAGTTTTTAATTACGTTTTATTGTTTTATGGTGTAAAATGTCATCCTTTAAAAAACAAGTAAGTATAGCTGCAATCCTAACCCCACTTACCTAGGAGTAAGCCCCATTAAATTCAGTAGGACTTATTTCTGAGTAGACATGGTAAAGAAATAAGTGGTTGGGACAGAAGAGCCACGGGTTCGATTCCCCGCTCCTCCACATGCAGCTGCTGGGTGACCTTGGGCTAGTCCCACTTCTCTGAAATCTCTCAGCCTCACTCACCTCACAGAGTGTTTGTTGTGGGGGAGGAAGGGAAAGGAGAATGTGAGCCGCTTTGAGACTCCTGAGGGTAGTGATAAAGCGGGATATCAAATCCAAACTCTTCTTCTTCTTCATCTTCATAAAGAAATAGCTTACTTCAAGGATGTTTGTCTTCAATTTCACGTGTACAATATTTCACAGAATCCAGAAAAAAAACTGATAGATATCTGAAGTCTGCTTGATTAATTATATACTGCTATATCATAAGAAATATCAAAGCGGTTTACAATAATATATGTAATAAAACATGTAAAAAATCAGCAATCAGTTAGCTATTATGGAAAGATGCTTTCTTAGTTGCCTGCATAAGCCTGACAGCAAAGAAAAGTTTTCTGCAGGCATTTAAAGGTTGAAACAAAAGACCCCTGCTGAATTTTCATTGGTAGAGCATTCCACAGGACTGGGCCAATGACATTAAAGGCCCAGGTTCTTGTTCCTGCCAGATGAACCTCGCCAACGACCCTTCTGGAGAAAGTCGCAGTGACGGATCTTTAATATAAGGGTTTAGGCAGTTGATGTTCTGTAGAGTTAGTATGCTGTTAGCCAGTAAAATGTGGGCTTGACATACTGATCCCTCTGCTTCCTTTCATAGGTTGCTGATGTCTTGCAGTTCTCAGTGGAAACAAGTGGCTTCCTTCCTCACCGTATCAGCTCTCTACAAGACTGCTTAATGCGATACTTGGAGATGCCCTACAGATGCATCTCTTTCATGGAACAAAGGCAGCGTGTGATTGAGGTAAATGGGATGGAGCCATCCCATCCTTTTCTGGAAAATCTGTTCTGGTGTAGCCAGAATGTATGTTATGGTCCTATGGTTATGGTCCTTTGGGACGTGGGTGGCGCTGTGGGTAACCACAGAGTCTAGGGCTTGCTGATCAGAAGGTCGGCGGTTCAAATCCCCGTGACCGGGTGAGCTCCCATTGTTTGGTCCCTGCTCCTGCCAACCTAGCAGTTTGAAAGCACGTCAAAGCGCAAGTAGATAAATAGGTACCGCTCCGGCGGGAAGTTAAACGGCATTTCCGTGCGCTGCTTTGGTTCACCAGAAGCGGCTTTGTCATGCTGGCCACATGACCTGGAAGCTGTACGCCGGCTCCCTCGGCCAGTAAAGCGAGATGAGTGCCGCAACCCCAGAGTCGTCCGTGACTGGACCTAACGGTCAGGGGTCCCTTTACCTTTACCTTTATGGTCCTTTAGAAGCTACTTTTATGGCAATTATGCAAACCTTGTCAAGGAGAGGGTATACTCCGTATTTGTTCATTAGTTTGGTTGCAGGCACAGGACAAGGTACTGCAAACTAGAATAGTAGAATCATAAAATCGTAGAGTTGGAAGGGTCTCTCAGGGTCATCTAGTCCAACCCCCTACAGTACAGGAATCTCAACTAAAGAATACCTGACAAATGGCCATCCAACCTCTGCTTAAAAACCTCCAAGGAAGGAGAATCTACTTTCCGCGGGAGTCCATTCCACTGTCAGACAGCTCTTACTGTCAGAAAGTTATTGATGTTTAGTTGGAGTCTCCTTTCTTGTAACTTCATAGAATCACTGGGTCCAGGGGGTATTCACTGGTGAGTTCTTAAAATAACGCAAATGTGAAATAGTTGTTCTTATAAAAAGAAAAAGTACTAGAGGCCTGGGAAATGGCCAATGATACATCTGCTGTTAAAAAGGAATCTGGGAAATTACATGCCAGATAGCTTAACATCTTTCCAGGTAAATTGGTGGAAAGCATTCCTAAAGAAAAAAGTAACAACTGTATAAGACTCTTGCTTAAGTAGAATTAACACGGTTTCTGTAAGGATAAATCTTTCTGCTCAGCAAACTTAAAAGCCATGGATTAAGACTTCTCTTATGGACCCACTACCGGTAGCTCACTAGCAAACTTTTTCATCAGGGGGCTGGTCCACTGTCCCTCAGATCTTTGGGGGGGGGGGGCGGACCATATTTTGAAAAAAATAAATGAACGAATTCCTATGCCCCACAAATAACCCAGAGATGCATTTTAAATAAAAGGACACATTCTACTCATGTATGGGCCAGATCCGGCCCCTGGGCCTTAGTTTGCCTACCCATGCACTAGCTGATTAAAGAACAGGAAGCAGAGAATAAAAATAAATTGATTGTTCTCATAATGGAGAGATGTGAGAAGTGGGGTTCCCAAGGGTCGGTATTGTGAACTGTGCATGCTATCCAACTAAGTCATACTTGGAGTAGTCAGTGGGTTTAAGCAACTTAAGATCCCTTTGTTTTTAGGAGGAATAAAAGCCAATTTTTCTACATAGGGCAGGAGATGGTTCTGAAAACACTTGGAATGCACAGGAAAGGACATGTTATCAAGGAGTCCAGAAGCAAGTAGTTCTCTATAAACATGTTATTGGGAGGAAAAGGGGTACAGGGAAAGCCTAGGGAAAGGAAGATGAAGGTCTGAGGAGGGAATATTATAGAAAGAGTAAACAGGTAAAGAATAGAAGCAACGGGGAAACAAGAAACCAAAGTTCACAGATGGCTAATAGAGGCTTGGTATGAAAGAGGCAAGATTCTTTTGGGTGCAGAATACTAGGTATTTGTGTGTTCTTACATGGGAGTTCGTCTTAATGAATTCATTAGGGCTGACATCTGAGTAAACTTGCATAGTTTTTTGTTTTTTTAAAATCTGATATTGCTAATATGAATCATGTTTGTTTAGCGTGGTTATAATACTTAGCATTTATATAGTATATATGACCAATCCGCGATACTGTCTTGGTAACTCTGTAAAGTAGGCCGGTATTCTCATACAGGAGATGGAGGGCTGCAGCTGAGAGTAAATTGCTAACCTAAAGTCACTTGGCGAGTTCATAGGAGAGGCAAAATTCAACCCAGTGCTTCCTGATGCACAGCCAGGCATGTCCAAAGTCCGTTTGGGGGGCTTAATCTGGCCCACCAGTCGGTTTAATCCGGCCCCTGCAGCAGTTTATCTCCTGGGGTAAAATCCTAAAAAAAGCTCAACAACTCTGGGCCTCTTTGAAAAAAGTTTGGGCACCCCTGAGAAAGTCTAACCAATAAGCTACACCAGCAATTGCATTTCGAACTCCAGTTTGGGAAGTGTTAGTATTATTATCTTTCATTTTACATTTGGGGTATGTAGGAAAACCCTGAGATATGGTTTGTGAGACCCCTTCCACCTGCATTGCTGAAAGTGTTAGCTCTGGAGGCAGCATACCTCCTCCCTCTCCGCATGATGCTACTCGATGAAATCATGTCTGACTTAACAACTTTGGTGGATGGATATCTAAATGCCTTTCGGGAAGGATCTGCGGATCCATTGGGGAGCACAGAGGTAAGTGAAACTTCAATAACTTTCAATTTCCTTATTGCTGCCAGACTTGTTTTTAGATTTCAGAACTGCGCATTACTGAACTTTGATACTTGTTTGTTTGTTTGTTTGAATCCTGTTCTGCTTTCATTTTCCAGGAGATTCCAAAGCAATTCACATTATAAATCACAAAAAATAATTGGAATTGTTTGCAATACCATCATAACTAAATGTAACAGAAACCAGCACTAGTCAGGGAAAGCCTGAATGAAGAGTGTTTAGTTCAGGGGTTGGCAAAGTTTTTGTGGCTTGGGCCAGTTCACGGTCCTGCAGACGCCACGGTGGACCGGAGTGTGTGTGTACGCACGCACACATGTGCAAATGCTATTTCCAGCGCACCTTCCAGCGTGGAGGAGTGCGCAGCTTCCCATTGGCCGCAGGAAGCTCCTGCGGCCAATGGGAAGCCAGCGTCACGGAAGGTGGTCCCCACTCTGCTCCGCGCTGATTTAGCGTGGTGCACAGGAGCTGACCGAGTGGGCAGCGGGAGTCCCCGAGTGGGCGGCAGGGGTTAATGAGCCGGTTAAATAATCCCCATGGGCCACTTGTGGCCCATGGCCCTTAGGTTGCCGACCCCTGGTTTAGTTGATGCTAGTGAAACCACCCATCATTGGTGTCTGCCTAGCCTCAGTGGGAAGATCAATCCAAACCCAGTTCAATAACCTCAGTATTGTCTACACTGACTGGCAGTGGCTTTCCAGGCTTTCAAGCAGGAATCTTTTCCAGCCTTACCTGGAGATGCCAGGAATTGAAGAATGTGACTTTTTGCATGCAAAGCAAATGCTCTTTTCACTCAGGCACACCTCTCTCAATACCAGATCCTTAGTATTGTGTTTGATTGTATTATACGGTATCTCCCGTCAGTCCTCTTCATATGGAAAATGGTTATTTAAAGGGCTTACCTGAGGAATGTAACCACAAAGAGCCAACACGCACACACCCTGCCCAGAGGGGAGTGAGCCTTGAAAAAGTTGATCTGGTTCTTGCAGCTGGTTCCCCTCCCAACATCAGGGGATCCAGTTCCCTTCATCACAGTGGGTACCATGCAAGAGTAAATATTACTTGCAAAAATAAGAGTGAAATGTTAACACACACACATCCAATAGTGTTGGGGTTAGGAGGATACAGTGTTTGTGTCAGCCAAGAGGCGCATCATTAGCGATGTTAGGGATTTATCACAACAGAGGCATCAGTACAGGTAAGTGCCTGCCAGTGTTAGGCAGCAGATAGCCATTTAAATGAGTTGCTTCAGGGTGGGGATTTTCAGGCCCCTCATTGGCATGCATCTAACACAGCCTGAGTAGAATACTGCACCTCCTCGCCTTTTGCCTTGGCCAGCATGAAGGGGGGGGGGGTCAGATGTGCCAGTGGATCTGCTGCCCCCTAGCCAGGGTTTGGATTGCTCCACCTTTCTTTTTCACCCTCTGCTTTGTTTTGTTTGCAAAAATAAGGAGATGGTTTGGTATATTAGCAAAACATCTGTCTAAATTGCGAATCTAGACATGGTTACAGTATATAATTATTTTCTGCATGGGGGGGAGAGGATAAATTTTATTGTTGCTTTTCTTTCATTTACCATTTCCCTCACTTAAAAGTTATTAGACAGAATGCTCCAAAAGCCTTTTTATTTAGTGAGTGCTCGTCAGCCATAGTATGTGTCCTCAGTGTATTGAGCCTTTCAGTGTTTTAGCTCCGTCTGTAGATTTAACTATTCTTGAAAGAAACAGTAATAAAAAGTGTACTACAGTTCTGATCTACATGCATGTGACTTTTAATTAGATATCTTGTATGGAGCTACCACAAGAGCTTAGACAACTGGCAGATTTTCACAAGGAACGAAGAAAGAGGGCAATGCAGAACTTCCAGCTGAATGAGGAAGGCCTCCTCATCAGAAAGCAAATGGAAACTATGGGAAGGAGGGTAGCAAAGGCGAAAGAAAACCAGAGAGATAGTACTGGCGTAATTCTTTCTAGTAGGGCAGTATCCCCTAAAACTGCCAGTCCTGTCCACCTCTCGGGTCAAGATGATCAGGACAACTCTGAAAAAGAAGACTGGCAGGCAAATCATTGTAATAATCAATGGGCAACAGTTGGTGCGAGTAATGTTGACTCTGAAGTAGAAGCAAGACGCCCTGTTTGTTGTAAATCAGCACTGGGAGCATCTGAGGTGAAAGGGAGAAAACCATCTCCAGTGTTCAAACAGCAAACAAAGGTAGATTTGACTTTAGAAGAGGAAATAAAGGAATTGTTGACAGAAAGCAAGAATGAAGACAACAAATCGGCTGTTTCTGCCCTTTCACCTCCCAAAGCGAACAATTCTAGGATCCCATTTCAAGATGTAAAGCAATCTAGCCAAACCCAGTCTAATGCTGCCATGAGTAGAAATCCCTTTTCTCACCTCCCAAAGCGAACAATTCTAGGATCCCATTTCAAGATGTAAAGCAATCTAGCCAAACCCAGTCTAATGCTGCCATGAGTAGAAATCCCTTTTCTCAAACAACTCGTGATTACTGTCTCCAGGTTCCCACAAGACAGAAGAATGGGGGGAAGTGATTTGGCGGTTCACCTTGTCTTGCCTTCAGATTTCAACTGTCAGCTGCCAGCCCCAAGCCCTGGAGGCAAGGAGCAGAAATTGTTTCCTTTTCAAATTCTTTATTGGCAACCAACCATATTGGAAGATTTCCATTAATGGAGCAAATTCTGGAGGCGGCTTGACGCAATACCCTTCTATGGTGTATGGGAGTTTCCTGCTCCTATAAACACAATTGGTGTTACTGGTGTTAATTCTACCACTGTAGTCTTGAGTCCAGTATTTTTTCCAGATTATTCCAAAGAACCATTGATTTTCATTATATTTGAATGTTCCAATTATCCAACTAAACCTGAAGTTCATGTATGTGCTTCCTGTATTGTTAACTTCATGACAAAGGGGGAAGGAGTCCCCAAGCCTTTCATGATTCTTTAAAAAACAACCTAGAAATACAAATCATCTGCAGAATCTTTAGCTGTTCCCCACTGCTCTCCAATACAGTATTTGCAGTAATATCTTTGGAACAGGTTTTCCATTCTGGATCACAAAATTCTCCCTAGAGCAATATAGAAAGTTATTTATTGTGCCAAGTACCCATAAATAATAGCATTATTTGTACAACATAATCTACAAAGGGAACAGCAAACATTTTAAACAGCTCAATCCTAACCATGTTTACTCTGAAGTTCAATTATCAGTTGGACCTGTGATGCAGTACTGAATAACTGTGTTCTAGGTTTCAAAAGGTAGGCTTCCTTTTTGTGTGGGGGAAACAATTAACATGGTAAAAGGCCTTCAGTTGAGCAGCATTACAGCAGCAGAACTGGAAGGACAGGATCCTAAGCATGCTTATTTGAAAATAGGTATGAGTTGTTCATTTTCAAAATAGAAGGGCAAAGCTGTATATTGTTTGTTGAAATTTGAACAGATGTTTCTTACAATGCAAAAGTGTACGTTTCAGATATAAACCTAATATGCTGGGTTTTTTGGTAGATGGTTTTCCCAAGAAAACTCTTCACAAGGCAGTTGGAATGTTTTTCTCTAAAATAAAAGTCATGATTCTTCTTTGTGGTCTTTTTGCATTCATGTACTATATATAGGTCCTGTACCTGCACAGAGCAACATCTTTTAGAGCTTCAAAATGGAATCCAGCAATCATCCTTCAAACAGGTGGCCCCTGCACTGTATACAGGCCCTGAGGAATAGGAAACAACTTACCACCACCCCATTCACTTTCATGCACTGCAGAATTAATGTTTCCGAGCTTTTGGGAGCTTTCCTCAACATTTTTTATTCTAATTTGTTGGACATACCTGTTAAGTTATATATACCGGTACTAAGTTTCCCCCCTTGCCCGATGGATTTGGACACTGCGTCCTAGATTACCCCTTTAGCTGCCTGAAAATAAATTTCCTCAGATATACCGGTAAGTAGAATAACAACTTAAAAGGAGCCCTGCTGCATCAGACCAAAGGTCTATTTAGTCTACCATCCTATTTTTCCGCATACTTACTGGTCTATTTCTCCACTATTGAGAGCAAAAGCCTTCTCCCATTCACGGGTGGCTGGTGTCCACTAGACTTGGTGGGGCGATAAAGAAGTCAAAGGTGCACGGCCAAGTTCTTCTCCCTCCATTATACTGTGGACACTTTAAGAATTATTGTTCTATAGATAGCACATAAGTAAATGGAAAAATAGGCTAGTTTTAAGAAGGGTTTCCTGCTCTCCCAAACACTTCTTCTGGGGGGGAAAGTTCTGTGGCCTCTACCTGTTCCAAATAAACAGTGGACACTTGAACACTGCAATTGTATTAATACCTGACACCTAAGTGTCTTATTATGGCTCAGAAGGGGTGGATTCATGCAACAAATACTAGGTTACTCAGAACTACGCCCCACTGAATTCCATGTGGATCACTCCCTGGTAAGTATGAACAGGATTGCAGCCTGGTCTTAAAAGGTGTCACACAGGACTGTTAACAAGGAAAGAAAAGGATTCCATAACTTTCCAGACCTATGAGAAAAGATTATGCCCCTGGCTCACAGTGTATTCATTTCTACATCTTTCCCTCCAAAATGCTGAATAAAGTGTAGGGATATTACATGGACTAGGACATGCATTAAAATAATCACTCGGCCATAAAACTTACTGTGGCCTTTGACCAGCCAGTCTCTCAACCTAACCGGCTATTCTCTGGTACCTGGTATTCAGAAGCAGCTTATAGTCATCACAAGGGATAGCCAGATCCATGGATGATGAGGTTAATCTACCCTTTCAAGTTGGTGTCCGTCTTGTGGTAGAGAGTTCCAGATTTAAATATGCACCATGTGAAAACTTAATTTTGTCTACCTCAAATGCGTCCTTAGGTTTTAGATAAAAGCAGGAAAGTCCTGGCCAGATATATATATATATATACACACACACACACACACACACACACACATTGGTACATAGAATTTACATCGTTTTACAAAAAATAAATTGCAAGAACAAAATATATTGCAGCACCTTAGAGCTGTCACCAACTTTCCTTGCAAGGCAGTTATAAAAACAGCTCAATATTTTCCACAGTGGCAAACATTTTAATACTCAAGTGGTAAGACATGAAATGGGTGGGGAGGTGAATTGAAAGAGAAATTGATACCAGGTACTACCAAATTAATGCACGGGGCCTTTGATTAAAGGGATCCAGTTCTCCTGAAAGATGGCACATAAATCTCTTACAGTGAATGAAATAAGGCTTTAATAAAAAAAAACAAAAAACAAAGCCGTGGCAAAAGCATGCTGGAGAAACTGCGTGGAGACGAACTGCGAATAGGGATAATTCGATTACTGGCTGTGAAAATACTCGTTTCAATCAAGGCAGGCTCTCAGTTGATCGCAGGCCTACCAAAGTCTGCACAGCCCCACCCCTAAACACAGGAGCAAGGTTAGTCTAGCGCTACGTCACTTCCAAGGAGCTCTCGTTGGAATCTTACCCTCGCGAATCTTTAGCTGGCGCCTCGCGCGAGAATTGCTAACTCACGCCAGTCTCTTCGGCCGAAAGCGTTCGGCAATTTCCGTCACCGCCAGACTCAACCAGTCGAACGATGAACGAATCGATGCTACAGGGGTCCTTGTGGGTTCTATGTGGGGGGAAGAGCACGGGATGTGGGCTCGGGGACAGTGTGGCGGTTGCGGCGAAGCACGCCGCCGAGTACTTCTAGGTGGGGGCTCCGAGGGCCAGCTAGAGGTGCCGAGTTCGATTGTTCTGGCCTGGCCATGGCGCCTCTCCTCCCCCCCGCCATGGCTCCCCGTGTCCCTGCTCCTCTCCTCTCAGTGAGCGAAAGTGGCCGCCGCCGCCGTCCCAGCGCCCGCAGCCGCCGCCTCCTCAGCAGCAATAGCGCGGCCGCCATCTTGGCGAGGCAGAAGCCGAGAGGCACCGCGGCAGGGCACAGGCAGCGCCAGCGCAGCGCGGGGCGAGAGGCCGGCGCGAGAGAGCGGGGCGGGCAACTCGCAAGCCACCCCCGGCCCAAGCCGGGCCACGCACCAGGTAAGACGCCGTGGCTCCCGGGCCGAGGCAGGTGGCAGCGCCAGAGGGACCCGCTAGGCCAGGTTCCGGCTTCCCCCCCGAACCCAACCCCTCCTTCCCGCTCCCTCCGCAGCGGCCCCGGCAGCCGGGCCTTCTCTTAAAGCGACAGGCCCTGCCGCTCCTCTGGGGCGGAGGGAGGGAGGGAGAGCAGGCACACGCGCGCCCCCCACTGCGGAGGGGGCGGGACCCCGGCAAGCTCCCCTCGCCCGCAAAACGCTCGCGGGGAATGAGGGAAGTCGCCCTTGGCGGGGCCTGTGCCGCCCCTCGGCAGCGTGCGGCGCCGGGGTGAGGGTGTGTCGGTCGCACCCAGCCCACGTGCGCTCCCCGCGCTTTGCATGAAGGCGGCGGACGAGGAAACGGGAGCTCAGCGTATGGGCTTGACAGCCCCGCCTTAAATCAGCGTCCCGGTTTAGCCTATAGGATTGCCAACCGCACTGCTTCCTATGCGGTCTGTTAACCATTGGAATGTGCCGTTCAACTCTTTATTCGGTTTTATTTTGGTGTGGTTTGTGGGGTTCAGGATTGTGCTTGCAGATTTGAAGACCCCAGCATACTTGAGCGTCAAGCGTAAAACAGAAATAAAAGTGCATATCAGTTTCGCAATTTTAATCTGAAAATTTCTGTTTGCATGGATTATGTAGAACGCGTGCTTAAAAGCTGTAAATGACTTACTGGTTACATGGTAAGTGTGATTTGGTAGTTTGATCTGGGATGCATAAAGTGCATCCCAAATGTTTGGCTGCTGGGCTGTCCTCGGTAACTGGAAATTAAAGGCTGGTCATCATGGAGGGGTGTTGGTTAAGATTGTGTTGTTCCATGTTTTAACTGGAAGGTCTGGCTAGCTTGTAGCGTAACATGATGATTATCACTTCCTGTACCTCCTGGTTGCAAGCACACTCTTATCTTTCACAATTGTATTAGTGAAAGGTCAGTATGCCTGTGCTCGATACATACTACAGTGGTACCTCTGGTTGCAAACACGATCCTTTCTGGGGTGCCGTTCGTGCCCCAAAAAGTGCAACCAAAATGGCGCTTTTGTGCATGCGTGAAGCGCGCAGAACACTTCTGTGCGTGCATGCGCAGCGAAACCCGGAAGTAAACACTTCTGGGATTGCTGCGTTCTTTACCTGAAAAAACGCAACCTGAAGCGTTCGCAAGAAGAGGTATGACTGTACAGTACTACTAGGAGTGAGTGTTTCTGTTATTTAAAAAACTTCAGTACATCTTAATCTTGACTTCTATGTCTTCTCCTGCAAGGTTTTTTGGGTAGAAGTAGTGTTTGGACAGAGGAGAGGTAAATACCAGTACAGTCAAACCTCAGTTGTTGAATGGCTCTGTTTTCGAACGTTTCGGCTCCCAAACCCCTAAAACCTGGAAGTAAATGCTCCAGTTTTCTAATGTCTTTTGGAAGCCAAACATCCGACGTGGCTTCTGCTTGAGTGCAAGAAGCTCTTGCAACCAATCAGAAGTCACACCTCGGTTGCTGAACATTTCAGAAGCTAAACAGGCTTCCGGAACCGATAACGTTTGACAACCGAGGTTTGACTGTACTTATTAGTGTACTAAGAGCTGTGATGGTCTACTTGTAATTAGACCATCACAGTGTATCATTTCCAAATTTTGGATATAAATTGTTTGATTCAGAGCAGCTAAATTGGTTCCTCTACTGCAGGGGTAGATAATCTGCAGCTCTTTAGATGTTGTTGAACTGCAACTCCCATCATCCTCAGCCATCATGGCCAATAGTCAAGGATAATGGGACATGTAGTTCAGCAGTATCTGGAGGGCCATTCATAAGTTTGCCACCTCTGCTCTGCTGCATCAAAACCAACATGGGGCTGCTTTCACCGGAGCTTGATTGTTTTTCTTCATGCTTTTTAGTGCTTCAGGATTAGAAATGTTATGTTGTTAACATCTTAATCATAGAAGCCAAAAGCAGTCGTTCAACTAGAGTATCTTGTACTGCTACTTGAAAAATTAGAATGAGAAAGAACATGTAGCATAGGTTAAAACAACACTGCTAAACATTTATGTAGTATACGTTTGCCTTCAAAACAGTTCTGTAGTTGGTTGCTAGTATTACCATTTCACAGATGAGTAATGGAAATGTATAGCCAGATCCAACCTATCTTTTAACTGAAAGTAAGCTCCACCAAGTTTAATGAAGTCAACACCAAAGTAAGTGTTCATAGCAGTATAACCTCAGTATAGTTTTATCCATTCACATAGTCTTTGAAAAAGATGGAACTTGAACTTCCTTTCCAAATCAATAGATTTCCCAGCAAATTTTTTTCTACTCTGTTGTTTGGCAACCATGAATATGTTGTTCTTTGACTTTAGATAGCCACAGATTCATATAAAAATGAAACTCAACTTTAATTGATTTTAGTTTTTCTGTTTACTGAAACTGATGCAAAATTTAAAGAAAAAGTAAAGTACAGAAGAATATTAAATTAGGATTGATTGATTTCCATAATCTGGTGGTAAAAATGCTTTCGCTTTAGTGGAACCCAGCACAGTAAACATAAGACAATTTTGTTCCAATTATAAGCACAGAAGCAACTGACCCAGCGAAGCAAAACCACAAATGTCACATACTGGCTGCAAAGCGACCTATGCACTAGTTTTGTATAAGGGTCAATGGTCTGTGTGACAGAGATGTGTATATTGCTAGTGTGTCACCCCTTGGCTGTGTTTTCTACCACACAACAGCAATGTTTACTACATACTGTACAATGGTACTTACAACAAACACTTGTGGATTTGTCACAAAGCAGCTCTTCTCTCGGAATTAAAGTAGTTTTTCACCTATAAAAATGTGTTAAGCTGCTGAAAAGTCATCCATTATCAGTTTGCTCATTTCTTTCTGTGGTAGGTAGGTTTTTACCTATGTTAAGTATATTCTTGTCTGGACTCCTATGTTGATTTCAATCTTCGTTGTTATATAGTAATTCTTTAACTATTCTTGAATAAGGCTTTTCTACAAACTTACAAACACTTTTTTTCAAGAACATGTTGTCCATTTGAGATTAAAGGTAAAGGGACCCCTGACCATTAGGTCCAGTCGTGACCGATTCTGGGGTTGCGGCGCTCATCTCGCATTATTGGCCGAGGGAGCCGGCTTACAGCTTCCGGGTCATGTGGCCAGCATGACTAAGTCGCTTCTGGCGAACCAGAGCAGCGCATGGAAACGCAGTTTACCTGCAGCGGTACCTATTTATCTACTTGCACTTGGACGTGCTTTTGAACTGCTAGGTTGGCTATCCTGAACCTGCGGCATACAGGTGTTTTAGTATTGCAGATCTCTCCAAAACTACTAGATTCCAAATAGTCTTTTTGGAGAAGTCTCGTACAAATATCTGATTAGAAGCTTGTGCAGATTTTGATGTGGCATAATCCACAACCCAGAACTGATGGTTATATGAGGTTATGAGGGATCACGTACTCTGTTGTTTTCTCTTCATCTGCCATTATGTGAGAATGCAACAAAAGTCACAGTTCGACTAACAGTGTAATCCAGTGGTACTGCTATGTCAATGCCACTGACGTCAATGTAGTAGTAGCTTAATGCAGTTGGGATCCCTTACACTCCTAGCAGCAAAGTCAACAGCAAAATTATGCCACTTTAAAGAAGAGAAGAAGAGTTTGGATTTGATATCCTGCTTTATACCTACCCGAAGGAGTCTCAAAGCGGCTAACATTCTCCTTTCCCTTCCTCCCCCACAACAAACACTCTGTGAGGTGAGTGGGGCTGAGAGACTTCAAAGAAGTTAGACTAGCCCAAGGTCACCCAGCAGCTGCATGTGGAGGAGAGGAGACACGAACCCGGTTCACCAGATTACGAGTCCACCGCTCTTAACCACTACACCACACTGGCTCTCAAGTGTGTGTCTCAAGAACATAACAACACTGACAGACTCCCCCACAGCATCCCTGGCAACACCCACAAATTTGCACAGCGTCATGTGTTAATGATGCCTGCACACTGCACGGTAGCCAGCATTGGAAGAAACCAACCCACTTACTCTGCTGCCACCCTGCCTCACATACCAATTTGACAGTCACAAAGACACACTAGTGCCCTTAGTAGTTCACACTACCATCCTGCAGCCAGCATAGTCCAGCAGTTCTCTCCAGTACCTGTGCACTCCAGGGCTTCCTGAAGTTTGTGTCCTCTTATATCACAAGCATGGGCAGCCTACAAATACAGTGGTACCTCTGGTTAAGTACTTAATTCGTTCCGGAGGTCCGTTCTTAACCTGAAACTGATCTTAACCTGAAGCACCACTTTAGCTAATGGGGCCTCCCGCTGCCGCTGTGCTGCCAGAGCACAATTTCTGTTCTTATCCTGAAGCAAAGTTCTTAACCTGAAGCATTATTTCTGGGTTAGCGGAGTTCTTAACCTGAAGTGTTTGTAACCTGAAGCGTATGTAACCTGAGGTACCACTGTAGTCACACTTTCATCAGGCAAGGGCATAGGGGAACACAGGAAATGTTGCCTGGGCTTTTGGCCCTTTATTTGAAGGGTGCCAGAATGGCTTTATTTAGTGGGCCAGGATTTGTTAGATCTCCCTTCCAATTTTATAGGTGTATTTTGAGTTTTTTGGTTGTTCTTATTTTTTTAAATGTAAGTTGCCTTAGGTGAAGTTTAAAAAAAGAATTTTTTTAAACTGTGAAGTTTAAAAAAAGAATAGTAAGTATGGATGCTGCAAGTTGCGACACCCAAGCGTATCTTTAGCTCATTTGGAAGACACTATTTGATGTATTCACTCAACTTCTACACCTGCCCTGAAGTTTGACAATCCTAGGATGGTTACATACAAATGACTATAAAATCATTGCATACAAGATATAAACAATCAGCTGCAAGTTAATGAAAACATTAATATATAGCAAGCAATCACAACTAAATCTTTGGGTTTCCCAGGAGAAGAATTCAAGGCCCAGTGGGCTATGATAAAGGGAATGATACCAAGAGGGAGCAGCTAGCCAAACAAGTAAGCACGGTAGCCACAACAAACTCCTGGGGAGCAACCTTATGAGCTCCCTGGTAGGCTCATAGGTAAGATCATAAAAATGGGAAATAAGGGATAGCAGTTCAACTCCTTTTGCAAAACACACATTTTGACTACCTGGCTAAGCAGCCAGTAGTCTTGGAAGCCAAAAAAGGTAGAGATAACATGCCACACTTCACACTCAGTAGAGCAGCTCCCTAAATTAAACATCAACTGGAGAAAAACCTAGGATGGAACCTTTGTCATCTGACAGCCCTGGCAGATATAGGACTAGGGAGGATTTATTTAAAGGTTTTGCTCTGCATGCCAACTTGTTTTGCATACATGAGGTCCCAGGTTTGAACCCGTACACAGACTCCCTGTGAAGGAGGCTGGGAGGAGCCTGTCAACACAGGCACACCTGAGATTGTCAGGGATTCACACTGTGTTGGGTCCCTTTGGTAGCCAAGCCAGAAATTGTGACTTCTACATTCCTGTCTCTTCTGGCTCGGCTGTTGTGTGGCCTAGGAAGCCCCCATTCCTACAAAAAAGTGATAGGATCTACGCAATGCACAGCTGAGGTGTTCCAGAGCAGAAAAGGCAAGTCCTACATGGGTAAGAGGTTACAGGTATATTGACCACACAGCTGTTAACCAGCACCACTTTTCCTTCTGTTGTGGGATCTCACCATTAAAGTTGTTGAAATTAACAACAAATGTGGGGGCGCTTTCTTTGCTTGCCCTTACAGGAACAGCTGAGACAAAGCTCGCATTGAACAATATCAGTGCTAAAGTGAGTTTTAAAAGCAAGATGAGTAGAGTTGCCAACCACCTATTCTAGTAGGACTCCTGACAGCGGAATAGCACCTGCACCCATCACTGTATCCCCATGCTAAGTTTGGTCGCACATAATTTGTCTGTCAAACAAAATTGAACTTATAGGAGCCCTCCTAGATGAAAAGGTGGCAACCCCACATAAGAACAGCTGGATGTGCAAATGTTTGCCGCTGATTGTTCTGCAAGATTTGCTTATGGTCTGTTCTGTATGGGAGTGGGCAGGATACAGAACAATAATCTGTAGTTGCATAATAGTAGCCTACCTTTGCCTAAGTGCTCGTAATAGGTAGATAAGCTAGCTATTGAGAGAGACTACCATCATTTAGTTGCTCTCTTTCCTGCTGGGGTGCCCCTGATTAGTTTTATTTTTATTATTATTTTATATAAATGGGTTATAAGAGCCTTCCGCAACCCAGTGCCCTCCAGATGTTACTAGACTGCAACTCTCACTATCCCTGGCCTGAGCATTGCACATAGTGTCTGGATCTGGTGGGAGTTTTTAGTATAGTTTAATATCGCATAGTGTTCCTGCGGAAGGGTTGATATTTGAAATGTGCTGGGCTCAAAGCACTATCTATCTATCTATCTATCTATCAACTACCTATCTATCATCTATCTATTTAAAAGAATTTATTACACTACTCTATATTCAGAGTATATATTCGGAGTGTACAGAAATAGAATAAAATACTTAATACAAAAGCAGTTTTAAAATATGAAAATCAACATGAATTTTAAAATGGCAGAAATGAAATAGATCAATTTGGGAAGGCTTGGGAGAAAAGTAAAGTTTCCCATGAATGTTGAGAACATAACAGTGTTGATTGAGGATTGCTTCCCTTCTAAGAATACTAGAGAACTGGTGACAATACTAAAAGCATGTGCTGGAGTCACAGCATGGTTTACCACAGGGCCGTGTGGCACCATCAACAGGTCTTCATCCACAGATCTAAGTGACTGTGGTGGAATGGAGGGGAAGAAACATCTTCCCAGCTACTGTTTATCAGGCTCTCTGCTTTTTTCCTGCGTTTGGTTCCCCTGATATCTTCCATTAGAAGAGTCAGCTATTAGGGAAAGATAATGTCAGTCATACAGTATTGTCGTGTCCCCAATGGTGACTGTAGCTAGCTGTCAAGAACGCACGCCACTCCGAGAAGTCAGCGGAAGTTGTCTTGAAGTTTATTGTACAGCACACAGAGAAACGTGGAAAGTCCGTGAGGATTCTGAGGAGGCCATCTCAGAATCCCCCTTATGTACACCTTGCTGGGTGACTCCCAATTCCCCCCTCCCTTCTGCCCTAAAGGTCCGGGGTTAATCCTCTTCCCCACCCGGGGTGGCTTGGACAAAAGAGTTAACTGCTCTGGTCTACCTGCACTATTCATGGGTGCTTTTTACATTGTTATTGCGATGCTGACGGTTCCCGCCCGCCGCTGATGATTTGCAGTTCCCTTCCGCACCTGGGGTTGGGCCATCAGGTACGCACCCATCCTGGGGTTGTTTACCCCTCGAGGCATGCCTGGGCGAGGTCGGGTCTTGCTGCGCTCGGTTTAACCCCTGCGCGCCTGGCTCCGCTGTCGCCCCCTTTCCTGGCCCGCTGCAAGGTTCCCCTTCCTGGCGCCCGCATGGCGCGACCCTGTCTAGTCGGGTCGCGACAAGTATTCACCCTTTGCAAGGAGTTGTGGTGGAACTTGTTATTGTGCAGATCATGTGCCAGAGCACAGATTCTGGAAAGGAAAAAAAGGAATCATGAATGTTTAGTTAGCAGTAGTTAGAGGTGAGCGCCTCTACTTCACCAGCAAAGTGAACTTTTGCATTTCATTGTCTGGTAAGCGCTTGCTTACTTGCATTTGGGAATTCCTAGCTAATAGAGCTCCTCCTTTCTGCACAGCAAATCCTTAACCTGCAGCTCCTAAGTATAATACAGTGGTACCTTGGTTCTCAAACTTAATCCGTTCCGGGCGTCCGTTCTACTACTGAAACCATTCGAAAAACAAGGCGTGGCTTCTGATTGGCTGCAGGAGCTTCCTGCACTCAAGTGGAAAACGCGTCAGACGTTTGGCTTCCGAAAAACATTCACAAACCAGAACACACACTTCCGGCTTTGCGGCGTTTGGGAGCCGATTTGTTTGACAACTAAACCTTTCGGGAACCAAGGTACCACCGTACACTAAACCTTTCCAGTCATTATTATAGGGTTTTGAACAGGTGGTCACGGACCAGAACCAGGCACTCTTGGAGGAAACTGGTTTTCTAGATCCATTTCAGTCAGGGTTTAGGCCCAGTTTTGGCACAGAAACTGATTTGGTCACCTTGTATGACGACCTCTGTCAAAAGAAAGACAGGGAAAATATTTTCCTGTTAATTCTCCACGACCTCTCAGTGGCTTTTGATACAATCAACCATGGTATCCTTGTGGAGTGACTGTCTTGAGGTGGGGGTGGCACCACTTGGCAGTGGTTCCAGTCCTACTTCGGTGGTCGTTTCCAGAGGGTGATGTTTGGGGAGTGCTCTGTGGCCCCATGGAGCCTTCAATGTGGGGTTCCACAGGGTTGATTTTCTCCCTCTATGATGTTTAATGTCTACATGAAACTGCTGAGTGGGTTCACCCAGAGTTTTGGAGTACACTGTCAGCAATATGCTGATGAAACACAGCTCTATTTCTCCTTTACATCTGCATGTGTGGCATTGGATGTGCTGGATTGTTGTCTTGCCTCAAGAACGGACTGGATGAGAGCCAAAAAACTGAAGCTCAATCCAGATATGACTGAGGCACTGTTAGTGGGCGATTCCCTAGACCGGATGGATGAGATGTTGCCTGCTCCTGGTGGGGTTACACTCCCTCTGAAGGAGCGGGTATGTAGCTTGGGGGTACTCCTGGATTCTTTGCTGTTGCTTGAGGCTCAGGTGGCCTCAATGGCACAGAGTGCCCTCATCAGCTTTGGCTAGTGGCCCAGCTGCTCCCCTATCTGGACAGAGATAGCTTAACTTCTGTCGTCTATGCTGTGGTAACCTTTAGGTAAAATAAAAACTGTTCAGTTTTATTTGGATAATGCAGATAAATACTGTTTTTATGTAAACCGCTTAGAGACTTTTATTACATTAAACGGCAGAAAAAGTTAATTAATAAATAATAAAATAATATTGAAACTTGTGTTTACTTTTGCGATTATATATTCTGTGAGCGGTGAAGTCGGCAGTATGCAATTTCTGAACTTCAGTGTTAATGTCATAAATAAGTTGTGACATCTGTATTGTGTTATCTGCTGGCAAATACAAGAAGAACTAGCATAAGTCCTGTTAAATAAATAAATATCACGAGAACTGTTGAGATATGTGAGCTTGTATGCTGCATTATGCAACAGTTGTAGTGGCTCACCATGGTCTTGGAACACTAGATGTTGGTGTATAGCAAGCCAATTCACATTTTCCTACATTATTCCTGTATCACTTGTGCTATTATGTATCCCTGTCAATGAACTACTTATATTAGATTCTAGAATAAAGAGCTCTCATATCACGTTAGATAGATGATTTTTTTAAAGTCAGTGGAACACTTTCCTCGTTGACGTGTTTGCGATGGACCCCTCTGTAGGATTCTCCGGCATTGTTCTAGAGTGCATGTTTAGTTCACACAATGTGTCGGCTTGGTCTCTTTGGCCTCACAGTTGCCTCATATGAACTAAGTTTATAAACTAGAATACACCTATCTCTTTCCTGCAGCTGTACATTGCAGGGGAAGATAAACAGGGTTGGGCAAACCTCCTTTTGTTACTGATCTTCTCCTTGACAAACCCTTCCAAGAAGCCCCTGGGTTCCCAAGGATGCTATTAGAAAACCACCCATATCCCTCAGTTTCAGGCCAGGTCTTTCTCATCTCTTTGCCAGGGGGCTAGATGCAAGGCCAAATCAAAAACCATTTGCTTTTTTGCAACCCGAATTATAATCCCTGCTGATAAAATTTGATGAGACTTAAGTGAAACCATTTGAACATTTTTTATCACATGATGTTTAATTTTGTTCTGTTACCTAGTTGGACAGTCATGGGAACAAACTTTTAATTCCAAAATGAAAAATACCACAATGACTATTAGTATAGAATTTAAATAGGACATGAGCAACCTGATCTTCCAAGCACATGCATTGACAGACATTACAGGTCAACCCAATATAAACCGCAATTTAAAAATCCCCGTCTCTTCCCCACAAAAAGAAACAGGATCCTGTGAATTTATTACTTTTTATATATATTGTAAACTACCCTGTCATCCTTGGATGAAGGGCAGTATAGAAATTGAATTCACAACAACAGCATTTTTTTTTACAAACAAGGACTTCAAATAGATGTGATGATGCTAAATAGTTACATTCTGTTTTGGAACAGCTGTGCGTTAGGAGGCAACTTTGCATGAGGAGACGCTTGTTCTATGGCCTCAGAGCTGGGTGCAAGAGAGGATGGCAACTGCACAGAGCTGGCAACGCCCCTCTATTTGCGATATCTGGAGAAAGCTCTGCGGTTGGATCATTTTTTACGTCAGACTTCCGCTATCTTCAACAGGAATGTATCCAGGTACTAAAAGTTTTACCTTACTTCGATTTGGGAACATATAGAAAAGAGGCATGTTATTGTTTTCATCTTAAGTGTGTGTGGGATGCTATGAACCCTGGCTTGAATTCTGACTTTATTTTATGGAAAGGAGCTTTTCCCCCTCTGCATGCCCCAATTCTCCACCCCCCCCCACCAAAAAAAAAGATCAGTTCCTAAGGGCTAAGGGACTGTTGGGAATAGTGTGGGATATAGTGGGGGGTGATGCAGATGAAGGGGGTCAAACAACAACTACAGATTCTAATCAGCAGAACTGGGTGGGGATTAACATTCCTCATCCGGTTTGGCCCTTAAACTGTAGTAGAGAATGACAGTTGTTTTTTTAAATGCATTCAAAAAAAATTATAGTTTTCACATCTGAGTGGTTTATGTAAAATTTCTGAAAATTTTGAAGCAAAAGGTTTCCTTTTGGGAGGAAAAGGAAATATTGTGTAAAACTGAAACATCCTTAACTTCCTTATAAAAACCTGAGCTTCCTATAATACTTTAAAAGCATGAAATGTATCATGTTTAATTTAGTTAGAATTTTAAATTGTGCTCTTTTTTCATATGTGAAATTATAAATGGCTTAATCTTGTTCATAATATAATTACAAATATATCCAGTGATGGGGATGGAGCAAAATGAGCATTTGTTGAGATGGAGCATGGTTGTTTATTTATGCATCACATGTCCTTTTTGCTGTGATAACTATTACTTTAAACTTTATTGTAGTGATGAAAGTGAAGATGGATTGGATGACAATCCTCTGCTTCCTCAGCCTGGGGGTCCCTTGATACAAGTTAAAGAAGAACCTACAAGCTCCTTGCTTGGGGAGTCATCCGGAGCAGGAAGTTCTGGAATGTTAAACACACATTCGCTCAATGGAGTGTTGCAATCTGGTAAATGAGCTTTACAATTAATTTTAGTTTGCATTGGGTGAGTAACCTAGCCTTTGACAGTAGACGTGTGTTTGGGACAAGGACCAATATGCTTGCCAAATGCAGAATTTAACTATCCACTTTCAAATGGATGAAGGCTACGGTAGTAGCCTTTGTTATCACTGCATATGTATTTTTTTTACTTAAGGCAGGGATGAATGCTTTCTCCAGCTAAATCTGTTGACTCGTGTGAATAATGCCATTTTTTATCTTACTGTGTTGTTTAAACAGAGCCAAAAGCAGAAAAAGGGAATCTATACAACTTTTCCAAATTGAAGAAAAGCAGAAAGTGGCTAAAGGTGGGAGTTTTATTATTCTGAAATCCAAATGTGTTTACATTGATACTTCTGTTGCATTATTTTATGATGTAGTTACAGAAATCAGAAAGCTTTCTAAAAACAGTGAAGCTGTCAAAGCACTTCACCATCTGTTAAAACTTCTTGGCTTCATGGAATTGAGAAGAATTAATTTTGTTAATCCTACATTACCTGTGCAGATAATGCTTAGAATTCTAGCATTATTTACCTGGTCAGTTGCCCTAGAGTGATGAGAAAGGCATCAAAAGATTCTCTGAACGAGTTGGGCAAGGCGGAGATGGGGAATCCTGACATGGGAGTTTCAAAATCTTTGCGCGCATTTGGAGTGTATACTATTTTTTCTTATTATTATAATAAAAGTTTCTTAGGTATGCAAGCAGGTGAGGTAGTGGGAAGATACGTTAGGAAATATTAAGGGGCTTAGGATGGTCTGTAGAATGTGTTACTCATTTTTTTCACAACCTAACAGTCATAAACAGGCAGGCATTTTAAAGGAATTATTGTACACTAATCTGGTCATCTTGCTCACTCTTACTGACCTAATCCTCTCGATTTTGGCAGAGCATTCTCCTGAGTGATGACTCCAGTGACAGTGAGTCAGCAACTGATGAGGATGGGGAAGAAGGGGATGAATTTACTCTATCTAGGGAAGAACTTCACAATATGCTGCGACTGCACAAGTACAAGAAACTGCATCGAAGTAAATACAGCAAGGATAAAGAGGTAAAATTCTAGAGCGTAATTTGTCCTTTGCCAACAATTTTGGAGAGTAGCTTTGCTAATCTGTGCCCTTCAGTACAAAAACCAGGCTTTTCATCCTGTTAGTCTTTGTTTTTAGAGCAGTGGAAACATTGCTGGCTTGCAAAGAGGCCTGGGGTCATTATTTTGCTCATCCCAGCTTCTTAGTGTGACATACAAAAGAGCACAGTTTTCTTTTTAATACTGCAAATTTTCCAACGCAGCTGTGTTCCTTAAAACGTTTCTTAAGTAAAATACATATTTATAACAATTGAAGTCTGCTTCAGTTACAGCAGTACCAGTATTACAGCGCAGGTTTGCTCTCCACATATGATCCTTACTATGAGCAACAACGCCATCTCATAGGACCCAAGAAAAAGAAGTTCAAAGAGGAAAAAAAATTAAAAGGTAGGCATTGTATTGATTTACTTTCTTAAGATTTTATAAGGGTGGACTTCCTTTCCTACTGGGCTTCTAAACTTTTGTTTTTTCTTTCACTCATCCTCCCCCAGTGTATTATACTATACTTATTTCGCAGACTTGCATTCACATTCTAGCTAATTAACCAGTTATATGCATCTTTGCCAAATCTTTGTCACAGCTCAATTTGACTTCCTCATTGTGTTTATCTTCTTTAATGTTTGTGAATAGAATTTCATTTGAGAGAGGAAAAGTTATTTTGTTCTCACAAGATATTTCTGTATAAAAATGAAGTGAGGATTGTTCAGCCTCAGTAATTAAGCCTTCACGTGATTTCACTACAGACCTGCAGAGCAGTGAAGAATTAGCAGATGTTATACATAGGATCAAGAGCAGGTTTTAAAGCAGTCCTCTTGCTATCTGTTATTGGAAGGAATAGAGCAAAAAATCATGAATGAATAATAGTGGCCTCAGTTTGTTAAGGGGTAGACTAATCATGTGGCCTTCTGTTCTCATGAAGCTAAGTTGAAAAAGGTGAAAAAAAAGAAGAGACGGGATGAAGAACTCTCGTCTGAGGAGTCTCCACGGCGCCATCACCACCAGACCAAAGTTTTTGCCAAGTTCTCTCATGATACCCCTCCACCAGGGTCCAAGAAAAAGCATTTATCCATTGAACAGTTGAATGCTCGCCGGCGCAAAGTATGGCTGAGCATTGCTAAAAAGGAGCTGCCAAAGGTGAGCTTTGTCAGTAAAAAAGAATGAAATAAATACGTCTGGCTGGCAGAGAGTCAGCAAATGCAGGAATGCAGAATAAGGTGAGGTAGAAGGCCTGGGTAATATTTTATTGTTGGTCAGTTGCAGGGTTGGCAATATTGGTTTATAGCCGTCTGCTTTTAGGGTGTTTTTACTTTCTACAATTATTTTTCTGGTTTTGATTTAAATAAGCAAACTTTTGCTTACCTAGAAAGAAGCAGTAAACCAATATTGCAAAAAGAGTGAAAGAGAGGGACGTATTCAAGTTCATAGAAGGAAGCACATGTAAAATAGAATCTCTTCGATGTAATATAGCTATGAGTTGATATAGAGAAGAAATAATTGTCCATGTTGTGGACTGGTTTATGGGAATGGTTAGAACCTCAGAAATAATGAGCTTACATACAGCTGTCTCCCGTTAAGGCTTCAAGGCTGGTGTCACAAGGTAATTGGGTGGAAGAGGTGAATGCCCATCTATGTTCTCATAAAACCTGGATTGGTGGGAGCTCTCAGCAGCCAGCCAAGGTCAGCGTCTATTTGGGCTTTTGACAGCAACTTGTTCCATTGCCCAGCCTACTGAGATTTCAGTGTAAGCGTTTGTTAATTAGCTGGATAAGTTAGTGTTTGTTGTTTTCTTACCTTCTGAGCTGTTTTAATCATGTGCAATTATTTGGAGTTTTTCCTCTCTTGTAGAGATTTGTTTTAGTAAAGTCTGTGTATGATTTTATGAAATTTGGTCCGGTCTGAGTTCCTAAACCCTTTAATTTTGACCACGCTTTTTGGAGCAAGGGTCATCCACTACATAGGTAGTTAAAAGAAAGAGAATAACAAGTGTAGAGTGAAACTTAGTCATTTTACCATAGGAGGAAAAATTGTTTTCAGGAATTAAAGGCAAACTACATACCGGTACTTCCTTGGTGATATGGATCACAGCTTTTCAAGGGGGGGGGATGTTTATTTGTGTTTTATTGAGCTGTAACATGCCCCATAGCTTGATCATTTTTATAATAGTCAGCTGTCTGTACAACTCACACTTTGATATTGCAATTCAGATATATTTGGAAACAGTAACATTACTTTTTAAGAATGTGACCAAGCAATGATTTCCTTAACTCTTTCTTCTTTATAGGCATACAAACAAAAGGTTTCTGCCCGAAACCTGTTTTTAAGCAACAGCCGAAAGGTAAGATGCATCATACATTATTTTATTACTAAGACAAGATGGAAATTTACTTTATGTGAAACCTTTCAATTTATATTATTCTGTTTGTGTATTATAGGAGTTTATATGCCATCATTAAAATATATTACCGGGGGCTTACAATACTGAATCAGAAATGCAACCCAAATCATTAGAAACATAAAACCCCTAAAGACCAAAAGAAGCAGATAAAGCAATTCAAGTAAAGATGTTGGAAAAATCAAAAGGGGGTTGTCTGGCCCCCAAATGCCATCAACGTAGGCACTAGGCAAAACCCTTTCCCCCGTAACCACCTGTTGCACCTCAGATCACAAGGGAACCCAGAAAAAGACATCTTGATTGTGTGGAGACAGGCAATATTTCTGATATACTGGTTCCAAGCTGTGAAAAGCTTTATAGGTCAAAGCTAGCACTTTGAATTTGGCCTGTAAGCTAACCTGGTGCCAGTGAAGTTGATGAAGCACAGGCATAATATGACTCAGTCTCAGTTTGCTATCTTGTGGCAGTATTTTGAATTAGCTGCCATTTCCAAGCAGGCTTCAAATTCCATCTTTCCTACCTTTCCCTTGGTAGCTGGCTCACCAGTGTATGAGAGAGGTGCGTCGAGCAGCTATCCAAGCCCAAAAGAACTGCAAGGAGACTTTACCGAGGGCACGCCGCCTTACGAAGGAGATGCTTCTTTACTGGAAGAAATACGAGAAAGTGGAGAAAGAACACCGCAAAAGAGCAGAGAAGGAGGCACTGGAGCAGCGCAAACTGGATGAGGAGATGAGAGAGGTGAGACTATATCACAAATAGATGAAAATTTACGCAGCAGAACCGAGATATCAACTGCAGTCATTGCAGTGCTCTGTATGCCAAAAGAATCAAACACACTGCAGACCAGTTTTTTTTTCTTTTTATGATTGTGATCTAACTGCTTTTGTTTAATTCCCAGCAAAAAAAGTATGCCATGCTCCTCTCAGTGTTACTTTTAGATTACCTGTGACTGCCCCGGTGTTCTTGAACTCCACCTCAGCCAAAAGCAACTGGTGGGCCAACCTTTCCTCACCCTTGACCTGGGGAAAATACTTTTAATGTTTCTGGATGCATTGGTGCAGGTCTGAGTGATACTTTTTAAATGCATCTGATAAGCCAGATGTCCTTTGGCCTTCATAGCACAATTTTCTGTGCTAGGCTGCTGGTACTTATAATACTGGTTTTCCTTTAGCTGAGAAATGCGATCTCTTTACGTGCCCTGAAGAGTAATCTTTTACTGTGTCAATATGCAAGCCACTAAAGAAAGGCCTGGTTGTGTTTCTCTTCATCTGAAAAGGACTTGTTTTTGATGCCGTCTAAGATATATTTTCTGTTTTAATTTTGTATAATCCAGCCAAGGCCTACTTTACCATACAGTGCCTTTTCATAAGATTTCATCTCAAGGTTAGCAAGAAAGAACAAATGTTTTTGCAGTGGTAGGGTGATTGTCATCACTTTGATATTAAAATGGTAAAGGTAAAGGGACCCCTGACCATTATGTCCAGTCGTGACCGACTCTGGGGTTGCGGCACTCATCTCGCTTTATTGGCCGAGGGAGCTGCCATACAGCTTCCAGGTCATGTGGCCAGCATGACTAAGCCGCTTCTCGCGAACCAGAGCAGCGCATGGAAACGCTGTTTACCTTCCCACTGCAGCGGTACCTATTTATCTACTTGCACTTTGACGTGCTTTCAAACTGCTAGGTTGGCAGGAGCAGGGACCGAGGAACGGGAGCTCACCCCGTCGCGGGGATTCGAACCGCCGACCTTCTGATCGGCAAGCCCTAGGCTCTGCTTTAACCCACAACGCCACCCGCATCCCCATTAAAATGGTACAAGGATATAATTAAGTCTTCAATATGTTTACAGTCATCAAAATTACATGTATTGTTTTAACTTCTTTTGAGGTTAGTTTAGTTTATGTCCTGCCAAAGTGCGCACTTTTGTGATTTCCTGTGCCCTTCTGTAACTTATTTTAGGCTAAACGGCAGCAGAGAAAACTTAACTTCCTGATTACGCAGACTGAGCTGTATGCCCACTTCATGAGCCGCAAACGTGATATAGGACACGATGGAATCCAGGAGGAAATCTTGAGGAAACTTGAAGACAGTTCTATCCAGAGGCAGATTGATATTGGTGGAGGAGTCGTCGTCAACATTACCCAGGAGGATTATGGTAAGGAGTTGAACTGAACTCTGGCATGATTTAGGTGAATCATGCAAGTCATTGCTGTATTTCAGGCTTTTGGATATGTGTGTTTGGCCTATCTATGAAGCCTTGAGATTAATCCATATGCACTTTTTCTTTTTCCAAATTTGGTGGTATTTTCAGATAGTAACTACTACAAGGCTCAGGCCCTGAAGAATGCCGAAGATGCCTATCGGATTCATCAGGCCCAGGTAAGTACACGGAAAGAACAGTGGAGAAAAGTGTTCTGGACACTTAAGCTTGCCTTATATATTACTAGGTTTAGTCTCTGCACCATAAATCTGTTAATTTGGAATTCTGTGTCTATTGAAACTATGAGAAAGCTGGCTTCTGCTGATTTTAAAGCATGAGCAAGTGAAAGGGAAATATTACTACATTGAGTTTGTTAACCCTGATTCTACTCATGTAGAAACTACTGAGGTTTGTCCACTGGTAATGGTGTTCCAATAAGTTTTCATGGGGTTATAACCTCCCCCCCCCCCACGCTTCTCCTTGTTTAGACACGGTCATTTGATGAAGATGCTAAAGAGAGTCGGGCAGCAGCCCTTCGGGCTGCCAACAGGTCTGGCAGCGGCTTCGGAGAAAGTTACAGCCTTGCCAACCCATCTATCCGGGCAGGAGAGGACATTCCACAGCCTACCATTTTCAATGGTAAACTGAAAGGTTACCAACTGAAAGGCATGAACTGGCTGGCCAACCTCTATGAGCAGGTATGCTGTTGTTACTTGCAGCTAGTTCTTTGAGATGAGTTCCTTCTAGCTCCAAGGAAAGGGATGCATTGCAAACAGATGAACTGGGCTCATAGTCTTGTAACTAAAAAAATCCTTTATAAGCACAACTCGAGATATGGTATCAGGGATAACCTGACAGATTATCAGATATTATGGAACTTTCAAATGGCATCTGATGTTTGAGGGAGGATAGCTGGCTTCAGTAATTTACTGATTTTCTAGCTGTCTCTTGGGCATTTTAGTCTGTCTTGCTCAGACTAGATTTGTAAAGTGGCTGTAACTCTTGCAGGGCATCAATGGAATCCTGGCAGACGAAATGGGGTTGGGTAAAACAGTGCAGAGTATTGCCTTGTTAGCACATCTGGCTGAGGTAGGTGGATTCTTTGTCTTTTACAACCCCTGTACTTAAAATGTGGTTTAAATGGACCTTAGCTTACACATTTCTGCATTGACATTTATTTTCAGTCCATAAAGGTAAAGGGTAAAGGGACCCCTGACCATTAGGTCCAGTCGTGTCCTACTCTAGGGTTGCGGCGCTCATCTCACTTTACTGGCCGAGGGAACCGGCGTACAGCTTCTGGGTCATGTGGCCAACATGACTAAGCTGCTTCTGGCAAACCAGAGCAGCGCACAGAAACGCCGTTTACCTTCCCGCCTGGAGCGGTACCTACATCCCCCAAATTGACCTGCTTTGCTATTCTTAATTGCCTTTCCAGGACTTATATAGCTGCACGTTTTCTGTGTTTCCTGGTATTAGTCAACCCCCTCCCTATGTATAGCCCTACTGCTCCATTATCTTAACTGAGCTTTGTATATATTTTTCTACATAATTTCCTCATAGCCTGTATATTGTCTTTATACACAATATTTCATTTTAATGTTGTCTCGGATATTGCCTCATTCAGTTAAGTTTTCTTTCCTCTTCCAGAGAGAGAACATCTGGGGACCCTTTTTAATTATTTCACCGGCTTCCACCCTAAACAACTGGCATCAGGAGTTTGCCAGATTTGTTCCTAGGTTTAAGGTAACAAGCATTCTTGAAATGATTCCACAAAGTTAACTTCCTGTTCTATTATATGCTTAGACTGAAAATTGAGAGGGTGCAAGAAGAATGTTGGTTCATTCTCTCCCCTCTTCTCCCTGGCCTTTATAGCTGTAATTTCCTGATTGATTTCTAAATTTCTGGTGAAAAACCTTTTTTGGGTCTTTGTACACTGAGAGGATTGTCTCATCACCCCAGTGCCTAGCCCACAAGTCCTCCTAGATGTTTTATCGTGTTTTTAATATTCTGTTGGGAGCCACGCAGAGTGGCTGGGGAAACCCAGCCAGATAGGTGGGGTATAAATAAATAAATAAATAAATATTATTATTACTAGAACTAATCTAAAGCTGTTTCACACTATACATGGCAGCTGGCTTTACCACAATTTTTCATGGTAAGCATGTAAAGTGTGGAGGGAAGAGAACATGTCCCTAAGCAAGCTGCAGACAACACCCAGAGGTGCAACTCCTTGGTATGTGTACAATGTCTGTTTGGGGACTGTGTGTCTTTACTTCACATTTTACATATTTATCACAAAAAACCACAATTTTCATGTGGTTGTCACATAAAGTGAAAAGCGCCCTAGAGAAACTATACATACCGTACATAAAGTACTCATAATTTGTTTTATGTTGTTCCTATCTTTATCAGCAGATGGCAGCGTAGCATTAAATGTATTACATTTGAAAGAGAAATTGATGCTGCAATCAACTTTCTATTCTTCAGCAATTTCTTACAAATAGGATCTGTGCTTTTAGAAATATTGTTGCATTTTTCTTTTACAGTATGAATTGCACTATGATTTCAGCCTGCCTTCATGAAAAATAATGCTTTATTGGATTTTTTTTTGGGGGGGTTGCTTAGGGCAGAAATATGAAATAGTTCCACTTCTCTTCAGGTTTGTTAGAAAGCACTTTCTTGACATTTGTTTGTGTGTACGTCCTAGGTGCTACCTTACTGGGGAAATCCACACGACCGAAAAGTGATCAGGAAATTCTGGAGTCAGGTACGTCTTAACTTATTTTTAAAGCCTTTCTGGTTCTTGTTCATTTGCAATAGACTGTGAAGATATATTCCCAAAGGACAAATGATAAACGTATCCATTATGCTGTTCCCATTTTCAGTTTTAGTTTAATATTCATCTTCCCTACGATACCTACCTCTGTGTTTCTTCTAAATCACATATTGTACAGCCTTCCTTCTTCCATGGTCCTTTAAGTCCCAGTTCTCACTATTCCACATTACATATCCTATATTTCTCTTGCCCAGTTGCAGCATCTATGCTTACTCTCCACTTTCCTTGTGTGCTTCTGTTTTGAACTTCTGGGAATTTCCCTTCCCTGCTCCAACTTTTGAGCTCTTCTTATGAAAGAATCTGCTACTACTTTGGCCCTGACTCTTAGAACAATGTAAGTGGAAGTCTGACTATAGCAAGCAGATTGCTTCCTGAGTGGTAGAACCACATGTCGTGGTGTAAATCATTATGATACAGGACCTTCCATTTAGGAAATTTGAGGTATACTTTTAAGGGAGAGTACCAACAGTGTTCTTAATGTAGTGTGTGGATTCCCCCCCATTAACTCAGGCATTAAATATGGAAAAAGATGGGGAATGTAATGTGTGAGTTCCTGAATACAGATATTTTACCTTAGTATCACTGACGAGTCAACTCAGTTTATATAACTAAAATATGTTTTCATAATTGCAGAAGACTTTGTATACTCAGGATGCTCCTTTCCATGTCGTGATCACCAGTTATCAGCTTGTAGTCCAAGATGTGAAGTATTTTCAACGGGTTAAGTGGCAATACATGGTGCTAGATGAGGCACAGGCACTGAAGAGTAGCTCTAGGTAAGAAGAAGAAAAAAATCTTGAGTCTTTTTGGCCAGTGATATACACGGGTGTAACAAATTTATACTACAGTGGAACCCCTACTCACGTACGGAATCCGTTCTGGAGGTCCATTTGTGAGTCGATCCAGGTCGCTGGTAGAAGTGCACATTTGGCGGCAGCGCTGTTCTGCGCATGTGGAGATGGCAGAAGCCGCTTCTGCGCATGCGCAAATTGTGGCAAACCCGGTATTCCGGGGTTGCCACAGTCGCGAGTCGAATTGTTCGCGAGTAGGAGTGGTGGTAAGTCGAGGTTTTACTGTATCTTAAAATGCTTAATATTGCAGTTCTTTTCTTATATATTTTTCCATCTCTGATCAAGCTGCCATGACCTAGTTTGGATATACAATGTTGTGATAGCTTAGAGGGTTATTTTTTAAAAACAACAACAACAACAACAACAATCAAGCAGTATATAAATTTTGATACATAAATCAAGGTGCCCATATTTTATCATCCCAGATTCAGGAATCTGGGCAGTTTGTGACTGGAAAATTCACTTTTTCAACTGGATGCAATGTTTTCCCAAAATCTTTCTTAACAAGTTATTGAGTTGGAATTGATCAGTAGCACCCACCTCCTTGAAATTCTTGGGGTTGTGTTAACTTACTTGAATGGAAAGCTGTCCTTTTCCTGTGAGAAACTTGGCAGCGTCCCAAGGCAGTAGTCTACATCAGGAATCCATGGTACCTGCAGGACCTTGGAGAACTCTCAAAGTCTTGCTGAAGCAGCCATAGAAGACGCAGTCCCTGCAAGCACTAGATCCAACTGAAGACTTTATAAACTTTGACTGAACCTGTAATGCAGTAAGCCCAGCTCCCCAGAGATGTTTCTTGGCTCCTTCGGGACTGGAGAGGCAGGCTCCCCTGAATCTTAGGATAGTAGTAGGGCTGTGTCCTCCAGCCAAGAAGGTGCTTGAGGGGGTTCTGGTGATTCTTCCCACAGGCACAAAGCCAGAGCCTTGTTCTCATAGGAATCCTCTGTAGCACAGTGTACAATCCCTGGGTATTATTATTATATTTATTTCATTAATTCAGTTCATAGCCCAACCTGCCTTCCAACGGAGCCCAGGTTGGGAAACACATAGCTAACAAAAAATATCCAAAGATGGTTAAAAACATTAGCCAGTGATTTCAACGTTGCCAGGGAGGTTATCTTTTTGCCATTAAATGCCTGGGTAAGCAGGATTGTTTTTAAATTCCTTCTGAAAGTCAGTAATGAGGGAGAGAGACCTACCTCTCCAGGGGAAGCATTCCAATAAATGGGGAACCACCACTGAGAAAGCCCTATCCTGTGGTAGCTCCAACCGAGTTGTGGCCTCACCTGCCACTCAATAGAGTCTGAGATAGGTTGTATTGGGGAATGCAATCTGTTAGGTACTTGGGTCCCAAGCCACAAAGGGATTTGTATGCTAGTACTAACACTTCAAATTGTGCCTGGTAGTTCACTGGCAGCCAGTGCAGTGCTTTCAGAAGCAGCGATGCCTGGTCCCATAGGCTGCCTCGCCAGCCAGCCAGCCACGTTCTTCACTAGCTGCAGCCTCTGCACCATCTTCAACGGCAGCACCACTACAGGCTGCGGGTCACGACTGAAGCTAGTGGTCAGATGTATTTATGGCTCAGTAACGTTTGACATAATTTGTTTATATCACAACATATGGCTTACATTATGTTGCATCTCTAGAATAACTTCAGGAAAGAAATGGAATGTAGGGACTTAACATGATAAGAAAATCGTATGTAGTCTTTTCTCTTTCCTAGAAGATACCTTATGCATTAATTTTCTTTCTGAAAATATAAAGTGGTAACTTCCTTTATTGCCACTTTTTATCATAGCTAAATTCTAATAATTAAAATAACATTGGTATTTCAGTGTTCGTTGGAAAATTCTGCTTCAGTTCCAGTGCCGAAATAGACTATTGCTGACTGGGACGCCCATCCAAAACACCATGGCAGAGGTATGCATAACTCCCTCCAGTTCACACTATTCTAGGTTAATTTATAAACAAAGATATTCTGATCAGTATCTAAACAATCAATATGTTTGCTTCGGGAGAAAACTCCACACAGGCTGAAGTTTCATTTGTTGCTTGGGCTGCAACAGTTCTGTTATTTTCTGTTTAAAAGCTAGCTTCTCCTTTTTGGCAGTGGGAACTTTTCTAGTAGAAATCCACATATGTGTGCTCATATCATTCCTGTGTTCCTGGACACTGTGCCATAACAATAACCAGGGATCAAATGAACGGAAGTATTATATCCCATTCATTGGACTGAAAAGTGTTAAAGATGCACGATAGACCAGTTAATTGGTTTTTCAAAGAATAAATGAATGATTCTGTGTTTCTACAATTACTTACGGACTTTGAACATCTGCATAAGCTGACTGACTAGGATAATGAAGTTACTTAAATTTTGATTGGTGCTGCACAGATTAAATATATTGATAGTTTAACTGTTCAGCAGAAACCCATTGAATAGCTGTGTAAATGGCCCCTGCTTCAGCTTGTGGTACACTCACTGGTCACAGATGATACTTTTTATCCTTACAGTTCTAGTAGATGCAAAATCTTAGTTGTAACACTGCACATGGCCTGCTCCCTGCTCAGGGTCCCAGAAGGGGGCACCCACTATGAATGAGGCAGCAAGGGATGCTATTACTGAAGTGCAAATAGGCACTCAGTCACCCTTTATGCATCTACTGAAAATTTACTATGAAGGGTGGGAGAATTGGCAGAAGAGCTTCATTCTGCATTTGAATCACAGTCAGGGCACTTTATGCATCTGGAAGATAGTTATTCTGCGTCTTGCTTCTTTATTTACATTACCATGTTATCGTCTCCTAGCAGAAAAGCTTGCTAGTGACCCAGATATGTGTGACTCTGAGACACCTTTCATAGAAAACAGAATTATTTTAGTGCAATCTGCGTAGTTGCACTATTGCTGACCTCTCTTTCTGGAGTTCACTCTGTGCCCATAGCTTTATCCTAGTGGTTGGGTTTGGAACTAGAAAAGGGAAAGACCTGTGTCACCCTACTATCAGATGTGGAGAGGGGCTTCTCTGTCATAGTTATTGAAAGGTTTCCTTTTAAGTGGTGACAGAGTTGCTGGCAAGACTCTATAGTATACTTACTTGGTGGGCTAACTTCTAGTATTTACTTTTGCTCTTACGTTGCAGCTCTGGGCTTTGCTTCATTTCATTATGCCAACACTGTTTGACTCGCACGAGGAATTCAATGAGTGGTTTTCTAAAGATATCGAAAGCCATGCAGAGAACAAATCGGCCATTGATGAGAGTGAGTATTGTGCAGGAATCTGTCTTTTCTGCATGAGAATTCTGCAGCTTGAGCAGAACTGCCCACAGTGACCAAAATGAATTGTTAACTGTTCCTTAATTGCTTTTTAACTCTACATTCAGATAGACTTAATATGTGCTGCTAAGGATTGTTTTTGTGGAAGCTGAGATAAGACTACAGATGAGTTTTTGGAAAGAGCAGCAGTAGCAGTTTTTCACATAGGGAAGGAGAATACTGCAGTCACTGAGATTTGGGATAGTGAAATACTTCCTAGGTCAACATATAGATAAACTTTAGTATTCAATCCTACAAGTGATGGACACTAAATTGGATGCCTTTCAAAGGGGATTAGACACATTTATGGAGGATAAGGTTCTTTGCAACTACTAGTTATGACGACTTCATGTTATTTTCAAAACTTAAATTGTCAGTGCTCATTAGTAGTTTCCAGACATAGACTGCATCACTTCAGTTTTATGAGCTCGTCACTGCTGACACAACTGTTAAATTTGGCTAAATGACAACCAAAATAGTAGAACCTAGTTTTGTCATGAATTTTACTCAATATCGATCCAGAGCAGAATTCCAATGTACAGTCGTACCTTGGATCCTGAACGCCCTGGAATTTGGACGTTTTGGCTCCCGAATGCCGCAAACCTGGAAGTGATTGTTCTGGTTTGCAAACATTCTTTTGGAACCCGAACGTCTGACGGGGCTTCGGTGGCTTCTGATTGGCTGCAGGAGCTTCCTGCAGCCAATCAGAAGCCACAATTTGCTTTTCGAACGTTTTGGAAGTCTAAACGAATTCTGGAACGGATTCTGTTTGATTTCCAAGGCATGACTGTATAGTTAGCAGAGTAAAAACTTAAATACATTGCAGGATTCCCCCAAAATAGACCAGAGGCAATTAATATTCCATCCAGCAGAGCTTTACTGCTATTGAAGGCAAATGAGCATAATGGTCACAAATCCCATACCTTCAGGATTGGCACTGTCCATAAGAAGTCCAGTTGCAGCAGACTTAACTTAAACTTACAATAACTTATAATAAGACTAAACCTTAACTTTAAGCATACTTTGTACAGAACACCACACCAGAAGGAAAGAGATAGAAAACAGAGAGACCCAGGCTCCTTCTGGCCTATTATCATAGTCAGCATGACCTTGACAAAAAGAGATAACAGAACCAGTTTTAGCCAGGTGTGCTCGGCTTCTCTGAAGGAATAGCCCAAATATCATGAACATTCTGCTTGTTTCTTTCACACAGAGAAGCTTCCAGAACCTTCTTGAATGAATTAGAATAGGAAAGATCTCTGCACATCAGATCAATACGTTCTGTACTAAGAAATGCAAACTGACAAGTTTTTAATTGTAGGTTGTTGTTTCTCATCAAATTTCAGATCAGCTTTCTCGCTTGCACATGATCCTGAAGCCTTTCATGTTGAGGAGAATCAAAAAAGATGTGGAAAACGAGCTGTCAGATAAGGTGCCCAACAGAATTAAATTCTGTTTTCCCTCATGTTTGTTGTTTCCGTTTTTTTAAGGCTTTAATTATATCTTGCTTTACAGTTTTCGTGTTCTCCCTTAAATCAGAATTCAAAAGGCCTCTCCCTTCTCAATAGTTATTGAACTTCTACCAGCACAGTCAAATGGTATTGTCATCTTCTCTCAAACTTGTACATTCATATAAAATATGACCATAAAAATCCTTAAAGCTGAACAGTCTTTACAAAGCAAAGTCAGTTAATGAACAGATGCTGCATTGTCAGCTTGTGTATCCAAACTTTTTTGTCAATTATCAGAATGCGCTCATTTGCAGATTTAAGACCGTGGCTGCATCACTTCAGTTTTATAAACTGGTCACTGCTAGCACAGTTATAAGATACAATTAAATGAAAATGAAAGCAGTGAAACCTAGTTTTTTATTGTCAATGTAGTAATTGTAGGAGTAGATTTTGATTCTGATTTTGATTTGCAATGAGCAGCATTTCAGTGCAACAATCAAATGTTGCAAAATCAGACTTAAAAGTCCAAAGAAGACTTTGCATTATCATACCAAGAGTATCCAGGCTGATGCTCTGTCATGCAGCAACTGTTACATTTTTCAGTCCACAAAATTATGCCTATTCCATAACATTGACTATAATGCATCATGATATCTCACAAATAACATTTGTTGGCTTAGTTTCATTTCCCTGCTTCTGGATTTCAGTTTTGAAATATTAGCTGCCACCTCATCCATGCTGTTCCCTCCCAGGGGAAATCTAGCAAGCCCCATCTCTACACTCTCTATGTCTTGTGCACTCTTTAAAATATTTTTTATCAAGGAGGGCCTTCTTTTAATTTTAATCTTTTTGTGCTGGCTGTGAGTGTCCTATCCACTACAGTTATTCATGGATTGTGCATGGGTTGAACCTGACTCTGCTATTGGCTTCTCTCAATAACAGTTTAATATGCTTCAATCTCTTTCTCTCTTTCTCTTTAAGATTGAGATCCTTATGTATTGCCAGCAAACCAGCCGGCAAAAATTACTGTACCAGGCTTTGAAGAACAAAATTTCTATTGATGACCTTTTGCAGTCCTCCATGGGTACAACCCAGCAAGCACAGAACACTACCAGTAGCCTCATGAATCTAGTCATGCAGTTCCGGAAGGTGAGATTTGTGAATACTGGTCACACTGATATGGTTGTCTGATGATCACTTCAGCAAAAATGACCAGATACCTACATTCCATTACATTCAAGTGCAACACTGAACAAGTTGCAGTCAGTCTTTAGTTGTGGCTGTATGCTACAGCTAATAGGTCACAGCTGGAGTTCTAGCCATTTCACGCAATACAAATTAATTTGTGCTAGGAAGAGTGAATCCTTTGGAAAGAAAGCAGGATGGGCAATCGAGAATGCAGTTATATTGCCTAGATTTCACATGTGCCCAGCCTAAAAGGATTTACTTTTTAAATTACGATGTTCAAACCACTTTTAATCAAGTGGTGACTGGGAGCGGCCGCCAAGACCACATAACACCGGTCTTGAAAGACCTACATTGGCTCCCAGTACATTTCCAAGCACAATTCAAAGTGTTGGTGCTGACCTTTAAAGCCCTAAACGGCCTCCGTCCAGTATACGTGAAGGAGCGTCTCCACCCCCATCGTTCTGCCTGGACACTGAGGTCCAGCGCTGAGGGCCTTCTGGCGGTTCCCTTGCTGCAAGAAGCCAAGTTACAGGGAACCAGGCAGAGGGCCTTCTCGGCAGTTGCACCCACCCTGTGGCACGCCCTCGTACCAGATGTCAAAGAGAAAAACAACTACCAGACTTTTAGATATCTGAAGGCAGCCCTGTTTAGGGAAGCTTTTCATGTTTGACGTACTATTGTTGGAAGCCGCCCAGAGTGGCTGGGGAAACCCAGCTAGATGGGCAGGGTATAAATAATAAATTAGTAGTAGTAGTAGTAGTAGTACTGGTAGTAGTAGTAGTAGTAGTTTTTATTAAGGACGTGCTTCACAATTTGTTCAGGTTTTTTCCAGCTATTAAGAAGAATTAATACACATGTTTTCCCTCTGCAGTTTCTGACGACTTAAATTTCCTTTATAGGTCTGCAATCATCCAGAACTCTTTGAACGACAAGAAACTTGGTCTCCATTTCACATTTCAGTAAAGCCATACCAGATTTCAAAGTTTCTCTACCGCCATGGGCAAATCAGGGTGTTTAACCACTCACGGGACAGGTAAGCAATGTTGCCAGACCTTCCAAGAGGGAAGATACAGGTGAACCTGCTATATCGGGCCTCGAGCCAGCAGGGGATCCAGATTCTAACCTTTCATTTTTTGTTTCGTTTTTTAAAAGCAAAGCAAAATATGCAGGGACCATTCTAACCAATTGCTTTGTGAAAAATCAGCCACTCACAGCTATGGTTAATGGGATGTAGAGAAATAATAAGTAACAAATGCACCAGGGAAGACAAAAAAAAAGGCTTCAAAACAAACAAAGTCCTTTCTCTGGGCAACAGAGAAGAGGTTTCTTGGTACTTTTTGAAGCCATTTTGGGATCTTCCCTGGTAGAGTGATTGTAGCCTAGAGAAAACAGTTGAGAAATCTTGGGTTTTAGCTGTTGTGAATGAATAGAAGCTTAATCTCCCTCACGGCATTGTTAGGCAAAAACAATGTTCTGAGCTCCTTAGAGGAAGGGTAGCATACAAAAGAAACAAAACTTTGAACTGGAGTTAATTAATGTATGTTTAAATTGTCCCATTTTTATTCTTCTGTCAATTTATAGGTGGTTGCAGTTTTTACTTTCTCCTTTTGCTCCAGACCACATCCAGCAGTCTCTCTTCCATAGAAGAGGTAGGTTGAAAAACATTAGGGTGAAGTTAGCTCATTTCATTATGTGAAGGAAGGCATTTTATTGGCACTAGAATATTTTATAAAATTGAAGTTCCAAGGAAGGTTGTGCCTTCTAGATGCATTATTCCATTGCTGAACTGTTTTACACATCGGTGTTCTTAATGTTTAACCCAAATTTCATTTCTGTAGATGAAATCTTTATCACCCTCTCCTCAATAAATGAACAATTGTTCACCTTAGAACTCACCTTAGAATTGTAGAGTTGGAAGGTACCCCCCCAAGGGGCTTCTGCAGTCTTCTTAAATCTATTGGTGTATGCCATCACTGCTTTCCCCTTTGTTTCATAAGAGCTTTTTCTTCTATTGGTTTATCTTGCAAATACTTCATTTTTCAGAGCTCTAGGTTTGTTTGTTTTTAAAAATGCTTCTCATTTAACGAGATTGATCTTAAACTAGTCTGTTCAGAACTGAACATAGTACAGTGGTACCTCGGAAGTCGAACGGAAACCGTTCCGGAAGTCCGTTTGACTTCCAAAACGTTCGGAATCCAAGGCGCAGCTTCCGATTGGCTGCAGGAAGCTCCTGCAAGCGAAGCGGAAGTCGTGTCGGACATTCGGGTTCCAGTGAACGTTCACAAACCGGAACACTCACTTCAGGTTTTGCGGCGTTTGGGAGCCAAAATGTTCGACTTGCAAGACGTTTGGGATCCAAGGTACGACTGTACTTCAAATTAGAACATATTAGCACCCAGTAAAATGGTACTTTTAATTCTTATTATCAACTATCTTTTGTAGCTCGCTACTAAGAAGATGGAATCTGCATTTTTCAGCACTGTATTACGTCTATTGTTTCCTGTAGCAGATGCTTATTCTCAGCCGTGTCACTTTTATAGGTGCTGAAGAAGAGAGTTGTTTCTCTTTCCTACGGTTTATTGATGTTTCTCCAGCAGAGATTGCTAACCTCATGCATCAGGGACATCTAGCCAGGTGAGCAATTCTGTTTGAATCTTAAAGCAATGACCGGGATGGGGGGGGGGGGGAATGTGTGTTTTTATTTCAAAAATCACTTGCATATAAATAGGCTGTAAAAATGGGTGCATGTATCTGTCATTGCAAAATGTTTACAGCTGATAGTTATATATATTCCATTCTGGAATACTGGACAATTACAAAACCTATAATCGGGCGTTAAAAATGGTCATAGTGATAACAACAACAAACAAGGGAAGCAATCCCATAGATAAAATCTATGTGTAATCAGCTAAGCCAGGGGCCCCTTTGCTACAAGGGGGAAGGGGACAAACCCATCTCCATCCCTAACCAGCTCCACTTCCATGGCCAGAAGAGGGGTGGCGGTGAGCTTCCCTTCCCTGGAAACAGCCAGGCTGCCTGCAGCTGCACCCGCGTCCTCGTAAGGAGCAATATCTGTGAGACATAATAAAATGAGGTATGCCTGTATTTAAGTTCTTGTTCGCAGAGGTATGAATAAGAATGTCTACTGTGATTTCTTTCAGATGGTTAGCTCTTTTCCTGTCTCTGAAAGCCGCTTACAGGCTCCACCACTTTCGTTTCTGGAGGGAACCAGAAGAGGATGACCAGCATAAGACTCGGCGTCTGAAGAATAAAGATTTCCTGCTGGATGTCGATTTCCCACTCTCCTCCCCTAACTTGCACAGCTGCACTTTGCTGCAGGTAAGCAATACTTTCAGCTGTATGCAAGTCAAACTGCTTGAGTTAAATGAAATTGTACAGAAAGAAAGAAAGATGATAGATAGATAGATAGATAGATAGATAGATAGATAGATCTTGGAGTGGAATAATGTGGTCAGGGTTGTGTATACTCTTGCTATTTAGTTACTTAATCACATTATTTTCATTCTACCCAATATTGAAGCTTCTTTGTTTGGAAAAAATTAGAACCATTGAAAGTGGTAAGACGCATCAGTGTTAAACCTGCAGCAGCAGCAATAATAGTATTAAGTATCTAAAAATATTTTTAAGCTGGAAAAGCATTTCCAGCCCACCCACACATAACCTGTGTTAACCATTTGGCATTACAATAAAATAAAGTAAGATTCTGCACCAGGCAATCCATTTGTTCAAATGTTTTGGTTTTGAATGAATTTGAACTCTTATCCCCATGCCAACTTTACATTAGGGGAAGAAAGACCTTGCATAAAAAGAATAATCGAAACCTGTAATGTAGGGATGCTCTATTAGCATATGCAGATAAAAGATGGTCTATGCCAGGCATCCCCAAACTTCGGCCCTCCAGATGTTTTGGACTGCAGTTCCCATCATCCCTGACCACTGGTTCTGTTAGCTAGGGATCATGGGAGTTGTAGGCCAAAACATCTGGAGGGCTGCAGTTTGGGGATGCCTGGTCTATGCTTTCTGTTGATCAGTTAGGGGGAAAGGTTGTGCTATAATTGCACCCACCCCAGTCACTTTAAGGTGAATAATAATTATAATCTCAGACTGTTAAAGAAAGGGGTAATAACTAACTTTATGTCACAGGCTGGAAATGAAGTCCCTATATCATATGCTGTAGTGACTACCTTCTTGCTCCAGCATTTAATGGTAGAAAAGGGATCACTAACAGTCCCACTTTTGCAGGATCTGGCAAATCTCATATCAGTAACATACATATTACATCAGTTCACCCCTTCCCTCCTGGGCTTCTCTCAGCTTCCACTTCTGGTTTATTTCCCCCTTATTACATACTTCTGTTTCTTAAAAGTCCACTATATAATTTCTTCATTATTTTAAATGTTCTTTGTTAATAAAAATGTGAGTGCTTATTTAAATCCTGCCATCAAGTCAATAGTCTTTCTTTGTTTCTGCAAATATATTATAAAAGGTTCCCACTCTTTTTCAAAGTCACTGTTGTCCTTTTCTCAAAGTCTGTCCGTCAGCTTTGCCAATTCTGCATAGTTCATCAATTTCTCTTGCCATTGTTCTTTAGTTGGAATTTCTCCAGTCTTCCATTATTGTTCTAACCAAACCCTAAACTGTGGTTGATATTAACTATGGTTAGTTGAAGCAAGCCAGCTTCAAAAGTTATGGTTCGAAATGGGCCTGTTTCAACTAACTGTAGTTAAGATGGACCACAGTTTGTCCGAGTTGGAATGACATGACAAACTGCAGTTAATCTTAAGCAGAAACAAAAGCTTATTTCTCCTCATGACTCCACTAAAGACTTGGGGAGAGTGTGAGCCCAAGGTTTAGCATTACATTACAAGGAGGACATTGTGTGACTTGTTTTTCGTCTAAATTTAGTAACTAGAGTGAATAATGCATAAAGGAAACTTGAACAGGTTTCCAGTGTACTTCAGGTACTGTTAGCTTGACCAGGATGAGTGAGAGAACCTTTAATTACAAAGAGTTGGTCATTGCAGTTTTAAAAAACTTTTACATATTTATCTTTGCATAGAAGCAGTTCATGCAACTGTTACTTCCATATGCACCCTGCAGGCATTATGCCTCTGAATACAGGTGGGCAGAGTGCAGTTGTGCTTGTAGCTGGATTGTAGCTTGCAGGACTACAAAAGGCGTCTAGTCAGCTTCTGGAGTAGAGGATCGTTGACCTGATTCACCAGGCTCATATTACGTTCTCACACCCACTGGCAATCTCACATATTCGCATGGGCAATCATATGAAAACCAAATTGCATGAGAGCTACAGGGTCTTAGTGTCTGTGTTTTACATGTGTGTATACAGTAATACCTTCGCGAACGTCCACCTCGTCTAGCATCCATTCCGGCAAACGTCCGTGGCAAACCCGTAAGTACCGGAATGGGTTACTTCCGGGTTTGCCGCTCACGCATGCACTTTGCCCTGCATCCTTTTCGGCTAGCATCCGGGGCTCCGGAACGGATCCCAGCCGCAAAACAAGCTACGACTGTATACAGGTAACTCGCAGCTTACATGCATTTACACACTTAGCAAAAATTAAAAAGGTGGTGGACATCCAGGGGAACGACTTTGCGCCATCAAACGCAACTATATGCGATTTTGGCTTTAGGTGCTGTCCCCAGAACGTAACCTCAGCATTACTTGAGTCTTGCCTGTATACACACAAAAAAATTCTCCTAGCACCTAGGCTAAGGATTAGAACTTTCAGAACTAAACGCTGAGGACAGAATATGTAAACTGATCTCTTTTCTAGTAGAAATCATTCCTTAGTAGTATTGCATGTTGTAATTCTGCCCAATGTAGTTGTTCATTAGTTGTAAAAGCTGAAGAAAAAATTAAGCAGTGGTGGTAGTGACCTCAGAATGTCTTCTCAGGAAAAAAGGTCCATATTTCAAATTAAATATTTGGGAATTGTTCATTTGTATCCTTTATGATACTAGGATACAACTGCTATGAAAAAAACCTCTTCAAAAACTTCGCAAAACATTTTTAATTTCATCAATTTTTAGAACCTTGTGTTCACGGGCCACTGTAAAGCAGTAATTGGCTACTCTGATTACATCATCCATCAACGACCAGCTACCTCATGGAAACAGTGTTGTCAAATCACAGAGCTGCCGTCCTTCCTGTCTGTAGTGAGCCCAAGGGTAAGTCTTTTTAAAAAAGAAGTTCTTTCTACCCTCTTCTGAATACGTTTTCCAGTTCTCAGATATTTCCAGAGACCACTTAGTTTGTGTCTTATTGTATTTGTATTTTGTTAACAGTTATTCTAGTTTTGCTTAACTGTAGGAACTCAAGTCCACTGGAAATACCACATTTGATGAAGAGAATGGGATTACATCTGCCTTGCCTGATGTGTATATGTTGGACATCATGTTTGTATGGCTGATCCATGCAATCTGTACACTCAAATTTTGTAATGTACAGATTGCACTGGTCAAGCCTAAGCATATAGATTGACAATGCAACACACAGATGTCTCTTGGAGCAAAATGGGCTGATGCAATCCTTTCCCATCAACAGTAACATGCTACACAGGGCTTCAGTAGCAATTGAGACCTCTTCTCCCCCCCCAAGGGTGAACCAATGTGTATTGAGCTATAGTAAAGAAAATAAAGTAATTAGCACAGTGCTGAACACTGAGGCAGAGATCATGTCTTAGACCCTGCTAGCCTTTCCTGATCTCTGTTCCCTCTCCCTCCCTACTGAACTGTTGACCTGTGTTTACATTTCTTAGGCAGTAAGCTACTGAGAAACTCAAACGTATTTAATAGTCCATAGGAATTTAGCTTATACAGGATTGCAGAGGAAATGACTTGTTGCTGCAGAATTGGCCCTTCAGGATACCAGATTTCTAGTGTTCAGCACTTCATACAAACTCCATGAAATATAAATTATTGTTTTTGGGGGGAGGGATCACATCTGAATAAAATAGCGGAGGGGAGCATGTCTTGCATATTCACTTCTCTTTTTTTGAGTCAATAAACTTGGAGAGTGTTTGGCTTCTTGCAAGCACTGTTTGTTAACATAATACGAAAGGCCATATAAACTAGATGTGACTCCACAAATACAGCTAACCATCTGCCACCAGAAAACCCTCCGCACCCTGAATGTGTTTGAGGATTGTCTAGCGAGATACCGGCCACCAGTGAAGGCATCTGCTTGACCTCAACTTACCTGAGCATAATGTCTGCTAATTATTTGAAAGCAAGAGCAGAGCAATAAATACTGCAGTGTATGGTGAAGCAATAATCATATAAAAGCAGGCAAGGAGCATAAAACCCTTATCACAGAAGCCACCCAAATGTTCCATTCCATTCCTGATCTGTACTTGTTTTAGTAATAACACATATTTGTGCATTTTCTGAATAAGATATGGATACCTTCATGCTGACATATGAGGAATGAAATATAAGAACCACCTTACTGAACTCTTCACCATATTATTGAGCATTAATTGTAGCAAAGGTTCTCAAACTGGTCTGCAAACTCCTTTCCGATGGAAGGGAGAGTTTAGGAACTAATGTCAGCAGTTTTTCTACAGCACTGATTAGTATAATCAATGGCTGCAGATCTGGGAGTGCAAAATATGATCCTAAATTCTGCCACAACATAAAATTAGGCTGTACGTTTTTATATGCTTCCCATCATCTCTTTAATGATTCTTCAATAATACCATGAGAGTTCTCTATACAAAATGACTTATTTTACTATCCTCATGATCCTGGGATATATGTCGTTAGCCTAATTCTGAAATAGTTTTGTGGTAAAGGTAAAGGGCTGGCCACATGACCCGGAAGCTGTACGCCGCCTCCCTTGGCCAGTAAAGCGAGATGAGCGCCGCAACCCCAGTCGTTTGTGACTGGACTTAACGGTCAGGGGTCCCTAGGGACCCCTGCAGTCCAGTCTCAAACGACTCTGGGGTTGCGGCGCTCATCTTGCTTTACTGGCCGAGGGAGCCAGCGTTTCTCCGCAGACAGTTTTTGCGGGTCATGTGGCCAGCATGACTAAGCCGCTTCTGAAACCAGAGCAGCACACGGAAACACCTTCCCACTGCAGCGGTACCTATTTATCTACTTGCACTTTTTTGGCATGCTTTCGAACTGCTACCGGTAGGTTGGCAGGAGCTGGGCCAAGCAACGGGAGCTCACCCCATCTCGAGGATTCAAACCGCCGACCTTCTGATCGGCAAGCCCAAGAGGCTCAGTGGTTTAGACCACAGCACCACCCGCGTCCCTAGTTTTGTATTACATGCACACAAATAAAAGACCTTCCCTTCTAGTATTCTGGCATGGCTGCAAGAAGATCAGAAGTACTGTATATTCCTGCATATAAGACTACTTTTTAACCCAGGAAAATCTTCTCAAAAGTCGGAGTTCGTCTTATACGCCGTGTCGTATTTCTTATACGGCAAGTATATCCCAAACTCTATATTTTAACTGGAAAAGTTGGGGGTCGTCTTATACGCCCAGTCGTCTTATACGCCGGAATATACGGTATCTGCTAACCAAAGTTCATTTAACGTCTGAACAAGCCAGGATAATAAACCATGGCTTAATCCTGGCTTGTTTGAACAAACCAGAATTTCAAACTAAGAGTCTCCCCCAAATTCTGACGTAATTAGGAACTCTGGTTAGTTTAAAGTTGGAAACAGATGCTTCTAATCTCCTCCTTGTGTCTGTGTTACAGGAGGTGCCTGTTATCCTGTGGGAAAGTTTCTGCAGCCCTATATCAGCCATGATATTTTATGCTTCGCTTCTGTTGTATCTAATGGATAATAGAAGGGAAAATATGAGATGGAAACATTTCCATGTAAAGCAGTGCACATAATTTCCCCCCTCTTTAGTGAATGAATGAGTCAGTCAGAGAAAGATGGTCTTGACTCCACAAATTAAACCTTGCTCTTTTCATTTCCCTTCTCTTGTCTGAAGATGGCAGTGTAGTCTTGCATAACCTGCTGGAAAAAGTGCTGAGTGCTTTGCGTTTCCATTGATGCTGTGGCTTTTCATAGCTGGCAACTAGTTAGTTAACTCCCCCAAAATAAGCTACTGTAATTGCATTCAGTTTCTTTGATAAAAGCTACCTTTTAAATTGCTGCCCCTTTCCGCAGTGTGCACTTGTGTCCCTCTACAACAGGGCTGAGAAACCTGTGACCCTGCAGACTTGCCGAACTACAAGTGCCATCAGTTTTAGCAAGCATGTGCAGTGGCCAATGTCATAGGAGTTGTAGTTCAGCAACATCTGGGAGGCAACTGTTTCCCACACTTGCTCTACAAACATGAGTCAATCTGTGTGTTTTAACTAAGCAACACCTCCCCCCCCCCCCAATCTCTACCTGTGTGTTCCATAAGCCACTTTGGGTGATTTTTCATTGTCTCAACTATGTTGCATTGTACATCTTGCCACACCATTTCCCTTCAAAATTGTATACGATACATGATTCACATGATTTGATGCTATGTGTATGTGCCTTAGGCTAGTTTTCACCCTGTCTCCCGCACCCCACGTGCTCTGTTTTTATAAGTTCTGCTCTTTAAAGATATCACAGTTTGATGCTTCTGTCTTTTTAATAGAAAGGAGGAGTTGAGATCTAGATGGACAATTTATTTTTATTTCTCCTAAAAGAACAACTGTGATCAATTATTCTTAGTACCCCAATATCTTTGATAACATGCTTGTAGACATAGTAGATAAATGACAGACCTAATAGTGCTCCTTTATCTTTTACTGTTAATAACATTGGCTTAGATCCTAACTGAGACTCAGCTGACAGGAGTATACCATAGACAGAGTTCTATTAATGCTCCCACCAGTGGAAACGGGGTGGTTTTTTTGTCAGTCTCCCCACGTCCCTTGAAAATCTGCTGCAAAGGGTTGATGGACCCTCCAACCAGCAGATAAGATGGTGCAAGGGACTGCATGTGAAAAGGTAGATGGCAAAAAAAATCTGCCATATATACAAGATATTTTTTTCAATGTCGTTGCATTTTGATGAATAATTCTCCAGATGATAGATGTTCCGGAACAGCTACTGTGCAGATACATAACCAGAGTTTGTAACTTATGATTATGGCTTATACAGCAGTCCCTGTCTTTCTCACTGAGTCTGGTATCTACCTTGTTGATTTGGCTTTCACTGCTTAGCTGCGAAAATGTATTTGAGAGCACGTACTTGCTGTACAGGATGGCACCATGGACTTGCATTTTAGCCTGTTGAGGAGAGATAAGAGAGTACTATAGCTTTTTACAAAAGGCAACCTTGTCTGCTGGAACAGACTCCTTATCTTGAGACTATTCAGCTATTCAGCCATTGAAGAAACAGCTGTTTGGCTAACATTCTACTTCATCCAGATAGCAGCAAAGATTAAAAATGATGGAGATGGTCCAAGATAGCTACTTTGGTATAAAGATTAGATTCCTGTGTTGGCAACGCTGTTTGGCTGGGTAATTTATATTGAAGCTGACAGTAGGGAAGGTGACATGCAAAGGAAGATAAACTGAAGACCTCAGTGTTCTAAATACGGAAATGGAATTTTGCATTTGGGTAGCTCAGAACTGCTTCCAGGCTGATCGTTGAGTTTAAAGAAAGTGCTGCATTAAAAAAAAACCTGACTTTTATCATTCAAGCACACATACTGTAATGCTAATATAGGGGCCTTGTGCAACCTGTCTACACTCAGATGGCTTAAAGGTCCAATGCCGTTTGCACATCTAGTGTAAAAGAGTAGCCTCACAATCACTGTGGTTGATTCCCAGAGACACAAGTGCAATCTAGTTTCAAGAAGAGATCATTCCTTCTTTGCAAAAGGAATAGGAAAGAGGATTTTTGAAGGCAGCTGTTTGCTTAAGGCTGACACTACCAGATGCATGAAGGCCAGGATGATCTAGAAGTACAGATCAACCAAAGTATACCCAGTGGGGTTCTCCAGTAAAGAGAGGATGAGCACAGTGATTGGCATTTTAAAGCTACCTTCACCTCAAGCCTTATGCCGTGCCACTCCCTTCTTCTGTTGCATATTATATGAAGTCGTCTCCCTCTCCTTCATCAAGCCTTGTGTTTCCTCCTTCTTTACAACACTTTGGTTTGCCAGCTAACCTTTCCCTCCTTTTCAAGTCCTTTCCTATATCCTTTGAACTTTGATAGATCTGAATCCCTGTGGGCAGGAACCATGTAACTTCTAATTTTGTCTATCTAATTGGGTGCTAAGGTTTCAGAAGTGTTAAATTGAAGCAGTAATTTCCCTAAGAAGTGAAAATATTATCAGGCTGTAGGCCGACATCTGCCATCTTTCTTGAAAGATGAGAGTGATCGAGTAGTTTTTGAATCAGTTCTATATACCGGTAGCTAAAGGAACCTAATTTATTACTGATATTTAATCTCAGCCAATATTTTCACAATCTCTCCAGTATAATTATACCCTTTTAAACCACAGGTAACAGCTGTGCCACGGGATTTCTACTGCAATGATCGGAGTGCAGAATATGAGCGCAGAGCACTTAAAGACGGAGGAAGCCTTGAAGCAAAGCAATGTGTATTGCATGGAGCACCTGAACTAGCAGCTGGCTGGCTAAAACGGTGCTCTCAGTTCTTTCCGGAATTTCCAGGGGGATTATTAGGGGTCAGACCTCAAAACGGCTGGTCTTTCATCAGGATACCAGGTAGGCAACAGTTCTGTAACTGCGTAGTTTAATAACAAAGTGGATTATATTACTTTGCTTATCTGCATATGCAAGTATGTTCTACCCATGCATTAAATGACAACAAACTGGGAGATAATTCATACTTCCTTTTGGGGAATCTTCCTGCAATAAACTTGTAGGAAAGTTGGGTGTGTGAGAGAATGATCAGTGGTTACCTAATTGAGCCTATTTGATTGCTTTCTTGTGCTGACACAGGCAGGGTCCCTTTCAAATCTGATTCTGTGATTCTCGTCTCTGTACCATTCTGGGTATCTGGACGAAATATGCCAGTCTGCAACTCACTAGTTCAGTCTGGCATTTTCAAACTGATTTTCTTCCTTTACCTTTTTCATCCATTCCCATATATCCCAGCTGTCCCCATTTTCTGGCTCCTGTCCTTGATAAATTGCTGCACCTGTTGCATTTCTGCTTTTTTGTCTTTTAGGGTTGTGTTGTTAATATTACATTAGTGTGAATTGCTGGAGTTCTTCTTTGTGAGGAGTAGTGATGTTAAATTCTCAAGAATAATCTTTTGGAGAATATTCTCGAGAATATTCTCGATTAATGAGAATATTAGAGAATTTTTCATTTAAAATAGGAGAATATTCATTTTCATGCATTGAAAATGATATAATTAGTTAATATGCATGTTTATTCATGGGTAAACTGTTTTGGTGACTAAAGCATAGCTTGATAAACAAATCTATATGCATACATATAAAAAAGAAGTCTTTAACATTAAATATATTCTCATTATATGATAATATATTTCAGTATGTCAATCTCTGGTAAATGGCACCTTGTACCATTGAATGGCATTGCAAAAACCAGTTACTGGCACTAAATAAAAATATAGAAACGTTAACTGTATACACTTATATACACTTAAAGTGCCTAGGCCTATACAGTTATGTGTAACAGCATGTGAGGTGGCCTTGATTTAAAGTGTATAAAGCATTAAAGCTACTTTCTGTTTAAAAAATAATAATCATACTGTTTGGCCAAGGGTATAGAATTGCTAACAATAAGGTCACACCAAAATAGAAAAAAAGGCTATTACATATAGTTGAAATTCATATGAATTCAAATGTTCATCAAATTAAATGAATAGCATTTTAAAAACTAAAATACATACATAAATAAATGTTTTCTGTAGCTCACATTTCAGAACTGCCAATGGTGAATGACACAATGGCCAGTAATGTAACTGGATCAAAAAAATCATAACAGTGGACGCTCAGGTTGTGAATGCGATCCGTGCGGGTGGCGCGTTCGCAACCTGCATTGTTTGCAACCCGCGCCGCTGTGTCTGCACACGCGTGTGACGCAATTTGACCCTTCTGCGCATGCACCGAAACCCAGAAGTAACCTGTTCCGTTACTTCCGGGTTCGGTGCGGTGCGCAACCCAAAATTGCACAACCTGAAGCGGCTGTAACCCGAGGTATGACTGTATTCATTACTTACACTGGCAATATCACAGCTTGACTTATTATTTACTGGATTTTTTAAATGTGGGTTGTAAAACTGGTTCTTACATTAGAATTTACAGTTTGTGGAGAATATTCTCCGGAGATTTTTTTAGCAGAGAATATTCTCATTCTCGAGAATATTCTCCGGAGAATATTCTGACCTCACATCACTAGTGGGGAGTTTATATTGTCTTCCGTGCACATGCATATAAATGCATACACGGTGAACACTAAAATGCAAATCAGTGCACAGCCTGACTTTTATTTATTTATTTGGGTATTTATAGCCTCCCTTTCTATGCCAAGTGGGATGCGGGTGGCGCTGTGGGTTAAACCACAGAGCCCTAGGGCTTGCTGATCAGAAGGTCAGCGGTTCGAATCCCTGTGACGGGGTGAGCTCCCGTTGCTTGGTCCCTGCTTCTGCCAACCTAGCAGTTCGAAAGCACGTCAAGTGCAAGTAGATAAATAGGTACTGCTGCGGCAGGAAGGTAGACAGCGTTTCCGTGCGCTGCTCTGGTTCGCCAGAAGCGGCTTTGTCATGCTGACCACATGACCTGGAAGCTGTACGCCGGCTCCCTCGGCCAATAATGTGAGATGAGCGTGCAACCCCAGAGTCGGTCCCGACTGGACCTAATGGTCAGGGGCCAGCTGAGCCTTCTTTGGGACATCATTTCATTATTTAGGCACCACATCTGAAAAGGTCCTCTTTCTCTCCTTGCCAGTCTCCCCCCACCCCATTGGTACAAAACACTGAGGAGACTAAGAAACAAAGATATTGAGCAAGTACTTTACAGGAGGAGCAACGTGGTTAACATTAAGTATATGATAAGCTTCAAAACATTTACTAAAGCTAGGTTGTTCAAACTATTGATTCTCAACCTCTTTGGTATGGCAGCTTGCAAATCTAAATTTACAGTCGTACCTTGGTTGTCGAACAGAATCTGTTCCGGAAGTCCATTCGACTTCCAAAAATGTTTGACAACCAAGGCGCAGCTTTGGATTGGCTGCAGGAGCTTCCTGCAGCCAATCGGAAGCCGTGCCGAACATTCGGCTTCCAAAGAACGTTCGCAAACCGGAATACTCACTTCCAGGTTTGTGTTGTTTGGGAGCCACAATGTTCGAGTCGCAAGGCGTTCGGGATCCAAGGTATGACTGTACTTTGTACGTTGACCCATCCATTTATTGTCACATTAATTTTGGCCCTCTGATCTTGTTGCCGTCGGCTTCATGCATTTTAATTGCAAGTTTGCCTGTTTTACAACCTTTACCTGAGGTGTCCAAGCAAAAACTTACCTAACACCCCTATTAATGTGGAATATGTTGAAATATTTATAGTATTTCCAGAGTTATTCACTGGGTGTTTTTTTTAATGGGAATGTAAGAACACCAAGGCCTGTCGCTCTTTTCTCCTTAATTGATGTGAGCTGCTTTGCCAATATTATAATTGTTTGAAAACAGGATAAAAATACAGTAAATAATAGATAAGATGAAGCTAGTTTGAGCAAGTGAATAAAATTCAAGGAACAAGGAGCAATTCGATACAAGGTTGGTTTTCAGGCTGCAAAGTTACAGTGAACAGCAAAACAGCTGCTACTTCAGTTAACTCTGCCCTCTTTTCTCAGACTGTTGTAGTTGCGATCACTGTGGGAATCTCTGGAGGCCTTTCCTGTTCTTTGAAAGAGAAATGATTTTAGATTAAATGGCAGGAAGTGTCTGAGTCCTTTTTGCATTGATAAAAAGCACCAACTTTGCTGGCTGTTTACTGCGAGTGCTAGCTAGCTCTGCACTGACCCCTTTATGCCCTTCAGCCTTCTAGAAGAGGGAGGCAGTTGCTGGAAACTATGATTTGGTCCTTCTTACACTTATTTTTACATCAGCAGAGGTGCATTTTCTAATTCCCTAGAGGGAACTAAGTCAGACTCTGAAGGTGGCGGGGAGAGGACTCTATAATTGGGGTTCTGTTAGGCTGTCATTTTGACCATACATGTTTCTTCCCCAGACAGTAACATCATAGCATCTTCTCATTCCCCAGCCCAAGTATTGATAAGTGTGATTAAAAGTAATAATTCTTTTAAATGAAAGGAATATTTATAACCTGACAGCACAATTTTGTGCCAGAAATAGACAGATTTTCCCATCTAACTCTTATGTGTGTTAGATTTTATCCAATGGTGTTGCATAACTGACAGCAAGGCTGTATCCTCCTGTGCCCCCTTGAACCCCAAATTCTGCTCAAAAGGCCCCCCAGTCTTCTGGAACAGATTGGGGAGGGGAAGCTGCAGGAAAATCACTAAAAACTGCTTCCTTCCCCATTCTGAGTGATACCATTCAATGCAACCCATTGAATCAAATGTGAAAATCTTATCTTCAGAGTAGGATCGGATCTTGGGTGTTATTTAATAAATGATTCTTTTGTTCTGTTTATTTCTGCTAGAGATGGTTAAAGGAGCAGAGTACAGTCAAATGGAAAAAGTTAAATATTGTTTATTCATGGTATTCTTTTCAACGTTAGGTGGCAGGATTTATTCAAAGTTCAAAAATAATTTAACTAGTGCAGGTGAAATGTGATATTAAAGAAAAACACAAGAATTAAAAATACTTGTGTTTTGTTGTTTTTAAACTCTTCCCCCCCCCCCTGTTATTAGGTTCCTGATGAACTTGGGTCGCCTGTTGTAAAGTAGTTTAAAAGACTGTTAAGTAACTAATTTATCCATTCTGATTTCATACATTCTATTGGGAAGTGGTAGTGGAACGAGTTTCCTCTATATGATTGGTTGATTTCTTGCCTACCCTTCACCATAAGATCTCATGGTGGGTTACAATCACCATCTGGTGGCATCATCACTACCTGTTTTTAGGTGCTAGGCTGAATCATTCTTAATTTGCCCAGGCCTTTGGATCTTAATTGTAATGCAGGGGCATTTTGCGTTAGGGGCTATAGCACTTAGGGAGAAATAAGACTTTCCCCTGCTGCACCCCCCCCCCCAAATGCCCCCACATTGTTCTCAATGTTCTTGTTTTTATTTTGATTATGTAATTTGTGTTTTTATATTGTGATTTTATCCTGTGAACCACTCTGTGGCTGAGTATAGGGTGGTATACAAGTTAAATAAATAAATAAATATTTTCCCCCTTCCTTCCCTTTAGACAAAGAGAGTCTGATCACAGACAGTGGAAAACTTTATGCCCTTGATGTTTTGTTGACAAGATTGAAATCTCAAGGACACAGAGTCCTTATCTACTCTCAGATGACACGGATGATTGACTTGTTGGAGGTAGGATTCATTTACCCTGCATGAAAGAGAAACTGAAGCTAATGACTAAGGAAATGTAGTATTTGACATAAATACAATCCTTTAAGGAAAGGAAAGGCTGCATTGATTGCATGCTTTTGCTAGTGCAGCAGCATGTTGGACCAGGATATACATGCATACTTTTCCCCATTCTCTTCTCTGTCCCTAAGTTATGTAAGATCTGGCCCATTGAAGTCATGCCATTCTTTGTTGCTCTCCAAGTGAAGTCCTAGATGCTTAGCTGCACCAGCGTAACCCTGTCACTTTCAGACTGACCAAGTGGACCACTTACAGAATCATAGTGCAGTAGAACTATTGGACCAGGCTCTAAATCAATTGCTTGGTTGCTCTTGGTTTTGAATAATTACTATTGGATGGTGTATATATTTTCCCCCCTATTGTTGTAAAGTCCCTGTCATTTGCAGTGGACCAAAGGAAGGAAGAGATGAAGTTACTTATTTTCTCTGTTGCCTCAGTAACCAGCACACTCTACCCAGGACCAATTTCATTATTTTCAAGGATTAGTACTTCTAGTGTCATGCTGACAGCGTCAGCTGAGCAGGCTTAATGGGAGGATATTCAAGAGGTTTTAATATAACCATCCCTCTAGGATTAGCAGTATCTTTTTTACTTCTAAAAAAGCTACAAAGATAAAAAAGAGTCTACAACCTGTTTGCAGTTAACTATCTGAAAGACTTTCTTGCAAAAACTATTGAATCTTCCATTGTAATTATTATGCTGTTGTTAACATCCCAAATACCGTAGTTGTCATCAAATATCTATGTTTTATTATTATAACTGTCTTGGTCTATATTAGCAAGAAGAGCTACCATAATTCATTAAGCCTTAGCTCAATTCTTCCTCCTTAATCCATGCAAACATACTTAACCTATTTGAGGCAGATTGTAATATACAACCCTTTCCTCAGTGGAAGCCCAGTATACACTCTGGTGGGAGATGAACTCTACTGAGGTCATAATATCCTTCCAGGAACTAAGCATTGATTGCAGTTCAATATTTTCTTTTTTGATTTCTAAATAGGAACTTGGGTTTTTTATCCTTATTTTTTGTTTGTGGTTGCAACATTTTTTCATGCACGAGGCCTGAAAGAATATTTCATATATATTTTTTAATAATTCAAAAAGATGGACTGCAAGAACACTACTGTTCTTTTGCATTCACATAGCATGCTCAATGGAGGGACACGGGTGGTGCTGTGGTCTAAACCACTGCACCTCTTGGGCTTGCCAATCAGAAGGTCGGCAGTTCAAATCCCTGCGACAGGGTGAGCTCCCGTTGCTCGGTCCCAGCTCTTGCCAACCTAGCAGTTCGAAAGCACGTCAAGTGCAAGTAGATAAATAGGTACCGCTCTGGCGGGAAGGTAAACGGTGTTTCCGTGCGCTGCTCTGGTTCTCCAGAAGCGGCTTAGTCATGCTAGCCACATGACCCGGAAAAATTGTCTGCGGACAAACGCCGGCTCTCATGGCCTGTAAAGCGAGATGAGCGCCGCAACCCCAGAGTCATCTGCGACTGGACTTAACTTACCTTTACCTTTTAGCATGCTCAATATTTCTGTCATACCTCATTTAAACAATATAAAACACAAAACCTATTCCCTTAGTCTGATCTTGGCAGGCTATCCTTATTTTCGAAGATCTATTTTTATGGATGGGGAAAAACAAGAACTACAGTACTGGATACAGTGCAGCAAACAAGCTACAGTTTAGCTAAACAAACATGGTTTGGTTTTATCTTCAAATGAAACCACTGAGTCACCCAACTCCTTTGATCCCAGTGAAAACTTTTTTAAAATTATTCAATTGTATTACACCTTTCCATCAATGAAGTTAAGGTGGTGCACCTGTTTCTCCCGCTTCCTGTTTATTCGTGCAACAATCCCATGAAAGTTGGTTAGGCTGAGAGACTGACTGGCCGTAGATCACACAGTGAGCTTGATGGCTGAGTGGAGATATGAACCCTGATATTTGCAGTTAACAATAACAGCATTATGACCTTGACCTATACCAAAGCTTGTTTATTGATTGCACTCCCCCCCCCAGAAACAAGTCTGTTGTCAGAGTTTTATATACACTTCTAGAAAATAAATTCAGCACCAAAAATATTAAACTTTGTGTATTGTATGTTTTGTAAACCAAGCAAATGTGCGTATATTCTTCTTAACATAGAAAGGTACAAAGAACTATGGGCTCCTGTGCTTCTTAGTCCCCCTCAGGCTTCTTTCATTGCTGTTGCTCATGTGTGTGTGTGTGTGTGTGTGTGAGAGAGAGAGAGAGAGAGAGAGAATAAAGTACATGCATACATTAAAATCAAATTTAATTTAGAGATTAATTCAAGTACAGAAGAATGTGTAAAAGGAGTGAGATGAGCTTGTGAATTAATACAAAAATCTACCCTCTTGGATATAATTTTGAGCGCATTGAAATACAATAAAACTTAAAGAGGCCTGAAACTGTTTATGGATTTTAGGTTATAACAATGGCCGTGGAGGTCAGAAATAGTTAAGTACATGGTGCGAACAAAGGACTTGACATCGCTTGGTAATTTGCCCAGTAAATGAATATTAACTGAATGGTGAGCAATGAAGTACCTACATCACACAGGCTTCCTGAGCACCTCAGTCTTTTTTTAATAATCAGGTTTTAATTCAACAGGTTCAGGATTAGTATGTTTTTAGCAGCACTGCATGGTACAAACAGTTTATTTTGCTTTTAAAATTACATTAGTAGCCTTCTGGCATATTAGAAGCTCGCACAATGTTACATGGCACTATGATGTTCAAAACAACTATAATTGTTTGTTCTGTTGGAAATCTAGAAAAAAAATGTTGAGATTTTGTTCTGGGTTTCTTGTAGGAGTACATGGTTTACAGGAAGCATACATATATGCGGTTAGATGGGTCTTCAAAAATCTCTGAAAGAAGAGATATGGTAGCTGACTTTCAGAACAGGTATGTTTCCCCCTTTGCTTTTTCTGTTGAATTATAGTGACAGGGTTCTGTTAAGTAGTTTCCAAATCACCAGGTACACAGGCTCCTCCATCCTCCTATGGAATATGGTTAGTGTTGAGACCCCTCCATTCTTCTTGTAGGAATATGCTTATGCTATACATCAGCCAAGGGGTGGTGGAAAGGAAGAGCCAGGTAACCTTTGTAAGTGAAACTCCACAGTCAACCCATTGGATCCCAGCTTATGACAAACTGTGCTTACACTGTCGTTCTTCAGCATCTAAACTATGGGTGGGATGCAACTACTGACTTCTGGCAGCTGAAGCCCGAACCAAGGGCTTTTTGCCCAATGAGTCTTCACCCCCTCACTCCCCCAAAGTTGGATCTTGTGGGGTTGGGAGAACCCCCTAGAACAGCACACAAGGGGAGGAGAGCATGGATTGTTCTGTCTGGCACTTGCAATGAATTCCTCCCATGAGGGTCCAAACAGTCACCCTTAGTATTTCACTTGAACACTAGGGCTGTGTTAGTTCTTCATTTCCTTAGAAACACATTTCAAGTGAGTACCAACGGTACCTTTTCCTGACATTTCCTAACCTTGCAGTTTCTGTGGTTTTTGTTATCTTTTACACATTGTAAACAGCCGCTTCTGGAAATCTAGTGGAATCTAATGAGTGTTTGATGCTCCTTTCCATGTTGTTTCAGACAAACAAACAAACAAAATCAATTTGCCACCCCCATTAACTCGGAAAATCATGGGAGTTTTGTGTTGTAATTTCATGTGATGAAATTTGTGGTGGTATTCCAGCATGGAGTTCTTTCCCATCATTAAAGATTTAGCCAGATCAAAAAGCCACAGTTCCATAGTGCAACAAGTCCTGTAGCATAAAAGCAATATTAGAAATCAGGGCAGATACACTAGCATTATAATAATAAACTGTTGAGTGAAGTAACTATGTCTTTGATTGCAAAAGTCAAAACCCTCCTGGTAATAGTAATAATTGTTGTAAGTAATATTTATGTAGCAACACAACTGCAATGGTTGCTTTTGTTCTTTCTATCTCTCTCTGTAGGAATGATATCTTTGTGTTCCTGCTAAGCACAAGAGCTGGTGGCTTAGGCATTAACCTTACAGCTGCTGATACGGTGAGTAAACAGCTTGGTTTGAAAATGTTTTCTTAACACTGTGGGCTATTCCAGGATAGTTTGCACTCAGCAGAAAGGAAGAAGCACTAAAACAGGATATTTGATATGTCAAAAAAGCATAAAACTACTATAGTCTGATTAACAGAGCTTGGATATTCCTGGTAGTACAGAATTATTTGATATAATATAAAGTTTCACTACCTTTGCTTTCCGAAATCTGAATACGATGGCTGCTTCTTGCATTGTGTTTTTTCCCCCAGTATGAAGATAATTATAGTGTAGCAAAAGAAAAGAAAACAACCCCACATAATTCATGAAGTGTTATGACTGGCCAATAATCTAAACCTGGAAAAACAAATAATTTGCACCCCATTTCAAATGTGAATTGTGCACATGCTTTTTGCTGCATGAAGTTGATCTCCATGTTAGCAATAGTAATGTGTAAAAGCAGCCTTTAAATAATTAGGGTCTTATTCAGAACTGGACTTGCATCTGAGTTGACCCCCCCAAAAATCACTAAGATGTTATCATTCTGAAGGCAAAGCAGTTTTCTATCATTTTAAAGTGCAGTACAAACTTTGGGTGGTGACCATAGAATCAGTTTTGCATTTGTAACCTTTTCCCCTCAAAAAAATGCCCTGACAGGTAATTTTCTACGATAGTGATTGGAATCCAACAGTAGATCAGCAGGCCATGGATCGAGCTCACAGGCTGGGTCAGACCAAACAAGTCACTGTGTACCGGTTGATTTGTAAAGGCACCATAGAGGAACGCATCTTGCAGAGGGCCAAGGAGAAAAGTGAGGTAAGGGTAACAGAATATGGAATAATGTGGTGTAGAAGGGATAGCAAGGAAATTGAGCTGTGATTGCTGAGAAATCAGATATTAATCTCTGGCAAAGATAATACCACCTAATGGGAAATGATTACCTTTATATGCCTGTAATGAAGTGTAGCACTCGGCAGTAATGGGTAAATTGTACATAGTGCCAAAGTTCTTACCACTTTAGGGTGCACACATACATTCTTGTGCCATGGAGTGCCTCTTGGGATTAGAATTACAAAATAACATTGCCATTTTTAAACAGCTTTCAAAGTTCAGACTTTAAAAATATAATATTTCTCCCACATTCAGTCTAATAGATATTAGATAAAGTGCCTCCACGTTCTCTTGATTGTCTCTGGCATTAAATAATCTGAGAAGGAAATTTCTGATGCATTCTTTCTTTTCCATAGATTCAAAGGATGGTGATTTCAGGTGGCAATTTCAAACCCGACACCTTGAAACCCAAGGAGGTGGTTAGTCTGCTTCTGGATGATGAAGAACTTGAGAAAAAATGTATGTGCAAGTCCATACTCCTACCTCTGTCATATATGTCACCAGCTCCCACTGTGTGCATGTGTTTTTGTTTGCTGATTTATTTGTATCAATAACTATCAAACGAGGTAGATGAGGAAGCTAAGTGCTTATGTCCCATTGAAATAAGTGCAAACAGAAAGTCATGTCTTGATCATTTCCCATTTATTTCAGTGGGAGTTAAGCACAACTATTTAATCTGGATCCACCCCTACATAGGTGCATTCAGTATCAAGATTAAAGGCAGTTGAGACATTCAACTCCATTTTTGCTGCAGAGCGCTGTTTTACTTTGTTCACACATGCTGTGCTATAAAGTTCTCCCAGAGGAGTTTTAAACTACTGTGGGAAACCCCTGTGGGAAACCCCAAGTTTGAAACTTGTTTTCCTCCTGTCTTTAAACTGCATGCCACCTTTGGCATGTTTGAAAAAGGAAGGATTTAGTTAAGATTCCTCCACTGCAAGGGGTTGGACTAGATGACCCGCAGGGTCCCTTCCATCTCTACAATTCTATGACGGAAGAAGAGACAGCGCCCACTGGGGGGTGGGGGTGTGATGTGTTGTTGCTGCGGCTGCTAGTACTTGTTCTGATAAAATCAACACAGAGCCACAGAATACAGCAAGGAACAGTCAAAAAGAGAAGACGGCATTTCTGCTTTTAAATAGGAGCATGATTGTGAGATTCTTAAGCTTTTAGTTTTGTTTTCCTTTCGGTGAATTTTACAACTGTGAGAGAGACAATTGCAATTTAAGCTTGAAATTAAAACATGGTTTCCCACTGCAAACTGTGTATAAATAGTCTAGGGCCATTTCCAGCAAGGTAGTTCCATGAGCTCAGAGACTTCTGGCTGTGCAGCAGAACTTCCCTTCCCTCTCCTCTGCTTGCGCACACCCTCCTAAGTCCGTTCTGAATGTTCCTCCAACTCTCTGAAGCAGATTTGGGGAGGACATGGTGTGTCCAAGGAAGATGAGTGGAAGGGGAAGTTCCATTGTACAATCAGAAATAGTTGTGCTAATGGAACTACTTTGTTGGATACCATTCTTGGATTTGGGTCTGATAGTCAGACTTTTTTGAGGGAACGGAGAATGGAACCATGAGAATGGATGAAGTTACATTGTTGGGACTAAAGGAGGTTAAAGGACCAACACAGGCCTATTCCAATTGCGTTCAACTGGGCTCTTGTGTTTTGCAAGAATTTTGCAGTTCTTCTGGTAAATAATGGTTTCTGACTTTATTTTTTAACTGGTAGTGCGCCAGCGTCAGGAGGAGAAGCGGCAGCAGGAGGAGACGAATCGTGTGAAAGAGCGTAAACGAAAGAGGGAAAAATATGCTGAAAAGGTATTTCAAATAACACTCCTGTTATTTTGTTACATTATTGCTTTAAATATGTTTTTTTTACTACCTTCAGGAGCAGTAAGGCCACCTGCCCCACTCAGGTTAATTTTAGTGCCTTCCTGACCAAGGAGGTTCAATCTTCCTGGGAGAGCAAGTGATGCAAATTCTCCAATGGATGTGTCTCTGTTTTTAAGAATGTTGTTCTTCTGTCTTTTGCTTCGTATTTGCTTTTCCGCATATAGGGTTAATTCAGATTTAAAGTGGGAATCTAGTCATTCTAATTTGATTGTAGTTCCCTTCTGAAGAGAATGAAAATTCTCAGTAAATATAATTTTTGCTGTCTGAAATGAATTTTCCTGAAATAATAATACTCGAGAATACCGCCACCTTTTGGATAGCAATGTTTCTAATCTGGCATTGAAAATGTTGCCGTTCTCCTCAAACAGTTTAGTTACTCGTAGACAACTTATTTTTTCATTATTTATACAGTTCTAATATGCACATTTTTGCAAACAGTTGTTCCTAATACAATGCATTTTGTATGTTATTTTCACTAATATATGCATTTTTATGCACACTTCCAACTAAAACACACATTTTTGTTAATTTTTTTGGTTGGGGAACTGCATTGCAAAGTTCAGTAAAGGGCCAGCTTTTAGCCTCTTTTCCATGTTTTCCAGCCCTTTTGATGGTTGTTTCCTTAATTTGATTGCAGAAGAAGAAGGAAGACGAGTTAGACGGGAGGAAAAGGAAAGAAGGCATGAATCTGGTGATCCCATGTGTTCCATCTGCAGATAATTCCAACCTCTCAGCTGACGGGGATGAGTCATTTGTTAGTGTCGACTCTGCCATGCCCAGCCCTTTCAGTGAGGTAGGAATTTCTTTATGAATACCATTGGGCTGCTTCATACATGGCATTATGAGATTATCACAGTGTACACCAGCTGTGGATGGAGATAGCTGTACAACACTTTTCCAATCTTTAGAAACTTCCAGGTTAGTTTTGAATATATGGGCACGGCAGATATCAGATTGCCGTTTGCCATCCTGACCATATATGTGACATCTATTTTAAAGTATCTTGCACTGACTTCTCGTACATTTCCAGGCTCAGTTCAAAGTTCTGGCTTTAATTTTAAATGACTTGGGACCATGGTCCCTAAAAGTTGTCCTGTTTGAGCCAACTCAAAATTTAAGATCCGCATCATAGGACTGCTTCTGAGTGCCCACACTCAATAAGAATAGGTGAATGGCAGGTGGAAAGAGTTTCTTCTCGGTGATGGGTCCCATTTGTGATAGGTGAGGCAGGCAGCAACACATTTTGTAGAAGACAAAGTAGGACCCTTTCATTCTCCAAGGCTTCTAGCAGTTTTTATAGTCTTGCATTTTTTATTTCTATAACACCCTGATTTCAGCATGCAGGCTTAATCCGAAAGCATAGCACAAAGGGTATATAACATGATAAGAGGATGTAATGTAAACTTACGGACTTTTATTTTTATATGATCTAGATTTCCATCAACAGTGAGTTGCACATGGAATCCATCCCACCTGATGAGAGCAGCAATGACATGCTGGTGATTGTGGATGATCCAGCATCTTCAGCACCTCAGTCAAGAGCTACTAACTCTCCTGCTTCCATCACAGGCTCAGTGTCTGACAACATGAATGGTTAGTATTTGTCTTTAAACATGGCACACAAGGAGCATAATGTGAACTCTGTATATGGCCGTGCTTCTGAGCACTTATGGGCAGAACTGGAGTTAATCTAGCAAATAATGTCTCCTTCAGATTTGTTAACTCAGGTGAAATCTGATGTGCTTGATCATTCACTGCTTAATTCTTTTGATTCTAAATAAGCTTCATAAGTTGGAGTAAGGACAAAAGTATGAAGTTGGCCCCTGTTTCAAATCTCAACTCAGCCGTAAATTTAACTGGATGGGTTTAGGCAACTCCTGTCTCTTTCAGCCTCAGTAACCCATCTGCCTTACAGTTTAGGAGGAGGATAATACTGACCTATACCCATATCAACAGTGCCAAGCTTTTTTCATTACTGTATTTGAGAGGTTTCTTGCTTAGAGGTACATGTAGTAGAAAAATAAATTTTGAAACACCTTCAACTGCTCTGCCTTCCTTTTTAGTTCTTGACTGCAGCATTGTCTCTCGCAGGAGGCATTGAAAAGAAAAGTGACCAGAAGGGAAATGGGGGTCTTGATCCTTCTCCCCGACTCATTTGGCTGAGTTGCGGTCTTTGCCATTGCAGAGTGCAGGCAAATTGCAGTTCTCTTAATTCCATTCTGTCCAAGACTGAATAGTTACAAATGTTTCCTAAAATTACCGGTTTGAAAAGGGGCTCTGTTAATTACCGTATTTACTCGAATCTAATGCTCACCTTTTTTGGCCAAATCACGTTGCAGAAATTAAGGTGCTCATTAGATTCAATGGCACATTTACATTTGCCAGCAAATACTTTTTTTGGTTTCAAGGTTCTGAAAATTGAGGTGTGCGTTAGATTCGATGGTGCATTAGACTCGAGTAGATACGGTAACTATCAGCAGTGCAAGTTCTAGGTAATGGGGGGAGTTGCTGCAGTTGCACAAAGCTGACTAATGTTACTGGTTTACGGGATCAGGTAAAGCCATCAGCTTTACAGGTTAGAACAGTGGTTCCCAATTGGTGGTCTGTGAACCCCAGGAGGTCCGTGTAACCCACCCAGAGTGTCTGTGGCAAAAACTACCATAGAGATAACAAAATTTGCAAAAGTGTGGGGGGGGGGGGTCCCACAGTACTTAGCTAATTGGAAACCACTGGGTTAGAACATTGCCTACCATTGCCTTTCCCACTCCCCATCCCTCAGTTATAATAATAATTATTTATTTAATTAATTAATTAATAGAATTTATTATTTATACCCCACCCATCTGTCTAGGTTTCCTCAGCCACTCTGGGTGGCTCCCAACATACTATTAAAAACACGATAAATACATCAAACATTAAAAACTTCCCTAAACAGGGCTGCCTTCAGATTTTTTCTAAAAGCCAGGTAGTTGTTTATTTCCTTGACATCTGATGGGAAGGCGTTCCACAGGGCAGGCGCCACCACCGAGAAGGCCCTCTGCCTGGTTCTCTGTAGCTTTGCTTCTCACAGTGAGGGTGAAGACGCTTCTTCAGGTATACTGGGCCGAGGCCATTTAGGGCAGTTCAGCTTTGCCCTTGTTTAATCTCTAAGATAATATTTCTAAAACATTGTATCTCTGAGCTCCATCACCAAACTTTATGAGGTAGCCCAAATTAAAAAGAATTACAGTTCTTGTTTAATTTATTTGGAAGAACATTGTTGTTGCTTCCTAAGAAAGGCTTTCAAAAGTCGCTAGAATAGTATAGACTTGAGTAAGAGGATAATTTTATTGAACTAGTTCCCTTTGATGGAAGATTAAGCTATGTTTTTTAAAACGGTGAAGTATCAAGCAGAGCAAGCTAAATTCTTATATACAAATTCATTTCCTAAACCACAAATCTGAATTGCTTCAAGCAGACTTGGGTAGATCATAAAACATTGATGTAAAATATTTTACAATATATTTATCAGTATGAGATTAGCGATTACAATGGATTCAGCAAGGACATACATTTTAATCCCCAAGCGTGCCTTTTTAAATGTATCGAACAAGTTTATTTTTTGGACAAGCACTGGATTGTCATAGTGGAGATAGTCTTACTCAGTCGGACAAGGCTCAGGCAGCAGGTGGCTGTTGCCCAAAGTCACTTTTCTAAATATCTCTGCTGTTTGTGACAGAATATTATATTGAAGAATTATATTGAAGAATGAGGTAACTGCCTTGAAAGGGGATGGAGGCTTATGAAGGCAAAACATTTTTGTCTTCTTTACTAAATTATATTTAATTATACAGTCACCATCTGTTACACGCCGCTAAATGTTCTTTCTTCGTTGGTTTTGTTAAGGAATTTCAATACAGGATATGCCCATCACAGGACGAGGTCATTCAGGTAGAAGCCGAGGCCGTCCCAAAGGTGCAAATGGCGGGTCAAAAAGCACAGGGAAAGGACGGAGCCGGAAATCCACAGCCGGAAGTGCAGCTGCCATGGCAGGTGCCAAAGCAGGAGCAGCCGCCGCCTCCGCAGCTGCATATGCAGCATATGGGTACAATGTGTCTAAAGGTAGGAGGCTGTGTGGGGCGTTGAACACCCTTTATGATTTGACACCAGGCCTTCAACCGTCCTTAAGGAATCTGTAGTAGGATATCTAAGTCTCCACTGGAAATCCAGGCATGTTGAAGTTCCAGCGCATATGATGGTATCAAAGTTCATTTCTAGCCCCAGAAAGATAAGCAGTTAGGTAGAACTGTTGTCGGCTCAAGTCCACATTTTTGCTCCTGTCTGTATGTTTATACAGTGGTACCTCTAGTTACGAACTTAATTCGTTCCGGAGGTCCATTCTTAACCTGAAACTGTTCTTAACGTGAAGCACCACTTTAGCTAATGGGGCCTCCTGCTGCTGCTGTGCCGCCGGCACACGATTTCCGTTCTCATCCTGGGGCATAGTTCTCAACTCAAGGTAACTCTTCCAGGTTAGCAGAGTTTGTAATCTGAAGTGTTTGTAACCTGAGGCATTTGTAACTTGAGGTACCACTGTAATTAAAAGGTTCACTTGCTTTCTGGGGACTAATTAGCCGAATAAGTCTCTTTATCACAAAATACAATTAGGATTGGTCAGATTAAGCCTTGGTACTAAATACTCGTACAAAAAAATAGAATGTTTTCCTTTTCTTTGACAGCTTTCTTTCCACTGTAATGAATGGGCTCAGATTTTGATACTCACTGCCTTGGGTATCCTTGGGGTAAAAGGGCAAGATACTTTTTTCTTTGCTAAAGTTGTCAGTAAAGCTCTTGGTTAATATTAATCCTGCAGTTTTAATTTTGTATGCAGTTAAAAAGCTATAGTCTGGGTGTGGCCCATTGAGGAAGAATTTTGCTTTTTGTCGCTAGGTATGTCTTCAGGCAGCCCTCTTCAGACGCCGCTCATCCGACCTGCTGGACTTTCAGACTTTGGACAGTCAAGCGCCACTTCCCCCTTGAGTAAAGGAAACAGCGTTTGTGGAACCTCCAAACCCTTAAACCTGACAGGTTCCTTGGCACCAGAAACCTCAATCCGAAAACAATACAAAGGGGCCCACACTTCAGGTGGGCGATAGTAATTCTGAAACCCTGGAACCTGTGTGTCTCCATATCGGCTTCCTATACAGCCCACCCACGCCTACCAGCAAAAGGGTTTACAGATGATGCCTTGTTTCCATCCCACATGTGGGCTTGAGGAGAAGACAACTGCACTACTGGGGCGAGAGGTATTCTGTGTGCACTTCCGTGTGTAGCCCACATTTGCTGTCTTTGCAGATTTGGGATGAGGAGGGACAGAGACTTGGGATGCTTGAGCTTAACTTTTCCATTAGGCTTTTTTCTGGCATCCTACAAATCATGCAGGGAAAGGATCCGGCTTCCACATGAGACTGGCTGCGAGATCTCCTCCCCCTTCGTTTGTACTCACACCAGCGCTCTTTCCCCCCCTCGTCTTTCAGGTTTCATACGGAATTCAACTCCATTCTTATAAGAAGGAGATCAGCAACTAAACTTGGAGGGGGGGGGAGGTGCCCCGCAGATTCAGAGGAGCCTTCTGGCCGGTGCGCCTTTTTTAAGGGAGCTGCGGACAAACATCTTGGTGGTTCTAATGCTTATGCATGGTGGATGCAATGAAGAATAGACTCTAGGGGAAAGGAGAGAGGAGTTTTGCACTGCGTCCTAGAAAGGGTCTTTTGTCAGTATCATGCTTCTGAACTACTAGAGCACTGCTTGGTTGGCTAAACGACAATAGGACAGATTAGAGCTTTTGAGAATGATGTTGCTGCCTCTGCCTCACAGAGCAGAAGGAAGTTTCAAATTGCCAATTAGCATTGCAAAACCCAGGCTCGGATACATTTACTTTCATAGCATTGGGTTTTCAGTACAATTTCTTGGATTTGGCTTATGTGGGACTCTTCAATGTTTTAGATTATAAAGCCATTTTGTGTGCGATTACAAGAAGAAATTTGAGTAGTGGGGGAATTGTCCCTGGTTTTCATCTCATTGTGCCATAGAAGAGTTTTTTAAAAAAAAACGTTTTAGGTACCACTGTTGGCCATACCGCAAAGGATGCGCATTGGGGAATGCTTCCATTCTCCCGTTCCATACAGTCCCCAGCTACAACGATGTCTTTCATTCCAAGCCATCCATTCACTGTGTTCCTTTTCTTTAGCAAGACTCATTTGTCAGCAGTGTCCACCCCCAGCAGGTTTGGATTGCTCCACTGTGATGAATCCAGCACTGTAGCAAAGCTCTGTGGAGCTAGTGAAAGTTGTTAGAGAGCAGCAACACCATTAAGTGCAACTCTTGGTTGTGGTATTCTATTCTGAATGCACAAGAACCATCTGCTTTTGGCATGATATATATATATATACATATATCTTCTGTCTGCATTGCACTGAGATGAAGGAGAGAGGCAGTTCTCCTGCCTTCACATTTACATTAAATGGATTTTCTTTCTGGGCATTTTCATCTTTCAAGGGAAAACCAGGTTACGAGGTGAAGATCTTAGCTAAGGCAGCAAAGGATTTTTCAGTCTCATGCACCTTGCCTGGTGTCCCACAGTGTAGAGCAAGTGCTTCCTGTTGACTCTGCCTTTAATTTGCACACCTGAAAATAGCAGAAATAAGTTCAGTTAAATTGTTTTTTTATTTAAAAAAAACAGATTTGGAGGGAATAATTGGGTGGGGAGGGGATATTTAAGTTAAATCATGAAGATTTTACCCCACCCCGCTCAGATTCACATGTGTATATACAGTGTTTAGAGGGAATCAGAAAATGCCAAGCCTTTTTTTCCTCTTTGAATGTGCTGTCTATTTTTATAACTGAACTTGTACATATGTATAAAAAGAGACACATCTTTCTTTTACTAACTGGAGAAAAGAATCTTAAATAAAATGGAGTGAGATAATTTTATGTAAATTCAGTCTCTGTGGCTTATTGTTCCATGATGAAGTTTGGTGAAACAAGGTATGTGCTGAAGTGCTTCATTTTCTAATTATTTTACATCTGCCTATGTCTAAGAAATAACTACATGCAGCACAGCAGGATACACAGACTGTGCACAGGGGATTGCAGAAGACTTCTTGCCACTACAGTCTCGGAGCCATCTGACTGATAAATCAGTGGCTAAAATACAAGTGATTTTCTTTCCTCACCCCGTCCTTGTATTCAGTATGTATCCCCCTTTCTGATAGCGCTGCATCGGAGGTGGAGGGGGTACAGATGTTAGCAAATGTTGACATACTGTTCCGTATGGTGGTGTGAATTTTTGTTACATGAATAGCCCTGCACATTGTAGGTGTGGTAGATTAAATACCTCCCCTGCATCCTCTTCTCCCACCTTGCTTAAATACCAAACTGGGCCAACAGTATCCTGTTATATTTCCTGCATAATTTGGTAGCTGTGGGTACATCTTTGCAAGCCTGGCAGCTGACAGTGATTTGTGAGGAAATCAACATGATCCCATGCTACGAAAAGCAAAAGGATCCATAATAATTGAACTTGCCTTTCTGTGCTAAGGAAAACGGTAACATACAAGTGTGGTTGTTTTATTTTGATTATTAGTAAGTATAAGTTCAGATGTGTAGTCTCGTTTTTATTTTTAGCAAAATAAGGAGTCATTATTTCATGCACCAAAAATATTGATTAGTTCCCTCTTTGCCAGGTTTGTCATTCCTTTGGTGTGTAGATACCTATACCCTGATTCCTTCCTGGTAGTTAACTGTCAGTTTGCTGCTTCCCACAAACTATACATTTGCTAGATAAAAAGGCTTATCAGAAGATGGTTGGGTCTTTTAAAATACTTTGCACAGAGTTTTGCAGGTGGCACCAAAAAGCAGTGCCTGTAAACTCTTTCGGATGAGCCAAAATGGCCTTGGGATGCTTTTAAGTGAGGGGAAGGGGCACATAAATTGCAATTGTGGGAGGTGAGTCAGTCTAGATCAGAAGCTTAGCCCTGGGGGTTAGGGGAATTCTCTTTCCCAGCTCAGATTAGGGGCATCATCTCTGCAATTTGCATGCAGGAGAAGACCTCAGCTGAAGGGAATGGGACGGTTTTTATCCATTGTAAATTGCAGGTGGGTGGGGTCCCAGTTTAAAGCAGGACCACAGTGGGGCTGTAGGATTAAAGTCACCTGAGTTGCAATCTTAGATGGTCAAGGACTCACTGGCAATTTGTGGGGCGGGAGAGGAACACACTCAAAGGCACAGATGTTAGTATAACATGTAGTTTGGCCCTGATTCTTCACATGTCATGAAAGCCCCTCATTAGATTTTTCAGCCTCTGCTTCAGCTCCTTCAGAATCCTAGATCCTTTTCACTTGTTGCTTTCCTAGTAAGCTATTCAAGGGTTTAAAGCTCATTATCTCTCTGCTAAATGCTGAATAAGTTCTTTAAGTGGATTTCACTTGAGAGTCTCTTAATCTCTTAGCCTTAACTTCACTTGACACCTGCTGGGCTACCCATGCTGTGTTTAATACTGTCTCTGACCTTTGCTTACTTTCTCATGTGACATATTTCAAGGGACTCCTTGCCTGACTGCCTGCCTTTAGTAATAACTGTTGCCCCAAAACTTATACTCCTATTCTCTCCAAAGGATAGCCATGGCCTTCCCATGGCTATAGTACTACTTGGAACTTCTCTATTTTTCTGCTACCGCATCCATAATTATTCCTTTTTTACTTCATTTTACACCATGGATTGGGGTCCTGTGGTCCTTCAGATGTTTTGGGGGTATACCTCCCATCATCCCAGCTGGGGCTGGTTGGAGTTGGAGCTGTTGGAGAGTCAAAGACTGCCCATCCCTGTTTTATTTTCCAGCTCTAATTGCTGCCCATGTTAAAACTGAGAACAGCAGTTGCATGGGTATTTTAGTGGGTGGGGAGACTAAGCACTTTTTGTTGATAGTCATTTTTATGGACATTCCCACAACCTTCCAGAGCAAAGGTTGCAGGAGGCATGAGGGACCATAGCGGGAAGGAGCCAAGCCAAAAATTTCCTCCCATCCCATTCCACTGATGGGAAATTTACAATGTAAGAGATTGGTACTTAATGTACCTGCGAGAATGAATCATTTCTAAATCTCTCTTGTCCCATCCTTCTCTTCCTACTTCCCCGAAAGCATTATTCGAGGAATGCACCTCGCTAACAAAGCCACAGCTGTTAGAAAGTTATGTCTATGACAAGCCACTTGCTTTGAGCTATTGTGAGTAAAATGTTTTTGTAATATGAATGTTATGCTTAGACATTCCAAGATGCTGCAAAGGCTCTTGATAAATAAGAGGCAAACAGGATACTGTGGGCAAATATCCTGCTTCTTTGCAAATACACTGCCAGCAACCTATTAGATTGCTTATAGCAGCAATGCTCAAATTTTGCCAGTCTCCCTACATCGGGGGGGGGGGATGAGACATTTTGTATCACTGCAAGTAGAATCAAGATGGCAAAGAGAAGGGCAGGATGTCTGGTGCCAATGGCTTTTAATATTGGAATGAGAGTACTATCAGTCCAATTTTTCTCAATTGGTGAGCGCTGATTCTGTTTGCTCTAGGATGCAAACAGGAAGGATGTTTGCTATACGGTGCTATAGTTTGCAAAGAAAGCAAAAAATTGCTTGAAAAATAGCAACATATTGTAAACCCAGAAGGTGAAACCAAACTCTGCAGGATCAGTGTAATATCTTCAAAGTGTCTCTATGTATAATGTGTTGCAGTAGTCTAACCTAGAAGTTACCAGAGTATTAACAACAGAATTTAGGCTATCCCTGTCCAGATAGAGGTGCAGCTGTTTAACTGTTTTTTAATTATTGTTTTTTCTATGTTTTTAGCCTTGAGTTCGGTCAGGGAAAAGGTAGGGGGTATAAATGAAAATGAATGTTTAAACTGATACGGCTTTCCTCCTAGAAACTCTGTAATTTCCAGTTCTTTTTATACAGCTGATATCCTTGCACTCAATTTACATTTAGACTGCAAACATTTCTTTTGCTTTAATGCATTTTGTCTGGTGTTTGCTTTCTACAGCAGTGCACGTCACAGACAGTGCCGTGTATTTAACGAAACACTGAAAAGCTCTTAGCAGCTTCCCAGTCCCAGTGTAACAACAGCTTGAAGGCCTCCACGCCTGCGGTGGAGCTCCATGACAAATGTATATCTGCAGCACTCTGAAATGCAAGTATGTGGTTGGGGTGTCCAGACAGGACTGTGAAGACCCAGGTTCAACTCTCCACTTAGCCGTGACGCTCACTGAGCAACCGTGGTCTTGTCTCTCCGCCACGCCTGCCTCACGGAGTTGTAGTGCAAGTAGAAGTGGTTGGGGGAGAATGAGACGTACCACCCTGAGCTCCACAGAAAAGGTGTGGGATAGAACTGCAATAAATACAATGTTGAAAAATACTCTACATCAGGGGTCAGCAAACTTTTTCAGCAGGGGGCCGGTCCACTGTCCCTCAGACCTTGGGGGGGGCGGACTATATTGGGGGGGGACACAATGAACGAATTCCTATGCCCCACAAATAACCCAGAGATGCATTTTAAACAAAAGGACACATTCTACTCCTATAAAAACACGCTGATTCCCGGACCGTCCGCGGGCCGGATTTAGAAGGCGGTTGGGCTGGATTCGGCCCCCGGGCCTTAGTTCGCCTACCCATGCTCTACAACAGGCATGACCAAAGCCCGTTTTGGGGGCCTAATCCGGCCTGCCGGTCGGTTCAGTCCGGCCCCTGAGGCAGTTTAATTTCCTGGTGTAAAATCCTAAAAAAAAGCCTCAACAGCTTCAATCCTAAAAAAAGTTCAACAACTTTGGTTCGCCCTTTGGTCGGCCCTCACAGCCCTTCCCTTCATCAAATCTGGCGCTCTTTGAAAAAAGTTTGAACGCCCCTGCTCTACATGGTTCCAGAAAGCAGCTATCCCCCTTCTGCCATATCTGGCACCTCTGGGGAGAAACTCCCATTCTTCCATTGCATTTCCTCAAATTGTGCAAATAGGGCACAAGGAGAAGGGGACGGCAGAGGATGAGATGGTTGGGCAGTGTTCTCGAAGCTACTAACATGAGTTTGGCCAAACTGCGAGAGGCAGTGAAGGATAGGCGTGCCTGGCGTGCTCTGGTCCATGGGGTCACGAAGAGTCGGACACGACTGAACAACAACAACAATATTAGTACAAGTGCCTTGATGTCTGTTCTATGTGTAATGCTGAGAATTGAAGGTTTTTAGCAAAATTTGCGCACTCCCTTGGGTTGTGAGAACCCTGTGAATTGTATGGTTTTCCAGTACATCAGAGCTTTCCAACTGTGTGCCGCAACATGCTAGTGTGTCGGCTGCAGTGTGTAGGTGTGTGATGTGAACGCTCCCCGTGCTCTTCCTGAGACTGGAAAGGGGTTAGTTCCACCTCCGGTTTGCTAGTAAAACTGAATTACTGTGTCGTAAAATGATGCATGTCTGAAAAGTGTGTCACCAACATGAAAAGTTTGGAAAGCTCTGCAGTGTGTTAACCTTAAATGAACCTCCATTGACCTATGTGGATTTTTATAGGTAACAAGGTACTCATGAAACACCTTTGAAACTGCTATAACAACTTTCAGGTCTCATGCAGTTCTGTTCAGCAGAAACATGGCATTATGTTGCATAGCTACCTACCGTGTTTCCACCCAAAATAAGACACCGTCTTATATTTTTTTTCCCTCAAAAAAACACAGTATGGCTTCTTTTTTGGGGATGTCTTATTTTAACCGCTCCGCGTCGGTACGCTGCATAGCCACGCCTATCCAGGCCGTCTTAAGGGAGAGGCGCCGTGTCACTGTCTTATTTTGGGGGTATGGCTTATATTTCACAAATGCATGGGAATCCTACTACGGCTTATTTTATGGCTATGTCTTATTTTAGGGGAAACGGTATGCAGCAGGAAAAGTGTATAGTACCTCCAATTTACTGTTGTTTGAAGGCTATTTTCTGCGTAAGTCACTTCTGCATCTTCTACTGTAATAAGGAAAGGCCTTATTTCCTTATCTTTGCAAAAGGAAGACTTGGGAGCATTGAGAATCTAGAATCATACTCTTGTTTTTCTCTTGAATGTGAAGATATGTGCATTGTACTTCAGTAACTGAGTTGCCAAATTAAATTGAAAGAGAAACTTAAAAAGTACCACAGCAAACAACTCTGAGGTCCTCCTCCCTGACTATAAAAGTTCATTTTGTTTTTAATTATTTAATAATAATAATAATAATAATAATAATAATAATAATAATAATAATTTATTATTTATACCCCGCCCATCTGGCTGGGTTTCCCCAGCCACTCTGGGCGGCTTTCAACAAAGCATTAAAATACAATAATCTATAAACCATTAAAAGCCTCCCTAAACAGGGCTGCCTTCAGATGTCTTTTAAAGGTCTGGTAATTGTTGTTCTCTTTGACATCTGAAGGGAGGGCGTTCCACAGGGCGGGTGCCACTACCGAGAAGGCCCTCTGCCTGGTTCCCTGTAACTTGGCTTCACGCAGCAAGGGAACCGCCAGAAGGCCCTCGGCACTGGACCTCAGTGTCCGGGCTGACCGATGGGGGTGGAGACGCTCCTTCAGGTATACTGGACCGAAGCCATTTAGGGCTTTAAAGGTCAGCACCAACACTTTGAATTGTGCTCGGAAACGTACTGGGAGCCAGTGTAGGTCTTTCAAGACCGGTGTTATGTGGTCTCGGCGGCCGCTCCCAGTCACCAGTCTAGCTGCCGCATTCTGGATTAGTTGTAGTTTCCAGGTCACCTTCAAAGGTAGCCCCACGTAGAGCGCATTGCAGTAGTCCAAGCAGGAGATAACTAGAGCATGCACCACTCTGGCGAGACAGTCCGCGGGCAGGTAGGGTCTCAGCCTGCGTACCAGATGGAGCTGGTAGACAGCTGTCCTGGATACAGAATTAACCTGCGCCTCCATGGACAGCTGTGAGTCCAAAATGACTCCCAGACTGCGCACCTGGTCCTTCAGGGGCACAGTTACCCCATTCAGGACCAGGGAGTCCTCCACACCTGCCCGCCTCCTGTCCCCCAAAAACAGCACTTCTGTCTTGTCAGGATTCAACCTCAATCTGTTAGCCGCCATCCATCCTCCAACCGCCTCCAGACACTCACACAGGACCTTCACCGCCTTCACTGGTTCTGATTTGAAAGAGAGGTAGAGCTGGGTATCATCCGCATACTGATGAACACCCAGTCCAAACCCCCTGATGATCTCTCCCAGCGGCTGCATATAGATGTTAAAAAGCATGGGGGAGAGGACAGAACCCTGAGGTACCCCACAAGTGAGAACCCAGGGGTCTGAACACTCATCCCCCCCCCACCACTTTCTGAACACGGCCCAGGAGGAAGGAGCGGAACCACTGTATAACAGTGCCCCCAGCTCCCAAACCCTCTAGATGGTCCAGAAGGATGTTATGGTCGATGGTGTCAAAAGCCGCTGAGAGGTCCAGCAGAACTAGGAAATAGCTCTCACCTTTGTCCCTAGCCCGCCGGAGATCATCGACCAGCGCGATCAAAAGGTGTATAGACAAGGTTTCAGTTAACAAAAACAGTTATCACATATGAAATGCAAAATAAAACCCGGTGTCAGCCAGAACGATAAAAGCCAACAGAAGGATCATATCAGTAGAGTCATCTTAAATGAATTGCTGGAGAGTTGGAGGAAATAAAAAGTTATTTGCTTGATACCATGAATATACTATGGCGCTACTCAAGCCTCCCTAAGGTGCTGCTGGAATTGAAAAGTCCTCCCCGGTCACCACCTGCGTAACTTCAAGGTGGTAGGAGACTTGAAGAAGGGCCTCTGATAGTGATTGTAGCACGTGGACGGGGTCCTGTAGAAGATGGCAGTTCTTGGGTTAACCCAGATCTCAAGCCATTTAGAACTTTAAAGATATCAGAAACTGTCTTACACCCAGATCTGAGGTACATTTACTGAGGTACATCCCACTAGTTTAAGGGGGGTTACTCCCAAGTAAGTGTACAGAAGGTGAGACATAGCCTTAGGCTACATTCCTATTCACATTTATCTGGGAGTAAGCTGCATTTAAAACATATGTGACTGACTTCTGAGTGGACACAAATAGGATTGCTCTGTTTGTCATTTTAGGAACAGTAGCAAGGAGTGGCTACCACAAGGAGTAGGAAAATAGTAATCTGGCTATCTTCTCCACCTGTAAGAATTTTGTGGAGGATGGCATAGCTGCTGCGGTTTATATTCTCTGCTGACTTGCTTCAGCTTGTTGTTCTCTGTCTCCTGGCAAAAACATGAATGAAATGCTACCTCGGTGTTTCCTGGTGTAAAACAGATGTGTGCATCACATGTACCTCTTTTTATGCACGTTACCTCATTTGTGTTACCCCATTTGTATTTAAAATGTATAATCTCTGGGCCCAATTGCCACTTAAATTAGCAGCTGTCACTTTGGCGTGTCTCAGAATACCTTTAAATTACGTCTTTCTAAGGGACCATGGAGTGTTAATGTGGTGACTGTTCAGATGGCTACGTCTGTAATTGCTTTAAGGTGATGGGAAACCTGACACATGATGGCAATTATCCACTTGTGGGTTGATGACGGGTGCCGACTAATAAATTAAATGGAATGCCCATGGACAGACACACCCTCCGTTCCTCACGCCTGTTACCTGTGACAAAACGGCAAGGCTTCTCGTTCTCTGGTCGGCGAAGACAAACAACCCAGTGCCTTGTGCAACAGTCGCTTGTGCTTCCTGGTTAAAGCAGCATCCTTCTCTTGGGAGCCTCAGGTTCCACTTCTCAGGCTACCCCACTTACACCTCTTTTGTTGGGTCCAAAAAAGGCCTATAGTCACATGTAAGAAGGCACTGATGTCAAAGAGATAAACAACCACTTGACATTCAGAAGACATCTGAAGGCAGCCCTGTTTAAGGAAGCTTTTAATATGTGATATTTTAATGTATTTTTTATTTTTGTTGGAAGCCGCCCAGAGTGGCTGGGGAGACCCAGCCAGATGGGCAGGGTACAAATAATAAATTATTATTATTATTTCTGCTTAAATCTACTTCCCTTCCTTTTATTTTGCCTTGACCAATAACTGTGTGCCTCAGAACAGTTGGGGCCCAAAGATCTGGCTACCTTCTCAACCTGTAATCATTTCCCACAGTTATGGGGGGGGGGAGATGCTGGGTGCTTAATCTGAGGGAAAGTGGGCAACAAAATGAAGCCGCAGGGATGGGTCACTTGAGATCATCAGTGAAAGATCACCACTAGCTCAGTCTTCAGCACTCCAGTCATAATTTACCCCAAATACATTTGACAAATATATAGGATGATAAGTGAGCCTTTGAAATTCAGGTTAGAAGAGACCTTTGGTCTGTTGGTTGTTCTAAGGATTGCACTGCCAGAAACCTGGGTTTGCCACTGAGCCTTCACATAACAAAGAACTAGCCCAGGCACCGGCAAATTCCAGCCCTCCAGATGTTTTGGGACTACAATTCCCATCATCCCTGACCACTGGTCCTGTTAGCTAGGGATGATGGGAATTATAGTCCCAAACATCTGGAGGGCCGGAGTTTGCCTATGCCTGAACTAGCCAGTTCAGGCAACATGATACATATATATTTTGAAACTTACAATTATTGTTCATGCTGTACATTTTAAGGAGCACACCTTAAAAAAAAACATTGCATATGAATAGGCTTGTTCTGCATTTGTGTATGCTCTGGTGGCCTTAAAACAGGTTTCAATAGGATTAAGGTGTTTCTTTTCATTCATTTCCTGTGGTGGCTGCTTAGTGCTTTTTCAGATAAAGTGGCTGGGTCCCATGTTGCTCCGTGGCTCAGTTTATTCTGTGGAGTTATAATGTCTTTTCCGATTTGCACTTGGAGCAGCTTCTAAAAGTGTTTTGCCCACAGCAAGCCCGGCTCCCGGCAGCCCTGCGCAATGGATAATTATAGATAGCTGGTTTATAAATAATATATTGGCTTCTCTTGAGCTGCCCTTAAATCCATGCTGCTTCTGGTGTTCAGTTTGTGGGCAATTACCGCAGCTATATTTAGTCATCATTACCTGCTATAAACATTTTAATTCTTTTAATCCCCTTAGTCGTGCCATTATTTTGGTTCCTCTGCTTTTTGAATCCCTTGTTTGCACGTCATCATTGCATTCTGCTTGTGGGAGTTAGGCTTCACTCCAAATAGTGCATGGGGGCCAAGGACTGCCACAAACAAAGCAGGGGAAGGGCAAAAAGGGTGTGAAACCTGCATGGTGGATTCCTCTCACAATTAAAATGCCTCGTGTATCTTTAAACATGTTTTTGGTAAGCTGGCAATCCTCACCAGCAAAGGCACCAGGGCCAACTTTTGCATTTTGCAACCTAGTACGTTAATGTTTGTTAGAGGCATTTATGGTAATGATGTATTATTAGAGAAGCTTTTTTTAAAAAAAAAAATCTGTTCTAAGCTTTCATTCATTAAATTTCTTTGAAAACTTGGTTTAATGATCAAACTAGCAGTTTCTATATCCCCACTGCTGCCCAATTGCATTTCTCATCAGCTGAGTTCTGATAATAGAAATAAGCTCAATTGAGAGGATATTGCTGAGGGGGAGATGGTACATTCACATGTCCCTTTTCTTCTAAAACCCCAGAGGAGGCACTTTCTCACATGATACATGATGGCAGCAAACCTCAGTTTAAACCAACAGGTTTGCCACCTCCACCATGTTTGGTTTGGCTCTGAGTCAAGGTGTGGAGAAAAAACAGAAGTGGGCAAGATGGTAGCAAGAGAGAAGTGGAAGGAGAACAAAGAGGCAGAATGGTGACAAGGAAACAGACAAGGAGAGGAGAGAGATGGACAGAATTAGAGAGGAGGCAGAGAGTCACAAAGAGGCATGAGAAGGTAAGACAGACATAAGAAAGAGGAAGAGCAATTCTCAGCTCCTGATAATCCTCAGGCACCTGGGATTTAACCCTGGATGATAAAAGTTTCTCACTTCTCAGGATCCTAACCAGGTTTATATCACCCAAATCTGGGTGAATGTTCTGGCCATCTAGATTAGAAGGCTTGGGAGAGTGAATCAGCTTGGTGTGTCTGGCTTGGCAGAGCCTGGGTCTAGAGTGGAGGGATAGGACCACACTTTGACCTCGAGATGTTACTGGTTTCCAAGTCCATCAGTCCCAGTCAGTGGTCAGAGATTATGGAATATGTATTCCAACAGCACCTGCAGGGCCACAGTTCCGTCCCCCTGGCCTAGAGTCTTGGCAAATGTTCAGCATAGACGAGCAAAGTTTCTCTCAGTGCACAGTCCACCCCAGTGTCAGACAGTCTTCCTACTTGAGCTGGTGAAGATGCAGATCTACTGTAAGATTTGGTAGTAAAAATCTTCTGGCTGTTGGTACCAGGGAAGCCCAGCATCCAAGCGGAGCTACCCTATCAGTACTGATTCATGACTGAATGGCTGTTGTTATGTCAACCATGGGGATATTTTGGCATGCCATCAGTGTGACCTGTGTAGCATACACTGGGCGTGGTGTTTGATGCTGGGACAATTATATGACAGCCCAGGGGTAGAGAGATTTATTGTGTTCCCTTTGTCAATGGCAAATCACTTTCTAGTGGGGTTGAAGCTGGCGTGTGGTTTCCCCCTTTGCAGGGGTGGAGAAGGTGCCACCACCACAACCAGAAAGTTTCTGGACAGCTCTAGGGGAGTTTTCTGTTGACATGACTGGCATCTGTGTTAAAATCCTAGCAGTTCTGTGGAATAAGCAGATGACTCAGCCTGTTGGCACCATTGCTCTTGAACACCTTCTCCCACCTTCTCTTTGGCTTCCTGCTTTAGTGAGAAGCTTCAGACAATCAAGCAGCAGAGTAGATGACTCAGCTCAGGCCCATATTAGAGCCTACTCTGTGGTCGCGGCAATAGCAAAGAAAACCTAGACAACTCTCAAGTCTTGCCCTGACTTGTTTGCTAAATGTTTTGCTGACATCTGTTCCAACTTGCTACAGCCTAATGGACTGGGTACTTGGTCTTACCAGATGCCCACTCAAACTTTGTACCCCCAGGGTTGAGCAGCTGAGCTCAATAAGTATTGGATGCCTTGCTGCAAGAGGAAGTGGTCTTCAAAGCTGAACTGGTCACCTGCCCACTCCTTAAAATGCCTGCCCTGAACTTAGATGGCTATAACAAATATTAGCCAGTTTCAAATCTCACCTTCTTGGGCAAAATACTGGAATGATTTTTGGCCATACAGCTCCAGAGACTGTTGAATGAAACTAGCCACCTAAACCCATTTAAATCCAGATTCAGTCTTGGGTTTGTTACCCTGATGGATGACCTGAGAAGTGAGAGCAACAAAAGGAGTGCAACCTTGCTGGTTCTCCTGGATTTCTGAGCAGCTTCATAGAATCATAGAATTGTAGAGTTGGAAGGGACTCTGAGGGTCATCTAGTCCAACCTCCTGCAATGCAGGAATATGCAGCTGTCCCATATCCGGCTCAGACCTGCAACCTTGGAATTGCCACCACCACACTCTTAACCAACTGAGCTATCCAGTTTTCAGTGGTCAATGTATCCTTCTGCACCATGATGGAGACAGGGGGCACCATTTTCTGATGGTTCTGCTCCTACCTAGTGAGTTTATTCCAGAGGGTGGTGCTGGAGTGAGTTTAGTATCAAGACATTTGTGCTATAGTGTTCATAGGGCTTAATCTTTCTCCCAGACACACAACATCAACATGAAACTACTGGATGGAGTTTTCTGGAGCTTTAGAGTGAGGTGTCTTCAGTATATTAGTTGACACTCAGTTCTCCTTGCCTCATGGGTGAGACAGTGGGGTTGTTGAACTTGTGTCTATAATCAATAATGAGCTGGATAATAACCTAAATTTTAATCCAGATAAGATTGTTAGTGATATCTCTTTTTATATATAATTTTTATTTGTATTTTTATAATTTTATACATTTTAACATAACCATTTCAAACAATGAAGTACAATGTTCTTTTGAACCTTCGGACCTCCTTCCCTCCATGGATTGCATGTTTAAGATTAGATTTGCTGCATCTTTTACCATTATACATCTGTTAAATAACCATAATTAGCATAAATAATTCCACAAGTGTCATTGCATCCCTGCCAAAGATTTTAACTGTTCACAGTGGTCTTTTAAATAAATTACAAATTGACTCCAGTCTTTAGAAAATACTTGATCTTCCTGGTTTCGGATCTTCCCCGTCAATTTCGCCATCTCTGCATACTCCATCAGTTTCATTGCCATTCTTCTTTTGTTGGTACTTCTCCTTCCTTCCATCTCTGGACTAGTAGCATTCTCGCTGCTGTCGTTGCATACATAGGAAGCTGATATCTCTGTATGGGGTTGCAATTCCCCTTAAGGGAAAAGCTTTCAAGTTTACAAGTTATGACTGCATGTAGGCATAGCTTTGTTACAATTGTCCATAGTCTCATAACATCCTTGTTAGACTACTGTAACCACCCCTTGAAGATGGTTTGGAAATGTCAATTTATTCAGAATGCAACAGCCAGACGGTTGACTGGAATCTCTTTTGATGACCCTAAACTTGTTCCAAAAGATTTTCACTGGTTTCCAGGGTACATCTGAGCTCAGACCAAGGTGATAGTCTGAACCTTTCAAGCCCCAAATAGCTTGTGGCCAGGGTATTTAAAGGACTATCTTCTCTCAGATTAACCTGCCACATTTTTGTGTGCCCCTGCTGGGTTTCGCTAGATGGACCGTGACCGAGGAGATGGCGTCTTCAGTGGTGGCCCCTGCCAGGTTTAAAACATCTAAATTTATTGTCCGGATTGTTGCTTGTGATAGAAGAGGCTCTGTGTCTAAAAGAAGGTGCAGAAAAGGCACCAAGGAGGATGACTGTAGCCAGGAAGTAAATAAAATAGTTGGGAAGCCAGTGGCTAAATCATAAGTGCACACTGTGAAATAAATCTTTGCACCCATTCGCTGGGCACGGAAAGGATGCTATTAAACAAGCAGGGCTTTGGCCTCCGTCACCCCAGTCGGCAAAGTCTCTGTCTCAGTGACCCGAAAGAATCCTTGGGAAGCTCCCTGTAAACACCCTGCCTGAGCTTCACTGACCTTTAGCACAATTTTGGCTGCGATTCCCAAGATACCTCCAGTGCCTGTTGGCTAGTGTTGAAGAACCACAAAGTGTAAACACAAAGTCTGGGAAGGCCGGCAAGCAATTAATATCTGGGACCGAGGAGAGGCAACATAAACACACCTAAACATGATTTAAAGCTGAAGTTTTAAAAGTGAGGGGGGGGGGACAGTCCTCTTGGAAAGTGTGAAAAGTTCATTCCCAAGCTACCCTTCTATAAAATCACTTAGGTGTCCCTGACACTAGTTAGAAAAGAAAGGATGTTAGCACTGGGCATACAGGCATTTTGCAATACAATGGTACCTCTAGTTACAAACTTAATTCGTTCCGGAGGTCCGTTCTTAACTTGAAACTGTTCTTAACTAGAGGCGTGCTTTCGCTAATGGGATCTCTTGCTGCCGCTGCGCCGCCGGCACATGATTTCCGTTCTCATCCTGGGGCAAAGTTCTCAACTCGAGGTAACTCTTCCAGGTTAGCGGAGTTTGTAACCTGAAGCGTTTGTAACTCGAGGTACCACTGTAGTTGCAAGATAGGGAGGAGAACTTGTAGTCCAGGGACATCTGGAAACCCACAACTTCTATCAATGCCAGGCAGTATGGCTAATGTTCAGGGATGGTGAGGAATTTTTTATTCGCCTCCTAAGAGGCCCAATAGCCTGTGTTTGTGTTGGCCACAGAGGAAAGGGCTCCTCTTCCACTTAAGGCAGTGTGGAAAAACAGTTTGACCAATCTTTTTCTTAAAAAAATAGTACCGGTAACTTTAATGCATTTGTTTATAACCCTGTTGCATTTAGCCATTAAAATGCAATGGATGAGGGCCAATAAACTGAGTTAGAACCCTTGGAAGATGGTGGTTCCTATACCTGGAAGCCAGTTGCCTATTCTGGATGGGGTTGCACTCCCTCTGAAGGAACAGGTGCACAGCTTGAGGGTACTCCTGGATACATCTTTGTCTTTGGAGGCCCAGCTAATGAAACGCGACCTCGGTAACTAGAAGCGCCTTTTACCAGCTTTGTCTGGTATGCCAGCTATGTCCATATCTGGCTCGTGATAACTTGGCCACTGTAGTCTCTGCATTGGTAACCTGAACGCTGGATTTTTGTATGCGAGGCTGCACCTGGGCCTGATCCAGAAGCTCCAGCTGGTGCAGAATGAAACCAGAGAGCTGGCAGCATGTGACATCTCTGCTAAAACATATGCCCTGGTTCAAGGCTCTTGTGTTGATATACAAAGCCCTGACCAACTGGGGTCCAGACCTGAGTCCTTATAACCCAGCCCACTGAGATCGTCCCTGCTGCCATGTTACAGAGGTCCAGCTGGCCTCAACCAGAAACCAGGCATTTAGTGGCACCAGTCCTATGCTGTAGACCAGGCTTCCTCAACCTCGGCCCTCCAGCTGTTTTGGGACTACAATTCCCATCATCCCTGACCACTGGTCCTGCTAGCTAGGGATCATGAGAGTTGTAGGCCAAAAACAGCTGGAGGGCCAAGGTTGAGGAAGCCTGCTGTAGACAGTGGCATTGTATTGTCTGCCAGCGCTTAGAGTGCATGCGCATGCACGTGCCGGGTGGGGGCAGGGGAAAAAGGGTGAACAGAACCCACCATGCCAGCCAAGCCCTTGCCACTGGCACCACCAGGTGGGCATGCATGGGGCATGGAGGATTCACAGAGCCCATGCACCAGCCCAGCCCTCTCCACCGGAGCCAAGTGGGGCCGTACTGTGCCATTGGCCCACTCATGCAGGGAGGAGCCTAGCTGGTTGACGTGGCCCTTAGCGGGGGAATCCCCCCAACGCTGACCGGGCGTCCATTCCGCAAGGGGGCCAGGGACATGGTTACAAAGCCAGGCTGGGCTCCGTGACCCAGAGATCCCCAGCAGCAGGCAAGGTGGGGTTGGGGATCCCTGCATGGGAGCACCTGATTCATGCCCCCTAAAACTCTTACGTCCAGGGCTATGTCCCCCCTGAGCCCCCTCCACGCTACCCCCCCTGGCTGTAGAACACTCTTCCAGCAGAGTTTGGGCAACCATCCTTTCTTTTGACTTTTGGGCATTTCTTGAGGACTTCCCCCCCCCCCCGAGAGGCCTATGCAGTTGTTTAAATATCCATTGAGTAGCCTTTCATTTTAATGAATACTTTGTATTGCTTTTAAATGTTTTTATGTTGTTGTACACTGCACTAATGTTTTGCAAGGGGGCGGTATATAAATACTTTCATAAAGAAAACAAATACTAATGACAAAGCTCCTATTTATTTTTTATCCACAATGGGATCTGGATTGTACCCTTAAGGCTCCTCCATTTGTGTGTTTTAGTTTGACTGCAACAGCAGGTGATGATGATCCTCTTACGTAAAGGAGCCGCCATAGATTTCTCCCACTGATAGTACTTTCGTATAATCCAGGGACACAATTCTTTTCAATGAAATGAAGTTCATATGTTCAGCTGCTGGCCATCAAGAATTGACAAATTTCAGCTATGAGAATCCAAGTGTTCCATATATGCAAACAGACCCTACTCTTTTGGCTGTTGATGTATCCAGTGCTGGTCGACGCATGGTGAAAATACTTGGCTTCATAGACATACTGGTATTTAACTGTGACACTGATGGTGTTGTGAGAGTAAAGGTATTATGATCACATGGTTGCTTTTACAGATAAAATGAGCCCTAACTTTCTTGAGCACTGCAAAGAAGGCTCATTATAAAAGGCTTAAGGCTTGAAGTCACCACCTCTCAGTCCAAATACACATGCTTATTAATCTAAGAACCCCTGGAGCAAAGAGCTCTTTGGGCTAAAAGCTACCTGTGCAGAATATTCCTCTTGTAACAGGGCATGGTCCGCAGATCAAAGTGGTCAAGCGGGCATCTATGGGCTAAAGAGATTTCACAAGTAAACTCCTTCACCCCTTGGTATTGAAGCAAAAAATATTGCTGGCCTCCTAAGTGCTGATATATTTCCATGGGAGACTTTGTTTCCTGCTCCTCCACCCCACCCCCCAAAAAACCTTTAGTCATCATTAGCAAATATCCTTTAGACATTTTTGAGCAGGGGATTCTAGAAAAATCAGCTGTGTGTGTTTTCTGACACAATCCATTTGCTGACCAGTAGTCTTTAATTCCGCTGTGCTCATGAAAAGCATTGGTTCTCTTTAGACAAGAAAAGATGAATAAATTGAAGAAAACGGGAAGAAGTGCCATGTCTCTGTGTCCCCAGAAGAAAGTCACAGACTCTTAGTTAGCAACATCTCTGTGTTGTGGAGTTCTCCTGACCTTTATTCTAGTTCTCCAGAGTTCAAGGTACTGGCAGTACTTTTTAGGAACTGCAGAGTATAAACACAGCAACCATTCCCTTGGCAGAGCGGACAAGAAGCAAGTGGAGGAGATGAAAAGGGAGCTGAAGAAAACACAAAACCAGTATGGGACTGGGGTGACAGTTTGTCAAATTTCCTGAGTGTCTTACACTGAATAGCCCTGATTTTTCACAAAATTCTGCTGAAAAGAGACATAGCATTGCCTGGATGCAGCAGGTAGAAAATACTTGGCTGTACATCTGCTTGCAGTGGAGTTGTCCTCAAATCCCTTTAAACCAGCTTTCACCAGCATTGCCTCTCTGGATGTTTTGGGCTACAATTCCTATCAGCCCCAGCTTGCATAACAGTTGTTGTTGTTGTTGTTGTTGTTGTTGTTGTTGTTGTCGTCATACCCTGCCCATCTGGCTGGGTTTCCCCAGCCACTCTGGGCGGCTTCCAGCACATATAAAAGCATAATAAAACATCAAACATTAAAAACTGATGCTGTTTGCAGTGTGCTTCTGAGGACATGTCACAGGGCCAACCCAGCAATTAGGCCGAGTGAATTGGTTGCTTCAGATGCAGCTGATTCTTCGGTGTCAGGAAAGGCAGAAAATTGTTAGTAGTTTATTATTGTATGTTTATTACAAGGGACAGGCACTTTGGGGGTTTTCTGACTCGAGTGCCATAATAACTTGGCCAGCCTTGGGCTCTATGCGCCTAGACTTGGGGAGGGCTGCCATTTGCTATTCCACCACGGCTAGCAAAATGCCCTGAGCTATGGGTGTGTCTCTCTCTGCTGCACACCTGGCTTCTGCAAGGCCTGTGACCTCAGTTGACCAATCCACCCATTTGTATAGTATTTGCAGAGAATTACAACCTGCAGCCCACATCAGCGAGGAGGACAGGAAGCTCTTGTGCAGTTCCAGATGAAGGCTTTTGCACATGGCTGTTGCTGATTTTCATGCTGTTCCTTGCCACTTAACCGATAAGAACAGCGTGGAGCAGGGGTAGCCAGGGTGCTGTGCTCCAGCCCCCATCAGAGGTGGTGACCATACTGCGCCATGACCACCCACCTTACACCCTAAGGCATAGCTGTCAACCTTTCCCTTTTCTCGCGAGGAATGCTATTCGGAATAAGGGAATTTCCCGCAAAAAAAAGGGAAAAGTCGACAGCTATGCCCTAAGGCAGTGATGGCTAACCTTGACACTCCAGATGTTTTGGGACTACAACTCCCATCATCACTGACCATTGATCCTGTTAGCTAGGGATGATGGGAGTTGTAGTTCCAAAACATCTGGGGTGTCAAGGTTAGCCATCACTGCCCTAAGGGCAGGGTTTCAAAGGAACAATTGGGAATTTAAGGTGAGTTGTGTTACTGATCATTCATTTGCTGGAGCAAAGTGTACTCCTTTCAGCTGATGAGTGGTGGGAACACGCCTTGCTCCAGTGGGGGAAGCATTTGCTGTTTAATGAAACCTGCTTCTTGGTCCCAGCGCTTCTCCTTGAACCTCTGAAAATCAGTGTTAGAAAGCTTTTTGCAAGCAGCCTTGCACTGCTCTGGTTTTCAGCACAAAGCTGCTTGCAAAAAGGCATTTGAAAAACTGGGACTTCAAAGCACAGCACCACCTGTTGCCATAGTGATAGATGGTTCTTGATAGCTGGGCAGCCCCGCCCCCTGTCAAATTCTGCCCCAAAGGGGTGGGGAGATAAAGATCTGGCCCAACACACTCAGGCCTGGTGACACTCAAGAAATCTGCTCCTTTCATTGCTTCCAGTTCACCCTATCTGCTCCACTTGCTATTATCTTGCTATTTTTTCTGCCTCTGCATGGCTCAAACTCATTTCTGTAGCACCATGCCCCTCTTCTTATTTAGCAGTATTTTGAGTCCCCACCTCCATATATCTCTGTTTCTATCACAGCTATAAAAAGCAAGCTGCCTAGCAATATGGATTTGCATAGTAAACATGCAACAATAATAAATTAAATAACCAACAATTTGAAGTCCTTCCAGCTGCCCCTCTCCACCCTCTGGTAGACCTGGCCCCTTTCCTGTAGTGGAAACTAGGTCAAAAAGAGCTATTGGGTTTGTGGGGTGCATAAGGGAGAGGCAATGGAGCAAATGGTTTTGTCAGCATGACTCTACAGGTTGAGGTGGACTGCCATGGCAACTGACTGAACTATTCTCACTCCCCTCCCACATCCCTTAAACACTTGGGGGTAACTGAACCAAAACCAGTATCTGTCTTCCAACTGGCAAGATTAGAAATTCATTTGAGTGAAATGCCAACTATAAATCCAGCTGCAAAACAACACTCTGCCAGTGCGAGCCAGCATAGTTAAGTGAGAGGCTGGGAGGAGATTTAAGAAGAACCTGTTGTGTAGTCAGTAGCGTTAACTGTTTGACAGATCCAGTTATCTGCTTCTCTTCCAGGCATATAGTATGGGGCAAGTCCTCTGTAATAAGTGTGCAAAAAACATATGTGAACATCCTGGTAAGATACAGAGAACTATTACAGAAGGGCAACAGTGACTGAAGCTTGATATTTTAAAAAGGAGGACTAGAGCTTATCAGTTCCTTCTTTCAAGTACCTATTTCATAGGTGCAGAGAGCTGGTTAAAACTCAGAGCAGAGTGACTTTCCATTTGTATGTTTTGTGTTTGTACTGTCCCGGTATGTGGGAAAATCTAGACAGATTTTTCCTTTTTCAAATGGGAGACGTCTGGCAGAAACAGCTTCTTCTGCTCGCTTCCACTGCACATCAATTGTTGAAAAAAACTATGTCTGCTGAAATTGGAATAATTGGAGTTGGAAAGAATCCTGTTGCAGCAGGAGTCCTAGGCTTTAAACATTCCCAATAAATAAGTCTCCTTTTATTTCCATCACTTCCCTGGGCTATTTATATCCTCACCCAACTGGATTATGGTTCGAAAGTATTTCCTGTTATCCCAGCTACATCAACTTTACTGCAATATTGGTCTTACTGTTTCAGAGCCTTGGTGGCTCTAGTAAATACTTATTATCTTGTTTCTTTGTGGCAGCCTTCTGTAATTGGGAAGAAAATGGTCTTTAGCTCTCCTTGGACTTCTTCTCTGCTCTTGACACTTGGCTCTTAAGCGTTTACACTATCCTCCTCCATATCAGCTGTTAGCATTGGCCATACATTTCGCCCTCTCCTCAGGTGAACAACTAAAAAAGCGGGTGAACCCTTCTCATGGGCAGGACATTTGAGGCTGACTGACAGTTGTCTGGGGAGAATGCATTTGGCTGCACCCTCTCGTTCTGCATTTCTGTGGGCATAAAGCTAAAGGTGTCTTCTTAGAGTTGCAACTCGACAAGCTTACCAACTTGTAATTGAGTCTGTGACCCATCATAACTGTTAGGATATCTCCAGATCATAACAGTTTTTTTCTGGTTTTTTGCAGGTGGGTTCTGCAACATGTTACTGAGACAATAATAATAATAATAATGCAGTAGATCGTGTCCTCCCTCAAAGAGGGCACGTGTTGCGGTGAGACCTGGAGACAGATCTCCTGTGTTGTGGGTGGGTAAGATTGGTCAGCCACAACACCCGATTGGTAGGTCCCTCGATGTTGGGTTCAATCTGGCCAATGGGGCGCAGTCCAAACGGATCGAGGGACCTATTTATACCCATGCATGTGTCCCAGATCTTCCTCTTTCAGTGCGTGCATTCGGAACACCCGCCCACCTCTCCCTACTTTTAGGGCTTTTGCGCTTGACCTTGCTATGCCGTCGTGTGTTGTCTGTCGTTGGGACAGGGGCACGGCAGGAATTTCCCCCACTTGGCTGATTGGCTGTTGCCATTTGGGTTTCACCTGCCACGTAGCAAATCATCACAACTTGTAAGGTTGCGGATAGGCACTGGTTCAGGTGATAGGGATGGGAGAACGGTCTCACCATCCCTATGTGAAGGGTATTCCGTTAAAGGAATCTAGGGACTCAAATGGTTTAGTCAACCCCTGAGAGGGGGTTGTGCCCGTGCCTGAGTCCAGGGGGACATTTGGGTGGCAGACATAGTCTGTTCCTGGCTTTCCGCCTATCCAGGTGTTCACCCTTGGCTAACCTCTGATAGAACTTTGGGTCAGCGCTACCTGCAAGGGTGCAGGGAGCTAGTCGAACCAGAGCCTATGCAACCACTCACTTTCTGTAATCAATAAAGTTGTGGCCTAAATTCTGCCAAAAACCAAACTAAAATTTGAGTCAAGTATGATTTTATTTAGGGGGGAGGTCTCTGGGTCTGAACACGCAATAGTGGATTTATACCGGACTGTCTGCACATCACTTTATTAATTTGGTGATGCTTCCTAAACAGTACCTTATTTTTGCTGTCTGGAGGAACACTCTTGCTGGAGCATTTGTGGTATGAAAAGTTACAGGATTTCAGCAGTAAGCTTTGGGGCAGTATGTCCTCCCTGAAACCTTTTGCACACACATACACAGTATTGAGCCGAAATCATGAGCATAAATAACAGTGAATGCACAACAAGAAGGGCCTCTGGAGAGTCCCTTAGTTACCACCTTCTCAGTAGTATAAGAGACTGCAGTAATTTATTGATACGCCCTCCCTTTTGCAAAGGGAGTCTTTAATAGCAAAACATATACAAACACAAAAACACAAATTCAAAAATAAAGGCATAAATATGATCTCATAGCTGTGACTGAGCAGATATTTCCAATACTTTATTTGTGCCAGAATGAAAGCCAAAGAAACTTGTAGTGTGGTGAAACATTGCAATACATCTAGTTTTGTGTCCCCGTCTCTCCCACCCCCAGTTTTACACACTTAAAAATGGTCATGAATCCAAAGCGCAGTCTACAGCCACCTAAATTGCTCCCTTGCAGCAGAAAAAAAAGATTAAATGACAGAGTTTGGCTCAAGCTTGTCCTGGATTGTATGCATATATCTCAGTACGAGGCAAGAGAATGCATTGCATGCTTCAGACTACAGGTGGGCAAAAACATTTTTTGAAAGCTTCCCTTGGTATGAAACTCGTAAATCAGGGAAAGAATCTGAAGCCCAGACTACACCCTGCTGTGCTAATTTTCTACTTCCTGGAAGGGTTTTTGTGTTTGTTTTAATGTCAGGGCACTGAAAAATTAGTTCCACTTCTTGCATAGCCGTTGATCCACTTTGAAAACCAACCACCTCTGCATATATATATGCTGTTACAAAATAACAGGAGAAACTCTTTGTATATTTAATACCCGTAACAATGTCTTAACCACAGTTCATGGTTATGTTTTATAATATTAAAGTAATGTTTTATAAATTTAAAGATGTCTTTAAATGCATATTTTGTGCTCTATGCTGACATTTGCAATATATTGAAAATCAGCTAAAAATAATTTTTAAAAACCCAGTCAAAACAATCTTTCAGTGCATCTCCTGCCTGTGCTAAGAGACAAATATGTTCTTCACATCGCTATAGAAGGCAGAGAGAGCAACAGAAGTCACTGTAGGACAATCTCCATAGAAAATGGGGGCCAGGGGGGTTGAGGCATGCTGAATCATTTAATATTGTTGTGGACTTAGGATAAACATAAGGTAAAGGTAAAGGGACCATTAGGTCCCGCGGACCTTCTGATCAGCAAGCCCTAGGCTCTGTGGTTTAACCCACAGCGCCACCTGGGTCCCTTATATAAATTCTAATTCTAATAATAAGAAAGTCGGCAGTTCGAATCCCTGAGATGGGGTGAGCTCCCGTTGCTCGGTCCCAGCTCCTGCCCACCTATCAGTTCGAAAGCATGTCAAAGTGCAAGTAGATAAATAGGAACCGCTCCAGCGGGAACGTAAACGGCGTTTCTGTGTGCTGCTCTGGTTCGCCAGAAGCGGCTTTGTCATGCTGGCCACATGACCTGGAAGCTGTACGCCAGCTCCCTCGGCCAATAATGCGAGATGAGCGCGCAACCCCAGAGTCGGACACGACTGGACCAAATGATCAGGGGTCCCTTTACCTTTCCTGCCCTATATCCAGAGGTCTCAGGGCAGTTCACAGAACAAATCAGAATATAAAACCACAAAATATATAATCAAAATAAAGACAACAACCCCCCCCAAATCCCACATTTTAAAAGGGCATAGGATCAACCAAAGGCCTGGTTAAAAAGAAACATTTTTGCCTGGCGCCTAAAGGTATATAATGAAGGCGCCAGGCAAACTTCCCTGGGGAGAGCATTCCACAGACGGGGAGCCACTGCAGAGAAGGCCCGTTCTCGTGTTGCCACCCTCCAGACCTCCCCATGTGCTCTTGCCCCTGCTTGGCGGAGAGAGGGGTGGGTACCAGGCTTTTGAAACAATATGAATGGATCCTACTTTGGAAGGCAAACACACTCTATTGTTATTTCTCAAATTACTCTACAAGTTTGTTTGTCTCCAGCTCTGACACAAATAAAGAACAGGAAAAATATGTTCACAGATTGCTGCATTGGCTAACTAGTTTGCCAGTATTTTCCAAATCCTAGAGAAGACTTAGACAGTAAATTCCAGAATGTGCTCTTATCTATCTATCTATCTATCTATCTATCTATCTCTATCTAATTTATTAGATTTATATACTACCCTTCATCAAAAGATCTACACATCTTGTGACTATATTTTGCCTTGTTGTAATTCCTGTGCTTTTCCTCACTCTCATCCTGTTCTATGGTGAAAAGTAAGCAAGCTAATATTGCCTGCTTAAGGCCCAAATGTTATCAAGAGGCATATTTAATTACCTCTTGATGAGAAGCAATTAGTATGTCAGGAGATAGAGAGAGAGAGAAAGAGAGAGAGAGAGAGGGAAGCCATTCCATTAGACAGTCCTGAAGTTTATTTCATTATCTGTTTTGGCAGGCATTTGCAACCCTGGAATGATATTGGTAATTATTCTGTTACGGGCTGATTTTAAGAGAGTGGTTTATGTTGTAATATGCACTTTTAAGAAAGAGAGTGGTTAATGTGAGTGCTGGTATATATGCAATGCGCAGACAAAGCTGCCTTGAGAACCCACTTTTGAGTTAAATCTAGAAAGATCAAATATGCAGTTGCGTTTCGGCGTCTGTGTCTCCTGCTTCTGTCACTCGTGGGAGAACAGATTTCTTCCTCTTAGCCCAAGCAGTGAATGCACGACAAGGCAGCCTCCCTGGTTCTTTCATAACTGTTTCTTGGAAGTGGAAAGGCAGGCAGCTCCCTTGTTCCCTCCCTTGAGCCTTTATTGGCATCCTTGCAGGGAGAGAATTGTGCTTCTGCACTTCAGATGCACCTCTTGCCCTTGGAGGCATTTTTCTACCATTCCAACAACAGCTTGATAAGAGAACCCTGCAGAACTTAATCTGGGCAGAGGTTCACAAGACTCTGCCCAGAGTATTTGTGTAATGTGGTTATTCCACAGCTGTTCTGCTGCTTTAAAAAAAACACCATGTTAAGAGGAGATGCAGATTTGTGCACTCAAGGTTAGGAATGCACAGTCTCCGACGCCCACCAAGCCCCTCTTCCCAAGGTCTTTTTCTCTGTGGCATCACATCACTTGGGAGATGCTGTGCAAACGCCGGAGGGCCAGTGTGATGTGAACACCCAGGTCCTCCGGATCTGGATTCTGGAGCGGGGAGCAAAGGCCATCCCTGCTGCCACTCTGAACATGAACTTTGGAAACACTCTGAAAGCAGCAAGCTATTCTGCACCTCCAGAGAAGCTCAGAGGCTCATTGTGACAACAGAGGAGACCGCATGTCCTTCTCCAAGCACCTGAGCTGGGCAGCAAGAATTACCACCAGAAAACAAAAATGTGCTTGTTTGCCAATGGTGAGCATGTTTTGGGTGACCTCTGTCACTACCGTGGAGCTCCATAACTGCTCTGGGTTGTTTTTTTAGGGGGTGCTTGAGCAAAATGCCCGCCATGGGAGCCCGCCATGGGAGGGGCTCCCCTCTTCACTGCTGCCCACTTGCCCTCTCCCTCTGAGACCCGTCCAGACAGCTGCCCAGAGGGAAAGGTGAAGCCAAGTGGAAGATGCTGTGCCGCCACCTCCTCTTCTCAGTGACAGCATGTTCAGAGAGGACAAGTGGACAGGGGACAGCAACAAAGTAGAGCATCCAGCAACAGAGGCGGGATGTTCTGAGGCCTTGCCATGGGCCCCTGCAGAGGGTCGTGGGCCTAATAGTGATGGCTCCTGTGTTTCCATGCTGTACAACAGGGACACACTCCACATCTAGAAGTGTTTTGACCAGGCATGGGGAAACTATAGATGTTGATAGGCTACAGCTCCCCTCAGCAATGCTGGCTGGGACTGATGGGAAATGAGGATACACCATCTAGAGGGCCACATCTTTCCCATTCCTGGCTTAAAATTGGGTTTGTGTGTCTATCTAGTGTCCCTGCCCCACAACTCAATGTCAGTATGAGGTGCATGAGTTTTCAGTACCAGCAATGTGATGGGCAGTAGGTGCTTATGCTACTTGGGCAGCCACAGTCCAAACTCTAAAAAATATTTTCATAGGCATTCTTGCAGCGTGATTGTTGTTGTTCAGTCGTTCAGTCGTGTCCGACTCTTCGTGACCCCATGGACCAGAGCACGCCATTCTTGCAGTGTGATAGTGGGGGACAAAACTGCAGTTCAGGGCCAAACACAGCACTTTTGTTTCCCAGGATATTCAAATTTCTCCACTGGAATATGTAGAGAGACATACTCCCATGGCAGAAGGCTTCTAGCTTCATCTACTGAACATTAATTGTGGCCAAACAAAATTGGGCATTCGCCAGTATGAGCTGCTGCCTCTCAGATAAAAAGGCCTTCTGATTCCAAGCAGGTTTCATCCCTGCCAAGGCACCAGAAGCAGGAACTGAACGCTTTTAGAATGCAGAAGGAGATTCAGTCTAGCACCTGCTTTCATTCAAGAAAACCACTAAGGTGTGGGGCTTCGGCAGTTACCACTACTGTCTGAACTGGATAGGAGCAGAAGGTTGCTCAGTAGCATTGCACTTTTATGGTGCCTCCGCTGCTCTCAAGCGCAGAAAAGAAGTTTCCAAATGACAAGTCACTTCTGCCTTATGGGAGAGACATTCAGCTGCCAGTGGTGGGTGTGAAAGATGATAAACCCTCTGCCCCTGGTGCTGCATTATGTCCACATGGAGAGGTTGCAGAGGCATCATGCACATTCTGTCCATTGCAAGTTTTAGAAATGGAATTTGAAAGGGACAAGGATGCCATCTTGATGTAAGACCCTCGGGGTGGGAGACCTGTGGGCCACATCAACCCATACATCATGCATCCCATTATGTAGTGCTTATGACGGATGCGCTGCAGAAAAAACGCTGACCGAGCAAATCATTTCAGATGACCCAAGTCAACTGACTGTTGGTGAAGGAACAACAGCTTTGCTGATGGGTAGTTACCCAGGCCTCTCCATATACCTTTTGCAAGAAATCCCATGGCAAAGGCCAATAAAATCCATGGTAAGACCAATAAAGTTCCCCTTCTCTAATTGATGTAATTATAATGTCAGTTTGGTTTATGTCTGGGCACAAGAGGCACACACAGTTCCTCCTTATGCACACAAACAGCAGCGAGAAGTCAAGTATTGGGCTCTTCTCCTCTTGGAACACAACGTCCCAAGCTGTGTTAACAAAAGAGCAAGAGCAGCTGTTTCTCTCACAGAATGTCACTGAAACAGGGAACTACAGCCAGCTTAGCTTACCTTACCTTGTCCAGTCATCAGGGCTGGGGAGCCTGTGGTCCTCACCTGTTGCTGGACTCCAGCTTCCCTCATCCCTGATCATTAGGGCTGATGGAAGTCGGGAGTCCAACAGCATCTGAATGGCTCACAGATCCCCCACCAGTGCTAGTCTACTCAGCACAGGCCTTTTATGTTCATGCCTAATGAATCCAGAGACATTAATGTCTTGTGCTTTTACAAAGCTTAGATATTGGGGGAGAGGGGGGAAGAGCTGTTTGATGAATCAGAATGTAGTGAAAATTGGATATAAATGACAAAGTTTTTGGTGCTTGCACCTTGCAGTCACATAAGCAGAAAGGAGACAGATGTAGTATTTACAGGTGGAAGACAGTAATATTGTACACCAGGTGGTACATAGCTGAACTATTTTCAGAATGCTGCCTCAATGGTGCTCGGCTTGTGGCTGCCGACTAAGATTGGAAACTCTTGTACCTAAAATGGTTCTGAAACCAGAAGGCATGACCCCATCACACAAACTTGCAGCATTCCCTGCCCTGCAGGGTATTTACTAGGAGACGAGCAAACAACTTGGACACTTTCCCTTCAAGAAATATATATATTCATTACAATAAATACATCTTCAAGTTATATATAAAAAAGTAGTGCATTAACTGTTCACTTAAGACAAGTCGAAAGCAAATTTGGCCCCATCTGAGCCTACAGAAGGTGATACAAGTTCATATTGCACTGAACCCTGGGCGTACTAGAGAAGGTCAAGTCACTATAGCAGAGGCTGGAGACAGAGGCCGACTCCTTTGACTTAGAAGACACTCTGTGCCACACACTTGTGGCTCTTCTGCCAGTTTGTGAGGTAGAGCAAAGCTCACAGCATTTCAACACTGCTGCCAAGTCCCTGCTTAGGGTGATGTGGGGCAGGGGCGGGGGTGCTTCAGAACCACTTTTAAGAAAAGCACATTGTAGCTTCTGCCCCTTCCCTTTGAAGATGAAAAAGAACACTGTTTGACTTCCTCAAACCCTGTTTGCAAATCTACTCAGAAGTAAGCCTCAGCAAATGCAATAGGACTTTCTCCCAGATTAGCATGCATATAGGATTGGAGCCTTCAAAAGCATTTTTCAGGCAGCTTCTCACCCTGCAACAATGGAGGCTCTCTCCAGTTTCCACTGCCAGTCCAATGACAAGAAGTATCCCTCCCCTCTTAAAACTACTTCACCCATTGGCTTTATTAATCTGACTTTTAGTTGCATTAAAAAGTGTGTCTGTTGTGTTTGCTCCAGTTCTTGGTCAAAAAGGTATACTTCAGCCCCTCTGGAGGGCAGAGTCACGTTCATTCTTCCCCTGAAGACTCCTCAGGTTGGTATATGTAGGGCAGGATGGAGATCAGAGCCTCCTCAATTGAGAACAAGTGCTCATCTTCTACCTGAGGGCAAAAGTAGCGCATGAAGTCTGCCAACCGCAACAGGTACTCTATATTGTGGCCAGAACGACCGCTGGAAACTATTATTTGAGCTGCAATGTCCTCTTCAGATGCTGGACCAAGGTAGGAGGGATTCTGCGGGGTTGCAATGTAAACCAGGGCTAGGATAGGCTCATCAGTCTCTTTATCCTGGGGGTGGAACTTCACCAGCTTGGTGTCGTAGCCTCCAAGCACAGCTTCCCGCATATTTAAATATTTGAGCGAAGCAGCAATTTGATCACCACGGAGTTCATAGGCAACACCCCATGTGCAACCCTGCAATGAAATATTTTTTTTGACAAGGATTACTTGCTGTGACAGAGGCAGAAACAGAATCATATGCATTATTATATCCTGGAAGCTGATGAAACTCCTCTTTTTTACGTAAACCTGTTAACTAGGTCACACAAGGCTCCTAAAAGCACTGGTCAGGGATGGATAAATGTCTCTTCAAAAGAAAGAACCATTATCCTTGTTGCGACAACTTCTTTTGTGACATGAAAGGAGAGCACAGATATTTTTTATGATCACCTTGTCCATTGCTTTTACATTTTTATTCTGAAAACTCATGCAGAAGCAAGCTCATTGTTCTCAGAAAGGCTACAGATTGGTCCAAAATGCATCTGATCAGCTGTGTTTTGCTCCTCTATTATGTCTCGGACTTTAACTTTCAGTGGGTCTATGACCGTATAATAAACGATAGAGACTTAAATTTGATTTCCACACAAAGACATTTTTGACAATTTTCTGCTCATTTTACTACATGTCTTGATAACACGAAGAAATACTAAGACTTGCTCACAGAGCAGCCTCCACACTCCTTACCAACTGAAGCAATTCTGCATTTGCTCATCTCCCGTCCAGCTATGCATAACATACAGCTTGCTGCCAAGTCCAATCTCATTTTAAAGGACTTTGAGGCAGGCTGGAGAAGTCAGAGACCATTAAATTATAAAAACACCGTCTATTCCTTCCACTCCAGCCTACCCACTGAGTGATTAATCCAATCGGCTCTTACAGAGGCTCCAGGAAGGACATGGCACCATTGACTCAACCACATACCAAATATTTTCCAGCAACTATTTCTCTTGTAGGATGTCTCAAATGTTATCTCAGCTTTTTCTTGTCACCTGAAGATAAGCCCATGTCCATGGTCCCTTACTATATACACAGCATCCCACTATCCCAACTGCCTAATGTTTATTGAGACATTTTGGGCATCCTCCTAAAGCCATAGAAACAACAAATGCTACATGTCTAGCTGCAGCACTATGACGAACCTCCCCTTCTCCCTCTGTGCAGGAACTAAAGGGGAGGTGGTGAACTCTTTTAGAACTGTTCTGGATTATGCCCAGAAGAACCCAAATTAAGGTGTGTTGAATGAGCTGGATAAAGATGTAGGCATAAGTAACTTACCTCATAATCCTCTTGGAGGGTGACCACTCTACCAGGCTAAACAGGAGAGGAAAGGGAGGGAGAGGAAAGTCAGAGTTAGCATACAGTATCAGATATCCACCCAGAAAGCACAAGCGAAGCACCGCCACACCCAAGGATGCTCCACAAGGAGACCCGCACAGCGCCAGCACTGCAGGCCAACCACACAGGAGGCACAAGCTGCTCTCCAGCCCCCACACGGGCAATGCCAAGCCAAGGGCAAAAGGGGCCGTGCGGATCTGCAGCCGCTCTCCAAACCAGCTCCCTCAGCAGCAACTGCTGCTTATAAGCAACCCATCCCTTCCAAACCTGGACCACCATCCGGGTCGCCACCCACAGGCATTCTTCCCGAGAGACTCAGGATAGAGAGGCGCCCATCCACCACCCCCGCCGCTACCTCTCTCCCCCTCTCACCATCTTCTCGCTGCCTCGGTGGAAGGTGTCTCCTTGCCAGAAGCGGCGGGTGTAGCCGCGGATGAAGCCCACTTTGCGCGACGTGAACTCGAAATCGGGTCTCCACACCAGCGAGCCGTAGCCGAAGACCCACAGCGGGGATTTGGGCGGCCCGCCTTCCGCGGCGGCCAGGTCTTCCTCCTGCTGCGGCCGCCCAAGGGGGCGCTCCCCTCCGCTGGCAGGAGGAGGAGGATGCTGCGGGTGCAGCGGCAGCGGATCCCGCTTCATGGCCCCGCGCGAGGAACCCGGGAAGCAGCCTGGGACCGGGAAGCGGCAGCGCTGGACCTGCGCTCCGGGGAAGGAGGCTGCCCGGGGCAGGAGGTGGCAAATGCTTGGCACGGTGGCTGGCTGGCTGGCTGGCTGGCGGCGAGAAGGCAAGAGCAAAGCGGACGCGTCCACGATTAACTGTGCGCCTCCTGCATCTCCAGCCTCTTTAAATATCAGCTCGCCGGGCAAGCCCCGCCCAGCTGTCATGAAATTCTGGCGGCTCGCGCCGTCCACTCTCCAATCAGCGCCTCCGGCGTCACGGTAGCCGCGCGTTGTCCCGCCTCTCTGGAATCTGGATTGCTCAGAGGGAGCTGTCGGTCACGGGCGGAGCGCGCGCGCCGATTGGGTTCCCCCTCCCGCCCGCTGCATCAAGCCGGGATGATGCAACTCGGCTGGAAGCTTTCGAGCAAAGGAGGCAGGTGATTGCATCAGGCGGTCCTTTCGGCTGTGCTGCGGGAGGAGCCAGGCGAGGGGCGGAGGATCGGGGTCAGTGGGGAGAATCCCGCTTTGGCGGGTGGCCTTAACGGGGTGCAAGTCTGTGCATCGGCTGCCGAGGGCATTTAGAGGCAATAGTTTGCCCCCAGGTTATGCGCTGCACGTGATATAGAATACAGTACATGCTGATCTCTGCCTATCAGTGCTGATCGGCAGGACCCCCCCTCCCTTGTGGCGGGAGGGTACCATGAAATCATATTGGCACCTCTAGAGGCTGTGCGGAGTGGGGACTGTTTAAAACAACCACTGGTTGTTTTAAATATCGAAATAGATAGGTATACAGGTATTCAGGTATTTTGCCGAGTTGGCAAATGGCAGGGGAAAACCTGGATGTATGGCAACGCGATGGAAAACGCAGCGGAAACAGCTCAAAAAGCTTTAACCCCCCCCCCCAAACACAACAAAAAAAGCTCAACCAATTTGGAGTGCTTGGAATTCTACTTTTTGAAATATGTCAACCTTACGTTACTTCACCCGGGTCAAAGACACATCTCATGCGCATTTACGTACACACACACAGGCTGGGGTGCTCAATGGTGCCCCTCTGGAGGCTACCCGGGGCAAAAAAAACAGGCTAGGCCGCCACCCCCTTCCTAGTAGCTACAGCTCTGGTTACAGACATCTTCATAAATCCTCCTTCTCATAAGATGATCTATATTCTCCAGCTAACAAGAAACCCACATGCAGGAGAACCATGGGCACCTTAGAGGTTTTTTGGCTTAAGCGCAAGAGGCTGGAGCAGGATGGGTGTTGGCTTAGCATGGCCAGGCAGTTGCTGAGGCCCCAGAGTCCACTTGGAGGGCCTACTGGCTTGGATTTCCCCTTGGATGCTGAGGTGGCAAAACCACCACTGCAGGTGGTAGAGCAGTGATGGCGAACCTATGACATGCGTGTCAGCACTGACACGCATAACCATTTTTGATGACACGCAGCCGCATACAGAGAAGTATGGGGCTGCATGCCGAGAAGGACGTTTCATCCTTGGCTACTGCACGACCAGGTGCAGTAGCCGAGGATGAAACATTTGCTGTAGTGTAGACACTCTGTGCCGGAGGTCTGTAGGCCAAAACGACAGAGCACAGTGTCTAGTTCTGGGACTTCCGGTTAGGCCGTTAGGGGATCTTTGACCTCACTTCCGGCCGGCAGAGCAGGGAGCAGCGGAATGCTGCAGGGGACGCATCTCTGGGGGCCTTGTGATCACCATTACCAGCAACCACATAACCACAGCAACCATAATCCAATCTACTGTTCTGGGGTGTCGTTGATTTCTAATTTTTGGTTTATGAAATACAGTTATATATTACAATTATACATTTTTGTTATTTAAACTATAAATATATAAAGGCCAGCAGAACAGTCAATGGTGCTAGTAGCAGCTGCTCTGGGGGGGTATCTGTGCTGAGATCTGGTCCTCGTGGCTTCCTGAGGGGTTGCGCCACCTCAGCAGACAGTGGTAAGATGGAACTACTACTTGCCAGTGCTATTTTTCTAGAAAAAGAGGTGCTGGAACTCACCACAAACACCTTCTTTGTTCTCTTGCAATGCCACCCACCTGAGAGGTGCCGGAACTGAGTTCCAGTGAGTTCTGGTTGCAAAAAGCCCTGCTACTAGCTAGGATTTAGGGGTGGGGTGCAGAAAATGCATGGGGATAATACAAAACGATTGCAAGACTCTGACCTTGCTTTTAGTCACTTGACCAAAATGAATGAATAAAATTGTTTGCTCACCAGTTTCTGCAAGGGTTGCCGGATGCATGGATAACAATGCAGTGGATGTGAGATTAAGTGAGTGGGCCAGGCACAGGATGTGGTTACAATTTGCTCTGACAATGGTGTCGATGTATTAGCCATCTCAGTGGCAATGTGCAGCTCAGTGCTTGAATTATTGGACATGGGGAGATAGGCGGCTCTTAAATACATCAATAAGCCCTACCCTGACTCCTCCCATCCATTTTAATGAAACCATAGTTTCCCTGTTGCCTTCAGAAACTGTGGTTAAGGAGACTGTCACAAAAGAAAAGTAGGCTGGCCCTCCTCTGCCCAGCCTGTAATTCAAACATTGGCGCGGCATCAAGAGTAAAGATTGGTCTGAGAAATCTATAATGACCTTTAAAGATAGTGGTCTGGAGATAATAATCAAGGCAAGAGAAAGGTTTGCATTATGAGTGCCCATATATCTAATGAGGTGGCATAAAGCACCCAGTAACCTAAATAGATCATGCAAGACTCAAGAGTTCCTGTGGGTTCAAAGGCAATAGGCAGTGACGTGTTGGGTGTGGTCCCAAATTCTCCAATTTAGGCAGGCTGAGGAAGAAAGATACAAAGAGGCAGAGGCTGAACTGCTCACTGACTAGACTTTCCTAAGCCTACTAGGTCAAATATTTAAGTGGTGCATCTTAAGCACCTTGCTTATATTATGAGTGTTAACCTCTGTAGCAGCCCTTGGACAAGGTACAGGGCTGACTGGGCTCATTCTTGTTGAACCATAGAGAGAATTTGCAATAGCTTTTCAAGGTTTATGTACTTCGTTTTAAAATGTGCCTTCAGAATCATTTGAATTTTTTTTTAATGCTTCTATTTACTTTTTTAAAGTGATACTGAATTAAAATGTTCACATGAACACTTAGTCCAGCACTTATTTAACTTAAAACCCATGGCTTCAGAACCTGCATTTCCATTTCTGAGGGGACAGCATGTTGCAAATGCCGAAATGCTAATGCCTGCATTCAAAGCCCTGTCCGGCCATGTATCTTTCTGGGTGGCATGACATGAATTCTCCCTGAGTTTAATCTACTTCACAGGGGTTGATGTGAAGATAAAAGCGTAATTTGTATATGAAAAAGCCCTGTAGAAAGATCCTGTGACAATGAAAGAAGAAGAAGAAGAGTTTGGATTTGATATCCCGCTTTATCACTACCCGAAGGAGTCTCAAAGCGGCTAACATTCTCCTTTCCCTTCCTCCCCCACAAAAAACACCCTGTGAGGTGAGTGGGGCTGAGAGACTTCAGAGAAGTGTGACTAGCCCAAGGTCACCCAGCAGCTGCATGTGGAGGAGCGGAGACGCGAACTCGGTTCCCCAGATTACGAGTCTACCGCTCTTAACCACTACACCACACTGGCTCTCCAGCTGAGTGGGAAAACTTTGAGACCCACTGTCCCTCATAACCGCTTTCTAGTTTGGAATTCAGCTTGTCAACTGCTCAGGTGGCAAAATGTCCCAAACCTTTATATCATTGGACGAAGACAAATCCAGGCTGGCTCAAGTACTTGGGATTCTGGTATGCAGAGTCAGCAACAGACATTGTGCTTTGTGAGACCTGCATCCCAGTCAGGCTAGATTAGAATTTTGCTGTGAGAAACTGTTCCTCGCCAGACTATAGTGGATGGGTGGAATTACTGGCTCATATTTAGTAAACAAATTATCCCTCCAGGGTGAATATTCAGTGTGTTAGTCTCAGGTGACTGAGGCATATGCACAGGTATGGATTAGGCTTCTTTCTGACAACGGTGAATCACACCCAAGCAAGAAGGCCATTTACAGAGCTGGGGTGATGCATCGGAACGGACTGTAACAAAAGCAATTATCTTCACTTCAGCTGCAGACATCATACATCTACCGGTAGAAGCAAGCTGAGGATGTTCCTGTGCTGGAGATTGCTGGACAGTGACCAGCCAAGGAACTTATATAGATAAACCAGAGTCATGGAGAGATTGTGCTGTTCAGAGAACACTGACAGTGAGGTAACAACTGGCAGTGCAATGCAAACTCAGCTCAGTTTGGCCTGTCTTGCGTCAGCTTTCTGTTTGACGTTTATTCTTTCTAGTTAACTATCAAGACTTGGTGGAAAACTACTTGGTGGAAAACCACTTCCTTTCATAGGATTCTGGTTTGCACAGTTTGTTGGGCAACTGCATGAACCTATGGCGTTAGAGTGAACCCATGTACCGGTATAATAAATCAAACTAGCTGGGTTTTTTTAAAAGAAAAAATAGCAGCAATGTTTTTCATATACTGTAAGCAGATTATATTTACATAGGATAGATTCAAGCTGCTATTTTAACAAATCTTCCATATGTCTCAGAAAGGGTTACATTTTAAGGACTGAGTAGAAACTTGCAGCAATCGCATGGCTGCTTTGATGGAATTTCTCCCTCCCCTTTTCCTTGTTATGCAAATATAACAAACAAACAAACAACAAAGTCAGCTCACATTATCAATGAAAATAATCCATCACTGCTGACTTAAAAGACACACATATATGTAAGCATTTTATATGTCCAAATAAATATCCAGATTTATGATTATGATTATGATTCCTGCATTGCAGGGGGTTGGACTAGATGACCCTTGGGGTCCCTTCCAACTCTACAATTCTATGATTATTAATTATGTATGCTAGTTATATGCCAAAATGGCTAATTATAAGATATATGTTCAAATGTAAAAAGGGCAATTGAGATCTTCCGACGTCTAAGCAATGGATGACGTCTAAGCAATGGATTTTATCTTTCCAACACTGAAGTATAAGTCTCTTTGCAACCATAAGGGCTTGGAGGATCTGCTTTAGTGAGTCCCCACATCATAGGAATACAGTTTAAAAGCATAAACATCTGCAAATATCAATGATTTTTCCAAAACAAAGTTAATATAAACAGCTCTGAAAAGTTATTATGAACAATATTGCATGGGAGCACAGGCCTATGACAAAATTTGAATTAGTGGGTGGAAGTCCTAGTAGAATGGCGCTTAGCCTTGCAATTAGCTCTCCTGCAAGCAAAGTCAAACAACAACAAACATTGAGTTGTATGTAACTGAGTGCCAAGGTTCACTTTCCATTAGCTCAACAATTTCTCCTTGTGCAACAGAATGTTCTCCCCATCTCCTGTGCATCCTTTATGAGATGTTGCCAGCCAAGGAAATGGCTGAGGAGTACCATTTGTTCTAGGGATTCCCCCAACCTTCCAGAGCAAATTGGTGGATGTTGCTGGGCACGTGCAGGGGAAAGAGAGAGGGGATTCTGTTGCACTAGTGCTAATCAATTAGCACTAACACAACTGTTAGCACTGTATGCACTAAGACAACTGTTAAGTTGCATACAGACCATTAAGTTTAAAAGGAGGAAAAGGGACAGGAGATCTGGGGCATGGGGCTTGTTTTTCAGCAAAGCCAATGCCTACAGCATGGATCCCAAAGGAAGGTGTCCAAAGATGCCAAGAGTGTGGAAAAGTGAGGCGGACCTGTCACCTATTTCTGCCCAGAGACTCCTTTCCTCCATTACCACAAAGTCAGTAAACCACATAGACCAGCCTTCTTTAACCTGGGGCCCTCCAAAGGTTTTCAACTACAACTCCCCTCAGCCCTGGCCATTGGCCATGCTAACTAAGGCTGATGTGAACTGTAGTCTGAAAAATCAGGAGGCTGAAAAGGGCCTAATCTTTGCCTTGAATACATAAGACAAGGCTGTGGGTACTCAATCTGTCTGGCCCCTAGCATAGGGGAGCTGATTCTTCACTTTTCCTTTCCTAAGGAAGTCAGATTAGCCTCAACCAGAGCCAGGGCCTTCTCAACACTGGCTCCAACCTGGTGGAACGCCCTGTCTCATGAGACCAGGGCCCTGCAGGATCTGATTTCTTTCCGCAGGGCCTGTAAGACAGAGCTGTTCCACCTGGCCTTTGGCTTGGAATCAACTTGATCCCCTCCCCCCTCTTTCCTTTTTCCTCCTGTGATGGAACTCCTATTTGGGGACTTCCCTGGCATTTTTCTGGCCCATGTAGGACCAGTCTGGATAGTTGGCCTTGGTGAAGGTTTGACGGTTTCTTCCCCAAATAGTTTTTGATTTGAGTTTCTACTGAAATGAGGCTGCACTTTAATGTATTTTAATCCTGTTTTTAAGTTGTATTTTAATCAATTGTTTTTATACTTGGTGTTAGCTGCCCTGAGCCCAGTCTTGGCTGGGGAGGGCGGGGTATAAATAAATATTATTATTATTATTATTATTATTATTATTATTCCTTTCCTGGGGAGTGATAGGTTCTTTACAGCAGAGGTTTTTAACCTTTTTGAGTCCACGGCTCCCTTGACCAACTACCTTCTTCTGTGGCATCCCTGTGGGACTCAGGAATCCAGTTATGTCACCCCTTGCCTGCAGAGCTGGCAGCCCCTCACCCCTTTTCGAACCCCCTCCCTTGTGGAGTGTTCCCTCAGCATCCTCCCTTCTCCCCTCTCCTTGGGAGTCCTCTGGGCAGTCTCTGAGCTACTCCCACCCCCACCCCAAAGAGAGGTGCCTCCTCGCACTGCCCCACAGGGCAGAGGATGCCCTCAGCCATAGTGGCACAATGGAGACTGGCCAAAGGTGAATATAAGGACAGCACTTTACCTTGGGAGGCAGCAGTGGCAGGTAGCAGGGCTGCTGCAACAAACAAGCCTTTCGAAGGCAGAGATGTGAGAGGGCATCAGAGGAGGGAGGGAAGGAAAGAGGGACTGAGGCCAGTGTTGCCGTGGCACCCCTGACCATCATTCAAGGCACCTCAGGGTGCCACGGCAAACTGGTTGAAAACCTCTGCTCTACATTGGTCCAGTATACCTGAAGGAGCGTCTCCACCCCCATCGGTCAGCCAGGACACTGAGGTCCAGTGCCGAGGGCCTTCTGACTGTTCCCTCGCTGCGTGAAGCCAAGTTACAGGGAACCAGGCAGAGGGCCTTCTCGGTAGTGGCACCCGCCCTGTGGAACGCCCTCCCTTCAGATGTCAAAGAGAACAACAATTACCAGACCTTTAGGAGACATCTGAAGGCAGCCCTGTTTAGGGAGGCTTTTAATGTTTTATAGATTATTGTATTTTAATCCTCTGTTGAAAGCCACCCAGAGTGGATGGGGAAACCCAGCCAGATGGGCGGGGTATAAATAAATTATTATTGTTGTTGTTTTTAAAAGAAAGCTACTTGTGCCTTTGGCATGCATATCTAGCACATAAGATTGTTCAAGTGTGTGGAAGGCCCACAACTAATAGGCTAGCCATCTACTTGAGGGAGTTCACTTTCTCTAAATAGCACCTATTTGCCTGCAAGTAACTACTGGACTGGGGAGATTAATTGCCCTAGACTAGGACCAATTATTCAGGGCGGGGATAGGGAGAAATGGCACCTTCCTCCAAAGGTAAGCTCATGATTCAGGAGGCATGCAGAGAAACGGGTCGTGTCCTTTCAACCTCAAATTTATCTCAGTAAACATGTGGAGAACTTGCAGGTAATCAACTGCGGTACAGAGGAATAAAGGTGTTATACAGTATTCACTCATCTTGGAAGCCTTTCCCCCTCCTTGGAGTTTCATTAGTCCCAAACTGTTTTTAAACCCCAGAGCTTCAATGGTCGGGTAGCTCACAAGCTCCGACAGGAGCCTCCCTCCCACTTTTGCCCCTCAGCTATCTCAAGGATCACATCTGTTCTTTACCAGCCATGGACCAAAGGAAGGGGTGAGAGGTTTCTGCTGCCTGGCTGGTATAGAATTTTATGGGGAGAGATTACCTCTCCCCATAAATTTATTATGTTTCTATATTTTGCTGGAAGAGTGGCTGGGGAAACCCAGCCAGATGGGCAGGGTATAAATAAAATAATAATAATATTAATAACAACAACAACCTCATGCAGAAAATGAATCTTAGCGACCTTAACAAATTACATTTCCCAGGATTCTTTGGGGGAAGCCATGACAGTTAAAGTGATATAAAAGTTCATTTAATGTTTGGTGCAGATGTGACCTGAAAGTCTCTTGATTCATGAATTAATATGTCAGCTTTGCCTCTGAAGCTTACAAACTAGGTGACTAATCTTGTTTTTGTGACCTTTTCTACTCTAGTTTCGCTATTTGTTTCTTTTAATGAGCCAGACTATCTTTAATGAGCCCAGCTGTCTTCTGACACAGCACTAAGATTACCGGTAACCAGCTTCTCTCAGCAATGCCATGTTATCCAAACCCGGCAGGCTAGCATCTTTGACACATTAGTTCCTGCGAAGGGAAATGCCCATTTCTTTTGTAGAGCATTGAAGGTAAGCACCAACCAGTCTGTTCTTGTGGTGTTTGATGGACCTGAGTCATTCATCTGAAAAGCAAGATAAGGTTTCAGAATGAAACATAAGTAAAACTGAAGCCATGTGCAGAAAGCCTGAGAAAAAGAAAGCTTGTCCATAAGCTTAAGAAAACAAACAGCATAATTTCTTCTTTCTAGTTGGTGAGTCGAAACTCTTTATAGTAAGCTGAAATTCACGAAACGAAAACAAAAGCGCCAAACTTAATCCATCCCGGAAGTCTGTTTGACTTCCGAAATGTTTGAAAACCAAGCTGCAGCTTCTGATTGGTGCAGGCGCCCTGGAAACAATAGCTGACAGCTGCATCGGACATTCGGCTTCCGAAAATCATTTGAAAACCGGAACACTTACTTCCAGGTTTTTGGTGTTTAGAAACCAAGGCGTTTGAGAACCAAGGTACCACTGTATAGCCATGATCACAGGCATGGCTGGCTTGGCATCGCAGCCTCTGTGTACTCCTTAGTTTACCCCAGGGGTCAGCAAGGCTTACCTTGCCTGGGCTGGTTCACTGCTGTGGAGCCCCCTCCGTGGGCTGGATTCCTTGCACATGTGAGTACGTGCGCCCGCGATTTCTGGCATCTGCGTCCACACAGACGCAATTTCTGGTGCAGCGAAAGCAAGTCCCGGCACCGTGCTGTGCTGGTTTAGCGTCGCACCCGGGGGTTCACCGAGCGGGCGGCCCGGTTCGGGGGTGGCTCGGGGGCCAGTAAAGTGACCCCTGGTTTACCCATTCTTCAGTAAATAATGATGATAATAATAACAATAATTAATAATACAACAATCCAGTATTGCATTTGCCATTCCCCTTGCCCTAGCAATCTTTTTGGTTGTGGAATTGCAATGGACCTTCCACACTATCGTAATTGTTATATGAAAAGTTTGGGGTTGGCTTTTATAGCCCAGCTCCCATCAAGGGATTCCCCTAAGAATGGATGCAGACAGGAACCATTCAAAGCAAGGCAGATCTTTATTTTCCTGTTGCAACCGAGTTAGCTCCCCTCCCCCGCCCCACCGCTTGCAAGGTGTGTCTCCAGGTATTGCTGTGAAACACTTCCTGCCTGAAACCCCAGAGAGCCACTGCCGATCAGTACAGTATGAGAGAAAAGAGGATGATGAGGGAAATAAACTGGAATAGTAGGACAGTAAAGATGCAGGGATCCTAAAACAAAACACTGAACACACAATACAGATAGTGTTGTAAAGTTATGTCTGGAAGTACCCAGAATCACAGTATAAATTGGAATAATTTGGTTTTCTGCTTGTCGTGGCCTCCCCTCCAAAGGAAAGCATAACTTTAGCATACGTAATTCTGGGGCCAGTAGCTTTGATCAGGGCATACCCTCCAACATTTCTCCAATGAAGACAGGGACACCCCATTCTATAATGATAATTTTACTACTGATAACCCGCACAGGTTGCCCCAGCCACTCTGGGCAGCTTCCAACATATATAAAAACATAATAAAACATTAAACATTAAAAATCTTCCCTATACAGGATTGCCTTCAGACGGCTCGGGGGTTGGATAACTCCATACCTTCCAACATTTCTCCAATGAAAACAGGGACATCCTAAGGAAAAGTGGGACATTCTGGGATCAAATCAGAAACCGGGACAGCTTCTCTAAATCAGGGACGTCCCTGGAAAATAGGGATACTTGGAGGGTCTGTCAGGGGCAGCATTTTTTTGTTCAGAAGGGGCTGAAGGCTAGCAAATTTAGCTCCATTGCCCATTGACTCGCTTCTGCATGAGCTGAGGTCAGGGAGAGGCTTCCCAATGTGGGACAGAGGCTCTCTTTCTCCTTCCTCTCAACCCGTCAGCCTGTGTCCTGGTTTCTGTATGAGAGGCAGCAAGTGAGGAGAATAAGCAGAGGACTCTAAATGTTGTTGTTCACATTCTGAGGAAAGGAGGAGGAGGCTTGAACAAGCTCTTCGTGTGCAGCCTATACATCAGCTCTGCAATCCATCATGAGTTTCCAGATTGCTTTGTAACATGTAGAAACAGGTATCATGTGGATCCTTTTCAACTAAAAGAGGCCTAATTGGAAAGTGAGACACAGACGTCGGATGCACCTCTGTGGCTGGCGCTTTGGTCCGCTTTCCATGGAGTATTGGAGATCAAGGTGGGGTTTTGCAGAGGCAACAGTACTGTGAGTGCGATGTGTGAGCTGATCCTCATTCAATGGCTATTCTCACTTACTCTTTGTATCAGAGGTACAGTCATACCTCGTGTTGCGTATGCTCCGTGTTGCATACGTTCGGGATAAGAACGGAGGCGACCCGGAAGTCCTGCGCGGCCTTCCGGGTTTTTTGTTTTTTTTCTCGTGCGTTCATGTTACGCACGCCTGGGTTACGCAGCGCGACCCCGGAACGGATCGCGTGCATAACCCAGGGTTCCACTGTACAGGCTAGAGCATGGGTAGGCAAACTAAGAAAGGCCTGGGGGCCAGATCTGGCCCAATCGCCTTCTAAATCCGGCCCGCGGATGGTCCGGGAATCAGCGTGTTTTTACATGAGTAGAATGTGTGCTTTTATTTAAAATGCGTCTCTGGGTAATTTGTGGGGCATAGGAATTCGTTCATTATTTCCCCCCAAAAAATATAGTCTGGCCCCCCACAAGGTCTGAGGGACAGTGGACCGGCCCCCTGCTGAGGGGGCCTGCATCTTCTCTTGCATGGGAGAAAGCAGTTGCGGTGGCTAAAATGGAATGAGGGATACTATCATGCCTTCAAATGGAAACCAGCTAGCTTTAACCCCTGGGCTTCCAGTTGCCTGTCCTTACATATGCCTTCGGTTGTCTTCAGATGTTACCAGGCCACAACATTTTGTCTAGACTGCTTGCTGACACATGCCTGTTAGTAATTTTTGGCATGTGGTCAGAAAGTTAAATAAAGAACAAACTAATTTAAAAAAAACTTCCCTGTCTGGTCACCTGAAGCCACAGGCAAGTGGGTGAGTGGCTTTTTACAAGCCTGCCTAACATAATATTACACTGCCCTGAAATAGATGCTTAGATGCATTGTATTTTGCAGAGAGTGTCTCAGCAACTCCTGCCAGCTCTAGGCAGCATTACCAATGGTCAGAGATGATGGGAGTTTTTTCACCTGGAGGACACTACATTAGATATCATTGATTTAAGATACTGTACTCAGTTTAGCTTGCTTACCACTATCCTACTCACTTCTAGCTTAGTTACCAGTGCCACTACTACTTTCTGGAAATCCAAGGTACGTGTTTGACTTCACTCACATTTACCTTTCCAGAAGATCATGAATTCCAGCATTACTTTCCCGAAAGTTCATGCTACATTGCTACATAACTGTGCCCTCTTGGTTAAGCTCAAATCAAAGACAGCAGATCCCCCTCAACATTTTACACTTCTTGAAAGGAGAAGTTGTCAGCAAGGCATGTCAGATATTTATGTTTTTGCTGACATCCTACAGAGGTGGGTGCTGGATCAGGGAGAGGAGGGTGAAAATCTCTCCTTACCCATAATGTTCACAGAGTGACCTTGGGCCACTCACTATCCTCCCAGATTAATATTCACAGCATCATTGTGAGAAACAACCTAACTCCTCCCACACTGTCAGTGTCTCCAGAATGTCACTAGTTTGCAGGATGGATTTAAGTGTATCCCGGAAATGTAGGTTTGTGCAATTAAAGTGGGCTAAAGTTCTCCGTCGCCCTAGCACAACAAATCCACTTTTAAAACGAATAAATAAATGGATTTTTTGTGGTTTGGAAAGTGACAAGCAAATTTCTTGAAAGGTGTGGAATAAACAAATGATTTATAGGAAGATGTATAAATACAGTGCAAGTACATCGAAATGAATGCTCATTGTCATATGACACTCCCCAACCTCAGTAAACAAATCAGACAAATGTTCAATAGACTGGACATGGCGTAAGGTTTGTGCAAGCAAATAAGCAAGAACGTTCAATAAACAGGACTTCTGGCAGAGCCCTATGCTTCTTGGAGGATGAGAATACTAACCAACTAACAGCAGCACAAACATGGCCAGCATTGGCACCTATCTGAAATATATTATTTATGTGCCATGAAAATCAGCCCTTGCTGCATTTTGGACTGTTTGGTGAGCATGACCTCAGAGGCAGAGCCCTGGCTTCCTAATTTTCTGTGCTTCCCCAAATGAATAAAACCCAGGAAAAGGATTCCTAATTGCATGATGAATGAGCAGAGCTTGTTCCCTTTCTTTCCAGATGGTTGAATTGAGCTAATGGAGCAACTAGATCACCCTGGACATCTCATTCCCAGGACTGAGCCTTTGCATCGTGTTTCATGGATTGGCAGGGGCGTTCCCAGCATCTGGCAAGATTGGGCAGTAGCCCATGGATGTCAGAAGGGCCACCAAGACAAGTTCTGGTTTTAGTACCCTGATTGGATCTCTCTCCCTTCTGCTGTCTGAGCGGGTTTCTCGTGAAAGCATCACAAACAATGCCGTTTTACCGGGAGAGGAATAAAAAGCTTGGAGACAGCATTTCACTGCCTTCAGGCTGAGATTCCTTTCCTATGTGAGGGTTTGCTTCATTTCTGTTCTTGCTTGATCACTGATCCTCAGTGGGCAAAGAGGAGGAGCAGATCTCTTACCCGGGGGCAGATCCTTGACTGCCTCTTGTCCACAGAAACCTGAAACTGGTCTTGGAGATTGGAGATCCTATTTCAGCACCAGAGGCTTCTGCATATGTTGGCCCCCTGCCCAGCTGCCCAGACACCAGGGATAATTGCAGAAGCAACAAGGGTCACACAGTCTGTTGGTACCAGAGTGTCCTGGAATAAAGAAAACTGCCTTTTCAAATATTATTGCCGCCTGAACTTTGGGTTGTGTACTAAAGTGTATGAGAGGGAACATGATGAAATCTAGATGTGTCCACCTGGGTGTTTTGTACAGGGCAAGAGGCAGACATCCTAAAACCTGTATTAGGGTGTGACGCTCTAGAGTAAGTGGCTCCAAAGAAACTGAGCTCTGCAATCAACTCCCCAGGAAAAATGATAGCGGACGTAACCAGTGTGCCAACTGTGGCTAAGCATGCGCTTGTCCTATCTTTACTGAGATATGCATGCAGGATGGGAAGGTAGCCTATCAAGGGGATGGAAAACTCTGATCCTAAATCTTCACTGCCTTGCTAAGGCTAAGGAGTAAACCCTACACAAAATGGTAGTGGAGTCCCTAAGACGGTTGGACTCCTGCAGCCAAGCTAGTGCAAAAGTATTGCTCTGCTCTCCTTTGGATCACATCAGCAAGGCTGAGAGGGGAATCTTGTCATCTGGGCAGTCCAGGACCTCCATACATACTGCCCAGGCTTGCTTCCCAGGGAGGAGAAGCTAATAGAAGAGCCTGCTGGATGCTGCCCATCTAGTCCAGCATCCTGTTCTCACAGTGGCCAACCATGGGATGAGCATGGGAAGCATGCAAGCAGGACCTGAGCTTGACAGCACTCTTCCCTCCTGTGGTTTCTAGCACACAGTAGCACACAGCCTCCGAAAGTGGAGGCATTCAGACTAATGTGTGGCTAACACATGCAAGGGAAGGTGAACCCACCCAACCCAACGGCTTTGTGCCTCCTCACCTCTACCCTTAATATTGAGATACAGAGCAGAGCACTACAGTCTGCATGCAAGGCTCGGCTATCAAAGTTCTGCTCTTCAAATGGAGGTTAGGGGGCAGATTTGGCCCCATTCTCCCCTCGTGCATTGGCTATGAAAGTGCCCACTTCTTCTCCATGCTGCTAAAATCTTTACCTGCAGGTTTCTGCACCTCTGTTTAAGGCCAGGAGGAGGCCAGGCTGCTTTTGTTGTTGTTTTCCTGGACAGCTGGCAACCCCTACCCTGCACTCCACCATCAGACTCACATGTTGGAAGATGTTGGCTAAAGTAGCTGTACAACTCATAATGGAATATGAGAGTCACAACATGAACGAAGAATAGTCATGGCATTATATAACCATCCTTCTGGAATGTGTTTTCCGAGCGTAGTATGATTGTGCTCCTCACTGGGTGCAGGTGACACAGCGGTGTCAGGATTGCATCATGCTGCAGGCCCTGGCAGTTTTAGGACCCAAAAGTACCCTGCTCCGAATCCAGCTAAGGCTGCCAACCTTCTGCTCCTCAGGAGCTGCTTCAATCCGATAGACACTCAGTTTTTCCAGGACTCCACCTTCCCGCGGGGTGATAATGGATGTTCCCTCTTTCTCAGCTGCTGTAGCAGGCTGTTTTGAAACCAGTTCCAGCCTTCAGTTACTCATAGCTTACTGTTAAGTAAATAACCCTTCTTCTCACTTCCTGATCTTTGTGGCAAAGCCATTCTTTTGCTTTGATAATTCTTTTCCCTCGGCGCAACTGTTTAGGCTGTGTACACACCATGCATTTAAGACACCCCCCCCCACAAGAATCCCAGCAACTGTAACTTATCCTTCACAGAGGTACAATTCCCAGCACCCTTAGCAAACTACACTTCACAGGATTATTCTTCAGGCGCAGGGGGAAATGTGCTTTATAAATGCTTCAAATGTATGGTGTGCATTCAGCCTTAAGAGGGAAGGAGAGGCTGGCTGTGTAGACATTACTGGCTAAAAATGCGCTGAGGGTTTTTTCTTGCTGCGTTTCAAGTCTGATTTGCCCATCGCTGTATCCCTCAACATGGGTTGAGGTGTACTGAAATCACCTGCTATATGTCCATTTCATCACCCAATGGAATTGCCTTGTTGGTTTACCTGCCCTTGTCTCCAACCCCCTATAATCCCCCCCTATAATCTGGACAGAATGGAAGGTTGTGCAAATGTACAGACCTGGAATTCAGTGTAAGTTGAATAAGCATGCCATGCTCAAGTTGGCCTGAAGCTGGCTTGAAGGAAACTACATCAAAACACAGTCTTTTTCCAGAACCCATGAGATGGCTCTGGATCATGGGCAAGATTGTGTGTACATGAATTCAAAAACAAACAGCAAGAGCGGACTGGAGCCAGAGTAAATGGCAGTGTGTACACAGCCAGAGAGTGAGCGAAATAAGCAAGATGTTTCGCATTGTCAATGTCAGTTGTGCACTGGGCCTCTCTAGTGGCAAGCAGTTATCTGCTCTCTCTGCTGGGTACCTTTTCTGAGGACATCTCAGCACTCCTAGTGGGAAACCCAGCCACAAATACACAAAGTCATCCTTGATGTCACCTTGTCATTTGTCAGCGGTATTGATGTTTAGTAATGATGTAGCCTTCCCTCTTAGAAGTGCATTATGTAACTGCAGAGAGAGAAGTCTTTCTCAGGAGTGACACCCTGGCTTTGGTATATCTTCCCTAAAGGGGTATAACCTTTACAATATTTTTGGCACCAGGTTAAGACATCATTATTTACCCAGGCGTTTTAATTCCCCAGGGTGCTTTGTAATTTTTGACCTGTTCTCGTTTACTATGGCTACAAATCATAGAATCATAGAGTTGGAAGAGACCACAAGGGCCATCCAGTCCAACCCCCTGCCAAGCAGGAAACACCATCAAAGCATTCCTGACAGGTGGCTGTCAAGCCTCTGCTTAAAGACCTCCAAAGAAGGAGACTCCACCATACTCCTTGGCAGCAAATTCCACTGTCGAACAGCTCTTACTGTCAGGAGGTTCTTCCTAATGTTTAGGTGGAATCTTCTTTCTTGTAGTTTGAATCCATTGCTCCGTGTCCGCTTCTCTGGAGCAGCAGAAAACAACCTTTCTCCCTCCTCTATATGACATCCTTTTATATATTTGAACATGGCGATCATATCACCCCTTAAACTTCTCTTCTCCAGGCTAAACATACCCAGCTCCCTAAGCCGTTCCTCATAAGGCATCGGTTCCAGGCCTTTGACCATTTTGGTTGCCCTCCTCTGGACACGTTCCAGCTTGTCAGTATCCTTCTTGAACTGTGGTGCCCAGAACTGGTATTCTGTGGTGCCCAGAACACAGTATTCCAGGTGAGGTCTGACCAGAGCGGAATACAGTGGTACTATTACTTCCCTTGATCTAGATGCTATACTCCTATTGATGCAGCCCAGAATTGCATTGGCTTTTTTAGCTGCTGCATCACACTGTTGATGTTTGTGTTTTATTGTACTGTACAGCAGTATTTCAAATTAATTTATTACTTGTCTTGTTGAACACTGTCCTGGAAATTGTTTTTGATGAAGGTGGTATAGAAACGTTTTAAATAAATAAATAGCAGCCAGTGTCTGTTAGCTCACTAATTCCCAAAACAACCCAGTGAGGTAGGCTACTGTTGTTATCTTAAAGTGCAGATAGGCAGTGGACACTGAAAGAGAGAGTCCTATCTAAAAGCCACTCTGGACTTTCATGGCTGTGGTAAAATGTTAACCAGGGACTTTGTGGTCCACAGCTCATTCTCTTAAGCAGCTCCCAATTACAATTATTTCCCCTTGTTCAAGCACTTATGAACCACTTAAACATTACCACTATGACCACTGCATCATCAAGGTCTCAGGTATCATCAGATCTGAGCGTCATCTAATTTTCACTAGCAAAGCAATTTGCTACCAGAAATGTGTGATTTAAGTTTCAGCTCCCCAAAGGCAGTATATAACTATTACATCATCGTGGAAAGTGGAGATTGTCTAGGAATGGTTTCTGTGGGGGTAAATGTATATGATGCTAGGGTTTTAACAAAGGGACTGATAAACAGTTGCTCATATGGAGAAAGAGGAGTCATTTTGTGAGCGTGACATAGATTATTACGTATAATTATTATGTAATGTTCATTGCAGGGTGCATACCTGGAGAGAAAGGGAAGCATAGCCCCTGAGGGGGAAGATCATCTTTTTATGAGTCAGGATTTACCTCAGAAACAGTCCCAGTGACATAAATAGTAAGGTGATAATTTCAGGTGAAAGAGTAATTGAGATGGTCCTTGTGGCCAAGGGAAACATCTCTGGAATGGTTCCAACTAGTTGGCTTCGCTTGCTTTGGGGAATAACCTCCTCTCATGTTAAATAAAAACCACATCCCAGAATCAGACTGATGCATCAGCCAGTTCCTCTGATGGATGCTGTGACCTTGGAAGTGAAGCATCAATGGTGACTTAGAGACAACATGGCTTCCCAAGAAGACTGCCAAGGGAGGAGTATTGGGACAGTCACAAGTTTTGTAAAGCTGCCAGGCATTTGTGGGACAGAAGTAAACTGTTGCATGTTGCTTTTCAAGCAAGCAAGAGGCTTGTCATTTGGTCTCCCTGTCTCCAGCATCTGGCCCCATTGTACCCATTGTTCTGCGAGCTTCAAAAGCACAGGGATATTTGCAGTTTGCTTGTAAGAGAGTGCCTGAGAGCCACATGACCTGCAGTGTGTCTTCAGTTTTCAAGGGTGGGTGTGATCTCTGTTTGTTCTAGTTCACACTAGACTTGAACATGTCCATTTTAAATTTATATCACTTTCTCCATCGTGAGGTGCCAGTGCTGCCCTATCTAAGCAGACTCATGCCTTGTAGTTTCTGCTTGGCACTTTTCATAGAGATGGGTCGAACACATGGCAAGATGGATTAAATAGCCCTTCTCATAATAGCCCAGCTCTGTTATCAATGGAAAGTGGATAAGACCTCTGATATCTACCTAAAATTCACCAAGCAACATTTTAATTTGTTGCAGATTACCAGGGATTAAATGTCAATTATGCTTGACACAGCATGCTTTTGTGGGAACTGGAGCTGCGTAGTAGATGTGTTACTCATAACTCCTCGAGAGAATCATCAGACTTCTTCCTACTTGATCATATTATCATAAGAACATAAGAATGGTCCTGAATGGGGTAACTGTGCCCCTGAAGGACCAGGTGCGCAGCCTGGGAGTCATTTTGGACTCACAGCTGTCCATGGAGGCGCAGGTCAATTCCGTGTCCAGGGCAGCTGTTTATCAGCTCCATCTGGTACACAGGCTGAGACCCTACCTGCCCACAGACTGTCTCACCAGAGTGGTGCATGCTCTAGTTATCTCTCGCTTGGACTACTGCAATGCGCTCTATGTGGGGCTGCCTTTGAAGGTGACCCGGAAACTACAACTAATCCAGAATGCGGCAGCTAGACTGGTGACTGGGAGCTGCCGCCGAGACCACATAACACCGGTCTTGAAAGACCTACATTGGCTCCCAGTACATTTCCGAGCACAATTCAAAGTGTTGGTGCTGACCTTTAAAGCCCTAAACGGCCTCGGTCCAGTATACCTGAAGGGGCGTCTCCACCCCCATCGTTCTGCCCGGACACTGAGGTCCAGTGTCGAGGGCCTTCTGGCAGTTCCCTCGCTGCGAGAAGCCAAGATACAGGGAACCAGGCAGAGGGCCTTCTCGGTAGTGGCACCCGCCCTGTGGAACACCCTCCCACCAGATGTCAAAAAGAAAAACAACTACCAGACTTTTAGAAGACATCTGAAGGCAGCCCTGTTTAGGGAAGCTTTTCATATATGACAGACTATTGTATTTTAATATTTTGTTGGAAGCCGCCATGAGTAGCTGGGGGAACCCAGCCAGATGGGCGGGGTATAAATAATAATGATAATGATAATGATGATGATAATGATAATAATAATAATTTATTATTATTATTATTATTATTATTATTATTATTATTATTATTATTATTTATTATTATTAAGAGCCTACTCAATCAGACCAGTGGCTCTTCTTGTCCTCATTCTGTTCTCACAGTGGCCAACCAAATGCCTGTGGGAAATCCACAAACAGGACCCAGACAGGAAAGTGCTCTCCCTTCCTGTGGTTTCTAGCAACTGGTATTTCTAGCAACTGGTATTCCAGTTGTGGAGGCAGAGCATAGCCGTCCAAGCTAGTAGCCATTGATAGCCTTGTCCTCCATGAATTTGTTTAATCCTCTTTTAAATCCATCCAAGTTGGCGGCCCTCACTTCCTCCTGTGGAAGCGAGTTCCATAGTTTAACTATGTACTGTGTGAGGAAGTGCTTTATTTTATCTGCCCTGAATCTTTCTGAATCACTCTGTAATTACAGCATTAGCCTCCATTTATTTTTATTTATTAAATATTTATCCTGTCCTTCCAATGGAGCTCAGGGCAGTGTACAGACGTTCTCTCCTAATTCTGGCCTCGCAAGGTAGGTTAAGTTGAAGGAAGAAGATGATGATGGTGATGATGATTATTACCAGTAGTAGTACCATCATTTATTTAGCTGAAATATATATGTGTGTGTGTTTGTAGACACATTTATGTCAGGGAGATCCCTTCCAACTCTACAATTCCATGGTTCTAAGTCTGGGCATACATTGATGTGGGGTGGTTAGTACTATCACAGAATACCAGAGAGAGGGAAAGATTGGGCAATTGTTTCATAATTGGAACATTGAAGTCACAAATTGAGCATGTAATCGCCGTACTATGTAATTATGTAAAGGTTAAGTTACTGGAATGTGCCAAGAAGGAAATGAAAGTACCCAAGTGGCACGGTGCTAGTAAGTCATAATGTATATTTTAAAAATGGCTGTAGTGACATGAGTGTTACCCTTTATTGCACTGTAGAGACTTAGTAGCAATGGAACTTGGGGATTCCTTCTATCAGAGACTTGGATATATAGTCATTTAATATGGCCCAGTCATGGAATATATAGTCATTTAATATTGCCCAGTCATGGATATATAGTCATTTAATATGGCAATGGAACTTGGGGATTCCTTCTATCAGAGACTTGGATATATAGTTATTTAATATGGCCCAGTCAGCTTTCTGCTTTACATTTCCCCTTGTTTCTTCTGAATTTTTTTTTTTTAAATTCTGAAATTTAAAATTAAATTCTGATTTATTTTTTTAAAGGGTGGGGTGTTAAATATTTTCTGCCTGGGTGCCATCCTAAAAAAAAAAAAAAAAAAAAGTCTGGGTGTCTTCTTTACGACCCATCCAGACCTGTGGCTTTATATTTGTAATTAGAGATTCTGTAGTAGAAGGAACAGCTGAAGTTGCAAAACCAGTCTCTTTGTGAAGTTAATCTGCTAAGTATCTTTATACATGACTAAAGAGTTGGTCATGTACAGGTGTGCGGCCATAGGAAGGACTGGCTAGTGCTGCTTTCAGAAGCAAGCCATTCCCCCTCACCTAGCTAGAGGCCATGTCAAAGCAGGTGTAGGAGTTCCTTCCAGTAGCACCTTAGAGACCAGCTAAGTTTCATGAGAAGAGAAGACTCCCTGGAAAAGACCCTGATGTTGGGAAAGATGGAGGGCACAAGGAGAAGGGGACGACAGAGGACGAGGTGGTTGGACAGTGTTCTCGAAGCTACCAACATGAGTCTGACCAAACTGCGTGAGGCAGTGGAATACAGGAGTGCCTGGCGTGCTCCGGTCCATGGGGTCACGAAGAGTCGGACACGACTAAACAACAACTAAGTTTTTTTTTGGTATGAGCTTTCGTGTGCATGCACACTTCTTTAGATCGTATCTAAGGTGTTACTGGAAGGAATTTTTTTATTTTTTATTTTGTTTTGACTACGGCAGACCAACACGGCTACCTATCTGTAACAGGTGTAGGAGAACAGCCTGCTATGCTCTCCTCTGGATATGGGAAATACAGAGGCTTGCCTTGTTGTCTGCTGAAACCACAGCCATGACCTTGGGAAGCCCCCTAGGAATCTCATGGGGGAGCAAAATCTGTTGGGTTGCTAATGCTGGGAACCCTTTCATCTTATGCTCCCTCCCTCTCTCTCCCTCCCTCCCTCCCCCCCTCTCTCTCTGTGTGTAAATAAAACCATATATCACAAAGACACCACAGTCTCTGGTAACCTCCGTACCAAGGAAACCAAGCACAAGGTATGTGCTAGCACCCCTTGAATTTCTCACTGCACTGAGAGTGGGGTGTGCTGTGCACAACAATATTAAGCATATTCAATAGGAAGAGAAGCAGTACCGTTCAGCTGGAAGCAAAGGCAACAGTGCTGATAAACGCCAGAGGATGTTGCCTTTGAGCAAGCTTGAGCAAGCCTATGGAATGCATCGCCACAGGATATTTATGGGTGAAGTAGCTTAGCAGGATTAAATAGATGTGTGTATGCATCTGAACAACTAGATCAAACCATTTCAAAGAATACTGGCTGTCTTGCTTCTGGGCATGCACCAATTTCCTGATAAATAATTTTCTCTCTTCAGTTTGTATTTCTAGATTCGGGCAGAAGATGCATTGTGACTGTTTTAGAATAAAGGCATCACTTTGTCTGCAGACAAGCACTTCTCTCTTCCAGCTTTGCTTTGTGTGTTTTGTGAGAGTCCCTCTCACAAGCACCTGTGCCCTTAATTATACACTTCTTTGCAATTATATGTTACTTCCAGCGAAAAAAGAGTTAATTATAGTAACCCAGATAGTAATAACTTCCCACGTTAAAGCAGTTATTAAATTACTTTGATGTCAGTGTGCTACTACCCAGTGAACTGACACTATTACAACTATAAAGCTTTAAACCTTTCTTAAATAAAACCGAGTAAGAGATAACAACTGTAATGGCGATGCCCAGGGTTGTTTTCTTGCTCAGAGCTTCCAGCACAGCAGCTCCAGAATGAAACCTTCTGCACCAAACACTCCTGATCTCAGATTCACAATAAGCCAAAACAGTTGAGCAGTTCAGGGGAGAAAAGCAGATCATCTTTAACTTCCATAGGGAGAGCCAGCCTTTCTCAACCTGGGACCTTCCAAATCTTTTGAACTACAACTCCCATGATCCCTCACCATTAGCCATGCTGGTTGAGGCTGATGGGGAGTTGTGGCCCCCATCATTCAGAGCACACCACATTGGGGAAGCTTACAGAAGGCACACAGGTGATGGCTGAGTCACAACCAACACATACAATAAAACGAAGTCATTCACAATTGCCATTGCCGCGTATGACTTGAGGGACTGGGATCGAAGGGCGCATGGCTGTTGCATCCTCCTCATGCTGCCCTCCCCGAGCCAGCCCCGCTTTGCTGGTGCACCCTATGGAAGGTAGAGATTGTCTGTTTTTCTCCCCTGAACTGGTCCCAGTTCCCAGGATACTTTGCAGGAAGCTGTTTAAAGTGCTTTAAATAAATAGTTTTCTGTACTGTATAGTCTATGTGCTCCACAGCTCTGTCCTCCTCTGCTACTGCCTTGGCCACTTCACTGTCGGGGTCTAGACTGAGAAGGAATGGTGGAGACTGCCCCCCTCTCCTCCTGCACTTCCCAGAGAAGAGGGAGACAGTATAGATTTAGAACAGTGGTTTGCAGAAGGTCACAGTTCAGAGGCTGCAAAGGGGAGAAGCTGGGAAATATTGGGAGAGGAGCAGAAAGAAGAAGAAGAAGAAGAAGAAGAAGAAGAAGAAGAAGAAGAAGAAGGAGACAGCTGACAGACTCAGTGTCTTTAGAAAGCATTCCAGACCCTTCTCCCAGAACCTAGCAGGCATGGAAAATAGGAGAACAGAAAGCTCAGAGGCAGAAAGCACAGATCAGCCAACGTAGAGATGGCGTATAATAGGAGAGATGGAGGGAGTGGGGCTTTACTCAGAGAAATGCCATTACTGCAAGAGAGGCACTTTTCAAAGCCTCTCTCTGTGAATATTGAATAAAAGACTTGGTAAGAACTCTTCTTGTTTATCTAATTCTTGACTGCGCACCGTGGGAGGGATCAGATTCCCTGAAGCCTGACATTCACTCTGTCTGATAACATTGCTAGCAATGCAGCCATTGTAGCAATGCAGCCATTGGGCTGTGGTGGGCGGGCAGTGCAGAGGTGAGTAGTGCCTGTTAGAAGATGCATGTGTTGAGCCTGAGCTAGGCAGGTTTTATGGCTCAGTGTGGGTTCATTGCACTTCTGGCTTCAAGTATGATGGCCTGCTTCTTCTGCTAATGTGCTCTTTCGTGTGTATGTTATGGGTCCCTGAAGAAGCTAGTACTCTCAAAACACCTGTGAGTGTTGGTCACACTTGTACCAGTCACAGGCATGGCAAGCCATCTCCACCTCCTCTCCTTGTTAGTTTGTACACTGAAATAGTGGCATTACTGCTCCCACCGGCTCCAGCTCACCCCCACCATTGGTGTCTGAAGCCGAGTACACATAACATTAGCCACCATCTGTAGGTATCTTGCAGTTCCTTGAGAAATATTGCTGTTTTCCCACAAACCATTTCCCATCCTGTTTGAAAACATAAGCTGCCCTTAAGCTGGGGGTAATCAGATAATTGTGTGTACGGCAGCATAAAATGTGACTTGAACCGCAGAAGAGGGAAATGACCTTGCTGCATTTTAAGCCACAAATCTGCACATGCCCTTTGTTTTTCTCCCACAACAACAGGTCTACAAATGCTGTGTGTGTTCAAGGCGGCTTGCCGTGATTCCACAGGTGTGCTTGGAGCGCCCTCTATTGGTTCACGTTTGCAAAGTAAATTGATTTCATTGTGCACAGATTCTCCAGCCTCGAGTGCTGTTGTTCTCGTTGCTTGTTGTTCCTTGGCTTTGTAACTCAGGATTCAAATCAACAGGAAGTTCAAAACCGGCCTGCGTCTTTATAACACGACGTAACCTCCGCTCTCCTCTATACTTATGCGGACTGGATTGGCACAAGCAGTTTTATTTGATAAATGAAGTAAATAGAATACAAACAGAAGGAAGCCGGCAGTAGCCTTTGAAGTACTTTCCTAGGGCCAAGCTAGATTTGACGTGGGAGATCCATGATGCAGGATCTCCCACCGTTTTTTTAAAAGAATTAATAGCAGCCCTGGAGGCATTGAGGATTGGCAACAGCATGCTGAATCCAAAGAATCTAAAGAAATAGGATGTGCCACAACTGGGGAGGCTGTCACATGGCATTTTGTAGTGGTAAAGGTAAAGGTAAAGGGACCCCTGGCCATTAGGTCCAGTCGTGACCGACTCTGGGGTTACGGCGCTCATCTCGCTTTATTGGCCGAGGGAGCCGGCGTACAGCTTCCAGGTCATGTGGCCAGCATGACTAAGCCGCTTCTGGCGAACCAGAGCAGCGCACGGAAACGCCGTTTACCTTCCTGCTGCAGCGGTACCTATTGATCTATTTGCATTTTGACGTGCTTTCGAACTGCTAGGTTGGCAGGAGCAGGGACCGAGCAACGGGAGCTCACCCCGTCGCGGGGATTCGAACCGCCGACCTTCTGATCGGCAAGCCCTAGGCTCTGTGGTTTAACCCACAGCGCTATGGGTAAAAGGGCAATCGCTGTGGGTGCGCTAGTTGTATTTGTCAAATTGCACAAGAGGATGTATGTTGCTGTAGTTATGTGCTGAACGTAGGGTCAATAGAGACCTGGGTGCAAATCACTGCTTGGGCATGAAGTTCACTGGGTGACCCTGAGCCAGTCGCTTCCTCTCAGACCACTTGTTTCATAGAATTGTTATGAGGGAGGAAATGGGATAATCCAGTGAAGACAGGATTGAGCTCCATGGAGAAAGGCTGGGGGAAGAAATGTCTATAATTATGTTTAAAAACAGTTTGCTAGGTTGCCAATGAATTCTGCACTATGTAATGTACACAGGAAAAATAACAATACAAAAGCACTAATGAGATTATTGTGCTTGGCTGGTGCAGGAAAGAAGCAGGGAGTTGATAAAATGTTATTTAATAAAATGATTATTAAGAATTGTGGATGTTATATATATTCAAATCTGATTCCCAGAAACTATTTTTAAAGGGTGTTACTTATGGCCCCAGCAACAAAGGTCTACAACGGCCTACTATATTTCTCAAAAGTTTAGCAGGCCACCAGTCATAAATAAAAATAAACAGTTTAACCCACTTTTGTTTATGATTGCCACACATTCTGGCAATGGAATGGTTAACTGAAGGAGCCGCACTCTCTTCTGTCAGGACTACCGGTTACAGAGATATTTATTATGGTATTTTTGTTTAACAAGAAAGGGGGGGGGGGAGAGTGGGAAGTTGGTTAATACTTGAGAAAAACAGTTGGCGAGGATATAATCAGGCAGGAAACAGGAAATGATGTCACTAGGTAACAAACAGGAAGCAATGATTATAATACAATGAGATCTCCTTGCTTTGGGTTGAAGCTTAAGGGGGGAGGGGAATTCCCTACCACCAAGAAGGTGCAGTTTTGGTTCCAACAATTTCAGCTTGAGTGTTTTATTTTCTGGGAAATTCTGGGAAGAACATAGAAAAATGCTTAGTTAGCATAATTTGTTAGAAATTTACCTATAAACCTACAGTATTAGATTTTCATACCAACATACTGCAAAATTCCATACCAAGTCCCTATTATGAACAGGGAAATGGGATATTAACTGAGAGGTTTTCTTTCCCCAAAAACTTTTTATTGATTATTTTTGTTACATACGAGGAGACACCCAAAAAAACAGGTAAACAACAGGAGTAATACAGAGTTGCAGAATCAAAAAATAACAGCAAACCAGAGGTTTTCAAGAGCAAAGAATGATGAACGCTTTTGCCATAATAAATGTGTTAAATTGTAACCCAATACCTATACATATCTAGGAGTAAATCCTTCAGACATCTATAGGATTGCATTGTTAGTCTTTAAAGCCACAATACTCTGCTGTTTGTACAGAAATTATGAATGGACACTTATTGGAGTGTGAATTCTAGTGGAAAGTGGAAAGCTGCCTTTGTTAGCCTTATTTTGAAAATTATACTTAAATAATAAGGATGCAAATGAATGGTAGGCTTGAGAAAATATCACAGATATGAGCTAAGATATTTGAGGCAGACCCTCCCCCCCCCAATACAGAGAGCTGGTGTTTCTGATACACATCAGAAGTCAAATATGGTAGAAGGCTGATTTTTAAATTAAATCTGAAGCAAAATTTCTGGCCTAGCACAACAGGTCCATTTAAAAAAGAAAAAAACAGACTTTATGTGGTTTAAAAATGCATTGAAAAGTGTGAGATGAATGAATGAGTAATGGGAAGATGTGTAAATATCCTGCAAGTAAATCGGGATGAATGCAAGTTGAATGCTCATTGTCACAAAACGCAACTGCCTTCCCACAACAAATCAGAACAAATGCTCAGTAAAGACCAGACATAGCCTAAGCTTTGTGCAAGTAATTTAGGCTGAATGCTGAATAAACAGGTTGTCTGGCGGAGCCTATAGTTCCTTTCCTCTTTGGAGGAAATGTTTCCTCCTCTGTCTGGAGACTCGGTGGGTGTGCTGTGTAATCTGGGATCTTATACCCTCAGTAGGCCTATCTGACACTCAGCTCCCTGAGGCGGCGGCGGGGGGGGACGGGACCTTTTTTGAGAGAGACAGTTGCTTTTAGAAGCAAAGTGTGGCTTTGGGATTCCTGACTGATCAAACCTCCAGGACAGGGCTTGCTAGTGTAACTTGATTTGGGCCTAGCATTTGGAGGCATTAGTTTTGAAAGCTGGCCCTTCTAAGTATTTTGCCAATTACCAATGGCAAAAGGGGGCAAGATAGGAATTATCTGTTGACGGTGATTCTTAACAGTCACCACTTACCTAAATGAACAGTTAATAGCAGAGTACAACACGTATCTGCACTCCTGGTGTTGATGTGGATGTCAGTTGTGCTTGTCCTATTGATGTGGAAGTGTTGCCATGCAAAAGGTGGGTCACCCACCCAACAAGACCCTCCTGGGCAGGGCTGCCTATCGATGGGGTAAAATGAGCAGTACTAACTTGAAGGGGCTGGTTTTATTGATCAGTTCAAAGGGGTGTTTCGTGTGGGGTGTACACAATTGCCTTAGGCAGAAGCAGAAAGACAGATGTTTTAGGAAACAAACCCTGACCCATGCCCTGTGGGTTTTTCGCTGTAAGAGCAAAGACCAAAACAAAAGGCACCAGTGCAAGTCAAGCTGGGGAAGTGAGCAACATTGTTGGGAAGGTTGGGATAGAGTGATGAAGGCGTGAGTTCCTCTAGGAATGGACATGCATAGCAACACATTTCCACACACTAGAACCATAGAACTGTAGAGCTGGAAGGGACCACGGGTGTCATCTAGTCCAGCCCCTTGTAATGCGGAAATGCCCAAGGTGGGGCTTAAACCCACAACCCTCATGCCATACTGACTGAGCTATCCCAGATGTCATCTGATGTCATCATGCTGGGGTTGACAGTTGGGTTGTCCTGCCCATCTGCCATCTGTGTCACCCTGCAGAGGTGGGGCCAAATAAGGATCTGGCCTGCAAAGCCAAAATGGTTCCTTACCTCTGGTCCAGAAGACCTGTTTATGGAACATTCATTTTGATTTGTTTGAGGGGAGGTAATATAATATTGCATCAAACGCGATGAAATCAATGGTCATAACTAACTTAAGAGTATAGATTTCGGTGGATCTACTCTAGGTACAATTTGATCAGATACAACCATAATAAAATTAAGAGCTGTCTGGACAAATATATTTTATTTGCATCAGTGTTTTCTGCTCAGACTCTAGAAGGCTACATATGAAACAACAACCTGCAGCAATGAAAATAGAGTTTGGCAAAGAGCTATAGAATCATACACTTTTTCAGAGCTAGGGTTTGGATTAGGAGCAAAATGTACAGTCTTCTCTCTGATGTACAACAAATATATATATATTGACCAACCAAGGTGGATATAAGAATAAGAAATAATGGGAACAATGTAGAGACACAATGGCGTCAGCCATGCCAAGTGGAAATTTAGTTCACCACACAGCTGGTCAGGTTGCCTCTCTCACACACAGAGCTTCCAAAAATCAGTTTCCCCCCAATATGAGCCAAACTGTGAGCAAAGTTACTACCGTATATTGCTTTTTAAAATTTATGACCCCAGCTACGCAAAAGAAGTTGGTGGAGTCATTACTAGCACCGAATGGCTTCACAGTAGACCAGGCATGGCCAAACTTGGCCCTCCAGCTGTTTTGGACTACAACTCCCATCATCCCTAGCTAACAGGACCAGTGGTCAGGGATGATGGGAATTGTAGTCCCAAAACATCTGGAGGGCCAAGTATGGCCATGGCTGCAGTAGACTATGCCATTGTACAATGCACACAATCCTACTTCCTTTCACTTATGGCCATATATCACTCACCTGAACTTCAACTCATGACCAAATAATTCTGCAATTCAATTTCTGTGGATTACTTAAAAGAAAGAAAGCCTTGAGCTGTCCCTTCAGTTTTAGCTAAGAATTATCCCATGTGAAGGTTTTACTGTACTAGCAACCTTTGGAGGTTTGGGAGAAAAGTCAGGGATGTCTCATCCTGCAGTTGGATGTGTACAGGTTCTCTCATACAGTTCACTTTAAAGCAATAATACTTTACATTCTTTTTCTTTTAATCTCCTTCGGAGTTCATGCTTAGTTGGTACTGGTATATATAGTTTCTTTTAGAGCTCTTGTTTGTTTCGCAGAATACAGATTCACATATAAATCCTTTTCATCTGGGGTCAATGGACATAGTTCTCAGCACTGTCCTTCCTTGATATAATTTTGTGCTTTGTCTTGAGACTCAGAAGCCAGATTTGGGTCTCAGTCCTGTTTGCTAAGCTGTGGGGAGAGCTCCCTGACTATTTTGTTGTTTAGCTGTTTTTTTGTTTGAAGGAGGACTCTCTCTTTCTCTGTATGTAATCCGTGCGTTCAATTAAGAGAAGCATCTGTCGGGTTTATTTCACATTGCCAAGGAAGGGCTGCAAATCAGGAGCATCTGCTCTGTTTTTTGTCAATGGCTTGTTTTTCATAATTTGCTCTGCAGGGTGAGTGTTTGGGGATGGGAGGGATCTTTTCGTTTCTCCCATCTTTATTATTGTTTTGCCTCAAATGGTAGTCAAGGAGACTGATTAGGATTTTCAGCTGATTTTACTAAGCAAAGAATTAAAGAGGCAAACGGAGTTTTTAAGAAGGTAAACAAAACTGTGTATCATTAAAAATAAGGGCAAAGTAAGGACCGCTCATTAATAGTTGTTATGGCTTGTTTAATGATGTGTTATGAATTACAGTGGTACCTCGGGTTAAGTACTTAATTCGTTCCGGAGGTCCATTCTTAACCTGAAGCACCAGGTTAACTTAACCTGAAGCACCACTTTAGCTAATGGGACCTCCTGCTGCTGCTGAGCCGCCAGAGCACAATTTCTGTTCTTAGCGGGGTTCTTAACCTGAAGCGTACTTAACCTGAAGCGTACTTAACCCGAGGTACCACTGTATAGGCAGGCTTCACCTAATGAACAGAGGACAACCCTAACCTTAATCCTTCCACCCTTGCAACAGGGCTTCCCCCCCCCCTTTGGTGGGGGGGGGGTCAGGAGAACCCCAGAGCAACACACAGGGGAGGATCACTCCATTTGGCCAGCTGATATGCTTACATAGACAGAATATTTGTTAATAGTGTGACGTTGAACTCCACCCTCTGGGTTTGCAATTTCAAGTTGTTTTGAAAAAAAGATTTTGTTTTAGAAGAGACAATGCACAGCAACCCACATAACAAAATACTTGGATTTAAACTCATTCCATTCCATGGGCTTCAATCCAAGTACTGCAGCTCAGGTAGATAATGCTTAACATTTGTCTTACTTTAAGGGCCGTAATAACTGTAGTAAACCTATCGCTAATTAGCCAACACCCTGAGGTTTTTTTTGAGTAACAGGTTAGCAGTGCCTTTGCCACTCATGATCTGCGTGAAGACTGTCCTAAACCTCATGCTGTATTATTTACTACTACTGTACTGAGAAACATCCAGAAACAGGGATGTAAAACCACCAGCAGCAATTAAACCCCTGGGCACTTTCCCCTGCCATTTCTGCCAAGGCATGATTATCAAGTCCTATAAGCAGTAGAGGTGGCCCTGTTATGGGAGGTGCAGGGTGCTGCTTGGTTGACATTGACCCATGACAGGGCCTTCTCATGGCAGTTCCCATTTGGGGGGGTGCCCTCTCTGCTGAAGTGCATCTATCTACCACTTTAACTTTCAGAAGGAATTTCAAAACAATCCTGTTTACCCAGGCACCCGATGGGTGAAGAATACTTTCCCTAGTAACCTTGATATTATTAGCTGTGGAAGTATGTTAATGTTTTACAGGTTATTAGATGTTTTGAAGATGTTTCCACTGTATTGTTTTATCACTGATGTTGCGCTGCCCTGCCCTCTTTTGGAAGGAAAGAAAGATACAAATTTAATAATTAAATACATTATTATTTGCGGAAGCAGAAATCTGGAAGCGTACCCAGATCTGTAATAAACAATGCTGTGACCTAATGCTGAAAATAATTCATTTAGTTATGCGTCTTATATGCAGTTTCTAATTTCTGTTTTCTCACACATATTTTATCATATTTACTTTGCATCCTGTTTAAAGCATTTTGGAGTAGACAGCTGCTCTGATACATCCTGAACTCTGTTAGAACAGAGAAAGGTAAGAAGCCAGCAAAGGAACTTGGTCGCTCGTTAATAGAATATAAAGTTGAGAAGTGAGTATTTATGTCCTGAAACCTTTTCCAGAATGAACAACAGATGTAATTTCTATTGTTGTGTAAGAACCAATATAGGCCAGGGTTTTGTCCTTATTCTAAGGACTATGTAAAAAGCTTGGCTTTATTACAGTTCTAGATTTAAAATGTAAGAATTCTTACATCAAAGAAGCTTATCAACTAAAAAAAATAAATACACTGAATTCATTCACCAGAAACTTTGTGAACTTTGCATATGTTATGTAATGCCAAGCAACAAATTTATATTACTACAGGACCTGTTAGAACTCTTAGCCTCTATGACAAAGATTTCCTGTAAACACTGGAAGATCATGAAACTCAAGTCATAAAATGAGAAACCACACCAAACTTTGCAGTAGCAGGAAAGTATTTTCATTATTTGAAAAAAAAATAAAATTCAAACTTTGTCATCACATAAAAACATAACATGATAAGTAATAAACATATTTACACTTCTGTTTTTGATTATAAATATACATTATATACAAAATAATGTTACAAAATGTAGAAAGTTCAGTGCTTCTGATTTTCTTTTTAAATTATTGAAATACTATGTTTTAAAATAACTACAAACAGACACTAGTATAAACCATATTATTGATTTCTGAAGGTCATTTTCATAACGGTCTTGAATGGTCAGACCAAAAGGTCAGTAGTGAACATTCTGAGCAAAATCTTGCTTGCACAATTCAAGGCTGGAGGTGAACAAAACTGATGCTGGGATTTACAAGGTCAGGAACATTGCTCTTCCACCACAGAAAGCACAATCCCAACTTCCTTGAATGAAAATTTGCTTCCTCTCTCTGCTTCCGCCATATTCCCTTTCCCACAGTACATGTTTATCACTACAAACATCACAGCACTTCCTATCTGAAATGTCTATTATTATTGCTGTAAATGTATAAGAGTCTGTGTGCACTGAGTTTTCCAGTTCAGAACTGCTCCTTTGGACTAAAAAACGTAAGTTTACTCCTTTCCTTGTAGCAGTATTAAGGAATGAAGAAGCAGAACAAACCAATAAATTTATGATTTCACCCACATACATCCCTCGATAAGTCCCCCTTGTAGCTTAGTCTTTCTTAGCCCAGCAGAGCTGTAGATAGTGGTGGCTGTTTTGCAGCAAGGAATAAAACTTCAGGGCTCATAAACACTTCCCTGGCTGTAAAAAAAACAAGTTTAGACTTGGAGGTTATTTGCAATTGAGGTGGTGGCACCAGATTCAGATATCCAACACAAAATTCCAAATCCTACCTAATGCATATGAAGAAGAAACACACTTCTATTCATGGTGACTAGTAGTGCAAAGGGCATGAAAACAGCTGATTGATTTTAAACGCACTTGTAAGGCTTTCAGCGAGCACTGGGATTAAGGTTCCTCATACTGAGGAGGCGGCAGCGGCAGGATTCTCCTCTGCTGTTTAAGTCCATGGATGTTTCTGTCATTCAGAAATAGGAGCAAATCCCAATTTACTGCTCAGTTCACCAAAGCATCATCCTAGGAGATGAAATGCCAGCTCATTATCCATCTCCCCTTACATTGTCTGGAATACATGGAAGGGGCAAAGGGATGTAAAATAGAGAAGCAACAGGAGGTACTGGTAGTAAGTAACTCCTTGCCAATACTGTTTGGGTACTGCAGGGGGGAAAGGCAGTTATGTCTTGATTTGGGCTCTCTAGATTCTTAAAACACACTTCAGGCACTTTCAAATCCAGAAAAAAATGGTGAGCTCATTTATTCTGTATCCATTATATGCATAGAAAAACATGTTTCTTCATTCATTCTTCTCACAGTATTGCTGGTTTATTCTGTGACGGCAGAGTGCCTTTTGCACCAACGGGCACCTTCCAAGATTGATGTTTTGGAAAGTCACACAACTGTCCATGAGCAACTGGCAGCAAAGTAATTTCAAAGGCTAATAAAAGACACCATCACTGCTTCTCCCCTCCCTGTAGTCAATTACATTCCTCTTATCAGACTTCAAAATAAGGGAACAGGGGGCCAAAAGGTCTATTGCATCTTTAAATTCACAGTCTGTCCAGTTCACCCACTTCCATCCTCTCCTCCTCCTGAGAGCAGCAAATTGCATATAATTAAAAAAGTCCAAGTCCAATCCAATTGTGAATTGTAAACAATTAGCAGGAATGTCCACCTTGTGGCATCTCCAACACTGAGGTGCAAACAGAGCAACCTTCATTCTTATACCTGTTTATAAACAAATGGGGGGGGGGAGAAATTAGAAACAGGCAGTGCTATTCAAAATACAGATTAAAGATGCAATCCAAATTCCCCAGCAGTAGCAGCAGAGCTTTGTAGAGCAGTGGGGCCACCAGATGGGAGCAAGATAATTGGCCTGATGCTGTCAAGTGAGGGCAAGGGGCCTGGCATGAATTTTATCAATTTCCCCTTCCTGTTGTAGCCCTTTGCTCCATATCCCATGCCTTTTTGAAACAGGTTTTCAGGAGGTGTGGGGTGCTAGAGTGGGTAGTGAGAAGTGAGAATGCAGAATTCTGGTTTCAGAAGTAAGAGCCTAAGCCAATGTCTTTACTCTGGGATTCAGACCTTAAAAACAAAACAAAAAAAACCTTGAAGATCTAACCCATTAATTTCTCTATTTTCTTAAGTATTGCTTGCAGGAATGACCTGGAGCAACACTAGAAATAGTTCCATTACTACCCACTACTTGCCAGATGTATGCAAATGATGCCTGAAAGTCTAAAACTGCATTGCTATCTTTTCAGATTTTTATTATAAAAAATGAGACCTTAGCTCTATAAATTAATAACTATTGGTGACAAATATAGTTTGGGAGCAGGATATCTGAAGGATCACCCCTCTCTGCATAAACCTGCTTGTCAGTTGTGGTCACCTTCCAGGGCTCTGCTCTATGTTCTGCAGCCAAGGCAGGGCCTTTTCAGTGATGGCCCTCCGACTGTGGAACTGCCACCCAAGGGAGAATACACTGGCTCCCCTTATTTATTGTCAGGTAGGTGGTTAAGACATTTCCCCTCTTTTAATATGTGTTATCTCTGTTTATTTTTTGTTTTGAATGTCATTTTTGTTTGTATTGATATTTATTGTTGTAAACTGCTTTCAGAGCTCTTTTTGGAGCCAAAAGCAATATAGAAATGTTTAAGTAATTAAAACAGCGGACGCTGTAACACTCCAACAGTTTGACTTTAGCCCCAATGGCGCACTCTTCCGCTGTCTCTTGAGACAGGCGGATGGCAACAAAAATTAAAATCTATGTAGGCAACATACATACCTCTGTGGCTATAACACACTCATTTCGCTCTTCTGCTATCACAAAGACAGACTGGTACATGGAATCCCTTGGAGAGCATATAGCTGATATTCTACATTCTGGCTTTTCACTGTTGAAAACATAAAAAAAAAATGATAAAATTTCTGAGCAAAATTTTCTCGTTTCATGTGTTAAAACTGAAGAAAGGATCTTTTACAGTAGCTGAGGCCATGAATGACAGCAAATATTTTAAAAAATCAGTTTCCAACCAATGACAACCTCAGTCTTCTATGACCAAATAACTATGACCAGGCTGAAACTTGCATATGGGGAGTAGCCTGGTTTCAAGTAGCATTCATTGTGTTTTATTAGACAAAGTAAATCAGCTTGACTTACTAGGTGCAGTAGATGCCCAAATTTTTAAATATTTTATGCAAAGGCTGTAAGTCTGCATTAAAAGATAGAATTTGAACTACTTGGCTGCACTTTCTTTTTGTCTCTCTCTCTTCGTTTCCTCACATTCACAAGACCAGTTAAATTAGGTGAGCAGTTCAAGCATAAAGGATCTGTGTAGAGGTGTTTTTGTGAAGTAAACAACTTTGACAGGAACAACCGCATGCAGCCCTGCCTCACGTGTCATGATAAGACACAGTTTGTCTTAAACCATGGTTGAATTGTGAGTGTGCCTCTGCTGTGTGGGCCCTCTGTGTGGCTTATCCCTACTTGCCCCACATAGCTCAAACAAGCCATAATATCACGTCATTCAAACCCAGACCATGAATTGTTTGCTTTAAACTAACGATGAGCAATAAGCCAAAAATAAACTTAAGAACAAACATTAGTTGGTTTCTAGCCCTCAGATAATGGTTTCTTTGAATCTGTTACAACATAGTCCTACCACATATCTACCGGTAGCTACAGGATTGGCCTTGAATCAGTGCATTGCAACCTGGCCGTAAGATGGGTTGTGCCAAGGCATTTACCAGAATGTTATTTTATTTAAGTTTTAAGGAAGGTAAACTACTTCCAGAACTTGATAGACTGTCAACTCTCCTCTGTTGCTATGAGCAAAGTGTACTCTGCATGAAATATAAAATGTCAGAGCTATCCACTTTCCAGAATCTAACACATTTATGAGTTGTTCCCTACTGCTGTTCTTTGCACTACATAGGCTTCCTTGTTCACAAGTGCAGAGAAATTAGATTTCTTTAGAAGGTGTTCATACCTGCGTAACCAGAAGGGTGATTTCTCTCCTATACATTTTTCACTTTTATGATATTTATCTTCCTGAGCCCCTCTACTCGTCAGTTCCTTCATCAGGTTATAATCCAACGTGTGATTCTTAAGTTTGTAGTTTGATTTCTCCAGCACGCAGTCTACTTCAAGGTCTTTGTTTTTATTGGTGTTTTTCAGTTGAGACGCTGGGATGAGATTTTCCTTCTGGAAGTCAGACAGGTTGTTCATGGCTTCTGAATTCTGTTCTGGCTGTCTCTGCATCTGCCGGATAACTATAGCGATCATGCAGCACAAAACAAGAAGTGCCACTAGCCCAATGCCCATGGATATGGCCACCCAAGGAACCTGTTTAGGAGGCTCTGAAACTGAATGCACTGGAAATTCACAATGGCTGCCCATGAAGCCAGAAAGGCAGTGACAAGCAAAAGTAGTAGGATAAAGCCCAACATAGCATGTTCCCCCATTCTGGCAGGGCTCAGAGGCACACTCATCTCTAGTTCTGGTTTCACAGTTTTTGCCAGCGTAGCCTGGCAAGCAAGTACATGTATAATCATGTGTAGTCACAAGGTCATGACAAGATCCTCCATTGGAGCATGGATTTCTGGAACACTTGCTGATGTTTATCTCACATTTCTGACCAGAGAAACCAGGACGACAACGACACACATGTTGCTGGCCCAAAACAAAGCATTGCCCACCTGTAGAGAAGAACACAGTAAAAAAAAAAAAGCTTGGTTAGGAATTAAAAGCTTGATTAGGAACTATTATTTAGCAACTGCTGTGTGTTGCACTGAACATAGAAGCAAAGACCAAGACTACCCAGGCACTAGAATATACAGGGTGAGTCCTTTAAAAGAGGCCCCGTGGATACAGAGTACACATGTTCCACGGGGCCTCTTTTAAAAGACTCACCCTGTAGTAGTACAGCCAACAGGGCAAAGCTGAGGAGAAGACATAACCTGATACAGAATCATCAAGAATGAAGTAGGAGGACATAAGCAAGTAGCAGGCATCACAGAACGTGTGTCATGCCCAGGGAAACTTTGTGGGAAAAGATATCAATTGGGAAATATTGACTTGATGCACAAGGAGACATTTCTAGACACAGAGCAGCAATACAGAAGGTGCAGAAATGAGGGAATGTAGACAACAAGAAGAGGTCCAGTGACAGCTAAGATTGCAGAAAAGCAAGAAGAAAAGATACAGTACAGAACTAAGATTTAGAAAACAAAAAATGGGTGTCAGATGGTCCATCAGTCGCTTCCAAAATCCCCCGATGGACCACATGAAAATTGCAGAGGGTCTTGGAGGCACTTACGGATTTTTCTGTCAGTTGTAGCAATTATAATGCACTACGCTAGATGATGTATTTTTTTGAATTCTATTTTTACAGACACACTGTTCCACCTGAATAACATTTGTGGACCACTAGAGGTCTACAGACCTATTTGGGAACCCCTATACTATAGTCTTATGAAGTGATCATGTATATAAGCGAACAGCATTGCAAGCTACTCCTCCACCCTGTGAGTTAAAGAGCAACTTGGGAAGAGTTATTTTGAGCTGGGGGAAAGAATCACTGGAGGGAAAGGGTTAAGGAGACTCTTTCCCCCTCCACTCGGCCCAAGCTGATCCTTTTTTTAAAAATGTGGAGAAAAAATATGCAACTCCATGTAACATGCAATATAAACCTCACAAGTAGAAAATATACCGTACAAAGTATACCTTATAATAGGAGAAGAAAACTGACAGATCAAGGGAGGAGCACAGAATCAGATTAAAGTTTCATTATTGTCTGTCCCCAAAGGTGAAACTCCTCTGGTGAAAGGACTTACCATTAGAACAGGGGTTGTTGGTACACCTGTCTTCTTTCTTTTCGCAGTTGGATCCTGTAAAGCCCATAGGACAAATACAAGCATAGCTTGTTCCTCCTTCTCTTTCTAGGCATGTGCCACCATTAAAACATGGAGAATCAACACAAGTCAAGGCACTGTGCTCACAATTAACACCATCGTATCCTGGAGGACATGTGCATTTGTAGTATTTTCCTAAATCCTGTGGGGAAAATTAAGGAATACTGTATATAAAATTTAGCTCTTTCAAACTAATTGCTTTCAGTTATATTTCCTGTCCATTTTTCAAAGGGACATAAACTTTCATAGATGTGAAAGCAGATACATCCAAAACAAATTAAATTAAAATGGAATCAGATTGGGTCTCCAGGTAAGTAGTAACTTGGGGACCAAGCAGGGCTAAAACACAACTAAAGTTTTATCTTACAGATGAAAAAGTAAATGCACACTATAAGTGATACTACTACAAAGAGACTTGAGTTCATACCAAAAATATACTTATCAACTATTGATGGTTACTAAAAAGAGCACTAAGGGAATAAGACTTATTAACCTGCTATGGACTCTACATACTCAGACACTACCAAAGTGAAGTAAGACATACTGAAAATACTACTTGCAGTATAACTGTGTAGCTAAAAGAAGGTACATGAAGCAGATAGATGTGTTCTATATAGCACTGAAGGCCAGGACTATGCAGGGGGGGTCAGTAATATTTTTGCTTTTGTATGTGTGCAGGCCCTATGTGAGCTTCAGGGCCCCTCTATGCCATAGCCAGGGGTGCCACCATATCTGCACCAGCGCTACCCCCACCCTTTTTTTTTGCCGATGCCACAGTGCCTGCTAACCTCTCCTTCACCAGTGGCCAGGAAGTCTCCCCAAGATGGTATCCACCAACTACCTTTAAATCATCATCAGAGGCCCTCAAAATAGCAAGAGGCTGCTAGAAGGAAGAGCCTTCTCAGGAACAGCGTCCTGGTTCTGGAATGTTCTCCCTAGAGAGGCTCACTTGGAGCCTATTCCATATTCCCTTCAGTGTCTGGCAAAGGCTATTAAAAATTTCTCCCAGGCTTTTTAGGGACTTTTAATAGATTTTGATATTTTTGCTCTAAATTTTAAAGATCTGCCTGTGGTTGGTTTTCTTGATTTATTTCTGCTCTAATGTGTTGTTTTTATTGTTTGTACTGTATTTTAACAATGTACACCCTCCTTCCCCAGACCTTTGGTAAATGGAGGGCACAGAAATACTGTAACCAGTCAATCAGTCCCTCCTCTTCACCTGTCAGACAGGGGTATTGTGAATATAAGGTAAAGGTAAAGGAACCCCTGACCATTAGGTCCAGTCGTATCCGACTCTGGGGTTGCGGTGCTCATCTCGCTTTATTGGCCGAGAGCCGGCGTACAGCTTCCAGGTCATGTGGCCAGCATGACTAAGCTGCTTCTGGCGAACCAGAGCAGCACACGGAAACGCTGTTTACCTTCCCGCCAGAGCGGTTCCTATTTATCTACTTGCACTTTGACGTGCTTTCGAACTGCTAGGTGGGCAGGAGCTGGAACAGAGCAACAGGAGCTCACCCCGTTGCAGGGATTCGAACCGCCGACCTTCTGATCAGCAAGCCCTAGGCTCTGTGGTTTAACCCACAGTGCCACCTGGGTCCCAATATTGTGAATATACCATAGGTATATTCATGCATACTACCCCAAACTCATTGGTGGAAGGACAGGATATAAATATGGAAAGCTGTTTTTTCTCTTTTCACAAATGAATTTCCAACATATAATTAGTTCTTACTGTGCAACTGCCTCCATTCTTGCAGGGGTTACTGTCACATTCGCTGATATTCCGTTCACAGTCAACACCGGTAAAACCCTCTTTGCAGGAACATGTATAACTTCCCTGGCCAGTGTTCATGCAGGTGGCTCCATTCTTGCAGGGTCTGTGATGGGTGCAGTAGTTCAGATCTGCAAGGACAGAAACATGACAATGAGATAGTTATGTTTTAACAAAGAACAAAAAAAGATGAAACACTAGAAGTAGCAGAACAGAGACTTTGACCAAAACACCTTCAATTTATTGTTCAATAGAATCAATGGAAATTTGTGTCCTCAGCCAGGAGGACTGTTAGGAATGCCTAAAATAAACTGATGCTGGGGGTGCATAAGCTCAGTACTTTTCCCACAATGTAGTTCTCATTGCCACAATGAGTAACACTTAAAACCTTTACATGTGCAATAAGACAAAAAACAAAGTCAGCTGGTGGCCCTCACTTTTGTTCATAACCTGGTATATCAAAAGGGCATGAAAGGAAATGGACTTATGAGCTTACTCTGAGCTTTTAGTATCATGAATATAACCAAGGTAAGATACTTTACTTAATGATAGACGATCAATCAGCATTTCACCTGCTAGGCCAATTAAAATACCCTTAAACGGATAGGCCAAGAAAAGGCCATATCCTGCAATAACTATATATGCATCCTTAGGGCTATAAGAATGATTTTGCTTTGAATCTGGGTGGGCTGATAAGCCATTAACTGTACTGCGTTTGGAGCCAATACTTGTCTTTGTAGGTGCCTAAAGCTATTAGCAATAAGGGGATTTAAATGTGCATTTATCGAGTTGAGAAAGATACTAGTAAGTTTATACACTTCCAACATTCTCATTAGAATAGGCTTTCTCTAGACAAAGTTTCTTCTACAAGGTTCAGAAATGTTTATTAGGATGTTCAATCATACATAGGTGGTATAACTACCCTGAAATATATTGACCATGTGTGTGGTTAATAAATTAAATAATTGCATGTCTGCATATTCCCCATAAGGATTCCATTGTAGCAAAACAACTTGTAACCCCAGTTTAATGTACGGATATGACTTTGGAGAACCATAGTTATTCAGCTGAGATTACATCAGAGATCATGGAAACATGTCAGGTGCATGGTCCCTTGAAACAGAATCTGGAGATTTCCCCCAATTTCCATTTATTTTAAATTCTGCATTTGTCATATAAGAATATTCCCATGAGTAAAAATAAGGAAGAGCCAGATTCTTTTTGCTTGTGATACCGTATGTTTAGAAAATTGCCTTAGTTAAGTACTGTATATGATAGATCACTAAATTTACAGTTTTATAAGGGACAAGAGGCAAGACTAAATGTGTAGTGTGTATACTTAAAAGAAAAATATGTGCAAATACTTTTGAATGTTCCTGTAAACATATACATTTACAGAAAGAGAAGAATTTAAGAGAAATTTTGACATTTGGTCACAATCATCCAAGATAATCAGATTCAAAGTCGACTTCTTGCAGTAACCTAAAATGTTAAATTTCTCCTTAAGAAATTTATCAGCAAGAAAAAAACTCACATTAAAATTAATGGATTTTTGCTATAACTACAACTAACCTTGATCACAAAAAAGGCCTCCCCAGCCTTCATCGCATATGCACTTTCCTGGTTTTGTACAGGTCCCATGGCGACAACCCACATGAGGGATACATTCATTACAGTAACGGCCTTTCCAACCACTACGACAGCTGAAAAGAAACAATGGAAAGTCTGAAGTAACTGTTATAATACTTTGAGCTTACTTGAAGTCAAAGGGAATTTTATCAGTGATGACCACTGAAATGAGTAAAGTGAGAAGGGAGAGAAGTGGGACTCATATACTGTTAATCACATTGAGATCTAATACAGCAACTACTTACATGCACTCTCCTGGCTTTCTGCAAAATCCACTTTTCTCTGAACACCCATCTAGACAGATAGCTGTTTAATTGAAAAAGAACAAAGTTTTAGTTAATACTTTCAAAAATGCATTTCAAAGTATTTATTGTTGTATTTGTATCCTTCAACAAGCTCAAGACAGCAGCCTAGTTTGCACATCACAGTAAATATTAGTTAACTGTTTACTGTAAACATACTGAGCTGGGCTGCTGATCTGGCAACAAGCCACGATCCCTGGCTTAGCATTATGCTTGAATCAGGGATTGTGGCTTATTTCATGCCCCCAAACTAATGACCATGGTTTCAGCAAAACAAATCCTGATCCCTGGTTGGGTATAATGCTAAGCTAGGGTAATATTTTGTTTCTTCTTGCACGCTGGCAGGGAGGACCAAATGAGTCCAGTAAACTATTAACTCTGGTTTATTATGATGTGCAAACATGGTCAACATGTTTTCTCATTGTGACAATCCTGAGAAGCTGTGACTGACCCAGAGGTTAGGCAGAGAGTGAATGGCCCACAATTGCTTACAGTTGTACTTTGCACTAAAAACAAAAATTCAAATTCTGTTCCAAAGATTCTCATATGCCATGCTCTAAATTATGTAAACCAATGTGAAGTGGGGAAATGTACAATTTTATGTATAAAACAAGTGTAATTTACATGCATTATTGTGAATCCAACATTTGATTTGCTTTTTAAAGGCAGAGAACTAGAAGAAACCTGTAGCACCAGCACCATTCTTAAAGAAATTTCCTTTAGGCCAGGAGTTTTTTTATTTTGTTTTGTCAACAAATATCGACTCGGTTCCCTAAGACCAATGAAAACAAGAAGTGGCTGGATTTTTAAAATTCCTACAGCTGCACTGCCATCAGTTTTGGTGATAGTTGTGATGTATACACACAACTTTAGCAATAATAAAACTCTAAACTTCTTAGATGTACCTGAACCCATAGTTAAAATGCCAGTATGAAATTCACTAAGAAGCTGCCCTGGCAATTGGAAGTGTTTTGAAATGTAAAATTAGACTTGATAATTCCTTTTACAGTTCTTGTTATCTAGAACATTATGCTAAGATACTGGGGACATTTGATGCAGTCACCATCTAAAGCTGGCTGACTGAAAGTAGTTGCAAAGCGGGGAGTGGAAATGATGTGAAGCACAGATGCAGGAAATGGTGCGATGGCCCCAGGAGCAGGTGCAATAAGAAAAAGAACCATTTATGAGGGAGCTACATTCCCCCGATTCTTTAGTACCAAGGGAATGGGGGTGGAAACAACTGTGGTTCCCATTCATTTCCATTATTGCACATACACTACCTCACCCAGACAAATGAATGGAGTGGCATTTTTGCTCCACTGACTTGCTTAGAGTTGGAGGTCTGCAATCAAAATGGGCACACCTGCAGACATCATAAATGGCAGCACAACGGAACATAATTTTGAGAACCACTTCTATGGAGCCTAGGAAATTGCGAAAGGCCTTCTAAATGTAAGAAATGGTCCCAGAAAGTAATGTGAATCGGTTAAAACTAATGCCTGGCTGCAGCCTTATAGAAGCTTTCAAATCACATTTGTGTGTATTAATTAGAAGCTGGTTCCAAGGAAAAACCAATTGCATCCAAGAACTGATGTCCAGTAGTGCAGCTCGGTCATTTGAAGACTGAATTTAGGAGAACCATTTAATCTGTAAACTGTGTGCATACACTTTGAGGGATGGAGAGAAGAAACTGGTCTCGTATATATGGCAGTGGGTGGTTTTTTTGTAAAAAAACCACTATTTTCATGCTTTAAGAAGGAACTTATTCGGCCCGTTCCAGATAAGACTTTTCGCTGGTGCCCGTTTCCTCATAACTGTCCATGTTATAACTATGAGGCGCTCATAACGGGGTTAGGAGGCCCGTGAGACTTATAGGGACATTTCTGGTTCTCAGTTGGAACTGGAAGGAGGACACACAGCAACGCACCCGCATGCTGTCCTGCCTATGAGTTTAAACAAAACCCCGTCTCCATCCCCTCTCTCTGCCTCGACCCTCACAGGTTCATTTTCCAAATCCCCTCAGCCGCCTCAAGGGCTCACGCACGCGCAGTGTCCCCCTAGGGTTGCTTTGCTTTCATTGCCTCGCTGTTGGCGCCCGCGACCGGCAGGGGGAGCTGTCGCGCCTTTCCCTGCCCTCGAGGCGCAGTTTACGCGCCCGCCCGCGCGTTTTCCCCGCCAACTGTTCGCTGGGGGCGAGGGGGGGGGGTTTCTAGGGCGGGAAGGGCGGCCTCGCTCACCGTCGGTGCAGTAGTCCCCCGTCCAGCCAGGCAGGCAGGCCATCCCACCGTCGGCTTTGCAGACGTAGTGGCCGAAGAGGTCGTCGCGGTCCTTGCAGAGGCGGGAGCAGTTGTCGCCGTAGTAGTGCTCGTTGCACACCACGCGGTAGGAGAAGTTCAGGCGGGCCCACTCGTGGCTCTGCTGGTCCTGCAGCCACGCCTCGCCCACGGCCAGCGAGCGCCGGATCGCCATCTGGCTGATGAGCCACTTCCGGGCAGGGGGCTTGGATCCTGCTGCGGCGGGAAGAAGGACACAAGCAGCGCTAGGTTAGGGCTCGCGTCTAAAGAAGGATACTGCTTTCCCCGAGCCCCGTCTCCCTTTCTTGCCAAATCCAAGGCCCCTGTGCCTATCAGGTCTTTGGTTTGGGCCAGACTCAACTGCGGAAATGCCCCTCACCACGAAGAAACACCACTCAGAGGGGGAAATAAACAAGGCATAGAGGCAGGTGATAAGGTTTTGGATTGCAAGCAGAAGCACATCTCTTTAAAATGTAATAAAAAGCTTTCCACTGACAGCCACCACCCACGAGTCACCACGATCTCACACCGTCCTCTAGCTCCAGTCCATCTGCTGCACTTTAACCTTCTTTGCATGCCTCTGCTACATCCCCCTCTCACATCCCAAAGGACCATTTGCACTCTTGTTTTACAGAACCCATCCCATAGTGTGGTGCTGCATCCTCACGGGTTAGTTGCCACTTTCCCCCCAGCGGGTGGCAGGGCATCCGTTTAACGGCTGTATAATATGCAGAAATCCAACATGTAAAAGATTTTTCCACCCTGGCATTCTCCCTGTGGAGACATGCTACACCTGCTGAAGTTCTGCCTTGCAATGCAGTTGTTTCAGGCACAGAGGCTCTGCTGGAAGCAGGTGGTAACTCTGCTCACAGTTCATCCCTTTATGTTAAAGCACACTGGGCACTTAACTGCTCCTCTCTGTCTGATGTGCCTTGGCTATTCACAACAAGGAAGAATTCCCACACAGCGTCCTTCTGGCCCATGCTAACATGCACAGCGCTACCACACACTATGCCCTTATTAAAACATTCTCACATTACACGCCAGCTTGTGCTTCCTCTCCAGTGTCACCGTAATTAGCGATGGCGTCTAGCATCAATCTTCTAGCCCCAACATACAAGCCCAGACTGTGCAATAGATTTCATCAGCTGGTGCCCTCATATTTTTTTAAGTAGCAATGCTCATTGCAACATGCTCAATATAATTAAAAACAGTGAAGGATTTTATTTTAGGGGGCGGGATTGAAGGTAAGAAATCTTAATAATGCCAAATAAAGAGAATCAACCCTGCCCTCAAAAGGCATTTGTGATAACATGTTACCACTGAAAACATGTTACCACTGATAACATGTTACCACTGAAAACTTAGTTGGTCTCTAAGGTGCTAAACTTAGTTGGTCTCTAAGGTGCTAAACTTAGTTGGTCTCTAAGGTGCTACTGGAAGGAATTTTTTTTTTTTATTTTGTTTTGACTATGACAGACCAACACGGCTATCTACCTTTAACTGTTACCACTGAAATTAAACTGAGGAAGAAAACAACATTATTCAGCCCAAGTAGTGTGCCAAATAATGTTGATTAAAATATTAATAAGCCAGGAGTATACAGAGACATTTGGGGCTCAACCACTGGGCTGCAGTAATTAGGGGGTCAGGGGTCACATGATACCAATGTAAAAGCACTGTTCTCTTTTGCTTTTAGTATCCATTATTGTTAGCTGTGGTCCTGAGAAGCTTTACAGAAAGCCTTTCAAAGTAAGAGCTCTTGTGCTGTTGAAATATCCTTTTCCTCTATGTCAGAAAAACATCCCAAAGCCATTATTCCTTTTCCAAAGGGCGGAATTTGAAAAAGGTGTAAAATACAGGAAAAGGCAGTCAGGACTTTTTGGCAGCCTTGCCGTTTTCTCACCAAAGAGCTCCTTTCTTTCCCACGCCAAAAATAAACGGGAGGAAACGCAATTGTGTGGAGATTAAGTAGGGGGACAAAATCAAAGCAAAACCCATCAAGATGTTGGGAACAGCTCTGCCTTGCAAATTAAAGCAAGCATCGAAAATATATTCTGAACTTACATGCAATAAGCAAAAACAATTTTTATTTATGTAGCTTAGGTGGAAGCTATTTAATAACTGCTGGTAGACTTAGCTATTTTGTGTTGTTTTTTTAAGCTAGCGTCTGCATAAAGCTGCAAGTTTTGAAAAGCTGTCGCCCCCTAGTGAGTAGGAAAGGAACGGCCATATTCACCTGCTGGATGGTAACCTTCGGGAGCGTGCCAGGCTTCAATGATCAATGAGAAAGTTCCCTGTGAATGGAAAGGAGGAGTGAGAGGAAGGCACAGAACCTAAGACAAGCGGGGAGTTCTAGTGATAAGTGATCGGAAAGGGACTGTCGGCCTCAGAGATTTAAAACAATCGGGTGAAACCAGAAAACCTCTACCTGGCGGTAGATATACATTTCAATTAATCTAATTGCAGATAGCATTACTTTGTCTGAGTCGATGAAATGGAGCTTCCTCCGGAGGACTGCTTTCATCTCCTGGGAAAAGGCGTCTCTCGCCTCTGACCAGGGTGCAGAAGGAAGAAATGTCCTCTCTCTGCCTCCCCAAGACGACCCTTCCCACCCCAGCTTCGTGGAAAGCAACTTTCCCCCAGCTTCAAAATGTGCACATTTCACTCGCCTTGAGCAACTCGCCATTCTATTTTGACATGCATTTGCAACGCCCGCAATTAGACCGCAGCTTTCTGCATGGCACCAAGTTATGGAAACAAAACGTCGAGCGCAGGGTTTGTTTATATAGCCTGCAGCTGAACCACGGCGGCCTCTGCTTTTTTATTATTATTTCAACTTCCTCGCTCAACCCCCGCCCCGCTTTTCCAAGGCTGTTGAAGGTGAGCTCTCACCGGCCACGTGAAGTTGAAAGGTAACTTGATGGGGCTGCCGAAGCCCTCGGTCTCCCGGATGGCGAAGGAGTTGATCCCCAGCACCGGGGTCACGATGCTGCCGAAGGTGCAGTCGCCCGGCGAGATCACCGCCTGGTAATGCATCAGGCACACGCGGAAGAAGGTCCTGCAGCCGGACCCGCACGGCTCTCCGCTCGCCAGCGCGCCTTGGCCGTTGGCAAAGTGCCGCAGCTCCAGCTGGAAGACGCCCGAGCCGGAGACCTTCTGCGCAAAGGGGAGACACACACAACAGCAGAGCTTATACCCGAGCTCGTTCCCTTTGGGGCCAATACTTTCCAGAAAGAAAAAGAAAAACTCCCCATGCATATATGTTTATATATATATTTCCCCCCGACGGCTGTGCCAACATTATTACCTGCAGCGTCACCGCGACAGCCAATGTCAAGCCCACGAGGCGCAAGGCTGCCATCCTCCCGCTACGATTTGCTTAATTCCTCCCGGGCTGAGCTTTCAAGGCTCGCTTGTATTCCTCAGGTGGCCCAAAGATGCGCTGCTGCTGCTGCTGTTGCTGCCTGGCTCTCCCAAGTCGTGGCATGCAGGTCAGTGTGCACCTCGAGGCTTCCCTTCCAAGTACTCCCCAAGACGAAGAGGAAGGTATAATCCAGTGGGGATGCTTTTTAAACCATCGGCGTGGTCGGAGGGTTAAATCCCGTCGTTTATAAAAACTCCCAAGCCCAGAGGAGAGAGGCGGAGGGGCGTGTGAGCGTGGCGCGGCAGCAGCTCGTTCCTTTCCCCCGACCTTAGCTGCTGCTGCTGCGCTCGCTCCGTGAGTGGAAAGCTGGCTTCCCTTCGCGCTGTTTATATAGTTGCCTCCTGGCCTCGCAAGCTCATTATGTAAACTGTCCGTCAGGCTCGGGAGATCCCTCCCCCTTATCTTTCTGGAAGAAGGAACCCAATGTGGTGGAGAGCCCGCAGATCCAGAATTAATACCCTGCTGCTGCCGCTGCCCCACACTGGCCACCAAGGAGCCGAGCTGATTATGAAGAAGCTCCAGCATCTGTTGAGAGATTTAGTGCGCTCGCCACAGAGACGGAGCCCTCGCAAAGGAGGAGGCGGCAGGCAACCGGGGAAAGATTCTGCCTTGTGAAAAAGAGTACCCTTCTCATTTAGGCTCGAAAAGACGAGGTACTGCGTGCTTCCTAAAGGAAGGCGAATGGAGTCCAAAGCGCTAGGGGACTTGTGGCTTTCCAGATGTTTTGCTGGACTCCGACACCTATCAGCCCCAGCCAGCATGGCCAATGGTTATTTATAGGTGAGGGGAGATGGGGTTCAACAACTTCGGGGCGCACAGATTCCCCATCCTATGCACTCTTGTTTGCTCATATAGTGTTACCTGCCCAGGTGAGAGCAGGTAAGAAACCAGAACTGACGCCAGTCCTTGAGAAATCGAAAGGCCAACCTTGCTGCGGATTTCCACCCCCCCCCCCAAACATCTTCCTCCGGGCTGTTTGGCAAATCACTTCGATTCACAGGGCTCTGAGGCCGGCGCACCTTTGTGCCCTAACCCTGTGGCTATTTCTACCTGCAGCCCCGACGCGTAAGAGTGGAGAGGAGGCAGGACGACGTATTAACCCTTGCGCTGCCTCCGGACGGAGTTAGGCGGATTAAAGTGACTTTGCTCTAAAGTTGGTACTGTATATTCTTCCATGCTCCTTCTGCGGCTCCCAAAGCCAAAGCCCCTACCAATTGCGCCCTCAAACCCCACCAGCTGACTCTTCTTGGACCGAGGGAAGCTGCTCTCACCTCTCAGGTGAGGACCGGTGGAGGCAGTCATTTTCATCAACAGGAGAATCGTAACCGTATAGAGCTCGGTTTCCGTGACATCGAGGAACACGCATTGGGTACCAACCCTGTCCCAAGGGCAACATCCCCCGTGGTGTGAATGGAGAGCCTTGCAGCCTGCCTGCCTGCCTGCCTGTCTGCTTGCCCGCCTTCCTCCTCCTTCCTCGGAGTGGTGCGCCGGCTCAGATTGTATCCTGGCTGCAGGCTGGTGTGTGCCAATAAACCCCTTGGCCTGATTGCAATGTGTGCTTATTGTTGGGTCGCGTGTCCCTCATTAAAGCCAAGCACAGAGAAGGCTTTCATGTGGCTTTTATTTCAGCTTGTTAAAAAGGAAGGGAAGGGAGGGGAAAGGGGGGGGGGAGAGAAGATAAACCTTCAGCTGTATGATAATGAGGTATTGCCACCTTTATGCCAGCCCCTGTCCGCGCTTCTCTTCACCTGTAAAACAAAAACAAACAAACAAACAAAAAGTGAAATAACCGGTTGGTGCGTTGTTTTGGAAAACAGTGGGTGTCTCCCAGGCAGCCCTTAGGGAATACTCTTGTTTTATTTTGAGGCGAGAAAGCATAAACATAGGTGTGGGTTTCTGCCTGAACCAGACAGGATCGCCCCATGCACTTGCTTTCAAAAGAGCAACTTTTGTGTGTTTGTGTGCGGCATGAGAAACGCCTGCCTTACAAAACCTAGGAGGACCCAAAGCAAAATGTTGATTTAGGATATGAAGTACTAACAGGGATGGGTGTTTTTGTTTTGTTTTGTTTTGTTTTTGTTTTAAAGTGTGCCTGCCAGATGGCTCCTGGGGGAAGGGGAGGGGGAATCACTTGTTTCGAAATGGATGTAAACTTCTGCTGATCTTGCTTGACTCTAGAAAGTTTCTCTCCCCACCCCCTTTTATAAAGCCCTGCCCATGAACTGCTGAGCGTCTGTCGATTTAATATATTGAAAACCCAACGCCACGATTCCCTGTAGTGTGGCTTCTCTCGGGATCTCCTCCAGTGTTTGGCTCGAGGATTTCGGGGTCCCTTGCACAGCGTCCCCTTTCTCTTTTAATCCTTCGTCGAGAAGACACCTTGAGAGGGTTTTCTTGGAAAAACTCACCTGGGTCCTTTCCACTTACCGTCTCCCTCTCGCGCTCTTTCCAACGGAGTGCAACCTACAGGCTGATCATGCTCTGCTGTAGCAGAGCAAAGTTTTTCCGGAGAAGACCCCACGCCCAGAGCGTTTCCCTTTCCTACTTGTTTGAGAAAGCGCCCCGTGCCTGTGCCAGGGAACAGGTGCCCAAGACATCATCCCCTTCGATGCCCACCGGCTGGTCTCGGGGGGTGGGGGTATCGCTCCCAAGTCAGGATCACAGGGCGATGGGTGCTCTTTCCTGGTCCGCAAGGTAGAGCAGGAGGTCCCTACTTCTCCCCTGAGCAGCCAGGGTCCCCTCCTCACCCGCGAGCGCGTCAACTGTCAACCCACCAAATCTGCTCGGGCACTAAATAAAAACACGAGGCCAGATAACATCAGTGCTTGGTAAATGGTAATGAGCGCCTAACCCCGGGGGAACAGAAGGGCGGTGGGGCTCTTTAATGCGCGGCTGAAAGGCTAGCTGGGTACTGCGGGCCCGAGCAGATGTTCGTATGTGTGTGTTTTGATTTGGGGACTTGTGCTGGAGGTTTATGAGGCTAACCAGAGCCACCCCACGCCTGGCCACTTGGCCCAGGCGCCATCTGGCACAAGCGCGCACGAGCCGGGCACCGCATTGGGGCTGCAGATCCACAGGCAGCATCTACCATATGGACGCGCTCTATTCTTCTCCTCCTTCCCCAGCCAATGTAGGTTAAAGCCAGAACAAGCGGGTCTCTCTCTCTCCTCCTCCTCCTCTTTCACAGCTCTGCCAAACCTCAGGGCAATCCTCTCTCTCTCTCTGGGCGAGCACCTTCGCATATAGAGTTTCACGTCGAACCGGCGCGCTCTGGGCATCAGCTTCCCTCCGCGATCAAAATATTATGATGTGGACGGCCAAGGGTCCAGCCCCTGTGAAACCGAGCCTCTTTCTTCTTCTCAGCCCGGAGTTGGCCTCTCTCCTTCTTCGCTGCTTCCCTTCTTCCCTCGACCACAGAATGACTCCTGACCTGGCACACGTCGCCCAATAGCATCCCTCCGCTTTCGGATGGTGCACAAAACAGATGTGAAATCGCCTTGAAAGTCAGGGGTATTATTGTGCCGTTGTGATTGTAGCTATTAAAGAGGCGGTGGTAAAATAATAAATGCGAAAGGGGCCATCTGCTTTGTGTTGACCAAAAATTTAGATAAAAAGTTGCAGTGAGGAGCAGAAGGGCAGCTGGATCGAAAAGTTTGCGGAGGGCAGGTTCCGAACGATCGTCGTTTAAAATTATTGGTATACTTCACTTTCATATTATCCGCCATATGGGAGCCCACAAGATAGCACCTGTATGGGGCCTCCCTTCTTTGTTTGTTTCGCTGCCATAATCCAAGACCAAACTCTTGTTCTCCACATCAAATCATCCAGGATAATCATATATATCTTCCAGATTCTGCAATCACAATCAGTAAAGGAGTCGAGAGCTACGATGGCCACCCAGTTAAATGTAGGCTATCTCAATAGACTGATCATGATCATATGACTTTTAATCACTTGATTAGTCAATTAAATATGCATACATTTGCATTCCAATAAAATAATGGTTTTGAAGGGGGGAAACATTATTTTGAATTATGCATATGGTTGAGTCGCAGCAAGCGCTACCTTAGAAGAGGCATGTGCCTGTAGTTTTTGCCAGTAAAAAAATATATTTTAAATACATAAGTAATTGTTTAAGTCCCTTATATATGTGGGACTTAAACAATAAATACTTTTTAAAAAAAATAATTGTGAAGTCTCTTGGTTTTTAGTATTGTCAGTGAAATCTATTTAAAGGTAAGTTTTCATTGTTGAAGCCAGCCATTATGAAGCAGACCCAAGATAAATATGTGAAGTGTTTCAAATTTCTTCCTTTTTTCCAATTGCATGCCTTGAATTCTTGCCACAACATCCATATAACCTGAAGGGAATTGTTTGCAAACTATTGGTGACCAATGTGATTGGCTTCAGTGAGCATCTCCTGTAATTGTTGGCACTTCCAGCATTAAATACTGGGAGCATTCCAATTAGTTAGTTATATCCTGATCCCTAAATGTAATTACACGGAAGACAAGTCCTATTAAAAGAAGGACTTATCTGCAAGTCAATGGGCTGCTAGTGTTTTATTTTATTCACACAACATCCTTCAGCATCTCCCTTAAGGGCCTAATAGTCCATTTAGACTGCAGTCCTGCTCACTTGAATACCAGTGACACAAGTCCTGAGCCACTCTTATGAGTTAGTCACTCTTATGTTCCATTAAAATCAATGGGATTTCAGTTACTCATAATTATAGACTTTTTCTGGGCTAGGGCCTTTAGCTTCAATTGGATTGAATTCACCCAGCTGTGCAGGATTGCAACCCAAGAGGTTCAAAGCTATGTAAATCTCAGAAGCTGCCTTATACTGAGACTATTGATCATTCAGAAGGCCAGACTCTTGACTAGCAGCAGACCTCCAAGCCATCATGCTAAGGTTCCTTCATGATGTGAAGGGAGGAAATGGCCATCGATATCTGCCATTGAACCAACATAGTACACTCTGATCCTATGTGTACTTTCTCAGGAGTCCCACTGAGATTTGCTTCCAGGGAGGTACCGGTATGTATAGGACTGCAGCTGCAGATGTGACCCTCCAGAATTTGTGGGATGCAGAGACATACCTAGGGCCCCTTGCACTCTTGGCAAGGAGCTGAATTGGCCTCCCCCACCGCCTCCAAAAACACACCTTTGTGCCATGGTGCAAGGATGGGAAGCTTCTCCCGAATTTCATGTCCTGCAATAGTGGTGGGGTGTCTCGCCTCTGGTTGGAAGACAACTCCCATCCTCCCTAACAATTGGCCATGCTGGCTGGGGCTGGTGGGAGTTGAAGTCTGACAACACCTGGAAGGCCCCGGGGCTCCCCTTAAGAAAGTTGACTAATAAGCAAATCCCAATTAGTTAAAGGAGACTAAGGCTATGTATGCCTTAGCAGCTTGAAATGCAGCATAGCTATTTCCTCCCACCGTGTTTTAAGTACCTTTTAATGTTAGTGTATGTGGATTTATGCACACAGAGAAAAAGGACAAGAAGGGGTTAATTTAGGTGTGCTTGCCCTACACCTGAAGCTGCACCTTTTGAGAATATAAATACCGGTACTCTTGCATTATAGCCTTGGGTAGAACCTAATCTGTGTTGGAACACTGCTGCAAGGAGGATATGTTGCAGCGAAGACCTTTTATTACTTTTGCTGTAAGCTGTTGGGACAGACTGTGGTGGGATTACTTTCTGCCACAACTATATGTAACTGCTGAGGAACTGCATTATCCTTTGGACTACCTGTCAGTAAAAGAACTGGTAAAGGAACACCAAACTGGTGTTTTTCTTTAACAACCCCATTCTAAGTTTTTCCATTTGAACAATCCGTTGGCACAATCCTTGTTGGATGGGCTTTCTGCACATGCATGTTGATGTTCACAGCAGAGAGGAGCCAGAGATGTCTTTACCCAATGCTCATTACCTGATTTGTTTCCTTATGTTGAGCTCCATCTGCACACGTGCAAAGGCTGCCTGAAATGTACATGCCCCAACATAACCAGGGTCTTGCTTTTCTAATTGGATAGATGGCTGGTTTGATGGAAAGCCCATCAGACAGCAATATTTCTCAAGAAGCTGCAGGATACCTATGGATTGTGGCTAATATCACACGGACTCGGTTTCAAACACCAGCAGTGGGAGTGCACTGGAGCTACAGCAAATGGTAACATCTACACAGCCTGTTAAACTTGTTCGAGACTGTAGTCTTAGGGCTCATCCACACTTCCCTTTTGTCCTGCTGCTTTCCCCCACAGAAAACCGCTCTTTAGTGCTCCATTGGAGCAAACAGCTATTTGAGTTTTCTCTGGATTGGTGTTTGCTCTGATTTAGTGCTAAATAACGTTTTCCCTGGGAAAGGAGCAGGGGAGGGGAGGTGAAACCGCTTGGATCCATGCTTTCTAGGAACAGGACAAGCAGGAATGTGGATGAACCCAATGGAGCAGTTTGTACTATGGGAAAGTTGAAATTAGCTTAACCTCACATGTTGGATTTCAACTGTGCTTACGTAGCACACATATAAAAGAAAGATTTATTGTTGTACGGGCCCCAGAGCAGTTGTTGCAAATTTTACTGGGTGGATTCCCTGTGCTCCCACTGCACTTTGTGGTGAGGAAGCTGGTTGTCAAAATCTACGCAATTTAGTGTTGTACGTTGAAGATGAAATGGAGACTGATGCTACGTTGGTGCTGGATTACATTAATCAAAAAGGTTCAGCCACAGTCCAGACACCAGAAAGCTTGGACTCACTTCCTTGTGAGAACCAGATGCTGGACTAGATGGGCCTTTAGGCTGATGCAGCAGAGCTCTTCTTACATTTGGGCATGACCCGCCTCCAAGAACAGACTACCAGGCCATGTCACTAATAGCTTTTGAAATACTTCAGAGTTGTCCTATGACAAGGGAAGTAGCTAGAAACACAAGTTGTGCTATCTTCTGTGGTTTGGAGTAATAGGAAGAAGTTGTAGCTAAATCATATCAAGTGTTAACCTAACAACTGATCATAAAACTCTCTTCCTGGGGAACCCCAGCAAGAACGGAACGAGGCTCAGCTCGGGAGTTTCAGTCTGTAACAAGATGATGTCATAATCAGGCCACAAAAGGAGGCAATTCTAGGCGTATCCTGTTGGCATTTGGAGTTAAAATGCTGATAGAAGTGGAACTGAATGCTGAATCCCAGCAGGAGGACCACACTTTACCCTGGAGGTAATCACACTGAGACTCTGGGTTTTGAAAAATAAGAAATGTTTATTGCAGGAAATACATACTTGATAGGAAGGATCCTAGTTCTATCTAGAGGAAGATGCAACAAACTATGCTTGTTCTTGGATGGAGTGAGATCCAAAATAGTCATCTCCTTTCATGAGGGGGGCATGGAAAAGGAAGGAGGAAAGAAGGTTAAAAAAAAAAAAGGTAAAAGACTCCTGAACAGCTAAGTCCAGTCAAAGGCGACTATGGGTATGGCACTCATCTCATTTCAGGCCAAGGCAGCTTTCCAGGTCATGTGGCCAGCATGACTAAACCACTTCTGGCACACGGAGGACCTTGATGAGTGCTAGAACGCACAGAAACGCCATTTACCTTTCCGCCGCAGCGGAATCTATTTAACTACTTGCATTGGTGAGCTTTTGAACTGCTAGGTAGGCAAGAGATGGGACAGAGCAACGGGAGCTCACTCCTTTGCACGGATTTGAACCACCAACCTTTCAATCAGCAAGCGCAAGAGGCTCAGTGGTTTAGACCACAGCGCTACCCACTACCCTCTATGTGGAGGAAAGAAGACAACCCTAAGAGTGTAGTAGGTCTAGCCTGAAGGAAGTTCGGCACAGGTTAAATGTACCACAAAGGGACAGTCTAGGAAGCTTGGAGGTTCCTCTACTCTTTTCCATGCAGACACATCAGCTTTAGTACCGGCTGAGTTGCATCCCAGCATTTCTACCTTATCCTTTTATAGTGGGGCAGGAAAATAGTAACAGCCAATAGATCCCACCTAAGAAAAATAGCCCGCTTCTATAAGGGGTTGGACACCTGGGAATGCCAATCTGTGGAAGGCAGGCTGAATCAGTGGGCCTGTTAGTCTCTGTGCTGATCACAGCTAGTCCAAGCCAATTACTTGAATCAGTGCAGAAGCATAAAAATAGTGTCTGCAGCACTAGCTCTGCCACACCTTTAGTTGAGATTCTTTTTGATCCACATTCTCTTTTGCTGCCATTATTGGTTGGGGAAGCAGCCACCTGAACGTCCCTTTATCCTTTGCTGTTGTGTACTGATAGGTAAAGGTAAAGGGACCCCTGACCATTAGGTCCAGTCGCGGAAGATTCTAGGGTTCCGGAGCTCATCTCGCTTTACTGGCCAAGGGAGCTGGCGTACAGCTTCCGGGTCATGTGGCCAGCATGACTAAGCCACTTCTGGAGAACCAGAGCAGCGCACGGAAACGCCATTTATCTTCCTGCCAGAGCGGTACCTATTTATCTACTTGCACTTTGATATGCTTTCGAATTGCTAGGTTGGCAGGAGCAGGGACCAAGCAACAGGAGCTCATCCTGTCGCGGGGATACGAACCGCCAACCTTCTGATCGGCAAGCCCTAGGCTCTGTGGTTTAACCCACAGTGCCACCCGCGTCCCATGTTGTGTACTGATACATCGGGGCTAATTCATTATGGGCTGTTTGTTCAGAGAGGACTTTCATTTAACTTTCATTTCTGCAGCACACAAGCTATGCATACAGAAGACACCTAGTTCAATCCCTACCTTCTCCATTTATTGGAGCTGGGCTGAAAAAGATGCCTGTCTGAGAGCTGGGGGAGCAGCTGCCAATCGGGGTAGAAACTACCTTTGATGGATCAGTTGCCTGACTTGGTAAAAAATTGTGGCAGCACCAGCAAAACTCCAGGTGCAGTCAAAAGTTGTGGACTGCCTGCAACTATTTTTGCTGCTCTTTTGAAGAGAGCAAATTTCCCAAACACAGCCCTGTTAAATCAAAATGATGTGGCTTTACATGCATGTGCCATAATCAGCACTACCATTTGAGGCACATTTATTAAATTTCCTCTAAATTTTAGATCTCCCAATGAGAACAAAAGTTTCTCAAAACATAACCTTATCCTGACAACAGAGAGTGAACTGGTCTTCTTCCTTCTTTCCTTCTCGTTTTCTTTTGTAGGGGGGCAGCCAATGCTGTGCTCTCCAAATGATTTGGACCACTGTGCCCATCAGCTGCAGCCACCATTGCCAATGGTTGGGGACAATGGGAGTTGTAGTCCTCAGCGTCTGGAGGGCACCACGCTGCCTACCCCTGCTTTAGCAAAGGCTTCCTTTGCAGCGGTTTGTCAGGGGAACAGACTGCCTCAGGATATGGCAGGCTCTCCTTTGCTGGAGGTATTTAAGCAGAGACCGGATTGCCATCTGCCGCAGGTGCTGGTTTCATCATGCATCACGGATCCTACACTGAGCAAGGGGCTAGACTACATGCCCTCCAGAGACCCTCCCAACCCGGTAATTCTATTATTCTAAGGGTACAGCACAAGACAGCCTGGTGGAGGAGTTGCAATAAAAAACAAGGCTTCTTCTCGTAAGTTACATCTGCTGCCTCCACCTGCTCTGGCTTACTTTCTCAGCACCCATTTTCTGCAGTTCTTCAGTGGAGAGCTGCAGCAAGCTGAATGGCAGAAAACTGTGTGTGCAGGTAGTTGAGATTTCTGGATACAGAAAATGGAATTAAGAATTAAGAAATTCTCCTAGTGCAGCCTTCCCCCAACCTTGCAGATGTTTTCGACAACAAATCTCATCAGGCCCTGCCAGCACATGTATTGTAGTAAAAAATATCTGCTGGGCACCAGGTTGGGGAAGTCTGCACTAGTGAGTTAAGTGTATTCAGCTCAGGACAAAAATGAATTCAAGCTGGGATGAGGGGTGGGGGGCGTTTACAACCAGAGCACTGCTCTCATAAATGGAGATCTCCCATGAATGGGAAAGCTGGGCTTTAGCCTCTGCCAATGACTCACTGGGTGGCCTTGGGCAAATCACTTTTTCAGTCATTCGCCCGTCATAGAGGTATAATGGAAATCATGAGTGGGGGTGGGTGGGTGCAACAGGCACATTTGTAAATCAATCTCCATCAACGGGGTACTCTCCAGATGTTTTGGGCAACAACCCCAATCATCCCTGATCATTTGTCAAGCAGGCTAGGGCAGGCTTCCTCAAACTCGGCCCTCCAGATGTTTTGAGACTACAGTTCCCATCATCTCTGACCACTGGTGCTGCTAGCTAGGGATCATGGGAGTTGTAGGCCAAAAACATCTGGAGGGCCGAGGTTGAGGAAGCCTGGGCTAGGGCTAATGGGAGTTGCAAGTCCAGAACATTCGGAGGGCAGCTTGAGGAAGGATGCTGTAAAGCAATTCTTGAGCTCCATGGAGGAAAGGAGGGATAAATGATATAACTGTAATTAATTAATTAAATTTGGATACAGCACCAAAGACCCCATTAAATAAAGACTTGAACTGCATTATTAACACACACACTCTCCTCCCATCCTTTCTCACTCTCTGACACATTTATTCCATTTATATCCCACCTTTTTCTCCAAGGAGCTCAAGGTGCCATGCATGGGTCTCCTCCTCCACAACAACAACCCTGTGAGGTAGGTTAGGCTGAGAGACAGTGACTGGCTGAAGGCTACCTTCACGGTGGAGCAGGAATTTGGACCCTGGTCACCCAGGTACTACACTGACACTCTCACCCCTGCACCACACAGGTAGTCAACCTTGTTTCTTTGGCGCCTTTCCCTGTCAAAACATTGCACCTCCCCTGCAAGTCTTCAGTCTCATTTTGCGATCAGGTTTCCTTTATGGCCGATCCCCGCCCCCCAAAAAATCGCCTTTCTGTTTAAAAGAACTGCGCCTTTAATTCCGCGATGTTAAGTCATAAAGGAACTGAACAAACACACGCACGCGCTTGCTGGTTTTGTTTTCTGCCGCCTCAAAACTGTCCCCCGCTCAGGAGCCTTGCCCACCCCACTCTCCCGCCCCCTTCTCTCTGGAGAGAGGAGCGCCGAGGGGTGTTAATGTGGTCGATTGGGGAGACAAGCGTTTGGAAATGTTTCCTGCTTCGCACAGAAGGAGGGGAGATTTGCAAACTGTTGCTGCCACATGGCTCCATTCTCATTGTAATGAGGCCGGCGCGTGCCTCATCTGCTCCAGGGGAGCTGCCACGAGCCAGCCAAGCACGCCACGTGCCAACTGGGACAACGAGGCCCGCGCCAGCTCAGCCCGGCAGCCTCCAGACACCCGGAGCAGCAGCAGCAGCAAGGCCCGGCAGGAGCGCACAAAGGACACCTGCTGCAGCCCCGGCCGGCAGCTGCAAACGGGCCCGGCAGGCGCGCTCTCTCTCACACCCACCCACCCACGGCACAGGCCTGCCTTGGAACTTGGGAGAGGAGCCCGCTCGCCTGCAGGCAGCAAGAGCTGCGCCGCTGAGCCCGGGTTGGCGCGCTTCGAGGGTCGCCTCGGTCGCTGCTTCGCGCGCTGAAGCCCGGGCGGAGATCGGGATCGGGCAGCGCGGGACGCCAGGGCGAAGGAGGGGCTGGAGGTGGGCACAGCCCCCTAAGAAGAGGGCGCCCCAGACCTCGCCTTTTCTCGCGGCTCTTGTTGTCTGGGTTGTCCTACTTGGACAGAAAGACAAGGGGCTTCTTTAGGGGTTGCCCATATGATAAGACAGGCATACAGGGCAGGGTGCCCACTTGAATAATATATTGGGGTGGGGTGGGGGGCTAGTAAGCCCCGCCCCTCATAATCGATCACATGACATGGCGCACTATTTGAATGGCAATGCCCATCAACTTTGGGGGGTGGGGGAGGCGCTCAAATGTTTTACTGGGGATCTGAATATAATAGCTATCTTGCTGCCGGATCGAGCCGCATTTTATTTCAGGGATTTCCACATGTCAATATAATATTAGAAGCTGCTTTCATTCCTTTTTAAAAAGCGGCTGCACTACAACACGCTGGGCGTTTTGCAGACTTCGTTTTTGGTTTGGGCGGTAAGTCGCTCCAAGGGGTTTGGGCGAGTTTTTTGCCCAGAGCACATGAATCCCTGGTTTGGCGGGCAGTTGTGCAATTCTGTGTAGGATCTATAAAGCGAATGCCCGTTCTTTCAAGGGGTTCTTTAAAAAACAAACCTGCCAGCAGCGCGCGTGCGTGTACTGGAAACCGTTGCCAGCCAATTGCATATCATCATCGTCACTTGTCCGCATGGAATTAACCCCACCACATGGAGAGCAGAGGTGGTGGGACTTGAACCCGCTGCATCCCAAGCTTCAAATCAACTCTTTATAGGGTAGACCTCAATCCCCAACGAATTTCCTATCAAGTAAATCTTATTGGCCTTAAGGAAACTTTGAAACCACACGTTTAGCAAGTGGAGATCTTGTACTCGTTGCACGTTGCGTCTCCGTGTGCTTGGCGCTGCATACACAAAAATGGAAATGGCACAGCGCATGCCCACAGAATTTGCCACCTACGCGACACTGCCACTCCCAAACAGAATTCAGAGCGGCAAATGGCAATAAGTGAACCAGCTAGCGATGTCTTGCTGGTGGGGGCGAGTGCTTGGGCTGGGCTCAATTACAACCCGGGTACGTCCATCTCCTCTTGTTATTCAGAGTTTAGCTCATAAAATGAGGCCTTTTGGAAATGGTATAACGATTACGATTGACTCCTGGGTTCCAAATCGATGGCTTCTTTTCCATACAAATGCATGTTTGTTTCTTGAAGTTCTCCATCTGTTTGGTAGCGAACACCTGCCATTCAGTAAATCGATTTTCCAATTTAATGTAACAGCTTCGCAGGACATCACCCCCCCCTTCCTCCTTTCTTTCCTTCCTTCGGGGCCAGATGCCACAGCAGCGCCAGCTCTTCTCCTCTCCAAGCTAGCTCGGGGCCCACCTACCAGTCGCCTCCCCACAAGCAGAACCCGGAGACGCTTCAATCTGCCCGTTTGCACCCAGCAGAGCACGGAGAGAAAAATGGTTCCGCGGACGTAGCTGACCTCGACTCTTTTCTTTCTAGAGTCTGATGGCTGCTCTTTTTCTGAGCATTTCCCAGGGTTCTTTAGATCCCGACCCAATTTTTTGGTAAAATTATTCATCAAATGTATTTTAATTAATAAACTAATCCCTTTATTTTTTAAATAAAAAAAAAAGTGGGAGGGGGGACTTGGTATGTTTCAGGAAAATAAAAAATATTCCAGGGCTGAATATTTAATATCTAAAAGCCTCATCTGCATTTAAAGCTTAACAAACTACAGTTCCCAGATTTCTTGGGGGAGCCATGACAGTTTAAAGTGGTATGATACTGTTTTATATGTACTGTATAGTGCAGATGAGGCCCTAACTCGAACCCGAAGTACCTTCCCTTTGGTAAGGTCACTGTGCATGGGGAACATTATCCCTTTGCAGAGCAATGTGCGCATTCACGAAAGCGTCTTGTTTTTAAGCGCTGAGAAACAGGACCATCACTTGTGAAGATGATCAGGGCAACAACATTCTGATACATGGGATGCTCACAGGCAACTGAGGTGAGGCATGAAAGACTAAGGGTAATGGGGTGGCGGGGAGGAAAACCAACAGCTACTAGAGAGCAGTTTACTGGGCGTGCAGGCTCAGGGATGACGTCTGGATATTCCAGTTGGATTCCCATCTGCAAAATGAGTAGCAAACCACCTCTTCTTTATTACTGCACAGGGTTGTTGTAAGGGCAAACGCATTCAAGATAGTAAAAACTATTTCATAGGAACGGTAAATGAACAAGCTGCAGCAAAATGTAAATCAATTAGAGTCCCCCTTTTATAATCTCAGCACTACTAATGCCCCTAAAACCTGAAGACTGGAAGTTCCGTGGTACCGAGAGACTTGCAGATCGATCCTTCCCCATTGAGTTCCAAGTTTCTTCTTTCTAAGCGTGCACAGGATTGTAGCCTAGTTTTGGGCTTATTTGACCGAGAGGGGTTTTCGAAGGCGAATGCCTACCTAACTGCTGCATACACCGTTTCTGAAGTCTAATGGTTGTTAGCACTACCCTAATCATTCCCATTTTACACATGGGGGGAAGTGAGACGGAGAGAGCAGCCTAAGACTCCCCAGTAGTAGAGATACGAATTGTATCGCAGATAGAAATCCAGTCCTCTCTCTGCACTGGAGAGTCCACTGCAGTCCGAAGCATATTGACTTGGAGGCAAATCCCATTGAAATCAATGAGACTCCCTTTCTGCTGAAGCACGCAGAGAACCGAGCTGAAAATCCCATGGATGTCAAGGGGATTTCGTCGGGTATGTTTGGAACCGCAGCCATCGAGACAAGGAGGCAACGGAGACTCCTGTGGGTCAGTGGTTTGTCCTTTGAAAGTTCTGATCTGGATCGGGGTGAAAAAATGGGCAGGCGACGCTTGTTGGTGCACAGGGAAAGTAATGGAGAACTGTGTGCTCGAAACGGACGGGCATCTCTATCGAGACCCGGGACGGGGAACCAGCAGCTATCCCGATGTTGATGGACTCCAACTCCCGGCAGCCCCAGCTGGCATGGCCAAGAGCCAGGGATGATGGGAGCTGTAGTCGAACATCTTCGGATTGCACCGACGCTTGGGCGACCCATCCTGTAAGGCTGGATTCTGACCTCATCCCGCGCGAAATGCACACTTGTTGACTTATTCATTATTGAATTTATACCCCCGCCCTTCCTCCCCAAGGAGCCCAGACCTAACCCTTCGCCATCGCGAAGGAAACTGCTTGGGCACCAGGCACTCCTTGTTCTTTTTGCACCCCGACCTCTGGACCAGATCAAAGGCAGACATCCGGCTTTTGGAGGATTGTGGCCCTCGCTTTCTCCCGGATGTGGTGCAGCCTCCTCCAGACCTGACTGTAGAAAGGCCGGCCTATCCTCCAAAGGCGCTCCTGCTAGGCGCAGGCAGGGCCTTTTGCGCGTGACGTTCTCTGCTCCAGAGAAGCAACAAGGCCGCCTTTCTTGGCGTCGGGCTATCTCCCCGCCAAGCCCTCCCGGTTATCTGTTATCATCCCTCGTGAAACCTGCCGCTCTTGCTCCTGCCTCTCTCCCAAGAGCGCAGCGCTTTATCTGACAGTTATACTAAGCGCAGGAGCAAAAGAGGAGGCGAGGTATTGGATGATCGCCGGGAAAGGAGAGGCTGCGGCTGCTGCTGGGTCTCACCTAACGCAGCCCTGCCCCCAGCGCCGGTTCCTGCTCCCGCAGCACCGGGAGTCGAGCCAGGCGTCAATATGACCCCCTACGACGGCTCCTGGCTGGTCCTGCCAAGAACGAACCCCGAGCCAAAACGCCCGTGGAGGAGCCGACTTTGTTTTCTCGACTCTTTCGGATTCTTGGGGCTGATAGGCTGCAGGACTTAAAAAAAGAGCCCTTCAGTCATTCTGATTGGCTTTCTCATTGTTCGCGCGGGACCTGTGTCCCCGTGTCAGTCACCGAATCAATGAACTGTAGAGTGGGAAGGGACCACCAGGATCATCTAGTCCAACCCCTTGCAATGGTGGAATCTTTTGCCCGATGTGGGGCTCGAACCCATGACTCTTTGGTTAAGCCCTAAACTGCCTGGGCCCAGTATACCTGAAGGAGCATCTCCACCCCCATCTTTCTGCTCCGATACTGATGGTTCCCTCACTGTGAGAAGCAAAGTTGCAGGGAACCAGGCAGAGGGCCTTCTCGGTTGTGGCGCTGTCCCATCAGATGTCAAGGAAATAAACAACTATCTGACTTTTAGAAGACATCTGAAGGCAGCCCTGTTTAGGGAAGTTTTTTATGACTGCTGTTTTAATGTATTTCTAATCTTTTGTTGCAAGCCGCCTAGAGTGGGCGGGGTATAAATAATAATAATAATAATAATAATAATAATAATAATAATAATAATAATAATAAATTCTCATGGTGTACTGCCTGAGTCTGCCAGCTTTCTGTGGCCACTGTGCCTGATTGTTCTGGCTGGGGCTGACAGAAGTAGTAGTCCAAAACATCTGGAGAGCACCAGGGTTGATGGCTTCTGCACTGTTTGCCTGCAGCATTTGGTAACCAGAGAGGTACACAGCCTCTGAACATGAACATCTCATTTCTAGCTATCTGTTGTGTGAAGAGGTAGCTCCTACTGTTCGTCTGGGAACCTGCTGCCTTTTGATGACTGACTTAATATTTCTCGACAGCACCGTCGCATTGCTGGGTGTGGCAGTGCATGCTTTTTATTGCACCCCATTTTATGGCTAGTCATCACCACCCACGGCAATCACGGAGGCAGCAGCTGCAGGGCCAACAAGACTTATTTAATGCTGGAATTTAGAGGGCAGATTTATGGTTGACACAAGCAGGTGCAGCTGTGCTAAAGTCAATGAAGTAACTTTTGCTGATGCAGTTAGGATCTCAGGTGGGTCTGGTATTTGCTTCCAAAGATCTTTGTGTCTTGGTTGGAACCCTTGGAAATGCTGCTAGATAGAGCCTGGGCCTAGAGAAAAGCTGGCTTGACCTTCTGGCCTGGTCATTGTCACCAGCTCTGCTCCTGGATCTGATGTGGGGGGCGAGGTGGAAGGTGCTTCTGTGAAAAAGTGTTCATTATCAAGGGCAAGACGGCCAGAACCTAAATAAATGTGTTATAAGAGCTGTCACTTGAAGTGGTTGGACTTGAGCTTGCTTTTCCCTCCTCAGTTCCATTCCTTTCCCCTCACATGTCATGTCTTTTTAGATTGTGAGCCTGCAGACATGGATCGCGCCAGTACCAATGCTTGTAAAGCCCTTTTGGCTAGATAAATGCCATAAATGCACCAATAATATATATACATAAAAAGAAGGGCGGCAGAAAAAGAGAGAGGGAATTATTCTTGTTTCGTACATTTATACAGCACTAGTAGACTTTAAGCCCGTTAAATTAACGGGCGCTAGAACATCATGGAAAGCGCTCGATGTACTTGGGCGCCCCGGCCAGCGCCGAATGGCCCTTCAGCAGGCAGCGCACGAGGCGCATCGCGGTGGCGGCGGCACTGGCACCAGCCAGGCCCCGGCAGGCCAACTCAGCCGCCACTTGTAACGGCCGCTGCCGCTTAGAAGTAAGTCCAAGCGAGCGCGCACCCGCCGCTTCAACAGCCCGGCCGCCCGAAGTCTCTGTGCTCCAATCCCTGTGCCCGTGGGGCACATGCGCAGTTTTGCCCGGCCGCCCGAAGTCTCTGCGCTCTAATCCCTGTGTCCGTGGGGCACATGCGCAGTAGGACACAGGGACGGACACAGGGACTGGACGCAGAGACACTTGCACTTTATTACTGTAGATTAACTCTGCACAGGTTTAGAATGCTCTCCCCAGGACGGTCCAACTGACACCTTCATTATAAACCTTTAGGTCCCAGGCAAAAACGTTCTTTTCAGGGTGCCAACTTGAATTCAAGGGGCCCAGGTGAGCCTCACACCGCATAATCAATCACAAATATTTTTTGGGGTGGCGGGGTGGCGAAGGGGCCTCGGCCCCTGGGAGTTGGCTCCTATAGTTCCTCTTCAACCAGGTCTTTGATTGATTGACACCCGAAGCCTGAGAGGGTAGTTCAAGGTCTGGCAAAAAGTGAATAGCAATTTATTAGGTACCACAAGCTCCAATGGTTAGCTTGCCATCTGTCTGCAATGCCTGACACTGGATTACTATTTATTATTCATCCTCAATCATTAATTATAGATCATGGAGCCTATATGCCATTCTATACATTCACATTTGCTGTGCATTCACAAACACATTATGTAACGTTTTAAAAGCATGGATTTTCCTAGTGTCTCAAGGATAGGTGCGTTGGACCCCTCTAATTTACACAAAGGTGTAAATTAGCTTTGTCCAATCTGCTAAGATAACTGGAGAGTGAAGAGCTGCAATAGAAAACACTGCTATTGGGACCCACCTTGAGCCCCATAGTAAATCCAACAGTTTCCCTCCATTGTACCACCCTGGTTACCAGTTGCTGATTTTACTTACTTATTGCCATGGATTTTCTGCCTGATTTTGGAAAATGAATTGATCTTATAAGTTTGTTTGTTTAAGGTAATGTGTTTGATATCCTGCTCAACAATAGCACCTAGTAAGAGAATAACAAAACAGTGGAATGGGTTGTGTTTCAGTGTTAAAACAGCATCGAAACCAACTTTGCTGCACAAATGAAAAAAAAAGCATTTATCTGAAGCAGAAGAGAAAACTTTGCAGCAAGGGAGAGAGCTACAGACATGGGCTGCCACCACTGAATTATGGGCTCATATACATTAGGGGTGGGCAGATCAGGATATACCAATATATATCTAATTGATTTGCAGTAGATCAACAAGGTTTTCTGTCTACCAAATGTTTTAAAGTAGTGATAACCTCCCCCCCCCAAGAAAAAAATTAGGCTGCTGAAACCAAGAAATCTGGGGTGATGGGAGAACTAGAAATGGATTTTTTTGCATGGAAGGACTATGAGGTCTCGTGAGATGCACTCAGATGCATCCTGTTCCTTAATTCGAAGTGCAAGTCTGCACCTCTTTCTAAACCACCATTTTGCAGTTGGTTTCTGTTGGTGAACCAGGGGATTCTAAGGGAGGGGGGTGACAATGTTGATTCTGCAATCTTGAAGTCCCCCTGATCTAAAAGATTTGAAACCAGTGTGAATATCATAGCTTCCTCCAAAGAATTATAGTTATGTGAGGGTGATCAGTCGTCATTTCATTTTGGTCATATAGGAATTATATTTCTATCCTGCCATTCCTCCAAGGAGCTCAGAACACCTTCCTACCACCCTAGTTCCCAGACTTCCTTGTCTAGGAGCCATGGCAGACATGCAGTTGTGAACCAGGATTAAATGCATAGCTCTGGATTGTTCCCATATTGGCACTTGGCATGGTGATATCAGTATATCCTCTATTTGTGGAATGAATGATCACACCTATCCATTGCAACATTAATTATCTTTAAACACGTGACCTGGAATTCTTAAGGCTGCATCTCTCTGCTGCCTCTGGGCCATTTTTTATACCACCCAATTACAGGCCTTTGTGTAAGTAAACAAGGATCTGGTTTCCTCCTGGTAGTTCTAGAGCTAATTATTGCCTCTGCTCTGCAGGAAGAAGACGGTCAGTTGTGGGTGCTTTGCTCTAGCGTGGTGCAGGGAGTATAAATATAGCCGCATCTTCCTGACACTGGGTGACAGGAAGATGCAGAGATATTTAAAAATACCTGCTTTGACACTAGCCTAGTTTTGTGCTCAGCAAGAAGCAGAAAGTTGGCCTACATCCCGTTTGCAATCACATTCTGCCATCACCTCCCTCCCCCTTCCCCCAAATTAACAAGAAATTGTAGGACATTTTCCAGAGTCAAAGGCAGGAAGTGAAGTGTATAAATAAAATAAAGTCACTAATCGAAAGGTGCTACTGTAGCTCCCATCTTATTCTGCTTTTGCCTTTATTTACTTTTTGCTCAGATTTTTTCTCAACTCTGTTTTTTCCTATTACTTTCCTGGATCTTACCCAGTGGCTGCTGTTATCTTCCCACCTTCTCTTCTATGTTTTACTAACCTCTTTCAAATGTTACTTTCACCTTCTTTTCCTGAATTGCTGCTTCCTTCCGATGCTTCTCTTTTCCCTTCTGCTCATCTTCGTGATGCGTTCCCCCTCTTGTGCAGTGTGTTTCCGTTGAATGGGATTCTATTATGGCAGAGCTTGCACAAGTATAAGAAAAAGATGCACATCTTGGTTGTTTCTCACGTTCCACCCTGCCCCCCATACTAGGAAGAATTTCTTGTGGCTGTGAAAAGGGAGATTATGGTACTTTCTCCTTTTTAAAAAAATTATATTTATTGGGTTTTCAACAAAACATAATAAAACATAAACAAAACATGATAAAACATAACAAAATACAATACAAAATACAATACACAAACACACACATGCATCATAATTGCCATTCATCTTGCCTAATCATATTGGGGTGACTTCCTCACGTCCCCCCTGCTGCGCTTCATTGTCTTTCATCTTTAGTAATTTCCTCTCATCGTTAACTATTTTTTCTTATTGTTACTTATGTTCTTATCTTATAATTGTCTTAACAAAACATCAAACACCTATATTACTTAATCTTAATTTCTAGTATGTAAACTGTCATTTCTTCCAACTTTTTTCTACCTTTAGATCTTACAATAGTTCTTTAAATATATTTTAAATTTCTTCCAATCTTGTTCCACCGTCTCCTCCCTCTGGTCGTGTAGTTTCCGGGTCATTTCGGCGAGTTCCGTATAGTCCATCATTTTCATCTGCCAGTCTTCTACCGTCGGTAAGTCCTGTGTTTTCCAGTCTCTTGCAATCAAAACCCTAGCTGCTGTTGTGGCATACATATGGTACTTTCTCCTAGGCCTTTATTTAGCTTAACACCTAAGGATGGTTCCTTAAAGGATATTGATGGTTAGAATATGTTTGCTTAAATGACCACCAATAGCTTTCGATGGCTGGTGGCTGCTAGCTACCGTATTAGTCACACTCCACCAGCTTGAAGCTCACTGGGCGACCTGAGGCTAATCACTGTCTCTCTCAGCCTGACCTACCTCATAGAGTTGTCATGGGATTAAATGAGAAGAGGGAGAACTGTGTACACCGTCTTGAACTTTTTGGAGAAAAAAGTGGGATATAAATGCAATAAATACTTTTTTAAAAAGTTCTGTGGTGCATGCTCTTAAATGTCATATAAAAATGTGTGATGCGTGCATTTTGTGTTACGTGTTTTTGCAATGTTGTCATCAGTAATAAAGAAGAGTAGTATTTTCCTGCAGGAAAAGCATGGACACACACACACACACACACACACACACACACACACACACATCTGTTTTGTTGCTTATACCAGTGATGGGGAACTGACTGGCTACAGGTTCCTACTGCTTCTACTTGCCAAAAAAACAGACAGGCGCGGTATTGTCAAGTGTGTTCTTTCTTCCATGGAGTTGACATCCAAGGTGGAAAACCATCCGGTGTTGAGGCTCTGGCTATTCAGAAAGATTACTCACAAGCAGTGCTTTTTTCCCTAGAAAAAGAGGTGCAGGAACTCCCACACGCTGCCCCACAGCCTCCGACACAAAGCCATGAGCGGCAGGCAGCCCGAAGTCTCCAACATGCAGCTCTGGGCGCCATGCTGGTATACTGCTCAGCTGCCGGTATGCTAAAAAGAGGTGCAGGAACGCACCAAAGAGGTGGCGGAACTCAGTTCCGGTGCGTTCCGGCTGAAAAATGCCCTGCTCGCAAGGGTAAAGCTCGGCACATACTTAAGAATGGCAAAACGGAGAGCTCTTAAGAATGCAACTGTGTCATTTGAAGGTTACTCGTTAAATAGACTTCCTCTTTAGCTGCTTACAGATGTGGGAAGTGCTGGAATTTTAGTCTACGTGAAATATGGGATATTTGGCAGCAATAAAGGTCTCTCTCTTTTTGCACGACAAATAACAAGTAAGGGAAAACAAGGGGTGTGAATTAGATGGTGCTCAGTCTCTTTCCCCTTTGAGCTAAAGGAAAGTGTAAGGGTATTTCCTGAGAAGGAAGAATACCGTGCTTAGAAATGTCCTTCCTTTAAAAAAAAAAAAGTAGATTCAAAACTCCCTAAAAGTTGCAGATTTCCAGCTTTGAAAGGGTTTGTTACTGGCGAAAGGGACATGCAGATTACAGCCTTTGGAGCATGTATGTTGGTTGACACAGGGATGCAGTGGGCGTATTTGCACAGTGCAAACTTAGAATGGAACTGCATGCTACGCCAATGAACATACGCTCCAGCTGTGTGCTTGCTGAATAAGGTGGAGGAGCATTTGCAGGGGAGAATTGTCATCTAGTCTTTTTCCCCTGGGTGACATCTGAGAGCAGAGATGAGCCCAGCCAGGATAAAAATGGTCTGGGAAGGTCAGTAGGGGAAAGCATTGGTTGGGGGTTCAAATCACTGTTTCTCCCATGCAAATGTTCCTGGGCCTCCATATTCGTGATATTTGGCAAACAAAGGGTTGGGAGCTTGTGGAATGAGTTCTGCCCAATATAATGGTCACGGTGAACTTACAGGCGTGGGGTTCTTTTCAAGATATACAAATTCAGCAATGTTTTGTTTGTTTGTTTAATTCAACAGAATTTATATACTGCTTGATTGCAAGAAAACCAAGTGGTTTTCAGAAATATATAATAAAACATTAGAATTCTCGGTTAAAAAAACAGGAACAAATATTGAAAAACATTATTAAAATCAGTGGTGGCTAAAAAGAGAGAAAACACATGCAATTTATTCATGTTTGACTAGGCTTGCCAAGACCATGATATTTTAAGCAGGTGTGGAGGGTTCTAGGTCACTGAACCTGCGGTAAAGGTTGTGAACGCCTCCAGAGGACCTGTTTATTTTAAAATAGTTTTTTATTGAAGATTTTCTGATTTGTTGGCATTCATTCTGATTTGTTGATGGGGTAGTTATATGACAATGAGCATGCATCCTGCATTCATCCTGATTTGCTTGCAAGCATGTTCATCTCATTGGTCATTTGTTTATTCCACACTTTTCAATTCGTTCCCCTGTCGTTTTCCAAACCGCAAATGTCCGATTCTTTTTTTTTTAAAGGGGATTTGTTGCGTGAGGGCGACAGGCCCTTTAATCCACTTTAACAGCACAGACGTAACATTTCAGTATGCTCTCAAATTCTTCCTGCAAAATAGTGGCAGTCTGGAGACGTCCTGGGACACAAACCTTCGTGACATCCAGGGACATACCTCACCTTTTTACAGGTTTTTGTAGCCTCCGCATTCTGATGGATGTAGCACAAGAACAAACGGGGCCTCGTGAAAAGCAGCACTCCTATAAACTGCTCGAAAGCACAGTGGGCATAACCCAGCGGCAGGAAATTCCCATAATTAGAGGACCTGCTGATCTCACTTTCTGTGGAAAGGGGCAACTTGGTGACCAATTGCATCATGTCAATGTATACGTTGCCCAAACCAAACATGGTATAAATTAGTCGACGCTCATTTGTTTCACGAAGTGCATTGTTCCTCTTTTATTCAATGACCTTTTTGTTCTTTTACATCCTGGACCAATCAAATGTCATGGTTGTGGCTGAGCCCTGAGTGCAGACAATAGCTTATTCCGTCTATTCTGTTTGAGGGGCTGCAGGAATGGTCAGCCACTTTGTCATGTGGTGACTGGAGGCTGTTTAAAGCAGCTTTTCCCACCATTTAGAAAGAAGCCGAATCCTGAGAGGAAAACCCTGTCATAATAATAATCTAGATCCCATTGAAGTTTTTTCAGCTTTATGATTTGGGTGGGGTTGGAATGCAGAGCACTCGCTGGCTTTTTCGCTGCTGAAGCGGAGAACTAGAGAGTCAGTTCTGGGGCCTTCATTTGCAGACTGTGAAAAACCTAAGTGCATCTTATTGCAAGGTTTGTAGAACTAGGAGCTTTGCTGTGCTTGCTGTACGTCAATAAAACCTCCCTGATTATGATATAGGAGTTGCAGGGAGCCAGAATGGATTATAGGAGAGGTGTGTGGCTGGGTTTGTGAGGGGTAGCAACAAAATTGGTTCCTTTGGGTATAATTGTAATTCTTCTGTTTGCAATAATACAAACAGTGCAATATACCTGGACTGGCAAATTTGGTTGTTGATTAAACTGTCTCTTGTCCTAGGATGTCAGGGGTGGACATGGGAAGAGAAAGCTTCCGGTGGGATGAGGACATTGGTACCAGCCTTCAGACAATTATGTTTCTTTACTTTGTTAAAGAACAGAGACGTAGCCAGAAGCTGGTTATTGAAATGTGTTTGTTTATTGTGATGCACAACTATTAAGTAGTCACACACATAGAACCTGTAACAAAATGTTGCAACAGGGACTTCTGGGCATTTCTCCTGAGTTTCCACCCCCCTTTAAATGGGCATAAATGTCCCCCCCCCCATATCGAAACTCACATTTCGGAATCTATTTCTGCACTGATGCCTGACTCCCACACTAGTCTCAAACCACCCATAGTGCTTGTGGATGCCTCAGTCAGGATTTTGCATATGTCAGAAAATTTATCCTTTAGATTTGGGGCCAGACTGCAGAACCAAATTTTAGAACCAAGTCAGGGGCCTCGTCACAAATATATAGACACCCACACCCACACAATAAATATATGCATAATTTCACATATACATGCACATGGAAATACAATACTGTATGCTTGGTGGTTAGCTGCTATGGAGAGATGGATAAATACATAAACAAGAGATTTTCAGACATAGAATCATAGAACTGTAGAGTTGGAAGGGACCCTGAGGATCATCTAGTCCAGGGGTAGGCAACCTAAGGCCCGTGGGCCAGATGTGGCCCAAACGCCTTCTAAATCCGGCCCACGGACGGTCCAGGAATCAGCGTGCTTTTACATGAGTAGAATGTGTCCTTTTATTTCAAATGCATCTCTGGGTTATTTGTGGGGCCTGCCTGGTGTTTTTACATGAGTAGAATGTGTGCTTTTATTTAAAATGCATCTCTGGGTTATTTGTGGGGCATAGGAATTCGTTCATTCCCCCCCCCCCAAATAATTATAGACTGGCCCACCACAAGGTCTGAGGGATGGTGGACCGGCCCACAGCTGAAAAATGTTGCTGACCCCTGATCTAGTCCAACCCCCTCCAATTCAGGAATATGCAGTTGTCCGATACGGGGATTGAACCTGCAGCCTTGAATCAGCACCATGCTCTAGCCAATTGAGCTAATTGGTAAACATGCTGTGCATTTTTTTTTTTAAACTAGGCTTAAATATGGTTCTTATTCTTGCACAAGCTGGGTCTTTGGAAGCTGGCCGGCACCATTCACCACACGGGTTTTTATCTGACATCTTGTAGGACGGATGTCAGACTGTTTCCCTCCTTCTTGGCACGCCATCTTTTTCTCAGAGCCCAATCCCTTGTGTGACATCATCCGCTTTTCCTCCTCAGCCTTAGGCACAGTGTTTCTGGAGCTTGTTGCTTCCTGAACCAGAATTCCTAACTCAGGATAGTGATGTTGGGGAGGAGGAGGAGGCAGTGACGGAGGGAGAAACTCATAGTTTTGTTTTGTGCGGAAACGTTAAATGAGAAAGGCAGCCGTGGAAAGTCCTTGCATAGCAACCAGCAGCACCAAGGTTATGGTAATTAATTTCAAATCTGTTTAGAAGAGGCCCCTTTCATGTTGGCCTGCCGCTTTAAGTGGCTCAAGAAGTATGGAAAAACAGGAAATCAAGCAGCCTCATTAGGAATTGACTCTGCTCAGTAATTAGGAAAACAAGGAAAAGCAGGTGGTGAGGGAACTGAAGTCGACCACAGAGCTTGGGATGGAAATTCTTGTTAGGGGAGGAGGGGCAAAAGCAGAAAGAATATTTCACCCGTGATCGCAAGACCCAGCACTGGGTGGACTCATTACATGCTTAGCAATCAAATAGCTGCCTTTGGAGACTGATAGATGTTGCCAGTGCGGGATTTAATTAATAACAAGGCCGTCTTTCAAAAGGCATCTTTGTTCTGCAGAGTCCAGGTTCCCCTTAGCCCAAATCACGTTAAAACAAATTAGCGAGCAATGGTGGGTTTCGCCAGGACATCCAGAAGAGAGGACACCAGTCATTGATATCCATTACGTTGAATTAGCCGAAAACTGAATTGGGTTGCTAATGTGAGGCTGGGTTGTATACCAGGGTGACCTGAGGCGAAGGAAAGGATGAAAAGGCAGTCGTTGGGTAGAAGAGGGAATCTTGGCAGGGGCAGTTCGCCAAGCGAGAGAAAAGCTGCGTTTGTTGAAGCCTTCACTCCCAGACAGCTATATGAAAAGGACAAGATCTTCTGTACACCTTTAAAGCTCATCTTGGAATAATCCATATTCAGGGGAGGTATTTAAATAGGGCTCCAATTGGCATTTGTGTGGCTGTCAGAAACATTTTTGCTTGTATTTTGTGAAATATGCATGGTTACAGCTGCACCTTCTGGAGTTTACGTCTCCATGTGAATTTTCAGCTGAGTCTAGCCAGTTAAGGCAGAATGCTTGGATCTAAGCCTCTTTAATCTCTCGCTAATGAATGCCACACCGGTCAAAACATAAAAACTGGTCCAAATTCAGGTTGGTGCCCAAGGCCTGACATTTGGTTGTGCAAGGATTGCCAATGTTTCAGCCGGCCTTTGTAACTGTGCCTTTAACATGATCTGCAGCAACAAGCTAGCGATTCTGCTCATCTCCATGTTGGGAATTGCTGTACCTGCTAATTATTTCATGTCAAGTTGTAGTTCAAAGCACAGCTACAGAGGTCAGTCGAATCGCTGGCAACCTTAGGCCTTGCATCTGTGAGGGATTTTGAAACTGGGACACTGCCTTCCTGACATGCTGCTGCTGTTCCTACCAATTGTTCCCAGGGCAGGAAAAGTTTCATCCAATAAATTCCTGTGTGTCAGGGTGCTCGAAGGGCCATGATAAACCAACAAGCCAAAGCAAATGAATTACTGACCTAAATAAACTATTGACCTGAAATAATAATAAATAATAATAATAATAATAATAATAATAATAATAATAATAATATTTCGCATAACATTTTACAAAATAAATAAATCACAGCATATATCATACTTAAATCATCAAATGCCTTCTCAGTAAAAGGGAAAAACAACAACAGCAACCCTTTAATGAGAAAATTTATCTGTTCACGGATATCCCCTGGGTAGAAAAATAGACGAAAACTGTTGTATATTTTTTTGCTGGGAATTCTTTTGCGCATCACCAGCAATAACAAATAACATCTGATCATAAAGCGTGACAATTTACATGCTGTGTATTGTCACGTATCCTCTCAGGATACAGTGGCTTTCGGTCAACAAATTTTGATTCGTTGTGCCGGGGTGGGATGGCGAACTTGCAGGACATGAAAGTACAATTTGGGATATTTCACAGACTGCTTTATGTTGCAGTAAACGGCTTCTCCTTTGTAACAATTTCACCTGATGATGTCAATGGGATTGCGCTCGAGTGCATGGCAACCTTCATTCCTTGTGTTTATTCCAGGACCGGCTCCAGTCCAGATTTTAGGCGGCCTTCGACAAAGCGGTGGGCTCCCTCCTACAGTGGTGGGTTCTCTCTGGTGGGGTGACCTGGCAGCGTCAGCAGACAAAAACAGCACTCTGAGAAATGCCATGCAGCCCCCCATGAGAGAACAAACTGGAATGCAAGGAGCATTGCATGAAGGTTTTGACCGTGGTTAGCTGAGAAATGTCTGCTGTGCAATTCCTTACATTGGGGGACAGGGACCCTCCAGGTCTCCAGATGTTGTTGGGCCTCTCACCAGCTCCATCTGGCATGGCTAATGGCCACACACCCCAGTCTTCTTGTGCCAGGCCTCCTCTTCGACCTTGTGAAAGCTCTCAGAGGGCCTTCCCCACAGGCTGGAATCCAGCTTTCCCCAAAGCTCTGACTGGATACTGCTGGTTATGCAGTTGCCCCTCCTGATGTTACTGATGGCGTAATGCAGTGATGGCTAACCTTGACACTCCAGATGTTTTGGAACTACAACTCCCATCATCCCTGACCACTGGTCCTGTTAGCTAGGGATGATGGGAGTTGTAGTTCCAAAACATCTGGAGTGTCAAGGTTAGCCATCACTGGCGTAATGGGATCCTCTTGAAACACAAACAGTCTGGGAAAAGAGATCTGTAAAACATGTCGAGGTTAGATGCAAAACACCCCGCCTCCCCTGTTTCCAAGCCCAGCCACTTTGAAGCTTGTATATTTCTTCATGTTCCTGAAACCAGAAGCGACCTGGAGAAAACTGAAAGACTCCTTCTGCTGTGTTGTGCATGCCCCACACATTTTAAAAAGTAAATCTACTACATGAAACATTGTTGGTCTCGCTCTCCCCCGCCCCCTTCTTCTTTCAATTTCAGGAAGTTCCTTAATGTCCTTTGCTTGATTTTGTTTTCCTTGTTATCGGGACAACTAATATTTTTTCCTGTTAGGGGAGAAAAAGATTTTCCCAAGCAGATTAAAGATCCCTCCCCTTCAAGTGTATGAATGGTGACATGGTTCACTTTTATTGCTCTGTTTATTTTTAAGAATCGAGAAGGGGAGGGGGGGGAAATCCACCTTGATTTATCGTAACAAGATGTTCATCCCGGTGTGAGACATGAGCTGAATGGTCTCTGCTTGTTTTCGACTCAGTTGCGGCTTCTTATCTGGTAGAATTCTATGGGTGAGTGGGGAGAAGGAGGAAGAGCAAGTGATAAATTTTTGCTGCAGCATGTATTGATGGCTTCAGGGGGTAAAATGGGAACAATGCAGGTTGTGATGTGAAAATCTCCCTGTTAAGTTGTGATAATCAGACAATGGTCTCCTTGGAATAAAAGCTGAACTAAACGGTTACTCAAGGGCATAATGCATCTGAGTCTCAAATGTCTCTGTACTAGTGTCCTGGTTATACACATAATCAATTATAAATGAAAATAATTATGATCTTGTAGATTCAACAAAATGAATTGGAATCAGGCCACTCAAGTCTTTACCATGAAAAAAAAACAACGTTGACTAGCATAGTAATAAAATAAAAGAATTATTATTATTATTATTATTATTATTATTATTATTATTATTATTTGTATACCGCCCTATAGGTCTCAGGGCGGTTACAACATAAAATCACAATATAAAAACACAAAATCATAATAAAACAAAATCAACCCAATGAACCTTCCCCTCCCCAACTCCCACTCCCAACGTGATTGGCTGTCTAAACTTCCAAGCTGCAAATCATGACTCAGAATTTAAGGGCCAATGGCAGAGGCCCAAATCCTGAAATGTTCTATGATTGGATATCATGTATCAAATCAGAACAGAGGGGCTCAGAATCCTTAGTCCAGACTCAAGCTCAGGCAAACACAGGCCACTGAATACATAACTCTATGTTCTTACTTTTTGTTGTAAGCCACCCAGGAAATGTTTATTGATGGGCAATAAGAGTCACAGCCCATTCCACCAGTGAAACGTTCACCCTAAACTGGAGGTCAAGCTTCTCTGTTCTCTCTGCTGCTGTGGCCTTTCCCAGTCAAACACTTACCACTCTGTTGTATGCTTCTGAGGGAAACTCCACGAGGGCAAGTCCTCCTAAGATCCCTGTCTGCATTTACTGTAGTTCTCCCTACTGCATGTAAAGAAAAGTAATTGAGATGCAAGATCTTCGTTTCCCCCACTTCCTTCTAATTCTACACATTTGCACAATAGTCAACGTTTCCTTTTGCCACCTTGCTGCATTGTAAGGATCGCAGAGAAAACGCCAGAGAAATAAAAACATTGAAGTTTCTTTATCTCAGATGCTCACTCCAAACTGAAAACAAAACTCAATCACTTCAACCTCACCATCCACTTCCTCCACCCCAGCTCCTTTTTGTGCCTTTAATTACAACCCCCAACATGCACCTACTCTGCACCTACTCTGACGCCACACACCTTTTAATCTGTGGATAAGGAAGGTGTTTGTTTTTTAATCCAGAGGGCCGCATTCCCTTCTGGGCGACCTTCCAGGGGCCACATACCAGTGGTAGGGTGGGGGGCAGAGGCAAAAGTTGGTGGAGCAACAGAGGTAAATAGTAGGCTAGTCTTCTGCACACACTCACCCCCCCTCTCTCTTTTTTAAAAATAATTTTTATTAGGATTTTCCAAACATAAAAACAAATTCTTAACACAACATTAAACACAAACAAAACATATATAACACAAAAACACTCATCAGCTTTCCCCCCTTATTACTTTGATCACATCTTAGGTTGACTTCCCCCTGTCTCCTCGGCTGCGTTTCACTGTCAACCATCTTTAGTAATTTCCTCTCATCTTTCAATATTTTGTTCATATACCGTTATTCTTATCCATCATTTCTTAATCATAATATCAATCATTATATTCTTATCTAATAATGTCATAAACATACCTTTAATCCTAGTATTCTTATCTAATAATATCTTACTCATACATCATAAATTTTGCCTATTCTATCTTACTTCTACTCTGCAAACTATCTCTTCCAGCTTTTTTCTAACTCTGAATGTTACAATATTTCTTTATATACTCTTTAAATTTTTTCCAGTCTTTTTCCACCACCTCCTCCCTCTGGTCGTGTAGTCCACTCACACCCCTCTCTGTCTCCCATCCAGGCAAGCAAGAAGCATGATCAGAGTTCAAGGACGCATTCAGCCAATCAAAATGACTCATGAAGGATGTGAAACCGAGCCAGTGAGGAGAAGTGCGAAGGCCCAGATAGAGGGGCTCAGATGGCTGCATTCAGCCCCTAGGCCTAAGGGTTCCCAGCCTTGCTTTAACTTTGTTACCAAGATGAAATGAAAGAACTAAGCCAGTGGTTCCCAATGGGTGGTCCGCAGACCCCAGAGGTAACAAAAACTACCATAGAGATAATTTTAGGTTACATTTTAGTGACTAAGTTTTAATTTATATATATTTTTAATTGTTGCTATATCTGTATTGTCCTGGTTATACCTAATTGCAAATTCAAATGTATCCCTATCGTGTTTTATGATTTCCTTGATATTGTATGTGGGCTGGAACTGGTCTGTGACCGTAATAATAAATTTAATTTCATTTACCATAGAGATATCGATTTTTTCAAAAGTAGGGGGTCCATGGCTTGGCTTTTGAAAAACAGGGGCTCCATCATACTTAGCAAATTGGGAAGCACTGAGCTGAGCAATAAAAATGGCAGAAACGGGTTTTTTTTGCTTAATATTCCAGAAGCATAACGGCCAGTTTGGACAAACCATTAATAATTTCATGATTATTAATGACTGAGGACCAACTATTTTGAGGTTTAAAAAGCTTTGCCATAAGCAAGAACGCAGAAGCAAAGTACACTCAGCCCATAGACAGAACCCAAGCATGGGAACACAATTTGCTGGGGCCTGGAGCTAAAGTCCATTGCCATGAGGAAAAATAGTGAACTTGTGCTTGAGCATGTTTATGCAACCTTATTTTCCTGTATCTAAGTATTTAAATGGAGGATCTAGATCTTGTACAGTTTTCTGGAGTCACTTAAAAGGACTGTAGAAGCAACTTCCCGAATAATGGGCTGCTGGTTGAAACCTTCTCATCTGAGGGTGCAAGAGAAAGCATGAGCAGAAAACTCTAGGCCTTATAGTTGGCAAGAAAAAGACATGGTTGTCTTCTTCCTATGTCCCTATTCATGCATTACTTGCCTGAAGGGGCATCACACAATTATTGGGTCACAGCGCCATGCTCCTGGCCCCATCCCAGCATTAAGCTCTGCTCCTAGGTGTCCATGTGTACTCGGCAGTTTGAAGAGGAGCTCCTTCTGCATAGATTTCTATGCCACTGGGACCCCCATGGTTTAAAGGTGCAATGTTTCAGTAAGTCATAGTTAAGATGAACCACAGTGCATCTGGTTTGGGGCAATGTTTGTTGTGGTGTGGGGTCAGTGATTTCAGCAAGTGATTTCAGCTCTCTGACATAGCAGGCAGGAGACAGCTTCTTCATGTAACAGCTCTTTATTCAGGCAAAACAAGACCAGCAACTGAGGAGAGGGAAGCTACATTTATAAGAACAGAGGACTGGCTAGGAAAAGATACATTGTGGAGGGAACAATCTCAAGCAATCACAAAGCTGCCTTTTGGTGGAAGCCAATGAGACTGAGGATCCAAAGGCAGCAACTTGAATGAACCAATAGTAACTGTTCCTTCTGGACAGGAAGGCAGTTACTTTACCCTCATGTGATTACACACAATAGTAATACAGATATGGCAACACTTTAACTCAATACACAACACGTTAAACTATGGTTAGTTAACAGTGGAAGTGAAAGCTTCTGTTCTCCTTCTTGAAGCACACAGTAAGAGCTATCCAATATGCCATAATTTATAATTTCTGCCCCATAAAATGAATACAATCAAATATTAAAATCTATTTCTAAATGGAAGGGCAGGAATTTGTGCAAGTGGCCGCCAGGCTGCATGTGAAGTGCACAATATTCTACCTCTGTGGTTGTAAAATTGCAGTCCTACCCAGCAATGTACTCTCTCCACAAGAGACAGGATTGTTTCAGATTCCCTTCTTTCCACAAAGCCTTTCAGCCAGGCTTATGGGGTTAAAGAAAAGCCATGATCTATCTCTCTTCCCAATGCTACACACTTGTGCCAAGCAGTCCTCTTCCCCTTCCCTGGGCCATACTTTGGGAATCCTGGCCTGAGCACATGACAATTGAAGGGCCATGTCTGGTGCTAAAAATCCAGAGTTGAACATGAGGCAGGATCCAAGTACAACAAACGATCCCACTTGTCTGCTCACCAATCAGTTGAGAGGAAATGACTGGAGTTGTCCTGCCCCACTGACACTGTGGATGAAGCTACATGGAGATGTTTTTCTTGGCACCAGCTCTCGGATTTAAGAGACTTGCACGTGCCACCTGCTCCCTCTTAAGTCTTCCGCCAGCGAACGGAGCACACACTTCCTCTTCTTCTGAAGCAAAGTCTGAATCAGTGGGTCTTCTGGGACAGCTTGGTTGGACGTTTCTTCTTTTTACAAAGAGAAAGAGATTCAGGCCAATCTAAATTTCTTTTCCGTCCTATGGGGTTGCTGGGAAGCACACGATGTAGCAGGAGTTCTTGCTTTTGTCTGAATGTAAACTCAGTGTCTTTGTCATCGTATGCATAGGAGGCAGTCTCCGCTTTCAGGACCGAAGGCTAAAAGAGCTAACTAAAAGGCAAGAGTCAGTGTAGGATATCCCAGAAACCAAAAGCAGCTTAATCCCCCCTTTTTAAATTACCTGTATATCCCATCTTTCTTCCACAGAACCCACACATTCTTTGGGGCGGCCACATCTAAACCTGATTAGCTTTAGGAACATCACTGCATCACGTTCCTTCAGACCATGCACTGAGATCAAATTGGAATGAATCCTGCAGTGATTTGGATTATATGAAGAAGATGGTTCTACATATTCTGTGTCAAAGAATAAATCCCACCTATTTAGCACCTGAGAAAAACAAGATGGGATTTCCCATTGTGAACAACTCATACCACTTCATGTCTCTTCAAGTTTCTCAGGCTGTTTATTCTTTCCCAGTAGTTTCATTATCATATATTCCTTGATATCACAAGGCAACTTATTCATTTTTGGCAGGGTAATACTGTACGACAAAAATCATAAACAAAGGTCACAAATTACATTTTTTCCTCGTTGGGTTTTGGCATGTTACCTTGCGCATATTCTGCTCATGACTCCCCTAGTGGGCAGAGTGTCTAGGACTCTGTTTTTCTCTCCCTCCCCTCAAGTTGCTCCTCTCCTACCATCCATTATGCCCTGGCCCTCCCCACAAGATGAAGAACTCGAACTCCTGGCTCTAGTTCTGCCAAAGGCTATAATGCTCAGATCAGATGGGTACATAAGGCAAACTATGGGTTACAAGTAAAAGGTAGATAGCCGTGTTGGTCTGTCATAGTCAAAACAAAATAAAATTAAAAAATTCATTCCAGTAGCACCTTAGAGACCAACTAAGTCTGTTCTTGGTATGAGCTTATACCAAGCTCATACCAAGAACAGACTTAGTTGGTCTCTAAGGTGCTACTGGAAGGAATTTTTTTATTTTATTTTGTTTTGACTATGGGTTACAAGGTTCAGAGGAAAGATACACGGCTAAGCGCAACTAAGACATTGATCGAACAAGTGACAACCTCTCCATCTACTTTTTGAAAAGCGGGGCAGCACAACTATTGGGGCAACAAGTGGTTGGGGGCCTGGGCAAACAGGTCCTCCTTCGAGTGGGTTGTCTCTGTGAGGTTTGTTCTCCCTGGTATCTCCATGGAGACAGAGATGGAGATAAAGCCAGGTCGGCATCAGGGGGTGAGTCTTTGCTGACAGGAGGAAGCGAAGGAGGTAGCTCATCAGCAGGAGGGATTGAGCTAGGGGTGTCCAGTGTCAGAGCTGAGACAATATTTCAACAGCTCACTTGTCTCTCCTCAGGGTCAAAATCTCCACACACACCCCTCCAGCTCTCCAAGCCCTTCCTCAGCAGCAGACAGTTCTTGGGGTCCCACTAGGGCCTCTACCAAGATCCTTCTGCTGCAACTCTCTGAAGGCTTCTCACCCCTTCACAGAGTCTGGTCACCTCCTCCATGACACCTCTGCAGGACACACTACTCCCCCTGCCCCCAAATTTTGGGCATGCAAAATTGTACCTGCACACGCCTAACTTAAAGAAAATCCCAGGAACTTCACAAGAGCAAAAGTTGTCATCTTTCAAAACAGGCAAAATGGATGCCAGGTTCAATGCCCTCTTGTTTTTAACGTAAGATTTGTCAGTAATTTCAACATATATTTTATGTAAACCACTTAGAGGTTTTGATGGTGAAGTGGTATGCAAACTCAATTAAATAGATAATAGAGGATTCAGGTAGATTATTTGCATTGTGCTGTTAGTTTTGTGTGACTGGAATTGTGGTGAGTATCTTTGAAAAGCTGTTGCAGCTCTGCTTAGAAAGTATGAGCGGTTAAGCAGACACTAAAGGGGGGGGCCTTTGTTTTTAAATACATTCTCTCTTTCTCACACACAGACACACGCTCTTAACAAATCTTGCTTTGCCAAATATCCCACCCATAAGACAAACAGCAGCCTGGCACTTTCAAATCAGATTGGGCATGTTTTTAAACAAATGATTCACTCATTTAACATCCAGGGGAACTCTTTGCAGGTGAGGCAAAGAAACAATTACCAGTTTAGGCACATAAAGTCACTAGTTCACTGCTGGGAAATGAGGATATATTCCAGAATGTGGACAGGTTGATTCTCAGGGCAGAACAACACAATATGCAGAGTCCTTAATCTTTCTTCTTAACAGTGGCAAAAGTTTTTCTCTTGTAGTCTGGCTTTACCGATTTCTGACTGGGTTTTGTGTACAGGTATGTGCTACAATTCAAATGGGAAAAAAAACATCAAATACTTCCCCAGTAAACTGGCCACATTGTAGTGTGATGTTATGGTTACTGTGTTGCATTAGGACCAGGCATACCTAGGTTTAAAATCCCCACACAGCCATGAAGCTCACTTTCCATCCTGTTTGAGGTTCTGCAGAGGGCTGGCTGCACAAGATAGAAGTCAGTAGATTTGTTCCTGGAACTGAGTTTGGAACCTCTTACATCTGTAGTCAATGAAGTCATGACCTGATTTAACCCAAATACTAGTTGTCATGTCTCATTATTCATTGAATCTCGGAAGTCCAAATGGCAGGGGTACACCTGGGCGAGCAAGTTGGTAGATTTGTTCCTGGAGCTGAGTTTGGATCAATGAGATTTAGCAAACATGACTTCCGCTTCCCAGAGGTCACCCCTCGAGTGGCTACCACAAAAATGGCGGCGTTAGCAAGAATGCGAGACATTTAGGTTTTAGATTTGTCTTGTCAAACCTCCAGGGAATGACACTCCTTCTCCCTGGGAAAATGACATTAATGATGATAGAGTGCTGTTAAACATGCAGGGAAAGTAGATTAACAGAGTCCTTTTCTCTTATTTGCAACAACTAGTGTTTACAGTACAAAATAGCCCATTGTCACAGAGTTCCTCCTCAGAATAGATCCCTCCAGATTCGGGATGGATGAATCTGTCTCTAAGTTCCTCATTTTTCCAATCTTAAATTCGGTTCTCCACAGCCCTCATGAAAATTCATCAGCATTTTAGTGTGACTGTTTCCTAATAAACAGATTTTTGTATGCTGTTTTGCCTAATGCCGTATACAGATTTTTGCTAGCTATCCCCTAATTTAATGCATTTCTGTATGCTGTTTTCACCAATGTATGCATTTTAAGGCACGTTTGCACCTTAATATAGGCATTTTGCACATATTGGTAGGTTGGAGAACTGCACTGCCAAATTTGGAAATTTGAACTTTGAAAGATAGCTGTCTTTCAGTTGCTAAGTGTGAATTACACAGTTTCTCATTAAATTACAGACAAAATTACATTTCTCCTCTGTCCCTACAAGTCCTAGGTCAGCTCCAAGTATTGGGGGGGGCTCCTGAGCAAGACACACACCATGCACCCCCTTCCTCAGTGAGTCTACCTTCTTCCTGCAGCAGCCAGGTCCCTGCTGTAGGGGCGCCTTGCCAGTGCCCAACCATGCCAAGCCTGAATGCTGGCTTGTGCTGTGATTCAAATTTCAAAAAATGAAAAATGCATTGAACTCGCTCTCATGTTCCTGTTCGCATCTATCTAGATTTTGAATGCATGCGTGGACTTATGAAGCTTCCTTCCACCAAGCCAGAACACTGGTGTATCGATCCTTGTGTTATCTGCTCTGATCAGTAGCAGCAGCAGCTCTCCGAGGTCTCAGTCTGGGAAGGTCATCTCCAGACCTAACACCTGAGATCCTTTTAACTGGTGGTGCCAAGGATGGGACCAAGGCCCTTTCTGCATGCAAAGCAGGAGCTCGGCTATCCAAAATCCTGTCCAAAATCCAAAATCCTGTTAAGAAAAAAGTGTATTTAATAAATGCCAAAGTGCAACCAGTATCAGCCTAATATACATGCCACTCATAATTTATTATAGGATATGGAGGCTGGCAATACTAATTGACATAAAGGTAAAGGTAAAGGGACCCCTGACCGTTAGGTCCAGTCGCAGATGACTCTGGGGTTGCGGCGCTCATCTCGCTTTACTGGCCGAGGGAGCCGGCGTACAGCTTCCAGGTCATGTGGCCAGCATGACTAAGCCACTTCTGGCGAACCAGAGCAGTGCACAGAAATGCCGTTTACCTTCCCGCCGGAGCGGTACCTATTTATCTACTTGCACTTTGACGTGCTTTTGAACTGCTAGGTTGGCAGGAGCAGGGACCGAGCAACGGGAACTCACCCTGTCACGGGGATTCGAACCGCCGACCTTCTGATCAGCAAGCCCTAGGCTCTGTGGTTTAGACCAGTGTTTCTCAACCAGTGTGCCTCCAGATGTTTTGGGACTACAACTCCCATCATCCCTCGCTAGCAATACCAGTGGTCAGGGATGATGGGAATTATAGTCCCAAAACATCTGGAGGCACACTGGTTGAGAAACACTGGTTTAGACCACAGCGCAGTTTAGAACAAAGTACATTTTTTAAGGAAAAATATTTTTCTTCCCAGCACCATTTGCTGGGGAAAACAAATACGCGCAGAAGACAACACCTGGGCAGAAAAACCCAGAAGGCCTTGCTGTGCTCCTGTTGCATGCTCTCTCATCCCTGGCAGGGGCTAGGGCAGCTTAGCCACAGGAGATAGGAGGTGAGATAACACCTTTGTCTTGCTCCCCCTTCCGCAGCATGCAAATGTGCCAGATCCCAAGGCCTCTGTCCATATAGAGCCAACCCCCTTTTGCAAAATACTCCCCTGGCATCCCTCCTTGTTGGCAGGCTGGCTCCTGCAGCTGCCATGAAAAACCCAGGCCCGGTGGATAAAAGAATGGGGAATAATCATTTAAACGACAACAACAGCAAGCCTGTCATATGTGGGCTGTTTTGAAAGGGTGGCATTGCTGCTCTCCCAGGCAACAGCAGGACTGCAAGGCAACTCAAGCAAAGCAGGTGACCTGGTCTGGGCAGAAGCTCTGCCAGTGTGTACCGAGATCATGATGCTGTTTACAATGAAGCGGGGGGGGGGGACTATAAAAGGAAAGGGGGGGAGGAGGAAAGGAGCAGCTGAAATCTCCATGGAGACATTTAACCTGCTGCAATGGATGCCTTTGGGGGATTGGCACTGACCAGGCCCTTAGGAAGGAGCCCTGGCACAAGACCCACAAGAGTCTCATTATTACCCACATGGCTCACACTGAGAAATAAATTTGAGGCTGCCTCTTGCTTGGCACAAGAAACAAACGGCACTGGCATAATATTAAGATCGGATCACCGCTTATAAAGAATCGAGATGCTCACAAAATGCAGGGTGATATAAAAGCCAGGGGACATAGCAGACCCTGCTTATGAGGTAATGGAGGGAGGAGCTGAAGGTTTTGAGGTTTTTATTTCTCTCTCTTGCTGGGAGGAATTGTTATATGAAAATGATTCATCTAGAAAAGAAGGAAACAAAATAGCTAACACACCTACTGGTAATTACTGCTGCTAATTTATACAACAACTTCAGTTTGTGTGACCACCTGAATATAGTTTACAAATTTCTGCTGGTGCAGAATGCAACTGTCTGATATCTGTTGAGGGCAGGAGTTTGGAACAGGTTACACTGATATCAAACCAGTTGATTTGGCTGCCTATGCATTTTTATGGCCAATTTAAAGTGCAGGCAGTAACCCCCCCCCCCCAAAACCCAAAATGGTTCCCTGGCACCTGCCCCTCCCAACATCCTTTTTGGTCCCATGGACTTTAGAGTTGGGCAAAGGGTGTTGAAAGTTTTCATGATGGCAGGACAGAGAGATCCAGTATGACTCCTCTCAAAAGCCACAGGACTGCAACCTTACATGGTTTTATATGAGAACTAGCCTGGATTCTGCAATACTTTTAGCTGTTGTTTTTAATTATTATTAATTGAAGAGCTATTTTGCAATCCAGTTTTTAATGCTTATGTAAGCCGCCTACTTTTACCTTGAAATGCAGCCTAGAAATGTTAAAATCAATATTATTATTTTTTAAAATAATAAAAAATAATTCCACCCTAAGATGGGCCTGACCAATAATTAATTGCCTCAACCTCTCAATGAGTACATGGCATGGAGGGACAGAATTGAAGCTAGGGATTTGCATATGCATACTTACAACTTGGTGACTCAATCATCATGACTTACCTATCTGAATGAGCTATTATACTGATATAATCTTGGTATCACTACTCAAAGTAATGCTTTTCAATAATAATAATAAAAAACCAGTCTCATGACGTGTTAAACATCCAACATATTTAACTATGGCATAGGCCTTTGTGGAGCAGAGCCCTCTGGATCAAATGCTTGAAGTGGTAACACACACAAAAAGCTGGCTTTGATGGCCTTAAGATGCCAAAATACCATTTTTTATTTTTGCTGCAGCAAACTAACAGTTTGTTCCCTTGGAAGGTGTTGCCATGGAATGCGAACACACATTCAGCTGCTGGTTATCTAAGGGATGTTCACTTATTAGCGGTCATGGAGTATAAGGTGGGGTGCTCACACTGTGCCTAGTCTGGCCCCTAGAAGAGAAAGCAGCTTCAATGGAAAAGAGCAACAACAGCAGCACAAGCACCAAAATGAAGATAATAAAGACAGTATAGCTTTGCAGTTTACTTGGCTTGTTTACATAATTAATTTTCAGGGCAATATTCTACCTGCTGCAATCAATTTCAGGATGTTTCAGCCACAGCACATCCTTGTTGACTATCTCGAGGCGTTCACAAGCCAATTCCTTGTGGAACCATTAATTTTATTGCAGGAACTTTAGAATCAAACAAGCACTTTAAACCACGGCCTGCCCGTATCCTTCATGGCTGCCTGGCGAGGTTGAGCTTGAGAGAGCGAGAGAGATGGAGTCTGAAATCAAACCTGAGTTCTGAACGGATCTCAAATCCACTAAGTTAGAAGTGTTTGGGGAACCATGTGGAGTGGATTTCCAAATGTGACTGCAACGTCCCCTGGGTCCCTCGCAGGGGCATGTTCCTGGGTGGTCACTAAGACATAGCTGACAACTTTCGGATTTGAAAATAAGGGATTTTTTCAAAAGGGATTTTTTCGGATTTGAAAATAAGGGATGCTGCGAGGGCGGTGCAATGGCACCAAGTGGCCTCGCCACCCTGCACTCCAGAGGCTGTGCGCGAATGGGTGAGCGAAAGAGCGAGCACGTAGACGGCAGGCAGGCTGTCTGTCTGGTTGGGCATGAGGGTCTGGCTGCACAAGGCATGCAAGCTCTGCCCCCAGTCGGTCTCAGACTCCTTATTGGCAGCCAAGCAACGCAGCTGAGGAGCCTCCCTGGCCGGCAGGGAGGGAGAGGAGCTGCTTCATTTGAAATCCGGGAAATTTAAGGGATATCAACAATCCGGGACAGCAGCGGGAAACGGCATTGGAATAAGGGAGTTTCCCGCAAAAAAAGGGAGGGTTGACAGCTATGCACTAAGGTCAGGCCCTCAGCTACCTGCTTCTATGATGCATACCGCTTAACCGCCCTGAATGGAGAGGGACATCATGGAATTACAGAAGCCACCCCGGCTTCTGATTGGATCCTAGACCGTCTAGTTTTTTAGCCTGGCACTCTGGTGCGAGTCAGCTGGCTCCTCCGAGAGCCCGGGACCAAAAAAAAGAGTGTCCTGATTTTGATCGGTGGGATGTTGAAAGCAGATGCTCTATCACTGCACTACAGCAGGGGTCAGCAAGGTTTATCTTGCCTGGGCCGGATCGGTCCTGCAGAGATCCCTCCGTGGGCTGGATCGTGTGCATTTATGAGCGCGTGCGCCTACGAATTTCTGTGTCTGCGTCTGTACAGATGCAATTTTCCGCACCGTGGAAGTGAGTCCCCGCGCCATGCTGCGCTGGTTTAATGCAGCGCGTGAGTGGGCAGCTTGGTTCGGGGGGGGGGGCTCGTGGGCCAGTCCAATGACCTCCGCGGTTGTGCTGGTCCCGTGGGGTATCCGAAAGGCGAGGTCCAAGTCCGGTCTGTGGTCAGAGGGGTAACATAAAGGCAGTCCATAATAACTGAAGCTGGGTGCAGGGCAGGGAGTCAGGCGAAGTCAGCAACAGGTAGGCAAGCAGGGAACCAGGGCGGGTCAGGCAGGAAAACAGGACAGGTTTCAAGCAGGAACTGGTATCCAACAATGTTGCTCCTGCAACTTGGGGATGGGGCCGGCTGGCTTTTATCTGCACCGAGGCATAGGGCGGCCCCGATCCTCTGGTGACTCGCCTCTCCTGGCTTGGAGGCGAGCACACCTCCTGCGGGAACTCAGTTCCCTTCGCCTCTCTGCCCTGAGCCTCTGCAGCTCAGGAGAAGCTGGAGGGTTACCGGACCCAGAGGCAACCTCAGCTTCCCCTGACAGGGCTGGGAGTGGAGCACCTGCAGGCAATGGGTCCTCCATCCCAGCAGGAGCCAGAGCAGACTCAGCAGATGCCTGCACCTGAGGATCCAGCACAGGTGAGGACCCTTCAGACTCAGGCCCTAGCCCTGGCTCTGCTGGTTCTGGAGGCGGGGAATCCTGTGCAGGCTGGGATCCCTCAGGTTCAGCATCTGAGTCTGAATCCCAGGCCATCACAGCGGGCTGCTTCTGGCCCATGGGCCTTAGGTTGCTGACCCCTGCACTACAGTCTCTCCCCCCCACCCCCCCAAGTGCATTAAATAGTGAAAATATCCCTACAGATCAGCCTTCCTGACACTGGACTACAGTAACCCTGCTGCAGAAGCTGTTGTGCTGTTGCACATGTTGCTCTTCTCTGACAAACTCTGCATCACATGCACATGGAAATCACCGAATCCACCTACAGTAAACAAAGGAAAAGAGGAAGTGACTTATTGTAAAGTTATGTGAACTTATAAGTATATCTTGAAAGAGAAGGAGTGCTATAAGGATTTAGGACTGCCAGGGGTTGAAAGGAAGGCCTGGCCAAGAGAAGTTGCTTTGGCTGTTTTTGTCAACTGGCAAACTCTTCTGATGTTTCAGTTGTATGCTGCAGAACCTCGCTCTCTAGTCAGGAACCTCCCTGGTGGAAAATACTGAGGAGCAGCAATTCTTTTGTGGGCTGTCTAAACTCGAGTGCCTTATTGTGTGGTTAGCATCTCTTTATAGTTAATAGCTCATCAAGTTGTCATGTGTTAAGCAGTGTGTTAAGCAGTTAAGGCTGAACAAAGGAATAGTATCGCAACACAAAGCGCACAAGGATAACAAATCGCAATAAGATGAAATGAAGTGAAATACTCTTGACACCCATATGATGAAGAACATTTATAGCGTAAATCAAAAAATTAAAAAACCAGATGCATTTCAACCAAGAGGTCTTCACTGGTCATCTCATGCATGACAGTGTACATAATGTGTCATTTGGCATATACACAGGTAATGAATGCGAAACTATACCCAGCAATCAGGCTAAGTTATTAAAATAGCTGCATAAGTCAGAAGTGAGCAAAAATTAATAATCAAGAATAATATAAATTTGATGAAAAAATAGAAATGTATTTATGACAAAGGACTTCTGCTGGGGAAGTGGGGCATCTAGAGAAGGAGAACTCTGATCCTAAACCTTCCCTGCCTTGCAGGATATCTTCAGGAGAGGAAAAGGCTAAGGAGTAAACCCTACGCAAATCCAGAGTGGAGTCCCTAAGACCAGGGGCCAGCAACCTTTTTCAGCCATGGGCCGGTCCACCATCCCTCAGACCATGTGGTGGGCTGGACTATTTTTTTTGGGGGGGGGGGAATGAACGAATTCCTATGCCCCACAAATAACCTAGAGATGCATTTTAAATAAAAGGACACATTCTACTCATGTAAAAACACGCTGATTCCCGGACCATCCGTGGGCCGGATTGAGAAGGTGATTGGGCCGCATCCGGCCCACGGGCCTTAGGTTGCCTACCCCTGCCTAAGACAGTTGGATGGTGTCTTGTGCCCCTCCTTCCAGCAACTCCTGCAGCCAAGCTGGTGCCAAATGTATTGCTCCACTTTCCTTTGGACCACATCAGCGAAGCTGAGAGAGGGGACTTGTTGCCTGGCAGTCCAGGACCTCCATACATACTGCTTGGGCTTGCGCCCCGGGAGGTCACTTTGGTGCTGCTAACACAGTGGTTTGACTTCAACCCCGGAGGTGCTCTCCATTGTCTCTCGAGACAGACGGATGCCAACAACAACAAAGAGGAAGGGAACCTGTATGTGCTTTACAGAAGGCAGTCCTCTATTTTGAAGGGCTGTCAGGGGACAGTTTTCTCCTCGAGGGCTGGTTTAGAGATAAGGAACCATAAAGAGGGACAGCAGGAGACTTGAAGTCGCCCACCAACAGGTAGCAGAAACTGGTCAGCAGAATGAGCGGGCACACATGTCACCCGATGTCTTCACCACTATGGGGAGATGCGTTGCATTGCTATTTAAATGACAGCAATTATTTCAAAATGTTTGTCTATACATATACATTGCCATGTGCAAATTTTATGCAGATTGTCCTGTTTTCCTTCCTTCTTAATGATGCATATCCTCTTTTCTGGCAATGCTTAACGGTCACCCTAGGCTCACCAGATGTTGTTCCCATCAGCCCCTGCCAGCTTGGCCAATAGTCAGAGGCGATAGGAAGCCTGGAATAGCAACATCTGGCCGGACATGGTCTACCCATCCCTGCCCTAGAGCGTAGTCAAAGTGACAAAATACCAGTGCTCTGAATTTCTACTTAAGCAAGCTCTTAACTTGGGAGGAATGGACTTTCAGCACATAGATTATATTATTATTATTATTAGCCGGATCAAAAGAAACAGTGGCCTAGGAACTGTCTGTCTGATTTTCTGAAGCTCTGTGCTGGTCCAGGATATTTTGCACCCTGCAGAAAAAGCTCAGGGGATACAATATGGCTAGCCAAGTTATTTTGGCGCCAGAGGCAGAAGAGTGCAGAAGTACGTCTCTTTGGGAGTAAAAGAATTAGAATAATAAATAAAATAACTAGCAATATTTGCTGCCATGACACCCCAAATCAGCTGCCTAATGATAGGGCTGACCCATGGACATTTTGGAAATTTAGGGTGCGCACATTCCTAGGAGCAAGATCCATTGAACACAGGGGAACTTACTTCTAAGTAAACATGCATAGGACTGCACTATTTGCATAGGTTAGAGTATACTGAAATATGAATGAATGTATGAATGAATAATCTAAATAGGTAACTCAGTGCTCATGCATTGCCAACTCACTTTAATTAAAGATCAGGGCTGAGTACACGCCATACTGTATATTTACAGCGCACACCTCCCCACCACCAAAACCTGAGAACCATAGATTACTCCCCACAGAACTATAATTCCCAGCAGCCTTAAAAACTGCAGTTCCCAGGATTCTTTGGGGAAGAAAGTGTGCTTTAAATGTATGGTGTGTATTCTTGAAAGAGCACAATTAGGTTATATTTGTGTAAGCAAAAATCTATAGCTCCTTCTCTCATGAACAGGAAGCTCCTATCACTCAGGGCTCCACAAATCTTTCTGCTTTCCAAACTTCCTTCCCGCTTTGTGACCACAAGTCTGCTGCCTAGAAGAAGAATGCTGGTAATCACCTCTCTACAAGTTTTAACAATACGAAAACCACACTAGTTTCTAAAGAAGTGGCTGATACATTTGAGCTGAGTTTTATGTTTGATGGTGAATAAAGTCATGTTTTAATATGGCAACATTCAACCCTAGCAAGATGAAAGCACCCTGAGTGTGTACTATAGACATTGACATCTAGCTGATGGCATGCACTATAAGAGATTATGATACTTTGTCTTAAGTATGATTCTGCCTATAGCAGGTCTCTAAACTTTGAAAAACCATCCCCTTCCCTTTTGGAGGAAAGGAAGTAAAGTTGCCATCTATGATACTTTAGACTTAATTTCTGTGATGATATTGTAAGATTGGGTCACAAATAATACTTATTTTCACATGGTGTCTTAATTATTATATTATAGTTTTCCAGAGGCCATACCTTCCAATATGAAAATAGGGACATTTCTCACTCTCCGCCAACTGACCCTCCTTGGCCCTCCATTTTTATCCCCCTCTGCAGAGGATTTTCTATCAGAAGAAGGGTCAGTGCCACACCAATAGGAATCAGCACACACATTCTCCACTCCTTAATCCTGATTTTATTTTATTCTTTGGTATATTTACAAAAAAACCACACACCAATAAATACATTTTAGAAAGGGGCAAGATAGATGCATGCGGATGCACATAGCATTTTTTGCAAACATCAAGACTCCTTGCGCTCTGCTCCACTCCCCCTTTCTTTCCACTGAGGGTGACCCTGCCCTCTGCCTGCCCCTCAGAGCTAGTGTGTCGCCAAAGCAGTGCCAGCGTCTCCTTCTCCTGGCTTGCTCCCCAGCAGCTGCTAGGAGCAGCCCAAAGGAGGCGGCCGACAGCAGCGGCCATGGAGAGGCAACGGGATGCTCCCTTACTGCCACCACAGGACAAACCTCAGTTCATCCTCCTCCCCAAGCTCGGTAGTGGCAGCACTGGTGGGAGAAATGGTAAAAAGGTAAAGGACCCCTGACAGTTAAGTCCAGTCGCGGACGACTCTGGGGTTGCGGCGCTCATCTTGCTTTACTGGCTGAGGGAGCCGATGTTTGTCTGCAAACAGTTTTTCCAGGTCATGTGGCCAGCATGACTAAGCTGCTTCTGGCGAAACCAGAGCAGTGCACGGAAACGCCGTTTACCTTTCCACTGGAGCGGTACCTATTTATCTACTTGCACTTTGACGTGCTTTCAAACTGCTAGGTTGCCAGGAGCAGGGACTGGGCAACGGGAGCTCACCTCGTCGCAGGGATTTGAACCGCTGACCTTCCGATCGGCAAGCCCTAGGCTCAGTGGTTTAGACCACAGCGCCACCCGCGCCCCGGTGGGAGAAATAGGGACATTCAAATCAGAAGCCAGGATGGCTTTCGTAATTCCGGGACTGTCCCTGGAAAATCGGGACACTTGGAGGGTAGGAGAGGGCATTGCATGCCTGGACTTTGCTGCTGGGATCAGCTAGAAAGAGCCATTCTAGGGCAGGAAAAAGAGGGTGGTGCAAAAAGCGCAACCAAAGCTGGGACTGAGATTTTCCACATCTTATCTGCATACATGCAACAGGAGGAGCAGAAGGTGAAATGTTGCAGGAAGGGATCTGTCCTGTAGATCTAAACGATTAATTATGCTAAGATTTGCTGCTCATTTAAGTCATAAGATCTACTTCTGAAAGCTAGTGTGCTGCAAACTGAACTTTTTCATGACATAATACTAGACCAGCCATTTCATTCATATAAACTATAGCCAGATTGACTCACATTTGCGGTTTTATGACAGTACTACTTACGAATAAATATTTGTTTGGTTGGAGGAGCATTTGGAGAAGAATCAGGTCCTGTGTGCCAAGAAGGAACACAGGTCTTCAGATGATTTCCCAGAAACAAAGTGCATAGTCACACAAGTTTGGGGGAAAACATGCTTTGGCTTCTGGTCATTCCCAGGGTGTTTCCCTTTGATCAATTCACCACCTCAATAGAGTAAAGGCCACACAGGAGGAAGTGACAACCTTGAGTGAGCATCTGTGTATATTGAAGGAGAAGGAGTAGGAAGCTTGCGTGTAGGTACCAAGGGACCACAGATGCTGGAAGCTGCTTCCTTATTCTGAAAGCAACAACAAGTAACAACCTGCATTCCTGAACTAGAGGCTACAATTTCCCTTGGAAACAAGGCATGGACTGAGAGAAGCATAAGGACAGGCATAGGCAATCTTGGCTCTCCAGATGTTTTGGAACTACAACTCCCATGATCCCTAGCTAACAGGGCCAGTGGTCAGGGATGATGGGAATTGTAGTCCCAAAACATCTGGAGAGCCAAGGTTGCCTATGCCTGCAAAAGGACATATATCAGGGATCCTGTCAGAAACCAATAAAGAAAAGGAACATGCCACCCGGAAGTTCTTTCCCAGAGCACTTCCTAGGTGTTTTCTCATTAGCACCCTAAAGGTTACCAGACGTCCCCGTTTCCCGGGGACAGTTCCCGGATTTACAAATCAGCCCCCTGACAAAATCCATCTATTTAGTAAGGTAAAGGTAAAGGGACCCCTGACCATTAGGTCCATTCGTGTCCGACTCTGGGGTTGTGGCGCTCCTCTCGCTCTATAGGCCGAGAGCTTCCGGGTCATGTGGCCAGCATGACTAAGCCGCTTCTGGCGAACCAGAGCAGCACACGGAAACGCCGTTTACCTTCCCGCCAGAGCGGTTCCTATTTATCTACTTGCAGTTTGACGTGCTTTCGAACTGCTAGGTGGGCAGGAGCTGGGACCAAGCAACAGGAGCTCACCCCATCGCAGGGATTCGAACCGCCGACCTTCTGATCAGCAAGCCCTAGGATCTGTGGTTTAACCCACAGCGCCACCTGGGTCTATTTAGTAGGAAGTTGAAAAGTGTCCCCGGATTCACTGAAAAAAATCTGGTAACCTTACCCTATAATTCCAGTGGGGATGACACTGGAAAACTTTTAAATGGGTTGTGGATAACATCTACGCAAAAATATAATAGAGCAGATTCTGCATTATTGGACCATTTGCTATTCCCATTGGCTTTTGGTAGGAATGTTGGGTGTCCAAGGAAAGCAAAATGAATGACATACTTGTAACAATTGTAGAATAATAATAATAATAATAATAATAATAATAATAATAATCCAGAAAAATAACCAGGTCAGTCTGTTGGAGTACAAATAACTAAGAACCACATGGCACCTTAAAGATGAAGAAATTCACCTACAAAAGCTCATGCCACAATACATGCTAGTCTTTAAGATGCCACAAGACTCTTTGTTGTTCATTGCTATAAAAAGTCTCTCTTCCTTCCTTCCTAGGGCACGACAGGGATATTTTGGGCCATTGCTTCCTTTTCTACTCTTTCCCACTCTTTGGATTTTGGACTTTTCTTATATAGCTTTTCTCCCCTTTTCACCCAGGGTTATTTCAACATGCTGTTTAAAGTGGGACTGGGGAGTATTGCATGAAGTCAGAGTGAAGCAGGGGAGCAAAAGAGAAGGCAGGTTGCACAACAGCAATGTCAGTGGCATGGAAGTGAGAAGCGGGAGACATTGATGGGGGAAAGTGGATGTTTAAAACAATGGAAGAGATCCTTCACCCAATGTACTTCACTCCTAGTACCCTGTGTTGCCTTCAGCCTGAAGTTCCTGATTCAGTGTAGTCATTTAAACAGGTTTATTATTATTAATCAAACGCCTATATATGTAGACTAGTGGCCAAAATTGTAGAAACCTTTTGGGAAAAGTGTATTTCTGAGGTTTGATGGCTCATAACACCTGATTGGCAATCACGCTCACTGGCTACATTCAAATGAAGGAAAGCTATTGCATATCAACCTAAGCAAGTTGTGCTTCCTTTTTCTGATTATTTGGCTATAGCTTTTGATAGAATAGGGACCCAGGTGGTGCTGTGGGTTAAACCACAGAGCCTAGGGCTTGCTGATCAGAAGGTCGGCGGTTCGAATCCCTGCGACGGGGTGAGCTCCCGTTGCTCGGTCCCAGCTCCTGCCCACCTAGCAGTTCGAAAGCATGTCAAAGTGCAAGTAGATAAATAGGAACCGCTCTGGAGGGAAGGTAAACGGCGTTTCCGTGCGCTGCTCTGGTTCGCCAGAAGTGGCTTAGTCATGCTGGCCACATGACCTGGAAGCTGTACACCGACTCTCAGCCAATAAAACGAGATGAGCGCAGCAACCCCAGAGTCGGACACGACTGGACCTAATGGTCTGGGGTTCCTTTACCTTTACTTTGATAGAATACAGATAATTGAACAAACTTTGTTGCATTACACTCTTAATTAAATTATATTTCCATTGATATATAATTTTATGGCATTAGTCCAAAAAAAGTGGTGTTGTGAGCCATCAAACCTCAGAAATACATTTTTTCCAAAAGGTTTCCACAATTTTGGCCACTAGTGTACACACACAAACACACACACACACACACACACACAGTTTGATCCTTCAGATTTGAACAAAAAAAAAAAAACTGCACAAGCAACTGGCATGAGTCATATATTTCTTTTGATACCTCTGCTTTGCACAAAACCAGAAAATTTAACAAGCAAATATGCAATTGCCTGACTGTGTGTTTATACACACTGCTTGGTTGGAGAAATTATTCTAAAAAGCAAAGTCTGCATGCATACCCTGCCAGTACTTAAATCGCATAATAGAACCACCAGATTAGAAGGCAGGGGCAAACACAAAAGGGAACACCTACTGGTATGAATGGGAAATGTAGAAGTTGCTCCTCATATACAAATGCAGATCAGACTCTAATTCAAATAGGGGGAAAGTGGATTAACAGCTAAATAATGCTCAAATGTGGGCAACCCCATTCTTAACCAATAGTAGATGATAGCTGTTTTAAATGCTTGATTACATTTATGTCCCAGCTGAAATGCAGCTTACTGGAAATATTCCTAACAACTGTTTTCATTCTTTATGATTTAATGCCACCAGATGTTGCATATGGAATCTTTTGTCATGGAAATTCCATGGCAAGACGACACAGTCACATGCAGAGAGGAACACAGAGAACAGACGAAAGAGTGCGGTTCAAGCTCATTGTCCGTAGTTTCCTAATTCAGTTTTTAAAAATCAGCTTAGTTTTTGTAACCTTTGGGGGTGAATAAATTCACTGCTGGGTAGGATTATTGCTTAATTTCCAAATGTTTCCATTACTGTAATGGACAACACATAACCTAAGTGGCAGAAATGTATAGGTAAATTCATTATGGGACAACAACACGAAAAATTGTGAGAAAGTTGAAGTTACAAAAATGAATGCAGTTGCTAGGTCGAATAGAAGAAAATGATTAACATTAACTCCTACCATACGAAAGTGTTTCCTGTAAAGTACCATTACATGATTTAATATGGATAAAGAAGTCAACAAGGCAAATAAATTTTGGGAATGACAACTTTTTTGGGGAATGACTTTATTGGAATCATAGGATAAATATAAGGAAATGTATCAATCAATGGCATCTGGGTAAAATGATTATTTTGCCCACACCAGCCTCTTGCAAACTTTACTATATAGAGAGAATACAAAAATTGAATTATTATGAACATTGTGTAGATAAGAAGTGATAACCACCATTGGCCATATTCAAGGTTACTTAAATCCATTTATTTCAATGCGTGAAATAACACCCTAAAAGTACCCTTCTTTTAAAACCTTCAAATAAGACACCCCAAAATGCAATTTGAAACTAGTAACACTAATTACCAATTTTAAAGAATAAACCATAGAACAGACTCTCTCTCTCTCTCTCTCTCTCTCTCTCTCTCTCTCTCTCTCTCTCTCTGCCTTACCTAAAAATGTATCCCATCCTTTTGGATAGAAACATGAATAAACATAAATTGCATACGGTGAAACGAGGAAAAAATATTTGTGGAAAGATACATCTAATGTGTGGCATTTTTAATCTTCAAAAAGCTTCCTATTTTCAGTTAGTTTGATTATTAGAGGAAAATGTCTTAAGATGTCAATGGAATGGCACTTAACAACGCTATAGCAATCATCTATGAAAACAGTATAGGAAGTGTTTGATTTGTGCAAATCCTTAATGTGATTTCTTTCTTTCGTATGTGGTGGCAGTTGCAGAAACAGTTAATGAGATGTCTAATTTCTTTGTACCTTTTGACCAGTGTGATTTTCCAAACCAGCTCTTGATCTCTGAGCTGCCCCCCCTGCCCCAAAGAGAGATGCCTCCTCACACTGCCCCACAGGGGCCTGGGAAGAGGATGCTCTCAGCCTTAGTGGCCCAACAGAGACTGGCCAAAGGTGAACGTGAGGCCAGCACCTTACATTGATTGGCAGCAGCGGGTGCTACTGGGCCTGCATGGCAGAAAGGCTCTCCTTCAGCACTGGGCACTCAGGTCCTAGACGGGCCTTGCACAATTAAGCACAAGAAAGGCCAGTGGAGTGCCTCCCTGCGCGGCCTCCCACTTATCTGTCCATTCCCAACAGCAAATAATAATAATAATAATAATAATAATAATAATAATAATAATAATAATTTATTATTTATACCCCGCCCATCTGGTTGGGTTTCCCCAGCCACTCTGGGCGGCTTCCAAAAGAACATTAAAATACAATAATCTATTAAACATTAAAAGCCTCCCTAAACAGGGCTGCCTTCAGATGTCTTCTAAAGGTCTGGTAGTAGTTGTTCTCTTTGACATCAGGAGGGAGGGCGTTCCACAGGGCGGGTGCCACTACCGAGAAGGCCCTCTGCCTCGTTCCCTGTAACTTGGCTTCTCGTAGTGAGGGAACCGCCAGAAGGCCCTCGGCACTGGACCTCAGTGTCCGGGCAGAATGATGGGGGTGGAGATGCTCCTTCAGGTGGGCTGAAAGCCTGGTGGGCTGGCTGGGTTTCCTCACGCACTTGCTTGCTTACTCAGAGGCTACCTCAGCTCCTGGCAACCAGCACCCCCTGGCCAGCCCCAGAGGCACTATTCACCTGAGGAGCTTGTAGCCAGGGCAGCTGCAACAAACAGTCATGCATGCCTTTGGGAGGCAGAGACATGAAAGGGTATCAGAGGAGGGAGGGAAGGAAAGAGGGACAGAGGCCGGTCTTAACCGCAGCACCAAGTGGCCATCAGTCAAGGCACCGCAGGGTGCCACTGATTGAAAACCACTTTTACTCAACCCACTTTTGCATTTTTTGGCAGAGGCAGATTAGTATTTGCAGAACACTGAAAAGTGACTATCGTCTGCACTCGGAAAATCCATATAGTTAAGGAAATTTTACCTTGGTTAGGTTTGCAACTGATCAAAGATCATGGAATTGAGTTATGCCAGGAGTTTAATCTCATTGTAATTAGACTGCGGCTGCTACACATAGATTGTATTGGTTAGCTGAATGACTGTGATATGCAAGAGTGGAAATAGATTACTTTTTTTATGTTCTTTGATTGGTCAGTTCCAGTTAAACGAAAGCGAAGTTCCACGTTCACTTTCAGTTTCCGGCTTTATGTTTGTGACACTGCATCCAGTAAAATGAAGAGACGTAAAGAAACAGTGGGGAAGAAATGAATTAAAAATGAAAGTGAACACTTGCTGAATTTATGTAATAGGCATATGGTTAGAACAGAAACTCAGTGCCATTCTTCAAGACTGGGTATTACATTTCCTTATTTGAATTTGCTGTGTCATCCTAGAAAAAGAAGAGGGTATTTTTCACCAAGGAATCTTGACAAAGCATGGGGTTTTTGAAACTCGGGTTCGTGGGCATCTAATCCCAGGGAAGAGATCTTCAAGCTTTACAGATAGCTCAAGGAAAGAGCAACAAATCAGGAGGTCCCTAGATTGAAACTTGCCTCTGCTGTGAACTCACTATTTGACATTAGACAACCCACTCTCTCTGCCTCAGTCTCCCCTTCTGCACTATGGGAGACAGAAATACTAACTTATCTTATGGGGGTGCTGTAAGAATTGCAACTAAATTATACATGTGAGATTCTTTGAACATTCAGAAGTGCTATCAAGATGTAAAATATTATTAGAACTGTGCTGAAATTTTATTTTTCAGTCTTTCAGTGGGTGGGAGGGAAATGTAATGCTCCTGAAGTTCTCATCTGAGGGAAATTTCTCTGATGTTTTCGGCAAGGCGTTGCTGCTTACCTTTTTTTAAACCTTACAACGTGGCCAAGATTATTCGGGTTTTCTTCTTGCCTCTTAAATTTCAATTCAGTAAAGCTCCATGTCACTCGTGGCGGCACGAGGCAGTATCTCCCCAGCCACACTTCCTGAAATGCCTCAGGAGCAACACCACCTCATGCCCCATTGTGCCTCTCCCAAGCCATTTCCAGGAGTGTGGCTGGTGGGAAGCAATGTGAGGCTTTCTCCACAACTTCCTGCTCGCCACACTTCCTGGCGAGACCCCGTAAAGTAAAAGGCAACAGCTTCCTAAAGGCTTTGGAGAAATTTCTTCCTTCTCAAGCAGCAGAAAATTGGACCCACAGGGAAGGTGGGATATTTCCAGGAGGTACTTTTCAAGGTGGTCCTCCTATGGTATACCCGTAGTGTGAGGGCTGTTGGAACTGCGGCATTCTGTAATTATTAAATCTGGATCAAAATTTCCCCTCCCATAGATGCTAGGCCATCTCATCCAGGATATAGTCTCTTTGCACCACTGCCTTCGGGCAGAAGATATAGAACAATTAGATCAAGAACAAATAGACTGAAGAACAGTTTCTACCCAAGAGCTATAACCATCTTAAATGCTGTAACCAGATAATATGACCTTGGAGGGCTGTGATGGGTGTATGTGTGTGTATGTGTGGCTTTTTTTTGGTGTGTGTGTGTTTTGTGCTGTTTTTTGTTTTGTTTTTTCTTTCTTTCTGTTTTTTACAGGATGGCATGCAATTTCGTTGCACTTGTATAGTGTTGTGCTTGTACTTGTGCAATGACAATAAATTATCTTATCTTATCTTATCATAGCATGAGCCCATTGGAATGAATCTCGTCCAATTCTGAAAAAATAGTGGCATACAGATTTAATATAGTATGTGGGCTAAACAAATTAAAATTTTGTTTGCCCGTTGTAACAATGTAATAATAGCCACATTATAGGATTTGGATCTGACTCTAAATAAAAAACAACAAAAGTATACCAAAATATGGGAAACACTGATAAGCACATCAGAACACAAGAAGAACCCTGCTGGATCAAACCCAAAGCATCCTGTTCTCACAGTTGCCAACCAGGTGCCTATAGGAAGTCAGCAAGCAGGACCGCATAATGGAAAGATTGTCCCACCGGCTAAAATAGGCAGCTGGTGCAGCAAGGTGGGAGATTTCCTATCATTAGGGATGCCCTTCCTATCTTTCATGGGAAAAAGGATCAACAAAAGCCCATGCCACAAAACTCCATCTTTATACATTAAACCCGAATACAGACACATAAAAATGTGACGAAAGATAATTGGAGAAATGAGCACCAGCAAGTAAAATCCAACAACGTTAACGTTAGCGTGTAATGTGAATTGAAACTGTGTGATTGAAATGCTGTTGCCGTATTTCTAAAGCAAGCAAACAAATAAAACGTTGGATGTGAAATTGACAGAGTGTAAATAAGTTCTTGAGAAAGATGGAGTGATGGTATGTTTCTTGTTTGTGGCATATAATTCATTCGTTTTCTTCGGCTACCAAGTTTGGTAAAACAGGTTTTGCAGGTTTCCGAAGTATCACAAAACGCTGCAAAATTTGTTTGACCAGAGATAATAGGAAGACAGTAAAAAATAATCTGCACACTCCCTTTGCCACAGAGTGGGAGGAAGTTCCAACGTAGTGTAAAAAGATCCATTTCTTTGAGACAAGAAGATATTAGAGAAAAAGTGGTGCTTTTGTAATAACTGTTTATTATTAACAGGTATGCAAAGCAGGTGCAAAGGAAGTCCCCAGATAGCATCAGTTTAGCCAGCCAGAAATATATTTAAAACTTTTCTTTTAGCTTCTCTGAAGCTGTTAACAAAGCCCCATTGTTCAGCGTCAACTAGTAGCTCATTGAAGAACCCAGAAAGACAAAGCTATCTTGTTGCATTATAGGAATTTTAAAAGAATAGAATTTTCCATTCTTCTCCTGAGCATAGCTTTCATATTCCGTTTGGTCAATCTGAACCTCTATTTTGCCACTGTTCCCTTGTGCCGCACCATTTACCTTGGATTTTTTTTTTGCTGTTGTTTTTTGCTCGCCATGCTGTGCATAAAATGAACCAGTACAGCTTTCAGGACTTTCTGGATGGCTACAAGATTGTGAAGACCGATGAGTTCATTGTTTAAATTAAGGGTTCCCCCCTCCCTTCGCTATATGGAAACACCACTGCTTTCCCATATGGCCTTGGCAAGCCTGTTCCCCGCTTTTCATCCAAATTAAATTTCCCTAATTGAATTTGTGTCCATTTTATCAGCTGCCGCCTTGCAGTATTTTGTGCAACTCCCCCCTGCACCTCCCCCCCTGGGGGGCTCGAACCACGCTTAGTAAGTAAAGAGCTGCTTCCACCCCAGTCTCTCATTCATCACAGTGACAACAACGCACAGCATCAAGGGACAAAAGGGAGGGGGGCAGCAAATACCTCTCCCTTCAAAAGCATCTCTCTGCCATCTCCAGGCATCCTAATGAGTGAGCTAGGAAGGCCGCTCTGTGCTGACCCACGGCTGGTGAAAGGAAGCATTCGGCTTTGGGGTTAAAAATAACCAAATAAATCCCCCGGGGTCCCAAGTGATGGGACTAGCTGAGTGCAGACGCCTTGATGAGCAGGGAAGCCCTGAAATCAGTCAGGATAGCCAATCTGGTTTCAGATTCCATATGCTGAGGGATTAGCATCCTCAGGCCAGGACTCAAGGGATGAGGCAGTCAGCGCTGGACAGCAGGCTATAGACTGGAGGCGAAGCCGTAGGGGAAAGAGGGCTTGTCTGCATCTGGTAGCAGAGCGTGACGCGTGCGTCTTCTGCCTTTGTCCTCCGGAAGGATTTACAATTGTTGCATCTCGAGCCCTGACATTCTGGGGCATCATCAGTGCATCGGAGTCTGCAGCTGCCAGAGTTGGTGCTCTGGACTGGAGAGCAGCAGGTGTTGCAAAACCACCCCCACCCCAATTCCACTGTAGGGAATGCAAGCAGTTTTCACGAGCTCATTTACAAGGGGATCATATCAAAAGTACCTTAGAAATATTCATCCTTCAGAACATTCCTATGTTGTTCGGTGGGATTTAATTTCTTAGCTGTCAAATTCGGATCTACAAAATTGTCCTCCTTTCCCACCAAATCAGGAAATGGGGCTGTCATTGGGCGGGGTATAAATAAATAAATAAATAAATAAATAAATAAATAAATATTATTATTATTATTGATTAGATAGATAGATAGATAGATAGATGATAGATAGATAGATAGATAGATAGATAGATAGATAGATAGATAGATAGATAGATGATAGATAGATAGATAGATAGATATAAATAGAGATAGATAGATAGATAGATATAGATAGAGACTTTATTGTCATTGTACATAGTACAACGAATTGAATGCCATCCCAATCGAAACCAGAAAAACACAATTACAGCCATACATACACATACATACATACACACACATCCATCACAACTCCCAAAATCATATTATTTAATTACAGCATTTAAAATAGCTATAGCTCTTGGATAAAAACTGTTTTTCAATCTATTCATTCTTAATTTAATTGTTCTGTATCTCTTGTCCGAAGGCAACTGTGCAAACAAACTATATCCAGGATGAGATGGATCCTGTAAAATGTTGTTTGCTTTTTTGAGACAACAGGAGCTGTATAGTTCGTCCAAAGACGGGAGAGGGTGACCGATAATCTTTCGGGCTGTGGTTATGACCTTCTGGAGCATTTTCCTATCTGTGACTGTGCAACTGGCAAACCAAGCACAAATACAATATGTAAGAATGCTCTCTATGCAGCCTCGATAGAAGGACACCAGCTGTCTCTCACTCAGATTGTTCTTCTTTAAAAGTCTGAGGAAATAAATTCTCTGCTGGGCCTTCTTTACCAGAGCAATGGTATTAACTCTCCAGGTTATACCCTGCTCGATGGTAACACCCAGAAACTTGAATACAGCCACCCTCTCCACCCGGTTCCCACCATTTGGAAGGGATCCTTAGACCACAAACTTGACATGAGTCAACAGTGTGATGCAGCAGCTAAAAAAGCCAATGCAATTCTGGGCTGCATCAATAGGAGTATAGCATCTAGATCAAGGGAAGTAATAGTACCACTGTATTCCGCTCTGCTCAGACCCCACCTGGAATACTGTGTCCAATTCTGGGCACCACAGTTCAAGAAGGATACTGACAAGCTGGAACGTGTCCAGAGGAGGGCAACCAAAATGGTCAAAGGCCTGGAAACGATGCCTTATGAGGAACGGCTTAGGGAGCTGGGTATGTTTAGCCTGGAGAAGAGAAGGTTAAGGGGTGATATGATAGCCATGTTCAAATATATAAAAGGATGTCATATAGAGGAGGGAGAAAGGTTGTTTTCTGCTGCTCCAGAGAAGCGGACACGGAGCAATGGATTCAAACTACAAGAAAGAAGATTCCACCTAAACATTAGGAAGAACTTCCTGACAGTAAGAGCTGTTCGACAGTGGAATTTGCTGCCAAGGAGTGTGGTGGAGTCTCCTTCTTTGGAGGTCTTTAAGCAGAGGCATGACAGCCACCTGTCATGAATGCTTTGATGGTGTTTCCTGCTTGGCAGGGGGTTGGACTGGATGGCCCTTGTGGTCTCTTCCAACTCTATGATTCTATGAGTCTATGATCATTCTAGTCCAACCCCCTACAATGCAGGAATATGCAGCTGTCCCATATGGGGATTGAACTTGCAACCTTGGCATTATCAGCACCCCACTCTAACCAACTAAGTTATGAGATGTTTTGCTGCTTTTATTTTTCTACATTATCCGCTTTCTATTTATTTGGAAAATAAATGCTGCTCCTGTGCTTTGTAACTTTAATCATGTTTTTTTCTTTTTGTTTATTTTCTAGACTTCTGATTTTACATTAATAAAAAAAACTTCATTAATAAAATAAAATAAGAATTCTCTTGAATGTGAGTTGAGGGGAAGACTTTGTTTTGTGAACAGTACTGCAAGCTGTATTTGATGTATTTTAATATTTGTTGGAAGCCGCCCAGAGTGGCTGGGGAGACCCGGCCAGATGGGCGGGGTACAAATAAAAAATATTATTATTATTATTATTATTATTATTATTATTATTATTATTATTACTATCACTGGCCTCTCAGATGCTTACAGAGCAAAAGCTGTAAGAAGTGAAGCCTAAAGTTAAAGTGGGGCAATAAGAATGGAAGGTGCAGAGGTGTGCTTTGGAGTTATTTGGTTCTCAAACATTTGCTCAGAACAAGCTAGATACAAATCTTGAGGCAATAACTTCATACACATCACTGGCTTTAAAAGCAGCTGGGTCGTTCTACTTCTCAATTTGGATTAAAACTGGTTTGGTGGGGAAATGCATTAAAACACAGTATTTCATAAGAAACAAAAGGCTATAGCTGGATTGTGGCTAACATTGAGTGTACATTACTTCCCAAGCGAACAGTGGGAACACACTGGATGCAGAGTAAATGGGAGCGTGTACACAGTCATCGTGTTTTTTTGTTTTTTGTTTTACCAGTACCCTCCCTCAGTTACGATTGATGACTTTGTTAGAATAGAGAAAACAATATTAACTGGTTGTAGCTGTCATTGCTCAAAGGCATCACAAATCTGCTCTGAAATTCTTGCTTCCTTCCCACTTTCTTGATACATTCTTAAAAGTTTATATATTAAAAGTTTACATGGAAGGTAAAGTTGCAAGAGTGGAAAGCATGTTGCTTCAGAAGAAACCTTTAAACAGCAGATATTTCAAACTGAAAGTAAAACAATGGTTGAACTCTTTGGCCTGAGCACTTTGTGAAAGGCAGGGTTTTTTTTCCATCTGGAACTCAGTTCTGGCCCCTCTCAGGTGGGCACCATTGCCATTCTAAGAGAAGAAGGGAGGCGTTCATGGTGAATTCCAGCAACTCTTTTTCTGGTGAGAGTTATTGACTGAATAAATGCTATTTATCACTCCCTGCTCCCAACTAAGAATGCTGACCTTATTTACCAAAAATATCTAGCTAGCAAAGAAGGGGGTGGAGGGCCACTTTTGGCCAGAGATCCCAGAATGGCCAGAAGTCAGGAATTCCTGAATTGTACAACAATCAATTTCTGCCACTGCTGGTGGGAAAGTTTCATGAGATGTATTACCGGTTAAATGAATCCTCACAGCGCATTATTACTCAGCTGAAACTGAAAAGAAAACTGCTAGTGTGGATGTGCTCTCTGTGATGTGTACATCTGTTTTATTATAGGATGCACACTGGATGAATAGCAGGTAAAGGTAAAGGGACCCCTGACCATTAGGTCCAGTCGTGTCCGACTCTGGGGTTGTGGTGCTCATCTCGCGTTACTGGCCAAGGGAGCCAGCGTACAGCTTCCAGGTCATGTGGCCAGCATGACTAAGCCACTTCTGGTGAACCAGAGCAGCGCACGGAAACACCATTTACCTTCCCGCCGGAGCGGTACCTATTTATCTACTTGCACTTTGACGTGCTTTCGAACTGCTAGGTTGGCAGGAGCTGGGACCGAGCAACGGGAGCTCACCCCGTCACAGGGATTCAAACCGCCGACCTTCTGATTGGCAAGCCACCCGCCCAAATCTGTGGTGTTGAATACAATGAGGTATAAGGCTCATCCTGTAAGTACGTCTTAGTGGAATACTGTAGGATTTGTGCCAATGACTCTTGAGTTCAAAGTCAGGGCCATCTTACCCATAGGTGCTAGGGCTGCGGGGCACCTGGGCGCCAGGCACTCAGGGGCGCCAGGCCGAGAGTCTGGGGATTGGGAAGAGCCGACAGCTGCTGCCGAGCAGAGCAGAGCCCACTGCAGCGCCACAGCTCTTTTGCTGAGGGCAAGTGAGGCGCTGAGGCAGCTGGGCGGCTCCGCCCTCCTGCGCACCTGGGATTGGTGGGCCATCGAGGGGCCTGCCCAGTGCATGCTGCTCACACGAGGTGCCCGGCTTCTACCCAAGAGCTATAACCATCTTAAACGCTGTAACCAGATAATATGACCTTGGAGAGCTGTGATGGGTGTATGTGTGTGTATGTGTGGCTTTCTTTGGTGTGTGTGTGTTTTGTGCTGCTTTTTGTTTTGTTTTTTCTTCCTTTTTGTTTTTACGGGGGGCATGCAATTTCGTTGCACTTGTATAGCGTTGTGCTTGTACTTGTGCAATGACAATAAATTATCTTATCTTATCTTATCAGTTGCCACCTCTGCTGCCTCAGGCTCGACTGTTGTTGCGCTGGGCTCTGCTTGCCCCCCCCCCGCTGCCTCAGGCTCGACTGTTGTTGCACTGGGCTCTGCTTGCCCCCCCCAGGCGCCCGGCCTGCCCTAAAAAAAGGTCAACAACTTTGGGGTCCCCCAAAAAGGGTTGACAACTCTGGGCAACCTGGGGGGGGGCAGGCGGATCTTTGCACCCTGGCGCTGCATATGCTTAAGAACGCCCTGTTCAGTGTCATTGGCTGTACAGCCATTCAAATATTATCCCAACAGTAACAACATTAAGTTTTTTAAATGCCCTTTTGTTCCCTGACAGAAATCATAAAAACATATAAGTTGTGCATGAAGAGCCGCACACACTCACACACTTCTGTCTTTGTTTCTTAAGAGAAGAGATTGGTTTAGGGAAAATGCAAACTTGTAAAAATATTGTGGGACATTCAACAGTTTATTTTATGATGATTTGTGATTGGACACAAAAGGCTGATTTATATGCTACGTGAAGAAGCTTGTGGGGATTCATCTATATTTAGCATAGCATATGTCACTTCCATGCCAGGAGAAAATATTCTGCTGTCATCTCATGCCTTTTGCTAACTCATAATATCTAGTTACAGGTAGGTAGCCGTGTTGGTCTGTCATAGTCAAAACAAAATAAAAAAATAAAAAATTCCTTCCAGTAGCACCTTAGAGACTAACTAAGTTTGTTCTTGGTATGAGCTTTCGTTTGCATGCACACTTCTTCAGATACATAAGGGTCTGGTGACTTCTGTTTCAGTGTATCTGAAGAAGTGTGCATGCACACGAAAGCTCATACCAAGAACAAACTTAGTTGGTCTCTAAGGTACTACTGGAAGGATTTTTTTTATTTTTTATTTTGTCATAATATCTAGTTCGGTTGTAATTCTTTTTTGTTTGTTTTTTGGTGGGTCATTATCTTTGAGTGACTGAAAGATCATTCCTTTGACTGTGCTGAAGAGCAGGCTGCTTTGTCAGCAACAATAAAACACAAACAAACACCATTCCTGTAAAACCATTGTTAACAGGCTTGCTGGAAAGATAGCCTGGAAACCAACTTGCATGAAGCATTTTCCCCCTTGAAGGTAAATGGACACATTGGGGGCGGGGAGTGCCCATCTACACATAACTGGGAGCACCACTTCTTCCTTACCACATCTACTCTGGTGCCGCTGTGGACAATAGTGTCATAATACCCTTTTCTACTCTGGAAATTCCAAGGCTGGTATAGAGCCCTGTCCAGGAAATAATACCACAGAAAATCACTCTGCTGGGTCTTTCCAGGCAATCTAGTCTTGCGTGAAAAGTGGATGGTTGAAATTCAGCTGTTACAGAGAAACTGATATCTTTCCCTTAAGGATGTACTTCTATAGTGGAGAAACCACATTTCCCCACAACATGAAATAGAATTTCTTTTTACAAGAAAACGAAAATTTCTACGTAGGATGGCTGATTTGCATGCGTGTGAACAGTTTGTGGTGTTATTGCATGAGTGTCATGGGCACAATATTCCATGTGACAAGTGACACTTGCACTGGAATATAGTGTGCTTTTTGTCACCTATAGAGTTCCCAATTTAATATTGTGTTTTAATTGCTGTAGGCCACCCTGGTGATGATCATAAAGGTAAAGGGTAAAGGGACCCCTGACTGTTAGGTCCAGTTGTGGACGACTCTGGGGTTGCAGCACTCATCTCGCTTTATTGGCCGAGGGAGCTGGTGTACAGCTTCCGGGTCATGTGGCCAGCATGACAAAGCCGCTTCTGATGAACCAGAGCAACACATGAAAACACCGTTTACCTTCCCGCCGGAGCGGTACCTATTTATCTACTTGCACTTTGACGTGCTTTCAAACTGCTAGGTGGGCAGGAGCAGGGACCGAACAACGGGAGCTCACTCCGTTGCGGGGATTCGAACCACCGACCTTCTGATCGGCAAGCCCTAGGCTCTGTGGTTTAGAATCATAGTATTGTTGAGTTGGAAGGGAACCCGAGGGTCATCTAGTCCAACCCCTTGCAATGCAGGAATCTTTTGCCCAACATGAACATTCTTCAGCATTTTTGTGTGATTTCCCCAAGAAACATTTTTATTTTTTTTGCATTCTGTTTTGACTAATGTACACATTTTTGCAAGCAATTTCTCCTAATACAATGCATTTGTCTATTATTTTCACTAATATACTCATTTTAGGATAATTTCTCCCTAATTTATGCATTTTTGTAACATTGTTTGGTTGGAGAACCAGTGTTTTTTTCTGGGGGGATGCACATACCCCTAAACATTTTGTGAATCTCATTGAGGGGCAGTATTTCAATATGAGTAGGAAAATGAGAGTACCCCTGGCCTAAACTTTTTTTTTATAAGAAAAAAAAACACTGTGAAGAACTATGTAGCAAAATTTGGATAAGTGAAGGATGGCTGTGTTTCAGTGTGCATATTGTTTTGGAGAGTGCAAATTTGATACATTCTGCTTTAAATGTAAACTGAATTTAATTTCTGCTCTCCCTATTCAGGAGTAAGTGCCATTGAGCTTATTTCTGAATAAACATGTTGAGCATTGCCTGTTGCCATGCTTTTAATGGAAGACTTTTAAGCACATGCTCTATTTTCCTCTATTGAAATAACTTATTATTCTAGGCCTGTCCTTACCTCCAACAGCCTATTTTGGGAGCGATGCCTAAGGGAGAGAGACTGCTGCAATATGTAAAAGGCAAAACAATTTCCACACAAAGAGAAATTGAGATATCAGAGTAAGGCGCGTTTTGACCTAGTTATGTGAGTGGATGGGGTACATGGATAGACGGACAGTTTTTAAGTGCTCTCTTTGCACCTTTGACATAGTGAGAGGTGAAGGAACAAGACAGGATCTTTCATTGCAAATGTTGTTTACAAAGCACTCGTGTTTTCACTCCTCCCACCCACAACATACCCCAAGCTGACAGCATAAGCAAATAAGGAGCTTTTAACATATGCTAATGCTTGCATCAACAATGGCATTTCCTAGGTTGACCAGGTACGAAATAGATGTAGACATCTGGGTTTTAATATTTTAGCAATTTATACAAACTATGGCAATGAAACAGCACACCTGTGCTTCAGGAGAGCTGCAATAAATGACCATTTGTTTTGGCTTGCAGAAGTGTTTATATACTGGAGTGGAATACAATACAGCTAATTATCTCACGCTCCTTCAAGTGATTGGTCTGCTGTGCAAAACACAAAGGGCTGTGCAAAACACAAACAGCCCAATACTGTTTAACTCGGAGTAGCTGAGCCTTTCTGCCATAGACAGATCACAGTGAAGACCAAGAGAGGGTGGAAACAATGCTATTTGGACTAGCACAGGCTTTCAAAGGTCTCAGGTGGAAGTTCTTTCTAACCCTGCCACTTGTTCAAGTGGAGTCGGCTGGGATTGAATTTGGGACATGCAAAGCTCGGGCTCTACCACCCAGCTGGGCTCCCTCCTTTTCACTGTACACTGTATTCCATGGAAATTGCAGAGTTGGGAGGGACCACAAGGGACATCTAGTCCAACCCCCTGCGATGCAGGAATATTTTGTCCAACGTGGGGCTCGAACCCACAACTCTGAGATGAAGAGTTTCATGCTCTACCAGCTGAGCTATCCCAGCAGATAACATCCTCATGGCTGCAGTAATGCAGTTTGGTGATGACTGGACTTTTAATAATGTTCTTTGATATATGGTAGTTGTAGTCTGTCCTTGTGGTGAACGATAAATAAATAAAGGAAAAGCCTGCATATCGTGAGGTAAACAAATACCAGGAATGTGGTTTTTTGTGGCAGTTGGCTAGGCTCTGATCTATAACCTGAATTTCTTCGGAGAACGCTCTTGTGGCATGTGTGAAAACCGAATTAGATGTGTCTCACTGGAAGGCACACACATTCTGTATCACATCTCAGTGTCTGAAACAGGTGCACTATAGAGCCTCAGGCAATGCCTCTAGCCTGGCTTGCCATTATTGTCCCTGAAGACTGAGCTAACTGAGAGCAGGAAGGAAGAACATGCACCAGGCAGCTGGCTCACCATCCTGGAGATGCTGCCTCTGTACTAGAGAGAGAATCTTTTTGGTTCTTTACTATTCATTTCTTTATTTATTCTCAACTCTTTTTTATATATATACAGATCCAACGGCTTCTGAGGACAGTGATATCGGAATACGAAATGTCAGAAGAGAAGCAGCCCCCATCCATGAACATTTGTGTCCCGGTGCCCTGAAGTGACATCACTGCAATGCACACATAATGCCATGTTTGCAGGGCTTCACTGGCCTAACACCTTCAACAGATGAATGGAATGAAATAAATTTGTAGCTGTAAGCTAGAGTTGCCATATTCTGAAGACCAGAAAAGAGGGCCTATTTGCCAGTGCCTGGAGTGGGAGGGAGGGAGTGGGGAGCGGGTGTGTGCTGGGGTGGCAGTGGCCGTGGCGGTCGGGGAAAGAAGCGTCACTGCCAGGCCTGTGCCCCTCTTTCTCCAGCTTGGGCTGGCAGCGGCAGCAGTGTGCAGAGTAGCTCTGGGCACTGTCATTTTTACGGGGAGCTGGAAATTGAAATGCTGTGAGGGGTAAACTATCCTCACAATAATTCTGTGAGGTTGGTTCAGCAAAGTGGGTGACAGGCTTCATAAGAACTACTGCTGCTGCTGCTGCTGCCCAGCAAGGACTGGGGTATTTGGGGGGAAGTTTTGTCGGGAGTTTTTGCTGTTCTTGATATTAATTTTGTGCATCTTTATTTTTATGTGGAAATTGTTCAGTTTGGTTATGTAGTTTTTGATGTGTTTTATTTATTTTTATGACTGCTTTGCTATGTTTGTAACTATGTAAATATTTTCATATTTTTTTAATAAATCATTTTTATTAAATTTTCCACTTTAACAATCCAATCACACCACATTAAATATTCCAAATTATACATATACATATAAAATAGTCCAAATTATAATTTATTTATTTTTTTGGGACTTCCCATGCTTCAAGTTTTGGAGAGCTCTTATCATCATCTCCGTTCTCCTGCATTCCATATTCCCGATGGTTCCTCTAGTTCTTTCTGTTGTTATCCTTCATTCTTAAATCTTTTCATATTGTAAGCTGCCTTGAGCATTGTTTTAACTGTGGAAAGGCAGCATACAAATAAAATGATGACGATGATTTCCAATACCCAAAGCTGGCTATTTCACATGATGGCAAGAGCATCAACAACACTGTTCAGGTGCTTGGCTTTTGCTTCCAAAGAAACTTGAATGTGAGGCAGCCTCCCCTTTCTAGGCCTATTTGTTTTGTCCAGTCTTATAAACTTTAAACTGGCAGGACCAGACCAGCTCCACCATTAGGCAGAGTGAGGCATCTGGCTCAGGTAGCTAAGTTGGGGTTGTTATGAAAGGCCAACAAATTCCCAATTATTTGCTTCCAGGGAGAGGTGCTTGTGACAAATTAACTTGGCCAGCCTTGACTACCATGCCAATTTACTTTTGGCTATATGTGTATGCGTCATTTACTGTCTGCCACAGGCAGCAAAATATCTTGGCCCAGTAAAGGCAGTAAATAGACTTCTTGGTTAGAAACGTTGCACTTGAAACATTGCACTTGCTTTATATATTGCGGAAGATTTGTCATGGGTAGAGACAGCAACTCTGAGTGGTGATAATAGTGCCGCCTAGAGAGAAATGTACAACAGCTAGGGGTGGACCTTAATCTGTCAGTTTCTGTTTCTCTCAGTTTCTTATTTTTCCAGTTTTAACTTTGTTTACCAGATTTCTGTATTCATTTGGGATTATTTTGTTAAGAATGAAAATTCATCAGCATTTTAGCACATAAGTTCACCTAACATACACATTTTTGTTTGTAATTTTGCCTCTGGTACACATCTTTGCAAACAATTTCCCTCAATATACCACATTTTTCTGTGTATAAGACGCCCCCATGTATAAGATGACCCCTATTTTTGTTAACCCCAAATTAAGAAATTAAGTTGTTTAGCATTTTTTGGGAGGGGGGAGGTCACTTCCGCCAATCACTCATCTGCCTGCCCGCCACTGCCGATCGCTTGCCACAGCCACTGCCGATCGCAACCTCTCCGCAGCCTCCAATTGTCTGCCCGCTCTCCGCCACCAACAGCCCACCCGCTCACTTGCCGCAGCTGCCAATTGCCTGCCCGCCTCGCCACAGCCACCAATCACCTGCCCAATTGCCGCAGCTACAGCCAATCGCCAGCAGGCCTTGCCACAGCCACCAATCACCTGCCCAATTGCCGCTGCCAATCTCCTGCTTGCTGCTGCCATTAATCACACTTCCCCCCTCTGCATTCACTATCCGTGTATAAGACGACACCCAATTTTTGCCTATAATTTTTTTTTTTTTTAGCAAAATGCATAATCTTATACACGGAAAAATATGGTAATGCTTTTCTGTATGTCGTTTTCACAAAAATACGCATTTTACACACACACTTTCCCCAACATGTATTTTTGTACACATTCTTGGATGAAGAACTGCAAATTTTGAAGAATAGCTGTGGGTCAATTCCCATATTGTTTTGGGAATTGTGATTTTCTCACTATCTCAAACAGAGCACTGACTGAATTGGTGGCAGTTTTCACCTTCCAGTTTTGAAAAATTGTAACGATTGGCAGCCAGCTATACCGACAGCCTTCAGAGAAGCAAAGATGAAACCCCTTTATTCGTTTTAACTTTCAAGGGCAATAACTTGTGCGGGAGAAGTTCTTTTCGCGGAATCCTGCAAATCTTTAATTACCTCCTTCCATAACTGAGACCCACGAAGGTATCTTTACCAGACTGGCTAACTCATTGGACCAGATTCAATTAAGTTGTTGTGTTAGCAGAAGCCAGCACAATAAGTCCTGTTAGTGCAATGGGATTCCCCCCCTTTCCTCTCTCTGCACTCTGCCTAAATCTGGTCAGGAGAACCTGCAGAACAGCACACATGGGGTGGGGGGGGAAGAGGGAAGATAGTTATGACTGGCAAGCAGGAAGGCTTGCACTGACAGAACAACTTTCCTAGTGTGATGCTGAATCCCACCCTTAATATCTGGATTTCAGTCTAGGGGAGGTGCAGGAGATGTTGGGGAGAAGAGGAAAAACCCCACTGTGCTAGAAGGAGTCCTTACACTGGCTTCTCTTAGCATAATGGAATAGCTGAATCTGGCCCTCTGTTTATGCTTATGCTCTCCACTGCTGGCACATAACATTGCCTCTGCGCCTCATTTTTCTGCCTGTTGCTAATAATGTTTTGCCAATGTAGCATCATCTGAATGAGCCCTCTCTGTAGAGGTCAAGAGCATCCTAATGATCTCGCTCCTCCACCTGTGCCCTCCCCACCTTGCTGTTGCCCAGCAACCTTCTCCCAATGTACCAGGAGTGCATGGTTCTGTCTGTGCTCTAGATTCTATTTTGCTTAAGGCAGGTGTGCTACATCCTCTCTGTTTACCCTGTGGAAAAGGTTTCAAAGACTGCGTGGGTCGGATTTCTTTTATTTGATAGTGGTTTTTTCGGGGGGGGGAGGGAGAAACAGGAAGCGCAACAAGGCTGCTGACTTCAATACGGGGTTATGTTGCACCATTTAGGGGAGTCTGTCTGCAAATTACTGTTGTGGAGCTAATGGAGATTTAGTCAACAGCTGACCTTCAGCATCCATGCTGACAGCAGTTCACCTGCTTAGTTCCTTTGTGTCAGGCTGCTGTTAAAGGCACATAAGCAGAGCTTAGAAGTGGCGCTGGATGTTTATCTTTATAGTTCAAGTAGCATGCCACAGAAAGTGTAATCCAGATTTAAACCAAAGTACATAGGAAACTGCCTCATACTGAATCAGACCACTGGTCCGTCCAACTGAGTTGTTGGCATCATGCCATCTTTAACCTCCCCCTTATTTCCCTTTTCTTTTCTCTTCCAAGCTAGGCCTGGGGGATAAATTCATTTCTGCTATGACAGTGATGCTCAGAACAGGTGAGCGGACCCAGTGGTGGACCTTCTTCTCAGTCAAAGGCTCCAAAGATATCCAAGTCCCAAAGAAACATCTATATGGCTTGTAGAATATGCAATATATTCAGACAGTCAATAGTGCAGACAAGCTGGAATAACTTTTACATAGCTTCATTCTATCCTTCTGTGTTGTCTCTCCAAGGCCCAAGGCAATTTCCAACAATTAAACAATTGTAACGAGGCATGGATCCGTAGTGTGCCTGTGCAGGGTTGCAGAAAACCACGGAAGGCCCTTCAGTGGTAGACACCTCATTCCTAATCCTTGTGGGTTCCAGCAATTACAAGGATTAATGGCTAACAATAACAAGTGGTTTGGCAGGGTAAGTAAACATACAAGAGTTGTCATACACTGCCCCAAGATCAATTTAGTAGATGGCACAGAATTTTTTTTAAAAAAATACATTAACCAACAAATCCAGCTTGCACAACTAGAGTTGATTTGGAGGTATTTTGCAACAAACCCGCTTCCCTAAAAATCTGAACTTTTCATAATTAAGAAAGTGACAGGGGAAATGCATGTTGCCTCATCCCCCTGCAAACAAATCAGGATGAATGCTCAATAAACAAATATTCTGGAAGCAACCTCCGTTTGTAAAACCTGCATTGACCAGAACGCTCATTTCTACTACAAGTCTTTTTTTTTTAAGTTACCAGATTTTCTGCAGAAACAGTAAATCCAGATTATGGATTTATGATAGCATCTGGATGAAGATGACCTCTTGCGGATGCTATGCAAAACTTGAGCAGTCCACAGTAAACTGCTGTGTGGAACATTTCTTTCGTAGTGTTGCAGTGTCCACCAAAAGGCAGTGGGTTGCAGTGCTCACAGTCTGAGAAACGTTGGAGTAGGCCCATGGAGCAAGGAGGAGGCAAGAACACAAATGTTGTGAGAGTATCCAAGATTGGATCATGAAGGGCTTGAGGGATAAAGTTTAGCCTATTGAATAGTTCTGGACACTCGGAGGCCATTCATCATTCACTGCAAAGTAAACTGAGTTTACTTCCATCTCCCCACATCTGAAAGGAGGTACATAGCACAAATTGAAGTTTCTGAAGGTTCATCCACACTTCCGCTTGTCCCTTGCCTAGAAAATACAGGTCTGAGCAGTTTCTCTCTTGCCCTTCTTCTTTCCAAGGGAAAACCCACTCTTTGGTGCTAAATCAGAACAAACGTCCATCTGGAGGAAACCCAAATTGCTGCTTGCTCCGACTGAGCACGAAAGAGTGGTTCTCCCTGGGGGAAATCAGAAGGACAAGAGGAAGTATGATTGAGCCCTTGGTTGTCCCAAAGGGACAAGTGCATCACAACACATGATATTGGCATAGTGGCAGGGACATACCTGCTGAGCATGTGGAAGGCATAATAAGGATAGGAGGTGGGAACAATGGTAGAATTCTAGCCTCTGCCCATCAATCCTCTAGCCATTCCAGTATATGATAAGGACTTGTAAAATGATGATAACACTTGCTGATAGCAGAGAGTTCTAAGATTCCAGCTATTAATAGACACAGGGGCTTTCTTTATTTCAGGTTTGTGGTGACTCAGTGATTGTCCCATCTGATGGCTGTTCATCCGCTTAAGGAAATTAGGTACGTGGTGGCCCCAGTCCAGTTGCTCTTGGACACAAATAATCACAAATAACAGATGTCACTTTGGACCCTCTTATTGGTACTCGGTGCAGAGGCCATTGGGTTAGTAAACATGAAAATCTTGAAACGGGGGGAGTTTTCTGCTACAAAACATGCACACAAGCACACATGTAAATAGAAGATTTGTGTGGCTTCACATGACCTATCTCTGTTTCTGCTTCAGCAGGGGCAGACTTTGGTAATATTGCACCCTGAGAGAGGACAAAATTCACACACATACCCCACAGTTCTAATTTTCACAATAATTAATTTTGGTACAGTTGCTTTTTAAATGGATCTTCTTCATATTATTATTATTATTATTATTATTATTATTATTATTATTATTATTATTTTGCGCCCCCTCGGCTTGGTGATCCATGCGGGGGAATTGCCCACACTGCCCTAAATCCGGCACTGGCTCCAGTTCCCATTTCTTCGCCCCAACATTAAAGAGCTTTCACCCAGAAATCTCCTGCTGCCCTTTCTTGGCCACTCCTCTTGAAAAAAGAAGAAACATTTTTTATGGGTAGATTTCTACCCATGCACTTATTTCAAGGAGTTGCAAGAGCACAGCACAGGGCTTGGCTCCCTTTGGAATAAGGTCACTGGAAGCTAAACATTGGCACTTTCCTTTAGCAGAAACTGAACCTGCCTTCTTACAATTCCAGGAAATTCAAAGATAGAGCATCCTCAACCTCTGCCTGCAGACTTCTAGCAAGGGAGAGCCCAACTTCTAGGTAACTGGTCCTTTGCGGAACTGCTCTCACTGTTAATAAATAATCTTCTTCTAATATTCCACAGAAATCTCCCCTCCTTTAACTTAAGCCTGATAGCTTTGCCCTTTTCTATAACGGCGTTCAAACATTACCTTCAACAAGTGTACAATCTGAGCACCTATATACACAAATAGTTGAGCTATACTTTCATCCGGTTTTTCACATATAATGTTCCTCCTCCCTTAAGAGCTGCCACTGGAGCCAAACACCCCAGAGACAGATGCAGGCGGAAGCTGCAAATCCATTCCAGATCCATTCCAGCCTTTTTCTTCTGCCTGCGCCTCTCTGCTGACTTCCCTTGCTCCACAGGTTTTTGAAACATTAAGGGGTGTGTGGGCACACCCCCTACAGGTGAGACCAAATCGCCTTCCACATGTGGATGGCAGGGATCTGTAGTGCCAATCCTCAAAAAAAGAGCTGAGCTACCTTTGTGACCGCCTGCAGTTTCTGAAGAAGGCTGCACTGACCTTGTGCATATCGCTCCCCTTCCATCTTCCGCCACTCACGAAACGTACTTTAAATGCAAAGCTTCTTTCTAGCATACAGGGACAAAGCCCCACACCACACTGAAAGGGTGGAAGGTGGCGCCTGTTCTTGTTGACAGATCTCACAGTGTTAAATTGGGGATCACGGTCTTGGAACCCTCCAGGCTTGTTTTAGTTTGACTCATTAATCTAACTGAAGCTTTGCTTGCCTCAGATAATGCAAGGATTAACTGGACAGCAAAACAAACAGAAGCCTGAATAACTGCCCAGGTTATCGCCTCTTCCCTTCTACCAATAAAATTCAAGAGAAGATTAATAAAGGGGGATACTAAATCTTTCTCTCGCTCTCTGTCTGACGGCTTTATCGCTAAAATTCCTTGCAGGATTTCATTGTCAAGAATATCGATCAGACGGTCACAAAATACATAGAAAAATGAGCACAAATTATTATCCCAGGCCTGATCACTTACCTGCTGTTGTCATTAAAAAAACAACAACAACACCCTGATATTTTTAAATATTTCCATTTAGATAAACTTGTGAAAAGTCTAAATATAATACTTAAAACAAGGTGGAAGCAATGAAGAATTATTCTTGGAAGCCATACAAGGCAAGGGGTGTGTGTGTGTGTGTGTGTGTGTGTGTGTGTGTGTGTGTGTGTGTGTGTTTTGCCTTATTAAAGTCAAGCCGTACATTCTCCAGGAGATAGATTACAGTGGCAGGGTCCATCTTAATTCTTCCAGATGATACGGATGGTGGGCTTTTATGTGCAACAAAGGCCAAATTTAAAAACAACTGGTTTTAGGGTGGCCAGATGCAAAAGAGAACAGGGATCTGGTTCCACACCTGCTTAAAATCCTTCTTCTACACATCTATAGCTGCATCCTCTCTTGCATCTGACCACCCTGCTGGCATTGTCCATATTTCACATAGTTCAGGCTGCAAATCTGTGGATACATTCACGGGGGAGTACCGTAAATCCTCTGAGTCTCTTATGCCCAAAGAAACTGTGCATATCACTGTGTTGCATGTTGCTGATTTCTTTTATTGTCTTCCTTAGGCTATGTAAACCCCACTTTTCCTTTCTGACATAAAAGTAATAAAGGAAAAAGGAAAGTAAAACAGCAACACCACCAAACCATGTCAAACAGTGTCAAACGGCATGGTGCAAACCACACTAAGGCTCTGTGTATCTGGGCAAGCAGCCAGGGGGCAAAGTTCAGCACTGCCTGGCTGCTTTCTCCTGGTTGCTCCCTCTGCCTGCCCCTCTTGCCACTGCTGCCGGGGCTGGCTGCTTTAAAGCCTCGAATGAAAGGGAAGGAAAGAGATTGCATTTGCCAGTGCTACAGAGCTGTCTTGGCAAATAAAAGAGCAGGACATGGAAGGTGACCTTATGGTCCTCCAAATGATGCTGGACTACAGTTCCCATCATGCCTCACTACTGCCCATGTTGACCGCGGCTGATGGGAGATGGAGTCCAATGGCATCTGAAGGCCCACAGACTTCCCCATCCCTGCAATAAAAGAAAGGCTATGAGTGATGTAGAAGATGATGTCCCCCACCTCCTACCCACCAACTGGACTGGCAGCTGAAGCTTCCTTTTTGTAGCAGCAAGAGGGTGGTTTATTCCAGCAAACCTGAAGGTACCAGGCTAATTTAGAGCAATGGTTCTCAAAGGGGTGGTACTGCCCTCTGGGCAGGGCAGTGGGATTACCCAGGGGGTCACTAAAAGGCAAGTGGGTAGCAGAGGGATGCTGGTAGTCTAAACGAGCTGGTATCGCTGGATCAAACTCATCATTTTTAATTGGATTTTGAAAAAATGCTGAATCAATTGTTATTGTTTTGAATTTTATTGAGTTATTATCTTCCTTAGTACGACGAGCAGATTGCTATTTTGAACAATGTTTTTTATCAAGTAGGGTAGGGCGCTCTGGGGATGAGTTTATGGAAAGAGGAGAGTGGGTGTTCAGAGGGTGCAAGACAGCCTGTGTGCCTGAGGCAGCTGCCTCACTCTGCCTAATGGTAGGAATGTCCCTGCATCTCTCTCAACATCCTTTGCACTGACTGGCAGCAGCTTTGCAAGGTTCCATAGAGGTCCCAGGCTTCCCCAGGCCCCATCTTGCAATGCCAGGGATAAACCTGGGGTCGTATGCATGCAATGCATGCCCTCTGTCACCGAGCTATGACACTTCCCCTTATTGTCAGTCGGAGAGGAGGAAGAACCCAGGCTAGCATACCAGGGTGGGAAGGAATGCTCCCTGTGAAGTTATTCACAAGCTGATGTATACTGGACCAAGGGCTTATGGTTTGTAAATAGCTCAGTTTCACTGAGAACTGTTCCTGGGTGTTTCTTTGATTGACAAATTTGCTCAAAGGCCTCCCAATAAATTTTGGAGATTGACCCGAGAATTCATTACTGTTGACTCTTCCCACCTGGCTCACGTATAACATAAGAGGAAACGTACTGGGGAAGTCAATGGCCTGTCGTTGCTGATGAGGCTGGGAAAGTTCAGTGCGTCAAGCTAATCCCTCTGAGCAATTGCACCTGGTAGTCTGTTCCTGGGATCCTGTGCACTCAAGGGTAAGATGAGGCAAAGGCCTGCAGTTGCTTCAGTTTGGACTGAACTGGATGGTGCTGCACAGGGTCGATCCCTGCCCGATATTTTATAGGTGACATTTCAAGATCCACTTGAAGGATCATGTCCTGATACTAATATTAATCTCAGTCGTCTTGGCTTTTTATGATAATCCTATGCACACTTCCTACCAATTAAATCCCATTGAAAGGGGGACAAAGTGGTGAGATTGACTTCACTATGGAGGCATGGACCCTATTGGGCCCTATGTTTCCCTAGGTGGTATGATTCAGTAAGCTGCATGTCCCATCCTTAGGGTTGAGTTGATTATCACAGCTATGGCTCAGTAGGGAAATCTTGTATTTTGGGTAATCTGTTCCAGCTCTTAGATCCCACATGAACCATGTATTTTATTTATTCTGAGCTTTTGTATACTGTTTTCTGTTGCAAGTGCTTGTGAAGCAAATAATATCATGTAGCTCTGTTTACTTCTTTTGGAACTTCCTCCCACCCCAAAGCAAATGTGTGGACTCCCCCAGTCTAGATCAGAACCTCAGAGAAAGCCTGAAGGTTAAAGACTCCCTACTCCAGGGTCCTGATGGGGATCAGGGGGCCACATACTAGCAATTTGTGGAAGGAAAAGCTTGCACCCAAGGGTAGTTTCTCCCTTGCTTCCAAATTATGCTACATGCAGCTGTGATGAATATCTTCTCATACAGGTGACTTGTGCTTTTATTGCCCTTATCTTGGCTCAAATTGTTACTGCATAAATGCTATTGCTTTCTCATAGTATTTTAGTACTTCTACTTCTGGTACCAGCTGAAATCAGGAAGTGCTAAAGCCAGTGGAAATACATAAATCCTTTCCCCGTTTATTTAAAATAATTTATATCCTGCTATTCCTATCAATGAGAGCTGAGTGGCTTACATTAAAAAGTGTAAAGCAATATGGGCAAACAAAAACAAAGCCCATGGTTGTCAAAATATCTAGGATGGCCATGGGTGTCTGCAGAAATAATTGGGTGGGGGGAGATCTAGGGGCTTATCCACACTTACCTTTTGCCACACTTTTTCTAGGCACAGGTCCACCCTTAAGAGCTCTCTGTCCAAGCATTGTTGTTGTTGCTGTTGTTTGTCCTGGAGCTTTCCTCACGAAAATCTGCTCTTTGGTGCTCAGTTGGAGCAAACATCAATTCGACTTTTCTACAGATTGCTGTTTGCTCCAATTGAGCTGCAAAGAGTGGGATTTCAGGGGGAAAGCTCTGAGGCCTCAATATGAGACCTTCCAATGAGACCCAATATGAGACCTTCAGACCGCTGTCTGAATCTGGTTTGTTTTCTGACCTTTTCTAGCAGTGCTTATTCCCAGAGCACAACCTCACTTCTTCACTAATTTTGCAAGTGGTGTTCAGGCACACACAAGGAAGTAAACAAAAGGGACTCAGGGGGGCTTTGACTCTATTAAAAAAAAAAGGAAAGGAAAAATGCAGAGTTTGCCAAATGGAAAAGGACGAGGGAAGGAAACTATTGGCGGACATTCAACAGGAAAGTCACAAACAACAGAGACACACCAAAAGCAAACTTGGAGAGTAAGCCTAAGAAATATTTTCAGCAAAGAATCCTTATACTGCCAATAGTGCAATTTTTCTTTAAACAATATCTCAACAGTGCACTGATATGCACAACCATGGAATATTAGTAAAGATGTCTCCGCTAGCAATATTATTCTGATATGTAAATGCAAACCTTTCTACGGGTGGTTGCCATTCCTAACTTTGCTGGCTTAGTGCCACAGATGCCACAGTGTTGATGTTGTTAAACAATGGTCATGAATACAAGGCTGGCTGAAAACACTTTGATGCCTGAGGCAGAAAATCTAAATGTTACTGCCAACCCACAAAATATATAATCTGAATCAACTGACAGGCATTCATGGCTGAACAGGGAATGGGAACATGAGTAGATGGCATGAAGCCATCCTGGCCCTGCCTGCTCCACCCCTGTCCGCACCTTGTTGAACCTGATAACACAGAGTTACTGATCACAGAAAGGCTTCTAAGCCTGCTCAATGTGCGAAGTGGGAAGATGCTTCTGGCATGGTCAGGGCTGTTGGGTTAGGGGGCTGGCACATGCAGCCCAGCTTCCCCTCCACTGACTGAAAATTGTACCACTTAAAGGGCTCTGATTAGCCAATCAGAGCCCTTTAGGCAAATAACAGGTCTCCAAAATAAATAAATAAATGATGCTCAGACGCGGCAAGACTGGGAAAGGTGGTGTTTTATAATCCCTTGAATTCCACATATCACTGATTTTCTAAATGGCAGGCATCTAAAGGTGCTAACCCCTCATATCCTGGCTCCAGTGTGGTGTAGTGGTTAAGAGCAGTAGACTCGTAATCTGGGGAACCGGGTTCGTGTCTCCCCTGCTCTACATGCAGCTGCTGGGTGACCTTGGACTAGTCACACTTCTTTGAAGTCTCTCAGCCCCACTCACCTCACAGAGTGTTTGTTGTGGGGGAGGAAGGGAAAGGAGAATGTTAGCCGCTTTGAGACTCCCTAGGGTAGTGATAAAGCGGGATATCAAATCCAAACTCTTCTTCTTCTTCCTTTTCAGGACCGATGAATGGCAGCTTTAATATGCTCCTTGTGAATTTCACTCCATTGCAACAAGAGCCCAGCTCCCACTGGAACAATAGCTGGGGAGAGAGAACGGGCATCAGAAGTTCCAAACTACAAACAGGAAACACTCTACATGTCTTCAAAGCATTTATAAACACTGGAAGTTGAGCAGAACTGAGGAGAGCGACTGTGCCAGACCAATTGCGCTTGTCCAAAAGCTGCATATGCCGTTACCGGAGAAGAAATTTGTGAGGCACGGTCATCATCTATCCTGTTTTTGTACAAAGGCAGGCACATGAGCCAAAAAGAAAGCTTTGCCTGACATGGCAATCTTAATTTTCAAAAGCCTTACTTGTTCACCGAAAGTAGCGTTGGGCCTCTGCCGGAAAGCAAGCGATAAAGAGGGTTCTTAAAGTATGCTGTTACTGTTATGTCTTTTTAATGATATGCTTTTTGGTTTTACATTTTATTGTACATTGCCTTGGGCTCCTCTGGCAGTAAGTGTGATATAGAAATGCAACAAATAAACAAAAAGTGTGGGGACTCTAAATCCACTGATGTGAACTTGCCCTCTCAGGCTTAAATATCTTCTTTTCTTGCCGTATTGTTCAAATGAGACAGCACAATTATATTTACATTATTAGATTTTGCCGCCCTCCGGGCAGGGGAATTATAGGTGGGTGTTTAATATCGTAAACAGGTTGTTCAGATATCACAAAATGATTTTTTTTAAAAAAAGGATTTCCCCTGGAAAGGGTATAACATTAAATGAGGGGGAAACACAGGCTGGCATTTTGATGCCAATGATTTTATATGGATAATAATAATAATAATAATAATAATAATAATAATAATAATAATAAAAATAAAAATAAAAAATAATGTGCACGAGGAGTGCCCAACAATAAACATCTGAGCTTAAGCACCTCCAGCCTCCCACATTCATGTTATACAAGTCTACAAGTTTGTGGCCAAGAAAGCAATTTCATTCAAAATTTCAGAATGTACATAACACAATTTGCTTTCTGAAAATCCCAAATGATTCTATTAGAACAGTACCTAAACCAGATTTTCCCACCTGCTACTCTCTGCCGTGTGGTAATTCAGCTTTGATATTTCAAGACTGTTCATCTAGGCAGCCCTGTGAATCGTTAATAGCAGGGGTCGGCAACCTGTGGCCCATGGGCCACAAGCGGCCCACGAGGGTCATTTAAAGGGCCCACAAGCTGCCCCCGAACCGAGCCGCCTGCTCAGCGAGTCCCTGTGCACTGTGCTAAACTGGCACAGTGCAGAGTGGGGACTCGCTTCTGCGGCGCCAGAAATCGCAGCCCACGGAGCGATCTCCACGGGAGTGAACCGGCCCAGGCGAGGTAAACTTTGCCGACCCCTGGTTAATAGTATGTGCATGCAAAGGGAAATTTGGAAGCTCCCTGTTAAATCAAAGCACTTTAGCATGGAAATCTGATCCACCGATTTCAGCAGAAATTATTTCTGTGTGATTTGCATTGTGGCAAAATGCACTGGTTCAAATCAGCCTTCCCCAACCTGGTAGCCTCTAAATATTTTGGACTACAACTCTCATCACCCCCATCTAACATGCCTGACTGACAGGGGCTGATGGGAATTGTAGCCCTAAACACCTGGAGGGCACAGGGTTGGGGAAGGTTGGTTCATTCAAGCAACTTGCAGATTTGTACTAGAGCTCTGGTGTTTGTCCCCTGGATTTCCCCTGCTTCTTTGTTAGTTGCAGATACATTAAAAACAACAAAACCTCACTAATTAGAGAAGGGGGGAAACCTTTGTTATTGTCTCTGAACTTCTGTAGCATAAAGTTCTGGGATTCTTTTATTCCCAGCTGCTGGATTCAGAAAGCTTTTCCTTTTCAAACTTCCTGTTCACACAGGGTTGGGGTGGGAAGTGGGAGAGGGAGGCTGGGCACTGAAGGAAAAAGGATTAACTGTTTCTCTCCTCTGACCTCTGGAAAGATCTCTCTGTGAAAGTGGCAGCATGTATCTCTAGGAATTATAAATGATGTGACCCAGCTTTGAGATAAGAGAGATGTTGTGGGGGGCTGGGGGGACACACACACGCACAAACAGACACACGTGTGTTCTCTTTGGATGAAGCTACATTAGCAGGAAGTGACAAAAAGGGGGCAGGAAGTAACAGAGTCTTGACAAGGTAGAACTGTTGTGTATTGATTCAAAGTGTTATCATATCCGTATTACTATTGTCTGTAATCACATTAGGGTAAAGTAACGGCCTTCCTGTCCCAGAAGGAACAGTTACTATTGGTGCATTCAAGTTGTTGCATTTGGATCCTCAGTTTTATTGGTTCCCACCAAAAAGCAGCTGTGTGATTGCTTGAGATTGTTCCCTCCAAAATGTATATTTTCCTAGCCAGTCCTCTGTCCCTATAAATGTAGCTTCCCTACCCTCAGTTCCCTCAGTCTTGTTTTGCCTGAATAAAGAATTGCTACATGAAGAAGCTGTCTCCTGCCTGCTATGTCAGAGAGCTGAAATCACTTGCTGAAATAATTAACCCCATGCTACAACAGAACAAGATTATATGACACACACATACCCAGGCATTGTTATAATGTTAGAATCTTAGCCTATACAGAGTGGAACTTCCAGACTTCAAATTTGGATAAACTCTCAAAGATAAAAAAAAGCAAAATAGATTGGGAAAGTGGCTCACTTATGGCACCAAAACATCTTTTTATTGTTATTTAAAACATTTATACACCATCAAAACCCTAAGCACATTTTGCATATTGGCATTCTCTAATGCAATGGCAAAATCTGCTTCAGCTAGAACATGCAGTTGCTTAAGAACTAAGCAATCCTTTGAAAAATAATCTTTCTTTTTGCATTTTAAGAAGTATTGCAAAAGTAAAAGCATGTAACAAAAATTGCTGCTTGGATCCAATGTCACCCTAGTTGTGAGTGCTAGAGACTTCTGGTCATGTGAGGGAGTGGGAAGGAGGAAGACATGTTTTCCACAGATGTATCCCCTCCAGTTACAGCATCCTGTCCTACCTTGGATGCCATTTTGGATGGTCCTCCAACCCTCAGGGGCAGCTTTTCAGGGGCTCAAGGGGCTGTAGCAGGAAGGAGATGGGAAATTCCCATTCCACAAGCAGAACTCTGTCCACACGTCTTAGAATCTTATATAATATTTATTTTATTTATTCATTTCATAAAATTCATACACTGTTTCATTGGGGAAAAAAGCCAAGCAAACTCAAAGCGACATCATGGGAGGGGGTTTCCAGTTATTCCTCACTTGCCCTTGGAAGCCTTATAAGAAGCTTCTGCAGGACATGTGAGCAACATCATGGGGTGTCTCTAGGACTAAGGTGAAGCTGTGAAGCTCCCTTGCTGATTTTGCTATTGGAGGCTGCATGATGTTTAAGTAACCTTGTTATATTCATACTAGTTGAATTAAGCCCATTAATAATGGGCGCTAGCGGCGGCGACGGGGACCCGAGGCGCTTCCTTCTCCCCGCCTCAGGCGGCCAAGCCATCACCATGGCGGAGCCGCCTGTTGCCGCTGCCCCGCCGGCAGCCCCGGCGACGGCCGCCCTCCCCGCCGCCGCCACGGGCAGCTGAGGCGGGGAGAAATAAGGGAGGGGGAGAAGCAGAAGCGCGCGGGGAGCGGCCGCCATTGCGGCTGAAGCAGAGAGGTTCGGAGGCTCGCGAAGCGCAAGCGCTTCGCTCACGCTGCGCTCCAGCCTCAGGCTCCTCCTCCTCTCTGTGCTCCAATCCGTGTGTCAGTGGAGCGCATGCGCAGTTGCGATTTCCACTGACACACGGACGGCGGACGCAGGGACACAGGGAGATTATTATAGAGGATTGGAATGTGGTTAGATATTAATAGAATCATAGAATTGTAGAATTTTAGAGTTGGAAGGGACCACGAGGGTCATCCCCTAGCAATACAGGAATCTTTTGCCCAATGTGGGGTTCGAACCCACCACTCTGATATTAAGAGTTTCATTCTCTACCACAGGCATAGGCAAACTCGGACCTCCAGATGTTTTGGGACTACAACTCCAATCATCCCTGACCACTGGTCCTGTTAGCTAGGGATGATGGAAGTTGTAGTCCCGAAACATCTGGAGGGCCATGTTTGCCTATGCCTGCTCTACCAGCTGAGCCAGGTCATTGAATTTGCTATTGTTTTGCTCTGTTAGAGTGAAATTGATTTTGTAGTGTTTTTTTTTAAATGCACCCATTTCTTTTGCTGTAAGCCGCTTTGAGCACGCTTTGGTTTTTTGGGTGGAAACACGGCATACAAATTCAATCAATGAATAAACAAATGAATGAATTTAAATTAATAATAATAATGCATTATCAAAGGATCTAGGTGCTATTCAAGGATAACATTGAGAAGGCCCTGACACAATCTAGAATAGGAGTTGTAGTGGGTTTTTTTTTACTAGATTCTAATTAAACGGTGTTTCTGTGCGCTGCACTGGTTCGCCAGAAGCGGCTTAGTCATGCTGGCCACATGACCTGGAAGCTGTACAGCGGCTCCCTTGGCCAATAAAGCGAGATGAGCGCCGCAACCCCAGAGTCGGTCACGACTGGACCTAATGGTCAAGGGTCCCTTGACCTTTACCTTTAATTACTAGAACCTCAAGGTCTACCAACAAAAGACAAAACAGTGGCTTAGGGTTGAAGGAAGTAGTACCTATATTTAAGGAGCATGCTGCCTATGAGCACATGATTGAGACCAAGCATTTGTTTTCATTATCAGAAGCTGAGCTTGCAGTTCTTCTTTACACAAAAATCCACTCCTGGTTTTCCCCAAACCTTTCATCATTTCAGCAACTTACTTTCGATGAGGAATTGACCTTTTTGTTATGATTAAAACAACTGAGAGTCAGAAACCCTTGCAGATCTGCAAATCACCCAGCAATTCAGCATTAGATCCTGACATATCTTCTGTCTACTCCTGAGCTAGCATGTGTGGAAAGTGATCTATCAGCAATGTCACCTTTGGTTGTCACTTTGAATAACCTCAAAGGGCACATGATAGTGCTGTAGTTGCTCACCTGTTCCTTCCAGGAATCTAGTCTAGTGCACAGAAAGACACCAGCCAGGTGATTCTAGCTTCTCTAAGGCTGCACATGCAACATACCAAATTAGAGTTGGATTAATGTTTACCAGTAAACAGAGTCATAGTTCACTACAAACACAGAAGCCAACCTCGGAGTTTCATGCACCTCCTGGGAACAGCATGAAACAAAACAAGACCTGAGTACAGTTCACCACTCTAATTGCATTGTTGAGGGAACTAGAAGTGTGTAAAGGAAGGACTAGAGTTACGATAACCTTTAAAAGCAAAAGCGAGAGACACGGTAGTTTCTTAAGCCAGGTTTTTCAGCAAGCGTAACATGTACACTTCCTCCTCCTCATTCAGCCCTCTTCTTCTTTCCATTAGTGGAGTAGAAGAAGGGAGCGCAGGGGAGCACAGCTCCAGGACCTGTGGATTATGCCCATCCACACACCCCACCCAAAACATGTCATCTTCGGAGGGTCTCGATGAGGTGGCAATCGGGTTTTCAAGTTTGTTTGCAAGAGTTTAGCACAGAGGAAGCCAGAGAATGAGGGAAAGAATTTATCTTTGATGGGAATGATTCCCATATTTCATGGTAGCAATTTAAATTGTGACACTTCCTTGCAATCTCTAATGAAAAGGAAAGGTTGCATTTATCAGTTTTCTGAAGGCTCCAGGTGTTTTATAGGCAGATGCTGTGCAACCAGAAGCCAACATGATGAAGTTCATTGGAGCTTCCTGCCTTGTGTGATAGGTAGGTGTCATTTGTCACACGCAGCGTCCCCAGCAGCCACTGTCCAAAAGGTGCCTGTGACTTTGGCATAACCATATTGGTCCCTAGGCTCACTACCAGCTGTTGCAGGACAAATAGCAGGATGGGAGAAAATACTGTATTTACCCTGGGACAAAATATTGTGGTTTGGAGGCAAGGGAAGTGTAATATTTCTAGACCTTGATTCAGGTCTGACGCAGTCGAAATAAATTAAAAAATTTAAAAAATTGTCCAGTAGCACCTTAGAGACCAACTAAGTTTGTTCTGTGTATATGAAGAAGTGTGCATGCACACAAAAGCTTATATCCAGAACAAACTTAGTTGGTCTCTAAGGTGCTTCTGGACATTTTTTTTTAATTTTTTAATTTATTTCTAGACCTTAGTTCTAGCTCCCCACTTAGGCAGATCCCTTAATGGCAACTTTACTTTCTTTTTTGCAGTAGATGAAACTTCTTTATTTGCCCAGGTATTTTAATGTTGAATCTTAAAGATCTTGGCTGCAATGCTGCCATTCTTCATGCTGATTGACCGTTCTGCTTTGTGTTTTGTAAACTCTTATTGATTATTCTGGTTTTACATAAGCTGCTCTGCGAGCCTTATCAGTGGAACAACAAGGCAAAAATATCTCAAATGCAAACAAACAAACACCTCTGCAACAAGCTTCAGTGGTACCTCGGTTTACGAACAGTCCTGTTAACGAACTATTTGGGTTACGAACTCCGCAAAACTGGAAGTATTGTTCTGGTTAGCGAACTTTACCTCGGTCAGCGAACGGTGGAAGGGCACCGGTGGCGGGAGGCCTCATTAGGGAAAGCGCGCCTCGGTTTAAGAATGGCTTCGGTGTAAGAACGGAATTAAGTTTGTAAACCGAGGTACCACTGTAAATTGAATACAGCAGTATGGATTTTCTGCAACAAGCACATCGTGGCTTTTAACTAAGCATTTATGGTGCTAATTTGCACATACTCTGAACTGCCAATAGTAACTCCTGTAAAACCTGCCTGTTTAGGTTGGTCTTTGTTTAGTGGTTTAAGAACATTGTATGTAAGCTCAGTCCTTTCCTCTAAAGAGCCAGGGGACTTTGCACCCACTGCCTGTACCACAAACTGCACTCCATTCCACCCTTTCTGAGCTTCACCTTAATTTGGCCTCATCTTGCCTGACACTGCCTGGTACACACATCATATTAGAGCTGAGATAGCTCAGTTGGTTTGGTAGAGCATGAGACTCTTAATCTCAGGGTCATGGGTTTGAGCCCGGCGTTAGGTGAAAGATGCTTGCATTGCAGGGAATTGGAATAGATGACTCTTCTGGTCCCTTCCAACTCTAGAATTCTATGAAAATAAACTATGGTGAACAGTGTGCAGATTAAGGTAGGTTGTGTATCTAAAGAAGTGTGCATGCACATGAAAGCGCATACCAAGAACAAACTTAGTTGGTCTCTAAGGTGCTACTGGACAATTTTTTAATTTTTTAAAATATATTTAGTGTGCAGATTAGCAATGGACAAATCTGTCAGTTTTTGTTCTCCAAGTTTCTATCCCCCCCAATCTTAAATTTACTTCTCTGCATTTCCATTTTTTTTGAATTCTGATAAAAATTCAACAGTATTTTAGTGTGAATTTTCCAGATAAAGACCTTTTGCATGCAGTTTTGAATAATATACACCTCTTTTCAAGTAATCTTTTGCAATATGTTGCATTTTTGTACATTATTTTCCAAAAACAATGCGTTTGGTTTGGTTGGAGAATTGCATCGCAAAATTCGGAGAAGTGTGAATTTTAATGGATAGCTGTGTTCTGGTTCGCGTCTTGGTTTGAGAAGTGTGAATTAGGTAGTTTCTCATTAAAATGTAAACAAAATTATTTGTTTCCTCCAACCTCGGTATGCATGCACACTGCTCCAAAGTTACCATGGTGCTCCTCCCGTGCTCCTGCTGTGCTGTGGATAAAACCTGCCAGAATCTAACTTGCTGTGCTGTTTGCTTCCTCCAAACAAACCACGAGCAGTTACCAAGGTTTCTTCTCGGCTTGCTATTTGTGGTATGTTTGGAGGAAGCAAACTACAGCACTGGGCTCAGACGACATGAAAAGTAGGCTCTGGGTGATTTAACCCGTGTTTGCGCCAGGAGTGGGGGAGGGGCACCGCAGGAACATTTGAGCAGCATTCTGCTCATTCACATCAAAGCATAACTTGCTTTAAGCTATGGATTAATGTGACATGCCATCTGGGCCACTATTGTTCCTTCTGTGACATCTGGATCTGAGTGCCTGACTTTACCACATCTGAGCGCTGCAAGTTGCGTGTGTAAGCATTACTTTATCCATACTGCAAGCCATTCACCACTGGCGTTCATGTTAAGTGACGCTCACCATCAGTTATTGAATTTCCCCCAACCACTGACACAGATCACCGTAGGATGACCTTGACCCACGTGGTGAATACTACTATTTGGCATGGTCAAGAGGTGAGGAGTTCATCAAAGCCATGCCTATTCCTGGGGTGAAAGTAATTAGCTGTCATAAGTATGTTACTTGCGCCATATGAAGGAGCGTCTCCACCCCCATCGTTTAACCCGGACACTGAGGTCCAACTCCAAAGGCCTTCTGATGGTTCCCTCACTACGAGAAGTGAAGTTACAGGGAACCAGGCAGAGGGCCTTCTCGGTAGTAGCGCCTGCCCTGTGGAATGCCCTCCCATCAGATGTCAAGGAAATAAACAACTATCTGAGTTTTAGAAGACATCTGAAGGCAGCCCTGTTAGGGAAATTTTTATTGTTTGGTGTTTTAATGTGTTTTTAATATTCTTTTGGGAGCTACCCAGAGTGGCTGGGGAAACCCAGCCAGATGGCTGGGGTATAAATCATAAATTGTTGTTGTTGTTGTTGTTGTTGTTGTTGTTGTTGTTGTTGTTGTCTATCTACCTCGCTTCTGGCATGGTGTTCATTGGACTCCGATACCTACTTTCTTGGAACTAGGGCTGTGCTAAATTTTCATATTCAGACTGAATATTCATAGTTCTGAGTCTTAGGTCAAAAACAAGAGTTTGTGGAGGTAAGAGTTACTTCCCTGAATTACTTATGATTGTGGAAATATTGCAGCCTGCAGAAAGAATCCTGTTGATCTTCTGAGAAATGAGATCAAGACACAATGCTCTTTCCCACCCAACTCCAGGATTCGATCTATACTTCTGCAGATGTGCTTCAAAAGCCGCCTGTTGGGTTTTATAAGTTGGCTGCTTCCTTCCTTCCAAGCAGGAAGCTGGAGCAGAGCTGTGTGTACAGTGTGCTGGGGAGTGTGTGGAAGTGCAGAAGGAAAGACCAGAGTTGGCTTTCTGGTGCATTCTTCCACCATACACACTTTTTCCATACTTGTACATGAGCTGTTTATAGCCAAACTATGTCCATTCCCACATTTGCTTTGGAGAACCTTTCCAGACATTGTCCCCAAGCAACACCTTATTTCTGAGCAATTAGAAGGCCTTTCTATTCAGATGCAAATGAAGTCCTTCCTGACAACAAGTGTTGAGTAATTCTGACGTAAATACAGGAGCCGTAGCTGGACATTCCAATAATAGACCTGCCGTTTGGAAAAAGGAGTGGAAAGGAAGCAACTGCAGATACTTGAGAGGAGCAGTTCTTTGGGAGATAGGGAGCTGCAGAAAGAGGAGATGGGTGGAGGTAACCATGTTTTAGGATCAGCTCCCTTGAAATGTTGTGTGACGGTAAATGCAGTTGCCCTCAAATATTTTCAAGTGTGACCAGAATCAAAGTGGGGTGGTATTTGAAGACCACCAATGCAAATCTGTGCACTCACCAAGATCAGCTATAAAGGCCCTATTGGTCACTAGAAAGATGAATCTGATTGGTGGGCGTGAGAGGCAGGGCCTTTTCTGCATGGTCCCACAATTATCTCACTCCTTCTCAAGTGATTTGCATATGATATCATAAGTACACAGGTCTTTAAACCCCATTTATTTTGGGCTGCATTTTCATATATAGCCTTCATAGTTCTGCAGGTCTGAAATGGTTTTTCAGTTGTTTCAGTTAGTTATAAGGGTTTGCGGCTGGCCTGTGAATTGTTCCAGGCCTCTCATTTAAATTATTATTTTTAATTAAAATATAATAATTGTATCTTATGGTCATTTTATGTAAGTTGCTTTGCGGGGTTTTTGCCCTAACAGAAATCGCGCGGCGGCAGTGGGAGGCCCCATTAACTAAAGTGGTACCTCAGGTTAAGAACAGTTTCAGGTTAAGAACGGACCTCCAGAACGAATTAAGTTCTTAACCCGAGGTACCACTGTATTTGGAGTGCCATGACCTTTCTGCTTGTTTCCAGAGATAATAATAATAATAATAATAATAATAATAATAATAATAATAATAATTTATTATTTATACCCCGCCCATCTGGCTGGGTTTCCCCAGCCACTCTGGGCAGCTTTCAACAGAGCATTAAAATACAATAATCTTGACCTGCTAAGCTGCACAGAAATCAGAGTCATTGTAGCTGACTTTTCTGATTTGCTGGCTCATAAGGAAAAGTGAAAATGGCTCCAAGGCACACTGCCTCTCTCAATAGCATCTCATTAAAGCAATGTGTCATTTCCATGGCCACTGTGTTAATTATGCAAAGGCCTCAAACTACTTTTCATTTATTTAAGCGGTTTATTGCAAGAATGTCTGCCTTGCCTTATCTTATCTAACCGAATTCAAAGTGGCTTATAGCAATAAGAAGCCACAAATATTAATCTTCTCACAGGTATACAAAATATAGAGGCTGGAGTTTATTATTTCCCAACTTCCCCCCTCATCTGCCTCTGAGCTGTGACCTCCTGCAAACCACTGTTGTAAATCTATACTGTCTTCTTCCTCCTCCTCCCTGGAAGGGTCAGGATGGGGAGGCGGTCTCTACCATTCCTCCTCTGCCCAGTCCCTGACAGGGGCTTTTATTGGGGCGTGTATTGTTTATTAGTGTGTATGCATTAGTATTGTTAATTGTTTTGATCATTTTTATTATGTCTTTTGTGTTTTGTATACTGTAACTTTGTGTTGTGAACCACCCTGAAAACGACGGGTATAGGGTGGCATACAAATTTAATAAATAATACTAATACCCATGGGGAAAACGTCCCATATAAAATATTAGTGATTAGTAGCTGTTGCTTGATAGGTCCCTCCTCAGTCATTTAGAACAACGTTGCTTTGCCATCCAGTTTAAGATGTTTATTGAGAAACAAGTTGTTAGGAAGAAGCTAAGGATAAACTAAGTCATCCCATTTGCAGAAGTACTTCCACCTATGCAATGGAGCTTCTCCTCCCTCTTCTTCTGAATGCTGCCTCAAATATGTATTTGGAGCAGACTTAGAGGGGGGGGGGGCTCAAGGGCAAGTAGGGAGAGGAGAGGAAGACAAAGTTCCACAGTCCTGGAAGAAGTCCTTGCACAAACAGGACAACTTGGTTGGATGCAGCCCCTAAGAATGAATTGTCCCCCTTCCAAAGGAACCAGTCTCTTTTCATCTGAACTCACTAGTCATTTCCCTGTGCTCTACCACAGGGGACAGTCAGCACTTCACAACAAACTCATTAAAAAAAACCTCACTGCCATGACTTTCTGACAAATCCAAGAAAGAAAAAAAATAGTTCCTTTGAGCTTCCTGCTCACATCCCCAGGCGTTTTAAAATAGCTCTGACCCATGGAAGTCCCTATGTGCTGCTGGGAGCATTCAGCAATTTTTGTTCCTCTTGTGCCACATATTGTTTGTGTGTTTAAATGCAAACTTGTAAAAAAAAAACACCAAAAAGTCTCTCACATGCTGAAATGAAAGGAAGCTTCTCCAGAAGCTACAGCTGTCCGCTAATGAAAATACAGAGGTGTAGCTACTTGCACAGTTCAGCAAGTCCCGCCCTGAAACAGCTTCCTCTCCGCAGTGTAAACTTCAGGCCCACGTAGGCCGGGCCTCTGTCCCTGAGCATTGGCTGGGTTTGTTTTTACTTGGAGATAGAACTTGGAAAGGACTCAGGCCTCTCTGCACAGGAAGCACCTGCTTCTAATGTGACGACTGTCTTATCTGACCCAAGTCACATCAGGTGGCTTCCTTGTTTACATTAGCAATGGGTCCCAGTGGCCCTCCATCATTGGCTAATTTGCCAGCTCCTTTTTCCAGCTTACTCATTGATCTGAAGAGAAAATCACGCGCAGACTTTCCCAGCAAATAAGCTGCGGCCTTCATTTCCTCCCCCCGCCCCCCAGGAGGATAGCAGGGTCAGAACTCCAGCAGTCCTTGAAGGGAGTGGCAAGACACGATAGATTTGTTCAGAGGCACAGAGGACAGGACATATTGCGGACCCACTCGCAGTGACCTTTCCCCAAGGAGCAAGGCCTAGCCTGTGAAGGTGAAATAACTGGACAGGGCAATGTTCTAGGATTTAAAACTGGCCACAACTTTATTGATTTAAGATGTAGGTTGGACTCGGCTGAGGCGTGTATATCCCTCACAGCCCCCCTGGTGGAGGGCTGTTGCATGACAGGATGCTTCCCTGGGCTGATTTGCAGAAATGTCATGGCTTTTCGCTGCAGGTTAGGTTAAGGTCAGGGGAAAAGGCATTGTGTAGTAGCAAGGATTTTGTCTTTCTGTGACCTGTACTTGTGAAGTCATTAATGACTTCCCACCTCCTAGATACCTGAACACCAGAGCTTTCCAAGCTGTGTGTCGCGACATGTTAGTGTCCCGACTGCATTGTGTAGGTGTGTCGTGCAAACACACCCAGCGCTCCTCCCGGGGCTTGAAAGGGGTTACTTTAACCTCCGGTTTGCTAGTACAGTGGTAACTCGGGTTACATGCGCTTCAGGTTACATGCGCTTCAGGTTACAGACTCTGCTAACCCAGAAATATTACCTCGGGTTAAGAACTTTGCTTCAGGATGAGAACATAAATCGGGCAGCGGCGGCACAGCGGCAGCGGGAGGCCCCATTAGCTAAAGTGGTGCTTCAGGTTAAGAACGGACCTCCGGAACGAATTAAGTACGTAACCAGAGGTACCACTGTAAAACTGAATTACTGTGTTGGGGAATGATGCATGTCTGAAAAGTGTGTCTTCAACATGAATAGTTTGGAAAGCTCTGGCCTACACTGATGACCCTCCCAGGCCATTGAAGGAAGTTCTATGGCCCATCTTCCACACACCTTGGCTTTTGGACCTAGTGTTGGTCCTAGCTTAAATCTGAACTATGGTTCAGGGAAGTTGTTGTTGTTGTTGTTGTTGTTGTAGTAAGTGAACTAGAGCAAAATGTGACCCTTTAAACCAGGGGCCAGCAAACCTTTTCAGCAGAGGGCCGGTCCACTGTCCCTCAGACCTTGTGGGGGGCCGGACTATATTTTTTGGGAAAATATGAATAAATTCCTATGCCCCACAAATAACCTAGAGATGCATTTTAAATAAAAGCACACATTCTACTCGTGTAAAACACGCTGATTCCCAGACCGTCTGCGGGCCGGATTGAGAAGACGATTGGGCCGGATCCGGCCCCCGGGCCTTAGTTTGCCTACCCATGCTTTAAACAATGCAATCCTGTGGATGATTGTCTACTTTGAAGTTGTCAGTAACTTCAGCAAGACTTCCAGATGTATAGGACTGGATACTAATAAATCAATCCTAGGAACTGTTAATCATATGTTAATTTTAATTGCACTTGGTTATTATCTGATGCTTAAATAGTTCTTTGTGGAGGGGATTTTTCTGCTCTAATCTTTAAGAGAGAGCCATAGGTAATATTTTCTGGGAAAGGAAGCCCCTGGCAAAGGTTAGATCCCAGGATAAGTTGCTCTGTACCTTGGCCCCAACTGCCAATAACTCCTCTCACAAAAGGTAAAAATAAATAGTTTACAAATTTCTCCCAGTGTTTGATTTGCAGTTGGAAATGACTGGCCAGTGAGATACTTCAAGCTATTCCTCAAAGAGGACAAAGATTTAAAAAAAGAGAGAGACACTTGGACTGAAAACAGACATAATACAAAAAAGAAAACTCATAGAGATGTCCTTCAGTCTGGCTTTGCAACTGAAGTGACAGCTGTGCATTCCAGTGAATTGAACACTAGCTTAGCATTTCCCCTCTCCACATGTTTCAAATGGATGGTCTGCTTTTATTTTTAAGGAATGTTTAAAAGCATCAGGACTGCTGCAGATGACCTATTTATTGAACATTCATTCTTACCTTACGTGGAGGTTAGATGAAATCCGGTCTTTATTGAGCATTCGTTCTGTTTCAATTTTGAAGGTTGGTTATATGGCAATGAGCATTCATCCTGCTGTATTCCTCCTGATATGCTTGCAGGGCATTTAGTTATTCATTTATATCACATTTCTGAATGCATTCCCCTGTCACTTTCCACACTGCAAAGAAGTCCTGTTCTTTTTTTTAAAAGGGGATTTGTTGTTCAAGGGCGGCAGAGCCTTCTAATCCACTTTATCTGTGCATACTTAACACCTTACCAGAAAGAGCATTCCACAAGTGGGGAGCTGCCACTGAGAAGGCCCTGCCATGTGTCAATGCCAGTCAGGGAACTCCTTGTGGCACCACCAACAAGGCCTCACCTGCCGGTCACAGAGTCCAAGATACCGTAGTTGTAATAGGGAAGACATTGTTTTAGGTACTTGAGTTCCAAACCATTTTAGGCTTTGTATACAACTACTAACCCCTTAAATTAGATCCAGTAATCCATCTAAACTGCCCCTATATATATATCTAAAAAAACTTAAAAAAACACAAATGGAATAACTAAGAGCTAGCATAGCTGTGAACTCCTCAGTTCAAAGCTCTACTGTGCCATTAATGCCACCTCAGCTTCCCATTTGCAACATGAGGCCAATAATATTGGCCCACATTACAGGTGTGTTACAGGATTACCGAAATAATATATGTGAAGTACTTTGAATACGGAAGTATTATTTACACGCTAAGCATTATTATCGAAACTGCCGGAGACTTTTAAGACAAAACCCACAAATCCCCATATTTTTCCTTCTCCTGTCCTTTCAGGGAGCTTAACGACTTCCTAAATACATAATTTCAGCAAGAGGCAATATGTGCCGCAGGCCCCCCCTAGGCAGTTCTCCGGGAGAGGGCTGCCTGTCTGACAGCACTGACAGGGTTTTTTTATATATAATTTTTTTTGGTCTTGGCATCATTCTTCTGTCATTCTGGAAGCCGCTCGCTTTCAACAGCAATTCCCCATATCTTCTTCCAGCTCCGTCTCCTGGGCGCATCAAGAGGCAGGAGACAGGTTCATATTCTCCAAGTGCTCAACAGTGGAGCATCTACACCTGGCTTTGTGCCAAAGAGATGCTGCTTGACAGCTGCCTCTGAAACAGTCCTGTAATATAGATGCACTTTATCTGCCGTATTGAAATGGATTAACGTATCAATTTGTATTAAAGCGGCACTTCCTGCACAAAGCATTCCGTCTTCGCTCTCTTTAAAAATCCATCTAGATTTCCTTACAGCACAAGTGTGGTGTTTGTACGTCAAGCTGGGACAGATATTGCAGCATTTCTGTCCTCTTCACTGCCACCCTGCCAGCCTTTCCTTCCCATCCCGGTTCTTAATCAGATGGCTCCTTTGATCATCAGAACTCTTCTCTCCTGGAGCAAAGTTTGAAAGTGTTTCTCACATCATGTAAAGAGGAACAATGGGAGAATAATGCGTCTGAATATTCATTATGCTAATCAAATGTTAATGAATTACAGAGACATTGCAGGCAGCCCAGCTTGGTGCTCTCTTTCAGTTGGGATTGTATACTGTATATTTTTTTTTTCTCCCCTTCTGCATAAAGAGGGAATTTTGCTGAAGTTCATGGACAAAAAATGCCAAATGGAAAGGGCTGTTTATTTAAGATGACTTGGAAAATAGCAAACATTGTCCAAAGGACACAACACAGCTGGAACACGGACTGCATTCAAGGCCTTTTCCTACTTTTTTTCCGTATCAGAGCATTGTTTTTGTCAGATAATATAGAACTAATTAGAGGAACTGTGGTGGCCACAAGAGGCAGTGAGGGCCACCAACTTCGATGGCTTTAAAAAAAGGATTAGACAAATTCATGGAGTAGAGGGCTACCAGTCGCTACTAACTCTGATGGCTTGTCAGACTTGTGCCTCTGAAAACCAGCTGCTGGGGATCACAAAGCCTCTGACTGCCCCGAAAATGCCGGGACTGTCATGAAAACCCTTAATCCATCACAGCTTCTCAATATGTCATGTGGAGTCCCGAATTCTGCAAGTGGGGAAAGGGAAGGGCAGGAGGAGGAGGAGGAGGAGGCCTGCCGCTTCATGGTGGCACAGTGGGACCCACAGGGAGGGGGACCAGCTGCTGCCACTGTGCTCCTCAGCTCCGCTAGCAGGTACCACTCAACACACCCGACTACAGCGATAGTGGCGGCAGGAACAGCCTAAGGGGGCCCAGCTCACACAGGCGCACAGGGGCCTTTTGGCAGTCAAAGCCATTGACCATTGAGACTACGTTGCTGGCACGGAAGTGCCACCTTGTAAACAACCGGCAAGGGTGCCTCCTCTGATGCCCAAGGCAGGCTGATGGAAGCCTCGCGGTTTTATCATACATCATCAAAGACTCCCGCATATACTGTAACCAAGACATTTGCCGGTACAGTACTGTTACATACTCCTTTCAGTAACAGCCATTGGGGCAGCTCAGCCAGCCCTGTCCATAATCTCCCATATAAATAGGGGAGCATATATAGGGGTGGGGGAGGGGACCCTGGTGTAGAATAGAATGTCCCTATTCTCATCTGAGTGGCGTTGGAGGGTATGGAAACCTGAGCAGGAGAGTCTTGTTGCCTTGCTTACTGACTTCTTTTAGGCCACTGTGAGAATAGGATGCTGGACTAGATGAGCCACTGAACTGACCCTGTAGGTTCTTCTTATGTTGCTCAGAGGTGGACCATATTTGTTACATAAGTCCCAGGTTTGAGTCTTTGAGAAACCACACACAGGAATATTACAGAAAGCCCCACTTGAGGATCACTTATTCACCCTTTATTACCGTATTTTTCGCTCCATAAGACACACCTGAACATAAGACACACCTAGTTTTTAGAGGAGGAAAGGGGGAAAGCCCTGATTTTTTGAGGATCAGCTGAAAGTGGTGCAGCTTCTTTTCCAAAGAGGAAAAGCCCCGTTTTTATGGGGTTCAACCCACAGTTTGCAGCTTCTAGTCCTACAGGAAAGGGAGCCATTTCTACAGTTTCCAGACAGATAATCTAATCAGCCAGTCACATGTCGCGGCGGAAACAAACAGCCTCCCTCTGCATTCAACAAAGGAGGCCTGGGCAAGGGGGCGGGGCTGGAAAGGGAGACTTATCTCTCTCCCAATCGCTTGCTAAACAGCTGTTCAGCGGCTTCCTTTCAACACCCTCTTCTCTCTTTGTAAAAAAAAGAGCACAATCTGCTTTTGGCCCCTAGGCAATTTGGCTCCAGGGACCATGCATTCGCTCCATAAGACGCACAGACATTTCCCCTTACTTTTTAGGAGGAAAAAAGTGCGTCTCATGGAGCGAAAAATACGGTAGTTTTGTCATATTGGTTCCTTTCAGTATGCCCTCCCTAGCTCCCTCAAGGCTGCTTCTCACATTACATTTAAAATAAAATAAAATGTAGTAATGGGTATATGAGATTCACATACGTTTTCAAACAGCCTGTATGATATCAAAGGGGATGCCCACCAGGGCATTGGTTATAGCACCCTGTTGTATGAACATACAGTGGCAAATGTGAGTTTGCTCTCATGTGACTTGGAAAGTGGCCTTTGAGAGATCCTGAAGAGTTTGCTACACTACTGGTCAGAGAGATTGTTTTGGGTTACGTTAACCACTGGTCTATGGGCATAAATATTTGTAAATTTTATTTTAAACTTTCACAAATAAATATTTTGTAAATTGAATACCGGGCCGGGGTGTGAGGAGCAATTGTGAACGGCAGTGTGTGGCAAGGGGAGGTTTAAGCCTTCTCTCCCCAGTCATTACCGTGGTAAAAATTCTCACCCTGTCATGCCAGATAGGTTTTTGGGGAAAACTCCTATTATTGTTCACTCCCTACCCCCTGATATTTGCCAGGCAGAGAGGCGAGTTCATGCCCGGGGAGAGAAAGCTTAAAACCCTTTCCCTGCATGTTCCAGTGTTGATCAGTGCCTGATTTTTAAAAAAAACTATGACATGATTGTTCATCACACTATTAACTTACAGCATCCCCCCCAGTGTCTTTATATATTAAGTGGTGTGGATTTTTAAAAGTATTGTTATCATGCTTAAATTCATGAATAAATGAGGGCTCAACATGGCATGAGTGTCCCCTTTAATACTTGTGCTTTTAAAGACCAGCACGCAAGTCTTGCAGTTTCACCACGTCAACCATGTAACATACATGTGATCCACAAGAGCAAAGGCTTTGGGACTGTACCTGAAACCCGAGATGCCCCAACCTTTTGTGTCTCTAGTTCCAGATAATGCCCTGGTGTCAAATCCTTTGTATTATAGATGTGCAACAGAGAAAGGCCGAATAAGATAAAACACTGTGTGATGTTGAAATTCTATCCATCAGGCACATCCTCTCTCTATCTCTCTCCCCCCCCCCCCCCCGGTTTCTCAACACAGTCGTTTTCTCTGTTTTTCACAGGTGGAGGAGGGTGCCTCTTCATTTCGGACAAAATGCAAATGGAAACACTCAGAATACGGGGGACTGGGTTATTCTGTAAACTGAGGTGCATCTAGTATTGGGTTTGGTGGCAGGGGGAGAAATCATTATTTTCAGAGCCAGGGACTAAAACTAGAGTTCTTGAGCCCCTTAAAACTTATGCTCCATAATCTTTTTACCTTACCAAAAAATGAGCTACCTTGATAAAAATGGATTACCATTTACCTTGGAAAGTGTTACAGCTTTGCTAACTGAAATGATGATGATGATGATTTATTAGTAAAAGTGACCCGAAGTTATTTAGAAACACAACTAAAACTCTAGAACCAGTCACAACAAACACTTCCAACACACACACACACACACACACACACGACTGGTCTGACAGATAATTCACCCATTTCAGTTTGCAAGTGTTCCAGCCTTAGGAAATGGATGTAGCAGCAAGTATGAAACAGAACTTTTTCTCATGAAGGTAAGCAGTGAGTGGCTGGCAACTAATGTAAGGTTACCAGATGTCCCCGTTTCCCGGGGACAGTCCCCGGATTTACAAATCAGTCCCCATACAAAATCCTATCATTCCTGCTGAAGTTGAAAAGTGTCCCTGGATTCATTGAAAAAAATCTGGTAACCTTAAACAAATGGTCCTCTGTATAAGGGAAGATCGCCAACATGCTAGAGATGTGAAAAAGCCATAGGATCTTTCTTCCATATGTGGTGGAACTGTGAAGTGATATCTGAATTTTGGAATAACATCTATAGTGAAATTAAAAAATTATTCAAATTTACATTTTAAAAAAGACCAGGTTTTTTTCTACTGGGTATATTACCAACAGAATTGAAAAAATATATAAAGCCACTGTTTATGTACGCAATTACGGCAGCTAGAACAATAGTAGCAAGAAACTGGAAGAATAAAACCTTACCATCGGTAGCAAATTGGCAGATTCTTATGCCAGAGTATTTACAATTAGCTAAATTGACTGGGAAAGTAAGAGGAGTGTCAGATCAGAAAGTGTATGGAGAATGGAAAATATTTAAAACCTATTTGAGTACATACTGTACAAATAAAAAAATACTTGCAGAACTAGATTGATACTTGTAAGCAAAAAAATGTATTAGATATTATACTGGATTATATAATTTACTGGACACATATGTTTTATAAATCTGTGAAAGGAATAAGGACAACATAAACAGTATAGTGAGAATGATTGGAAGTTAGTGATTTTAAGTTGTTAGTCAATTATAATATGTTGTATTGTAAATATTTGTCCATTTATTTATTGTACTTGTTTCTTTTATGTCTTCGTCTTGTATGATTTGCTATTTATGTTATCTATGTTTGTGCGTAAAATTAATAAAGGATATATATATATATATATATATATATATATATATATATATATATATATCCTTTATTAATCCTAATATAATCATAATCCTAATATAATTATATATATATATATATATATATATATATATATATATATATATATATATATATATATAATTAAACTAATGGTCCTCAGGTAAGTGACAGAAGAGAAGCCTCCAGTGCAGCTGGGCACCAGCTCACATTCTGCTGCTGATGCCTAAGGCCAGCTAGTGAAACAGGGGATCACATACTAAGCAAGGAATCTCTAGTCTACAACACAAGCCACAATTGCAGAGATCCACCTGATTTTTCCTCGGTCCTGGCTGTCCCATCAGATGGATGTTGCTATTCATACCCTAACAGGGTTTACTGATTCCTGTGCTGCACACAGAGCAGCTTCTGTAATTTTGGATGATTGCACTAGCACCCAACCGTGAATATACGCTGGGATATGCAGCAACCAGCTCAGACGCCTTTGCACGCTGAGCTTCTCAGGTAGACTGAAGGGGAACAGCGGCTTGATTCCCTAGTCCCTCGCGAGGTGAGCTAAGCCTGGCGGGAAAGCTTACTCTATGGTCTTAACCTCTTCATGCATTAATAAGACTTAAGCATGTTGGTTCTATGCGGCTGGTTATCCCACAAAATGGAGGGGGATCAGGAGCCTAGAAGTTGGACATCAACAGTGAGCAGATCACCTGGTCACAGTCTTCCCCACTACGATGAGATGTATTGCATTTCTATTTATAGTAAAAGAAAAGAAAAAAAGATGGCACCAATTTACAGAAAACCCTACCAATGCATATAAAATACAGAAGGTTTTAGAACAGCTTTATTCAACCTTGGTTCCTCCCTAGGCCTTGCTGGACTGCCTGATCCTTGACTAAGCTGGTAGAGGATGATGGGAGTTACAAGGCAAGGGCCACAGTCACTTGTGGACAACCTTCCAGGGGCCATATGCCAGTAGTTGGTGGGGCAGATACAAAAATGGACAGGGCTGTAGGTGTATAATCAGTTCCTCATCCCTTGTGTAAATGCACGCTGGTCATGTTGCCAGTCCCTGACAGATATGTGAATGGGCGGAAGACTGAGCCTGTGGCAAATCTGCATTGTGCATTAATTGAAAACATTTCTGTACAACCCTTCATCAATACCAGAGTGGTTCAGAACACTACAATACAATGCTAATAACATCAACATATAAAAATACAAAAAAAGTAATACATCACATTCCACTACCCAGGCTCAGTCTTAACAACCTACGAATGCCTGGATGAACAGATGGGTCCTTAGCAAGTGTTGAAAGCACATCAAAGTGTATGCTCTCCTTATTTTGGAGAGGAAGTGGTTCCAAAACTGGGCATCACAACAAAAAAAGGCTCTCCTCCAGATTGTCAGCAAGGATCTTAGCATATGGGCTGGTCTATACAGAAGTTGATGTCCCTTCAGGTATCCAGGTTCCAAGTTTTTTATGTCAACTCTTAAATTTGGCTTGGTAGCAAACTGGCAGCCAGTGCAATCCTTTCAAAAGTGATGTCATGCTCAGGGTAGAGAATTTCACTCAGCAGCATTCTGCCATTGCACTCACCATGGGAGAGCATTCAGAGGTGCAAGGAGAGTGTTCAGCAGCCTTCAGAGAGTGCGTTTTGACTATACTGTACACAATTTTGGCTTTGTGCACTATCCCCAGAATGTAGCTCCCCGTGTAAGCTGAGAGTCAATTGTATAGTGCAAGCCAGTGCTTTTTTTCTAGAAAAGCAGGTGCCGGTACTCACCATGAAGTTGTTACCACGCTTTTTAACAACAACAAAGTGCCACGCTTTTTAACAACAACAAAAAATGCCACGCTTTTTAACAACAACAAAAAATGAGGTGCCGGTACTGTGTACCCTTGAGAACCCCCTGGGGGGGAAAGCACTGGTACGGGCAACTTCTCATTTACACAGGGGTTGCATTCTGAGGCACCACGTGCATCACCACGTAAGCCTGCCCTGCCCTGTTCTGTCCCTGCCCCGCCCCCTTTGCACAGCCCAAAATGGGACGTGCGTCAGCGGTCACGCACATGCCGATTGCTCGCAAATGGGGAGCTGCCTGTATAAAGCACGTCTTCCTATGGATGTGCCGCAGGCATCAAATGGGCATCCTCTAGCCCAGGCTTCCTCAACCTCGGCCCTCCAGATGTTTTGAGACTACAATTCCCATCATCCCTGACCACTGGTCCTGCTAGCTAGGGATCATGGGAGTTGTAGGCCAAAAACATCTGGAGGGCCAAGGTTGAGGAAGCCTGCTCTAGCTTTCTGCTATTATGTCCACTGAGGCTATTTGGTTCCCTTACCATGACGAGAAAGGAGAGGAGAGAGAGAAATTGTTTCTCTTTTTGGGCTTTTCTCCAGCAGACGCTGTTTGTTTGGTTCCTGGCCAATTCCAGGAATTGGTTATTGTGTATTTTGTGGCTGAAAGCCACAGACTCCTGATCTCCAAATCCTGGTGAACCTGCCATGCTGTCCTGCGTACACCCAGCCAAGGAAGGCAAATGGCAGATTGTTAATTCTTTACTGGCAAAAGCAGGCACTTAACAGAAACCTCTATGGTGCACTGGATACACACTATGCGGCTTTTCCAGGTTCATGCCCAGCAGAGCAGTGGAAGTAACAGTGGGACCATGCTACTCCCCAGGCTTATGGACCCATGTCTGACAGAGTACCTGCACACAACCTGAGACTAACTCCCGCATGGAAGTCATCGCTGCGCTTCCCTATTCAAGCCCTTCCTGGTTCTAGGAGACAGCAGGGCAGAAGACAGCAGGGATTTGACCGGCCTGCTCCTCACTTGAACAGCCTCTTCCTCCACTTGCAACCAGTCCTGCACCCCCCACCTCTGTCTCTGTCTGCTCGGACCCTTCCCCTTCTCTAGTTCCTGCCTTGCGAGTGGCACCCATCAATTGCTGGCCCCCTCTTCTGGGTCTGTCTCCAGCCCCCTGCCTCTGTCACACACACTTGCCAGAGCCCTGTCAGTCTCCGCCACACGCTCTTGCTCTTGCTTTCTTCAGCTGGAACATGCCACGGCACATTAAGGCCAAAGACAAAGCAAACAATTCACCAAGAAAGACAATGGCGAGGGATGTGGGAAGTAAGCCCACGCTCGCAAGGCAATCTGACACTTTGCTCGTTCACGGTGGCAGTTCTGCTTGGCACTCTGTTGCAGCATGTTCTGACGGCCCCAGAATTTAGCTTCTTTAGCTATTCAAGCTTCCTTATGCGTATCTCATGCTGCAGGGAAGAAAATATGGATGAGCCGAGCTTTTCCATTAGAAAATGGCACTAAACAGAACATGCCACTTCTCTGTTGCTCTGTTCAACACCAGCACCTCACTAATGTATGGATGTTTAAAATACTTGAGAGGTGCTGAGTAGTCATTTTATGCATTGGCAAAGCAGAAAACAAAATAAGAGAAAGTGCAACACGAAAGAAGACACCAATTTGCATAAAATTTGCATGACATGTTTTTAGGTTAACAACAACAACAACAATTTATTATTTATATCCCCACCCATCTGGCTGGGTTCCCCCAGCTACCCTGGGCAGCTTCAACAAAATATTAAAAATACAATAAAACATCAGACATTAAAAACTTCCCTAAACAGGGCTGCCTTCAGATGTCTTCTAAAAGTCAGATAGTTGTTTATTTCCTTGACATCTGGTGGGAGGGCGTTCCACAGGGTGGGTGCCACTACCGAGAAGGCCCTCTGCTTGGTTCCCTGAACTTTGCATCTCGCAGTGAGGGAACCGCCAGAAGGCCCTTGGAGTTTGTCTTTATATGCGTGTAGATGTTTTCATTTCTAAATCTGGGCAGGACTCAACAAATGAGTCTCATCAGCAGAAGCTCAGGCAAGGACATCCGCTTGCACAAGGGATGCACATCCCAGAATGGTCTCTAGGAATGGAGGTTGGGAGAACCCCCAGGAGAGCATGAGGTGGGAAGAGAGGAATGCCAATGGAATGATCAGAAGAAAGCGATTTTGAATTCCTCCTAGAATTTAGCCCATTGACATTTTATGCAAATTAGTGCATCATCATCATCCTCATTAGCAGGGGAGACTGTGATCAGGTGATTCATGTGTCTGCTCCTTCTCGTAACTGACCAGGTGCTAACTGTTGATGCCTGTCTTCAAGGCCTCTGATCTCCCTTCCTTTACACAAAACTTGGACGAGGCAGCCCATCCAATAGAGCCTAGTCCTTGATAAAGGAGGACACAAGGCCACTCTGGGGTTCGTATATAGAGAAACACACACATCAATTGCATGGGAAGAAGTTATTAATCTACTTGCAACTCAAACGCCCCACTTTTAGCGCACTCACTTGGAAAGACCCAGATCTTTTCCTTTGTGGTTTAAAGCCAGTACATGTCAATCCACGCCTGGTTCACCAGCTAACATTCTTTTGAGATATTTGTATTTTCAGGTGTTTGTGGGAAGGGACCTGCTGCACACAAATCCTAAAGCAGTGCCTCACATTCAGCTTCAGAGCAATGGCTTCCAAAACTTGCCTGGTCGAGGACAGCATGTGTGATAACTTGCCGAGCACCCAAAGACTGAGGTCATTCACAGCTGGTGGATGTCTAGATTCCTGCACTGCAAACCTCCAGGTTTTGCAGAGGGTAGAGATTCCCTCGCTACCAACATGAGTCTGACCAAACTGCGGGAGGCAGTGGAAGACAGGAGTGCCTGGTGTGCTCTGGCCCATGTGGTCAGGAAGAGTCGGACACAACTAAACGACTTAAACAACAAGAGATTCCCTCATAAAATCCCAGTCTGGGTGGGGCTAACTGTGTTGCACTCAAGCATTGATTTGGCAAGGTTTGATCTGGAGCAGCGAAGAATCTGGCAGGGAAAGGGTCAAGTGGGAAGGGGATATCTCTCTTCACAGAGACAGGTTGCCAGTACGCACACCCTTCTAGAGGTCAATGCAATAAACAAGCCTTGCCTCCGCCCGCCCACGGGCACTTTGCATTAGGAAAAAGAATGATTTCTGAAGCAATGCAGAAAATGGTAGACGCAAGGTGTTTCACATAACCAGTGACATCACATAACACTTTGATCTTCAAGAACCATTTGCCTTCAACAGCATGACGGCTCTGCTCTGCCATCACAGCTGGAGGCGGTAATGCTATGCTTCTGAATGCCAGTTGCTGGAAAATGCAGGAGGGCAGAGTGCTCTTGTGCTCTGGTCCTGTTCAGTTGCCAATAAGGGAAAACAACTGTCAGAAGACCTGGGCTGTCTTCTTAATTAGGTCGCACGAAAGAAGAGACCAATCCATCAAGCTTTTCAAGGCTTTAATCTAAACTAATTGCTTTACAAGCGGAGCAGGTCGTAAAAACCTCCTCATCCGTCATCATCAGATTCCGAAACTGCTTTTCGTCTATTCTCCCGCCAGGAAGCCCATCGAGGAAAGCGGAAGCACTTTGTTCTCTGCTATTTCCTTTCCCCCTCTTCGTAACGAGGTCTCTGCCTGTTTAGCTGGAGCCTCTCCACCAACCCCCCTTCTCCACTGCTTGGGCCGGAAGGGGAACTGGAGGAATCTGTCTTTAAGATCGGGGGCTGCTCTCGGTAGCTGCTTAACGTGGGACTGGAGGAAGGATGCAGCCCCCTGACAACAACCCTTAAGCTGAGAAGGATTCTCCACCCTGGTCTTGCAGCAGCTCTCCAGGGTTTCTCCCTTCCCAGGCCCCAGGCTCACCGCCGTCTTTCTCAACCTGGAGATGCCGGGGCTTGAACTCAGGCCCTCCTTCATGAAAAGCATGTTGTGTACCGCTGAGCCACATCCCTCCCCTGCGTCAAATTGCTGCCCATTGCCGCATCAAATGTGTGGGCTCAGGGAAAGATGCCTGGTGCAATCAAGACGTGCAATAAAGCCCTCACCTGGAAAGCCCCGAGATACTCCCCAAGATAAGGAACAGAAGTCTTTGTCTAGCTTATCTCCTCTACCTTCAAGCTATTCATAGTGTCGGAGACTCATGATCTCAGGAATATTTCCGTAGCTCTAGGAGTGGAGGGGCGAAAGACAGAATGGTATCCAGTTCCGTGATAATTTTCTTTCCTGTTTCAAAGCAATAAAGAGGCCTCCAGATATTGCATGCTGACTGTAATCAAGCGGGCAGCATGGGAATGCCACGACTTCAGAGCCAAGGGGCGAGAGGTCAGAGGAAGCAGCTCCCCCTCCTCCTTTGCCCTTCTAAGGAGGGTTCAGAGGGTGGAGGGTGGCATGCTGAGTGGGAATCGCCATTGTTATTTTAACACAAACAGCTACAGAAAACCAGTTTCTGGAGATGCCCTGAACTTTGCTCCAATGTCACCAGCATCTCGGCTGAGCCAAAATAAACACAATCGAAAGGGAGCCTGCCGCATACGCTGTTGAAGTGCAGTGCTTTGCAGAGGAGCGAGGCAGAGACCCGGCACAGATAATGCAGGGAGCAGCAAGAAGGGAAGCTGCACAAAGAGTTTGAAGGGGGCAAGTGGGAACGCGCAGGGTGGAAACCCATCAGGCGCTGCGATGCATTCCGAGCAAACCTTCGTTGGCCAAAATGTTTGCACTGGTTCTGGTTTCAATCGAGGCAGCTCCCGGGGGTGTGTAGCAGCATGCCCGTTTCTTCCTCCTGCTGGAGTCTGAGCCAAAAGGCATCCTGAGGACAGGAGCGCTCGGACGGCATGGCTGGGAGGATGCCCCAGCTGGCACAGGGCCATTTTGGAAGCCTCGAGTCCTCAGCAGATTGCGACGGATCTGATTTCTCTTCTGAATGATGCTATGAAATGAAGCCGAGCTTCCACCGAGCTTGGGTCTCACAAAGGCTTGACAGCTTTTTGGAAAAGCGTGAAGCTTTACCCACTGACACAGCAGAATCGTAGAGTTGCTGTGTACACGCTACACATTCGGAGCACATTCTTCGCTTCCAAGAAGTCGAGGCACTGCAGTTTGTTCAGAGTTGCAGGGAATTGTATCTGTCGGAGGGGTGCGCTCCTGTGCCCAGGGTTCTTGGAGGGGGAAATGTGCTTTGAATGGGCTTTAAAGATATAGTGTGCATGCAGCTGTAGAGTTGGAAAGAGACCTTGGGGTTCTCCTAGTTCATTCCCCCTGCCCTCTATTCAGGATCTGCAGTGAAGGGATCTTACAATGACAGCATCCCTGACACATAGGCAGGGCTTCATTTCAGCCGGAACTCACTAGAACTCAGTTCTGACACCTCTCAGGTGGGCGCCATTGCCATTGTAAGAGAACAAGGGAGGCATTCATCATGAATTCTGGGACCTCTTTGTCTAGAAAAGTTCCGAAAAGTTTGAAAACCGAGGCATGGCTTCCCATTGGTTACAAGAGCTTCTTGCACTCAGCCGAAGCCGAGTTGCATGTTTGGGTTCTGAAAAATGTTTGAAAATAGAAGCATTTACTTCCAGGTTTTCACCATTCGAGAACCAAAACGTTCGACAATGGAGGCGTTGAGGAACCAAGGTACCACTGTATACAACTTCTATTTAAATACCTCCAAAAGACATCAGTCACATCTTCCCCAGATGCTATGCTAATGATTTGATAATGTGCAAATCTATTTAACTGAAAATTCTTTAATGGTTTGATGGTCCTGCTCTTAATATCTATGATAGCTGGCAGTAATAACTCCAATTTTGTCATATATAACATATACGTACATGCTTCTCCCTGGTTCTCTTTACTTCCTGATTCCTTCAGTGCTATAGTCCTCACGCTTATATAGTTATATCGCCGTGTTCACTGTAATGCCTATTCTTTCAGATTGCATGTCACCACTTTTACCTCAACCTCTTTGTTCCCCATACACCATAGAAAAAATAATAACATTCTTGTTGGAAAGTTCCATATAGGTTTCTGTTGCTTTATGCACGGCTATAATATATATTTCACTGCCTGCTCAGTTTTCTCTGTGTAGAGTTGGCAGAGGGTAGCCAATAAATGTTAGAATTGGTGCAAGGACATATAATACCTGGAATTCTGGTCCTGCGATGGGTGTGCAGAATGGAAATGTTTCTTGTATATTCTGACGCTCATTCATTTACTCTGCCATAAACAAAGACGTGACGCTCCTATTGTCGAGCGCACATTTTATCACCCGAAAAAAAAGAAAATGTCGTGGGAAACTTCCTGACACCTCCCGACATAGTAACAGTATTTCCACTTGAATTCAAGAGGTGTCCTTGGATCTGTCTTCTGAGTCACTAATCTCCCTTGAAGCCTCTTGTTTGGGCTGATGACACATAGCGGCCTAATAAAGTCCCATTTTAATGAGGCACATTTGTTATTCATAGCTGCTCTGGGATGAGTAATAATGAACCATGTATTAGCTAGTAATGCATGTTATTTATAAAGAATCCACTACATATTCTGCAATTCCAACCCAAATGGGGATATTGCAAAAAGTGCTTCCTCATGACTACAGCTTTGTTCCTAAAGTACAAGAGTTCTTTCCACACAGGCATACTGATGAAAATAGGGACATCCTATTTAATAATAATAATAATAATAATAATAATAATAATAATAATAATTTATAATTATAATTTCACTATTTATACCCCACCCATCTGACTAGGTTGCCCCAGCCACACTGGGTGGCTTCCAACATATATAAAAACATGTTAAACTTCTAAAAACCTCCCTATACAGGGCTGCCTTCAGTTGGCTCAGGGATATGTTTGAGTGGATTATTGCCTGACAGCTAAATCAAGAAGAAAGGTTTTACATTAGTTCTGAAAGTAGGGACGCTGATGTTCCACACACACACACACACACACACACACACACACACACACCCGCCATCTTGCATTTCCAGTAAAAATATTTCCACATTCTGAGAAACTTTACAAAATATGTGAGAAATTCCCTTTTCCATCCAGGAAATAGATAGTTTACTGGACAAAACCAAATTGTTGTGATGTATATCTCTCTCACACAAATAGTGCGGACAGTTTGAAACTTGCTAGTTTGATAAATTCTTTTGTATTGCTGGTACTGTGGTTGATCTCGTTCACCACATCCTCTCAAAATGAGCATGATTGACACATATGATAATGGACTCAGGTGAGGGAAGGGAGGGAAATCTCTTTAACTGGAAAAGTGGCTTAGAGAAAAGAAAACATCTGACATCTTTCACAGCTGTAATTTATGATAGTAACATCTGGATCCCACTGGTTCTGTTTTACTAGAAAAGCAAGTTTCAGGAAATAAATAGTCACTGCTACCTCACATTGGCGTTTGCTAGGAAGGAATATTTACAGTACATTTCTGATCTAATCAAGTCGGACATTTGTATATATGACGTGCAAGCATGACTCACAATCTGTGTACAGACCAACAAATACCGGTAAATAGGTCATTCATACTGCTAATCATCTGTTACTATTAAAGACAAACTTCAATTGAGATTAAAGCAGCTATAAACACGAGTTTAGCCACTTTCCGGAAACAAAGACAAATGCATGGGGAAATTTTGAGGACTCCAAAATATAAAATGTCTGCTCCTTCTGCAAAATGTCAAGTTAGGGAGAGCTGGGAAATCTGGACTCTGTCCTATTTCTGCAGTGCCAAGTGAGTAAGGTAAAGAAATTTGCAGCCTTCCCCGCCTTGCATTATGCCAGCAGGTTTGCAAACTATTCTCCTACACTCTCAGTCTCTCACAGCTTTTATAAGCAACCAATCACTGCATTCTGCAGGAGAGGTTCTTCTGAAGACACGAGGTCCATTCTGCATTATTTTGGAATCTGGCCTTTGGCGCGGCATGCCTTCCCTTTGGAACTCCCTCACATAAGGTAGCAGACAGACACTTTCTCTTCAGTATTTTTGGTGCCCGCTAAAGACCTTCCTTTTCAACAGGACTTCCAAGTGGAGATCTTTATTCCAGTTGGTATGTATTGTATTTGGATTGATTTTTAAGCATGAGCTGTTGTTTTAAACTCCCCCCCCCCCTCTCAGTGGAATTGGTTTTTTTGATGCAATTATTTCAACTGTTTTAATATATGTAACTGTTTTATATTTGTTTTATTACATTGCAGATTGCTTCAGAACACCTCAGATGAATAAATTCATAAGTAGCAACCAACCAACCAACCAACAGAAACAGTCGTATGAGTAGCATTCAGTAGTGGATAAACCTCCGACAGGCAAATGATCTCCCCACCATTCCAGCTCTTGGGGCCATTTCGCACTTCGCATTTACAGTGGCATAGTTGCTGTTTGATGTTTCAAAGAGTGAATTTGTACCTGATTGCCTGCACCTTTGTTTGCATGTTGCTGGTATTAGAAAGTGAGCATAGCATTTTCCTTTCCGCACCAATGGTGGGTTGTGCCGAAAATTATGGGGGGGGGGGGGAGATCCATCGTTGTAGTTGCACCTGATACATACCTTTGTGTTCCTTCAGCCAGTAAATGTTGGGGTTATGAGCATGCAATTGGGGATAACCCTTTCATAGCATGCATGCTTACATACATACAGATAAGATAGATATACTATATGATGCTTAAAGGTAAAGGTAAAGGGACCCCTGAGCATTAGGTCCAGTTGCGGACGACTCTGGGGTTGCAGCGCTCATCTCGCTCTACTGGCCGAGGGAGCAGGCGTACAGCTTCCGAGTCATGTGGCCAGCATGACTAAGCTGCTTCTGGTGAACCAGAGCAGCGCACGGAAACGCCGTATACCTTCCCGCCAGAGTGGTACCTATTTATCTACTTGCACTTTGACGTGCTTTCGAACTGCTAGGTGGGCAGGAATATGATGCTTAGTACTCCAGAATTCTAATTTTGTGGGAGTATAGGAGACTGGAAGCCATTAGACAATGGGAACTAGGATCTGTGGTTTCCTGAAGTGCCCATAGCTGTCACTATGACTTTTCCCTTACCTCCCTCCACTAGCTGCCATAACTTTCTTTTGAACTGAGGTCTCAAACTGACAGCTCAAACCAGTCAGAGGGAAGCAGTACCAAACCATGCCTAGCAACCCCCACTCCCTCCACACAGAAAAGGGGTGACATAAATGAAAAGCACTGTGGAACCATTCCAAATCTTTCACAAAAGTTGGATTTTTTTTTACACATATTGATGTTTGCTCTGATTGAGCTTTAAAGAGCAGGTCTTCACGGGGAAAGATCCGGGGGGGGGGCACTTAGATATGGAGCTTTAAATTGTGGACTGTGCCTGGAAACAGTGGAGGAAAGATAAGTGTGGATAAAGCCAAAAAAACGCCCACTAAAATGTTGTGCTCTAGTGTATCAACACTTCTGCTGTATGCGATTTTTAATGGGATTCATTTTTCTTATTAGATTATCAGTGGAATGTTAAAAAAAAAAATCAGCTTGAAGAAGGTTTGGACTGGAATTTTGAAGATGATGACATTGTGTGGATACCACCCAAAAAATTCACGCATGTGTAGCAGCGAATCTGCAATAAACCCCTGTATGGATAAGCCCTTAGTGAGTAATTGGGACAGATAATGCCCCTTTATTACTAGGGTTGCCATATTTCAAAAAGTAAAAACCAAGACACCCTGAATTTTTTTTTTAGGAAGACCCCCCCCTCCCAATTTTAACTTTTTAAAGTAAGACCCAAAAGTTGTAGAGCTTTTCTTTTACAAAAACGCCTCCCCCCCCCCAGCTGCCATTTTTCGATTGACTTGTCAATTCCGCCTTTGAAATCCCGGTAATGTTACATGCTTTTCCTTATGTCTCCATAAGTAAAAGGACTAGAAGCATACTCTTAAAAACTCAATTCAAGCAAGAAGCCAAGATAGCTATGAGGGGGGCCAGCCCACCTTAGGGCTCTATGAACAACCTTCTGATCAAGCACTGGGGCTAATGTTACACAGCCTATTACATTTTATGAATTGCTTTCTCATGAGTCTCTAGAAGGCCTAAACTAAGCAACACTAATTCCGTTCCAACTCTACAATTCCATGATTCTATGGCTTGGCTGTGTGGAGCTGTCTCTGAGAAGAGTTGCTGCTATTGCCCCTTGGCTCAAGTTAGGAATTGCCTGGTTGAAACTTACTGTCAGCCTGGATAGCTCAGTTGGTTAGAGCATGGTGCTGGTAATGCCAAGGTTGCAAGTTCAATTCCCATATGGGACAGCTGCATGTTCCTGCATTGTTGCAGGGGATTGGACTTGATGATCCTCAGGGTCCCTTCCAACTCTATGATTCTATGAGTTTATTTACAGGAAAGAAAAAGGTAAGAACAATTGTAACCATTGTAGATTTGTTTTTTGTTTTGTTTGTTTTTTGTCGAGTAATAGTCTGTAGTTAATAAGGAGAAATCCCACTGAAGATTACAGTGCTACACCAAAAATAAAAAGCCAAGAATAAAACCAGAACATGTGACTTTAGAAGTGTGCTGATAATGATGCAAGTTTTCCACAGTGTACTCTGCAGAATGATACCAAAAATGAATGTATGCTTTTCTTCTCCTTAACCACACATCTCCCCTTAAAAACAAGATGAGACGCTGAATTAAATCTGGTAGGAAAGTATATTTCCTGTTTATAAAAATATCCTTCCTGAGTGGAAGAGTCCTCTTCCTGCACACACTTGTCTGCACATATCATTTTAAATTCCCAAACCAGATTCCACAAAGTAAAACAAGTCTTGTCTCACTTTTAGAGCTTGTTATATACCACCTATGAATTTTTTATTATTATTATTATTATTATTATTATTATTATTATTATTATTATTATTACATTGAGATTGGGCCAGATCTCCCCCAGCCCTGGGATTCAATCCTTGTAAGAATAGGGTCTCCAGAAGATGGAAATGACTAGAAGGGACACATGAGGGTCTTTTCTGAATAGCCCTGGTGTGTTAGGTATCCCCTTTGTAATGTCAACCAGAACAATATGTTGCCGCAGGAACTAAATAGCTGGGAACACTTCAAGTATTACAAAAGAGAGTGTGTCCTTCTTCCCTCTGCCTCCTATGACTGGAGGCTGTGTCATCAAAGGGTGTGTGTGCGAAACAGAAGAGATTACAGGCAGTCCTGGAACTGAGTCCGACTTCCTCTCTTTTAGAATCCAGTGCTCTGGTTCCCCTAGAAATCTGATGGGAAGCAGCGTATGCTGCGGTTCATGCTGCAAAACCCCATGTTATGCTTTGCTTACATATAAATAAGCCTTATATTACAGAAATGCCTCTAGTGACCTCGTTAGCAGGAAACCAATTCAGATATGTGCTTCAACACCTGAAGAGTCTCATTGTTCAAAGACCAGGGTGTGCACAGCTCTATAACGCCAACAGAACATTGTCAGGACTATGTTCATAATGTGCTTTTTGTTGTTCATGAAAATACCACTGTATGTCCCTTCTAATTCCTGGATCCAACAAGAATTACCGTATTTTTCACTCCATAAGACACACTTTTTTCCTCCTAAAAAGTAAGGGGGAATGTCTGTGCGTCTTATGGAGCGAATGCATGGTCCCTGGAGCCAAACTGCCCAGGGGCGAAAAGCAGGTCGTGCTTTTTTTTTCTTTTTTTTACAAAGAGAGAAGGGGGTGTTGAAAGGAAGCCGCTGATCAGCTGATCAGCAAATGATTGGGAGAGAGATAAGGGAGAGAGATTCCGGCCCCGCCCCCTTGTCCAGGCCTCCATTGTTGAATGTTCTGCAGATGGAGGCTGTTTGTTTCCCCAGCGACATATGACTGGCTGATTAGATTATCTGTCTGGAAACTGTAGAAACGGCTCCCTTTCCTGAAGAAGCTACAGAACTGTGAGTTGAACCCCATAAAACAGGATTTTTTTCCCTTTGCAAAGTAAGCTCAACAACTTTGAGCTGATCCTCAAAAAATGGGGCTTTCCCCCTTTCCTCCTCTAAAAACTAGGTGCGTCTTATGGTCAGGTGTGCCTTATAGAGCGAAAAATACGGTAAATTGCTGGAATAGCCAGGCACGTTTCTTGGTCATGGTCCCTTAGCTTGGGTCATTAAGGTAACAAAGGAAGTGGCTCTGTGCCAGAGACCAAATGGGTGGCAAATCCCCTCCCTCAACTGTCTGTCAGTTAGAAGGACAAGCCAGAGTTGTAGTGTGAGAGCTAGAAGCAGGAAGCCGGAAGCAGGCTGGGTAGCTGAGAGACAGAGCCAAGCCTGATTTCTGCTGGGATCCAAGGCTTTGGCTATGGCAGAAGCAAGAGCTTCTCGGGGTGCTAATGCCGCGAGCTCCTCCATCAGGTTGTAGATGTCTGTAAATGAACCATAACCCTGGGTTAGCACCTGGAACCCCTAGAATCTCACACCGCTCAGAGATTGGGGTGGCCTGAGTATTAATGATGTAGCTGCTCATGAAAGGAACGGGGTACAACAGCACTCCATTTATTTATTTTATTTATTTCATAAAAGTTATATACCGGTTGATCGTAGAAAAAAGAACTTTGAAGCAGTTTACAAAAAGATAAAACAATAAAATTATCACTAAAGAATTTACAGTGATCATTTAAAGCATACAGAAAGTTAAAATCACAATATACTCAGCTGCCCATGTGGTTCAGTGAAGTCACTGACACCTTAATAAATATGGATGGGGAGGGAACACTCTTTCATCCCATCCAGTGAAGTTCTCCACAGCCCCATTACTCTGGGAGGCAGACTCCATCTCCATGACAACCAGTGTATTGGGGGGGGGGCATCCAGATTCTATAAACAAGTACCCCTCCACACTTATGCACATCCTACTCACGCGTGAAAGCATCTGCGTGTGGCACCAGGAAATCATTAAATAATTCAATTCAAATCCAGAAATGGCAGGAGAGAGCTGGAGAGCCCTTGTGGATCGTGAGGAGAAGTGCAAGTAGATAAATAGGTACTGCTCCGGTGGGAAGGTAAACGGCATTTCTGTGCGCTGCTCTGGTTCGCCAGAAGCGGCTTAGTCATGCTGGCCACATGGCCCAGAAGCTGTACGCTGCCTCCCTCGGCCAGTAAAGCGAGATGAGCTCCGCAACCCCAGAGTCATCCGCGACTGGACCTAATGGTCAGGGGTCCCTTTACCTTTACCTTTTACACCTGATAGAGCATCGTGTGTTGGGACACGTAGTCCCTGCCAAAAGTGTGGTTTGCAGGCATGCACCAGGGATCAGCTGTGCCTTTGCAATTGTCACCGTGGCTGTCCGTGGTGGAGGTGGCATGCAGACAGACACTCTTTGTACTCTAGGCCAGTGCTCTTCAACCTTGGGTCCCCAGATGTTGTTGGACTCCAATACCCATAATCCCCAGTCATCTTAGCCAATGGTCAGGGATGATGGGAGTTGTAGTCCACCAACATCTGGAGAACACTGCTCTAGGCCACCCACAGGAGCATGCAACTTCTCAGCATAAGTAACTTCTTCCTCTGGACCCCTAACATCAATTGCATGAAACTTGCTGGTCTCAGGCTGTCAGCCACATGCATGCCCCTCAACTGTCCTGCTTTAAGCAGAACCTCCCAGAATTACAGAAGCCAGCCCAACTTCTGATTGATGTCCTGTTTTGGTGTCCTGATTCCCTCTGTGGCAAGTTGGAAGGTGCGCACGTAGATTGTTCCCTCCCCACAATTAACCGACACTCATTTAACATACTAATAACGGAATAATAATAACTGAAAGAAGAACCTGCTATTTATTGAGAGCTGTTTGCAGAACCAGCCTTCGAGTGCTACCTGACGCTATATTCAGCCCTGAGAGGCGGGCAAGGTTCCTGCTTCCTGTTCCCTCTTGCTAATAAATTCTCCCTCTTTTCCTGCAGCAGAAAGAATGCCAGGAGGGGTTTGCCTCCAGCGGTGAGGTCACCTTCCCACTTGGAGTGTCTGCTGGAATGAATTGCTGATTAATCCGCTATCTTTCCTTTAATCACAATAATTGTTCTTTTCTGTAATTCCTTTTGCTGTTGCATGGGGAACTGGTGACCTCATCATGCTGGCATTTATCACTTTTATTGCCACACAGTGCCAGGGCATGATTAGCTGGTGGAAAGCAGATCCCATTAGGTCATGCGTGTGCGGAATGTTTGCATAATATACGCTTGCTTTTTGTGTGTTGATTCTCATGTGTAAGAGGGTCAGTGGGAGCTACACGGAATATTTTGATCTGCAATTGTGCATTTCAATCAGGACTTTATTATCTTGCATTCATTTTATCATATTTTGAAATTTAAAGCTGCTTTGAGGGGTAGAATATACATGGGCAGTGTGTGTGTGTGTGTGTGTGTGTTCATCTCAGCTGGGAACATCCTTTGGAGTCCAATGTGCTGAGCTGTTTAAAGCTTTATAGGTCAAAACCTGCACTTTGAACTGGACCCGGAAACTACCGTATTGGCCCGAATATAAGCCACACCCAAATATAAGCCACATCTTTAAAATTAAAGGGGGGGGACAATAGCCGAGGAGGAGCGGGGGCCAAGGAGGCAACACCTTCACTCCGGCGGCACCAGCGGTGGTGGGCAGCAGCGCTTCCAGAGGGTCAGCACCACCATGGCCCACTGATGGGACGGGCAGAGAGAGGCAGTGGCTGGCAGAACTCACATGCCCTTCGGCGGGCTAAAGCCGGGTAGCACCTCGGGCTATCGCCAGTCCCAGTACACCGGCTGTATCTCCTGTTCCTCCTCCTAGCAGACCTTCTCTCTCTCTCTCTCTCTCTCTCTCTCTCTCTCTCTCTCTTTCTCTCGTCCATGCTCTTCCCTTCCTTCCTCCTCCTCACCGCCTTCTGGCTCCCTCTCAGGGACCCCCTCGCCACGCCGCCATCTTGGGAGCCGGCCCAGCCAAAACCAGGCAACATCCAGGGACAAGCCTGCTCCAAGCCAATTATTGTAAGGTCGTGAATATAAGCCGCACTTTAACTTTTCATGGTCATAATTTTTTGGGGGGGGGAGTGTGGTTTATATTCGGGCCAATACAGTAATTGGTGACCAGTCTTGCCCCAGTGAGCAACCTGGCCGCTGAATTCTGCAACAGCTGAAGTTTCTGAACTGTCTTCAGAGGCAGCCCCCGTGTAGAATGCATCCAGGGGGGTTTTCAGCCGGAACTTGCTGGAACTCAGTTCCGGCACTTCTCAGGTGGGTGCCATTGCCATTATAAGAGAACAAGGGAGGGGTTCGTGGTGAGTTCCGACACCTCTTTTTCTAGAAAGAGGGAGAGTAACCCTATCAAGAGCAAGCAACCTCACATCCATCCGATTGAAGGAACCGCCCACCAACAGTGCCTCTGTCTTATCTGGATTGAACTTCAGTTTACTGGCTCTCATCTAGTCCATCACTGAGGCAAGACAACAATCCAGCAAACCCATTGCCACACCTGCAGATATAAAGGAGAAGAGGAGCTGTGTGTCATCAGCATATTTCTGACAACATACTCCAAAACTCCAGATGACCCCACTCAGCAGTTTCATGTAGATGTTAAGTAGCATAGGGGATTAAATTGAACCTGAGGAACCCCACATTGAAGTCTCCATGGGGCCGAAGAGCACTCTGGATACGACCATCCAAGTACCGGTAGGACTGGAACCACAACACAGCAGTGCCACTTACCTCGAACAGCCACTTCAGAAGGATATCATGGTTGATGGTATCAAATACTGTTGAGAGGTCAATGTGAATTAATCGGGACACATTTCCCCTGTCTTTCTCTTGACAGAGGTCATCATAAAGGGCAACCAAAGCAGCTTCTGTGCTGCCGCTGGGGCTAAACCCTCATTGAAATGGATCCAGTTTTATTACAGTTTTAGGAGGCATTTTTCAACCCAGTTTTTTGGTTGGCAAGCTGCATCAGACTCTCCAGAGAAATGCAAATTTTGTTTCATGGGAGAATGAGGAAGGTCTTCAAATGCAAACCAAACCATACAGTACATCCTCACCCTGCTCCTTGTTTTCTATTTCCAGTTCTTATATTTTCACTCAGCTGACAGTTGTGTACAAATAAAATGCTTTTGGAATTTGCTCAGTAGTATGACACAAACATTGCTGGGGAGACCGCAGTGTTACTGACCTTTGTGATGCTGACAATGGAACCAGCTGAGGTGCACAGCAGAAGTTTCATTTTACTAGAAATACTCTTCTTAGAGGCATTTACAATGACCTTTGTTTTTACTCGTGGCACCTGAACTTTCTGAAGACAGGAAAGAGTATGACAAACTCACAAACACTTTTTCTTGATTCCTCTTCCTCCAATCGTATGTTTTGCACTTTACAAGGAATGCAAGTAGCTCAAGCCCAAATTTTCATTACATTACCCAGCTTATCTAAATTAGAAAGATTTTACAAGGTTCTACCCTGTTTCTATTACCAGACAAAGCTGATTGACTCCCAACTACTAGTATTAGTGTGATACAGCTACTGCACAAATTATAAACACACACACACACACACACATGTTCGCAAATCTGTGCCCTTTGAAAGAGGGTGAAATTGGATCTTATTTATTAGTGATGTTACAGGAACTATCCAATAGGTGCCAGTGACAGGCACACAGAAACACACACCCCTCTATGACTGCAGCACCTCTTGTTGAACTTCTTGCGAGAGGCTTCAAATACCCTGGAGGGGAAATGATGGACATGCAATGTTATAAAATGTTTCTGTTAAGTGCAACAAGATGAGAATAACTAGGCTTCCATGTTTGTTAAGAGGTATTTTCTGTATATATTTTCTGCATGTGGATGTTTATTTAAAAAGACTGGTAGTCTGCCAGGGCAGATGCTAGAAACTATGATGAGCGAGAACAATTACCTGAGTACCGAAAATCAGAACGAGATATTTGTTATTTTGTAACTATTGAGCAGTAACAATTAAGATACCTTAAGGCATTTCATGAGGGCTAGAAACTTCTTGTCTCCTGGCAGCAAAGTGTCAAGCTCAGATCCCCAGGCTTCCTTGGCAGCTTACAGATTTTGCTTCCCATGCTCTGTGGTGCAACAATCCCAGCCATGCAGATTTCCAGGCTTTTCATGCTAACGTTTCAGCATGAACATGAAATTTAAGAACGCGAACCCTAAACGCCATTCTCACAATGGCCAGTGCTGCTAATTAGAAGCCTCAGGGCACGGACCCTTGAGACAGAGATGCATGCAATATGCATGTCCTGGTTTTTATATGCAGATGCAAATCTAGGTGTCTGTGCAAATTAAGGTCGTGAGTTGCTTGGGTCACCCTGGCACTGTGCTTTCCAGCATGTCCAGAAGCACTGTAAACAACATTTTAAAGAAATTCTTAAAAGGGATGAAGAGTCCAGGGCCCCTGGGTCACCCCTTAACGCCTGTCTGGTGGGCTTAGCACTGAGACTGTTTCTGCTTTCCCCCAAATTGTGTAGAGTCTCCCGCCTTCTGTCAACAAGTCCCAGCTACGCTAGTGGCCAAAATTGTGCAAACCTTTTGGAGAAAGTGTATTTCCGAGGTTTGATGGCTCATAACACCACTTTGTTTTTGGAGTAGCACCATAAAATTATATATCAATGGAAAGATAATTTAATAAAGAATGTAATGGGATAACTTTTATGAAGGATTATTTATTACAAAAGCAGTCATAAAGAAGAAACGTGAAACACATAGAAAAAAATGAGATATCAAACCTTGGAAACACACTTTCTCCAAAAGGTTTCCACCATTTTGGCCACTAGTGTAGAGCCTGTGTGGTTTCAGAAGCAGAGCAGGAAGCGATCGCAAAACCGTCTCACCTTAATACTGTCATCCTTTTTTGCTCCCTCTTGCCAGGCAGCTGGCACTGTCCGTCTCACTCTTTCCATCCTCACATCCTCTAGTCTTGCTGTGATTAGCACTGAAATTGGCTGTTTAACCCTGTGCTCTTCCTGGGAGCCAGACCAGCAAATCAGCACGTGTCCATTTCAGCTCCCAGGGCATCATGGCAGGAGACCTTTAAAAGGTAGATGCTCCCTCCCTTTTGTTTTGTGTTGAGAAATGTTGGCAGCCCCCTGGCAAGCGCTAGCAGGAGGCTGGGGCAGGTTGTGCAATGCAGCTCTTAACTGGGCTGCCATGAAACAAAACATAAACAAGTTGATCCTATAAGCAAAGCCTGGATTCTGCCTGGGTTGGTATGCTAGCTATGAGCAGCTAGTATAAATATTGCAGCAACCAGGCAGAGTTCTGTCCCATGGAAAACGTGGCACGGAAGTTGCAACCCCTTCCGATTCACAGAGGGACTGGATCTGAATGCCTCAATGGCTCATGATCATGAAGACAATCCCTTCCCCCAAGCGCAATGAATGACAGTGCAAGAAAAATATTCACAATTCCTCCCAGCTGCAGGAAAGGACAGCTCAGCAACTGCCTTGTTGGATCAGATGTAGGGGCTTTTCCCCCAACAGCGGCCAGCCAGATGTTTCTGAGCCTTCACAACTAGGCCAAGAATAGGTTGGCTTCCTCTGTTGTTCATCCTCAGCAGCTGATCTTCAGATGTCTGCTCCTTCTGTACATGGGTTGCCTTTTTGGTTCTGTTCTGCTTTTGCTAGGAGTAAAGCAGCAATGCTTGCAATAAGTTACCTGAACCAGTGTGGGGTAAAGGACAAAAAAGAAGTCTATCCCTCACTTTCTTTCTTTTTTAAAAAAAGTATCTTTATTGGTTTATATTACACATTTAAAAATTTGGCAATCTCAACATCCCAAATACTGAGAGGACAACGTAAAAGAAAAAGAAAACAAACAAACAAACAGACAAACCAACAACAAAGGGGGGGAGAAAAGAAAAAGAAAAACAGAATACAATTATCTTACATAAACATATTTCTTACATACTACATAAAGCTAAACACATTTAACTTACATAGACAAATTTCCAACATACAGGTCTTCCGATCTTTCTCATTGTACATTACACATTATCATTATCTTTCCGCACAGTTTTGCTTCTGTATAGTTTTCCGTCTGCATTCAAACATGTCTATTACTTATAAAGGTTACAAGTATCACTCTAATTCTGCTAATATGGTCTTATTATGGTAGTGTATTTTTATATAGTCCTTAAATATTATCCATTCTCCAGTAGTTTTCTGTTTCATTTCTCCTCTGATTCTTCCCGTCAATTTTGCTAACTGTAGGTATTCTAACATGAGTATCTGCCAATCCATAATCGTTGGTGCTGTTTCGCTCTTCTAATTCCTAGCCACAAGAATTCTAGCTGCTGTAATAACATACATAAATAGCGTTCTTATTTCCTTTTTTATTTCTAATGGTAAGATCCCCAACAGAAAGATTTCCGGGTTTTTTAAAAATGTAATTTTAAACATTTTCTTCATCTCATTATAGATGTTGTCCCAGAATTTCCCAATAACTGTGCAGGTCCACCACATGTGGTAGTGGGATCCCACCTCCTTTTTGCATCTCCAGCAGTTTGGAGACCCTCCTTTATACATCTTTGATATCTTCAGGGGTGTGTGGTGCCACCTATATAGCATTTTCAATCTATCCCTCACTTTCTAATTTTATGGAATCATAATCACAATCAGAGTTGGGAGGGACCTCAAGGGTCATCCCCCTCAATCCCCCTGCAATGCAGGAATCTCAACTAAAGCATCCATGACAGGTGGCCATCCAACCTCTGCTTTAAAACCTCCAAGGAAGGAGAGTCCACCACCTTCTGAGGGAGTCCGTTCCACTGTCTAACAGCTCTTACCATCAGAAAGTTCTTCTGGATATTTAGTCGGAATCTCCTTTCTTGTAACTTGAATCCATTGGTCCTACCCTACGGAGCAGGAGAAAACAAGCTTGCTCCATCTTCCATGGATAGACATTTGAAGATGGCTATCCTATCTCCTCTTGGTCTCAGGGCTAAACATGGCCAACTCCTTCAGCCCCTTATTTTTCTTTAGGTAGCTGCTTGTTGGTATTTGGGTCAATAAACTGAGCTTGACTCCTAATAGGTCGACCACCTGTTCTGGACAGGCAGACACACCCTCTGATGGAGCAGGTATGCAGTCTGGGAGTTCTCCTTGTTCCATCTCAGTTACTAGAGGCTCAAAAATACTTTTTATTGCCTCCGGCTAGTATGCCAGCTGCGGCCATTCCTGGACTGTGACGGCCTAACCACAGTGACCCATGCATCGGTTGATTACTGTAACACACTTTGTGTGGAGCTGCCCTTGTACCTGGTCCAGAAACTTCAGCTTGTGCAGAATACAGTGGCTAGACTGCTCGCAGAAACAGATTACTGGCAACATGCCACCCTGCTGCTGAGAGAGCTGCACTGGCTGCTGATTTGCTCCCGGGCCAGGTTCAAGGAACTTGCACTGATTCACAAAGCCCCCCCCCCAAAAAAATGGGGGTCTGAAGTAGCCTAAGGACCATCTGGTTCTTTGTGTTCCCCTTCTATCACTGAGATCCTCTGGTGGGGACTTTCTCTTGGTCCCACCAAGGCACATGAAGGATCCACCCATAGCTGTCAACTTTCGGGTTTGAAAATAAGGGATTTTTTCCCAAACTTTCGGATTTGAAAATAAGGGATGCCGCGAGGGCGGTGCAATGGCACCAAGTAGCCTTGCCACCCTGCGCTCCAGAAGCTGTGCACGAACGGGTGAGCGAAAGAGCGAGCGCATAGACGGCAGGCAGGCTGTCTGTCTGGTTGGGCGTGAGGGTCTGGCTGCACAAGGCATGCAAGGTCTGCCCCCAGTCAGTCTCAGACTCCTTATTGGCAGCCGAGCAACGCAGCTGAGGAGCCTCCCTGGCCGGCAGGGAGGGAGAGGAGCTGCTTCCTTTGAAATCCGGGAAATTTAAGGGATATCAACAATCCGGGATAGCAGTGGGAAACGGCATTGGAATAAGGGAGTTTCTCGCCAAAAAAGGGAGGGTTGACAGCTATGGATCCACTGGGGCAGCTGATCCCGAGGTCTATCTTCATTAGCCCCTTGTTCCTGATGTAGATCTTCACTCACCCCTTCTTCCGTGGTGGGGAGGGGGGCACCATTTCGTGGTTTGCTCAGGTCCTGGGACAGCCCTTCGCATCATCCTCACAGGAACCTTTGGTAAAGTCACAAGAGAGGGGCCTGCGCATAGCCGGAGGGGGCAGGGGAGCAGCTGCCCCCTTCAATCAAGTAAATCAATAAAAATACTTAACTAACTGAGGTTCTGCCCCCCCCCATAACATGAAGCCTACCCCCCCCATGAATCCTGGCTTTGCCCATGGAGAGGGGCTTCTTGGTGGTTGCTCCTAGATTGTGCCTACTAGTCCGGCCTCCTCTCTCTGCTTTCCTTTCACCAGCAAGCAAATGCTTCTTTTGTTTCAACTTTGGCCACTAACCAGCTGAAGCTGCAGGCAGGGCCGGCACGTCCATTTAGGCGAACTAGGCAATTGCCTAGGGCGGCAAAATGGAGGGGGCGCTGGCCAGCCTGCCCCCTGCCCCCCGCCCCCGCCCGCCACCCCAACCAGCGGCAGAGCAAGCAAATCGCGGCGGCGGGGGGCGCCCGGCCGGGCAGGGGGCGGGGCCACGTGACGTCATTGCCCTCGCCTAGGGCGCCAAAATTGCCAGCACCGGTCCTGGCTGCAGGGTCTTTTCATGGTGGGTGTTCTGTGTTTTCTCCTCTTGTTGCACTTTTAAATGGTTTAAAGTTATTTTGAGTCAGCGCTGTTTTTTTAAAAATATGGCAACTTACTTGATTTTTTAAAAAAAACAAATATTTGTGACTGGTGCTTTTCTTTTCTTTTTTAGCAGTATCTGTTTTAATTCAGGTTGTGAGCCACCTTGCGTTTTGCACTGGGAGGAAAGTGGGAGATACACACACACACACACACACACACACACACACACTCCAGAATTATTGCCAAATGCCCTGCCCAGTTACAATGTGGGAATGACACACACACACACACACACACACACACACACACACACACCAGGGAAGAAGCTGTGTTTCCTTGAAATGCATGTACACAGAGCAAGCCCACCCAACGACTTGAACAAGTTTAATTCCAGGAGAGCGTTCCCTAGGGACACGCCAGGGAATCCCAAATGCCATTTCCTATAGAAGGGGCTTAAATACAAAAAGGATTTTGACGACTAACTGCTCCCAAGTCCCTACTGTTTCCTCAGGAAATGAAGACTAATGGTATCACAAAGTCTGCTCCGTCCCTCACTTCCTCACCAGTGGAACATTTCTTCCTTTCTGCTTTGTTCAGAGCTGCATGGAACTGAAACATGACTCATGCTGCTGCTGCCCCATCCAGTGCCACCCCCCCCTTAGCCTTGAGGTTGCCCCACTCACTTCAGCCAACCCCGATCGACGTTTCAGGACTCTGGTTGGGAAGAAGCCGATCAGATGCCTCCTTATTTGTGCCATCGCAACCCTTTCGCTTTGGGTCAAATCATTTGTGCGTGCACCGGTTGCATGTAATGCTCTGAATCCGGGTGGTGTTTTTTTCGGGGAGGGGGGGTTTACAGATGCTGTGACAGGAGCCATTGTCAAGCTGCGCTAGAACTTCCACTTCCTAATCCCAGCTAAAACAATGAAGGTTCGAAGGTGGGCATAAAAAACAGCAGCACAGGGGACTGGTTTGCAAAATAGCTCTGTGAAGTTAGTTTGCCTTTGCAGGATATAAGGCTGAGAAGAGAGAGTGTTTCCTTTGTAATTTAATGTGTGTGTTTTTTTTCTTTCCTGTAAAAGGGCATAAAAAATTACAGCAGTGTAGCAGATTTCAAGAATAATCGCACGCATTTCTAAGCAAGTTTCTAGGAACCTCAAGGGGTTGGGAAAATAAGGACTTTTCTCCCTTCAGACCCCTAGCTTCTCTTCCATCAGAATCTCTGCATCTTTGACAGAGCCGGCAGAAACTTTTAACTAGCAGAAACTGCATCCTTTACTATTGGTCTTCTGCCTGCTGCTACGCTTGGGTGAACTGGTCAATTTCAGTTTCTCTCAGTTCCACATTCTTACGCTCCCTTCTCCGCATTTCCACATCAGTTTGCGAATTTATTTTGAAGTCGTCATGAAAATTCACCAGCCTTTTAGTGCGAATCTCCCCTAATAGACACACATTTTTGTATGCAATTTTGCCTCGTGTTGCTTTTTGCAAAGCAATTTCCCCATATGCAATACATTTTAAATGTGGTTTTCGCTAATACATACATGCATGTCTGTGCACATTTTACCCTTGTCTACTCATCTTTGTTCATACTGACTGAATAACTGCATTGCAGAATTCAGAGACATGCCATTTTTAAGGGGTGGCTGTGTTTTGGGTCCTGTATTGCTTTGGAAAGGGCAAATTATGAAGAGTCACCTTTACGGTAAATGCAAACTGAATCAAATTCCTCCTCCATCCCTACCTGCCACACACCTGTTAAAGGTTCAGGGAATAAAATATAGCTACATTTTAGGACAGTTTCCTGTGCTTACAACAGCTATATGGCTGCTTAATTTTCCCACGGTGTGGAAATGTGAGTTGCTAAATTTCTTCTTGTTGTGCAGCTGTTAAAAACACAGAAGGCTCTGCCAGAAACAAAAGTGGCACAGCTTGTGTTTGTACGCGACAGTCCTTAGGGTGACTGTGAGGTTTTGACACAGAGAGATTCTTTTATCACTTTTGTGATGGGTTCTGCCAGGTGGGATGCTGGAAGATCTTAATCAGGACAGAGGTTCCCATAGCGGACTTGCGCCACGATGCTCCTGTTAACCTTTCGCGCACCTGGATCCAGTTCCTGAAAGCTTTCCACTCTGCCTGCACGCTAGTGCGACGCTTCGTATCCCATCTGAGCCAAGTGGGGGACAGGCAGTCTGAACTGCTGCGATATACACCACAGTGGTTATAGACAATACAACAATCTGTGTTATCAGCACCCCAGACACCGGGGAGAAGATACAGAACATTATTGTAAGAGAGCTTTAAATGGGCTCTCTGGCTGAGCGGCCACATGGCTATCAACCTCCACAGCATAGCTGTCAACCTTTCCCTTTTCTCACGAGGAATCCTATTCGAAATAAGGGAATTTCCTGCAAAAAAAGGGGGAAAGTTGACAGCTATGCTCCACAGCTGTGGAGAGGTGAGCTACGTCCAGGCCAGGCCTTTGGGGCTGTGGCGGTGGCGCCTCCTCGTGGCCGGCAAAGGGGCACCCGCTGCTGGATTTGAACTCCCACCCGCCGGACCCTGGACTTTTCTTGGCCTGCACTGGTCCTTCCCCAGAGCCTCGTGGTGAGACATATGCCCTGCAGTGGGAGCATGGAGATGAGAGCTGCCTGCTTACCCAGGACCCACCAGCGCCCACTTGTGCTGTGCAGCCAAGGAGAGGCAGCCGTGGAAGCGCTTGGTGCCTCGGCCTGTTCTCTGCAGACCTCATCCTAGACCTGCTACAGGGACACCGCCAAACCTGCCAAGGAGCGCCAGCTGCTGCTCTCACTGGGAGCTGGCTGAGCTAAGAGGTCAAATGTGGTGATGGGTAGGTGACCTCCATGAGGAGCAGCCACCGCAGGGAAGTCTGCCTGTTGCCTCCTGCACAACACCCACAATAAGGTTAGGAGGCACGATCCTTGCCTTGCCCTGGACGCTGGCAATGCATGCTACGCCACTGGCACCAAGCAAAAGCGTTCCTCTTCAAGCAGGCCTTGAGCTGATAAATATTGTACAGCCTTTAAAATGTGTTTGGGTGGGGGTTGTTTTGATGTTTCTTTTTTATTAGTGCTTTTATCTTACGTTGTTTTTTTATCTTGTGAACGGCCCTGAGGTCTTTTGATGATGGGCAGTATAGGAATTCAGTACAGATCCTGAAGTTGAGGCTCCAGTACTTTGGCCACCTCATGAGAAGAGAAGACTCCCTAGAAAAGACCCTGATGTTGGGAAAGATTGAGGGCACAAGGAGAAGGGGACGACAGAAGATGAGATGGTTGGACAGTGTTCTCGAAGCTACTAACATGAGTTTGGCCAAACTGCGAGAGGCAGTGAAGGATAGGCGTGCCTGGCGTGCTCTGGTCCATGGGGTCACGACGAGTCGGACACGACTGAACGACTGAACAACAACAAGTATAGGAATTTAATAAAAATAAAAATAAAAATATCTATCTGTATCCCTGCCACAGGTAGCATCCAGCGACCGGTGATTACAGAGAGAGCCCTGAGCTGGCACAGCCACCAACCCTCTTTCAGACCTGAGGCTCCCATGTGACAGCAACAGGGCCAGTTGAGGATCCGATGGGATCCAGCCCCAGCCCCCTCTCTGCTTCCAAAAGTCCTGAACAGCACTTCCAACCACCAGCATGTTAGGCAGGCAGAAGGGGAAGCTTTGCACAAGTGAAGCAGGCTGAGGCCGGGGTGAGGCTGAGGGAGTCCTGCATGGCTGGGTGGAGGATCACCTCTGCCAATCCACACCCAGCTCAGCAGACAGGAAGGTCGGCTTGCTCTGTTGCGTGACCTTATACCAAGTTGTACCACTGGTCCATTGGCAGTAGGGGAACGGATGGCGCTGTGGTCTAAACCGTTGAGCCTCTTAGGCTTGCCGATCGGAAGGTCGGTGGTTCGAATCCCTGTGACGGGGTGAGCTCCCGTTGCTCTGTCCCAGCTTCTGCAGCATGGCAGTTCAAAAGCACGCCAGTGCAAGTAGATACGGCAATACCTCCGCAAACGTCCGCCTCGTCTAGCGTCCATTCCGGCAAATGTCCGCGGCAAACCCAGAAGTACCGGAACGGGTTACTTCTGGGTTTGCCACTCGCACATGCACAGAAGCGCAAACTGCTCCTCTCGCGTGCACAGACGCATCGCTTTGCGCTGCTCCCTTTTCGTCTAGCGGCCGGGGCTCCGGAACGGATCCTGGTCACAAAACAAGGCACGACTGTAAATAGGTACTGCTGCGGCGGTAACGTAAATGACGTTTCCATGTGCTCTGGCTTCCATCACAGTGTTCCATTGCACCAGAAGCGGTTTAGTCATGCTGGTCACATGACCCAGAAAGCTGTCTCTGGACAAATACCGGCTTCCTCAGCCTGAAGTGAGAGAGCGCCACAACCCCATAGTCGCCTTTGACTGGACTTAACCATTCAGGGGTCCTTTGCCATTGGCAGTGGCTCTCCAGGATTTCAGGCAGAGGTCTTCTTAGACCTACCTGGAGAAGCTGCTAGGGACTAAACCTGGAATCTTTTGCAGGTGAGCCTTCCCCTGCCCCAGCTGCAGCAGTCCGCCAGCTGTCCGTCGTACCATTTGGATAAAGTGAGAAGCCACCTTAGTGTTGCCCCAGCCCCAGCACTGAAAGACAGGTGAGGAGGAACATTGTAAGTTCTACCCTTTGGGTCAGGGGCATCTCACATTCTCCAAATGTCATGGGAAGCAGCTCACAAGCATAACACTGAAAAGGGCCCTGTCTGCACATTTCTCCATCATTCTTGCGAAAGAGAGGAATCTGCAATGTGACCGAGGCTTCTTGGCCTTCTGGGCAGGCACTGCAAACCAACCAAATCCAGAGGTGCTTTGGGGCTGCCCTGTGCACACTTACCTGGGAGCCCTTTGGAGAAAGTGGGACTTAGTTCCAAGTAAGCATGTGTAGGATAAGGCTGTGAAGCTCAGATATTAAAGTGCAGACAGAATCAGCAAGATCCCTTGCTCATCCGCTCATGTGTGTAATTGGGACTCTCTCCATTCTTACTCAGCAATTTTCCGAGCCAAAGTAAAGCATCTCTTGGCAAACCGGAGCAAACTGCACTCAGCTTGCCTCAGATGAAAGGTGGAGAGTGTCTTGCTTGGAGGACCGCAGGAATGCACATTCCCAGGTAGCACAGAGCTGCTCCTGAAAGTGTAGGGGAATGAGTCACACCTACGAGTGCTTTCCAGGATAGAACTAACAAAAGCCACCCTATACAAACCACAGAATGCCCAACCAAACAACTTTGATTATGTATTCATATTGACCCCAAACTTGGGACACAGCAGGGCAGGGGCAGGGCTCAAGCCCAGGTGATGCAGCTCCTCTTTTAAGGGACCAGAATTTGGACCACTAGAACCACCTAGTGGTTGAAGATCTGTCACTGCAGTTGCTGGTTAAGATGTGGAAGCGAAGAAGGGAGTGTAGCAGCGGGAAAGGCCTTTTCTATAGAAGAGTTGCACCATTATTTTACATGCATAATCGCGTGCACACTTCCACATTTCCTCCTCCTCCTTGTTTTTTAATGCTAGGAAGGAAGGAAGGAAGGAAGGAAGGAAGGAAGGAAGGAAGGAAGGAAGGAAGGAAAAAACCCAACACCATCAGTTGACATAAGGATGCAATAACCATCAGTACAGTTATCTCAAGTTACCGGTAACCCTATAAGTCAAAATAAGCCACCCAGAAGTCCAAACAAGTATGAGACTGATGTGAATAGGAAATCTGTTCTTCCTTACATTTTTAAAGGTTTCCTCAGCTGGACAATGTACAAATTCATAGTAGTCACCTGGCTCACAATGGCAGAAGAAAGGGGGTGCGGGGGGTGCGGTCCACCCCAGGTGTCATCACTGGGGGGTGGGTGACAAAATGAGTTTTTGTTTGTTGGTTTTTGTAAAGGGCTCTCACGAAATTTTTTGGGAGTGACGTGGTGACTTATGTGCCTGCAGGTTCCGCGCTGCCTGAAACGGCAGCGTGGGACTCACTTGCGTCTGCCTACTGCCTCTCCCTCAGCCGCCCTACAGCTGAGGGGGAGGCGTCAGAGAGGCCCCAAGCCTCAGAGAGGCTCGCCCTGCCCCCATGGGCGGATTGTCCCGCCCCATGGGCAGCTCGCCCTGCCCCCATGGGCGTGGATCACCCCGCCCCCATGGGCAGCTCGCCCCGCCCCTGGTTGCAGGCCACGCCCCCGTACCAGGCACCCGAACGGCTAGCTACGCCACTGCTGGCACAGTCTTCCCTACCGTGGCGAGATATATTGCATTTCTATTTTAAATTGCAGAAACTATTTCTAAATGTGCATGTGCAGATTGCATGGAAATCAATGTCCTTCTTTGTGTGTGATTTGTGTCCTCTTTTGAGGCAATAGCTTTGGGAGCCACTCTACCCAAAATGTCATTTAAAATGTTTTTTAAAAAATGTTTATGGCAGCAGGGGTGGGAGGGAGGGGAGGGGGAGTTTAGCCCTTTCTCTCCTCCTCCTGCAGCCCTAATTTAAAATCACCCCCACTGCTGCTATTGCAAGCTTTACTCGCAGTGCAAACAGGGGTGTTGGGGATGTGATATTACAGTAGTCCAGGGGAGAAAGTGTTAAACTCTCCATGGCTGCCCACCGCAGTTCACCTCTTGCTCATCCCCTCTCCCCATGGCAGCTATATGCATTTTTAAAACGGCATATATTAAATGCAAAAGAACATTTAATGTCACATCTAGTTGGGCGTTAGTTCTCTTGGAAACCCCAGTCAAGCATCTGCCAACCATATTGCTGATTCCATCACTACAAGAGAAAACACATTTGCAATTCATAAAAGTGTTGTGTGTACATGCCCCTGTGTTTGTGTGTGTTTCCCCAGATACTTGAATCGGTTCCTGCTCTTGAGGCAATGCTCTCGTCAGCGTGAACGAGATGCAGGATCTTACCCAATATCCACACAGTATACAAACATGATTCACCCTTGTAAAATAAACAAGGCTTGGAATAGTGAGCCTGCAGAAACTGACGTGATATGACACAGGCGACATATTAAGGAAGTGGTCTAGCTTATTGATAATTGGAAAATGTTGGTTTGCTACCACATATGTTTCGGTGGGTTTCTTTTTTAAAAATGACTTGTCTGGTATGAAGGGGTCCGACGTGAGCTGTCTAGACTCTACACTCGTATATATGTAGGCATGTACGTATTTGTTTATTTGAAAAGCATTTATATACCACTTAATGTTTCGAAAATCTCTAGGCAGTCTATAATCTATATGCTTTATATATTTTTTAAAGACACAACCTAAATCTAGTAAAACAACAATGCAAAATGACATACAAGAAAACAGAAACTATTATTGCTGTTGTTTAATAAATGTCAATACTGCCCTTCAGACACTGAGCGCCAATTGGATCTAGCCAGGACCCCAACTTTTATTGCCAATGAATCCAGGTACTCGGTCTCCCCTATGGCATATCTAGCTAAACTTGAAGTCCCTAAGCACCAGAGGGCCTTTACCTTGGCTTGATGTCACGCCCTCCCCTTGGCTGTCCTTGAAGGCCAATACAGGAAGATTGCATGCCCGGAGAGATAATGCCCCTGCGACTCTGGACAAATAGAAACAACAGAGCATGTGCTTCTACAGTGTATTTATTATAGAGACATTTGTACTAGCCTCATCTTACCATCACTGCATAAGTACCCAGGGCGCACAGGACAATTCTATACCTCCCTGCTGCTTTCAGATGCCAATCTTGCTATAACATACAACGTTGCCAGATTCTGCACAGCAGCGCTCAAACTTCGACAGAAGATGACCTGTGCCACAAACTAGATATAATGGGCACTCGTATTGGAGTGCTCTGTAGAATGATATCTGTGGTCTTATATATACTAGCCTTTTGCGCTCTTCCACTCTTGTCTGATGTTCCTAACCCTTCTTTTAGACTTTCTTAGCTTCTTTTGGATTCTTATGGACCTACGTGTGTGTGTGTGTGTGTGTGTGTGTGTGTGCGCGCACACACACACACACACACACACACACACACACATATATATATATATATATATATATATATATATATATATATATATTCTGTTTTAACTTCTTTTAGTGTTTTTGTTTTGTTTTTAGATTTCAAATGATTTTAAAAGATTGTACCCCTCCCTCCTTATGCTGGTCTATGACCACAATAAATTAATAATAATAATAATAATAATAATAATAATAACAATAATAATAAATTTTTATTTGTATCCTGCCCTCCCCGGCCAAGGCCAGGCTCAGAACGGCTAACATCATAAAAACAACACAATATGCATAAAAACAGACATCAATTAATTAAAATACATCTTAAACTTCAGACAAGTTAAAATCTGGGCAGGTGGCAATTATCAGGTTGGAGTTGAGAGTGTTATTGTTGTTGTACTGCCCATCATCCAAGGATTACAGGGGAGTTTACAAATTCAGACGCATAAAACTGTGCCCAGTCTTACGGGTCAGGGATAGCCAGGGCAAAAAGATTGTCTTCACGAGAAGCAACTGAAGCAACTCTATACAGAACTTGTGACCTCCTTACCATCTGGACCTTTAAATAGCTCACCCACAAAGTCTCTGGCTTACCAGGATTCAGTCTCAGTTTGTTGGTTTAAAACAGTCATATCCTCCCCTGATTCAGATACTATGGAGAAATACAGAGGAGTGTCATCAGCATACTGATGATCCCGTGCTCCAGATATCCTAATGACTGGTCTCAGTAGCTACACATAGATATCATCATCATTCTTTTATTCAACCGTCAGTCAGAAGAATACATTTGTACAGAATTAAAAGCATCTGAGAGAACTTTGAAAAAAGGAAACATATTCCACAATAGAATGGAACTAAACAAATAGTCCCATATCGATACAATCAATTAAAATCTTGCGACGCTTAGAAGCTAAAAAAAGAAATTTAGCCACCAGGGAGACTGTATTTCTAGTAATATTATTCAGTAAATATATAACCTGTCTTTCTCTGGGTAGAAAGCTAGATTGACATAAAAGTGGAGTTATAAGGTTTTGCCTAAGTTCTACATAGAGAGGACAAGACAGAAGGATATGTTCGGTAGAATCAACCACGCCCATAGTACAATGACAGGTTCTCTGGGCGTATGGAACTCCCTTGTACCTTCCCCACAATATCGCGGAATCAAGGGCATTTAGTCTAGCCGCTGTAAGAAGTCTGTGGTATTCCACATAGTGGATTTCCACGAGATAGGGGGCTGGTGTCATTTGATATATCTGGTCCCCTAGGAACATCCCTGGTTTCACTTGAGCTATGTCCTCTTGTCTGGCAATATCGCTCAATCTCCGGGAGATTGCAGTTCTAGCTTGATTATACGTCATGGACTCCAGGTAGAGGTGTGACAATCCATAGGACTGCACCTCTTTTATGACCTCCCTTTCCCATGATGACTGGAAATCATCCCTCAATGTCAAGGGGGCGATGCCCACTCGTTTAAAACAAAGCTTGAGCCAAAGCTTTGTCTACACATAGATATTAAACAGCATAGTACCCTGCGGCACCCCACAGCACAACTGCCAAGGAATGGGCACACAACCTTTGAGTGTTATTCTTTGAACCTGGCCTTGTAGGGAGGAGTGGAATCACTGCAACACAGTGCCACCAACTTCCAACTGATGGCAATGATCCAGGAGGATACTGTGGTTAACAGTATAGAATCATCAAACTGTAGACTTGTCAGGGACCCCGAGGGTCATCTAGTCCAACACCCTGCACTGCAGGAATCTCAACTAAAGCATCCATGGCAGATGACCATCCAAACTCTGCTTGAAAACCTCCAGTGAAGGACAGTCCACCACCTCTTGTGGGAGTCTGTTCCACCGTCAAACAGCTCTTGCTGTCAGAAAGTTCTTCCTGGTGTTTTATTGGAATCTGCTTTCTGGCAACTTGAAACCTTTGGTTTAAGGGTCCTACCCTCAGGAGCAGGAGAAAACAAGCTTGCTCCATCCTCCATGTGACAGCCCTTTAGATATTCGAAGTTGTTATTGTTGTTGTTGTTGTTGTTGTTATATTGAAAGTAACTGAGAAATCAAGCAACAAGGTTGCACGTCCCCTGTCCCTCTCCTGAATAAGGTCATCCATCAGGGAGACCAAGGCTGGTTTCATCCCAGACTTTGGCCTGAACCCAGATAGAAATTGGGTCAAGATAATCAGTTGCCTGTAAGTGTGTCTGCAGCTGGGCCGCCATCATGCTCTCAAGCACCTTATCCCAGATGGATGTTTGTGACTGGGCAATAGTTGTCAAGTTCCTCAGGGCACTCTTGCACACAATATGAAGTGTGATTGGGAAATGGTCATAGTGCCAATTCATATGGACTGCAGCATCAAGTGGCAATTTATATACGGGAACTGACCGTCACACAGCAAACGTGACAACGAAGGCATTTACAAACCATGATCAAGCACACGTGTGAACCTGGCAGTCCAGAGAACAGGCACCTTTCAAATATACAAGCAATTGAGCCTAAATGGATAAAAACCCTGTAAAAGTATATATGTTATTGTGGTCTCTTGGTTTTGATGAATGAATTTTGACCTTTTTTTAATGTATTTGTATCTGGTGTGAATTGCTTTATTCATGCCTGTTGAACACGGTCTAAGAATCCATATGGATGAAGGGCAGAAGTATTTTAAATAAATTAATAGTGATTCACAGAGTTCTGTTTGGATTTAGGTTTTTTAGAAGCCTTCTCAGTTACCGTTTAGGTAGACCAAAATGACAAAGAAGCTGGACAGAGTTTTCAAACAGAAATGAGATATTACTGAATGTTAGCTTTTAGTTAGCTATGTCTCTATAGCTGCCAATTCACCCCACGGCACCCCCGAGAGGGCTTTCAGGCCTTTAACTTCTGCATCACAAGCAGAAATTTAGCAGATGAAACTGTTCTCGGCATGGAGTAAAGTGACGAAGAGCACAAACACCCCTGTTAACATTTTCCAGATTGGGCAGCCGAGAATGGCACAGTTTTTGCCATCTGTATAAGTGATCATTAGAAACCCCTACCAGTAGAAACAGTGACCTGTCTATTTATTCAGTTCATTTATATAACACTTCCTATTTCAACAGAAATATTTTAAGAAATGTAATTGAACAAATATCTCAAAACAATTGACGTATGTAAAACTACGGAGAGCCACAAAAATATAAATACATTAAAATGTCAATATAATTGCAATACGTCATCATAAAAGTCTCATAATATTAGCTCCCCCCCCACACACACCAGTTGTGGTCTTAAGGGCGCCATGTTGGCTATATCTGACTTACGCATTCACAAAACACAAAGCTATTCTGAACACACAAACCCCTATATACACAATCATTCAATAAGTTCAGCGCATGACTCCATCCACCCAGTTTGTCCAATCCTCTCTTCCCCCAAATTGATTTTTGAACTTTGAATTTTATTGTTATTCATGCTTTTATACTGTATTTTATGCTGCTTTTATGTTGTATTACAATTAAGTGTTTTAAATTGGTTGTTAGCCGCCCTGAGCCCGGGTTTCTCAACCGGGAAGGGCGGGGTATAAATAAATTATTATTATTATTATTATTATTATTATTATTATTATTATTAAGCCATCCAGGTCGGTGGACATCACTAAATCTTGTAGGAGCAATAGTTTAACTATGTGTGGTGGGGGGGGGGGGAATGCTCCCTTTTGTCTGTCCTGAATTCAGCTTCTTTGGATGGCTCCAAATAGAGCTGCTTCTTTTTTCTGAAGGAAAAAAAGATGCGCTAACTCACCACTTCAGTCACCAACCCAGACATCGACGCCACCAATTTAATCTACTAAAAGAAAAATTGATTTTCAAAAAAGAAAAGAAAAACACAAACCCATAAATAAAATTTAGAAAGGGGCAGGATTAGAAGTGGACACACAAAGGGAAAAAGTAAAAAATCAAGACTCCTTGAGCTCTGCTCTGCTCCCTCTTTCTTCCTGCCCAGGGTAGCCCTGCCCTCTCTCTGCCCCTCAGAGCTGGCATGTTACCCAGGGCTGGGCCTCCAGCAGCCGTTACGAGCTGCCCAAAGGAGGAGGCTGGCAGCAGTGGCCATGGAGAGGCAAGGGGATGCTCCCTCGCCAACGCTGTTGCTGTGGACAAGCACCAGTTCACCCTCCTCCCTGAGCTCAGTGGCGGCAGCACTGGCAAAGGGAAATAGGGACACTCCAGGATCGAATCTAAAGCTGGGGTGGCTTTCGTAATTCCGGGACTGTCCCTGGAAAATAGGGACACTTGGAGGGGATGTTTTGGGAGCATAGCTGTCAACTTTCGGATTTGGAAATAAGGGATTTTTCCAAACTTTCGGATTTGAAAATAAGGGATGCCGTGAGGGCGGTGCAATGGCACCAAGTAGCCTCGCCACCCTGCACTCCAGAGGCTGCACACGAACGGGTGAGCGAAAGAGCGAGCGCGTAGATGGCAGGCAGGCTGTCTGTCTGGTTGGGCATGAGGGTCTGGCTGCACAAGGCATGCAAGCTCCGCCCCAGTCGGTCTCAGACTCCTTATTGGCAGCCGAGCAACGCAGCTGAGCAGCCTCCCTGGCCGGCAGGGAGGGAGAGGAGCTGCTTCCTTTGAAATCCGGGAAATTTAAGGGCTATCAACAATCCGGAATAGCAGCGGGAAACGGCATTGGAATAAGGGAGTTTCCCGCAAAAAAAGGGAGAGTTGACAGCTATGTTTGGGAGCCAGACTTCCCTGCTCTCCTCAGCTAATATAGTCAATAAAGTTAATTCAAGCTGAGGAAAAGATGCATTCCCGTTTACATTGTCCTCTCATTAATTTAAAAATGAGATCATGTCTCTAATACAGCGAGCTGCCAGACCTTGAATCTCCCCCCACCCCACCCCAAAAAATTAATAATTTGCAATTGTGGCCTTTGGCAGCAAAAAGCAAATGAGAAACCAATGCCTTTCTGAGGAACTCTGCTAGCTGTTTGCTAACAAATGAACTGTTTTTCTTAAGAATCCATTACACGGAATTTGTAATATATACATTATTAATTAAATATCTGGCTCATGGCCCCTTGCAGAGAAACAAGAGGCCAGCTCATGAAGAGCTGGGTCAGAAGGGTGGATTTGATGGAGAAATGTGTTACTACTCCAGGCTTCGTCAGCAAGCGGATATCAGGATCAGAGGAATTCCCCACTTTACTACAAGGTTGTGTCAATTGCAGTGCAGAGATGATGAGTAAGAGCTCACCTGAGAAAGGATGTCAGGGCCAGTCCTGCTATTTGGCAGAATGAAGTAGCTGCCTCAGCTGCTATTGGGGGGTGGGGGGCCAGCAATGTTTACAAATCCTTTCAACATCATTTTAAGGGCACATTCATGATAGTTTAATGATGTCTATACACAATCCCACTTTCAATGCTGCTCTGGGGCAGACATACTGCTTCATTTCCAGTCGGTGCATGTCCTGCTGAAATACCGTAACCGTAATTATCAATGTCACAAGCCAGGATTTTTAAAGCATTGTTATTATTATTGTTATTTGTTTTCCGTATTTTGGTATATTTGGGGGGGGGGGATAAAGAATACAGAAAACAAATGAACAACATATATGAAGAAAATTTATTTAAAATAAAATCCTAAGAACAGAATATGAAGTATATAGCATGTGGAAAGCAAGAAGAGTGCTTATATATAAGAATACACACAGACACACATCCTCAAAAAGACACAAATAGATACCCCACCAAAAAACCAAAAGCCTGAAAGAGTCCAAGGGCCCTCCATGATTTTTTCTGCATTATATGTGAATAATAATAATAATAATAATAATAATAATAATAATAATTTATTATTTATACCCCCGCCCATCTGGCTGGGTCTCCCCAGCCACTCTGGGCAGCTTCCAACAGAACATTAAAATATAATAATCTATAGAATAGAATATATATTTTTTATTGTCATTGTCCCCTTTGGGGACAACGAAATTACTAAGCTACTCTATTAAACATTAAAAGCCTCCCTAAACAGGGCTGCCTTCAGATGTCTTCTAAAGGTCTGGTAGTTGTTGTTCTCTTTGACATCTGAAGGGAGGGCGTTCCACAGGGCAGGTGCCACTACCGAGAAGGCCCTCTGCCTGGTTCCCTGTAACTTGGCTTCTCGTAGTGAGGGAACCGCCAGAAGGCCCTCGGCGCTGGACCTCAGTGTCCGGGCAGAACGGTGGGGGTGGAGATGCTCCTTCAGGTATACTGGACTGAAGCCATTTAGGGCTTTAAAGGTCAGCATGCATGACTATGTTCAAACCCGCCATTTATTAAGGGGAAAACTACAAAGGGGTACATAGGTATAAGAAAAATTCAGAATGTTAATACTGGGATTGCAAGGGACAAAAATGAAATGCAATACATACTCTTCAGGATCCAGCCAAGACATTTTGTTGTCTGAGGCAAAGGGCAAGATGTCACCCGCTTTGCATGTACAGAAGCCAACAAGCCTGGCGGTTGGACCTTATTTCAACATCCTCTGCTGCGCCTGAGGGAAGCAGGCTAGCTTAGGAGCCTCCAGCAAAGCAACATAGTACACCCAGAGGGGAAGGGCTGGGGGACTACTCAGGAGAAATGGCTTGTGAGAGAAACTGCCACTAATGCCCCACCCCACCCCCCAATAGCAGCTGAGGCAGCTACTTCATTCTGCCAAATAGCAGGACTGGCCCTGACATCCTTTCTCAGGTGAGCTCTTACTCATCATCTCTGCACTGCAATTGACACAACCTTGTAGTAAAGTGGGGAATTCCTCTGATCCTGATATCCGCTTGCATCAGCGGTCTGTGTAATTTTTGTATCCATAAACAAAGGAAAGGAATGCTGAGTCTTTCTCTCCTCTCCCTTCCGAGATCGACAGAGTTTTGATTGCTTCCTGCTGTTTGCAGAGGTATTCTAGGGTTGCTTCCACACCAGTCGTTTTCTCTAAAAGTACTGTAACGCCATTCAGTCACTCGCTTGCTATGAAGAATCCAAACTGCCAAACCACTGCAATCCCATGTAAGCCCTGCAAGTCAGCGTATGTGCTCTGCATGCTGAGGCCCCCAGAGCAACGGGGCATCCGGGAAAATTTAAAATGCCGGCTGTCTTGCAGCTGCCTGCTCCGAATTACAGCACTGCTGCTGTCCTCTACCCTACTGGGGAACAGTGGCAGACTTTGGGCCCTCAAATTTCAGTGGTGCCCTGTGTGACGCTAAAATTTGGCACCCCAATGCCTCTCACGTTCTATTCTACAGTGTTGTTTTGGCACCCCCTGCAGCATGATGCCCAGTGCGACTGCACTGGTTGCGCCACCCTAAAACTGTCTCTGTGGTGCCTTTCAGTTGTTGTTGGACTACAGTTCCCATCATCTCCGACCATTGGCATTGCTGGCTGGGGCTGGTGGAAGTCCAACAACATCTGGCAGGCACTGTCTTGGCGACACCTCAAACTGACTCTGCATGTGCAGCATACATGTAAAACACAGTTAAAGCACATCCCCCTCCCCGATCCCAAAAGGATAATGGGAACTGTAGTTTGTTAAGCATGCTGGGAATTCTAACTCTGTGGGGGTAAACTACCGTTCCCTGGAATCTTTTGGGAAGTGAAGTGCTTTCAATATATGGTGCGTATGCGGTCAGTTTCTTGAAACCAAAAGATACACACAGAATTCACCAGAAGGTATGTTTGATTGTCATATTATATACCGGTAGGATCATATGAAACTTCCTTATTGTGATGGCCTGGGATTCAGACTCAGATGCTGAACCTGAGGGATCCCAGCCTGCACAGGATTCCCCGCCTCCAGAACCAGCAGAGCCGGGGCTAGGGCCTGAGTCTGAAGGGTCCTCACCTGTGCTGGATCCTCAGGTGCAGGCATCTGATGAGTCTGCTCTGGCTCCTGCTGGGATGGAGGACCACTCCCAGCCCTGTCAGGGGAAGCTGAGGTTGCCTCTGGGTCCGGTAACCCTCCAGCCTCTCCTGAGCTGCAGAGGCTCAGGGCAGAGAGGCGAAGGGAACTGAGTTCCTGCAGGAGGAGTGCTTGCCTCCAAGCAAGGAGAGGCGAGTCACCAGAGGATCGGGGCCGCCCTCTGCCTTGGGGCAGATAAAAGTCGGCCAGCCCCAGCCCCAAGTTGCAGGAGCAACATCGTTGCTGACCAGTTCCTGCTTGAAACCTGTCCTGCTTTCCTGCCTGAGCTCCTGACCCGCCCTGGTTCCCTGCTTGCCTACCTGTTCCCGACTTTGCCTGACTCCCTGCCCTGCACCCAGCTTCAGTGACTACGGACTGCCTTCACGTTGTACCTCTGACCACAGACTGGACTTGGACCTTCCCTTTTGGGTAACCCACGGGACCAGCACACTTATGCTGAGTCAAATTTTTGATCTGTCTACATCAGCATTTGTCTGTTTTGACTGGCAGCAGGTCTCCAGGGTAGGGTTGCCAAATGTCCGGAATTTTCCGGACATAGCTGGTATTCAGCCCTCATAAACAGCATCTGGGGGAAATGGCTGAAATGTCCAGGAAAATCTGGGTGTATGGCAGCCCTACCTTGGAGAGCTGCTGTAACAGCAACTTTTGTGTCCGGATTTTCACTTTTTGAAATATGGCAACCCAACACCAGGGTGTCAGGTAGAGGTAGAGGTCTGTTTCATTATCTTCTACTTGAGATCCTTTTAACTTGAAACACCAGGGACTGGACTTTGGGTCTCCTACTGTTGAGTGGTGGTCCCCTTCCAAATTTCACTTCAGTTCCTATTTTTCGACATTCAATTCCTCTCCCTCCCTGCAGGCCCCACTCAGCAAACTTTCCCAATTTGTTGCACTGAAGGGCAGCAGTTTGCTGTGTAAAGGTTAATGATTTAGACTCAGGGATTTCTGGAATGTGAAGTGTTGCTAAGAACCAGTGATCCTCTCATTCAGTTTTCTCTCTGGTAAATTGTTTGTATTCTTGGAAACAGAGCCAACAGTCTTCTGGTAATATTTATGCTGCAATGATTAGTTCAAAATAAGAGGCTGGCTTGCATTTCTGCTTGGCCTTTGTGGTCTCCAAGGCCTTACCCAGATAAGCCTGCCGGGTTGCAGCTGGAAGGATTCAGAAGCAAATTTGGGGGTGGGGCTCCCTGTGGTCTAATATATTAAATTAAAAATTAAATTCAAGAAGGATCCCAACTGTTACTGCATAGCCTCATCCATACATGTACACCTGGCACTTGACCAATACATGTTTCGGGCCTCAGCTAAGAGTCACAGTGTGCCACAGGGCCAATTATACTTGCAGAAGAGGGAATTTAGCAATCAATCAACAAGCCAGAGTTTAGAGTAAAAAGAATATGCCATTTATTAGAAAAATAGAAATAGCAATGCATTCTGTAGAGTGGTAGGTCTTTGGGATGTTGGAGACCGAATGGCAGGTATGGGGAAGGAAGAGTGGCAGGTGCCCAAAAAACATGTAGGGATCCTGATTGTGTTTGAGGAAGGAGGCGAAGCCTGTGCAACCCTACTTCCTTGCTTGGGAAAGTAGAGAGAGATGAAATGGAAAAGAAACATAGTTGGAGAAGGAAAATCAGAGTGCAGATATTACTCTGGTTCTTCTTTTGGAGGATGCTGTGGGTGACAAGGCCACACTTTGCACCATGCCATCAGGGTTGCTTAAGCTGTCTGAGAGCCAGTGTGGTGTAGTGGTTAAGAGCGGTAGACTCGTAATCTGGGGAACCGGGTTCGCGTCTCCGCTTCTCCACATGCAGCTGCTGGGTGACCTTGGGCTAGTCACACTTCTCTGAAGTCTCTCAGCCCCACTCACCTCACAGAGTGTTTGTTGTGGGGGAGGAAGGGAAAGGAGAATGTTAGCCGCTTTGAGACTCCTTCGGGTAGTGATAAAGCGGGATATCAAATCCAAACTCTTCTTCTTTAATGAATCTGTGACAGGGAGGCTGTCTGTTTGCATTTCTTAGTACAGAAAGTATTGATCTGATATGTAGAGATCTTTCCTATTCTAATTAATTCAAGAGGGTCCTGGAAGCTTCTCTGTGTGAAAGAAGCAAGCAGAAGGTTCATGATGTTTGGGTTATTCTTGCAGAGAAGCCGAGTACAGCTGGTTTAAACTGGTTCTCTTCTCTCTTTCTGTCAAGGTCATGCTGGCTATAAAAGTAAGGCCAGAAGGAGCCTGGGTTTCATTTTTCTTTCTATCTCTTTTCCTTCTGGTGTAGTGTTCTGTACATAGTATGCTTAGTGTTAAGGTTTAGACTTATTATAAGTTATTGTAAGTTTAAGTTAAGTCTGCTGCAACTGGACTTCTTATGGACAGTGCCAATCCTGAAGGTATGGGATTTGTGACCATTATGCTCATTTGCCTTCAGTAGCAGTAAAGCTCTGCTGGATGGAATATTAATTGCCTCTGGTCTATTTTTGGGGATCCTGCAACATGTTTAAGTTTTTACTCTGCTAACTATACGTTGGAATCTGCTCTGGATCAATGTTGAGTAGAATTTCATGACAGAGGCCTGGGGAGTGAGTGGTTGCCAACAGATCCAGGTACTCTTGGAGTAGAAAGTAGATCCATTTCAATCAGCATTGAGGCTTCCTTGGTTGCTCTGTATGACCTGTGTTGGGAGAGAAATGGGGGAGATGACCCTGTTGACTCTCCTTGATCGATCTCTCAGTGGCTTCCAGTATCATTGGTCATAGCATCCTTCTGGGCAACTAGCTGAGTTGGGGGCATTGCATTGCAGGGACTCTGCTTCTACCTGGACAACCAGCTCCAGACAGTGGTGCTTGGGGGATATTGTCCAGCCAGAAGAAGAAGAAGAAGAAGAAGAAGAAGAAGAGTTTGGATTTGATATCCCGCTTTATCACTACCCTAAGGAGTCTCAAAGCGGCTAACAATCTCCTTTCCCTTCCTCCCCCACAACAAACACTCTGCTTGGGAGAGCCAGTGTGGTGTAGTGGTTAAGAGCAGTAGACTCGTAATCTGGGGAACCGGGTTCGCGTCTCCGCTCCTCCACATGCAGCTGCTGGGTGACCTTGGGCTATCACACTTCTCTGAAGTCTCTCAGCCCCACTCACCTCACAGAGTGTTTGTTGTGGGGGAGGAAGGGAAAGGAGAATGTTAGCCGCTTTGAGACTTCTTCGGGTAGTGATAAAGCAGGATATCAAATCCAAACTCTTCTTCTTCTTCTTCTTCTTCTTCTTCTTCTTCTTCTTCTTCTGTGAGGTGAGTGAGTGAGGGGGTTGCAAATGTGTGTAGAAACTATATACATTCATTGCTCCATGCACTTTCGCCCCAGACCCAGCCAGTCACTGACATGTGGCCTCAGAAACTTGTGCAGAAAGGAATGTGGCCCTTGGGGTGAAAAGGGTTCTTCATTCCTGAGTTAGGGGAAGTACCATATCAGATTTCCTCCCGCTTGGTATTCACATTTAAAGTGCTACCACGGGATTCTGCAAGAGTAGAGGAAAGTTACTACTGTTCCTCCATAGAAATAATTGCCTGGATATGTTTCTCTTCTTCCCATCATAAGGTCCCTGCTGCTGCTACTCCTGGATACAGATGATGGGAAAGATGAACAATCGGAACAGGAATGACCTAAAATGCAAGAGTGCATGAAAGCCTCAGGCCTCGTAGATAAAGTCAGGCCAGCAATTATCCCAGAAACGGCATTGGGGAATTTACAGGACCCTTTGGCACAAGCGCTGAGTGTGTGCCTCAGATTCCTGGCTGAAATACAGAAGGGAGAAGAGAGCCAAATCTGAAGGCCAACAAGATTGTACCCTCCATTGGGACTTGCATGGGAGGAAAGGATTCAATTAAGGCTCCCAGCTGCTAATGAACATCTCCTCAGTTACTCTGGCTTGGTGTACAGCACAAACATATATACTAAATTGCACACGTACTAGTTTAGGGAACAAGAGTGAGAGGAAAGGAAGGTGGGTCCAACCATTATGGTTTTGGTGTCCATTGAGAGCCAATCAGACAGAAAGTAGATGGAGAATAAAAGGAATATGGGAGAAAATCTAGAGTTGGAACTGCCTAAGGAAGAGTGGGCAAAGGTATGGAATAAAAACCCAGTGAGATTTTTTATTATTATTATTATTATTATTATTATTATTATTATTATTATTATTATTTATTGAATTTATATACTGCCCTTTACCCGGGGGTCTCAGGGCAGTTCACAAAATAAAATCAAGATTAGTGTTCACATAAAAAAGAGAGAACGCCATTAAACTATTATTGGTATCTCACTTCCCATGGACTATCTAGAATTACAGTGACCTGTTCCTCAAAATGATGGAGGGTTTGTAACACTCATGGAGACATCATATGTAGTAGATGTGTCTGCCGGTACAGGCATTTTGGCAATGTGCTCATCAACAAATTTCTGCAACCACTGGGCAGGAGGTTCATGTGAGCCTGTGATTATCTTTATTTGTGGGTGCAAATGAGAACCTGATATCCAAAGACCTTTTTAACATGCCTTCTGTTGCTGCTAGACTTGAAGTGGAAAAAATTTGGAAAAAATAAAAATACAACTAAGTTTTTGATGGTGTCCTAGTGCCAAAGGGTCTGTGGAATAGCTTTGGCCAAATCGCTAACATGCACTGTAAGGACACTGTGTCCTATACACAGCAATGTCATCTGTGTATTGTGGGACAGCTTTCATAAACTTATGAACAAGAGTCACAGAGGAAAGCACCCCAGATGCATAGAAGGATGTTTTCCGGTAACATGCACCAAACAGGACTTTAAATGTGATGTGAACTTCTGGAACTGTTATTTGTTGCCTTACTATATCAGCCAAGATATGATGTGATCTCTTGTTTATATGATTGTTGTGTTGATTTTCAAAGAAAATCATAACATTTCTTGCTCTCTTGCCAATGGGTTGGGTTTCACAATCTAGTTCATAGGCTAGCCGCAACCCATCACATGAATTAGGCTGCTTCCACACAGGGCATTTGCTGTGGAACACCTGTGCTTTGTGATCTGATTTCATGAACATCATATTTTTTGTGTTCAGATTCCGTTACATTTCACAGCTCAGAATAACTGACTTTTTTTCTAACACAGTAGACTACCTGGACAATTTCTCCAGGCATAGATGGCCTATTGTGACATTATTGTACCTGCTTAGGTGGCTGCAGCCATTTTCTAGATTGCCTCATTTCTCTAGGAATCAGCTCTATCACTTTAACCCTTCTTATTCCAAACAGCATTGACTTTACGAGTATTTTTCTCTCTCCCACCTTTAATGGATTGAATGCACAGGATGTACGCACCAGGAGACATGTGTTCAGTACTGGGGTCCCAATTTTGTGGAATTTCCTTTTGGCTGAGATCAGACTGCCTCCCTCCCTGTTGAACAACCAGCACCTAGTAAAACCCTTTTTATTACAGCAGGGATTTTAAGTAAGTTTTCTGATTTTGTACTTACTTTAACCCAGTTTTATATTTTTTTTATCTGTTTAAAGTAACTGTGACGTGGCAATTGCTATTTAAACTGTTACACACAAACAAACAAACAAACAAACACCCCTTGCAGCATGGTGGTAGGGGCATTCATGGTTGAGAGTGCAGCTCAGTGAGTGTCGGAGGGAATATTTAACTCTTCCCCACCTCCCACCGCAATGATCTGAAGGAAAAATTCCATCTCCCCCAACATTTAGGGGTGGAGAAAGTGGACTGTTCATTTGGCTGCAGAATCTGGAAGCAGGGCTGCTATTCCACTTCCAACTTAAAGCACAGCAGCAGTTACTGGGTGCTGCTAAATCGCTCATGTCGGGTCCTGCCCTGAAGCTCTGTCATTGCCACACTGTGGCCCTTGGAGAATGAGCAGAAATGCAGAAGACTTGATGATGGCTTTGGTTGTTCACTTGTCAGTAAATCAGAGTAAACTCCAAATCATTCCCATTCCCCACTTTGTGGCAAATAATCAACTCTTAAATATCGCATGACTTTGAAGGCCTACATGGCTTACCAGAACTGCTTGACTTGTGACTCTGCCTCCACCCAGACAAATTTATGTCGTGTCTTTTATTGTTAGAATGTTGATGCTAACCCAACGCAATAATAAAACGTGTATAGCCCTTTCAAGTGTTCCAACATTTGTACAGCACATTTCAGCATATACTGTACTCCATTTTGCAGCTTGAGGGGACCAAGACTAAGAGAGGGAGTGGCTTGCCAAATACACCAAGTGAATCTATGGAAAAGAAATATTCAAACAAGGGACCTCCTGAATGCACTTGTTGCACAGTCTTCAAACTAAGGAAATTGACATGCTTATTCACAATTACATCATGGATAGTTCTTTGGTCTGATCCAACAGGGCTCATATTCTTAGCTATGCTTTGTATCATGGGTGGAAACCTATAGACTCAAACTCCCATCAGCCCCAGTCAGCATGTCCAATGATCAGGGATGATGGGAGTTGTAGTTCTGCAGCCACAGGTTCACCTACCCCTGTTCTGTCTACCTGAGGGCAGGCAAACATAACGAAAGTGAACATAAATCAGACCCTCCAAAAGATTCTGTTTTTGTCCCCCTTCAGAATTTGTTCAGTCCTCATTGACAGGAAATTTGCATCAGGAAATCATTAATCATCTCAGTGATGATACCTGGTAAGGTAGGGTAAGGTAAAGGACCCCTGGACAGTTAAGTCCAGTCAAAGGCGACTATGGGATTGGGATGCTCATCTCGCTTTCAGGCCGAGGGAGCTGGCGTTTATCCACAGACAGCTTTCCGGGTCATGTGGCCAGCATGACTAAACCGCTTCTGGCGCAATGGAACACCATGACGGAAGCCAGAGCGCATGGAAACACCATTTACCTTCCCGCCACAGCGGTACCTACTTAACTACTTGCACTGGTGTGCTTTCAAACTGCTAGATTAGCAAGAGCTGGGACAGAGCAATGGGAGCTCACCCCATCACGGGGATTCGAACCGCCGACCTTCTGATCGGCAAGCCCAAGGGGCTCAGTGGTTTAGACCACAGTGCCACCCGCGTCCCACCAGTGATACCTGTAGGGCTCTTCCTACTTTCCAAACAGCTGAGATGTGCTAACTTGTTATCATTTCTGGTTGGGGGGGAGAACTCCTTAAAAACAACTCTTCTGTCTTCTCTTTGTTTCAAATCTGCTTGTGGGGGGTGAAAGATAGCTGCATGTGGTCATCTGTCCTCCAAAGCCAATTTCACAGACACTTAACCAGGCTGTCAGCTTCACCCCAGCCTCTAATTGGGCTACTCATGCCACCGTGTTAAATTGAAACAAAGCCGGGATGCAAGGAGAGAACCATACTGAAAGGAACAAGAGCTGTGTTCTTGGAGCCTCAAAAAAGTTTGCCCGCTCGAGGTGCCAAACAAATGCCAGCCGTGATCGTTTACTGCCATGAATATTCAAGCCCAGCTGCCAGCAAGAAGGAGCAGCTGTGCTGGCAAAAACTGGCACGTCCCCTTCAGGGTGCCCTTGCACACTGACCCTAGCATCTGGGTCAGCTTAAGAAGAAAAGCCCTCTGTGTCCCAGGCTTCCCGAGCTGATAAAACGGATGCCTCAGGCCAACACTACTTTGCAAGCAGAAGTGTTTTAAAAACAACAACAACAACCCACAAACATAAAGTTCTGCCCATCCACTTCCGAAAGATGCCTTTCTCTAGCTCAGGTGTATCATGCCCTTGTAAGACTGGATCGTCGAAAGTAGCAGTTTAGGTAAACTGATAGTGGAAATCGACAGAATTTAAATAGCGCTGGAGTTTTGGCAAAGACCATCAGGGACTCAGAAGAAACACCCTTGCAGATCTCAAGGTGTGGAGATGGCTTGGTGGAGGCGCAGGCTGGGAAGTTAGTGCTGGTTATTAGAAGGGTATAAGCTGGTGCCATGGTGGCTAAGTAATTACACTCCTAAGAAAAGGAGCAGATGTCTAAGTCTTTGTCTTTTGCACTAACCGAAAGCATCTGGGGGAAGAGCACCACTTGCTGCTCCAGATGGCTTAGGCCTACAAACAGCAACTGGCAAGGAGTGGTAAAAGTGGGCAGCGATGGAGGGAGATCAAGTACCACATTTCACTCATGATCAGTCCTTAAGCTGAGAGTGGTTCGTGTGCACTTGCTCAGCAGCATTGCATGGGGACTTTTATATGTGAATGAGCCGTCAGATTTCATCAATCCAAAGGAAGGACTTTCAAATAACAAGCACAATGGTTTTCAATGGAGTCAGTCCGCACATTTAGCTACAAGTTGTCAAGCATAGTAGTAACAATTTTATTTGTTTAAGCTATACGCCTGGAAGACAAGCTGTAAAATATTATGGGCATTTTGAAAGAAACGTGTAGTTCCTTGTCAATGGTGTTGGCAGTGAAATTTCCAAAAGCAAAAACAAATGGTATCTTTTTAAACAAGCAAGTATTTCAACTTAGATACTTTACTGGATACAAGTTGTGTGGGAAAAGAGGATATAGTAGGGTTGCCATACGTCCGGAATTTCCCGGACATACCTGGAATACTGTAGTCGGTAGGGCCGGCGCGTCCATTTAGGCGAACTAGGCAATTGCCTAGGTCGCCCAAATGGAGGGGGCGCTGGTCAGCCTGCCGCCCACCACCGCCCCAACCAGCGGCGGAGCAAGCAAACCGTGGCGGCGGGGGGCGCCCGGCCAGCCAGGGGGCGGGGTACCGCTCTGCAACATGCGTCATACGCAATGACGTCACGTGGCCCGCCCCCTCGCCTAGGGCGCCAAAATTGCCAGCACCGGTCCTGGTAGTCGGTAGCAGTTTCTGAGCGAAAATCGACCAAATGTCTGGGAAAATCCATGTCAGCAGTGTTGTTTTTTCCAGTTTTGCCCAAAATGCTCAACAACTTTTCTATCCAGAATTTCCCTGTTTGAAATATGGCAACCCTAGGATATAGAACCTATACTCTGAGAATGCAAGAGAATAATTAGGAAGAAAAAATCATAAAAGAAATAGCAAGGAGTGTTGGCTACAATTAGGGAAGCAGGGGAAATTTGGTTTGCGTTTTAATGCAAAGCTATCTTAATTTACACTTCCTGAAACAATGTAGAAGCTGAAACACGGCTACCTCTGAAATTCCAGAGGCTCCCCCCTGGGGGCGGGGCGTCACGACATTGCGTCGTGACGTCACGACGGAGTGTGCATGCGCGAAATGCCGCGCCAAAAGCAGCAGCGGCAGGGCACCCTGACAAGCCGCCGATCACGTGCGGCGGCTCGTGGGGGTGACCCGCCGCTGCTGCTTTTGGCGCGGCGGCTCGCAAGGGTGCTGCTGGAGCAGCAGCGGCGCCGGCGGGCGGGCCCCGTGCAGGGCGGGGCCAGTCCACGTGTCACCCCCTCCTCCTGTGGAACCCGGGGCGTACCGCGTCCCCCCACCCCCCTTGCAACGCCAGTGACGACATTGCTCCTCTTGCCCAGAGGGCTAGTTGTTACTCAGTGGAATTGATTTGCAGTGGATTCAGAAGCAATAATATTGTATTTTAATGTTGTAACTCACCCTGGGACCTTGGGGTGAAGCACAGTTAGATATAATAGTAGTAATAACAATAATAATAATAATTTCTTCTTCACACAATCTGTGTTGAAATGTACTAAGGGGGCTTGGTGGTAGCAGCAGCAGCCGCAAATTCACACCAAAAAACTGAAGATGGTCACCAGTTTAAGTGCCTTTACTGGGGGGGGAGGCTTAAACAAATTAGTGATTAACTGCATCCTGCCAGGATCCAGAAAAAAAGCTCTGAAGTGCTGTTTGATGGTTTCACACCTATTTATCTATGGACTTGTCCACACTTACCTTTTGCCCCACACTCACTAGGCACAGACCTGCACTTTCCCGGTCTGTGTCTGTTTTCTTTCTCGCCCTCTTTCCCCAGGAAAACCCGCTCTTTAATGCCGAATCAGAACAAACAGAAATTTGGGTTTTCCACAGAATTATTTTCAGCGGTAAAGAGAGGGTTTTCGCAGGCGAAGCACTGGGGCAAAAGGAAAAAGCACTTGGACCCAGTGCTCTAAAGTGCGGACCTGTGCCTTGAAACGTGGCACAAAAGGAAGTCTGGATGAGCCTTAACTATCCATACAGATACATTTTGATCTTGCAACTGCAGCGACCCTTCCTTCTTCTGGCTCCATTGCGTTTCTTCCCGTTCATTTCCATATAAGAGCAACTGCATTCCCAGGAGACCCAACTACTTCAGTTAAGGCAAGCTTGTTACATTTAGCTTGAGTTTCTCCAACTAAATCTGGACTTGATTAGTTCTTTTCAGAAGGGTGAAAGTACAGAACAATATGGATGTGTTTGCCAAAAGCCCATTGGGCCTTGAATGTCCTTGTATGGTGACCCGCAAATGCCATGGAAGAACAGGACAAGCCTGTAGCAATGGGAAAGGTCGCTATCGGAGCCCCCGATTCGCTTTATACTCTGCAAGCTGTTTTCCCATGTTGCTTGGTGGCGGCTGTGGCAGCCTTTGCTGGCAAAATTGCATGAGCCTTGACACATCCACAGGCTGCTTATGTCTTGGCCATCACAGTTTACTCTTCTCTCTCCTGCCCCCCAACCATATAGTCACTTGCCTGGGCAATGGAGGCAGTCATCTTTTTTTTAGAGTTTTGGAAAGAGAAATAGTATTATGAAAGTTGGTTATCCTCCCCCCCCTTTATACAGCAAATGCTGATGGGCTAGTAACATTTGTGTACTTTACTGCCCGGCTGCAGTATGCAGACTGACTCTTTAGATATAGAATCATAGAGTTGGAAGGAACCCCAAGGGTCATCTAGTCCAACCCCCTGCAAAGCAAGAATCTCAACTAAAGCATCCATGACCCATGGCCATACAATCTCTACTTAAAAACCTCCAAGGAAGGAGAGTCCACAACCTTCTGAGGTTCCACTGTCAAACAGCTCTCCCTGTCAGAAAGTTCTCGTTTCTTGCAACTTGAAAGAAAAATAGACTTGCAGTAGCTAGTCAAGGCAGCTGACCTATCCATCCTTTAAAAAAAGCCAGAAGATCAAATCATGGATCTTCCCCTAACATGTGGCTTGAAATTTACTACAAGGGCCTAAATAGTTCTCAATTCATCACCAGGGAACACATTTACACCATTTACTTCCTAGTTATTCAAAACAACATTTTTCAAAGTCCTGATCGGCCTATTACCATGTCTATGGTATTTTCAGAAATGCTCAGTATGCTCCATAGAAATCTGATCTTACCTACTGAACTGAAGTTTGGTTAAGCAAAAATCTCTGTCCACATTTTCCATGCATCTGATAAGATCCGATTCAGAGGGTAAGATCTGATATTAGCAAGGCACAGCTGCAGAAAAACTGGAGAAGCTCTCAACCTGGGAAAATCAAACCAAGGACCCCTTTCTCTCAAACACATATTAAGCATAACAATAACCAGTGCTGTTTTTCTAGAAAAAGAGGTGCCAGAACTCACCATGATCTCTTATAATGACAATGGCGCCCACCTGAGAGGTGCCAGAATTGAGTTCTGGTGAGTTCCGCCTGAAAAAAAAGCCCTGACAACAAGAAGTTTATTATTTATACCCCACCCATCTGGCTGGGTCACCCCAGCCTCACTGGGCAGCTTCCAACACCCATAAAAACACAATAAAACATTAAATGTTAAAAACTTCCTGATATAAGGCTGCCTTCAGATATCTTCTAAAAGTTTTGTAGTTCTTTATTTCCTTGACATCTGATGGGAGGGCATTCCACAGGAAGGATCCCACAGGAAGGCCCTCTGCCTGGTTCCCTGAACCTTCACTTCTTGCAGTGAGGGAACCACCAGAAGGCCCTTGGAGCTGGACCTTAGTGTCCAAGCTGAACGATGGGAGATGAGACGCTCCTTCAGGTATACAGGTCTGAGGCATAGCATGGGAGTTGTTCTCTTATAATGGCAATGGCACCTGATAGGTGCCGGAACTGAGTTCTGGTGAGTTCCAGTTGAAAACAACAACAACAACAACAACAACAACAACAACAACAACAACAACAACAACTCGATGGCATGGGAGTCCACATAAACAGTCTCATCCCATGCTTAGAATATTCATGCATATTTCCCAACAATATGGAGAATTTGTTTGTTTATTTCTTTGTTGCATTTATACCCCGCTTTTTCTCCAAGCAGTTCAAGGTGGTGTAAAAGGCTCTCCCTATCATTTAATCCCCTCAACAACCCTGTGAGGTAGGCTACTCCGTGAGGCAGTAACTGGCTCTCAGTCACCCGGTGAGCTTTATGGCCAAGTGGGGATTTGAACCCTGTTCTCCCAGGTCATAGCCTGACACTCTAACCACTACACCACACTGGCTGGATGTGTACGTGTGTGCAGGGGACCTAAAACACTTATGTAGAAAAGGAAACTGTATGTGCAGCCCGCTGAAGCATGCAAATGTGACACAGAGTCCTGCCCCAGAATTTGACACTGCATAAGAAAATAGACCCAGGTGGCGCTGTGGGTTAAACCACAGAGCCTAGGGCTTGCTGATCAGAAGGTCGGTGGTTCGAATCCCCGCGACGGGGTGAGCTCCTGTTGCTCGGTCCCAGCTCCTGCCAACCTAGCAGTTCGAAAGCACGTCAAAGTGCAAGTAACTCAATAGGTACCGCTGCAGCGGGAAGATAAACGGCATTTCCGTGCGCTGCTCTGGTTCGCCAGAAGCGGCTTAGTTATGCTGGCCACATGACCCGGAAGCTGTACGCTGGCTCTCGGCCAATAAAGCGAGATGAGCGCCACAACCCCAGAGTCGGACACAACTGGACCTAATGGTCAGGGGTCCCTTTACCTTTTAAGAAAATAGAAGCAAAATGCTACCTTAACCTAAACAGTTGTTTTTACATCTTTAACAGAGGGCCTCTTCCACCTTAGGCTGTTGTGATAACAGTTTGGCTGAAAACAGATGCTTTGTCCTTGAACGTTATTGGGCAATGTGCACTTGGGGCGATGCCATAGACTGCATCAATAAAGGAGCCCAACAGGGCTTTGCTCCTTAGCACCAAGCCCCCAGCCTGTGATACCAGCACGGTGCCTCTGTCCTGATCCTTGCAAATGAAATTAGGAAAACGGGCTGCCTCAGTTGCATCTGCTTTTGCACTGCACGAAATGGCATTACAGCCAGGGTTCACTGGCTGGGGAAAGTCATAAATGTAATTTCCTCCTCAAATTAGCTGTGCCAATCTGGCAATGGTGGGTTGTTGTTGTTGTTGTTGTTGTGTTGTTTTAAGGAGAATCTAACCACAACCTATTTTTTAAAAAATAATACATTAAAAAACCCACTTTTGGCCCCAAAGGGACAGATCTTTAGGGGATTTAAAAAGGAAAGACATTTCTAGATTTCAGTGAAGCGTTGGTCAGTTCTGGGCCTTGGAAGAGAGGCATGCAAAAAGCTTAGAGATGTGGTGATCTTTAGCTAAACCCTTGTGTGAAAGACCTGTGGGTGGACAAACGGGTAATTTCAGGGAGGAATTTACAGAGCAATGTTTTTTTATTAAACAGGTTGGAATTTAAGAGAAGACAAGAGCTTTAGGGTCAACAGAGCCAAATCTTGAAGAGTTTTGCAAAGTTTCAAAGGTGCATCCAACACTGGTAGCCTTTCATAGTCCTGGACTGGTCCACACATTCATGTACATCAAGTAATTTCTCATCCACTTGATAGCATGCAAGTGAATATGTGAATGGACACTACATCAATATGTTGTGATTTGAGTGATATTATTATTGCTAGTAGTAATTAAATGTGTATACTGCCCTTCATCCATAGATCCCATGGCAGTTCACAGCACAAAATATTATATGAAAGTTACACCTGTAATGTGATGTTGACTTAGCATGTTGTAGCAGCAGCAGCTACTGAGATTTGAACTTGCACAAAAACTATCCAAGCCAAAGACTTTAGCCACTGGTTAGACTGCACTACAGTGGATCTCTTAAATTTATGCTAGAGATGAAAAGCAGAAACAAGCTGAACCTCAGGACTACCCTCCCATCTCTCTACTTATTTCCCCACCAAAATAGGGCATGATCCAAGGGACATTTATTAAAGTGACAGAGTAGTTAGTTACTTTATTGTATATTGCTCCATAATCATGAGAAATAGTGAGCCAAGGAATGAGCCATGGATGCGAAATCTACCAGTCCTACTACTGTTTTAGCAAGTATGACAACTGTCCAGTTTCTCTCCAGCACAAAAGAAAGACCAAAAGATGAAAACATCCACCAGGCTAAACTTTGCATGATTTGATCACATATATAAATGAAATAAAAGGGACAACTTCTGGCTTTTAAATAAAGACACAAGCTGTTTATCAGGATTGGAACAGGAAGAGGAGATGTTTTTGTTGTTCAAGTTAGGCAGGACCGTTCAATCTCCACTGAGAAACACAGGAACTCGAAGAGATGATTTGGCCAACCATGGACCATCCTTGCTGGATTAGGGAAGTATTACCGAAACAAGAAACCTGCCGTTCTGACAGCCAGACATGTTTACTTGTAGGATATATGTTGTGATTTATTTGTATACCATCTTATGGTCCAAAGGTTGCCAAAGATACAAAAGAATACAAAAATAGAAGTCCAATAAAAGCACAATCAATACAACAAATCATCATCATCATCATCATCATCATCATCTCTCTCTCTCTCTCTCTCTCTCTCTCACACACACACACACAGAGAGAGAGAGAGAGAGAGAGAGAGAGAGGGAGAGAGAGAGAGAGAGAGAGAGAGAGAGAGAGAGAGAGAGAGAGAGAGAGAGAGAAAGCTGCTCCAGTCTTTCATCTAGGAGCAAGCTCAGGCCCTTGTCTGACTCCAACAGAGGGACGTTTTCCCTTCAATGATGCCCTACCAGGGCTGCCTTAGCAGTGGCGACTGACTGCCAATAGCAGTTTCCAAACAGCAGATTTCCACTTTGGGAACCAGCTACAGTCGTGGCAAAGTTCTTGCTCTTCATGGGTGGGGCCAGTTTCTTGCCCCTCTTACAGGCTGCTGTTCTCCAGCTGCGGTAGAAAAAGCCTGGGGTGGCCAATATTTGTATCCACCTCCCAAACAGCACAAGTCGAGCTACTGCTACCTGCTTCCTACGTGCAAGATACTTGTAAGTGGAAAACTACTATTTCAAAGCTCTCTAGGAAGGATTAGGCAGCGGCTTGGTGTGCCCTTTGATGTGACACACTGTAGAATTATAATATTATCCACTGAAAGAGGATACAATTGGGATGGAGAACTAGCAGGTGAGGATCTAGTCTGCTTTTTTTATTCATATAACATCATCAATGTACAATGCATAGGGGGCTTTATCCTTTACCACCCTGTGACATAATTGGGTGAGGAGTTGGTGATCAGTCCAAAGTTATCCAATGAACACTATGGCTGAATGGAGATTTTAACTCAGATCTCCTTCACTAGCTCTTGAAACTATCATTGGCTGGCTTGCACACTAGCTATTTTCTCTGGAAATGCCACCCTTGGATTGTTCATTCTTTTAATGCCCAAATTTGCAAAGTGTTGCATTCCAGCGTTTTCCGAGTTCCGAGTCAGACAATTCAATTTCTGATTTGATTGGTGGCCTTTTTTATTTTACTTTTTGCATTTCAGGGCTCCCGTGCCTTTTAATTTAAAGTTTCCTGTTTGCAGATTCAAACTGTTTGACTGTCTCCTGTTGTTTAAACAAATGGTGGATTAATGCTGAATAACTTCATAATTGCCTCAATATTATTTTTCTCGTGAGGTGGAAAGGCTTTAAATATCCATTTCCTCTCTTCACCTTTTAAAAACAAACATAAAAATGGAGGGGGGAATAATGCAACACAACCAATAATTGAAGCCTCCCGCTCCGTCCACAGGAGCAGAAACTGACATTGGGGCAATTTAAGAGACCATTCCTTACCAGGCCCATAGTCAACAGGAAACCATCAAATGAACAGAACCTGAAAACCGGAAGCTTTTCATAAACAATGGGAACAAACTTTACTGAACAGGAATGGCATGTGAGTAAACACGACAGAAGGACTGTGGCTGTGGGGACTTGCATTGCTAGTTTAGGGAAGTTTTTAATGTGTGATATTTTAATGTATTTTAGTGTTTGTTGGAAGCCGCCCAGAGTGGCTGGGGGGACCTGGCCAGATGGGCAGGGTACAAATAATAAATTATTATTATTATTATTATTATTATTATTATTATTATTATTATTATTATATGCTGTGTAAAAACTTTGTTTCCATTCCCCTTCTACCTAATTATAGTGCCTGAGCAACACACTAGTGTGTCGAATGTAGAAGCCCCACCCTGGGAATGGATCTGGAAAGCTCAGGTTCAAAGTTCTACCTAGGGCCAAACTAGATGCTACCATAACATGATGAAATGGGGGGTAGGGCATGCCAACCCCTTTCTCCCTGACACTTCTTTGCTTTAAATAGGAGGTCCTCAACATGGCATCTGTGGGCACAACCCCCCTGAAAACAACCACCAAAACACCTCCTATCTTTTATTTTTAATTTTTTACATTGAGGGGCTTTTGTGGTTGCTTGGCTAGGGGTGCTTTTGGGGGGGCTTCTTTTTTGTCTGTGTTTCATCTGTTTTGAGGTTTGTAGGTGTTTTGCCTGCTAATGCTTGGAGGGGAAGTAAGTTGATCAACACTAGTGTTTCTTCTGGGAAATGGGTTTTTTTATACTGTCCGTGTCAGTTTCTGAGGCCTAAGAAAGTTTGAACTGCCTTCCCTAAAATCATGGTCACTGCCTCCCCATCTGCTTTGACCTCTGAAATTTATTTATCCCAGGTCCAGCATCAGCAACTGGCACCCTTGGCCAGCTGCCTGGGTCTGCCTCTGACACCACCCTTGAACTCCATATTTTATATATGGGCCAGTGCCCCAAGGAGCATTGGGCAACTGGGTCAAGCCACCACCCACGCCTTCCATGTTGCATCAGGGCCAGGCAACCTGATGCCTTGTAAGTCCCATCAGCCCCAGCCAGCAGAGCCAATGGTCAAGGTTGATGGGTGTTTTCATCCAACAACATCTGGAGGATGCCACATTGGCTACCCCTGCCCTAGAACATTGCTACTTGGATGAACGTGGGGAAAGATGCTTTGGGGGATTAAAATAGTGCCAACACAAGCCCTCCTTGGAGTTCTGCTGCCACCATTGCCTGATAACCCCACCAGGACCCACTGAGGGCACTCTGACCACTGTATTGTCTGGGACAAGTCATTTCTCTCTCTCTCTCTCTTTTAATCTACTTCACAAAGTGGACAGTGTGAAGTTAGATGGCAGGCATTTGAAACAGGCTGGCCTGGCAGTTGTCTTACAATGAGATCCTATGCATGTCTAAAGGGACCCCTGACCATTAGGTCCAGTCGTGGACGACTCTGGGGTTGCGGCGCTCATCTCGCTTTACTGGCCGAGGGAGCCGGGGGTACAGCTTCTGGGTCAGCATCACTAAGCTTCTGGGCCAGCATCACTAAGCCGCTTCTGGCGAACCAGAGCAGCGCACGGAAACGCAGTTTACCTTCCCACCGGGGTGGTACCTATTTATCTACATGCACTTTGACATGCTTTCGAGCTGCTAGGTTGGCAGGAGCTGGGACCGAGCAACGGGAGCTCACCCCATCGCGGGGATTCGAACTGCCGACCTTCTGATTGGCAAGCCCAAGAGGCTGTGGTTTAGACCACAGCACCCAGAAGCAAATCCTATTGAGTTCAGCGGGGCTTCCTCCCAGGTAACCTGGATGCAAAGCAGATGCTCTGCTCCTGAGCTGTAAGGCATACAGTGGCACTGAGTTACAGTTCATGAGAAATAACAGCAGGCATCTTTGCTTAGCTGCATGGCAATACCAGCTCAAGTGCCAGGCAGAAAGCAAGTGCAAAGAGCTATTGCCGGTGCTCAGCTGCTTCTAAATTTAGCTTCATTCCTAACAACTGGCAAGGCTTTGGACTAAGCTGAAATGAGCATAAAATCCACTAAACAAACAGCCTTTAGCTGAAGCTGCTCTCTCGCCTTCCAACGGCTGTGTGCCATCTTCGCGTCTTTCCAATCTTGTTCCTGAGTTAGATGATTTCTGGGCAGTCCTTTAGTATACTGGTAAAACTCCCAGGGCAGCATGCAATTAGTCATAACCTTAGGTAGGGGCGGGGGAGCCAGCATAAAAGTAGCTGGCCATGAAATAAATAAAATCCAGCAGAGCTATACCATGCAACTAAAATCATTTCAATAAGGTGCTGGGCGGTTTTTTTTAGGTCTTCACCTGGCATTGAGAGAGCAGCTAGGTGGGCCACCAGGGAAGTTTCTCAAGGGGCTGCATTTCATAGATGGAGTCCATGCCCCTCAAAGCCATTTCCAGTCATCACCTGGCATCCACCTGTATAGTGGGGCAAGAGATGGGACCTGGGAAGCTTTGTGAATAATGGAGCCTTTGGGCTGAATAAGGTGCACCTTCAGGTAGCCAAGAGTCATTTAGAACTCTATAGATAACAATGAATTGCTCCCACTAAATTGCTTTGAATTGCCCCCACTAAGCAGCAAGGTAGGGCTGTTGTTTTAAGTCCTGGCAAGATGCTTCCTTATAGCTGTTCCAGTAAGCAACCTAGTATTTTTGTGGTATGCTATGTCTGAAAAGTCTTCAAGGGCAGCCCCATGTATATAGCATTTCAGTAGTATGGTTGAGAGGTTAGCAGTGCATGGATAACTGTGGAGTTCTCCCTCTTCTAGGCCTGAGCCAGAGAGCCCCAACATGGGAGAGGTCCAAGGTCCAGCTGACAACTGTCTGCTCAGGGCAATATTTGCTTTGGTGAAATTTGCCTGAGAGGGAAGTGTTAGATTTTCTCACAGTGCAAGCCCTAGAAACGTAAAAACCATTTGAAACTTGTTCACAAGCCGATTATTATGCAGATCAGTCAACATTATCCTTTCCCTCATTGCCTCAAATGCTTTGTGCCATCTGTTGGTAACAAACCTGCATCAGGCAAATTACCCATTGATTAGGGCGCCTCTGATAATTGGGGTAGAAACTCGTGGAGACAGGCTCAGCAGTGGGCAGAGGAAAGCTACTGGTGTGAAAAGAGATGGACCCTACGGAGTCAAGGTCTTGCATCCAAATGTATGTTGGACACGGCTTCTTCCTGAAAATGACTAGGACCAAGATCAGCTGCGTACGTTTCTTTCAACTGCAGTAATTCCCTGCAGTGATTCCTGATTGATTTCTTGTTGGGCAATCAGGACTCTAGTAATTCATTTCCTGTGCACAATATTCCTGTTCCTGCATAGTCTGCATATAGGGACAGCCTAGTGCAGTGATGGCTAACCTTGACACTCCAGATGTTTTGGGACTACAACTCCCATCATCCCTGACCACTGGTCCTGTTAGCTAGGGATGATGGGAGTTGTAGTTCCAAAACATCTGGGGTGTCAAGGTTAGCCATCACTGGCCTAGTGAACTACAGTGAACCAATAATGCACCAGTATTCATAGAATCATAGAATCAGAGTTGGAAGAGACCACAAGGGCCATCCAGTCCAACCCCCTGCCAAGCAGGAAACACCATCAAAGCATTCCTGACAAAGCATTCAATGTGGTGTTCTTTAGATACAGACTACAACTCTCATCATCCCTGGCCACTGGCTACGTTGACTGGGACTGATGGGAGATGGAGTTCAGCAACATCAGCAGGGTACCATATTGGCTACCCCTGACACAGTGGAGCCAAGTTGATCTGGGCAGAGCTTGCTAATGTGATCTCACTCCTCACATGCACATCTTCACTCAAGCCATGTCCATCATAAGGACAGGGCTGTGATTTGTGAAACAGAAAAATCCACTAACCTAGCCATGAATGTGTGCGCTTGCCTTCCCAGATTCAGATCCCGCCCCACCCCCACTCCCCTGTTCTGCAACACAGCGATTATACCAATGGCCTACCTTACAAAATTGTTGTAAGGATTGCTGTGATAATGTGCAAAAAAAAGATTACTAATGCACCGAGTCTTATTACACGAGGCCTACAATATGAAGCCTTTATGAAGGCTTGCAGGGGGATATATGAAAAAGTAACAGCATGGGATAAAGCAACTGATGAACATACACAAATAAAATGTTAAGTGTGAATATGTAGGCGAGTTTAGGTCCACAAATGACCAAAGGCAAAGTTTGTCAAATGGTAATAGGTATTTGTTAATCCCTGTGACATTCGCCTCTGCTCCACAGAAGAGAGAAAAGGGATCTACACTGGCAATGGAAGATACAGAAGTAAGATACAGTCATCTACACCATAGGCAAATTCTGCCCTCCAGATGTTTTGGGACTACAACTCCCATCACCCCTAGCTAACGGGACCAGTGGTCAGGGATGATGGGAGTTGTAGTCCCAAAACATCTGGAGGACCGAGCTTGCCTATGCCTGATCTACACAAATTTATGTGCCTGCCATCTACATGAAATCCAACAGTCTGCCAGCAGAATTGACATCACTGAGAGAACAGACCCCCCTTTCACAGCCCCCCCAAACTCTAGAGGATTGAGGTACCCTCTGAAACAGATGAGGGACCTGGGAAGTCCCACTGCGCAAGCCCCATGACGCAGTGCTGATGTTGCCCGCTGACTTCTAATGGATCCTAGGCAGCGCGCAACAATGCAACCTGGAGGAAAAGACACCCAGATGAGACCTAGAGGCTATCTGGCAGCAAGGTTGGGAGGGCATAAAGCCGTCTTCCTGCCCAGCTCAACATTTTGTCCGTACCAATAAAGGGCACCTGCAGGCCGGGAGACACAATTCTCATTACGTCAGTGCATAAAGCCCCCGATTCACCTCTATATTATGGAAAGACAATACACCCAACAAGGAAACCAGCAGGCCTCCCCTATCAGTCACACCCCTTTCAGAATTATTTCCTTCTTTTCTTCTCCGCTTCCCAAGTTCAATTTCGGCGAGTTTCACTCTCTCCCCCACCTGCTCTTCCCATATTAAACATTGATGCAGGAGCGGAACGTGATAGTGGTGGCATCTCTTTACCGATGCAGCGAGTGGAGGAAGGGCTGGGGGGGGGGCGGAGGAGGAGGAGGGTTGATGCTGAGGGTGGGGGAGACGTGGTGGAAATGATCGGTCGGCGAGCCTGCTTTGGAGGGGAAGCAACAGAGAGGAAGCGGGGAGTAACATCTGGCAGGCAGAAGCAGGGCTGAGAGTGGGGTCAGAAACAGGCCTTGCGCTGAGGCAGGTCATTGTATATGCACTTTCAGCCTCAACAGTGGAACGAGGAGGGTGTAACATTACACACTTTCTCTTAAAGCCTACCCAGGTAGCAAGCTTTGCAAGGCACCGGCAGCCTGTTCAGCAGCAAGGGTGTTTTTAGAGATGGCACAAACCTCACCCAGCAGGCACATGCTATTTCGGATCATCAACAGTTCTTGGTCAGGTTCAGAGGCAGAAGGTAATTGAAGATGGGCAAAGACCCTACAGGAGCTGATAAGCTACGCCTGCATCTTTGCTCAGTTATCAACAGTATCCAATGAGCGTCTGAAATCAGAAGCAGCAATGGGCTGAAGAGAGGTGTTTCAAAACATACTCATCTATATGCTGGTGACCATTAATATTACTGCAAAGCTCAGAAGACAAACTGACCAACAGGTTCGGTTTGCTTCCCATCATGATCTCGAACCAACAAACTATGAAGCACTTAAATGTATGCACACCTATACAGGGTTGCACAGGTTTACAGCATCAGTAACCTCTCCAAGGCTCAAAACACCAACCTAATGTAATAACTGTGAGATAGGCTATGTGGAGAAATTAATTTGGCCAAGGCTACCCTTGTGGGCATAAAAGACTTTGTTCTTCCAGTTGCTATTGGAATAAATTATTGATCCACAAATCCACATGACTTCAAATGTGAAATTAATTATTTGCATACAACTGAAACCTCTGCTTTATAATCTGTTATCAATTTGTTTTTAAGTAAACCCTTTTCTCGGTCTTTGACAAAACAGTGGCATCTAGTGGCTGGTCCCAGTGTTTTTACTCTTACTTCAGCTTAGCATTTTTAGAACAAGATGGGGGTGATAGTCGAGAAACCTAGTTGTTCTGGATAAATGCAAAATGAGTGGCAGATTAATATTTATGAATTCCTGTACTAGAACGGTTTCAACAATTACATTATATACAATTAGAATTTCATGTATTTCCAGTTATTGTTTAGCTAGCTTAACAGCAATATGGCTATAACAAAAAACAAAAAACTTTTAACTACTGCATAACAAAATTTGCTTTGGGGTGCGAGGTCTCTTTGTTGGTCGCCCGAATGACACAGATGTTACAGAAAAGGACAGCACCTGTCAGTGGTCCAAACACTCTATCAAGAAACAATAAATCCAGAGAGAAAGGCATCTGGTTGGCCACGGTAAGAAGTGGGTGCATGGTTCTTCTGTATATTTTGGGGTGTTTATATATCAGTCTTACAATAATTTCAGCTGACATGATTACTGTAAGACCATGACCCTGTACCATTTGTACTGTTATCATCTTTCATTTTCTTCCTTTTGCTGTTCTTGAGGAAAAGCTACAGCTGTGGAAACGGGTTATGGTTTAATGGCACAGCATCTGCTTTGCATGCCGAAGGTTTCAGGTTCAATCTCCAGAAAGGCCCACAGTTCAATCTATGGCACCTCCAGGTAGGACTTGGACTGTCTGAAACCCCGAAGAGCTGCTGCCAGCCAGAGCAGGCAATGCTGATCTGGGTGGACCCATGCATGGTCTAACTCAGTGTTAAGGCAGCTTCTATGTACTGATTCACAACATCAAAAAACAAAACAAAACAAAACAAAACAAAACATCATAGCTAGATTTCAAAAAGCCCAATTAAAATTAGTGTGCGTTTTAGTGACAGAGTCTTGTAGCTTATGCCCTGACCAAAAAAACAAAAGGTCAAGGGAAGCCACACACCAGGACGTTTACTCCCAGCATCTCATGGTGACAATCTAGGCTCTCAGCACATCTAGATGGCAATGCATCCCCAATAACTGTTTATTCCGATTCAGCTTTAAAGAGCAGGTTTTTGTGGAGAATGCTCCAGAGCTTAAAGGGGGTGTGTGTGCTTGGACACACAGCTTTAAAGCATAGACTGTGTCTGTAAAGAGTGGGGCAAAATGTTAAGTGTGGATTGCACGTAATTGCACAAGTCTGACTCAAACAGAAATTGGATTTGGCATGTTGAAGGCTACCACTGACCTCAAGAAGAAATCCATCTTTAATATTGATAATGAACATGGTGAGCAGGAAATGCTAAGCATCATCCTGCACAATTCTAGAAAGTTTGTAATAACAGTTGAGTTTCCCCATGAACAATTCCTGTTTCTGTGTCGCATATTACTTTTAGTGTCCACATAGTAAGTAATATTTTTAATTGAAACTAATGAGACACAGGTGCTCCACAGCCTCATCACACCAGAAGCAGGCAGCCACACGCATATTCCAATCATCCAATAAAAACCTCAAAAGCCAGCTGACCATTTCGGAAAATTTTAATGTGCAATAAAAAATAACAACTGAGGCACATCCTTAGAAGCAGCTTCACCATAGAAACCCTCTAGTTCAGACATAACCTTGCTCGTTATTAAAGGTAATTCATAACCAGAACTAAGAGCAAGTGGATCAGTCACAACCTGGACCCATCCTGTGCTTCCCATTCATGCTGTTTGGTTGCGTCTTATTAAGGTTTAACTCTGCCCAAAAGAAAGGCCGCAACTGCAGGTGAGGAAATGGAGGCGCCACTGAGACGATCGGCTAGATTATCTGCTAAACCTGCCCCCACCCACCTAAACCAGAGTCAAAGCCCCCAAAGGAAACACCTAAGAAAGAAAAAGGAGCAAATGATAGGAGAGAGGACTGAAAGGTAGTCAGAGGGGAGAGAGGAGCAAAGGAAAAAGATGAATCTAAGCAAGAAGATGCTAAAGAAGATGCTGAAGTGTCTGACAACAAGTCAAATTCTGAATCACAAATCACAAACCCCCTTCATTTCCATCATTTGGTATCCGTACCTCCATACTGTATTGGTAAGAGAGGAATATTTTTCTCAACTCTTTTATAAATGCAGGTTTTCTTAGACATTATGGAATGTCTTCATTTCAGTTCCTTGTATCTTAAACCAACGGGAAAACAAACAAAATCATTGTTTTGTAATAGTCACAGCTTGTATGGTACCTGGAAAGAATGAGTGGTGGGTAGCTATTGACTTCTGTCGCTATATAATCCCTTTTGTTTCGTAGGTCATAAAAAGACTTCGAATTTTCACCCTTGTTATGTGCTGAATGGTTTCTTAAAGTAGGGCAGTCTAAAAATGATTATAATAACGCCACAAAATAATTCCATCAGACATTCCGATGGTTGTGTGGGTTGCTTTTATAAAGAAGCTGGGATATTTTCATAAAAAATCATAAGGAACTAGAAACCTTGTATCCTAAATGTAGTTCTATATGTCACATTGTACAGAATAATAAAGAATGTAAAAAAAAGGGGGGGGGGGAGAACTAGAACCAAGAGGAAATGTAGTTCTAATTACATAGTACCTTTGACATGATTTAAACTTTTGAGTCCCTTGGCTTTCCTTGTGACCTAAACTCTATTCCACATCATTAATGCCTTTAAAGAGGGAGGGAGGAAAGATACCTTTCAGCTCTGCAACTACATCCAACAGTTGTTCCAGCCACACCATTTTACTATGGTCATTTAAGGATGTGAATCCTGAATTGTCCTGCTCCAGCTTCAGGATGGATTTGCTGTTGGCGACATGCAAGTTTCCAATTCTATGTTTTAATATCAGTCCACAAAAATGTGCAGCTAATAGTGTACAGCTGTTAAGACCAGGAATGGCCAGGTGCTGCTCTAATTAGGGGCAGTGTGAACATTCAAATGAGAGATTGTAAAAAATAAAAAGGCAACAAAACTAGCATGGAACATCTTAGATCTGCACAAATGCTATCAAGTCAGAGTGCCATAATTTTTTTCCCGCATACTGTGAACAAAATGAAGAAATCTTACAGAATGTTAACAATCTGCAGCTACCTGACATTAGCTTTCAGAAAACTAGGGGGAGTGGGGGGGAGAACAACACAACCTCAAAAGAGAAAAATAAAAATGTAGCATTTTACATGGAATTGCTTTGCCTGAAAGTGAAGCTTTTATGCCATATTACAGGCATAGGCAAACTCGGCCCTCCAGATGTTTTAGGACAATTCCCATCATCCCTGACCACTGGTCCTGTTAGCTAGTGATGATGGGAGTTGTAGTCCCAAAACATCTGGAGAGCCGAGTCTGCCTATGCCTGCCATATTAATACAATGGACGTGTGTCCGGAACAGGACTTCATGCACAATTTCTCCTTATGTTTCTGACACAGAACGCGATCTCAGTCTCACAACCAAGAAAAACAGCAGGAGAAGCTCCACATTGGAAAACAATACAAGTGTATCCCCACCACGGCCCAATTCTTTATAGAAATATGGGCATAATCCAGATATGGTAACACAAGCGGTAATGTTTGGTTACCTCTCAGCAAGAAAAACATCCATTTAGAATTCATATTAAGGACGTCTCTGAAGAAGCTTTGCGTAGGCAGCTGTTAAGAGTGCTTTGTAGAGCTTCAATATAATTGCCTTAGTAGCAATGACCATTACTGACACCCCACTTTGCCCCACTAACTTACAGATTGTGAGACTCGCATAATACTTTTTCCAATCCCCATCGAGCTCACATGCCTAAGGTGCCTGGTGGCTAGCTGCCAAGCCTCATGCTCTCTCTGCAGGCAGTTTCATGCTCCAGTGCAGGCAGGAACATGTCGTCCTTACAGCCAGCTCTGCATTTCCTCTTCATACCTCTGTGGATCAATGAAAGGCTTGTCAATAGACCGGATCATCAGCTCTCCACAATACACACATTCAGCTGCCACAATATCATCAATGTCGGCTTTCATCTGCTCACGGCTTAACTGTCCCTTTCCTTGGCTAGAAGTATCGGTGTCCTTAGGCCGGTGGTGGGATTTGGAGGGCTGGCTTGTGGCCGAGAGCTTCTTTTGAAGGTCTTCCAGTTTAGCCTGCTTATAGGCGGGCAAGTTTGGATAAACTGCCTGCAGAAGGCAATCGTAGTGGAACATGTGCCCACAGAGGAAGAGGTAGAAGGGGCGGTTCAGGAGCGGGAAGTCACATGCCGCACATTTCTCCTGGGGTTCCACAGAGCCATATTTGTTCCTCATTTCCTGAATATCTTCCCGGATCCTTTTGGCGCTCTGTGTGGCTTCCTCCATCTCCGTCTTCAGTTCCTCTATGTGCTTGTTGTAGGCCTCTAGAGAGTTGCAGATGGCTTCCTTGAAGTGATCGATGGTGACAAAGTCTGGAAAGAATGGCAGGACATCTTCAATCTTCAGCAGGTTGCAGCTGGAAAGGCAGGCCATGGCCTTCTTGACGTCCTTCTCTTCCTGGACGACATGTCGCGCGATCTTCAGCCAAAGCTTCTTCCTCAGCTCCTCATCATCTTCAGGGAGGTCTGCACAGGACTTTGCCATATCTACATCCACCTGGGAAGAACAAAGCAAAAAGGAAGGAAAGGAAGGTAAGGAACTAGTCACCATTCACCCTTCGCTCCTGTCACTAAATACACGGTTGGTAAAGGAAAGACACTGCTAAGAGGAACCAGACGAGTTACATCAAAATAAAGGTAACAAGAGGAAGATGGTGCATCTCATCTCCCCCCACCAAATCTTGATGTTGTTTTGGGTTGCTGCTTTCAGTGGTCCGGGATCATTTTGAAAACTCATCTATCCAGAGATGAAACAAGACAGAAAAATTCAAAAGGAGTTGCATTTCTCCATGGGACACACTTTTTGCTCTTAATCAACATGGCTGGGAAAATCCAGCGAGATGGGTGGGGTATAAATAATAAAATTATTATTATTATTATTAACATAGAGAGAATTAATAATGCAGAAGACCATTTGGATGCTCTCCTTACAAAATGGAGGTTACTGGATGCTTTCATTAATTGCCCACGAGAACAATAAAGAGTCATATGGCACCTTAAAGAGGAACACATTGAAGAAATTCACATTTCAAAGGCTTGTCTGAAAGACAATGAAGACAGGGATGGTTCCTGCAGAGCCTCTACTGGCAGGGAGTTTCACAAGGCAGGACCTGCCATGCTAAGGGCTCAGTCCCTAATAAAGGCTGACTGAACCTTAAGGGCATGGGGAACCACAAGAAGTGCCCCATATACACATGGCCGGGAGAAGGAATTCTAAGCAGTGAAGTCAGAGGAAAACTAAATGAAAGAAGTACAGACAGTGGGTTATATCAAACTCATGTCTCTCCACGGATGAAAGGCTTGGAGTCTTCCACCAGTGGAACACAGATCAATGTGATCTTTGGCGATTTTGCCCTCCCCATTATATTACTTCCTGTGCTATTCCAAAGGGTCTCCCAACCCTCTGGAGCAGATTGGAAGCGACGCAGGGGGGAGGGGGGATTTCCAAAGATGGCTTCACTCACTGTTCCACTCACAGAAGTCTCTGCTGGATCTACCGTAAGAGCCTTTCAACAGCAGACGGACACCAAGTATACACAGCCCAGCAGCAATTACGCTGACATAGAAGAGCTAAATGAAATGTTGTTGTCTAGAAACAGAATCTCTCAAAATGCCAGGTGCTGGGACAGATAACCATACACTTCTTGTGAGTTTCCCCCCAAACAACTGCTAGCTGTTTAGGGAAATTTTTAATCTGTAACATGTTAATGTATTGTTTTTTAATATTTGCTGGAAGCCGCCCAGAGTGGCTGGGGAGACCCAGCCAGATGGGTGGGGTACAAATAATAAATTATTATTATAGCTGCTGCTGAAAAGAACACCCAACCAGGCCAGCAATGCAATTATTCCATTAGACAATGCTGTGCTAACAGACTCTTGCTTTCCAGACAATGAATACGACAACAGTGTTTCCAGGTCTTCTGTCTACACCAAAACTTCCACAATCCTTTCAAGCCTTGAAATAAATCTAATGCATTTTCAAGCGCATAAACGAATGGGGTCATTGTTCCCCTACCTGCAAAGCGAGATCCACAGCTTCCTCATACATCTCCATAACTTTGTACACATGGACACAAGCCCGGTGGTGGCCGTGTTCTGCACAGAGCCGAAGTGCGTACTTCAGGTCATAGTGGATGTTGTCGGCATAGGTTCCAGCGCGTTCCAGGTACGACAACAGCGAGTCAGGGCGACACAGAGCATAGAGCGACAAGAGGTAATTATGAATGGCCTGCTGAGTTTCCTTCAGTTCGCTCACGCAGAACTCCATGTATCGAATGGCTTCGTTGATCTGCTCGGTGCTCCCGCTCTGGCTGTAGTTGACAAGGGCGGGGATGAGGTTCTTAGCATCCAGTTTCTTCCCCATTTCAATCCAAGCATCCACCAGCTTCTTGGGGATGTGCTGGATCAAGACTGGAGAAAACTTGTAGAAGAGCACGTCGTCCCTGATTTTGGACAGGACTTCCAGTGCTTCGTTGTAATTCTCATGCTGGCAGTAATGGGCTATCACCCGTTCGTAGTCGTGCATTATGACGGCAAAGTACACCATGTGTTCCGTGTCCCCGTGGCTTGCCAGCAGCTCGTGAATGGTTGCTCGGTTGTTGAACAGGCAGTCTTTGTTTTTGGGGCTGCCCAAGAAGCTGCGGAACTTGTCCCGGGTCTTCTCGTAGAGGTCCCGCTTTGATGCGTCTGCTTCCAGGACTCCTAGGCGGTTTAAGTACAGCTCCGTCAGCCATGTGGTCAGCAGGGTTGTCTGAGTCTTTTCAGAAGGCTTCAAGCTAGCCAGTTTCTTAATCAGAAACTCCATCAGCGCCTCTTCCTGCTTGGCTTCAATAAATTTAAGAGCAATCTCCTCAAAGTAATTTTGAGTCAATGCGTAACACTTTGCGCTATCCAGGTATCTCTTGTTCTGGAAGCAATATTCGGCCTCCTTGGCCAGCACGATATCCAAGCACTCGGGGCGGTCCTTGCAGTACTCTTTAGCCAGATCAAACTTGTTGATGTTCGTATACATCTTCCACACGTCACGGGACTCTCGCTGCACGTTGTATCGAAACACGGCCTTTTCTGTGTGGATCCAGATTTGCCCAAAGGCGGGGTCTTTGATCATACGCTTCAGCGAGCCAAACTTTTCCAAGAACACATCCTGGAAGACAACTTGCCCATTCAGGGTACACACAGCCTTCACTCTGTCGGGAAACAGCAGCAGAAAATGAAACTGGGTGAGCACTATATTCATGGGCTTGTTGGCTACCGCGTCTACGTCAGATGGATATTCCCAGACCTGCTCATCACTAAGAATAGAGTCGGGACGTCCGTAGTCCAGCGATCCATACAGGACACCGTTGCCCATCATCCAAGCAAAAGCACTGGGGGTGGAGCGAAGCTTAGGTGTATAAAATGCAATTTCGCTGTAGCCAAGGCTAGCTGGAAACTCACGGAAGCCAGGCAGGTGATCTGCAGGCATGCTAAATATTGCTCCGAAGGCTTGCTGCTCAGATCCCTCTGGAATCTTGCCAACAAACTGGAAAAGCCTCTTGCGAGTAGTGGCAATGATAAAGCACTTCCCATCAATTCCTCGTTCTATCTCGAGGCAGCAGACTGGGGCAGGCCCTGCCTCCTCTTCTAGGTTATAGATCTGGCGGAAATACTGGTCAGGGTTAGTGCCGAAGAGACTGCCTTCACTGACCGAGACCTCAGCCTCATATATCTGGCCTTGGGATGTTCCCACCAAAATGGGGCCCGTGTTCATCTCCGAGCCAAGGAACTTGTTCCAGCCCACACTTTCAATCAAATGACCTTTCCAGCGTGACAGGATCCGCACCTTCTGAGCACTTCGGTTCAAATAGAGGCACTCACTGGTGTTCAGGGCAATGATAAGGTGAGAACCTGTAGTAAAAAAGGGATACAGCAACAAAGATGAAAACAGAGGATCATAGCAAAATACCTCTCCTTAGATGCATCTTCTGATGCCTAAAGTTTTCAGAAGGTTCTAGAAATAGAGAAGCACAAAATATTCAACTCCCCCCCTCCACATCATATTTGTCATATCATTAAATACCTAGCATAACACTATAACATACCTATCATGCACATTTAGACAAGAAGGCCATTAAAAATCCTGATTATTCTTCAGGAATCTCCAATCTTCATTGTTTCCATCCAAATGAGAACATTCATAATTATGCATGTGACTTAGAATTTGGCTTCTTTTGGTGTCAGTAGATGTCAAATTTGCTACAAATTTGAATATTTTTAAAACCCTTACTAAGATTTCAGCTAACACATTACTTTACCTTATTTCAGTTAACAGAAACACATTCTTCAACATTACCAGCTTCACTCAAAGATCAGTTTATCTTGAGAAGACAGAAAGCATACATCAGGCATAGGTAAACTCGGCCCTCCAGATGTTTTGAGACTACAATTCCCATCATCCCTGACCACTGATCCTGCTAGCTAGGGATCATGGGAGTTGTAGGCCAAAAACAGCTGGAGGGCCGAGTTTGAGGAAGCCTGGCATACAAGCTGCAGTGCCCCTGTGATAAATCTTAAGATAACAACTTGTGGACATCCAAGTCTGAATATCATCACTGTGCTATGACCACATTTAATCGGCAAAAAGTGTACTGAAGGAATACCCTTACAGGATGGCCTGACCAAAAATATAGGTAAAGGAAGAAAGAAAAACAGAGGCTATTGCAAATGTGTGTTTTCCCATGAATGTGTACTTTACAAAAAATCCCTTAAGGGAGAAAAATATATTTTGTTAATATTGTATATGGAGTGAACTAGGGATGGCTTTTCTAGACATAAACATTCATATTGCATGTAACAAACAAACAAACCCCATAACATGTTTGTGGCATTTACTGAAGATGCCAAAGAGCACTTTGCACCTCCTCTTATTGCCTCACCTGTGTGGTCCAAAAAGAGCTTGTGAACTCTGGCTTCATCCTTTCGTCCAAGCTCTACCTGGTTAGGCTCATCTGCCTTGGCCAGGTCAAGCCTACATAAAAGGGGAAAGAAAGCAAATTGTTGAAAATTACGGGGCAGGATTGTGCGGGACTAGCAGAAACTTTGCTGCTTGGCAGAATTATCATTCAGGCTGGGATTTGGGACTGGAACAGCCTCAGTTGCCCTGACTGATGTTCTGTTCCTGATGTCCCCATCTAGGTGTTAATTATGCTGGATCTCTCAACAGCTTTTGATATCAACATCCATGGTTTATTATGAGACTGCCTCTGTGAGATGGGAGCATTGCGCTATTGTGGTTCTTCCTACCTACAGCGTTAGTTCCAGATGGCGGCACTGGGCAACTTCTGCTCTGCCCTGTCACTATTAATCTGTGAGGTACTGCGGGGTTCTATGCTGTCCTCCATGCTATCTAACATATATATAAAGTTGCTGGGAGAGGTCAGCAAATATTTGGGAGTTAAGTGCCATCAGTATGCTGACAACACTCAGATCTTTTTCTCCAAGTCACTTGAGTCAGGTGAAGGGGCTAGGCCACTGTCTGGTCAGCATAATGGGCTCAATGAGGGCCAGTTAAATAAAACTGAATCCCAGCAAGTCACAGGTTGTGTAAAGTAGGTACAGACCCTGAGGTTGTCATATGAGGCCCTTTGCCATGTGCCTCCGAGGGTGGTGACAAGAAAAAGGACCTTCTCAGTTATGGACCCCATTTTGTGGAATGCACCCCACAGCAAAGTCCGCCAAACACAGACATTGACATCATTTTGGCACTAGATGAAGACTCTCCTCTTCTCCCAGACATTTGACTGTTAACATCCTTGGGTTCTGCTGGACATTTAAAGGGATTTACTTTGTGCCAATTATGATACATGTATTCTCCTTGGAGTTGTGTGGGTCGCTTTTAGGATTGTGCTGACACAGTTGTGGGTTGACTATCTCTGCTTTCAATTCATGTATATTTTTATATTGTTTGTAATTTTATGTTGGGATTATTATTTTTTAGTAGAAAGCGTCTAATAAATTGAGTAATAATAGGAGGGAGGAATTCAGCATCATGTTCTTCTTTCATCCTTCCCACACCCTATGAAATTTCAAACAGGATAACAAAAGACTGCACATACCTAAAAATGATGTCTTTTCCAAGACTCATACACAGCTGGTTTGAAGAGACAACCAGGCTATTAATCTTTTCAGGGGGGTTGAAATCAATCCTCTGTTTGTTAAAAATTGGGGTCTCTTTTTCTAGGCGAGCATTCACATACCCTTAAAAAAAGAAGGAAACAGTTAGGTTTTTAAAAAATTGAAATCGAACTGCAGCACAATCCTGTGTATAAACCCCCAACCCCAATGCATGTACTTACTAGACATGGAAAAGTGATCCAATTACATACACTGCATTTACTGAAAACAGTTAACTGCCTTTGTGCCAAATAAAATAAAGAGAAACATTAATTTATTCCTGTTGAGGCATGTGCAGAGTGCCCATCCTCATGCCAGCAGAGTGTGCCAAAAGAACAAAGACCAAAGAGCTCTAGGAAGAGTCAGTTGCTTTATATAAGCCATGAATAAGCCAGAAAAAGAATGACCAACACACAAATAATAATGCAAGCAAGTTTGCAAAATGTATGCACTGCAGATGAAATGCAACATCAAGGGAGGGGTGCTTCTAGGACTAAGGTGAAACTGTGAATCTCCCTTGTCATTTTTATAGCTGAGTGCTGCATGTTATAGAAGTAATTTTGATATATTTATTGTATTGGAATGTGGTTGTTTGATATGTTATTATAATTGCTTTTGTTTTGCTATGTTATGAAATGGTTGCTTTGTTAATATGAAATTGTTTTTGTAATATTTGTTTGAAATGCATCCATTTATTTGTTGTAAGCCACTTTGACCATGGTTGGGGTTTTTTTTTTAGCAAAGTGGCATACAAGTAAAATGAATGAATGAATAAAATGCATACAAAAGCAGACTGTGGAGTAGGTTAAACACACGACTATTATAAGAATCTCAGTGTTAAAAGATATTAATCTGGAAATATTGAGAATAAAGATACAACTTGTTTCCAAGCAGACATGCACAGCATTGTGCTGTAACATTATAATCTCTCATTCAATCAACAATTAAAGATGATGACTCAAAGTGGAAATGAATCTAATGTGCTTTCCAAAACATATATCCCTTTCCTTTTGGTTCACTTTCCACTTTAAAAGTGTTCCGTTAAATGCAGGAAATTACAACACACATGCTAATGACAGCTGCAAACAATTTCACTAAACACACAACCACATTTGTTGAGGCTTTCATCTCACTAGTTTCTGCAAACGTTAGTGGACAGCAAATTGCACTGGCCGATTCAGAAAGATGCAGAATCTTCATTCATACAAATATTCAAGTATGTTATTTTACTACACAGATACAGAGTCTTCTGTTTGGGAAACTTAAAAATGTGTAGTTCCAAGAACTTTTGAAACCTTCCCAAGGTAAATATGTCTCTTTTCAAGATCAAGGAGAAAAGCATAGTTTTCCACTGAACTGGAAAATAGTGTGACATCCTCATAGAACAACACATAAATGGAGCCATTTTTTTATCATCCACAAAGAGATAGTATCAGAGCTTTTGGACCACATCTGCCCTTCAAAGACACCCATTTTTCCTAGGTTCACATTTATTTTAAGTCCGCAGAACACCAGAAAACCCTTTAAACAAGATCTGCTAACAAGATCTGCCCATATCACCTCAGGGTGGATGACAAAAAGGGATGAGCAGTTGTGGGTCCCTTCCCAAGTTAATTAATATCAGATTCACTGGAAGTAAATGTGGGGGCAGAGAGCGGAGAACCCAGATGCCAAAGGAATTTATATAAGCGGCAGTACAAGCCTGGGAAAATGTTCACAAGTAACATGTACTTGGAAGAACTGACACGGATTAAAGCAAATGTTCCAGATCATCCGGCTTCATTCTTTGCAACATTGACCTATGCTGTTCCACTTGCCTCAGTTCTTCCCAAAGAGTTCCTTACTATATTCTGGGATGGGAAAGTTCCATTAGCACTGAACTGAATCACAGAACGGCACTATAGCAGCTGTCTTCCATATTTTGACCCTGCTTTAAGGTTACCCTCAAATCACAACCTGTGTTAAAATAGGACAGCATCTAGATAACCACAGATTCTGTTTGCTTTTCATTCAAATGGGTGTGACACGAAAAATAAAAATTGTATGACAGAGTATAACAAGAGGTCAGCTGTGGGCTCCTTTTTTCAACTATCGTTTCTGTTCTGTTGAGACTATCTGTAGTATCTGAAGGACCATCTCTTCCCACAACCTGTGGGTTGGAACCAGCACAGAAGGCCCTGTTGTACATCCTAACATTCAGTGACACAGGACTGAATTTCTTCTCCAGTAGCATCTTCTAGACCACGGGTGTCAAACACAAGGTCCGCGGGCCAAATCCGGCCCGCCAGACCTCATCATGTGGCCCGTGTAGCCGCCGCCACATGACCCTAAAAGAAAAAGGAAAGGACTGGAGACGGCTTCGCTACCCGATCGCCCAGGGTCAGGCACAGGCGCAGCGTGCAGGTGGCCTGGCCGGAGCCCCGCCAAGGAAGGGGCAGGGAGGCGGGCGGAAGCGGCGGGATGCCCCCGGAGCCCAGGCAGCGTGAGTCGGCTCGGTTCCCGCAGGAAGGCGCGGCCGGAGGAGCGCGGCGGGCGGCTTCTCTTCCCGGAGCAGTGGAGGGCAGACGCGGCGGCGGCTGCTGCTTCTCCTCGTGCTTTTCGTGCGCCGCCTCCTCCTCCGCCATGGCGCAGCCCTCCTTCTCCCTGGCCGCCTGCGAAGTGATCGGCTTCGACCTGGACCACACGCTGTGCCGCTACCACCTGGTCGAGAGCACCCGGGTGAGTGAGGGGCAGCTGAGGGGAGACGGCAAGGCGAGCGCCGGGGCAGCCGGAGCGGGCGGCGTCCGCTCTTCGCACGCTGCTCCGCCGCCCCCTCCGCCCTCGCCGCAGCCTCAGCCGGGCGCTCCGCCACCGCCGGCAGAGAGCGGCGCTGCGACGTCTCCGCGCGGCTGAAACGGGCCCCGCGGGCGCCTCGGGGAGGGGACTCTTCGGCTGAAGCGGCGGCGTGGTTTTGGCGGGCCTCTTCGGTCTGCAGGCCTGCTGGCGAAGCGGGGAAACTCCCGCCCCCTCGAGTCCTTTGGCGCCGCATTTCTGCTCGCTGCCCAGGGCACAGTCAGCCCCTTGAAGGCAGTGGAGCCTCCTTCCGAGCAGGCGCGCGCAGGAGGAGTCTTTCAGCGCAACGCTGCTCGGGCCACGGGGCTCCGTGGAGGCGCTTACTGCCGAGTAGGCAAGCGTTGGATGGGGAAGAGGGCTCGGGAGTTGCTTCCCGTAGGCATCTGGCTGGCCGCTGTCAGTGCAGGATGCTGGGCTAGAGATGCCCAGATCCAGCGGGGGAATCACGTACCAGCAGCAACTCGCCCTTGTGTTTCTTCCAGCGGCTGCGAGGGTGAGAGGGAGGGAGGGAGAGAGAAAGCCTCTCGCACACACACAGGCAAGGCACGTCGCGGGCGATGGGCTTTTCCTCTCTACCCTGAGAGAGGGAGAGAGAAAACCTTGCGCGCGTGCACAGGCAAGGCACGTCGCCCGCGATGGACTTTTCCTCTCTACCCTGCGTTGCTGCGTAATTGTACATTTGAATATCTACTTGCCATTATTCTGACTATGTTTCTGCTTTCAGAGCTAGTTATTACTTACATTATTACAAAAAACAGTAATAATTGAATGCAGTGACAATAATTTATGATAATAAAGAGTGGACACATAGTCCTACAGATACAACCGGCCCTTTGAGGGTGACCAAACTGCTGATGCGGCCCCCGATGAATTTGAGTTTGACACCCCTGTTCTAGACTATGAAATTCCAGATCTAAACATCTTCAAATGCCTTCAGACAGCAAGAGTAGGCCGTTAGTGATTACTTCTGCAGCTTCATTTTTGTGTGGTGGCACACAAACATGGTTATTTCAAAGTTCTAATCATGTTTTAGATTTGCTGTAAACCTCTCTGAGGCCCCTACTCAGGAAGGAGAGTGGGATATAAACATTTTGAAGAGATAAATTGCCTCCATCGTGAACTGAGAAAGAAGCAGAACCGGTGGGGTTTTGATCTGAGAGTAACAAACAGGAGGGGAGACAGGAAAACGTTTTGCCACACCGGCTAGGGATCCACAAGGCTCATAGTTCAGATCGCTCAATAGAGCCTATGGCTGCTTACTCGGGAAAGAGCGGCCTTAGAAGCGAGGGCGCATGGGCGTATCCAGTATTTGGGGGGGGGGCAGGCAGAACCTCCGTTTGCTATGCATTTTTATTTATTTTGGGGGGGAGGCAGCTGCCCCTCCCTGCCCCCCCTTGGCTACGCCCATGGTAGGGGGCATTGGGGGAATGTGCATTCAACTCCTAGCAGAGAGGAGGCAGAAAGAGCCGAAAGAAGAGACTCAAGTGCACTAATGAATGGATTCCGCTTCCCGTCCTCCTACCCGTGTGCGGGATGCCCAGGCTGGCGCGGTTCTGCTGCGAGGAAGCCGAGTGCGAAAGCGAGTCCACGTACTGGTCCAGAATGGAAGCCATGGCTGCTCCGGCAGGCGCCACGCCCAGCCTTCCCGGAGAGCTCTTCCAAGCCTCCGCCGCCGCAGCACCTTCTCGGCTCCGGCCCCCAGCGACCAACAAGAGGCTCGGCTCGGCCCTCTCCCTCTCTCCCCCCCCCCACCACCACCACCGCCTCCTCCTGCTCCGGTCAGCTGACGAGACCCGCGAGCGCAGGCTGCGCTTCCTGTTTCCGGGTCGAAATCCCGACCATAGAGAAGGGAGCGCAGGCAAGAGAGTTCAGTGGGCAGCTTCACTTGCGTCGCCCGATTCTCTAGGCACAGAAGGGGAGCATAGCTGTCAACCTTTCCCTTTTCTTGCGAGGAATCCTATTCGGAATAAGGGAATTTCCCGCAAAAAAGGGAAAAGTTGACCGCTATGAAGGGGAGGGCTTAGGACAGTTGTGTGTTTTTTAGAAAGAGTAAGAAATCCAGAAAAATATAAAATGTTCTCCCTATGCATGAGGGGCTGAGTTTGACGCGGAGTGAACGTTTAGCTTTATTATTATTATTATTATTATTATTATTATTATTATTAATATTAATCCAATTTCTATACTACCTTTCATCCGAGGATCACAGCGTAGTTTTGCAATATAAAAACATAAAGAGGGCTGGCAGAATGTTATTAAATCGCGGTAATGTGTTTCCAGGCGCACAAACTTGGACCTTTTTGCAATCTTTCGGTGGATTTTTAAAATGTATTTATATTTATATATATTTATTTATATATATTTATATTTATATTTATATATATATTGCAATAGTCTCTTATGTGGTTTACAAAGATGCAGTACAAAAAATAAAAATCAGTTAAACTGTGCAATCGAATTTGAGTTAAAGTGCCTGCAATACTGAACACACAGCACTTGGTTGATGCAAGCCGTGCATCAGAGCCACGAAGGACCGCTAACAGTGGCTCCCTGAAGACTTCAGTGATCAGGCATGAATACAAGGGATTAGACGTCCTTGAAGTATGTTGGAGCCAAATTGTTAAGTGCATACGAGAACCTTGAACTGGTAGCATGTGGGCAGTTAGTGCAGACCCCTGAGCTCTGGAGTAATGTGCTGGTGATTGTCTGCAGTGTTTTCCATCAGCTGGAGACTGGATCAGGCCCAAGGGTAGCCCCACATAGAGCACATTGCCGTAATTGAGTCTTGAGGTTACCATTGCATGGATCTCGGGAATCGGACCACCCCTGTCAAATAATAGCTATTGTTGATGTACCAGATGTTGCTGGTAATAGGCACTCCTAACACCTGAGTTTCCAGAGACAAAGATGGATCCAGGAGCACCCTCAGACTCCAAGCCTATACTTGAGGGAGTGCACCCCACCCAGAACAGGGAGCTAGCCAATTTCCCAGACATAGGAACTACCAACCTACGGTGCTTCCATCTTCCTAGGGTACTAGCCCTCATCCAGTCCACCATAAATGTCTACTCAGAGACAAGCCCCGCTGAGCTCAGTTGAACTTGTTTCAATCCTATATCCACTTACCTGGGACTAAGCTTTATTTAAATCAATTCATTGAAATGAATTCATTGAATTTCTGGATACATGTGTAGGATTGTGTTGTTTACATTGGTAGAAGGAGCTAGGGGACATCCTTCTGGTTTCTTTTTAAAACTTTTTATCAAATAAGAAGGCCCAGTACAGTACTAAACTCCTTTTAAAAGCCTATTTGTATCATTATTTTCCCATGGACTGAAATTAGCCGCTGGGGAAAGTCGGTACTTGAAAGCCCAGCTGGGCTCCAGTGCTCCCAAGAGGGGCTTGAGAACAAGACAAGTAAGCTGGTACTAAGCGCCTGAGGGGAGAAAGAAGCAGCTCTCTTTCCACAGGGTGATTAAAATGCTTTATCTTCTTTCATACTCACAGAGCATAGCGTATGAACAGCTTTGTCTGTGGCACATCTGTAGAGGAATAATATGTTCAGGATCACTCTGAGCTGGACGAAGACGTTTTGCTGCCTGAGATAGTGCAGCAGCTGCCCCACCCCTCCAGTTTTGACTCCTGAAATCCCACAAGTGTGGCTTCCCCATCCCTGGCAGGTTTCAGGTTTTGGGGGGAGTTTTAAAAAGCCCAGTTTTCCCTGGCTTTAAGTTGAAGGTTTTACTGTATATGCCACTGGAAGACTTTTATGGCATTTTAAAATGTATTATGCACCGTGTTGGTCATTTTTATTCATTGTTGTATGATATTTCGTGTATTGTCCTGTTCTTACATATGTTGTACTCCACCCTGATTTACTTCTTGATCAAAGGTAGCACAAAACATTTTAAATAAATGAGCACAAAACATTTTAAATAAATAAATGTTGTCGCTCATAGCTGGGCTGATAACATGTTATAAACTTAAGCTTGTTGCAGATCATATCATATTGTTTCCACCTCAAATAGCTACCATGGATTAAGGCTGCAATGCACTTATCTGGGATTAAGCATTTTTTAAGGTAAAGGTAAAGGGACCCCTGACCATTAGGTCCAGTCGTGTCCTACTCTGGGGTTGCGGCGCTCATCTCACATTATTGACCGAGGGAGCCGGCGTACAGATTCCAGGTCATGTGGCCAGCATGACTAAGCCGCTTCAGGCGAACCAGAGCAGCACACGGAAACGCCGTTTACCTTCCCGCCAGAGCGGTTCCTATTTATCTACTTGCACTTTTGACGTGCTTTCGAACTGCTAGGTTGGCAGGAGCAGGGACCGAGCAACGGGAGCTCACCCCGTTGCAGGGGTTCGAATTTTTTAAGGTAGTAAGGCACATTTCTGAGGAGACATGCATAAGAGGTATTTGACACGCCTGTTGTGCTACAGGCCCACAGAAATGAAGATCCATGCCAGGTTTGTCCAAGAAGACACTCTTGCTGTGTAGCTGTGACAAAGAAAGGAATCTGGTCTTTCACAGGGTCACCACCAATATCAGACTAGTGCTACAATTGGGATTATTACATCCTGCTTTGAGTAGACATCGGTCCATTAAATGTGTACTTCGTTCATCTGATAAAATGGGCTTGTGTAGTCTTAGAAGCAAGTCCCACTGTGTTAAATGGGGTTTACGTGTTTGTGAATGTCACTGGATTCATCATAGCTGACTTTATCCACTAGGTGGCAACAAAGATTTATTTTTAAAAAGACACATCTGAAAAGTATCAAGAAAAAATGACAACTCAAACAAATACCTGTTTGGTGGGTAAATGCTGGCCTACATCTGAATCAAGCCAAGGCAATCAGACTAATATATGTGTTGTTGTTTTTTCCCTGGAGCATTAAAAAAACCCTGTTGCTTTAATTCAATAAGCAATTTGTAAAGATCTAAGTAGCCAACATTTTGAGAACGCTGAAGAGTGATGTAGAAGTTATTCCTTCTGCACATTTCAAGTCTAATTCTGTTCAGTGTCGCTTTATTTGCATAGCAGGCAATCTAAATAATGACAACATATAAGAGCAGACTATACACTGAGGATCTTTATAAAGCCTCAGAGTTTGAATCCATTGCACTCCCTTTGCAGGGGGAGGAATCCCTGCCCATGAGCCCACCTGGAGGATTGATTTTGTTGGTGAGCACAAGAGATAGGGTCTTTTTTGTGGTGGTCCCCAGATTGTGGAATTTACATAGGACCTCAACGCCACAGACTTCTTATATTAAATAAATAAATGGCATTCACATTCTCTAGTCAAAACTGTGACAATGGGCTTTGGGAATAGTAACCAACCTTGGATCAGCCAGCAAATTGGCAAATATTCCCTTTTAACAGAACACAACAGAATCCATTTTGTTAACAGTCATAACTCTGGTATACAGTTTCACACTATTTACTGTTCCATACAGTGGGTCGTTACATTTTAATCTTGGGCCTTTCTCATCATGTCCATCAAGATCATATTTTAAACAGCGATGCTGCAAATTTATTTCACTGTCGAAATTAGGGAGTTGGCTTTTCCCCGACTGGACTGAGATGAGCTGTCAAAAGTGACGCTTGGTGAATCAGCTTTAGCTGGCTCTCTCACTAATTAGATAATAATTAAGCAGGTGATTGGCAAGGGAGGTGTATGGCTCATCTCCAGAAAGATCTATCTTGGTTTCACCAGATCCCTTTTACTTTGCTGCCATGCTGCCTCTTCAGTTACATCTGCAGGGATCCCGATCTTTCTCCACACACCTTTCATTCTTTATCAGTGTGTGTGACACAGGATGCAATCTATGTTCCCTAATTTGGAAGTTAGTTCCATTGGGTTGCATCCAAACTAGCTTTCAGTGGGAACAAAGTGCAGCTAACTTAGTCTGGATCCAAACCACTGATTCCAAGTAAGCTTGCTTCTACTTCAAGCATAGGCTGTGACAGAGCAAACCATTTAAGGACTTCAGCCTTATTCCAAATTAGGGTCACTTTGAGACCCACCATTCATTGAGAACTTGGGGAATGGGGGCTTGTTCCAGTGTCTGTCTGTCAGGTTAGGCTAACTGGGACCTATGCTAAGATATCCTCAATTGCAGCACTAAGTTTCATTCTCCAAGGAGGCCTACTTTAAGACCATCTTTATATTATTCCTTTGTGTGACAAATGAAAAACAAATTTAATTTGGAATAGGAGATACAATGTATTGTGGCTGCTACTGTGGCTTTTGTATCGGATTGTTGAGGTAAAGCATTTTTAAAAATACACAACCACCACCCAAACACACAGTTAATTATCAGTCGCGGGGGGCCTTGTCTGCAGGCCCACCACCAAGGTCTTTTCAGTGGTGGCCCCATATTTCTAGAGCTCCTTCCCAAAGGAGGTACATCTGGCTCCTTCCTCTCACAAAGCTACAATTCCTAGACTTCCCTGTAAAGAGGGATTGATTGTTAAACTACTCTGGGAACTGTAGCTCTGTGGGGGGAATATGAACGAATAACTCTCAGTGCCCGTAATAAACTACAGTTTCCTGAAGTCTTTGAGGGAAACCATGACGGTTTAAAGTGGTATCATAACACTTTAAATGTATGGTGTAAATGTGACCTGGACCTGCCTGCCTTCCTCTCCTCTCTCACACCGTGTGGCAATCTCCTCTTTCCCTGAAACAAGAATAACAAGCAGCTTGGAATCCTTACCCCCCAGATGCTCCTCTGAGTGATGTGGCAAGACATAGTGGGGACGAGGGCAGCCCTCAGGCTCAGCTGAAGCCACTTCCCATCTGCCTTCCATTTCCCCACAACTGACTTCGTTATATCCACCTCCATTCTTTACCAATACACTATGCAAGGTCAATTCAACAGGGCAGAACTACAGCATCGTTCTGAACAACAAGCAATAAACCTTTATGTCTTATCAAGGATTTATGTTTATGCTGACCAGTGGGGAAATTCCCCGTTGCTTACGACTGCAAGCTTCTTCCTTTGTTTCTCTTCTTTGGTTTATCTTCCTTGCAGACCTTGTAAGTAACTCAGCACAAGACACTTTCCTGCTCCTCCTCCCTTTAGTTTGTGTGCCTCCAGAGTCGCAAATGTCACAAACATTCTCTTCCCATCCATTTTGTAGCTGTTTGGCTCCAGTGTTCCTAAAACAATACTTTCTCTCAGGATCCATATATATGTATGTGGGGCCAGTGTGGTGTTGTGGTTTGAGAACTGAACTAGGACCCAGGAGAGCAGGATTCAAATTCCCACTCAGCTATGAAGCTCACTGGGTGATGCTGGACCAGTCACAATCTCTCAGCCTAACCTACCTCACAGGGTTGTTGTGAAGATAACATAGGGAAGAACAATGTGCACCCATCTTGAGCTCTTTGGAGGAAAGGCGGGATAGAAATGCCATAGTTAACTAAATAAATATGTGCACAATCTGCCAGCAGAGAAGACTGCTTCATGCATCTGACAAAATCCATGAAAGCTTATTACACCATTAGATTGGCCACACCAATTAGCCTCCACAGTTGCTACGGAATTAACTAGAAGAGGATCAAAGTTTTTTTTTTTTGTTAATTGCTACTTTAAATATGTCTTTACTGCTATTGAGCAAAAGATTCCATAATGTGTACAAAACTGTGAATAAAAGTGTGAATAAAAGTGTTTTAAAGCCCAAGTCCTATGCATGTTTACTCAGAAGGAAATTCCACAGAATTCAGTAGGACTTACAAAGGTGCACAGGAGGATCAAAGTCTTAGGTCACAGCTACACCATGCACTAAAAATGCATTGAAAGCACATGGCTTCCCCAAAGAATGCTGGGAACTGTAGTTTTTGCCCTCACAGAGCTACAATACCTACGGCCCATGGGTGTAGCTGGGGTGGGGCAGGGGGCAGCTGCCCTCCCAGGTCAAGTAAAGCAATAGAAATACCTAACTAACTGACAGATCACATCGGTTTTGGCCCTCCACAAATGTCTTGCCCCTTCCCCAACAAAAATCCTGGCTACACCCATGCTACCCCCCCCCCAACAATGCTGCTCCCAGGATTCTTGGAATTGTAGTTTGTCCCTCACAGAGCTACAGTGCCTAGGACCCTTAACAAATCACAATTCCAAAGGTTCTTTGTAGGAAGTCATTTGCTTTAAATGTGTGGCATGGATGTGACCTTAGTTTCCAAAGCTATCAGCTGTGCACCTTTCCTGAGCGAGGATATGCTCTGGTTGTAAAAACAAAACTCTTAGCTGAAGTCAGGTCCCATTGTTCGAAAAGCTTTTTACTTTTTTTTTTTAGCTGAAGTGAAACTGCACCTGTAATTTTTAGATGCTGGGAGCCAGATAACGCCTGAGAAAGAAACCTGTGGGAGCAGGGTTGTTTGTTTCTAATAAATTAATTGCTCAGATTAAAGAGCATTGAGACACTGCAGAATTCCCACAGAGGTGAAGAAGTCATTCTAGGCAATCGTTGTCAGAAACATATAACTAAGGCAGAAAGCAGGAGTCCGTCAGCAAAATGACGAGTGATTATTTCGAGAGGTACGTGAGTGAAGAATCAAGCAGCCACTCTCAGGCAGCTGGCCAGAAGTCACGGAAGCTGGGTTGTGCCAATGGTGGCAAGAAGGGCTCAATGCTGCAGAAGCGGCTAAATCAGAAATGGCCAATAGGGAGCCTCGCAGGTGTTCTCGGACTACAATTCCCACCATCCCTGACCAATGGCTGGGCTGGCTGGGGCTGATGGGAGTTGGAGTCCAGCAACATCTGGAGGGATATCCCTGGGGCAAATGTATAGCAGGGCCAGCAGGACCTGGCATCCTTGGGCACTGATGATACCTGCCCCGGGGACCAACTTATACTCGTGGGTTTTTTTTCTGGCTGGCACTCTAAGCCGCTCCAAGTGGCTGGGTCTAGACGCCCTTTTAAATTAACAGGGTAGCTCAACCACAGTCAGAGAAGCCTACCGTGGCCCAGATGACAGATCAGTGGTGACAACAAAGGAGACGCTGTCCAATCTGGAGCTGGCTCTGCTTCTAGGGAAATCCCCCCCCCCTTACTGCTAAGTTTAGTTCCAAACGACAATATTAATATGATCTGTGAGAACAGGATGCTACACTAGATGGGCCATTGGGCTGATCCAGCAGGCTCCACTTATGTTCCTATGACTACCTCCGTCTTGCAGGGGATGTGGATCAAGCATTGTTGCTGGTCATCTGGGTGGGATCTCCTTGCTGGGTACATTTGCAGTATAAACAGGTGGGGAACCCAGAGCTGGAATGAATGGACTGGATAGCTCAGTTGGTTAGAGCATGATGCTGACAATGCCACGGTTGCAGGTTCGATCCCCATGTGAGACAGCTGCCTATTCCTGCATTGCAGAGGGGGTTGGACTAGATGATACTTAGGGTCCCTTCCAACTCTACAATTCTATGATTTCTATGTATTGCCTGGTATGGATTAGCTGCGTCTTGCAGGGATTCCACGCCAATAAGCCCTGAGCTTGGAGGAAGAGGATGTGCTAAGAGGTAGCATGCACAGATCAAATTTTGTTGCAATATCCTTAGTGAAAGCTACCATAACCATTGTTCTGAAGAAGGGAGAGGGGGGAGGGTGAGAATTAGCTTTCTCAAGGAGCACTATGGGATGGGTGTGTGCATCTCTCGCTTTCCTAATCCTTGCCTGCCAAGTTCATTGCAATGACTGCATTTGCTGCACCAGTGATTGTGTCACTGAGAACGCTAATGTCAACACACAGGAATAAGTCAGTTACAGCCCAGTCCTGTGCACTCAGAGGTAATAGAGTTCAGTGGGACTTATTCCCAGATATGTATAATATTACAACCTCAGAGCTCTGTTTTTTAATCCATTGTCTTTCAGTAGCATGCTGCCTCTTCCACTAATGATGAAGCTGTTTTTTGTGAAAACAAAATAAAAAAATAAAAAAAATTCTTCCAGTAGCACCTTAGAGACCAACTAAGTTTGTTCTTGGTATGAGCTTTCGTGTGCATGCACACTTCTTCACTTTTGTGAACACAGCTTGTCACAGGGCCCCCAGCAACAAATGCAAGAGGAAGAGACCACCTGGGTGAAGACCAGGAAAATATGCATGAAATGAGCCCAAGATTTCACCTCTTCCAGAAAGTCAGACCTGTTTGCTTGCCATGCTATATACGAAATATGATACCACGCTCACAGCTCCCTTTCGTTTGCTTTAGGTTGCTACGTTCTGCTTGTTGACCAAAGCCACCACTCCTGATCCTCTTTAGAAATCCCCGGCATAAATCAATAGCTGTTTCTGTTTGGGCCAAGAGGGTGGAGGGGTTCTGAAACGCAATTACTGTATCTCACTTATCTCCACCTCTGGAAACACCCTTTTGAAAGACTGGTCAGCGTCAGTGAGGATAAAATCGTTTGCATCTGCCAGGACCTTGACTCCACTGTTATAGCAGATGAATCTCAAGGGGTGTCCAGAGCATTGTGTAGCCTTGTTTTGTTGGATAAGTTTCAGTTAGTAAGGCTCGGAGAGGTGGACAAGATGCTTGGATCAGTCAGGGCGACCACTTGACTGGACTCTTGGCTGCTAAATCTAGCAGGGAGGGGATTAATGCCTCCTTGCGAGAGGGGGTGGTCCCTCTCCCTGTTTTATCCTCACAACAACCCTGTGAGGTAGGTAGGGCTAAGAGTCCATGAGAGACGTTACCCAGTAAGCTTCATGGCTGAGTGCAAACCAGATGCCCATTGGAAGCCTATAGGCAGAATCTGACCACAACAGGACTGCCTCTGACAGTGGAGGTAGAAGTCACAGCAGCAAAACTGTTTTACCTATTTATTTGTTTGCTTGTTTGTTTCTCTGTTGTGCGAGACGGCGCTTCATCCCACCTTACCCCCATGTGTCAGTCAGTCCAGCAGTTTGCCACAAACAGCACCTTCGCTAAGTGCTAGGAAAAGGAGGAAAGAAGGCTGGGAGTTTGGAGTTTGCTCGAGCACCTATAACGCAGCATCAGGTTACCGGGAAAGGGGGTGGGCCCATGCAAATCACAGCTGCTCTGGGTGGCTTAAAGAATTAAAAAAAAACTATTACAGGTCTCGGGAGTTAAATGCAAAGTGAAAAGGTGGAGTTCTCGGCCCGGATACAACTCTCTTTTGCTCCAGAGCCAAGACACCTGAAGGGATGCAGTCCCAGAAAATGAGATACTACCACTGCGCGTGGGAACAGAGTGACTGACCCACCTTTGGCTCTCACTTCTTCCTGCTTGGCAGTTGTGGTGGTGTTTTTAAGCACAGAAGAACTAAATATCCAACCGCAACATTTTCTGTTTCAAAAGAGGGACGCCAAGTGTCCCCTTTCCCGCTCCCCCAGCGATGCCCCCACAGGAGCTACTGGATTACTCGCCCACCTTGAGAAGACGCAGCACCCCCAGCAGAGGCAGCGGCTCCGAGCTGGGCATCAAATGCGTCCTCATAGGAGATGGGGCAGTCGGCAAGACCAGCCTCATTGTCAGCTACACAACCAACGGATACCCAGACCAGTACCAGCCCACTGCGCTGGACACCTTCTCAGGTAAGCAGAGCGGAACCTGGGCAGCTCCTTCCTTCCTGATATGTGTTGGGGTACATTTTGCCACAATGGGGTACATTGCGGTCTGTTGTCATTTTGACACTCTGCGTTCTTGACTAATTGCCATAAGACCTTTCGCTGCGACAAATGGGATACAAAGTTCATAATTAATAGATCAATGGCATGTGTGACAATTGAGATATATTGAGATGTATATTATTGAGATATATATCGAGATACATATTATTAAACTGCTGGCTTAAATGACTGTGTTTTATTAGAATAGGATGTTGTAATTTAATATTGTTTACAATGTAAGAAATCTGAGTGGGGAGGTTAGCCCACATAGGGATTAAAAATATATATACATACATATTAAGAAGCAATTAAGTAAGCATGCAAATGATTGCTCCCCCCCCCGTTGTGCCTTTAACAGTAGCATGGGAGGCAGAAATTCACCAGGTGAAGCTATCTCCAGCAGGCAGATGCAGAGACAGGGAAAACTTTGCCTATTGAATATCTCCTTTCAAATGGGAGTTTTGCCAGAAGAAAATGACAGGGAGGCCTACATGTGTTCTCTGTTGCAAGCAAAGACTTTTGGATCTCCTCTTCTTGGGTGTAATTGGAGTTGTAGTGGAGGGGCTGCAGCTGCAAACAAGCAGCCTTTTGAGCCCAGTATCATATACAGTACCTGTAATTGGCCAGCTGGTTGCAGCAATCTGGTGGTGTTCCATCTGTAAAGGAAATAGATTGGGAAGCAATTTAACCTGATCCCTTACAAAACGTCATTGGCACCACAACCCAATGCATGTCTGCTCAGAGAAGTTAAGTGGCACATCCTCCCAGAGAGGCTGCTTTCCTATAAATGCTTAGTACAGTGGCCTTCTTTGCCTGTTGCTTTAAGCCGCAGTTAAACTTAGCTATGTGCTGGTGCAGGCGAGGTGTGGGGAAAGGGAAGGAATTACAACCACTTCATTCATCAAAGTTTGATGGGCTTGTGGTTTGTTCTCACTACAGATAAACCATGAACTGTCACCAAAGTCTGTTCATGGTTTGGGAGAGAAAAACCCGAGCCCTGGTTTGGTTGTAAAGCTAAGCCAAACCATGGCTTAGCTCCTGGTACCGGTAGCAGGGCAGCAACAAAAAGCTTTTCCTTTAAACTATAATTAAGCTTCTGTGTGATTTAAAGTGATGTGTGAATGAGGCCATTATTTAAAGCACCAGTAGCCATAGTCCCACCCATATTGAATCAGTGTCAATAGCTTTAAGAGGTTTTGAAAGAGAATAAGAAAAAGCTGTAACGTGCACACATCTTGAACCCTTTAAAAAAAATACAAAGGAAACAGGTTTGGTCTTCTACCCGAAACATGGGTGGCAACACTCTCGCTTAGCTAACTGTGGAAGACGGTTCAACTGGTTTTGGGTGTTTCTAATTGGGAGAGTAAACCTCAAGAGATTGTGTTTCCAGTTCAAGCATAGGAAAAGAGGAGAGAGCAGTTGTGACATTTGAAGCTGTGTTAGTAATTCATTTATTAGGATGAAACTCCCCATAGCACGTGGGGCTTGATTGCCTTAAGCTCTGTACAGACAGGAGGTTTCCCACACTGCAGCTCATGTGATAGGGCACTGAACTGGAAATGCAGGAAGGATCATATGGAAGGTAGAAAAAAGAAGTAGACATTTGGAGGGATTGTTTGCCAACTGACAGAACATGCTCTGAGTTCTGTACTACTTAGGGAGTAAGATTAGGCATGATTTTACTATGGTGGCATACATTTCCACTGGAACAGTATAGTGGTTAGAGTGTCAGACTAGGACCTGGGAGGTAAAGGTAAAGGGACCCCTGACCATTAGGTCCAGTTGCGGACGACTCTAGGGTTGCGGCGCTCATCTTGCTTTACTGGCCGAGGGAGCCGGCGTACAGCTTCCGGGTCATGTGGCCGGGTCATGTGGCAAACCAGAGCAGCGCATGGAAACGCCGTTTACCTTCCCGCCGGAGCGGTACCTATTTATCTACTTGCACTTTGATGTGCTTTCAAACTGCTAGGTGGGCAGGAGCTGGGACAGAGCTACGGGAGCTCACCCCGTCGCGGGGATTCAAACCGCTGACCTTCTGATCGGCAAGCCCTAGGCTCTGTGGTTTAACCTACAGCGCCACCTGCGTCCCTGGACCTGAGAGACTAGGCTTCAAATCCCCACCCAGCCATGAAGCTCACTGGGTAACTCTGGGCCAGATACTGTCTTTCTCAGCACAACCTACCTCACAGGGCTGTTGTGGGGATTAAATGAGGCAGGGAAGAACCCATGTACCATCCTGAGCTACGCAGAGAAAAAAGTGGAGATCTGAATCCTGGTCTCCCAGGTCCGATGCTCTAACCACTACTCCATACCACTACTCAGTATGGAGCACAGTAAAACACCAAGCATTAAACAACTTCCCTAAACAGGGCTGCCATCAGATGTCTTCTAAAAGCCAGATAATTGTTTATTTCCTTGACATCTGATGGGATGGTGTTGCACAGGGCAGGAGTGACTACTGAGAAGTCCCTCTGCCTTGTTCCCTGTAACCTCACTTCTTGCAATGAGGGAACTGCTAGAAGGCCCTTGGCGCTGGATCTCATGATAAGGGTGGAGACACTTCTTCAGATATACAGGGTCAAAGCCATAGGTGTGAGTCGTGCACCTGGGGAACCACCAATGAGGGAAATCACCCCCTCTCCTTGCCAAACGTCTCTGCCAAGATAATACGGGATCAGGAAGTCCTTGAGATGTTCTGGACCCAAGTTTGTTTGTTTGTTCTTCTATTTGGAAAGTCCTGTTTCATCATTGTTATGGTCAACAGATGCATTTTCAAAAAATGGAAGTTAATATTTATTCATTTATATAATTACATTTCTTTCCTGCCATTCCTCCTAAAAGGACAGCAAATGCATCGGCGTTGAAACAGTGCAGAATTAAGCATCTGGGCTTATTTATTACAAACACAATCCTCTTTCTTTCAATATTAAGAATTAATTTTAGGCTTCAAAAGGATTTCATTAGAACACTAGCTGTTGCCATGTGTGTCTAAATTATTTGGCTCCCAGCCTTTTCACCCCATTGGGGCCTGCCCTGCCCCACACACTCTCAAGGCTCTTCAAAGGGCATTAGTCCCCGCCTCAAGAGAGTTTCTGTCAGTCTGGATGCCTTGTAAGGAGAAGGGAGCAAAAGGCACAGTGGGCGAGAACCAGGTGCGAGAGCTTCTCCTTGTATTGCCTGTGAATTGCATAGGCAAAGAGATTACCTGTGGAAAGAGGAGGGACTGTTTATTGTATCTCTAATTGGGATGGAGAATTCCGGGTGCCAGGAGGCAGCTGTGTGGAATGATGGTTCCAAAGTCAAAAAGGGATTGGAACATTCTTGGGTCTTAAAAAATGTAGCAGATTTCACGCTGGATCCCTGCACAAAATGTCAACCAAACATTTTTGATGAAGTAGACCATTGCCTTTAAGGTGTCAGGGCACAATGTGTCTTCCTTGCAGCCTTCCTTAACCCGTGCTGCAAAGGCTGCAATCCCATGCAGGCTAACTTGAGAGCCAACCCTATTGAACACATTGGGATTTACTTCTGAGTAAACAGGGAAGTGTTCTTGGACAGTGTTCTCAAAGCTACCAACATGAGTCTGACCAAACTGCGGAAGGCAGTGGAAGACAGGAGTGCCTGGCGTGCCCTGGGGTCACGAAGAGTCGGACACGACTAAACAACAACAACAAACAGGGAGAGGATGGGGGTTTAGAAAAAAATGGCTGCAATCCATTTACTTGAGAGTAAAGCCCATGGAGTTTTATTTGTTTTTTAATTGTACCTGAAGTCTGCTCTTCGCCAAATGTCCCAGGGCAGCTTACCCTCCACCCCAAAACACACACACACACACACAGAGAGAGGGGGGGGGGAGAGAGAGAGAGAGAGAGAGAGAGAAAACCATTGCAAATCTGAAAACGAAACCACAAAATTCTGAAGCTGTCTTTTAAAACTGCAACAGTCAGAAAACGATTGGATCCATTTCTTGGTATCAATTTGGTTAGGTTCAACCAGCCCTTTTGAAAGTTTCCAAAAAGTCTGCCTCTTTATATTTTGGAAACAGTGGTAGTATAGTATATCGGCCTGCAGTAAGTAGAACACATCTTGACAGATATTTGGGGCACCTGTGGGAGTAAAGGGTGTACATCTTGAGCATGTTTTAATTGAGCTGCTTGAAGTAGGGTAAAAGGGGTGGTGCAAGTACAGTGGTACCTCAGGTTACATACGCTTCAGGTTATATACGCTTCAGGTTACAGACTCTGCTAACCCAGAAATATTACCTCAGGTTAAGAACTTTACCTCAGGATGAGAACAGAAATCGGGCAGCGGCGGCACAGCGGCAGGGGCAGGCCCCATTAGCTAAAGTGGTGCTTCAGGTTAAAAACAGTTTCAGGTTAAGAACGGACCTCCGGAACGAATTAAGTACGTAACCAGAGGTACGGTACCACTATACTGAAAGAAACTAAACCTTAGTTAAACTAGGCCCCAGTTTGAATCTCACCTCTGCTCTAATCTCACTAGGTGGCACTCTCTTTTGCTTAGCCTCCTGTCTGCATAATGGGGGACGAATCTACTTTACAGGATAGTTGCAAGGATTATGTATATGAAAGACTTTGAACACTTTAAAGTGCTCAGTAGAATTAAGACAAACCTTTGCCTTAGGATCTGGCTGTAAAACAGTTTTACCTTTTATTTTATTTATTTATTTCGTTATTTATAAAATATTTACATACAGCTTGGAATATGCAGAAATGGTGAAACTTACCAGAAGAATAAGAAATCAAGATAAAAAACTTTTTAAATAAAATAATGGAAATGGTTTATTGAATATTTACAGATAAATTATAAACAGATAAAAACTTTGGCAGGATTATTGTAACAACCTGCAGTTTTATAAGAGTATATAGTTAAAGAAGATGAATAAATGAGTAAATTAAGTTAATTTGGATATCCAGAAGATATTTTTTTTAAAAATTAAGGAGCCGCAGAAAGAGGGGGAGGTAAGTCAAGTTTTGAAATGTCAAAATGAATGTAAAATTAGTGAAATGTACAAAACTAGTGAAAAGTATAAACTTGTAAAGTATAAATAAATAAAATGGAAAAAAATATTTACATACAGCTAGTCATTTTAAAAAATCAGAGCGATTTACAACAATTATACATAAAACCGTACTATAGAAGCCATATAAAATATGAATTCTTAAGTGCCTGCATAAGCCTTACGGAACAGAAAAGTTTTCAGCAGGCATTTAAAGTTGAACCTTCCCCCTACACTGCAAATAAGACTCCCCTAGAAAAATGAGTAGTCTAGTGCAAATAGGCTGAGAATGTCTGGAGGCGATATCTCTGTTCTTTTAATTGGGAGTATGTGTAATGTTTAGATGGCAGGCAGACTGTGACTCAGAGAGCAGAGACACCAATTTCATATGTCAGCGGTCATTCAGCTGGTGGTCATTTAGTAGAATCATTCATCTATTTTCAGGTTTCACCTGTTGCTTTTATTGTTGTGTTTTACTGAATCGATCTGTTATTTTCTGCACTGTCCTGAAATCTAATATGGTTGAGGGGAGTATATAAATGTTCAGGGGCAAACCTAGTGGTTGGTTAGGTTGCCGCCACCCCCACCCCACCCCGGGGTACTGGCTGGGGGACGGGACGGTGGCGCAGAAATCTCGCCTCACGCCTCTCCACTTTTTGAGTTTCTGGTCCATGTTCTCACCTGGCTTCAGAGGCGCCACTACAATTGCTGGCCAAGGGTGCAAAGGAGCCTCAGTCCTTCTATTGAGAAGCAGTTTCCTTACACTGGCAACTGTGGGGGCTGGGTATTTAATATTGTGAAGGCTGTGACACCTTTGCTCCACACCCAATTCGACAACAGCTGATCGCTAACCTTTGGGAGACCAGGCAAGCCCTCATCCTGATTAGGGGCTATTGTATATGGCTATCTTCCTGATCTTCAAATTTATTTGCAAGATATGGCAACAGCCGCTTAATTGCTCTTTCTGCCCTGTGCCTCCGTTGTTCCCGGTGCTCACAGAACAGGCTTTGCAATCTTCTTTTCGAAATGTGTTTGTTTGTTTTTGACACTCCTCCAAGGACTCAAGGCAGGATACAATGCACCCTTATCTCGTTTTCTGCTTCACACAATAGCAGCCCGAGAGATAGTGACTTATCTAAAGATAGCCAATGAGTTTTCATAAGCAAGCACTTATTTGATCCTTGGTTCCCATGCCCATGGCTATGTCCACACTATGCTTGGGTGGCCATCTGCCCTGCTTTACAGAGGAATGGTCCTCTGTTGAAAGGTGCCTTCGTTTCAAGGGCTGCCCAGTCCAAACCTGGTATAAAGACTAAAAAAAACCATCAGAAAGTACAACTGGGGTCTTGGAGCTGTCCTTCAACACTGAAAGCACATGGGCAGCAGACATGCAGGTCCTGGCCTTCCCCACTATGGCAAGATGTGTTGTATTTATATTTAAATAATAGTAATTTTAAATCTGTAGTATATGCACAGGTTATGTGAATTGTTTTTTGTTGCATTTCCTCTTTTGGGTGAGGCATAAGTGGCCACCACCACAAGTGACTATTCACTGCACCTTCGAGGGGCTGCCTCAAATTAGGGTGTACATCAAATTAAGAGTCCATAGGGACATTGTCATGAGTTCTGCCTTCCAGGCCAAGCTGCAATACATGGCTAAACTTAAATTATCATCTTATTTATGAGCAAGAAAAGGTCTGAGCCACATGGTCAAATCTGATCAGCTATACACCTGAATAAGTTGTCTTAAAAAAAAAACACCCCAAACTTAGGTCTGCTGAATAACAACCTCACTGGAGTTTCCCTCCACAATCTTCTCAAAAGATTTGTTGTTTGTTTTTTTATGCACTGTCCACAGACCTTCTGTCAGGGTTAGGCTTCTCTTATGGAAATTATCACATTTTCCCAGAACCCAAATTATAATGTTTGGAGCTGTCTGCAGGCAGCACATCTTTGTTGTGTAGGATATGGGAGAACCACACACACAAAGACACACATGTAGGCTTGCAATAACAAGGCTAACACTTGCGGTAAGTGCCTGCCTTTAGAATAATGTGGTACCTCTGATTACGAACGCTTCGGGTTACGAACTCCGCTAACCCAGAAGTAGCTGCTCCTGATTGCAAACTTTGCCCCAGGATGCAAACGGAAGTCGGGAGGCCCCATTAGTGAAAGCTCGTCTCAGGATAAGAACAGTTTCAGCTTAAGAACAGACCTCCAGAACGAATTAAGTTCGTAACCAGAGGTACCACTGTAACAGATCATGAGTGGTAAGTGCCATTACCTTCTCCCTGGTATTTGCTTTGTCGAATGCCAATACCTTCTCCCTGGTAAGTGACCAGAGAGAAGATAATGGCATTCGACAAAGCAAATTTTATGTATATATTGTTACTATCCACAGCATAATAAGGCTTCAGTTTCAATTTGTTGGCCCTCGTCCAGCCCATCACTGACTCTGCACACTGGCCTAGCTTCCCTGATCCAGATGGAATTGAAATATAGAGTGGGTGTCATCTGCATATTGATGAAGCCACACACCAAACCCCCTGTACCACCAAGCAGTTTCATGGAATCATTTAAACATACAAGATGGGGACGTGGGTGGCACTGAGGTCTAAACCACCGAGCTCCTTGGGCTTGCCAATCAGAAGGTCAGCGGCTCGAATCCTTGCGATGGGGTGAGCTCCCGTTGCTCTGACCCAGCTCCTGCCAGCCTAGTAGTTCAAAAGCACACCAGTGCAAGTAGATAAATAGGTACCACTGTGATGGGAAGGTAAACGGCATTTCTGTGAGCTCTGAATTCCGTCATGGTGTTCTGTAGTGCCAGAAGCGGTTTAGTCATGCTGGCCACATGACCCGGAAAGCTGTCTGTGGACAAACGTCTGCTCCCTCGGCCTGAAAACGGAGATGAACACAGCACCCCATAGTCAAATTTGACTGGACTTAACCGTCCAGGGGTCCTTTACCTTACCTTTACCAATACAAGATGGATCCCCGCAGTGCACCACAGCATAAATGCTATGAGGCTAAGCAGAAAATCTCCAATGCTATTCTCTGGTAATGGTCCTATTGATAGAAACAGAGCCACCGTAACACAGTGCCCCCAATTCCTACTCCAGGAGGATACTATGGTCAGTGGTATGAAACATAGCCAAGAGGTCCAACAGACTCAACCGGGTACCATTCTGTCTGTCACTCTCCCAAATATAATCAACCAGGGTGACCAAGGCTGTTTCAATGCTATATTCAAATCTGAAGCCAAGATGAAATGGGTGCAGATAATCTGCTGTATCCAGGGATAGCAGCCACCACACAATCACCCTGCCCAGTAAGTGATTATTGCAACTGGGCGGTAGTTATCTAAAACCTCAGGTTCTGGGGAGACCATCTTCGGGAGGGGAAGCACCACTGCATCCTTTAATGCAGTGGGCATCTTCTCCTACATAAGTGAGGCATTAAGTGCTCGCTCTAGTCATCCAGTCAATCCATCTCTGCTTAAAAGGCAGATGGGCTATAGCCAAAAGAGAATGCAATGGGTCTGGTCCCTTCCAGGGTCCTGTCCCTCCTCAGGCAGCAACAACTGATCTCACAAACCTCAAACAGACAGTGCTCTAAGCACCTTCACAGGACTTGCATTAACTGTGGCAGCAAGTGAAATGTGGATACGAGCAAATTTTGCTGATTGCCGTCAAAGGCTGCTTTGCTATGGTTAGCTGCTTTCTCTTCAGGGCTGGGTTTCAACAGCCCATTCACCACTTGGAAAAGCCACACTGGGCAGTCCATCGAGGAGGCATACAGTGTACAAAGGCAGCCCCATGGTTAGCATGTCCTGAGGCAGAGCAGAAAATTGGCCCTGACACAAAATTGGTCCATGTCACAAACAACTTAGAGAGAACCTCTGCTACTTCAGACGCAGGGAGGCTGTCGGAAAGTGGGGTGGGTCGTACATCAGCCTCTCTGGTGCAGATTCTCATATCCAGTTCCCAGACAGGCTTCCTGGTGAGAAATTAGTTTCCCATGCATACAGGTTGAGATCTGAGCTACTGATAACCTGTCATTTCAAGTTAGTTCGTCACTCGGGGTCAGAAATATGCATAAATATTGACCTTCAACCACCAAACTATCCTGTTTAGCCTGCTTCTCCGTTATGCCGAAATTCTTCCATTGCGTATTGAGCTAAGTGTTTTGTCGTTCCTATTTTGTAAATGGAATTTATAATTTTATATGGATAAGATTTATATGGACTGAATTAATCTAATCTATTTTATTCTCTCTTGCCCCATTTTATTTTGCTGTATGAGGTATATAATAATAATAATAATTTATTATTTTTACCCCGCCCATCTGGCCGAGTTTCCTCAGCCACTCTGGGCGGTTTCCAGTCAAATGTTAAAACAATACAGCATTAAATATTAAAAACTTCCCTAAACAGGGCTGCTTTCAAATGTCTTTTAAAAATAGGATAGCTGCTTATTTCCTTGACATCTGCTGGAAGGGCGTTCCACAGGGAGGGCGCCACTACCGAGAAGGCCCTCTGTCTGGTTCCCTGGAACCTCGCTTCTCACAATGAGGGAACCGCCAGAAGGCCCTCGGCGCTGGATCTCAGTGTCCGGGCTGAACGATGGGGGTGGAGACGCTCCTTCAGGTATACAGGACCGAGGCCGTTTAGGGCTTTAAAGGTCAGCACCAACACTTTGAATTGTGCTCGGAAACGTACTGGGAGCCAATGTAGATCTCTCAGGACCGGTGTTATGTGGTCCCAGCGGTATATTATTGTGTATTGTGTGTTGTTATCTAAATATGGGCCTATGGCCATAATAAAGATATTCTATTCTTCCATTGCGTATGGGAGGGGCCAATGCAAGGTTTAAACTTAGAGAGACCTACAAAATTGTAGTGATGGGGGAGAAAAGAAGCAAACTTCCTCATACCGAGGTGCTGTGCATTATATGCTTGGCCAAATGCATTTGGATGCCCTGAAATGGGGGTCACACAGTTCTGCACCTTTCCACACTGCCACCACGTACCCTTCTCTCTGTTGCCATAATTCATGAATGAACCCCGTGCTCCTCCCCTCTCTCCCAACTTCTTTCTCTTTCCTCTTCCCTGATTCTTTTCCAGTTGGGCTTCACCCAGGTAAGGAGAGGGAGATAAGCACAGGCTGTTACTAAGGAAATGTGTGTGATTTTCCTCCTTCAGCAGAATGGAGGGCAGTAATAGTTGAGGGACTGTCCTGAAACCACCTAGTGCAGGGTTTATCCCTAACCGATGCCATTCTGGCTGGGACTGGTAGTAGTTGGATCCCAATAACATCTGGAAGGCCACAGATTCCCCCACACCTGATATACAGGGTAGGCTGCAAAGTGATAGAAGCAATAAAGCCCCAGTGAACTTACGGTCTGTATCCTATTGGTTCTCACATGAATTTCTGATAAAGTATTTGGGGCAGTATACAACTACCACATCCTGTTGGTGCCTTTATTTCCGCTTGCTCAACAGGACGCACACCCCCTACACACGTTCTGCATCCTCCCTCAAAAACTGCGCATGCCAGTTATTTATTTCCCAGTTAACCCCCACCCATGGGATTGGCAAATACTTAGAAATGAGACACCAAGAGGGAAATGCTCAGCATCTTGAAGATCAAAGTAGAATCTTTTGATCAGGAACAGGTTTCTCTTCTTTCTCTGTGGTTACTGTATGTTAACGGGGCTCAGCCATCTCCCAGCCATAAGGAAGTGATGTATTTCACACCAGCTCTTCTGATGGCTGAAGAGGCACTCTGGGACCTTGAGCTATCCCTGCCTCTCTTTTTACCTGTTTTTTGCACTCATGTGGAGCCACTTTTAAACCCCCTTCTCACCCAACACAGTGGCAGGCAAAGATGTTCATTGCGCTCCAAACATTGAGCCCTAAAATTCAATCAGGAAACCTCTATTTTCACCCGGTCACATGATGAAGAGGCAACCATGTGTGGGGATATTCAGGGTTGTCCCAACAGAAGAAGAATAAGAATTTGGATTTGATATCCCGCTTTATCACTACCCGAAGAAGTCTCAAAGTGGCTAACATTCTCCTTTCCCTTCCTCCCCCATAACAAACACTCTGTGAGTGGGGCTGAGAGACTTCAAAGAAGTGTGACTAGCCCAAGGTCACCCAGCAGCTGCATGTGGAGGAGCGGAGACACGAACCGGGTTCACCAGATTATGAGTCTGCCGCTCTCAACAACTGCACCACACACTGTGTGAAGGCCTTGCTTAGACCCAGATATGTTCCATCTGGCACAAGGCCCCATAGAAAGAAACAGTTATGAAACCAGCTCCTGAAAGTGAGGCCTAGCTGGAAGAGTTTGTTGCTACCCTTTGCAGAATCCTAGGCCTCCTCAAGAAAGACATTGCACGTTCTTTTGTGATTCATGAAAATCATATATAAATAATAAAGCTTAAATTAACCATTAACTCTATCAGTAATGTGTTCATACCTAAACAGCAAAGGGTAAGACATCCACCAGCGTGGTCCTGAGTGGGGAATCTGATGCCCTCCTAACATTGTTGGACTTCAACTCCTGATATCCCTGACCATTCGAGTGACTCTGCTTTTGTATCTGTTTTGCCACATTGAGCCAACCAAAGTGTTTTGGCTTTCCCTGTGTCTCACTTGCTACCTCTAACACCTTGGCTGCACTTCAAGGAATATCCAAGCCCAGCCCAGTTGACAGCTTGGAGGCCTTCAGTCCCTAGGAGCCTGCCTGGCCGCTGAGGCAGCATGTAATGAAATTACTGCAGTGAAAGCTGATGGCTCCTTTCTAATTGTCCCATGCCTAGGAGGAGTTTGTACTCCATTTTTCTTTAATCAAAATCCCCTAACCTACTTATTTAATATTTAAACTACTGTGGGATCTTCAACAGTAACTTTGAATGTATCTTACTGCCTTTCAGTGGTGTAGGATTTCCCACAAATAATGCACTGTGAGTGTGCTGTTTTGTTCTCTTGTCTCCGTCTCAGTATGTTTCTGTTTTTCTGCAGTCCCAAAATGCTCCTTGATTCTGTAGTCCCAGAACGCCTGTTTGTTTACCCTTTGATGCATTTGCAGATCTCTCCTCAAACTTGTGCTTCTGAGAATGGAGATCTCACATTTTCTAAGTGCTCAATGTGCAATATTTTGTAGCTGGAAAAATTAGTGGTGCGTCGTCGTCCCCCCTCCATTCATGGCAACAGCTATTGCAGAGGTAGCCAAAGTGTCAGTGGGGGTGGTGTCCTCTGGGTACAACCTCCCTCCCCCTCAACACATAAAGTTTTATTTATTTTTAAATTGGACATTTCACCACACTCCCTCTTTCCTGTGTGGGAGTGCACATCTCACCATGGAAAAAAAGGAAAAGAAAGGGCTGAACAAAGGCACCATCTAGTTGCTCCATTGTCATTGAGATTTGGGGTGGGGAAGGAGCTGAGACACAGGCGAAAATGTGATCAGGGCACCCTTTGCCCCACTGCACTGAAAGGCCCCAAGGAAGGGAGAGTTATTTTGCTCAGTAGATCAATGTAAATTCTGAAGAAGGGTTGTTTGTGGTCACCTGCTAATGGCATAAAGCCTGAGAAAAGTTTAACCCTGTCTCTCTACAAAATAAAGAACCCATACACACCCCAGTTGAGGAAAGGACACAGTGGCAATATCACTAGTTGGTGCTAAGTATGGGCTATTGTTGCCTTTAGCACAGGATGTCTGCTTCTCTTGATTACACACTCCTGCTAATTATGCATTTTGTCTTGGGTTGTTGTTTTTCTTTATTACCCTGTCTCTACAGTCTCTGTAAGCTACCCCCAATAATCTATTAAAGTTCCAGAGCTTGCGTTGCTCACAACTTCACTCTGTAAGAGTTAGTTAAATGCCGCTCAAGGTACGGTAGCTGATAAGACTTAAAAAATCTATTCCTCCATGGTGTATTTCCCTTCATCAGTCATTCATTTGCATATTGTCACACACGCTCCATTGCATGGTCTCATCTGTGTTGTTCTTTGTCTTGTGGAGAGAAGCTACAAAATGGTGGCATACTTCCAGTGGGACTGGTAGGGTGGAAGGCAGAGAGGACAACGGTAAATGGAGTCAAAGCCAATGACAGGCAGAGCCAGCTACTTATCCTAGAAGCATAAAATTGCAGAGTTGGAAGAGCTCCTGAGGGTCATCCAGTCCAACTCCCTGCAATGGAACCTGCACCAGGGTGGGCAGAGAGCTCTCCTTCGCTGAAAGTCTTCAAACAGAGGCTAGACAGAGATGCTCTCTAGCTGTGCATTTCTGCACTAACCAGAAAATTGGACAATATTATATACAAGAGCCCCTTCTGCATTATTCTGCAGTGTTTCCATTTGAAAATAGATGTAGGCGGTCCTGGCAATGGAGGGTGTATCTGCATCTGTGCAATGACGTAGTTATACCAAGATAACAATCACCACTTCCTCCTTTCTTTATTTGGGGCATGTGCAGGGAGGAAAAGGCAGGGATAACCAAATAAAGGGCAAGGTTTTCCAATGCACATCAAGTAACTACACCCACCCATCCTTGTGGATGATCTAGTATAAACCTAGGTTGAAAACATCATGTTGAGTTCGGACATGAATGACTCCAGACTGAGAAAACTTCGTGTTTGTGCTTCAAATGGGATAGTGTATACGCAGCCTAAATCACCGGGATTTGTGCACTAGTGGAAGAAAACTGGCCTGCTGCAAAGGGATTGCACGAAACCTGCAAGGGAGAGGCCTTTGTATTGAAATCCAAACTTGCTAGGTTGGTTTGTTGTTTTTTAAAACCATACTGCAATTATGGAACAGTGTTGTTGCAAACATTGCACAAATAATTCACCGCCAGTACAGTTTCACTGTTGACAGTAAACTACGCTTGCTATTCATGGCTGGTTCCATCCCTTCATTAGTGTGGCAGCAAAAGAAGGGAGTAGCTGGACATATGGAGGAGCGCTTGCCTTTCAAATGGCTGTTTTTTGACACTGTGCCGCTGCTCACATTCAAAGAGCTCCTAGGTATATAAAACGGGGGATATGTTAGTAGATAGGTATGAAATATATCCAGCACTTTCCCCACTCCCAACCTTCTCTCTCTTTCTGTTTGCAGTGCAGGTCCTGGTAGATGGGGCACCACTTCGTATCCAGCTGTGGGACACTGCAGGACAGGTGAGACCCATAAATTAAAGGAGAATACGGGTTTGAGTTCCGATAGGGTGCCAAGAATGTCAGGAAAAAGGTGATGAAAATCTGGGTCAAAGTGAAATTATGAGTGGTATTAATAATTGCTCTTGTACAGCACATTTCAAGTTCTAAAGATGCTTCAGATACATCACCCCTGTAATCCTTACTACAGACTTACTAGGCCAATCTTATCAAATTAAGAAAAAGCCCTGCTGGATCTGGCCAAAGATCCATTTACTCCAGCATCCTGTTCTCACAGTGGCCAACCAGAGGCCTGTCAGAAGCCTACAAGCAGGACCTAAACGCAAGCGAACTCTCCTTATTTGTGATTCGCCGGAACTGGTATTCAGAGACATACTGCCTCAGACAGTGAAACACAGCTAGGATCCCTGTACCGCAGCTGAGGGTATGCAGTATTGTCACCTGATGAGTTTGTGTTTGAGGTAACATTAGAACTGGGGGCTCCAGGAATTGAAATCTGCTGAAGTCTCCACAGCCAGGGTTCTGAAAAATGTGGGGTACCTCTGTATAGAAGTGCAGCCCTTGCTAGAGAAGCTTCCCAAGCGTTTATTGGAACAACTGGCTTTGTTTGCCTGGCTCAAATCCCTCTTTGTAGTGGACCTTAAAGTCTCTCCCTTTTACAGTACATGGGCCAAACTGAGCACCCTCTAGTTATGAGAGTGGGCGAGCTACCAAGTTGTCTTTGTTTCCCTTTGGTTACACTTGGAAAGCTCAAACTGTTTTGTTTCTTGGCTTTGGAAGGTTTGCTAGGACAAAGGATGAAAATGTAGGCTAACTCAGCCCTCCAGATGTGTTGGGACTACAACTCCCATCATCCCTAGCTAACAGGACCAGTGGTCAGGGATGATGGGAATTGTAGTCTCAAAACATCTGGAGGGCTGAGTTTACCTATGCCTGATATATGCTTAGAGCTTTGTGGAAAAGACAACATTACAACATTTTATGAGAACCTTCTAAGCTTATCAGCCACAGCTAGTTTCTGCTGGTATGCATCGCAAACCAAATTCAACATCTCCTATTTTTCCTCCGCAGGAAGACTTTGATTGCCTCCGTTCGCTCTGTTACCCTGACACAGATGTCTTCCTGGTCTGCTTCAGCGTTGTAAACCCCACATCCTTCCAGAACATTATGGAGAAATGGATCCCTGAAATACGGACACACAATCCCCACACGCCCGTGGTGCTGGTGGGAACACAGTCAGACCTGCGGGACGACGTCAATGTATTGATCAATCTGGACCACTATCATGCTGGGCCTGTGCCGAGAACTCAGGCCGAAGGCCTGGCTGAGAAAATCCGGGCTCAGACTTACATTGAGTGCTCTGCTCTGACTCAAAAGAACCTGAAGGAGGTTTTTGACACAGCCATCATCAGTGCAGTGGAGCACAAGGCCCAACAGGAAAAGAAAATGACAGCCAAAGGAATAAAAACCCTCTCCAAGTGCCGGTGGAAGAAGTTCTTCTGTTTTGTCTGAAGCTGGTTTGGGCCTGGAAGTCGGGATTGGACTTTGCACTTTCTGCCACAGAGGGCAAAGTGGCTAACTGAATGAAAAAGTGGCTCAAACAAGGAGAGTGTCGTGAGCCAAGGGGACCTGGAGCCCCAGGATTTGCTGGGTTGGGATTGAACTTTCCTGGAAGACAGGAAGTGGACTTGTGTAGTAGTGCCAGGGTACCAAATGGCTCATGCAATCTTAATAGAACTGGGGTGGTTTGAAGCTTCATGTACTGAGTTCAGTATTAAAGAACAGCCAAGCCTGTCATTTTAGGTACCCAGACAGCATGGGCAGTTTCCAGAATCTCCTCACCACGTCTTATTTAAACCCAGGAGACGCCGATGCAGTGGGGTGGTGCCATGCCGCTGCCCCCTCCCCTGACAATGGCATTGCTGCTTATTGGGGCAAGGGCAGGGCTGCAGGGCCAGACTGACAGGAGCACCAGGTGCCAGTGTGCCCTCACAGTCTTGTCCTTTTCCCACAACCCTGCCCCATAAGTGGTCCCTTTTTCAGGAGGGAAGCCAAGCAGCCAGCACTCCACCACCCGGGATTAAACTTGAGATACCTATATTCTTGAGGTTGATATCTCCTTTTCAAGGCACAGGCAAGGATAGAGGGATTTCTCCTGGGAGACAACAATGTCAAATAACATGGCCCGCTCAAGGAAAAAGTATCTTTTATACTTTGCTTTCAGGCCTGCTTCAGGAAGCGGAATAAGCCCTCCAGACAGCAGGGTGTTTGTATGAAGGAGTATCAGTTTTGTGGCACATCCTTAAAAGGACAAAGCATTTTCTAGCGGAATGACATGGAATGATCCCTATGCTTCCACATAGGGCTATTCCAATACAGTACATAATTTTGGACCTCATTGGACTTTAAAAAAAAAAAAAATTCCACCGAAAATGTATTTAAGGCTTTTGGTAGAGTAGGGAACCTTCCGGCATCTAAATGTGAATATTTCCCTCTTAAGAAGGACCGAGTGCATTTGAAAGAACTGTAAGAAAATTTCACTGTTGTGTGAAACAAATATTGTAAAAGTGAGAAGATGAAATAGGAGGGAAATGACAATAAAGGAGAAGCATGTGACAAGAAGGGCAGAGAGATGGTAGGAATGAAGGAGAAGAGACAGAGACAGAGACAGAGAAACAGAGGGAGTTTAAGGAAGGTGAAAGGGAGGCATAAAGCAGCATTTCCCAATGTAGTGCCCTCCAGATGTTTGAACTTCCAGGTCCCATCAGCACAGCTGGCTGAGACTGGTGGAAGTTGTACCAGGCTGGCATAGAGAAATCAAGAGACAGGAGAGCATGTCATCATGGGGTTTAGATGATGTTGGCAGAGAGGTTTTTGTGTGTGTGTGTTTTGCACTAAGAAACCCTTCAGTGACCTCACCTCTTGATGGTTAGTCATACCTCAGATTCAAATGAAGGAAGATGCAATAGGGGAATTGTCATGGAAATAAGATCTTTGATGTGCTGTACTAAAAGCAAGGAGAGAGACTGCCGTTCTTCCTGTATCAGGAAAGAACTGGCTTTGCGACCTATGGGTGGAGCGTGAGAGCCAGAAATTCTGGCAGGCCTGGAGTAGCAGAGATCCCACCTATGGATAAGGATCCGAATGCAAGCCTGGACCTTTGTGTAAGAGGTGAGAGGGCCTGCAAATTGTTCAGCACAGAAAAAGAAGTGGCACTGTGTTACTAAATACACAAGAATTTTGGAATTCACCAGTTTCTTAAATGCCAGGCTTCAGAAAGTGTGGATGAGAAGCGGGAACCTGAGTGGCTTTGCTTATTCAATTGATGTCTCCACAGGCAGGAAACAGCGCCCAGATCAGGGATGGATCATCACGTGCGGTAATCATGCATATTTCCTTTTTGCTACGCATGGATACACTGGGAAGCTCAGCCATGACTTTCCAGCATTTGGACGCCTTGTGTGATGATCAGCACACAGTTTGCATGTTGGAAATGTGCTGTGTTTGAAGCAGTTCTTGATCATCGCTATTCTAGAGTTTCACGGCACACTTTTGCTGCACAAGTAGAAAACGTTGCATGTTGGGTCTTTATGCATTTCCATTGTACACGGGGGAAAGTCCTGGAATGAGGTTGGACATCATGGCAGCCTTGTGTTGAGGACTGAATCTTAAAGGCAGTGCCAACATCAGGAGTTCAAAGGAGCTAAGCATGCTTCCCTTTTCCTGCAGTACCGGTACTAGGGAAGGATGCCTGGGTGTTGTCAGTTCATGTTTGTAGCATTGGAGGGATTCCAAGGAGTTCTTCCTGGGAAAGAACGGATCCTCAATCCTGTTCCCATTGCCCTAGGGACTGTGTATCATACACTTTTTGTTTTGTTTCCAAATAAAGATGTTTTGTTTAAGTATGAATGCGGTTCTGTGAATTATTTTCATTGGTGGGAAATACCTTCACAGATTAAATGGAAATGAATTCAAGGTAACGAAAGCCTAGTGACGATGAATAAGAGTCACAGAACGTTTTCTTCCCGCAGAAGTAACAAGACACAAGTTGCAAAATGGCAGGTGGATTTCGGCGATCCAAATTAAACTGGGCAAAACGGACTCCTCAGCCTTAATCACACGTGTGTGGTTGAATTATTGAAGACCTCGTTCTATATAGATTGCTAAATAAATAAGCCACAAAATATCCCTCAAAAAGCAAAATGCCGGTAAACTGTTGGGAGCAGTACAGACATAATTAATAAATACAGATAATACAGGTGCCATCATACACAAAGTAGGTCATTGGGTGGAATTCAGTGTTGTGTTATTATAATAGTTCCATCTGTGCAACCAGTTTGGTTTTCTGCATCATTTCTTTTGGGAGTAGGAAAGAGTATCTGTGCTGTAAGGCCACTTTCCTAAAATCATTATTTCGCAGCAAGCTACTAGGACGCCAGCAAAATAGATATAGACTAAGCGCTTTAATCCTGCTGTAACCAACCGTCACTTGACCTGGCCAAGTTGCAGCATGTCTTGCTGCTTGGGCGGCAGCCAGGGGGGAGAGTTTCTGTTTTTGGTGTATTTAATTCTAAAGGAAATCCACAGTGACACAGATTTTAGAGTTGCTGTGTCAGCTGCTACTGCTGCTTTCCAGACTAGCTGATGAGAAGCAATTTGATGGAAACCTATCCGACTGGGAGTGATAGCAAACTGTCAAAGAACCTTTGGAGTATTTCACTGGAAAAAAAGCATCTTTTGTGAGTACAGCAAGCCTAGGAAAACACCTGAGGTAGGGGATCTAGTTGGTAAGAAGCATTTTATAGTGTTCCATATAAGAGTAAACTGACACCTTCCTCAGTTCTCCTGTGCTGAACTAAACTTGCTGGTAGACCCAATTATGAAAGCCTTTAGGCCACAGAAATGTTCTATATTTTTTAACAATAATGATAATTCATATAGCATTCTTATGTACAAAATCTCTTAAATCTTTATTGCATTCATCTCGCAGAGTTAATATTACTCATTCAAAAAACTCTTTTTAAAGTGCCGCATCTCTTACTATCTTTATTACAGACATAAAAGTTGAGAGTTTGTAATAACACAGTGCATTTGCATAGCACACTTCAAAGTGTTTCACATTTGTTTATTTCCATAATCCTTAACAAACTAGGTCAGAATAATTAATTGTCTCCATATTGCAGATGGGAGTGTGGAAACTGAGCAAACAATAATGACTTGTTAAAAAGGACTTGAATCTACCGTAGGATTTATCAGGTTCATCCCCGTCATGGCAGCCACTTGGCAACAATACCTCCAGAGAGATCCAGTTTTATGTGTGCGTTTTAAGCTGATTTTCTGCCTGCAGCACAAAGCCATCATGCTAAACCATGCGATGCAGCTGAATCATGGTGCAGAGTGAGGGCTACCTAAGGGCCAGTTTCAGTCTGGGCACACTTTCCAGATTATACCTGATACTGGTTGCATTCTTTCCACAGCTTTATAGTTAGCAGACGACAGCAGAAACTATGCAACTTAGCTCACTTGAAACCCCTTCTCTTGGCTCCATAAAAAGAGCAGTCTTTATCTATGGTATGGTTTTTTTGCTGAAAATCTCCCACCAATGTGAGACTCATGTGAATGGCAGCGTCCTCCAGCCGACTGCTAAGTAATATTCTTCATAAATTCCCATATCCCAGCTGATAGCAAACCTAATTTATTCAGGGATAATAATCTGCAGGGCTATTCACAGAAGGGTGTCGGTTTTACCAACACTAGCATTTGCTTACCTAGGCAGTCACCCATTTGTTTCACTACAAAAGAAATGCATCCCTTAAAAGGCTTGGCTTCACCTCATCAGCTTCCTGCTGGGACAGCTACCCTATTCCTCCTCCTGATCCTGGGCTGCAAATTAAGCCCTGGGACACAAAGTATTGTTCAGTTCCGTGGGGTTCCTCTTCCTAAAGTGGGGTGTGGCCAGGCTTTAAAACTTCCAAAAGATTCACCCTCCCTGCTGTTTTTCTTCCAAGTCTTATTTACAATGCATGGCGAAATGTAGATGTTGGTTGGTGTTGATGAAGTGAGTCCTTTAGCCAGCCTCTTTCAGTTAAAAATGCTGATGAGACCACAGGGAACTTAACTTAACTGTGCTAATTATGGGGGCCTTTTAAGATAACATGCAACTGGGATGGTCCTTCACTTCCCCAGAAGCCTGGGGGGTATTTCCCCCTTATAAACAAAATTCAAGGAACAGGCAATTCTACTATGATGTGTTCAAATAATAAAAGATTAGTCTGCTCGTTATCTTACCATTTTTATTTCATGTATCTACACAAAACACTAAGGAACTAACTTGGGCGTTTTCATTTCACCCCAACATCCTTTAATCCCTGCCTCTTTCTTCATTGTTCAATTTGCTTGCTTAACTTCCCGCCTGATGAAAAGTTTTGATGAATTCGGAAGCTTCTTGCTTCTTTGTGATCTTTTAGTGGATTGTGCTTTTGTTACTGTCCATAAGTAACAGCATTACCTGTCTTGTGCTTTTATCTGTGCTTTGTGGCTGTTTTATTTGGGTGTGTGTGTGTGTGTGTGTGTGTGTGTGTGTGTGTGTGTGTGTGTTCTTTCATAAGCCACCCTGGTAAGATATTAACTATAGAAGCAAGCAAGCCAACAAACTCTTTATTTTTCATAGGTACATGTCATCTATGGGGATACAGAATGAAGATGATTTCTGGATCTCATTTTTCTTTATTTGTTCCGTTTGCAAGCAGATGTACATTCACATTCCCTTTCCACTCAGTCACAGAGTTGCACCTTAAGATTTTCACTAAAGGTGAGCGCCTTGAGTCTCACTTCACACACAACAGCAGAAAATAAGGGAATTACGCAGTGAGTCAAGGAACATATGAACCAACTCTTAAGTTAGGCACAGTGACTTGCTTGAGGGAGGGCAGCCACCAAGTCTACCCATTTCACAGGTGGGGACACCTGGGAGCTGGTGTTTCAGTACCCCCTCCTTATCGGCTTCATCTACTTATTAATTGTGAACAAATATGGCACATTTCAAGTGGTGTGGTAGATCAAGGAGACAGTAGAATCAGGTCTGGTTCAGAATTGATAGCATTTTCAAGATCAGGTGACTGGGCCAGAGGTGGTAACACTGTGATCAGAAGGGGAATGGAGGCAGCCAGTCAGTGTGACTCAGCTTGGTTTAGGACAGGTATCAAAGGCCTATATATGGTGAGGGGATGGATGTGGGTCAAATAGGAGGAGGAGTCCAAAGCTCAGTTTATAGCAGGAGAAGGAAGGTGGGTGCTGGTGAAAATCTTTGGCTGAATTGGATTTGAGCTCAGCATTCAATAATCATCCCAGTGGACCGTACTGACTCAGGCCACGGAGTACAGACTGCCTCCTCAAATGTTGTGAGAGGCCCACAGGCAACAAGCTGCTCCTCCTGTACAATTTGTAGCATGGCTTTGATTCCAGTAAGGATAAGGCTGGAGGCGAGGATGTCGGAAAGCCATCTCATCCTGCTCTCGGGGCCTCCTAAATGAAACCTGCTGAATCATGTAAACTACAGTCCCTCCTGCGCTAGACAAAAAGTTCCCAGCATAATGATAAGTGCAGTATTGTTTTGGCCCTGTGAAGGCCCATTGTGCAAGCGGGTGAAGAAAGGAGTTCGGGGTGGGGGGGTGGGGAGGAGGGAAATGATTCAAGCTCAACCCTGAGACAAGTCTCATCCTTTGCATCATGTGATGCCGGTTCCCAGGCTGACACCGTGCCCTTTGCGCTGTGTGAGAGAGAGCTTGCAGTGCTCTAAACTGGTCTAACCAGTCTTGGAAGGGAAAGATCAGCTGCAGGGCCCTGTCTCCTCTTCTTCCACGGACACCACCATCCCTCCCCACCCCACGTGAGGCTGTGTTGTGAACCTGAAGTGCTGCATGAGAGGTTTTTTTTTCCCCCTTTGTCCCTCTGACTGAGGATCATCGGGTGTGTGAAATCTGGCTCCCAAACAAGTTTCGCCACATGTCACCAAGCCAGGCTTTTCTTTCCCATGAGATAATCCTGGGCGGGGCAGGCAATCTATTAAAATCGAAACACAATGAAAATGAAGGGCTTCCCAGGAGTTACTGTAAATCTCCCTTGCTGGGTTTTCTCAAGAAGGACTGGGAATATGAAGGCGATACTGGGCTTTTGGCAAAGAGGATAAACCTGCCGGTATTATATGCCTATATCCAGTCACACGTTGGGGCACGGTGAAGAACTCCCAAAGTAAGAGCAGTCAACAGCCCCTTGATGGACAAAACAATCCCAATTCCCCTTATGCTCAGCTAGGGGGAGTTGGATTGAGTAGAGGTATCTCACTGCTCAGCCATCCTCCCATTGGCTGCCAGTTGTCTGGGCTGGTGGGATCCCTGAGCCAGGGACCACTGAGCCAGGCCGGGATCCACTAAAGTCCAGGCCTGTCTTGCTATTGTTGCAAGGAGACTGTTGTTGGACTCAATCACTGTGAATTGATTGAGACCAAATTATTGTCCTGCTCCCACCTTTTGCTGCAGCTGCTGTGGATAGCTGGGCTAAAGATGCCACTCCACAGATCCCCACCTCTGGGAGTTCAGGATTGGATTGCACCCTTAAAGATACATCACTTCTCTTAAAGAAGCATGCCTTATTTTAGAATAAGTTGGCTACAACTGGCTGTTGTGCAAATAGTTGCTTAACAAGGTATTTATATAGCTACTTTTGCGTCTAAGGAACCATTTTGCTTACAGCCGGCCTGGAGAGATTTGTATGCCTGAGGTGGAGTAGTAGATGTCCCCTCCTGCAAGGCACCAAGGCCAGTCTAGCGATTTTGGCATCTGAGGCAGAAAATCCAACAAGCACCTCTCCGACTCCCTGGCAGATAAAAAAAGACAACAATAACTACTAATTAACAATGTGCTGCCTTTTGTGACATTCAAAATCAACTGCCTGAGGCCAACGCCACACATTTGTAGCTCATGTTTACTCAGATTCTTATCATTGGACAGGATGAGCAATTGGGAGAGGGGTAGAGAACTCAAGGACCCAGGTGGCGCTGTGGGTTAAACCACAGATCCTAGGGCTTGCTGATCAGAAGGTCGGCGGTTCGAATCCCTGCGACGGGGTGAGCTCCCGTTGCTCGGTCCCAGCTCCTGCCCACCTAGCAGTTCGAAAGCACGTCAAAGTGCAAGTAGATAAATAGGAACCGCTCTGGCGGGAAGGTAAACGGCGTTTCCGTGCACTGCTTTGGTTCGCCAGAAGCGGCTTTGTCATGCTGGCCACATGACCCGGAAGCTGTACGCCGGCTCTCGGCCAATAAAACAAGATGAGCGCCGCAACCCCATAGTCGGACACGACTGGACCTAATGGTCAGGGGTCCCTTTACCTTTACCTTTAGAGAACTCAAGCCACTGTGCTAAACCATCTGTAGAGGCTATTTGAATCATTCCACCAAGTGGCAAGTAGAATTTTTTCCACATGACCAATATAGATATGTGGAATGAACATGTGGGAAAATGGCTGCCTTAGTCCACTCGTTATAAAGGGTAAAAAAAAACCCTGCTCTGTGAGTAAAGTCCCTTCAGCCTACAAAACTGAACCCACTAGTGGGTTAGACTGAGGGGGAAGGACCATAGGTCAGTGATAGAGCACATGCCTTGCATGTGAAGGTCTCAGGTTCAATCCCTGGTGTCTCCTGGCAGAGGCTGGGGAAGACCTCTAGGGAGCCACTGCTAGACAGACCAATGGCCTGACTCTGTATACGGCAGTTTCCTATGTTCCAGTGTTCCTACAGCTTTTTCACACATGGCATGGTAGTCAGTTTTGCCACCTGTACACAGGTGTTTAGACTTAGGTGGTTGGCAATGGGTGCTGTTTGCCAGGTGAAACAATCAGCAGCTACTATGTGGTGCACAAGGGAAACAGAATTCCCACCTTTACCTTTTGGGAAAGGAGATGAGGAATGCCTCAGTCAGGACCAGGTGGTTTCTGAATGAATAGTCGCCCCCTGGTGTACAGTAGGTTGCTAAAGTCTTCAGGGACACATGGTCCTAGAAGAGGAACTGTGAGGCCCTGTCTTCCTTTTTATCCACCAATGTTCCCATCACCTAGTGGTGAATGAAAGGGATCACCACCTTCATCAGATACCACTGGTTTTAACACCCATCCATATAAAATGTGAATGGAGAAACCCATCTGCAAATGCACAGTGGACACACACAAGGTCAGTGTGTAGTTCTCAAAGGTTTCGAGAAGCATTTTGTGTGTGCATAGGTGACAATGCAGGTGTGTATGGGCAGCAAATGCAACTACCACGTAGAGTGTTGATTGTCCCTCAAACAAAGAATCAAGCAAAACAGGAAGATCTTAAATCTGGGCAGGAATGCATCCCTGAGAATACAGAGCAGAATCAAACAGTGAGGGGGAAAATGAGCAAAACAGATATATTTCTATACTTCCTAACCTAATTTAAATAATCATAGCAGTGGCATAGGACATATTTTGAACGGGGTACAAGTTACACTGGCTATTCAGTTATAATGAGGTTTCACTTTATTGACATGGAGAACTTACCATGAGAAATTGTGGAAGAAATATAGCAGGTGAGGCAATACCTAGGGGGCATTGCTGGGTTAGTTTGTGGGACAAGTTTAAACTAAAGGTTTCTCCTCTCGTGCTCACTGAAAGTCACATCTGGCTGGAGAGGAGTGTGTGTCTGTCTGTGTCCCACACTTGAGGAAGAGGCAGGAACATTTTGCAACCAGAGATTGGAGAACTACAAGCCTAAGTATGGTCAGGAGGACTGCCTGAACTGTGCTTTCACCTTACCACCCGCCAGCTCCATGAGTCGACAGGTGCCTCAGGCAGTACAATGACGCACCACACACCTGAGATCATCATTTTCATGGGAATAGGCTCCTGAGAGAAGAGAAAGAGTTGGTGAGACTCTCCCAGGGCTTCAGTCACCGTCAGCACTCACAGTGCAGATTTCACATGATACTTCAAAAGCCTTTAATAACCACAAGGGATCTATGTTTAAAAACCTTCCAGAACTGTGCCAGGAGGAAATGCAGTCAATTAGGGGACAAACGTTTCACACCTCTTCAAATGAATTAACTGCACTCAGAGAGAGAGAAAGGAAATGTTTCTGTAAGACATAAACCAAATAATTCCAGACACCTATTGAAATTCAATACTATTTGGATTAGGTGCTTAATGCTGTACAGTTGAGGAGGCCATTGTGTTCTGTAGGTCTTGGTTAATCGTTATGCAAGGTGTATTAGGGTTTCTCAGTTTAGGAAGCATTTTGAAGGGGAATAAAATGCATCCGACCACCTCAACCCTGATGCTCCCAGGAACGTGCCTGCCAATCAACAACTCCACCCAGCAACTAGATCTGTGCATGGCAAGAATTTCACTAGGAGCCTGCAAGAAAAGGTACTTGTTTTTGCATAAGAACCCTTTTGCCCAGTCCACACATGTGTGGCATACTGGAAATGCAGAACTATCTCACCGAAGTGTACTCGATGCCAGCATGGTTAACAAACATAGTCAAAGAACCCATTAGAGGCAAGAATACCTCCTTCAAAGACTGGAAGTCTTGTTCAAATGAAGAGAACAAAAAAGAACACAAACCTTGGCCGAAAAAGAAAGTGCAGGCGGACAGTAAGGGATGCTAAAAAAGGAACATGAGAGGCACCATGGGCTTAGCCAAAGAGGGCAAGAAGGGGCAGCTGCCCCCCCTAAATCAGTAATAAATAAATAAATACACACACACACACACACACACACATACATACATACATAGGAAACTGAGGTTCTGCCCCCCTAACAAAAATCCTGGCTACGCCCATATGAGGCACATGCAATAAACCTCAGGAGGCGAGAGAAATATTGTGCTCAGGCCTTGCTTGCAAGTTTCCCACAAGCATCTGGTAGACAGCATAGGAGCCAACTCCTAGTGACTGAGGTCCCTTCAGCCCCCCCTAAAATATTTGAGGGGGCTGGGATCCCCAAAGTTGATGGGCATTGCCATTCAAATGGTGTTCATGTTCCGTGTCCTGTGATTGATTATGTGGGGTGGGGCTTACCTGCGTCCCACCAATATTTTATTCAAGTTGGCACCCCTGTTGACCACTGTGAGAACAGGATGCTAGACTAGATGTGCCCTGATCCAGGAGGCTCTTCTTCTGTGCTTAAATTCTCGGTCTTGCTGAATTCACCTCAAAATCACCATCCAGTGGCCTCAGCAGCAAGAAGAGAGTTTAGTCCTGCTGGCCACATGACCCGGAAAGCTGTCTGTGGACAAACGCCGGCTCCCTCGGCCTGAAAGCGAGATGGGCACCACAACCCCATAGTCACCTTTGACTGGACTTAACCGTCCAGGGGTCCTTTACCTTTTTACCTTTACTTAAGAATAGTATTTATGAGACTGAGTCATCTCTCATGACTGAAGATCCAGCACTGGGAAGAAGGTTGGACTCAGTGTCCTGCACAACATCCCTTCAGACTATATAAATCTGTGAGTTCATATCTACCTCATTGCTTTACATATGTATGGTTTCAACAAATGGTTGGAGTATTAGATTTTAACTTGGAGATCACTATGATTCCCATTGTGGACATGTCCAAAAGCACTTTCAGAAATAAGATTTTTGTAATACTTGTTAGTGTGTTGAATTAGCAAGTGGAAGCAAGCTCTCTGCTGATAGTGTTGGTCCCCCTCCAACATCTAGCAGGGATTGATACACATGAACAATGTTCAACATTGGAAGGTGTGTACCAGAGGTGACAAATGTGTCATCCCTCCCAGTGCCATGGACTACAACTTCCATCATTGGTCATGCCGAGCCAAAAGGAGGGGATATTTTTGTTCACAGTCTCATTCTGGAGGGCACCATGTTGGTTGTCCTTGGTGCAAACCACTATGCTGGTAGGAACCACCACTTGATCACTCCCACTTCTGGTTCTGCAGTAAGATTGCCACTCCAGTTGCTGGGGGAATACAGATGGCAGAGATGGTAGCTTGGACACTTCCAGTTGGGACATCTAGAACCAGCCAAGCCTTAACTTCCACCATCAGCCAGCTACTTCACAGATATACTGTGAGACCGAATAAGATCCTGAGCATTTTACTCTTGAGAATCCAGTGATATTAATGAACATGACTAAGATCATTAATTTCAGTGGGTCTGTTCTGAGTAAAACTTAGTTGAACACCATCCAATTTTTTTTTTTAATGTGAACTCTGAGCATATTCAAGACAGGTAACAACTTTAGTGAACAGAGACATGGTAGAATCTTGTATTCTACTGTTTCAAGTGAAAAGGCTCAATGGCTTCAACCACTTGCTTCTCTCTGCTAGTAGCAACCCTGAGGCTGCCCCGGCATGAGTCATCAATAGCTGGAAGCTGCTATTGTTACTGTATTTATCCTTAATGGAGCCAAACCAAAAGCAGGCACATTTTATGCACCATTTCCCCCAGGGAGAATGAAAAAAAGCATTTGAGGAGAAAATTTCCTCTCACAAAGAAGAATGCAGCTAATCTGGTGGGCTTTGGCACAGCTCCATTGAAAACAACAGCATGCCATAGGGTTGATGATATTTCTTTTCGACAGAGGTGTATAACAGGAATTCAACACGTGCATCAGCACCTCCAAAAATAACTACACTTGTTGAACGTAATCCTTAAATTTAATACTTACATTTATTTGTGTTCTTAGTTATATTTGTCTTAATTTTATGCTGTGAGCCGCCTTGGATCCCATACTGGGAGAAAGGTGCAAAATAAAATAAATGCATAGATAAATAAATGCATTATTCATATTTATTAAACTTATTAGTCACTTTTTTAAAGCAAAAGTAACTCAAAGCACCTTACAATAATAAATAAATAACACATAGATTAAAACCAGCATAAAGCAAAACAGAGAGAAATCTAAACCTCAATTTTTAAAAGGTAGAACTAAAACATTCTACCCACTGAAGGAGGCCACAGATAATTAAAATGCAAAGGCCTGAAAAAATGTTTCTGCTTGGCAGCTCAGGATAAGTAATGATAGCGCTAAGGGAGCCTTCCTGGGGAGAGCAAACCACAACCAAGGAGCCACCACTTAAAAGGCCTGTTCTCATGATGCCACCCTCTGGACCACCAGGGCAGGGGATACAGAGGAGGACAATGGCCAGTCAGCAATAACTTACTAGCGTTTTGTTGCACTGGGTCAGAGCATCACTCAGAAACAAGTAGAGAGAGCTATCAAAGCCAGACCTAAGCAGGTGGATGATGTCATGCTACAGCCACCTGAGATTTAGCCATGTTGCCGTCAGGGCAGGGCTTTGAGATGTCAGCTCTTGCTTGGTTTGACTATGGCGTTGCTATGACCTGTCGGTCGCCTGGTTATTGGGGCTGGGTATGAATTTTCCCACTTGGCATAATTGGCACTAGCCATTTTGTTTTCGCCTACCTAGTAGCAATCGCCACAACTTTGTAAGGTTAGGCATTGGGTAAGCCTGATTATGGGAAGGGAGGTTGTTGCCTCCGCCTGCCCCTCCACGTTAAGGGTATCCCATTAAAAGGATCTGGGGGGGGTTCCTGTCCGAAGCCTGGGCGTGGGCTAGGGCCATACCACGACCCCAATGGTGACCCGGGGGGGGGCTCAATTGATGTGCATCAGAGGGCTCCCCCCTACCGGTGGTTGGCCCTAAAAGAGACTTCCTGCAGTCGGGCAGGAGTCAGGTTATAGTCTTGCTTCACCCAACTGCCTAAGCCAAATCTCTCACGTCTAACCAATAAAGTTGTGGCCTAATTTATCCTATTAACCCAATATTCTTGTTTTCGTGTATTTATTTCGGGAAGCTGGGTCCGGGGTCTCGCCACACAAAGGCATTCAAGGCCCCAGTCAAAGGAATGAACAGGAGGGCCTCCAAACACATCAGGGTGGGCTTACCGCATTTTGAAATGAGTAAAGCAATGCAAAAGAAGCTTCTGGATCAGGCCAATGACCCATCTAGTGCAGCATCTGATCATATTAATATTGTTGTTTGGTACAAAACTTAGGGATGCGGGTGGCGCTGTGGGTTAAACCACAGAGCCTAGGGCTTGCTGATCAGAAGGTCGGCGGTTCAAATCCCCGCGACGGGGTGAGCTCCCGTTGCTTGGTCCCTGCTCCTGCCAACCTAGCAGTTTGAAAGCACGTCAAGTGCAAGTAGATAAATAGGTACCGCTGCAGCGGGAAGGTAAACGGCGTTTTCGTGCGCTGCTCTGGTTCACCAGAAGTGGCTTAGTCATGCTGGCCACATGACCTGGAAGCTGTACGCCAGCTCCCTCGGCCAGTAAAGTGAGATGAGCGCCCCAACCCCAGTGTCGTCCACGACTGGACCTAATGGTCAGGGGTCCCTTTTAAAAAGGTAAAGGGACCCCTGACCATTTGGTCCAGTCGTGTCCGACTCTGGGGTTGCGGTGCTCATCTCGCTTTATTGGCCGAGAGCCAGCGTATGACAAAGCTGCTTCTGGCGAACCAGAGCAGCACACGGAAACGCCATTTACCTTCCCGCCGGAGCAGTTCCTATTTATCTACTTGCACTTTGACATGCTTTCAAACTGCTAGGTGGGCAGGAGCTAGGACTGAGCAACGGGATCTCACCCCGTCGCAAGGATTCGAACTGCCGACCTTCTGATCAGCAAGCCCTAGGCTCTGTGGTTTAACCCACAGCGCCACCTGGGTCCCTTAGGGGTCCCTTTACCTTTTACTAAACTTAGCAGTAAGGCCAAAAATTGCCTTAGAAGCAGAACCAGTTACAGATTGGATGCCCCAATGGGAAGCCCAAAGGCAAGACTTGAACTCAACCCTCTTGTGATTCGCAGCAACTGGTGTCCAGAATCCCATTGCAGGAGGTTGAACATAACCATCATGGCTAGTAGCCTTATCCTCCACGAATGAGTGCAATCCTCTTTTAAAGCCATCCAGTACACATTGCCATCTACAGAGGGAAGCCCCAATGCCATTAAGTCCAGAATCTAAAATTTCCTAATTGCACCATTCTTTCTACTGCCTCTGCAAACATACATTATTCCACATGGTTGCATGATATTAGTCAAGTTCTTTCCTTGCTGGCAAAAGTACGTGGAAAGGGAGACCGAGGTATTAAATGGCAGAGAAGAGATGAGGGAGGGGGGCACAAACAAACGACAGGAAGCGTTTTACTTTGACCAAGTCCAGGCATGCCTTTTGCCCTAGGTGTGGCCATCTTTAAGTCTATGCAGACAGTGCAATGAGAACTGGAATGGCCCAGGATTAGACTAATGTGCTGAGCTGTGACACTGTCAAGCTGAGCTGGCTAACACAACAGTTGTGATGAGGAGCCCATAAATCACCTTGCAGCCCAGGGGACTCATAGCTGAGGAGTCGTGCCCTGGCAACAAACCCAATTAAGAAAAGAACTGTTTGCTCTTCACATCTATGTCACAGCACAGGAGAACTTGAAAAGCCTGGTCATGGGAAGCTGAGAAAGAAAAATGCTATTGCTGCATGCAATTTATGAATACTGTATAGGAAGCTGCCTTGTACTAAGGGTGTCTCCAGACTGTCGGTGTTTTGTGGGATTCAATTCAATCGCATATTTGAGCTTCAGGTTTGTGCATTTAAAGTGCCCCGTCATTGTAGCAGAGCAAATTTGCTTTAAAGAAGCAACAATACACTTTGCAGGTTGGAAAGTGAAGGGAAAATGCGCTGAAAACCGTGGCATGAATGAATGACTAACAGGAAGACTTGCAAACACTCTGCAAGCAAATCAGGATGAATGTTCCTTGCGAGTCGATGACCCGCCACCCGCATGGAGTAAATAAGACACACGGACACATGATTTTAGGTTAATGGGTTAGATAAGGCCACAACTTTATTGGTTACAGTGAGTAAGTGGTATTGGCCTAGGCATTGGACAAGACCACAACACAAGACTCCACCCCATGGGGAGGGAGTCACTTTAGGGTTAACACCCAGTGGGAGGAGCTTGTTGATGCCAATACAACTGGAAGCTTCCCCTGACGTCACCGGGGGTCGTGCCATGGCCCTAGCCACTAGCAGGGCATCGGACAGGATCCATGACCGCCGGATCCCTTTAAAGGGATACCCCAGGAGGTAGGTGATGGTCACAACCTGACCTCCGACACACCACACATATTACATCACCTATTGAATATTCCAATGCCTAACCGCCAATACCATAAAGTTGTGACGAGTTGCTACGAGGTAGGCGAAAAAACCAAGAGGCCGGTGCCAATTTGCCAAATGGATAAAAAACTAATACCAGGCCCCCTGGACAACCAAGGCAACCAAGCGAAGTCCATAGCAAGGTCAAAAAGCCTAGCAAAACCTAAAGGGAGGGAGGGAGGGAGATCCGATGCAAGCAGGAGGCAGAATGAGGGAGCCGTTTGGCGGGCTGCTTGAATGCCACCAGACACCGCCCCCTATTGGCTGGCTATGGGGCTTGATGCAGCAGGAAGGAGGGGCTAAGGCAGGGGGTCGAACACGCCCCCTGCAAGCGCGGGAGCGGATCCCGCTCGCAACTCCTCCCCCCTGCGATGGGGAGAGGTCTTGTTGGATAACCTCCCTGCAAACAAATCCGAATAGATGCTCAATAAAATTCCGGATAAAATCTTACCTTTGTGCAATATTTGTGTAAGCAAATCAAAATAAATGCTCAATAAATAGGTGATCTGGAGGGGCTCTAAGTCAGACCATTGGCTATCTAGCTTAGTACTGTCTGACTGGAAGTGGCTCTTTGGGGTTTGGGGTTTGAGTTCTAGCTCAGGCATAGGCAAACTCGGCCCTCCAGATGTTATGGGACTACAATTATCATCATCCTTGACCACTGGTCCTGCTAGCTAGGGATCATGGGAGTTGTAGTCCCAAAACATTTGGAGGGCCGAGTTTGCCTATGCCTGTTCTAGCTCAACCTTACTTGAAGATTCCCAGGATTGAACTTGGAACCTCCTCCATGCAAAGCAGGTAACTTATCACTGAGCCTGTCTATTCCAAGAAAAGCCCCCAAACCCACAACAGTGGAACTGGGTGCTAATTCAGGAAGTGGGTTACGAATACTGTGTTTTTTTCTCTGTTAGGAACTAAAGTGGTCAGATCAAAATATTCAAAAACATTATTATAGCAACTTTAACTGAGATTCAGAGTATGAATCCCTTCCAACTCTATGATGCTATGGAAACCTTTCATTGTACAATAGGCTTATACCAGGGGTCGGGCAAGGCTTTCCAGCCGTGGGCCGGATCATTCCCACATAGATCGTCCGTGGGTTGGACATGCGCAGCGTGATTCTGGAAATCGCGCCTGGGCATGCCCAGATGCCGAAATCCGTGCCTGCGCAGATGCGATTTTTGCCGTCTGGGCATGCGCAGATGCATTTTTCGGCATCGCGGACATGCGCAGACGCCATTTCCAGCACCACTCGGCAAGTTGCCGTGCTGTACTGCACCGGTTTAGCGCGGCATGTGGGGGACTTGCCAAGCGGGCAGCTCGGTAAAACGGTCTTCGTGGGCCGCATCCGGCCCATGGGCCGGAGGTTGCCGACCTCTGGCTTATACTAAGTCACTTTCAAAGTATTTGTGTGAAAACTTGGGATTCATTTATTTCCATGTCACCTTATCTACCCACCTAAGGTTCGGCTCATTTTACCATCCCAAGAACCCTGTGAGATACTTTAGGCCAGGGATGAGGAACCTCAGGCCTGGGGATTGAATGCAGACAACCAGGTCTCCCTGTCTGGCCCTGTCTCTCTCCAGTCCCCCTGCCCCCTTGTTGCTCCTGCTCCAAACCCTTTTCAAGGGTCTTCCTGGCTGGAATGTCCCCTTGACAACAGCACATCTGCACTATTTGAAGCAGCAGTATTTAAAGCACTATTACACCAGTTTGTGGAGAATCCTGGGACCTGTAGTTTGTTAAGGGAAGTGACCCCTTACAGAGCTATAATTCGCAGCATGCTTAATGAATTAGAGTTCTTAGGATTCTCCTAGCCAGTGTGGTGTTGTGGTTAAGAGCAGTGGACTCGTAATCTGGGGAACCGGGTTCGCGTCTCCACTCCTCCACATGCAGCTGTTGGGTGACCTTGGGCTAGTCACACCTCTCTTAAGTCTCTCAGCCTCACTCACCTCACAGAGTGTTTGTTGTGGGGGGAGGAAGGGAAAAGGAGATTGCTAGCCACTTTGAGACTCCTTAGGGTAGTAATAAAACGGGATATCAAATCCAAACTCTTCCTCCTCCTCTCTTCTTCTTCTTCTTCTTCTTGCATGTGACGGGTGGCGTAGACTCAGCAAAGGGATCTATTCAGACCACCCAGTTAACTAGGATGTTCGGACTGGCAGGATTTTGGTCTATGTGGCAGTAATTAAAATGACAACATGGGGGCGGGGGGGGGACAGCCCTGATTACACACACACACACACACACACACACACACACACACACATTTAATTGAACACACATATACGCAGTGCTTTTTTTTCTTTTGTAAATCTAAGTTTGACCTCATTGAGGGGCAGTACTTCAATATGAGTAGGAAAATGAGAGTACCCCTAAAAAAATTTTTTAGAAAAAAACCCCAAACTGCATATATGCCATGCTTTTTATCTTTAAAAAAACAAACTGCCTATCTCTGAAGCATGTAGAAGATGCCTAGATCTGCACTGGAATCCCTGATTCAAGCAAAGAGAAAATGTGGAAGAGAAAATAACAGAGCAACTACTGTTGTCTAATTTTAGCTAATAACTTCCAGAGGGTTCATTGTATTTGTTGAAGAACAGACAAAGAATCACCCAATGATGATGCAGCATATTATGCAATGGATTCTGGTCCATGGTTGCTTATGTCACAATAAATTTGTTGAGTCTTTCAGGCGCTACAAGACTCTACATTTGTTTTCAAAAATATATGCAGTATATATATGCAGCCAAAGCGCACTAGTGCCACCATGTGGTCCATTCAAGAACCTCCGTTCCTTGACAAAGGCTGACAATTAAGTTTAACAAGTGGGACCTGCGACGCAGTGTTGCAGCATATCCCTTATTTCTTGAGAGAGGTGCTCCTTTTTAGGGCGGCTCCAAATAGCCTGAAACAGGTAGACAGGTAGATTGAGAATCATGGCACAGCAGCAAAAACAAAATCCATATTCCACCATGCATGAGGCTTATTGCAAATGCAGGATAATTCTTCACCAGTGATTTAGGAATATACCCTGTTTCTCCTAAAATAAGATGTAGCCATAAAATAAGCCGTAGCAGGATTTCTACGCATTTGTGAAATATAAGTCATACCCCGAAAATAAGCCATACTCCGAAAATAAGACATAGTGACGCGGCGCCTCTCCCTTAAGATGGCCTGGATAGGCGTGGCTATGCAGCGTACTGACGTGGAGCGGTTAAAATAAGACATCCCCCGAAAATAAGCCATACTGTGTTTTTTTGAGGGGGGGGAAATATAAGACGGTGTCTTATTTTAGGAGAAACACGGTAGGAGGCTGCCTTATATACTGCCTGGCAGCAGTTTTCCCTGGTTTCAAACGGGTCTTTCCCGACCCCAACAGAAGATGATGGGCATTGAGCCTAACACCTTTTGCGTGCATAGCATTGTGCTCTACCACTAAGCCATTATACTTCTTGTTCCCAATAATTCAGAGTGTCTTAAAAGGGGAACAGACCGTAGTGCCAAGGAGCCTGGCACAGGACCCTTGTAGTGTAGTTCAGGTCTAAAAGGGAGGTGTGTGTGAAGAGGACAGAGGACATATTCACTCCTGGCTTTATCCTGCTGTGCTAAGCTACCAGCCTAAAACTTGAGCAAACAATAGTTTGGGATGAGACAAATACAACTCCAAGCAGCAAAGGGGAAAATACTTCCTCCTTCTTTGCTTCCTCCTGAAGGTACATGACAATATTGCTCTACATACCACCTGATGAGAGTGGGAGAGTCATATTGTGCTCACATTTCACATACGGGTTTCCTATAGACATCTGGTTGCCCAGTGTGAGAAGAGAAAACTGGACTAGATAATAATTATTTTATTCTTTATACCCCACCCATCTGGCTGGGTTTCCCCAGCCACTCTGGGCGGCTTACAGCATATATTAAAACATAATAAAACATCAAACATTAAAAACTTCCCAAAACAAGGCTGCCTTCAGATGTCTTCTAAAAGTTGTATATTTCTTTATCTCCTTGATATCTGATGGGAGGGCATTCCACATGGAGGGCACCACTACAAAGAAGATCCTCTGCCAGGTTCCCTGTAATTTTGCTTCTCGCAGTGAGGGAACCGCCAGAAGGCCCTCAGCGCTGGACCTCAGTGTCTAGGCTGAGTGATGGAGGTGGAGACGCTCCTTCAGGTATACTGGGCCCAGGCCGTTTAGGGCTTTAAAGGTCAGCACCAACACTTTGAATTGTGCTCGGAAACGCATTTGAACTTATGTAGCAGGGCTCTTATGTACCGGTACTTGTGTTGGCCATATACCGTAGTCTGACAATCTTAGTCATGTTAGTCCCTTGGAATCAAGAAACCATGATCAGCTGCAGAGATAGCTCCACAGGATCAGTCAGGCTTCAAAATAGTCAGCCAACTAAGTTAAGGAATGTTTTTAATGGGTTAATTCTCCATCAGTCAGCAGAAGTGACTCATTCCCCACAATGCAGGCATTTTGTCTATCTCTTATCTGTTACTGGGCAGATTTGGCAAGTAACTGTGTATAAAAGGGCCGCAGAAACTGAGTCAAGCGGTTAAGCTCACCCCTTGATCAGGACACTAGACTTCTGTCAATGCACTTTTAATGTGTATTTGCTGTGTTCTCATGATAATCAGGGTGTTGCAGCTTTGGTGTTTTACCTTTATTTTTGTGATTTTATTATTTTACTGGGCTGAGTGCCATGATTGCCGATTGTTTAAAAAATATGTTTTATATATTGACTTGTCTGCTGCCTTGGGCTTTAACAAAGGCCAGTCACTCATAAACCACCCCATAGCCATAGGTTACAAGGAGACTTATTTGAGCATGCAAGATCATACCTGGTTGCATTTTCTACTTATTCCAAAACTAGTCTGACTGGTTGAAGGCCCAGTTTGAGGCGACACCTTTTTCCTCAGTCAGTTTTGGGTCCTAACATGCAGGAAGTGACCTCACAGCAGCAACCCTCTGACCTACTTGCTACCTGGCTGAATAGCTGGGCTGGATCTACCATTATAGTGACTCACGAAGTTGCTGCTGTCTTATGAAATGTCTCGCTGCCTCTTCCTTTCCTTGAAGCATTTTGAGAACAGCGACTCCTCAGTCCTTCTCAAGTCAACCAGAGCAAAATAACTTTCCAAGCAAGTAAGTTGCTACAAACAACATATTTTATTAAAATTTACATCTACCGAGGGAGAGAAATCCAGAATTTTAAGGGCTCAGGAAGCAAGGGTTTGCAGAAAGGGAACAATGGGGGAAGTGGGGGAGGGGGCAGATGGAAGGAGGGCAGAACTAGCAGATATAAAATATATTTTAAAAAGGTGGAGTAACCTGCCAACCACAGAAAATAATGAATTATCTCCTGTCCCATTCCTTCACAGCACATTGGTGACACTCACCATCATCTCCTCAATAACATTATGCCACTTCGCTGAGCATTAAGAAATCTGGCTCTTGGAAAGAGCTGCTCCCTTCTCTCAGAGAATTCTTTTTGCTGGTGCCTGTTGGCTTCAGCAAAAAGTCATTCTACACACACACACACACACACACCTCATTAACACCACAAAAAGAAGGCACAAATATTCTCTGCTCACTCTCTCAACTTCATAGCAGAGGGCATTTCCAAAGCAGCAGACAGAACTATTCCCAGTACAGAACTGTATCAAATTCATTTCAGACAGCAGCCCACCCACCCATCACACAGAGAGGGCATTTTGTCCTGGTTCTGAAAGCAATGTTTGGGCTGTATTCTTAGTAGGGCGAAAATGGGAGTTGGCTGATTAGCTAGAACGGGCCCATCTACATAACCCAAACATTTACGAGGGCTTCTGTGCCTGAAATGTCTGGGAGTCACATGGAAACTCTCAATGATAGGGGTAAGCTGTATGGTGAGCCTAGAGCAGCTTTCACATGAATCCTTTTCACAAGCATCCTCCATACCTAGGGAAATGTATGCATGGGGGAGTAGTGTGCCCCCCACCAGGGTCCCATTCACATGGCATGCCTACACACAAGCAGCTGTTATATGGAGGGTAGAGGGAACAACACGGTGCACGATACTGAGGAGGGCATTGCAAAAGTGTAGGGAAATGCATGGAGGATGGATCTTGTTCAAGCATCAACAACCACAATCAATTCAATACTCAGGACTTATGAGGGGGAGCCAACATGGTGCCCCTCTGAATGTTGCTGGACTCCCAACTCCTACATCAGAATGGGGGGGGGGGTTTTAAAAAAATCTGTTACACTGAACAATGATGAACAGCAGCAAAAGGACAATAGCTTGCCTTGTCACCAGCAACTTCTAAACAGTAACTTGCAATTGGATTTATATATTATATGCTTTGACAGCTAAGACAGGTGATAAATGAGAAACCAGAACATACATGTCCTTCATTCACCCAGTTCATTTCTGTTCACTTTGGGGCAGAAGCTGCTTCCCTCTCTCTCTCTCTCTCTCTCTCTCTCTCTCTCTCTCTCTCTCTATATATATATATATATTACTGTAGTCCACCCAAAAGCAGTGCCTTCCAGCTTCCAGTGCTCCTTCTGAAGCTCTCGTGAAAGCATGTAATGGGAAATCGTTAAGTGGCACTAGCTTGCAAATAAACAATTGGAATTCCCTATAATTGGAGCCATGAGGGCAGGGGAATAGTTACTGCTCCACAAGATTCACTATGTACTTGGGAGACCAGCTAGCTAACCAGGAACATCTTTCTAGTCACATTTTGATTCTATAAAAATAAATACATACAGGTGCAATATTCAAACTCAAGAACTAGCCGTTTAACATTAAAAGCAGAAATGGCAACCTTGGGAAGCGGGAACAGATGGGAAAATGTCAAGGAGAATGAATGCAGGCCCTGATTTCCAGTCATTTAGGAACAATTCAGCTGCACTTCTTAATATGTTCAAATTACGTTTAAAACTTATGGTCATACTATATATTTTATGTTACGTGCACTGCATCATACCTAGTGATTAACATGCAACAAGGGCTGCAATATATTTGGGAAGAGGCCAGATTCACTCCAGTGGTGTATCAAGCTTCTTTTGGATATCGTCTTGCTAGAAAGACCGCCATGTGCAACCCTGAGTTCACAATGATCAAGTATGAGAACCTGCGCGGGACTCTCAGAAGTATCATAAGGTTTGAACTACTTAGACCCTTAGCACAGAGAGGGTGGCTCTAAGTTGGCAGGACTTTCAAGAGAAACAAGAAGGAACTAGGCAGATGTTATATGACACTCACACACACACAAACAAACACACGAAATGTAGATTTGAGCAGGTTTGTGAAGGGATGAAATCCATACCAAAAATCAAACCACGACTCCTTCAATAGGTACAGTAAGCCCTCAGTGACAGCTCCCTCTGACAGCAACAGTGAGCCACTGTTGTCATTACAAAAGGGGGGGTGGGATACTGTCCTTCCTCTTCCTCAGAAGCTGTCACATAGTCAGATCAATCACTAGGGGCAGTAAGGCGGCTGGAATTTGACAGTCTAAGGAAGGAAGCATGGAGGAAGAGGGACATCCTTCAGCCACAGGCTTTTGTTTCAGAAGTATCACCAGTCAATGCAACTGTCCCACTCCCAGAAGTGGAGGGCAGCTCTTCCAGATCAAATGGGCTTCGTAGTACTGTTGTAGACGAGGTGCTCTGTGTCCTCGGTGGTGGAGAGCACAGAGGAGAGAGTGGAGTTGGTGGCAGTAGCTGGCTGGCGCCGCCGTCGGTAAGTCTTTCTGTTCTTCAGGAAAAAGTAGCCAAGGATTGCCAACACTATCATTATGCATACACCCAGGAGTACTGCAATGGCCGCTTCGAAAGAACCTATGAGAGATTTGAGGGGGGGGGGGAAGAATCAGGGTTAACCAAAGCTGCTATTTGGGCCTTAACAAGCGTTAAGGAGGAGGTGCTGTTAACGTATTTACAGTAAAGGCTGGAGCAGCCCAAGATTTGAGGTAGCCCTGGTTATTTTGCTGCTTGCCATTCCACACTCAAAATGGCACCTGTCCTCTTTTTGCGGTGTTCATCCAGTGAACCGCTTCTGACTTGGGTAGGTGTCCTAGGCTGAATGCACAGATCTTGAGATGCACTCACTTTTAATGTAGGGTGCCTAGCCATCTCAAAAACAATAAGCAAAAGGTGATCATGGGTCTCTTTCCAGAGCCCTCTGCAACAAGGACTTCCTGACAGAAGTACTCCGTGGTGCAATTCCCTCACCAAGGTATGTAACATGCAGATACCCGGAGGTGCAGAATCCCAAGGTACCATCTTTTTCCATGTATAAGACGACCCCTATTTTTTTGGACCGCAACAAAAAAATTGGGGGGGAGATTGCCCAGAGTTGTTAAGCTTTTTTGGGGGGGAGCAACCATGCCTCACCGCTACCTAAATAACCCGCCCAATTGCCACAGCCGCTCGTCAGCAGGCCTTGCCACAGCAACCAATCACACGCCCAATCGCCACTGCCAATCTCCTGCTGGCTGCTGCTACCAATCACCCGTTCCCCCTCTGCTATCTATGTATAAGATGACACGCAATTTTTGCCTATTAATTCTAAGGAAAAAATATCGTCTTATACATGGAAAAATACGGTAAGTGTGTGCAGACTTGCAGCCTAAGGCTACAATCCTATACATACTTACAACAGATCAATCCCATTGAACTCAACAGGGCTCAACTCTGAATAGACGTGCCTATGATAGCATGCCAAATACATGTTATTTCTAGAACAGTTGCTTGAAAAAACTTTGGTTTTAAATTTCACTGGAGTGGTTTGTAGTCATAAGCTGTGTGACTAATTGTAAGCTGCTTAGGTCTCCTGTTGAGTAAGTGGTATATACTTTTTGCTAACTAAAAACATAAATTACTTTTATGAAACAATGCAGTGGATGAATATGACATGTTTCTAAAGGCAACAAATTACGCGCCATCACTTTCTTTGCACAGAAGTATCCGGATTCTTCCCATGCCTCCTCCCAGTTATCATATTTCCTAAAATACATGGCAGCTTACAGCCGAAGCAAAAGAGACAGACAGCAGAGACTAAGGAGCAAAGAAATAAGTGTGCTAATAGAGCATTGTAGAGTACAGTTTACATACTTAAACCTGCCTGCCGGGCCTCATAGATGCTCCATCTCTGGCCAATCAGATCTTCCTCTGTGGAGAAGAGAAAGGCAGGGCTGTATAATGATGCTTGGAATAATGGCAGATGCTCCTGCATTGAGGCAGTTTCATACAGTGCAATTTTAATATTAAAACTCTCCCAAAACTTTCCCTTTAAGTCATATCACATTTTCACCCCAACAGTTCAATTATGTTTATTTATTATTTTTATTTTACTTCTTAGATTTATATACTGCCCTTCTCTGCTTTCCAACAGCTGGATTAACAATTAAAAAAGAAAAGGAAACAAGAAACCAAGAAGAAGAAAAAGAAGAAGTGAGTGTGGGAGGTAAAAGAAGATGGTGACAAATGAAATAGGTTTATGAGGCCAACAGTTCTTTCGGGGATGCAAGGATACTCACAGGTGATGATCATGCAATCAGCCGGACTTCATGGCTTATTGTGGTGTATTTATTTTATTTTATGGTTTATTAAATTTGTACACCGCCCTTCATCCAAAGATCACAGGGAGAAGTGACTGATTGCTCCCGCTTTGCTTCTCCCCTGGTGCAAGTGGAATAAACAAACTAGGAAGCTGGCTTTCTGTTACACCTGAACCAGGGATTGGGGTTAAATGCTTCCTACCAAGCCACAATTGGGAGGCCAGCAACAAACCAGGTTCTTCCAGGGACCAGAATCAGCACTTGCTGTCAGCCAGCAGTCTATTACTGAGCAAGCTCAGGCATAGGCGAACTCGGCCCTCCAGATGTTTTGGGACTACAACTCCCATCACCCCTAGCTAACAGGCCCAGTGGTCAGGGATGATGGGAGTTGTAGTCCCAAAACATCTGGAGGGCCGAGTTTGCCTATGCCTGAGCTAGATGAACCACTGGCCTGGCTTAGTCTAAGACAGCTTCTCACAAGAATACAGAAATGCTACGCTGGGTCAAATCAAGAGCATTTAAGCATTCTGTCTTAATAGCAAGCAGATAGATGCCACAGAGAAGTTCAGAAGCAGGTCATGATAAACACAATTATTTGTTAGTTCCCACCACCTAGTACTGAGAGGTATAAATATGTCAACCTCTGGCTGCTAAACACCAATCTGTTAAACCTTTCATGCTAGTACAGACACTACAGGAGAAGGGTCTGTGACTCCGTATTCTGCTGACCTCTGGTCTGCATGGTGCCAAGAATTTACTCAAAAAACATTTACTAAGGAAAAGATGCCCCACATCTCCTGCCCACCTCTTTAGGTCCATTTTCTACTTACTTGTGACACCTTCGCAAGATTTCATACACACTTCCTCCTTCTCAAAATTATTCTTGTTGCCTTCACAGCCTCCATAGGTGAAGCGATGGCATTTCTGAGCAAACGGGTTGTAATACCAGCGAGGTATGCTATCGTCACATCTCCCAGTATCTGGCCTATCCACACAGTGACCTGCCAAAAAATATTATTGAAATGGTTTTGTATCAGGACATTAGTTAATAACTGATCCATCTGATAATAATGTTTTAAATTGGCCTACTGCTTTCTTAGCGCAACTGCTTCAAAAACTGACTTTCCCCATAGCTGCTTGTTGCTTCACTTTATTTCTGTTCTAACTTTTTTTGGCAACTGTAGTCCAGTTTTCCTTAGCCTGACAGCCTCCAGATATTAAGCTACATATCTCTTCATAAGCAAACACAAAACAAAAAGCCGTGACAATAAACAGTGAAAAATGTATTAATATACTATAGCAACAGTGAAAATAACTACAAAATGTAAAATGCAAATGCAATGGCCTGACACATATACTCAATAGTGCATAAACACTACTAACAAATACCAGTCTGTGGTGCAATAAATCACATGTTGTTGTTGTTCAGTCGTTCAGTCGTGTCCGACTCTTCGTGACCCCATGGACTAGAGCACGCCAGGCACGCCTATCCTTCACTGCCTCTCGCAGTTTGGCCAAACTCATGTTAGTAGCTTCGAGAACACTGTCCAACCATCTCGTCCTCTGTCGTCCCCGTCTCCTTGTGCCCTCAACCTTTCCCAACATCAGGGTCTTTTCTAGGGAGTCTTCTCTTCTCATGAGGTGGCCAAAGTACTGGAGCCTTAACCTCAGGATCTGTCCTTCTAGTGAGCACTCAGGGCTGATTTCTTTAAGAATGGAGAGGTTTGATCTTCTTGCAGTCCATGGGACTCTCAAGAGTCTCCTCCAGCACCATAATTCAAAAGCATCAATTTTCGGCGATCACATTGGAGTCATTAAATGTTCCAGGCAAGTGAAAAGTTGGTATTCAGTAATATTCTGTTTCAAGCAAAATTCCTCGTCTTTCCTTGAAACAGAATATTACTGAATACCAACTTTTCACTTACCTGGAACATTTAATGACTCCAATGTGAATCATTGCACCACAGACTGGTATTTGTTAGTAGTGTTTATGCACTATTGAGTATATGTGTCAGGCCATTGCATTTGCATTTTACATTTTGTAGTTATTTTCACTGTTGCTATAGTATATTAATACATTTTTCACTGTTTATTGTCATGGCTTTTTGTTTTGTGTTTGCTTATATTTTCCGTGACTGTCTGTTATTTGCTACATATCTCTTCATGGCTGACAGTTGGCCACGCTAGCTGGGGCCGATGTGTGTTGCAGTAATGTAACAGTATCTGGAGGGCACTAGGTTGGGCAAGGCTGGCCCAGGTATTTGAGGATAAAAAACAAAACAAATTTGTTCAGTGAATGATTCACATTTATGGAATCCTTACCTCACATTGATAAAAGTTACAATTACATTTTTGCAAAAGTTTCAATGTTTCGCAGTAACCAAGAGTTGTAGTCAACTAAGTCCTGTTCAGTGTTATACCTATTGAAATTAATGAGCCTAAATTGGTCATGTCCATTAATCTCAATGGGTCTACCCTGGGCAGAACTAGCATTGGACAAAACATGGGCACGGCCATACTTTACAGTATATGCCAGAAAAAATTTGTAACTTTTGCTGGTTTTTCAAACCAGTTGAAGATTAAGATATATTTTTGTTGTTTGAATAAAAATTAATGCATTTTAAATACTTGAACACTACTTGACCAGTGAACTGACCACATTTTCTTTGACTGGGAAAATGCCAGTGTTCATCAAAATGATGCATATACTAAGTAGCTGAGAATTGCTACTGTTCCTTTGCAGGAAAGCCTTTGGTACAGTTTATTCTTTTAATTTGAGCAAGGTAACTGCGATCCATCTCCAGTTCTTCTGGAACAGTCACCCTTCCCAACCCCAATTACACTTGGAGAGATGCAAATGTAAGTAATCAAATTGGTTATTAGCACATTCATCCAAAGTAGAGCCCACTCCACAGGCATTCAGGATATACTTACTTTGGCTGGTGGTAACATTGATATCGCGTAATCGATTGAACCCTTGCACATCTGCAAGAAACACAAAAGGGGAGGGGATAGTTCACATAACGGTTCTTTTGGTGTGATGACAGTGCAAAGAATCAGCATGAAAGCCAGAAACTCCCTGACCTCTTATTTAAATAGTTTCTGCCTGTCGTTTTGTTAGTAGTTCTCTGATCTTCCCCATTCACATCCTTATTTGTTTCTGTTATCAATTTTAGACACACTAGACAGTAATAAGTAGACCCGTATGTATGGCATACTTTAAAAACAAAACACCACAATAACATTTTCCCATTTATTTAACCGAAAAGCAAGAAAAGCTGAAATAAAACTACCGGTAATTCTGGGAAATGGAACAGATTTGGATGTTCTCATTTTGCAAAATGTATCTGGCAATTTTTAAAGTATTAAACCTGTTGGCTGGAAGATTTCTTCTCTGGTTTCTGAGATAGTAGTAGAAGTTGCCCACATACTTTTCAAGGGCAACTGTGAGTGCTGTTGCTTCTGTAGCCCAAACAGCACCACTCACAAGAGGGAGGTATCAGCAGGCTTGGGGGGAAACCCAAGGTTTGCAAGACATTTTGTTAAACGAAACAGAGCACTACACAAAGAGAGAGAGAGAGAGAGTGAGAGAGAGAGAGAGAGTGAGCGTGTGTGTGTGTGTGTGTGTGTGTGTGTGTGTGTGAGAGAGAGAGAGAGAGAGAGAGAGAGAGAGAGAGAGAGAGAGAGAATTCAATAAAGACTGAGTATGCTCCGTGGCCACAGAATGCTGATTGATTGTTGGGGTGTGTACATGTGTAGAATACAGAAAACTGGAGCACGGGAAAACTGAATGGAATGGCTGGAATCCAAGATTTAGAGATAGGACAATGCTGGAAGAAAAGGCAATTTACAGAATAGTAAATAGAATAAATAAGTGAAGAGATGATGTATGATTAGATAAGTTAGGATAGAACTTGAGTAAGGGAGATATAAGTGATAAGGTTTACAACAATCATGCAAGAAATAGCTAAAATAACCAAACAAGTTCTAGAAATCACCCCCGAATTGGTCTTGCTAAACATCTTCCAAGACAACAACGCCCACTCACAACACAAAGAACTCATCACCCATCTACTCTCAGCAGCCAGAAACATCATTACCAGGCACCAGAAAGACCTGTCAGGAGCAAACATAGACCAATGGTACCAAGTGGTATGGGAAACAGCCCTACTAGAAAAACCAACCAATAAGCTAAAACTGACACGGGGACAAACAGAAGAAGACACCTTCATCCCGGTTTGGCTCCCCTTCATCACACACACAGCCCAAATAGACAATGACAGAAATCTACCAGCAGCATACAAATCGATTTGGCTAACCTGACCAAAAACACTCACCCACCCCTCTCACACAGGAAACCAAAGATCACCACAGCCTACCACAAGTGAACAATCACACCCTACACCAACCCTGACCT